>CM064862.1:66699137-69563197 GCA_032719365.1 Prinsepia uniflora
GGGCCCCTGACCCGAAATCATCATTTTAATCCAACTGGGCCTCATGCCCGACTTTATGAACCACTGGGCCCACGGCCCGATTTATAAACCAACTGGGCCCGCAGCCCGACTTATAAACCAACTGGGCCCGCAGCCCGATTACGTACTCAAATGGACTCCAAGTCCGAGATTTCCAAAACAAGTGGGCCTCAAGCCCGTGTTCGTCTTTCCAATATAAAAACCGTTTTATCATATTATTTATTTAACCACAAGCACGCAAAACCACAAATAAACCGTTAATCCCGATATACGTGAAATACGGAAAACACCTCGAAATACGTGCAACATACCCGAAATCAATGCTCACAAATACCATCATAGAAATCATGTATATAAACCATATAACACATTTAAGCATGCATAGGATTTATAAAACCAAAGTCCACTCACAGACCGTTTTAACGGTATGCCTCGATACGCGTGCCACCGGCCCTCCCGGGCCACACCACTATCACCGGGACTCCCAATCCTGTCCAAATCACATTAGAGGGTCACTAACCTCATCATTAACATCCTATCAAAGTCCCGTAATTTTCCCGAATTTTTACTTATTTTTAAACTTAATTTAAAACCTTCGGACATCCCGAACAATATCGAGACGGTGTCCGATCGACACGAAACCAATTCCAAAATGTCCGTTACATTAAATAGGACAGAAGTCATGTTGACCTCACCTCGAGATTCGTGCCCACGCGCCGTCACGCGCCGCCGTGAGTGGCTGCGCGTGAAACTCACGCGCCGTGAATAGTGTCACCGTTCTGACCCGGTTGTCTGATAAACGGGTCACCGTGACCCGCGGCCCAACCCGACTGGTTCTCAGCCATTACTCGATCATTTTCAATTCCGTTTGTTCCTACAAGATCGTCTCATTAATTCCAGTTGATATGAGGTTTAAAAACTAATAAACAACCTCGTTTCACTGACCTGTTCGTGGAGGTGTGCAGACCAGCCACCTGCAACCATCGTGTCTGCACGATCCCAGCCACCATTCCTTTCGAAAACGATCCCCAGAGGCTCGTCTCACCTTCTAGATCATCATCCTAATCACCAGATCGATCGAAATATGTTAAATCCCATTCTTCCATTTTCACCCGAAAACAGGTTCATGGGTTCGAGGCTTACCTCGCCGCCGTGGCTACCGCCATGGCCACCAGCATGCCTAGCTCGACTCCAGGAACATCATACATCCCTCTAAAGCGATCAAAAGCCAGTCCATAACGATCTTCCAATTTCTGTATTTTTGCTCCTCTGTTTTTGTTTTGCCGCCGTCGTCTCCGCCGTCTCCGTCGTCCCCCCGCCGTCTCCGTCGTCCCCCCGCCGTCTCTCAAGCCTCACCGTGCAGCTCATCTCACTCACACACCAACACATAAGAGATTGGTGAGGTGGTTCATGTAGGTTGTGTGCGTATGTCTTTCGGGTGGGAGAAAGAACAGAGTGAGAGGGATGAGTGTGATCAATAGATGAAGGGAAGAAAGAGATGAGATCAAGGGCCCAGATTTAATCTGAGGTTTGAATGGATGGTGAGGATTTAAGGGGAGAAAATGGATTAAATAATCCAATGGCCAACAAGGATCCAGATTTTAGGGAAGGTGGGGATGAGTGACACGTGGCCTACATCCAAGGTGTCCAGATTCGTCAATTACTGTTCACCTATTTTAATATTATTTTAATCAAACGCTCGGTTCGTTCGGTAATTCGAATTCGTTCCCGTGACCACAACTTCGTCGTCGAATCTCCGATTTCGGCATGCCGCCTGTCGTTGGATTCGTATCGACGATACCTACGTAACGGTCCTTGGCCCTCGTCCATGCGGACCTCCCCGGTCAAAAAGTCAACATTTGACCCCAATTGACCATAATTACCAAAATACCCCTCAACTTCCGAACATCGTAACTTTCTCTACGAATGTCGGAATCGAACGTGCCACCTGTCTATGAACTCGTGACGTCCCGAACTACGTCACGGTCATCGGTCAAAGTCCGTTTGACCGTCCGATCAAAAGTCAACATTTTGCCCACGACTAGGGGCAAAACGGTCATTTTGCACAATTTGTCCGATTCCGCCCTACTAAGCACCGTTCAACCTCACTAATCGAGATTAGTCACTAAACTAATCCCGGAATTCGGGACGGGTCGTTACAATCTTCCCTCCTTAATAAATTTCGTCCTCGAAATTCCAACCGCCCTAAACTCAAACGTACTTCCCCCCTTAATTAGTTTCGCTCTCGAAACTCGACTTCCCTGATTCCACAAACACCCCGTGGAAAGTGGAATCGACCACGCAACACGGGTACACCCGTACACCAACTACTTAGACAAAACTTGTCTACACCCAAAAGTACCACTAGTACTCAAAACGCAATGACTACATTCGACCCCGTCGAATGACTGAAACTACTTGTTTCGAATTTGACACCACTTGTCAAATCAACCCTCTCGTTGACGCAACAACTCGACGGTTCCTTTCCCACTCCCACTAGGAGTCAGCTGACCCCACTCAACCATCAATGTTGACACATCCTGACAATCTGTCGCCACACAGTTGTTGTCAGTCGAAAACTGACACTAGACTCACTCGTGGCTACACATGCCACCAACGTATTTGACTTAGTAAACATTTACCGACCTTTCACACGACCCTGTGTGTAATTAAACACATCGGAATTACCCATGACCCATTGCATAGTAATGTCCGGTCCACAACCAATCCCATGGTATCGGAACCAATCCGACTACCAACACGTTCACCGACACACCTCGGGTATATCCCGTATACCGTAACTAGACATCACAAGTCTACACGGTATTGTACCTCGAACCATGTACGAAGTACACACATCTACCTAATAACCAGACTACAACCACCTAGGTCATAGCAGAACGCATTCCAATAATGGAGTACATTTGCCCAATCCAGCATGAGACAAAATGAAACTCCACCAATCATTTAGTTAAAATTCCGAATCCGGATCCGCAATTTCGTAAGAAATCCCGGATCCAAGCCCAGACATCAAATTTTAATTTATTTCCAAATCCAAATCCAAAATCATTATTCCGTAAGCTAGCATTTGGAATAATCATTCCGTACCCAAATCCAGAAATATACTTTCAAGTTCCAAAATCGAATCCTGAATCGTCACCCAGAAATTCGATTCCAAATCCCGAAATCTCATTCACATTTACCAAGACACACCCAAAACCGAACCTATCGGTCACCTGTTCAATACACTTGATTGACTTCATAGGGAAGCCAATCCAACCTCCACACGTCTAAGGTTGACAAAATTCAACTACCTCGAAAACCTACTCACCCGAGTAGAATACCGTACGGCCCCACTTCGAAAAAAAGTTCAATCCCGTCATTACGACTCACGTACCACGGTAAGAGTGATATACTCTCCCCCTATCTGAATCATCAAGATCACGACCCAGATAGACACTGTGTCCTTGACTATAACGTCAAAATCCTAGATCGCCACAACGATCGACAACCGACTCCCACAACTAGACAGATCAGTCAACGACGAGACACGTCGAGACTGCGGATTCTCACGGATTACCTTGTATCAATCCTTGTCATTCCACCTAGGAAAATCCAAGGATGATCCAACACTATGACTCCAAAACTCATCCTACGTGGATGCAACAAAACTCACTGTACTCACCACGTCATGTGACACTACATCGTCTGCCACCAAGCAGAAAATTAAAAAATCTCGTTTACCTAATTTCGAATACGTAGCTCCTCCTAATGACCTCACAACACACATGGGCCCACCAACCAATACACGCTCAACGTACTGGTAACTACAGTCAATGTCTGCCAGGGCAGAAAACAAGAAGTCAACCCCAATGACTTCGGAATACACAATCACCAAAAACGAGCACCACTCTCGTTCCCCAATTACAGCTCTCCTCGACACTAAGGTTCCAACCATGTTGGAAACAGACATGCTCCCAACAAGACGTCAAGTCTAACCATTAGACTTCCTACCTCCTCAACTCACTTGGACAACCACGTGTCCACAATCGATCCGTTATTGTCCCGTTCGCACATCCCAACCTTTACAGGTTCAACACTCGGTTTCCCAAGTTCTCAATTATACCTTTTTAATCCACTCCTTACTGGTTATCTCACCACTATTGGGACTTATCCCAACACATTACAATCTCAACTGGATCCCACCAGTCCATCACTCAACCACTATCGAATCTCAAAGACCGAACATATGTTCATCATGACGGAGTCACACCCCAACTTGTGGCTCATCGTCAACACCATTACCGACACTAGCACCAGCGCTAGTACCAGCACTAACACACTATCAACAACACTAGTATCAGCACAAAAGTACCAACCCGCAAACATCCATACTGCACACCGTGTGCGAATACGACAACCCTGGATCTCCGTTCATACCGAACGACGATCCCGTACCTCACGACTATGGGTACCACTATTCTGACAATCCACATCAGGAAAATGAACGTTCCCCGAACGTCCCCTGATCCCCAAGTATTATAACTACACTAATTACTCTCGATAGCCAGTCATCTCCATATGACTACCGACTAACTGTCATTGCTATCGAGATCCGCACCCACACATCACACCCAATACCCGATCCAACACGGGATTCCATAATTTATCTCAGAACCGTATCCGTAGATCGAATCCCATAGTTCTGACTAGACTCATCAGAGTCATCCACATGGTTATCCATGACCTCAACCGCTCGTCGCAGCACAAGTTCTCATCCACTAGCCACAATTAAGGTTTACCTTTTTAATACTAGAGTTCCACAATCACACCCTATGGTTCACCCTAACCCAACCACTTTCCGTAATATTAAATCCACAACCTGACCGACCCCGCGATCCTGACATCGAATAGACGTCAAATCCAATCCTACCATCCCATCTACGTGGGTTCCACCACTAAGGTCATCGGCCAACCCCGATGTACCAACATCCCTCACACTAGAAACCACCACAAGGGTTCACATTTTTAAACCATTACTCACATGAGGTTCCCCGAACCTGGCTGCACCTAGCAGCACAACAATCCAATATCACATGACCGAACCGACGGTCCCACAATACCAGTTCATCACAATCAATCCCACTTGGGTCGAATCACATTAACGCACGGCGTATCGGGCCAACCATATTCTATCCACTATCCAAACCCAAAAACTATCTATCAGGTTGATAACGAATTGCAGCCCAATGAGACATCACACCCTCGACCTGCGCACACAAATAGAGCAACCCTGCTCTGATACCAAGTTGACAGGACCCATCCCAATCCCCCCGGGATTACCATGGGATGTGCCCTGCTCCCGTCCAACAAGGGGTGTCAGACAAGGGATGACCAAGAGCCACTGCCCAAACGGGGCATCCAGAGTGCGCAAGGATCGATGGAGGAGGTGTGCAATGTCCCAGTCCCTACTGCAATCGCATCCGTGATCAACCTGAAGGACATTAAAACCAAAAGCTGTGAGTGGACAAAACCAATAAGTTTATTAAACACATTTATAAGACATTTATGCCCTCCAATAAAAACGTATGCATGCCACAAAAACCAGTAACCAAAATGTTTGCTCCACCGAGCCATTAGGGCCTTAGCCCAAAAACCGTTAACCAAAAACCAAGTGTGGGAACTCAGCCCAAAACTGTGAAATACCACAACTATACATAAACAACCATGTGGGTCACCACCCAAAATCATAAATGAACATCAATCCATTAAAATCATATAATCACAAATCCACCCGGAAAGCCATTTCATTAATTCGTATTTTACCATTACCATCACCAGCATCCCTGATGCTAGACGTCCCTAACGTCATATCTCACGGTTTCATAAGCTACGCGTGCTGCCCGGGGTCTCTCCGGGTCCATATTTCTGACATCCCTGATGTCTGACGTCCTAGACGTCAATCATAGCAATCATGCTCCTGAGTCATCATACAGTCCGGCTGCTCCGTATGGTGACCCTTCACAGGCAATGCACCGTGACTTCCCCAGTGTCCTAGACATCTGGAGGAGACCATCATATATCCTTGTATCAAGATGGTATATGGAAAACAGTTTTTATTAATTCATTTCACAACATCACAATGGGCCCTGCCCGAATTTTCCATAAAACAACACATTTCCATTTAGGGTCCCTGACCCGAAACCACATTTATTAAATATAGGGCCCCTGACCCGAAATCATCATTTTAATCCAACTGGGCCTCATGCCCGACTTTATGAACCACTGGGCCCACGGCCCGATTTATAAACCAACTGGGCCCGCAGCCCGACTTATAAACCAACTGGGCCCGCAGCCCGATTACGTACTCACATGGACTCCAAGTCCGAGATTTCCAAAACAAGTGGGCCTCAAGCCCGAGTTCGTCTTTCCAATATAAAAACCGTTTTATCATATTATTTATTTAACCACAAGCACGCAAAACCACAAATAAACCGTTAATCCCGATATACGTGAAATACGGAAAACACCTCGAAATACGTGCAACATACCCGAAATCAATGCTCACAAATACCATCATAGAAATCATGTATATAAACCATATAACACATTTAAGTATGCATAAGATTTATAAAACCAAAGTCCACTCACAGACCGTTTTAACGGTATGCCTCGATACGCGTGCCACCGGCCCTCCCGGGCCACACCACTATCACCGGGACTCCCAATCCTGTCCAAATCACATTAGAGGGTCACTAACCTCATCATTAACATCCTATCAAAGTCCCGTAATTTTCCCGAATTTTTACTTATTTTTAAACTTAATTAAAAACCTTCGGACATCCCGAACAATATCGAGACGGTGTCCGATCGACACGAAACCAATTCCAAAATGTCCGTTACATTAAATAGGACAGAAGTCATGTTGACCTCACCTCGAGATTTGTGCCCACGCGCCGTCACGCGCCGCCGTGAGTGGCTGCGCGTGAAACTCACGCGCCGTGAATAGTGTCACCGTTCTGACCCGGTTGTCTGATAAACGGGTCACCGTGACCCGCGGCCCAACCCGACTGGTTCTCAGCCATTACTCGATCATTTTCAATTCCGTTTGTTCCTACAAGATCGTCTCATTAATTCCAGTTGATATGAGGTTTAAAAACTAATAAACAACCTCGTTTCACTACCTGTTCGTGGAGGTGTGCAGACCAGCCACCTGCAACCATCGTGTCTGCACGATCCCAGCCACCATTCCTTTCGAAAACGATCCCCAGAGGCTCGTCTCACCTTCTAGATCATCATCCTAATCACCAGATCGATCGAAATATGTTAAATCCCATTCTTCCATTTTCACCCGAAAACAGGTTCATGGGTTCGAGGCTTACCTCGCCGCCGTGGCTACCGCCATGGCCACCAGCATGCCTAGCTCGACTCCAGGAACATCATACATCCCTCTAAAGCGATCAAAAGCCAGTCCATAACGATCTTCCAATTTCTGTATTTTTGCTCCTCTGTTTTTGTTTTGCCGCCGTCGTCTCCGCCGTCTCCGTCGTCCCCCTGCCGTCTCCGTCGTCCCCCCGCCGTCTCTCAAGCCTCACCGTGCAGCTCATCTCACTCACACACCAACACATAAGAGATTGGTGAGGTGGTTCATGTAGGTTGTGTGCGTATGTCTTTCGGGTGGGAGAAAGAACAGAGTGAGAGGGATGAGTGTGATCAATAGATGAAGGGAAGAAAGAGATGAGATCAAGGGCCCAGATTTAATCTGAGGTTTGAATGGATGGTGAGGATTTAAGGGGAGAAAATGGATTAAATAATCCAATGGCCAACAAGGATCCAGATTTTAGGGAAGGTGGGGATGAGTGACACGTGGCCTACATCCAAGGGTCCAGATTCGTCAATTACTGTTCACCTATTTTAATATTATTTTAATCAAACGCTCGGTTCGTTCGGTAATTCGAATTCGTTCCCGTGACCACAACTTCGTCGTCGAATCTCCGATTTCGGCATGCCGCCTGTCGTTGGATTCGTATCGACGATACCTACGTAACGGTCCTTGGCCCTCGTCCATCGGACCTCCTCGGTCAAAAAGTCAACATTTGACCCCAATTGACCAAAATTACCAAAATACCCCTCAACTTCCGAACATCGTAACTTTCTCTACGAATGTCGGAATCGAACGTGCCACCTGTCTATGAACTCGTGACGTCCCGAACTACGTCACGGTCATCGGTCAAAGTCCGTTTGACCGTCCGATCAAAAAGTCAACATTTTGCCCACGACTAGGGGCAAAACGGTCATTTTGCACAATTTGTCCGATTCCGCCCTACTAAGCACCGTTCAACCTCACTAATCGAGATTAGTCACTAAACTAATCCCGGAATTCGGGACGGGTCGTTACAATCTTCCCTCCTTAATAAATTTCGTCCTCGAAATTCCAACCGCCCTAAACTCAAACGTACTTCCCCCCTTAATTAGTTTCGCTCTCGAAACTCGACTTCCCTGATTCCACAAACACCCCGTGGAAAGTGGAATCGACCACGCAACACGGGTACACCCGTACACCAACTACTTAGACAAAACTTGTCTACACCCAAAAGTACCACTAGTACTCAAAACGCAATGACTACATTCGACCCCGTCGAATGACTGAAACTACTTGTTTCGAATTTGACACCACTTGTCAAATCAACCCTCTCGTTGACGCAACAACTCGACGGTTCCTTTCCCACTCCCACTAGGAGTCAGCTGACCCCACTCAACCATCAATGTTGACACATCCTGACAATCTGTCGCCACACAGTTGTTGTCAGTCGAAAACTGACACTAGACTCACTCGTGGCTACACATGCCACCAACGTATTTGACTTAGTAAACATTTACCGACCTTTCACACGACCTGTGTGTAATTAAACACATCGGAATTACCATGACCCATTGCATAGTAATGTCCGGTCCACAACCAATCCCATGGTATCGGAACCAATCCGACTACCAACACGTTCACCGACACACCTCGGGTATATCCCGTATACCGTAACTAGACATCACAAGTCTACACGGTATTGTACCTCGAACCATGTACGAAGTACACACATCTACCTAATAACCAGACTACAACCACCTAGGTCATAGCAGAACGCATTCCAATAATGGAGTACATTTGCCCAATCCAGCATGAGACAAAATGAAACTCCACCAATCATTTAGTTAAAATTCCGAATCCGGATCCGCAATTTCGTAAGAAATCCCGGATCCAAGCCCAGACATCAAATTTTAATTTATTTCCAAATCCAAATCCAAAATCATTATTCCGTAAGCTAGCATTTGGAATAATCATTCCGTACCCAAATCCAGAAATATACTTTCAAGTTCCAAAATCGAATCCTGAATCGTCACCCAGAAATTCGATTCCAAATCCCGAAATCTCATTCACATTTACCAAGACACACCCAAAACCGAACCTATCGGTCACCTGTTCAATACACTTGATTGACTTCATAGGGAAGCCAATCCAACCTCCACACGTCTAAGGTTGACAAAATTCAACTACCTCGAAAACCTACTCACCCGAGTAGAATACCGTACGGCCCCACTTCGAAAAAAAGTTCAATCCCGTCATTTACGACTCACGTACCACGGTAAGAGTGATATACTCTCCCCCTATCTGAATCATCAAGATCACGACCCAGATAGACACTGTGTCCTTGACTATAACGTCAAAATCCTAGATCGCCACAACGATCGACAACCGACTCCCACAACTAGACAGATCAGTCAACGACGAGACACGTCGAGACTGCGGATTCTCACGGATTACCTTGTATCAATCCTTGTCATTCCACCTAGGAAAATCCAAGGATGATCCAACACTATGACTCCAAAACTCATCCTACGTGGATGCAACAAAACTCACTGTACTCACCACGTCATGTGACACTACATCGTCTGCCACCAAGCAGAAAATTAAAAAATCTCGTTTACCTAATTTCGAATACGTAGCTCCTCCTAATGACCTCACAACACACATGGGCCCACCAACCAATACACGCTCAACGTACTGGTAACTACAGTCAATGTCTGCCAGGGCAGAAAACAAGAAGTCAACCCCAATGACTTCGGAATACCAATCACCAAAAACGAGCACCACTCTCGTTCCCCAATTACAGCTCTCCTCGACACTAAGGTTCCAACCATGTTGGAAACAGACATGCTCCCAACAAGACGTCAAGTCTAACCATTAGACTTCCTACCTCCTCAACTCACTTGGACAACCACGTGTCCACAATCGATCCGTTATTGTCCCGTTCGCACATCCCAACCTTTACAGGTTCAACACTCGGTTTCCCAAGTTCTCAATTATACCTTTTTAATCCACTCCTTACTGGTTATCTCACCACTATTGGGACTTATCCCAACACATTACAATCTCAACTGGATCCCACCAGTCCATCACTCAACCACTATCGAATCTCAAAGACCGAACATATGTTCATCATGACGGAGTCACACCCCAACTTGTGGCTCATCGTCAACACCATTACCGACACTAGCACCAGCGCTAGTACCAGCACTAACACACTATCAACAACACTAGTATCAGCACAAAAGTACCAACCCGCAAACATCCATACTGCACACCGTGTGCGAATACGACAACCCTGGATCTCCGTTCATACCGAACGACGATCCCGTACCTCACGACTATGGGTACCACTATTCTGACAATCCACATCAGGAAAATGAACGTTCCCCGAACGTCCCCTGATCCCCAAGTATTATAACTACACTAATTACTCTCGATAGCCAGTCATCTCCATATGACTACCGACTAACTGTCATTGCTATCGAGATCCGCACCCACACATCACACCAATACCCGATCCAACACGGGATTCCATAATTTATCTCAGAACCGTATCCGTAGATCGAATCCCATAGTTCTGACTAGACTCATCAGAGTCATCCACATGGTTATCCATGACCTCAACCGCTCGTCGCAGCACAAGTTCTCATCCACTAGCCACAATTAAGGTTTACCTTTTTAATACTAGAGTTCCACAATCACACCCTATGGTTCACCCTAACCCAACCACTTTCCGTAATATTAAATCCACAACCTGACCGACCCCGCGATCCTGACATCGAATAGACGTCAAATCCAATCCTACCATCCCATCTACGTGGGTTCCACCACTAAGGTCATCGGCCAACCCCGATGTACCAACATCCCTCACACTAGAAACCACCACAAGGGTTCACATTTTTAAACCATTACTCACATGAGGTTCCCCGAACCTGGCTGCACCTAGCAGCACAACAATCCAATATCACATGACCGAACCGACGGTCCCACAATACCAGTTCATCACAATCAATCCCACTTGGGTCGAATCACATTAACGCACGGCGTATCGGGCCAACCATATTCTATCCACTATCCAAACCCAAAAACTATCTATCAGGTTGATAACGAATTGCAGCCCAATGAGACATCACACCCTCGACCTGCGCACACAAATAGAGCAACCCTGCTCTGATACCAAGTTGACAGGACCCATCCCAATCCCCCCGGGATTACCATGGGATGTGCCCTGCTCCCGTCCAACAAGGGGTGTCAGACAAGGGATGACCAAGAGCCACTGCCCAAACGGGGCATCCAGAGTGCGCAAGGATCGATGGAGGAGGTGTGCAATGTCCCAGTCCCTACTGCAATCGCATCCGTGATCAACCTGAAGGACATTAAAACCAAAAGCTGTGAGTGGACAAAACCAATAAGTTTATTAAACACATTTATAAGACATTTATGCCCTCCAATAAAAACGTATGCATGCCACAAAAACCAGTAACCAAAATGTTTGCTCCACCGAGCCATTAGGGCCTTAGCCCAAAAACCGTTAACCAAAAACCAAGTGTGGGAACTCAGCCCAAAACTGTGAAATACCACAACTATACATAAACAACCATGTGGGTCACCACCCAAAATCATAAATGAACATCAATCCATTAAAATCATATAATCACAAATCCACCCGGAAAGCCATTTCATTAATTCGTATTTTACCATTACCATCACCAGCATCCCTGATGCTAGACGTCCCTAACGTCATATCTCACGGTTTCATAAGCTACGCGTGCTGCCCGGGGTCTCTCCGGGTCCATATTTCTGACATCCCTGATGTCTGACGTCCTAGACGTCAATCATAGCAATCATGCTCCTGAGTCATCATACAGTCCGGCTGCTCCGTATGGTGACCCTTCACAGGCAATGCACCGTGACTTCCCCAGTGTCCTAGACATCTGGAGGAGACCATCATATATCCTTGTATCAAGATGGTATATGGAAAACAGTTTTTATTAATTCATTTCACAACATCACAATGGGCCCTGCCCGAATTTTCCATAAAACAACACATTTCCATTTAGGGTCCCTGACCCGAAACCACATTTATTAAATATAGGGCCCCTGACCCGAAATCATCATTTTAATCCAACTGGGCCTCATGCCCGACTTTATGAACCACTGGGCCCACGGCCCGATTTATAAACCAACTGGGCCCGCAGCCCGACTTATAAACCAACTGGGCCCGCAGCCCGATTACGTACTCACATGGACTCCAAGTCCGAGATTTCCAAAACAAGTGGGCCTCAAGCCCGAGTTCGTCTTTCCAATATAAAAACCGTTTTATCATATTATTTATTTAACCACAAGCACGCAAAACCACAAATAAACCGTTAATCCCGATATACGTGAAATACGGAAAACACCTCGAAATACGTGCAACATACCCGAAATCAATGCTCACAAATACCATCATAGAAATCATGTATATAAACCATATAACACATTTAAGTATGCATAAGATTTATAAAACCAAAGTCCACTCACAGACCGTTTTAACGGTATGCCTCGATACGCGTGCCACCGGCCCTCCCGGGCCACACCACTATCACCGGGACTCCCAATCCTGTCCAAATCACATTAGAGGGTCACTAACCTCATCATTAACATCCTATCAAAGTCCCGTAATTTTCCCGAATTTTTACTTATTTTTAAACTTAATTAAAAACCTTCGGACATCCCGAACAATATCGAGACGGTGTCCGATCGACACGAAACCAATTCCAAAATGTCCGTTACATTAAATAGGACAGAAGTCATGTTGACCTCACCTCGAGATTTGTGCCCACGCGCCGTCACGCGCCGCCGTGAGTGGCTGCGCGTGAAACTCACGCGCCGTGAATAGTGTCACCGTTCTGACCCGGTTGTCTGATAAACGGGTCACCGTGACCCGCGGCCCAACCCGACTGGTTCTCAGCCATTACTCGATCATTTTCAATTCCGTTTGTTCCTACAAGATCGTCTCATTAATTCCAGTTGATATGAGGTTTAAAAACTAATAAACAACCTCGTTTCACTACCTGTTCGTGGAGGTGTGCAGACCAGCCACCTGCAACCATCGTGTCTGCACGATCCCAGCCACCATTCCTTTCGAAAACGATCCCCAGAGGCTCGTCTCACCTTCTAGATCATCATCCTAATCACCAGATCGATCGAAATATGTTAAATCCCATTCTTCCATTTTCACCCGAAAACAGGTTCATGGGTTCGAGGCTTACCTCGCCGCCGTGGCTACCGCCATGGCCACCAGCATGCCTAGCTCGACTCCAGGAACATCATACATCCCTCTAAAGCGATCAAAAGCCAGTCCATAACGATCTTCCAATTTCTGTATTTTTGCTCCTCTGTTTTTGTTTTGCCGCCGTCGTCTCCGCCGTCTCCGTCGTCCCCCCGCCGTCTCCGTCGTCCCCCCGCCGTCTCTCAAGCCTCACCGTGCAGCTCATCTCACTCACACACCAACACATAAGAGATTGGTGAGGTGGTTCATGTAGGTTGTGTGCGTATGTCTTTCGGGTGGGAGAAAGAACAGAGTGAGAGGGATGAGTGTGATCAATAGATGAAGGGAAGAAAGAGATGAGATCAAGGGCCCAGATTTAATCTGAGGTTTGAATGGATGGTGAGGATTTAAGGGGAGAAAATGGATTAAATAATCCAATGGCCAACAAGGATCCAGATTTTAGGGAAGGTGGGGATGAGTGACACGTGGCCTACATCCAAGGGTCCAGATTCGTCAATTACTGTTCACCTATTTTAATATTATTTTAATCAAACGCTCGGTTCGTTCGGTAATTCGAATTCGTTCCCGTGACCACAACTTCGTCGTCGAATCTCCGATTTCGGCATGCCGCCTGTCGTTGGATTCGTATCGACGATACCTACGTAACGGTCCTTGGCCCTCGTCCATCGGACCTCCCGGTCAAAAAGTCAACATTTGACCCCAATTGACCAAAATTACCAAAATACCCCTCAACTTCCGAACATCGTAACTTTCTCTACGAATGTCGGAATCGAACGTGCCACCTGTCTATGAACTCGTGACGTCCCGAACTACGTCACGGTCATCGGTCAAAGTCCGTTTGACCGTCCGATCAAAAAGTCAACATTTTGCCCACGACTAGGGGCAAAACGGTCATTTTGCACAATTTGTCCGATTCCGCCCTACTAAGCACCGTTCAACCTCACTAATCGAGATTAGTCACTAAACTAATCCCGGAATTCAGGACGGGTCGTTACATTCTTAGTTTACTGCTGTCTTATTTTTCTGTGTGTATGTAAGGACTCCTAAGAGGCCTATTTATAATGTATAGGACTTAGGTTACACTCCTTAGCATATTACAATTCCTATTCCTCTTTGGAGATGGAAAGATAACTTATTTCCTAATCTCTAGAGGGCTATGGAATACTTTTCCTAATCCTATATGGAAACACTAGATTAACTTGGAATCCTAGTCAAACTAGTATTCCTAGTCAAACACTAATTCTTCGTATTTGCCGAGCCAATTCTTCAACAGTTTGGCTTGCAGTCAGGGGGTAGTCAGTGTAGATACGAGGATGTTTTGTATGCCCTGGAGGCACCCTGTGAGGGTGACGGGTACACTATGGTGTTGTTGGATGAACTTTGGGTGAAGTAGAGCTCGGTTGATGCCGATGTGATTTGATTGATGGGTTTACCGTAGGATGTCGTTGGAAGTACTTGGGGATGTACTCTACGAACTGTGTTTAAGGTGTTCTAAAATATCTTTTTTTTATTCAAGTTCGTAGGGCAGTTCTTGCGTGTGTTTGGTGGTATGTATTGTGGTTTTGGTTGGTGATTATTGGTGCATGTACTTGAAATGTGTACGTATTGGTTCTACAGGGGTGGGAACCATGCCGATGTAATTGGACGTGCATCGTGATGTTTGGGTAAAAGTGTTGGTGATCGGCTTAGTGCCGAGGTATGTTGTGGGTAGATGGATGATCAGCGTAGTTCCGATATGATGGATTTTTGATGGAGCATGTGGGCCGGATCAGGGTGATCCCGAATGATTGATTGGTTATTGCAGGCTTCAGTGTTGATATGAGCTGGATGCTCCGAGCCATGAGTGGCTGATGGGACCCTGATGCGAAGATGTGTGAACACGGTTTGACAGGTACGTGATCAGGTCCAGTTACAGATAGGTAGTGTGGGACATTGTTGGTGATCCCACAGGTTGACTAGGTTGGTGGTTAGGGAGACCACCGGTGAGATGAATTGTTGCGCAGTTGTTGTGAGTAGATACGTTGTGATTCCAGTAGGGTCGGTGCGAATTGCTGACAGAAGTAATACGGATCATTGTCCGACTTACGTGTCACACGGGGGTTGGACGTCGGCTTAGCCTTCGTGTCACACATAAGTTAGACGGGAGCATGACTTCTCCCTAAATCTCGGGAGATTGAGGGTGGGTCGTGTCATCTGCCTACAGGTGCACTCGGTCTACACTCAACATTTAGTCATGATAAACACATTACAGCACCGCTCAACTACCGAGCCCACTTTCAAAGCTACTCTTAGCTCACATGTCGACCGACAGACATCTACAGTAAAGAATCACCTGCAAGCATTCAGGCTCCTACACGGAGTCATACTCACTGGGGGACTACCAGAACACAATCGCTACAACATTAATTCACTCTGACATACAACATACTAAACGACGTCTTCTCTTTCGCATCCTACCTCGACCGAGGACATGGGGGGCTGATGATAGTGCATCAAGCAGAGCAGTGCAAAAAATGAGGGTTGCTCGGTCAATGCACTTCACTTAAAAGTTCTCAGCCGAGGCAGTCTGCCTCAATCAAGATGAGGGACTTGTTGACGTTACACCTGACCAAACAACGGACTTGCCAAAATACTATACTAGACTATGGGATAAGCCCACCAGACGACCTCAAAGATCGCACAAGGCTCATGCCATCAAAACCCACCAACTAGGCTCATCACCTAACCTAGATACTTTCCTATAAATAAGGAGTCCCCTCCCTCATTTTGGGGACTCCATACTCTCCCATTAGAAGAGACTCTCCAGACTCACCCTCCCCATTTTCTCTACATATACTAACATCTCTCGAAGGCTCATAAGCCTCATATTCTTGTACAAACATTATATCATTAATGAGAGTGAGACAACACCGTGGATGTTGCCCGATTTGAGTGAACCACGTACGTTTTTGTGTATTTTTACAGTCTTATTGGTACATTTTTTGTATCAACAATAAATTTTGTAAATCATTGCCTGAAAAGAAAACACCTCTGCCAAAATTTCCGATCAAATCGAACTAAATTTGGCCTCCTTCGCAAAAAAACTTGGAAACGAGATCAATTATAATGTATATAAATCCAAATTCCCCAAAACATAGTTTCAATGAAATGAAATGCAAAATTATACAAAAAATTTAAATTGACGAAAGTTGCGCTCTTGTAAGAGAGGGAATTGACAGTACCAGTGAGTCGGGATGCAGACGATTTTAAACGGTTTCCTACTGTACAGATCGGAAAGAGAGATTTTGATTAAAATTGCAGAGTTAGGGTTTTACCTGAAGAAGCCAATGGGAATTGGGGGTTAAAGTTAGAATTCAGAGCCCCGACAAAGAGACTGCTCTGTAAGGTGAGGTTCGTGACAGCCAATAAGGATAGAGATTTTGAGAGAATTAAATGACGGAGCGATCAAACCGTCGGTGATTTATATGTGGTACACTCTGATTGGTGGTGACGGTGAAACTAAAGTGTGAGAAGTTAGGGCTGATTTGGTAAACGTACGTTCAAATCTTCCATCTTTCCTATACGTTGCATCAGTCATTAAGTTGATGACCAACTTGGATACTTGAGTCACGTAGGTTGACGTGAGCAAATCACATTTTGCCATGTCGGATTTTGGAATTTTAAAATATCTTACTTCCATGAGAATGTACCGCGTGATCTTATTTCTGAATTCTAACTTTAACCCACAAAAATCTGATCAAAAAATACTTTAACCCCCAATTCCCATTGGCTTCTTCAGGTAAAACCCTAACTCTGCAATTTAATCAAAATCTCTCTTTCCGATCTGTAACCGTTGAACATCGTCTGCAACTCGACACACTGGTACTGTCAATTCCTTCTCTTACAAGAGCGCTACTATAGTCAATTTAAACTTTTTGTATAAATTTTGCATTTCATTTCATTGAGATTATGTTTTGGGCAATTTGGATTTATGTGCATTATAATTGATCTCGTTTCTAGGTTTTCTGAGAAGGAGGCCAAATATAGTTCGATTTGATCGGAAATTTTGGTAGAGGCGTTTTCTCTTCGGGGAATATAATAACGATGAAGAACGTCGAGCGCTTTGCCAATATCGCCTTAGCAGGTTTTGCAATTTATTCCAGAATTTGACATTTTTGTCAAATATTGTTTACTGGTTTTTTTTTTTTCCCATTAAGAGTTCTTGCTTTACAAAATTTATAATCTTGATGGTTCTTTCACTGAATAACAATGGCATTTAGACTCAGAGCATCAATCTTTTTTGTTTTAATCAATTAAAGGCAACGAATGTAAGGAGCAGTAGTGGGATGGACTAATCATAATTCATAAAAAACTAGAGTACATTGCCATTTTATAGCATAGCTGATAGTGCAGGAAATCAACCTGTCTTGCAAGATTAGCAGCACACACCGATGTAGTTCCCAGCCTTTGTTCTGTATATATGTGGTTGCTATATGTATTTAAACTGATGGGTGATGTGAATTCTTTGGGTACCCTCTTTGGAGGAAGTGTCCAATAGCTACAAATACTTCCCTTGAGGACCCCACTGTTTCTATGCCTGATTCCAGAGCTATAAGTGCCATGGATTCTAATTTATCTAGTAAGCGGTAATGCATATATGCTGTATAATGTAAATGTGATGGCTGAAGTTAAACTGAATGCCCAGTACTTAACTACTAAGTATTGGCATTGCGAATAAAGGGGATCCGTTGGTTTCATTTTGTATTTATAATACTGTCCAGAGGCATAGGGGCTAGACCGTTATTGACACATGGTCATTACTTTTGGCTGCAGGCTTAACATTAGCACCACTTGTTGTGAAGGTAGATCCAAACCTAAATGTAGTTTTGACTGCATGTCTCGCAGTTTTTGTGGGTTGTTACCGGTCTGTGAAGCCAACTCCACCTTCAGTAAGCATAGCTGTCATTTTTTATGCATTTTTTTTCTTTGTTGCCCTGCCTTCATGTTTCATATAATGTGCTATTTAAATTATGCAGGAGACGATGTCAAATGAACATGCCATGCGTTTCCCATTTGTGGGGAGTGCAATGCTGTTATCACTATTTTTGCTCTTTAAGCTCTTATCCAAAGACTTGGTCAATGCTGTATTGACTTGCTATTTCTTTGTTCTTGGGATCATCGCCCTCGCGTATGTCCTTTCTTTATAAGTTTATTTTCAACTGTTATTTTATTTCTTAAAATTATTATATTTATTAATCTAAATAAACTCAAAACTTTCCTTCTTTTTACAGGGCAACACTTTTACCTGCTATTGCACATTATTTGCCACATAACTGGAATAAGGATCCTATCTTCTGGCGACTTCCATATTTCCGGTGTATGTGATACTTAGTTTTGCAGGGGATACCATTCAAATGATATTCTCTAGTGCATCACTAGTTTTACTTTGTTGTCTTTCTCATTTTGTTGTGTAAAAAGTTTTTCTTTCCCTAGATTGGAAACTCTATTTGTTTTTTTTTTTCAGCGGAATTTAATGCTTTTTGACCAAGTAACCTCCCCTCTCCCCAAAGATCTAGTGAGAAAAGGCTATGTGGTTGAAATACTAAAGTAATTGCATGTGAAGAAACTAATGGTTGACTTTAGTTAAGTGCATCCAGAAATTTTGTTGTTTTGAGATGAGTCTGCTGTTATGTGAAAATTTAGTCTTGTTGTCATATGAGTTTTCATTTGATATGGTTGGCATCATCTTGCTTGCATCATGCAGAATGATATTTTTTGTTGCACCTTTCTTACACAGCTGTGGAGATTGAGTTCACAAAATCTCAGATTGTTGCCGCAATCCCCGGAACCTTTTTCTGTGCATGGTATGCTTCAAAGAAGCATTGGTTAGCTAACAATATATTGGGACTCGCCTTTTGTATTCAGGTTTGTCAGCTTTCATTTAATATATATATATATATATATATATATTTGTTAGTCTCTTAAAATTCATCTCTTTATCTAATTAACTTTCTGTGTTTAATGCTGTACTGGTTGATGTTTATTTAATCTATAGATTTTGTGTGCAGAATATTATTTATAATTAAGAACTGAGTATTGAAGAACTTTATTAATTTTCTTTCAGGGAATTGAAATGCTTTCTCTCGGGTCTTTCAAGACCGGTGGCATCCTTTTGGTAAGAAGTTGGACTCTTGGTTGCCTGTGGTCTTGTCTATTTTTTTATTTTATTTTATGCATTTTCCTATATTTCTGACAGCCTTTTGCACTACTTTTGATGCGGAAACCTTATTCCTGTCTGTTTAACCCTTGCTATAGTATTTTCGTGTCACTATGCTTGTGTCCCTGTTTCCACTACCGATCATTAATATATTGCAAGGATTTAGGACTAATATGCATTATATAAGTTTGTATGCATGAACATTTTGTGGGTATTTTGTAACATATTTTTCTAATATTCTTCCTGCTTTGCAGGCTGGACTTTTTGTGTATGATATCTTCTGGGTCTTCTTCACCCCAGTTATGGTCAGTGTTGCAAAATCTTTTGATGCTCCTATAAAGGTATGTAAGACATATTGATTAAGATCTTGTTACAGTAATTTTGGGTCTAGGGTCTTCAGATGTGGTCTAAGCCTGTAATACTTACTCGGAAACTATGATTTGCAGCTCCTGTTCCCCACAGCAGATACTGCACGTCCATTTTCTATGCTCGGACTTGGAGATATTGTAATCCCCGGTGAGTTTTAAATTTCATATGCTATTATCCATTGTCTACTTCATTATATGTCACTAATTTATTGAATTAGCTTTTTTAAGATTTAATGTTAGATATTTGGAATGAAAGATACATTTGTCATATTCATGCAATATAGTGTTGGGTCCTCCAAGATGCGGTTGGGGGTAAAAAAAAATTCAATCCTCTCCCATAGAAATCAATCATCAATACTTATGGGTTGACAGTTTTGCGTTTTTATTATTGCGTTGTTTATATTTTGGAACCTTTGTAGCACTCATCTCTTCAAATCTCACGAACCTTTAGCTGAGGCTGACACATTTTTATTTAATTTGAAATATGAGAACGTAGATTATACATTTCTGACCACGTGTGCAGGCTATTACAATAATAAAAAATGCCGAAGTAAAGATACTTCATTTGGTATTTGGTTCTCACCGTGTGTTATATCTTCTTCCTTCAGGTATTTTTGTGGCACTGGCCTTGCGGTTTGACGTATCTAGGGGGAAACAAGGCCAGTATTTTAAGAGTGCATTTTTGGGATACACCGTTGGTTTGGTTCTTACAATTGTTGTCATGAACTGGTTTCAGGCTGCACAGGTGAGTCAGGCTTCATCTTGGTAGAAGTTCCCATTATATTACATTGGCTACTTCATTACTGTACATCGACTTTTTGTATCCCGTGGTTATTTCTGTTTATTTTGTTTTCTTACCTTCCTTGCTGTTCTCTGTGTGCAGCCTGCACTGTTGTATATAGTACCATCTGTAATTGGATTTCTGGCAGCGCACTGCATATGGAATGGCGACGTCAAACCGGTTTGTTCACCCGCCCCTTATCATTTTTACATTTGGCATGACATTTGAGTAGTCTAGGTCAGGTTCTGATCTGTCTGTCGTACGCTGTAGCTATTGGCGTTTGACGAGTCGAAGGCCACCGCTGCCGCGATAGTAAAGCATGAAGATAGTGATGAAAAATCTAAGAAGGTGGAGTAAGTTGAAATATACAGAGAGCCACTGTCCCACTGATACCAAAACTGTTTTTGTCTTGGAGGCCGGCAAAATGCCTCTAAAGCCGATCTTGGCTAATTATGCAACTGCACACCTTTGTAACAGTTTTTTCGCCTTCCTTGCTTTCTATCCAGAAAAAATAAATAATTTTCAGTTCCTTTTTAAAGTTACAGCAATACAAAACCATGTTTAGGTTATTACAGAAACGTCTACTAAATTATCTTTCTTTTTTTATCCAATTTTCCTAAAATTTTGGAGTCGTATTTATCTTGTGATGGATTCATCCCACCCTCCTTGGGCCCTGCCCAGTTTTATCCTTCTTTTAAAGTTGCAAAAAAATGGCTGCTTGCACTTGGATATTCTTTTGTTGTACTAAATTCTATCACACGTGACATTCCATTGCCATCACAGAAATATTAACGGATGAGTCAGGTTATCTATGTTTTGAAGAATTTAGAGGAGTTAGTACAATATTTAAGATAGTAAAGTGTAATTTAAGAAATTGAATATTTGAACAACTTACTGTGCATTAGCGCAAATTATGCAATGAAAGAAAAGTACCGATTCTGCAGTCAAAATACCGATTACGATGCACTAATGTGATCTTTTTTTTTTTTTTTTTTATCAGAGCAATAGAGCTTTCCAACAGGCAGATGATAAACAAACACAACAGAGACCAACCTATAGACCATCTAAAATCGGAGAATTAAAGGAAAACATAATAGTAGGCTCCTTAGCCACACAAGCAAGCTCAAAGAAAACCTGTCACACTAAGAGCATCTCCCTAACCTTAAGCTGTATGAGGGCATGGAAGACCATCACTCAAAAGAACAAAGACCAAGGCAGATGGAGGTCTGAAATCCCAAATCCTATTGCTCTTCTCCCTCTTCATCATTGATGCCACGGCATCTGCAGCTTGTTTAGCAGTCCTAGGGATCCAATTCCAACCACATAGCTCAAAAATCCTCAATAATTTCTTGATCTCAGAGAGAATTGGGAAAATTTCCCATTTCCCTTTATGAATTCTACCTTTTAGAGCCCCCACCATGTCTTGAGAGTCATACTCGAAGACAACTTTCTTGAACCCCTCTCAATTGCATACTTGCAACCTTCCCTCACTGCCATCGCTTCCGCCTCAAGAACAAAATTTGCTTTCCTCTACCACCCTCAGTAGCTTTGAAAGCCTATTCCAATCCCAGCAAACCAACCCCAAAAAAAAATCAGGGCAACTCGCATCCTAAGCAACGTCAATATTAATCTTGGCAACACTCCTTGGAAGTGGCAACCAATGAGGCACTCGTGCCATATCCACCATTGCAGGAGCCACTGCTAGTTCACTCTTTGCACCCAAAGCCGGCGCGTGATCCGCATTTAACCGCATGCCTTCGCTAATTACCTGTCTTAGATTAAACTCTTTCCCATCCATAATTGATGCACATCGAGTTTTCCAAATTGCCCAGGCCGTGCACGCAGCTACTGCCAAATCCAATCCTTTTCATCCATATTTTTTATTCTAGTTCTTATAATTATTCTCTCTAACCAGGCATCAAAACTAGTAATACGTTAGGCATCAATAGAATAAGACAATGGACAACCAAACCATACTTACTTGATTACCCCGCAAAGCAAGAGAGCATGCTCCACAGTCTCGGGTTCCAAATTACACGGCGGACGCGGGCTGGAACCCAACGGCGGCAAAATAGATCAACCCTAGTTTGAAAAATCCCTCGAACTGCTCTCCACATGAAGTTCTTGACCTTAGAAATTGCCTTGCATCCCCCAAAAAGGTTCCAGATAACTTCAGAAATTAGATGAGAGGAAGAAGGGACAATATTCATTGTAGATCCTTTCTACTTTCTCAGCCATCTATAGGTAACATTCATTGTCAAAGAGCTATCTTTCGTTGTTGGCCATACCAGGCGATTTTTTTCGCCAGTCGCCCCAAGGGGAATTTCCGATACATACCTTCTTTCATGATCAGTAGTTGCACATTCAATTCTTGACATATTCGAGCATCCCATTCCCAAGTTGATTAAAGAATGAACGTTAGCTTCAGTGTCAACAACCGTATCGATTGGAAGATTCAAACTAGAGTCGGGAATACCTTGAACGTAACGGTCTTTCCATATACGGACTGTGTTGCCATCGAGGACTTACCATTGAGCACCGTTTTTAATGACGTCTTTTCCAACCAGAAGACTTGCCCACACCCCTGGGGCCCTACCCTCTTGTTTGCCTCCATGAAAGAGTAATATGGATAATAGCGACTCTTCATTAACTTTGCCCAAAGTGAGTCAGGTTGGTTGATCAATCTCCCGTACTGTTTTGCTAGCATTGCATCATTGAAGTCAACAAGATTCTGAAATCCCATCCCTCCATCAATTTTCATCTTACCCAACTTTTTCCAGGAACACCAATGTAATTTGTTTATTTCTTTTCCCTGTCCCCACCAAAAATTGGCAAGAAGTACATCAATTTTTCGAGCACAAAGATAAGGGAAACTTGAAAATATCCCTACGGAAAGTATAACGGCCCAGGTCTCGCGAAAAAGGAAAAATTGGAAAAAAATTAAGTAAAAAGATAATTTTGCCTTTAAAAAGTCAAAATATTGACTTTTGGATCGAAACATCTTTTGAAAATTCTGAGAAGGTCGTTATGAAGGTCTCGAGATCCTGAGTTCGTAAACAAATGACATGTCAAAATCGCAGATCGCGTGAGAAAGTTACAAGTAAAAAAAAAGGGTGACGGGCAAAATGGTAATTTTGCCACAAGGGCATTTTGGTCTTTTTGCATGGACCTAGAGTACCTAGAAGGTTCTAAAATTTTCTTCTTATTTCCCTACCACCGACCTATTCTTATACTCACTTATATATATATGCATGGAAATAAGGGGGAAAAAGGGAAGAAATGGTTAAACTGAGGAGGAGGCGAGGGATTTGAAGCTAGGAAAGGGAGGAAAGACAACCTGGGATAATGAAGAGTTGATCAAGTTAGAAAAAGGAGGAAGTGGTGATGAAAACAGGGTGAAGGGAGAGGAGGAAATCGAGAATTAAACCTTGAATGTAATGACCCACACTAGATTTTTTCAAGAAATTTGAGGTAGATTTATGATTTTGCCCCTAGATGGGAAACCTTTGACCAAAATTTGACTTTTGACCCAAGAGGCCAGTTGCAATTTTACTTTGGACCATTATGTAGGATTCAGAATTCCGATTAAGTTGACAGGAGGCATGCCCAATTTAGAATCTGTATGATGAACATACGGGGTCAAGGATTGTTTTCGACTATTTTTCAGTTTCACGAATTTCGAGGCAAGTGATTTTTGTTGGTTGTGGGGACAAGATATTTGTCTAGGTTTGTGGTATGAGTGACACTTGTCACTCACCCAAGGGTTATTATCTATTTTATTGTCTAGAACCCTCATCCCTTCTTCCTTGTTCCATTAACCCGAAACCCACCCCATTCATTATCATCAAATCATCCTCTTTAGCTTCTTGGGTTTTGAGGGAAACTGGGAGAGGGAATGAGTGTGAAGGGCTGAACGATGGCTAGGTAGGAGAATTAACGAGTTTGAGTTGCTCGAATGAGGTAAACCAGTGAAACTTCATTTTCGATTTTTCATTTTGGAATACTGGAACTGCTGACCGAGGCCATGGGCATTTTCCCTGAGTCGGTGCGAGTGTGCAGGTCCAGAAACGGCGGAGATTGGATGCTAGAACGGGGTCTGGGATAGGGTTACAAGATTGGTCGTGAGCAACGAGCTGGGCTCGTGGATTGCAAGGCGAGTTTCATGTTTTTAGGCTTGTAATCTTGCTTCTGGGTCGATTTAGGATAAGTTGGTTTTAATTAGATAAATTTTGGTCGTGAAATGGCTCAATTTGAGCCGGGTTTCAAATTCGGATCGAACGATCCATTATAGTCTCGCGGAATGACCCGTGAGAGCTAGGAGACTATGACGTGGTAAGCAACGCCATCATGTCAGGCCAAATGTCAAGCACGAGTTGGTGCCATGTGGCAAGCTATCAGGCTTTATTAGAGGCCCGCGGGTCAGGGTGACATCAACATTGTAACGACCCGTTCTATAAATCGAGATTAGATTAGTGGTTAATGACAGATTAGTGAGGTTAATCGGTAATTAGTTGGAGGATTTCGGACGGACAGTGTGAAATGACGATTTTGCTCGTAGAATGGGAAAAAATGTTGACTTTTGTTCGGGCAGTCAAATGGACTTTAACCAAAGACCGTGACGTATTTTGGGACGTCACTAGTACATATACAGGTGGCACGTCCGATTCCGACATCCAAGGAGAAAGTTATGACGTTCGGAAGTTTGAGGGTACTTTGATAATTCGATCGAATAGGGGCAAGATGTTGACTTTTTGGACGACAAGGAATTTCCACGTGTTTTAAGGACCGTTAGATAGATCTCGATGCCCTGAATACAGCGACAGGTGGCATGAGGCAATTAAAGTTCGGATGACGGAGTTACGGGTCGAGGAATACGAAGGGAAAAATGGTAATTTTTCAAGGCAGGGGTAAAATGGTCATTTGGTTGTCTAGGAATGTGTGCCCAGTGAGATCAGGACACTTGGCTGTTTTTGGGTGGAGTGACCATCAGAATTTGGACACACGTCCTTCTCTGGATAGTTCTAGAAGTGTGTACAGCAGCCTCACACAATTGATATACGAGTATAATGTTGTTATACGGTTTTTGAGAGGGAACAAAGTGCAAACAGAGAGAATGAGTGTGAAACCATGAATCAAGGCTATTCCTGACCAGTGACGTGTGAAGGAGAATGAGAAAGGAAGGTGAACTGAGGCCGATAGTGGTCACAGCAGTGCACGATGACGTCGATTGGTAAGTACTCGTCGACGTTCTGTTTTGAATTAAAAAATGGTGAGCTTACCGTAAGTAGTTTTGATCATTTCTATGGATTGAAACCTGATTCTGAGGGTCAGACGAGGCTGAGGAGCTAGGAAGGGAGGCATTCCGTGGACGATGGCCGGGAAACCGAGCAGGGGTGAGTTTTGAAATCAAAAATGGTAAGACACGTTCTGTTGTCTATTGCTCGATTGTGTTAATTGAAACAGTTTTCTGATGGTGTCAGTGATCGATTACGATTGAAATCAAGGGTTTAAGAGGTCGGAATTGACAGGACCCATCCCAATCCCCCCGGGATTAGTGCGGGATGACCCTACTCCCGTCTGACACGAAGTGTCAGACAAGGGATATTTCCGACATTTGCCCTCCCGGGCTATCAGAGTACGCCAGGATCCGGAGGAGGCATGTGATATCTCGATCTCTGCTACAGTCCACATCCGCTGTCAACCTGAAGGGTATTAAAAACAGAAAGACTGTGAGTGGACAAAAATAAAGATTTATAAAAACATTTCCATAAGAAGACCTTTATACCCTCCACTAAAAAGCATGCATGCATAGTAAAACCATTTATCCAATTATATATGTTAAAACATCCATAAATAGGGTCTCAGCCCCAAATTCTGTAAATACAAGTCACACGGGCTCCTGCCCAAAACCAATTTACAGAAAACCTGAACATAGTAAACATGTGTGGGATCTCAGCCCAAATCCATTTATCATCATAAAACACAGTTTTCCCAAACCAATTGAAACCATGTTTATCCAATATATTCATATCCAGAACCTGTCACGGTAAAATAAAGCTACACGTGTGCTAACCGGGGTCTCAAACCCAAGTCTCTCCAGGGTCCACCCAGGTCAATGTCCGTAGATCAATGACCCTCCCTGGAGGTAACGAACCATGCCCATCCTGAGAGTAAGGAACCCAACTGGGGGGCGACTCCACTCAGTCAGTGCTCCGTGACTACTCCGAGGTCCACCCAGGCCAACGACCCTCCCCGGAGGAGACAATCATATATATAGGATGGAATATGAAAAACCTTTTGAAACCATTCTTGAAACCTTTCAAGGATTCATGCCCGGCCCCCATAAGCCGTCATGAACCATAAAATCCTTTCATGGGTTCATGCCGGTTCCCATAAACCGTCATGACCCGTAAAAACCATTTGTAACACATAGCTGGGCACTAGGCCCGAATTCACATAGAAACTGGACCCCCGGTCCGAATCGTAAACCAATTGGGCCTCCGGCCCGATTCCGTAAATCAAATGGACTTCAAGTCCGAGAATTACCTTTTCAAATCCAAAATTATTTCATTAAATTATTTCCAAGACCATAAGAATGGAAAATCGGAGTAAAACCGAAAACCCTCGATTTACGTGCAAGCACGTAAATCGCCTCGAAATACGTGAAACCATATAATTCACAACTATCCAAATCAACATTATCAAATCAAATTCATTATCCTTTTGGAAATCCAAAACCATTTCATTTAGACCAATAAAGACCTACAGCCCCGTATAGGCACCGTATAGGGCCGAAACCTCGAAATACGTGCCTATACGTAACCACACATCCAAATGCATTCATGGCAACACAAACAAGTATTTAAAACATATAATAAACATTTATGCATGCACCAATTTAGAAAACAAGGTCCACTCACAGACCGTCCGAAGCCGCGTCTCGATACGCGTGCCATACGGCTCCCCGAGCCGATCACTGTCACCGGAACTTCCAAACCTGTCCAAATTAATTTAGAGGGTTACTAACTACTTATATAACCCCTCACTAAAGCCCCGTAATTTTCCCGTATTTTTAACTATTTTTAATCCCGAACCGAAATCTTCCGAGGCCCCGAAACATATCGAGACGGTGTCCGATCGACTCGAAACCAGTCCCAAAATGTTCGTTACATCGAATAGATGATTTCGTATGTTGAACACATCCCCAGAAACCCTAGCACGCGCTGCCACGCGCCGCCCAAAGGCCCCTGCGCGTGGGCCTCACGCGCCGCTACAGTGCCGTCGTCCTCCCTCGATCGAACCGGTCCGACCGGCCCGGTCCGGTCCAACCTCTGCAACTGGACCGGCGTAACCGGTCCAGGGCTTCTTCTCCCTCATTTTTGGTCCGATTTCCTCCATTCCAATTCCTAAATTCCTATTTTAATGTTTTCTACCAATCCCAATTAACAAAACTATCAAAAACCCACCGAAACCCATGGTTCCAAAATGAACCTCACGGTTCTGTTTTTCCATTTTCCCTTCCATGGCTTCCCAGCCGTCCTACACCATACAAACCCTCTTAAAACGCCCTAAGCAACCTATTTAAATCAACCAAACCATCTAAATCGTTCCATAATCATTAAATCGAATTTAAATGGGTTTTGGGCCTAACCGGGTAATCTTCTCGGGTTCAAGGCCGCCGTCCACGGCGGCGTGGCTTCCAGCCGGCCACCATCGTCCAGTCTTCATCCTCTGCTCGCTCCTGACCTCTCAGTCATGATCAGTGGGGTTCAGTTTTGGATTGGGGAGGGAGAATGGATCGGTTTGGTGTTTGGGTGGAAGGAAGATAAATGATCGATGAAGGGATGGTATGCATGTATGGGTGAGATTGGCCAGTGGATGGGTGACAAGTGTCACTCATCCATTGGTTGCTGAAAAGTAACTGGACCCACTAAAGACAAACTGCACTTTTTGTCTCGTAAAACGTGCCATCATGAATAGTAACCGGGAACTTCCGTGAACCGTAACTTCGTCGTCGAACGTCCGAATTCGACGTGCCGCCTGTCTACGGATTCGTATCGTCCTTATCTACGTAACGGTCTTCGGCCCTCGGCCATCGGACCTCCCGATCAAAAAGTCAACTTTTGACCTCCTATTCACCCAAATTACCAAAATGCCCCTAAACTTCCGAACGTCATAACTTCCTCCTCGAATGTCGGAATTGAACGTGCCACCTGTCTATGAACTCGTGACGTCACGAACTACGTCACGGTCATCGGTCAAAGTCCATTTGACTGGCCGATTGAAAAGTCAACGTTTTGCCACCACCAAGGGCAAAACGGTCATTTCGCATCGTTCGTCCGATTTCGCTCTACTAATCACGGATTAGCCTCACTAATCGTGATTAGTCACTAATCTAATCATGGAATTTGGGACGGGTCGTTACAGGAATAGTGACAACTGAACGATGAACAGGGGACAGTTTCTCCTTCGATTTGGGAGGTAAGCTCGAGCCTCGAATTTCCTGATTTGATTAGGTGATTTGGTTAGGAATGAAAGGACGAAACTAATGGGCTAAAAACGGGTTAGAATAGGATGAAAACTGGCCACGCCGGTCCGAGTTGTAGAGACCGGTCTGACCCGGTCTGAACCGGGTCGACTAGAGGTTGCTGGTGACCCTGTTCACGCGCGTGCATTTCACGCGCAGGAGCTTCCAGACGGGCGTGGGGGCGCATGAATGGTAGTTTGGGGAAGTTTCCAACATGACTTTTAAAGTCTTTGATGTAACAAACATTTTGGCACTGGTCTCGAGTCGATCGGATATCGTCTCGATATGTTTCAGGGTGTCCGAAGGTTTTAGGGCTAGGTTAAAAATAGTTAAAAATTCGGGAAAATTACGAGGCTTATGTATGATCATTTTGAGGTAGTTAGTGACCTTATTATGGGATTTGGATAGGTTGGGGAAAACCGGTGATAGTGGATTAGCCCGAGAAGCGAAATTACGCGTGTATCGAGGCGACTACATAACTAGTCTGTGAGTGGACTTTGGTTTCTAACTCTTGATGCATGCATATATGTTTTTATATGATCTTGATGATTTACAGTTTTGAACGGTTTTCGAGATATTTACGGAATTGTACGTTTTACGAGATTTCGATTATTTTGCGATTTGAGCATGGTTTTAATGATTTAATTTTGGGAATTGAAACATGATTTGATTTCAATGATATGAAATGGATTTTGAAAACGAGATTTTGGGCTTGGAGCCCTGTTCATGAGATTACGGTTTTGAAACTGGATTTCGGAAACGAGATTGCGGATTTGGTTTTGAGACTTGGAAAGGAAATCTGGATTTGGGTTCGGGACAGTGGTTCTGGATGCTGGATTATGGAATCATTGTTGCGAATTCGGATAAGGATTTTTGATAGTTTTCACTGTTGGTTGAAAAATGGTTTTGGGTTTAAAGACCCGAAAAAAGAAAAAGAAAAACCGTTGGATCTGATTTTGAGTTTAAAGACTCGGTTGATTGACGGGGAGGGGGGGGGGGAGGGGAGGGCCTGGATTGATATGTTTTGAGTTTAAAGACTCGGTATATATTTTGAGTTTAAAGACTCGGTTATGATACCCCCCGAGGCATGTGATTGTGTTTTGAGTTTAAAGACTCGGACGCACTTGAGATCCAGCAAACTCGCATGATTGATGTTTTTCACTGGTTTTCAGATGTTTTGGGCGGTGGCCCGAATGATTTGGGATTGATGAGCTTTGGGACCAAGTTCCAATATTTGAGATTGATTTGTGATTTGAGGCTGATGCCTGGATTTGAATGACGATTCTTATTCTGGTTTTCGATAATGGTTTTCGTTGATGGTTTTTTATATGAAATGGTTTCATAACATAAATTGATATGCATGCATTGGTTTTTTCGTGGAGGGTAAAAATGTACTTGTTTATAAACTGTTTTATAACCTTATACTTTATTTTTTGTCCACTCACAGTCTTTTCATGTTTTCAATACCCTCCAGGTTGTTGCAGTGCGGGCTGTTGGTAGAGAGAGACGGAGACATCATACCGTAATCCACAGTAGATTCGGCACACTCTGGAAAGTCCAGATACTTTTAGGATGGTTGGATCGAGAATCCCTTGTCCGACTTACGTGTCATATGGAGGTTGGACGTCAGTTTAGCCGTTGTGTCATGCGTAAGTTAGACGGGAGCAGAATTTAGCTCTTAATCCCGGGGGATTAGGGGTGGGTCCTGACAAACATGACGTCAATAGGTGACATCATGATGACATCAGTAGGTGACACATGGCAGGGACTAAGTGGTGCTATGTGGCACTTATCAGGGGTGCCATGTGGCACTTATCAGGGGTGCCATGTGATAGGTTATGTCAGAAATGTCAGGGTGACGTTAGCGTTGACTAGCGCGTGAGTTATCTACCACCACTAATCGGCGCGTGTGGACGTGTGGTTGGGAACTTCGAGTTGAAATCGGTCTTGTTCAAAAGGTTTCGATGTTCTGAAGCGAATGATGGTGATTTCAGGTCAATCAGAGGTCGTTTGGTTAGTGTTTCATCCATATTTCTCCTCAGGATGCGTGTTCGACGCACGTGTCCTATCTCGTGGATGAAGTGGTTTCAGTATATGGTTAGTGGTGTGTTGGTGACATCTGGGTGTCGTTTGTGATAGGATTTAATGCTCTAAGGCCTTGGGAGGCGTGTACAGTGAATGGACATATGCTTTCTAAACTGTTATGCATGTACATATAAAGGTTCTCACTATTTTGAGTATATATATTCTGGTTATGAATGCCTTGAAATGCGGAGTTATGGAGTTGGGTGATTATTTGATGATTTTGGACACTATTTTATGGATTTTCATGCATATACTATGTTTAGCCTCGGGCTGGGGTTTGTGGTTTTGACATGGATTTGGAGTCCATGATTTATGATTTAAAATGATATTTTATGTGTTCTATTTGAATTCTTGTCATAGTTGACCATCCTCGAAGTTTGACCAGGGTGATTACCTTTTCCCGGACTGAGTTTGGAGTATGTATCTGTTAGTTTCCTAGGGGATTGTATTTCCCGGGCTGGTGTTGGAGTGTGTCTCCACCAGCATCCTAGGGGTTGTCTACGCGTAGTACATGGGTTGGTTGGCATGCTCAGGTATGGAGGATGGTGCATCTTGGTTTCCAGTTGTGGTGTCCACTCACGAGTTTAATTTTTGGTTTTGGAACCAACCCCCCTCCCCCACCAGGTTGGGGTTAGGTATTGGAGCGACTTCTGCGAGGGAGGCATCAAGGGCGGTTGCGGTCCCGATGGGAATTGCGGTATAGTATCCGTACCCTTGTGGTTGATCAATAGGCAGTACTGTATGGTCGAGTATCCTTGGTCTTACATGTGTGCAAGGGTGTTTAGGGTATTTTGGCCCAATGTGTCGGACGGGAAGAGGACCCGGACACGTGTGTTTTGGAATTTCCAGGTCGGATCCTGTCATTGAACCCGTAAGATTTGTTTCAGGTTTTTTTATTCTGGACCAAGAAACTTGGAACCAACTATTCTAACAGCTTTCTAGGGGTCGTGAAACGAGTGTAGGGAAGAGAACCGTGAGTTTTGGACGCAGGAAAGTCACTAGGTAAGACTTAGACGCCATGGTGTGTATTTGTGGACGTTTGTTTTTATTAAAATATTATGCATGCATATTTAATTGTTTTAAATGTGTTTCTATCCATATTTATTGCACGTTTTACGAAGTTTTCTTAAATTACCTTTTTGGTTTCTGTTTTGAGTATGGATTCGAATTGAATGTGAATTATGACACAGGATTGGTGATTTTCCTTATGATGTATTGGATCGGCTTTCAAATATATGTTCGATGGCATGTTTTACGGGGTTGTGATTGAGTTGTGGTTTTGGGCTTAGACTCGAGATTTTGGATTATGGGTTTAGTTGTGATATGGATGTGTGGTTTCTTGGTAATCGTGATGCGAAATGTTGTGATGATGTGTGATGATTGTGGATAACCCTCCTCGATATGCGTGATGGTTAGTAGTCTCAGATGTCGAGCTTGCTGCTCCAGGACCTGAGACTGGTTAGTAGTGGCTCAGATGTTGAGTCAGGCATCAGATCCTGAGTCAGTTTCCACTCAGACGACGAGCCGGGCTCCAAATTCTGAGTAAGGGTGTGAGGTCCACACTCGGACGTCGAGCTGGATTCTAGATCCCGAGTGGTGTGCTTACCGGTAGTGCAGTGGACATGGTGACTGATGTTGTGAATCGAGGACGAGTTATTTGTGGTTTGGTTATGTGATTAATGTGGTGGCTTTGTGTTGACTATTGAGGTGATTTGTGTGCTGGTTATCATGAATACTGTTGTTTGTAACATGATGGTCAGTTTACACATTTTTTGAGATCGTTGACTGTGTTCATTTTTATTTTGATTTAAATGGTTTTATATATGCATGCATAGTTTTAGAAAATGGAGGGTAAATTCTTGTCTTTCGAATTATGTTCTCAAACTATTTGTTTTTGTCCGCTCAAACTATTTAAATGGTTTTAATTTATTTAAATGTGTTTCTATGTGTTTGTGATGATGTTTGGGTGATTGGAATTTTTATTTGATTTTCGGTAACTTTATATTTTATTATTATTTTATTGCACATTTTACGAGGTTTTCATAAATTCTTTTTTGGTTTCTATTTGGAGTATGGATTCGAATTGAATGTGAATTATGACACGAGATTTTGGTATTTTGATATGATGTTTTGGATGAGTTTACGAATATATGTTTAGATGGCACGTTTTACGGTAATGTGATTGAGTTGTGGTTTTGGGCTTACGATCGAGATTTTAGATTATGGTTGAGTTGTGATATGGATGTGTGATATCTTGGTAATTGTGATGTGAAATATTTTGATAATGTGTGATGATTGTAGATAACCCTCCTCGAGGTGCGTGTTGGTTAGTAGTCTCAGATGTTGAGTTGGGGGCTCCAAATCCTGAGACTAGTTAATGCTAACTCAGACATCGAGCCGGGAACGCACCAGATCCTAAGTCAGTTCTCACTCAGACATCGAGCTGGACTCTTGATCCTGAGTGGGTGTGTGAGGTCCACACTCGGACGTTGAGCCGGGCTCTTGATCCTGAGTGGGTGTGTGAGGTCCACACTCAAACGTTGAGCTGGGCTCTTGATCCTAAGTGGGTGTGTGAGGTCCACACTCGGACGCTGAGCCGGGCTCTTGATCCTGAGTGGGTGTGTGAGGTCCACACTCAAACGTTGAGCTGGGCTCTTGATCCTAAGTGGGTGTGTGAGGTCCACACTTGGACGTCGAGCTGGACTCTAGATCCTGAGTAGTGTGCTTACCAGTAGTGCAGTGGACATGGTGACTGATGTTGTGCATCAAGGATAGGTTAGTTGTGGTTTGGTTATGTGATTGGTGTGGCGGCTTTGTGTTGACTATTGTGGTGATTTTTGTGCTGGTTATCATGATTACTGATGTTTGTAGCATGATGGTCAGTTTACACAATTTTCGAGGTTATTGACTGTGTTCGATTTTTATTTGGATTTAAAAGATTTTATATATGCATGCATAGGTTTAGATTACAGAGGTTAAATTGTTGTGTTTTGTATTATGTTCTTAAACTATTTGTTTTTGTCCACTCAGACGGTTTTCGTGTTTTTGAAAACCTCCAGGGCCGTTGCACGAAGTTCGGGTCTGAACGAGAGGCGGAGGTATGATTGAGCAGGTGAATATCCCTTGTCTGATAAGTAAAGGATAGTTTTGGTATTCTGCATTGCTTTTCAGATGGGAGCAAGACTCGGATGTAGTTTACGAGATGTTTTTTGGAATGGGTTCTGTCAGAAAGTAGGTATTGCCACTGCCATTTTCTTGATTAAAGTCTTTTTCCGTGCCATAGATAGTAGCCTTTGTTTCCACACCCTATCTTCGGATTCAATCTTTTATAAACAATTATGCCTCATTCTTCGACCTCGTCCATATTGTTGGGACGCGAAGATATAGACCAGGATCCTCTGAAATTGTAACACCAAGGACTTCACATAGTTGTTCCCTCAATGCATGCAGAGTATTTGGGCAGTAAGAGAAAAAACACGTCCTTAAAACACATGGGTAATCGCGTCCGGTCCTGCTCCCGTATGACAAAGAATCCAGAGTACCAAAATTACCCTCAACTCTTATTAGTGAAGGGATAATCGAACTGACCTTCTACTTATGCATTCGCATCACGATTTGCCTCAATCTTTGTGCAACATCCTGGAGGGACATCGAAAACACGAAAAGTGTAAGTGCACAAAAGTAAATATAAAAATATGTTTCTTGAGGAAAATAAATATTTACGCTCTAGTTTCTAAAACGTGCATGCATGGAATAAACATAAAAAAAATTGAAATTAAAATTAGTTAATCACATCAAATCAAGCAAGCCAAAGGGTTCATAGTATTGAAAGCATCGAAAAACATGTCGGCCGAAAACCCATGCAGTGTGCCATATGCCCACACGTGTCAACAAAGATGTCTGCACGGGGGCCTCACGCGCCTACGTAAAGGTTGTCTTCAACCTCTAGCTGACCCGTTTTTCCAGAAATTTAGGTATTTCGACTTTCTAGTTTGACTCGGCCATATCTTCCTCTTTTCTCGATCATTTCTCACATTCTAATAATCAATCTTCATCTAATACACCTAGGGAAAGGATCTATGACGTCAAAATGAGGAAATACATACCCAAAATCATAGTCCAAGCCTCCCAAGTTTCAACCAAAAACCAAGATTTCTGTTTCAGGGTTCCCACATCCAAAACGTCCATATTTTCGTCTCAATTCTCAATTAAGAGTTTGGATTAACTTGTTTCAAGCTTACGAGTCTCGAATGGTTCACCAAAATGATGTCTGATAAACTCAAAACTTGCGCCAAAGGGTTCGTAGTAAAGAACGCATCGAAAAACATGTTGACCAAAAACCCAAGTGGTGAGCCACGCGCCTATGCGCGCTACCGAAGGCTCTACGCTTAGGCCACACGGGCTTGCGCAGAAGTTGTCTTTAACCTCCAGCCGACCCGTATTTCCTGCAATTCGGGTATTACGACCCGTGAGCTTGACTTGATCATAATCTCATCTTTTCACGGTCATTTCTCACGTTCTAATAATCAATCTTAATCGAATCTACCTAGTGAAAGGATCTATGATGGCAACACAAGGAAAAACATACCCAAAATCACAGTCCAAGCCTCCCAAGTTTTGACCAAAAACCAAGTTCCCTGTTTTGGGCTTCCCACGACCAAAACAGCCATATTTTTGTCTCAATTCCATCTCATAAACTCAAATAAAAGTTTGGATAATCTAGTTACAAGCTTAGGAGCCTCGAACGGTTCACACATTCAAGTTACGATTTTTTTTTTCGGTTTTACATTCTTTCGACGTTTCCTTCTCCCTTCCTCTCAATTTGTTCCGTCCTTTCTCTCTTCCTCTTTCTTTCTTTTCTTTTTCTTCTTCTTCTCTTTTCTTCATTCTCTAGTTCTCTTTCCCCCCATTTCCTTCCTCCTCTCCCTTTTCCTTCTCGGCCGCACATCACACACACACACAAACACAAACACACACATCTAAAATAAATATACACGCACACTCACACACTGAATTTGGTGCACACACATATTTTTGATAAGGAGGACACTTGTCACCATCCCATGAAATCCATAAATATCCCCTCATGTGAAAGTACCAAATTTCCCTATGGAAAATTACTAAAATGCCCCTAATTAATTTGTACCCATGACGAACGTATTTGATCTTCGATTCTGGCATACCGCCTGTCTATGTATTTAGGATTCTGAAACCTATATAATGGTTCTCAAGAAAGGTCCAAAAAAGTATCTGAAGGAAAAGTCAACCTTTAACCCCCAAAATGGAAAAATCATCAATTCCCTTTTTAAATTTCCAAAAATATCTTTTTTGAATTTCTTAGTCTTTACAATCTACCCTCCTAAAAGAATTTCGTCCCCAAAATTCAAAAATGTCTTACTGACAACTGGAATTACTGGGCCCGTAACCATGCCTCAAGTTCCTACCTAAACCCCTTTCGATCCTTAGAGCTGTAACAAATATTTTCACGTTCCAGCATGTAAGATCCGTGTCCTGGAGGGAATGGTGAACAATCCCACATTCCTGCTAGTGGGAATGGTCTGGAAGAGGATGGTGGTGTGCCTTAAAGGTATAGGCACACACCTATCTAGCACTAGGCCTTTTGGGAGCTCAAGTGGCTTTGGGGGGGGGGGGGGGGGGGGATTGGAACCCCAAAATTAAGCGAGTTGAGGCTGGTGCAATTCCATGATGGGTGACCCCCTGAGAAGTTGCACCATGAGCTCCCAAAAACAAAACCGTGAGGGCGAGGCCCAAAGCGGACAATATGGTGCTAGATGAGACGGATCCTGACCGAGGAGGGTTGGGTCCTGACACAGCACCTTCCGAGCCCGACTTGCAAATCCTAGTCTAATATCTTGACTTCATTCAAGTCCTAATTAGTTATTCCGTAGTGCATGCCACCTAAATAGAAATAACCCTAACTAAGAAACTCCCTTATCTATCTTATCCGAGCCCGACTTGCCCGTGAATGCTACAACCTTATCCTCTGAGATAACACATTATCCGAACCCACACAATTACTCCAATATGGAACATAGTATCCACTATCCGACCCAATAATTCAGGGTCCGTCCTTGTCCTAACTCTGTCCTTGGCTCATAAACTCGTCTTATTACTAGGATGCACACAGGGGTTGCATCTTAGAGGCATAACATTGGAAAACGCAATCTGGTATCAACTTTGCTCTAATACCAACTTGTCACAACTCGCCCCTAAAATGCTTGGGTTATCCCATCCGGTCTTACTCTCATCTAACAAGCAATCCAGAGTATCAAAATTACCCTCAACTCTTGTTAGACAAGGGATACTCGAACTGACCTTCTACTTATGCCTCTACCTCACGAACATCCCTAATCTTCGTGCACGGGCTTGGAGGGTCATCGAAAACACAAAATGACAGGACCCGTTCCTAAAACACTACATATGGTCATACTCCCATATGACAATAATCTCCAATTACCGAAACTACCCTTAACTTTTTTCAAACAAGGGATATTTGTATTGCCTTACCGTTCATGCCTCCGCCTTTTATTTAGCCCCGATCTTCGTGCAACGACCCTGGACGGTTAATTAAAAATGAAAAAATGTGAGTGAATAAAAATAACATTTAAAAATATGACTTGAAAATCATAGTAGTTTACCCTCCATTTTTTTAGAACTATGCGTGCATATGTAAGACCATCAGGTTTTGATTAAAACAAAATATAAACCATGAATCTCGAAAAAGAACAAATGTTAGTATCAATCAATATTAGTAAGTCAAACCATATATGAAAATATATCATGATGCCATAGCAGTAATAATACATAACCAATCAATACTAGTAATTCAGCCGACCAACCAGTACTTGATGCTCAAACGATAATCACCATATCATATCCGCACTACTGGTAGGTAAAATCACTCGGGAAATAGAGTCCAGCTCTAGACGTCGGAGTTGTAGCCCAATCACTAGTCTCAGGAAACAGAGCCCTCCTCTGGACATCTGAGACTAACCTAATATCCAACCCAAGGAAACAAAGTCATACTATAGACGTCCGAGTGCCGACCATGTCCGAGAATGGTTAACCGTGGCAAACAGTTCAAAAATATCAAGAAAACATACAATTATAACATAGATCAATTCATAAAAACCGAACCCACATTTAAAAATCCAAGCCCAAGTCCTAAACACAATTTTCATAATATCTCGTAAAACGTGTACTTCAAAATATTCCGTAAAAATCATAAAATTTCATTTGAAAATCATGATTAAAGAAACATCACATAAATCATGTAATAAAGAAATAAAACATTCAAATATGCATGCACAATAATTTATAAAGGAAAAGTCCACTCGCACATACTATCCACGTAGTTGAATTCCGAGTTGCACGCTCTTTTGTAAATTCTAGGAACTTTACCTCCCGTCACAAATCACTACTAGAGGTTACTAACCCCCCAAATAACCTTATATTTAATTTTCCTAGTTTCAAGGATTAAAATACGAATTTAAAACTATACATAACACTTTGGACAATCAGAACTACCACGAGACGATGTCCTTTCATCTCTAAAAATATACCAATATGTTCATAAGATTTAATACTCAAAGAACCATGTTGATCGCATCCCAAGGAAAGGTGACATGCGCCCTCATGTGCCACCAGCAGCCTCTGCGCATGGCGTCACGAACCTTGCACTTGGGTCATCTTTAACCTCCCGCAACCCAGTTCTCTACAACTTGGGTCGTTCGACCGACGGCCATGACCCAACTTAAACTTTCTTATTTTTCAACCGTTTCTCATGTTTCAAATGTCCAGATTTACCTAATCGGTCCTAGAAGAAGATCCATGAACTTAAAATACATAAATACTTACCCCAAAACTTAGCATGTTGCTCCAAACTTTCGGCCATGGTTTCAAGGTTAGTCCTACAGCCTTCCCGTGTCCAAACCTTCAGTAAGAAATTTTTGAGAGTGATGTCTAGGACAAGAGACGATACTCGTGATGCGTTCTGGATTTGAGAAGTGAACCTCGGGGAGTTCCAAAATCAATCCTTCCTCTTGTGTTTATTCTTCTAACCTAGGCACTCTTGGACTTGCCTAAAGAGACGAATAATGATTCGAGTCTAACCCATTTACTTGGGCCGCACGTTTGTCTAAGACTCCCTTTAAATTCTGAATGCATGTGATCTATATATATCTTTGAAAAAATTAACTTGAATATTGTTGTAAAAGTTCCTGTAAACTTGAATACTAATATAAATTCTGATTACACATAAATTCTCTTATGAATGAGCAAGCAGCAAACTAAGCTCAAATGGTTATAGAAACAACTTGACATACCATTGGACAACATTGCATTAATTGAAGCACTTAAGCAAGCAGAGTCATTAGGACCTATATCCCCAAGATTTTGTGAGTCCATAGGTGATACAAGTGAATCAGAAGAAGAGCAGAACGTTGAAGTACCAATGGCAATGGCAAGAAAATCTGAGCATCAGAGAGCAAACTTGCTCAACAACAGAAGGCATGGCGAATTTCAGCATTCAGTATCCAGAAACTCAAGACAACAAGAAGGATATCGAGCTCAAGAATGGAGTCCTCCATCAGCTTCCTAAGTTCCATGGACTCAGCAATGAAAATCCACACAAGCACCTAAAAGAGTTCTCATTCAATAGTGCTAGCATGTGTCCAGATGATGTAGACTTGGATATAATGAAGATGAAGCAATTTTTCGTTTTCCTTAGAAGATAGGGCAAGCGCTTGGCTAATGGAACTCCCATCCAACCACATTGATTCATGGAACAAGTTAGCCCGTGAATTCCTTACTAAGTACCATCCAGCCTCAAAGATCACAGTTTTGAGGAAGCAGATCACATGAATCAATTAGTGTGAGCATGATGAGAACTTCAGTCAATACAATAAGCGTTTAAGGAGCTAAGCGCTTCATATCCTACTCATGGGATCACAAAAGGCTACCTTTTGACATACTTCTACGAAGGACTGAAGGCATGGAACAGAGGCTTATTAGATGATGCTAATAATGGAAGTTTCTTGGCTATAAACCTAGTGGAGGGACGTGTATTATTAGAAAGTCGGGTATTGAATAATGCTTAATTTGAAGGTGTCGGGCCATCTACAAGAAAGGTACATGAGGCAAGTACTAACGTTGTTAATGATGCTAAACTTCATAAAATTACCTCTTTGTTGTCAAACGTGTTAGGGTAGAAGAAGGACAAGAAGCCTTGTGCGATCTACTATGCATCCAGAACTCTTAATGAAGCTTGGATGAACTACACTACTATTGAAAATGAGTTGCTAGTCATGGTATTTTCTTTAGATAAATTATGTTCTTACTTACTTGAAACTAAGATTGTTGTATACACTAATCATGCAACTCTGAAATACCTGTTGCCAAAGAAGGAAGCAAAACCAAGGCTAATCTGATAGATTCTTCTTCTCCAAGAATTTGACATCGAGCTTAAGGACAAGAAATGAGTATAGAATGTGGTAGCAGACCACTTGAGCAGGATTGTGCATGAGAGAGTTCGTGTGAACATTCAAGAGACGTTTATGAATGAGTAACTATTTGGAATCGAGGTAAGTACTTTGTAGTATGCTGATATTGCAAACTACTAAGTCACTAGGACGTTCCCTACTACTTTACCTCGTGCATAAAAGGATAAACTTAGAAAACATGCCAGGAAATATATTTGGAATGCACCTTATGTATGGAAACAATGTGTCGACTTATTAATTAGGAGATGTGTCCCTGATATTGAGCATAGGTTTGTTCTAGAATTTTGTCATAGTCATGTGTCCTTGATGTGCACCTTATTGAGTCTTTTTTTTTTAAAGATATTTACAATGAAAATGTTTTTAACAAAAAGTATTATAATTTATATACAAGTATGAAGATATGTACAAATACAATATTTATATTATAAACATATATACATAAACAAAATCATACAAGAGATTATTTCAATCCCCGGTAACGGCACCAAAAATTGATACACTAAAACTAAGTATTAAAGTAAACACAAAGTCACACTTAACACTTAATGAAAACATATGCAAATTAAAACCTTTTTGTGTAGATATAGCATTGATAAGTAGGGATCGTTCTTAACCGGGGATTGAGAGTACCTAAGCATAATTATCGTTTGATTATTTAATTAGGGGGTAGTTGATTGATTTAAAAGTCCTAAGTAATTAAACTAATCGAAACTAACCTAATCTATTACTTACATGGTCAACTCATCTTTAAACCTAACTCATTCATAAATTATGCCAATTTCCATAATCAACGAAATTCCAAAACCTTAGTTTAATGAAATACATGTATATTATCTTAAGTATATGCTCGGGAATACGCCCTATACACTTTCAATGATCTAGACTCGGGAATACACTCTGTATCTAATCAAGCATTTAGCATAAACATAGCATGGAAGATTATTGAAATCAATACAAAATATAGAACCATAATAAGATTAATGATCAATCCAATAAACACGATATTCAAGTACAAAGAAAAAACTACGGGGTATAGAGGCTAGGTGGTTCGACACTCTTGATGAGTCACTCAGGAATACGCTTTATATGTCAATGGAGGATGGTAAATTATGGAGAATGGTGTAGTTTACTTTTGTAAGAGAAATTTTGGTTAAAAAAGGAAAGGGAAATTAGTTAAGTAGAGCTTTGGTGTAAATAATGAGTGACCTTTTACAAATAATCTAAGCCTTTCTATTTATAGGAGAAAATTAATCATCAAATAAAGAAGAGTTTACAATTTAAATTCTAAAAGAAAAAGGATTAAACTATTTAAATTAAAGTCCTAAAAGAAAAAGGTAATAAAAATTCTAATTAAAAAGGTTTCCTAAATAAAAAGGAAACAAATCCAAGCTTGAATTGGACAAATTTCCACAAGAAAGAAGGGAAAATGTTGATGGAATTGAACAGGGGAGACTTCGATGGATGGCGGCTGAAACTTAGGAGGATTTTTGGTGGTCAACGTAGCAAGGAAAGCTGGTCTCAAGTTCAGTGGACGCTCGCTGAATAGAGGCAATGAACTCGATGGAAGCTGGTGGAATTAGGGGCAAAAATTCGGTAGTCAACGACGTGGTCAAAGCGTAAATAAGGCTGTAACGGCGTTCGGTAGGCGCGCTCTGAACCGGCTTCAGGGTTTTCAGGAGGCGTGCTTCGAATAGTGCTTTATCGATTGAGGAAGCGCGCGCGCCGACCGTATTTCCTAAGAGACAGTAAACGCTGACCGAAATTCCTAGCTCTTTTTGGTGGTCTCCTTTATTTCACTCATAATTTCTTCAATATAACTCTGATTTAGGTGATTCTTTCACCTAAATTCTTGGAATTCCGAGCTCTATCCAATTATGCACATTTCTCAAAAAATATTTTATTTTCTCCAATTTTTTTATATTTAAACATTAAAAGATAAGTATAAAAGGTAAAGAATGATGCTTAATTCAAGGCTTATCAGAGGGTGATTCTAGGAAAACGGCTATATAACTCTGATTGAGGTGATTCTTTCACCTAAATTCTTGGAATTCCGAGCTCTATCCAATTATGCACATTTCTCAAAAAATATTTTATTTTCTCCAATTTTTTTATATTTAAACATTAAAAGATAAGTATAAAAGGTAAAGAATGATGCTTAATTCAAGGCTTATCAGAGGGTGATTCTAGGAAAACGGCTCTCAAAGTATTAGAGTCTAAATTGTATTGGCCTACACTTTTTAGAGATGCACTTTCATTCTGTTTAGCATATGATAGATGTAAAAGATCTGAAAAGTTAGGGCGAATATATGAAATGTCATAACATTATGTTTTAAATGTTGAATTGTTTTATGTGTGGGGCATAGATTTTACAGGACCATTTCCTTCTTCTAATGGCTATCTCTATATTTTATTTGCTATCGATTATGTGTCAAAGTTGGTGGAGGCTAAGGCCACCCGTACTAATAACTCTAAAGTTGTTGCATATTTCTTTAGGATTAACATCTTTTCTAGGTTTGGAATACCTCGTGTTTTGATAAGTGATTGGGAAGAGTCACTTCTGCAACAGGATCATCAATGCATTGCTGAAACGATATGGTGTTACCCATAAGGTATCCACACCATACCATCCTCAAACGACTAGAATGGCTGTGGTAAGTAACAAAGAAGTTAAGAAGACATTTGATAGAACAATGGCTCCAAACGACAGAGATTGGAGTCAACATCTCAATGATGCATTGTGGGCATATCAGACGGCTTACAAAACGCTAATAGGGATGTCACGCTACAGATTGGTCTATGGAAAAGCATGACACCTTCCGATGGAATTAGAGAATAAAGCATGGTAGCCCACCAAGATATTCAATATGGTGTTAGATGGAGTGTTCCTTGCCTTAAACCTCCTCTTTATCCACTCCTAGAGCTCAACTTTCTCCTCTCTATAAGTAGTCTGGTATACCCAAGTTGTATCCCAACCCAAAGTCCTACGACTTACTTTAATGGAAGAATCAATCACATTCTTTGATGAATAGACTATGTCTATTTCCATGTCAGCATTCCATCGTAAGCGTAAAGCCAAACCATCTGGGGGAACATCGGAACAATATTTGTAACCCATATCCAAACTTACTCTAACTTTCCATTCTTCATCTTCGTTTCCACTACAAATACAAGAGAGGGGCTATTTACCCAGATAATCTCTCGGAGATGACGGATTGTGAGGTCAGAGCCTAACCCCTGACAGTTCCATGATAGGATATTAATTTGTTTGGCAGCCAGAGTAGTCTAGCCACCATCATTTTCTTTGTCATTGCTCTTCTCTCCATTTCGGAACCAGGGGAAACACACCTCGTCACCACCGCTTCTCTTAAATTCCTGCGATGTACCCACCACCACATGGATATCAAGAAGCAGGGACAGAGCCAGCATGGGCCCAAGGGAGTCCTAGGCCCCCACTGAATTTTATATATTTTAATGTAATATATGTATAAATATATTTTAATTAATTAAAAATGTATTAATAAGTAAGATTTATTATATACTTATAGCTAATTATATATTTTGATATTCACATTCAATTTGAAAATATAATTTAGACTTCCGAATACACACACACATATATATATATATATATCATTATCATATATGATTCATAGAATTTATAGTGATATTTTGATATAAAAGTATATAATTCGTAATATAGTTTTTTTTGTCAATTTTCAAAATTTTGGCCCATATATATATATTTTGTTTTAATACTTAAATCATAATTTATTTTGGATATACAACGATTTCAAATTAAGAATTCGTCGAAGTCAACTATATATGATTGTAATAAATTAGTATCATATTTTGATAATAAAAAAAAGTACATAATTAGTATTATAGTTAAATTTTTTTTTTCAATTTTCAAAATTTTGGCACATATCTATTTTGTTTTAATACTTCAATCATAATTTATTTTGAGCATACAACGATTTCAAATTGAGAATCCACTGAAAACAACTGTATATTATTGTAGTAAATTAATAGCATGATATGAATTTTTTTATAATTTGACTAATTTAACATATATTATAATGAGTTGAATTAGATTAATTTTAAAGTATTTAAAAAAAAATCCATCTCAGATAAATTTCTAACTAGGTCGCTGTAAAAAAGACCCTCAATTTCCTTTACCGTACCTGCCCCCATACCTAAAATTTTCAGAGATAAGAAATACACCCCAGATAATCTCCTCACTAGAAATGCATTGGCTTTGCTCATTTCTCTTTTGCACCAAGGTGGCTTGTATAGTCGTTTGGGATAAATGCGCTCTGAAAGGCCCTTAAAAGGCCTTTAACTTTCAAAATGGACACAAGAACTTACTTCAGCAATAACTTCACTTCCACCTACCTTTGAAAGGCCTTTAACTTTCAAAATGGACACAAGAACCTGTTTTTTGCATACACCCGCAAAGCATTGATGGAAGATGGGAAAACCTGCAAAACATTGATGATCTTACTACCAAAAGCCCAAAAACGTGGCTATGGTTGAAGAGTGTTCATTGTCCTTCCTACGATGATTGGAAGTTGCAGTAACTACATGGAGACAAAGAGATCAGGATGTTAATTTCACAGGTTGGATCGATTGCGGAAGCCCCCAAGTTTACGCACTCCCAGACTGAGAAAGGAACGGATCTGACAAGCACATTCGCTTGAAGCAAAGAAGGAATAAATGAGATGGAAATATAGATGGGGGATATGAATAAATGATAAGGGCGTGTAGATTATACAACCCATAAAGAGGTCAGATGAAAACTTCAGTAGAGATATGAGATCTACTTGGTAGATGAAAGAAATAAATACCCCAGATCTACAATTTGACCCAAATGCAAATTTAATAGATGAAACCTAAATTGACATTAGACAGGTAGGTGGAGTGTTAGTGAGACTGGAACAAAGTACATGATGAGTTTGATGGAAATATTTGGATTCACACAGAGGTGGCTGGCTCTTACAAAGGAGAGGGATGCTCTCACGAAGGGGAGGGATATCTGAAAGGCACCTTCGCTTAAAGAAATATAGATGGGGGATAGGAATAAATGATAAGGCCACACAGATTATACAACCCATAAAGACGCAAGATGATAACTACAATAGAGAATATGAGATCTGGTGGGTAAATGAAAGAAATAAATACCCAGATCTATCTTCTTTAGAAGGGAATCTAATAGGGGTGTCAATCGATTTAATTGATCCTGATTTTTTTGTTTTTTCACCCGATTTATTAGTCTTTTTGGAGGGACGAAGTTTTTTTCTCCTGAGATGTCCTTTTCATCCGATCTCTGACAAGTTTACTTCTTTCTTTTTCTCCTCCTTTCTTTTCTTCTTTTTCATCTTATTCGTCTTTGCTTGTTACAAAGTAGGATAATTAATAGGGTAAGTTAGGTAGGTTTCTAGTAGGTAGAGATCACTTTCGTATGTTTATTCAAATGAAAATTCTTGTTTCGAATCCTTCCTATTGCGCTGATTGGTATATTCAACATCATCTTCATTATTTGAACTGGTGGCCATTAAATTTTCATTCATTTTGTACACTTCTCGTTCTTTTGTTAGGATTTCGAGTTCCATTCAGAAGTTCAAAGAGCATATGTTGTTGGCTAGGTTTTAAACCAATTTCATTACTTCTGTTTTCTGTTGTTCAGAAAATGTTCTGCTGGACAGCAAATGTAGTACAAAGTTTCTCCTTCCATCCATTGCTTTAACCATATTTTTGGAGTCCACAAATTGTCTAGCAATTTCTAATATATGGGTCAAATTATCACTCCTTTGTATTTTCAGATTGATACTCAAAGCAATCTGTTTGTTTATGGAAGGGTTTCTTCCGGAATGTCACTGTCAATTGTTTCTATCAACACCCAAATTTGATATGGTAGGAAAAAAAAAATTATGTTTCTCTCCAACCCAATGTGCTTACTACGGAGAAAGTTAAATATCTATTCAATTTAAAAATTTAACCGCATCATATACCATTGTTTCGATAGTCGGAAAATCTTTTAGATAATGAAAATTAAAACTTTGAAAAATTACCTTATTAGTATTTTCTTATCCAAGAGTATCACATCCCATTATTTATCTGTTAAAACGAAGAAAAGTCTTGAAAAGTTATCTTCATTCCAAAATTATATTTTCGTGATTTTGAAAATATAAATCCATAATTCTCTCATAATAATCCAAAATTCTTTGTTTTATGTTACTAAAAACTTCATAAGGCATTATTTGGCGAGTGAGTTCAAACGAATAAATTCTTCTTATTTTCTTTAAAATAGAATCTATATGCTTATTTTGAAGAATCGCTGTTAATTGAAGAAAAATATTAATTATTTCAAAGTAAAAATTTTCATTCCAATCCATTTTTTTAATGATTTATTTTTCAAAATTAATTATTTTTTCAACTAATTTGAAAGATAATTGGGTGATGTGCTTTCTGAGCCCTTAATTTTCCTTCTGGATATGAGATTTCCATATTTCATTGATCTCTTCATATAAGCTGCTGTCTATTTCAGGATTGAAGGAGTCTTTTACTTCAAGACTGGAATCTCCTACAATTTGTTTGGCGTTCAAATGATTGTTGAAAGCTTTTGATGCTGCTTCATAATTTTCAAAGCTTTCATAGCTTGCTTTATGGTATTTGTTTACCTATGTATGACAGGATGCAACCGTTGATACACAACATATATTCTTTGAGCAAAAAGGTTTTTTCCTTACTATTGTACTCTAGGGATGTTTACCCTTATCCATTGACTGAAAATCAGATTTTCATGGCAGGGAAGATCACTAAACCAAGTTATTTATATTGTGCATGAAAGAATAAAAAGCTATGGAAAACAGTAGTAAGGAAAAAACATTTTGCTCAAAAAATATATGATGTGTATCAAGGGTTCTAATTAGGAATCTACAACAATTAGTTTGCCTGCCATGCACATGTAAAAAAAATGTTGGGGAGCATGCTATGAAAACTTTGCAAATTATGAAGCAACATAAAAAAACTTTCTCATTTGAACGACATACAAATGACAGAAGATTCCAGTTCAGGCTTAAAAGACTTCTTCAATCCTAAAATAGACAGCAACTTATATGAATAGATAAATGGAATATGGAAATCTCATATCCATAAGGAAAATATAGGGTTCAGAAAGCACATGACCCAATTATCTCTCAAATTAGTTAAAAAAAACAGGTAATTTTGAAAACATTTTTTTTTTAAAAAAAACAATATTTTTCCTTGTTAAAACAAGAAAATGTTTTGTTAAAAAAATGATGCCTTCTGAAAATTTTAACAAATGGATTGAAATGAAGATTTTAACTTTGAAAAAAATCAATACTTTTCTTCAATTGACGTAAATTATTTAAAATGAGCATATGGAGTCTATTTCAAAAAAATAAGAAGAATTTGTCTGTTGAACTTGCTTACCAAATAATTCCTTCTAAAGTTTTTTGTAATATAAAAGAAATAATTTTGGACCATCAGGAGAAGATTATGGATTTATATTTTCGAAACCACAAAAATATAAATTTGGCGGATAACTTTCCAAGACTTTCTTTTGTTCTAACAGATGAATAATGAGATGTTGATACTCTTGGATGAGGAATTACTAACAAGGCAATTTTCCAAAGTTTTAATTTTTATCATCTAAAAGATTTCTTGGCATTTATCAAAATCATGGTATCCGAAGTAGTTAAAAAGGTTAAATGGAATAAATATTTAACTTTCTCCATAGCAAGCACATTGGGTTGGAAAAAAAGAGAAATTTTTTTCCAACCATATCAAATCTGGGCGTTGACAGAAACAATTGACAGTGACATTCCAAAAGAAACCCTTCGAGAGACAAAACAAATTTCTTTGAGTACCAATTCCACAACACATTGGATTGATAGTTTGATCCATTTATCATAAATTGCTAGATAATTTGTGGACTTCTGGAATTTGGTTAAAACAACAGATGGAAGGAGAATCTTTATAACACAATTTTTGTCCAGCAGAATATTTTCTGAACAATAGAAAATAGAAGCAATGAAGTTGTTTGAAAACCTAACCAACAACATAAACTCTTTGGACTTCCCAATGGAACTCGAAATCCTTGCAGAAGAACAGGACGTGCACGTAATAAATAAAAATTTAATGGCCACCGGTTCAGATAATGAAGATGATGTTGAATATATTAATCTGAACAATATGATGGAAGCGTAGAGGACCTGAAACAAGAATTTTATTTGAACAAACAGATGAAAACGACCTCTACCTGCCCTATTAATGCAAACCTACCTAACATATCCTATTAACTAACACGACCCATCCTCAATTGACTTAAAAATCATACTTGTCTTGCTCCCGTCTAACAATCATTCCAAATTTACCAAAACTTACTTATACTTCTTGTCAGACATAGGATATCTCTAATTTTTATCCATGTTCATATCTTATTAGATTAACCAAATTAAGCCCACCCTTCCAGGGTTACCCCCACGTCCAACCCACTAACCCCGTCAAATAGTGAGAACTGCCATTTGACCCTTTCCGAACATTAGTTTACTAAATGATTATATTGATTTATACAGAACAATTATATAAAATTTTGTTCATCATTAAGTTACCATTAACATCACGCTCTCATCACCTTGTATCATATCGTTGTCATGTTTTATCATCATATCATCATACATATTATCATGACATATCATCATATCATTCATCACAAGATAACATTATATATGTTATCATAGCATCGCCATGTTATACACCATACATTCATCATCAAATTATTATCATATATAATTAAAATGTTATCATACATAAGGTAGTTTTGTAATTGCCCCAAAAAAAAAATATAAGGTAGTTTTGTATATTAACTTTAAGGAAAACCTTCTCACATAAACAATACTCATAGTCAAAACCTTCCTTTTATTACTTTCACAAGCTTATCATCTATCAAAATTATAATCATCAAATTATTAATTATTCAAGTGTGGTTATGGTCAAGTCCTTTTCAAAAATGATTAACATTAGAAATATGCATAATGGTCAATTTCATCTATAGGTTGCACTTACTAAAATTAATCATCCAATTTACCCTTATTTAATTTCCTCAAATCATTCATAATTAACTTGAATTGAAAACATAAACACATCATAAACATAACATAAATATACGTCTGAAACTACACCTAATGCAATCCAATTAATTCAAAAATTATATTATCAAACTCAGAATTTCAAGACGAAAATTTTTCACAAGACCACAGCCTAAGAAGATGTCGCATGCACCTTCACGCGCTAGCGAAGGGCCTCTGCGAGTGGCCGTCACGTGAGCATAGGTGTAGTCGCACCTGTACTCTCCTTCAACAATGGGTGGGTCGACCCGCGGGTCTATGTGCATGATCCGACCCGGGCGACTCCAACACGTTCCAAACTCGCTATTTTCATGTCATTTTTTCAATTTTCAGCGTTGGAACACTTCTAATTTATCCCCTAGCAAGTTCTACGATGTCAAAAGCACAAAAACTTACCTCAAAATCACCATTCCATCATATTGTACACGGATGGCTTTTCCAGCTTGCTTTCCAGACTTCCCTCCATCCCAAAACGTCTTCTTTCAATTCCATAACTATCATAGAGACTCATACTTAACAACCCAAAACCATCTTAACAACCCATGGTCGTTGGTGGGATTTACAAGGCTTCGGTTTGGAGGGTTTTCACCTTTCCAGTCCATCTCTATGCGCCACCTGCCTCAGTAACTCTCTTCTTCTTTCTTATCTTCCCCTCTCTGGTTTTATTTTATCTCTTCCTCTCTGTTTTTCTTCCTTTCTTTCACTTTCTCCATTTCTCTCCCTTTTTGGGTCATCCACCCTCGAACCCCCTTAATCACACCCACACATACATATTTATAGTTAGCTAAGCTGGTGGAATAGAATGGGAGGGAAAATGAAGAGAGTTCTAGAATACTTTTGGTTTTTCTTTCAAAAATGACTAAAATACCCTTGTGTCAAGAATTACCAAAATGCCCCTAGGTATTTTTGACCCATAACGAACCTATTCGATCTCTGATTTCAACATACTGCCCGTCTATGAACTCAGGTATTTGAAACCTTCGTAATGGTATTCTCGAAATATCTAGAAGATGTCCATGTCAAAACATCATTTTTTGACCTTATAGGGGCAAAACTGGAATTTCTCTTTTTAATTTACTTTTCTCGAATTTTTGGGTCGTTTCTTAGTATCCTACTTTGTAACAAGCAAAGAAAAATCAGATGAGAAAGGAGAAAAGAAAGGAGAAGAAAAAGAAAGAAGAAAACGTGAAAGAGACGAGATGAAAGGGACATCTAAGGAGAAAAAAAAAATATGTCCCTCCAAAAAGACTAAAAAATTAAGTGAAAAGACGAAAAAAAAATTAGTAACATCCCTAGAATTTAAGCCTTTATATCACTTTCCGTCTTTAATTTCTAGCATTCATTTTATACATAATTCTTTATGCATTTCATCTGTTAATTTTAAATAAATGAGATAAATTATTGTAACCAAATTAGTTTGTGTTATTATAATCATATTAGAATATTTGATCATCTGTTTAAATTTTGTATTTTCTGTTATATGGTTGGATAATTAGAGATTAAATTTTTCTCAAATTTGCGCTTATGTTTTATCAATTTTCAAAGCTAGTGTGATGTTGTAATTTTGTGACAAATGTGCTTCTTTATGTGGTGGCGGATAAGTTAGGGGTTGTGTTAAGGCCTTGTTCTTGTTTTCTTAGTTATTTAGAATTTCATGAGCTTGTTGTGGAGCTTTGCATAATTTTGTTGATGTAGACGAATTGTTGTGCAACTTTTGTTCACATTAATATTGTTAGTTTTGTTGTCTTTTGAAACATAATATTAACCCTATAATTTTAATTGTTGTGCAACTTTTGTTCACATTAATATTGTTAGTTTTGTTGTCTTTTGAAACATAATATTAACCCTATAATTTTATTATGGATGATATTCGCATCTCACAACATTACCATATCAGTTGCGCTAAAAATCAACGACATTAGAAATCATTTAGTACCAAAATTATTGATTAATTTAATGCATTTAAATGATTAAACGACCTCAAATCTTGTTAATTTTTTAATGGAAGTAATCTTGAAATGATAATTTCAAAATTAAAAAACATTTCAATAAATTGAGAGGGCAGTAATGATACGAAGCTTGCAAGTATTATCTTTTTATTCTAATTGTAAGACAATATAACCCTAAAGCTATAGGACAGTACAATCCCTAGACCTGTATAGTTAGATAGGCACGTGTACACTAGGAAGACATATCTGTCTTAGGTAGTTACCAACAGTTAGTCAGTTACTAACTGCTGTTAAGATAAGATTCGAACAGAAATAACTGTCTGATCTTATCTCCCTGTCATCTTGGTTATATATATACAGCCGTTGGCTATGTAAATGATATCAGAAATTCATCATTTCTACATGGTATCAGAGTATACACGTCTGACCACCACAGTTCGATCCTTCTTCTTTTCCCTACCATGGCTAGTGACTCATGTGCTTCTCCTTCAATCTCATTGAACCATTTCTCAACCCTAGTCTCTATCAAACTCACCGAATCAAACTATCTTCTTGGGGAAAGCTAGATCAAGCCTTTTCCGATCGACCATAACTACTGGTGGTTCATTGATGGAACTCACTCCCCTCTCTTTCCTACCCTACCCTCTTCAAACACCACTGAATCCTCTCCCCAATCCGATTCATCATCCTCTGCCCTTACTGCCTTCTCAGTTCCTCTTCCCAATCATGCGTACCACCAGTGGTACCAGATTGATCAAACACTTATCAGCATACTTCGCGCCACGCTGACAGAACCAATCCTGTCTCAGGTTGTCGTTCTGAACACCTCCCGTGAAAACTGGGAATGCATGCGCCAAAATTTCTCCCAATAATCCCTAGAAAATTCCACTAACCTCAGATTCCAACTCATGTCTCTCACAAAAGGAACCCAAACCATCTTTGAATACCTCACTCATGCCAAAACATTCGTAGACTCCCTTGCTGCCATCAATGAACCATTCTCTTCACATGACTTGGTTACTGTTGTCTTACGTTGTCTTATACCAGAATACAGCATGCTTGTGACAGCCATGCTCAACTTTCCTCCCATTCATCCCTTCAATGATCTCAGAGCACGTCTCCTCTCCTTCGAAGCCCAACAAGCCTCCATTCTCCAACCTGTTGTTGTCAACTAGCCCACAGCCTTATACACTACCTCCCATCAGTCTGCTCCTCCACGTGGTCGCTCTGGTTTTCAGCGAGGACCACGCCCTGATCGTGGCTTCAGATTCCCGAATCGTCGCGATTATCAACACTTCTCCTCCCCCAATCCATCCCTAGGTTTATTGGGATCCTCCCTATTTCCCTCCACCAGCCCCACAGGTCCTCAATGTTGGTCCTACAATCGTCTTGGCCACATCGCTGCTCACTGCCTCAACCTTTCCCAGTCTATAGATCACACTCTGTCCCAAGCATTCGATGGTCTCCACCTCTCCAATGTTTCAAACCCAACTTGGTACCTGGACACAGGTGCCACTCACCATGTCACCATGAATCCTCCTTACTCATAACAACCTACCACTCCATCCCCAGATCAAGTCATGATTGGAAATGGCACCACCTTCCCCATCCACCAGACTGGTATAGTGTCCTTCTCCTCTGGCCCCTTCATTTGTAATCTCTCTGATATCCTCTATGTCCCCTCTATTCAAAAGAACCTGCTCTCTGTTTCTTAGTTCAATAAAGATCACCACATAAAAGTTACTTTCTTCCCCCACCACTTTCTTATTCAAGATTTACTCACTAATCAAATTTTGTTCTAGGGCTCTTGTAAAGATGGTCTTTACGAGATCAAACCTCAGTAATCCACCCCACCTTAAGCCTTCCTCACTAGTGCTGCCCCTTCCCTTTGGAACCAGCGGCCCAGACACCCATCTTCGCAAGTCCTTTGCATGGTGGCAACCACAAACAATTGGGTTCCCTTGTATCTTTAAATTATCCATCCTTTTGCAATCAATGTTATCTCAATAAGAGTACTAGACTGTCCTTTTATTTATGTTGTTCATCACTCAATAAAACCGTTTGATTTAATACATTCTGATGTTTGGATGTCTCCTATACTTTCTGTCTCTAGTTTTCGATACTATGTCCTATTCACTGATGATTATACTCGCTTTACTTGGGTCTTTCCCTTACGACACAACTCTGAAGTCTACACCCACTTCACTAAATTTTATTCATATTTCCAAACTCAATTCAACACAAATATCACCCAGTTTCACAGTGATGGTGGCACTGAATACACCAATCAACAGTTCCAAACCTTTTGCTCTATTCATGGCATTCACCACCGTTTTTCCTGTCCCCACACCCCTCAACAAAATGGGTTAGCTGAGAGGAAACATTGTCACATCTCAGAAATGGGGTGAACCCTCCTACATACATCATGTCTGCCTTATTATTGTTGGGTAGATGCCATTACCACTGTTGTTTTTCTAATCAATCTCCTCCTCACCCTTACCCTTAACTGGACAACCCCATAGACTAAACTCTATGGTCGACCACCTCCATACCACATTCTAACAACCTTTGGATGCTCTTGTTTCCCATTCCTTAGTCCCTACACTAAACATAAGCTAGAACCTCGTAGCCTACCCTGTGTTTTTCTTGGCTACAGCCCTCACCATGAAGGGTTTGCCTCCATGTACCCACAGGTAAAGTCTATATAAGCTGTCATTTTTTTTCAATGAGTTTGACTTTCCATATCCAAATTCCTCCTAAACTACCCCAAATTTTTCCTTCACCCCCATGATTTCCTTCTACCTTCCTACTCACCCTCAAGTTCCACCAGCACCAGTCCCCAAAACTTCTTCCTCCCCTCCACCCTCACCACTCTTATCACCAATCCCACACTCTTCTCACGGCCAGTCCACTTCAACCAGTCCTACTGAGTCTCCAAGTCTCTCCTCCCCACCGTCTCCCCCTCCCCAACCCCTCAATGTTCATCCTATGACTACACGTAGCAAAGTTGGAATTTCCAAATCCTGAAACCTCCTGTTTACCTCCAGGTATCCCCTGCCTCAAGCCTTCACCACTGCTAAAGTTGCCACAAAAAAACCTACCTCTTAAACCCAAGCCTCCAAATCTCCTGAATGGACAGCTGCTATGCAGGCTGAATACAATGCCCTCATGCAGCAACAAACTTAGTCCCTGGTTCCCCTTCCCTCCCATTCCAATGTCATGGGCTCCAAGTGGGTTTTTTTCCTTAAACACTATGCAAATGGCTCTATCGAATGCCACAATGCCCACCTTGTTGTCAAAGGCTACCACCAGCAAGAGGGCCTAGACTACCATGAAACCTTCAGTCCAGTTATCAACGACCATCATAGTGGTTCTAGCCATTGCAGTTTCCCTTGGCTGGCCCATTCGTCAAATGGATGTCACCAACACCTTTCTCCATGGCACTTTAAATGAAGAAGTCTACATGGTTCAGCCCCCTGGCTTCACTGATCCTTAACACCTTCATCATGTTTGTCGCCTTCATAAGGCCCTCTATGGCCTCAAGAAAGCCCCACGAGCATGGTTTGCCCGTTCCAGGACTTTCCTACTTCAATATGGTTGCAGACAGAGTAGGGCAGATCCTTCCATGTTTGTTCTTCATCACCATAACTGCATCATGTATCTCCTATTGTATGTTGATGACATAATCTTAACAGGGAACTCACAAAAGGCACTGTCTACCTTCATGGCTTCCTTAGCCAATGCCTTCGACATCAAAGACTTGGGTCTGTTACACTACTTCCTAGGTGTTGAATCTAGTTCTACTCCCACTGGTCTCAGACTCACACAAAAAAAATACACCGTTGAGCTCCTCTAACGCAGTGGCCTGGCTAATTGCATACTCATGCCTACCCATGTAGCTACCAAACAAGTTCTTTCTGCCACTCTTGGACAACCTCTCCCATATCCCTCTGTCTACCGTCAACTAGTAGGTGCACTTCTTTACTTAAAACTCACACAGTTAAATATATCCTATGTTTTCAGATGCCCACCTTACTGCTGTGAAGCACATCCTCATATACCTCAAAGGCACACTTGGTGACACGACCCATCCCAATCCCCTGGGATTAACACGGGATGTGCCATACTCCCGTCTGACACGAAGTGTCAGACAGGGGATAATTTAAAACTTTCAGCCCGACTGGCTTCTAAAGCACGCTAGGATTCGGTAGAGGAGTGTGATGTCTCGGTCTCTACTACAGTCCGCATCCATGATCAACCTAAAGGGCATTAAAAACATCGAAATCTGTGAGTGGACGAAAATAAATGAGTTCATAAACATATTTCATAAAGACATTTATGCCCTTCACTAAAAAGCATGCATGCATACGAAAACCATTTAACAAACCATATATTCAAATAACCATTATTAGGGTCTCAGCCCCAAATTCCGTATATCCAAATCATACGGGCCCCTGCCCAAATCCATATACCCAATTTCATAACATAGTAACCATATGTGGGAACTTAGCCCAAAACCGTAAATCCGAGTATGTAGGTCATTGCCCAATTCCATTTATTATTCACAAAACACCATTTCACAAATCCAAGAAATCGTGTTTAACAAATATCATATAACCAATCTTGTCATGGTTTCCAAAGCTACGCGCGTGTTACCCAGGGTCTCAAATCCCAAGTCTCCCCAAGGTCCACGTAGGTCAATGTCCGCAGATCAATTGACAGGACCCATCCCAATCCCCCCAGGATTAACGCATGATGACCCTACTCCCGTCTGACACGAAGTGTCAGACAAGGGATATTTCTGACTTTTGCCCTCTCGGGCTATCAGAGTACGCTAGGATCCGGAGGAGGTATGTGATATCTCGGTCTCTGCTACAGTCCACATCCGCTGTCAACCTGAAGGGCAGTCAAAACATTAAAAGATGTGAGTGGACAAAACAAGAGTTTATAAAAACATTTTAACGAAAGACATTTGTACCCTTCACTAAAAAGCCTGCATGCATTTGAAAACCGTTTAACCAAATGAACTACAGGTGGGAACTAAGCCCAAAACCATAATTGGTAAAACCATAAAGAACCAATCATACAGGCCACTGCCCAAATCCATGTGGGACTCAGCCCAAGTCATAAAGAAACCAAGTACACGGGCCACTGCCCAAAACCTGTGTCCATCACACACTATATATCATATCATATATCATATATACATATAATTCACACAACCAATCCTGTCACGGTTTCCAAAGCTACGCGCGTGCTACCCGGAGTCTCAAACCCAAGTCTCTCAGAGTCCGAGGTTAATGTCCGTAGACCAATGACGCGTCCCGAGGTTACGATCCAAGCCTTCCTGAGAGTAAGGAACCCAACTGGGGGGTGACTCCACTCAGTCGGTGCTCCGTGACTACTACGGGGTCCACCCAGGCCAACGACCCTCCCCGGAGGAGATAATAGAAGTAAAGGAAGGTATATGAATATACATACATATATATACATAACATAAATATTCATGCCCGATCCCCCTGAACCGTCATGATCTATAACATCCATTTAAGGGTTCATGCCCGGTTCCCATAAACCGTCATGTACCACAATAACCTTTCCAGGGTTCATGCCCGGTTCCCATAAACCGTCATGTACCACAATAACCTTTCCAGGGTTCATGCCGGTTCCCATAAACTGCCATGTACTTGGAAATCCATCTAGGGTCCCTGACCCGAAATTATCAATGTAAAGTAACTAGGTCTCGTGCCCGAACATATGACATCAGCTGGGCACCGTGCCCGATATCTAAGGGTCAGTCACGACTCCGATCGTAGTGATGTGTGCAACCATCCATCTAGGACCGCTCTCAATCTTGGTATGTCGTCTTGAACGAATCAACCGACGCGACCACCGCTAGATTATATTGCACTCATCACCGATCGATATCCTGAACCGTCAGCACTCCGTAGTCGAGCCTCCATCGGCTACTCGACCACAGATCATGCATCGTGACCTCTCCGGAAGGAACACATCCCAATCTAGAGGCGAGCGTCGTATCGTCTGTCACCGTGCACATAGCACTAGCCGCGACCACGATTCAAACCTGTAGGTCATCAATAGCGTCATATGCCCGAGACAAAACCAAATGGGTATCATACCCGAGTTTATCCTTTTGGAAATCCAAAACCTTTTCATTTAGACCATTAAAGAAATACAGACCTGTATAAGCACCGTATAAAACCGAAACCTCAAAATACGTGCCTATACGTAACCACAACCAAATACACTCATGGCATCACCAAACATGTATTAAAACATATAATAAACATTGATGCATGCACCAGTTTAGAAAACAAGGTCCACTCACAGACCGTCTGAGCTGCCGCCTCGATTTGCGTGCCATACGGCTCTCCCGAGTCAATCACCATCACCGGGACTCCCGAACCTGTCCAAATTGTAATAGAAGGTTACTAACTACTTAACTAACCTCCCACTAAAGCCTCGTAATTTTCTGGAATTTTTACGTATTTTTAATCCCGATCCGAAACCTTCCGATGCCCCGAACATTATCGAAACAGTGTCCGATCGACATGAAACCAATCCCAAAATGTTCGTTACATCGAATAGAAGATTTCACGTGTTGAACACATTCCCAAAATATGAGGCACGTGCCCCCACGCGCCCAAAGAAGGTGTTGCGTGTGTAGCCCACGCGCGCACTGTTCACTGTCCCTAACCTCCAGCCGAAACGGGTTTGACTGGTTCTGGACCAGCCGAACCGGTCTGGACCGGTTCAAGGCCCAATCCCGTCCATTTTTTCCTATTTTAAACCATAAAGCTTCCTAATCTCCATTCCTATCATTTTAAACGTTAAAAATCGAAAAACAAACACAAACCCGTACTTTCCAAGCTCGGCCATGGCGGGGGTGAGTACCTCCGCCGTCCACCGCCCATTCCAGGCCATTCTAACCTTCAAAAACAATCCTAAACTTGTCCTAAGGTCCCTATAAACCGTTTCTAATCAATGAAAATCACCCAACACTTTAAAACCCGAAGAAATAATTTTGAAACCATACCTCACGGTTTCGATGACAGGACCCGTCCCAATCCCACTGGGACCACCCGGGGACGTGCCCCGCTCCCGTCTGACAATGACTCTAAACATACCAAAATTACCCTTAAATAAAAACCGAATACTTAAATAGATAGATAACGTACTACAACAGTGTTTAAAGTGATACTGTCAGACAAGGGAAAGTAAAATACAACACGAGAGCACAATAGTCAGAGTACATTTAGTCGGTGCTCAACCTACCCACAAGTGGGTGTACAGGTGCACAGCTAAGCAAACTAAACCTCTGCCTCCTCCTCCGGGTCCTCCTCCTCTATTTCCGTGTCAGGGTCTGGAGGGGTCAGTAAAACAAGGGTGAGTGGGCCAAAAATAACAGTTTATAAATCAATTTAATAATAAATAATCATAAGGTTTTACCCCTCCGTTTTCCAAATCTTGCATGCAGTGAAAATAAAATATTATAATGAAATCATAACCATAAAACCACAATAATAATCGAAAGGAGAAACTAACATATCAGTGCACTGTAAAACCCAACCCAAATGATGACACGGTTCTAAGGCTACGCGTTGCCACTCGGGGTCTCACACCCGAGACTCTCTAGGTACATCAGCTCCGGTATCCCGGTCACTGCCCGAGGTATATGAACATGCCTTCCTGAGAGTAAGCAGCCCAACGGGGGTCAACTCCACTCAGTCAGGCCCCCGTGACTACTCCAGGGTCCACCCAGGCCAACGACCCTCCTTGGAGGAGACAATATACACAGGTAGGAAAGTACAGTACAATAACAGTATAGTTTACCCTATGTCCCCCCCGGACATCCCAACAAAATCCACATATAATCCAGACGGGTCTCATGCCCAAAACATTGTAATAGCATATATAAACAATTCATATAAGACTCATCGAAATCATAAGTGGAAATAGTAAAACAGTTTATGCATGCAAGCCTTTTATAAATCAAACAGCCCACTCACACTCGGTCCTTGCTGCTCAACGATCTCTAAAACCTGTATTTTTATACCTGAGGGTTACTTAAGGACCCTATAACATCAATACCAAGACCCTAGAACAGATCCGCCTCAAAATCGCATCCCAGGCAATATTCCCAGTGCTTCAAACCCCATTTTGACTAATCTAACGATCTCTGATCGACACGAAACCACCTCCATTGGATCCGTATCGTCGAAACCTTAAAAATGGTACCGGCCCCACCAAAATCACTGTTCACACGCGCCCCCACGCGCCTGGTCAACGCGTGGGTCAACGCTGCTACAGTACTGCTGACGTCAGTAGTGACGTCATCACTGACACTTGTCAGGTGACACGTGGCATGTTCTGATTAGTCCCTGGTCTGACAACATCTGACAGGATGATGTCATCATGACGTCAGAAGTGATGTCAGCATGATGATGTCATCATGCTACAGTACCGGGTCAGCCCGTTTAACTGGAACCGGGTCGCCGTCGACCCACGGCTTGACCCGATTCCAACGTACGATTCCGGCCACCATTTTCGACGGGGTTCATCCCTATAGGGTCGTCTAGGTCTGTTCTATGGTTCTACAACCTCAAAATAGAATGAAAACGGGAAGAAACGTACCAGTGCGTCGCTGAAACTCACGGTCCAAATCCGATCGTCGTCTCCAGCGATCCACACCGTCTCCATCGTCCAAACTGGTCCCAAACAGCTCGTCTCTAGCCCTAGGACATTTCCATAACCAAAAGATCGATTTCTAGGCATTACAACGAGTTGGTTTGAAACAGGAGAGTAAAAACGGGTTCTCGGGTTTTCGGCCTTACCGCCGCCGTGTCGCCGCCGCAGGCTTCGCCGTCGTCCAGTTACGCTCCTGGGGTCCTCACGGTGTAGACTGGAGCTTCCCCTGCGTCGAGGTGGTGTGGATGTCGCGGTTTGCTTCTTGAACCCGATTCCTCTGTGTTTCGGGTCTCAGTTTTGCACGGCTGTTCAGGCGGGGGAAATGGGGTGGTGGTCGCCAGTGATGCACGATGATGATGAGCAGATAATGGTGGTGCTATTGGTGGTCATCTGGTGGTGTGAGGGCGGCTGGTTTGTGTGTTTGGGTGGAGAGAAAATGGGAAGAAGATGCATGGGTTAGGGGGGATGGATGTGTGTTTGTGAGAAAAGGCAGAGATGATCGTGCATGAAGAAGAAAAAAGCAGAGGAAATGGAAGGCTAGGATTAGTTTAGGCAGAAATCCAATGGCTAGGAATTAGGGAGGGAAAATTAAATTAGTATAAAATGGTTAAATAGTGTAATGTTGCTTTATTGGAATAGTATGGACGTGGATGGGTGACACTTGTCACTCATCCACTGGTTTGATTTAAATATTAGTTTGGCACGGATTCCCATAATAAATTAATATTTTATTCCGTTGTTCTCGGTTCTTAAATTCCGCTAAAACGCTTCCTTGACCATAACTTCCTCATACGAACTCCGATTTCGGTGTGCCGCCTGTCTACGGATTCGTGACGTTCCGACCTTCGTCATAGTCATGGGTCAAAGTCCAAATTATTTTCCAGGTCAAAAGTCAAAGTTTCCCCTCCTTTAGGGGCAAAATAGTCTTTTTACATTAAAATATTATTATTCTCGGTTCGGGTCGTTACAATCTACCCATCTTACAGAAATTTCGTCCTCGAAATTTACTCAAACAGGTGTGGGTACTGCCCTCTCATCAATTCTTCGGGTTCCCATGTCGCTTCCTCCATATCGTGGTTCCGCCATAGTACCTTGACTAACGAAATCGCCTTGTTCCTTAAGACCTTTTCTTTCCGATCCAAAATCTGCACTGGCCGTTCCTCGAAACTCAAATCTGTCATCAGTTCCAGTGGTTGTTCCGGCAGTGCATGAGAGTCATCCCAAAGATACTTTTGTAGCATCGATACGTGAAATACGTCATGTACTCGGGAAAGCTCCGAAGGTAATGCTAAACGATAAGCCACTTAACCAATTCTCTCGACAATCTCATAAGGTCCGATATAACGGGGACTCAATCTCCCACGTCGTCCAAAACGGAGAATTCCTTTCCACGGCGATAACTTTAAAAAGACAAAGTCACCAACCTCAAACTCCAAATCTTGGATCCGTCGATCCGCATAGCTCTTCTGACGATCCTAGGTCGCCTTCAGTCTTTCCCGAATAACCCGAACTGTCTCCTGGGTCATATCCATCAGATCCAGCCCCACTGCGGTTCTTTCTCCGATCTCCATCCAGCATACCGATGTTCTGCACTGTCGACCATACAATGCCTCATAGGGTGCCATCCCTATACCCGCATGGTAGCTGTTATTGTAGGCAAACTCCATCAATGGCAATCGATCAACCCACGAATCTTGGAATTGCAACACACAGGCTCTCATCATGTCCTCGAGAGTTTGTATTGTCCTTTCAGACTGTCCGTCGGTCTGTGGGTGGAATGCCGTACTGAAGCGCAATTTCGTACCCAAAGTAGTTTGTATATTCTTCCAAAACCTGGATGTGAAACGCGGATCCCGATCCGACACGATCGACTCTGGGGTACCGTGTAGTCGGATGATCTCATTAATGAATAGCTGGGCCAAACGGTTGGGCTTGTACGTCTCACGTACAGGTAGAAAATGCGTTGATTTAGTCAACCGGTCCACTATCACCCAGACTCCATCAAATCCACTCCTTGTCTTCGGTAACTTGAAGACAAATTCCATGGTAATGTGATCCCACTTCCATTGCGGAATTGGAAGTGGCTGCATAGCCCCATATGGACGCTGCCGTTCTGCCTTGACCTGCTGACAGATCAAACATTTGCTGACAAACTCAGCTATCTCCCTCTTCATCCCTGGCCACCAATAGTGGTCCCGGAGAGTACGGTACATCTTCGTCCCTCCTGGATGCATAGCATAGGCCGAACTGTAGGCCTCGTCTAAAATCTCTCTCCTCAACTTTGGTACCGCAGGTACACACAATCTCCCAAGCTTCACTAATGCTTCATCGCCCCGGATGGAGAAATCTTGTCTCTGTCTGGATTCAAACTCGTTTTTGTAGTCACAGAGTATCTGGTCCTGTAGTTGAGCCTCGATGATCCTGTCGACCAACACGGGTCGCACATGAAAGCTAGCCAACAAGGCTCCCTGATCGTCCATCCCTAACATAACTCCGCTCTTCTGGAGTTCCACTAGCAAAGGAAGGTATACCAATCTCAAATGCGCAACTGATCCCGCCGACTTCCTACTAAGTGCATCGGCTACGAAATTTGCCTTGCTAGGATGGTACTCAATGGTACAATCATAATCCTTTAACAATTCCAACCATCTCCGCTATCTCATGTTGAGTTCCTTCTGAGTGAACAGATGTTTAAGACTCTGGGTGATCGATGAATATTCGACATGTCACACCGAACAAATGATGTCTCCAGATCTTTAGAGCATGAACCACCGCTGCCAATTCCAAATCATGAGTAGGGTAGTTCAATTCGTGCGTATTCAGCTGCCGGGATGCGTAAGCAATCACTTTTCCATTCTGCATCAATACACAACCCAAGCCCTGCAGCGATGCATCACTATATACCACGAACTCTTCATTGCTGTCTGGTAATGCAAGGACAGGTGCAGTGGTTAATCGGAACTTTAATTCCTGAAAACTCTATTCACACTGATCGTCCCACACAAACTTCACCCCTTTCCGGGTTAACCGAGTCAATGGTGCGGCAATCTGGGAGAAACCCTCCACGAATCTCCGATAGTAGCCCGCTAACCCAACAAAACTTCGCACTTCCGTCATCGTGGTCGGTCATGGCCAATTTGTCACAGCCTCCGTTTTCTGAGGATCCACACTTATCCCCTCGGGTGATATAATGTGACCCAAGAATCCAATACTATTTAGCCAGAATTGACATTTGCTTAACTTGGCATATAGCTGCTCTTGTCGTAGTTTACCCAATACCATTCGTAAGTGCTTCTCATGAGCCCTGACACTCTTGGAGTACACCAAGATGTCGTCGATAAACACGATCACAAATTTATCCAAGTACGCTCGAAAGACCCGATTCATCAAGTCCATGAATGCAGCTGGTGCATTCGTTAGTCCAAAGGGCATCACCAAGAACTCATAATGCCCATACCTCGTTCGAAAAGCTGTTTTCTGAACATCCCCCTCGGCTATTCTCAGCTGATGGTATCCTTACCTCAGATCTATCTTGGAGAAATATCGTGCTCCTCGTAACTGATCGAACAAATCATCGATCCTGGGTAAGGGATACTGATTCCTTACCGTGGCCTTGTTCAACTGCCTATAATCCACACACAACCGCAAACTACCCTCCTTCTTTTTCACAAATAAGACCGGCGCTCCCCATGGTGATGTACTGGGTCGGATAAACCCTAGATCCACCAGTTCCTGTAATTGGATTTTCAATTCCCGTAGCTCTGCCGGTGCCATACGATACGGTGCTTGTGAAATCGGTCGAGTCCCGGGGAGTAACTCGATCATAAAATCGATCTCCCTGGGTGGTGGTAATCCAGGTAAATCTCCTGGAAAGACATCAGGAAATTCCCGCACAATCGGAATATCCTCAATTCTCAAAGATTCATCCGTAGACTCTACCACATAAGCAAGATAACCCTGACACCCCTTCTGTAAACGTTTTGTAGCTGTGAGTGCAGATATTACCTTGGGTGATGCATCTCCACACTCCCCCTGAAATATCACTTCCGGCAAACCCGAACCTCTCAAAGTCAATCGCATGTTACTACAGTCGATAAGCGAATTGTACTCTGACAACCAATCAACTCCAAGTATCACATCGAAGTCGTGCACATTCATAAGAATCAAATCTGCTGGAAATTCGACTCCCTCAATCTCCACAGGACAAGCTCGTATCTCCTAGTTCACTTGGTAGGTCACACCCATCGGTGTCCCCACACCCATCTCGTCAAGTGCGGTCACCTCACATCCCAACAGACCCGCACAACGCGGTGAAATAAAAGAATGAGTTTCCCCCGAATCCATCAATGCACTAACAACCATGCCATAAATATGTACAGTACCTGTCAACACTCCCGGAATGGATCTGGCCTGCTACTGGGTAACAGCATAGATACGAACCATAGACTCTGCAGGTCGTCCCCGTCCTCTCGATCACGGCCACGCACAACACCGCGTGTCCGGCTGCTGTCAGTCTGAGATGCTGAGCTCTGTGCTGGCATAGTGCTGCCCCGAATCAGTGGACAATCAGAGGCATAGTGCCCCGGCTCACCACAAGCGAAGCATGTGACCTCCCTAGGTCGGCCCGAGTATCCTCCCGGTAAGATGCTCATCGGTGAGTACGGCTGCTGCCAAGCCCCAGAACGCTGTCCAGACCGCTGAGGACTCCTGAACTGACCAGAACGTCCTCGGCTGCCAGAAGATGAAGATCCCCCAGAATGTCCTCCCTTCGAGCCCCGCCGGCCCGAGAATCCCAAGTGTGGACGATCACGTCGCCGTGTCTCCCCCTCATCTCGCTGACGTGCCAGGATACTGTTCTCAACCCTGGTCGCCGCATCAGTCAGATCCCTCATGGTAGCAAAGGGCGTTACAGTCACCATCGCCTGAATCTCAAGTTGCAGGCCCCACTCAAATCTGCGACATCGATCCTCCTCGGTGATCACGAAGTTCTCAGCAAAGCGAGACAACATCAGGAAGTTTTCCTCGTACTCTGCTACAGTCTGATCTCCCTGCCGGAGTTGCAGAAACTCCGCCTCAAGGGCATTGCGAAACGACCGTAGATAAAACTAGTTGAGAAACCGCTCTCGGAAGGTCTCCCATGGAATGGTGTGAACAGTCCAGCCGGCCAGGACAAGGTTGTGCCACCATCGATAGGCGCTCCCATCTAGTAGGAAGGTCGCCAGTACTACACGCTCCTCCGGTGGACATTGCATGACCTCGAAAATCCTCTCCCAGCGGTCAATCCACTGGTGTGCTTCCTCGGGGTCGGTCCCCCACTAAAGTGCGTAGCACCCAGGCGCTGGGCCCGCTCAATGCTCGCAGTGTCTCCATTCCCTCCATTGCCCTCATGAACACGTGCACGGGGTTCACGTCGGGGAGACATATCCAACTGTTAAGAGGCAAACAGGTTAAATGACATCGAAAGCGACCATGTACAAAGTACAAACCGCTAACCTAGTACTCTGACTGCTAATCCTAATGCTCTGATACCAAGCTGACAGGACCCGTCCCAATCCCACTGGGACCACCCGGGGACGTGCCCCGCTCCCGTCTGACAATGACTCTAAACATAACAAAATTACCCTTAAATAAAAACTGAATACTTAAATAGATAGATAACGTACTACAACAGTGTTTAAAGTGATACTGTCAGACAAGGGAAAGTAAAATACAACACGAGAGCACAATAGTCAGAGTACATTTATTCGGTGCTCAACCTACCCACAAGTGGGTGTACAGGTGCACAGCTAAGCAAACTAAACCTCAGCCTCCTCCTCCGGGTCCTCCTCCTCTATTTCCGTGTCAGGGTCTGGAGGGGTAAGTAAAACAAGGGTGAGTGGGCCAAAAATAACAGTTTATAAATCAATTTAATAATAAATAATCATAAGGTTTTACCCCTCCGTTTTCCAAATCTTGCAAGCAGTGAAAATATAATATTATAATGAAATCATAACCATAAAACCACAATAATAATCGAAAGGAGAAACTAACATATCAGTGCACTGTAAAACCCAACCCAAATGATGTCACGGTTCTAAGGCTACGCGTTGCCACTCAGGGTCTCACAGCCGAGACTCTCTAGGTACATCAGCTCCCGGTATCCCAGTCACTGCCCGAGGTATATGAACATGCCTTCCTGAGAGTAAGCAGCCCAACGGGGGTCAACTCCACTCAGTCAGGGCCCCGTGACTACTCCAGGGTCCACCCAGGCCAACGACCCTCCCTGGAGGAGACAATATACACAGGTAGGAAAGTACAGTACAATAACAGTATAGTTTACCCTATGTCCCTCCCGGACATCCCAACAAAATCCACATATAATCCAGACGGGTCTCATGCCCAAAACATTGTAATAGCATATATAAACAATTCATATAAGACTCAACGAAATCATAAGTGGAAATAGTAAAACAGTTTATGTATGCAACCCTTTTATAAATCAAACAGCCCACTCACACTCGGTCCTTGCTGCTCAACGATCTCTAAAACCTGTATTTTTATACCTGAGGGTTACTTAAGGACCCTATAACATCAATATCAAGACCCTAGAACAGATCCGCCTCAAAATCGCATCCCGGGCACTATTACTGGTGCTTCAAACCCCATTTTGACTAATCTAACGATCTCCGATCGACACGAAACCACCTCCATTGGATCTGTATCGTCGAAACCTTGAAAATGGTACCGGCCCCACCAAAATCACTGTTCACACGCGCCCCCACGCGCCTGGTCAACGCGTGGGTCAACGCTGCTACAGTACTGCTGACGTCAGCATGACGTCATCACTGACACTTGTCAAGTGACACGTGGCATGTTCTGATTGGTCCCTGGTCTGACAACATCTGACAGGATGACGTCAGAAGTGACGTCAGCATGATGACATCATCATGCTACAGTACCGGGTCAGCCCGTTTGACTGGAACCGGGTCGCCGTCGACCCACGGCTTGATCCGATTCCACCGTACGATTCCGGCCACCATTTTCGATGGGGTTCATCCCTATAGGGTCGTCTAGGTCTGTTCTATGGTTCTACAACCTCAAAATAGAATGAAAACGGGAAGAAACGTACCAGTGCGTCGCTGAAACTCACGGTCCAAATCCGATCGTCGTCTCCGGCGATCCACACCGTCTCCGTCGTCCAAACTGGTCCCAAACAGCTCGACTCTAGCCCTAGGACATTTCCATAACCAAAAGATCGATTTCTAGGCATTACAACGAGTTGGTTCGAAACAGGGGAGTAAAAACGGGTTCTCGGGTTTTCGGCCTTACCGCCGCCGTGTCGCCGCCGCAGGCTTCGCCGTCGTCCAGTTACGCTCCTGGGGTCCTCACGGTGTAGACTGGAGCTTCCCCTGCGTCGAGGTGGTGTGGATGTCGCGGTTTGCTTCTTGGACCCGATTCCTCTGTGTTTCGGGTCTGAGTTTTGCACGGCTGTTCAGGCGGGGGAAATGGGGTGGTGGTCGCCGGTGATGCACGGTGATGATGAACAGATAATGGTGGTGGTGTTGGTGGTCATCTGGTGGTGTGAGGGCGGCTGGTTTGTGTGTTTGGGTGGAGAGAAAATGGGAAGAAGATGCACGGGTTAGGGGGGATGGATGTGTGTTTGTGAGAAAAGGCAGAGATGATCGTGCATGAAGAAGAAAAAAGCAGAGGAAATGGAAGGCTAGGATTAGTTTAGGCAGAAATCCAATGGCTAGGAATTAGGGAGGGAAAATTAAATTAGTATAAAATGGTTAAATAGTGTAATGTTGCTTTATTGGAATAGTATGGACGTGGATGGGTGACACTTGTCACTCATCCACTGGTTTGATTTAAATATTAGTTTGGCACGGATTCCCATAATAAATTAATATTTTATTCCGTTGTTCTCGGTTCTTAAATTCCGCTAAAACGCTTCCTTGACCATAACTTCCTCATACGAACTCCGATTTCGGCGTGCCGCCTGTCTACGGATTCGTGACGTCCCGACCTACGTCATAGTCATGGTTCAAAGTCCAAATTATTTCCCGGGTCAAAAGTCAAAGTTCCCCCCCCTTCAGGGGCAAAATAGTCTTTTTACATTAAAATATTATTATTCTCGGTTCGGGTCGTTACATTCGACCTCCCCGCCGTGGCCACCTTCCATCCCTTCACTGTCCTCGTCCTCTCACGGTCACACACGGGCACATAGGTTTATGGTGGTGAGGTGTGTGTGTTGTTTGTGCTAGAGAGAAAATGAAGATGGAGATAATGGAGGAAATATGGGGGGGAGGGGGTGTTCGGGTTTGAAGAAGAACAAAGAGGAAAATGATAATATCCGATGAGAGAGAGATGGATCAGATGAATGGTGAGGATTGAGTGTTTAATTTGGAATGGAGGGCTAGGATTTAGTGCTTAGGAAGATTAATTATAAAATAATAATTATATTAATATTTAATTAACTTAGATCCACAATTTAGGGGTTTCGACCAATGGGATGAGTGACACTTGTCACCATAAACCTCGATTGCAGAGTGCAGTCCCATCACTCAAGCTGACATGACTCGATCGACGATCTCATCGAAGTCGAGACCACTCGCCAACTCACCTTTCCGAACCATACACCAAAGGTAGGGTTCCACGATCACACTCTAGGGTCTCCTTGAACCCAACTGCGGAAAGCAGTAAAATCCACAATCTGACCGTCTACGCGGTCTTGACTTCGTAAAGATGTCAATCCAATCCTACCGTAAGTTCAACTAGGATTCCTCGAATCCGACTGCTAACTGTCAGGAGGAGTAAATCCATTTAACTCAACAAAATCCAACCAACCGATGGTCACAACACCAAACTACCGTCAAAACGATCCTACGACATCGTGAAGACGATCCCAACTAACCGTCTCACGACCAAAACTCTAAGGTATCATTACGTTCATCCTTCCGTAGGGTCCCACACTGTCATCCCTGACAGAACTATGGCAACCCCAGCATTAAGTGCCGAATCAAAACGATTCACAATCCAATCCTACTAACTACCGTACCGGCATTCCTAACTATCAGGTGGATAACGAACTGTAACCCATTGAGATATCACATCCTCGACCTGCACATCACTCCGAGAGCTCCACGGTTGCTCGAATAGAGACAACCCCCGCTCTGACAAGCAATCCTACGCTCTGATATGAGCTAGCCGAGCTCTGATACCACGCTAACAGTATCAGAGCATGCTGGGTATCCGATGAGCTATCCGAGCTCTGATACCACGCTGACAGGACCCATCCCAATCCCTCGGGATTAACGCGGGATGACCCTGCTCCCGTCTCACACGAAGTGTCAGACAAGGGATATTTCCGACCTTTGCCCTCTCGGGCTATCAGAGTACGCCAGGATCAGGAGAAGGTATGTGATATCTCGGAGTCCACATCCGCTGTCAACCTGAAGGGCAGTCAAAACATTAAAAGATGTGAGTGGACAAAACAAGAGTTTATAAAAACATTTTAACGAAAGACATTTGTACCCTTCACTAAAAAGCCTGCATGCATTTGAAAACTATTTAACCAAATGAACCATAAGTGGGAACTAAGCGCAAAACCATAATTGTAAAAACCATAAAGAACCAATCATACGGGCCACTGCCCAAATCCATGTGGGACTCAGCCCAAGTCATAAAGAAACCAAGTACATGGGCCACTGCCCAAAACCTGTGTCCATCACACACCATATATCATATCATATATCATATATACATATAATTCACATAACAAATCCTGTCACGGTTTCCAAAGCTACGCGCGTGCTACCCGGGGTCTCAAACCCAAGTCTCTCAGAGTCCGAGGTTAATGTCTGTAGACCAATAACCCGTCCTGAGGTTACGATCCAAGCCTTCCTGAGAGTAAGGAACCCAACTGGGGGGTGACTCCACTCATTCAGTGCTCCGTGACTACTCTGGGGTCCACCCAGGCCAACGACCCTCCCCGGAGGAGATAATAGAAGTAAAGGAAGGTATATGAATATACATACATATATACATAACATAAACATTCACGCCCAGTCCCCCTGAGCCGTCATGATCTATAACATCCATTTAAGGGTTCATGCCCGGTTCCCATAAACCGTCATGTACCACAATAACATTTCCAAGGTTCATGCTCGGTTCCCATAAACCGTCATGTACCACAATAACCTTTCCAGGGTTCATGCCGGTTCCCATAAACTGCCATGAACTTGGAAATCCATCTAGGGTCCCTGACCCGAAATCATCAATGTAAAGTAACTGGGTCTCGTGCCCGAACATATGACATCAGCTGGGCACCGTGCCCGATATCTAAGGGCCAATCACGACTTCGATCCTAGTGATATGTGCAACCATCCATCCAAGACCGCTCTCAATCTTGGTATGTCACCGTGAACGAATTAACCGACACGACCACCGCTAGATTATGGTGCACTCATCATCGATCGATATCACGAACCGTCAGTACTCCTAAGTCGAGCCTTCATCGGCTACCCGACCATAGATCGTGCATCGTGACCTCTCCGGAAGGAACACATCCCAATCCGGAGGCGAGCGTCGTATCACCGTGCACATAACACTAGCCGCGACCACGATTCAGACCCGTAGGTCATCAATAGCATCATATGCCCGAGACAAAACCAAATGGGTCTCATACTCAAGTTTATCCTTTTGGAAATCCAAAACCTTTTCATTTAGACCATTAAAGAAATACAGACCCTTATAAGGACTGTATAAGACCGAAACCTCGAAATACGTGCATATACGTAACCACAACCAAATGCACTCATGGAATCACCAAAAATGTATTAAAACATATAATAAACATTTATGCATGCACTAGTATAGAAAACAAGGTCCACTCACAGACCGTCCGAGCTGCCGCCTCGATTTGCGTGTCATACGGCTCTCCCGAGTCAATCACCGTTATTGGGACTCCCGAACCTGTCCAAATTGCAATAGAAGGTTACTAACTACTTAATTAACCTCCCACTAAAGCCTCGTAATTTTCCAGAATTTTTAAGTATTTTTAGTCCCGATCCAAAACCTTCCGATGCCCTGAACATTATCGAAACAGTGCCCGATCGACACGAAACCAGTCCCAAAATGTTCGTTACATCGAATAGAAGATTTCACGTGTTGAACACATTCCCAAAATATGAGGCACGCGCCCCCACGCGCCCAATGAAGGTGCTTGTAGCCCACGCGCACACTGTTCACTGTCCCTAACCTCCAGCCGAACCGGGTTCGACTGGTTCTGGACCGGCCGAACCGATCCAGGGGAAACACGGTCATTTTGCATCGTTCGTCCGATTTCGCCCAACTAATCACCGATTAACCTCACTAATCACGATTAGTCACTAATCTAATCCTGGAATTCTGGATGGGTCGTTACATCAATGACCCTCCCTGGGGGTTATAATCCATATAAGCCTTCCTGAGAGTAAGGTACCTCACGGGGGCGACTCCACTCAGTTAGTGCTCTGTGACTACTTCGGGGTCTACCTAGGCCAATGACCCTCCCCGTAGGAGACAATCTATAAATAAAGGATGGTATATGAAAAACCATTTTGTAATCATTCTCAAAACCTTTCAAACCTTTCAAAGGATCCATGCTCGGTCCCTATAAACAATCAAGAACCCAGAAATCCATTTAGGGTCCCTAACCCGAAATCACAATCGTAAACCATAACTGGGCCTCAAGCCCGATTTCATAAACCAACTGGGCCTCGTGCTCGATTTCGTAAACCAACTGGGCCTCGTGCCCGATTGCGTAAACCAACTGGATCTCACGCCCGATTATGTAATCCAACTGGGCCTCAAGCCTGGTTTTGTAAACCAATAGGGCCTTCGGCCCGATTCATAAACCAACTGGGCCTCTCGCCCGATTCATAAACCAATTGAGCGTCTCGCCTGGTGCCTTATTAAATCAAATGGACTCGAATTCCGATAGTTCGTAAATCAAATGGGTCTCATGCCCGATTCCATATTTCCAAATATGAAATCAATTCACGAACCAATTGGGCCTCTGGCCCGATAACGTAACTAATTGGACTTCAAGTCCGAGGGTTTGCAAAACAAATAGGTGTCGTGCCCGAGGTTACCTTTTCAAATCTAAAACCATTTCATTAAACCATTATCAAAACCATAAGTGTCAGGGCCCACCCCTAATCCCCCGGGATTAAGGGCTAAACCCCGCTCCCGTCTAACGTACGCATGACACGAGGGCTAAACAACCGCCTAACCTCCGTGTGACACGTAAGTCGGACAAGGGAGTTCCAGACCAACCACCTCAACAACCTCAAACTTCTCAGAGTGCGCAGAGTCTACTGTGGATGGTGCATGTGATGTCTCCATCTCTCTCAACCGACAGCCCGCACTGCAGCAACCTGGAGGGTATCGAAAACACGAAAAGACTGTGAGTGGACAAAAATAAAGTTTAAATTCAAAACAGTTATTAGAAAACACAAACAGTTATACCCTCCGTGTTAAAAACCAATGCATGCATATCAATTACGTCATAAAACAATATACGAAAACCAAACACATTTTCCTTTTTCCAATCCCGGGCCTCAGCCCAAAATCACCGAAAACCATCATATCCGGGCCACTGCCCAAAACATCATCATCAAAGCTAGTGAAACCCAAAACACATTTAAAGTCACGTTCTCATCCATCGAACCTGCTGGATCTATCCGAGTCTTTAAACTCCCGAGTCTTTAAACTCAATCCAGGCCTCAATAATATCCGAGTCTTTAAACTCCCGAGTCTTTAAACTCAAGGCCTACGGGGGAAAATCAATATATCCGAGTCTTTAAACTCCCGAGTCTTTAAACTCAATCCGGGCCCGTCCCCCGTCCAATCAATATCCAGGTCTTTAAACCCAATAACCAGATCCAGCAAATCCAATCAAAACCATGTGAAAACCTTTTTACAATTCCAAGTCCATATCCAAACCCGAATTCGAAACCACTGGTCTGATGCCCTTCCGGCATCCATAACCGTCATTCCGAATCCAGACCCAGAACTCATTTCCTTCTCATTTCCCGGTCCGAGTCCGCAACCATCATTCCGTAAGCCGGCATCCGGAATAACCATTCCGAACCCAAACCCGAAATCCACTTCAAGTCCCGAATCGAATCCCGAATCGTCACCCGGAATTTCGATTCAAAAACCCGAAATCTCATTTCTGAAAACACCTTTGAACTGGGCCTCAGGCCCGAAAATACTTTTCAAAATCCTTTTACTTTCCTTGAAATCCAACCGTATTTCAAATCCCGAAATCAACCATTAAAACCAGGTTCAAATTACAATAGTTATCAAAACCTCGTAAAACGTGAAACCCGTCATTTTCCTCGAAAAACGTGCACAAACCACAAACCATCACAACCATAATCAAATCATAGAATCCAGTATAGAAATCCTATAAAAACATATATGCATGCATCAAGAGTTAGGAAGCAAAGTCCACTCATAGACCATTTCGACGTCGCCTCGATACGCGCGCACCTATGCCATTCCCTGCCGAACCATTATCCTCGGCTTTCTCAAACCTGTCCAAATCCCATAAAAAGATCACTACCTACTTCACAAAGGTCATACTTAAGCCCCATAATTTTCCCGGATTTTTAACTATTTTTAACCCAGCCCTAAAACCTTCGGACAGCCCGAAACATATCGAGACGATGTCCGATCGACTCGAAACCAACGCCAAAATGTTCGTTACATCAAATACTTTAAAAGTCATGTTGACTAATTTCCCAAATTACCCCTCACGCGCCCCCACGCGCGTCCAGAAGGTTCTGCGCGTGAAATCCACGCGCGTGAACAGTGTCACCAGCAACCTCAGGTGAACCCGGTTCACCTGGTTTGAACCGGTCCGGTCCAGCCGTGAACCGGCGTTCACGGTTTTCATCCCATTTTCATCCATTTTTAATCCCGTTGAATCCCTTAGTTTCGTCCTATCCTCCTTAATCCATTCCCCACCAGAAAACCCAACATCGAAGTCCTTAGCTCGTCGACTTCGAATTTGAAAACATTTACCCGAAACCCCTGTTTCGGTTCCCAGCTAATCAAACATTCCCCCCATCGCGGCAACAACTTATTCGACTCCTAGGGACCTCCTGAGTCTCATAACACCCACCAAAAGCCTCGACTCGTACCCAAAACCCACAACTATTGATTTTAACCAAACTGGGAAAACAGAGGACCGTGGACAATTACCTGTGTTCTGACCTCCGCCGTGCACGCCGCTGTGCTCCTCTCGGTTCACAAAGCTCCGCTCAGGTCCCTGAACACTTCCACCCGTCCAATTTTGGAGATTGATCGATCGGGGTGCACGCCCGTGCACAAAACCCCTGCCCTGTTCTCTGGTTTTTTTTCCTCTCTTCTCACACACCTCACATACTCATCGTCACGCCCAAATCCTCACAGATACAATCACTCCCTCTCCTAGCTCTCCTTTGAACATCACAGAACCTCACAACACTCACCCGGTTCAATCAATTCCTCCCTCAGCTCACCTCTGTTTTTCCTCCCTTCGGCTAAACTCAACACACACACACGACACAATTTTTAAACACACGCATGCACGGCCTAGAACCCACTAGAGCCCTGCCACATGTCACATGTAGGCTAAAAGTTGACTTTTTGAATTACCGATTTGATGAGTGTTGACCCTTAACCGTGACGTAGGTTAGGACGTCACGAGTCCGTAGACAGGTGGCAGGTTCGATTTGGATAACCGGAGGGAAAGTTATGACGTTCGGAAGATTGGGGGTGTTACCGTAAATTTGATTAAGTGAAGAAAATGTTGACTTTTTGGAGGACTTGTGATTTTCACGTAGACCGAGGACCGTCGCGGGCAGATATCGAGGCATAGAGCTTACGACGTTCTTCCGTTGCGGACTTAGAATTGTAGGACTTTTGTGCCCATTTTGTAGAACTATGCTCTGACTTACTATTGTATATATTTACTCCTTCGTCTGATAGTTGTACTTATAGTTGCATTAAGGTTATCTTTGGTCCTGTAAGTGTGATTGTCAGACGGGAGCAGGGTTAGTCCCGGGTACCGAGGTGATATTTGGGACGGGTCCTGACAACATGCGCCCTCACGCGCCTCCCAAATGGGCTACGCGTGGGAGCCACGTGCCCAGCTACAGTGTCACCCCTAACCTTGGGGGAACCGGGTTCGCCTGGTTTCGACCCGACCGGACCGGTCTGGACCGGCGTGACCGGTTCAGCGTTCCTTCTCTCTCATTTTTTATCCATTTTTGTCCCTTTCAATTCCTATAGATTTCTAACATCATTTCCTATCGATATAAGACTTCAAAACACGTGAAAACCTAACGAAACCATACCTCTGATGATCAAACAGTGAGCTTGACCTTCAAGCTCAGTTTCCCGTCCTTTTAGTCATCTTTTTCCTTCAAAATTGATCCCCATCGAGTCGTCCTGGTCCCTAGTTCGTGTTAGAATAAAAAAAAAAAAAGTCAAAACAACATCTAAAACTCAAACTTCCAATTTTGAAAACACACGGGTTCTCGGTCCGACCTACCTCCGCCGTGGACCACCGTGCTCAGCCTCACCGTCACGTCGTCCTCATCACTCTCAGTCTCTCACTAGTCTTTCACACGAACGTATGGATGCAAATATGGTGGTGGGGTGGTGTGTTTGTGTCATGTGTTTTGAGGGTGAGATGTAAATGGTGGTCGGGTTTTGGAGAAGAAAGTATGAAGATGAAGGATGATGGCTGATGATCAGATGAGGGAGAGATGGACGGTGGAGATGAGAGGGGGAGCTAGAGATGAATGGCTGGGATGAGAAGTGGGTGGGATATATATATATATATATATATATTTTAATACAAGTGGCCCAATCACAAATTAGATCCACATTTTAGGGTTAATGACCAATGGGATGAGTGACAGTTGTCACTCGTCCATGGGTCCCACAATTAATTAATCCCCCAATCAGATTTATTTAATATTTTATTCGGATCTTGAGCCGTAAATCCCCGATTTCACTCCTGTGACCATAATTTTTTTGTCCGACGTTCGATTTCGACGTGCCGCTTGTTTACGGACTCGTGACATCCCAAATTACATCACAGTCATCGGTCCTCATACGTTTGACTCCCCGAGTCGAAAGTCAACATTTTGCCCACGACCAAGGGCAAAACGGTCATTTTGCGTCGTCCATCTAATTTCGCTCAACTAATCACCGATAAATCTCACTAATCCTCCATTAGTCACTAATCTAATCCCGAAATTCGGGACTGGTCGTTACACTTGGCACAGGACTTCATCTTCAACGCTCACGTTTCCCACTCAGCCTACAAGTCTTCTCGAACACTGACTGGGCAGGTTGCCCTGACACGCGCTTATTAGTTACTAGATTCTATGTGTTTCTAGGTTCCAACCTCATTTCCTGGAGTGCCAAGAAACAGAAAATTGTCTCTCGCTCGAGTTCATAGTTTGAGTATCGTGCCCTAGCATACACCTGTGCATACACAAATTGGATCTTGAGCCTTCTGCAAGAACTTCAGATCATCCCTCAGTTGCCACTTCGCCTTTATTGTGACAACATGAGTACTGCTCACATGACAGCCAACCCGGTGTTCCATGCTCGTACCAAGCACATTGCCATGGACTATCGTTTTCTTCATGAAAAGTGTTGCTGCTGGCACACACAACGTTATATTTGTCCCCTCTACTCATCAACTGGCTGATCTCTTCACTAAAGGACTCCTCATTGCTCGTCACAATCAACTTGCCTCCAAACTTGTCACCCTAACTTGTCACCCATAGGGTGCCTAGTTTGCAGGGGGATGTAAGACATTATAACCCTAGAGTTGTAGGACAGTACAACCATAAACCTGTATAGTTAGACAGACACGTGTACACTAGGAAGACATATTTGTTTTAGGTAGTTAACAACAGTTAGTCAGTTACTAACTGTTGTTAAGATAAGATTAGGGCATCAATAACTATCTGATCTTATTTTCATATCATCTTGTTTATATATACAGTTGTTGGCTATGTAAATGATATCAGAAACTCATCATTTCTACACTAATCATAATGAAAATTTTATTTTGACTGAAAAATAAAAGTATCGAAAATTTTAGTTTATTCTGTGATTCTATCATGATGTGCATGTGCTGGAAATCATTTTGTAACCTAGAGAAGCAAATTGTCAATTTGTAACCAAATCTGTATAAAAAAAATTTAAATTTTTTTAAAAAAAAACATTATTAGAAAACTTTTCCTCTTTTTTTTTTTTTTCTGGCGTGGCTGGAGTGTTCTGAGTTATGACAATATGGCCACTTTGAAATCCGTATAGGCAAATGTGCGATTCAAATATTCAATCATAAACACCGAACAAACCCACAATCTCTTCGATTGGGATAAAAAAAAATGATAAATAGCAAAAAACAAAAGGTAAAAAAAAATGCAGAATGCCGAAAGAGCAGCATTGTATTGTATTTTACCTATTAACAATATTATATAGAGAGGCTAGAAGCAGCCAATTAATAAGCAGATCCAGAGCAAATACATGATGCATATATTTTGATTGTATTTGCAAATTGGTCCCTGGACCCTGCCTAGGTTTTAAGCAGCACCTAAAAGAAAAAGGTTGAGACGATCGCAGGCCAAATGGATCAGCGTTTGAAAGCACATGTAGCATAACACAAGGAGAGCCATGGGGATTGTCTTCTTAATATTCCACCACTTTCAAAGACCTTGGTCTTGGTGGATCATATTTGGGAAAGCAAAGCCTACAGCTTACACAAGTTATATAAGCAAAGGCTTGCTAAATTATGACTCATGCGAATCTTTCATTCAGGTTATAATATAATTTAATTTGTGATACGTATTTACTCTCGGAATTAACTAACGTTTTTAAAGGAATATTCATATTTGATTTAACATGCGGCTTTTAAAGAAATGCTCATATTTAGTTTGGTATATTCCAAAAATTCTAGCATAGAATAATATACGTCAGCATATGTACATTAACTATCTTAACCGTTGGATTTCTTAAGAATTTCACCATTGGATATGTATTATACCATTGTTTGATGGAAGAAAAATTATTGGGAGTTTTAAATTTAATATCGACAATTTCAACAGCATTTTACGTTATAAGTGGGTTATAGCCTTATAGGTATTTCAACTCTCACTGAGTCACCTAAGTTTAGGATTATTTCAGTTTATTGTTCTGTCTATCTAAAATGTTACCGAATGATTTTGATTGTATACAATCATTATCTCCATTATTAAAACAAAGAACCACAATGTGAGTTTAATCATGGAGGTTTTATTAAGGGTGGCAATTTTTGACACGACCCGATACACGACTCGAAATCCTCACGAAATTTATGCGGATCAACCCGCACGATTAAAATTTCGGGTCATTTTCGGGTCAACCCGTTATGACCCGTTTATTAAACGGGTGGGTTTCGGGTCAACCTGTTAACCCGTTTAATAACCTGTTAACCCGTTTAATAAATGGGTAGATTTCGGGTTAACAGGTTAACCCGTATATTGGCTTATATATTGACCCATTTAATAAACGTGTCATTACTAACCCATATATCTACCCATTTACTACCTAAATATCTATTAAATTTTATAATTTAAATAGGTTAAACATGTTAAACGGGTCAAACGGGTCATAGGTTAATTGAGTTTTGAGTATGACCTGTTTATTAAATGGGTTAAACGGGTTAAACGGGTTACACAGATCATTAACAGGTCGGGTTAGGGTTGGACATTCTTGACACGATTATTAAACGGGTCGGATTCGGGTTGGGCATAAATGGATAAAACAGAATTTATGACACGACACGAACCCGACACGACACGACCCATTGCCACCCCTAGATTTTATCATCATTATTAAAACAGAGGACCCACCACGTGAGTTTTTATCATCATTATTAAAACAAAGACCCACCACGTGAGTTTAATCGTGGATTTTTTACAAAAAATAACCAAAAATTGGCTTCTAGCTTTAAAATGTCAATTTTTATTGAAACTTTCAAGTATAACAAAAAATCTTAGCCTGTGAATACGTTTGTCGGATAAATATGAAATTCACCGAGAAAAATCAGGTCCGGCTAAACTCCACCGAGCAAAATTCATTGGGTCATTATCATCAGGCGTGATGTTGCCCGAAGAAAAAAATGACTATGATGAATGGCCGCACAAGGTTCGTCGAGCAATCCCAAAAGTCAACGGCTCTTGCCCGACGATGACAAAGCATCGGCTAGGCAAAATTCTTAAATATTGCCTGTCGAAATAATAATGTTCGATTGGAAAAGTGACAAAAATACGGCTGACGTTTAATCTAATCTAGCTCTTAAATTCGATAGCAATCCACCGAATTTTATGATACGAGGATCGAAATATAAACACATATTGTCGAGCAAAGCATGAAATAAGCGGTGACATACCACCTAATTCAACTTCTTAAGTTCAACAGCAGTTCACCAAATCTGTTGCAATGTTGCCTGACGAAATATGGTAGTTCGTCGAGCAAGCCTCAATCTTCATTTTCTATTAATAATTTAATAATTAAACAAATATATATATTAACATATATTTTAAATGAATATAATTAAAATAATAAAACAAATCAAATAAAATTAAGAAAAATATTTCTAGAAATTAGTGTTTTACATAATTAAAACTAGATAAATGTTTTACAATACCATATATCAGTGTTCGGCGGCTAATCAGGGTGATGATCGGAGTGGTCAGGGTCTTGGGTGGGCTGCTGGGCCGGGGACTGAGGCTGTGGCATTGAGTTGAGTTTCTTGCTGCTAATGTTGAGGGTGTCGCTCAGCCTACGATGATTGTCTAGCTTTTTCTTCTTTCTCTTGGGCTCCGCCCCGTGTCCTTTCCATAAACAAAAAAGAAACCATGAAAAAAGAGAAGGATAAGAAACAAAGCGCAATTTTTTTTCCTTATTAATACATAATATTTCAAAACTTTCGATCAATGACTAATCTATATAGAAGGCAAAAAAAACTCATAGAGGCATTTCATGACAAGACCCCATCTCCAAATTTTCTTAAAAATTAAGCTGGTCTTGCCCCTATTTAGCAACTTTTGTCAGACAAGGAATATTACTAATTTTTCCATATCCATATCTTATTAAATTGACCAATTAAATCCATTTTTTTTGAGGTTACCATCCATGTCCAACTCATTATTCCCCGTCAAGTGGTGGAGTTACTTATTCAACCATATTCGGATTTTATTTTCGTTATAAAAATTCTACTATTTGCAATAACAATCATACAACAAAATTATTAAAATAATACATTGGAATACATAACTATCCACAAACTCCTTATATTAGTACATTTCACATTGCAAGATATGAACCATGATTACATAGTAATTAATATAAGAAGTTTTGCATAATAAGTTAATAGTCCATTAATATGCAAGCCCTTAACTAAACACCTTCCTTCTCATTTCCATAAATCCTTTTATTCATCACAATTTTTTCATAAATGTCTGTTATTATCCAAAATAGTATTATAACCTAGTTTCTTATTTTTCTATGTTTAATCTTGAATTTAAAACATAAGCACACAACATCGAATTTTCAGAACTATACTCCAATGATGTCCAATTAATCTGAAAATAGCACTAAAAGATTCATATCGAAAAGTACTATAATAACGATGTTGAAACCATCTTGAAATAAGATGGACGCGCCCTCACGCGCCGCCCCTTTCCTCTGCACGTGGTGACCACACGCCACTCAGATTATCTTCAACTTGGAACCTGGTCGACCCGGTTTCTGCAACTCGGGTCACCGACTCGCGATCTCAATCTGGCCATATCTCAGCGATGTTACGTCTCATTTCTATGTTCTATATATTTATTTGAATCGCTACAGACCCAAGAATCTCTCTATATCCTTAAAATAACGTAAATTGTAATATAAATTAGGGAGGCTTACCTTCAAGATTTCGATCATGGCTTCGTGCTTAGTCTATAGCCTACCTTCATTCCAACCTTCATATTTTAGACTTAACATGATCACAGAAGCTTACCTGACTTGCTAGAGTATTAGTTCGAGGTAATAACCCTAGAACAAGCTGAAAGCCCACTGCCACCTTAAAGCTTCACGACTTTCGAGTCCGGGGCTTTCCTTCTCCACTGTTTCACCTTCATTTTTTTCCTTTGAAATGCCCTGGATATTCAAGAAAATGGAAATTGACTATTTTTTCTCCTCAAAAGTTAAAGAGTTGACTTTTGACTAAACCAAAAAGTCAAAATGTTAACTTTTTGTTCAGGAGATCTTTTGGACATAACGAGAGGACCGTTACAAAGGTTTCAATCTCTTAAGTCCATATGTAACGACCCGTCCCGAAAATTAGGGTTAAGACTGTGATTAAGATGGGATTAGTGAGCCAATTGGTGTTTAGTTGGTTACTTTTGGTCGGTTAGCGTAGAATGACGATTTTGCCCCTAGTTTGGGCCAATAGTTGACTTTTAGTTCGAGCGGTCAATTGAGTATTGACCGATGACTGTGACGTAGTTCGGGACGTCACGAGTCCGTAGACAGGTGGCACGCCCGATTCCGACATCCGAGGAGGAAGTTATGATGTTAGGAAGATTGAGGGCATTATCGTAATTTGGTTAAAATAGGGGGAAAGTTGACTTTTCGTACGATCAGGTTTTGACACGTTGACCTAGGACCGTTAGGTAGATCTCTTCGTCCTGAATTCAACGACAGGCGGTACGTGTTCATCGGATCTAAGATGAGTGAGTTACAGGTCTGGAACGGTAAGGGCAAAATTGTAATTTTGGAGTTAAAGAAGGGCATTTTGGTCTTTTTCACTTTGGGTTTGGTGCAGCCGGATTTGGACAAGTGTCCAGGGCAGAGTGGGATTTTTGTGAGAGAATGGGGAGGATTGTGACACGTGGGGTTTGGCTAGAGGCTTCTAGGGAACACGGTTCCAATTATTTGGGATGCGTGTATTCGTGTGTGCCCGTGTGTGTGTGTGTGTGTGTTCGAAGAAGAGAGAACAGAGACTGAGAGATTGGGAGAATTGGATGAGTGCAGAATGTGTTTGTGTGTCCTGGTGGAGTGAGGAGTGAGCAAAGTTTGAAAGAGAGTTAGTGAGGAGGTTGGGTGGTGTTGTGTCTGTGTGTGAGGAGTGTGAGAGCTCACGGGGAAAACCAGAAAAACAGAGAAGGGGTGAGAGATCGTGGTGGTGGTGTGGCCGTGTACTGATCAATTGGGCTCGACAGGGGGCGAGGACGGCTCTGTGGACTTCAGGGAGTGCGGCGGTGAGCACGGCGGCGATCGACGAGTGGTAATTTCTTCTCCTCGTAAGTTTGCTCTGTTTTGGCCGTGAAGTTCAAACCGGAAGTCGTGAAGTCTGGGGTTGAGTCGACGGTTTTGGTGAGTTGGGTGAGACTCAGGGAGGTCCTAGGAAGCGTCTAGTGTTGCCACCGTGACGGGGGAGGACTTGGGTGGACGGATCGTGAAACAGGGGACAGTTTGGGTTTTGGCTTCAAGCTTGAGTCGACGGGTTAGGGACGGTGTCATGGTGTTTGAGTGAGGGGGATAGGTTCCTTAGGACTGGACGATGAAGATGGTGAAGAGAGGGAGGAAAACGGAGACGGATGGGCGGAGAACCGGGAACGCCGGTTCAGACCAGTTCACGTGAGGAAGACGATGATGAACAGTACTTTGTGTACAGGCGCGGGCTGTGCGTGTGGGGGCGCGTGCGGGGGTATTTGGGAAAACGGTCAACTGAGTTTTTGTTCTAAATGTCATAACGAGTCTAATGGAATTGGTTTCGAGTTAATCGGACGTCGTTTGAGCTTAGTTCCGCGAGGTTGAAGGTTTAGGGTTCCGGTTCGTTACGTGTAGGACCCGAGGAGTTTTGGGGAAAATTAGGTGGACCTTCGTAGACGTGTTAGTGACGTACTTTGGTGCTTGTTGACAGGATCGGGATTCCCCGAGGAAGCTGAGGAACGTACAGGACGCCAGTGACGTGCCCGGTATCTGTGAGTGGACCCTTTCTTTAAACTCGAGCATGCATAACTGCTTTTATTTATGTTTTACGCTATAAGTATATTTTTATGTTTCTCATACGGTTATATGTTGGTTTTACCTAATGGCACGTTTTTAGAGAAAGTTCGATTTTCAGTACGTTTTACGATAAAAGGTGAATTTTTGACTATGATGGTATAGTTTCGGGATTTCAAATGATAAATGATTTCTAATGGTTATAAAGGGATTTTGGAACGTGATTTGATGATTAAGGGTTTTCGGTTTTAAAATCATATTTCGAAAAGCAAGGTTTGATTTTAAAGTTGGAAAGTGGATTTTCGGATTTGGGTTCGGAATGACGGTTCTGGACGCCGGAAGGGCATTAGACCGGTGATTTCGGATTCAGGTTTGGATGTGGACTTAGAAATGGTTTTCAAATGGTTTTGGATTGGATTTGCTGGATCTGGATATTGGGTTTAAAGACCCGGATTATATGTGACGGGGGACGGGCCCAGATTGGGTTTAAAGGCCCGGATTGAGTTTAAAGACTCGGGAGTTTAAAGACTTGGATATATTGGTTTCCCCCGTAGGCCTGTTGAGTTTAAAGACTCGGGAGTTTAAAGACTCGGATATTATTGAGGCCTGGATTGAGTTTAAAGACTCGGATAGATCCAGCAGGTTTGATCGAATGATGGTGGCTTGGTATTTATGTTTTATGATACAGTTTTATGATGCTTATGATTTAAGTTCTATAACTGTTTTTATAATGATTCAGCAAATGTTTTATGACGATCCTTCTAGGATTTCTAACTGTTTTCAATAATTGGGTTATGCATGTGATTTCAAAATGGAGGGCTAAAACCCTGGTTTTATTATGAAATGGTTTTCGGAAAGTATTTTATTGTTTATGTTCCGCTCACATCTTTTGTTTTAATTTGCCCTCCAGGTCGTGGAGCTAGCGCGGGGTTTTGGCGTCAAGGCAGCGTCGGAGGCATAGAATTTTCGAGAGTGACCCCAGGAGTGCTTAAACTTTTCCGTTGTGCGTGTACCTTGTTTATCGGATTTCTTTCCTTTCTATTTAGTACTATGCTGTAACGACCCGTCCCGGAAATTAGGGTTAAAACCGTGATTAAGATTAGATTAGTGAGCTTAATGGGTGGTTAGTTGGTCCCGATAAGGTCGTTAGGGTAGAATGACGATTTTGCCCCTGGTTCTAGCAAACTGTTGACTTTTAGTTCGGGCGGTCAATTAGGTTTTGACCGATGACCAGGACGTAGTTTAGGACGTCACGAATCCGTAGACAGGTGGCACGCCCGATTCCGACATCCGAAGAGGAAGTTAAGATGTTCGGAAGGTTGAGGGCATAACTGTAATTTGGTTAAAATAGGGGGAAAAGTTGACCTTTCGTATGATCGGGTTTTGACACGTTGACCTAGGATGGTTAGCTAGATCTCATCGTCCTGAGTTCAATGACAGGCGGCACGTATTCATCGGACTTACGATGTGTGAGTTACGGGTCTAGAAAGGGAGTGGCAAGATCGTAATTTTGGCTTAAAAGGAAGGGCATTTTGGTCTTTGTGCTCTGGGATTGGTGCAACAGAGAGGGACAAATGGAGGGCTGAGATTGAGACAGTTGTGAGAAAGAAGGGGAGGATTGTGACGCGTGGCAAGGGCCTAGTGGCTTCTAGGCGTGTGCACGGTCCAAATAATTGGGGGTGCCCGTGTGTTCGTGTTTGTTCTTCGACCCAGAGAGAAAACCGAGACTGGGAATTTGGGGAGGAATCGATCAAGCTTGGTGAGGGTGTGAGTTTGTGAGTGTCTGAGGAGTGACCAGAGATCAAGAAGGAGACAGAGATGAGGTTTGGAGGTGCGGTGGCTGTGTGTGGGTGAGAGGTGAGCCACGGGAAACCAGGGGGAAAACAGAGAACAGAGAGGGGTTGTGAGTGGTGGTGCGGCCGTGTTCGATCAATCGAAGCTGGTGGAGGTGTCCAGAGGCTGGAGGTGGACTGGAGGAGTTGTGTTGCCACGGTGGAGCTCACGACGGCGACCGGAGGGCAGGTAATTTCTTGTTTCCCTTTCGATGCTCTGTTTTGCAGTCGATTTTCAAATTGAAAGTCGTGAAGTCTGGGGTTGAGTCGATGGTTCTAGTGAGTTGGGTGAGACTCAGTGAGGTCCTAGGATTTGTTTAAGCTAGCTACCGTGACGGGGGAAGACCTGGGTGGCCGGGAAGGAAAACAGGGGCAGTGTTCGGGTTTCTGTTCGAGCTTGAGTCGACAGGTTTTAGGGTGAGTCGAGGTGTTTGGAGTAGGGGAATGGATAGTTTAGGACGGGACGAAGAGGATGGTGAAGAAAGGAGTCAATTGGGTGGACGGACGACGGAGAACCGTCCTCGCTGGTTCGAATTGGAGAAGCCGGTTTGACCGGGTCGACTCAAGGTAGACGGTGACATTGTAGCTGGCGCGTGAGGGCCACGCGCAGCCACTTTGGGCGGCACGAGGAGGCGCGTACTGCGGCGGTTGGGAAAACGGTCAACTTGGTTTTTGGTCTAAGTGTTGTGACGAGTCTAATGGAATTGGTTTCGGGTTGTTCGGACGTCGATTCGATGTAGTTCCGCGAGGGTGAAGGTTTAGGGTTTCGGTTCGTTACGATTAGGACCCCGGGATTTTTGGGGAAAATTAGGAGAGTCTTAGTAGACGTGTTAGTAACGTACTTTGGCGGTTGTTGACAGGATCGGGACTTCCCGAGGAAGCAGAGGAACGTACGAGACGTTCGGGATGCGATTGAGGGCTTGGTACTATGAGTGGACCCTTTCCTTAAACTCGAGCATGCATAACTGTTTTTCTATACTTGTTTTATGGTTTTAATTATGATTTTATGTTTATCGGATATGCTTTGTTGATTTTACATAATTGCACGTTTTTCGAGGAAGTTCGGTTTTCAGCACGTTTTACGAGGAAAAGTATGATTTCTGAATATGATGTTATGGATTTAGGATTTTCAATGGATAAGTGGTTTCAATGTTCATAAAGGGATTTGGAAACATGATTTGGTGATTAAAGGGTTTTCGGTTTTAGAATCGGATTTCGGAAACGGAATTTGGTTTTAAAGGTGAAAAGTGGATTTCCGGATTTGGGTTCGGAATGACGGTTCTGGATGTCGGAAGGGCATCGGACCAGTGATTTCGGATTCGGGTTTGGATGTGGAATGATAAATGATTTTCAAATGGTTTTGGATTGGATTTGCTGGATCTGGTTATTGGGTTTAAAGACCCGGATTGAGTTTAAAGACTCGGGAGTTTAATGACTCGGATATATTGATATTTCCCCCGTAGGCCTGTTGAGTTTAAAGACTCGGGAGTTTAAAAACTCGGATATTATTGAGGCCTGGATTGAGTTTAAAGACTCGGGATTTTAAAGACTCGGGAGTTTAAAGACTCGGATAGGTCCAGCAGGTTTGATCGGATAATGATGACTTGATATTCATGGTTTATGATACGGTTTTATGATGCTTATGCTATGATTTCTATAACTGTGTGTTATAGTGTTTCTATTTTTATGATGAGGTTTATGTGAACTATAACTACTTTAATAACTGGGTTATGCATGTGGTTTCAAAACGGAGGCATAGAAGTCTTTGAGGGGATCCCGGAGTTTCGGCGTCGAGGCAGCGTCTGAGGCATAGAAGTCGCGGAGGGGATCTCGGAGTGTTTCAATTTTCCGTAGTGCGTGTACTCTTTGTATCGGTTTTCTTTCTTTTGTATTCAGAACTATGCTCTGTAAAACTTGCCTTCGGGATGTGTTATAGTTTCTCCTGCGTCTGACTGAGTACTTTGGTGGCTTCGAGTGAGTTTACTTGGTTTTGTGTCGGGGTGTCAGACGGGAGCAGGATTTACCTCGGTTTTCGGGGTGAAACCGGCGTGGGTCCTGACATATGCTCTGTAAATCTTGACTTCGGGATGTTTAAATTTTCTCCTGCGCCTGACTGTGTATTTTGGTGGTTTATCGTGAGTTTACTTCGGTTTTGTGTCGGGGTGTTAGACGGGAGCAGGATTTACCTCGGTTTTCGGGGTGAAACTGGGGTGGGTCCTGACACCATAGACATACAGTAAGCCAAAATTAGAGGCTGGATAGATTAAATACGGGTCGAAATCAATTAGGGGCATTATGGTAATTTTGGCATCAAGGGTATTTTGGTAATTTTACTTTTTAGACATGTGAAACATGTTTGTATTGATCTAGAACATTCTTGAACTTCCATCCCTTATGCATCCACCGACTTAGTAGTTCTATCAAAGAGTGTGTATGTGTTAATATGAGTCATCGGTGGAGCTTGGCCGAAATGGTGATAAAACACCAAAACACCAAACCTTAAGGGAGGAGGGTCAGGAAGAAGGCTGGATAGAAAGGGTGAGAACCAGAGAAGAATATGAAAGGAGAAAGGAAGGTAGAGAGCTGAGGGTGAAAGGAGCGAACACTGTAAGGAAAAAGGAAAAGAAAAATTAAGGAACCCATTGGTTCCTATTCGGGTTGCGGATTTTGGGTCAAGAAACAGGGAGACAAGGATGCGAGCACCTCCCTGAAGATCCCAAGGGCATTATGAGACAAACAGGAAGAGGGTTGGACGTTAGAAAGCTGCAGACTAGTTGGTGGCCACTATGGCTGGAGGGCTGGCAAGCTCGAACCGTGAGTATATGTGAATGTTTCTCCTTTTTGACATCATAGATCTTCTACTTGGCTAATTTAGAGGAAGTTTGATGTTTGGAATGTTGAAATTGAACGAGAAACGGTCGAGATATAGCTGGGTCGTTCCCGCAGGTCCAGCGACTCCAATACCAGATAGTCGGGTCAGGGCTAAGGAAGATGATGACTATGTGAGGCGCGTGGCCACCACGCACGGAAGCTTTCGGTGGCCCATGGCGGCGTGTGCACCCTCTGTTGGCCATCCAATCAACATGGAAAATTATTGTTGCTTTATTATGAGTTTAATGGTATAAATATTAAGCTATTTGGACATCGTTTGAACATAGCTCTGGATATCTAAAGTAATATGTTTATTCTATAATTTAAGATTGAGTAATTTAGGGAAATTAAATAGGGCTTAATAATGAGGTATAGGGATAAGAGTGGATAAATAATTGGGACATTAAATAAATTGGAGATGCTTGCTATTGATAGTTATGTTGATGATTTTATTGGTGGATCTATGATGTTTAATAAAGATAAATTACATATAAATGATAGCAATTGGAAATGTTTGATTGAAGTTTATATTGGTAGAGATAATATATGATAATTTATATAAAAAAATATATAAATATATATGTACATATAATTCGTACTTGCAATGATGGTAATAAATTAAAAATGAATTAACGAAAATGTAAAGGTGGGATTTTGATGAATTAATAAGGTTCTTATGCAAAGGATATTATTGTGAATTTAATTATGGTATTAGTTGGAATATTAATAGGTTACAAGGAAATTCGGATGAATATAAAATTTGGGAAGTTCAAAAGAGGAAATTGAGCTATGCATGTAAAAACGCCCCTTTTTCTTTTAAGTCATTGTGCAAATTTATCCTATTTATTGTCATATGATTTTATTACAAGAATTAAAATATAATATTAATGCAGATCATTAGTGAATTTCCAATAATAAATTCTGGTGGAAGGTAACTTTTATAAAATTACAAATGTGATATCTGTGTATCACCAATAATCTATTATTATTGATTTGGTTTGTAATAGTGTTAATAAAACAGCATTAAGGTTAAGGCGTAATCATGGAAAATGGTGGTTTCCATCTCTTGATGGGAATAGTGTGTTGGATGTGGACGATAACCCTGCAAGAGTGAAATTATTTTGGTTTACATGATTAACATTAGTGAAATCCCTTATGTGACAAGAATTGTCAGACCGGAGCAGGACCAGTCTACTTTTCACCGAGTTTAGGGATAGGTCTTGTCAACTTGGTATCAAAACATAAGTTTATTTATATATTTTTTTTCATTTGCTCATTTTAAAAGTAATATGAGTATCTAATATAACTTAAAGTAAGACAATTAAAAACAATAATTCTTCAAAAATACATTTAAATTTTAAATTTAAAAATTCTTTATCTTCAAATATTAAATAATTTGGTTAATTTTGTATAGTTTAGGGTTTAGTTCTTGAATTTTGTGCCAAAATTCAAGAATTAAACCCTACGCCGTACGATTTTCCACCACCATCTCACCCCCCTGACATGACTCATCCCAATCCCCCTGGATTGTCGTGGGATGTACCTTACTCCTGTCTGACACCACGTACCAGAGCAGGGGTAAAACCGTAACCAACTCGGGATTCCCCAAGTGCTCAGTGACTTGTGGAGTTCGCAGCGACATGTGATATCTCGGTCTCTCCTACAGCCCGCATCCGTGATCAACCAGAAGGTTATCAAAACATAAAAGATGTGAGTGGACAAAATAAACAGTTCGAAAACACATTTCCAAAAATGACATTTATACCCTTTGTTTTACAAAGTATGCATGCATATCAATTTAAAAACCATTTCTTTTCACTAAAACAGTATGTGATAAAAACCGATGCAATCATCGTAAAACCATCTCATGTTTAAAAACATCTGGACACAAATCAGTAAGTCAAAAACCTCGGGACCCATTCTCATATCCAACATCCATCTATCCGTCTATTTCCATCAAATTATCAATTATCACGATATTAGCGCTACGCTTGTGACTCAGAATTACACATCTAAATATACACTAGGCTTGAAGCCTGTGGTTCGACGTCTAGGTGCTCTAACTCAGGATCACATATCACACAGGATGGTCGACGTCTAAGAGATTGCATCTACAGGTTCAGAACCCCTAGATCGACATCTACAAAATGTCCATCTCTAACACTCCTGCAGACAGTGTCCTCGTGACCTCTCCAAGGTCACACATCACACAGGATGGTTGACGTCTGGAGGCTACAATCACATCATAGGGTCCTCTATAGGGAAACACATTCCTACCGGAGTCATATCCATCACCTTGGAGAATGGTCATAATATAAACAGTGGAAACACATTTTCAAAACTGTCGTTTCTCAAATCAAAACGGTTATTTCACATAGGGCCTCAGCCCAAAACTAGCTTCCATAAATCTCATAAAACCAATGTCCAGTATCATATCTAACTGGGTCACAAGCCCAAATATCATTTTCCAAATCCAAAAACCATTTCACTATCAAATCGTTGTTCAATTTCCCATTTGACTATACTCTAAGTCAAACCTTAAATCAACTGGGTCTTAAACCCGAAATACCGATTTCACGCTTCCCCTAACTGGGTCTTAAATCCAATCAACATATAAATCATCATTCAAAGACATAAATAAACCGGGCATTTCAAACCATATTCATAAATCATTAAAACATATATATCCATGCATCATTTACGAATCAAATTCCACTCACATACCGTCCATGCTGCGCGCTCAAATCCTGCTCCATAAGCTAGTCTGAAGCCTATCCTTAGTCTCCGGGACGTCCAGACCTATCCAAATCCTACCCCCAAAGGTTACTAACAACCTATACAAGTTCATAAAAAACCCTTAACTATCCCGGAATCGAGAACACATCCCGACCACGCCTCCCAAGGCTAAAAACCTCCAAAACACTAACTAGACGATTTCCGATCGACCTGAAACCAACACCATTAGATTTAGAGCATCAAAACCTTTCGAACAAGATCAGTTTGGCCTCAAAATTCGTGCCCATGCGCCCTCACGTGCTGGTCAACGACAGTCAACGGTGGTCAATATTGACGTTATGCTAGTCAACCCTGACGTCAGCTTGACAACTCTGATACATGTTAGCTTTAATAGCCTGCCACATGGCACTCCCTGATTGGTGCCATGTGTCCTACCACATGTCACTAACATGTCTGACATCTCTCTGACACACTGCCACGTGGCACCACCCCACTGGTCCATATGGTATGATAAGGCTAACGTGGACCTGCCACGTCAGTTGCCAAGTCATTTGACACACTCTAACAGCTCGCCACGTGACACCACCTCACTGGTTCACGTGGGTGGTCAACGTTGACGTGGATTGGCCACGTCATTGCTATCTCACATGTCACTACGCCACGTGGCTCCAACCAAACCTTACCACGTGGGCTGACAAGATGACGCAGCTTGCCACATCATCGTCGTCTACCTCTAGCGGGTTAACCCGTTTGACTGTAACAGATCGATTTGACTCGCGACCTCAACTTGGTTCTATATTCTTCATTTCTGGACCATTTCCCACCATTTTTCCACGAACCTACTCGTCTCTAACCCATGAATTGACCCAAACGTTCAAAACCATGAAAAGTTACCTGAAAACTCTAGGCCAAGATCGAACCTTCACGGTCGTTCTTCAAACCACCATCTAAGGTTGTCCAGTCGTCCTTAGCCGTCTATTCCAATCCCAAAACACTCGTACAAACACCAATAATACAACCACATCGTTAAAACACTTCCTCAAGGCCCCAAACCAAAAATCCGAAATTCAAACCAAAAGGGTATTCAGGTTTTACCTGGGTTCACGGCTTTCTGGCAGCCACCATGGCTCTTCTACCCCTCCGTCGTCTCTATATGTATCTCCGCCTCACTCTCGGTCTCTCTCAAGCAAAAGAAGGGGAAGGGAATGATGGTGGGATGAAAGGGTATGGGTTTCTGATTTCTTAGAACAAAATAGAAGGGGGTGCAAATGCATGTATGAAAGATAATGATCAAAAGTAAACCTACCTCGTAAATTGTGTAATCGTACCTTGATTCATTCCATACCCGTAACTTTCTCATACGATGTCTAATCTCGATGTGATGTGTAAGACCCGTGTCTTGAGAAGAACGGTGAACAATCCAACATCGTCTTCGGAGGGAAAGGTGAAGTGTCTTATATGTGTAGGCTCGTAGATATGAGGCCTTTTGGGAGCTCGCTGGTTTTGGATTTCTTGGGAACTCCAAAGTTAAGCGAGTTTGGGCTATTGCAATCCTAGGATGGTTAATCTACTGGGAATTTGCACGTGAGTTCCTATAAATAAAACCGTGAGGGCTGTGCCCAAAACGAAAAATATTGTGCTAGATGGGTCGGGTCGTGACATGCTGCCTGTCTACAGACTCTTACCGTCTCGATCTACGTAATGAATCTCGATCCACGTGCATTTGACTTCTCAAGTCAAAAGTCAACTTTTTTGCCCTTTCCAAGGTCAAAATCGCAATTTTATCCCGATCGTCCGATAATCCTCAATTAATCTCGATTAATCCTCGATAATCCGTCATTAATCCTTAATTAATCCTGTAGGTTCGAGCCCTCCCCCCCAAAAAAAAATTATACTCTATCGATAAACCCCAGACTGGACTTTATTTTTTTTATTTTATAGAAAAAATTCAATTGTAAATATATACAATATATATAGTATACATATATAATATTTATTATATGCATAATATAATAAAAGGCCCAAGAAATCAAACACTAAGGGGCACATGGGGCAAAGATGACAAAAAAAGACAATGTTATTTTTAATTGTTTAAAGGAATTCTCAACAACTTACTAATCCTTTTTATTGAGATATAAAAGGGTAGATGTGGAATTTATTCTGTTTATAGACTTTTGAATAAAAAAATTGAGAGAAGATCTTATTTTGTTTAATATACAAGCATTAAAGATTTTAAATAAAAGTAAAAGTTGTTAAGAGTGTAAACAATTATTTACTCAAAATAAATAGGCACTTTCCATGTTTCCCACGTGAAATTTAAAGCTGTTTGCAGATTGGATCTCCCTATTTGACTGATAGCCATACATAGTGAGAGGGCACTCAGAACAACTTACTACATATATTATCAACCAATAGAATAATCATTGTATTAAATAAACAAACAAAAACCACTAAAACAACTGTGTAGGACAGGCTCTGGGGTAGCCGGATAAAGCGGTCGTCTCAAACTCCCACCTTGGAAGAGGCCCCAAAATATTTTTTATAACATAATTGTTATGTTCATTTGTTATATAATTATCTTACTCTATTTTTTTTCAAAATAAATAGCTAGGAAAGTTGATTGGGGTGCTCCTTTCTCTCAAGGAGGCCCCGGGTTCAAAACTCTATGTGGACTTTTTGTTAAAGGGTTTTTTTTTTCCCTTTTTCTACTTAACAAAGTGTTTTCATCCTTTTTCTATTGCCTTTTTAGTTTTTTTTTTCTTTTTAATTTGTTCTCTTCTTTCTTATATCAAAACAAAAAACTTTTTCTATTGCAATTTTTTTAAAATATTAACCAAGCTTCTCTATTATATTCAAGTTTATTTTTAAACTCTATCATCTTCTCTTCTTCTCAATTTTTAAAGAAATCGAACCAAATCATACTTCTGGTTAATAATGTCACAAGAAAAATATTGAATGGTCTGGCAACTTTATCCACCGAAAAGAAATTGGTAGCAAAATTAGATTATGAAAATTTAATTAACACTTTTTTCTCTTAAAACGCAAGACCTGCGATAATTAAAATTTAATTATATTTTATTACGTACATGTATTTTTTTCTTTTGGAGAAATTATTAATTAAGGAACTTAAGTACTTATATGATTACATTATTTGGTAATTGTTTCTTGTTCTAGTTTTAATTTTTGTGAGTTTTGATATAAAATAGTTTTTTTGAAAGTATTATATATATTGATACTTTAAGGGTTGAATAATATTATGGGGCCTCAATTTGAAGGCTCGTTTTAGGCCCCTAACATCTCAAAGTTGGCCCTGCAACCGTGATTTAAAGAATTAAACAGAACAAAAACGGAGGCACACAAAGGGATTTGTTGAACCCGGGATTTTGTCATTTTTCTTTGCTCAAAGGTTAAGGAATTACAAAAGAGATTCTTTCAACAACGATGTGAATTAAGGAAAGGGTTGTTCAATGTAATATGAATGAATACTGAATCTTAATATACCTCAAAACGATACATTTTTGTTACCACAAGATATATTTGCAGTTGCAGATCATTTGACTAGAATGAAATTGGGAATGGGTACAATTGACGATATGAATCATTTGAAAAATAAATGTATTCTTTATGTAATGGATATCTTACAAGATCAATCTTAGTTGGCTCTGATTTGTTTAGACAATATGATTAGACGAATCATATGCAGAGCAATTAAGCATAATTTGATACTGACTCCTTGATCAAATTTGGTAACTTCAAGTCCATTAACAATCACTTATAAATCTTTGTTTTTTAGGTTACACTCATTATCTCAAGTTTTGGATTGAACTAATCCATTGACACAAATAGTTCATGGAGAAAATCAAGTTATCTGGGCCTTGGAGGATTGGTAGGACGAACTGCAAGTTTTCAGATACGAGATATCCACCCAGGTCATTATGGACGCATTTGTCCCATTCACACGTCTGAAGGAAAGTTAAATAATAATCATATAATAATCCATAAATTGCAATAGAAAAGAAAAAAAAATGGAAGCTGGTAATGATTTTAAATTTTTTTGTACTAGATAGTCTAATATCATTATGCATTGTTGATGCAGAAATCGTCCGGACTTATAGAATTCCTTCTTGATCCCTACACACAATAATAAGAAATAATCGGGGTTAAGGTTGAAGCCCGGGGAGTGGTTCAACCTTAAATACTCTGATGCGTAAGTCAGTTTAATCGAGAGAAATAAACCGGCAGAGTTTCAGTATGATTTTTGAATTACCCCTTGAAGTGAAGAAAGACCTTGTATTTATAGTGGAGTCTTGTGGGTCATCAGAGCGTCTGATTGGTTGAAGTAGGAAGTGTTAAATAAGTAATTGTACCGAGTGTAATCACTTATTTATTAATAAATAAATAATTTGTTGTGAAGTTATTCATTGACTGTACTGATCTGATCATTTAATATATTTAGCTGGTAAATATATTAAGTTAGTGCGGAGATCGTAACGTGTAAGCGTCGATTTTACCAAGGATAATATCGACATTATGAGAATTGTTGGTCCCGTGGTAGCTTCAGAATATTCCAGTAATTTATGGTTTCACATGCATGAAGATAATAAATTTGTTCATTTTGGTCGGACTCTATTTTAGATTTCTGACCACATTCTTCGTAGGATCATTATTATTTTTCACTTGTACATAAAGATTTAAATTATATCCCACAATTCTTAATTCAATCGGCAAAATGTATAATTTAACACAAACTATTTGTTGAGCATAAAATGTGTATGATAGCAAGTGCTCAAAAATGAGGGCTCAAAATATTCCACAAAATGAAAATGTTTAGCACAAAATGTGTGTGATAATAAGTTCACTCTAAAATGAGAAACGTATATGGATAAGAAAACTAATAGAGATATTAAATTGATGTATTGTGAATAAAATAGACTTAAGCAAACAATCTCAAATATCACCGCATTTACTTGATACAAAAACTTGGTATCTTACTGAATGCAGTTCAACAATATATTAAACGTGAATTAATAACTTTTATTTACAAATGTATATATATATTTTAATAAATTTGTAAAAAATAAAAAAACATGAAAAACGAACATATCTTTGAAAAATATAGTACACAGATAATTTTTTTCCTAAATTTTTTATGCAAGTATTATCCAAAAGATAAGCTTATTCCATCTTCCATCTTCTTCTCCTCTAAATTTTCCCTTCGTATTTTAAGGTCTTTTTTAGTTTTCTGTAATTCGAATGGTCTCTTCTTCAAGTTCAACCCATTGCCGAATCCAAACAAGAAAAATCCACCATTTTGACATTTTTGTCGTCTAGTATTCAAACTCTGCTTCAAATTTTGTTCTCTTCTATATTAAGCTATCAACCATCACCGCACACTAGTTTCAGAGCAAACCGGCGAAAGTGAAAGAGATACAATCTTCCGTCCTCTTTCTTTTTCTTTTCCATTCCTAACATAAGTCCAGTATTTCATCATTTTCCCACATCAAAATAAAGCTCTTAAATTTTCTCCCTTTCTCCTCCTCTTAGGAAAAATCTCTCCGTTTTGAGCCCACGCTCATTCTCGTTAAGCTTGAACATTTGGGTTTCACTTTCCTAGCAATCTTCTTTCCCGCCGTTTCTCGGCAACCAAACAGAATATTGAGGGTTTACGGCGGGATCATTTTACCTTTGTCAGAAGAAAGGTGGTGACTTTATGGCTGTTCTTGGAGGGAAATGGCAGGGGTTGAAGTCCGTATCAATGGTGTTGCTCAACTTTGTATTGGCTTTTGTTTTTGTTTCGGCGGAGAGAGGCCTGAGGCTTGAAGCTTCCAGGTTCATTGGAACAGTGGGATCTGATTCCGATTCCGGTTACCTTCGCAGAGCTGTAAATTTCTTATGGCAATCAGAAGAATCGGGTTATCAACATGCTTGGCCGGTAAATCCCAGAAAGCCTTTTTCATTGGATTTTGGTTTTGAAGTGCTCATTATCTGATTTAATGGTTAATTTGTAAAGTCAAATTTTATCAAATTAGATAATTCTTGCTGCTGGCGCTGTTGCATTTGTGATTTTATATTTGCTGCAGAAAATTATTTTACAAGGGGATTGTAAAAAAATGGGTTTTGTGAATTTTGCTTTACAGGAGATGAAATTTGGGTGGCAAATTGTTGTGGGTTCCTTCATTGGATTCTGTGGTGCAGCATTTGGGAGTGTAGGTGGTATTGGTGGTGGTGGCATTTTTGTTCCTATGCTTACTCTAATTATTGGGTTTGATCCGAAATCAGCAACAGCTATATCCAAATGTAAGAGAAGTTTTTTTTTTTTTTTGGGGTCTATAAAAAATAATTATATTGCACTTTCGCACATGGAAATATTTCAGTTGAACTGGTACATTGTCCATGCTGTTTGAATAATCAAAATGTTTGAAACCCCATGTCTGTTTGATAGCAAAAAGGTCTTGATCATAGTTGCCTGATTTTGCTTCTTCGGAACGAAACGTAGGTCTTTAGGCCTGTTTTTAAATCCTTGTCGAGGTTGAGTCTGAGTTTGAGAGATGATAGTACATTTAACCTTTACGCAATGGTTCCACTGTTATTTTGAATTACTGACTGGAATTAAGAATCATGGATTCTTTTGTTTTGTGCCAGGTATGATCATGGGTGCATCTTCCTCAACTGTTTACTATAATCTTAAGCTCAGGCATCCCACACGAGAATTGCCAATTATTGACTATGATTTGGCGCTGCTCATCCAACCGATGCTCATGCTGGGCATTAGTATTGGAGTGACTTTCAATGTGATTTTTTCTGATTGGATGGTCACAGTTTTACTTATTGTTCTCTTCGTAGGTAATTTAATTTTTAGTTTCTACTCTCTTGGCTTTATGCTTGGATATTCCAATTGCTTATTGTTGTCGTTTTCAGGCACATCAACAAAGGCATTCATCAAGGGTGTTGAAACATGGAAAAAGGAAACCATTATGAAGCAGGTAATGCCGTAGATTTCTGACTTTTGTTCGAAGAATTCCACTTAATAGAGAAATTAAAATCTTTATTGTATTGAGTGTAAAAGCCTAGTTATTTTTCTCTGCTTTTAGAAGAGATTCCATTTTTGTTGGAAATTTAAGACGATTCAAGGATAGCGTGTCACGTCAAGTTCTTTTCACTTTGCAGATAGAATTTCTATCTTCATATCACTGCATGCGCTAAAACTATAAGGCTTTCATTGACTGTGCTTCAAGTGCTCCTACAACGCTTTTAGTACACAACTAAATCTGTTGCTAACCATCTCTTTTCTGAACTTCAGGAGGCCGCTAGACGTTTGGAATCAGCTGGTGAGTTTATCTTCTCTTGTACTAATGTTATAAAGGAATTTCTTTCTTGTAGCTAATTTCTACAATTGGGCCATTTATTTTCATCTTCGGTTAGGTGCTGGGGAGAATGTGGAATACAAGCCTCTTCCAAGTGGTCCAGCTAGTGAACAGAAAAACAAAGTCAAGGAGCCAGAGGCAAGTCTGTATGCTACACTTTACCCAGAAGCTTTTATCCATCTTGTTTTTGTTTCAAAGCTAAATCTAGATGAACATTTCAGGTTTCTATTATTGACAATGTTTGCTGGAAGGAGCTTGGACTCTTGGCTTTTGTCTGGGTTGCATTTCTTGTTTTGCAAGTTGCCAAGGTTTCACCTCCTTCACTTGAGTTTAACGGTATTTTTTTTCCTTTCTATTCCTCTTATTGATAACTGGTAATAATCATGTGTCATTATTCTGCACAGAACCACACAGTTACTTGTTCTCCGGCATATTGGGTAGTGAATTTGTTACAGGTAGTACACTATGAATGTATTTGTATCTCTGCATCATACATGTTAAAATTCAATACCTGAACACTCGAGAATGACTTAATGATTCCATGTTCTGCAGATCCCAGTTTCTGTTGGTGTATCTTTGTACGAGGCAGTTAGCCTGTACAGTGGACGAAGAGTAATAGCATCGAAGGGAGATGAAGAAGCAGATTGGAAAGCGCACCAGCTGGTTATTTACTGTCTCTTCGGTGTGATTGCAGGAATCATAGGTGGGTTACTTGGATTAGGTGGAGGCTTCGTTATGGGTCCACTATTTTTGGAGCTGGGAATCCCCCCTCAGGTGAGTCTGTAATAAGAATGTACAAGTTTGGAACTTTCCCGGAGATACCAATTTCTTTGTTTCTGAAAATGCCATAATAATTTAGTTCTAAAGTATTGAGATAATTTATACTGCAGGTCTCTAGTGCCACAGCAACCTTTGCAATGATGTTCTCCTCATCAATGTCCGTTGTAGAGTACTACCTACTAAAACGTTTTCCAATTCCTTACGGTACATTGCTTAAAACTGTTCTCCTTTCTCCATTCAATTACTTAGACAGTTGTAGACAGCTGGATCAAGTAATTTACTCTCTGATAGAGTTTATGCTTGGTCTAAATTTTCATATACTTAGATCGATTTTACAATTTTGTTGCACAGCTGTCTACTTTCTCGCCGTGGCCACTGTTGCAGCCTTGGTGGGACAGCATATTGTGAGAAGGCTGATCATAGTATTTGGAAGGGCGTCTCTCATCATCTTCATTTTAGCCTTTACAATATTTGTTAGTGCAATCTCACTAGGTGAGCATTATTATTTACTTTTGGACAGTGCCTGATATGTAAACCTCAAAGAATGCTAAAACCCTAAATTCTGAGAGGCATTTGATTCTTGTTTTTCAGGCGGAGTTGGCATTTCGAACCTGATTTGGAAGACTCAGCACCACGAATACATGGGCTTCGAAAACCTTTGTAAGTACATTCTATAGATAGAATTTTATCTTTGTTCTATTAGTTCAAACAACTTGTCCTTTGCCCCAAATTGTAGGTTTAATTCAGTGAAAATTTGGTTTTTCCCCCCTCAATGTTCTCAACTTTAGGTCAAACATCTTTTTGGTGACATACCTTCAATTCAATGTTTTAGTTTGTGTTAAAAAAATTCTCCGATATTTGACGTCAATTGGCGGCCATTGCAATTTCAGCCACTTTAATTGTGCAATTCAACTTCTTATTGAAGAGCAACACTTGCGATCAGCAGTTTTATTTTTCCTCCCTTGCGAATGAAGTTCAAGTTTTGATGCATTAAAAATAATACATATGTATATTCTATATTAAGTCGTCCATCGGACGTATGCCCTTGTTTTTTGTGCAAGTTACTTTAGGATGATTATCTCTTGTTTTGGACACACGCACATGATTATGTTTAAGACTAGTCCGATATATATTATTAGAGCAATCCAATCCTGCACGTCTAAGGAATACTCCAAAGTCCAAACCAATCTTCCACGTCAAAGGTCTCAACTTTCATTCAAAGCTCCGAGTTGGACTGGTGCTAGGGCATTTTCCGCTAGTTGCCGGGTCAGCATTGTACTTGTAATCGTCACCTGCAGAAGTCCTTGTCAGTCAAACGATGTGCGGACTGCGCACCTGAGTGTATACGGGTGTTTCCGAACTGGAATCAGGGAAGTGACTTATCAGATGGTTTTCAATTTGGAATGAAAGGAGGACGAGGACGAGGATAGCCCACGCGAGGAGGGTTTTACAAATTAATTTTCCCCTTTCTTTTTTCTAAGGTTTTGAAAAAGCTTGGGTACGACTACCAATGTTTTCCTAACACCTGTCACTACCGCGCGTCCTGATCGATGCATGCCTCACTCGGCTTCACCTAATATTTTGCGTTTTCAATCACTTTTTCTTCGCTGCTCATTCATCAATCATCACCGCCTCTTTCAATTAAACGGTCACTTGTTTTCCACCCGAGATGGTCCGCATGCACGATAGTCCACATGTGAGACTTTTTGTGTATTATACAACGAATAATTCGATAATCTAACATAACGGATTTTTATAGTGTTATAGTACCGTTAACTTCCAAACATGTCTACACTAATATTGAAGTGAATTTCACAATTACGTCATTACGCTCTTTTACACATGAAAGAAGTTAAAAGAATGAACTCGTAGGGAATGTTTGATGCATTGTTTGTGGCAAGGCCCACACATGCCCAAAACCACAATTATCGCAATACTTCCAAAGAACATCTAGAAATCATAAGAAAGTCATCAAGAATTCAATTTCACCATATTGCATGTCATAAATCACATTCTACTCAACATCCTAATTCAATCGGTGTTTGAAACCTAATTTACGAAAAACCCTCGAAAAATGCGTAATAAAATAATTTAAAAAATTCATAAATGACCGAAAAATCTAATAAAATTCCCAATCACTCAATATCGTCAAAATGACATAGAAAACCATTTAAATCATGTAAATATGCATGCATAATAATTTAGGGAAAAAAAGTCCTCTCACACACCTCCGTATTGTCAATCTCATTTTGCACGCCTTCCCGTAATTTTTCGGAAATCTCAGGACTTGTCAAAATTCACATTGAAATGTCACTAACCATTCTAAATATTTTCTATTTTAATCTCATATGTTTTTGGGATTTTTAAAAGGATTTAAAACGAACCCTAAACCTCCGGACACTCAAAACTACCCTGAAATTGTGTCTGAGCGACTCAAAATCTGTGCCAAAATGTTTTTTATATCGAAAGAATAAAGTCTCATATTGATCGTGCCTCAAAAATTGTGCTCACGCGCCCCCATGCGCCACCCAAATTGGTTGCACGTGGGAGCCACGTGCCAGATACTTTGCACCCAAAGTTAAACAAATATATATATATATATATATATAATAACAGGAGTCCGCATAAAGCATGAGCCACTAATCAGCGACCGCAGTGCGGCCAGACATCCTCGGCGAACGAAGAGTCGCCGACTAGTGTGGGTCCCACCTGATCCAACCTCCAATCAACGTCATGCACGTGGCCCATCTCGATTGGCACTAATAGGGCTGTCGATAGTGGCGGGCCCCGCCTGCCTAACGAGCCACTAAGCAGCAAACACTTGGCCACCTCTGACAATAATAGGGTCACCGATAAAGGCAGGCCCCGCCTGTCTGTAGCTCTACTCAATAACGGACACGTGATGCGCCTACAGCACCGTGTCCTTCGATAGATGCTGAAAATCCTACAATTTACTCCCCTTTTATCGGTGTGTGGTAACACGCCCCAGATAGTCGCTGACCAATGTGGGCTCCGCTTCCTGTGACAGGACCCACCCCCAATCTCCTGGGATTAAAGGCTAAATCATGCTCCCGTCTAACTTATGCATGACACGAAGGCTAAACTGACGTCCAACCTCTGTGTGACACGTAAGTCAAACAAGGGATTTCCAAAACGAACCGTTCAACAGTATCGGACTTCCCAGAGTGCGTAGACTCTACTGTGGATCGCGTGTGTGATGTCTCCGTCTCTCTCGACCAACAGCCTGCACCGCAACAACCTGGAGGGTATCGAAAATACAAAAGACTGTGAGTGGACAAAAATAAAGTATAAATTCAAAAACAGTTCAATAAAAAAAATTACATTTACCCTCCATTTAAAAATCAATGCATGCATATCAGAAATCATGTCATAAAACCATTCTATTTTCAAGTCATTCAAACCTTTTAAGAAAACAGAACACATGCCTCTTTCCCAAATCCCGGGCCTCAGCCCAAACCATCAAAAGCTGTATCAACTGGGCATAGCCCAAAACATCGGAAAACCATTATCGAAAACCATTATCATTAAGTTTCACTAAAATCCAAAACACATTCGAAATCACATTTCCATCCATCGAACCTGCTGGATCTATCCGAGTCTTTAAATTTCCGAGTCTTTAAACTCAATCCAGGCCTCAGTATAATCCGAGTCTTTAAACTCCCAAATCTTTAAACTCAATAGGCCTACGAGGGAAATTACAATATCCGAGTCTTTAAACTCCCGAGTCTTTAAACTCAATCCAGGCTTTTAAACCCAATTCGGGCCCGCCCTCGTCATATCATTTACGGGTCTTTTAACCTAATAACCAGATCCAACAAATCCAATCCAAAACCGTTTGAAAACCATTTCCCATTTTCGAATCGTAATTCGCAATCTCATCAGGATCCCGAATCTAAACTCAGAACTCATATCCATCATCCATTTCCAAATCCGAGTCTGAAACCATCATTCCGTAAGCCGGCATCCGGAATAACCATTCCAAACCCAAACCCGGAAATCCACTTTCAAGTTCTCAACCGAATCCAGAATCGTCATCCTGAAATCCGATTTCAAAACCCGAAAACACGTTCTTTAAAAACCACTTTTCTGAACTAGGCTTCAAACCTGAAATCACTTTTCAAAATCCATTTCAAATCATTGAAATAAAATCATATTTCAATTCCCGAAATCAAATCATCTAAATCATAGTCAAATCAAAATATCGATCGAAATCTAGTAAAACATGAAATTCCGTAAATACCGCGAAAAACGTGCAAAACCGTAAACCATCAAGATCATAAATAAAATCCTAGAATCACGTATAGAAAGCATATAAAAACATATATGCATGCATCAAGAGTTAGAAAGCAAAGTCCACTCACAGACCATTTCGGTGCTACCTCGATACGCGTGCAATTACGCTTTTCCGGCCAATCTACTATCATTGGCTTTCCCGAACCTGTCCAAATCACATAATAAGGTCACTAACTACTTTACGAATCTTCTACTAAAGCCCTGTAATTTTCTCAAATTTTTAACTATTTTTAACCGAGGCTTAAAACCTTCGGACATCTTGAAACTTATCGAGACGATGTCCGATCGACTCGGAACGTGCCCCAAAATGTTCATTACATCGAATACTTTAAAAGTCGTGTTGGAACCACCCTTAAAAACCATGCCACGCGCTGGTTCCTGTACATCATCGGACTTGAAATGAGTGAAAAGGCCATGTCGTTTGAAAAGTTAACAAATGGCCCTTATTCAACAAAAATTACCAAAGTACCCTTGAACTTCCGAACGTCATAACTTTTTCCTCGCATGTTGGAATCGGACGTGCCATCTGTCTATGAACTTCTGACGTTCCGAACTACGTCACGGTCATTGGTTAAAGTCCGTTTGACCGTTTGAACAAAAAGTCAATCGTTTGCCCATTCTAGGGGCAAAATCGTCATTTCGTACCGTCCGTTTGAAATCAACCGACTAATTAGAAATTCACCTTGCTAATCCTTCATTAACCACTAATCTATTCCCGTTTTTCGGAACGGGCTGTTACAATCTACCCCCTTAAAGAATTTCGTCCCCGAAATTCCGAGTCTCGTACTTCCGTAAGTAACTGGGGGAATCCAACTGATCTCACATCTGGGTCTCCAACCCTGTGTCTAGCACCTGCCACTCCGGCTTATCATGATAGTTCCCGGACTGCCACCACAACTCTGCCAAGCAAGCCAACTCAACCGACTTCCAGTCCATCTCGTAATCCATTGATTTTCTCCGAGGTCAAAACTGTTCATCTCGTAACCACGGTACTTCGAGTAATGCACCAGCCAACACTCACAGCTCAACTAACACTCGGTCGTGACTCCCGACTACCCGTTACATCATCCTCAACTCAGTTTCAAGTCGTGCGTACCTTGTACCAAGACTTCAGTACATCGTGTCTGTTTGTCGTCACTAGCACAAAGTCCAAGTACACCAATTCTCACGATGGCAACTACTGACCTCGATACTTCTATGATCCGTACTACTTCCAACAGCGATCAGGGTCGACCCCACGGAAGTCACAACATATTCGCTCATCCTACGAGCTCAACCAACCATCTCACCAGTGGTCCTTCTAACCACCAACACTGTCAGCCTGTGGAACTTCTTTCACGTCCTACACCACCTGTCTGCAACTGGCCCTATCACGTACCTGTCAAGCCGTGATCACACATCTCAATTTCAGGGCTCCACTAGCCACTCATGGCTCGGAGTATCCAACTCATATCAGCACTGAAGCTTGCAATAACTAACCAACCACACGGGACCTCCCTGATCCGGCCTACATGCTCCGTCAAATCCAGCGTATCGGGACCACACCGATCATTTATCTATCCACAACATATCTCGGCACTAAGCCAATCACCAACACTTCCACTAGAATATCACGCTGCATGTCCAAGTACATCAACCTGGTCTGACCATTGCAGATCCAGTACGTACATTCACTGAGTACTACCAACTAGAATCACGTCGCATACCACCAAATATACGCAAGGACAACCCTACAAACTTGGAATAAAACAAAGATATTTTAGAATACCTCAACACAATTCGTAGAGTATATCCTCACGTACTTCCAACGTTATCCCACAATATGTCCACTAATCACCCCATCGGCGTTAGCCATATTCTAATACACCCAAAGTCCAACCAACAACATCAAAGTGTACCTGTGACCCTCACTGTGTTTCTTTCATGGCACACAAACATCCTCGTAACCGTACATGTCAGGACCCGTCCCAAATATCACCTCGATACCCGGGATGAATCCTGCTCCCGTCTGACAATCACACTTACAGTACCAAAAATAACCTTAATACAACTATAAGCATAACTATCAGACGAAGGAGTAAATATATACAACAGTAAGCCAGAGCATAGTTCTACAAAATGGGCACCAAAAGTCCTACAAGTCTAAGTCCGCAACGGAAGAACGTCGGAAGCTCTATGCCTCGATATCTGCCTCAACGTTCACCCCAGCGCTATCACCACGACCTGGAGGGAAATTTAAAAAAAACAGAAGGTGTGAGTGGACCGGGATAAATAGCAGTTTCAAAATAGTTTCTCGTCAAATCAGAGTTAAGGAAAAGTAAGAAGTTATTCCCTCCGTTTTGGAAACAGACATGCCCGACGAAATAATAGAAAATCCATAATATGGAACATCATAAGAAACAGAAACACTATAAAATTGATATCGAAACCAGAGCATAAACATCAAACCACTTTTTCCGATCAAACCTGCTGGACCTATCCGAGTCTTTAAACTCAACCAGGCCTCTATAATATCCCGAGTCTTTAAACTCCCGAGTCTTTAAACTCAATAGGCCTATGGGGGAAATATCGTAATTATCCGAGTCTTTAAACTCAATCCGGGCCCGTCCCCCATCAATATCAATCCGGGTCTTTAAACCCAATAACCAGATCCAGCAAATCCAATCCACATCAGTATACAACCGTTCCGAAATCTATCGCCAAACTCGAATTCGAAATCCCCGGTTCGAAGCCCTTCCGGCGTTCAGAACCGACATTCCGAACCCAAATCCGGAAATCCATTATTATACCAAAAACCACATGTAATCACAGAACATATTTCATAACTCATTTATCGTCGTCAGAAAACATTTATAGGTTGAAATCCTCAAATATGGCATCGAAATCCGAAAACCAGATTTTTCTCGAAAAACGTGTAAAATCCCGGAAATGTCTCGAAAAACGTGCAAACATCTCAATCACGGATAATCATCATTAAAACATAAAAACACACACATAAGATCATAAAACATTGATAAAAACAGTTAGGCATGCTCGGAAATAGGAAAGAGTCCACTCACAGATCAGAACAAGTCACTCGTGCCCCGTGCGCTCCTCGACCGTCTCTGGTGTCTCCCGTCCTGTCAATAGATACTAAATAGGGTTACAATTACATCAAGGATACCTTCCCTATTTTCCCCAATTTTTTGGGAATTTAATACTATTTTAATCCTAAACCCTAAACCTTACGGATTCCCGAACCATCCCGTAACACCGTCCGATTAACCCGAAAATTATACTATTGGATTCCTTAGAACATTTAGGACTAAACTCATGTTGGAAGCTTGGCCGGATTCCTCCCCACGCGCCGCCCAAAGTGGCTGCGCGTGGGCCTCACGCGCCAGCTACAGTAGCATCCCCTTCCTCGAGTCACCCGGTTCAACACAGTTGAACCGGCGTGAACGGTTCTCTGTATTCCGACCACCATTTTAATCCAGTCCAATCCTATCCTCTTCGTCCCGTCCTAAACAACCTGTCCATGTCCTCACCTCGAAGAATCACAGCCGGAAACCCGCCGTTCACGGCCTCAAAACAGACGGCCTATAGCCCCTATTTTGGCCGCCGGCCGCCTAGGTCCTCCCCGGTCACGGCGTTTATCTTAAACGACGCCTAAGACCCTCCTGAACTTCACCCTAACCTCCTTATCCCTCGACTCTACGCCCAAGTCCACGACTTTGCATTTGAAGTTCACGGCTAAACAGAGTACAGAGTACTCTCCGTCGACTGGGCTCCGCCGTGTACGCCTCCGTCACGGCGACCGTTCCATACTATTCCTAGAACCTCCCTGAACACTACTGTACTCACCAATCCCCTCGATTCTCACCCTACCTTCACGACTTTTGAAATTAAAATCTACGTGAAAACAGAGCAAAAGAAGTTACCCTTCGATTCCGGCGCCGCCGTGAGAACCGTCACCTACCACGGTGCTCGTGGGACTCCCCGTAGCCTCCTGAGTCTCCTAGTGGCTTGAATCGATCCACCACACGGCACAGCAGCCACCACCGTCCACCGTCTCCTCTGTTTCCTCCAAACTTCAGCCGTCCACCTCGTCGCCTCCGTGTACGGTTTCAGTCCCAAACCGTGATCACCAGCACCGCCTTGCTTCACCGTCTCTCTCTCAACTCACTTTTCACTCTCTCTTGCACCAAGATCGATCAATCTTCTTCAACTTTCTTCTCTCTGTTTCTGTATGTGTTCAAAGGATTGCACGGTTCAAAAATGAACCAAGTGTGGCCGTGCACACTTTAGAACCTTAGGGAACAATCCAGCCCCTGCACGTGTCCACCATCCATAGGCCAGCCCAAAAAATCTCTGCCACTTGCCCTTATTTGATTGGGCTGAGGGAAAATGACCAAAATACCCCTCCTGCACAAATTACCATTTTACCCTCATACTTTCCAGACCCGTATCTTTTCCGTCCGACGTCCGATGACCGCGTGCCGCCTGTCGTTGAACTCAGGACGTCGAGACCTATCCAACGGTCCTCGGTCTACGTGAAACTCACAAGTCCTCCAAAAAGTCAACACTTTCCTCATTTAATCAACTTTACGTAAACACCCTCAACCTTCCGTACATCATAACTTTTCCTCCGGTTGTCCGAATCGAACCTGCCACCTGTCTACGGACTCGTGATGTCCTAAACTACGTCACGGTCAAGGCCCAATACTCATCCAATCGATAGTACAAAAAGTCAACTTTTAGCCTACTATTCACAAGGGCAAAATCGTCCTTTTTACAAAACTTCTCAAAATTACATTTTTTTTACCCTTCCCGAAGGTACGGGTTGTTACAGTACAGATTACCACCTGACCTCGAGTCAAACATGCTCCACTTTGAAACTTGGGTCAAATCCAATACTAGGCCAAACTACCCGTCTTCCGGGGAAGTCCAACTCGAATCCCTTCCTAGTCTCCCGGTCTCCTGGGTCTCTCGACCAATATGGAACCCAATCACATCTCAACTACGGATACAGGGCAGACCAAGCACTAGATCTAAGTCCACTACCCATACGTATGCAACAACCAACTACACTACTCCTACACCATTCCAAGATAGTCAAGACATCCAACCACCTTCACTCCTACCATGTCCAAAACTCTGCCTTGCATACGAATTTCCTGATCCACAACAACTTATTCCAGAAGCGTTCCAATCCTGACCCACTCACTCCGATCCCACTTCTCATCCATACCACTCTTACTATCAGATCAACACTTCGATCCAAAATACCACACGTCTAGACCAATAACCTCATATCGATCAATTATAGTAACTTTTTCTCATGTACCTTCTGTCATCCTACAACTAATCTCCCAATGGTCTAATATAATCCAGGCATCACACGTCAACCTACCTTAATCCAACTTAACACAATCCCATGATACTCACCACACCTGCCAAGGATGGCGTCACCAAAAACTCTTCCTACGCCCGAACACATCCACCCGTGTTCACGACTAAGGGGGGTTACAATTCTTGAAGTTTCTTCAATGAATCCTTAAATCAACTCCAAGGTATCCATCTCTCATACTTCACATCTAACACTAACTCGGAATCAACTCACATCTCATCGTCTTAACTACACTTCCTGATTCCGAGATTCCAACCAGGTTGGACGTATATCCACATTTTCCAACCATGGAATTCACTCCGCAACATGAATACCACCACTGAATCAACCATCCAAATTTCCACTCTGCTACACTTACGCAATCCACAACTCTTACGGATCACAACCCCGCATCCGTAACTAAACCAACTCATCGACCAACTCACATGTCTAGTCACACCGTGTATGCTCATCCAAAAGGATGTCAGTCATTACGTCTCAACCTTTCCGAGGTTCCATTCCGGGTCACCCACTTCCGGAATGACAAACAGCAATCACTCACCTCGGACTCCTCAGTCACTTCCCTCGAAGTCGTCCGACATCACCCAAATACCAACCTTGGCATATGCCGACACAGTCCAACACACTCGACATCTCCAACACAACTGGATGAGTCCACGAAAATCAACCTCACTCACGGTCAACCCGGCCATACCAACCTGGCCTGCTTCAACACGAAGCCTAGGTCCGTGGCACTTCCGCCGCGCTACTCTGATCTACTAACAGCATCTTGACCGTTCATCCCGAAACATGACCTACCAATGGTCATCATCTCACAAGACTCATCCAGAGTCATCCACCAACCATCCACTACCTCGGCTGCATCTAGCAGCATCATCTCCAATCCGGCCATAAGTCGGCCCAGGACACAATGACTACTATACCACAAACCCCAACTCACGGTTTCCCTTAGGTATTCTCAATACAATCCAGTCATCTCACGGGGTTCCCCAAATCATCCCTGTTATACGGGTCATCCAGACCCGCGACAGCGACAAGTTCACAACAACCTTACCATTCGGGTCGTCACACCCGACTAAGACCATCCTTGATCGTAATGTTTACACACCAACGTCCACCAGTGATCCATACTAGGGGGAAATCCCTCAATTCCCTAAGGTAGTTTCCTATACCCCGTCACTCTAGGCCTCCAGCTACTCGAAGCCACACAAATCCAAGCTCACACCATCTGACCAAGGGATCACCAATCCATACTAACGTCATCTGGCCTCCTCGGCCCACATGCACCACCAGCTCAACAGGCTACTAACGGGCCCCATAAGCCGACTAGCCTACTCGTAATCGTAGCTCACTAACTATCATCCACGATAAGCACACTGGCATACATCCGACCCTATGGTCCAACCAAACATCGAGCATATCCAGCGTCAAACACGATAACTACTCTGGCCCTAAGACGTCATACGTCAAATCTCACACCGCGTATCGAGCGACTATCACCGTGGCACTAACAATCGCCACTAACTAGCCACTAACTAATGTACTATCACTATCGCGCCCCAGGTTGATGACGGGCTGTTCCACATTGAGACATCACATTCACTGTAGCATCACAACACCCAAGTCGACGAACCAACGACTCTGGGAACCAATCCTCGCGCAGAGCGCACAAAATCTGCTCTTATACCAATTTGACAGGACCCACCCCCAATCCCCCGGGATTAAGGGCTAAATTCTGCTCCCGTCTAACTTATGCATGACACGAAGGCTAAACCGACGTCCAACCTCCGTGTGACACGTAAGTCAAACAAGAGATTTCCAAAACGAATCGTTCAACAGTACCGGACTTCCCAGAGTGTGTAGACTCTACTGTGGATCGCGTGTGTGATGTCTCCGTCTCTCTCGACCAACAGCCTGCACCGCAACAACCTGGAGGGTATCGAAAATACAAAAGACTGTGAGTGGACAAAAATAAAGTATAAATTCAAGAACAATTCAATAAAACAATTACATTTAACCTCCATTTAAAAATCAATGCATGCATATCAGAAATCATGTCATAAAACCATTATATTTTCAAGTCATTCAAACCTTTTAAGAAAACCGAACACATGTCCCTTTCCCAAATCCCGGGCCTCGGCCCAAACCATCAAAAGCTGTATCAACCGAGCATAGCCCAAAACATCGAAAAACCATTACCGAAAACCATTATCATCAAGTTTAAGTAAAATCCAAAACATATTCGAAATCACATTTCCATCCATCAAACCTGTTGGATCTATCCGAGTCTTTAAACTCCCGAGTCTTTAAACTCAATCCAGGCCTCAATATAATCCGAGTCTTTAAACTCCCGAGTCTTTAAACTCAATTGTCCTACGGGGAAAATCACAATATCCGAGTCTTTAAACTCCCGAGTCTTTAAACTCCCGAGTCTTTAAACTCAATCCGGGTCTTTAAACCCAATCTGGGCCCGCCCCGTCATATCATATCTGGGTCTTTAAACCCAATAACCAGATCCAGTAAATCCAATCCAAAACCTTTTGAAAACCATTTTCCATTTCCGAATCCGAATCCGCAATCTCATCAGGATCCTGAATCCGAATCCGCAATCTCATCAGGATCCCGAATCCAAACCCAGAACTCATATCCATCATCCATTTTCAAATCCGAGTCTGAAACCATCATTCCATAAACCGCCATCCGGAATAACCATTCTGAACCCAAACCTGGAAATCTACTTTCAAGTTCTCAACCGAATCCAGAATCGTCATCCTAGAATCCGATTTCAAAACTCGAAAACACGTTCTTTAAAAACCACTTTTCTGAACTGGGCTTCAAACCCGAAATCACTTTTCAAAATCCATTTCAAATCATTGAAATCAAATCATATTTCAATTCCTGAAATCAAATCATCTAAATCATAGTCAAATCACAACATCGACTGAAATCTCGTAAAACGTGAAATTCCGTAAATACCTCAAAAAACGTGCAAAATTGTAAACCATCAAGATCATAAATCAAATCATAGAATCACGTATAGAAAACATATAAAAACATATATGCATGCATCAAGAGTTAGAAAGCAAAGTCCACTCACAGACCATTTCGCTGCTGCCTCGATAGGCGTGCAATTACGCTTTTCCAGCCAATCTACTATCATCGGCTTTCCCAAACCTATGCAAATCTCATAATAAGATCACTAACTACTTTACGAAACTTCAACTAAACCCCTGTAATTTTCCCAAAATTTTAACTATTTTTAACTGAGGCCTAAAACCTTCGGACATCCCAAAACTTATCAAGACAATGTTCGATCGACTCGAAACTTATCCCAAAATGTTTGTTACATCGAATACTTTAAAAGTCGTGTTGGAAACACCCTCAAACATCGTGCCACGCACCGCCAAAAGGGGCTGCGCGTGGGAGCCACGCGCCGGTTCCTGTTCATCGTCTTCCTCGCGTGAACCGAGTCCGGTTCGGTCCAATATTCAGTCGGTTCAATTGAACCGACGATCACGGTTCACTGTTATAACTTCCTTATTTTGGATCGTTTCCACTCCTTTTAATCCCTATAGTTTTGTCTCAATATTTCTGATCAAACTACATGTTTAGAATTCGAGTTGAAGGTTGGAATTATACCTTCCAAAGCTTGGATGGTTGAACATTTTCCCGTCCTTCTGTTTCTAGGTTCCCGACCACCGTTGGCCATGAATCCAGTTCCCCTAGCTTCCCTAAAGTCTCCAAAGCCGCCCCTAATACACCAAAACAATCAAACATTGCAATATCGGGGTTTGCCATTTTTAAATTGAAGCAGAGCCCTTTTACGGGAAGCAACCTTACCGTCCATCTCCAGCTTCGTTTTGAATTCCTGTGAGCTCGTCTGAGTCTTCAGAGTCTTTTACAACCCACTGTTACAGTCAACAGGCTAGAGAACCTAATCTACCAGTTTTGGAGGTCACAAAGAGCTCACGGTTTCAATCAGTTCTTTACCGTCGTGCCCCACCATGGTAACCGCCATCATCATCTCTTATTTTCCTTCACCGGATACTAGCAGAGGTTGAAGATCAAAAAGGTTATGAGACTTGGATTTCACGGTCACAATCCACCTTCTGCACTCTGTTTTTTCCCATATCGTGCCACCGTGCACTTGAATCCGTTTAAGGCAGTTGAAGAAAGGTCCACTACCTTCTAGAGAGGGACAAGTGTCTCCAATCTGGTGGGCTCATTTTCTTACGCAACCAGGTGTCACAATTTCACTGGCACAAATCTCCACACATTGGAAAAGACCAAAATACCCCTTTATGCCAAATTACCATTTTGCCCCTCGTACCTTTAGGCTCATAACTAATTTATCCGAAGTCTGATGATGATGTGTCACCTATTGTTGTACTCAGGACATCGAGACCTTTCTAACGGTCCTTGAAATGCGTGAAAAGGCCATGTCGTTTGAAAAGTCAACAAATGGCCCTTATTCAACAAAAATTACCAAAGTACCCTTGAACTTCCGAACGTCATAACTTTTTCCTCGCATGTCGGAATCGGACGTGCCACCTGTCTATAAACTCGTGACTTTCCGAACTACGTCACGGTCATCGGTCAAAATCTGTTTGACCGCTCGAACAAAAAGTCAATTGTTTACCCATTCTAGGGGAAATACCGTCATTCCGTATCGTCTGTCCGAAATCAACCGCCTAATTACCAATTCACCTTGCTAATCCTTCATTAACCACTAATCTAATCCCGTTTTCCGGGACGAGCTGTTACATCTTGAGTCGCCAACAAAGGCCAAACACGTGGCGTCACTTTTCGAAACTAATAGAGCCGCCTCAGTGGGCCACCTATTGGACGCCACTTGTTTCAGTCCCCATCCAAGCTCGCACATGTGGTGCACTCTACACTGTTGCCAAGCCTCCTGATAGCTTCATATGCGCCTCTACCGTTTGCCTCATTTCGCCACGCGGCGCAAGTTCCAGAACCACCAAATCGCCAGTTGCCACGTGTCCCATCTTAGATCACCTCACTTCACTGTCAACTACCATTCGACCCATCTTTTCCCATTTTTTCAGCCACTCAATCAATCACAAACCCTCTATGCATATCTTCAAATAAAATCATATAAGAAAAAAAATAAACACATAAAATTTGACCTTACCCACAAATTTCTTTGAAGACTTGAAGTGTTGCCTCTCTTTTCCTCCTCAAAAGTCATTTCTTTTACCTTTTTTCACCTAAACGGACTGGAAACTAGGGTTAAAAGTTCCCCCTCCACAGCAACACTCCCTTAAATAGAATGACCACATCAAGCAAATTTAATTTCATTTACTCTAAAATTAATTTTAGAATAATAAGAATTTATTACAAAATAAATAAGGTTAATTACCATTAAGGGAGGGATTATATCCATAAATAGATTTAGGACAAAAAAAATTAAATTTTTTGTGACACATTCTAAGTGTGCAAATAAACATTTAACCTTGAGCCCAACAAATTTCCTCAAGAAAAAAAATACCAATAAGTCCGATAATAGAAATTCCAAAAAATGCACATCCCTTCTGATTCCCTGAATTCCGAAGTGATGATAGGGGTATTTTTGGAACCCAAAATCACTCGAAAATTATGTAGCTTCCACGTAGTCCATAATTCCCAAAATACCCAAATTTCCTAGCAATGACATTAACAGCTTACAAACAACTGCACAGTAAATAATGTATTTCCAGCTAAGTATATTATTAAATCAGGTTAAAGTCTCGATAAAATTGATATTCTCCGAGAAATTGATATTCATAACAATAAAATATTTGTTATTAATATTAATTATCATTATTATCATAATTACTATTGATGTTAATTATCATTATTATCATAATTAATATTAATGTTAATTATCATAATTATTATTAACATTAATTGTCATTGTTATCATAATGAACAATTATTATAATTATTAAATAATATATTTTATTAATAATATATTATTTATTAATTACAAATTTAACCGACAAATTAGAACTCTCCGAGACTCTCAAGGTTTCCCTATAAATAGCGGAGCTCATTTTATTTCCAAGGTAACTCATTTCTTCGTTTCGAAGTATTTGCTTTTCCTATCTCAAAGCTAACTTAGGCATCATAGTGTTCTTAATCGAATAACCCCCGGGTAATCGATCGAGGCAACAGTAGCTGATTGTTTGCTATTTGTAGGGACTGTGAAGACTTTTTGCGCGCGACTACGATTTCTGCTTCAAACATGCATCTAGCTGGGGCATTACACATTCATTCATGTTGACGTAAATCTTCCTCAGGAAAACCCATCCTTCCTTAGACGAAAACTTCTACTAGTCTTTGCAAAATAAAGGCTTTGACAGAATGTATAAAGGAAAACTAAGGCTACAATTATGTAAATAAAATTGCAATAAGCCATTATAGAGAGATATAGCTCGATCAGGCATTTCAGAGAGAGATTCGCTATGAGAAATGTTGATGTAGAAATCGTTCAGACTTGTAAAATTCCTTCTTGATCCCTACACACAATAATAAGAAATAATCGGGGTTAAGGTTGAAGCCCAAGGGGGTGGTTCAACCAAGAACACTCTGATGTCAAAGTCAGTTTAATCGAGAGAAATAAACCGACAGAGTTTTGGTATGAGTTTTGAAATTACCTTTAGAGGTGAGTGAGACCTTGTATTTATAGTGAAATTTTGAGAGTCACCGGAGTGTCTGATTGGTTGAAGGAGATAGTATTTAATAGGTGATTCTACAGAGAGAAATCACTATTATTAACTATATAAATAATAATAAATAACTCGCGGAGAAATTATTCATTATCGGCATTGATTTGATTAATTAATATATTTAATTGATAAATATATTGAATTAATGCGGAGATCGTGTGATGCCGTCATCGTATTTACCAAGGGTAATATCGGCATTGTGAGAGTTATGAGTCACGTGGCAGTTTCATAATTTCTCGGTGATTTATGGTTCCACAAATACTCTCACATCGCTTAGGAATTCAGGGAATCCTAAGTGATATAATTTTTGTTGGGATCCCGATAAACCACATATTTTTACGAGAGTAAGACTCTACTCTGTTTGGAGTAGTTAAAATTCTGATTGATCTCCCAATAAGAAGCTTTTGGGCTTGAATTTTTGTTTTGAGTTGATCTCTAGGGCCCAATTAGTAATTAGGGTTTGTGTTTCCCCAAAATAAATATTTGCAGCCTTCATTCTCAAAACTTCTTTCCCGAAACTTCCTTTCTTCTCCATGTTGAGCGACTATGCAAGCGGGGGAAAGGAATTTTTTTTTCTTCGTTTGTTTGGTCTAATTGCAGGTGAAGAGAAAGCATATTGAGCGAGAAAGAGCCGATGACGACATCAACGTTTAGAGCATGATGTAGGCGTCGACATCGTATGACATGGGTTGTCGGATAGCGACTAGGCTTGGCACAAAGGTGCCTTAGACTAAAAACTGGCTTTGGTCTGCTGGCGTGAAGGCTTGCAGCTTGGCTGTTGCTTCTAAACCTTTTTACCTTTTTTTTTCTTCTCTACTGTCAATTGACAGTTTTGATCTTGTTTTTATTTTCTTTGTCGCCGAAACTGCTTCCTCAACTTCTTCTTTCTGTTTTGGTATTGTAGGCAAGAGAGAGAGGAAAAATGTCATTTGTAGGTTGGAGGCGTTGCAGAATGCAGAGAAAGTTAGATGTTGCGCCACGCGTGAAGATTACGCTGTACTTCACTTTTGCAACTTGCAGCCCGGCTATTTGCTCCTCATTTGTACAATTGATGTACAATTAATACATAAAAGCTAATTTTCTTTTATGTCAGAGTTGAGATTTGGTATTAGAAGTATATATATTATATATATGTATATATTCTACTGTCAAAGTGACAGTTTGTATGTAATATATATGTAGTTTTGTTTTTCTGGCCTGTGCAAGTTCTCAACAAAAGCATTGTAGTTTTTGTATGTATAATATATATTATTTTAATATATATTTTTTATATATTATTTTTCTTTTATTTAGCTTCGATTTTTTGCAGATTCTGAAAGTTGTAGATGTCTGATTTCAACGATTCAAGCGGTAGTGCACTCTTATTTCTGAGACGATCATTTCAAGATGCATGAAGGCATACTTTTGGCGGGGTCTCGAAGAACTCATTTTCATAGAGCAATCGTCGTAAGACCATCAAGTGGCATGTCTGGGACTTGCTGGAGCTTCTGACTTCAAGAGATGATGGACTTGACATCAAGAAGCTCCTCCATTTGACATGCTTGTGATGTTTTGTGAATAGAAGAGCTTGGCGCTTTGATGGACTTGACATCTTCAAGTGCGGGTGGAGCCAACATCAAGGCCTTCAACGGGGGAGTTGCGAAGTTCCATGACTTGAAATGAGACGTGTCATAAGGCGAGGTGTGTTCCAACATCAAGGTAAGGTGTGTTACACTGCAATGAGGGTCATGCTATGGTGCAAGGCGAGGCGCAACAAGGCAAGGTGCAACAGAGTGCAAGGCAGGCGCATTACAGCTACGAGGCGAGGCATGTTGCAACTAAAAGGCGAGACATGCTACAAGTGCGAGGCGAGGAGTCCCATCACTTGGAATGCGACGTGTCACAACCCAACAGAGTGCAAGGCGAGGTGCAGTAGAGTGCAAGGCAAGGTGCAACAGAGTGCAAGGCGAAGTGCAGCAGAGTGCAAGGCAAGGTGCAACAGAGTGCAAGGCGAGGTGCAGCAGAGTGCAAGGCGAGGTGCAGCAGAGTACAAGGCGAGGCATGATACAACTACAAGGCGAGGCATGTTGCAAGTGTGAGGCGAAGAGTCCCATCACTTGGAGTGCGACATGTCACAACCTAACAGAGTGAAAGGTGAGCTGCAGCAGAGTATGAGGCGAGGTGCAGCAGAGTGCCAAGCGAGGGCATGCTGCAAGTACGAGGCGAGGAGTCCCATCACTTGGAGTGCGACGTGTCACAACCCAACTGAGTGCAAGGCGAGATGCAGCAGAGTGTCAGGAAAGGTGCAACAAAGTGCAAGGTGAGGTATGGTGCAGTAGAGTACAAGGCGAGGTGCAGCAGAGTGCCAGGCGAGGTGCAGCAGAGTGCAAAGCGAGGCATGGTGCAACTACAAGGCGAGGCATGCTGCAAGTGCGAGGCGAGGTGTCTAATCACTTGGAGTGCGACGTGTCACAACCCAACATGAAGCTTGTTCCAGCTACAAGGCAATGTGTGTTGTAGCTACATGGCGAGATGTGATTTATCTTCAAAGTAAGGCTGCCCATGATGCGAGGCGAAGTGATGTGGTGCCATGAAGTAATTGAATCTTTCCAAGGAGTTGCTTTGGATGACGGATGACCTTCTAGAAACCTGATCTTGAAGGCTTTGTAGAGCTCAAAATGGTGCAAAGCGAGGCATGGAGCAACTACAAGGTGAGGCATGCTGCAAGTGCGAGGCGAGGAGTCTCATCACTTGGAGTGCGACGTGTCCAACCCAACATGAGTCTTGTTGTAGCTACAAGGTAATGTGTGTTGCAACTACAAGGGGAGATGTGATTCATCTTCAAAGCAAGGCTTCCCATGATGCGAGGCGAAGTGCATGTGATGCCATGAAGTAACTGAAGCTTTCCAAGGAGTTGCTTTGGATGACGGATGACCTTCTAGAGACCTGATCTTGAAGGCCTTGTTGAGCTCAAAATGGGGTGTAGCAAGGCGGAACATATAATGGAGGATCAATCATGCCCCCTGCAAAGCTCGAGACGTCGTACATCATCGCCTGCTACAGTGTCATCGTCCTAACCCGTATGTCTGATAAACGGGTCCTTTTGCCCGCGAGATGACCCGGTTGGTTTCCTATCAATTCAGCCTTAATTACTTCAATTGATCATTCAGTTAACTTTGTTTTAAGTTCAATTTAAGATCTGTAAACTCAATTACACGATCACTTACCCAAATTCCCACGATTTCACGATGAACAATGAAGAACACCCGTCACTGTTCCTTCATCGAATTCCGTCAATGGCTGTTGATTCCTTCCAATTGATTCATCCAGAAGTGTCAATGGACCATGGGAAACTGTTTCTCCAACTCAATTGCATCGTTTAGCTACTCCACGATCACGACCCAACTTCGAATTTTCTCCTCTGTTATCAAGCCCGTTCAGAGCCCAAAAGCCATCAATTTCCTTCATTCTTGACGTGGATCGACTCGTACTGACCTCAGGAAGCTAAATGTAGCTTCAATTTCGATCCTCACGGCTCCTAGTTTAAAATCCGATCTTCCCCCCCAAAATCCAAATTTTCGAATTCCAGCCTCCCTCTCACACTCAATCCCTCGTGTTTCCCCAGTTCAATTCACTCTCACTAATCTCTCAGTTTCTCAATTACGAGCTCAGTAATGGATGAGGAATGGTGGACAATTTCAGACTCAGTTTGGTTGTACACGGTTAAGAAAACCCAAGGGAGATTAATGGAGGGTTAAGGGGAAAATTAAATATAATTAATAATTAATGGAACACAATGATCATGTCTCCCTAAAACATGGATCAGATGTTTGGGCATAAAACAAGGGATGGGTGACACTTGTCACTCATCTAGGTGTGCACAGTCCCCCGTTACTATTCATTATTTTATTATTATTTTAATCGGAGTCTCGGTTCGTTAATTCGTTCCCGTGACCATAACTTCGTCGTCGAACCTCCGATTTCGGCATGCCGCCTGTCATTGGATCCGTATCGACGAGACCTACATAACGGTCCTTGGCCCTCGTCCATCGGACCTCCCGGTCAAAAAGTCAACATTTGGCCCCTAATATGCCAAATTACCAAAATGCCCCTCAACTTCCGAACATCATAACTTTCTCCTCGAATGTCGGAATCGAACGTGCCACCTGTCTATGAACTCGTGACGTCCCGAACTACGTCACGGTCATCGGTCAAAGTCCGTTTGACCGCCCGATCAAAAAGTCAACATTTTGCCCAGGTCCAGGGGCAAAACGGTCATTTTGCACATTTGTCCGATTTCAACCTATTAACCACCGATCAACCTCACTAATCATGATTAGTCACTAAACTAATCCCGAAATTCAGGACGGGTCGTTACATCTCGTGCCCGAATCTCGATTTCAAGCATCTACGAGAAAACCTTTAAAATAGTTTATCAAATCCTCAGTTTCACGCTTCTCCATGAAACCCTCAAAATCATATAAAATCATGTAAAACATATGCACGTAGAAAACTTGGCTGAAGTCCAAATATCCCATAAAACCGAAATCTCGAACTATGTGCAATAACGCATTTTCCTCCGAAAATGCCAAACAATTCACATTCAAATCACATGCTGTCACGACTCATCCCAATCCCCCAGGGTAAGGGTAGCAATTTTTGACACGACCCGATACACGACTCGAAATCCGCATGAAATTTATCCGGGTCAACCCGCACGATTAAAATTTTGGGTCATTTTCGGGTCAACCCGTTATGGCATGTTTAATAAACGGGTGGGTTTCGGGTCAACCTGTTAACTCGTATAATGACCTGTTAACCCGTTTAATAAATGGGTAGATTTCGGGTTAACAGGTTAACCCGTATATTAGCTTATATATTTACCCATTTAATAAATGTATCATTACTAACTCATATATCTACCTAAATACCTATTAAATCTTATAATTTAAATAGATTAAACATGTTAAACAAGTTAAACGGGTCATAGGATAATTGGGTTTTGACTATGACCTGTTTATTAAATGGGTTACGCGGGTCATTAACATATCGGGTTTGGGTTCGACATTCTTGACACGATTATTAAACGGGTCGGGTTCGGGTTGGGCATAAATGGGTAAAATAGAATTCATGACACGACACGACCCGTTGCCACCCCTACCCCGGGATTAACACAGGATGTGTCATGATCTCGTCTGACACGAAGTGTCTGACAAGAGATAATTCAAACCTTAAGTCCGACCAGCTTCTAGAGCGCGCTAGGATCCGGTGGAGGAGTGTGATGTCTCGGTCTCTGCTACAATTCGCATCCGTGATCAACCTGAAGGGCATTAAAAACCAGAAAAGATTGTGAGTGGACGAAAATAAATGAGTTCATAAAAACACAGTTCATAAAGATAATTATGCCCTTCACTAAAAAACATGCATACATACGAAAACCATTTATCGAATGCATACATACAAAAACCATTTATCGAATCATATGTTCAAATAACCATTATTAGGGTTTCATGTAATGACCCCTCTCGGAAATTAGGGTTAAGGCTATGATTAAGATGGGGTTAGTGAGCTTAATCGGTGGTTAGTTGTTTCCGATAGGTCCGTTGGTGTAGAATGATGATTTTGCCCCTAGTCTGGGTCAATAGTTGACTTTTAGTTCGAGCGGTCAATTAGGTATTGACCGATGACTGTGACGTAGTTCGGGACGTCACGAGTCCGTAGACAGGTGGTAGGCCCGATTCCGACATCCGAGGAGGAAGTTATGATGTTCGGAAGGTTGAGGGCATTACCGTAATTTGGTTAAAATATGGGGAAAAATTGACTTTTCGTACGATCGGGTTTTGACACGTTGACCTAGGACCGTTAGGTAGATCTCGACGTCCTGAATTCAACGACAGGTGGCACGTGTTTATTGGACCTAAGTTGAGTGAGTTACGGGTCTGGAATGGTAAGAGCAAAATTGTAATTTTGGAGTCAAAGAGGGGCATTTTGGTCTTTTGGCTGCTTGGGCTTGGTGCAGCCGGATTTGGAAAAGTGTCCAGGGCAGAGTGGGATTTTTGTGAGAGAATGGGGAGGATTGTGACACGTGGGGTTTGGCTAGAGGCTTCTAGGGAACACGGTTCCAATTATTTGGCCCGTGAGTGTTCGTGTGTGTCCGTGTGTGTGTGTGTTCGAAGAAGAGAGAACAGAGACTGAGAGATTGGGAGAATTGGACGAGTTCAGAGTGTGTTTGTGTGTCCTGGTGGAGTGAGGAGTGATCAAAGATTGAAAGAGAGTTAGTGAGGAGGTTAGGAGGTGTTGTGTTTGTGTGTGAGGAGTGTGAGAGCTCACGGGGAAAACCAGAAAAAATAGAGAAGAGGTGAGAGATCGTGGTGGCGGTGTGGCCGTGTAATGTTCAATTGGGCTCGACAGGGGGCGAGGACGGCTCTGTGGACTTCAGGGAGTGCGGCGGTGAGCACGGCGGCAAACGACGGTAGGTAATTTCTTCTCCCCGTAAGTTTGCTCTGTTTTGGCCGTGTAGTTCAAACCGGAAGTCGTGAAGTCTGGGGTTGAGTCGACGGTTTTGGTGAGTTGGGGGAGACTCAGGGAGGTCCTAGGAAGCGTCTAGTGTTGCCACCGTGATGGGGGAGGACTTGGGTGGACGGGTCGTGAAACAGAGGATAGTTTGGGTTTTGCTTCGAGCTTGAGTCGACGGGTTAGGGACGGTGTCATGGTGTTGGAGTGAGGGGGATAGGTTCCTTAGGACTGGACGATGAAGATGGTGAAGAGAGGGAGGAAAACGGAGACGGATGGGCGGAGAACCGGGAACGCCGGTTCAGACCGGTTCACGTGAGGAAGACGATGATGAACAGTACTTTGTGTACAGGCGCGTGAGGCCCACGCGCAGCCACTTTAGGCGGTGCGTGGAGGCGCGTGCGGCGGTGTTTGGGAAAACGGTCAACATAGTTTTTGGTCCAGGAGTTATAACGAATCCATTGGAATTGGTTTCGGGTTAATCTGACGTCGTTTGAGCTTAGTTCAGCGAGGTTGAAGGTTTGGGGTTCCGGTTCGTTACGTGTAGGACCCGGGGAGTTTTGGGGAAAACTAGGTGAACCTTCGTAGATGTGTTAGTAACGTACTTTAGTGCTTGTTGACAGGATCGGGATTTCCCGAGGACGCGAGTGACGTGCCAGGTATCTGTGAGTGGTCCCTTTCTCTAAACTCGAGCATGCATAATTGTTTTATTTATGTTTTACGCTATTAAGTATATTTTTATGTTTCTCATACGGTTATATGTTGGTTTTACCTAATGACACGTTTTTCGAGAAAGTTCGGTTTTCAGTACGTTTTACGATAAAAGGTGGATTTCTGACTATGATGGTATAGTTTCGGGATTTCAAATGATAAATGATTTCTAATGGTTATAAAGGGATTTTGGAACGTGATTTGACGATTAAGGGTTTTCGGTTTTAAAATCAGATTTCGAAAAGCGAGGTTTGATTTTAAAGTTGAAAAGTGGATTTCCGGATTTGGGTTCGGAATGATGGTTCTGGACGCCGGAAGGGCATCAGACCGGTGATTTCGGATTCAGGTTTGGATGTGGATTTAGAAATGGTTTTCAAATGGTTTTGATTGGATTTGTTGGATCTGGTTCTTGGGTTCAAAGACCCGGATATTGTGATTGACGGGGGACGGGCCCGGATTGGGTTTAAAGACCCGGATTGAGTTTAAAGACTCGAGAGTTTAAAGACTCGGATATATTGATTTCCCCCGTAGGTCTATTGAGTTTAAAGACTCGGGAGTTTAAACACTCGGATATTATTGAGGCCTGGATTGAGTTTAAAGACTCGGATAGATCCAGCAGGTTTGATCGGATGATGATGGCTTGGTATTTATGTTTTATGATACAGTTTTATGATGCTTATGATTTAAGTTTTATAACTGTTTTTATAATGATTCAGTAAATGTTTTATGAAGATCCTTTTAGGATTTCTAACTTTTTTCAATAACTGGGTTATGCATGTGATTTCAAAACGGGGGGCTAAAACCCTGGTTTTATTATGAAATGGTTTTCGGAAAGTATTTTATTGTTTATGGTCCACTCACACCTTCTGTTTTAATTTGCCCTCTAGGTAGTGGAGCCAGCGCGAGGTTTTGACGTCGAGGCAGCGTCGGAGACATAGAATTTTCGAGAGTGACCCCGGAGTGCTTAAACTTTTCCGTTGTGCGTGTACTTTGTTTATCGGATTTCTTTCCTTTGTGTTTAGTACTATGCTCTGTACATATGTTTGACTTCGGGATGTTTAAATTTTCTCCTGCGTCTGACTGTGTATTTTGGTGGTTTTTCGTGAGTTTACTTCGGTTTAGTGTCGGGGTGTCAGAAGGGAGCAGGATTTACCTCGGTTTTCGGGGTGGAACTGGGGTGGGTCCTGACATTTCAACCCAAATTCCATAATCCAATTCATACGGGCCCCTGCCCAAAACCATGAAACACAAATCCATAATATATCAACCATAAGTGGGAACTCAGCCCAAAACCGTAAATCCAAGTATGTGGGTCATTGCCCAAATCCATTTACTATTCACAAAACACAATTTCACAAATCCAATAAATCGTGTTTACCAATATATATCATATAACCAATCCTATCACGGTTTCCAAAACTACGCGCATGCTACCTGAGGTCTCAAATCCTAAGTCTCCCTAGGGTCCAACCAGGTCAATGTCCGCAGATCAATGACCCTCCCTGAGGGTTATAATCCATAAGCCTTCCTGAGAGTAAGGTACCCAACGGGGGCGACTCCACTCAGTTAGTGCTCCGTGACTACTTCTGGGTCCAACCAGGCCAACGACCCTCCCTGGAGGAGACAATCCATAAATAAAGGATAATATATGAAAAACCATTTTGTAATCATTCTCAAAACCTTTCAAACCTTTCAAAGGACCCATGCCCGGTCTCCATAAATCGTCATGAAATTAGAAATCCACTCTTTCCAAATCCAAATCCAGTTAGGGTCTCCGAACCCGAAATCACATTTATAAACCGTAACTGGGACTCATGCCTGATATCGTAACCAATTGGGCCTCAAGCCCGATCATGTAAACCAACGGGGGCTCAAACTTGATTCGTAAACCAACTGGGCCTCCGGCCCGATGCTTTATTAAATCAAATAGACTCCAAGTCTAAGAATTCGTAAATCAAATGGGTCTCGTTCCTGATTTTATATTTTCAAATTCGAAATCAATTCACGAACCAATTGGGCCCCTAGCCCGATAATGTAACTAAATGGACTTCGAGTCCGAGAGTTTAAAACAAATGGGTCTCATGTCCGAGTTACCTTTTAAAATCCAAAACCATTTCATTAAACCATTACCGAAACCATAAGCATGTATAACCACAGCGTAAAATCATAAATCTCGATATACGTACAAATACGTAAAATGCCTCGAAATACGTGAAATCATATAAATCATCAATCCATAATCATCATGGTAGAAATCATATCTATAAAACATATAAAACATTTATGCATGCATCACAGTTTAGAAATCAAGGTCCACCCATAGACCGTCCTAAGTTGTCACCTCGATTTGCGTGCCATAAGCCTCCCTGGGCTAATCACCGTCACCGTGACTCCCAAACCTGTCCAAATCACACTAGAGGGTTACTAATTATCTCATTAACCTCTCATTGAAGCCTCGTAATTTTCCTGAATTTTTAACTATTTTTAAACTCGATCCTAAACCTTCGAACACCCCGAACTATATCAAGACGATGTCCGATCGACACGAAATAAGTCCCAAAATGTTCGTTACATCGAATAGATATTTTAACATGTTGGAGTCATCCCCAAAAGACCCCTCAAGCGCCCCCACACGCGTGCCCAAAGGGTCTGCGCGTGAAAGCCACGTGCCTGCACTGTTCATCATCTATAACCTCTGTCGAACTGATCCTGACCGGTTCAGACCAGCCTGGTCCAATTGAACCGGCGTTCACGGTTCAACGCCATATCAAGAACCCCCAATATTCCTGGAAAATTCAACGTGTCCTAGACAAGCTTCCCTAGGCTTTAACCTCAATTTGACCAACCTAACGATCTTCGATCGACTCGAAATCACCACCATTGGATTCATATCGTCGAAACCTTTAAAATGATCATGGTTCCACCTCGAAATACGTTCCCATGTGCCCCCACGCTCGGGTTAAAAGTGGTTGGTCAAAAGTCAGTAGTGACGTCATCAATGACACCTGTCAGGTCTGAGATGATGACGTCATCTCATCCCTAACCTCTGTCCAAGTCAACCCGGATCCACTGTAGCGGGTCGCGTAGACCCGTGACCCAATCCAGTCAAAAATCACTCCTCCAACCACCGTTTTCGAAGCCGTTGCTTCCTACACGATCGTCTGGATCCCCTCAATTGTGATTAAAACGATGAAAAATGGCCTATAATTACCTGTTCGAATCGATGAACAGTGGCCCTGTTTTTCCACCTCCTTTCCAGCTGTCTCAGGCCACCACTGACTTCGAAAACAATCTCCCTGAGGTCGCCTTGATCCCCAAAACCTGTTAGAATCAACCCATGACAGGACCCGCCCCGATCCCACAGGGACCACAAGGGGACGTGCCCTGCTCCCGTCTGACACCCAATAATTCATACCAATTTTAACCTCAAAAACATTTAAAAGCATAATTAACCAAATTAAGGTCATACATAAAATCCGAATTAAACGAATGTCAGACAAGGGATATAATCCAAAATTACAAATTTGCGAGCACGACTCTAAAGTAATCCTGCGGGTACACCGCCCAGCAGGGGTTCAGGTACGCAGAAGTAGATCTATGCCTCAGCCTCTGGTTCCTCCTCTACCTCAGTTTCCCGACCTGGAGGGGTTATCAAAACAGTAAGGGTGAGTGGACCGAAACTCAAGTTTATGAAATCGTTTGATAAGTAAAACATATAATTTACCCCTCCGTTTTCCAAACATGCGTGCACCATAATTCCAAATCATAAACCATATAATATGAACCATAAGGCATATAACAAAACCATAACCATAATTTTAGTTGCTGCACTATACACTCCAATCCCGACATCCCTGATGTCTGACGTCCCTGACGTCCAATAAGGTCACAATCACAAGGCTACGCGTGCCACTCGGGTCTCAATTCCGAGTTCAATCCCCGAACCCCGTTCGGGTACAGCATCCCCGATGCTTAGCGTCATAGACGCTGGACGTACTAGACGTCCGTGACCTCTCCGGGGTACCTCATCCGGAGGAGACAATATAATATGGAAGGATTTATACAGTGCAGTACTAAATACATTTTATTGATATCCACATACAAAACATATATATACCGAATCAATCATTAAGTTTCATCAAACGGGTCTCAAGCCCAAATACCGTGAAACGTGCCATAACCACATTTTCCATATCATCAAAACCACCATTGTTTTAGCATGTGAATAAGTATAATAAAACCAGAAAACATTTATGCACACAAGGGTTTAAGAAAATGGCCCACTCACAGTACAATCCTGCTAGAAACCGAACGTATACCCTCGTCCTGGTACAAATGTACAATCCCTGTCAAGTCCAAGTATTCGTAAAGGTCAAATTAAACCCCCAACATTCAACCATGAAAGCCTAGGTCGAAACCGACCCGGGAAAGCCGCCCGAACGCGCTTCCCAAGGCAATAAACCTTATTTTGACCAACTTAATGATCTCCGATCGACCCGAAACCACCGCCATTGGATCCGGATCGTCGAAACCTAAAGAATGGTGGTGGTCCCACCAGAAACACTGTTCACACGCGCCCCCACGCGCCGGTCAACGCGGCGGTCAACGCTGGAACAGTTCCTGCTGACGTCATCTGACAGCTGTCAGGTCTGACATGTCAGACTCTGACAGGTGCCACGTGTCAACATCTGATTGGTCCACCTCACTGATCTGTCAGACCACGTGTCAGATCTGACATGTGCCACGTGTCAGCACGGCACTGGTCCACGTCACTGACATGTCAGTGACACGTGGCAGTCCCTGACTGGTCCACGTCACTGACATGTCAGTGCTGACTGTGCACTGACATGTGACACGTGTCGGCTCACGGTTGGTCCACGTCATCTGACAGACTGACAGGGTGCCACGTCAGAACCACTGTCATCAGACGGGTTGACCCGTTTTCCTGCAACTCGGGTCGATCAGACCCGCGATCGAGACCCGGTTGCCATTCCACCATTTCTGGGTCATTTTCAGTCCTTTCAATTCCTAAGTACTCGTCTTAGTTCCAGAAAGTGTTCTATGGAATCAAAAACAAGAGAACAATATTAGATCCTTACCTGCAAACAAAACCCGAAGCTTCAGATTTTCCGGTTATCCTCCCCGTCAATTCCGGCCACCTCGAGCCTTGAAGTCAAGCCTACAGGTCTGTTTCAGTCCCTAGGTCTCATGAGAAGCAAGAAAAGGGAACAAAACTCGACTACACGTTGACTTCCAAATTTTGAAAGTACAAAGCTCACGGGTTACTCACCTGCCGTGAACCACCGTGCCTCCACCGCCGTTCCTGCCGCCCTCCCGTCGTCTCTCAGTCTTAGTCACACTCACACGCACACAGAGAAAGGTTGTAATGCGGAGGTGTGAGGGTTGAAATGGGCAGAAGGTGGGTGTCGGGTAGAAGAATATATAGAGATGGAGGGAAAAATAATGGACGGCCCAGATTTGATCTCCAGATTAGATCAAGGGCTGAGATTAGATCTGGAGGTTTTCAATCCAAAGGCTGAAATTTAAAGCTGGTACAATTGTTTAATTAATCCAATAGTGGATCAGATCCAATCTAGCCAATGGGTGAGTGACACTTGTCACTCACCAGGTGTCCTCCAATCAGATTTCCTGAATTTAATATTCGACACGAAAACCGAGACACGAACTCCCCGAATTCACGTTTCTGACCATAACTTCCTCGTACGAAGTCCGATTTCGGCGTGCCGCCTGCCTACGGACTCAGGACGTCGAGGCCTACCCAACGGTCCTTGAGTCAACTGAAAATTAGTTGTCAAAAGAAAAGTCAACATTTTCCCCCGAGAGTCCAAATTACGGTAATGCCCCTGAACTTCCGATAGCCATAACTTTTTCCCTGATCGTCCGAATTGGACGTGCCACCTGTCTATGAACTCGTGACGTCCCGAACTACGTCACGGTCATAGGTCAAAGTTCATTTAGTTCATCAATCAAAAAGTCAACAATTTGACCATACCATCACAAGGGCAAAATCGTCAAATCACACAATAAATTACAATATGGGAATCCTCGAATTTCCGGGGTGTTACAACCCAAACCTTCAACAACGTCCAATATTTCATTTTCAATTTTTGAACCAAAATCGGGTTTCGGGTTTACCTTTTTCCGTGGCTTCCTCTGCTGTCCACGATAGTCCTGCAGCCTCCCACGATGTCCCTCAGTCCCTTACTCACCCTCATTCACTCTCTTAGCCTCAAACTGAATCAAATGGGGGAAAGGGAATGATTTTTGGGGCTTTCAGGTTTGGTTGATCGAAAGAGAGAAATTGGGAGATATGCATGACTGATAAAGGAAGGGCAATGGATGAGTGACACTTGTCACTCATCCATTGAGCCTTACCTAAATATCTGGGGCCCACTAAAAGGCAAAAGTCACTCGTCTCGTAAAACGTGTAATAGTACCCCGAACCCTCCGTAACCCATAACTTTTTCGTCGAATGTCTGTTTTCGACGTGCCGCCTGTCTATGGACTCGTCCGCCTGTCTTTGAACCAAAGTCGTAATTTCACCTCGAACGTCCGACAATTCTCGAATAATCCCCGATTAGCCTCGCTAATCTTCAATTTAATCTTAATAAATCTCAAAAATTTGGGACGGGTTATTACAAAGAAAATAGATGAAGATTATGCGAAGGCATTACAATTTGAACAAGCATTGGAATTGCGAAAAGAGAAAGAAAGACAAATAGAACGAGAAGATCGAATTATGGAGAAGGATACCGAAAAGATGAGTCCAAACAAACAAAGATACTGAAGAAAAAGGCAATTGGCAATCACAAATGGACAAAAAAGTAATCTTAATGGTAACTATCATGAAAATCATGAAGAAAGTGATTATCTGACAGGACCCATCCCAATCCCCCCGGGATTACCATGGAATGTGCCCTGCTCCCATCCAACAAGGGGTGTCAGACAAAGGATGACCAAGAGCCACTGCCCAAACGGGGCATCCAGAGTGCGCAAGGATCGATGGAGGAGGTGTGCAATGTCCCAGTCTCTGCTGCAATCGCATCCGTGATCAACCTGAAGGGCATTAAAACCAAAAGCTGTGAGTGGACAAAACCAATAAGTTTATTAAACACATTTATAAGACATTTATGCCCTCCAATAAAAACGTATACATGCCACGAAAACCAGTAACCAAAACGTTTGCTCAACCGAGCCATTAGGGCCTTAGCCCAAAAACCGTTAACCAAAAACCAAGTGTGGGAACTCAGCCCAAAACTGTGGAATACCGCAACTACACATAAACAACCATGTGGGTCACCACCCACGACCATAAATGAACATCAATCCATTAAAATCATATAATCACAAATCCACCCGGAAAGCCATTTCATTAATTCGTATTTTACCATTACCATCACCAGCATCCCTGATGCTAGACGTCCCTGACGTCATATCTCACGGTTTCATAAGCTACGCGTGCTGCCCGGGGTCTCTCCGGGTCCATATATCTGACATCCCTGATGTCTGACGTCCCAGACGTCAATCATAGCAATCCTACTCCTGAGTCATCATACGGTCCGGCTGCTCCGTATGGTGACCCTTCGCAGGCAATGCACCGTGACTTCCCTAGTGTCCTAGACATCTGGAGGAGACCATCATATATCCTTGTATCAAGATGGTATATGGAAAACAGTTTTTATTAATTCATTTCACAACATCACAATGGGCCCTGCCCGAATTTTCCATAAAACAACACATTTCCATTTAGGGTCCCTGACCCGAAACCACATTTATTAAATATAGGGCCCCTGACCCGAAATCATCATTTTAATCCAACTGGGCCCCATGCCCGACTTTATGAACCACTGGGCCCACGGCCCGATTTATAAACCAACTGGGCCCGCAGCCCGACTTATAAACCAACTGGGCCCGCAGCCCGATTTACGTACTCAAATGGACTCCAAGTCCGAGATTTCCAAAACAAGTGGGCCTCAAGCCCGAGTTCGTCTTTCCAATATAAAAACCGTTTTATCATATTATTTATTTAACCACAAGCACGCAAAACCACAAATAAACCGTTAATTCCGATATACGTGAAATACCGAAAACACCTCGAAATACGTGCAACATACCCGAAATCAATACTCACAAATACCATCATAAAAATCATGTATATAAACCATATATCACATTTAAGCATGCATAGGATTTATAAAACCAAAGTCCACTCACAGACCGTTTTAACGGTATGCCTCGATACGCGTGCCACCGGCCCTCCCGGGCCACACCACTATCACCGGGACTCCCAATCCTGTCCAAATCACATTAGAGGGTCACTAACCTCATCATTAACATCCTATCAAAGTCCCGTGACTTTCCTGAATTTTTACTTATTTTTAAACTTAATTTAAAACCTTCGGACATCCCGAACAATATCGAGACGGTGTCCGATCGACACGAAACCAATTCCAAAATGTTCGTTACATTAAATAGGACAGAAGTCATGTTGACCTCACCTCGAGATTCGTGCCCACGCGCCGTCACGCGCCGCCGTGAGTGGCTGCGCGTGAAACCCACGCGTCTGCTACAGTGTCACCAGCCCAACCCGTATCTCTGGTAAACGGGTCCAAATTGCCCGCGATACAACCCGGTTCCAATCCTATCAATTTAGCCTTAAATCCTTCAATTGAGCATTTAGTTAGTTTCGTTTTAAGTTTAATTTAAGATCTGTAAACTCAATTACACGATCACTTACCCAGATTCCATCGATTCCACGATGAACACGAAGAACACCCAGGTTACTGTTCGTTCATGGAATCTCTTCAATTTCGATCGATTTCATTAAATTGATTCAACTAGAAGCATCAGTGAACTTCGTTAAGCATTTCCCCCAACTCAATTGCTTCAATCTAGTGCCCAATCGTCACGACTCAAGCTCGAACACCGTCACTGTTCAACCATGGAGTTTCATCGATCTCGATCGGTTTCCTTCAATTGATGAACCCAGAAGCATCGTGGGATCCTCAGGAACACAATCCCCACATCAATTTCGTCAAACAAAGCCTCCAATTCCTCGACTCTACCTCGAAATTTCAGAGGCCTCCTTCCTTCTGTTCTTCCTCAATTCGAACCCAATTACCTTCGTTCTTGTTGCAGATCGATTCGTGTTGATCCCAGAAAGCTGAATGTAAGCTCAATTTCGATCCTCACGGCCTAATTCTCAGTATTTGAATTTCCCTCCTAAACTCAAAAATCCGAAATTCGAGTCTCCCTTCTCTGTCGATCTCTCGTGTTTACCCAATTCAGTTCAACCTCACAAAACTCTCAGTTTCTCACTCACGAGCTCAGCAATGGCAGAGGAATTTAGGTTGGGTAGAAGCTGGGTTTGGTCGTACACGGTTAAGAAAACATAAATGGGATTAATGGAAAAATAAAATGATTAATCAATTAATTAATAAATATTAAAACATCATAATGATGTTTCCCCCCAAAACATGGATCAGGTTTCAAGGGATGAGTGACACTTGTCACTCATCCAGGTGTGCAGAGTCAATGGTCACTATTCAATATTATATTATTATTTTAATCCCGGTTCGTGCGGTAAACCGAGCCTGATTCCTTGACCATAACTTCGTCGTCGAATCTCCGATTTCGGCATGCCGCCTGTCGTTGGATTCGTATCGACGATACCTACGTAACGGTCCTTGGCCCTCGTCCATCGGACCTCTCGGTCAAAAAGTCAACATTTGGCCCCTATTACTCGAAATTACCAAAATACCCCTCAACTTCCGAACACCATAACTTTCTCTACGAATGTCGGAATCGAACGTGCCGCCTGTCTATAAACTCGTGACGTCCCGAACTACGTCACGGTCATCGATCAAAGTCCATTTGACCGCTCGATCAAAAAGTCAACATTTTGCCCACGACCAGGGGCAAAACGGTCATTTTACACATTTTGTCCGATTTCGACCCACTAACCATCGATCAACCTCACTAAACGAGATTAGTGACTAAACTAATCCCGGAATTCGGGACGGGTCGTTACATTATCATCCTCAAAATGATCATGAAGGTGATTATCAGCCTCAGAATAATCAAGATTAGTTCACTTCTCCTCACTAGTTGATTTTAATTTTCAATTTAAATTGATGATTATATATTTTATTAGACTTATTAATAATTTTGATGTAATTTAAATTTTAGTAAAATAAAGTTTCTTCATTATGATAATGTTTAATTTTTTTTATATATTCATATAAGTTAAATAAAATAAAGTATAATTAAATTATATTTCAGATTTATTATGCAGAGATTTCTATGTGTAATCTTTAAAAAAATAACTCAAATAAAATTTTGAATTCTTGCCTCTTGCCCATTCCCATTAGAAATACCAAATCTTGCTTTGGGCAAGATGTAATGAATGGTAGCATTTGAAGGGCTAAATCTTATTTTTAGCCCCTTGCCCCTTACCTTTAGGGTGTGTTTGTTTCGCCGTATTACGCTCCGTATAGGCTAAATAATCTGAAACCTGTGTTTGGTACCAGTCGTATTAATTAGTCACCGTATAAGTTAATACGATTGAATATTTTTATACGGTTCAGACACGCTAAAATAATATGCTCGAAATTGTCTGTATTAAATAGTCGGATAACTAGTAATCTTGTAAAATATAATAATAATAATAATAATAATAATAATAAATAGTAATATAATAAAAATAAAATATTAATTTAGTAAATATTAATAATAAAAAGTAATAAATACTAATAATAATAAATTAATAATTAATGATATTTTAATAAATAATAATGATAAAATTAAAAATAATTAATTAATAAAAATTTAATAAATAATAATAATTATTATTATTAAAATAAATAATAATAAAAATAATGACATACATAATTAATATTTAAGATATAAGTATTTCGTCAATTACTATAATATAATCCGGTCAGTATAATATAGTCGGCATTCTAATCCGGAAAAGTACCAAACGCCCGACTAAATAATCAGTCTATCCGGTGGACAGATTAGTCTATCCGATTGAAATAGTCAGTACAGTACGGCATACTAAACGAGGCCTTAGTCCCTCCATCATTAGATGTGCTCTTACCATCTTCACCATTTGGGACTACATTATTACTATTTAAAAGTGTACTATTTAAATATTTTATCATTATTTTTTTTATACATTTGGTGACCTAGAAAGAATTTACACATGTGGGCTAAATTCCTACATTTTTGAACAAATTTAAGATATTTTTTTAGCCCTTGACTAAAATATGTCCATAATCCTGGGCTTTATGGTAACAATTTTTTGCCAAATTTTTGTATAATGTGAATTTTTAACCGATGGTCAGAGATGGCCTTTAGACATCTCGAAGTTGCAAAATGATCATCCAAATTTTTATGGTAACATATCGTCAAATGCTTGAGAGATTTGCCACCTTTTGTGACTCTGTCCCACGTGTTCCGTTATGAATTACGAAGACCAATCGTAAACAATTTTGAAACCCAAGCCCAACAAACAAGAAGTACAAAAACAAAAACAAAAAAGAAAATAGAAGAAAAAAAAAAATAGTAATGAAAAGGTTTGCAGTGGGCAAATTCCCAATTGGAAAGCTGCGAGGTGGAACTCGGCAGCCCTAGCTCCTCAAAGTTGCTCGCTTTCTTCCGTGGCATCGAATTCCAGAGGGCCAACGCAATCAAAATGGTCTTCTACTTCAAAGCCCGATCCGAGGTTGGCGATTACACCATTTTCATGGGGCTCGACAAGTTCGAGAATGAGGAGCTCATCAAATACGGCTTCCCCGAAGACATCTGGTAACTTCCTTATCCTTCTCTTTCTCCAGTTTTTCAAATCTTTTTTATGCCTACTAATCTTTTAGAATTTTCATTCCAAGATTGGAGATTTCCGATTAAATTTGTTGTGAAGTTCTAAATTATTTTGGTCAAGAATCAAAGATCAGCTCAGCTGTGGGGAATAGATTAGGGAAGATTGTAATTTTCCCACAATTGGCACACTATTAGCACTTTTTATCCTTTTTGTTTGAACAGTGATAAACAGAGTATTATTATTGTTGTTTGAGCATTGGGGTTGTGTGGTATTGTTAACTTTCTTATTACGCGGTTGGAGCATAAAAGGATCAATTCGAGGTTTTATGAAACTAACGTATTATTGGCAATATTGAATGTTTGTACGAAATGCATGTTTGTGTGATTTTCAAGTAAATGTCTCTTTTATTCCGAACATGCTTACGGGTTATTCCTGCATTTGGTAGTCTGTACTTGTTGTTAGTAGGACAAACATCCTAGGAAATCTTGAAACTTTTCTTGACGGTCTTCTCGTGCTGTAGGTTCCATGTGGATAAGATGTCTTCTGCCCACGTTTATGTTAGACTGCACAAAGGACAGACCATTGATGATATAAGTGAAGGTTTACTTGAGGATTGCGCCCAGCTTGTCAAAGCAAATTCCATCCAAGGCATAATCAAAATTCATTTTATATATTTTTGAGTAATTTGGTTCCATTTTATAGATCCTTCCAAGCCTATCATGCAAAGGGCTCTCCTTTTTCCTTGTTGTGATTAGGAATTTAGGATTCTGCAGTGTTTAGGGTTCTAAATGATTGCTTACTACATTGCAGGCAACAAGGTGAACAATGTAGATGTCGTTTACACTCCATGGGCCAACTTGAAGAAAACTGCATCCATGGATGTTGGTCAAGTTGGTTTCTATAATTCAAAGAATGTGAGCTTCTTCATATTGTACTCAAAGTAAATTATTATCTGGAATCTGTTCAGCTTGCATGCAGATACTGATCATTGTCCAACTATAAACTTTATTTAGGTCCGAACTGTGAGAGTGGAGAAGCGGGTTAATGAGGTAGTTAATAGATTGAACAGGTCAAAGGTGGAAAGGAAGCCTGATTTGAAAGGTAAATTTTCCGTCTTAGCTTTATTTGATTCTGTCTAGATTATATATCCTTAAAATTCCAATTTTGAAGAATAGTACTCATAATGCTCTTCATGGTGGAAGCTTGGCACTTTTTTCCTCTAAGATTTCGTCTATAAGTGATAAATTTTTCAACCATTATCTAATAACTTGAAAACCACATGTAACTGTAGCTGAAAGAGAAGCAGTTAATGCAGCAGAAAGAGCTGAGAGGAAGCAGCTGCTAAGGGACAAGGTAGGTCGTCCTTCTGTCTTGGCTAATCTCAGGATCCTAATTTGTTTAAGTGGATTCTTTGCCTTTCTAAAGTGAAATTCGGGAGTATTATTATTTTCTATTTTTTTTTTTGGCTCCTGACGTAAAGCTATTTCATAGTACTTTGACTTGCATTATCTGTTGTGGATTTTGGATTTGGAAATGGTTAACAAAATTAGTGATATAACTGCCAACTTGTATCTGATCAGATCATGTCCTTTTAATTTTATTTGTTATATTCTTGTGCGGAACAAAACAATCTAATTTCTAATAAAACTATTTTGCAGAAACGACGAGAGGAGTTGGACAGGCTTGAGAAGGAGAAACAAGCAGAATTACGGAGCTACAAAGGTTTGATGGTTTCCGAAAATATGACATCTAACAAACAAGTTGCGTCAGCAAACAAGTCACTGCAGGAACTGGAAGAAGACTTCATGTAAGGATATTGTTGTCTCTGGGTTGGGTGAGATGCTGGTACCTGCCACCCATTAAAAATAGAGTTTGTCATTCGGTTTGTGAGCTAGTTCTAAAAGTAGCTTCCCTTTCATGAACGTAATATGTCCTAAGCCTTTTATTTTGTTGATGTCGATAAGATAAAGAGAATGCAAAATCAGAGGGAGAAAAGTAAAAGAGTTTTTATGGGTGAGGGTTTAATTGGGGGAAATCTCTTTCTTGTCGCTGCATGTTGTATGTGTATCAAAGTGATGATACACACATGTCAAAATTCATTCAGAATGATGGGAAATAAACTTGTACTTTGCTGTCAAATTTATTTGCAAAAGAATTTTACTACATTCAAAACCCTTAATTTGTATTTTAAACCCATTTTGAATGCTCTCATGAATCATGCATGGAGTTGTATGAGGATTAGCCGATAAAGGTGTGCATTCAGAAGAGAAAAAACAAAGAAGGGAAGGGGGTAACCGTTGATTTCTGCACTCTAAATGTCCTATCCTGGATGCCATACCTGAAATTGAATATTGTAAGCTTGAGAGATTCGATGCTTTTGCGTTTGCATCTGTGTTTGTGTTGTATCTCTACATGTAATTTATACACACACTGTATGTTGTAGATGTCTGATCCCAATCTATTTTGATTTGGTAAATGCCATATCAAGTAATTAATTGTTTCTCCAACTCAGATGGGAGTCTTTATATTCATCTTTGTTCTGCCTTACCTCTATCATGAATTGGGTACAAGCTGATTCAAGGACTAAGAGTATTCAAATTAGGCCTCTGTAGTTTAGAAGTAATGTTATTGATTATATTGTTTATGAGCGAAATTATCAACTGTAAATGCATATGGAACGAAGATTATCAACTGTAATTGCATATGGAACAACGATTGTCAACTGTAAATGCTTATGGAATGACGATTATCTACTGTAAATGCATATGGGACGACGATTATCTACTCTAACTGCACGAGTCACACTGTAAATTCTATTTATTAAGGTTTGATAGATGCCGGGGTTTTCTTAAGTAAATTTCTGGGCGGATTAGAGTGATGATAGGTTAGAAAATTACATCCGAGAAACTGAGTAAGGTTTTCCACTCCTGTGACAGTCTATCCATGGTGATAAGGTTGAATTCTAACCCCCCACATAAGGGAAATAGTTCTACCTATAATCATACCCTTATATTTGGAAGTTTGTCTCTTTTGAAATGTGGATTAAGCATAAGCTCACAAGTTACAACTTACAAACATTTGTTTCTCAGTTTTTACTGAATCTTACATTTTATTCTTCTGAACACACTTTGAGCATTAAATCAAATATTACATTGTAAGTTTCTGTTTTATCAGGTTTGAAATAATAGAGTAATTGTCAATTACCCACTGAATTTGCACATCTTTGCTAATTTTTTCCTGGGACTAATTACTAATGGCTAAATTTCCCTTCGTCTAACACTTCCATCTAATTTTTCATGCACCCAATTTTGTAGTATTGTATCTTATTCATATTTCGTTCGAAGAGGAACCGTTGTAATTAAAGCTCTTGTGACAAACAATATAACTTAGCAAAGAAACACTGCAAACTAATATAAGAATTGCAAAAAAAAAAAAAAAAAAAAAGTACCTCGAATATTGAAAAAATCAAAAACATTTTTTGGCAAAATATTTTGGGAAATTCAGTGTCACAATCCAACTTTGTGGCTTTGTATCTTCTTCTTATTTCATCCGAATAACATGTATGAGATGCTGTTTGAAAGTTCTCATGAGAAGTAACACAACAAAGGAACACTGCAAAACAACACTAGAAGTTTAGAAGCATATAAAAAAAGGACCTCGAAAATTAAACAAAAAACCACTTGCTTTGGGCTGAAAAAATTTGTTTTGTTTTTCCAATTTTCAGTGTCCTTTTTTATGCAGTTCAAATGTTGTTTGTAATGTTTCTTTTGCTGGGTTATGTTGCCTGACGTGAGAGTTTTACAATGATCCCTACATATATTATTAGTATAGAATATGAGTAAGATGCGAGGTCGTATAAATGAGTTCGTTAAACTGAAAATCTTGAATGCAAAATTAGATATAATTGTTGATAAGGGTCAAATGAGGAAATTGACAATTAATAATAGTGGTCGTAGGGGAAGTTGGCAAGGGGTATACGTACAACTGTACAAGTTCGCAGGGAGTGGGGAATTCGATGGTTTTAAACAAAATAAGTAGGGTGGTAAAAATATATTGCAGAAAAAACAAAGGTAAATAAAGAAAAGAAGAAAAATAAAGAAAGTGGATGTATAGTAGAAGTTTCAATCGACTTTATCTCAAACGAACAAGTGAGAGTAAAAGTGAGAATGAGCGGTGCATTAAGTACACAGGTACTGAGTAAAACGGGGACACCGAAGCTTGACCAGTAGGAAGAGTATACATTCCATTTTTTAGGAAGATTAATACATCCCTTAGTAAATGGATTGTGAACTATCCTAACCACACTTTGATATAAAAAAAAAAAAAGTACGAATATTGTTTTGATATGTAAGTAAATACCAATTAAGCTTACTCGATATTATTTTGAATTCAAATAATTCATCCTCTGCTTCTGAAAAAATAAAAATAAAAATTGGTGTGCTTGGTCAAAAATTATCCAAGTGATTTCTCTTAATATGACCTTGAGCTACTTGAAGAACAACCTGAAAATTACATTTGAGACATGACTTCTAATAATGATTTCAAAAAATTGAAAAGAATTACTAAACTTGCAAAAAAGATTATCGAGACAAAAAACAAATTGACATCCATTATTGTAGACAAAAAACAAATTGACATCCATTACATGTGAAGAATGATTTGCGGAACTAAATGGGGAATTTATGGATGACTGATTGTTTGATTCCATATATCGAGAAATATATTTAAAAAAATATAGATATCGAATAGTAACTATGCAATAATTTCAAAAATAAAAAAATCGTAAGACAAACTATGATCGTAATGAATTAGTAATAAGACATGATATTTTTGATATTTTAATAAATTTGATTTATATTATAATGAGTTAAATTATATTTAAAATTTATTATTATAGGTATTTTATAAAAAGTCATTCTGACTATGTCCTACAAATGATTTATTAATTTCAAATATTTATAATCATGTGGATTGAGTTTAGTTTTGAATAGGTTTGATCGTGAGAAAGTTTGAATAGGAGGATAGGCGTGATTTTGCGATCTTGAAGAGGCATGCTCGGACAAAATGTATGGGCGCTTGCATTTCATTTCTCATGTCTTTGATCCTGTGGGACCCAAGTGATTCTACATGTGGAAGATAAATGAAACATTTATAGGCTAAGTGAATTCGGCCGTCCCGGCCCACTACTACCGAAAAAGCCCAAACGACATTAAATATCCTGCAAAACCCTAGAAACTCTCTCTGAGTCTCCCTCCCTCCCTTTTTCTCTGTTGGCTTTGGAAACTCTCTCCCTCTCCCTCTTTTCTCTGTTGGGTTTCGTTGTGTTTGGAAACCAAGTCACACGCACTCACCTCTTGAGCGCAACAATGGCGGCTCCTTCTTTGGATGAAGACACTTCGAAGAAAGTGCTTCGTCAGGTTCCAATTTAAATGCTTTCCCGATTTTTCGAGTTTGATTCAGGTCGCTTCCACTTTCTCATTGAAAATTTAATCTTTCTCTGGAATTTTCTGCAGGTTGAATTTTATTTCAGCGATAGCAATCTTCCGAGGGACGAATTTCTTAAGAAGTCCATTAGCGAAAGCGAAGATGGATGTATCCTTAACTTCCAATTCTTCTCTCATATATATATATATATATGTATTTATGTAAGCTCGTGTAGCTTGAGGAGTTGGCTTTGAAGATTATCATATGTTATATTGTTAGTTTTGAGGCTTTGGGGTTGTGAAGTTTGTTGGGCCTTGACAGTGACTGTTAGTGATTAGCTTGGCATTGATATGTTCGTTTACGCGGATGAGAAATCATCTCAAATTGGGGGATGTAAAGTTAGACGGTGTCCCTGAAGATAGCGTAAAGGCTGTTGCCGAAACTCTTAGACAGTCTGCCACCCTAAAGATTTCCGAAGACGGTGAGCTTTTTCCTAGTCTCTAGTTGTTCTTTAACAATAGAAAGCAGTTTCCGTTGAAATTTTGAATTGAAAAGCCGTTATTTAATCTACTAAATACAAAGTATTTCCCTTTTTTTTGTCTGTTATTGATATGTTTTACGATGTTTTATGTTTTTCAGGGACAAAGGTTGGCAGGGCTACTGAAATCTTGAAGCCAGAGGAGGTAATTGAGCAGGTTGACATAAGAACAGTAGCTGCTTCACCGTTTGCATTTGATGCGAAGCTTGACGCTGTTGAAGCATTTTTTGGAAAATTTGCCAAGGTATCGACGGCTTTGTAAACTTGGTTGAATTACAGTTTCTCGCTTAACCTTCATTTTTGCTTTAGTGCACTGGTATTGCTTCTTAATCTGTGGTTGGTTGTGATCGTCAGTAGGTTAAAGAATTGGTTTTTAATCTTTTTGATTTGTTTCAACGCTGTCAACATTAGTCTCCAACGAAAAGTGGACAGTGGAGGGAATCTTGTGACACTATATTGTCATACCATTTGCATAACCTAATTCTGGTCTTAAGTATTTGTTATCAATTGTTTCAGGTTAACAGTGTGAGGCTGCCTCGCCATGTTGCAGACAAGAAGTTATTGTGTGGCACTGCCTTGGTTGAGTTTTCAACGGAAGAAGAAGCTAGCAAGATTCTGGAGCAATCTTTGGAGTATGCTGGTGTTAAGTTAGATTTGAAACCTAAGTAAGTTCCGGTTATAGCATACCATTATCCCGCAAGATTTGTTGTTTCTGTTTTGTTTGATAAGGTTAAAATAAAGAATTTTTTTTTGCTTCTTTTAATTAAAGTAATTTTATACTTTTTGTGACGTTTTCATTTGATATTTAACCCCTTTAGACATATATTATCACATTTTGGACTTTTTTTATCTTTATTTATGTGCATGCATATTTTTGTTTGTATGTCCACATCTTCTTATATAGTATGTCTGGCTCAGGAAGGATTTTGATATTGATAGAGAAAAAGAGGTAAAAGAATATGAAGCTCAACCTATCACAAATAAAGATGGCAAGAACTCAAAACCAGAGCCTGAGTAAGTAGATACCACTATGTTTTCAGGTTCGTTCCTTTTGGGTTGTTTAACTTGCTTAACGTCACTTGTGGTGTCACAGCTACCCTAAAGGCTTGATTGTTGCATTCACATTAATGAGCTTGGTCGATAAAGGTTCTACAGAGCATAGTGGTACTCTTGAAAACACTAATGGCAGTAAAAATGATTGCAAAACCGGTGACAACCTTGATTCCTCCAAGAATGCTACTGAGGATAAAGAAAAGGTGTCAGAAGATGCAGAAATTCTTGTAGAGGAGGATATTAAGAAGAATGAGGAAAATGCTGACGAGAAAAAAAATTTGGATGATGAAGGGAACGAAACTAAAGATGGGGAAAAAGCTTCTGAAGATTCTGTTGCAAAGGGCGGAGAGAAGGAAGAAAAAATGAATGCTGCCGCCACATTCAAAGACGACAAGAATGTTGTAATGCGTGAGGATTTGAAGGAAGTCTTCCAAAAATATGGCACCGTAAAGGTATCACAAGGGTTTTCATCGACTTTTATCTGAGATTTTGATATGCCTTGTTTCTCATTACGTACTTGCAGTCATTTGGGTCTTGTAGGTAGTTGTGTATGTTTTCTAGTTTGTTGCAGTTTCTTAGGCTGATTGATCCTGATGTTTTTACGTATGCCTCTGTTGTGTTTAGTACATTGATTTCAAGATCGGAGAAGAATCGGGATTCATTCGGTTTGAAGACCCTGAAGCAGCTCAGAAAGCTCGTGCTGCTGCAGTCTTTACAGATCAAGGAGGTCTAATTGTGAAGAATTTCATTGCTACTTTGGAACCAGTCAGCGGTAGGGGGCAACCTTCATCTTTACTATTTCATTTATATGCGTTGTCCAGTTGCCTGATGTTTCATGGTTGGTTTTATATTGAATGTTTTTCATTTATTGCTTTTCTTTCAGGTGAGGCTGAAAAGGAGTACTGGACCCTCTTCCGTGGAAACCAAGAAAAGTTCCGCGATAATAAGAACCATCACCGTGGAGGAAGGTTAGTATGCATGTATGAGTGTATTGCTTCTACTTCTGGATTTAATCTGAAACTCCCTTCTTTTTTCTCGTTTTCTTTTTTGTGCCTTCTAGGGGAGGCAAGCACCATAGGGGCGGCTGGAAACATGGCCGGTCAAGGGACACTGATAATTCAGGCGGTCGCCCAAATAAAGCGCGGAAATTTTGAGCTACATGAGAGCCTCATCTTCCATGCATATGAATCTCAAACCTGGTTTGGGATCTCAGTTTTGTGCAATACCTTTTAGAGATATATTAGGCTTTATTTTTATCAAATTGTCAAGCTATGAAAAAAGCTTGTGTTTTTCCTTTCCTTTGTTTTGAACAACTGGCTGTAACTCTAAATATTATAATTTAATTTTCTTATAGTACTTCATTGCTTGCGGAATTCAAACATAAATTTCTTTGGATGCAACCAGATCAACTGATCAGAGTCTAGTATTTAGCAAATTTTCCAGCAGCGATTTCAGCTGCATTATTATAGTCTTTTTAAGATTACTAAAGATTTTTTGAATTTTTATTATTCAACTCGATCTATGTAGTTAGTACCAATATCCATTTCCTAAGGTCCTAGATTCTTCGCAAGTTATTTTTTTAGGGGTTATTCATTTTCGGATAATTGTAGTCAAATTTAAACCTATATTTTAACGAGTATGATTTTACTTATTTGTTCTTGTAGTTTTAAGCGTATGGCTGGGATTTCAAATTTGTTTCATCCCTAATCCAGAAAGATAATCCTGCAACTCCTAAAAATTCAACCCAGAAGCATGTATGCAGAACAAAACTCAACTTAAGCCTGAAATCGAAGGCTTGCTCCTCCAACTTTCTAATATCAATTAACCCAATTGACGAATTTACCTTATGTTTCGGTTGTATGCCACGGGGTCCCTATGGACAAGGGGACAAGTGAATCATCGCTTTTGGGCGCGGGCAGCGCTCTACCATCCACCATATATGGCAGATTTTTTAAGTAAATCCAAGTCGCCGAGATCTTCTTCCTCCAGAAATGTAGTATCCTTGGGAAAGGTGACCACCAGAGGCTAGGTCCAATTCTAGGATGCGGTCATGGGGTTAGAGTACAGCCGTGTAAACAGAGTTTTATACCAAAATTCACTTCGGTGGCCATCTAATTTGTCTTGTTGAGAAGAAAAGTCGCAATAGGGCATCAGAAAACTTCGAATTTATAAATTCTCACCAAATAAATAAGTTATAATATGAACTTATATGTATAATTAAGGCTTTCCAATATGCCCTTGGTTTCACTCCATGTCTACTTTCTCTAGTGTGAAAATTGAGCTGCCTCTTCCTGGTCACCTCTGCTATTTTTCTTGTCACTTCTGTTTGTGGAAAAAAGAAAAATCTTGACCGATTTCCTTGATTCCTCTGGAATGCCTATGAAACATAATGGTTTATTTATTTAAGCGGCGAAGTTGGCCGGAGAGCTAGAGAATGGCCGGTGGCAATGAGCCCGATTCCTCGGCATTGGTGGCGTTTCTCCTTCTCGACGAGGTCGTGGATCTCTGGATCAACGGTCTCGATGGGTCTATTTCCCCAGGCGTTTACAAGTCCCATTGCGGTAGATCATATTCGAACAAAAGGAAGAAGAGAAGGAAATGGAGGAAAGGGACGTTTCTGGGTTGAATTTTTATTTTGCAGGTTGTTGGTGTTTCTGGGTTCGGGATGAAAGGGAAAATGCAAGTTTTATTTATTTATTTATAATTAATTAATTTTTTAATTTTAGAGTTACTTCTATTGTAATTAAATATTTTGTTATAAGCATTTTATTTGATACGTGACACCTATATGGTTGGTTGCTTTAGCAATTTAATATTGTTTTAATGGAATTTTATGTCCGAAGATGCGAATTAAAGCGAGTTTGTCGTTTTAGTATGTTTCATCAAACAATTAAGCATCTTCTTTAGAAAAAAAAGCAAATAATTCAAGCATTGAAAGCCCCCCAACAAGGATAAACTTAAGAAGACATATCAAATGCACACAGATAAATCAACCAGGCTCATGTACACAGATAAATCAACCAGGCTCATGTACACAGATAAATCAACCAGGCTCATGTGCATCAAATAAGCCTAATTTTTTAAAAAAAAAATAACAAAAGGAAACTCTAGATCTATAAAATGGAGAGCCTCCACCTCCCTGACAGTTGCCTCACCAAGCCGCCATAGCCACCACGTTCTGCAAACACAACACCACCGAATAAGATAAAAATGGAGGTGAAATCGAATGACCATCGGGAAAATGTGGGTGAGCAAGTTACCTGCGTACGAAGCGCTCACATAATTCATTCAAAGAGTGCCACAAGCACTTTTAAAGCAAGCCGGAACCGTTGCCAATAGAAGAAAAATGGAGGCGGAAGCAGCCACTAGGTTGAGGGGCAGAAGTTAGTGGTGAAGACTTCGAAGCAGTGCCCCATCAAGAGCATCTAATGAGGGGTGAGGAGAGGATTGAGACCCAACGAATGAAAATTAAGGTGAAAGTAGGAGCTCATATTCAGAGAGATATCATGAAACACTAAAGGAGGTAAATTAAGAAAGAAAAAAAAAAGACGAGGAAAAATGGAGGCAGAATATGTCATTTTAGGATATTTAGTGTAACAAATATCGAGTTGTGGTAAAAAATAAAACTTCGCATTTAATTTTGGGTAATATTTCAACTCTTTTACTTTTAGTTAATTCTTAAACAAATTTCGATCACGTTCTTCATTAACAAAAATCACATTTTATGATCTTAACACAAATTGCAAGCATTCCTCTATTTTTGAAATTATTCACTATTCACGCATTTAAATTAAAAATGGCAACTCTAGTAAATTGGTCAACAGATAGCCAATACTTGAGTATCTTGAGATTTTCCTTCATTTTTTTCTGATTACAAAAGAAAAAACGGCGCCATAATTGCAATTCCATCATTTTCACCAGATTACTATTTCAAAATCCAGATATTGACCAACAAAAAAATAAATTAAAAGAGAAAACAAAACTTTGGGAGGAGAAAAAAAAAATTCAATGTGTCCGTTGAACTTTTTTAAAAAAGAAGTAGGGTCCATAGGGTCCACCTTACACTCGTACGTGTCAAAATCTGGACCGTTCTTCCTCTGAAACCCGCTCGACCTTTAACCTCGGGAGGGTTTGAAACTCCCATATCCCATAGTCCGCCCCTCTGTTTGAATAGAGCTCCGGACCGTTTCTCACTCTCTCTCTACCCTGCACTCTGTGCCCAGATCTCTTTTCAAAAATTTCCCTTCTTCTTTTTGATCTTCAAATGTGCTCTGACTTGATCAAATCGTCGACTTCTTCTGTCTGTGGGATCTCTGTACCCTGCTCTTCCAAGCTCAGTTCGGTCAGTGTCTTAGGGTTTTCAATGACTAAATTTGAATTTTGTGTTTTTTTTTTCTATTGATCCCAGGATTTTGTTTGGTCGAATCTATCTGCTGAAGTTCTCCTGTTATCCCAGTTTGAGTTCTGCGAGCTTTGGATTTGTTTCAATTTGAATTGTTTGATAATTTCTTCCATGCCGGTGGGCTTCATTTGTTGGGTTTTGACATGTGTTTCACTGACTTTCAGCTAAATTTGAAATGGGTAATCTATCTTCAAAAATAGTCAATCACACTTTTTATTTTGAATATCAAGGGTTGCTTTTGTAGTTTTCTTGTTGCTTAAATTGTGGACGGAAATGGTGAATTTCGTGTTTATGATGTCTTAGGATGTAATTTGTTATGTTTGAGCTTCAAGGGTTCCCTGGTTTCTTTGTGATTCATGTTCCTTACAGCTTAAATTGATCTGTGACTCACAATGCATATTCTTTTGACTGAATCATACTCAATTCAGCTTAAAAGTGCAATTATGTAATTTTCATTTTGTTGATTCTCCATGGGGCCTCATTTCTCTGTGTGTTTTTATCATATAATTTCTTTTGTTTTTGCAGGCTATAGGTTTTCTGTGCAAGAAGGCAGGTCTTACCATTCATAGGGTGTGACTATAATGATCTGGAGTTCAAATACTGGAGAGAGTCGTCGAGTGGGAATTGGGGTTGGCAGCTTGACCTGTCTGTTAAACTATGGAAGGTGATAGAGCAAATTCTACTCCCTCAGAAGGGCTCAGTGACAGCATTCAGAAAGTTCGAGCTCTCCATGGGTATTGAAGAATATTCAATCTAACTTTTTTTTATGTTGTTTCGATTGTCCATCTTCATGTAAAATTTCACTTCATATTGATTCCTGTCAACTTACTAGATCATCTTCAATTAAATGAAAGAAGGATACTAGAAGGATGTGTTCTGCAAACTATTAACTAAAGTGCATATGCTTATTGTTTATCAACACCCTATCTTAGAATTTGGCTGTTGTTAACTTTTTCATTTGGGCGTCTTGTACCTGAGTTCATGTGTGTATTGTTATATTTTCAATCTTCTATTGTTAAACCCTCTCTGTGTGCCTAGTATGGTGAAATTCTCCTTAATGGAGAATCAGTTATATGACGCAATTTCTGTCTAATATTTTTTAACTCTGCTGTAGGAGGACTAGTGGGCCTACGAGGCGTTCTACGAAAGGACAATGGACACCTGAAGAGGTAAATTTGGTTTTAAAAGAACAAACTGTCAAAAAGACGTAAAAGTTGGTGTGTATGAACATCTGATGCCAAAAGCAGCTATTCTACGTAGAAATTTTTGTACCTTACTTGGAAGAACATGGATTCTTATAATATAATTATTTTAGCAGCTTATCTGGTGTATCCCCGATATTGAGTTCTCAATTTATTGTGTTTTTTTAACACATTGTTTATATGCATCTTCTCATTCACTTTTTAATCAATATTCTTCTTGGAATATTTAGTGCACATTATTAATTCTATTGTATTCAGGATGAAATCTTGCGGAGGGCAGTTCAGCGTTTTAAAGGCAAGAATTGGAAAAAAATAGGTATTGTTCTGGAACTAATGTAATTGTATCCATCACTATGTCATGAGACTAAATTTTTCCTTCTTTCTATTATGTGCCTTTATCTGAAGTGACCAAACAATTTTAATCTTTATTACTACTACATTTTCCTTTATTTATGTTTTGTACATTGTTTAATCGTAAAGCTTGACTGTTTGTAGCGGAGTGTTTTAAGGATCGGTCTGATGTGCAATGCCTACATAGGTGGCAGAAAGTCTTGAATCCAGAGCTGGTCAAAGGTCCATGGTCTAAAGAGGTATTACGGCTTGCATCTTATAATGTGTCCTTTTTCTCTCTACATTTTTGTTGTTTTAAGTCTTTCTTATCAGACCAAATATTTTCTCCTTTTAAATGCTTGTTTCTGCAAAAATGATTAGGAGGATGAAACTATTATTGAATTGGTGAAGAAAATTGGGCCAAAAAAGTGGTCCACTATTGCACAGCATTTACCTGGACGTATTGGTAAGCAATGCCGGGAAAGGTATGATAACATAATTTCTTGTGGATGATTTCATTGATAGAATCTTATCAATCTTCAACTTTTCATTGCTATTTTGACCATTTTCTTTTTGGTTTTTTTATCATATTCTCTTCTAGTATATATTCTTTTGCTTAGCTTGTTGAAACCACTGTTAGGTGGCATAATCATCTTAATCCTGGCATAAACAAAGAGGCATGGACACAGGAAGAGGAGTTGGCTCTGATTCGAGCTCATCAAATGGTTGGGAATAAATGGGCAGAGCTAACGAAGTTCTTGCCTGGAAGGTATGCTCACAAGTTATCTAGTGGCAAAAGAGTATTATTTCTACTAAGACAAATTGAATATTTCCCTTTGCTACTTCTTGTGTGTGTTGACTTTCTTTCTTATTTGGCTTAGTATAATTGGATGTTATTATACTCTGGTGCACCAGCAACAGTTGTGACATATATATGAATGCTTGCATGGCTAACAGGACAGACAATGCTATAAAAAATCACTGGAACAGTTCTGTGAAGAAGAAGCTGGAGTCTTACTTGAAATCCGGTTTACTCGAACAGTTTCAAGGAATGCCTCATGTCGGACATCAGAACCAACCCCTGATGTCATCTTCAAGAATGCAAAGCAGTGGAGATGATAGTGGTGCCAAAGGTGCAGACACAGAAGAAATCTCAGAATGCAGTCAAGATTCATCTGTAGCTGGTCGCTATGTCTCTGGAACTGAAATGGCCCATCAGGTACCACATATTAGAGAGGAATTGCATATAAATGAGGCATCCTGTTTAGGAAATGACCCAAGCTGCAGTCCTGCATCTTGTTCAGAACCATATTACCCATCTATGGGAAATGCCACTTTTTCCGTTTCAGAAATACCTCCTGAATTGGTTTGCTCCAAATTCCTAGAGCAAAATTTCTCACAGGATGCTGGAGCTTCAACGAGTGGGGATTTACAGTTTAATCTGCATCAGTTACCTGTCATTCCTTCGCTAGAATGTGGCCAGGAGTCCTCAAGGATGGGTGCTCAATGTATGAGTTGTAATGAGAGACAAGAAGGGATGAATGCTCCCTTTCAAACTCCTACTGGTTTTCATAGTTCTACTTCCATAGGGAATACGGCCGGGGGGTTGGTTAAACCAGAGCACATGTTGATTTCCGACGATGAATGTTGCAGGGTATTATTTTCAGGTGCAATGAGTGGTGGTTTTACAAATGGCTCACACGTGATTGATTTGGATTCTTGTACAGATTCATTACTTCTACAATCATCAAACCTCCGGATGTCTGAAAATGGCAGTACTTCAGCTTCACAAGAATATCATCCTTTGAGTTCTGATGTAATGGGGACTTCATGCTCTCAAGTAGTATCTGCTCATGAAGATCCACTTATATATGCTGGAGAACCTAATCATTTATTCAGAGTACAAGAACGGGAGTTTGTTACAAATTCAAATGATGGGTTTATCTATACTAATGATTCTGCCAGCTCTCCCTGCAAAGGCCGTGTGGATAAGACAGCAATGCAAGAACAGTCAGATCTAGTTACGGATCCTTCAGCATTAGTCTCTGTAAATACATTTGATTCAGGATTGGATACGCAAAATTGTTCTGTAGTCGTTAGATCAAACGAGCAGAAAGAAGAGCACCAGGGTTCCGGAGCCCTATGTTATGAGCCTCCTCGCTTTCCAAGCTTGGATATTCCATTTTTAAGTTGTGATCTACAACCTGGTAATGACATGCAGCAGGAATACAGTCCCCTCGGCATTCGTCAGCTGATGATGTCTTCTATGAATTGCCTTACTCCATTTAGGTTATGGGATTCACCAACTACGGAGAGTAGCCCTGATGCTCTTCTGAAAAGAGCTGCTAAAACTTTTACAGGTACGCCATCTATTTTGAAGAAACGACACCGAGATTTGTTGTCTCCATTATCGCCATTGTCAGATAGAAGAGCTGATAAGAGGCTTGGGAGTGAACTGACCTCCAGCTTGGCCAGAGATTTTTCACGTCTGGATGTTATGTTTGAAGACAGCGAGAACAAAGATACACCACTTTCTCCATCTTCTAATCTAGATAGGAACTCTGTGTCCCCCAGTGAAGATAAAGAGAATAAGGGTGTCTGTGAAGACATAGTAGAAAGAGGGACTGACAGCATTGCAATGTTAGATGATGGGAACACACAGCAAGAGTTTGATGCGAGTGAATCTCAGGAGAAGGCAAATCAGTTTATAGGAACTCCTGACGTTCATGTTAAAACTGAGGTTGATATTCCCACTTCACATAATGTGAGTTTCTCTTGCCTTTATTTTCATATATCAACATTTTATCAGGAGATCGCTGATTTTATTTTGCATTTGTTTGTAATGTTAAACTCGCAAATTTCTTTCTTTTTCAGGTGCAACAACCTTCTGGAGTTCTTGTTGAACATAACCCAAACGATCTGTTATTGTGTTCTCCTGATCCAGTTGGTTCTAAAGCTGAAAAATCCCTGGGATCAATTGCTAAAACTCCCAGAAGTCAGTATCGTAAATCCTTTGAAGCTACAAACCCAGGAGTTCGTCCTAAGTCTTTTGCTGCAATACAATGCTCATCTGTTAAATCCCCTACCATATATGTGAAGAAGCGGGAAAGTTATTCAGTGGCAGATACATGTGTACAACCTGATTCTTTACCGGCTCCCCCAGAGATAACTTGTGCTAATGCTGGGAATGATGTCAGTACTGGAAACATGTAAGTTTGTCTTTTGTCATTGTCATTTTCATTTTCTATCAGTATCTGATGGCTGGTTGTGTTTGTTTCTAGATTCAGTGATACTCTGTTCCAGAGAAGTTTCGATTCTCCTTCAGCATGGAAATCCCCTTGGTTCATCAACTCCTTTGTACCCGGTCCTAGGGTTGATACTGATATATCAATCGAGGTAAGCACAATTTCTAGCGGACGATCAATTAGATCTTCTCAAATGATGTTGTAGATTGTGTTTTGTTGTTAATACATGCATTTTTTTTTCTCTTTTCATCCTCCAGGATATAGGGTTTTTCATGAGCCCTGGCGATAACCGAAGCTATGATGCCATTGGGTTGATGAGACAGATAAGTGAGCAGACTGCTGCTGCCTATGCCAATGCCCAGGAAGCTCTGGGAGATGAAACTCCGGATACATTGTTCAAGCAAAAACTCACAGACCATGGCATTCTGGTGAGCCCAGACAACAAGCATGGCCCATCGGATCAGCCTGGGAGTAGTAGCTCCCTTTCAGCTCCAAATGTTTTGGTATGAGAGTTCGTTTCTTCTCATTTAAGCAAGTTTCGTTAGCATTTCTCTTTAAAGAAGTGGTTTTGGTTATGACCATGTTTGGAAATTCTTGTAGGTGGAGCGTCGGACCCTCGACTTCAGCGAGTGCGGGACGCCTGGGAAGGGAAAAGAAAATGTAAAGCCCCCGAATGCTAAGACCTTCTCTAGTCCTTCGACTGCATATTTGTTGAAGGGATGCAGATGATGATGGTGGCTTCTTGTAACAAGGTGGTTGTCATAATATCTAATGCCCTAGTGGTATTCAGTTTAATATTATTTTTTCAGTCAACATGTGTAAGTAGTTTTCTTGTTTGTTACAATGGCCGGATCCAGTTAATCAATTGATCAAATGAAATTCAATTCATTATCCAATGGAGTATTGATTTCAGATTTATATAGGTAATTGTAGAGTTTTTGAAAAATAAAATTCAATTCATTATTTAAGGGGGTGTACTGAATTCAAATTCATACAAATACTTGAAGAATCTTTTGAAATAATTGAATTTTGCATATTTATTGATTTCATAAACTTTTATAGAGTTAATAACGAAATTATATAGTTATATGATGGAATTTTGCAGCGTTATATTGAGTTTAAAATAATGTGATTGAGTTTTGTAGAAAATGATATTGAGTTATATAATTTGATACTTTTGTTTTGAAGAATTTTATAATCAAATTATAATTATTTTTTACTGTAAATTTTCTCACTAAATTAAAATAAAATAATATATCTAATATTACAATTTTTTTAGCATTATATAATATTAAAAATACAAAAATATAAAGTTTTTAACGACCAATGCAATTGAAAGGTTATGATCGCTAGGAATTATGCTTGCCTTAAAAATATTTTTTTTCTTTTAAAAAATAAATATATTCATGTAAAGTTTATATTATTTAGTTACTTATAATTCCTATAGAAAGTGAAATATGATAATAGATAGAGGTAAGATATATGAAATTGGTTGAGAAATCAAAAAATATAAAAACCCCAACTAATACTTTTTAAGCCTTGTATAAATTCTATATAGATCTGAATGGGGAAGGTGGTGGCTAGAGTAATCAAAAATTTGCTAAAGCATAATTTACACTAAAATATTTGTGAAACTCTGCAAAACTCTACTATTTAATAAAGTCTACAACACTCATTGATGTTTTGAATCTATCAAATTTTTATGGAGTTATGAAATGTTATAATTGAATACACCACAATTTTCTATTGCTTAAAAAAAAGCACCACAACTTTTAATGACTTTAAAATCCCTATAAAAGTATAGATTGAATATATGAAACTTTTACTAACTCTTTAAAAATTCTAATTGAATACATCTAAATTTTTAAAGACATTTAAATTCTATGAAAGTCACAATTGAATCACCCCTTAAATCTTTATGTTTTAGTGTTATTATGAGTTTGTTGCAGCTTGCATTTTTTTTGTTCGGAGCAAACAAACATGACGTCTTATTTAGTACGTTGTATTACTGATTATTTAAATCGAATAGACTAATATATTTATCGAATAATCGAATTATATATTGTACTAACTGATTGAAAATATATTATACTTGTTGGAATATATTGTACTAATTGATTGGAAATATATATTTAAAAAATGTTAAAACCATAAATCTTAATTGGATATTATTAATATTACTATTACTATTATCATTATTTGTTTATTATTTGTTATTGTTATGGGTTATGAACAGCCTAAGAGGGTAAACCATTGTTTTGATGCATAGACGTAGGACCAAGTGGTTATATTATATTGACCTTTTTAACCGTATTATTGGTGATATATAAGAATGGATGAAAATATCGGTAAATGTCGTCGAAATTTCGCTGAAATTTCAGTATTTTAGTGACAAGACCCGTCCCAACTGGACTTTGATAACCGTACCCGGTCCTGCTCCCGTCTGACAAGTCAACTGAAGTCCCAAAACTACCCTTCAACACCTGTCAGATAAGGGATAACTGCACTGATTTCCGCTCATGCCTCCGCCTCTCGATCAGCCCCGAACGTCGTGTCACGGCCTGGAGGGTCATCAAACAGAAAACGTGTGAGTGGACAAAAATAATATAATTTAAAACACATTTCGAAATACATCATTTACCCTCCAGTTTATCAAACTATGCATACATAGGGAAAAATATATGAATAACAATCACCGGCTTTCCAGCCAAATCACTTAACAAGTATCAAATCCCGGCTCTCAAGCCAAACATATGAAAACATAATCACCTGGCCACACAGACCAAAAACCCGTACTCAACACCAGTACGTAATCACAATCAACATTAAACAACACTATTCACAAGTGCACAAACAATCACATTGTCACATCCGCACTACGCGTAGGCCAACCTCGGGAACTGCACTCAAGCACCATCCGAGTCATATCCGTCATGTCTGGGGACTGCACACGCACCATCTAGACGTACCACATACTCGGGGACTGCACTCACGCACTATCCGAGTCACGTTTAGGGACTGCACTCGCACCATCCAGCATATGATCCAGTATCCACAATCACAACCACAATCCATTCCACAAACACATATCAATCACATACATGACTTCAACCAAGTCAAAAGCATTTCCAACAGGGTCTCAAGCCCAAATGTCATTTACACGTAAATCCGTAAAATCACATCGAAAACATTAAAATAATCCAGAAATCATCCTTGACTCACCAATTAAGTCAAAATATCCATTTTGAAACCTGTTTGACTCTGGGCCTAGCCTAAAACATCACTTGCACATTTCTAGTAAAACGTGCCCGAAAGACCGATTAAAGTAATCATTAAATCACACATAACCATGTCACATCATCAGGACATCATTGCAATGCAAATCATGCAATCAATCATGTAAAACATTTAACTATGCATGCATAATGGTTTATAAAACAAACATCCACTCACACGCCGTCCAAATCGCCCGATTCCGAGCTGCACGCCTTTCCGTAATTTTCGACACTTGCCCGGAATCCCAAGTCCTGCCCAAAATCATTATTCGGGGTCACTAACAACTCAATTTACATCATATCAATTCCCCATAATTTTTTGGGAATTAAATATTAATTTAAAACATAACATAAACCTTCGGACCCTCGAAACATTATCGAGACGGTGTCCGATTGACTCGAAACTAACTCCAAAATGTTCGTTACATTACATAGAGTAAAACACCTGTTGAACACTTCCCTAGAAAACTCACCACGCGTTCTCACGCGCCGCCCAAGTGGCTGCGTGTGAACAGTGGTGCAACAGTGTCATCGTTCTTACCCGATTCACTATCATACATGTAACGATCCGGACGTTCAAACAAGGGAAATTTGGAAAATTTGAAGAAAAGGATGATTTTGCCCCTAGGTAACGGGCGAACGGTTGACTTTTTGCTCGGACGATCAAACTGACTTTGACCGATGACTGTGACGTAGTCCGGGACGTCACGAGTTCATAGACAGGTGGCACACCTGATTCCGACATTCGAGGAGGAAGTTATGACGTTCGGAAGTCCAAGGGCGTTTTCGTAATTAGGACGAAAAGGGGAAAAATGTTGACTTTTTGATTGACCACTAGTTTTCACTCAATTCAAGGACCTTTAGAGAGGTCTCGATGCCCTGAGTCCGTAGACAGGCGGCACGCTAAAACGGACATCGGACGGTTGAGATACATGTCTAAAAATAGAAGGGCATTTTGGTAATTTTGTGCAGGAGGGCAAAATTGTAAATTCACACAGAGGCACTGTTTGAAACTGGGAAGCAGGGGGCTGAACCACCGTGCCTGGTTGGTCTGTCCAGGGGATTGTTTAACGGTTAGTGGCTTTGGGGCATGAGTGGGTGTGCTTGAAACAAGTGCACAGTGTATGGGTTGGTGTTTTTAAAACGGTGCTGGTGTTTTTGAGGTGAAAAGCAGAGTATGGGCCGGAGTGTATGTGTGCACGAGTGAGGTTGGGAATGGAGCACCGTTGTGGTCGAATTGTTTATGCATTTTAGTGAGGGAACAGAGACAGAAGTCTGAGCACGGGTTGTGTTGGTTGAGGTTGAGTGCGGGGAACAGATGCACAGTGAACTGTGCATGATGCTTTGAAATGGAAAAACAGAGACCGTTGAACCATTGCTAGTTTCGACCTCCCCAATAACGGTTTGAGAGAAAATGGGAGCTGGAGAGGAATGAGAGAAATAGAGAGATTAAAATGAAGAGGAAAAACGGGGAGGACGACCCCAGGAACACTGAACCCGCCCGAAAACCCCAATTACGAACTCAAAATCAAATTTTAATTTGGGCGGCAAATTGATGAAATCAGAGGTGAGGTTGAGCTTCTAGACGTCCAAACGAGTCGTGTAACACCCCGGAAATTCGAGGATTATAATAATGTAATTTAATGTATGAATTGACCTTTTTACCCTTGTGAATGGTATGGCCAAATTGTTGACTTTTTGATTTATGGGTTAGATGGACTTTGACCAATGACAGTGACGTAGTTCGGGACGTCACGAGTCCATAGACAGGTGGCACGTCCAATTCGGACGATCAGGGTAAAAGTTATGACTATCGGGAGTTCATGGGCATTACCGTAATTTGGACGATAGGGGCGAAAACGTTGACTTTTCGTTTGACAACTAATTTTTACATGACTCAGGGACCGTTAGGTATGTCTCGATGCCCTGAGTCCGTAGACAGGCGGCACGCCGAAATCGGACTTCGTATGGCTGAGTTACGGGTCTAGAAAGTGAAGGGCATTTTGGTAATTACTTGAACCAGGGACATTTTGGTCATTTTGCCCTGGTTACTGTAGCAACCGCGGGGCGGCCATGGACGGCACCACCATGTGCGGTGGATCAGTGTGCAATTGTTTATGCTAGTGTGTGCTGGAAAGAAAGGGCTGTCTATTGCTTTAGAATGTGGGTTGTACCATCCACCTTGCACGGTCGAATTGATTAATTGAAGATTCGAAGCTTTGCAGGAAACTTTCTCAGTGGCCAAGCTGGGTTTCCACGAGCTGTTGAGTGGCACTGATAGTTTAAACTGAGTGGAAATTGGGTAAGCTTCATTCTGCTGTTGAAGAAACTGAGAATTGGAGAGAAAAACCAGAGAAACCATTTCGGGGAAAATTGGAGGGAAAATCGGGTTTTGATTTCTGGTGACTGTTGGACCAACCTAAACATTGAGTGAGCTTTCTGGGAGTGTTTAGAACACCTCCATATCGAAATCGAGGGCAACCAGCCACGGTGGAGCTGGGACGGAGGCTGTCGTTTTCAGAGGAATTTCAGACGTTTGGACAGCTACTTCCAGGTAACGTTTTGTTCAATTGATCATTCCTTATAGTTCGTTTTAGTCCTATGATGCTTCCTGGAAGGTTAATTTGATTTTGGTTTGGAAACTAGTGAGTTGGGATGATCAACCCGTTTGGCTGATCACGGGTCGAATGGCCAGTTAAAGGACTTGTCGAGGAAAATTAATGTCACAGAACTTAAATTGGAAGAATAATAAACATGTTAGGATCAAATTGGATTGAAATCAAGTAGGAATTGATGGGTAATCAACCGGGTCAAGCCGCGGGTGGCAGGCCCGTATTACAGACAAACAGGCGAAGGTGGTGACACTGTAGCTACAGTGTCAGGCGCGTGACTTTCACGCGCAGCCACTTTGGGCGGCGTGTGAGGGCGCGTTGGACCTTATCTCCGATCACGATCAACATGACTTTTGTTCCTCTCATCATTCTGAGCATTTTTGATGAATTAACCATGTTGATCTGAGATAGTTTGGGAGGGTCAGTTTAGGGCCGGTTGTCTCGGGAAACGTGTTGGACGGTTTCCCCGAGCCGGTTTCTGTTTCGGACCTTTTGGATAAATGTGTAAGACTAATAGTGACCCTTACGTGTGATTTGGACTGACAGGAATTGTACGATAATCCCGGTACAAGTTCGTACGCGCAGGTTCACCGCGGGATCGTACTGTGGGTGGGCCCGATTTCATTAAACACTTGCATGCTTAAATGTTTTCCGATTTACTTATATGTTCACATGCTGGAATCAAGAAATGGTTTTGATGATATTGAAATTACGATTATGGCACGTTTCACGGTATTTGGGTTTGAAACCCGTCTGATGAAACTTAATGATCGGTTTGGATTTTATCTATGTATATATATGTTTTGCATGTGGATATCAATAAAATGTATTTGGTACTGCACTGTATAGATCCATTCTTATAATACTGTCTCCTCCGGATGTGGTACCCCGGAGTGGTCATGGCGCATTGCCTGCGAGGGGTCATTCTACGGAGGAACCGGACCGTAAAATGACTTAGGAGCAGGATTGCTTATTTGACATCAGGGACGTCGAGCGTCTAGGATGCTAGGCATTTGAGATGACGTACCCGGATAGGGTTCGGGGATTGGACTCGGAATTGAGACCCGAGTGGCACGCGTAGCCTTGAGACTGTGACCTTATTGGACGCCAGGGACGTCAGGGACGTCAGGCATCTGGAATGTCAGGATCGGAGCGTATAGTGCAGTCGCTAAAACTATCTTATGATTTTATTACATGCCTTATGGTTCATACTATATGATTTATGGTTTTAAATTCTGATACATGCATGTTTGGAAAACGGAGGGGTAAATTATATGATTTACTGATTAAATGATTTTATAAACTTGAGTTTTGGCCCACTCACCCTTAATGTTTTGGTAACCCCTCCAGGTCGTGCTACTGAGGTAGAGGAGGAACCTGAGGCTGAGGCATAGATCTACTTCTGCGTACCTGAACCCCTGTTGGGTGGTTTACCCGCAGGTTTATTTTAGAGTCGTGCTCACAACTTGTAATTTTGGATTTCATCCCTTGTCTGACATCTGTTTAATTCGGATTTGATGTATAACTTTAATTTGGTTATTTATGCATTTGATGTTTTGAGGTTAAAATTGGTATGAATTTTGGGTGTCAGACGGGAGCAGGGCACGTCCCCTTTGTGGTCCCTGTGGGATCGGGGCTGGTCATGTTAGCTTGGTATCAGAGCACTAGGTTGTGGTTAGCATGCTAGACTAGCTATTAGTACTAGTTACTTTTCGAGTTTAAGGATAATGTTAACTGATCTATACCTCTTGACAATTGGTTATGCCTCCAAGGAGGATTCCTCATACACGAACTGGCAAGGATCTAGAAAAGGAAATGGAATGCGCAAGCATTGAGCGGGGCTCAACGTCTGGGAGCCACACCCTTCAACGGGGGATCGAACCCCGAAGATGTTCATGACTGGATCACCAAATGGGAAAGGATCTTCACGGTGATGCACTGCCCTCCGGGCGAACGGGTGACCTTGGCGGGCTTCTTACTGGAAGGAGGAGCCTACCAGTGGTGGCACGGCCTTGAAATGTCTGGATGGTCTGTCCATACCACTACTTGGGAAGCTTTCCGTTCCCGATTTCTGGACCAGTACTACCCGCGATCATTTCGCGCGGCACTGGAGGCTGAGTTCCTGCGGCTGGAGCAGGGGGATATGTCCGTTGCGGACTACGAGCAGACTTTCGGGAAACTTTCCCGGTTCGCTCCATCATTCGTGAGCACAGAGGAGGACAAATGCCAAAGGTTTGAACTTGGACTCCGAGGGGAGATCCGGGCAAGTGTGACTGCTGCTACTCATGCTTCTCTAAGAGATATGGTCGACGCTGCGGTACGTGTTGAGGCCAGTCTGGCGGCACACCAGACACGACAGCCTTCGGGCGAAGGGCGACGTCAGGATCGCCCACAACGTGGGCCAACGGGCCAGAAGAACAATAAGGGAGGAGGCTACATGGGAGCACCCTCATCCTTTAAAGGTCGTGGCTGGTCAGGTCGACGTGGAGGCTCTCAGGGCCGAGGATCAGGATACAACTCTGGGTAGCGTTCATCTTGGAGCGGTGCTTCTGGTGGGCATTCGGACAGGCCGAGGCCAGTAACCTGTTTTGCTTGCGGAGAGGAGGGCCACTATGCCTGTGATTGCCCGATGTTGTCCAAGAGCAACGACGCTGGGGGCTCTAGTGTGGTGCAGAGCATGGCTTCCCACACTAATGGAGGTCGCGGTCAGGGAGGTGACCGTGGTGCTGGGCGTGGCGCGCGCAGACGCGGACGGAATGGAGGGCCTAGGACTCAGGTGTTTGCAATGACCCAGCAGCAGGCGAGGACTGCCCCAGGCGTGGTTACAGGTACACTACATATCCTAAACCTTCTTGTGCGTGTGTTGATGGATACTGGGGCTACACATTCTTTTATTTCGAGGAGTTGTGCTGGTATGCTTGATTGTGTGGTATCAGCCTTAGATTGCGAAATGGGTGTTGGCACCCCGATGGGCATCGTGTACCTTGTGAATCAGGTGATTCGGAGGTGCCCGGTGAGAATTGAGGATGTGGATTTGCCAGCGGACTTGATTATTCTGGATATCCACGACTTCGATGTAATTTTGGGGATGGATTGGCTATCGGAGCATGGGTCGCTCATCGATTGCTGTAGCAAGCAAGTGATTCTGCGAAGCCCGGGTTTGCCGGAGGTTATCTTTCAGGGGGAGCGTGACGGTTCGCCTCCTGAAGTGATTTCTTCACTTACTGCTACCAAACTTCTACGTAAGGGATGCCAGGGTTATCTGGCGCATGTCGTGTCGGAACGGGTTGATACTCCGGGTATCGACGACATACCAGTGGTACGTGAGTTTCCGGATGTATTCCCGGAAGACTTACTTGGATTACAACCATCACGGGAGATCGAGTTTACAATTGAACTACTCCCCGGTACCCGACCTATCTCCCAGGCACCATACCGGATGGCGCCGGCCGAGTTACGAGAACTCAAAACTCAATTGCAGGAGTTGGTGAATTTGGGATACGTCCGACCGAGTACTTCACCGTGGGGAGCACCGGTGTTGTTCGTAAAGAAGAAGGAGGGGAGTCTCCGTTTGTGTATTGACTATCGACAACTCAACAAGGTGACACTGAGGAACCAGTATCCTCTACCCAGGATCGATGACCTTTTTGACCAGTTGCGGGGAGCACAGCGCTTTCCGAAGATTGATTTGCGGTCTGGGTATCACCAATTGAGGATTTCGAAGGAGGATATTCCGAAAACTGTTTTTCGAACCCATTACGGACACTACGAGTTCCTTGTTATGCCTTTTGGTTTGACGAATGCTCCAGCAACATTCATGGATCTGATGAACCTGGTCTTCCGACCCTACTTGGATAAGTTCGTGATTGTGTTCATCGATGATATCTTGGTGTACTCGAGGTGTGACCGAGCACATGAGGAACATCTACGGTTGGTGTTGGAGAAGCTGAGACAAGAACAATTGTACGTCAAGCTGAGCAAGTGTCAGTTTTGGCTGCGCAGTATTGGTTTTCTGGGACATGTGATATCAACGGATGGGATTAGCGTGGATCCCCAGAAAACGGAAGCGGTGACCAACTGGGCTAGACCGACAACAGTAACGGAGGTGCGGAGTTTTGTCGGGTTAGCAGGTTACTACCGGAGATTCGTGGAGGGTTTCTCCAAAATTGCTGCACCATTGACTCGATTGACTCGGAAGGGAGTGAAGTTTATTTGGGACGAGCAGTGTGATCGGAGTTTTCAAGAATTGAAGGATCGATTGACCACTACACCTGTCCTTGCATTGCCGGATGATAGTGGAGAGTTCGTGGTCTTTAGTGACGCATCACTACAAGGTCTGGGCTGCGTGTTGATGCAGACTGGAAAGGTTATCGCCAACGCATCCCGGCAGCTAAAGACTCATGAGTTGAACTACCCTACCCATGATTTGGAGTTGGCAGCGGTGGTTCACGCCCTAAAAATCTGGAGACATTACCTTTTCGGCGCAACGTGCCGGATATACACCGACCACCAGAGCCTAAAGTACCTATTCACTCAGAAGGAGCTTAACATGAGACAACGGAGATGGTTAGAGCTGCTGAATGATTATGGCCGTACAATTGAGTACCATCCGGGTAAGGCCAATGTGGTGGCAGATGCACTCAGCAGGAAGTCAGCGGGATCGGTTGCACACCTAGGGATGGTGTATCTTCCTTTGCTGGTGGAACTCCGGAAGGCGGGAGTTATTTTGGATACGGATGAGCATGGAGCTTTGTTGGCCAGCTTCCATGTACGACCAATGCTGATTGATCGGATCATCGAAGCGCAATTTCAGGATCCGATACTCTGTGTTTACAGGATTGAGGTCGATGCGGATGGGAAGCAGGATTTTACCATCCGGGATGATGAAGCACTTGTGAAATTGGGCCGTTTGTGTGTACCTGCAGTGGCAGAGTTACGGGCCGAGATTCTTGAGGAGGCCCATAGTTCGGCTTATGTTATGCATCCGGGAGGTACAAAGATGTACCGTACCCTCCGGAACCATTATTGGTGGCCAGGAATGAAGAAAGATATTGCTGAGTTCATGAGCAGATGCTTAACCTGTCAGCAGGTTAAGGCGGAACGGCAGAGACCTTATGGGGCTATGCAGCCACTTCCGAAACCCGAGTGGAAGTGAGATCACATCACCATGGACTTCGTCTTTAAGTTACCAAGGACTCAGAGTGGAGTTGACGGAGTATGGGTGATCGTGGACCGGCTAACCAAGTCAGCCCATTTTCTGCCAATTCAGAAGACCTATAAACCTAACCGACTGGCTCAATTGTTCGTAAAGGAAATCATACGATTGCATGGTACGCCGGAATCGATCGTGATCCGCGTTTCACTTCCAGGTTCTGGCGGAGTTTGCAAACTACTTTGGGGACAACCCTACGTTTCAGTACTGCTTTCCATCCACAGACCGATGGACACTCTGAAAGTACCATTCAGACCCTGGAGGACATGATGAAGTCTTGTGTACTACAGTTTCGGGATTCATGGGATACTCATTTTCCATTGATGGAATTCACTTACAACAACAGCTATCAGGCAAGTATCGGGATGGCACCCTATGAGGCACTGTATGGTCGACAGTGCAGGACACCTATCTGCTGGATGGAGATAGGGGAGCGAGCGGCCGTGGGGCCAGAACTGATGGACTTAACCCAGGAAACTGTTCGGGTTATCAAGGAAAGATTGAAGGCGGCACAGAATCGCCAGAAGAGTTATGCCGATCGACGGATTCGAGACTTGGAATTTGAAGTGGGAGATTTTGTCTTCCTGAAGTTATCTCCGTGGAAGGGGATTATCCATTTTGGTCGACGGGGGAAACTGAGTCCTCGTTTTATCGGACCATATGAGATCATGGAGAGGATTGGCCGGGTCGCATACAGATTGGCACTACCTCCAGAACTTTCTAGAGTTCACGATGTTTTCCACATATCGATGCTGCGGAAGTACGTACATGATGCTTCTCATGTACTGGAGGAACAACCTATCGAACTCCTGGAGGAACAACCTATCGAACTCCGAGAGGATTTGAGTTTTGAGGAACAACCAGTGCAGATTTTGGATCGGAAGGAGAAGGTACTACGTCGGAAGACGATCCCTCTCGTGAAGATTCTCTGGAGAAACCAGAATGTGGAAGAAGCCACATAGGAGCCCGATGCTCAGATGCGAGAGCAATTTCCTTATTTGTTTCTTTGAAATTTTGGGACGAAATTTCTTAAGGAGGGAAGGTTGTAACACCCCGGAAATTCGAGGATTATAATAATGTAATTTAATGTATGAATTGACTTTTTTACCCTTGTAAATGGTATGGCCAAATTGTTGACTTTTTGATTTATGGGTCAGATGGACTTTGACCAATGACAGTGACGTAGTTCGGGATGTCACGAGTTCATAGACAGGTGGCACGTCCAATTCGAACGATCAGGGTAAAAGTTATGACTATCGGGAGTTCATGGGCATTACCGTAATTTGGACGATAGGGGCGAAAACGTTGACTTTTCGTTTGACAACTAATTTTTACATGACTCAGGGACCGTTAGGTATGTCTCGATGCCCTGAGTCCGTAGACAGGCGGCACGCCGAAATCGGACTTCGTATGGCTGAGTTACGGGTCTAGAAAGTGAAGGGCATTTTGGTAATTACTTGAACCAGGGACATTTTGGTCATTTTGCCCTGGTTACTGTAGCAACCGCGGGGGGACCATGGACGACACCACCATGTGCGGTGGATCAGTGTGCAATTGTTTGTGCTAGTGTGTAGTGGAAAGAAAGGGCTATCTATTGCTTTAGAATGTGGGCTGAACCATCCACCTTGCACGGTCAAATTGATTAATTGAAGATTCGAAGCTTTGCAGGAAACTTTCTCAGTGGCCAGGCTGGGTTTCCACGAGCTGTTGAGTGGCATTGATAGTTTAAACTGAGTGGAAATTGGGTAAGCTTCATTCTGCTGTTGAAGAAACTGAGAATTGGAGAGAAAAACCAGAGAAACCATTTCGGGGAATCAACCGGGTCAAGCCACGGGTGGCAGGCCCGTATTACAGACAAACGGGTGAAGGTGGTGACACTGTAGCTACAGTTTCAGGCGCGTGACTTTCACGCGCAGCCACTTTGGGAGGCGCGTGAGGGCGCATTGGACCTTATCTCCGATCACGATCAACATGACTTTTGTTCCTCTCATCATTCTGAACATTTTTTATGAATTAACCATGTTGATCTGAGATAGTTTGGGAGGGTCAGTTTAGGGCCGGTTGTCTCGGGAAACGTGTTGGACGGTTTCCCCGAGCCGGTTTCTATTTCGGACCTTTTGGATAAATGTGTAAGACTAATAGTGACCCTTACTTGTGATTTGGACTGACAGGAATTGTACGATAATCCCGGTACAAGTTCGTACGCGTAGGTTCACCGCGGGATCGTACTGTGAGTGGGCCCGATTTCATTAAACACTTGCATGCTTAAATGTTTTCCGATTTACTTATATGTTCACATGCTGGAATCAAGAAATGGTTTTGATGATATTGAAATTACGATTATGGCACGTTACACGGTATTTGGGTTTGAAACCCGTCTGATGAAACTTAACGATCGGTTTGGATTTTATCTATGTATATATATGTTTTGCATGTGGATATCAATAAAATGTATTTGGTATAATACTGTCTCCTCCGGATGTGGTACCCCAGAGTGGTCATGGCACATTGCCTGCGAGGGGTCATTCTACGGAGGAACCGGACCGTAAAATGACTCAGGAGCAGGATTGCTTATTTGACGTCAGGGACGTCGAGCATCTAGGACGCAAGGCATTTGAGATGCCGTACCCGGACAGGGTTCGGGGATTGGACTCGGAATTGAGACCCGAGTGGCACGCATAGCCTTGAGACTGTGACCTTATTGGACGTCAGGGACGTCAGGCATCTGGGATGTCAGGATCGGAGCGTATAGTGCAGTGGCTAAAACTATCTTATGATTTTATTACGTGCCTTATGGTTCATACTATATGATTTATGGTTTTAAATTCTGATGCATGCATGTTTGGAAAACGGAGGGGTAAATTATATGATTTACTGATTAAACGATTTTATAAACTTGAGTTTCGGCCCACTCACCCTTAATGTTTTAGTAACCCCTCCAGGTCGTGCTACTGAGGTAGATGAGGAACCTGAGGCTGAGGCATAGATCTACTTCTGCGTACCTGAACCCCTGTTGGGTGGTTTACCCGCAGGTTTATTTTAGAGTCGTGCTCGCAACTTGTAATTTTGGATTTCATCCCTTGTCTGACATCTGTTTAATTCAGATTTGGTGTATAACTTTAATTTGGTTATTTATGCATTTGATGTTTTGAGGTTAAAATTGGTATGAATTTTGGGTGTCAGACGAGAGCAGGGCACGTCCCCTTTGTGGTCCCTGTGGGATCGGGGCTGGTCCTGTCAAGTCGAACGGGATCGACAGTGAAGAAATTGGTGAAGAGATGAGCCCAGACGATATTTGAGTTCAGCTTTAGAGATTCCAATTGAGTTGGAATGGTTCGAGGGATTCGAGCTTGCAATTGAGATAGAAGACAGGTTTCTGGTAGTCCTGCGAAGTTTTTGGTTCGATCAATTGCAGAAAAACGATGAGGATTGATGAACTTCAAGGAATGAACAGTGGTCGGAGGTTCATCGGAAACTCAAGCTGGAATTGACGATTTAAGGTAAGGTATAATGAAATTAAAGTTACAGACCCATAATTAGATTCATAACGATGATTTAGACTGAATCAATTGAAGAAAACGAATTGAGATTCGCAGGGATTGGACCGGGTCAATACGCTGGTTAAATTACCCGTTTAGCTGACGGCCGGGTGAGAACGATGAACAGTGTGGCTACTGTAGCAGGTGCGTGAGTTTCACGCGCATCCACTCACGAAGATGCGTGAGGGCGCGTGGGCCTGATTCTCAAGGTGAGTTCAACACGACTTTTGTCCCACACAATGTAGCGATCATTTTAGCATTGATTTCGAAATAGTCGGACACCGTTTCAATGTTGTTCCGAGGGTCCGATGGTTTATGTTACGTTTTTAACTAACGTTTAATTTCCAAAAATTTATGGGAAATTAGTATGCTGTTATTTGAGTCCTTTGTGACACTAGAGAATGATTTTGGACAGGATTCGAGATTTCTGGAAAATGTCAGAAATTACGGAAACGCGTGCAGCGCGAAAGCGAGCGTTATGGACGGTGTGTGAGTGAACTTTGCTTTCTAAAGTTTAATGCATGCATAAATGTTTCTATGATTTCTATGATTATGATTATGACTTGTGATAATTACGATTTTCATATTTATACGTATTTTGACATGCCATACGTAACTGCACGTATTTCGAGACTATGATTTCTCCTATGCTTTGATGATGGTTTAATGAACGATTTCAGATGATTTGTGCGTGTCATGTTTTGAGGATGTTTTGATTATGATTGTGAGTATGACTTACGGTTTTGACATGTATTTCGAGATTATTATGGTTTTGCTCATTTTACGAGATTTCGAGGATATTGTGATTTTGTCTTGGTTTTGATGCTTTGACCTTGGGATTTGAAATATGATTTGACTTCAAAGTTTTAAAACGGATTTTGGGAAAATTTGATTTCGGGCTTGATGTCCAGGGAATTAAAGTAATTTTGATGAACAAGATTCGGATTTCGGAAACGAGAAGGTGGATTTCCGGATTTGGGTTCGGGATGATGTTTCCTGATGCTAGCTTACGAAATCATTATTGCGAATTCGGATTCGGGAATGGATGAAGAATATGATTGGGATTTTAATGTGAAACTCGGACATGAGTTCCATTTCGATTAAGTGTGATCTCGGATTTAACTTGGGAAATTAGTTTACAATGGATTCTGGATTTTTTGTGATTTATAAATGGGTTTGGGTTTAAAGACCCGGTACTATTGCTGGATGATGTTTTGGGTTTAAAGATCCGGATGAGATATGACGGGAGAGGGCCCGGATTGGGTTTAAAGACCCGGATGAGATGTGACGGGGGCGGGCCCGGATTGGGTTTAAAGACCCGGATTGAGTTTAAAGACTCGAGAGTTTAAAGACTCGATTACTGTGATGAGTTTAAAGAATGGGTTATTGTGATATCCCCCCGAGGCCTATTGATTATGTTCTGAGTTTAAAGACTCGTTGATATCCCGGGAAGACCTGATATATGTGAGTTTAAAGACTCGGTAATTGATATCCAACAAAACTGATTGACTTGTGATTTGTTGTTGATCTTTGATGTTTTCGGATGTGTTGGGCAGTGGCCCGGTTTTTATGGTTTGATGGATTTGGATTATGTTGTGTACTTGGATTTGATTCATGGTTTTGGGCTGAGGCCCTGTGTTTATGATTGCGGGCTAAGACCCGAAGGTTAAGAAAAGGAAAATGATTTGATTTTCGTACACTGTTTTCTTATATTGGAAATGAAACGGATTGCGAAATGATTTTCGAATGCATGCATTGGTTTTACGTGGAGGGTAGAAATGTCTTTCTGCAACTGTTTTATAACTGCTTCTTTTTTGTCCACTCACACCTTTTGTGTTTTATTGACCCTCCAGGTCGTGGCGCGTTGATCGAGGCTGATCGAAAGGTGGAGGCATGAGTGAGTACGCGTGTGGCTATCCCTGGTTTGGCAAGCACTGAGGGTAATTTGGGAACTTCAGTCGACTTGTCAGACGGGAGCAGGACGAGGCACGTTTATCAATGTCCCTTCGGGGGCGGTCCTGTCAATTTGGTATCAAAGCACTAGGTTGCTAATTCTGTTGCCACATCATGCCTCCGAAGTGTAAGCCTCGTGCGTGACCTGGCAGTGAGATGGGTAGACGAGGGTGTACGAGACCTCGTGATAGATCTCGGACAAGATTGACCCTGGGTTGAGTGTCAGATGTCATGTAGAATACATTGTGAACTACTATTTGTTAGCTGTAGAATTGTGTGGGTCGCAAGGAAGAATGAGCCTAGTGGCTAGAGAGATTGCATAATCGAGTAGGTTGTACTCGTGATGAGATTATTCACAGTGAATTCCTTAAGTGGAATGCATGTTTAAAGAGTCTAAAATGTGATGGGATACCTCTTAGGCCTTATCGGTCGTATAAGATATGGTTGAGCATTAGTATTGGCTCGGCGACCGGGTATGTCAGTGATGGCATGATTGATTGGTATGAGATTGGATTCAGGAGGAGTCGAGATTTGGATGCCGGACTGAAATGAGTCAAGATATTGATTAGGGGCTTGAGATGAGCCATGGTAAGGTATCAAGGCTCGAAAGGAACCAGAAAGGCTGATTGAGGAACGTTTGGAACTTAGGAGGCCAAGGATTGGTATATGGTCAGGTACTGAGGAGTTAAGAAATGATGGCTTGATCTTGTTTTGGACTTGTGGGACATGTCAGTGTCCTTAGTGACTGAGGTTCGGGCGGAGACCCGAGGGATACAAGGAATTGGAATTAGGAGATAGTCCAGTTCAGTGGGACGCAAGTCGGGTCCACTGGGAAGTAAAGTAACAAGGGTAATTACATGGTAATAGTTGTGATTGTGAGTCTTCTTGTCACACCATAAAGAACTGGTTATATAGAGAGATGGCACTATTGGGGTGTGGTAGAGTGAGGATTGGCTCCTATATTGGTTGTTGATATGGCAAGAGTGGGGAGAGTTGGCGGAGCTCGTGATGGACCATAGGGGCGTGGTCAGTTGGGACCACATGCCGGGGGATTTGTAATTCCTTCGTAGGAAGCCTGAGTAGCCCTGGATTGATGGTCTGGATACCTATTACTTGTGGTCATGATGTAAGTTTAACCCGGACGTATGTATTGGGTAGGTCCCAGGCTATTCACTCTTCCATGTCTTGAGATTGGCTATTGGCTTGGGTATGGTGTTGTTTTGATTGGTTATGGTATGGAAGTTGTTGAACCGACTCGAGTTACCTATGTGGTACTTTGATAATAGTTATGTGGTAACCTTGGTAATATTATATGGTAAAATCGGTGAGACTTAAGGGGGGGTAGACCAATCGAGGTGAGGTTACCCAGGATGACGGGTATCGTTCGCCTAGTGGCTGACTTAGATTTGGATGAATTGGATATCACCCTTGGAATGGATTGGTTGATGACCCATGAGATTTATATCGAGTATGTTGATTTTAGAGTGATATGTGGAATCTAGGATTCCAGAGGTTATGTTTCAAGGAGACTCGAGGGTGTTACCCTCTAGGATGATTTTGATCCTCACAACCAATAGATGGTTGGTATGAGGCATTCAAGGTTACTGGTCACGTGTGCGGTGTCTGTGCTTCGTGTATGAGACGCCTAGTGAGGGCTGAGGATGCCCAGATTTCCCAACCTATCCTTGAGGTTCTGCCAGGATGGGGTTTTTCTAGGATGAGGAATTGAGTTACGATGATTTGAGGTTACATGTTGGTTATGGACGACTTAATGAGGTAACAGTATGGAATAAGGATTCCGTATCACGAGCTAAGATTAAGAGAGGCCAACATAGTGGTGATCGTTGATTTTGAGTAAAAGAGATAAAAGGATAATGGTCGGATTTGGTATGGCTAAGGTTAGTTGATGGTGATACCCTTGGATAGCCATAGATGAGAGATGAGGAGTTGGGTAGTCTGACCACATTTAAGTGATGTAAGGTACCACGATTGATGATTGGTTGGAGTACTTACATGTACCGATGGGCGTGTGATGTACTGAATAGGTGGATTGAATATGCCCTCAGAAAAAGAGATAGTTGAATAAGTGTTAGGTCTGTTAGACGAGAGTAGGTTTGGGGGACGTGAGTTGGTCTAAGACTTGTTGGAGACCACAGAGGGTTGTAAGGGGGTTCTCTACATGTTTTCTAGTTATGGTGATTGACCCGGAAGTAGGTCAGAGTTATTGGAACTGAGAACTGAGTGTTGATTGGTTGGTGTCCTCCTATGTACAGAGGAGTGTGTGAGATACTGGACGGATGTAGTGAATGCCTCAGGGCGAATCATATAGTTAAATAAGTGCTAGGTCTAGTTGAACGAATAACGGTCGGGACTAGAGTGAATCCTAGGAAAAACAGACGTTTTGGTCAATGGAGATGAGAACTGAGATATAATGGTTACAAGTGGAGAAACGGTGACTTATGTTCAATCACTCACTATGAGATTTTGGATTCGGTTAGTCGGGTGTTGATGTTACTTGAACCCTCAGAAGTTGACCTTCCTTGTATGAGTTGAGATCGACCCACGGGGTTAAGTATGCAGAGGTCACATACCTTTAGGAAGGAATGTACGAGTACTGCATCAACCATTAGGATTAGTAAGAATGGATAAAAAGAAAGGCTTAGTGCGTGATAAGGTGATGGTCGGAATATTTTGAGATTACGACCACATTGGCGGATCAGATACTATTTGGGGAGAGGATTGTCTCGTTGATAACTTGAGGATAGGTGAAATCTTGTTAGTTATGGAACTCCATAGGATTGGAGTAGTACTTGATTTCCGATAACTTGAACAGTTGGCCCCCAACTCCAGGACCATACTAGGTTTATGGTGGAGTCGAAGTTAAGAAAGGGATGTGATTTGCGATATAGTATGAATGATTGTACTAAGTGTGTATTGGCAATAGGAAGGAATCAGGAGGAAAAGTTAAAATCGTTATACATAGTGACCCTGGGAAAGGGATTTGGTGTAATTGACCTAGTGAGGGGAATGAGTTTCCGAGTTATTGCACCTTATGAGTTTATGGGCCTGGTGGCCTGATGACATATGTGAGGATTTAGCCATTGGATCATGTCACGAGTGGATATATGTAAACGAGAAGATCTGACTGATCCCTGTGTATCTTGGATTGTGTGGACTCGAACGTGAGCTAGGCTACATATTTCGAGTAAGTTTATGGTATGACTGCCCATGGGGCAGGGGTTTATAGGAGGATTGAGGTTGGTAGTACGATTATATACGTTGGGAATGACCTATACCCGTTTGAGGGTGTTTCTGTTCGTGATTTTAGTAGAGATGTATCCTCGGAAAATTTTACGGCTCCCACTAATTGGAATTTCGAGGATGAAATTCTTTAAGGGGGGTAGATTGTAACGACCCGGACGTTCAAACAAGGGAAATTTGGAAAATTTGAAGAAAATGACGATTTTTCCCCTAGGTAATGGGCGAACGATGAACTTTTTGCTCGGGCGGTCAAACGAACTTTGATCGATGACTGTGACGTAGTTCGAGACGTCACGAGTTCATAGACAGGTGGCACGCCCGATTCCGACATTCGAGGAGGAAGTTATGACGTTCGGAAGTCCAAGGGCGTTTTCATAATTAGGACGAAAAGGGGGAAAATGTTGACTTTTTGATTGACCACTAATTTGCACTCAATTCGAGGTCCGTTAGGTAGGTCTCGATGCCCCGAGTCCGTAGACAGGCAGCACGCTGAAAACGGACATCGGACGGTTGAGATACGGTTCTAGAACGAGAATGGCATTTTGGTAATTTTGTGCAGGAGGGCAAAATAATAAATTCGCACAGAGGCACTGTTTGAAACCGAGAAGTAGGGGGCTGAACCACCATGCCTGGGTGGTCTGTCTAGGGGATTGTTTAATGGTTAGTGGCTTTGGGGAGTGAGTGGATGTGCTTGAAACAAGTGCACAGTGTGTGGGTTGGTGTTTTTAAAACGGTGCTGGTGTTTTTGAGGTGAAAAACAGAGTATGGGCAGGAGTGTGTGTGTGGACGAGTGAGGTTGGGAATGGAGCACCGTTGTGGTCGAATTGTTTATGCATTTTAGTGAGGGAACAGAGACAGAAGACACAGCACAGGTTGTGTTGGTTGAGGTGGAGTGCGGGGAACAGATGCACAGTGAACTGTGCTGATGCATTAAAATGGAAAAACAGAGACCGTTGAACCATTGCTAGTTCGACCTCCCCAATAACGGTTTGAGAGAAAATGAGAGCTGGAGAGGAATGAGAGAAATAGAGAGATTAAAATGGAGAGGAAAAACGGGGAGGAAGACCCCAGGAACACTGAACCCGCCCGAAAACCCCAATTACGAACTCAAAATCAAATTTTAATTTGGGCGGCAAATAGATGAAATCAGAGGTGAGGTTGAGCTTCTAGATGTCCAAACGAGTCGAACGGGATCGACAGTGAAGAAATTGGTGAAGAGATGAGCCCAGACGACATTTGAGTTCAGCTTTAAAGATTCCAGTTGAGTTGGAATGGTTCGAGGGATTCGAGCTTGCAATTGAGATAGAAGACAGGTTTCTGGTAGTCCTGTGAAGCTTTTGGTTTGATCAATTGCAGAAAAACAATGAGGATTGATAAACTTCAAGGAATGAACAGTGGTCGGAGGTTCATCGGAAACTCAAGCTGGAATTGACTGTTTAAGGTAAGGTATAATGAAATTAAAGTTACAGACCCATAATTAGATTCATAACGATGCTTTAGACTGAATCAATTAAAGAAAACGAATTGAGATTCGCAGGGATTGGACCGGGTCAATACGCGGGTTAAATGACCCGTTTAGCTGACGGCCGAGTAAGAACGATGAACAGTGTGGCTACTGTAGCAGGTGCGTGAGTTTCACGCGCATCCACTCACGAAGATGCGTGAGGGTGCGTGGGCCCGATTCTCAAGGTGAGTTCAACACGACTTTTGTCCTACACAATGTAGCGAACATTTTAGCATTGATTTCGAAATAATCGGACACCGTTTCAATGTTGTTCCGAGGGTCCGAAGGTTTATGTTACGTTTTTAACTAACGTTTAATTCCCGAAAAATTTATGGGAAATTAGTATGCTGTTATTTGAGTCCTTAGTGACACTAGAGAATGATTTCCGACAGTATTCGAGATTTCTGGAAAATTTCGTAAATTACCGAAACGCGTGCAGCGCGAAAGCGAGCGTTATGGATGGTGTGTGAGTAGACTTTGCTTTCTAAAGTTTAATGCATGCAAAAATGTTTCTATGATTTCTATGATTATAATTATGACTTGTGATAATTACGATTTTCGTATTTATACGTATTTTGACATGCGATACGTAACTGCACGTATTTCAAGACTATGATTTCTCCTATGCTTTGATGATGGTTTAATGAACGATTTCAGATGATTTGTGCGTGTCCTGTTTTGAGGATGTTTTGATTATGATTGTGAGTATGACTTATGATTTTAACACGTATTTCGAGATTATTACGATTTTGCACGTTTTACAAGTTTTCGAGGATATTGTGATGTTTTCGTGGTTTTGATGCTTTGACCTTGGGATTTGAAATATGATTTGACTTCAAAGTTTTAAAACGGATTTTGGGAAAATTTGATTTCGGGCTTGATGTCCAGGGAATTAAAGTAATTTTGATGAACGAGATTCGGATTTCTGAAACGTAAAGGTGGATTTCTGGATTTGGGTTCGGGATGATGTTTCCAGATGCTAGCTTATGGAATCATTATTGCGAATTCGGATTCTGGAATGGATTACGAATATGATTGGGATTTTAATGTGAAACTCGGACATGAGTTCCATTTCGATTAAGTGTGATCTCGGATTTGACTTGGGAAATTGGTTTACAATGGATTCTGGATTTGTTGTTATTTATAAATGGGTTTGGGTTTAAAGTCCCGGTACTATTGCTAGATGATGTTTTGGGTTTAAAGACCCGGATGAAATATGCCAGGGGCGGGCCTGGATTGGGTTTAAAGACCCGGATTGAGTTTAAAAACTCGGGAGTTTAAAGACTCAGGATGTAACGACCCGTCCCGGAAATTAGGGATAAGACCGTGATTAAGATGAGATTAGTGAGCTTAATCGGGGATTAGTTGGTCTCGATGCGGTCGTTAGGGTAGAATGACGATTTTGCCCCTCGTTTGGGCAAAAATTAGACTTTTAGTTCAGGCGGTCAACTGGATTTTGACCGGTGACCAGGACGTAGTTTAGGACGTCACGAATCCGTAGACAGGTGGTACGCCCGATTCCGACATCCGAGGAGGAAGTTATGATGTTCGGAAGGTTGAGGGCATAACCGTAATTTGGTTAAACTAGGGGGAAGAGTTGACTTTTGTTACGAATGGGTTTTGGTACATTGACCTAGGATAATTAGATAGATCTCGTCGTCCTGAGTTCGATGACAGGCGGCACGTATTCATCGGACTTACGAGGTGTGAGTTACGGGTCTAGAAAGATAGTGGCGCAATCGTAAATTTGGATTAAATTGGATGGCTGAGATTGAGCCACATGTGAGAAGACTGAGGGGATGGTGACACGTGTAGGAGGGCTAGAGGTTTCTAGCATACACGGTCCAATTATTTGGGGAAATCGTGTACCCGTGTGTGTGTATTTGTGTTCGAAGAATAGAAAACAGATGGAGGAATTGAAAGAAATTGAGGGGTGATCGTGAGGGTTGGTGTGTTCTGGTGAGTGAGGAGTGACTTAGAGTTTGAGAGGAAGACAGTGAGGAGGTTTGGAGGTGTGGTGGTTGTGTGTGTGTGAGTTGTGAGCCACGGGAAAACCAGGGAGAAAACAGAGAACAGAGAGGAGTGTTGGGTGGAGGTGCTGCCGTGTTCGAACAATCGAGGCCGGTGGAGGTGTCCAGAGGCTGGAGGTGGACGGGAGGAGTCGTGTCCTCACGGCGGAACTCACGACGGCGACAGGAGGGCATGTAATTCCTCATCTTCTTTCAATTACTCTGTTTTGCCGTCGAGTTTCAAACCAAAAGTCGTGGACTTAGGGAGTGAGTCGACGGTTTTGGTGAGTTGGGTAAGACGTAGGAAGGCCCTCGGAGTTGTCTGGTGTTGCCACCGTGACGGGGGAAGACGTGGGTGGCCGGAATAGAAAACAGGGGTGTACGGATTTTTGGTTTTGAGCTTTAGTCGATGAGTTGTAGCCTGAGTCGAGATGGCTGAGGAAGGGAAATGGGTAGCTTAGGTCTGGACGAAGCAGTTGGTGAAGAAAGGAGTCGATTTGGTGGACGGAAGGTGGAGAACCGTCCTCGTCGGTTCGAATTTCAGTGACTGTGTCGAACCGGGTCGACTCGAGGAAGACGACGATACTGTAGCAGGCGCGTGAGGGCCACGCACAGCCACTTTGGGCGGCGCGTGGGGGCGCGTGTGGCGGCGGTTGAGGAAGTTGTCAACATGGTTTTTGGTCTAGGTGTTGTGACGAGTCTAATGGAATTGGTTTCGGGTTGTTCGGACATCAATTCGATGTAGTTCCGCTAGGATGAAGGTTTAGGGTTTAGGTTCGTTACGTGTAGGACCCGGGGAGTTTTGGGGGAAATTAGGTGGACTTCCGTAGATGTGTTAGTAACGTACTTTGGCGGTTGTTGACAGGATCGGGACTTCCCGAGGAAGCAGAGGAACGTACGAGGCGTCCGGGACGCGATTGAGGGCTCGGTACTGTGAGTGGACCCCTTCTCTAAACTCGAGCATGCATAACTGTTTTTCTATAATTGTTTTGGTGGTTTTATATATAAATTCATGATGATTGATTATGCTTTATTGATTTTACATAATTGCACGTTTTTTGAGAAAGTTTGGTTTTCAGCACCTTTTACGAGAAAAGTGTGATTTCTGAATATACTGCTATGAATTTGGGATTTCAATGGATTTTGGAACTTGATTTCGATGATCAAGGATTTTCGGTTTTAGAATCAGAGTTCGGTAACGAGATTTGGTTTTAAGGTTGAAAAGTGGAATTCCGGATTTGGGTTCGGAATGACGGTTCTCGATGCCGGAAGGGCTTCGGACCGGTGATTTCAAATTCGGGTTTGGATGTGAATTTGGAAATGGTGTTCAAACGGTTTTGGATTGGATTTGCTGGATCTGGTTATTGGGTTTAAAGACCCGGATATTGATTGACGGGGGACGGGCCCGGATTGGGTTTAAAGACCCAGATTGAGTTTAAAGACTCGGAAGTTTAAAGACTCGGATATATTGATATTTCCCCCGTAGGCCTGTTGAGTTTAAAGACTCGGATATTATTGAGGTCTGGATTGAGTTTAAAGACTCGGGAGTTTAAAGACTCGGATAGGTCCAGCAGGTTTGATCGGAAAATGATGATTTGATATTCACAGTTTATGATACGATTTTATGATGCTTATGCTATGATTTCTATAACGGTGTTTTATAGTGTTTCTATTTTTATGAAGAGGTTTATGTGAACTATAACTGTTTTAATAACTGGGTTATGCATGTGGTTTCAAAACGGAGGGCCAAACCCGGTTTTTCTTATAAATGGTTTTGGAAACTTTTCTTTTAATTATGGTCCACTCACACCTTCTGTTTTTAAATTGCCCTCCAGGTCGTGGAGCTAGCGCGGGGTTTCGGCGTCGAGGCAGCGTCTGAGGCATAGAAGTCGCGAGAGGGATCCAGGAGTGTTTTAAATTTTTCTGTGTGCGTGTATCTAGTTACCGGTTTCCTTTCTTTTGTATTTAGTACTATGCTCTGATACCAATTGTCAGGACCCACCCCGATTTCACCCCAAAAACCGAGGTAAATCTTGCTCCCGTCTGACACCCCGACACGTAACTAAAGTAAAACACCCAACAAGCAAAGTCAGACGCATGAGAACTAAAATATCCCGAAGTGGTCTCGATGGGGTCGTTAGGGTAGAATGACGATTTTGCCTCTCGTTTGGGCAAAAAGTTGACTTTTAGTTCGGGCGGTCAACTGGATTTTGACCGGTGACCAGGACGTAGTTTAGGACGTCACGAATCCGTAGACAGGTGGCACGTCCGATTCCGACATCCGAGGAAGAAGTTATGATGTTCAGAAGGTTGAGGGCATAACCGTAATTTGGTTAAACTAGGGGAAGAGTTGACTTTTGTTACGAATGGGTTATTGTGATATCCCCCCGAGGCCTATTGATTATGTTCTGAGTTTAAAGACTCGTTGATATCCTGGGAAGACCTGATATATGCGAGTTTAAAGACTCGGTAATTGATATCCATCAAAACTGATTGACTTGTGATTTGTTGTTGATCTTTGATGTTTTCGGATGTGTTGGGCAGTGGCCCGGTTTTTATGGTTTGATGGATTTGGATTATGTTGTGTACTTGGATTTGATTCATGGTTTTGGGCCGATGCCCTGTGTTTATGATTGCGGGCTAAGACCCGAAGGTTAAGAAAAGGAAAATGATTTGATTTTCGTACACGGTTTTCTTATATTGGAAATGAAACGGATTACGAAATGATTTTCGAATGTATGCCTTGGTTTTACGTGGAGGATAGAAATGTCTTTCTGCAACTGTTTTATAACTGCTTCTTTTTTGTCCACTCACACCTTTTGTGTTTTATTGACCCTCCAGGTCGTGACGCGTTGATCGAGACTAATCGAGAGGTAGAGGCATGAGTGAGTACGCGTGTGGCTATCCCTGGTTTGGCAAGCACTGAGGATAATTTGGGAACTTCAGTCGACTTTCCAGACGGAAGCAGGACCGGGCACGGTTATTAATGTCCCTTCGGGGGCGGTCCTGTCAATACGGGTCTGCAACCCGCGAAGCAACCCGGTTCAATCTTGTCCAATTTCACATCAATTCCTTCAATTGATTCTTCTAATCTCATCTTTGTGACCTTAATTTGGGTTCTGTATCCTTCGATTTACTTAACATAGATTAAAACTACCAATTCCAAGATCAATACCCGTTAAACTCAAAATCCCAATTCGACCAATTCGACCAATTCGACTTAAATTGTACATTCTAATAAATCAGGAAGTTACAGAGGAATCATATGAACACAATTTCGACATCAATTACATCAATTATTACCTTGAATCAATCCAACCAAACCTCAAAATTTCAGAACTGTCGCAAGGCTCGTTCTCAGTCAAATCTCCATAAATTCCCTTCCCATTTGATTTGGTTCGATTCGTTTAGCTCCCAGAAGACTAAATTTCAAGTCAATTTCACTTCAATTAGGCCAAGACTTGAAAATCGAGATTCAAGTATTCAAAGTCTATTTCGGGTTTTCCTCTCGGGTTTCTGGATTTCCTTTCAATATTCTCACCTCTTTCTTCTCGTTTTCCCACTCTACAATTCTCCTTTTTTTTTTCTCTCTGTTCAGTCTCTCCACGTTTGGAGATCAATCGATCAACTTATGATCAATAAGGGACACTATATGGATATGTATGTTTATTTTTTGTGTTTTGTATTGTTTATGTTTAGCGGCAACCAGTTCCACTAAGCTTTTTAATTTCAATGACAGGTGTCCCTTGTTAGATAGGATGAGTCACCCCATTTGGCTGATTCATCAAATATCCCAGCCAAATTACCTTTTTGCCCTTACCAACAAAATGACCAAAATGCCCCCATCGCCGTTCGAGACCCATAACTTTTCCCTCCGGACTCCGACTAACGCATGCCGCCTGTCTACGGATTCAGCGTCCCGAGACCTATCCAACGGTACTCCCGGAAAGTTCAAATACGGTCCCGATCAAAAAGTCAACTTTCGGCCCTTATAACCACGGGCAAAATCGTCATTTCCTTCAAATTTTCCAAATTTTCCTTTTTCAAATTTCTGGGTCGTTACATTTAGGCCGGCGACACATAAGAAGGGGGTGGGAGGGGGGAGGGAAGGAAGTTCGCCGAAATATCGAACAACTGTTGGGTTTTGAGCCCATAGATCCTTTCCTAGGATCAAAACGATGAAGATGCACTATTAATTCTTGAAAATTGGACGTCAATTGAAGGATATTTAGTCGGGTCATGCCGCCAGGTCGGAAACCCGAGTTGCAGACCCGGTTGAAGGTAGGAGATGACTGTTAGCTAGAAGAGGAATATGTATACTTATATATTGGACGTTATTTAAACTTACAAAACGTTGGCTAGAAGAGTTCGCTTGGGTTTTGGTTCCCATTTGGTGGTCTTGGGTTCGATCCCCCTTGCCTTTTTTTTTTTTTTTTTTCCATTTTGTCCAATTTTAAATATATCCATTACTTCCAATTTTTTAACAAAGTTTGGCCCTATTTTTTCATTTTTTTTTTCCAATTTTAAATATATTTAAACTTATTTTATCATTTTTCTTAAATTGAATTTTTGTATGTTTATTGTTATGTTTTTAACTATTTTAACATTCAATTATAATAACTCACTTCAATTTATGTTTATATTTAAGATTTTATATTATTAGTCATCGTCAGAATCATATTACATCATATTACATCATATTATTCATCATATATTTATTATATCAAAGTCATTTTATAGTTTTTATTAGTTCTATATAACCATTATTGGGTACTTAAGTTTTTCCCAAAGTTTCATTCTAAATTTCCAACTTTTAGACTAAATTTCTGTCATTTTTGTTGACCGTAAAGGATATCGATACCGATATTTGGGGCGAGATATCCGTAAATTGATTAGCGATATATACGTCGATATCGATACTTTCATCCTTGCATATAAGGGGAGCAAACGTATAAAATAATTATATAGCTATATAGTAAATAAATATACCAAACACTTGTTCGTAAACTAGAAAAAAAAGAAAAGAATTTTTGACATTTTTCTATTTTCAACTTGGTTTTTTTAGTAGAAGACTATGGGTTTTTTCAATAGAAAAATTTATGTAAGCTTTAACTTTATATGTGGGACATTTTGAAGTTTTTTTCTTAGAATTTCAAGTTTATATTTTTGGAATTATAAAGTTGATATAAAATTTAATTTTTCGTATTGTGAATTGGAAAACAAAATTGACTTTCTTCCACTTTGATTTTTATTTTTTCAATAGAAAGTGTTATGTGTACTCTAGCAATATGATATTGCAATTTCAAAGTTCAAATTCTTTTTTCGTTCAAAATTCCAATTTAAAATTTTGGATAATAAAGTTTATATGCACTCTATGTTAGAAAAACAAATTTGACATTCTGGGTTTGATTTTTTCAATAGAATGATTTATGTGAACACTAACAATTTTAATTTACTATTAGAGTTTCTAAGCTGAATTTTTTGTTCTTTAAAACTTCGAATTTGAATTTTGGAATTACAAAGTTGATATGTACTTTAAGGTTTGATAATTTGGATTGGAAAAAGAATTTTGGCATTTTGACATTTTGAGCTTGATTTTTTTACATGTAGGGTTGATGTGAACTCTAACAATATACGATTGAGATTTCAAAGTTCAAATATTTTTTTTTTTCAAAATTTTGAGCTTGAATTTTTGAATTATATTTGATATGAACTTTAGCATTGGATATTTCAGATTGTAAAAAGAATCTTGACTTTCTTCCATATTGAGTTTGAGTTTTTCAATAACAAAGTGTACCGTGAACTCTTTGATATTGAGATTTCGAAGTTCAAACTTTTGAGTGTTGATTTTGGAATTATAAAGTGTATATGAATTATAGTGTTTGATATTGTAGATTGGAAAAGAAAATATTTGAAAATTCTCCATTTTGAGTTAGGTTTATTCAATAAAAATATCCATGTGAACTCTAAAAACATAGGATAAAAAATTTCGAGTTTGGACTTTAGATTTATAAAATTTATATGAACTCTAATATTTAATAATATGGATTGGAGAAAGAGTTTTGATATTTTTCCATTTTTAGTTTGGTTTTTATGGTTGTTGTGAACTCTAACAATATATAATTGGGGTTTCGAAAAACAGATATTTTTCCTCAAACTCTCGAGTTTGGATTTTGTAATTATAAAGTTTATATAAACACTAGCATTTAATATTATAGACTAGAATTTTTTTTTTCTTTCTTTCATTTTGAGTTTGATCTTTTTAATAGAAATATATGAACTTTAATAATATGAGATTAATGTTTCGAAGTTCAAATTTATTTTCTTTCAAAATTTCGAGTTTGGAGTTGATATTATAAAGTTTATATGAACCGCATATGTTATTGCGAGTTTGAAGAGTAATTTTGAACAATTTCAATTTTTTTAGTTTTTTTTTCACTAAAAACGTTTATGTAAACTCTAACAATATACTATTGGGGTGTTAAAGTGAAAGTTTTCCTTCAAAATTTCGAGTTTGGTAGGAATTATAAAATTTATATGAATTCAGCGTTTTATATTATGAATCAGAGAAATAATTTTGACAAATTTCTATTTCTAGTTTGATTTTTTCAATAAAATGATTTATGTGTACTATAACAATAAACGAAGAGGACTCGGGTTTCGAAGTTGGATTTATTTATTTTTTTAATTTTTGAATTTGGATTTTAAAATTATAAAGTATATTTGAACTATATTATTTAATATTTGAACTCTATTATTTAATATTACAAATTAGAAAAATAATTTTGATTGTTTTCTATTTTGAGTTTGGTTTTTTAAAAAGAAAGGTTCAAGTGAACTTTAATAATGTACGATTCAGTTTTCAAAATTAATTTTTTTGTTTCCTTTCAAAATTTCGAGTTTAGGTTTTGAATTATAAAATTTATAACATTTTAGCGTTTGATATTACATTATTCTATTGTAAGTTTGGGTTTTTCAATAGAAAAGTTCAGATGAATTTTTACAATATAACATTGGAATTTTGAAATTAAATTATTTCAAAAGTTTCGTTTGAATATTGAAATTATATAGATAATATGAACATCTAGTTTTTTTATATGGTGAATTGAAAAAAGCATTCTTGATATTTTTCCTTCTTAAGTTTGACTTTTTAATAAAAATATTTCGGTGAACTCTAATAAAATGAAATTGGGGTTTCAAAATTTCAGGTTGAATTTTGGAATTATAAAGATGACATAGAATTCTAGCATTTGATTTGATAGGGTCGATTGGGGAAATAATTTTGACTTTGACTATTTCATATTTCGTCGGTACCCGATAGCTCCGCTAGGGTTTAGGAGATTCATCTTCAAGTTGGCATGGCGTCGAGGTTGGGACAATTTGGATGACTTCGTCTTGGTTACGACTTCTTTCGTGTGGAGGTTAGAGTCTAGTTGCCTTGAAGATTTAGGCTTTTATGTAGGATCTCTTCGTTTTCCAGTGGATCTAGCTGACTATTGGTGCTCGATTTAGGGATAAGTTTTAAGGGGTTAGATTTCGAAGCCCTACTTTCTTCGATTCGCCTTGGAAATGGCTTAGGCTGAGCTGTCTTTTTAGGATCTTATGGAGTTTCCCTTCGGACATTCCTAGCGTTTCGATTTCGTTTCGATTTCTTCGTTAGATTGAGTGCTCGTGATGGTTTTTATGCTATCCCATGAAGCTTGCGGTCTGGAATTGCGGAGGTTTTTTATCTCGGCCTTCTTTTGTTAGTCATGTTAGCTATCTGAATGGAATTATGAACTTGGACCTGCTTTGCCTGTTAGATACTAGGTCTAGTGGAGAACATGCTAAAGTCTTAGGTACAAAATTATCTTTTGAATGTAGTTTTGTAGTGCCTGTCATTGGACTTTGTGGAGGGCCAGAGGCATCCTGCTTTTATGGAATTCAGTTTCTCTTTCGATTTCGATTTTAGTCTCTCATGCACGATTCACTCACTGTAGAGTAAATTGCCCTAATTCTGTTTTAATTTGGTTGGTTTCGTTTGTCTATATGCCACCACAAAATCCAAACCAAGAAGCAGTTTGGAATTTGTTATCTCAACTTAATGTGCACAACGAGGCTTTGGATACTTTTAGGCGATTTCACACAACTTACATGGACAGACTCACGAGTTTCATCAATGCTAATGGTTTAACTTCCTTGGATGCCTCTGGTTCTCCTTTCACTTGGTCCAATGGTCTTAAGAACAACAAAATCATTTTTGAGCGCCTAGATAGAGGGTTGCTTGGTTGCAAAAATACCCAAATTTCAAATCACCACAACTATCCCATTTCTGGATCGAATCACAGTCCAATCTGCCTTACTACAGCTCCTTTAGTTCATAGGAAGAGAAAAGCCTTTGGGATTGAAGCCATCTGGTTTAAACACCATGGTTTTGAGGACGTTGTTAAAATTACTTGGTCTAATAATGCAATTGTTGGAAATCCTTGTCAGCAGTTTGCTAGTTATGCAAGTGTTTTATGTGAGTGGCAAGGAGTTGGAATAGATCAGTGTTTGGTGATTTCTTGTCCAAGGTTAAGGAGATCAATGATGAACTTAGCACCATCTTATGTTAAGCTCAAGTTCTAATTTCCTTATTTCAAGAGAAGGGGAGATTCAAAAGGTGCTTTATGAGTTGCATCTTTCTAATTACCTTATTTCAAGAGAAGGGGAGAGTCAAAAGGTGCTTTATGAGCTGCATCTGAAAGAGGAGCTGTTTTGGGCCCAGAGGGCCAAAGCTAGTATGTTGCAACTTGGTGATAAGAATACGAGTTACCTTCAAGAATACGAGTTACTTTCACACTAAGGCTACGTTTAGAAGACAAAGGAACAAAGGAACTTCATCTCTAGGATCTAAGATGAAAGGGGATTATGGCGATGATGAGAATAGTGGCTTGAATCAAGTTTTTGTCCAAGAGTTCCAGACATGATTCAACCAAGACAACCAGCTAAACCAAGCTCATATTTACTGATTTTCTTTGTGTTTTAGATCCATGTGTTTGCTAATAACCAAAATGATCTTTTAAGTTTTAACTACGCAGGTTTGGTTGAAGGAGGTCGAGATAGCTACTAGGAGCATTGATGCCCTCAGGGCGCCTGAGCTTGATGGGATCCGTGTGGGTTTCTTCCATTATTACTGGGCTGAAGTCAAGTACAAATTCCTACACCTGGTAAACAATCTCTTTCAGAATGGTGCTTCTATCAAAGTTGCACCAACATAGCCCTAATTCCTAAAACTGATCATCCTGAATCCACTAACCACTTTATATCCTTTAGCCTATGCAATGTTGCTTACAACCAGGGAGCCTTTGCTCCAGGGTGATCCATTTTCGATAACATCCTTATAGCTCATGAACTTTTGTTTGATTTCAAAAGAAAAAGGGGTAGAGCTTGTACCATGGCTATTAAGTTGGACCTAGAAAAGGCTTATGATTTGCTTGACTATATTTTTATTAGACAATGTTTGTTAAGTTTTGGTTTCTCCCTTAAATGGACTAGTATTGTTATGGAGTGTATTTCTTCAGCCTCTTTTTCAATGCTCATGAATAGTAGTCTAGAAGGCCACTTCGCTCCCTCGAGGAGAATAATACATGGAGGCCCTCTTTCCCCTTATAATTTTTTTTTATGCATGGAACCTCTTATTAGGCATCTCAATAATCTGACCAATTCTTTTAAGTCTCAGGTTGGTATCTTATCATCTCCTCATGGATTTAGAGTTTCTAATCTTATGTTTGCTGATGACTGCTTGATTTTTGTAAAGCTAATTCTATTGCTGCAAGAAACATTCTCCAGGTTCTAAATAATTTTGCCAGAGCCCTCTGGAAAAGAAGATAAACTTCCATAAATCTTCTATCTTTTTCTCTGCTAATGTCACATCACAAGTAAGAAATAATCTAGCTGCCTTATTGAGTATTCAAAACAAATCTACAATTGTATGTATTTGGGAATCCATAATAATGTGTTCTGGAATGCTAAAAGTTGTTGCTTAAGATCCAAAACAAACTTGCTGGTTGGAAAAGAAATACACTTTCAAGAGGTAGTAAACTCAGTCTACTGAAATCTAGTACTGCTAGTATCCCAAACTATGTTCTGTCGTGGTCTCCATGCCCCAAGAGACTTTCTAAAGCTAATTAACAAGGAATGCAGAGAAGTTTTTTGGGGCCATCACTCTTTTGTTCCCCCTTATCTTAGAGAGACGTTTGCAGGTCAAAAGCAGAGGGTGGGTTGGGTCTTAAGGCATTTAAGGCTTTCAATATGGCAGGGCTTGCTAAGTTGGGATGGAAGATCCTAACTGATGATCAGAATTGGTGGGCTAGATTCATTAGGGCCAAGCACGTAAGGCTCGCGCCATTTTCATGTACTTAAAGCAAGCAAACGATTCCATGGCTTGGAAAGGAATTTTGGATGCAAAAATGCAGACGTGCAAGGGTCTGGCTTCGATCGTGGGAGATAGGAAGGGCATTAGTTTATGGTTAGCTAATTGGGTGTTTTCTTGCCTCTTGCTAACTTATTAGATCCATCTGAGATTCAGAATATTGATTGGGGCCTAATAGTGGACAAAGTCATCAATAACCACTATTGGAATTTGCCAGTCATTTGCAGTCTTGTTCCGGAGGAAGTTCTTCTAATCAAAGCTATTCCATTGCCACTACATGGAAAAAGAGTTGGAGATAAAATTAGGTGGGCTTCTGACCCCAAAGGTGTTTATTCCATCAAATATGTTCAATTCTTGGAGAAAGACGTCTTAAACCATCCTCCGGGAAAACTTTTCAACATAATTTGGAAATTAAGGATTCCCCCTAAAGTAAATATAGCTGGATGCTTTTGAGGAATAATACGAGAAGTCATCTTTAAGCTCTATTTTCCTCACTTAATGCTTGTGTGGTATTTATGGAGGCGCTACCGAATCAGTTAATCATCTATTTAGGTACTGCACCTTTGCTCAGCAGATCAGGAGGCTTGATGTGGATAATGTTAGGCCATCAAATGTGGACTTACTTGAGTGGCTTTCTTCCCTGAGTAGAGTTAATAAGGGGGGTTTTTCTTAGCTGGGAAAATTAGTCTTGGTGTGTTGGCATATTTGGATGGCGAGGAACCAGATTTTTTTGAATGTTAGTCATCACCCATATAGAAGTATGAGGGTGACGCATTTTCTAGGTGACAACTACTTTTAAGGAGTGTCGACGTTATATTGGACTAAGTAACAGGTTCGTCTACATTTGATCAAGAAACATGCTTGTTTAAGAGGACTCGAGAGAATACATCAAGCTCATCTTGAAAGCTCATATTCGAGGCCCATCCGTAAGATCCATGCTTAAAGACCACTACTAAGACCTAGCCCTAAGTAACTCATGTAAATAAGGAATCTCCTCCCTCATGTAAGGGAACTCATTATCTCTTTTCTCCTTACATATGCTACTACCCCTGATGCCCTGACATTTCCAGTAGATGATCCTCATTGCTCTTGGGAAGAGGTGGCTAATAGGACTCATTATCTCTAAGTAAGGAACCTAAGTAACTCATGTAAATAAGGAACCTCCTCCCTCATTGCCCTAAGTAACTCATGTAAATAAGGGACCTCCTCCCTCATTTAAGCGGATTCATTATCTATTTTCTCCCTACATATGCTACTACCCCTGATGCCCTGACATTTCCAGTAGATGATCCTCATTGCTCTTGGGAAGAGGTGGCTAATAGGACCCATCCCTAATCTCTCTTGATTATTGTGGGATGTCCTGCTCCCCTCTGACACCACGTGCCAGACTAGAGATAAGACCATAACCCTCTCGGGGTTTCCAAAGTACGCAGCATTATGTGATGTCTCGGTCTCTACTACAGTCCGCATCCGCGATCAACTTGAAGGGTATCAAAAATATTAGAGCTGAGAGTAGACAAAAATAAACAGTTAGAAAACAATTTTTGAAATAACATTTATACCCTTCAATTAAAAATATGCATGCATCAGTCAAATACTTTTCTTAAAACTAAATCATATTGCTTTTCAAATCAATAAATAATGAAAACATTCATCAAATCAAATCAAGTGTCTCACGTAGGGTCCCAACCCAAAACCAAGTCAGGTAGGGTCTCTGCCCAAATCCAAATTACTTAGGGTCTCTGTCGAAATCAAATCTCATAAATCATATCAATAGGGCCTTTACTCGAAACATAGCTTTCAAGTACACATGGACTCACACTAGGAGTCGTATGAAGACATGAGCACCCCATCCTCAATATCTAATATCCAACATCCATACAATAGTCACGATATCAATACAACGCGTGCGACTCGGGATTACTATGTCCGAGTATACACCTAGAATGTACGACGTCTGGGTGATGGTATTCCCAGGATCTACGACGTCTGGGTAATGTCCATATCTGACACTCTTGAGCCTGAGCCTCCCCTCGGAGCTACTCACCCTCCAGGTAGTGTAATCGTTACCTCTCTAGGATCCACGACGTCTAGTGGATACCACTTTGGGATCTACAACGTTCGAAGGGAACAATCACATCATAGAGGATAGTAGTGTAGAAAACAGTTCACAAGGACTAACAATTTGAGACAAAATCATTTCCAATGGGATCTCAAGCCCGAAATATCATTTCGTAAATCCACAACAGGGTCACAAGTCCAAAATCTCATATCATAAATCAAAACTGGGTCACAAGCCGGATATATCATTTCCAAATATGAAAACCATTCCACTATTCAAAACATTGTTCAATTTCATGTTTGACTATACTCTAAGTCAAACCATATACCAACTAAGACACAAGCCCGAAATTCCATGTTCACGCATCTCCGTGAAAACATTCAAAATCGATAAACAAAATATTATTCAAATCATTGAAATCCCAAGCACGTAGAAAACTCGGCCTAAGCCAAAGTATCACATAAAACATAAATATCGAAGTACATGCAATATAACATTTTCTACAAAAATGCTCAACATCAACACAAATTATATTCAAATCATATGCAATCAGTGCATCTCAAACTATGTTCGTAAAACATATAAAATATTTATGCATGCATCATTTTATAAAGCAAATGTTCACTCACAGACAGTTCAAGCAGCGCGCTCACAATCCGCACCGTAAGCCAATTTGAGGCTAATCTAATGTCTCTGGAACGTCTGGACCTGTTTAAATCATACTTAAGGGTCACTAACCATCTATATAAGTCCACAACAGAAACCCTTAAAAATCTCGGTATAGTAAATGTGTCCCGAACACGCTTCTCGAGGCTAAAAACCTCCAAATGACCTATTAAACAATCTCCGATCAACCTGAAACTACCACCATTGTATTCAGATCATTGAAACCTTTCGAACAAGATTGGTTTGACCTCGAAATTCATACCCACGCGCCCTAACGCACCGATCAAAAATCGGTCAACGAAAGTCAACGCTGATGTTAGCCTGACATTTGACAGCTCTAACAACATGCCACGTGGGACACTCTGATTAGTACCATGTGTCACCCTCTAACACTGCCACGTCACATGATGACGTCACCTACTAACGTCATCACTGCCACATGTCACTAACACTTCTAACAAGTCTCTAACACACTGCTATGTGGCACCACCTCACTGGTTCACGTGGTCTGACAAGTTTGACGTGGACTTCCACATCATCTAACACGCCACCTGACAGATCCTGACACATTGCCACATGACACCACCTCATTGGTCCACATGGTCTGACGTGTTTGACGTGGCACTGCCATGTTAGCTGCTAACTGGACTAACACCTGTTGACAACTAGCCACGTGGCACCAACCAGCCACGGACATGTGGCCTGATATGCCACGTCATCATCTACCTGATACGGGTCGACTCGTTTGATTGTAACGGGTCGTTCGACCCGCGACCTTGACCCGGTCGTATCTCAACCGTTCCTTCACTGTTTTCTTCCATTTTTTTTTCTAGACTCTCGTCTCATTCCCAGGAACAATCCTATGTCTATAAAATTACAAAAACGTAACTCATCTTCCCTAGCCAAGCTTCAATCTCCACAGGTTTCCTTCAAACTTGTCCCCAGTACGATTCCAGCAGCCTCTCTTCCTATTCTTTGGCTTGATCAACTCGCACAACCACAAGGAACATGCCCACGATCTTAGTTTAGGGTTAAAATGTCTCAAATTTAAAACCCAAAATTGAAACAAAACGGGTTCACAGGTTTTCACCTGGGTTTGGTTCTAGCCAGCCACCACCGTGGCTCCTCCGTCCCTCCGCCGTCTCTATCTCTCCCTCTCGACTCACTCTCAGTCTCTCTCAAGCAGAAAAAGGGGAAGGGATGGAAGAAAATTGGGGTGTGGGTTTCAGGTACAATGAACAAAAGAGAAGGGAATGAGATGCATGAATAAGGGATAAGGATCAATGGGTGAGTGACACTTGTCACTCATCCCCTGATCTAGCTTTAGATATTTAGGGTCCCATATCCAAACAAAAAAGTCAACTCGTCTCGAAATATGCGCAATTATAAATAGTTCGAATGATAGAACTTATCCTAAATCCCCCTAGATTATCGTGGGATGTACTGCTCCCGTCTGACACCACGTGTCAGACCAGGGATAAGACCATAACCTACTCGGGGTTTCCAGAGTACGTAGTGGTTCCAGAGTACGCAGCTTCATGTGATGTCTCGGTCTCTGCCACATCTCACATCCGCGATTAACCTAGAGGGTGCAAAAAAAAACAAAACGTGTGAGTGGACAAAAATAAACAGTTTAGGAAAACATATTTCCGAAATCAATATTTAACCCTCCGTTTTACAAAGCATGCATGCATATCAATTTAAAACCTTTATTTTCCAATAAAACCGTGGCATGTGAAAACCTATGCAATCATCATAAAACCAACACGTGTGAAAATATCTGGACACAAATTAATAATTCACGAATATAACTAATCCTCGATATCCAAGTAATTGTCACGATGTCAATGCTACGTGTGCAAACTCGGGAGTCTCACATCCGAGTACATCCCCAAGATCTACGACGTCTAGGGTGATATCATCTACAGGATCTACGACGTCCGGGTGATATCATATTTGACACTCTTGAGCCTGAGCTTCCCCTTGGAGTGACCTCTCTAGAATCTACGACGTCTGGATGAGACAATCAAATCACAAATGATGGTATATGTAGAACAATCACCAAATCCAGTAAACTCATGTAAAACCGTTTGTCTCAAATCGAGTCAAAACATTTCAATAGAGCCTATGCCCGAGACATAGGTTTCACAAGCAATTTCCACAAAACCATCATAAAATAGTGTCCATAACTCATTTCATAAATCCAAATTTCACCAAATCAACCATACCAAATTGGTATTCAAATCACATCAAATCACAATCTTTATTTTAAATTCATGTTTGACTCATACTCTGGGTCAAAGTTATTTCCAACAGGGTCTCAAGCCCAAAAATCATTTCATAAATCCGAAAACCATCAATTCAATCATGTATTCACATTTAACTCAAAATCCAAGTCAAAATCATTATCCAATTGGGTCTTAAGCCCAAAATGTCATTTTCACGCAAATCCGTAAAATCGTTCATAAATCGATAATTAAATCCATAAATTTATAAAGTAATGATGTTAAATCATCATTCAAATCATTTCAACTCAAATCATACGATAAAGCATTTAAAAATTTATGCATCCATCACAGTTATAAAACAAAAGTCCACTCACTGATTGTCCACGCTACGCGCTCACAATTCGTGTTGTAAGCCAATTCGAGGCTAATCCAACTTCTCCGGGACGTTCGGGCCTGTTCAAATCATACCCAAAAGTCACTAAAAACCTATACAAATTCATACAATAAACCCTGAAAAATCCCGGAACCAAGAACGTGTCCCGAACACGTTTCTCAATGAGCAAAACCTCTTAATGACTTATTAAACGATCTCCGATCAACCTGAAACCACCACTATTGGATTCAGATCGTTGAAACCTTCTGAACAAGATCGGTTTGACCTAGAAATTCATGTCCATGCGCCCACACGCGTCAGTCAAAATCCTTTCAACAAAAATCAACGCCGATCATCGGCGTCAACCCGGACGTCATGCTGGTCGACGCTGACGTTAGCCTTACAACTTTGACACATGAGAGCTCTGACAGTCGCCATGTGGCACCCCCTAATTGGTGTCATGTGTCATCCTCTAACATGTGCCACGTCACATGATAACCTCACTTACTGACGTCATCACTACCAAGTGTACTGCCACGTCAGCTCTGGCATCTCTGACACACTGCCACGTGGCACCATCTCACTGGTCCACGTGGTCTGACATCACTGACATGGACTTACCACATCATCTTTCACTCTCTGATAGCTTGCCCCGTGGTACCAACCATTCTCTGCCATGTGGACTAAGAAGATGACGTGGCTTGCCACGTCATCGTCGTCTACCTCCAACGGGTCGACCCGCGACCCTACAACCAGTAGTTGACCCGCGAATCGACCCTATCCGTTCTTCTTCCTTTTTCATCCTAAATTCACCAGAAATTCACCCTTCTAATTCGAATCTACCCAGAAATTGATCGACGATCTTAAAACACAAGAAACATACCGGAAAAACCTCCAGCCAAGCTCACCATCCACGACCAACCTTCGAACCTGTCCCATCACTTATTCATCTGTCCCTTTTTCTTGTTTCTCCACCCAAAGTACTCGCAAGGAAGCCAAGAAGACAGTAAGGATCCTATTTTAATATTCCAGCACCTCAAACTCAAAGCCCAAAAATCCAACTAACACGGGTTTATGGTTTTTACTTGGTTCCTGTTTCTAGCCCTCTTCTCAGTTCTTCTCCTCCCTACATCTCTTACCAATCTGCCTTCAGTCTTTATTTCCCTCAACCTAGAACAAAACAATGAAGATGATGATTTGGAGGGTGGGTTTTCAGGTGAGTTTGTATAAGGGAGAGAGATTGTATTTTGTAGTAGATAAGGATTAATGGGTGAGTGACAAGTGTCAAGCATCCATTGGACCTGGGAAGTAAATATCTAGGCCCACACTCAACCAAAAGTCTCTCTCGTAAAACATGAAAACATAAAAACTCTCCAAACCGTTCTAGACCCGTAAAATCCCTGTTCGATGTCCAAAATCGATGTGCTGCTTGTATACGGACTTGTATCGTCTCAATCTACGTAATGGATCTCAGTCCACGTGCAATTGATCTCTCGGGTCAAAAGTTAACATTTTTTTACAGGACCCGCCCCGATCCCTCAGGGACCACAAGGGGACGTGCCCTGCTCCAGTCTGACACCCAAAATAACATTCCAATTTTAATCTCAAAAGTTCAAATGCATAAATAACCAAATTAAAGTTATATATTAAATCCAAATTTAACAGATGTCAGACAAGGGATGAAATCCAAAATTACAAGTTCCGAGCACGACTCTAAAATAATCCTGCGGGTCAAACCACCCGACAGGGGTTCAGATACGCAGAAGTAGATCTATGCCTCAGCCTCAGGATCCTCCTCTACCTAAGTAGCACAGCCTGGAGGGGTTACCAAAACATTAAGGGTGAGTGGGCCGAAACTCAAGTTTATAAAACAGTTTAATAAGTAAAACATATAATTTTACCCCTCCGTTTTCCAAACATGCATGCATCAGCATTTAAAACCATAAATCATATAATATGAACTATAAGGCATATAATAAAACCATAAACATAATCACAGTCACTGCACTAAACACTCCAATCCTGACATCCCAGATGTCTGACGTCCCTGACGTCCAATAAGTCACAGTCTCAAGGCTACATGTGCCACTCGGGGTCTCAATCCCAAGTCCAATCCCCGAACCCAGTCCGGGTATAGCATCCCAGATGCCTAGCGTCTAAACGCTCGACGTCCCAGACGCCCAACATAGCAATCCCGTTCCTGAGTCATTCCACGGTCCGGTTCCTCCGTAGAATGACCCATCGCAGGCATTGCGCCGTGACTACTTCGGTGTACCTCATCTGTAGGAGACAGTATAATACGAGTATATCACTACAGTGCAGTACCAAAATATAGTCATTCATATTCACATGCATATATATATATATATATATATATGTATAGATAAAATCTAAAACCATTCTCAAGTTTCACCAGACGGGTCTCAAGCTCAAACATCGTAAAACATGCCATAATCATAATATCAAGATCGTCAAAACCATTTCTTGTTTCCAGCATGTGAATATATAAGTAAATCAAAAAACATTTTTGCATGCAAGGGTTTAATGAAATCGGGCCCACTGATAGTACGATCCCGCTGCGAATCTGCGCGTACGGACCTGTTCCGGGATTATCGTACAATTCATGTCAGTCCAAATCACACGTAAGCGTCACTACAAGTCCTTAACATTCATCCAAAAAGTCCGAAACAGAAACTGGCTCGGGGAACCCGTCCGAACACGTTTCCCGAGAAAACCGGCCCTAATCTGACCCATTTAACAACCTCAGATCAACATGGTTATTTCACCAAAAATGTTCAGAATGATGAGAGGATAAAAGGTCATGTTGATCGTGATCGGAAATGAGCCTTAACGCGCCCTCACACGCCGCCCAAAGTGGCTGCGCGTGAAAGTCACGCGCCTGACACTGTAGCTGCTACAGTGTCATCTCCTTCACCCGATAGCCTGCAATACGGGTCTGCCACCCGCGGCTTGACCCGGTTAATTGACCCTCAATTTCCACTCGATTTCACTCGTTTTTGATCCTAACATGTTCATTAACCATCTAATTACGGTTCTGAGTCAATAATCAACCTCAACGGTTCCTTAAATGGACCTTCGACCCGTGATCACCCAAACGGGTTGATCACCATAACTCACTGATTACAACACCAATATCAAATTAACTTCACAGTAAGCATCCTAAGGCTAATACGAACTAGAATGAACGATCAATTGTGCCAGAAAGTACCTGGAAGTTGTCGTCCCTAGTTCTGCAACTTCCCTGAAAACGGCAACGTCCGTCCCAGCTCAACTGTGGCTGGTTCCCTTCGATTTCGATGTGGTTGTATTCCAAACACTCCCAGAAGACTAAACCAAGCCTTGGTTTGGTCTAACAAGCACCAGAAATTAAAATATGAATTTCCCTCCAATTTTCCAGAAACGGTTTTTCTCTGGTTTTCCTCTCTGATTCTCAATTCTCACTCCAGCAAAGTGGAATTCCCTCACAAACCCACTCAATTAATGGAACTGTGCTGCCCAACAGCTCGTGGAAGCCAACCTATCCACTGAGAAATGTTTCCCGCAAAAGCTTCGAATCTTGATTAAACATGGTGCCTTTGTCTGATGAATCGATCATCCCACGTTCCTACTGCCTTTAAGGCTTAATTAAATCCTTCCTTTACAGTTCATTACGAGTTAAATTAATGGGATTTCTCAGAATCACCACCCACGGTGGTGCAACCATGTTCTCCCACGATTTGCTATAGTAACCCGTAAGTGAAATGACTAAAATGCCCTCAGTTCAGAAATTACCAAAATGTCCTTCACTTTCCAGACCCGTAACTCAGCCATCTGATGTCCGATTTTAGCGTGCCGTCTGTCTACGGACTCAGGGTATCGAGACCTACCTAACGGTTCTTGAGTCGTGTGAAAATCAATTGTCAAACGAAAAGTCAACATTTTCGCCCCTGTCGTCCAAATTACGATAATGCCCCTGAACTTCCGATAGTCATAACTTTTTCCCTGATCGTCCGAATTGGACGTGCCACCTGTCAATGAACTCGTGATGTCTCGAACTACGTCATGGTCATCGGTCAAAGTCCGTTTGACCCACCAATCAAAAAGTCAACAATTTGGCAATACAATTCACAGGGGTAAATACGTCAATTCATTCATTAATTTACAATATTAAAATCCTCTAATTTCCATGGCATTACAACCTTCCCCCCTTAAGAAATTTCGTCCCGAATATTCAAAGAAACAAATAAGGAATTTGTTCTCGCATCTGTGACTCGGGTTCCCATGTAGCTTCCTTCACATTCTGGTTTCTCTAGAGAATTTTCGCGAGAGGGATAGTCTTCTGACGTAGTACCTTGTCCTTTCGGTCCAAAATCTGTACTGGTTGTTCCTCAGAGCTCAAATCCTCTCGGAGTTCGATAGGTTGCTCCTCCAGTACATGGGAAGCATCATGTAAGTATTTCCGTAGCATCGATATGTGGAAAACATCGTGAACTCTAGAAAGTTATGGAGGTAGCGCCAATCTGTATGCAACCCGACCAATCCTTTCCACGATCTCATAAGGTCCAATAAAACGTGGACTCAGTTTCCCCCGTCGACCAAAACGGATAATCCCTTTCCACGGAGATAACTTCGGGAAGACAAAATCTCCCACTTCAAATTCCAAGTCTCGAATCCGTCGATGGGCATAACTCTTTTGGAGATCCTGTGCCGCCTTCAATCTTTCCTTGATAACACGAACAGTTTCCTGGGTTAAGTCCATCAATTCCGGCCCTACAGCCGCTCGCTCCCATATCTCTATCCAGCAGATAGGTGTCCTGCACTGTCGACCATATAGTGCCTCATAGGGTGCCATCCCGATACTTGCTTGATAACTATTGTTATACGTGAATTCCATCAATGGCAAGTAAGTATCCCATGAATCCTGAAACTGTAGTACACAAGACCTCATCATGTCCTCCAAGGTCTGAATGGTCCTTTCAGACTGTCCATTAGTCTAGGGATGGAACGTAGTACTGAAACGTAGGGTTGTTCCCAAAGTGGTTTGTAAACTCCGCCAAAACCTGTAAGTGAAACACGGATCACGATCAGACACGATCGACTCCGGCGTACCATGCAATCGTATGATCTCCTTTACGAACAATTGAGCCAGTCGATTAGGTTTATAAGTCTCCTGAACCGGCAGAAAATGAGCTGACTTAGTTAACCGGTCCACAATCACCCACACTCCGTCAACTCCACTCTGGGTCCTTGGTAACTTAAAGACGAAGTCCATGGTGATGTGATCCCACTTCCACTCGGGAATCGGAAGTGGCTGCATAGCCTCATAAGGTCTCTGTTGTTCCGCCTTAACCTGCTGACAGGTTAAGCACCTGCTCACGAATTCTGCAATGTCCTTCTTCATTCCTGGCCACCAATAATGGCTCCGGAGGGTACGGTACATCTTTGTACCTCCCGGATGCATAGCATGAGCCGAACTATGAGCCTCCTCCAGAATCTCGGCCCGTAACTCTGCCACTGCAGGTACACACAAACGGCCCAACTTCACAAGTGCTCCATCATCTCGGATGGTAAAATCCTGTCTCTCTTCTGCTTCGACCTCAATCCTGTAAATACAGAGTATCGGATCCTGAAGTTGTGCTTCGATGATCCGATCAATCAGCACTGGTCGTACATGGAAGCTGGCCAACAAAGTCCCATGCTCATCCGTATCCAAAATAACTCCCGTCTTCCAGAGTTACACCAGCAAAGGAAGATACACCATCCCCAAGTGTGCAACTGATCCCGCTGATTTCCTGTTGAGTGCATCTGCCACCACATTGGCCTTACCCGGATGGTACTCAATCGTACAGCCATAATCCTTTAGTAGTTCTAACCATCTCCGTTGCCTTATGTTAAGCTCCTTCTGGGTGAATAGATATTTTAGGCTCTGGTGGTTGGTGTATATCCTACACGTTGCGCCGAATAGGTAATGTCTCCAGATTTTTAGAGCATGAACCACCGCCGCCAACTCCAAATCATGGGTAGGGTAGTTCAATTCATGATTCTTTAGCTGCCGCGATGCGTAAGCGATAACCTTACCAGTCTGCATCAACACGCAGCCCAAACCTTGTAGTGATGCATCACTAAAGACCACGAACTCTCCACTGTTATCCGGCAATGCAATGACAGGTGCAGTGGTCAATCGATCCTTCAATTCTTGGAAACTCCGTTCACACTGCTCGTCCCAAATGAACTTCACTCCCTTTCGAGTCAATCGAGTCAACGGTGCAGCAATTTTGGAGAAACCCTCCACGAATCTCCGATAGTAACCCGCTAATCCGACAAAACTCCGCACCTCCGTTACCGTTGTCGGTCTAGCCCAGTTAGTCACCGCCTCTGTTTTCTGGGGATCCACGCTAATCCCATCCGTTGATATCACATTTCCCAGAAAACCAATACTGCTCAGCCAAAATTGGCACTTGCTCAGCTTGGCGTACAACTGTTCCTGTCTCAGCTTCTCCAACACCAACCGTAGATGTTCTTCATGTGCTTGGGCACTCCTTGAGTACACCAAGATATCATCGATGAACACAATCACAAATTTATCCAAGTAGGGTCGGAAGACCCTGTTCATCAGATCCATGAATGTTGCCGGAGCATTCGTCAAGCCGAAAGGCGTCACTAGGAACTCATAGTGTCCGTAACGGGTTCAAAATGCTGTTTTCAGAATATCCTCCTCCGAAATCCTCAGTTGGTGATACCCAGACCGCAAATCAATATTCGAGAATCACTGTGCTCTCCGCAATTGGTCAAAAAGGTCATCAATTCTGGGTAGAGGGTACTGGTTCCTCAGTGTCACCTTGTTGAGTTGTCGATAATCTATACACAAACAGAGACTCCCCTCCTTCTTCTTCACAAATAACACCGATGCTCCCCGCGGTGAAGTACTCGGTCGGACATATCCCAAATCCGCCAACTCCTGCAACTGAGTTTTGAGTTCTCGTAACTCGGCCGGCGCCATCTAGTATGGTGCCTGGGATATAGGTCGGGTACCGGGGAGTAGTTCAATTGTAAACTCGATCTCCCGCGGTGGTGGTAATCCAGGTAAGTCTTCCGGGAACACATCCGGAAACTCACGTACCACTGGTATCTCGTTGATACCCGGAGTATCAACCTGCTTCGACACGACATGAGCCAGATAGCCCTGGCATCCCTTCCGTAGAAGTTTGGTAGCAGCAAGTGAAGAAATCACTTCAGGAGGCGAATCGTCACGCTCCTCCTGAAAGATAACCTCCGGCAAACCCAGACTTCGCAGAATCACTTGCCTACTACAGCAATCAATGAGCGACCCATGCTCCGATAGCTAGTCCATCCCTAAAATCACATCGAAGTCGTGGATATCCAGAATGATTAAGTCCGCTGGTAAATACACATCCTCAATTCTCACTGGGCACCTTTGAATCACCTGATTCACAAGGTACACGATGCCCATCGGGGTGCCAACACCCATCTCGCTATCTAAGTCTGATACCTCACAATCTAGCATACCAGCACAACTCCTTGAAATAAAAGAATGTGTAGCCCCCGCATCCATCAATACACGTACTACAATATTAGAAATATGAAGAGTACATGTAACCACGCCTAGGGCTGTCCTCGTCTGCTGCTGAGTTACTGCAAACACACGAGCCCTGGGACCTACGGTCTGTCCGCGCCCACGCGCGCCACGCCCAGCACCACGGTCACCACCCTGACCTCGACCTCCGTTAGTGTTGGAAGCCGTACCCTGCACAACACTAGAGCCCCCAGCATCGTTGCTCCTAGACAACAGCGGGCAATCACGGGCATAGTGGCCCTCTTCTCCGCATGCAAAGCAGCTGACAGGCCTCAGCCTATCCGAATGCCCACCAGAAGCACCGCTCCAAGATGAATGCTGCCCAGAGTTGAATCCTGATCCTGTTTTCTGAGAGCCCCCACGTCGACCTGACCAGCCACGACCCTTAAAAGATGAAGGTGCTCCCCTGTAGCTTCCTCCCTTAGTGTTCTTCTGGCCCGTCGGTCCAAGGTATGGACGATTCCGACGTCGCCCCTCGCAAGAAGGTTGTCGTGTCTGGTGTGTCGCCAGACTGGCCTCGACACGCACCGCCGCGTCGACCATGTCTCTCAGAGAAGCATGACTGGCCGCAGTCACACCTGCCCGAATCTCCCCTCGGAGTCCAAGTTCAAACCTATGACATTTGTCCTCCTCAGTGCTCACAAATGATGCAGTGAACCGGGATAGTTTCCCAAAAGTCTGCTCATAGTCCGTAACGGACATATCCTCCTGCTCCAGTCGTAGGAACTCTGCCTCCCGTGCCGCGCGAAACGATCGCGGGTAATACTGATCCAGGAATCGGGAATGGAAGACCTCCCAGGTAGTGGTGTGGACAGACCATCCAGAAATCTCAAGGTCATGCCACCACTGATAGGCTCCGCCTACCAGTAAGAAGGCCGCCAAGGTCAGCCGCTCGCCTGGAGGGCAGTGCATCACTATGAAAATCATTTCCCACTTGGTAATCCATTCATAGGCATCTTCGGGGTTTGATCCCCCGTTGAAAGGAGTGGCTCCCAACCGCTGAGCCCGTTCAATGCTTGCGCATTCCATTTCCCTCTCTAGTTCCTAGTCAGTCCGTATGTGAGGAATCCTCCTTGGAGGCATAACCAACTGTTAAGAGGCATAGATCAGTTAACATCATCCTTAAACTCGAAAAGTAACTAGGTACTAATCGCTAGTCTAGCATGCTGACCACAACCTAGTGCTCTGATACCAAGATGGCAGGACCCGCCCCGATCCCCCGTGGACTACAAGGGGACGTGCCATGCTCCCGTCTGACACCCAAAATAACATTCCAATTTTAACCGCAAAAGTTCAAATGCATAAATAACCAAATTAAAGTTATACATCAAATCCAAATTTAACAGATGTCAGACAAGGGATGAAATCCAAAATTACAAGTTCCGAGCACGACTCTAAAATAATCCTGCGGGTTAAACCACCCGACAGGGGTTCAGATACGCAGAAGTAGATCTATGCCTCAGCCTCAGGATTCTCCTCTACCTCAGTAGCACAGCCTGGAGGGGTTACCAAAACATTAAGGGTGAGTGGGCCAAAACTCAAGTTTATAAAACAGTTTAATAAGTAAAACATATAATTTTACACCTCCGTTTTCCAAACATGCATGCATCAGCATTTAAAACCATAAATCATATAATATGAACCAAAAGGCATATAATAAAACCATAAACATAATCACAGTCACTGCACTAAACACTCCAATCTTGACATCCCAGATGTCTGACGTCCCTGACGTCCAATAAGTCACAGTCCCAAGGCTACGCGTGCCACTCGGGGTCTCAATCTCAAGTCCAATACCCGAACCCAGTCCGGGTATAGCATCCCAGATGCCTAGCGTCTAGACGCTCGACGTCCCAAATGCCCAACATAGCAATCTCGTTCCTGAGTCATTCCACGGTTCGGTCCCTCCGTAGAATGGCCCATCTCAGGCATTGCACCGTGACTACTCCGGTGTACCTCATCTGGAGGAGAGAGTATAATACGAGTATATCACTACAGTGCAGTACCAAAATATAGTCATTGATATTCACATGCATATATATATATATATATATAGATAAAATCCAAAACCATTCTCAAGTTTCACCAGACGAGTCTCAAGCCCAAACATCGTAAAACGTGCCGTAATCATAATATCAAGATCATCAAAACCATTTCTTGTTTCCAGCATGTGAATATATAAGTAAATCAGAAAACATTTTTGCATGCAAGAGTTTAATGAAATCGGGCCCACTCACAGTACGATCTCACTGCGAATCTGCGCATACGGACCTGTTCCGGGATTATCGTACAATTCATGTCAGTCCAAATCACACGTAAGGGTCACTACAAGTCCTTAACATTCATCCAAAAAGTCTGAAACATAAACTGGCTCGGGGAACCCGTCCGAACACGTTTCCCGAGACAACCGGCCCTAATCTGACCCATTTAACAACCTCAGATCAACATGGTTATTTCACCAAAAATGTTCAGAATGATGAGAGGATAAAAAGCCATGTTGATCGTGATCGGAGATGAGCCTTAACGTGCCCTCACGCGCCGCCCAAAGTGGCTGCGCGTGAAAGTCACGCGCCTGACACTGTAGCTGCTACAGTGTCATCTCCTTCACCCAATAACCTGCAATACGGGTCTGCCACCCGCGGCTTGACCCGGTTAATTGACCCTCAATTTCCACTCAATTTCACTCGTTTTTGATCCTAACATGTTCATTAACCATCTAATTACAGTTCTGAGTCAATAATCAACCTCAACGGTTCCTTAAATGGACCTTCGACCCGTGATCACCCAAACGGGTTGATCACCATAACTCACTGATTACAACACCAATATCAAATTAACTTCACAGTAAGCATCCTAGGGCTAATACGAACTAGAATGAACGATCAATTGTGCCAGAAAGTACCTGGAAGTTGTCGTCCCTAGTTTTGCAACTTCCTTGAAAACGGCAACGTCCGTCCCAGCTCAACTATGGCTGGTTCCCTTCGATTTCGATGTGGTTGTGTTCCAAACACTCCCAGAAGACTAAACCAAGCCTTGGTTTGGTCCAACCAGCACCAGAAATTAAAATCTGAATTTCCCTTCAATTTTCCAGAAATGGGTTTTCTCTGGTTTTCCTCTCTGATTCTCAATTCTCACTCCAGCAGAGTGAAACTCACTCACAAACCCACTCAATTAATGGAACTGTGCTGCCCAACAGCTCATGGAAGCCAACCTATCCACTGAGAAATTTTTCCCGCAAAAGCTTCGAATCTTGATTAAACATGGTGCCTTTGTCTGATGAATCGATCATCCCACGTTCCTACTACCTTTAAGGCTTAATTAAATCCTTCCTTTACAGCTCATTACGAGTTAAATTAATAGGATTGCTCAGAATCACCACCCACGGTGGTGCAGCCATGTTCTCCCACGATTTGCTACAGTAACCCATAAGTGAAATGACTAAAATGCCCTCAGTTCAGAAATTACCAAAATGCCCTTCACTTTCCAGACCCGTAACTCAGCCATCCGATGTCCGATTTCAGCGTGCCTTCTGTCTACGGACTCAGGGTATCGAGACCTACCTAACGGTCCTTGAGTCGTGTGAAAATCAATTGTCAAACGAAAAGTCAACATTTTCGCCCTTGTCGTCCAAATTACGATAATGCCCCTGAACTTCCGATAGTCATAACTTTTTCCCTGATCGTCCGAATTGGATGTGTCACCTGTCAATGAACTCGTGACGTCCTGAACTACGTCACGGTCATCGGTCAAATTCCGTTTGACCCACCAATCAAAAAGTCAACAATTTGGCAATACAATTCACAGGGGTAAATACGTCAATTGATTCATTAATTTACAATATTAAAATCCTCGAATTTCCGGGGCATTACATTTTTCCCTTTCAGGGGTAAAATCGCCATTTCACATCGACTAATCCCGATTAGTCTCGATTAATCCTCAATTAATCCTTAATTAATCCCGATAATCACGTAATTTCGGGATGAGTCGTTACATCGAACACCCGTTCTAGATCCATATATTTCCCGTACGAAGTCTAATCTCAACGTGCCACCTGTGTACAGGCTCGTAACGTCTCGATCTACGTAATGGACCTCGGTTCACATGTACTTGACTTCCCAGGTTAAAAGTCAATATTTTACCCTTATAGGGGTAAAATCGTCATTTCACCCCGATTGTCCGATAATCCTCGATTAATCCTTAATTAATCTTGATAATTACGTAATTTCGAGACGGGGCATTACAGTGACTCTCATGACCTATGCTCAAGAGACCTGTTTAAGTCAGTTTTCGACCACCTAACTGAATCCCAGACTCTCGACACCATTTTGCATGCATCTGACCCTACCTTTCCTTGGTTTAGCCTTCCAACCTCTCTTTTTACTAAAACTGACTGTTTATCTTCTTAGGATATGCCTTAGAACCATGCCTTTCCCTAGTTCACCAATCAATGATTGGGGGAAGCTCAATAGGATCATAATTTTAGGATGTCGCAATGACTTCATCCTGCACCCAAAAGCTTTTGCTACTTCCCCAGAAGCAATAGAATCCCTTCTTACTACCTCATCTAGTATCAACTCACTCCATATGCTTCCCTCTCCATGGAATTTAGATGGTGCCTCTCTCAATTCAGTTACCCTCATTCTATGGTTTTTCCTTCTACTAACACCATGCCCTCATTTGGCCTCCTTATTAACATGCTTATTGGGTCTATGATTGGGTGCTGTGAGCTATGGGATTGATTTCTAGTGCTCTCATTCCCAAGAGCACCGCATCAAAAGCCATTGCTATCTCCTACCTTAGGCATTCATCTATCTTCCTCTTTGCCTAAATGTGTGCTACCAACCCAAATGCTGCTCCAGTCCCCCACATTTCTCTGTGGGATAAATAGGTATGAACTTCAACAGCTTGCTATCTTACCCTTTACACTACACTGTTGAGCGATCTACCTCGTGCGTCTTCAGTTGCTTCCAATCCAAAGATGGCTTGATTTTCTCGATTAGGCATACTCCCTTCACTCTTGAGGTCGCTCATTGCGGTTCGAGTGCAATAGCTTTGCTTGGTATATATATGCCTGAGATGTCCAAAACAAAGCAATATATCGGTAGGTACTCATATTTAAGACTCACCCAATATGCCCCATCTTCAAGAAAGTGAACCATAGTGCATCACATTAGAGGTTCGGTGACATTGGTGCACATTCAAACCTTTATAATCCTGTCAATGAACTCAATATCCCTTCGTTTATCCACTTCCAAAACCCTTCCAAGAAAATTACCAAGTTTAGACACCAGATTTATAGTCGTGCTAAGGATAGGCATGCCATAAATTTGGATCCAAAATGCTCCATGTTGGAATTCCATCGTACGAGGATTTCGCCTCCTCAAACCATCAACCACCGAAACTGGAGCCTCATCAAAGCTCCAAGGTCCCTTCTTGTTGTAAAAATTTCTATGATTTCTTGCTAATGGCCCATAAACACCAGTCCTTCATCCCTCTTTCACAACCCCTAGAACAGGTGAATGAAAGCCACCACATTCATAGCCCTATACATAAAAACATCAACCACGACAATATTGTGTATCCATGACAAGGTTAGAAGTTTCATCCCTTTCAAGTTTAACCCACACTTTCTCTTTCTCTAATAACGAAAACTCCGCTCCAAACCAACGTTCAATATTTTCCACATCCATGTCCCTCACTCTAGCTTCCTCACCCGTCTCCCGTCTTTGAGCCATACAACAGCGCTACAAAAGTTTCATGTTGACAAACTCTAGATGCAGTGTGATAGACCCAACCCTTCCAGCCCACACATCTAAAGGCCCACTAGGTTATGGGACTAACCTAACTGATTTCCTTCATGCTCTAATCCACTATAGTTTCCTCTATTGTATTAAGGTGTGGCTAGTCCACCTGTATTCACTTTTGGAGATATCCTCTGCAGTTGTATTTAGTTAGTACCTAGTAGCCATGGTTATGACATGAACAGAATGAAATAATCAACTTTTCACTCTTTCCTTTATTCTATTTATCTCAAAACCTCGTTTACCCAATACGACCCTACTATTCTGGTACTAGCAACCATGCCCAAAAATCGCCACCTTACATCGGTGATCATGGCAGACCACAAACCTCACTTTCTCTCAACTTTCCTTTCAATACATTGATGCTTCTGATTAGGTTACATATTTATTGGCTCAAGATAATGAGTTGTATTCCACCATTGTTGCAATTCACAATGCCCAGTCTTCCTTTCAAACCTCCATTCATCAGCAGCTTTCAGAATTTTAGTCCTCCTTGGTCGACCAACTCAAATCCTTCACGGTAGGGTCTTCATCTCTCTTCCTCTGAGACTCCTCCCATCCACAGGTCCGTGGTCCTTTTCCACCCACCCCTCCCCCACCTACACCTCAGTTTTTTCCTCTCACTTGACGCCCCCTTGCTCTTATTCCGGTTTGTTCATCTCCTATTGGGTCCTTCTTTTAGCCCAATACCATCTTTGGTGGAATCAAACTATATTGCCAACTGGGTACGGTCGATGACTATTGCTATGTTCACCCATCTTCCTTGCAGTGTGGTAGAGTAGTCTGATACCCCAACTCAAGCAGGTCTTCATTGGTGGCCATAGGGATGACCTCCATCATGACATCCTTGCCGCCTCCCCTCTCGCCCTTCTATAGGCTCAGTGCTTGGCCAGAATCTTTCACCAGAAAATTGTAGCTCAATGGACCATTATCATTCTCCCTCATCGCCCTTCACTAATCACCTTCAGTAGGCTGCGCCTTTCCTTACTCCATCCAGAGTCAGTTCTCCCACAATTTCCTCGGTGTGTCCTTTTTTGCCACTTAACCTAGGTTGAAGCATGTGATAGACACTTTAAAAGGCCTCTGTTTTCACTATGATGATGCCTAAACTCCTGACCATCGTTGCAAATGCCCTTTAGCAGCCCTAATTGGGGCTGACCGGCCAAATGAGACTTTTCATAATTGTGGTCAGTTATTTCCTAACTCTGATGTTGAGGATTCTCCTACCCCTCCCCTCATTTTACATTCCTTGTTGGGTCCCACCATGCTCAGGCTGTGAGGCTTCATGGTTCCATTTTTTTCATCCTCGGTGTGTGTTTTTGTGTATTCTGAAGCCACGCCTAATTTTTTGCACCCTCGCCTTTCTCATTAATTGGGTCTTTCCGTGGATCCCATTGCCTCAATTTCCTTCATCATTGCTTGGGGGGCCTTGATTCGTACATAGGGTGTTACCAAGGACGTTGTCATGATATTTAGGGGTATTATCTCCAAACTCCATTTCCTTCATCATTGCTTGGGGGGCCTTGATTCGTACATAGGGTGTTACCAAGGACGTTGTCATGATATTTAGGGGTATTATCTCCAAACTCCATTTCCTTCATCATTGCTTGGGGGGCCTTGATTCGTACATAGGGTGTTACCAATGACGTTGTCTTGATATTTAGGGGTATTATCTCCAAACTTCCTTTTCACTTTTGGCTATGGCTACATGTGATATCCTTCTTGGTGTTGACTAGTTAGAATACTTGGGTTTCATTGCTTGGCATTTTAAACATAAGGTCATGATTTTATTTGCCAATGGAGATCTCCATCAGCTACATGAGATTACTTCCTTGTCTCCATCTTGGCCATTATATCCTCCCATTGTATATGCCCTATACTTCCCTGCATCCCCAATTCCATCTATATTCTCATCTTCCTAGTCTATTCCATTATTTTGCCTCATTATTTGAGGAACCCACTAGACTAATGCCCTTAGGGCTTAATGGCCATTGTATTCCCCTCATTCTGGGTTCTGCACCAGTAAATGCCAGGCCCTATCACTGACCTCATTCTTAAAAGTCTGAAACTGAATGTTAAGTGGCTGCCATGTTGCTTTCGGATGTCATCAGACCAAGTACTAGCCCTTTTTCTTCGCCTATCTTGCTAGTTAATAAGAAAGAGGGTACTCCGTACCTTTGCGTTGATTAATGAGACAACACTATTATAGTCAAAGATCGTTTTCCCGTTCCAATTGATGATGAGTTATTGGATGAATTACATGGTTCTCTCTTGTTCACTAAACAAGATTTGCATTCAGCCTACCACCAAATATGTATACACCCTGCTGGCATTCACAAGACAATATTTCGAACCCATGAAGGCCATTATGAGTTTCTAGTCATGATAGGACCCGCCCTTAAACTATTTTGATAATCGTGTCAATTATGTTCTCGTTTAACAAAAATCTCAAACTTACTAATACTCTTAATCTTTGTCAAACAAGGGATTTTCCTGGTTTTAATTGTATTTACATCCTGATAGGTTAACCAAAACAGAGTTCATCCCTTGTAGAGTAACTGCCTACATCCAACCTAATAGCCCCATCAAGTGGTGGAATCTGAATGTTCGACTCATTCCGAGCCTTAACCAATTAAATAATTAATAAATACTACATTTAAACTGATGCAATGAAATAATGTAATATATTAATTAAATAATAAATTTGCATAATGGTTTAAGAAAAAGGAAAGTCCATTTATTTATACCGTTCACATCGCCAAGCCCATAGCCGCACGCTCTTTTTATATCTTTCGTAAATTTTCCGTTAATCGTAATTAGTCATTATAAATTTTTAATATCCAAATTAACCTTAAAAATAAATTTTCTAATTTTTGGAATTAAAATACTAATCTTAAAATATACATAGCACTTTAAATAGCCCAAATTGCCCCGGTACGATATCCGTTCATCTTGAAAACTATACCATTGGATTTGTAACATCGAAAACATGATGTTTCATGTTGAAAGGATGGTAGAGGGCTGCCACACGTGCCCCCACACACCACCACATGCCTCTTCGTGTGGTGGCCACACACTAGACACTATTCACCTTCAACCTCCAACCCATACTCGTTTCACTATAATCCAGGTCTTCAGACTTGCGTGTCCACCCCAGTTCTAAAAATTGATTCCTACGTTTATTTTCATGTTTTAACTATCTAGCTTCATCTACATAAGCCCCAAAGAAGGTCTTAATATCATGGTTTGATTTCATGGACTTTCAGCCATGGCTCCAACGCTTCTTGATACAAATTTTGAAATGGACAATTAAATCCTTCAAGGCACATGATTAATTCATCCACTCTTAATTCCTTGATGCATTCATCTTAATCTTATTTATTAGCCTAGAATTAAGTGTTTTCATGTTCAAAAAATAATTATGTATTGTGGGTTTTCAATAAGTCATGTGAGTGTTTTCCATGAATCATTCATTCACCTTATTTATTAAAAAATCAAACATATTCATGGGGGATGTCCATGACTTGTCTATAAATACTCCTCTCATTTGGAGAAGGGATCATTCAAGAATTATTTTATAAATTTTTTTTTAGTGAAGAGTGTTCTTTCTAACTATTTTCTCTTATCTCTTTGGTGGATTCCATTTAGTGGCGAGTTGTTGAACTCTTATCTCTAAGGTGGATTCTTTAGAGTGGTGAGTTTTCTATCCAAGAGTGTTCATTTGTGTTATCTCTTTAAATCTCCATTAGTTATGTGTCACTCCTCCTACAGCTTCCGCACGTCCCTACATTCGCCTCTCTTGGCTCAATATGGTCTTGGGATTCCAGACGGACACTGGAATGCTTGCTTTCGAGTTTCCTAACCAGAACCAAAAACTTGAAATAGAAACTCATGGATTCCTTGGTTTTCCTCATAGTTTCCTCATCTCCTTCACTAGTTCCCCTATGTTTCTCTATCTTTCTTCTTTCTCTCCTTATTTCCTTCTCTTTTCCCTTGTTATGTCCCTCTTCTCTCTAGTTTTTCTCCCATTTTCTTCATTTTTCTTTCTCTCAGCCACCACTCACCGAATACCCACCCAACATCAATTACATGTATCTATGCAAGGTTAAGTCGGTGGTAGCACATGCAAGGGAGGGAAAACCAAGAATCTTCTAGAGTGACCTAGATTCCTCTTGTAAAGTTACCAAAATACCCTTATGTCCAAAATTACCAAATTGCCCCAAGTTACTTTTGACCCATATAGAACCTATTCGATCTCCATTTTTGGCATATCACCTGTCTATAGACTCAAGAGTCCAAGATTTTCGTATCTGTTTTCGCAGAATGTCCAAAAATTAGCCAGGTCAAAAAGTCAACATTTGATCTTGTAAGGGTAAAACTATCATTTCTACTTAATCTTTTCCAACTTTTTACTTTTCTCGAATTTCCGGGCCATTACAACCTTCCCCCCTTAAAAAAAATCATCTCAAAATTTTAGACAAACCAATATGGAGACTATGCTTATCTTTTCGAGTCTACATTCATCAAATCACATTACGTCAATTAAGCAACCAATAATCAATAGACCAGCTAACCAATCCTTGATACTTGGATATTAATCTTGAAAATCAATCTGCATAAGCAACCCCAAGAACTACAATAGATATCGCCTGTGTCACATTCAAGAACTTATCACAATAGTACCAAACATAGCTCATGAGCTAAAACACCCTAGTCCCATAACTAGGCTTAAACAACCATTAACTCAAATTCCAATCATAAAAAACAATGGCATTATGCTTGTAAACTATCACCACAAACATCATTTGAGTCATGTCTAAAATTTCAACCATTCTTTAGGATCTGGCCTCTGCCAATTGTACATCCTGGTCTTTTCTAACCAACTATCCTGTCTACATAGACAACCTCATAACCGCGGGATATGCAGAGCCAAGCTCTAGACGATCGAGTTCCATCTTTGTAATCAGTGACGTCTAGGTCGCCACCCTAGGTTCTGGTTGTTCCGACTCTGGAGATGCCATATCACATCCCCCAGGATTTGTAGCCAAGCTCCGAATGTCTGAGTACAGCATCTGAGCACAATCCACATGTAAACCACTCGAGAAACGAAGCCCAGCTCTAGGACGTCCAATCAACGTCTGAGGCTAACCACATAGCCGCTCAGGAAACAGAGCACATCTCTGGATGTCCAAGCGCTAACCTAAATATCCAGCCCAGGGAAACAGAGCCGTGCTCTGGACTTCTGGGCGCCGACCATGTCCGAAGATGGTTGATCATGCACAAATAGTTCTCAAATATCGAGGAAGCACATCTATATAACATATATCAATTCCTTAAAAAACTAAATCATCATTTTGAAATCTAGGCCTAATTTCAAACAAAATTTTCATAAATCTTCGTAAAACATGTACTCGAAATTCAATTTAAAATTCCCGAAAAATTATCAATAATCATTTGAAAACCAAATTATAATTATTTTCACATAAATAATTCAATTAAAAATTCAAGTATGCATACTCAATAATTTAATTTAATTTAAATACAAGATCCACTCATACACACTGTTCTTACTTCGAAGCTCACGCAGTGCAATATCCGACCCAATAATCCAGGGTCCATCTCAGCCCAAGTCTGTTTTGACTCGTTTACTCTCCTTATTACCAAACTCTGTGTTGGCTCTCATCTCTAAAATAGGATAGTTAGTAACGATGCCCTGATACCAAGCTGGTAGGACCCGCCCTTAACTACTTTTCTAATCGTGCTGGTCCTGCTCCCGTTTGACATCAATCTTTAACTTACTAAGACTTTACTCTTAATATTTTTCAGATAAGATATTTTCCTGATTTGAATCGTATTTACATCCTTATAGGTTAACTAAATAGAGTCCATCCCTTGCGGGGTAACCGCCTACAAAGAGAAAGTCCATAATGGTTTAAGAAAAGAGAAAGTCCATTTATTTATACCATTCACGTAGCCAACCCCTTAGCTGTATGCCCTTTTTATATCTTTCATAAATTTTTCATTAATCATAATTAGTCATTATAAATTTTTAATATCCAAATTAACCTTATAAATAAATTTTTTTTGGAATTAAAATACTAATTTGGAAACATACATAGCACTTTGAACAACCCAAAATATCCCGAGACGATATTTTTTTTATCTCGAAAATTGTACAATTTGATTTGTAACGTCGAAAACATGAAGTTTCATGTTGGACAGATGCCAGAAGGCCACCACATGTTTCCCCACACACCACCACAGGCCTCTGCGAGTGATGGCCACGCGCTAAACACTGCTCACATTAAACCTCCAGTCCAGACCAGTTTTGCTGTAATCCGGGCCATCCGACCCGCGTGTCCAAATCGATTCCTACGTTCGTTGTTCCCGTTTTAACTAACTTCATCTACACAAACCCAGGAGAAGGTCTATGATATTAAAACCACGATTTCTTGGACTTTTAGCCATGACTCCAACGCTCATTCTGTAGCTTCTTCACGCCCCCACCTCCGCCTCTCCTTATGTAGCTTCCTCACGCCCCTAGCTCGGCCTCCCATACAGCTTCCTCACGTCCCTAACTCCACAAAACGACCAAAAATTGACCAAATCAAGAAGTCAACGTTTGCCCCGTCAAGTCGTGGAATCTGATTGTTTGAGTCCTTCTAAGCCTTAATGTAAAGACCCGTCCCGAATTCTTAGATTAGATTAGTGACTAATCACGATTAGTGAGGTTAATCGGTGACTAGTTAGGCGAAATTGGACGAACGATGCAAAATGACCGTTTTGCCCCTAGAGTGGGTAAAACGTTGACTTTTCGTTCGGGCGGTCAAATGGACTTTGACTGATGACTGTGACGTAGTTCGTGACGTCACGAGTTCATAGATAGGTGGTACGTTCAATTCCGACGTTCTAGGAGGAAGTTATGACGTTCGGAAGTTTAGGAGCAGTTTGGTAATTTTAGTTAAAATGAGCAAATAGTTGACTTTTGGACCGGGATGTCCGATGACTGAGGGCCGAGGACCGTTACATATATCGGGACGATATGAATCCATAGACAGGCGACATGTCGAATTCGGACGTTCGACGGCGAAGTTACGGTTCACGGAAGTTTAAGTGCACTATTGAACGAATTACGAGATAACCTAACTTTTGGACTTTAGTGGGGCCCAGATATTTGTCCCAAGGCCCAATGGATGAGTGAAAAGTGTCACCCATCCAATGGACACCAATTTCCCTTCATGCATCTCCCTTCCCCGTGCATCTTCATTTTTCATTTCAAACACAAAACATTTTTCCCCGATCTGATTTCTCTCATCTGTGCAACCCAAACACCAAACCCTTAACCCCAAATGATGCTGGAGAGACTGGTGAGTGATGAGAGTATGGTAGAGGATGGTGGCCGGCCAGGTGACGCCGCCGTGCACGGCTGAAACCATCAACCCGACCAAGTACCCGGTAAGCCCATTTTCAATTTTTATTTGGATTTTGATGTTATGGGCGATTTTGGATGTTAGAGTAGGTTTATTAGGCTGTTTAGGTGGTGTAGAGGAAGTTTTGGAGGGGGTTTCACGGCTGTGGGAGCCTGGGGAAATTCGGAAACTTTGGGTCGTGAGGTTCAATAATCAAACCTCGAATTCTTTGTATTTTTCCTTGTTCTTACCATCCAAACATGCTCCTAGGATCAAAATAGGAATTTAGGGATTGATTAGGAAGGAAATCAGACCAAAATGAGAGAGGAGGAGCCGTGAACCGGTCACGTCGGGGCCCATTATTTGGGGAAGTGTTCAACATATGAAATCTTCTATTCGATGTAATGAACATTTTGGGACTGGTTTCGTGTCAATCGGACATCGTTTCGATAGGTTTCGGGCTATCCGAAGGTTTAGAATCGGCTTAAAAATAGTTAAAAATATTGGAAAATTACTGGGCTTTGGTAGGAGGTTAATTAATTAGTTATTAACCTTTCATTACAATTTGGACAGGTTTGGGAGTCCCGGTGATAGCGATTGGCTCAGGAGAGCCGTATGACACGCAAATCTAGGCGGCAGCTCGGACGGTCTGTGAGTGGACCTTGTTTTCTAAATTGGTGCATGCATAAATGTTTATTATATGTTTTAAACACTTGTTTGTGATTTCATGAGTGCATTTGGATGTGTGATTACGTATAGGCACGTATTTCAAGGTTTCAGCCCTATACGGTGCCTATACGGGTCTGTATTTCTGTGATGACCTAAATGAAAAAGTTTTGGATTTCTAAAAGGATAAACTTGGGTATGACACCCATTTGGTTTGATCTCCGACATATGACTCTAGTTACGACCTACGGGTCTAAATCGTGGTCGCGACGGGTGCTATGTGCACGGCGATCGACAATAAGACGCTCGCCTCTGGATTGGGATGTGTTCCTTCCGGAGAGGTCACGATGAACGATTCGTGGTTGGGCAGCCTGGGGAGGCTCGACTTCGGAGTGCTGACGGTTCAGGATAGCGATCAGTGATGAGTGCACCATGATCTTGTGGTGGTCGCGTCGGTTGATACGTTCACGACGACATACCAGGATTGAGGGCGGTCCTCGATGGATGGTTGCACGCGTCACTACGATCGGAGTCGTGACTGACCCTAAGATATCGGGCAGGATAGCCAGCTGATGTCATATGTTCGGGTACAAGACTTAGTTGTTTATGGTTATGATTTTGGGTCAGGGACCCTAGATGGATTTCCAAGTTCATGGTGGTTTATGGGAACCGGCATGAACCCTGGAAAGGTTATTTTGGATGTTATGGATCATGACGGTTTTTGGGAACCGGGCATGGAGGATATTACCTATATGTATATATATGGATCATGATGGGTCAGGGGAACCGGGCATGAATGTTTATGTTATGTATATATATATATATATGTTCATATACCGGGGAGGGTCGTTGGCCTGGGTGGACCCCGGAGTAGTCACGAAGCACCGACTGAGTGGAGTCACCCCCCCAGTTGGGTTCCTTACTCTCAAGAAGGCTATGGTTACTATAACCTCGGGTAGGGTCAGTGGTTTGCGGACATTGACCTTGACTTTGAGAAAACTCGGATTGAGATCCGGATAGCACGCGCGTAGTTTTGGAAACTGTGACAGGATTGGTTGTGTGAATTATATGTGTATTCGATATAAATATGATATATGATATGTGGATATAGGATTTGAGCAGGGGCTCGTGTACTTGATTTCAGTATGGTTATGGTTTTGGGCTTAGTTCCCACATATGGTTCTTTCGGTTAAATGGTTTTCGAATGCATGCATGCTTTTTAGAGAAGGGTACAATTGTCTTATAAAATGTTTTTATAACTCTTGTTTTGTCCACTCACAGCTTTTAATGTTTTGACTGCCCTTCAGGTTGACATCGGATGTGGACTGTAGCAGAGATCGAGATATCACATACCTCCTCCGGATCCTGGCGTACTCTGATAGCCCGGGAGGGCAAAGGTTGGAAATATCCCTTGCCTGACACTTCGTATCAGACGAGAGCAGGGTCATCCCGTGTTAATCCTGGGGGGATTGGGAAGGGTCCTATTAGCATGGTATCCGAGCGGGGCTGTCTCTATTCGAGCAACCGCGGAACTCTTGGTGTAGTACGCAGGTCGAGGATGTGATATCTCAATGGGCTACAGTTCGTGGTCAACCTGATAGTGGGATGCCGGTACGATAGTTAGTAGGACTATATCGTAGAATGTCTTGGTTCGGTACTTGATGCCGGGGTTGCCATAGTTCTGTCAAGGTTGGTAGTGTGGGACCCTATGGAATGATGAACGTATTTGTACGTTAGCATTTTGATCGTGAGACGGTTAGTTGGGATCGTCTTTCACGATGTCGTAGGATCAGTTCCGACGACTGGTTCGTTGTTATGGCCATTCGATGGTCGGATATGGTTGAGTTAGATGGATTTACTGCAGTTGGCAGTTAACAGCCGGATTCGAGGAATCCTAATTGAACTTATGGTAGGATTGGATTGACGTCTTTTCGATGTCAAGACCGCGGAGACGGTCAGATTATGGATTGTACTGCAGTTGGTAGCTTGCAGTTGGGTTCAGAGTGACCCTAGGTGTGATTGTGGAACCCTAAATTAAGGTGTATGGTTCAGAAATGTGAGTTGACGAGTGGTTTGACTTGGACGACTATTCGAATTTGGATTCGTTAGTCGGTCTAGTCATGTCAGCTTGTGTTGGGACTGCACTTCGCAGTCGGGGTTGTACTTATCGGTTAGACTGAGTTGGTTGTCCTGTTACTCAGTTGTGATGGATTGTTGGTGCAACTAAGGTCGTGATGACCTGGTAGACGACAAGGGTTAAGTCGAGTTACGACTAGATAGAGATTGGTTGGACAGGTTACCAGGGTTGGTACTTGTCGATGGAATCCCTGAGTGGGATACGGAGTAGTTTGTATGGGCGATTGATTCCGTTGGATGCGGAGTCTGGATATCGAGATGTCTGGTAGTTAGGTCTGCACGAGTGTGTGGCAGGCGCTACTACCGAGGATGGTTGTAGTTACGGTTGTTGGGAATCGGTGACGTTCAGGTGACGTTTCCTTTCTCGTATACGTTGCCAGGGTAATTGTACCCAGAGTTGTTGGGTACGACGGAGACAGAGTTTCTCCAATACGAGTAGAGGTACGAGATCGTCGTTCGGTATGAGCGAAGATCCAGAGTTGTCTGATTGGCACACTTTGTGCTGATGCTGATAGGTGGTGTACTGGTACTAGTGCTGGTGCTGGTGCCGGTGATTGTGATGACGATGATTTACGAGTCGGGATGTGACTCCGTCGAGATACACATATGTTCGGTATCTGTGGTCCCATAGTGGATCTCAAATAGAGTTAAATTGGTTATGGGACACGTGGATAATGTCCGAGTATGTTGTTTCCAATCTGGTTAGGACTACGGAATCGCGAGAGGTTGCGATTGAGGTGACGAGTGGAATGCAGGTTTTTCGCATTGGCAATGGGAATTTCGAAGTCATTTTGGGTGACTTCTCAGATTCTACCATGATTGATGATGGTAGATGTTGTTGGTTGCCACTAGTACACCGATCGTGTATTGGTTGGTGGACTCGTGGTTTGTCTTGGGTCATCAGGTGGAGTGAGTATATCGAAGTTAGGTGATTGGGATTTCTCATTTTCTGCTTGGTGGCAGACGATGTTAGATTACGTGACGTGGTGAGTGCATCGAGTTTTGGTTGCATTCATGTAGGATGGAATTGGATGTCATTGTTTGGTATCATCCTTGATGTTTCCTAGGTGGGATGACAAGGATCGATACGAGGTAATCGGTGAGAACCCACAGTCTCGGCGTGTCTTGTCGTTGATTGATATATTTAAGATGTGGGAATTAGTTTAGGATTTTGAGTGTCGTTATGGATCTGGATCGTGATCTTGATGATCCAGATAGGTGGAGAGTTTATCACTCTTACTAGGATGTTTGAGTGGAGCATGATGGGACTGAACTTCTTTTCGAGGTAAATCCCATATGGCTTGTTACTCGAGCGAATAGGTGAGTAGTTTTCCGACGTGGTCGGATATGGTCAGCCTTAAAGATGTGTTGATATTGGGATTGGCTTCCCTATGAAGTCAATCGAATGTTTTGTGGTAATCGGTTGAACAGGTAACCGATAGGTTCCGTTTTGGTACGTCTCGGTAGACGTGAACGAGATTTCGGGTTTTGGAATCAGATTTCTGGATGACGATTCAGGATTTGATTTTGGAAATTGAAAAAGGATTTCTGGATTTAGGTTTTGGAATCGGATTCTGGGTGACGATTCAGGATTTGATTCTAGAGCTTGAAAGTGGATTTCCTTTTATGGATTTGGGTTCGGAATGGTTATTCCTAATGCCGGTTTACGGAATAATGATTTCAGATTCGGATTTGGACATGGTTATGGATATGAATTCTGGGTTTGAATTCGGGATTTCTTACGAAATTGCGGATTCGGATTCAGATTTGGAAATGGATGTTGAGTTGGAGTTTCGATTTGTCTAATGCTGGATTGGACAAGTGAACTCCAAAATTGAAACGTGTTTGGCTATGACCTAGGTGGTTGTAGTCTGGTTGATGGATAGATGTACATACCTTGTGCGTGGTTCGAGGTATGATACCGGGCAGACTTGTGGTGCCTGGTGATGGTATATAGGTTATACCAGTGGTACGTTGGTGAACGTGTTGGTAGTCGGATTAGTTTCGATATTATTGGATTAGTCGAGGACGTGAACTAGACGTTGGATACTGTGCGTTGGGTCATGGTATTTCTGATGCGTCTAGTTACACATAGGTCGGGTGAATTGTTGGTTAGTGTACACACAGGTTGAGTAAATTGGTGGTTATAGTGTCAGTTTTCGACTGGCGATTGTCAAGTGGTGACAGTTTGTCAGATGTGACAGTTTGTAGGAGGTGTCAGCGTGGATCGTTGTGTGAGGTCTGATGACTCCCAGTGGGAGTAGACGTCAAGATAGTTTAGTGATTAAGAAAGGGACCGTCGAGTTGTTGTGTCAGCGAAATGGTAGATTTGACAAGTGGTGTCATTTCAGAACGGGTAATTACTATCATTCGACGTGGTCGAATGTAGTCGATACGCTATGAGTATCAGTGGTACGTCTGGTTGCAGACGAGTATTGTCACGACCCGGCCCATCTAACACAATATTGTCCGCTTTGGGCCCAGCCCTCACGGTTTTGTTTTCGGGAGCTCACATGCAACTTCCCAGTAGGTCACCCATCATGGGATTGTACCAGCCTCAACTCGCTTAACTTTGGGGTTCCAATCCCCCCCAAAGCCACTGAGCTCCTAAAAGGCCTTGTGTTAGATAGATACGTGCCCACACATATAAGGTACTTCACCTTTCCCTCCCCGAGCGATGTGGGATCGTTCACCGATCTTACCTTTCCAAGCTCACGGGTCTTGCTCACCGTTCTTGCTTTCAAGCTCACGGGTCTTGCTCACCGTTCTTGCTTCCAAGATCGGGTCTTAAAATCCACCCCCCTTGGGGCCGAGCGTCCTCGCTGGCACACTTCCAGTCGGGGTCCAGCTCTGATACCATTCTGTCACGACCCGGCCCTTCTAACACAATATTGTCCGCTTTGGGCCCAGCCCTCACGGTTTTGTTTTCGAGAGCTCACGTGCAACTTCCCAGTAGGTCACCCATCATGGGATTGCACCAACCTCAACTCGCTTAACTTTGGGGTTCCAATCCCCCCCAAAGCCACTGAGCTCCCAAAAGGCCTTGTGTTAGATGGATACGTGCCCACACATATAAGGTACTTCACATTTCCCTCCCCGAGCGATGTGGGATCGTTCACCGATCTTACCTTTCCAAGCTCACGGGTCTTGCTCACCATTCTTGCTTTCAAGCTCACGGGTCTTGCTCACCGTTCTTGCTTCCAAGACCAGGTCTTACAAGTATCGTTCTGGTTAGTGGGTGTACGAGTGTATACGAGTTTCGAGGTCGATTCTACTTTCCACGAGGTGGATGTGGAATCAGGATAGTTGGAGTTTCGAGAACAAAACTAATTAAGGAGGGAAGAACGGTTGGAATTAGGTCGGTTGGAATTTCAAGGATGAAATTAATTAAGGAGGGAAGGTTGTAATGACCCGTCCCGAATTCCTAGATTAGATTAGTGACTAATCACGATTAGTGAGGTTAATCGGTGATTAGTTAGGCGAAATCGGACGAACGATGCAAAATGACCATTTTGCCCCTAGCGAGGATAAAACGTTGACTTTTCGTTCGGGCGGTCAAATGGAATTTGACCGATGACCGTGACGTAGTTCGTGACATCACGAGTTCATAGACAGGTGGTACGTTCAATTCCGACGTTCGAGAAGGAAGTTATGACGTTCGGAAGTTTATGGGCAATTTGGTAATTTTAGTTTGAAAGGAGAAAATAGTTGACTTTTGGACCGGGATGTCCGATGGCCAAGGGCCGAGGACCGTTACGCAGATCGGGACGATACGAATCCATAGACAGGCGGCACGTCGAATTCGGACGTTCGACGGCGAAGTTACGGTTCACGGAAGTTTAAGTGCACTATTGCACGAATTACGAGATAACCTAACTTTTGGACTTTAGTGGGGCCAAGATATTTGTCCCAAGGCCCAATGGATGAGTGAAAAGTGTCACCCATCCAATGGACACCAATTTCCCTTCATGCATCTCCCTTCCCCGTGCATCTTCATTTTTCATTTCAAACACAAAACATTTTTCCCCAATCTCATTTCTCTTATCTGTGCTACCCAAACACCAAACCCTTAACCCCAAATGATGCTGGAGAGACTGGTGAGTGATGAGAGTATGGTGGAGGATGGTGGCCGGCCAGGTGACGCCGCCGTGCACGGCTGAAACCATCAACCCGACCAAGTACCCGATAAGCCCATTTTCAATTTTTATTTGGATTTTGATGTTATGGGCGATTTTGGATGTTAGAGTAGGTTTATTAGGCTGTTTAGGTGGTGTAGAGAAAGTTTTGGAGGGGGTTTCACGGATGTGGGAGCCTGGGGAAATTCAGAAACTTTGGGCCGTGAGGTTCAAGAATCAAACCTCGAATTCTTTGTGGTTTTCCTTGTTCTTACCATCCAAACATGCTCCTAGGATCAAAATAGGAATTTAGGGATTGATTAGGAAGGAAATCGAACCAAAATGAGAAAGGAGGAGCTGTGAACCGGTCACGCCGGTCCAACTGGACCGGCCAACCAGCGAACCAGCCGGTTCGACTGCTGGAGAAGATGACCAGTGCACCGTCCCTTCTAGGGGCGCGTAAGGGTGCGTGGGCCATAATTTGGGGAAGTGTTCAACATATGAAATCTTCTATTCGATGTAACGAACATTTTGGGACTAGTTTCGTGTCAATCGGACATCGTTTCAATAGGTTTCGGGCTATCCGAAGGTTTAGAATCGGCTTAAAAATAGTTAAAAATATCGGAAAATTACGGGGCTTTGGTAGGAGGTTAATTAAGTAGTTAGTAACCTTCTATTTAAATTTGGACAGGTTTGGGAGTCCCGGTGATAGCGATTGGCTCGGGAGAGCCGTATGGCACGCAAATCAAGGCGGCAGCTCGGACGATCTTTGAGTGGACCTTGTTTTCTAAATTGGTGCATGCATAAATGTTTATTATATGTTTTAAACACTTGTTTGTGATTCCATGAGTGCATTTGGATGTGTGATTACGTATAGGCACGTATTTCGAGGTCTCGGCCCTATACGGTGCCTATACGGGTCTGTATTTCTGTGATGGCCTAAATGAAAAGGTTTTGGATTTCTAAAAGGATAAACTCGGGTATGAAACCCATTTGGTTCGGTCTCGGGCATATGACACTAGTTACGACCTACAGGTCTAAATCGTGGTCGCGACGGGTGCTATGTGCACGGCGATCGACGATACGACGCTCGCCTCCGGATTGGGATGTGTTCTTTCCGGAGAGGTCACGATGCATGATTCGTGGTCGGGCAACCTGGGGAGGCTCGACTTCGGAGTGCTGACGGTTCATGATAGCGATCAGTGATGAGTGCACCATGATCTTGTGGTGGTCGCGGCGGTAACTGTGCCCGGTCCTGCTCCCGTCTGACAAGTCGGCTGAAATCCCGAAGGTATCCTTCAGCACCTGTCAGACCAGGGATAACTGCACTGATTTCTGCTCATGCCTCCGCCTCGTAATCTGCCCCGAGTGTCGTGCCACGACCTGGAGGGTCATCAAAACAAAGGTGTGAGTGGACTAAAATAATATCTTGTAAAACACATTTGAAACACGTCTGTTACCCTCCAGTTTATCAAACCATGCACGCATAGGGAAAAATATATGAATCCTTTAAATAATTTTATAAAATCAGGTCACCATATAATAAAGCATATAACTCGGGAATTACACATCTGAGGATCCTCTGGGAATTACACATTCAGAGTCGTCATCCAATGCTGGGAATTAGACATCTAGCCTCACCGGGGATTACACATCCGGTCCCTCCAGGAATTACGCATCTGGGGGCATCAAACATCAATACACCATAAAAAACATTATTCCAAATCAAGTATCAAAACCATGTCAAAACCATTATCACGGGGCCACATGCCCAAATTCCATTTCTCGTCAATCCGTAAAATCATTAAATAATTCAATATACGCAAATCCGTAAAATCATATCCGAAGACATCACAAATCCATTAAATCTATTTCCCAACTCATAATCCAAGCCAAAACCAATCACAAATCCCGGGCCTTCGCCCTAAACAATCATTTCACATTTTCTCGAAAGACATGCCTGAAGCACCGATTAAAATAATCAATAAATCACACAAGAATCATATCAAATCATTGCAATTCAAATCATGTCAGAAATCATGTAAAACATTTAACTATGCATGCATATCAATTTATAAAGCAAACGTCCACTCACACACCGTCCAACTGCTCGTTTCCCGTGTTGCACGTGTTTCCGTAATTTCCGACACTTGCTAGGAATCTCGAATCCTGTTCACAATCATTATTCAAGGTTACTAACAAGTCAATTTACATCATCTAATTTTCCCATAATTTTTCGGGAATTTAATATTAATTAAATACGTAACTTAAATCTTCGGACCCTCAAAACATTATCGAGACTGTAGCCGATTGATTCGAAACCAAAACCAAAATGATCGTTACACTGTATAGAATAAAACACCTGTTGACCACTTTCCCAGAACAGTCACCACGCGCCCTCACGCGCCGCCGCAAGCGGCTGCGCGTGAGTTCACGCGCCTTGCTACAATGACATGAACAGTAGCATCCCTATCACCCGTTTCACTGGTATTCAGGTCTGCGACCCGCGTCGCAACCCGATTCGTTTTCCCTCAAATTGAACCCAATTCCTTCCGTTCTTTCATTCATTCTCATCTATTCCATGTTTCTAACTAATCTGCTACCTCAATTTAATGAAACCATGCCCTGAATCCCACGACTCAACATTGAAACCCGACGGGTCCTAACTCGGGTTCTACCCAAAAACGACCTATATCCTTCAATTGTTTACACCAAAAGCATATAACAGTCATTCTAAACATGAAATTGAAATCAATTTCAAGAATTACTACCTCCAAGTTATCGAACTCAAGCTCCAAGTTCCATGGAAGTCGCAGAGTCTGTTCTTGCTGATTTCCCCTTCAATTTTCTTCCTTTCTGATGTGGTTCGACTCGAAATCGTCCCAGAGGACTAATTCTACTCTTAAGTCGGCATGGGTTAAGCTAAAACTTCGAATTAAATCTCAATTTCATCAAGCATGGTTATCAGGTTTTTCCTCTCGGGTTCACAGTATTCCTCCCCGTTTTCTCTCCTATTTTCCTTCTGTTTTTCACTCAAAATTCCCTTAGAATCTCCCTGTGTTCTCTGGTTTCCTTCTTGATCAATCTAAGTTAAGAATTTAAACAAAGGTTAGGCGGCCAATTTTTCCATGTTAGGCATTCAAACAATGCCACTAATCTCACGTAAACCTTACCAGGTGTCATTTAAGTAATCATCCTCATCCTATAAGCTGAATCAGCTGAATTAAGATATAGTTTATAAATTAATTTCACCGTTAAAGACAAATTACTGTTTTACCCTTATCATAGCAAATTACCAAAATGCCCCTCATAGTTCTAGACCCACAACTTTTTCGTTCGGACTCCGATTGACGCATGCCGCCTGTCTACGGATTCAGCGTCCCGAGACATATCCAAAGGTATTCCGGGAAAGTCCAAACAAGGTTCCGATCAAAAAGTCAACTGTCGGCCCCTTTTACCAATTTACCAAACTGCCCCTAAACTTCCGAACATCATAACTTTCTCCTCGAATGTCGGACTTGGGCGTACCACCTGTCTATGAACTCGTGACGTCCCAAACTACGTCACGGTCATCGGTCCAAGTTCGTTTGACCGCTCGAATAAAAAGTCAACCGTTCGCCCAATTCTAAGGGCAAAATCGTCCTTTTCCTCAAATTTTCCAAATTTTCGTTTTTCGAATTTCCGGGTCATTACAACCTTCCCCCCTTAAAGAATTTCGTCTCCGAAATTCAAACACAAGATATATGGAGCAAACATACAATCACTTTATTTATAAAACAACCGTACAAAACACAACAACATTTACAAATGTACATTAATGATTAATCCACAGAGTACTACCATTATGCTGAACTCCCCATCGGGTGGGTCATTAGTAACCTGTTGTTGAAGAGCGAATACTCGAGCAAGTGGGCCTGAAGGTTGACCACATCCTCGTGGTGCACCTCTCGTATTGCTAGTTCCCCTCCCACTTGCAGCTCCAGAGGTTGAGGCCATCCACGAACCTTGCTCTGTATGGCTGCCACTCGGGCTACCACCCGTCGGTTGGTGTGGACAATTTCTCCGGATATGTCCAAACTCACCACAAAAATAACAAGTACCCCTACCGAAATGGGTAGCTCGGTTATAAGGTCTGCCAGTTGACGGTACTGAAGCTCTACTCGACTGAACAGATATCTGAGGGACTGTTGTAGGATCAAAGGAATGTCCTTGTCCACCCCTGCTAAAACCTGACCGAGCTCCAGAAAATCCGGAGCCAGAACTACCTCTTTTTGACGACGTTCTATAACTCATTGTCTCAGTTTCCTGACGCTCTCGATGTCGTCCAGATTCGCGTGCAGGCAAACTTGCCTCAACACGGATAGCGGCATCTGAGAGATCTCGAAGAGTGCCATAGGATCCCACAGTTACAACGGCTCGAATCTCATCTCGTAAACCAAGTTCAAAACGTCTACATTTATCACCCTCTGTGACTACCACCCTTGAAGCAAAGCGAGCCAGATCCAAAAATCTTTGTTCATATTCGGCCACTATCATACCCTCCTATTGTAATCGAAGGAACTCAATTTCCTTCGCATCACGGTATGAACGAGGGTAGAACTGCTCCAAAAATAGCTCACGAAATACGTCCCATGTCAACGTACGAGCATCCCATCCTGTTAACTGTAAAGCATGCCACCACCGGTATGCATGGCCATCCAAAAGAAAAGTGGCTAATAATACCATGTCCCCTGGGGGACATCCCAAAATGTCAAAGATCCGCTCCAAACGAGTAATCCAATCATCATCACCATCCGGTCCCGAATCACCACGAAATACAGTAGCTCCTAATCGTTGAGCTCTCTCGATATCCGGGCCTTCTCTAACTCGATCCTCGTCCCTCTCATCTTCAGGCCGTGCACGGGGCGCACGTCTCGGAGGCATCACGGAACACAGAAATCAATAACCAAATGCTCTAATACCAATTTGACAGGACCTGTCCCAACTGGACCCCGATAACTGTGCCCGGTCCTGCTCCCGTCTGACAAGTCGACTGAAATCCCGAAGGTATCCTTCAGCACCTGTCAGAACAGGGATAACTGCACTGATTTCTGCTCATGCCTCCACTTCATAATCTGCCCCGAGTGTCGTACCACGGCCTGGAGGGTCATCAAAACAAAGGTGTGAGTGGACAAAAATAATATCATGTAAAACACATTTGAAACACGTCTGTTACCCTCCAGTTTATCAAACCATGCACGCATAGGGAAAAATATATGAATCCTTTAAATCATTTTATAAAATCAGGTCACCATATAATAAAGCATATAACTCGGGAATTACACATCCGAGGATCCTCTGGGAATTACACATCCAGAGTCGTCATCCAATGCTGGGAATTACACATCTAGCCTCCCCGGGAATTACACATCCGGTCCCTCCAGGAATTACGCATCTGGGGGCATCAAACATCAATACACCATAAAAAACATTATTCCAAATCAAGTATCAAAACCATGTCAAAACCATTATCACGGGGCCACATGCCCAAATTCCATTTCTCGTCAATCCGTAAAATCATTAAATAATTCAATATACGCAAATCCGTAAAATCATATCTGAAGACATCACAAATCCATTAAATCAATTTCCCAACTCATAATCCAAGCCAAAACCAATCACAAATCCCGGGCCTTCGTCCTAAACAATCATTTCACATTTTCTCGAAAGACGTGCCCGAAACACCGATTAAAATAATCAATAAATCACACAAGAATCATATCAAATCATTGCAATTCAAATCATTTCAGAAATCATGTAAAACATTTAACTATGCATGCATATCAATTTATAAAGCAAACGTCCACTCACACACCGTCCAACTTCTCGTTTCCCGTGCTGCACGTGTTTCCGTAATTTCCGACACTTGCTAGGAATCTCGAATCTTGTTCACAATCATTATTCAAGGTTACTAGCAAGTCAATTTACATCATCTAATTTTCCCATAATTTTTCGGGAATTTAATATTAATTAAATACGTAACTTAAATTTTCGGACCCTCGAAACATTATCGAAACGGTAGCCGATTGATTCGAAACCAAAACCAAAATGATCGTTACACTGTATAGAATAAAACACCCGTTGACCACTTTCCCAGAACAGTCACCACGCGCCCTCACGCGCCGCCGCAAGCGGCTGCGCGTGAGTTCACGCGCCTTGCTACAGTGACATGAAACAGTAGCAACCCTGTCACCCGTTTCACTGGTATCCGGGTCTGCGACCCGCGTCGCAACCCGATTCGTTTTCCCCCAAATTGAACCCAATTCCTTCCGTTCTTTCATTCATTCTCATCTATTCCATGTTTCTAACTAATCTGCGACCTCAATTTAATGAAACCATGCCCTGAATCCCACGACTCAACATTGAAACCCGACGGGTCCTAACTAGGGTTCTACCCAAAAACGACCTATATCCTTCAATTGTTTACACCAAAAGCATATAACAGTCATTCTAAATACGAAATTGAAATCAATTTCAAGAATTACTACCTCCAAGTTATCGAACTCAAGCTCCAAGTTCCATGGAAGTCGCAGAGTCTGTTCTTGCTGATTTCCCCTTCAATTTTCTTCCTTTCTGATGTGGTTCGACTCGAAATCGTCCCAGAGGACTAATTCTACTCTTAAGTCGGCCTGGGTTAAGCTAAAACTTCGAATTAAATCTCAATTTCATCAAGCATGGTTTTCAGGTTTTTCCTCTCGGGTTCACAGTATTCCTCCCCGTTTTCTCTCCTATTTTCCTTCTGTTTTTCACTCAAAATTCCCTTTGAATCTCCCTGTGTTCTCTGGTTTCCTTCTTGATCAATCTAAGTTAAGAATTTAAACAAAGGTTAGGCGGCTAATTTGTCCATGTTAGGCATTCAAACAATGCCACTAATCTCATGTAAACCTTACCAGGTGTCATTTAAGTAATCATCCTCATCCTATAAGCTGAATCAGCTGAATTAAGATATAGTTTATAAATTAATTTCACCGTTAAAGACAAATTACTGTTTTACCCTTATCATAGCAAATTACCAAAATGCCCCTCATAGTTCTAGACCCACAACTTTTTCGTTCGGACTCCGATTGACGCATGCCGTCTGTCTACGGATTCAGCGTCCCGAGACCTATCCAACGGTATTCCCGGAAAGTCCAAGCAAGGTCCCGATCAAAAAGTCAACTGTCGGCCCCTTTTACCAATTTACCAAACTGCCCATAAACTTCCGAACATCATAACTTTCTCCTCGAATGTCGGACTTGGGCGTACCACCTGTCTATGAACTCGTGACGTCCCAAACTACGTCACGGTCATCGGTCCAAGTTCGTTTGACCGCTCGAATAAAAAGTCAACCGTTCGCCCAATTCTAGAGGCAAAATCGTCATTTTCCTCAAATTTTCCAAATTTTCGTTTTTCGAATTTCCAGGTCATTACAAGTGCACCATGATCTTGTGGTGGTCGCGTCGGTTGATACGTTCACGGCAACATACCAGGATTGAGGGCAGTCCTCGATGGATGGTTGCATGCGTCACTACGATCGGAGTCGTGACTGGCCCTGAGATATCGGGCAGGATGCCCAGCTGATGTTATATGTTCGGGCACGAGACCCAATTGTTTATGGTTATGATTTCGGGTCAGGGACCCTAGATGGATTTCCAAGTTCATGACGGTTTATGGGAACCGGCATGAACCCTGGAAAGGTTATTTTGGATGTTATGGATCATGACGGTGTATGGGAACCGGACATGGAGGATATTACCTATATGTATATATATGGATCATGACGGTTCAGGGGAATCGGGCATGAATATTTATGTTATGTATATATATATATATGTACATATACCTTCATTTACTTGTTCTATTATCTCCTCCGGGGAGGGTCGTTGGCCTGGGTGGACCCCAGAGTAGTCACGGAGCACCGACTGAGTGAAGTCACCCCCCCAGTTGGGTTCCTTACTCTCAGGAAGGCTATGGTTACTATAACCTCGGGTAGGGTCAGTGGTCTGCGGACATTGACCTTGATTTTGAGAAGACTCGGATTGAGATCCGGATAGCACGCGCGTAGCTTTGGAAACCGTGACAGGATTGGTTATGTGAATTATATGTGTATGTGATATAAATATGATATATGATATGTGGATACAGGATTTGAGCAGGGGCTCGTGTACTTGATTTTAGTATGGTTATGGTTTTGGGCTTAGTTCCCACATATGGTTCTTTCGGTTAAATGGTTTTCGAATGCATGCATGCTTTTTAGTGAAAGGTACAAATGTCTTATAAAATGTTTTTATAACTCTTGTTTTGTCCACTCACAGCTTTTAATGTTTTGACTGCCCTTTAGGTTGACATCGGATGTGGAATGTAGCATAGACCGAGATATCACATACCTCCTCCGGATCCTTGCGTACTCTGATAGCCCGGGAGGGCAAATGTCGGAAATATCCCTTGTCTGACACTTCGTGTCAGACGGGAGCAAGGTCTTTCCGCGTTAATCCCGGGGGGATTGGGAAGGGTCCTGTCACTTAACCCATCAAATAATTATTAAATACTACATTTAAACTGATGCAATGAAATTATATAATATTGCAATTAAATAATAAATTTTCATAATGGTTTAAGAAAAGAGAAAGTCCATTTATTTATACCGTTCACGTAGCCAAGCCCTTAGCTGTATGCCCTTTTTATATCTTTCATAAAATTTTCATTAATCATAATTAGTCATTATAAATTTTTAATATCCAAATCAACCTTATAAATAATTTTTTTTGGAATTAAAATACTAATTTGAAAACATACATAGCACTTTAAACAACCCAAACTATCTCAAGACGATATTCGTTTATCCCGAAAACTGTACAATTGGATTTGTAATGTCGAAAACATGAAGTTTCATGTTGGACAGATGACAGAAGGTCACACCATGTTTTCCCACACGCCACCACAGGCCTCTACGAGTGGTGGCCACGCGCCCAACACTGCTCACATTCAAATTCCAGTCCAGACCAGTTTTGCTGTAATCCAGGCCATCCGACCCCCGTGTCCCACTCGATTCCTACGTCCGTTGTTCCCGTTTTAACTATCTAACTTCATCTACACAAACCCAGGAGAAGGTCTATGATATTAAAACCACGATTTCTTGGACTTTTAGCCATGGCTCCAACGCTCCTTCTGTAGCTTCCTCACGCCCCCACCTCCGCCTCTCATACAGCTTCCTCAAGTCCCTAATTCCACAAAACGACCAAAAATTGGCCAAATCAAGAAGTCAACGTTTGACCTTTTAAGGATAAAATTGTCATTTTTATTTAAAAATTTTCAACTTTTTACTTTTCTCGAATTTTTAGGCCGTTGCACGTCATGACGTTTGGCTTATCAAATGCCTTATCCATGTTTTAGTCCTTAATGAACTCTATTTCAACCCTTTCTTTGTAAATTCGGATTGGTTTTCTTTGATGATATTTTGGTATGTAGCCCTTCATTGTAGGCCCATGTGGAACATTTTCAGCTAGTTTTTTTATTGTTTCAAACTAGTCATCTCATGATGAAACAGTCCAAGTGTTTTTTCCCCATCCCAGGTTAGATTATTTGGGCCACTGTATTTCTGGTACTAGTGTAGAAGTTGATACCCCACTTAAAGGCTGCCATGAGTTTCTTGGACTAGCAGGTTACTGTTGAAAATTTGTCCCCCATTTTGGCTCTATTGCACAATTGGAGCAAGCTTTGTCAAACACACATGTCCTTGCTTTGCCAGATTTCTCTCAACCATTTACTGTGAAGTCGGATGCTTCCAATTCAGAAATTGGGCAGTGTTCCAACAACAGGGCCACCCAATTGCTTTTCTCAGTAAGCCTCTTTAGGTCGCCATCTTCACCTCTCTGATTATAATAACAAACTACTTGCAATTGCCTTTGTTGTTCAGTCTTGGCGCCATTGTTTGCTTGGTCATCACTTCAGCATAAAAATTGACTACCAGACAATTAAAATTTTTTGAGATCATCGTATTCACACTCCTACTCAACATCAATGGTGATCAAACTTCTGGGTTATGATTTCAAGGAGTACAAGGTTGGCCATTTGAATTCCAGACCCCTTGTCCCGTCAGCTTAAGGTTCAACGTCTGTGGGTCTTTTTTCTCGCATTTTGTATCATCTGTTTAATGTTCACACATCTTACTCTAGTAACCCAACCACCATCAAAATCCTTGACAACATCCATCAAAATTCAACACCCCCAAAGCATTACATCCTCAAATAAAAAAGTTCATACCATAAATAGAGAATATTTGTCCCATTAACTTCTAATCGCAGACCTACCATATTTGAAGCTTCTCATTCTTCAAAAGCGGGTGGCCGTTCTGGGTTCCTTTAAACATATAATCGGGTCTCCCAAAATTTCTCTTGGCCAGGAATTCCCATGAATTAAAGGCTTTTTTGGCTGCTTGTGATGAATGCTTGCACTAAATCTATGAGACCATATACCATCCTGGTCTTCTACACCAAAATCCCATTCCAACCAGCATTTGGCAGGTTATTTCCATGGATTTTGTGGAAGGGTTGCCCGGTTCCAATGACAAGAACACCATGTTTGTTGTGGTTAACTGCTTAACCATGAGTGGCCATTTCATTTCCCATTTCCCACCCATACACAGCTGCCCTGAATCACATACATCTTCGTTAAGGAAGTTTTTCGCTTACATGGAATGCCTCAAACTATTGTCAGTGACCGCAGCCCTGTCTTCATGAGCCATTTTTGGGAGCTTTCTTCAAACTTCAAGGTACTAAGCTGTGATGATCTTCTGCTCATCATCCCCAAACAAATGGTCAAACTGAGGTCTCAATCGGGTGTTGGAGCATTACATTCGCTATTTTGTTGCTGAGAAACCAAGTGCTTGGGTTTCTTTATTCTTGGGCCAAATGGTGGTACAACATCTCTTACCAATTTTCCATTCGAATGACTCCATACAAAACCTTTGTATGGTGCTCCTCCACCTACAATCCTATCATACATCCTTGGTTCCATAGATGTCCAAGCTATTGATACAACCCTGTGTGATAGAGATGAATTGCTTTCTATGCTTAAGTATAAACTAGATATTGCTCAAAAAATGTTAAAATAGCAAGCAGATAAGTCTCGTAAAGAGCATGAGTTCGCTGTGAGAGATAGGGTGTTTCTTAAACTCTAGCCCTATCGACAAGGATCCGTGGTTGTTTGCCCCAATTCCAAGCTTTCACCTTGTTTTTATGGCCCTTACTAGATTCTAGGCAGGGTGATTCTGTGGCTTATCGATTACAACTACCACCCTATGCCCGTATTATAAAGACTCGTCCCAAATTTGTCGCAATTTTGGAAAATAAATTGAAAATGGACGTATTCACCTTCATCCTTATTAAGAGTCCAAAAGTCAAGTTGAACTCGGAAACCTTTCGGAAGTTTCGATTAAACCATTGTGTGAGTCTTGAACTCACGAGTTCGTGGACAGATAACATGCGTAAAACGTATAATATGACTAGGGGTTTAAATGCCCAAGGGTATTTTAGTAATCTGGACAAAATAGGGGCATTTTAGTATATTGGTAATGTAATTTATTTTTTCATGTATGCCTTAGCATCTGAGTCTATGCTTCAGTGACACTTGTCACATGGTGAGAAAGAGAGAAATAGATCATCACGTCTCCGTCTTATATATGTATTTTTAGGGGAAAAACAAAGTAAGGGAGGAGGGGGAAGAGAAATGGCCTGGGATTTTAAGCCTGGAAGAACAAACTATTGCAGTCCTTCTCCAGGAACTCTGTTACATGGACTTGAAGAAGAGAGGATGCCAGTGGTTGGATTGGAAACCATGTGTAAATTCTAGGACTACCCTTTTGGGTTCGGCAATGGATAGTTCGATTTAATAATAGCCAAGGTCAAGGAAAACATTTCTCTTAAGTAGAAGAGTTAGCTCATGCCAGTTTCAGGACCGGGAAATGTAGGTCAATAATTTCCCAAAGATCGGCGGCAGAGCCGGGATCAGACGTTTTCTAGGCACCACATGTGAGTTTTTTCAATTTGGATGTCATATTTAGATTCCTTGGATTGAATAGATGTTTTTCCATTAGTAGGATATTAAATTTGGTTGAGTATTGAGGGAGATATAGAGATCTGAAAATTAGGCATCAATGTAGTTTCTACAGTGTTTGAAGGTTGTAGGCAAGTAAGAACCATAATCGCGGTTGCCAGAGCATGGGGAGGAACTGCCACCCTTCCACCGGCGCGTGGGGGCACGCGCTTCCTTTCCTCTATGTACGCTTAACACGCGTTTTCAAGTTCTAAAAAATACGGATCTAATGGCACCGATTTCAGGTTGATTGTACACCGTTTAAAGGTAATTATGTGCGTCAGAAGTGACGATGTTTCTAACTTGCATACCTATAGAACTTCTGGGGTTTTGGGAGTTTATATATAGATTCTTTATAGGACTCAGGAAGAGTCGAGATACTAGGATAAGACTTGGAAAGAGTTGGGATATTAGGTATGAGCTCAGAGAAGAGCTAGGAGAGTTGGGAAATCAGGTTAGGGCCTGGGAAGGGTTGAGAAATCAAATTTCACTATTCATCGAGGTTAGTGGGTTGATATGGGTGGTGACCCCAGGAGGACGAATAATATTTGGTTCGTATAACAAGACAATGTTCCGAAATGGTTTTACATACATTGTCTCATAGGTTCTTATATTATGTTGTAAGGTCATAAGGGTAATTATGAAATCTTGATTTGGTTGTCAGACAGTAGCAGGATCTTAAACGGTTATTAAAACGATTTTAGGAAGTGACAAGACAGTAGCAGGATCTTAAACGGTTATTAAAACGATTTTAGGAAGGGTCTTGTCACGTATCCACCGAACCTTCCATGCTTCCCTATCAAGTGGCTCTTTCCATTGACCTCCCTCTAGCGTCTTTCACTGGCCACATTCATTGGGTACCAGCGAAGATTTTGGACCGTGATATATTCAAAAAACATAATCGTGTGATTTTCAAATGGCTGATTAAGTGAGTTGGTCTGCATGATGAAGACGCCACTTGGGAGGAGGCTTATGCCTTCCAGATCAGATTTCCAACCTTTTAAGCCCAAGGTTAGGCTTGCTGCTATAAGGGTGGGAGTTGATAGACCCAACCCTACCAGCCCACACATCCGAAGGCCCACTAGGTTATGGGACTAGCCTAACTAACTTCCTTCATGCTATAATTCACTGTAGTTTCCTCTATTGTATTAAACGATAGCTACTCCACCTGTATTCACTTTTGGAAATATCCTCTTGCTATTATATTTAGTTAGTAACCATAGTTAGGGCGTGAATATTGTTGAATAATAAAATTTTCGCCCTTTCATCTCTTATCTTTATCTGTTAACATCCATCCTTTACTCAAATACGACCCTACCACAATGGCGGCGGAAACCCTATCCGCTTTAGCCTTAACCCTTCATCCAAACTCTCCTCACGCAACTCTACCAAGCAAAACCGCCAAGAACAAGAAAACAAAATCAGCACCGTCAAAGAAGGAATACTACAGAATCCACGGCCCACCACAGCGCCGTCAAATGAGGAATATTGCGGCTCGGACAATATTTCCGGAAAACCCTAGCAGACCCTTACTCTCCTTCCGAGAGAGGTCAGTACACGCGTAATTAGCAGTAACTTTCTCAGTCTAGTCTAATATTTGTTGCAAAATTCAGATAGTTTCAATTTTATAAAAAAGAAAGATAGCAGTATATAAAATTGTAACTTCAACAAGAAAACTCAGTAACTCCGGGGAAAAAAAACTTGAATTAAAGCGCAACTGCCACTAGAGCATCTCAAGATTCTTCAGTTGGATAAGTTCAAACTTCATTTTTTTTTTTTTTGGGATAAGAATAAGTTCATGCTTCATACTCGCCTAGTCTTTAACAATTATTACAACAAAAATCTTGAAAGGGAAGGGTCCATTCCAGAATGTGATTTTTGGCTGACAAAGAGAACTGTTGCTTACGACAAATGATTACGAAACTCGAGTAACAGCAGCATGGATTGCCTCTGTAAGATGAGGGACGGTCCTGGAACTCAGACCAGCCATGCTAATCCTCCTGAGAAAAATGTAAAGTGACATATAAGTCGTACAACTTTTCCTAATGTGGGAAACCGTCATTTTATACATTAATGACATGTTTGGATTTGATATTCAGATTAGACAGACGCAATAGCAGAACAACTAAACTATAATCAGAAGATTTTCTGGGAAGGAAAATGATTACCCGTCAGAAGTCATGTATATGTGGTACTCTTTAGTCATGAAAGCAACTTGCTCGGAGTTCAACCCCGTGAAGGTAAACATTCCAATCTGCTTGATGATATGACTCCAGTCACCAGGAGTGCCTGCAGAAATTTAGAAGCCAGAAAGGTAAAAAAACTGCGCAAACATCTACTAAATGCCATCAAATGAGTGTTCACATCGTTACTATAAATTAATGATAATTATCAAGACCCTCGGGTCACTGAATGAGTGTTTGTATAGAGATACTCACCCTTAGCACGCAGGGAGTCAAAGAGCTGATGACGCATGCTGATGATACGGTCAGCCATCGCCTTCAACTCAACTGTCCACTCATTGAACAACTCTCTGTGCACAGAAGAAACTGGTGATAAGGCGAGCTAGAATTCAACTAGAGACGAACTAGCTATTGTAATTTCACAGGAATTTGGGAAAATTTAAAAGAGTAGTGATTACCTATCCTTGAGAATGGTGGCTACAATAGATGCGCCATGAATGGGTGGGTTCGAATACATGGGCCTGATCACAAGCTTCAGTTGACTCTCAACCTTGCTAGCAACATCAGCAGTTTTGCAGACCTTGTTCAAGTAGAATTTCGAACAGTCAATATAATCAAGAGATGACTTATGAAGTATCACAAGAAGGTCAGAGAAACAACTTTCTATGAAACGATTAGCACAAAAACATATATAGCAATATAGTGGGGATGTATCTAAGTTATTAGTCTTACAATGGTTAGGGCACCAACGCGTTCCCCGTACAGACCCATGTTTTTCGCGTAACTTTGAGCTACAAGGCACTCTCCACCATCAGCAGCAAACCTGCGAACAGACTGTGCATCCCCATCCAAACTTCCACTAGCAAAACCCTACAAGGGCAAGTAATTAAACAGTAAGATGAAAAGTAGGAATAGCATGTTAAGTAAAACCAAACGAAAATAATAGAATAAACCAGTGTCGATGAGTTGGAGTTCTATGCATGACCTACCTGGTAAGCACTGTCAAAGAATGGTAATAAAGATCGTGATCTCACAAGCTGTCTGATCTGCTCCCACTGCTCAAGGGTTGGATCAACACCAGTGGGGTTATGAGCACATGCATGGAGAAGTACAACTGCTCCAGCTGGAGCAGAACCAAGGTCTTCTAAGAAACCTGTTGATCACAAGTAAAGAATATTAAAACACGGTGAAGAATGGCTACATAACAAGGCCTGCTGCCAGTTACTCCTCGAGGGAACACCATAAGCAGTTTCTTGATATCATAAATTTATAACTAGAAATCTTAGCGAACTAAAAAAATGGGAGAAAAGATGAAATAGTTGGGGAACAAATTCAACTGTGAGAGATAAGTAAATGAACAGCCAAATCCTAACCTTGAAAGTTGAGGCCACGTGTTGCTGGATCATAGTAGCGGTAACTTTTCACAGACAACCCTGCCAGAGTGAAAATTTTTGTGTGGTTTCCCCATGTCGGCTGCGGTATATATATTGTGCGCTGCAGTAAAATAGATAAGGTAAGTTCACTGAATTAAGGAATTTATCAATGGTAAAAGCATAAAATGAAGTAACAAGCACTTACTTCGTGATAATGCTTTGCCAAAAATTCACCCCCAACTCTCAATGAGCCAGTTCCCGAAAGACATTGGACAGTAGTAATTCGGTTCTCTTGGATAGCAGGGCTGTATCAAGCACGTAAATTCTGTCATGAAACCAGGTAAAACAAGTGATAAAACCAACTCAAAAAAAAAAAAATTGATGATAGGAGAAAAAGAGATCTATTAGTCATTTATACCTGTCTGTACCAAGAATCAGCTTAGCACTCAGTTTAGTGAAATCTGCCAGCCCAATAATAGGAAGATATTCCTTAACGCGTGACCTGAATGTTCGCATATTCAAAACATAATTCCTTAACCAAATAGTACAATCTGTTTAATTGCCAATAATATTGACTCTGTAGTTAAACAGTGCAAATCAATTCACAACAATGAGATAGCTTACTTGTCATTAACAAGCAACTGTTCTGCTTTCATCACTACATTCAGAACAAGGGGCTTCCCCTCCTATCATGCGAGGAACAATGAAGTTAAGAAATTTTACAACCATAATGCAGTAACTATAGCCATTGATATTTGAAAGGAAACATAACTGTTACAACATTGATTAAGAAATTTTGTTCATAAGATAAGATATACTTGGCTAAGTGCTAACGATGCATTAATACTACTACAGCAGTGACTATTCAGTCAACTGACCTCAGTTCGATAAGCACCGACACCCAAATTCAGCTTATTTGGGCTCTGATCTTTGTTATATGCAACAGTCACCTGTTTGATTGCACAAAAAAAAACAAAGAAAAACGATTCAGAAAAAAAAAAATCAATCGTCAGAGAATCAGGTGAACAAAAGCAAGCCCGATCAACTAGTTCGGCGAATCAGTTACACGATTCATAATCATAAATCACGAAGGATCAACAAGATTTAAATACTCAAAAAAAAAAAAAACGAATCGAAACTAAACATTTTTGCATGAACGATCAAATACAGAGATGGAGATAAGAGAACTGTTTAACTTAATCGGAGCCAAAACTACGTCTCCCTCCCAGAAAATTTCATGAATATCTGAAATCTCAACACAAATTCACACACAAATACAGAAATGGAGATAAAGAAAGTACCCCAAGGATTGGATCCTCAGGAGCGCGAACGACGTGAGCAAAGACGGAGTTGGCATGCGAGGAAGTTGGTGAAGCGGAGATTGAGCCGTTGTTAGGGTCCATCGCAGACGAATCGAAGTGTCGCACCAAAGCGTTTAGCCTCCGATCGCTACTGGTTGAAGAAGTAGAACTATGGGCGTCGAGTGATGTTAACTGTGGGCGCATTATAGGGGGTTTTATTCGTTTCCGGTGCTTAAAATACGCCTTATTCGAGTTGGTGTTCGGAGTTTGTTGTATCAGTGAGTATTGAGAGTAAAGAATTTTTTTACTGTTGGCCATTTTATACAGGGAAAGTTGCTTACGTGGTTACTTACGTGGCGCGTCATGGAGGCCTCGCTCTCTTCCGTAACGCAATCGATTTAGCGCGTCATGTTGGCCATTTTTTTCTTTTCTCCAGTTAAATTTGCCTACTTTCTATTTTTCACAATTTTTATTATTATCTTTGAATCAACATACGATCTGCCGTTGGCTTTATCTGGGATACGAATCTATACCGTTGGATTGAACCTGTTATCCGGTGACGTGGAAAACCTTTTTCGTTATCGCTGTCTAAATCAAGAAGTTTGGCATACCATACTAGGAGTGGACATATTGTCCCGACATACCGAAACCATCCCGTCCCGTATCATACAAAACTGGAAAAAAATCGAATAGTAAAATCGAAAGAATGATCGGTACCGTACTGATACCGTACAGGTTTAAATCGGTAAGGGATCGATTTCGATGTTACGGAATACCGTCCCATACCAAAACCGAACCGATTTTAATTTTTTAATTAATTAAAAATTAAATTAAATTCAACCATAAAAAAAACCCCTAATAATCTAATAGCTAATAATGGATTTAATTGTATATTAATTTAATTGATAGATTTAGTTGTATATTAATTTAGTGTATAGATTTAATTTTATTTTAAGAGTTTTTTAGTTTATGGATTTAATTGTTTGTTAGGGTTTTTTAGTTAATGTTGTTAATTTTAGTTGATGTATTGAAATTGATTTTCTATACATTTTGAACAATATTTGTTACCCAACAAGAGTCCTAATTTCTGAATTTTATCAAAATATTGCTTTTAGACATTGAATCAAGTAATAAATAAATGAAATTATGAATTTGACTTCAAAACCGAAACTGTACCGAATATAATTGGTACGGTACTGTATAATATCAATTTTATATTTAGAAATACCATATCATACCGAACCGATTAAAATTATTTAGTACAATTCCAATATTACCTGCATAACGAACCATACCAAATCATGTCCAGACTATAACATACCGGTGATTACTCCCATCTGACTTTGCTAGGCTCGTGCTTCGAGGCTCTGGGCTGTGGGCTGCGGCTCTGCCCCAGTTATCTTGCACGTTTGCCGAGGCCCAAGATAGTACAGCTATGATCTCATACGAATGATACGACAATAAACAGAAAATTATCATTGTTTGAATCCTAACCGTTAATTAGTTGCGTCGTTAATCACTTAATCAACTAGAGCTCAGTGTGCAAAAATAAAAAATTACCTACAAACTAACGTATGATAATTTTTAATGAGAAGCGGTGGTTTGGCAAAACAGATTAGTTGAGAGGACCTCTTGATCAAAATTCGATTCACATATTCTTCTAGAAAGATGATTGATCATTAATTGATTATTATATTTAATTTTCTTGTTTTAAGTTACAATTTTTTTTAGATCTAATTTTCCTATTTTACAAATTATTTTATGTACTAAATATCTTTACTTCATAAGCAAATAGAAAAACTTGACCCAAAAAAAAAATAATAGAAAAGTATCAGTTAAAAAACAAAAGCAAATAGGAAAGGAAAGTAGCCCTCATCATTTGGCCCAGAAGCCCACGGGCTTATGGGTACCGGATAGACCCGATGACAAAAAACCTGACCCGACCCGCATGTTGACGGGCTGAACTTGGGCTTAGGGTATTCAAGCCCGCTAGGCCCGATAGGCCCGAGTCCTATAAAGCCCGGTAAGCCCAGTCCGACCCGCCCAGGTAAATCCGACCCATAAGCCCGAAAATATAAAATAATTATAAATTAAGAATTGATACCCAGTCCAATCTTGTTACTACTATCATAGTCAAAATCCAAAACTCCAACCAAATCTCAACTTAGTGTCATTGAAAAGTCCAATGCCCAAACCAAACCCTAACCCTAAATTCAAAAAAACTCACTAGGTCTCTGACTCTCTTATCGACCTCCTTATCCTATCTCGGCTTTATGGTCGAAAATTTAAGTCAATTCTCCAAATCCAATAGTACCCCTCCTTAGCTTATTTCAATATTCGATAATAATATTTAAGCTCAACTCACTTTTTTTTTTTTACAATTAGGTAGGTACAAATGAGCTTAGTAGGCCCGACCCGTAAAGCCAGATAAAAACCCGGCCCGAAAAAGGGCATGGGCTTTCATATTTATGATCAAGCCCGCCCAACCCAGCTCGGTATTTTTTAAATTATGAAATAGACCCGGCCCGGCCCAGCCCAAACCCAAAAATTTTGAGCCGGGCTTGCCCGACCCGGCCCAATGACGAGGCCTAAAGGAAAGTATCCAAAAAAAAATAATTAGCATGGATGTAGTAGTCTGTCGAGCCCCTTTTTTTTCTCTTTTTTTGAATAAGTTTATTAGCATTGATGGGGCTTATATCTATAGCACAAAAGTAGGGGCCCAATAAAGAAAACTTTGGGCTTGAACAACATTTGATTATATTTTTTTACTGAAAAAGAGTTCGGGAAAATTTGATTGAGCATCAACAATTCATTAATATTGGTTGTGGAAGTGAAAAAAGTCCCTTATGTTTATTTTGGTTAAGGTTCTCTAGAGTTTTGGTTTATGACGGCTGAGGGTTTTTGCTCTCTAATCGATCCCACGATGGCAACGACAAACAACGTTGAGTGGGGGAGGTTTGTAAGGTTGATGGTCGTTGATTCTCAGCTTGGGTGATGATGGTGGACGCTTTTAGTGGTCTTTTGGGAAGTTTGCTGGTTGTTACTGGAGGAACATGAACTGGATGTCAGTGGAGGGGACCTTACGTCGATGTTAACGAGATTTCTCTTGGTTGGACGGTTGCTGACGGCACGACGGTACAACCATGAGGCCCTTCTGAGTACGCTGCGCTGGATTTGGTATACTCGCTCAGGATTAATGGCGGTGGCGGCAAGGGAGAGTGGCCGCTTCCTTTTCTCTTTTAGAAGTACGGATGATCGTTGTATGGTTCTTCAGGGTTCACCTTGGAGCTTCGGCAGAGCCCTGTTCACAATTGCTTTGACTGATGGTCTAGTTGATCCCATGGAAGTACGATTGGATGAGCATGAGTTTTGGATGCGGGTACGGTGGATTCCGCCATCGTTTCCGAGTCCCTAGTTGGTCGAGAAAGTGGGGAACCATATTGGCCGTTTTGTGGCGGTGGACAAAGGAAAGAACGGCGACTGCTTCAGCAGTTTTCTGAGTGCGAGGGTGGCACTGAGGGTGGCCTAGGCACTTCTACGGTGTGTTACATTGAAATTTGGGTGAGCATGCGAAGAACTATGAATTGGAGTACGAACACATGCCTTATTTTTGCTTCCGGTGTGGTCGTTTGGACCATGTTGTGAACGACTACATGATGAGGGCGGAGGAGGCTGGGGCTGGATTGTCCTTTGGTCGCTGAAAAACCATTAACCCTGATGTTTTCAGTGTGCATGCCACTAATGGATTTTGGCTGATGGTTTTCGGGGTGTCAAATAGAGCAAGAGGGGTGCAAAGTGGTTGCAATGGCGGCGGAGGGGCGGTGGATGTCCAGAAGTGTAATGACCTGACCTGTAATAACAGGATTACAAAAAGATTATCGAGAATAATCGGGATTAGTCGAAGTCAAATGACGATTTTGCCCCTAAACGGGGAAAATATTGACTTTTGGCCCGGAAAGTTATTTGTACGTTGATCGAGGTCCATTGCGTAGATAGCGAGATTGCGATTACGTCGACAGATGGGACATTGAAGTTGGACATCGTATAGTGGAATTACCGGTCTAGAACGATGTAACAGGATTTTATAGTACACACATTTCGAGAGGAAAGTTGACTTTGGTTATTGAAAATGGGTCCCAAAATATCTATTTGAGGACCATAGGATGAGTGACAAGTGTCACCCACCTTATGACCCTTACCTTTACATCATGCTTCATCTCTCCCATCCATTTCAAACACACACCCGAAACCACACCATTCCACTCCATTTCATCCTTTCATCTTCATATGTTGCTGGTTAAGGTACAAAGAGAGTATGAGTGAGTCGTGAGAGGCTGACAGAGACGGTTGAGGCGGTGGAGCCACGGTGGCTGGCTAGAAAACCCGAAAACCCCGGTAAACTGTTGACTATGCTCAAACTACGCATTAAATTAAACATGTAATTCGAGTGTTATGCAATTTAAACCCTTTTTGTGTAGATGTAGTATTGATAAATAGGGATCGTTCTTAACCGGGGAAATTAGGGAACATTAATAATATGTTAGTGGAATATGAATAAAAGAATAATGAATTAGAGAATTAAATAATAAAAGAATTAAACAATCAAAGAATTAATAAATTAAAGAATAGATGAACAAGATAATAATAAATTAATGAATTACAAAGAATTAATAAATTAACGAATTAAAGAATGAAATAATAGAAGAATAAAGGACTTAGTTAATCAAAGAATAAAGGAATTAATTAATCAAAGAATCAATAAATTAAATAATAAAGGAATGAAAGAATAAAAGCATCAAAGAATAAAAGAATAAAGAATAAAAGAATAAAGAATAAACAAGGGGGGTTTTGAAGAGGTTTGTAATTATGTAAATAAGTAAAAGCATAGATAAACTCATTCTATTTCTATTCTAACTTATGCACAAAGTAGACTTCCCGTAAACACAAACTTCAACAACATACTACAATTGCAAATATTTGAATTAATCACGAAATTATACCTTCACAAACTCATATTTCTTCATACATTTTTCATATTATAAATGCACCGAACATCGGATTTTTACTTATAATATAATTACCTTAAGTTTGTGATTTAATGCGCCGAACAGCGGTCATACATTAAATCTCTCCAAATCTACTCTAAATGCCCCGAACAGCGGATCAACATTTAGTTTCGAAATGAAGTTTAAGCTCTAAAATGTAAGAAGTAAATGATTTTTAGAAAGTAAAACACATGGAGATTATACTCAATTTTCACAAAAGATAGGAAGGAGAAACCAATACATATATTGCATTATAATTAGAACCAATAACAAATAAAAGAGTTTAAGAGAATGGAGAGCAAATGTTACACTTTTCAGATTGGATGAGAACAATGGATTGTTTTTCACAAGGAACACCGAACAGCGGCTGGAACCTTATGAAGATGGAAGAAGATTAAACAAGGAAATTCGGACTTGAACTCTCAAAATTGTATTGGAACTATTTTGCCAAGATTTCTCCTAAAAGAGGCTCAATTTTGTGCTACTTGGAAGTGATTTCAACAAGTGAAATCATCTCCTATTTATAGGGGAAAAACTCAAATTAAACCCTAGAAAATAAATAAAAACTAAACAAAAATTATAATAAAAATATTCAAAAGTGAAATGATGAGTATGGGTGGTTTTTGGGGAAGAGAAATTAAAAAAAGAAAAGAAAAGCATGAAAAACAGCAAGCAAGGGAATCTGTCAGAATTGCTGAAAAAGGGCTCAGATTTCGGTGGGAGCGTGCAGGAAAGTGGGCGGCTGGTCGGCAGGCGTGAGCTGGAGTGCAGAAGCTGTCGTCGGTAGGCGCGCGCCGAACGTCAGAATGGCAGGCTGAGAGCAGGCTGGCGTGATTTGGGCCTCACGGGCTGGAGAGTTGGGCCTGGGCTGCGCTGACGCGGGCTGCCTGGGCTGCGCTGACGCGGGCTGCCTGGGCTGCGCTGACGCGGGCTGCCTGGGCTGCTGGTCTTTGGGCCGGACATTTGGGTTTTCAGAAATGGGCTGCACAGATTAGTTTATTTAATTAATTTAGTTAATTTAGTAATATTTCACCTGAAATTTGTCCATAATTTCTTCGTTATAATTCCGATCGAGACGATTCTTTCGCCAAAATACTCCAAAATACAAACTTTATTTATTTAAACAAAAATAACACAGAATAAATTATTTTATCTAATTATTTATTATTTTAATATTAAAAGCTAAGTATAAAGGGTATAAAATAATATAAAATAATGCTTATTTGAGGACCTATCAAATACCCCCACACTTAGACTTTGCTAGTCCCTAGCAAATGCTAAAATCAAACTACGAATTCAAAACAAGTAGACCCTTAACCATTTGTCTCAAATTTCATTGTTATAATCATGGCATAAAAGATTTTCACTTAAAACATTTAAGCAAATGGAATTCAAAAGTTAATATATGGTAACAAAATGTTTAACAAGTAAGATAATGAGTAAATATGGTGAAATGGAGTTCTGCACGAATAAGACAAGTATGAATCAACTCACAAGGATATGCATTCATAAATTCACTCAATTTGTGAGGGTTGTGTTTGCACTCAAAGTATGTGAGAAATACTCACATAATCGAAATGAAGTACTTTTGCAAAATTTCAAACAAACACCTCAAGATAAAAACAAAACATACTTGCACAAATGAACCAAAACCATAAGCTTACTCAAGTGATTGACTCAACTAATCAAAATTTACCATCTTAAGGATCATAAGGTCTTTACGAAGGTTGTAATGGGGCTAAGATTAGAGGCAAGGAATATATAGGACAAGTGGTGCTCAAATTCGTTCCAAGACTCAATATACTCCCAAAACGTATCATAACTTCCCAACCTTAGTGCAATGATGTCAGTAATCCATCCCTTCGAACATAGGCCTAATTTCATCTTGTTGGGCCTCGAATTCATTCTTTGTGTCGGATTTACAAATGTAAAGGACTTAACTCAAACATTCATAATCAAACCTTATTACCTTGATAAAAACTTCAATATATCTTTTCTTTTTTCTTTTTTTCTTTTTTTTTCATATTTTTTTTTTCATATATCAAGGTAATAACATGTGTCAAAAATACAACAATGTTTGAGTAAGTAAATCCACAAAATACACATAAAAGTCTTTCAATATCATCATTTCCTCTTTACACAATCATTATGTCTTCAACCGAGTCCTTGGAACAAAGGTAAAAGATGTCTATACTAAGCTCAAGTGTTTAGATAATCATGGTGAGGAAAGAAAGGCTTAATGTGGGCTCAAAAGGGGTAAAACTAAGGGGGTCGCAACTTGTGCGCACAAAATAAGGAACATGGATGTTTGAATTTGTGGTGTTAACCCTAATGCCTTAATCATTTCCAAAATCAGAGAATTTATTGACTTAAAAAGCTTTGAAAATCACATAGAATAAGTTCTAGTACTCTAGAGTTCATTAAAAGCTATGGCAAGCAGTTATGAGGCATGTGTATATCAATTTAAACAAAGAACTTTATGAATCACTCATCAAAGATGTATATAAGTTCTAAAGCTCACATAAGGTTCAAATGATTCATACTTATCATATCATGCTTATTTATGTACCAATTTACATGCATTATCTTCAAGTAGTAACACTTAATCACAAAATATTAACAAACAAATTCAAGTTGTAGTGATCATCTTTATAGCCATAACATATTCATTTCCGTTCATTTATATCATTGACAAGTTAAAGGGCAACTTGATACTCGTAAAAACACTACGTTAAAACAAAAAGACTCAAGAAAGCAATATTTTGTTTTGTTTTTTTTTTAATTTTTTTTTTCGTTAAGAAAGACTTAATAAAACAATTTCAAATGCACAAATAAATTTGTAAACCATTCCCCCACACTTAAATTCTACATTGTCCTCAATGTAGGAAAATACGAAATAATTAAACATAGAATCAAAGTAAGGAAGATGATTTAAGAAAATGAAGAAAGAAAGAAAAACATAAACAAAGTAAAAGAGAGTGAAGGGTTGAAAGAAAGCAAATCTGTGTTGATGACTCCTTCACACTCGCGAACACATTGGGTTGCCTCCCAACAAGCGCTTGAAGTTTAACGTCCATCCAGCCTAGACCAAATTCAGTTCATCTGATGGGACGTCGTAGCACTCTTTCTGACTCCACATCGTGTTCGCCAATTGCCTCGATATAAGGCTTTAATCTATGGCCATTGACCTTGAACTCTTTTCCAGTTCCAACGTGTTTTATCTGTATGGCTCCATGGGCAAAAATATTAGTGATAACAAAAGGTCCTACCCATCTAGAACATAACTTACCAGGAAAGAGTCTAAGTCGGGAATTGAACAACAAAACTTTCTGGCCAATGTAAAATGCTTTACTCTTGATCTGTTTGTCATGAAATGCCTTTGCCTTTTCCTTGTAGATCAGAGTGCTTTCAAATGCATCATTTCTGATTTCCTCAAGCTCACTCAGCTGGAGCTTCCGATGCAAACCGGCGTCATCTAGCTTGATGTTGAACGTTTTGACGACCCACCATGCTTTATGCTCTAGTTCCACCGGAAGGTGACATGCTTTACCGTACACCAACCTATAGGGAGACATTCCTATAGGTGTTTTGTAGGCCGTCCTGTATGCCCAAAGTGCATCATCCAACCGTTGGCTCCAATCCTTTCGATTAGGACCCACAGTTCGCTCTAGTATCTTCTTGATCTCTCTATTACTGACTTCCGCCATTCCACTCGTTTGAGGATGGTAAGGTGTAGATACTCGATGAGTGACACCATACCGTTTCAGTAAAGCTTCAATGGTCTTGTTGCAGAAATGACTTCCTCCATCACTTATTAGGACCCGCGGGATCCCAAACCTGGAAAGAATGTTAGTTCTGAGGAAATCTGCAACAGTTTTAGAGTCATTAGTCCTGGTGGCCTTAGCTTCCACCCATTTTGATACATAATCAACGGCAAGTAAGATATAGAGATAGCCATTAGATTGAGGAAACAGACCCATAAAATCGATACCCCAAACATCAAATATTTCAACAGTAAGAACATAATGTTGTGGCATTTCATCCCTGCGTCCTAAGTTTCCTGATCTCTGACATTTATCACAGGCTAAGCAAAATGAATGTGCATCTTTAAAAAGTGTGGGCCAATATAGTCCAGATTCTAAGATTTTGAGTGCAGTTTTTCTAGATCCAAAGTGGCCTCCACAAGCATGGCTATGGCAGAACTCTAGGACTGACCTATGTTCAATATCAGGGACACATCTCCTAATTAATAAATCTGCACAGTGTTTCCATAAATAAGGGTCATCCCAAATATAGTGCCTAGCATGCTTCTTAAGTTTATCTTTTTGTGCACGGGAGAGGGTGGTGGGCAACTGCTTGGTGACTAAATAATTGACAATATCAGCATACCAAGGAGTACCTCCCTCGATTCTGAAGAGTTGTTCGTCTGGAAACATCTCTTGAATCGCCACAGGATCTCGCTCATGTGCAATGCGACTCAAATGATCCGCCACCACGTTCTCTACGCCTTTCTTATCTTTAATCTCGATGTCAAACTCCTGAAGAAGAAGAATCCATCGGATCAGTCTTGGTTTCGCTTCTTTTTTGGCTAGGAGATACTTCAGTGCTGCATGATCAGTGTAAATAATGACTTTAGTTCGAAGTAGATAAGAACGAAATTTATCTAAAGCAAATACAACAGCAAGCAACTCCTTTTCTGTAGTGGTGTAGTTCATCTGGGCATCATTCAAGGTTCGGGATGCATAGTAGATGGCGTATGGCTTCTTATCCCGCCTTTGTCCGAGTACGGCTCCAACTGCATAATCAGAGGCATCGCACATTAGTTCAAAGGGTAAGGACCAATCAGGGGCACAAAGAATGGGGGCAGTGGTTAAGAGATTTTTAAGCTTTTCAAAAGCTTCCTGACAGTCTGCATCAAAGACGAAGGGTGTCTCCTTCTGAAGCAGTTGGCACAAGGGCCTTGCAATGTGGGAGAAGTCTTGGATAAATCTTCTGTAAAATCCTGCGTGACCAAGAAATGAACGGATTCCTCTCACCGAAGTGGGAGAGGGTAAGTGGCGCACAGTATCAACTTTAGATTTATCGACTTCAATTCCTCTTTCAGAGACAATATGGCCCAAGTCTATCCCTTGTCTAACCATGAAATGGCATTTCTCCCAGTTAAGTACCAGATTAGTTTCGACACACCTTTGTAAGATAAGTGCTAAGTGTTCTAAGCATGCATCAAAACTATCCCCAAAGACACTAAAATCGTCCATAAATATTTCAATTATTTTTTCGACGTATTCAGAGAAAATAGAAAGCATGCATCTTTGGAAAGTACCTGGGGCGTTACATAAACCGAAAGGCATTCTTCGGTAGGCAAAAGTGCCAAAAGGACAAGTGAAAGTCGTTTTATCTTGGTCATTTTGAGCGATACAGATTTGATTGTACCCGGAATAACCATCAAGAAAACAATAATAGGAGTGACCTGCTAACCTTTCAAGCATTTGATCAATGAAGGGCAAAGGAAAGTGATCCTTCCTAGTTGCTTTGTTTAGGCGTCGATAGTCGATGCAGACTCGGTATCCGGTCACTGTTCGTTGGGGCACTAGCTCCCCTTCACTGTTCGCAACAACTGTGACTCCACTTTTCTTTGGGACTACTTGGACTGGTGAGACCCATTTGCTGTCTGAAATTGGGTAGATGACACCACAGTCCAAGAGTTTGATGACCTCTTGTTTCACGACTTCCATCATTGGAGGATGGAGGCGACGTTGGGCTTCGCGAGAGGGTTTTGCATCATCTTCCAGTAAGATTCGATGCACACAAGTTGTAGGGCTTATTCCCTTGATATCTGACAGAGTCCATCCAATGGTTGTCTTGTACTTTGTCAAGACCTGTACCAGTCTATCTTCCTGTGACTCGGTTAGTGCAGAAGACACAATGACGGGCAGAGTGTCGTCCGAGCCAAGATAGGCATACTTCAGGTGGTCAGGCAAAACTTTGAGCTCGAGAACGGGGGCCTGAATCACTGAAGGAGGAGTGGCATTAGTACTAATTGGAAATGACGAGGGTACTTGATGATTCACCATGCTGGGGGTCTCATTTAGGGTCATGACTTCATTCCAAATTCGAGGTTCTAGTTTGTAATCCGTATCCTCAACCAAGGCGTCCCCTGATTGCGCTAGGCCAACTCCTTTCTGGATTATCATGTTGAGTGTGTCTTCTCGAATTGAATCAAAATGTTTCTCTGCGAGAGAAGTGCACACGTCAATAGAAAAAGTAGTATGAGTTGCGGAACTAGGGTACCTCATGGCATCAAAGATGTTGAAGCCAATCTCCTCTCCGTCTACTTCCATAGTTAATGTTCCATTGAACACATCAATCTTTGTCTTGGCAGTTCTCATGAATGGTCTTCCCAACAGCATTAGTGGAGCTTGATTCGTAGGGGAATCCTCCATGTCTAGGACATAAAAGTCAGCGGGGAAAATGAGCTGGTTAACCTGCACAAGAACATCTTCGACGTATCCCTTAGGATACACATTAGAGCGATCGGCTAACTGAATGATAATATCGTCATGCTGTAATTTACCTAGACCTAGGGCAACATATAGTGAATATGGCATAACATTAATGGATGCTCCTAAGTCTAGCATAACTTTATCAAATGACTTGTTACCAATCACGCAGGGAATAGAAAAACTCCCGGGATCCTTCAACTTTGGGGGTAGCCGACGCTGGATTACAGCAGAAACTGTTTCACTCACCATCACAACCTCCTTCTCCCTCGTCTGGCGCCTTGGAGTGCATAATTCTTTCAGAAATTTTGCGTATTTCGGCACTTGTTTGATGCACTCGATCAAGGGCATGTTGATTTGCACCCTTTTGAAGATCTCCAAGATTTCCTCATCGGATTCATTCTTCTTAGATTTGGCAAGCCTACTTGGAAATGGTGCATGCACAAACGGGGAATTAGTAACAACCGAACTTGAAGGGATTGGGTTATTACCTTGTGTGTGGGTAGGTTGAACTGGCGGTTGTGTCGTGGTGGTCTTAGTTGCCACCTTGTGCTTTTCAGCCTCAGAAACGGCTGGATCTGGTTCTATTTCTCCGAGCACTTTACCACTTCGAGTGGTGATTGCATTGGCTTCAGGTCTTACATTTGGGTTGGGCGTAGGTTGAGGTGGAAGCACCCCGCTAGCTTGGATCTTACTCATGAAGTCCACGACCTTACCCATTTGGTCCTTGAGATCAGCGATGTCTTTTTGTTGATTTTGCTGACCTGTGACAAGAGCCTGAGTTGAAGCCATTAGTGTTTGCTGCCCTTGGGAAAAAAGCAGCCAGCATTTTATCATAATCAGGATTAGAAGATGAAGAAGTATGATTATTTGCATGATTATGAGAAAAGTTAGAAAATGGGACCGGGGGCCTTGGTTGCCATGTGGGCCTTGGTTGCCATGTGGGCCTTGGGAACTGGTCTGGGACACGGTTTGGCTCGGTCGACATGTGCTGAGGGTTTAGGACATTGTTCGGATCTCTCCAACTGTAACCTTGGGTCCTTGGCCCTCCTTGATAGCCTCCAATGGCGTGTGCCATTTCAGTTCCGGAGTCTTCTTCCCTTGCAGTGTAGGGACATTGTTCCTCAAGATGGCCTTGAGAGCAAATGGAACAAACTGGAGCTACCTGTTTCTTTAGCTCAAGCATATTCGAAAGCATAGAGGTGATTTTATCTAACTTTGAATCATTTATAGCATGGGAACTTACCTCATGTACCTTTCTAGAAATAGGATCGGCACCTTCGTATTGTGCATCATTGAGTGCACGACTTTCAAGTAGTGCACGACCATCTACTAGGCTCCGAGCTAAGAAACTTCCATTAGCTGCAGCATCGAGCAGTCCTCTATCCCAACCTTTGAGTCCTTCATAAAAGTAGGTTAAAAGATAGCCTTCTGTGATCCCGTGAGTAGGGCATGAAGCACAAAGTTCCTTAAACCTCTCGTAGTACTGGCTGAAATTCTCATCATGTTCTTTCTGCTTGATTCCAGTGATCTCCTTCCTTAAGACCGTAATTTTTGAGGCAGGGAAGTACTTGGTAAGAAACTCTTGAACCAACTTCTCCCAAGAGTCAATATGATTGGGTGGGAGACCCAAAAGCCATACCCGTGCTCTTTCTTCCAAGGACAACGGGAAAGCTTTCAGCTTCATGATTTCCAAGTCCGCATCATCCGGACACATACTACCAACGATGAATTGGAACTCTGTTAAGTGCTTATGTGGATCTTCATTTCTGACTCCACGGAACTTGGGTAGCTGATGAAGAACTCCACTCTTAAGCTCAATATCTTTCTTGTTGGTTCTAGGCTCGGGATACTGGATGCAGAAGTTTGTAGTGCCATTTGTGTTTGCACATGTCTGCTCCCGGATACTCAGGTTTCGTGCCATGGCTATTGGTGTTCCGAAAGTCTGTTCTTCTTCTGAATTACTCTTCTCACTTATGGACTCACCGATTATTGGGGATGGAGGTCCGGATGAGCCGGTTTGCTTAAGTGCGTCTCTGAATGTCACGTTGCTTGGTGAGATGTCAAGTTGTCTTCTCAGCCGATCAAGCTTAGATTGATGAGCGCGCATTCATAAGTTCGTACCTATATTAACAGAACACTAAGTTAGAAGGCAAGTATACACAAGTAGCTAGTGAAAGTTAATTAAGACAGGATAGTTGTTACAAAGTTAGGGTTAGTAGTGAAAATATAAGTCAAGGAAATCATAATTAGCAAGAAAATGTGAGATGTAACAAGTATGACTGCAAAAAAATTTTAAACCGATATTACATATGCACAAGAAGAGAGTAGAGACTTGCATAAAATATCAGAATCAACAATAAGTCATGTTTATGGAAAGAAAATACACAAGTTCCAAATGCAAAATAATAATACAATAGGTAGAGTTTTAGAGTGTCATGAATAACTTTCCCCTTCCGCTTCTCATAGTACTTTCCTGGGCGTACGGCCTGCGCGTACTGATAACCACCATTCCACCATTCAACATTAATCATGGCCAGTTGAGATAGAGGTAACGCGAGAAGCAAGGATAATTTTAAGAGCACCCCGAGGCTAGCTTGGCATATACTCCATTGGTGTTCCCTTTCTTAATCCAAAACTTGTCACCAGTCATAACTCTCCTAGACACCATAATTAATCCAAATGATGACGTAGAGAATTACCAAACCCTAGTGTTTACAAACTCCGCCCCAACCTCATGTCCATAGATTCGAGTCTATGGTGTGTGGTGATGAAATCCACACATCATGAAGGGTTAAGGAGAAAGTAAATAAGAGGGGCACTACCTGTTCCCGAAAGTAAGATTTTGAAGAAAAAGGGACTAAGAGATTCATGCAACTCTAAAACAATTAATAGGAAACAATACTTACACTTTAGGAAATTCAAAGATGAATAAAGTTTCATAAAAAAAAAAAAATTAAAATTTTTTATTTTATTTTATTTTATTTATTATTTTTTTAAATTTTTAAATTTTTTTAATTTTTTTTATTATTCCGAATTTTCTTTTTTCTTTTTTCTTTTCATTTAAAATGTAAAGTTTAACAAGACATAAACAAATAATTGATTACATAAAAATAAAATAAGTGTAAACATAAAGTTAGTGGAACATAAAGGTTATGGAATAAAATTAAAAGAAAGTTAATGGAATAAATAAAAGTAAAAGTAAAGAAAAGTGATCATATAAAATATGCATTTATGACAAGTATCAAATTTAATATGAACATATATATATATAAAAAAATAAAATAAAAATTATGAACATTTATGAACAAGTATAAATTAGAAATTAAGAATAAGTAAAGTATGAGCATTATAAACAAAAATAATAAGAACAATAATAAGATGGATAAATAAAATATAAACAAGTAAGTAAATGTTATAAACAAATATATTATTAACAAAAGTAAAATTTATAAACAAGTATAATATGCACAATTTATATACATACACTAACAAATTAAAATGATTTTCAATTTCCCCGGCAACGGCGCCAAAAATTGACTATGCTCAAACTACGCATTAAATTAAACATGTAATTCGAGTGTTATGCAATTTAAACCCTTTTTGTGTAGATGTAGTATTGATAAATAGGGATCGTTCTTAACCGGGGAAATTAGGGAACATTAATAATATGTTAGTGGAATATGAATAAAAGAATAATGAATTAGAGAATTAAATAATAAAAGAATTAAAAAATCAAAGAATTAATAAATTAAAGAATAGATGAACAAGATAATAATAAATTAATGAATTACAAAGAATTAATAAATTAACGAATTAAAGAATGAAATAATAGAAGAATAAAGGACTTAGTTAATCAAAGAATAAAGGAATTAATTAATCAAAGAATCAATAAATTAAATAATAAAGGAATGAAAGAATAAAAGCATCAAAGAATAAAAGAATAAAGAATAAAAGAATAAAGAATAAACAAGGGGGGTTTTGAAGAGGTTTGTAATTATGTAAATAAGTAAAAGCATATATAAACTCATTCTATTTCTATTCTAACTTATGCACAAAGTAGACTTCCCGTAAACACAAACTTCAACAACATACTACAATTGCAAATATTTGAATTAATCACGAAATTATACCTTCACAAACTCATATTTCTTCATACATTTTTCATATTATAAATGCACCGAACAGCGGATTTTTACTTATAATATAATTACCTTAAGTTTGTGATTTAATGCGCCGAACAGCGGTCATACATTAAATCTCTCCAAATCTAATCTAAATGCCCCGAACAGCGGATCAACATTTAGTTTCGAAATGAAGTTTAAGCTCTAAAATGTAAGAAGTAAATGATTTTTAGAAAGTAAAACACATGGAGATTATACTCAATTTTCACAAAAGATAGGAAGGAGAAACCAATACATATATTGCATTATAATTAGAACCAATAACAAATAAAAGAGTTTAAGAGAATGGAGAGCAAATGTTACACTTTTCAGATTGGATGAGAACAATGGATTGTTTTTCACAAGGAACACCGAACAGCGGCTGGAACCTTATGAAGATGGAAGAAGATTAAACAAGGAAATTCGGACTTGAACTCTCAAAATTGTATTGGAACTATTTTGCCAAGATTTCTCCTAAAAGAGGCTCAATTTTGTGCTACTTGGAAGTGATTTCAACAAGTGAAATCATCTCCTATTTATAGGGGAAAAAAACTCAAATTAAACCTAGAAAATAAATAAAAACTAAACAAAAATTATAATAAAAATATTCAAAAGTGAAATGATGAGTATGGGTGGTTTTTGGGGAAGAGAAATTAAAAAAAGAAAAGAAAAGCATGAAAAACAGCAAGCAAGGGAATCTGTCAGAATTGCTGAAAAAGGGCTCAGATTTCGGTGGGAGCGTGCTGGAAAGTGGGCGGCTGGTCGGCAGGCGTGAGCTGGAGTGCAGAAGCTGTCTTCGGTAGGCGCGCGCCCCGAACGTCAGAATGGCAGGCTGAGAGCAGGCTGGCGTGATTTGGGCCTCACGGGCTGGAGAGTTAGGCCTGGGCTGCGCTGACGCGGGCTGCCTGGGCTGTGCTGACGCGGGCTGCCTGGGCTGCTGGTCTTTGGGCCGGACATTTGGGTTTTCAGAAATGGGCTGCACAGATTAGTTTATTTAATTAATTTAGTTAATTTAGTAATATTTCACCTGAAATTCGTCCATAATTTCTTCGTTATAATTCCGATCGAGACGATTCTTTCGCCAAAATACTCCAAAATACAAACTTTATTTATTTAAACAAAATAACACAGAATAAATTATTTTATTTAATTATTTATTATTTTAATATTAAAAGCTAAGTATAAAGGGTATAAAATAATATAAAATAATGCTTATTTGAGGACCTATCAACTGTGAACCCTTAAAACTTGAACTCGGGTTTTAGAATTTTCAGATGCTCTAGAGCAGTAATTGAAGCATTGGTTGTGTTCTGTGAGTCCTTGTGAGTGCCTAGGGCCAAAAATCAGAGAAATGGACACTGGAATCGCCCTGGGGAATGAGCTCGAAGATGGGGTGGTGAGAGTCGAGCTTGATTGGAGGCTCTACAAGTATGATTTCTCAATTTAAAGCTTAAATAACCGTTCTTGGGTGAGAGACGAGTCGATTGGTGGAAAAATGGAGAGAATAGGTTGAGAAATAAGAGAGAATGAACTGGGTTTGCATTCAGGTCGAATGGCTCGTTATAGTGGTCGAGGTCGACCCGACGAGAGGAAGATGACGATGATATGGCAGGCCATGTGGCAGACCACGGTTTGGTGCCACGTGGTGAGTTGTCAGGGACTGTTAAAGCTGATGTGGCAGGGAATGACGTCATCACAGTGACGTAAGCAGCAACAAGTGGCACGTGTCAGAGGATGACACGTGGCATCGAACATATGGTGACACATGGCAGGTTATCAGGCTAACGTCAGCAGTGATGTCAGTGTTGAACCAAATTTTGATCGGCCATGGGCACAAAATTTGAGGTCAAATCAGTCTTGGTTAAAAGGTTTCAACATCTTGAATCCAATGGTGGTGGTTTCAGGTCAATCAGAGATCATTTTGTTGGTGTTTTGGAGGTTTTTCTCCTTAGGAAGCATGTTCGGGACGAGTATTCTGTTCCAGGGTTGTATAGACTTAGATGGATTGTTAATGACCCTTAGGTATGACTTTGATAGGCCCAGATGTCCCAGAGGCTTCAAATTGGCTTACAGCTCGTGTTTGAGCAAGCGGCGGTATGTATGAGTGGACTTTCTTTCTCTAAAGTATTATGCATGCATATTTACATGATTTAGATTTGTTTCCATGAATTTTGGTGGCATTGGAATGATGGGAAAGTTTAGCAGATTTTCGGTGATTTACGAATATTTAATTATATTTTATTACACATTTTTTTGAGGATTTTCGTAAGTTCGGTTTGATTTCCAATTCTGATTGTGGTTTCGGTTTGTGAGATGAAATGAGATGTACATGTTGATGCTTGATGATGTGCTTGTGCTTTGAGGATGGTTTGAATGTTGTCGATTGATGGTGTATGAGTACTATGTTGACGTTGAGATCTGTTGTGATGTTAGATATGGATTGATTGTGTGGATTTGATGTGATGATTTACGGTGGATGATGTATGTTGTGATAATGCCTATTGGTAGGTGAGTCTCAGACATCGAGTAGGGCTCATTTCCTGAGACTAACACGACTCGGACGTCGAGCTGGGCTCCTTTCTTGAGTCAGGTCCCCACTTGGACGTCGAGCTAGGCTCCTTTCCTCGACGGTGGTACCAACCAATAGTGCATTGATTTGATGATTGATATGTCTACTTTTTGTTTATGGTAGTGATATTTTAAGATGGTTATATCGGTTCACCGAGCTCTAATACAGTTTGATATTTCTGTTAATTTCTGAATTATCTTCACGTATTTGGAGAATATAACTATATTTCGTTTTAATCGAAGTGAAAGGATTTGAGTATGCATGCATGGTTTTGGAAGACCTAGGGTAAAGATGGATTTTTTCAAATTATGTTTTTAACTATTTCTTTTCGTCCACTCACACGTTTTCTTGGTTTTGTAACCCTCTAGGGCCGCAGCACGGAGATCAAAGCTCAAGAGGCGGAGGCATGAATTAGCAGGTTTTGCGTGTATCCCTTGTTTGGCAAGGTGTTTGTCAGACGGGAGTAGGGCCCGATGGTACTTTTTTTGTGTACTCCTGTCAGGACCCGTCCCAGGATTAACAAGGGACGACCATGATCTCGTTTGACACGGAGTGTCAGACAAGGGAAATTTCTGACCTTTGCCTTCTCGGGCCATTAGAGTACGCCAGGATCTGGAGGAGGTATGTGATATCTCGGTCTCGGCTACAGTCCACATCCGCTGTCAACCTGAAGAGCAGTCAAAACATTAAAAGCTGTGAATGGACAAAACAAGAGTTTATAAAAACATTTAAGGAAGAGACATTTGTACCCTTTACTAAAAGTATGCATGCATTCGAAAACCGTTTATCCGAAAGAACCATAACTGGGAACGAAGCCCAAAATCATAATGAAAGAATCATAAAGAATCAGCCGTATGGGCCACTGCCTAAATCCATATGGGACTCAGCCCAAAACCATAATGAAACCACGTACACGGGCCACTGCCCAAAACCTATGCATATCACATATCATATCTCATAACCATATATCATATACATCATATATACATACAATTCACACAACCAATCCTGTCACCTTTTCCAAAGCTACGCGCGTGCTACCCGGGGTCTCAAACCCAAGTCCTTCAGTCCAAGGTCAATGTTCGTAGACCAATGACCCATCCTAAGGTTATAGTACAAGCCTTCCTGAGAGTAAGGCACCCAACGGGGGTGACTCCCACTTAGTCAGTGCTCCGTGACTACTCCGGGGTCCACCCAGGCCAACGACCCTCCCGGGAGGAGATAATAGAAGTAAAGGAAGGTATATGAATATATATACATATATCTATAATGAACTCATTCATTCCATTCATATACATATAGAAAACATCATTAGAACTTTTCAAATGATTCATGCCCGGTTCCCATAAACCTTCATGAATCATAAAGACCTTTCAAGGGTTCATACCGGTTCTCATAAACCATCATGTACTACAATGACCTTTCCAGCGTTCATGTCGGTTCCCATAAACCGTCATGAACTTGGAAATCCATTTAGGGTCCCCGACCCGAAATCATCAATATAGAGTAACTGGGTCTTGTGCCCGAACATATGACATCAGCTGGGCATCGTTCCCGATATCTAAGGGCCAGTCACGACTTAGATCGTAGTGATGTGTGCAACCATCCATCCAAGACCGCCCGCAATCCTGGTATGTCGCCTTGAACTAATCAACCGACGCGACCACTGCAAGAGCATAGTGCACTCATCACCGATCGATATCCTGAACCATCAGCACTCCAAAGTCGAGCCTCCGAGGCTCGACTACCCGACCACAGATCATGCATCGTGACCTCTTTGAAAGGTACACAACCCAATCCGGAGGTGAGCGTCGTATCGTCTGTCGCCGTGCATATATCACTCGCCGCGACCACGATTTAGACCCGTAGGCCATTAATAGGGTCATATGCCCGAGACAAAACCAAATGGGTCTCATACCCGAGTTGATCCTTTTGGAAATCCAAAACCATTTCATTTAAACCAATAAAGAAATACAAACCCGTATTGGCACCGTATAGGGCAGAAACCTCGAAATACGTGCCAATACATAACCACACACAAATGCACTCATGGCATCACCAAACAAGTATTAAAAAATATAATAAACATTTATGCATGCACCAATTTAGAAAACAAGGTCCACTCACAGACCGTCCGAGCTGCCGCCTCGATTTGCGTGTGATACGGCTCTCCCAAGCCAATCACTGTCACCGGGACCCCCAAATCTGTCCAAATCGTAATAGAAGATTACTAACTACTTAAATAACCTCCCACTAAAGCCCCGTAATTTTCTGTAATTTTTAACTATTTTAAATCCCGATCCGAAATCTTCCTATGCCCCGAACATCGAGACGGTGTCCGATCGACACGAAACTAGTCCCAAAATGTTCGTTACATCGAATAGAAGATTTCATATGTTGAACACATCCCCTAAATTATGGGACATGCACCCCCACGCGCCCATGGAACCCCCTGCACGTGAGCCCACGCGCCGGGTACTATAGCACTATCTTCAAGCTCTGGCCGGTTCGAACCGGCCGGTTTGGTCCACCTTTTGAAACTGGACCGGCATGACCGGTCCAATGGTTGTTCCTCCCCTATTTCGGTTTGATTCAACCCCTAATCATTCCTAATCTTCCTATCCTCCTTCTAGGACCTCAACCATGCAATGAAATCGAATGGAAACCCTTCAAAACGGTCCGTTCAAAACACCTCATCACGGCCCGTTTTTCCCGATCAGCCCCCACGGCGTCTCAGCCCTTAACCGCCATCAAAACCATCCTAACATGTCCCTATCAACCTAGCACACCCATTATGAACACCTAAAACCGTCCTTAAAGTAAGAAACCAAAATTCAAGGAGATCGGGCAAAACTGATACCTGTCGGGTTTTTCCTCCTCCACGTCGCCGTCCACGGCGGTTCCAACCTCCTGTATCCTCCACCAGTCCTCAGTCATCCTCTGTCTCAGCCTCAAGTGGAACCAAGTGAAGGGAATGGTTTGGGTTGCACAGAGGAGTGGAAACGAAATGAGATTGGGTTGGGTTTGAAATAAAGAAAATGATCGATGCATGAATGTATAAGGGTGGCCTGTGGATGGGTGACACTTTTCACTCATCCATTGGGCAGGAACTAAATATCTGGGGCCCACTAGAATCCAAAAGTTAACTCGTCTCATAAAACGCGAAATAGTTCCCCGAAACTTCCTTGAACCGTAACTTCACCGTCGAACGTTCGAATTCGACGTGCCACCTGTCTATGGATTCTTATCTTCCCGATCTACGTAGCAGTCCTCGGCCCTTGGTCATCGGACCTCCCAGTCCAAAAGTCAACATTTTGCCTCTTTTAACCAAAATTACCAAATTACCCTTAAACTTCCGAACGTCATAACTTCCTCCTCGAATGTTAGAATCGAACATGCCACCTGTCTATGAACTCGTGACATCCCGAACTACGTCACGGTCATCGGTCAAAGTCCATTTGACCTCTAGAATGGAAAGTCAACGTTTTGCCCATGACTAGGGGCAAAACAGTCATTTTGCATCGTTCGTCCGATTCCGCCCAACTAATCACCAATTAACCTCACTAATCATGATTAGTCACTAATCTAATCTTGAAATTCGGGACGGGTCGTTACAACTCCAGTGGGGTCCTATCGAGAAGGGTGTAGGGGAAAATGGAACACGGTCCCATGTTTGAAGTTGCTTTCGGTGCAGGGCGACCGAATGACTATCAGGGTTTTGGTGATACTGAGAGGGTGGAAGATGGGTCTTTCAAGCATTGACATTTAGGCCTCGCTTAGGGATTCAGTGATGAGCCACCAATTGGGGTTTTGAGTTCTAGTCAAGGGCGGCTGATGGAAAGTGCTGTTTTGTGCGCTGTGCCCTCTTGTACCTCTGTTGACCTTGTTAGCGCATGCCAATTCCTACGCATGAGCTTTCTGATGCATTGGCCGACCAAATTGTGACGACCCAAAAATTCAAAAAAGAAAAAAAAAGGGGAAAAAATGGAAGAAAATGACGATATTGCCCCTAATTATAAGGGCTGAAAGTTGACTTTTTGTTCGGGACGCTTTTTGGACTTTCCATACGGACCGTTGGGTAGGTCCCGATACGCTGAGTCCCTAGACAGGCGGCATACGAAAATTGGAGTTCGGATGATTGAATTTCCGGGTCGTCACAAAATGACTGGGGATTTCGGTCTGGTGCCATCGAATGGGAATTCTAGTAACGAGGTTTATTTCTCAGATGTTTCTATTGAATTTACTTGTCTGATTGCTTCCATGTTTGATGATAACTAGATGGAGGGGTCGTCAAGATATGGTGGAGGCCGGGAGTTAGGCACGGGGGGCTCTCGGTCAAATTTCAACACCCAATTTGGAGGATCTCGGGGTCGCATTTCAAGTTCATCGAGCTATGGTGCCTCTTCTAGAAATTTGGTGGGCAATCAGTCCGCAGAAGTGATGAGGTCACCCCATCACAAGCTCTGAGTATTCTCTGCTAGAATGTTCGTGGGCTGGGATGCCCATGAGTGATGCAGGCTTTAAAGCACTTCTTCAGGGCCAAGAAACCAGGTATTATTTTTTTAATGGAAACAAAAAAAGAAACAGTTCGATAGATGGATTGTGTGAAGCTTTCTTTGGGAGTTAAGGGGGGTTTTTGTGTTGGCCGAGAAGGCATGGTTAGGGGTTTGACTTTATTATGGGAAGAAGATGTTCAGGTATCTGTTAAATCTTATTCCACATGTTACATTGATGCACTTATTGAGAGTGTGGGGGATTGTCCTTTTCGCATTACTAGCTTTTATGATAATCCCGAGGTTCCCCTTCGTGGTCATTTTTGGGAATTACTTCGCAGGTTGAATTATGATTGTGCTAGTACCTGGATCGTGGTTGGGGAGAGGGGGGGGGGGGGGGATTTTAATGAAATTGTGGTCTGGAGGGAAACATGGACGAAAGCTCAGGCCGACTAATCAGATGCGGGGGTTTTGTGATGTGGTAGAGGATTGTGATCTGAAAACTGTCCTTGTTAAGGGGTATATGTTTACTTGGAGCAATATCTAGCAAATGGATGGACTAGTGAAAGTCCCGTTAGATAGAGCAGTAGCGAAACAGGCCTTTCTTCAAGTTTTTCCAGTGGTTGTCACTCATCATGTGAATTCCTGGGCTTTTGACCATCTGCCTATTTGGATTCGGCTCCTAGCTAACACACCTCAAGTTTGGGGGAGGCGATGGTTTATCTTTGAAGAAGTGTGGGTCTCTACTGAGGGGTGTAAGGATGCCATCAGGGCAGGCTGGGTGAAGGGTTCAACTGGGGATGTGGTCGGGAGACTTTTTCTAGTAGATGGGGCTCTTCGGAATTGGAACAAAAATTCAATGGGTAGTATTCCACAGAAAATTGGGCACCTTCAGGCTCGCCTTGATGATTTTGTTCCTTCTTCTCCTTGGGTTCATGATTTACAAGTGGCTGAGGAACTCGATAAGGAACTGGATGCTCTTAGGACTCATGAGGAGTTATTTTGGAGACAACGCTCTTGGATTACTTGGCTCGAAGAGGGAGACCGAAACACCAAATTTTTCCACCAATGTGTTAAAGAAAGAGGGCGGCGAAACTTTATCAATGAGGTGTTTGATGGTTGGAAGGGGGAGGGGGTCTGGAAGTCTACAGATAAGAAACTTGAGCGAGAGTTTGTACAATATTTTGACGGGTTATTTTCTACCTCGGGGTTTGCTGATTTGGCCAAGGTCCTGGAAGCAGTTCGTACTGAGTTGAGCCCCTAAGATAATGCAGAGCTGGAGAGACCATTTTGTCACCTGGAGTTAGAGGTGGCCCTTGTTGGTATGTATCCAACTAAGGCCCCTGGAGTGGATGTCCTCGATTACACGACCCACCCCCAATCCCCCGGAATTAAGGGATAAGTCATGCTCCGGTCTAACCCACGTGCGACGCGAAGGCTAAACACATGTCTAATCTCCATGAAGTACGTAAGCTAGACAAGGGATACCCGAGTCAACGTACCAAAAACGACGTCTGGTTTCCGAGAGTGCACAGAAAACACTGTGGATCGCGTGTGTGGTGTCTCCATCTTACTAACAACAGCCCTCACCGCATCAGCCTGGAGGGTATCAAAAAACATAAAAGGCTGTGAGTAGACAAAAATAAATAATAAGTTCATAAAACATTTCACAAGAAAATAGACTTATACCCTCACGTAAAACCAATGCATGCATTCAAAAACCATTTCCTTTCCAAGATACTAAAAAACCATTTATGAAAACCATAAATCATTTCCTTATCAAACCTCGGGCCTCACCCCAAAATCACAAAGAAAAATTGAAAGACGGGAACTCAGCTCAAAAATCCATAAATCCTAATCATCCGGGCCATAGCCCAAAATATCTGAAAACCATGTGAAAATCAATAGTAAATCACATGACACGACCCATCCCTAATCTCCTGGGATTAAGGGCTAAGTCATGCTCCCATCTAACATACGCGAGACACGAAGGCTAAACCGACGTTCAACCTCCATGTGACACGTAAGTTAAACAAGGGATTCCCAAACGACCCATTTCAAACTTCCGGACTTCCCAGAGCGCGCAGACTCTACTGTGGATTGCGTGTGTGATGTCTCCGTCTCTCTCGACCAACAGCCCGCACCGCGACAACCTGGAGGGTATTGAAAACACAAAAGACTATGAGTGGACAAAAATAAAGGATAAATTTATAAAACAGTTTATCAGAAAAGTACATTTATACCCTCCGTTTAAAAATCAATGCATGCATATAAAAACCATTCCATAAAAGTATTTCATATCCAAGTTATCTAAATCGTTTACTCATTGCCTTTCCTCAATTCCCGGGCCTCAGCCCAAAACCATCAAAATCCGTATCATCCGGGCATAGCCCAAAACACTAGAAAAACCCTTTGTGAAAACCATCAATACCATCGAAATGCAAAACACATTGAAATCCTTTGCAAACCATCGAACCTGCTGGATCTATCCGAGTTTTTAAACTTAATCCGGACCTCAATATAATCTGAGTCTTTAAACTCAATAGGCCTACGGGGGAAATCACAATATCCAAGTCTTTAAACTCAATCCGGACCTCAATATAATCTGAGTCTTTAAACTCAATAGGCCTACGGGGGAAATCACAATATCCAAGTCTTTAAACTCAATCCGAGTCTTTAAACCCAATCTGGGCCTGCCCCCGTCTTAATCATATCCAGGTCTTTAAACCCAATAACCATATCCAGCAAATCCAATTCAAAACCATTTTAAAACCATTTACAAATCCATGTCCAAATCCGAATTCAAAATCACCATTCCGAAGCCATGATGGCGTCCAGAATCATCATTCTGAATCCAAGTCCGGAATCATATCCATAACCCATTTCCAAATCCAAATATGAAACCATCATTTGGTAAGCCGGCATCTGGAATAATCACTCTGAACCCAAATCTGGATAACAACTTTCAAGCTCCAAAACCGAATCCAGAATCGTCATCCTGAAGTTCGATTCCAAAAGCCGAAATCACGTTTATCGAAACCACTTTTATGAACTGGGACTGGGCTTCAAGCCTGAAATCACTTTTCAAAATCCATTAAAAATATTTGAAATAAAATTGTATTTCAAATCCCACAATCAAATCATCAAGACCATGGTCAAATCACAGTATAAACTGTAAGCATGTAAAACATGCAAACCCGTACTTATCTCGAAGTCCGTGCAAAACCGTAAATCATCAATATTAATTCACAAATATAGAGATCACATATAGAAAACATATAAATATATATATGCATGCATCATAAGTTCGAAAGCAAAGTCCACTCATAGACCATTCGCATTATCGCCTCGATACGCGTGCACTTACGCCGTTCCCAACCAATCCACTATCACCGGCTTTCCCGAACCTTTCAAATCGACGTTTGATCGAACACAGGTCCTCTGTTCAGTGCTCACATTTCCGGCCACCACAATCTTGGGTTTCACCCTTAAACGGTTTCTGGGACCTCTCCACCGCTGTGCCTCGCCGTGGCCATTAGGCGACTCTCCATGCTTCCTTTTTCATCTTCTGTTCACACAACCAAGGCCACGACTGAGATTTGAGGGAAATTGAAAAACTTGGATCTCACAGGTACAAAGTCTCTGTTTTCCACGGGCTGAGAATCACCGTCCATGGCAGCTCACGGTGATCATGGCACGATGATCGTCTCCATTCCCTCTCTATCTCTGATTCATCATTCATGGGTCAGGGATCATTTTGAGGACGGTTTGGGTTCAAGATCATTCCTTTTTCCTCTGTTCTCTGTTTTTGTTTTCTACACCGTGCACACACAGATATGTTGGCTTAAACTGAGTTGAAGGCGGTGAGAATGTTCCACCACCATCCAAGACAGGAAAGGTGTCCACAATCTTATGGGCACAATTCCCAAGACTGCCACATGTCCCAATCTACCTCAATTTGACCAAAATGCCCTTAACGCACAAATTACCATTTTACCCTTCACATAATTAGACCCGTAATGAAACCGTCCGACGTCCGGTGACGGCGTGCCGCCTGTCATCGTACTCAGGAAATCGAGACCTACCTAATAGTCTTCGAATTACGTGAAAAGTCCATGTCGTTTGAAAGTCAACAAATTGCCCCTTTTTACCTAAATTACCAAAATACCCTGAAGTTTCCGACCGTCATAATTTTTCCTCGATTGTCGGAATCGGACGTGCCACCTGTCTATGAACTCATGACATCATGAACTACGTCACAGTCATCGGTCAAAGTCCATTTGACCGCCCGAACGAAAAGTCAACATTTTTACCCATTCCAAGGGCAAAATCGTCATTTCGCACCGTCCGTCCGAAAGCATCCAACTAATCACTGATTAATTTCACTAATCCGTCATTAATCACTAAGCTAATCTTGATTTTTGGAACTGGTCGTTACAATCTACCCCTTTTAAAAAATTACGTCCCCGAAATTCCGAATATCGTACTTTCGTAACTAACTGGGGGAATCCAACTGATCTTACACCTGGGTCTCCTACCCAGTGTCCATCATCTATCAACCCAAATTAGCCAGACAGTTCCAAAATTGTCACCACATCTCTGCGAAGCAAGCCAATGCAACCAACTTCCAGTCCATCTCGTAATCCATTGATTTTCTCCAAGGTCAACACTGTCCAACTCGTAACCGTGGTACCTCGAACAGAGCACCAGCCGAAACTCACGGCTCACCTAATACTCGGTCGTGACGCACGACTACCAGTCATATCAACCTCGATTCAGTCTCGAGTCGTGCGTACCTCGTACCAACGTCCCAGTACATCATGCGAGTCCGCCGTCAACAAACACAAATCTCAAGTACACCCATTCAAAAGACGGCATCTACCGGTTTCAGTACTCCTATCCATCAAGATTCGTACAGCGGTCCATACTACTTCCGTCAATAATCCACGCCGACCTCGCCGGGGTCACAACGTACTCGTCTATACCCCTAATTCAACCAATCATCTCACCAGTGGTCCCGTTAACCACCAACACAATCAACCTGTGGGAACACCATCCACGTCCCACACTACCTCTCTGCAGTTGGACCCTACCAGTTTCTGTCCATCGTGATCCCATCTCGCTGATCACACATCTTAGCGACGTGCAAAACGGAAATCATACGGATCATAGGCATAAACATAGAAATCACATATAGAAAACATAGAAAACATTTATGCATGGATCATGATTTAGAAAGCAAAGTCCACTCACAGACCATTCGCGATGCCGCCTCGATACGCGTGTAATTACGCTTTCCCGGTTAATCCACTATCACTGGACTTCCCGAACCTATCCAAATCACATTCTAAGGTCACTAACCACTTCATAATGCTTCTACTAAATCCCCGTAATTTTCTCGAATGATTAACTATTTTTAAACGCGATCCTAAACCTTTGGACATCCTGAATCATATAGAAACGATGTCTGATCGACTCGAAACTAATACCAAAATGTTCGTTATATCGAATACATTAAAACACATGTTAACAACTTCCTCAAAAGCCGTGCCACGTGCCCCCACTTGACGCCCAAAGGCGTTACGCGTGAGGGGCATGCGCTGGCTACAATCATCTTCAACCTCCGTTAAACTCGATCCAGACCGGTCCGGTCCAACTGGACCGACGTTCACGGTTCAACGCCCAATTTCAGTCCAATTTCAATCCTGTTTGTCCTATTAGCTTCGTCCTACCCTATACAATCAATCTACGGTTTCAAAATTGAAAAACAAGGCCTAGGGATTACCTTCTTGATTAACCTTCAAACCTTTGACTTTCTCCTCTCTGTTTTCATGACTCCGGCCATCTCAGGCTTTCCTTCCAAACCCAACAGGTTCCTCACAACGTCCAAAACCTCACATGATCAATCAATTTATGTAAAAACCATCAAAACACAATCTGCCATTTTTAACCTCAAACTCACCTTTCACGGTTTTCATGGCCACCATCCAAGGCATGCCTCCCTTCTAGTCCCTATAGCTTCCTTGTAACCTCAGAAACATGTTCCAATCCATAGAAATGATCAAAACCCCCTACAATCAGGACCATCATTTTCGCATTCGAAACACGATTCTATGGTTTCTTACCTCCGTTCACCGTTATGCACCGCTGTGGCGACCACCACCCTCTCTCATCTTCCTTCACACCTCCCTAACAATTAAGATGAAGATCAATGGGTTTCAAGGTCACACACTGCACACACACACACACTCCGTTTCTCTTAAACCCGTGCAAGCTATATCACCCCGTTTTAAAAATCAATTGAAGCGGTAGGGGAGGCTTCCACTGCCTTCTAGAAGAGGACAAGTGTCCCAAAACAATTGCACACAATTCCTAATGCGCCAGGTGCCCCAATTTCACTGGGCACAGATCCCAATGCAACAAATGACCAAAATGCCTTTGAGGCGAAATTACCAAAATGCCCCTCAACTTCAGAACGTCATAATTTCTTCCTCGAATGTCGGAATCGAGCGTGCCGCCTATCTACGGACTCGAGACGTCCCGAACTACGTCACAGTCATTGACAAAGGTCCGTTTGATCGCTCGAAACAAAAGTCATTCGTTTGCCCATTCTAGGGGCAAAACGATCATTTCACACCGTCCGTCTGAAATCACTCAACTAATCACTGATTAATTCCACTAATCCATCATTAATAACTAATCTAATGTTGAAATCCGGAACGGGTCGTTATACTCCATGCCATGTTTTATTAGAAATTTTGGGATGTGGTGGGTGATGATGCGTTCATTTTCTGTCTCTTAGTTCTTAATGACAAGGTGAGTGTTCAAGCGGTCAACCATACACTGATTTCTCTCATCCCAAAGGTAGGTTTGCCTAATAAGGTAACTGATTTTCAATCCATCATTTTATGTAAGGTGATTTGTAACGACCCGTCCCAAATTTCTAGATTAGATTAGTGACTAATCAAGAGGCTAATCCGTGATTAGTTGAGTGAAATCGGACGAACAATGCGAAATGACCGTTTTGCCCCTAGGTGTGGGCAAAATGTTGACTTTTCATTCGGGCGGTCAAATGGATTTTGACCGATGACCGTGACGTAGTTCGTGACGTCACGAGTTCATAGACAGGTGGCACGTTCAATTCCGACGTTCGTGGAAGAAGTTATGACGTTCGGAAGTTTATGGGCATTTTGGTAATTTTAGTAAAAGGGGCAAATAGTTGACTTTTTGACCGGGATTTCCGATGGCCGAGGACCATTATGTAGATCGGGACGATACGAATCCATAGACAGGCGGCACGTCGAATTTGGACGTTTGACGGTGAAGTTACGGTTCACGGAAGTTCAAGTGCACTATTGCATGAATTACGAAACGACCTAAATTTTGGACTTTAGTGGGGCCCAGATATTTAATGGAGGCCCAATGGATGAGTGTCAAGTGTCACCCATCCACTGGACATTCCTTCACATACATGCATCGATCATTCTTTCTTCCATTCAAAAACACAAACCATTTCCCCGATCTCACCATTTCTCTCCTTCTCTGTGCAACCCAAACCCATCCAACCCAACCCCATATGATCACCTATGAGACCCAGAGAGTGAGTGAGAGACTGAGGAGGCTGCTGGAAGCCTGAACATCCGTCCACGGCGGCGAGAGGGGGAGAAACCCGAGAGGTTCACGGTAAGGCCATTGTTCCCCTTTAAATCAATTTGTGCATTATGGTTGGTTTTTAACGGTTTTAATGAATTAAATAGTTTGTTAGGAAGTCATTAGAAAGGTTTTAGGAAGCTTAGGATGGCTGTGTAGCCATGGGAGAGTTTTGGGAAGTTTGAACCGTATGGTTCAAAGATTAAACCATGAGTTTTAGGTGTTTTTAGGTTGTTTTAATGATTGGAATTGATAGGGAATGAAGAAATAGGAATTATAGGATTGAATTGGATTGCAATCGGACCAAAATACGGGTTGTAGGGGCTTGGACCAGTCACCCCGGTCCAGTTGCAGAGATTGGGCCGAACTGGCCGGTCTGAACCAGCTGGAGGTTGAAGACGGCTACAGTGCACCGGCGCGTGAGCCCACGCGCAGGGCCCTTTGGGGGCGCGTGCCAGCGCGTGGTGGGGAATCTGGGGGTGTCTTCAACATACAAAATCATCTATTCGATGTAACGAACATTTTGGGACTGGTTTCGTGTCAATCGGACATCGTTTCGATAGGTTTCGGGCTGTCCGAAGGTTTAGGGTCGGTTTAAAAATAGTTAAAAGTTCGGGAAAATTACGAGGCTTTAATGAGAGGTTAATTAAGTAGTTAGTAACCTTATATGAAAATTTGGATAGGTTTGGGAGTCCCGATGATAGTGATTGGCTCCGGAGAGCCTATGACACGCAAATCGAGGCGGCAGCTCGGACGGTCTGTGAGTGGACCTTGATTTCTAAACTGTGATGCATGCATAAATGTTTTATATGGTTTATGAATGTGATTCTATGATGTTGATTTGGGTGATTGTGAATTATATGATTTCACGCTTTACGAGGCGATTTACGTGTTTGCATGTAAATCGAGGTTTTTCGATTTTATACTGATTTTCCGTACTTATGGTTTTGGAAATAGTTTAATGAAATGGTTTTGGATTTGAAAAGGTAATCTCGGGTTCGAAACCCATTTGATTTACGAAATCGGGCACGAGGCCCAATTGGTTTACGAATCAGACTTGAGGTCCAGTTTGTATGTGGATTCGGGCCTAGGGCCCAACTATGTGTTACAAATGGTTTTTACGGGTCATGACGGTTTATGGGAACCAACATGAACCCTTGAAATGGATTTACGGGTCATGACAGTTTATGGGAACCGGCATGAACCCTTGGAAAGGATTTTATGGTTCATGATGGCTTATGGGGGCCGGGCATGAATCCTTGAAAGGTTTAAAGAATGATTTCAAACGGTTTTTCATATTCCATCCTTTATATATGATTGTCTTCTCTGGGGAGGGTCGTTGGCCTGGGTGGACCCCGGATTAGTCACAAAGCACTGACTAAGTGGAGTCGCCCCCCAGTTGGGTTCCTTAGTCTCAGGATGGGCATGGTTCGTTACCTCTAGGGATGGTCATTGATCTACGAACATTGACCTGGGTGGACCCTGGAGAGACTTAGGTTTGAGACCCCGGTTAGCACATGTGTAGCTCTTTTTCACCATGACAGGTTCTGGATATGAATATAATGGATAAACATGATTTCAATTGGTTTGTGAAATTGTGTTTATAATGATAAATGGATTTGGGCTGAGATCCCACGTATGTTTACTATACTATGGTTTTCTGTAAATGGTTTTGGGCAGGAGCCCGGGTGACTTGTATTTACAGAATTTGGGGCTGAGACCCTAATTATGGATGTTTTAACATATATGATTGGATAAATTGTTTTACTATGCATGCATGCTTTTTAGTGATGGGTAAAAGGTCTTTTATGAAATATGTTTTATAAACTCTTTACTTTTTGTCCACTCACAGTCTTTCTGTTTTTAATACCCTTCAGGTTGATATCGGATGTGGACTGTAGCAGAGATAGAGATATCACATACCTCCTCCGGATCCTTGCGTACTCTGATAGCCCGAAAGGGAAAAGGTCGGAATTATCCCTTGTCTGACACTCCGTGTCAGACGGGAGAAGGGCCATCCCGCATTAATCCTAGGGGGATTGGGATGGGTCCTGTCATGATTTATAAGATTATTTCCAAAACAATTATTAACAGGATAATGGGGGTGATGCCCAAGGTTATCTCGTATTTCCAAAGTGTTTTTGTGCCCTCTCGTTTGATTACTAATAATATCTTGGCTGCTTTTGAATCTATACATGTGATAAGGGGACATGGGTTAAGTAAGTTGAAGAAGATGATTTTGAAACTTGACATGTCTAAGGTTTATGATAGGGTGGAGTATGCTTCGTAAGTTGGGTTTCAGGAATAGATTTGTTCAGCTACTTATAAATTTTGTGTCTACAGTCAGTTATGTAGTGCAGGGTTGCAGCCAGGTTGTTGGTCACATTGTGCCCACTAGAGGGCTCTGGCAGGGAGACCCGTTATCCCCCTATATGTTCCTTATTTGTGCGGAGGGTTTCTCAGTCCTTCTCTCCCAGACCCAACAGGCCAAACATCTTCATGGAGTGTCAGTGGCATCAGGAGCCCCTTCGATCTCCCATCTTTTTTTTTCTGATGATATTTTTTTGTTCTGTAATGCATGGCTGGGTGAGTGTCAGAGGTTGTTGGAGGTTCTGAAAGTGTATGAGCGGGTGTGTGACTAGTTGATTAATTTTGATAAGTCTGCTGCTTGTTTTATTCCGAGTACTAATCATGTTATGATACGTTTAATTTCCTCTTTGTTTGGGTATTAAAATTGTGGACTGTCATGAGAAATATTTAGGTCTTCCTACTGTTACTGGTCGGAATAAGAAGTTGATGTATCGAAAGGTCAGGGATGCTCTCTGGGGTAGGCTAACTACTTGGAATTCTAAATTACTATCTACAGCTGGGAAGGAGGTCTTGGTCAAAGTTGTTTCCTAAGCCTTGCCTACATATTTTATGAGTGTTTTTCGTTTACCTAAATCCATGTGCCATGAATATTCAGATGAGATGCACAGTTTTGGTGGGGAAAGGTAGGTAGAAAAAGTATACATTGGATGAACTGGGACCGGTTGTGTAGGCCATAAGGAAAGGGTGGTTTAGGCTTTAATATTTTTTAGCTTTTTAATCAGGCAATAGTGGCCAAGTAGGTATGGAGGCTATTGGAACATCCTAACTCTTTGGTGGCTCAGATGATGAAAGCCCAATATTTCCCTAATTGTGACTTTGTAGGGTCTGAAGCTGGATCTATGCCTTCTTTTTTTTTGGAAGTCTATCATTTGGGGGCATGAGATAATTAAGCAGGGTTTGTTTTTTCGGGTTGGTACGGGGGAGTCGATTGATGTGTTTCGCGATAGGTGGATCCCACGGCCTAGGACATTTCGGTCGATTGTGAACTGGGGATTGGTGGGGGAAGAGGAAGTATCGGCTCTTATTCATTCTGGTGGTGGATGGAATGTGGGGTTGTTGGAGGACTACTTTTGTGGAGAGGATGTGAGAGATATGTGTCGTATCCTCATCCCCGCTCAAGGTTCTTTTTCTGATGGGCGCTATTGGTTCTTTTCTAAGTCTAGGAAGTATACGGTTAAGTCTGGATATCATATTGCTTTTCAGCTAGAGGTTGTGGATGAGGATGGTTATAATGACCCGTCCCGAATTTCGGGATTAGATTAGTGACTAATCAAGAATTAGTGAGGTAAATCGGTGATTAGTTGAGCGAAATTGCACGGATGGTTATAATCGTTTTGCCCTTAGTCGTGGGAAAAATATTGATTTTTGACCCAGGAGGTCCGATGGCCGAGACCTGAGGACCCTCACGTAGATCGAGTCGATACGAATCCATAGAAAGGCAGCACACCGAAATCGGACGTGGAACGTGAAAGTTATGAGTCACAGAAGTTCAATTTCACTATGCATGCATTACGAGGCAAAGATTAGGTGGCAATATCTGATTGGGCAGATATTTATGTGGGGCCCTTGGATGAGTGAAAAGTGTCACTCATCTATTGGTGACTTTTACCCTAAAAAGGGATCTAGGATGTGATTGGAGGCTTAATTAATTAATTAATTAATTTTAATCCTCATTTTCTCTCATTTCTCTCTCCCCTTCCCCGCACATCATCCTCTCCATTTCTCCCTAACAAACACACGGCTCAACCCCACAAATGACCCTCAAACCGTGAGCAATGGCGATGGACATTAAAGGAAAGTGAGAGAGTGAAGGGAGAGGAGTCGAACGGTGGCCACGACACAGGACGTCATGCACGGTGGCCGGAGAACCCCAAAACGGTGAGTTTTGGTTCGAATTTTGGATGTTGGGTTGTCGTGTTCTTCGAGTGATTCTAATGATTGGTTCGTGTTCCTAGGACTCAGAATAGTCTAATGGGACTGGTCTTGTGGACTGGGGTGGCCGGAAAAGCGAGAACACGACGGTTACAGGTTGGCGGTTCAAGCTTCGATCGAGGAGGTAAGTTTTGGCCCTTTTCGGTGTTTTTATTAGCCTAATCGGTTGCAAATGAGGGGATAAAGGTTTAGGAATTAAAAGGAAGGAAATGGTTGATAAATGAGGGAGGAATGATGATGGACTGGTCGCACCAGTCCGGTCCGGTTCGAACCAGAGGACCCGGTTCGACAAAGGTTAGGGGTAACACTATAGCAGGCGCGTGGACTTCACGCGCATCCCCTTTGGGCAGTGCGTGGGGGCACGTGAAGCATCCTTTGGGAATGACTTCTACATAGGAATTAATCTATTCGATGTAACGAACATTTTGGTACTAGTTTCGTGTCTATCGGACACCATCTAGATATTGTTCGGGACATCCGAAGGTTTAGGATCGACTTTAAAATTAAAAATTCTGGAAAATTACGGGGCTTTAGTGAGGGGTTAATTAAGTAGTTAGTAACCCTCTAAAGTGATTTGGACAGGTTTGAAAGTCCCGGTGACAGTGATTCGCCCGGGAGAACCGAATGGCACACGTATCGAGGCGACAACTCGGACGGTCTGTGAGTGGACCTTGTTTGCTAAATTGATGCATGCATAAATGTTTATTATGTGTTTTAATACTTGTTTTATGATTCTTTGAGTGTATTTATGTGTGGTTACGTAATTGCACGTATTTTGAGGTTTCGACCTTATACGGTGCCTATACGGGTTTGTACTTCTACATTGGTTTAAATGAAATAATTTTGGATTTAAAAAGGATAAACTCGAGCATGATACCCATTTGTTTTTGTCTCGGGCATGTAGCCCTATTGGTGACCTACATGTTTGAGTCGTGGTCGTAGTGAGTGCTTTGTGCACGGCGACGGAAGATACGGCGCTCGCCACCGGACTGGGATATGTTCCTTCCGGAGAGGTCACGATGCACGATCCATTTTCGGGCAGTCGCTGGAGGCTCGACTTCGGAGTGCTGACGATTCAGGATATCAATAGGTGATGAGTGCACCATGATCTAGTGGTGGTCGCTCCGGTTGATTAGTTCACGGCGACATACCAGGATTGAAGCTGGTCCTGAACGGATGGTTGCACACATCACTACGATCCGAATCATGACAGACCCTGAGTTATCAGGCACGATGCCCAGTTGAGTCATGAGTTCGGGCACAAGGCCCCTTTGGTTTACATTTGTGATTTCGGGTCGGGGACCCTAAATGGATTTTCTGGTTCATGACGGTTTATGAGGACCGGGCATGAATCCCTTGAAAGGTTTTAAGAATGTTTTCGTTATATATATATATATATATATTCATATACCTTCCTTATTTGGATTGTCTCCTTCGGGGAGGGTCGTTGGCCTGGGTGGACCCTGGAGTCTTCACGGAGCACTAACTGAGTGGAGTTGCCCCCGTTGGGTACCTTACTATTATAACCCCAGGGAGGGTCATTGATCTACGTACATTGACCTGGGTGGACCTTGGGAAACTTGGGCTTTGAGACCCCGGGTAGTACGCGCGTAGCTTTAGATATCGTGATAGGATTGGTTATGTGATTTATATGTATATGTTATATGATATGTGATGTGTACAAGTTTTCGCCTGAGTCCCACATGGATTTGGGCAGTGGCCCGCATGATTAGTTTCATTTACATTTTTGGGCCAAGGCTCTAGTGGTTTGATAAATGGTTTCCAAATGCATGCATGCTTTTTAGTGAAGGGTACAAATCTCTTTATGAAAATGTTTTTATTAAATGATTTGTTTTGTCCACTCACAGCTTTTAAATGTTTTGACTGCCCTTCAGGTTGATCGCGGATGCGGGCTGTAGTAGAGGTCGAGACATCATATACCTCCTCCGGATCCTGGCATACTCTACAGCCCCGAGCGGGCTAAAGTAAGAATTTGCCTTGTCTGACACTCCGTGTCAGACGGGATCAGGAACATCCCGCGTTAATCCCGGGGGGATTGGGACGGGTCCTGACAGGTGGTATCAGAGTCAGACCTCGACCAGGAAGTGTGCCAGCGAGGACGCTGGGTCCTAAGGGGGTGGATTGTAACACCCGTGTCCTGGAAGGAACGGTGAACGATCCCACATTCCTACGAGGGGGGAATGATCTGGGAGGGGAATAGTGGTGTGCCTTAAAGGTGTAGGCACACACCTATCTTGCACGAGGCCTTTTGGGAGCTCAGTGGCTTTGGGTTCGGTTGGAACTCCGAAGTTAAGCGAGTTGAGGTTGGTGCAATTCCATGATGGGTGACCCCCTGGGAAGTTGCACCGTGAGCTCCCGAAAACAAAACTGTGAGGGCAAAGGCAAGGAGGCCCAAAGCGGACAATATCGTGCTAGATAAGTCGGGTCCTAACCAAGGAGGGTCGGGTCCTGAAAATGGTGGTGGCGAATGCTCCTCAGCTAGGCAGAGTGAGGTTCTTTGGAAGCATTTTTGGAAGATGAGGGTTCCAAATAAGTTTAAGATTTTCTACTAGCGGGCCTGCTCTGAAATTCTACCTACGACTCGTAACTTGGTTGCCCAAAAAATGTCGATGTCTAGTGTTTGTAGTCTTTGTGGGAAATATATGGAGGATGCTTATCATGCTTTGTGGGCCTGTTAGCACAGTTAGAAAATGTGGAGACTGTTCGATCTTCCACTAGAGGGTTTCCTTTTTGCTTATGCATACACACACTTCTCCTCTTCGCACTTATGTCAGTTTGTCTTTATATGTTGGAGTTTGTGGAATTGGCGAAATAAACTAGCCCATGATTTGTAGGTTAAGGGTGCAAATGTGGTTTATGAGACAGGAATGGCTTCCTTTTCGGAGTTTAGTGAGCTTCCACGAGTTCTTTTGGGGGCTCCCTTAAGGCGGGTGCCTAGGTGGGTCAGACCGATGAAGTGGACTTTGAAGCTTAATTGTGGTGCAGTACTTTACAAGGACTCCCTTGAGCGAGGTGTGGATGGGGTGCTTCAAGACTCGGCTAGTGTTCTAGTGGCTGGTTTCTCCAGTCCAGGAGCTCTAGGTGGGTCTATAGTTACAAATGAGATTGAGGAAATTCTGAGGGGGTTTGTTATAGGTTTAGTGGCTGGGGTTACATAATGTTGTGGTGGAGGTCGATTGTTTGGAGGCAGTTAGCATCATCAAATCCACCCAACATCTTTGAACACCAGTGAGTCTGCTTGTTAAGGAGGTTCTAGCATTGTTGAAGATGCATCGGATCCCATTGGAGCCTCTTACTTGTGTGTCACAGACTGTGAATTTTGTGGCCCATCATTTGGCACAGGAGGGACGGCGTACTCAACAAAGAACTGGTAGGGTCCTATATTTTCCCCTTGGTTAACACCTTTATTAGCTAAGGATATTGATGAGTAATTGTTTTTCGTTGTTTTTTTAAGGTACTCTTTTTCCCTCATCAGATTTCACCCGAGCTAGCTGGGTTTTATGATAAGGGTTTTAACGAGGCCCTATGCATTGTCTGTGGTGCACCCATACAATGTCTTATCTTCCTTATCTTTTCATTAATGAAGAATCCCTTTGAATAAAAAAAAATCATTTTCCATTATAAAAAAAAACATCAATTTTCCTATATAATTATTTGGACCACTTAGGCCCTATTTGATATTAATTTTTTTCTTAAAAGATGTTTTATTTAAAAGTAAAGCAGTACACAAGTGATTAGTAAAACTGAAAAATCTTACTTTTTTAAAAAAAAATAATGGATTTTCGATAACAATTTTTAAAAGATGCGTATATGTTGTGACAGGACCTGTCCCAAACTTCTTGAGAAAACGAACCAGCCCTGCTCCCCTCTGACCTCTCGGATCAGATAAGGGATTTCATAAAATTTAAATCTCGTTTGAATAAACCAAAATTAATTTCACCTTGCGAGATATCGCCCTCATCCAGCCCACTTCCCGACAAGTAGTGGAATTACGACTTCAATTATTATAAAACTTACCTTTCTCGTAGTTAGTAATCCTAAAAATTCCCTATTTAGTCATGTTCCAGTATAATTCTATCAAATAGTCATTTAACACAATTTATCAAAAAAGAAGGGAAGGTTTGCTACTAGCTTAATTACACCTAAATCACATAATCCATCATAAATAATTGTAAACCTTAGATCAAATTGTTCATACCAAACCATGAGTCCTCATGATCATTCATCAAGATTTTTCATCAATCAAATTCATCATAATTTCCCCTTAATATCTTCCTAAAACTACCTTAATTTTCCCAAATTTCTTAGAATAAATTAGGACTATTAAATAACCTTTAAAACTTTAAATATTCATAAATCCCTCAATACATGTCCAATTAATGTGATTCTTAGACCATTAGACTGGGAATTAAAAGAGGAACAAGTTTCGTGTTGGCCGTTTTTTCCAGGAAAAGTTCCACGCACCCTCACGCACCACCCAAAGTGGTCGCGCGTGAGTTCACACGCTGCTATAGTGTTTTGTTATAAACACTGTTCATAGTCAACCTTGGGTCATCAAACCCGTTTCTGCAATTTGGGTCATTTTGGACTACGACTTCAACCCAGTTCCATGTCCAATTTTTCAAGTTCTTTTTCTTCATTTTAACTACCTAAATTCATCTAAGGAGACCCATAAAGAGATCTAAAATCTCAAAGCATCGAAACCTTACCTTGAATTATGGTCCGAAGCTTGAACTTCCACGACCATGGCGGCTATGATTGTCCAGAGGCTTTCCCACGTTCAAACAGCATGGTTCTCACCTCTGTCATCGTCCTACGATCTCCAGAAGACCATTGGGACCACTGATTTTAGGATTCTTAGTTCAAAACCAACAAACCTGAGAAATACCTCTCAGATTTCCAACTTTCCCTTCATTGTTTCATCTCCCCCTTCACGATTTCTACACAGATTTTGTCCTCTTTCTTCCTCGAATTCTTTCCTTCATCTTCCTCTCTCTCTGGTCTCTGTTCCCTCACGATTTAGGGTTGTTCATGGTCTTTGGTGGGTTTCGATTCACGATTCTTTCAAAAAGATCAAAATGCCCTTGTGGCAAAATTACCATTTTTCCCTTCTCGATTCTTGACTCATAATTTTCTCATCCGATCTCCGATTTTGACGCAACACCTATCTACGAATTCAGAATCTCGAGACCTTCGCAAGGCTTTCTCGGAATGGACATTTCTATTCTTTTGAAAGTTCGGGTTGTTACATGTTGTTTTTTAAAACTTTTTTCACAAAGAGTTGATGAAAATTTTATTTCTTATAATATATCCAAATTAATTTCTAAAGGAATTATTTTTAATTTATAGTTTATATTTCTAACGAATTTTTTGCTTAAAGCAACAAACCATTACTTCATGCTCAAGTCTACTATGTCATTAACACCATCATCACTACCACACCACTACCACCACCGCCACCATCACCTTCATTACCACCACCACCATTACCACCACCACCACCACCACCTTAACTTTATCTCTACCTCTTCTACCACCTCACCTTTATCTCTACCTCTTCTACCACCACCTCTTCCCTCAATCTCTACCTCCTGCACCACCATCGCCGCGCCGCAGTGCCACCACCACCTTCTTTATTTTGGTGCCACCACCACCAACACAATTACCATTGCAACCACCACTGCCACCACCAATGACACATCTGCTAGTTGTTTCACCCTTACATGCACCTTTTCCATCTGAGTCTTTGCCTTATTCCCCACTGCCTCCACCACAGTCACCATCGTCACCATCGTAGTTGCCACCAGCGCCTCACTGCCAAATGTACCTCCATCTCCACATCGCATCATCTGCCCCTACCTCTATCACCACCAAAACAGATTTCACCTTCGCCTCCACCTTTGTTGCTGCGACCTCCACCACCACCTCCACATCCACCTCATTTACCTCTACATCTACCGCCACAACCACTATGACCTCCTCATCCACTCATACTTCCACATCACCACCACCACCACAATTTCCTCTTATATTTTTCAATATCATTTCAATTTTAGTCATTATCCACGCCCGCCACAATTTTATACTAAAATTTACCAAACATGTTGACGTTATTTTTCACACTCATAACACTTATTTTTTTTTACCAAACGTTTAACTACTTTAATATATAGCTGCTTATTAAGAAAGTACTACATAACCAACTTTTCAAACAAGCGCATCAATACCAATCTAGCTCTTAATACTATGGCTTAGTGGTATTTTTATTCACACATTATGTGGAAGGTCTTGTGTCCTATTTGACTTGGGTAAAGTGTGAGGTTGATACTCAATTTTATAATGTGTACTCTTCCTTCCGTAATGTCATTGTGGAACCATAAATCACCTACAAATTGTGGAACTGCCACGTAGCACGTATTTCTCATAATGTCAATATTATCCTTTGTATAGACGACAATGACATGTTATGGTCTCCGCATTAAGTTAATATGTTTACTAATTGAATATATTAATTAATCAGATCAATAATAATGATAAATAGTCTCCCTGTGAGTTATTTCTTATTTCTCTCAATAGAATCACCAATTAAACATTATCTCCTTCAACAAATCAAATGCTTCGGTGACTCTCAAGGCTTCACTCTAATTAAAGGGTCTTACTTCACTTTTAAAGGTAATTTCAAAAATCATACCAATACTCTGCTGGTTAATTCTCTCGATTGAACTAAGTTAGGTATTAGCGTGCTCTTGGTTGAACGACCCCTTCCAAACTTCAACCTTAGCCTGTTTGTATCTTGTTAATATGTGTAAGGATAAAGAAGGAATTTTACAAGTCTAGATGATTTATGCATCAACAACTAGTGATTTCATTGAGAGCCAAATTAAGAAATACTTAAAGCATACTCTATAGTTTTTCAAAAAAACTTTATCATTGTTCATCATTCATTGTTCTTCTTCCATGGTAAAAACATGAAGATCGCCACGATCCGACAAGCTCACCGTCTCCACCGTTATAATCCACGATGAGAATAACCTGCTTATCAGAATTCAAGAAGTGCAACTCAATAACTTCCAACGAGGACCGCGGTCTATGTTGCAGCTAGCACTTTCCATAACACAAGAAATGGTGCCAGCACATAGTTATGAAGCCTAATGACATGTCAATGCCACTTAGAATTGACGCATTCCTTGTCATTAATCCATTTCTCACATTTAGTGCAATGGTAACCTTCCAACATATGGATGGGTGGCTGGTTGGAGAGGCATCACAACAAGCCCAAATTGGCTTCACACTAACACAGAGCTTCAGAGGCTTTTGGATGATCTACACGATGCATGAGGAATCACTCAAGCATAAGAAGAGCGTGAGTGATACATTGCCAACATAGCTCAAAGAAAAAGTCCCAACACTCCACATGACATACACATTCCCTACAACATTCACACCCTCAAGTTGACTTATCATAGGAGGTTGAGCAACTGTGCAATCACGTCCAAGTTCAGTCAAAATTTTGTAATAACTTCTGTAAGAGCAAGAATAATCTTCTGATGTTTACACCCCAAGGCGCCAAGAAGAACATCCCCAAACGTTCTAAAAAGGAACAGTTCAAGTGTCGGATCATGTCCCATGACACCTCTCCAAGTGACTCCAACGAGGAAAGATACACCCGTAAACAAGAGTCTAGTTTCACCAACGGACATTAGTGTATGATTGTTTGGGAAGGTGTGAATAGAGATCCTTCACATATCAGGTGCCTACATGGAACTTGGCTAGGTTAAGCATCTTCTCAAAGAACACACACTCACTTCAATAGACGAATTAATGGGAGTTCAAGACGAACTAACCACTATTGGGATGAGGCAGGGGCATACTCACCATCACTATCACATGCCCTGAAGACAGAGACACGAGGAAGTTGGCGCCATATTGGTCTCTATGAGTTTTCAACTCACTATGTGCATTACATATCAACGGCCTCCGAAGAATCCTAGATTGACGCCTTCAAAGAGTTCTCCATGATAGGGACTCGGATGACAATCTTTAGCTTTAGAGCATGATATCCTCGACTTCTCCATTTGTTCTCGACATTGAAGATGAACTATTTCCACAATGGTTTATAGCTCTAAATTTTAACCGATTCAAAGGAACATAGAATCCAGTGAAGCTTATCCAAAACTATAACTAAGCAGTGGTCCTGTACAAGAATAACGACGCTCTCATGTGTATGAATTTCAAGCTTCCTTTCAAGGCCAAGCCATGATGTGGTTCAACCGTCTTTCTCGAAGATACATAACCTCCTACGAAGAACTATTGCATGCATTCATGAATGAGTACTCGCAACTTTGTGTGTCAAAGTAAAGGATGACCATCTATTTTTCTGTTAGGAAGATATCCAAAGAAACCCTCCATCAGTACATCCAAAGATACTGCGAGGAGAAATCTTGTATTTTGGGTTGCTCTAACCTCATCGTAGCAGTAGCATTCAGGAAAGGCTTCCTTCGAAATAGTCAACTCTACGCTGATATCGTCATGCATAACACATGCAGCCTTACCAAAATGTTTTCCATAATAGATCGATACGCATACTAGGAGGATAAGAAGAATGACATACATGCCATGGCTTGCAAGTCAACAAACAAGACAATGTCACCACCCAAATGAGACACCGAATTTTAGGCCACACTAAACAAGTGAAATAAATGCAAGGTAACCTCTACTTCCAATGACCTAGCTAGCAAGGAGTTCAACAAGAAGTGTCATTTCACTGAATTTACAACAAAATCTTATGCAATCCTTGGTTAAAGTAGAAAACACCCATCAAAAGCGACCAAGAAAGGGCCAACAAAATTAGGTGGCATGCCTATCACAAATATTATGGTCACACCTGGAAGGCCTTCAATAGATACATACATGACCACGTTAGGGAGAGGCATTGTACTGAATACCTTGCCCATAAAGCGGCATAACATCTCACCTACAAAGATTACAAGGAGCCTACTTCAAAGATGATAAGCATCAATGTAATCATTTACGAATGGGACCCATATCAGTTTTTGTTTATGTTGTATTATTATCTTTAACCAAATTAGCAAGAAACTTGATATTTTATTTAGACAATTTTGTATAGCATTGGAAACTCCAAGCCTTCCACTACAAATCACTCTAATCCTTCCCATGAGAAGCATCCAAGCCTTCACCCTCTGAAGCACTTTAAGCCTGCCTTTGAGAAGCATGTAAGCCTTCACCTCCAAAGCACTCTAAGCCTTCTCACAAGATGCATCTAACCTTCACTCTACAAAGCACTCTAAGTCTTTTTCCTAGAAGCAACCAAGTATTCGCCCTACGAAGCACTCTAAACCTTCTTCTAAGAAGCATCCAAGCCTTCCCCTCTGAAGTACTCTATGCCCTTCCATGAGAAGCATCCAAATCTTCGCTCTGTGAAGCACTTTAAACCTTCTCACAAGAAGCATCTAAGTGTTTTCCCTGCGAAGCATTTTAAGCCTTCTTCTAAGAAGCATCCAAGACTTTTCCTCTGAAGTACTCTAAGCCTTCTCATGAGAAGTATCCACGTCTTCGCCTTGCAAATCACTCTAAACTTTCTTTCTAGAACCATCCAAGCTTTCGCCCTACAAAGCACTATGAGCCTTCTTTCAAGAAGCATCCAAGCCTTCACATCTGAAGCACTCTAAGCCTTCTCACGAGAAGTATCCATGCATTTGCTCTGCGAAGAACTTTAAGCCTTCTCACGGGAAGCATCCCAGTCTTCGCCCTGTGAAGCACTCTATTCCTTCTTCTGGGAAGCATCAAATCATTTGCTTTGCGAATCACTCTAAGCCTTCTAATGAGAAGCAACAAAGCCTTCACTCACAAAGAACTCTAATCCTTCTTCCAAGAAGCATCCAAGCCTTCAACATTGAAGTAACTCAAAGCCTTCCATTGCGAACCAATTCAAAGCCTTCCTCACGCGAAGTATCAAATCCTTACTCCGCGAAGCAGCTACTCTTTCAACATGCAAAGCATCAATACCTTCGCCCACCAAAGCATCAACACCTTTGCTCACGAAGCATCAATGCCTTTGGCCCCCGAAGAATTAACACCGCCCGCTGAAGTATAAACGGATTTTTCTTGATCTGAAAATGAACCTAATGAAGGAAGGTGTTGATGGACGCTAGATGTCTTCTTCTAATTATCGGAGTGACCTGCGAGAGGGTAAGAAAAGTACTTGACACTAGTGGGGTGCTGGTTTAGTGGACACTGATGCTTAAGTTAGTGAAGTAGAAGGAGATCAAACACAATGCAAGTAGCGTAAGACTTAGTGAATTGTAAATATTATGTGTACCTTTATGGGGTAAAGTGCATCGTATTTATAATGGCAGTAAATGGGCTGGAACCTTAGTAAAGTGTGGCCTAAGTAATCGCTTGGATGTTGCATGTGTCCCAAGATGCTGGATGGATGTTGCACATAATTATTTGGTGGTGTCGACCATGATGCTCGGGGATATTGGTCAGTAGTCCTTGAGAGAGGCCGATTAGACTCCCCGATTGGTCGTGCCCATTAAGTCGGACGAGATCGATTTTCCTCAATCGGTCGGTCAGTGACTGAATTTAGTCAGTAGGTAGCGAAATGACTTGAAACGACCATTTTTGGGCAGTTCTGAGCATCTCTCAAGTATTATAGGGAGGAGCTCACTGAAATTGACCTCATCGAGAAGACTTTCTCCATATTTCTTGCACCATGTATTGTCCTGCAACAACAATACAGAGAGAGGAAATTTACGAAGTTCGCGGAGTTGATCATTACTTTGTTACTTGCTGAAAAGAAGAACATTCTGTTAATGAGGAATGATTAATCCTGACCTATAGGTACCAGTTCAGCACTTTTGCCTAAAGCAAGCGTTGTTGCACCTCGCGACTCAAACTGCAAGTAAAGAAATCGGGGTCATGGTAGAGGTGCAGGATGTAATCGTCCTAGATGTAGTGGACACCCTTATGACCGAGACCAAGGTTACCATAGCTTGTGTGGCCATGTAATCGTGGTCGAGGTCCACGTGGTGGGAACTGCACTCCTTCAGGTTCAAGAGCTCGATATGAGGGGAACCCTAGTCTAGCCCGTCGCCACGAGAATCAGAACCAACATAACCTATGCTACAAATACGAAAGACGTGATCACTGGTCCTGAAATTTTCGTGCAACAACTCAAGTTATTGTATACTATCATGTAGGATGTGGTACTCGAGAGGTTAATTTTTCTACAAAACTAGTCCCCGCTGATATAACTCTTATCATTGCTAACTTTCAGGCTGCAGCTGAACATGATGAGGATTGAGATATTTTTCACACATGAACATGATCGGCGCTTGTGTTGTTTTCTTTATGGATATTATTTTTATTATTGAACTTATTTATATTATCTACTCGAATATTATTTATTTCAATCCATTTATTTATTTTTATAAATGTGATTCTTGATTCTTTTGGTTACATTAATGGATAGGCATGTCAAGTGGTGAAGTTTTTTGTTTAGCCGATAGTGCTACCACGTACACTATCCTCCAAGATATGATGTGATGACCCAGAAATTCGAAAAAGGAAAATCTGGAAAATTTGAAGGAAATGGCGATTGTGCCTGTGGTTATAAGGGCCGAAAGTTGAGTTTTTTATCGGAACACTTTTTGGACAGGCCGTAAAGACTGTTAGATAGGTCTCAGGACGCTGAATCTGTAGACAGGCGGCATGCGTCAATCGGAGGTCGGATGTGAAAGTTAAGGATTGAGGAATGCTATGGGCATTTAGGTCATTTTACGGGCAAAGGGTAAAATGGTAATTCCATGTGATGAATAAGCCAATTGGGTGACTCATTCAGTTTATTAAGTGACACATGTCACTAGGAGCAGGGGATTAGTGTGTGGTGCACGTGTGTGATCGTGAAATTGGTGTGGGCGGTGGCGAAAATATTTGAAAACAAAACAGAGTACAAATGGTGTGTTTGATCAATGCAAAACCCAAGCTTCCTCAGGCTAAATTTATGAGAATCCAAGAGGTATTGAGGAGGTGAAGTCGTGAAAGAACAGGAAGGAAAATGGGGAAAACAGAGCCCAAAAACCCGAAACAAAACCTATGAAATTCGAGATTTGATTTTCAACTTGTAGCCCTCAAACACTGAAATTGGACACGGATTGGGACTTCCCTTATTAGTCGATCCAAATCGGGAGACTCAAGGTTCAAAGCTAATTAAGCCACAAACAGACATGGTAGAATTCGGAAAATCACGAGCTTGTGTTCGTGTAATTGGAGGTAAGAACAGATGAAATTGGTCTTGGAATTATGTTTGTAATGACCCTAGATTACTTCCTGGTTGATTGGATTTGATAAATTGAGTAAAATTCGATGAACTGGAAGTTAGAACCGGTCGGAGATCGATTTGGAAATTGGATAGTTAAAGTTATGAATTCATGAAATAAATGATACAGACCTTCAATTAAGATGTATTATATGAGATTCAATGAAAGAATTGAAAGGAACAAGGTTGAATTGAAGGATAATTAACCGGGTTGTGTCGCGAGTTGAACAACCCGTTTGCAGGAAATTCGGGTGAAGGAGACAATTGTAGCAGGAACAGTGTCAGGCGCGTGGCTCCCAAGCGCAGCCGCTTGCGGCGGCGCGTGAGGGCGCGTGGGACTGATTTCCAAGGTGAGGTCAACATGTGTTTTATTCTATACAATGTAACGAACATTTTGACGTTGGTTTCGAGTCGATCGGGCACCGTTTCGATATTGTTTCGAGAGTTCGAAGGCTTATGTTACGTTTTTAATTCGTACTTAATTCCCAGAAAATTATGGGAAATTAATATGATATTAATTGAGTCATTAGTGACCCTTAATGATGATTTTGGGCAGGAATTGTGTTTTCCAGAATTTACGGAAAAACGAGCTGCTCGGAAGCGGACCGTTTGGACGGTGTGTGTGAGTGAACTTTTGTTTTCAACCATAATGCATGCATATATGTTTTAAATGCTTTATTATATGATTTGAAATGATTTGGCATGATTAATGTTTTGATATGATGATTTATCGATTTTCTGGATTATAAAATTGTTTTGGGCTCGATTTTCGAGAAAACTGTGAAATTGTTGTTTTGGGCGAAGGCCCGGGATTTGAGATTGGTTTTGACTCGGATTATGAGTCAGGGATTGATTTGATGGATTTTTAATGCTTTTTGGATATATTTTAAAGATTTATGTGCAAATGGCAACTGAGGTTGTGATTGCATGGATTTGCGTGAAAATGATATTTTTGGGCTTGAGACCCAATTGGATAGTGATTTTGACTCGGATTTGGAGTCACATGTGAATATGATTAAATTGATGATTTTGATTTATAAAGTGAATTCTAGAAACTGTTTTATGATGGATTTGTGGAACTTGCTTTGTCAGACGGGAGCAGGACCGGACACAATTATCAAAGTCCTTCGGGGACGGGTCCTATCATATGACATTTTTTTACAAACTTGATACCTAACCACATCCCTGTGACAACTATATCGGGCCAATCAAATTTGATTGAAGGTTCTAGCAGAGCCCACTTTATGTTGTCCAATGGTATTGTATTTACCATTGATGAAGCTTTATACTCCCATATTGCAGAAGAACGTTATTGCGTTTTAAGGACATTAAAGCTAATGGTTATCAAGTTGAAACCACAAAAAAAAATGTGGAATATCTTTACATGACCTCCAACTTGTATGGCTGGAAGTGTACATTGGAGAAATTGGAATGCCTCATGAATGGCTTCTACACGACCATTATTCAAATCATTGGGGCAAATCACATAGCTAGCCGGAAGCTACCTAACCAAAGCAACTACTTATTATGGCATGACCAATTGGGACACCCATGTCTAGGAATGATGTGTTGTATCCTTAATACATCACACGAGATCCTATTACAAATATGTACCTTGCATTTAGTGAAACACTATGCCAAGCTTGCTCAATGGGAAAATTGAATACTAGGCCATCATATGCAAAGATAAAAAAAGAAGCTATCCCTTTCTTGTACAGAATACAAGGGGGATATTTGTGGACCTATCCAACCACCATGCGAACCATTTAAATATTTCATGGTCCTACCCCCAATCCCCCTGGGATTAAGGGATAAGCCATGCTCCCGTCTAACTTACATGCGACATGAAGGTTAAACCGACGTCGAACCTCCATGTAACACATAAGTCGGACAAGAGATTCCCAAGTGAACCGTCCAAAAACTTCCAGACATCCCAGAGTGCGCAAAACTTACTGTGGATCGCGTGTGTGTTGTCTCCGTCTCTCTAACAACAGCCCGCGCCGCATCAACCTGGAGGGTATCAAAAACATAAAAAGACTGTGAGTTGACAAAAACAAATAATATGTTCAAAAAAAATTTATAAGAAAAGACAATTATACCTTTCATGCAAAACCAATGCATGCATATGAAAACTTTTTCATAAAACCACGTCATATCCTTGATAAGAAAATTATCAATGAAAACCAGAAATCAAATCCTTTTCTCAAATCCGTATATCAAATCCAGGGCCTCAGCCTAAAATCATAAATCCTCCTCAAAGTACAGGAAATCAGCCCAAAAATTTGCAAATCCAAATCATCTGGGCCACTACCCAAAACATCTGAAAACCAGTGAAAGACCAAAGTAAAACATCAATCAATCAAGTTATTGGATCTCAAGCGCGCCGAGTCTTTAAACTCAAAACACATGCGCATAATCAGGCCTTCCTGGGATATCAACAAGTCTTTAAACTCAAAACACAATCAACAAGCCTGGGGGGGATATCACAATAACTGATTCTTTAAACTCAAAATATATCAATCTAGGGCCCTCCCCCGTCATCATACAACCGAGTTTTTAACCTCAAAACTAGATCCAGCTATATCCGGGTCATTAAACCCAAAACCAAGTGAAAAGCATAGAAATCCAGAAATCCATTCCCAAATCCGAATCCGAAATGATCATTTCGTAAGCTAGCATCCGGAACCATCATTTCGAACCCAAATCCAGAAATTCACTTTCAAGTTTCAAAACCAATTCCCGAATCATCATTTCCGAGTTCCAAAACCCAAAATCACGTTTATCGAAATCCCTTTTATGAACTGGGCCTCAAGCCCAAAATCATTTTCCAAAAGGCATTTATAAATACTTGAAATCAAATCATAATTCAAATCCCAAAATCAAATCATCGAAATCAAGATCAAATCATTGCATAAAATCATAATCTCGTAAAACGTGCAATTATGTAAATATCTTGAACTACGTGCAAAACGGTAAATCATCAATATTATATCACAACATAGAAATCACAAGTAGAAAACATATAAAACATTTATGCATACATCATAAGTTAGAAACCAAAGTCCACTCACAGACCTTTAACGTCGCCGGCTCGATACACATGCACTTATACTTTCCTAGCTAATCCACGATCACCGGCTATCCCGAACCTGTTCAAATCCCATAAGAATGTCACTAAATACTTCATAATGTTTATACTTAAGCCCTGTAATTTTTCCGAATTTTTAACTATTTTTAACCGAGCCTTAAAACCTTCGGATATCCCGAAACATATCGAGACGATATCCAATCGACTCGAAATTAGTCTCAAAATGTTCGTTACATTGAATACTTAAAAACACGTGTTGAACACTTCCCCAAACCAGGCCCCACGTTCCCTCATGCGCCATCCAAAGGGGATGCGCGTGGGAGCCACGCATGATTACTATTCATCATCATCTACCTCGGTCAGGCCCAGTTCAGACCGGCCTAGACCGGCTTGGTCTAGACCCGAACCGACGTTCACGGGTTTTAGCCATTTTTGGTCTGATTTTTGTCCTTTTTAATCCATTTGATTTGTCCTTTTTAATCCATTTGATTTGTCCTATCAATTCTGATCGATTCCTATGACCAAAACATGAAATCCAAGTTTGTGAGTTACCTTCCACACAACTGAACAAACCCGTCTCCTGCCACCATGTTCTGCCATTGATCCTAGCCATGCCCAGCAGTGTTTCAAGTCCTCTGAGTTCCTTTCATCGTCCAAAACACATTCTTAACAACATTGACATCCAACAAGCACTGTAACTCAAAGAACCATTTTCGATTTCAAACGAAGGCTTCGGGGTTTTACCTGAAATCGCCGTCATAGGCTCCACCGTGGCCATCACCACGTTCATCTCGAGCCCCCCTTCCAATCTTCCTTCACAACACCTGACCAAACAATGCGGAGCAAAGGAGTTTGACTTGGTTGGTTCATGGGTTCCTATGTTTTCTATGTTCACGGTGTCGTGGCCACCGTCCATGGTGGCCCGTCGTGACAGCACCACCATCATCCTCATCATATGTTCTCTCTCTTGCCTTCACACATCTCTCACAGATAAGTAGGGCGCTCACTAGGTTTCACGGTCACACACAGACATACATACTCTGTTTCTCCCTGTTTCTCTCTTGTCCAAACCGTGCACGATATTTTAAACCTGGTGAGAGACGGTGAGAGGGTTCTACCACCATCTAGGGCAAGCCAGGTGTCCAAAATCCTGTGGACACAACTTCCAAGGCAAGCCAAGTGTCCAATTCTAATTGGGCACAGATCCCAATGTAGTAAAGGACCAAAATGCCCCTAAATGAAATTACCATTTTACCCCTCGCACGTTTAGACCAATAACTGAACCGTCTGAAGTCCAATGATAACGTGTCGCCTGTCGTTGTACTCAGGGGATCAAAACCTTCCTAACGGTCCTCGAAATACGTGAAAAATCCATTTCGTATGAAAAGTCAACCGTTTGCCCCATTTCAACCAAATTACCAAAATACCCCCAAACTTCCGAACATCATAACTTCGTCCTCGAATGTCGGAATCGGACGTGCCACCTGTCTATGAACTCGTGACGTTCCAAACTACGTAACAATCATTGGTCAGTCCATTTGACCACCCGAACTAAAAGTTAACATTTTGTCCATTCTAGGGGCAAAATTGTCATTTCACATCGTCCGTCTGAAATCACCCAACTAATCACCGATTGACTTCACTAATCTGTCATTAATCACTAATCTAATCTCGAATTCTGGGACGGATTATTACATTCTACAACCATCCAGAGATGGGGAAAGTGTCCCCATTTGATTAGGCAACCATCCCAAGGCAGCCAAGTGTCGTCTACTCACTGGCACAAATCCCCACGCAACCAAAAGGATCAAAATGCCCTCACATAGAAAATTACCAAAATGTCCCTCGACTTACGAACCTCATAACTTTTTCCTCGAACGTCGAAATCGGACGTGCCACCTGTCTACGGACTCGTGACGTCCCGAACTACGTCACAGGTATCAGCCAAAGTCCGTTTGACCGCCCACAATAAAAGTCAACATTTTGCCCATTCTAGGGGCAAAACCGTCATTTCGTACTGTCCGTCTGAAATCACCTACTAATCACCGATTAACTTTACTAATTTTTCATTAATCACTAATCTAATCTCGAACTCCGGGACGGGTCGTTACAGTATTTGTAAGGAAGCGTAATGAGAAAAACGAGATAGCGAGATATAAAGCTCGTTTAGTAGCCCAAGGTTTTTCTTAATGCCCTAGGGTTGATTACAATGGGATGTATTCTCCCGTAATAGACATTATAACGTTCTGCTACCTTATCAATTTGGTAGTTTCCGAAAAACTGAGTTTGCAGCTTTTGAATGTTGTCACTACTTATCTCTACGGGGATCTGGATATATATATATATATATATAAATAAATTCTTGAAGGACTTAAGATACCTTATGCAAATAGTTCCAGACCACGGAACATGCTCTTCATTCATTTGAGACGTTCACTTTATGGATTGAAGCAATCTGAACGGATGTGGTATAACCGCCTAAGTGAGTATTTGATCTGGCTGGGATATGTTAATAATGAATTATGCCCATGCGTGTTTATTAAAAAAAAAAATCGAGTTTGCTATAGTGGTAGTTTATATCGATAGCTATTCACCAGGCCAAGTGGAAAAATAAGCTTTGAAATTCGGTAAGTGTCCATCGAATTTTTTGTTAACTTGCCTCGCGAACAGTTGTAGTTCATTGGGCCTTTAATTATAGGAAAAATAATTAATTTTTTAATAATTTTTATAATTACAAAATATATAATTAAAATTATTATATTTTTAAATGAATATAATTAAAATAATAAAACGAACCAAATAAAAAATATTTATACAATTTAATGTTTTACATAATTCTATCTATACTAAAAAGGAAGCAGCATTGTCACTGTTCATGGACAGTGGATTTCCAATTTTGCCCTTTGATTTTTTTTTCCGAAATTTCCCTTGCAGCCTCTCAAGTGTTTCTCAAGTGAATAGCAGTCTTACATTTTTACCCTCAAGTGAATAGATTTTTCCATCATTTTGGTTGGTTTGATAGGGAATCAGTTGTAACACGAAGAAGAAATTGTCTCCGTGAGGTACCATTTACCCACCGACTACTTCTCTCAATTTGTTGAATTCAGGAAGGTTTTGTTGTCCTTCCTGCGATTGCTTAAAAATGTTTACTCCTTTCTTCCAATTTGATTTTTATTATATATGGGTGTTTCAGATTTCCTACAAATTGAATATTAAGTTCATTAATGTTTGATTTAGGTTATTAGTTTTTCGTACTGTTCTGCAAATACTTGATTGAATATCTGTTTCTGCATTTTCTTGCTTCCCTTTACATTTCATACGGTTATGCAAATACTTGATTGAAATCTTTAGGATAAATCAATGTAATGGAGTAGGACATCAATGAAGTTGAAATATGAAAACCTGAGTTTCTATAAGTCTAAAAGTTGGATTGATTCGTCTTTTCATCCTTTGTAAGATTTGATTCATACCTGTTGTTTTCAGGTTTTCATATGGTAATATAGAAACTCAAACTTTTATATGATAGATGCAGTGTAACTATGAATTTACTTGCATCAAATCTGGACCATGCTCTTATTAATGTCACATATGTTCTATAGGCTACAAACAGGTCATGTTTCTTTCATTGTCATATTGTGTAACTATGAATTTGCTGGCATCATATTATATATTTGAACATCACATTTTGTTGACAACGACAAGTTGGTTGTCTATTAATATTGCAGATTTTTATACTTCATGTGATTCTTCACTGCTATATATTTTTGCATAAGATGGTGTAGTTTTGAAAATTGAGTTATGAATTCATAAGTTGACCTACACATTTGAGTTCTGATCTAAAATTCGTATATATCTTTTGCTATTTATGTGAAGTGCATTTAATTGTTCCCAATATATCTTTTGCTCCTTCTTTCATGAAAATTTAGTAAACTTCAGTGCAAGTGGGATTATCTTTTTGTAGATGTTATACTCAATGTGGTTTTTCTGTTTTTTCTATAGCTTTTATGAGAATAGATGTTGTGGTGAGTGGGTTTTTGGGAGACCTCAAACAAGGTTTGATACAAAAGAAAGGCTGGCCTTCTATCTTTCCAACCTACAGAGTCTCAAAAGCAGCCTTGAATGCTTACACTAGGATCCTATAGCTATAAATTAGGGTATATTACTTGGATTTATTCGTTAAAAGATAACTGATGTTGCTGTATGTTTATGGGCCAACAGATAATATCATGTATTAAGTCGTTATCTGATTCAACTCAAATTCTGGGTTCAATTCCCAAATTCAATTTCAAATATAATATTACTCTATTGTTCATTATCTTCATGACTTTTAACTCTAAAATTTCCCTTCAATTAGTTTCCATCACATTTCTTTGTGATTTCAAATTCTCAAATTCTCTACATTCACTATTAACTAAGCACTTTTGAAATTCCAGATTGTCATTACTCTATATTAAGTACGAACTATGCAACTCTAAAAATTTTTTGCATCGCCTACGTTATTATTTTCAGGTGACATGGATTTTGATTATAATATTTCAACTCTTTGAATTTGTATGTTTCCCTTCTTTGGTTCCAAACGGACTATTTGGGATTGATTGCTCAATAGAGAGGGTAATCAAGAAGTAGCTAAGAATCTCGCTCTTCCAGTTATAAGCAGTGTAAACTATAGGTTACATATAATTTATTTCCCTTCATTACATGTTCCTTTTTTCGTCCACTTTTTCAAACTGAAACTGTATATAATATCTTCTCTTTGATAATCTGCTTCCAGAAAGTGAAGAGACGTACAACATGAGTGGCATTGCTGGATACATTGTTGCTGATATATTTGACTACAGAGAAAAGGTGTTCCATACAAAATTTATTGATAATCATTATTTCTTTTTTTAGAAGAAAAATAATCATTATGCACAAAGCTTTCATGCTTTATTTAGATCTTTGGCAAAGCACAAAATATGATTAAATGCAACCATATCGCTATACTTTTTTTTTCATGTCAATTCTGGGTTGTTTTTGTAAATTAGATACTTAGATTAATATGGAGAGTTATGAATTTGTGCACTTCTGGGTATTTTCAGCATGTGTTTTCACCCGTTCATGACTAATTGTTCATTTTGTTTACTTTACTTATCAGAATTTCAATCTTCTTAAGCTTTTGTAGCCCCATATGGTTGCTAACATGTCGCAGAAAATCCATCATCTACAATCGCCTTCGTTATTTCTCAAGGTTTGTTTCCCGCATTCTATTTCAAGTCTCGAGTTTTCAAGGTTTGTATGCCAAATTAAAAGAACATTATTTACAGAAAATCAAATAATTAATATGCTGGAATTTGGTTTTGCAGATTTGTTTTTAGAGCTTATTCAAAAGTGTTGAGGATAAACTTGAGGTAGTTAAACATTGATTAAATGAGTGGACATAAAGGATTTTTCAAATAGTATTGTATTTTCAATTAATCTGTTGTTCGCCTCTTGCTTATGCGTTTTTCCTTTTCTTCCAGTACACAGATCGTCTTCTTTCAAAGTTTCCAATTTCAGAAACAGTATTTGAAGGTATTTTCTTCCTTGTATTCATTCCCTTCTTATATTTCATCTATCTACTTTCACAGCGTCTTCAAGTTTATTGTAGTATTGGGTTGCTAATTAACAAGTGTTCAAAATATTTAAATTGTCATCAATTGGCTTTTCTTTTGTAGTTTTGACTTGAATGGTGTTTGCAACTGATATTAAAAATATTTCCATATTGTATTGATAATAGTTTTTTATCTGAATTACATTAATATGAATATCTGGATGTGTTCATGGCTGTCTATTTGTTGGTGTTTTTCACCATTGACTCTTCAAAAATCTGTCTGCTATATTTTTGTTCCATAGGCATAGTTGTCAATGGATTCTTATGTCTGTTTCCAACCTGTTTTCTATTGTTTTTCATGCAGGGATTCGAAAAGACATTGTCCTGTTTTGAAATAAAATCTTGAAACACATTCCATTTCTAACGTCTAAATTCTGATTTCCAGTCCATTGCATTTGAATGTCATAGTGTTAATTAGGTGATATAAAAGAGATTTTGTTCAGAAATTTAGTAATTAACATTTTATCAATCCTCTTTATACATTCGAGCGATGTAATACATGCTGGAAAATAATGGTGTTGTGTTGGTATGTAACTGATTTAATAACATGGTTGCTGTAATTGGCAACGTATTGATTTCTTACCTGATTCGTTTTGTCTATAATGTACATATTTCAGCTCTTGATTGCTTACGATATCAATATTATATATATTAGAATAAGAATTCTGTTGTTAATTATTAACTTCGAAGCATCTGTAGTGTAGAATATAATGAATTTTGATCACTTATTGTTAGAGAAGCAGAAATCACCATTCACCTCGAATTTAGAAGCCAGAAGGTTAGTCTCAAGTTCTTATTTCTCATATTCGATCTTTGTTTGTAAATTCAAGGATCCAGTATTGATGTTCAAAATGAATGATATTAATTTTGATTTGTGTTTTCTATGTGATTTGTGATTACCTAACTAATCTTCATTTTCCAAAATTTGTGAAATTTCAGAAGTTGAGAGAGGTTTCAACAAACAAACATGGTTTCTTGGCTAGAGCTCAGTGCATCTCAGACATCAGCTTCTCAAATTTTTTTCAACACAAGTATGATTGATGGTGGAGCTTCCTATCCCCCGTAAGACAAGAAGAATCATCTTGGGTAAAATATAATTTATTTCTATCCAATCTTTATATGTTCGAATTAAAGATTAGAACATACCAACTTTGCTACATATTGCATTTATATTTACTTCTTTCTTATTGACAGGACCCGTCCCCGAAGGACATAGATAACCGTGCTCAGTCCTGCTCCCGTCTGACAAGTCAACTGAAAGTCCAAAACAACCCTTCAGCACCTGCCAGACAAGGGAATTTTGCGCCTGTGCCCACGCATACCTCCACCTCTGGAATAGGCTCGATCAACGCGCCATGACCTGAAGGGTTAATAAAACAGAAAAGGTATGAGTGGACAAAAATGACCTCTTATAAAACATTTATCAAAATACATTCTTACCCTCCAGTTTTCACAAACTTGCATGCATATCGTAAAACATGAGTAATAGTATGAAATCATTCAAGTATGAACAGTGGACCGATAAAATCAAAACATATTTTCCCAGGGTCCACAAAACTCATGTTCATCAAATCAGTTCATGTTATAAAACATCAAATCCCGGCTCTCAGGCCAAAACATGTGAAAACATAATCACTGGCCACAAAGACCAAAAACCTGTACTCAATACCAGTACGTCATCACAAATAACCTCAATCAGCACTAATCACAAGTGCACAATATCCAGTCACTCTCTCGGGAACAGACACCTCTGGGCTCAACCCCCTCGGGCTCAGTCACTTTTGGGCGAACACATCCCCAAGTTCAGACCCATCCGAGTGGTACATCCAGGCTCAGTCTCATCCGAGGAGCTGACTACCATAGGATCAACTCATGATCCTACAATCACATCTGCACTACTCACAAGTGCACAATCACATCATCCATATAACCAGTCACGATATCAATGCAACGCGTGCAACTGGGTGTCCCACGTCCAAGTACATCCCCCAGGATCTACGACGTCTGAGGGGATATCAACTCTAGGATCAACGACGTCTAGAGGATATCATCATAATCCCACGCTCCTGCGAGTGAGCCTCCCTCGGAGCTACTCATCTCCAGGCAGTGGATCGTGACTACTCCAGGATCTACGACGTCCGGAGGAGACTATCAAATCACAGAGGATGGTATATGTGGAACAGGTCACCCAAAACCAGTAATCTCATTTTAAAATTATTTATGTCTCAAATCAAGTCAAAACATTTCAATAGGGCCTATGCCCGAGACATAGCTTTCACAAATCAAGTTCCACAAAACCATCATTAAACAGTGTCCAGGATTCACTTTAGAAATCAAAATCATTAATTTAATCATATTCACATGTGACTCCAAATCCGAGTCAAAATTACTATTCACTTGGGTCACAAGCCCAAAATACCCTTTTCACGCAAATCCGTGCAACCGTAAATCCGAGTTGCCATGATCACGTAAATCCATAAAATTATTTCCTGACTCATAACCCGAGTCAAAACATCATTATAATCATTTTCAGTCCTGGGCCCACGCCCAAAACATCAATTTCGCCATTTCTCGAAACTCGTGCCAAAATATAATATAATAATCATAAAACCGAGAAAATCGAGAAAACACCGAATCAAAACATCAATCATGTCAAATCATAGAAAATCATATAATAAAGCACTTTAAACCAGATATGCATGCATCACGGTTAGAAAACCAAAAGTCCACTCACACACACCGTTCAAAACGGTTCGTTTCCGAACTGCACGTTTTTCCGTAAAATATGGAAATCACAACTCCTGTCCAAAATCATTATAGAGGGTTACTAACATCTCAAAATACTTCATATAATTTTCCCAAATTTTTCCGGAATTTAAAATACGTATTTTAAACGTAAAACAAAACTTCGGATACGCGGAACATTAACGAAACAATATCCGATTTCCTCGAAACCAACGTCAAAATGTTCGTTACACTGAGAGGATCAAAAGTCATGTTGACCTCACCTTGAGACTAGGCCGGACGGGCCCTCACGCGCCGCCGTGAGTGGCTGCGCGTGAAATCCACGCGCCTGCTACAGTGTCACCAGCCTAACCCGTTTGTTTGTAAAACGGGTCATTTAACCCGCGAGACGATCCGGTTCGTTTTCTGTCAATTCGACTTTAATTCCTTCAATTGAACATTCATACAGCTTCATTACAAGTCTAATTAGAGGTCTGAAACATCAATTACACAAAACCTTACCTCTAACCTCACGATCACAGATGATCATTCGAAGAACACCCGACAATTGTTCAACATTCGAACTCCTTCAATTCCGATCGATTTCCTTAAATTGATTCAACCAGAAGCATCAGTAGACTCCGTTAAACATTTCCCCCAACTCAATTGCTTCAATCCAGTGCTCAATCTCCACGACTCAAGCTCGATAGCCGTCACTGTGCAACCATGGAAGTCCATCAATCTCCAACATTTTCCTTCAATTGATCCCTCCAGAAGCATCGTGGGATCCTCAGGAACACAATCCCCACATCAATTTCGTCAATCAAAGCCTCAATTTCCTCGTCTCAACCTCAAATTTCCTCCTCTGTCACCAAGTGTGTTCAGAGCCAAAACAACACCAATTTCCTTCGTTCTTTCGACGTTTCTGATCGTAGTGATCCCAGGAAGCTGAATGTGAGCTCAATTTCGATCCTCACGGCCCTATTCCCAGTATTCGAATTTCCCCCTAATTTTTTTAAATTTTCGAAACCCAAAATTCAGCACACTCACAACCCCTCGTGTTTCCTTTGTTATTCCAGTCCTTCAATCTCTCATTTTTCTCTCAAGAACGGCAGAGGAAGGGAGCCAATTCTCCCAGTTCAGTCCTCCCCCAATTTGTGCACCGTTGGAAGAAAATGTAAAGAAAATAAAAGGAAAATGATGGAGAACATGATGATTAGAGATGATGATGGTGTTGGGAGGGAAACATGGACCAGATTTCAGGGGATGGGTGACACTTGTCACTCATCCGGATGTGCACAGTCACCGGGTACTGTTCATATTAAAATATTATTTTAATCCCGGTTCGTTCGGTTAATCGAGCCCGATTCCGTGACCATAACTTCGTCGTCGAATCTCCGATTTCGGCATGCCGCCTGTCGTTGGATTCGTATCGACGAGACCTACGTAACGGTCCTTGGCCCTCGTCCATTGGACCTCCCGGTCAAAAAGTCAACATTTGGCCCCTAACATGCCAAATTACCAAAATCCCCCTCAACTTCCGAACATCATAACTTTCTTTACGAATGTCGGAATCGAATGTGCCACCTGTCTATGAACTCGTGACGTCCCGAACTACGTCACAGTCATCGGTCAATGTCCGTTTGACCGCCCGAACTAAAAGTCAACATTTTGCCCACGCTATGGGCCAAACGGTCATTTTGCACATTTCGTCCGATTTCACTCAACTACTCCCCTATTAGTCATTCTAAATCATAATTAATTAATATTCAATCCCGATATTCAGGACGGGCCATTACAACCTTCCCTCCTTAAATAATTTCGTCCCTGAAATTCCAACTATCCGTATTCCACAACTACCTCGTGGAAAACAAATGGGCCTCACAACATGTGTACACCTGTACACCCACTAGCCAACGCAGAACTCGTCTGCACTCAGACGTCACATCATAGATGCACGTCGTACTGACTACACTCGACCACCCCGAGTGAAATTGATCACCGAAATTGGCAATGTCACCGTTAAGCTGACTCCTTCAGCTTGACGGCCCCACATACTCACTAATGTGCCCTGACCTTCGCTCTCATCGAGAGTCACCAAAACTCACTTGTCAGTCCATGCTGACACTACAAGCCAAACTGTCACTACCAAGCTTTACCACTCTAGTAAAGCGCCAATCAGTAACAAATTAGTGACAACACATAATACTACAACGTCCGTCAATGTAGCACAAGATCAACAACATGATCTCCCCTCGCAGGGCAAACTCAATCCTGCGACAAATACCAACAGCAGTAACCACAACTGTCACCCCCTCAACGATCCCAGATGCTGGTAAGGTCACGACAAGGTAACATCTCGCCGCAAAGCAACTTGCGGTCACACTAACCACCAGCTCACTCAATTAGATGGTGTAATTGGAACACATTGAACACCAGCCTAGCAGTGATCACACAACTCAACACTAGAGTTATACTAGCCAACCATGGCTAAGAGCACCTGCTCAAACAATCACTGAAATCATCCGAATCACTCTGCCCAGTGCATCGTGTTCAATGTCCAGTTCACGTTCACAACCAAAACCAATGGTATTGGAACTAATCCAAGCACCAACACGTTTATCGACACATCACTGGTACATCCCATGTACCGCCACTAGGTATCAAGTACCCTCGTCCATACGATACAGCAAATCGTACACCAAGCAAGATCCTACAGCTGGACTCCAGTACTCGACCCATAGACCAATATGGTCGATCCCAAACCAGGTAAGGAAAAAGTAAAAATCCTGAGGGTTTAGCTAACATCGACAATCCTTGTCCTATGCTACCCGAAAACACCTCGCCAAATGACAGCACTCAAAATGACACATCTACGTGTCCACAGGGAAGAACGCCTAGTTCTCCCGGGATTCACATCAACCCCGGCCACCACAAGTCTGCAAAATATCGTACCCCAAACCATGTACGAGGTACATACATCTATCCCTAGACCAGACTACAACCACCTAGGTCATAGCCAAACACGTTCCAATAATGGAGTCCATTTGCCCAAACCAGCTGTAGAAAATTCGAAACTCCACCAATCAGCTAGTTCCAATTCCAAATCCGAATCCGCAATTTCGTAAGAAATCCCGAATCCAAACCCATACATCACATTTTTAATTCATGTCCAAATCCGAATCCAAAATCATTATTCCGTAAGCTAGCATTTGGAATAATCATTCCGCACCCAAATCCAGTATTCCACTTTCAAGTTCTAAAATCGAATCCTGAATCGTCTCCCAGAAATTCGATTCCAAAACTCGAAATCTCGTTCACGTCCACTCGGACACACCCAAAACCGAACCTATCGGTTACTGGTTCAAACGAGTAACACATTATATCCGATTGACTTCATAAGGAAGCCAATCCCATCAGTCATAACTCTAAGGCTGACCAAATTCGACCCCGTCGGAAACCTACTCGCTCGAGTAATATACCATAAGGGGCTCCACTTCGAAAAGAAGTTCAGTCCCGTCATTTACGACTCATATACCAAAGTAAGAGTGATAAACTCTCACCCCATCTGGATCATCGAAATCACGACCCAGATCCATCACGACGTCAGCCGACCGTGAACATCACGATCCTAGATCGTCACAATGCCCAATGTCCACGACATTACAAACCCGATCCACCTAGGATCCACATAGTTAACTACTAGGAACCATAGGGCCTTACACCCTCATCTAATTTGCGTACTGTCACAATGTTTGACAACCAACGCCCATAATTAAAAAGTTCAGTCAACGACGAGACACGCCGTGACTGTGGGTTCTCACTGATTACCTCGTATCTACCCTTGCCATCCCACCTAGGGAGAACCAAGGATGATCCAAAACAATAACACCAATACTCATCCTACGTGAATGCAAACAAAACTTATTGTACTCCCCACGCCATGTAACCCAACATCGTCTGCCACCAAGCAGAAAATAAGAAGTCACCCCTGATGACTTCAGAATTACCTAGTCCCAATGCGGAAAACCCGTAATCCTCCTCAAACACAACCTCTCACGATTCCGTAGGTCCAACCATGTTGGAACCATCGGACTCGGACACCAACCACGTGTCCCATTTGGACTGGTTACTGACACATACCCAACTCGACGAAGTCACAACCCGACTCGTGACTCATTGTCGGCACAACGCCGGCACCAACACCAGCACACAGACAACAGTATCAGTATGAGCACACCGTGTGCAAAACTGACAACCCTGGATCTCCGCTCATAACAAGCGACGACCCCGTACCTCTGCTCGAATAGGAGAAACTCTGCCTCCTTCGTACCTAACAACTCTGGGTACAGTCACCCTGACAACTCATGTGAGAAAAGGAAACGTCCCCTGAACATCCCCCGATTCTCAACAACCACTCTCGGTAGTAGTGCCTGCCACAAACTTGTGCAGTCCCAACCACCAGACATCACTATCGAGACTCCACATCCAATGGTTTCAAGTACCCGTACAACTACTCTGTATCTCCACTCTGGGATTCCATCGACATGTACCAACCCCGACTGTGGATTGCAGTTCCACCACTAAAGCTGACATGACTATACATGACACAATCGTCACTCGGTCTCGACTTCGAAAAGTCATTAAGAGTCAAACCACTCGCCAGCACACATTTCCGCACAAGGAATTTACTAAGAATATTCTCATCCTGGGTCAACCTACCCAATTGTGCTACCTTCCAAGCCTCTGGATCCAACAAATCCTAGGACCCACAAGAATACTTATTCGACAATTAGTAAGCCCAAGTTACACAAATTAATATCTAACCCACAAACCAAGGTCACTTACATTCCGAGATTAATCACAAGGTCTCTCACTACCAGGTCGCGCACGAGGCTCACGTTCCGGAGGTATGGCATGGCAACAGCATCAGTAACCTAGTGCTCTGATACCAATTTGACAGGACCCGTCCCCGAAGGACATAGATAACCGTGCCCAGTCCTGCTCCCGTCTGACAAGTCAACTGAAAGTCCGAAACAACCCTTCAGCACCTGCCAGACAAGGGAATTTTGCGCCTGTGCCCACACATACCTCCACCTCTGGAATAGTCTCGATCAACGCGCCACGACCTGAAGGGTTAATAAAACAGAAAAGGTGTGAGTGGACAAAAATGACCTCTTATAAAACATTTATCAAAATACATTCTTACCCTCCAGTTTTCACAAACTTGCATGCATATCGTAAACCATGAGTAATAGTATGAAATCATTCAAGTATGAACAGTGGACCGATAAAATCAAAACATATTTTCCCAGGGTCCACAAAACTCATGTTCATCAAATCAGTTCATGTTATAAAACATCAAATCCCGGCTCTCAGGCCAAAACATGTGAAAACATAATCACTAGCCACAAAGACCAAAAACTCGTACTCAATACCAGTACGTCATCACAAATAACCTCAATCAGCACTAATCACAAGTGCACAATATCTAGTCACTCTCTCGGGAACAGACACCTCTGGGCTCAACCCCCTCGGGCTCAGTCACTTCTGGGCGAACACATCCCCAGGTTCAGACCCATCCGAGTGGTACATCCAGGCTCAGTCTCATCCGAGGAGCTGACTACCATAGGATCAACTCATGATCCTACAATCACATCTGCACTACTCACAAGTGCACAATCACATCATCCATATAACCAGTCACGATATCAATGCAACGCGTGCAACTGGGTGTCCCACGTCCGAGTACATCCCCCAGGATCTACGACGTCTGAGGGGATATCAACTCTAGGATCAACGACGTCTAGAGGATATCATCATAATCCCACGCTCCTGCGAGTGAGCCTCCCTCAGAGCTACTCATCTCCAGGCAGTGGATCGTGACTACTCCAGGATCTACGACGTCCGGAGGAGACTATCAAATCACAGAGGATGGTATATGTGGAACAGGTCACCCAAAACCAGTAATCTCATTTTAAAATTATTTATGTCTCAAATCAAGTCAAAACATTTCAATAGGGCCTATGCCCGAGACATAGCTTTCACAAATCAAGTTCCACAAAACCATCATTAAACAGTGTCCAGGATTCACTTTAGAAATCAAAATCATTAATTTAATCATATTCACATGTGACTCCAAATCCGAGTTAAAATTACTATTCACTTGGGTCACAAGCCCAAAATACCCTTTTCACGCAAATCCGTGCAACCGTAAATCCGAGTTGCCACGATCACGTAAATCCATAAAATCAATTCCTGACTCATAACCCGAGTCAAAACATCATTATAATCATTTTCAGTCCCGGGCCCACGCCCAAAACATCAATTTCGTCATTTCTCGAAACTCGTGCCAAAATATAATATAATAATCATAAAACCGAGAAAATCGAGAAATCACCGAATCAAAACATCAATCATGTCAAATCATAGAAAATCATAAAGCACTTTAAACCAGATATGCATGCATCACGGTTAGAAAACCAAAAGTCCACTCACACACACCGTTCAAAACGGTTCGTTTCCGAGCTGCACGTTTTTCCGTAAAATATGGAAATCACAACTCCTGTCCAAAATTATTATAGAGGGTTACTAACATCTCAAAATACTTCATATAATTTTCCCAAATTTTTCCGGAATTTAAAATACGTATTTTAAACGTAAAACAAAACTTCGGATACGCGGAACATTAACGAAACAATATCCGATTTCCTCGAAACCAACGTCAAAATGTTCGTTACACTGAGAGGATCAAAAGTCATGTTGACCTCACCTTGAGACTAGGCCAGACGCGCCCTCACGCGCCGCCGTGAGTGGCTGCGCCTGAAATCCACGCGCCTGCTACAGTGTCACCAGCCTAACCCGTTTGTCTGTAAAACAGGCCATTTAACCCGCGAGACGACCCGGTTCGTTTTCTGTCAATTCGACTTTAATTCCTTCAATTGAACATTCATACAGCTTCATTACAAGTCTAATTAGAGGTCTGAAACATCAATTACACAAAACCTTACCTCTAACCTCACGATCACAGATGATCATTCGAAGAACACCCGACCATTGTTCATCATTCGAACTCCTTCAATTCCAATCGATTTCCTTAAATTGATTCAACCAGAAGCATCAGTAGACTCGTTAAATATTTCCCCCAACTCAATTGCTTCAATCCAGTGCTCAATCTCCACGACTCAAGCTCGATAGCCGTCACTGTGCAACCATGGAAGTCCGTCAATCTCCAACGTTTTCCTTCAATTGATCCCTCCAGAAGCATCGTGGGATCCTCAGGAACACAATCCCCACATCAATTTCGTCAATCAAAGCCTCAATTTCCTCGACTCAACCTCGAATTTCCTCCTCTGTCACCAAGTGTGTTCAGAGCCAAAACAGCACCAATTTCCTTCGTTCTTTCGACGTTTCTAATCGTAGTGATCCCAGGAAGCTGAATGTGAGCTCAATTTCGATCCTCACGGCCCTATTCCCAGTATTCGAATTTCCCCCCAATTTTTCTAAATTTTCGAAACCCAAAATTCAGCACACTCACAACCCCTCGTGTTTCCCTTGTTATTCCAGTCCTTCAATCTCTCATTTTTCTCTCAAGAACGGCAGAGGAAGGGAGCCAATTCTCCCAGTTCAGTCCTCCCCCAATTTGTGCACCGTTGGAAGAAAATGTAAAGAAAATAAAAGGAAAATGATGGAGAACATGATGATTAGAGATGATGATGGTGTTGGGAGGGAAACATGGACCAGATTTCAGGGGATGGGTGACACTTGTCACTCATCCGGATGTGCACAGTCACCGGGTACTGTTCATATTAAAATATTATTTTAATCCCGGTTCGTTCGGTTAATCGAGCCCGATTCCGTGACCATAACTTCGTCGTCGAATCTCCGATTTCGGCATGCCTCCTGTCGTTGGATTCGTATCGACGAGACCTACGTAACGGTCCTTGGCCCTCGTCCATTGGACCTCCCGGTCAAAAAGTCAACATTTGGCCCCTAAACATGCCAAATTACCAAAATCCCCCTCAACTTCCGAACATCATAACTTTCTTTACGAATGTCGGAATCGAACGTGCCACCTGTCTATGAACTCGTGACGTCTCGAACTACGTCACAGTCATCGGTCAAAATCCGTTTGATTGCCGGAACTAAAAGTCAACATTTTGCCCACGCTAGGGGCAAAACGGTCATTTTGCACATTTCGTCCGATTTCACTCAACTAATCCCCGATTAGTCATTCTAAATTATAATTAATTAATATTCAATCCCGATATTCGGGACGGGTCATTACACTTATAATTAATTGTGTTATTTTGTGTGGCTTCACTTCTCTCAATGTTCTCAAATTCTCACCATTGTTTTTCTTTCATCTCGCCCTATTTGGTTGCTTTCAATAGGTTTGCCCCGCAGCAATGCGCGGCATCAGTTGCTAGTTAAAACTAAATGACAATGTCTTATGTATCTAAATGTATGGTGGTTGGTTGGAGTGGCCAGGGTCTTGGGAGCGCTGCTGGTCAGGCTCCTCGGCTGGGTGCTGTGACTGTGGCAGAGGGCTATCTATCCCACGCCTAATTTTCCCAACAAATAGTAACTGTCGTATTTGTTAATTTTGCCCCGTGGAGAGAAAAATTTGCCTGGCAATTTGACAAAGCCTCCATTTTTAACGTGTCAACCTTTTTTCTCCACGCCAAACACTTGTCCCACGAAGCAGGTTTTGCCCTACTATAACATTGGTCGGGCAATGTTACCAAAATTACGCCCAAAAAAAAAAGTTGGTTCGCGCTAAAACCTTGCCCCGTGTATGAACCTTACCAACTTGTTGATTGGGCAAGAATGGCCGGCATATCTTGGCCCGTCGATCGTTTATTTTCGAGGGGGAAACCACTTAGGGTGTCAAAAACATCACCGTCGGGCAAACTCTTATTTCTTGTATGACTGCATTTCGTATTTGTTCTGCTTTGACCTAACTTAAGCTACGATCGAGTAGTTCACTTGAAGTAAGTTAAATCGAGTGTAAAAAAGAGCAAATACGATTTGGCTGTAACCAACTTAATTAGCCCCAGGTACCTAGGTACGTTGTTTGGGAAGGACGTCGCGAATGAAATTGAATATGATCATATATCATGCATGTCATCGTAATATGGTCACCACCCAAGACTTCCGGGCCAGACAATGAGCCAAAGATATGAATGAAATGGGAGACATCGACAATTAATATATGCAAGCCATCACTTCAGCTACAGCCTAGAGGTCGAAGGATATGATCATAGAAATTGGACAAACAATGAATCAAATTGTTGTGAGCAAATCGATCAGAAATTCATCATGCCACTTTAATTAGTTTGTAACAAATATCAATTTGAATTTGATAATGCATGTACGTGTACATTCGTACGTGTGGTCCAGTTTAATTATGTACGCACGTGCATGCAAATGCAAATATAAATTAAGCCAAGTTTTGAAATAGATGTATAACGAAGCCGTAATAGTGATGCCTCCTCGTAAACGTGTATACAATCATTCTCGATCTCCTAGAAAGAAGATGGACAACTGACCCAATCCATCGGCATCCATGAATGTATGTTCTAAATATATTGTACTGAATTTAGATGTGTTTGACAGATCATGCTAATAAAATTTGTTGGAAAAAACAAATCTACATAAATACTTGCGCATTTTGCTTTATATATATTGAGACTTGGCCTTTTAATACAATGATGATTTTTATTTCTAATTTTCTTTCCATATAATGGAATATATAGTCACTTGAGCAGAAAGCTAGACTTGCAGGAAGGACCGGTAACGATGTGAGGAATTACTGGAATATATAGTCACTTGCGCAGAAAGCTAGATGCTCAAGAAACTGAAAATGGAAGCAGCGGCTGCAACAAGAAGTTGATGATATTGGTCAGGTTAACAAATTGGGTTGGGATGACTCAATCTTGGAAGACCTCGACCGTTGGGGCTTCTGATGTTATTTTTCTACATTTTCCACTTAGTCGTAGTTTGGTTTATGATCAATGTATGTCAATGAAGATTTATATTTGAGTTCGCCATCAGACTGTTCTATGTTGCCGTCACTTTTTGCCTCAGAAATTGATCGGCATCAGCCTAACGAACAAGACTTCTATTTTCGGTTGGTGCTTTCCAATATATATATATATATAGACAAATCTTTAATCACTAGGTAAGAGCAAATCAAATGGAAGAGTTTTCATCGATGGCCTACAAAGTTGAGTTTAGCAAGGATTACAAATTTACAAAAAAAAATGAATGGTGCACCTAATTTAGATACCAGTGGTGACAGCTGCATGTATTACATCTACAAGATGAGGAACTGTCATTGGACCAAGACCTGCCATGTTAATCCTCCTGGACCATAGAGTAGGCATTAATTAATAACGATATCCGGAATCTAACAGACATGACACCTCAAGTGGGATCGAATTAATCACGGCGAAAATCATCAAAAAACATGATCTTGTAAGTGAATGTGGATCTACTCCGCCCTTCTCAACCGGGCAATGGAGTTGAGAAGAGGGGAAGTGGCAAGAGGAAGGGGCAAAGGGCTACAATCCTAAGGCGTACATGGACTGAATATATTTAGAGACGATATTTCTTGTCTTGGATCTCAATAAACGTCGAAAACCATGCCTATGTACATGCTGATATGCAGGCATTCTAAAACCATGCCTATGTACATGCATCTATGCAGGCATTCTGACAAAAAGAGTCCTACGATTTTACAAGAGAGTCTTAGGATATGATGTTTTACCCATCAAATGACATATAAACATGGTACTCTTTTGCCATGAAGGCCACTTGTTCAGCGTTCAATCCTGAGAAAGTATACATCCCCACATGCCTGATTATGTGGCTCCAGTCGCCAGGAGTACCTGCCAAATTATAAGAGAGAGGTTGACAACAACCACATACAAACCGAATTGAAGCAAAAGGACACATGACAAATTGTGCTTTCATTTGTACTCCATAATTTGGCTACAAAAATATTCCACAGGGAGGAGGGGGGAGGGGGGGGGGGGGAGAGAGAGAGAGAGAGAGAGAGAGAGAGAGAGAGAGAGAGAGAGAGAGAGAGAGAGAGAGAGAGAGAGAGAGAGAGAGAGAGAGAGAGAGAGAGAGAGAGAGAGATAGAGAGAGAGAGAGAGAGAGAGATTGTAGTGCCTTTATCATGTAGAGCATCGAAGAGGAATTGGGCCCTAACAAGGCGCTCAGCCATCCGCTTTACTTCGATACTCCATTCATTGAACATATCCCTGCAAATTAAGCATTCACAACCTTGAAAGAGAAATTTAAGGGACAGACACAATTATCTGTTTCAGTTAAAATTGCACAAGGGCAAACACCAGAATGACTTGGTATAATCCAATACCTATCCTTTAGGATAGCAGCCACAATGGCTGCCCCATGAATGGGTGGATTAGAATACATGGGCCTGATCAAAAGTTTCAGCTGGCTTTCAACATAGCTAGCCACCTCTGCTGTCTTGCAAACCTATTAAACAAATAATTTTATAATTTATAATTTCAAGAAAACAGAAGAAAGAGTTGAGTATAAATACTTGCCAGTCACTGAGAAACCGAAATTTTCAGACATCTCTAATCTTTAGCAGCAGTAGTTTTATGTTTATGCATTTGTTTTTAGGCATCCATTGCTAGAAAAAGTTGGTGCCTTACAATGCTGAGTGCACCAACGCGTTCTCCATAAAGTCCCATATTCTTCGAATATGACTGGGCTATAAGACATTCTCCACCATCAGCGACAAACAGACGTACAGGTTGGGCATCCACGTCCAGATTTCCAGTAACCATACCCTAAATAGAGCTCAAGAAATGAAGGGGGGATCAAGATAAGGGCAGTTGCACAAAGTTATCAGGAACAAGCAGCACCCATAGGCTTTTAACACTTGGGGGATCCTAGAAAACCGCAGAGAAAAAGCCGTTTTGAGCTATAATGAAACAGTGCATTACCTGATAGGCAGAGTCAAAGAAAGGTAGCAACCCTTTTGATCTCATCAATTTTCTTATCTGCTCCCACTGTCCAATAGTTGGATCAACACCAGTAGGGTTATGAGCACATGCTTGGAGAAGTACGATAGCTCTTGTTGGGGCAGAATAAAGATCTTCTAACATGCCTGTCATGCACTAAAAATGAAGGATAAACTTCGAACTAATCCTTGACAAGTTTTGTATTTTACTTAAAGTTGAAATATGACCATTTTTTGGCCTTAGGTCCCTCCATTATTTTTAGCCATGCATATTTATTGTCATTTTCTTGTACAATGATTAGGATTCTAACCCCTATTTTATAATTAAACTTATAACACTTTTATAATTAAATGTTTATATTACAATTGATTTTCTTTTTCTATGAAACCAAGAATGAAATCCATATTGCCTAAGTTTAACGGTAGGGTATAGAAAGTTTTGGGGAGTGGTGGTGTTTAGATAAGGGTGGTGATGGAAAAGCTTATGACTTTGAGCTTAGGGTTTTGGATTTTGGGCACAAAATTCAAGAATTAAACTGTAAATCATAAGTGATTAACCTAATTTTTTATGAAAAAAGATATATAGAACTGGGGTTTTCTCTTTCTTTTCTCAGAAATTTCAAAAGAAAAAAGTGAAAACTTTATATTAAGAATAAATTCAAGGGTTTAATATTTATTTGTTTATTTAATTACCTGCGTGTTATTGTATCTGTTAAAGGTCTTGAAGCAAACAGGGCATGAAAACTGGGTTGGACCAATCAGAATTTGAGCTGGCATTGGGATCCAGTACTGGCCTTTGGCTTTTCGGTGGCTAAGGAAGGGCCAGAGCTTTCAAAGGTTTTATTTGCAAGTTTTTCAATAATTAATATAGTTGTCAAGGATGCATAAGCAAATAGCCCAAAAATGAATTAGAAGACGTGATGAAACGAACATTCAGGGCATTGCTTAAGTTGAAAAGGTTAGGTACAATGTATGAAGCAAACAAATTGTCGATTTTATTCAAACATGTTCACAATTCCTAGTTTTCGTAATATTGTTAGTAGTCTGACAGAAGATACAGTATACAATGGAAGGGAGGAACACAAGGCATTGGCAGATGAAATCATGATAAAACAAGAGAAAGCATTTCCAAATAGAGAAGAGACAGAGCTTGAAAGTCTAGTCCCCGTGTTTCGGGGTCATAGTAAATGGTAAGTCTCTATAGATAGCCCTGGTGCAGCGAACAATGTGGGGTGGGCTGCATATGTTGGGTTGGACATGTACACCGTATGATGCTGAGAAAGGGACACAATAAGGTCAAGTTACAGTCAGTTCTTCATTTCTTATGACTTATGAGCACACATAAATGTAAAAGTGCAAAATGCAAAGGCCAAGTGCTTACTTGGGGGTAATGTGTCGCTAAAAACTCGGCCCCAATCCTCATTGAGCCTATACCAGACAAGCACTGCACAGCAGTTACTCTATTCTCCTTAATAGCTGGGCTATTAAAGAAAAATGGAATATGCAATAAGCAAAACGAATTCAACATTGAAAGAACACTAAATTTTTTTTTCAAGGTAGTTTATGACTCAAATACCTGTCAGCGCCCAAAATGAGTCTAGCACTCACTCTGTTAAACTCTGGAATTACAGTAATTGACAGATACTCCTTAAAATTAGACCTGAAAATCAGCCAAAACGGAGAATATAATTATAATCACAACTCGAAAAAAAGCTTCAATTTCTAGAACAACAATGAGGCAACTTACATGTCATTAACAAGCAACTGCTCCACTCGTCTAACCACATCTAAAACAAAAGGCTTCCCATCCTGTTGTTCCATAAGAATTAAACGAGTCCATCATTTCCCAAAAAGTAAATAAATTTTTATAATACACAACAGAAAGGTCTGATTGAAGTGTCTATTTTGTGTTCAAGATGAAATAATGACAGAATTTGAAATACAAAATATGCCTGATTGAAGTGTCTATTTTGTGTTAAAGATGAAATAATGACAGAATTTGAAATACAAAATATGAAGAAACCACCTCTGTTCTATAAAAAGGAAGGATGTCGTATTCCCGAAAAATCAACGACACCAAAGCTAAAACGGCATCGCCAGATTTCAAGAAGACGACATTGCACTATACTAGAAGGTGGCCCATACTTTTTAACAGCTTTTGGAGAAAGAAATTGATTTCTGATCGTGATCTGAAAATTAAAAGTAATAGTTTTCAATATTTTTTGCTAAGAAATTAATTAATTTTCAATATTGTTTTAAAAAAAAGTTTCGAATAAAGCGATCAAACAATATTAAAGTTTTTTATTTGAAATTCATTCAAAATTATAATTTTAATCTCATTTTATAATTAAAATACTTATTTATCTTACTTATTATCTAAAATTCACTCTTCATACAAAATTTCACATAAATTCCGTTAATTACATGTAATTATCGGCAATATCAAAGGAAATTTTTTCACTTCAGGTCCTAATATTATGAATACGGTACTAAATATACATGACACGGCAAATTGAGATGAATACTAATAAATTTGAAATCATTTATAATCTATCATAATTTGTTCATGTTCATCCAAAATTACTGTGTCATGTGTATTTAATGCCCGATTAATAACTTTGTGCCCTGAAATGACAAAATTGCCCCTGATATTGACGACTAGGACAATTTTGTCACTTCAAGTCATAATATCATGAATATTATGATGATGAGCATTAATAAATTTGAGATGAGCATTAATATCAGGGGCCTATCATAATATCATGCCCCTATCATAATATCATGAGATGAGCCTTAATAAATTTGAAATCATTCATAATCTACCATAATTTGTTTATGTTCGTCCTAAATTGCTGCCTATGTATATTTAATGCCCGATTTATAACTTTACTTCCTGAGATGACAAAATTGTCCCTGATATTGACGACTATTTGATGAAATTAACGGAATTAGTGCAAATTTTTATATGATTGGTGTATTTTGGATAGTACGTACAACAAATGAGCGTTTTGATTGCAAAATGAAATTAAAGTTGCAGTTGTGAGTACATTTCAACTAAAAAACTTGATATTCTTATAATGATATAAACAATGTGATCTAACCATCCAAGACGTTTTAGTATGAACTATGGCTTTTAAGGTCGTTTGGTAAGTGTTTGCACTTTGCAAAATGGCACTTCGGATGAAACTGCAAAAATGTAAAAACATTCAAAGAAGCTCAACACCAATTCTGGTAGGCCAATGTCCATTATATTTCAACAATACGGCACGGTTCATATTTCAAAGAAATATTCTGTGTACAATTAATAATGAAGGTTAATACAAAAATGAAGGGTATCCAACCCGGCCTAACCCAACCAAACCCAATCCAATCAAATCCAGCCCAACCCAACCCAAGACGCTTTGCTTAAATAAATTCTAAGTAAGAACCACTCTTCTGTTGAATTGCATTCTGAAAAATCTATTAACTTGTGACAAAAAGTTTTGCCTTGGGGAATCTGCAGCTTCATAATTTCTGAAACCATGTCTTGATATGTCCATTATTGATTGGGTAGGTGCCATCAGAAATGAGTATCTGAAGTTGGGCACCTCAGAATAGTTGCAGTGAGCCCTTGGCTCAGGACCAATAGCGCAAAGAATCACTGCCAGCACGGTAGCTTTGATCTGCCAAAATGAATTTTGGTAAATTTGACGCGCAAGAAAATATATATAACATACGATCTGAAGTATTTATTAAAGATTCAGTACCTGCGGTATCAAAATGAGAATCGCGATAAGGCGGCACATGTTGACATGAAAGATGATGAACTTCTTGAAGTTAGTGTGGCTCACATCTATGTACCCTGCAAGAAGCTGTCACAAGAGCAGACCAAGAAAGATGAGAAAATGCATAAGGAATCTTGAAAAAGTGGTTTATAATCTCTAAGTTGAAATTGAGCATACCAATTCCCAGTCCATCTTGTAGAAAATGGTGACAATCACTGCAACTTCAAGGCAAAGAAGAGAGAAGATGGAGACTATGTACTAAACAACTGGTTAAGGATCTAAAGAAGATTGATGAACACGTCAAAGATTCATAAACCAAATTATGGGGTATTTTTCTGTGGTGTGTTGGACTTTTCAACTGTGAAAAATATCAAAATTTAGAGAAAGGATACAACGAAGAGAATAGAATTTCTGATGGAATTAGCAACCATATGACCACAGAGAGTGCTCAAGCACACAGCAATTCCAAAACCCAAACTTGAATATATAAACCTGTCAAACAGAGGGAATCAAATTGAAAATTAACCAAATAAACAACTGAAAATTTTCATAAAACAAATTCCCTTTACATTTTTCCTCTTCTTTTCATATAAAATTCAAGTGAAACAAATATTGCAAATGCATATATAATTACCATGGCTTAGGTACAGTTGAGACAGAAGGCAGCTCAGAAAATCCATCTTGCCACTTCTTCATGAGCCAAAGGGAGTAAATAATCAGTGCAACTCCACAAGCATTGACAAATAAGTTCACGGCTCTCATGGAGGTGTGCAAGCAGCACCTGGTACACCTCACCATTTCTCTATCAGCGGGCAGTTAGCTCTATATCTTTCCTCTTTATGAGTTCAAAGTGACTAGAGAAGAAGGGTGTGGGGCCTACATAGCCAAGTTACATTTATGATTGATCTTGTCAAATTAAATTAAGATTGATGTAATATCAAAGAGAATTGAAATACAAAAATGGGTATTTGTTAGAACGACTGCACCAACATGAGCATTGGAAAGAAACACACGATCCTTATGTGTGGCATGCGTTGCTGTTCGTGATGTGGTTGAATGGTAGAGTGAGAGCATGACGTATGCACCTCTAGCCAGTGCCGCACCTAACAATCAAACATGAGAAGTGGCTTCATGGTTCAACCAATTATGTATTTTTTTTGTAAGGATAAAAGATAGGGTTGGAATATTATTGCAGCCAATCTTGCCCGTGGCCTGCTAATACTTCAGAGGCTTAATAATTTTGCCTTTCTTTTTTTATTATCGGAAAGATATTCTTGAAAACTATCCAAACAATTGACAAATCAATGATATTGAACATTTTGAAAGATCATTGCATATACAATACGACAAATTTGATTTTTCTTCTTAGATTATCGCTTCACGTATTATGCTTAAGTATTACAATATTTCTTATTTACGAGGTAAATGTACTCGGATGAAAATTTATATTACGCTTCCTTTTTCTATTTATGCAATCCTTTGAATTTTTTTTAAAAGTTAAATTACATAAACAAAAGCAGAACCAGCGGACAAGTAAATTTAGAAAGAAAAAAAATTAGGTAGACAAGTGGAAGTGCCGAGGATAAAAGAAAATGAGTGTGAAATCACCACCCAACTGTGATATCTTTTTCTTTCCATTACAAATTGTCCTCATCTTAGAGGCTTTATAGAAAAGAGTCGAACCATTCATCAGAATGATGAATCATGAGATACAAAATTACAAATTAATAAGGTTCAAATCCCATCTGTCACAATTATGTCGTGTATTGTTAACCGTAATGGCTCAAACAATTGTAAACAGACATCCAACATAATAACATAATAGCTACCTTATCACCGTGACCATTACAGATCTTACTGCTCCCCTATCACCATCACATTATTATATATACAGACAGAGACCTGCTAACGGACTTGACCAGGAACAAACTGGTAGGTATATCGAATAGATAAAAGCACATCTTCAAGAAAAATACTAGCAAAATTCCATGATCGGGATTTTGAATAGGTAAGAGCACAACAGGTGAAGATTACATTTTGTGATTAAGAGCTAAACCACGTCCACTAATTAAAAAAGGCAGCAGGTACATGAACTATGAAGCACAAGTAAATAGAAGAAAAAAAAAACTAAATATCTCCAACCATCGTTACAATAATCTAATTGATCAAAAATTGCAGGAGAGGAGATAAAGGCGGTCTAAGGAATGATAAATGGCTCAATCCAGCTTTACCCTGTCCATGTCATTGATCAACCCTTCAAGCTGCAGCGAGAAAAGGTTAAAATATTAATATGGGTGATTAGTGAAGGGTCCATTTGATATTCGTTATATTCAGCTTTCACCTTTTAATTTGGGGAGATGAGGACGGATATGGTGAAAGTGACGGAGAACAAATATCGAAGGAAAGTAGACAAAATGAAAACTAAATACCAAAATTTACTAGGTTTCACTTTTTAGATTTTGTTTTTATTATTCCTTAATTTCTTCCTCTCCATACCACTCTACTCTTCCTCGTTGCTTATCTCTCTTATAAATTCTCTATAATCTCAAGCACAAATGATGAAAACTGCCAAGCAAAGACAAAATGGCTTCCAAATGGGCCCTAAGCATTTGCCTAATGTTGCTAAATACAAATGCAGAAAATGGCAAAACAAGGAATGGTGCATACCTTCACAATCTGCCGCAAGAAGTAATCACCATATCGCTTGGCTGGTTTTGAATCAACAACCGTAATCAAGTCCTGCAGCAAAATGAAAAGATTATATAGCATATGTTGAACAAAATAATCATACAAATCCTATTTCTTTTATTGCATGCTTGTTTAGATTAAATCTAGTCTGATTTAACACTAGTAAAGGCTAAAGATTGTAGAATAACAAGGTAAGATAGAAGATAAAAGAAGAAAACATACATCATCAATATAGAAATCCACATCAGCATTGGAAATAATTTTTCCTTCAGTATCAACGGCATGTGTCTTGTGCTTGTATGTCAACAATATAGTCCTATAAGGCAGAATGGAAGAAAAAAAAATCATTTATTATTAAATTACAAGAAGAATCAGACAAACATAACTAAAAGAATATCCTTATAAAGTACCTCAACTTCGATTCATCCACTTCCATGTAGTTTGCAAGCTTCCCAATAGAGATGGATGAATAGACTTTTAAGAAGGTCCGGACACCTGATAATAACTGCTGCTGCTTCACTTCATAAAGGAACAATTTCAATTGAAGTCTATAAGCATCCTGCAAGGTTTAAAAAGGCATTTAGTAAATTGTGCAAAGGCGACACAGTCATTCAGGTGGAGAGAACGAGTAACACCCAAAAGAGAGGATATAGAAAAATGAGACTTTGCCTGAACTTCATCTTCCATAACTGTTGCCCAACCTTAACACCACACAGAGCAACTAAAAACAAAGTTTAAAAATTAATACTATGCATGTACCAAGTCTAGAAAATGCATAGTAAGCAAGAACCAATAAGTTAACTTCCCATTAAAAAAAAAAAAAACCTATTAGTTAATTTGCCAAAAAAAAGAACCGATAAGCTAAACTATACAAGTTATTCTTCCTGGAATTCATCATAAGATGTGTGTGGCGTAAGAATTTAGTATAATCATTTGGGCATCACAATATCTTTTCCTCTAAGCCGACTTCTGCTACACCATTGCAGAGATTTTACACTTACAGGTTTCTAAATTAGAAAAATTTCCCACTGGGTATTTAAGTTTGCCTTGTGAGGACCATATACCTGGTTATAATTAACAAGAGGCTCCTCAAAGCTTGGAGGGGATGGGGTAATGAACTTGGGGCATGCATAAGAGAAGAGCTCATCGTAGATGGAAAATGCTTCATCATCATAGCTCTGCATTCTGACCATTTTTTCTCCATATTTCTCGCGCAACTGAGAGTTCACAGTTTCCTCAACAAGTTTTACCTGGGGACATAGTGAAAGAGAAATTGCCAACAAAGCATACATTTGCTCATTCTTCTTCAGTATCTGCTCATATTGTGGAGACTTCTGATGGTATTGCTTGGTTTTATAGATGTACAACAAAATCTTGTTGAATTCACGAATTGCCTCCACATACCTGCAAGGAAAGTAATACCTCTTGTCGGGCTCCAAAAACAAGTTTTCACACTCACATTAAAAGTGAATCAAAACGTTCATAAAGATGAAAAAGAGACCACACCAAACCCTTCTTTCAAATTTAGCATAGACATGTCACATCATAATGAACAAACCAAATACCTTCGCAGCATAAGATTGGCAAAACCATAATGATAAATAGTGGTAATGTGGCTTCCAATAACAGTGGTGTAAACACCTTGCTGGGTAATGTCAATGGGTTGCAAGCACTTCAAACCAGTTTGATAATCGCCCAAGAGACAATGAACGCGAAGCAACCCCACCATGCTAAAATACCCCAACACCTTCAACACATTACTGCCACCGTTATAATCATACCCATCAGTGGCAGTAAACTGCTCAAGCCCTTCCTTTTCATGCTCGAGAATTTGAATGATCATCGACTTCTCCACCAAAGCTTGCAAGAAGTTAAGCACGCCATACACATTCCACGCCTATAACAAAACAATGAACCACATTTCGGCTAATATAAATGGAAATGTCTGTAAAATATGAAACTAACAAGATGAATGTGACAATTTCTCCAATCCCTAGTTCAAATGCTTTGGAAATTGGAAATTCAGAATATGGAAGCGAAAATTACTTGATCAAATTGCCTGAGAAGGGCAATCTCCTGCTCAGTCTTGTTCTTCATCTTAGCCCTGTACTGGCAAAAGCTCTGGAACTGGTACACAAACTCGTCGACCATGTCCCAAAGCCACTGGTTCGGCAGCTGCATATTAACAACACCGTGCAGGACCACCTGGAAGAGACTACAGTAATTATCCCAGGAGTCAATCCTCTGCTTCAGAGTCGGGGACAGCCTGGCGTACAGGTGGCGGAACCACATCTCGCGGTAGAGGAGGCAGAAGACGTGGTCGTTGTCAACATGGTGAGCGACGGCATCGACGGAGGGCCATGGGGTGTCCTTGAAGAGCCGATCGGAGAGGGTCTGAAACGACGTCTCGTACATCTGGTGGATCTCGTACACATTCTTCTCGCGGATGTGGCGGTAAAGGTGGACGACGAAGGATTTGACGGAGTCAGGGACGAAGTTGGGGTCGTATCCGAGGTCTTGAGATGGAGGAGCTCCGGACGACGCTTGGCGCTGTGTAGCTGATGTTTCGTCGTAAGTCCCTGCGTCGTCGTAGTCGTAGGTGGCCATGACTGGTTAATTGCAGCTTCAGAATTCGAATGCCGGGCGTTGGGAGATGAGAGAAGGGGGCAGCTCAGCCACAACCACAGCAGAGACGGTGAAAGAGGTAAGAGATTGTTAGGGTTTTACACTTGACACTGGACACACCAACTAACAGACGGATCTCATTGGGTTTGGATTTGGATTGGGCTTGGGCTCATGAGTTGGTTTGGGCCTTGTGCTGAACTTCCGCTTTCATTCTAGGGATCATGAAGTGGAAACTTTGAACTCTACTAAGAGAAATATTTAGATGTAATCGTCAAAGTCTTCAATTGTACCATGAGAAAAAAATTTAGATCTGTCAAACTCCGCGTTGTAATATGAGTGAACATCGTGTGTCCATGACAACACTGAAAAATTACTCGGAGCGAGAGTAGTCACTTTTGAGACAATCTTTAGCCTTTACTAGTGTACAAAGGTATTAACTTTGCTTTTTTGCAACTGTCGAACTTCCATCATACTTAATAGGAATACTATTACACCATTAACAAGAAGTACTCCTTACTTCAACACAAAAATAAAGGTGCACTACCACGAAACTTAAAATCTCTACCATGGTCGCAATGCACATAAGGGTTTTTTCAGTTTTGGATATGACGATGTTGCAAGAGGAGATTATATCTTTGATTTATCAACTTTCGTAGATAGCTTTCTCAAACTATAGCACAGTTTAAACTTTAAACTACAGAAGAAACCAAACGAGACCAGAGATTAAAACGAGATGAAAGAAACACAATCGACAAACATCTTTGAGTTCGGCACTGGGAAACATATAGTTCGGCAAGAGTCTTACAGCAACCGTCTGCCATTTACTTTCAGAAGCAGATTTTTTTAGGGGCATTGGTTAGATATTCACAGGCTATCAAGATTACCAAAAAGGTCATGTGAACAGTCAACCGACAGCTTACAAAATGGACATGATTCTAAGTCCAGAAATTAGTTTTCACTTTGTGTTACATCATCCCTAGAAGCGTAAACCACTCTAAGCCGGCATCTTCGATAAGCCAAAATTGAATTTATACTATTATCCTCTCCTAAAGTTGTCAAAAAAATACGCCGAAAGCAGTGTAGTCCTGAAAGGGCTTCATTTAAACGCCAAGCCGTTCATTTTCCTGTTAGTCTGTGGAGTTCCATGAGAAAGTTCCTAATAACCGTTAGGTTCATCTTCGTCATCAGAAGATAAGAGCGATGACCCCATCCATGTCTTGAACCCTTCATTAACCCGCCTTTCCACCTCTGGTGTCACTTCTACATGGTTCTCCAACATTTCAATCCCTAGGTTTCGACCACCAAATTCTCCTTCATCAAGGATTGCAGCTGCTCTCCTTCTGAGGAAGAAGGCCGTGCCTCCATATAGAATAACCATCCCCCAACACCCAACCTCATAGCACCAGAACAAGGACACAGAGCAGAAGCTTCCTTGTGTGAGGAGGCTTGAACCAAGAAACAATGCAAGAAGACCAAAAATTACAGCAAAGACGGCATTCAGAATCGATAGACATCGAACCCCACCTGCAAATTACAAAGAAGCGTTCAATGATACTTTCAGTAGAATTTCTCATGCAGCACCATGCCTTTTTGGTCAAAGATGCCAGTATAGAACTTGGTATATATTAGTTCTTGAAAGTAAAGACACGCTCTAAAGAGATGCTGCACTTATTACAATTAAAGAAACATTATGTTATTGAAAAGATGAACTATCAGGGACTCAATGAAAACATATACTGAACAACCCAGCTTCTGTATGCCTCCTCTAGCAAGGCGCCAAATAAGAAGTACTAGAAATCTTAGGAAGTATTAGAAATCTTAGGAAGTATTGGAAGCAATCTCTGATATCTGCCTTTAAGCAAAAGAAAGAAATCCTTGACCAGCCTATCATATAACTGTAAGAATCTTAGTTTATTTTCTTTGTCCTGACTCATTGGCAACATACAGTATGATCAAATTCTGGCACGCAAAATTCTTATACATAAATGCATTGTTTAGGAGTAATTAGTAGCCATCAATAACTAGCACCAGTGGTTAAAACCTCAAAACAACCAGATGACCTATGCAATGTCCAATCACAGTTAAGCAGTGAATGACATTAACTGGATACAATAATCCAATTGAAAATTCCAATAGCTAAATCAAGACCAATTCAGGCAAACTATCAGGATGAAAGAAAATAACGAATTATAAATTTGTTATAACAGCTAAAAATCATTGAAGGAAAAAGAAATCAAGCACATAAGAGAGAACCTCTTTTTGAAGCACAGTAGTTATTTTCGACCATCTTTAAACATCCATGTCTTGTTGGAGCAGAATAAGCAACAGCAATTCCTACAACCAGAATGAAACTATGAGAACTTGATAATCATTAGGCATAACTAAAGCAAATTATTGCATTGCAAATGAATAGATATAATCAATGTAGAATCATGGGACAATACCCTATGAAATAATGTCCCTTCAACAACAGTTGGAGACCATGCTCCAGCAGAAACAAATAAAACTCATTTCTAGGTTTCATAAGCAAATCTGCATTCCCTTGACACTGAGCTGGTCATAAGGAGAGAATCAAACATAGTAAACCATATAAACCCTCACTTTGTTAGTCACTTCAAATTTTGACCCTCTAAGGGTGGGTGGCTGTCGGATTCCATTCAGTTTCCTTTGATTTTCTTTCAGAGAAGTTCTACTCATGCTACAGAATACAAAAGAAAAGCCATTTAGCAAACTTACATATGTTAGTAGGCGATCAACCCCTTTCTAGTTCCCTAGGAGGGTGACAACGTCCCAATACCATAGAGTATTTTTTCAATTAAAGATATTTTTTTTGTGCCCTTATCTTGTCCGACTGACCTATGTCAGTTTCATGCAGCCCTCTGTTGAAGATCATTGAGGGTTTCCAGGAAGTATGACACTCTGATAGCTCCAGCTGTTGTCACCAAAAACCTGGGTTAATACATGGCACCTAGTACTCATACGCCATCTACATGCATTCTTCCTATACATCGTGTGACATGGTGAGCCTGTTACGTCCCTGAACCATAACCATCTTGCATCCTCATTCCTCTACAAAGCTATCAATTTGGAAATTATAAGTATACATCTCTTCCACCATACCATAACTAAATCTACAATTCAGAGATATAGTTAAATGGGGTTATTCGAGATAGAAAATCCCCATTTAGAAATTCGATTGTATTACAGTACTGCTGATGATGAATGGTGATCATGTACATAACGAGATTTCACAACTATCCAATATGCTACCCAAACATTCCCAAGTCCTTCACCTTTGCTAAATTATTGGACCCTTGAGCCACTCTTAATTAAACAACGTTCGACCTTTCTACAACAGAAATCGACGAAAAGCGCAAAAATGAAAATTTTAACTACATCTCTATTGGAATTATGAAGTCCCTAATAATAACTTCAAATTGAAAACAAACAAGGTAGAGCTTAAAGCTTCCTTACCCGCAACCAGATACACGAAGGTACCCATGAAAATTATCATCGAGGGCATGAACACAACCATCCAATAGTAATCCGCAATCTCCTGATCCGTAAGATAAAACGCTCCGGGGAACGGATCTGATTCACCTCCTCTCACATTCATCGGCAACGAATTATGCCTCCGGTCGCCACAGAAAGGCCTCCTAGCCGGGTCGCCTGGAAACACAATGTTCAAGCTGATAACCGTGCAAACAATAACGACGAGACAAACCAAGGCCATGGAAGCAATCAACAGAGGTCTCTGAAGCTTGCCCCACGCCCTGTCTTCTTCCCGCAGGCTCTCGTACTCGTGCTTCGGCATGAAAGCCTGGCGAAGCGCATCGCCGATTATCGCCATGTCGAACCAAAGGCGTGTGCTTGCTCAGTTCCCGCTCAATAAACCCTAGCTCAGTCGATTCAGAATGAGCTGGCTGGTTCGGTATTCGAATTGGCACAAGCTGTTGGCGACGACTGACGAGCAAACCCTAGCTTCTAGCCCCAAATTTGGGGCTCTTGATCCAAGAAGAAGTCTTGTCTTCAGCTTGATATTCAAAGGAAAACTGTAAACCCGAAAGGAGAGTCGGTTGTGGTGTTGTTGCTTTCAGATACGATCAGCAGTCAGCACCATTTTTTAGGCAAGTTTTGGGATTTGGCGGGTTTTGGTATGTGGTGGCGCGTACACTTCCCCCATCTGCTTGCACTTATTATTTCATGAACGTCAACTGCAGGATTATTAGCTGGAATTTTGATAAGAATAATTTATCGCAACAACAACAACCAAAAATCAATTGACATGAATAATTTATGGCAACAACAACAACCAAAAATCAATTGACATGAATTCATTGGAAAAGACAATAACCTCTTTATCTTGACATTTCTTCTGTCAGGACATACATTATACATGCAATGATTTGAAGTGGAAATGAATTCCTCGAAAAGTAGATCCATATATGAACAATTATCATTTTAACGGAGATGAACATCGATCTAGATTTAGATTTTTTCAATAAAATTATAGTTTTTCTAAAGTTGAGATGTCCGACATGATCTTGATAGAAAATGTGATGTGATCACATATATTGAGTGTTTGACATTCTATTATGACTTATGTGCATTAGGACTATACCATAAAATTTCAAAATGCACCAGAAACAAAAAATTTCCTCAGTGTGCTGTGGAGACGGTAATACCGTCAATACTGTTGCATCATCTTATTGACGTCGTCCTTGACGAAGTTAATGTTTGCAGACGTGGAGTCGTTGTGGCACAATAAAACCCAATTTGATGACCATGTGTGCGAGAAAATTGAAAATCGAATCAAACATTGAGAGAATTTAAATTGGGGCTAAATTATGTCCGTTAGGGTTTCAAAAAATATGAGATTAGGGGCAGAAATTGGCTGTAGAATCACGGGGGATTGCATGGGTTTCAATCGAAGTGAGAGACGACCTGAAAGACATCATAGTTGAAGGATGCCCATTCGTCGAGAAGCTGATGCAGAACAACCTGATTATGGTATGTTTTGAAACGATTTTCCTTTTCCTGGGTCTTGTTTGTGGTGTTTGCTGAGTTTCCTAATGTCGTTATGGTAGGTTGAAGTCAGTTTTCTTTCTTGAAACAAATTGAACTGGTTTTTTCTGAGTTTTGCTGTTTTCTAAGTTTTACTGGTTGGAACTGTATGTTGATTCGAGGCCTTGTTGTTCAATGCGTTTTGCTGCAGTTGATATATAAATATGGTATTGAAGTCAATTTAGCTAGTATATGGGCAATGTTGTGGAAATGCTTTGGTTGGTTGTGATTTTGAAATCTGTGACGTTTTTCGGGGCAGTAGTGTGGTAATGCTTTGAATAAGGTAGTAGGGTAGTGCTTGGCGTGGGTTTTGGAATTGTAAATAGTAGTATAAAAGAATAAGGCAGTGAGGTAGTGCTTTTGGTGGGTTTTTGAAAGGTAAATGGGTAGTATCACGCAGTGGGCAGTGGGGTAGTGCTTTTGGTGGGTTTTTGAAAGGTAAATGGGTATTATCACGCAGTGGGCAGTGGGGTAGTGCTTTTGGTGGGTTTTTGAAAGGTAAATGGGTATTATCACGCAGTGGGCAGTGGGGTAGTGCTTTTCGTGGGTTTTTGAAAGGTAAATGAGTAGTATCAGTCAGTGGACAGTGAGGTTGTGCTTGTCGTGGGATTTTGAAATGTAAATAGGTAGTGTAGAAGAATAAGGTATTGTGGTACTAATTGTCGTGGGTTTTAGTTTAGTCAATAGGTTAGTGCTTGTGGTGTGCTTTAGTGTTGGCAGTGGGCTGGACTAGAGTTGTTTGCCTTGTTTAAAATGGTTAGATTGTGTTGTTGTGTTATGTGTTTATAATGGGGCCTTATAATGGTTTTATGTGGTGCTAGGTGGAGCGGATGATATAGTGTCCATCGGGTTGCATCATGGTGGAAGTATCTCAAAGACAGGAAGATTGTGGACATATGCTGATGGGTCAATTGCCTGGTATGATTGGCGTTGTGGGGAATATTTTTCTGTGCTGGACCTAAATGAGTTGGTGAATGACCAATTATATGGTGGGAGTAGGCTTAATCGAAACGCGAAATTCTACTTCAAGGAGTGAGGAAGGTTCTTTAAACTATAAAATGATCGGACGCTTTTGGACTTGGTCAAAAAGTCAACAAAGACAAAATCTAGGACCTTGAACATATACTGCAGGCATGCTGTTGAGGGTGTCAATATTGAACAGTTGCCTGCTACGATAGAGTTTCATGATGGGGGCCTTACTCAAGCACCGGTTCATGATGGAGACCTTACTCAAGAACCGGCTCATGATCGTAAGGGTACTCAAGAATCAGTTCATGATGGTAAGGGTACTCAAGAATCGGCTCAGGTGGTGCAAGTAAATAAAGAATCGGTTCAGGTAACTCAAGATCATTCATCCATTCGGACAAAGATTTTCAGTGGACTTGAATCTCCAAACCTGATCCTGCCGAAGATATGATGTCAGGACCCACCCCGGTTTCACCCCGAAAACCGAGGTAAATTCTGCTCCCGTCTGACACCCCGACACTCACAAAAGGAAACTCACTCTAAACCACTAAAGAACACAGTCAGACGAAGGAGAAACTATACAAAACATTCCGAAGTTAAAAGTTTACAGAGCATAGTACTATTACATAAGAAAGAAAATCGTTAAACCAAATACACGCACACGGAAAAATTAAAACAGTCCGAGATTCCTCTCGTGACTTCTATGCCTCAGACACTGCCTCGACGCCAAAACCCCGCGCTAGCTCCACGACCTGGAGGGCAATTTAAAACAGAAGGTGTGATTGGACCATAATTAAAAGAAAAGTTTCCAAAACCATTTTATAAGAAAAACCGGGTTTAGCCCTCCATTTTGAAATCACATGCATAACCCAGTTACCAAAACAGTTATAAATCACATAAATCTCATCATAAAAACAGAAACACTATAATAATAGTTGTAGAAATCATAGCATCAACGTCATAAAACATAAATACCGAGTCATCATTCTCCGATCAAACCTGCTGGACCTATTCGAGTCTTTAAACTCCCGAGTCTTTAAACTCAATCCAGGCTTCAATAATATCCGAGTCTTTAAACTCCCGAGTCTTTAAACTCAATCCGAGCCCGTCCCCCGTCACATCAGTATCCGGGTCTTTAAACCCAATATCCAGATCCAGCAAATCCAATCCAAAAACCATTTGAAAACCATTTACATTCCATATCCAAACCCGAATCCAAAATCACTGGTCTGACGCCATTCCGGCATCCAGAACCGTCATTTCGAACCCAAATCCAGAATTCCACTTCCCAACTTAAAAACCAAAGCTCGATTCTCGAAATCCGATTTTAAACCCGAAAACCTTGATTATCAAATCACGTCTCAAAATCCATTAATAAGCATTAAAACCAATGATAGTTTGAAATCCCAAATCATGGTATCGAAATCCAACTTTCCTCATAACCCGTGCCAAATACAGCATTCCTCGAAAAACGTGCAATTATGTAAAACCACATCATAAACCCAACAATCATGAAATCACATATAAAACTATAAACAATTATAGAAAAACAGTTATGCATGTTCGAGTTTAGAGAAAGGGGTCCACTCACAGTACCGAGCCCTCAATCGCGTCCCGAACGTCCCGAACGTTCCTCAGTTTCCTCGGGAAGTCTCGATCCTGTCAACAACCGCCAAAGTACGTTACTAACACATCTACGAAGGTCCACCTAATTTTTCCCAAAAATTCCCGGGTCCTAGACGTAACGAACCTAAACCCTAAACCTTCACCTTCGCGGAACTACATTGAATCGACGTCCAATCAACCCGAAACCAATCCCATTAGACTCGTCACAACACCTAGACCAAAAACCATGTTAACTGTTTCCCCAACCGCCGCCGCACGCGCCCCCACGCGCTTCCCAAAGTGGCTGCGTATGGCCCTCACGCGCCAGCTACAGTACCTTCGTCTTCCTCGAGTCAACCCGGTCGAACCAGCCTCTGCAATTCGAACCGGCGAGGAAGGTTCACCGCCTTACCTGCACCAAAACACCTCCTTTCCTCACCATCCTCTTCGTCCAGACCTAAGCTACCCTTTCCCCTACTCCAAAAACCTCGACACGGCCTAAAACCCAACAACTCGAACTCAAAACAAACCCCGTACAACCCCTGTTTTCTTCTCCAGCCACCCAGGTCTTCCCCCGTCACGGTGGCTGTCTTAAACTCTTCCTAGGACCTTCCTAAGTCTCACCCAGCACACAGAAATCCTCGATTCAGTCCCGAAGTCCACGACTTCCGATTTAAAACTCGACGGCAAAACAGAGTATCAAAAGGGAAACCAGAAATTACCTGCCCTCCGGTCGTCGTCGTGAGCTCAGCCGTGAGTAAGTACCTCCTCTCGTCTATCTCCAGCCTCTGTACACCTCCACCGGCCTCAATTTCTCGAATACGGCAGCACCACCACCCAAAACTCCTCTCTGTTCTCTGTTTCCCCTGGTTTTCCCGTGGCTCACCTCTCACCCACACACAACCACTGCTCCTCCAAAACACCTCACTGTCTCGCTCTCACTCTCTGGGTCACTCCTCACTCACCAGGACACACCAACCCTCACGATCACCCCTCAATTTCGCTCAATTCCTCCCTCTGTTTTCTGTTCTTCGAACACGAACACACACAGCACACACACGGGTACCCCCAAATAATTGGACCTGTGAACAAATCCTAGAACCCTCTAGTTCCCTTACACGTGTCACAATCCTCTCTTCTCCCTCACAAATGTCTTAATCTCAGCCCTCCATTTGCCCTCTCTGTTGCACCAGGCCCAAAGCACAAAGACCAAAATGCCCTTCCTTTTAAGCCCAAATTACAATTTTACCCTTACCGTTTTAGACCCGTATCTCCCACATCGTAAGTCCGATGAATACGTGCCGCTTGTCATCAAACTCAGGACGACAAGATCTATCTAATTATCCTAGGTCAACGTGTCAAAACCCGATCGTACGAAAAGTCAACTTGTCCCCCTATTTTAGCCCAATTTACGGTTATGCCCTCAACCTTCCGAACATCATAACTTCCTCCTCGGATGTCGGAATCGGGCGTGCCACTTGTCTACGGATTCGTGATGTCCTAAAAGTCAACTTTTTACCCAAACTAGGGGTAAAATCGTCATTCTACACTAACGACCTCATCGAGACCAACTAATCCCCGATGAAGCTCACTAATCCCAACTTAAACACTTCTTTAACCCTAATTCCTGGGACGGGTCGTTACATATGACCCTAGTGTAATCCTATGTCCTCATGCATGTAGTGCAATAAGCCAGTTTAAGGGAAATCCGGAGATGTTTGTCCATCATTATTATGATCATGATGCGTATACGAAGGCATATGAGGGGATCATTACACCATTGCCTAGTGAAGACGAATGGGTAAAAGTTAGGGCTCCACAACTCAAGCCTCCTAAATATCACAAGCAGCCCGGGAGGCCAAAGATGAAAAGAAAGATAAGTCAGACTGAGGAGGCATCATCAAATCCTACGAAGTTTCCTAGGTACCATTCCACTTTACGGTGTGGTAATTGTGGGTCTGACAGACACAAGCGTCTTGCGTGCACAGAACCAGTAGATCCTAATAAGGAAGCAAAGTTCAAGCGCAAGTAAGAACAAGGAAAAAGAGAGACTGCAGACAAAAAAGCAAATGCTGGAAATGTGGTCGATGCACAGGTATATGTAACGACCCGTACCGAATATCGGGATTAAGTATTAATTAATTATAGATTTAGAATGACTAATCGGGGATTAGTAGAAAGAATTCGAACAGACAGTTAGAAATGACCGTTTTGCCCTTGGAATTGGACAAAATATTAACTTTTGACTCGGGAAGTCAAACGTACGGGGACCGATGACCGTGACGTAGATCGGGACATCACGAGTCAGTAGACGGGGGGCATGTCAAAATCGGATGTTCGACAGAGAAGTTACAGATTTAGAACGCTTTACGGCACTATTCACGTAAACCGAGAAACTGACAAGTGGCAAGTTTGGATTGGATTGGATATTTGGGTGGACCAATCAGTGAGTGACACCTGTCCCTTATTTGATTCGCCCATTTCCCCAAATTGTGGGGATATCATCTTCTTCATAATTGCCCCAAACCAGTGTGAAACATAACCTATGCACCCAAATACCAACACCCACACCCTCCTATCATCATCAATTGTTATTGGGTCTTGAACGAAAGATGGAGAGGACGGTGAGACGATGATGATGGTGGCAATGACGTCAACCGTTGTTTACGGTGGTGTGAGTTTGAAGGTCATATAAGTTGATTGTGATCGATTTCGAAGACAAGGGCCGTCTGTGATGGCCAGAGCCTGGGTTCGAAGATTGGGGTCTCTGTACAGAGTTGGAACAGGTTTGGAAGTCCCGGTGATAGTGATGTGGCTTGGAAGAGCGTATGGCACGCGTATCGAGGCTACATCGTAGGAGGGTCTGTGAGTGGACATTGTCTTCTAAACTGTGATGCATGCATAACTGTTTTATATGTTTTACATATGTGATTCTATAGTGATGCTTGTGGCATTGGTGATTTATATGGTTGCACGTATTTCGAGGTAATCTCGTATTTACACGTATTTCGATGTTACAATTTTATACTGTGGTTATACGTGATTGTGGTTTTAATAATGGTTCAATGGTATGGTTTTGGATTTGGAAATATGGAATAGGGCTTGAGACCCATTTGGTTTATGAACTGTCAGACTTGGAGTCCATTTGATTGAATGAGGCACTGGGCCAGGGGCCCAGTTGATTTACGAAATCGAGTTAAGATCCATTTGAGTTATGTGATCGGGCCGGGGGCCCAGTTGGTTTACGAAATCGGGTATGAGACCCCATTGTGATTTATAAATGTGATTTCGGGTCGGGGACCCTAAATGGTTTTGAAATTATGGATTTGTGATGGTTTTATGGAAATTTCGGGCAGGGCCCTTTGACATGTTTTGAAATGGCTTTATAAAACTGTTTTCCATATACCATCTTGTTACGAGGATCTGTGGATGGTCTCCTCCAGGTGTCTAGGACACTGGAGAAGTCATGGTGCATTGCCTGCGAGGGGTCATTATATGGAGCGACCGGACCGTATAGTGACTCAGGAGCAGGATTGCTATGATTAGACGTCTGGGATGTCAGACATCTTGGACGTCAAACATATGAGATGTCAGAGATATGGACCCGGAGAGACCCCGGGTAGCACGCGTTGCTTTTACCGTGAGATATGTCGTCTGGGAAGTCAAGCATCAGGGACGCTAGGCATCTGGGATGCCGAGGATAGTTATGTGGTAAATATGGATTATTGGATTTACAAAATGGTATTTCAGTGTTTATTGATTTGTGTTTATGGATTTGGGCAGTGGCCCACTTGGTTCTAGATTTACGAATTTTGGTATTCTATGGTTTTAGGCTGAGTCCTCACATATGTTTTGATTTACAGTTTTTGGGCTAAGACCCTAATGGTTTATTTAAGTAAATGATTTGATTTCTAGTTTTCGAATGCATGCATGCTTTTACTGATGGGCATAAATGTCTTTTGATGAAATGTGTTTTATGAACTTATTGATTTTCTTCTACTCACAGTTTTAATGGTTTTAATGCCCTTCAGGTTGATCAAAGATGCGGGCTGTAGCAGAGATCGAGCCATCGCACTCCTCCACCGTTCCTGGCGCACTCTTGAAGCCCCGAACGGGCTGAGGTACGAGTTATCAGTTTTCTGACACTTTGTGTCAAACAGGAGCATGGAACATCCATCGATAATCCCGGGGGATTAGGATGGGTCGTGTCAAGTGGTATCAGAGCGAGGTTGTTGCTATTAGAGCAAACCGTGTAGTTTTTGTTTTACGCGCAGGTCGAGGATGTGATGTCTCAACGTGGTCAGCACATTATCAACCTAATAGTTAGAATGCCAGTTTGATAGTTATTGAGAATAAATAGTGGATAGAGTGTGATTGGCCTGATACGCCGTGCGTTAGTGTGATTCAACCCGGGTAGGGTTACTTTTGACGGATTGGTAGTGTGATGACCGTCCAATGGTTCGGTCATGTGTTGTTAGATTGCTATGCTGCTGGGAGCAGCTGGGTTTAGGGAACCCCAGTTGATGTGATGGTAAGATTGGATTGACGTCCATACGATGTTAGGACCGCGGGGTCGGTCAGAGTGTGGATTATACTGTAGAGGGCAGTTGGGTTCAGAGGAACCCTAGAGTGTGATTGTGAAACCCTAAATGATGATAAATGGTCTGGAAAGGCGAACCTTAGCTGTGATTGATGAATTGGAATTGTGAGTCCTTAGTTGTTGTGGATTGGACGACTTTCCGAAGTCGAGGTAGTCCGTCGGGTCGAACCCCAGATTGTGACTGAGGGATTGGAAATTGTGATGCAGATGACGGCTGAGGTCGTGGATGACCAAGTGGATGACTCTAGTGAGTCTAGTTGAAACTATGGAGATTGGTTGGCCCGACACGAAGTGAAATGATGAGGTTCGATCCACGAGTACGATTATGAGATGATATATGGAATCCCGAGTTGGACCGAATAATAGGGTGATGTGCGGATGCGAATCTCAATAACAATGACTGTTGGTCGACAGCCGTGTGAAGATGGCTGGTTATCGAGAGTAGTTGTAGTTGTGGTTGTTGTGAATCGGATGATGTTCAGGGAACATTTCCTTTTCTTGTATGAGTTGTTAGGGTGATTTTACCCAGAGTTGTGGGGTACGAGGGAGGCAAAGTTCCTCCAACTTGAGCAGAGGTACGGGGGTGTTGTTCGGTATGAGCAACGACTCGGGGTTGTCTGATTCACACACTGTGTGTCGGTGATTGTGATGACATTAAGCCACGAGTTGGGATGTGACTCCGTCGTGATGGGCATATGCTCGGTATCTAAGTTTTGGCAGTAGGTGAGTGACGGACTTGATGGGATCCAGCAGGGATTGTGATGTGTTGGGTTAAGTCCCAACAAGTATGAGATGACTAAGTGATGAATGGACGAAAGGTACGATTGAGACACGAGGAGTTTTGGATGACGCAGGAACGTCATGGAAATTAGTGGATTTGAGGAGTTATCGTCAACTCCGAAACTTGAGAGGTTCTGTGTTTCTAGTCTCAAGAGGAAGTGCTAAGAATTTATTGAAATTGGAAGAAGCTGAAGAAAATCAATGGTAATGTTGATGTGAGATTGTGTGATTGTGAATAACATGGAAACCCGAGAGTTGAACTTGTAAAGGTTGAGATGTGAGAACAAGATAGTAACGAATTACATCCTTTGGATGTGCATAAACGGTTATAAACGGACAGGCGGTCTGGGTGATAGATTGGTTGCAGACACGTGGTTGTTCGAGTGAGCTGAGGATTTGGGAAGTCCAGTGGTTGGACTTGATATCTAGTTGGAAGCATATCTATTTCCAACATGGTTGGAACTTCCGAATCAAGAGAATTTGTGATTGAGACGATGAGAAGGGTGTTTGATTCTGAATTGGGGATGGATGTCGAGAAGTTTTCAACACATATTATTGGTGGGTGAAGGTGAACTTGTCATTTTTCTGCCCTGTAACCGATGATGTTGGGTGTCATCGATATGGTGATCGTGTATTGGTTGGTGGACCTGTGATTTGTTTTCGGTCATCAGGAAGAGTTGGGTAATTCGAATTTAGGTGAACGTGATTTCTCATTTTCTGCTTGGTGGTAGACGATGTTGGGTTACATGGTGTGGTGAGTGTAGTGAGTTTGTGTTTGCACTCACGTAGGATGAATTTTGATGTCATTATCTTGGATCATCTTTGATTTCCCCTAGGTGGGATGACAAGGATCGATTTGAGGTAGTTGGAGAGGACCCACAGTCTAGACGTGTTCCATCGTTAACTGATCGGTTTAGATTTGAAAATGGTTGAGAAGCGATTCAGTAGTATGCAGATTCAATGAGGGTATAAGACCTTATGACTTGAAATCTGGTCGTTAACGGAGTGAGCATGTGTGGATCCTAGGTGGATCGGGATCGTGATGTTGAGGATATAGGGCGTTGTGACGATCGATGATCTTGATGTTAATGATCGGGTGATGTAGTGGTGGATCAGGATGGCGTGGAGTGTGATGTCATGCCCATGCTAGCAGGCTTCACCTTGCTAATTATGCTAAGCTAAGAGCAGAGAAGAATCGTATTGTGAGCCAGGTGAGGAATCTTGTGGTTTAGCTGGTGAGATGACAAGACAGAGGTTGGATATGCGCGTGTGGGATAGGTGGAGAGTTTAGTGCTCTGTCCAGGATATTTGGGTATGAGGATGATGGGACCGACTTCCTTTCGAGATTAATCCTGTATGATATATTAATAGAATGAGTGGGTATCCAACGGGGTTGGATTGGTCAGTCTTGGATATGTGAATGATGGGATTGGCTTTCATTTGAAGTTAATCGAATATGGTATCGTAATCGAATGAGCAGGTAACCGATAGGTTCGGAGTTGGTGTGTCCCGGTAGACGTGGGTGAGATTGGATGCCCATTTTGGCATGAATGGGTACGCCTTGGTGGGAATGATTTGGATTGGTGAGTATTGGATAACGTGATTGGGAGTAGACGTTGTGATGCTGGTCGGGTGACCATGGGACTCGTGTTGGATAATGAGTTAGAGTATTTGATCTGTCTAGTACTAGACTGGATAGATGAACTCCAGAATTGAAGGGTGATTGGTTACGAGCTGTGTAGCAGGCTGGTTGGTGGATGTATGTTCGTACAGGGTACGTTGTACGAGGGCTGATACTGGACAAGCCTGAGTGGTGCCTGGTGACGGTATATAGGATGTACTAGTGGTGTGTGGTTGAGCTTGTTGGTAGTCGGCTTAGTTCCGATATCATTGGATTGGTTGAGGACGTGAACTGGACATTGAATATTATGCGCTGGGCCAGAATGATTTTGATGGGTTCAATGATTGTATGAGTAGGTGCTCAGAGCCATGAATGGCTAGTGGAACCCTAGATTTGAGATGTGTATCACTACTCGGCAGGTATTCAATGGGGTCCAATTACACATAGGTGGAGTGTGATGTTGGTATACGTATACTCAGGTTGAGTGAGTTGTTGGTTAGTGTAACTATGGATTGCTTTGCGTGGAGCGGCTACTCTGTGACTCTCACTAATGACAGCATGGATTTATGAGGAAATTTTGGTACGAGGTACCTTGATGCGACTCTAGAGTGAGTCAGGGTGTGTCGATGATTCGAATCGTGACCTTGGAGTCGTGAGTGCCAGTTGAGTGCGACATTTTGGGACGTGTGTTGTTGACGTGGTAAAATTCAAGAAATACGAAGAACATGTGAGATTTGATAACTTTCGGTGTGGGAGAGATGTCGGATTGATTTGCGACTGGCAAGTGGTAATAGTTTGGCTGGATGTGTCAGCGTGGATTGATGAGGGAGAGTTGGTGACTCCCAACGGGAGCAGGTGTCTGGGTGGATTGGTGATTGAGAGGAACCGTCAAGTTGAATGTGTCAGCGTAATGGTAGAATTATCGGGTGGTATCAACTCGGAACGTGTGATCAATTTCACTCGAAGTGGTCGAGTGTAGACGATGCGACGTGAGTATTAGTGGAACGTCTGGGTGCAGACAAGTCTTGTGCTGGTTAGTGGGTGTAGACGTATACATGGGATGTTAAACCTGACGGTGAGATTGAGCTTGTTTTTCCACGATGTGGATGTAGAACTAGGTTAGTTGGAATTTCGAGGATGAAATTTGTTAAGGGGGGAAGGTTGTAACGACTCATCTCGAATATCGGGAGTAAGTATTAATTAATTATAGATTTAGAATGACTAATCGGGGATTAGTTGAGTGAATTCGGACGGTCGGTGCGAAATGACCGTTTTACCGCTATAATTGGGCAAAATGTTGACTTTTGACTCAGGTAGTCAAACGTACGAAGACCGATGACTGTGACATAGATTGCGACAGCACGAGTTCGTAAACAGGCGGCATGTCAAAATCAGAGGTTCGATAGAGCAGTTATGGGTCTAGAACGCTTTACAGCATTATTCACGTAAATTGAGAAACAAACAAGTGGCAGGTTTGGATTGGATTGGAAATCTGAGTGGACAAATCAATGAGTGACACCTGTCCCTTATCTGATTCGCCCATTTCCCCAAATTGTGGGGATATCATCTTCTTAACAATTGCCCAAACCCGTGTGAAACATAACCCTTGCACCTAAATACCAACACCCACACCCTCTGATCATCATCAATTGCTATTGGGTCGTGAACGAAAGATGGAGAGGATGGTGATACGATGATAATGGTGGCAACGGCGTCGGCCGTTGTGTACGGTGGTGGGAGGCGATGTGTGGTGGCCAGAGCCTGGGTTTGAAGATTGGGGGTCTCTATATAGAGTTGGATTAGGTTTGAAAGTCCCGGTGATAATGATGTGGCTCGGAAGGGCGTATGGAACGTGTATCGAGGCGGCAGCGTAGGACGGTCTGTGAGTGTACCTTGTCTTCTAAACTGTGATGCATGCATAAATGTTTTATATGTTTTCCATATGTGATTCTATAGTGCTGATTGTGGCATTGGTGATTTACATGGTTGCGCGTATTTCGAGGTAATCTCGTATTTACACGTATTTCGATGTTACAATTTTAAACTGTGGTTATACATGATTATGGTTTTAATAATGGTTCAATAGTATGGTTTTGGATTTTGAAATATGGAATCAGGCTTGAGACCCATTTGGTTTACGAACTATCGGACTTGGAGTCCATTTGATTGAATGAGGCACCGGGCTAGGGGCCCAATTGATTTACAAAATCGGGCTGAAACCCATTTGAGTTATGTGATCGAATCGGGGGCCCAGTTGGTTTATGAAATCGGGTATGAGACCCAATTGTGATTTATAAATGTGACTTCGGGTGGAGGACCCTAAATGGTTTTGAAATTATGGATTTGTGATGGTTTGATGTAAATTTCGGGCAGGGCCCTTTGAGATGTTTTGAAATGGCTTTATAAAATTATTTTCCATATACCATCTTGTTACGAGGATCTGTGGATGGTCTCCTCAAGGTGTATGAGACATTGGGGATGTCATGGTGCATTGCATGCGAGGGGTCATTATATGTAGCGACCGGACCGTATAGTGACTGAGGAGCAGGATTGCTATGATTAGGCGTCTGGGACATCAGACATCTGGGATGTCAGAAATATGGACCCGGAAAGATGCTAGGCAGCACGCGTTGCTTTTACCGCGAGATATGACGTCTGGAATGTCAAGCGTCTAGGACGCTAGGCATCTTGGATGATGAGGATGGTTATGTGGTAAATATGGATTATTGGATTTACGAAATGGTATTTCAGTGTTTATGGATTTGGGCAGTGGCCCACTTGGTTCTGGATTTACGGATTTTGGTATTCTATGGTTTTGGGCTGAGTCCCCACATATGTTTGGATTTACTGTTTTTGGGTTAAGGCCCTAATGGTTTATTTAAGTAAATGATTTGATTTCTAGTTTTCAAATGCATGCGTACTTTTAGTGAAGGGCATAAATGTCTTTGATTAAATGTGTTTTATGAACTTATTGATTTTGGTCCACTCACAGTTTTTAATGGTTTTAATGCCTTTCTGGTTGATCACGGATACAGGATGTAGCAGAGACCGAGACATCGTACTCCTTCACTGATCCTGGCGCGCTCTGGAAACCCCGAACGGGCTGAGGTATGAGTTATCCCTTGTCTGACACTTCGTGTCAGACGGGAGCATGTCACATCCTGCGATAATCCTGGTGGTATTGGGATGGGCCGTGTCATATATATGTTGTAGTAGATGTAGGTTTGATGCATATGTTTCTGTTTAGGGTATATATGTGTTGTATCTGTTGTGTGGGCCATATAGCATGTATATTGGATGTATATCTGTTGTGTGAGCTGTATTAGATGTAGGTTTGATGTATATGTTTTTGTTTAGGGTATATATGTGTTGTATATCTGTTGTGTAGCATGTTAGCATGTATGTTGGATGTATATTAGATGTATATGTGATGTTAGGACCCGTCTCAAATCCCCCGGGATTAACGTGGGAAGCGCCTGATCCCGTTTAACCAGGGAAAATTCCATCTCTAGCCCTCACTAGGCTTTCAGATTACGCTAGGATCGTAGGAGGAGAAGTGTGATGTCTTGATCTCTGCTACAACCCGCATCCGCGATCAACCTGATGGGCATTAAAACATCAAAAGTCGTGAGTGGATAAAACTAATATTTTAATAAAAACATTTCCATACAAAGACATTTATGCCCTTCACTAAAAGCATATGCATGCATTCAAAAACCATTTATCAAACGTTCATAAAACCATTTGAAAACATTCTCAAAACCTTTCAAGGGTTCATGCGGGTCCCCATAAACCGTCATGAACCATAAATCCATTTACAACACCATTGGGCCTTGGCCCAAAACCATTCTCAGTGAAATACCAAAACATGGAACCCGGGGTCTTCGTCAAAAATCACTTTCCGTAAACCTCATACGTACGCATACGTATAACCCATCTACGGCACTTCCAAGAAGATGCCAACTTGGGGCACACAACCCCTAGGGAACACATCCCCGATATATGTCACGATTCATCATATCTATACTAGTGTGAACACTACTCGGGGTCTCACTCCGAGTCTACCCCTAGAATTCTCCATCTGAGAGGCTCTATCTCTCGAACTAGTCCGAGCTCTATCTCCGGATCTAGTCCGAGCATCTCTCCGGAATCTGGTCCGGGACCACATCATAACTTCCACTCTTGGAATAGGATCCCTATGGGGATACCCATTCTGGTCTGTGGATCGTAACTCTCTAGGTCAACGGCTGAAGGAAACCATATAAATCATATGAAGGGTTTATATACATTTTCCAAAACACTTTCTTTCTTTTTCAAAACATATTTCAACTAGGTTTCATACCCGATTCATCTCAATAGGATTCCTCGAATCTGAGTCACATCAATTTTCACAGGCCTCGACCTAAATTCGCAGTTCAATAGGATCTCATGCTCGAATTCTCATTTCATAAACCGAACTGGGACTCAAGCCCGATTTCACAATCAAGTGGACCTCTAGCCCGATATCACGACTAACTGGGCCCTAAGCCCGAAACCATAAATCAACAGGGCCTCAAGCTCGATTTCAGAACCAATAGAGCCTCAAACCCGATACTACAGTCAAAGGGGCATCCAGCCCGATATTACAACCAAATGGGCCCCAAGCCTGGATCATAAATCAACGGGGCCCTCGGCCCGATCGTATAACTCAAATGGACCCTCGGTCCGATTCCTCGTCAAATCAAATGGACTCCAAGTCTGAGAGTTTGTACATCAAATGGGTCTCGTGCCCGATTTCATATTTCCAAATCCAAAACCAATTCATTAAACCCTCATTGAAAACCTGGCACGTACAAGCATCGTATAAAAACTAGAAATCTTGAAATACGTGCAAATATGTAAATCCTAGGCTACCACAAACAAATGCACTCATGGCATCACAAACCACATATTAAAACACTTATAAAACATTTATGCATGCATCATGACAGGACCCGTCCCAACTGGACGTCAAAAACCGTACCCGGTCCTGCTCCCGTCTGACAAGTCCACTGAAAGTCCAAAACTACCCTTCAGTACCTGTCAGACAAGGGAATTTTCGCTCCTGTGCTCGCACATACCTCCACCTCTGGAATAGCCTCGATCAACGCGCCACGACCTGAAGGGTTAACAAAACAGAAAAGGTGTGAGTGGACAAAAATGACCTCTTATAAAAACATTTACCAAAATACATTCTTACCCTCCAGTTTTCACAAACTTGCATGCATATCGTAAAACATGAGTAATAGTATGAAATCATTCAAGTATGAACAGTGGACCGATAAAATCAAAACATATTTTCTCATGGTCCACAAAAACTCATGTTCACCAAATCCGTTAAACATCTCAAAAAGTTCACAGTTTCTTTAAATCATTTTAACCGCTAAACCACGGTTTCCTCAAAATCATTTTCCATAATCCACGGGACTTATTTCCATATCCTGTTGCTTAGAGTCACGTTTATCCCTGCAACGCGTGCATATCAATAGGCTCAAGGACCGCTCAAAATCCGAGCATCCGCTGCTGTGAACACATCATCAGTCAGCAATCCGTCGCTGGGAAAAACCTCACCAGCCGACGATCCGGATCTCGTGAACACATCACTTACCGATCCATATAATCCAGCACATCTGATCTGAGTCAAGCCTCCCCTGGGCTGCAAGACAAAGATCGTGCTACGTGACCTCTTCGGGGTAAACACTTCCATCCCGAAGGCGAGCGTTATCTCCAGGGTGCACTCCGGGGAAAAACATATTTTCTCCCGAAAGCCCTAAATATCCGCAACATATCACCATCACAAAAACCAGTGAAAAACAGTTGCATTAAAAACCAAATCATATATCAACACAGGGTCTCAGCCCCAAGTCCCGATTTACTTTATAAATCCGAAAATCATCAATATCATCATGTAATCACATGGAAATACAAATCCAATCAAAATCACAATTCCATTGGGTCCCAACCCCAAAATATCGATTTCACGTAAATCCGTGCAACCGTAAACCCGAGTTGCCACGATCACGTAAATCCATGAAATCAATCACTGACTCATAATCCGAGTCCAAATATCATTTTCAATCCAGGCCTAGCCCAAAACATCATTTGCACGTTCCTCGTAAAACGTGCCCGAAAGACTGATTAAAATAATCACAAAATCACGAGGATACCAAAAATTATCAAATTCATCAAATTCACATGTAACTCCAATTCCGAGTCAAAATCATTATTTACTTGGGTTCTCACGCCCACAATATCATTTTTAACCAATTTCATGATTTCTCGAAAATCGTGCCAGAATATAATAATATAATAGTCACAAAACTGAGAAATCACCGAATTGAAATACCAATCATGCCAAAGCATATCAAATCATATAATAAAGCATTTTAAACCATATATGCATGCATCACAGTTAGAAAACCAAAAGTCCACTCACACACACCGTTCAAAACGGTTCGTTTCCGAGCTGCACGTTTTTCCGTAAATTCTGGAAATCACAACTCCTGCCCAAAATCATTATAGAGGGTTACTAACATCTCAAAATACAACATATAATTTTCCCCAAATTTTTCCGGAATTTAAATACGTATTTTAAACGTAAAACAAAACTTCGGATACGCGGAACATTATCGAAACAATATCCGATTTCATCGAAATCAACGTCAAAATGTTCGTTACACTGAGAGGATCAAAAGTCATGTTGACCTCACCTTGAGACTAGGCCGGACGCGCCCTCACGCGCCACCGTGAGTGGCTGCGCGTGAAACCCACGCGCCAGCTACAGTGCTGTCGTCTCAACCCGTTTGTCTGGTAAACGGGTCCTTTTACCCGCGACACGATCCGGTTCCAATCCTATCAATTCGACACTGATTACATCAATTGATCATCCAGTTAGTTTCTTTTTGAGTTCAATTAAAGGTCTGCAATCAGAATTACACGATTACCTGCATCAAACCTCACGATCGAAGATGAACACTCGAAGAACACTCCAAACACTGTTCATCATTCGAACACCTTCAATCTCAATCGATTTCCTTCAATTGATGCAACCAGAAGCATCAGTGGACTCCGTTAAACATTTCCCCCAACTCAATTGCATCAATCCATTGCTCAATCTTCACGACTCAAACTCGAACATCCGTTCACTGTGCAACCATGGAGTTTCCACCTTGGCCACTGATTCCTCCCAATTGATGAACCCAGAAGCATCAATGGACCATGAGGAATTGTTTCCCCACCTCAATTTCGTCGTTTGATCACACATTGATCACGACTCAAGCTCGATATCTCTCACTGTTACCAAACCCGTTCAGAGCCAATTGGGCATGAATTCCTCTCGTTTTTTATTTGAAACAACTCGTCTCAACCTCAGGAAGCTATTTCCAAGCTCCAATTCGATCATCCCAGCTCAATTCGTCCAATTTGATTTTCCCTCCAAATTTTCTAAAACCCGAAATCCCAGTCCTCAGCTCTCAGTTAATCCCTCGTTTTCCCCAGTTCAATTCACTCTCAAATGCTCACACTTTTGGTTCAGAAATGGAAGAGAATTGGAGGTTGGGAGAAAACTGATTTGTGGGTTGTACACGGTTGAAGAAAATATGGGAGATTAATGGAAATTAGGATTAATTAATTAATTTAATATAATAAAACATAATAATTAGGTCTCCCCCAAAATCATGGATCCATGTTTTGTGCCTGATTTTAAGGGATGAGTGACACTTGTCACTCATCCAAGTGTGTTCAGTCACCGGGCACTGTTCATTATTATATTATTATTTTAATCCCGGTTCGTTCGGTTAATCGGGCTCGATTCCGTGACCATAACTTCGTCGTCGAATCTCCGATTTCGGCATGCCGCCTGTCGTTGGATTCGCATCGACGAGACCTACGTAACGGTCCTTGGCCCTTGTCCATCGGACCTCCCGATCAAAAAGTCAACATTTGGCCCCTAATATGCCAAATTACCAAAATACCCCTCAACTTCCGAACATCATAACTTTCTCTACGAATGTCGGAATTGAACGTGCCACCTGTCTATGAACTCGTGACGTCCCGAACTACGTCACAGTCATCGGTCAAAGTCCATTTGACCGCCCGAACTAAAAGTCAACATTTTGCCCACGCTAGGGGCAAAACGGTCATTTTGTACGTTTCGTCCGATTTCACTCAACTAATCCCCGATTAGTCATTCTAAATCATAATTAGTTAATATTGAATCCCGATATTCGGGACGGGTCATTACACATCAAGTTTGAAAGAAAGGTCCACTCACAGACCGTCCGAAGTCGCGCCACGATACACGTGTCATACGTCCTTCTCGGGCCAATCGTCGCCTCCGGCGTTCCCGAACCTGTCCTAATTAATTTAGAGGGTTACTAACTACTTAAATAACCCCTCACTAATGCCCCGTAATTTTCCAGAATTTTGAACTATTTTTAAACCCGCTCCTAAACCTTCGGACAGCCCGAACTATATCAAGACGATGGTTGATTGACACAAAACCAATCCCAAAATGTTTGTTACAATGAATAGATGAAATTATATGTTGGAAGCTTCCCCAAACTCCCTGCCACGTGCCGCCCAAAGGGGCTGCGCGTATGGCTCACACGCCCTACTATAGTATCACCAGCAACCTCTGTCAGACCGGTTCGAACCGGCCAGTCCGGTTCACCCCTGCAACTGGACCGACGTTCCCGGTTTTTCTTATTCTGACCACTAATTGAACCCTGTTTTCTTCCAATTTCATCCCTACATCTTCCCTACCCATTACCCATCATTCTAAGTCCTTAAAAACAAGAAAAATGGCCAAAGTTCATACCTTTCGATCGAGAAATCGTCGCCCATGTTTCCGGCTACTGCCTGGTTTGTTCAGCCGATCTTAGCCCATGCTTCCAATCTTCCTGACCTAGTCTGACCCCTAGAAACACAACTAAATTAAAAAAACGTCCCATAATCACTCATATTTGAATTCCAAATTCGAATCCAACCCGTACCTGTGCGGGTTCACGATTCCTCCGTTCTCGCCGCCGCCCACGGCAGTTTGTCATCCCCCGACCACCAACATCAGTCCCTCTCTCACTCAGCCTCACAGGCAAGAAGTGGATGAATGTAAGTGAGGGTTGAGGTGGTATGTTTGGGCATGGGTTTTGGGTTTGGATGGGATGAAACAGAGAAGATGATGTGCATGAATGTGGGAAAAGAAGGAATGGATGAGTGAAAAGTGTCACTCATCCTCTGGGGCCTGGGAAGGATCTGGGCCCACATAAGAACGTCCCATAATTGCCTCGTAAAATGTGCCTCGTAAAACGTGCCATTTTGAATAGTTCCTGCAATCTTCCGTGAACCGTAACTTTTCCGTCGAACGTCCGAATTCGACGTGTCGCTAGTCTACGGATTGGTATCACCTCAATCTACGTAACGGTCCTCGGCCATCAGACCTCCCGGGTCAAAAGTCAAATGTTTGCCCTTATTCAACCAAATTACCAAAATGCCCCTGATCTTCCAAAAATCATAACTTCTTCCTCGAACGTCAGAATCGGGCATGTCACATGTCTATGAACTCATGACGTCCCGAACTACATTACAGCCATGAGCCAAAGTCCATTTGACCGCCTGAACGAAAAGTCAACGATTCGCCCATTCCATGGGCAAAATCGTCATTTCGTCCTGAACGTCCATTAATACTCGTCTAATCCCCGATTAGTCTCACTAATCCGTCATTAATTCTTAATTAATCCCGATAATTCAGGATGGGTCGTTACATGTGTTGTATCTGGGGTATATGTGATGTGTGGGCTATATAGGATGTGTATGATGTATATTGGATGTATATGAGCTGTGTGAGCTGTATTAGATGTATATTTGTTGTATATTGGATGTATATTGGCTGGATTGGATGTATATTGGTTGGATTAGCTGTATATTGGATGTATATGGGCTGATTTTGGGTATTTGTGTTGATTTTGGGTGTATGTGTTTTATTGGCTTATTGCTTGTATATATAGTCTAGCCAAATTCCTGCAAGCCAAGTTCCAGCAAGCGAAGTTCCAGCAAGCCAAGTTCTAGCAAGTGAAGTGCCATCGAACCAAATTCCAGCTACACATACCTTTTCACCTGTCACAACCCCAACTAGAACAAGACAAAAAAGGTCTATAAGGAAAGTTAGTACCCCAGTTAGCCTACCTGTGCATCAAGCCCAGCTGCAAGAACAAAGTCCAGTTGCCAGTTCCAAAGGAAGAAGGATCAAGTCACCTGCCAATGCAAAAGGGATGACAAAGCGAAAGCCACCTTTAAAGCCAAAGAAAACCAACAAAGATTGGCTCAAGCAAGCAAAGGAATTACTACCCCATTGTCATCATTAGTAGACATTAGAAGCTTATGGTGTTTGGATTTTTTTTTACTAGACATTCCAATCTTTTGTAATGGTGTTGTATTGATAGACATTTGAACCATTTGGTGTAATAGTCACGTTTTTTCAGTGCCTTAGTTTGAAATCGTAATGGTTAAAGTATTTTGTTCTAACCTCCAAATGAAGTTCATCACATATTCCAAGTTCATCACATTTGCACTGTCCACACACACTCATCACATTCCCAAACCAAGATCACATAAACTCATCAGAAACATTCATAACAAAATTTCATATCTTACACAAGACGTTCATCACATTTCATCGCATCCCAACATTCATAACATCCACTATAGCATGCCCAATCTACCTCATACATAACAAGTCACCATAAGGCATTCCTAAGCCTAACCATACATAATTCCTAGGCTAATGCTAATCACTACAACCTAAGTCACCATAAGGGTAATCCTAAGCCTAAACACCTTCCTCTTCTCATTCAAAAATTTCTCTTCTCCAACGTCAAGCTTCCGAATCAGCCCGAGAATTATTTTCGTTGCCCTTTTGCACATTTTTTGGTCCAACCACTCCCAAAAGTCACACCCTTTGCCACAAGATATCTGCCACCGAACCTGCATTATCAAACACATCACCAGTTACCCAAGTATCAAATGGCTACAAACCCAGAATTTATGAATTCATTCCAATAAACCAATAAATTATCAACTCATTCCAATAATTCCTAATGACACGACTCCTCCCAATCCCTCCGGGATTAACATGGGATGCGTCATGCTCCCGTCTGACACGAAGTGTCAGACAAGGGATAATACGTACCTCAGCCCATACGGGGCTCCCAGAGCGCGCCAGGATTGGTGGAGGAGTGTGATGTCTCGGTCTCTGCTACATCCCTCATCTGTGATCAACCTGAAAGGCATTAAAACCATTCAGAACTGTGAGTGGATGAAAATCAATAAATTCATAAAACACATTTCATAAAGATAACTTATGCCCTTCACTAAAAAGCATGCATGCATCGAAAGTCAGTAATCAAAACATCTACCCAAATAAGCCATTAGGACCTTAGCCCAAAAACCGTAACTCAAAATCAAGTGCGGGAACTCAGCCTAAAACTGTAGAATACCAAAATCCGTAAATCCAAAACCAAGTGGGCCACTGCCCAAATCCATAACCACAAATCACAAAGACAGAAATACCATTTCATGATTCCAACAATCCATATTACCATATAACTATCCCCGGAATCCCAGATGCCTAGCGTCCCAGACATCATATCACACGGTAATAAGCAACATGTGCTACTCGGGGTCTCTCCGGGTCAATATCTATGAAATCCCAGATGTCTGACGTCCCAGACGTCTAAACATGGCATTCTTGCTCCTGAGTCACTATACGGTATGGTAGCTTCATATAATGACCCCTCGCAGGCAATGCACCGTGACTTTCCCAGTGTCCCAGACACCTGGAGGAGACCATCACATATCCTCGTATCAAGATGGTTTATGGAAAATAGTTTTAAAAGTAATTTCAAAACATCTCAATGGGCCCTGCTCGAAATCTCTATAAAATATCACAAAACTATTTAGGATCCCCGACCCGAAATCACGTTTATGAAACATAGGGTCCCAGACCCGAAATCACATTTATAAAACTCAACTGGGCCTCATGCCCAATTTTGTAAACCACTGGGCCCCCGACCCGATCGCATAACTCAAAAGGGTCTCAGCTCGATTTCATAAACCAACTGGGCCTCTGGCCTGATTACATAATTCAAATGGGTCTCATGCCCGAATTCATCTTTCCAAAACCAAAACCATGCCATGGAACCATAATTAAACTCACAATCACATAGCCATAGCATAAACTCGTAAACCTCGAAAAACGTGTAAATATGGGATTACCTAAAAATACTTGCCATCATGTAAACCACCAATGCCACAATCATCATCATAGAAAACAAGTATGTAAAACATATAAAATAGTTATGCATGCATCACAGTTTAGAAAACGAAGTCCACTCACAGATCGTCCTACGCCGCCACCTCCATACGCATGCCAAAAGCCTCCCCATGCCACACCACTATCACCGGGACTTCCAAACCTGTCTAAATCATACTAGAGGGTTACTAACCTCCTCATTAACCCCTCATTAAAGCCCCGTAATTTTTCCGAATTTGTAACTTTTTTTAAACTCGATCCTAAACCTTCAGACACTCCGAAATATATCAAAACGATGTCCGATCGACACGAAACTAGTCCCAAAATGTTCGTTACATCGAATAGATTATTTCACATGTTGAAAGTTTCCCCAAAAAGCCCCTCACGCGCCCCCATGCCCGGCCTGGACTCCCTGAGCGTGAAACCCAAGCGCGCGAGTACTGTTCATCGTCAACCTCCAATGAACCCAGTCTGAACCGATTCACTGGTTCGGTCTGGTTCAACTGAATCGACGGATCGACCTGGCCGGTTCTCCCAATTCCAGCCACCATTCACGACGGGGTTTCTACCTACATGATCGTCTAATCCTCCTCTAGGGTTTTATGACTTCAAAAACAACAAACACACACGAGATCATTACTTGTAGCTCAAAACCCGTAGCCCAGATTCCTCCTCCCTGTTCAAAGCTTTTCCGACCATCTAGGTCCATGAAACCAATGCCAAAACTCTTCATTTTGTCCCTAGAACCAGTCCTAACACTTAGAAACAACCCAAACACGTCATGATTTGTGGTTTCAAAAATGAGGAAAACATGGGGCTTCTTGGGTTTCCGACTTACCGCCTCGTGCCACCGCCGTGAGTTCCTCCTGTCACTCCCCTTATTTCCTAGTCTTCTCCTGGGTCCAGTCTAGTAAGGGTTTAAGTTATGTTTGTGTGGGTTGGACGGGTAGTGAGTTTGGGGTATGGGTTTTTGTGTTCTTCGCGGTTTAGGAGATGTCGAAAGAGAAAGATGCAGGTGATGGTGATGAGGATCAGCTGAGAGGGAATGAAGGGTGCATATGCAATTTTGGAAATGAGATGGAAAACTGGGATTACATGAAGAAAATAAATCATATTTTAAGTGACCAATGGGGGCAAGATCCACATTTTAGGGAAAAGGGAGTGTGGGATGAGTGACACTTGTCACTCATCCAATGGTCAAGATTAATTCAAGTTTTAGATCAGATTAAAATATTAAAATATTATTTTAATTAGACCCTCAGTTCGTACATTTAATCGATTTCGCTCCCGTAACCATAACTTTTTTTTCCGACGTCCAATTTCAGCGTGCTGCCTGTCTATAGATTCGTATCGGCCCGATCTACGTAACGATCCTTGGCCCTCGGCCATCAGACCTCCCTGGTCAAAATTCAACATTTTACCCATGTCGAGGGGCAAAACAATCATTTTACACCATCCGGTCGATTTCGCTCAACTAATCACCGGTTAACCTCACTAATCCTTGATTAGTCACTAATCTAATCCCGAAATTCAGGACGGGTCGTTACACCTAATCTCTAACCATTAGTAAAACCAGAAATTCAAACCATACACATTATCTGTAAACCCATTAATTCAAATCTAGAAATTTAAACCCGGAAATTCAAATCCAGAACCCAGAAATGCAAACCAAATTGAAAGGGATAGCCTTCTTAACCGAGCATCTGGACGAATGAGAAACCTCATCCCTGGGTTATTATCTGTCCACAAAGCTTTCATTGTGGCCATCTTCCCACAAAAACATCTTTGATACTCCTCCAACCCTCGACTCTCTTCCATATTGCCACCTTCCCACGAAGTCTTCATTGTTGCCACCTTCCCTATCGCTGCAATCCCCCTCTTTCAAGTCGTCCGTCCGCCCAATCACAAATCCTGCAAGCCCAATACAACTTCCCATGCAAATTTGATGCTCGCAATTCCCCCAAATTTTTTGAAACCCTAGCAGAGGAATTATTCCTAATTCGAATTCTCTCAAAGTTTTGATGTCCCTGGTACACCTCATTTTACACATCATCATCTACTGTGCCACGACAACTCCATGTCTGCAAAGAGTGCTCCACGTCTGCAAACATTAACGTCATCAAGAACGGCATCAATAAGATGGTGCAATGGTATTGACGGTGTTACCGTTCCGGCAGCACACTTAGGAAAATTTCCGTTCCTGATACATTTTGAGATGTCGTGGTTTGTTCCTAGTATACTTAGCATAATAAGCCTTCTATTATCAAAAATTTCGATGGGTTTTACTCAAAAAATTATTTTAGACTTCATTATTATTTTTGAAGTAAATTATACTGTAATACTTTGAAATTTACATCAACTTTCAAAATTATATTTAATTTTTAAAATTTTACTTTTTAATTCCTTCATCGTTTTTAAATTGTTACACCCTAGTTCCATAGTTATGTTTTCCATTAGTAGGTCCATTAGAAATTTATGTGTATTGTGTTGGCTCCATCCCAACTGAATCCGATATTGACTTTAGGGAAAATTTAACTAAATATCCCTTTACTCTTTTTCGCCTAAGAATTCGGCAGAATACAATCGAGCAGTCAAATGAACTTCTATTCTCACACAGCCCTCTATTGTTCATAAGGATTTTTCTCACTTGGTGGTCGATAGCATGTTTGAATATCAAATTGTGGTGTAAATAATTTAAAATTTTCAATTGAAGCTGATTTTGTGGAAGTTTCTAAATGAGACTCGTCGTACGTATTCATTTGGAATAGTGGTGTAAATAGTTTAGGCTTCTTATTAAAACGGAAATTTGTTTGCTTGATTTTGATTTTGAATTTTGGCATACATCAGTTAAATAGCAAGCTCAATAAGGAAATTTTAGCAACCAAATTAGGCTGCAATTTGATTAACAAAAACCTCAAGATTTTACATCTAATCTCTTAAAAAAAATTAAAAGAATATAACAAAAAAGATGTCGTAACTATAACAACCCGTTCCAGAAATCGAGATTAGATTAGTTGTTAATGATAGATTAGTGACGTTAATCGGGGATTAGTTGGGTGCGTTCGGACGGACGGTGCAAAATGACGATTTTGCCCTTGGAATGGGCAAAAATGTTGACTTTTAGTTTGAACGGTCAAATGGACTTTGACCGATGACCGTGACGTAGTTCGGGACGTCACGAGTTCATAGACAGGTGGCACGTCCGATTCCGACATTCGAGGAAAAATTTATGACGTTCGGAAGTTCGAGAGTAATTTAGTAATTTGGTTAAAAATGGGTCAATTTTTGACTTTTTAAACGACAAGCTAATTTCACGCATTTTGAGGACCATTAGGTAGGTCTCGATTCCCTGAGTACAACGACAGGCGGCACGCGGACATTGACTGGTTCGGATTTGGGTCTAGACATGGTAAGGGCAAAATGGTAATTTGGACATTAAAGGGCAAAATGGTCTTTTGGCAATGTTGAGATGAGTGAGCAATTGGATTAGGACATCTGTCTCTACTGTAGTGGATTTTTCACCAGGAATGTGGGAGATGAGGACACGTGGGCTGTTTCTGGTTGGTTCCAGCCATTTCCCACATTTTGATCGATTAACTATATAAAACAGGGCAGAAGTCGTGCTCTGGTTTAAACTGAGAGGGTGAGTGACCTGTGGTTTGATTGTAGTGTGAAGGACTTGGGAAACAGAGAGGAGACAGTGAGGAGAATGGTGGTGCTGTTGCTGTGAAGGGTCGCCGTGTACGACGGTGAGAATAAGGTAAGAAGCACGTTTGTCCTGTTTTGCTTCAAGATTGGCAAGTTTGGCTGTAATGAGTGTTGATCGTATTGATTACTAGGAGGAGGTTTTGGACGTTTTGATAGGTCGATAGGGATAGAAAGGGAGGCCACCATGGACGGTGGTCGACACCACCATGATCAGGTACGTATTCGAGTCCAAACTTGGATTTTGGCTTTTAGGGGTTATGAATTGGTTTGAATGTTTGGATTGGATCTTTGAAGGTTGATTTAAGGTTGAGTACGATTTTGAGATCAACGGCGGGCTAAGGTGGCCGGAAGCTAAGAAAGTGTTGAGGCCGGTTTACTCATCATTTTCATTATCCATTAAGGTAAGTTTTTCGTTTGATTTAAAATGTTTTGAGGTCTTAGATCATTAGGGCATGGTTTAACGATGAGTTAGAAGTTAATTGGACTAAAAACGGGTTCAAAATAATGGAGAAGTTGACTTAAACCGGCCACGTCGATTCAGCTGAACCAGCCGAACTATTGGACCGATCTGAACCGGCTGCTCACGGGTTGAAGATGATGAATAGTGCCAGCGCATTGCTCCCAAGCGCATCCCTTTTGGGCGGCCCGTGAGGGCGCGTGGGGCTTTTTTTGCGGAAGTTTCCAACACGACTTTTAAAGTATTCGATGTAACGAACATTTTGACGCTGGTTTCGAGTCAATCAGATATCGTCTCGATATGTTTCGGGGATGTCCGAAGGTTTTAGGGCTCGGTTAAAAATAGTTAAAAATTTGGGAAATTATGGGGCTTTAGTATGATCATTGTGAAGTAGTTAGTGACCTTATTATGCGATTTGGACAGGTTCGGGAAAGCCGAGGATAGCAGATTAGCCGGGAAAGGTGTAATTACACGCGTATCGAGGCGACGGTATAATGGTCTGTGAGTGGACTTTGATTTCTAACTTATGATCCATGCATATATGTTTTCTATACGTGATTCTATAATTTGCTTTATGATCTTGATGGTTTACGGTTTTGCACGTTTTTGGAGGTATTTTACGGAATTTCACGTCTTATAAGATTTGATGGATGTTGTGATTTAAACCTGGTTTAAATGATTTGAAGTCGGGATTTGAAATATGATATAATATCAATGATTTAAAAAATGGATTTTGGAAAGTGATTTCGGGCTTGAAGCTCAGTTCAGAAAAGTGGTTTTGAGAAACGTGTTTTCAGGTTTTAGAATCGTATTTCCGGATGACGATTCGGGATTCGGTTTAGAACTTGAAAGTGGATTTCCGGGTTGGGTTCAGAATGGTTATTCCTGATGCTAGCTTACGAAATGATGATTTCGAACTCAGATTTGGAAATAGATATGGATATGAGTTCTGGGTTTGGATTCGGGATCCTGATGAGATTGCGGATTCGGACATGAAAAATGGTTTTGGACTGGATTTTCTAGATCTGGTTATTGGGTTTAAAGACCCGGATATGATATGACAGGGGCGGGCCCGGATTGGGTTTAAAGACCAAGATTGAGTTTAAAGACTTGGGAGTTTAAAGACTTGGATTATATTGAGGCCTGGATTGAGTTTAAAGACTTGGGAGTTTAAAGACTCAGATTATATTGAAGCCTGGATTGAGTTTAAAGACTTGGGGGTTTAAAGACTCGGATAGATCCAGCAGGTTCGATGGATGGAAATGTGGTTTCAAATATGTTTTGGGTTTCACTAAGATTTGATGGTGACAGTTTTCGATCATGGTTTTCCGATGTTTTGGGCTATGCCCATATGATATGGCTTTGATGGTTTTGGGCTGAGGCCCGAGGTTTGAGAAAAGGAAACTGTGTTTGGTTTTTCTTACATGGTTGCTTATCCTGAATATTAAATGGTTTTATGACATGGATTTGATATGCATGCATTGGTTTTTAATTGGAGGGTATAAATGCCCTTGTTTTATGAACTGTTTTTAAACATCTACTTTATTTTTGTCCACTCACAGTCTTTTCATGTTTTCGATACCCTTCAGGTTATTGCGGTGCGGTCTGTTGGTCGAGAGAGACGGAGACATCACACCTGCGATCTACAGTAGATTCGGTGCACTCTGGGAAGTCCGAATACTTTTAGGACGGTCGGGTCGAGAATCTCTTGTCCGACTTACGTGTCACATGGAGGTTGGACGTCGGTTTAACCTTCGTGTCATGCGTAAGTTAGATGGGAGCAGGATTTAGCCCTTAATCCTGAGGGATTAGGGGTGGGTTCTGTCAGTAACCTAGAAGCTAGCAGTTTTTATCCACAAAAATGCCAACCCAACAGCTTTCTAACAACAATGGGCAAGCCAGCTACATTCACCTAGCCATGTCTCATCCTTATCCCCTTTCTGCTTCCTATCTTCAAGGAAGTTTCTGACTTCCTTTTTTGGTATAAACTCCACCACTTCCATCTGATGGCTGAAATTATAAAATTCCTAGCACCAAAGACATAAATCATAAGAGCTACCCTTAGTTTTTTCACACTTGCTTGAGCAAACTTCAACTCATCTTCTAGAGAAATAAGTCCATTCAATTGACTATGAATGATCATTTTTGTCACGACCCAACCCCCCTAGCATGATATTGTCTGCTCTGAGCCAAACCCTCACAATTTTGTTTTTGGGAACTCACGAACAACTTCCCAATGGGTCACCCATCCTGAGATTGATGTAGCCCAACCTCGCTTACCTTTGGAGTTCCAAAGGAATCTAAAGCTAGTGAGCTCCCAAAAGGCCTCAGACTAGGAAAAGAACTATACACACTTATAAGGAAATTCACCTATCCCTCCCTGAGTGATATGGGATTGCTCACCATTCTTCTCAAGACACGGTCTTATAATCCATCCACCTTGGGGCCCAGCGTCCTCGCTGGCACACTTTTTGTCAAGGTCGAGCTCCAATACCAAGTTGACAGGACCCGTTCTTTATTCATTTTGATAAACACACCTAGTCCTTCTCTCATCTTACAACCAACTTAAATACCAATATTACCATTTATTCTTGTCAGACAAGGGATTTACCTAATTTTATTCACATTCCCATCTAAATAAATTGATCAACGGAATCTATCCCTTGTGAGGAAACCGCCCACATCTAACCCATAATCCCATCAAGAATGGACTTTGTTAATTTGTCTTCTTTCGAGTCTTAGTCCGTTATTTTTGTTAACATTATCGTAGTGTAAATCATTTAATGAGGCAATTAAGAAAATAACTATGCACATAAAAATCTAATTTCATACAATGCATATGTAATCAAATTCTTAGATACACGCCATTTCTCTTAATTTCCTATAAATTTCACATTGTCATCCTTCACCATTAAGGTTCATTAATATTCAATTTTATATTTAAATTGTCAAAACTTATCTTTTACTCTTTCCCAAAACATAATCCAGCACTGTCACATTAACATTATTTGCCTTGTAAATTTTATAATTAAATAATTACCATAATATGCTTAACACTGTAAAGTATATTCATTAAAATTCACTAAAATTAAACTACTAATATTCACTATAATTTATCTTACCCTTAGGTTTACATCCCCACAATTCCTTAATTTAATTTTTAATACAAATATATACATATTATACCAAAATTCAGAAACATCCCTAAATAGTGTCCAATTAACTCAAAACCTATACCATTAGATTCAGAAATTAATGACAAATATTTTTCATGTTGACTGGACTAAGAAAGGCCACCGCATGCTATGCCACGCGCCACCACAAGCCTCTGTGTGTGGGCCTCACGAGCTGGCCTGTCACCAACAACCTCTAGCGAGTCGACCCGATTTTCTAGAACTCGGGTTGCCCGACCCGCGATCATGACCTGGCCTTAACCCAACTATAGCCTTAAAATAACGTAAATCGTAATAGAAATTAGGGTGGCTTGCCGTCAAGCTTTCGGCCATGGATTCATGCTCAGTCCTGCAACCTTCCTACGTTCCAAACCTCATCTTTTGGACTTAACATGATCGCAAAGACTTACCTAGCTTAGCAGGATCTTAATTTCGAGTTAACAACCCTGAAACAGGCTGAAAGCCCACGAACACCTTTAAGCTCCATAGTTTTCGGGTGACAGGACTCATCCCTAAGAACACCTCGTTAATCACGCCCGAGACCTGCTCCCATCTGATAAGTAACTCGAAAAACCGAAGCTGCCCCTAACACTCGTCAGACAAGGGATACTCGTACTTCTCACTAGTTCTTGTATGCACCTCTCGAGTAGTCTCGATTTTCGTGCAACGATTCTGAATGGTTTAAAATCAAGAAAACGTGTGAGTGGACAAAACACAACTCAATTTTATAAAACTATGCATGCATATGAAAAACCATCAAATTCCAATTAAAACAAAACACAACTCATAACCTCGAAATACGTGAAAAGAACCCACAAGTCAAAGGCAACATTAAAATGTAACAACCCGTCCCGAGAGCCGGGATTAGTAGGGTGATTAAGGTGGGCTTAGCGAGGCTAATCGGTGGTTAGTCGGTATCGATAAGGTCATTAGCATAGAATGACGATTTAATCGGGTTTTGGTATGTTGACCTAGGATGGTTAGATAGCTCTCGTCATCCTGAGTTCGATGACAGACGGCACGCATTCATCGGACTTACGAGGTGGGAGTTACGGGTCTAGAACGTTAGTGGCAAAACCGTAAAATTTGGATAAAAGGAGGGGCAATTTGGTCTTTCTGCACATTGGGATTTGTGCAACAGAGAAGGAAAATGGATGGCTGAGATTGGGCCATGTGGGAGTGTGTGGATTGGATGGTGACACGTGTTGGGGGGCTAGAGGGTTCTGGTGGAATCCTGTATATGCACGGCCCAAATAATTGGGGTGCACCCGTGCTGTGTGTTCGTGTTCTTCGACACAGAGAGAAACAGAGGGAGAGAATTGAGAGGCTTGAGGGCTGATCGAGGGTGCTGGTGAGTTTGTGAGTGTGTGAGGGAGATTAGAGAGTGAGAGAGAGCTGTTGAGAAGGTTGGGGAAGTGAGGAGTCGTGGTGTGTGTGAGTTGTGGGCTGTGGGGAAATCAGAGGAAACAGAGAAGGTTGAGGGCTTGTGGTGGTGCTGTGGCCGTGTGCGGGTGTGTTTGACCTCGAGAGGAGGCTGAGACGGCGTTGTAGACTCCAGGGAACACGGCGGCGAGCACGGTTGCGGACGGTTGCAGGTAATCCCTCATCCCTGTACAATTGCCCTGTTTTTCCGTTGAGTTTCAAATCGAGAGTTGTGAGTCTAGAGGACGAATCGAAGTTCATAGGGAGGTTTAGGGGACTCAAGTGAGGTCTGGGAGTCCTCTAGTTGTGCTGCCGTGACGGGGAGGTACACGGCGGAGGATGGCACGACAGGGGTATTCTGGTGCTCTGTTTTGGCCGTGAGTTTCAAACGGCGAGTCGTGACGTTTGGGCGAGAGTCGACGGTCAAGGTGAGTCGGGTTAGGCTTAGAGAGGTCTAGGGAAGAGTCTGGTGTAGCCACCGTGAAGGGAGGTGAGCTGGGTGGCCGGGAAGGAAAACAGGGGCTTTTGGACCGTCTGGTTCGAGCCTCAGTCGACGGGTTAGGGACAGTGTCGAGGTTAGAGGCGTTGGGGAATCGATAGGGTAGGCCTGGACGATGAGACTGGTGAATGAAGGGAGGAGTATGGAGGCCGGACGGCGGAGAACAGGTCTCGCCGGTCCGAGTTGCAGGCTGCTGTGCTGAACTGGGTCTGCTCGAGGATGAAGGTGCACTGTAGCAGGCGCGTGAGGGCCACGCGCAGCCACTTTGGGCGGCGCGTGGGGGCGCGTGCGGCGGCGATGGGGAAAACGGTCAACATGGTTTTTGGTCCAGGAGTTGTGTTGAGTTCAATGGAAGTGGTTTCGGGTTGTGCGGACGTCGTTTGAGTTTAGTTCCACGGGGGTGAAGGTTTAGGGTCCCGGGTTATTACGCTTTCGATTCGGGGAATTTTGAGGGAATTTAGGTGAACCTTCGTAGACGTGTTAGTGACGTAATTTGGTGGTTGTTAACAGGATCGGGACTTCCCGAGGAAGCTGAGGAACGTGCGGGACGTTCGGGACACGATTGAGGGCGGGGTACTGTGAGTGGACCCTTTCCTTAAACTCGAGCATGCATAACTGTTTTCTATAATTGTTTTGTGGTTTTAATCATAATTCTATGTTTATCGAATATGTTTCGGTTGGTTTTACATTATTACACGTTTTTCGAGGAAATAAGTTTTTAGCACGTTTTACGAGGAATGGTTGGTTTCTGAAATTGATGCTATGGTTTTGGGATTTCAAATGATAAGTGGTTTTCAATGATTATAAAGGGATTTTGGAACATGATTTCGATGATTAAAGGTTTTCGGTTTTAGAAACGGATTTCGGAAAAAGGGTTAGTTTCCAAGTGAAAAAGTGGATTCCGGATTTGGGTTCGGAATGACGGTTCAGGATGCTGGAAGGGCATCGGACCGGTGATTTCGGATTCGGGTTTGGATGTGAATACGGAAATGGTTTTCAACTGGTTTTGATTGGATTTGCTGGATCTGGTTATTGGGTTTAAAGACCCGGATATTGATTGACGGGGGACGGGCCCGGATTGAGTTTAAAGACTCGGGAGTTTAAAGACTCGGATATATTGATTTTCCCCCGTAGGCCTTTGAGTTTAAAGACTCGAGAGTTTAAAGACTCGGATATTATTAAGGCCTGGATTGAGTTTAAAGACTCGGGAGTTTAAAGACTCGGATAGGTCCAGCAGGTTTGATCGGAAAATGATGATTTCATGTTCATGGTTTATGACACGGTTTTATGATTCACAGGCTGTGGTTTTTCTAACTGTTTTATAGTGTTTCTGTTTCTTATGATGTGGTTTATGGTAATTTGGTTTATAACTGTTCTGATAACTGGGTTATGCATGTGGTTTTCAAAACGGAGGGTGAAACTTGGTTTTCTGATAAATGGTTTTAGAACTTTTCTTTTATTATGGTCCACTCACACCTTTTGTTTTTAACTTGCCCTCCAGGTTGTGGAGCGAGCGCGGGGTCTTGACGTCGAGGCAGTGTTCGAGGCATAGAGGTCATGTGAGGGATCCCGGAGTGGTTTAAAGTCTTTCCGCGTGCGTGTAATTATTATCGGTTTTTATTTCCTTGTGTTTCGTACTATGCTCTGTAAATTATAACTTCGGGATATTTTATATAGTTTCTCCCGCGTCTGACTGAGTTTTGGGTTATTTTGAGTGAGTTGTACTTGAGTGTTGTGTCGGGGAGTCAGACGGGAGCAGGATTTACCTCAGGTTTCGGGGTGAAACCCGGGTGGGTCCTGACAATTGGTATCAGTGCATAGGTTTGTCGAGTTTGTGGGGTTTGTTGGTTTGTGAGGTTGTGTTTTAGTTGTTTGACTACTTCTATGCCTCTTTCAGCGTGCGGTTGACGATGCCTCCGAGACGTAGACCCTCTCCACGACCTGAAGACGAAGTAGCAAGAGAGACCGAGAGTGCTACGATTGAGGCAGCCCAGCGGCCCGGGGCTACTACTTTTAGTGGCGGGGCTGATCCTGAGGAAGCTCAGAGGTGGATTACGAGACTTGAGCGGATCTTTGCGGTGATGCATTGTCCGCCGGAGGAACGAGTGTTACTGGCTACATTTTTACTAGATGGTGCGGCGTACGAGTGGTGGTATACCCTCGAGTTGTCCGGTTGGGATGCCCATATTGTGACTTGGGAGACGTTTAGGGAACGGTTCCTGGAGCAGTATTACCCTCGTTCTTTTCGAGATGCCAAGGAGGAGGAGTTTCTGCAGCTTCAACAAGGGAATTTGAGTGTGGCTGAGTACGAATGAAAGTTCCAGATGTTGTCTCGGTTTGCTCCTGCGTTTGTAGCCACTGAAGCCGAGAAGTGTCGTAGGTTTGAGTTGGGCCTGCGAGGTGAGATTCAGGCCATAGTGACGGTTGGATCGTTTGCTACCCTCCGAGACTTGTCGGATGCTGCGGTGAGGATTGAGGCGAGTTTGCCGGTGCGACGCCGGGAACCATCTATTTCGGGAGCTTCGAGCCAGCGGACACCGAAAAGAGGTTACTTCGGTGGAGCGTCATCGTCGGGCGATGATCGTTTCAGTAGACCTGGGAGTTTCCAGAGTTCAGGATTTCGGGGTTACCGAGCACAACCGACTCCGCAAGCGAGTGCGACGTCTGTAGCGTCCACAGGGAGACCGAGCAGTGGACCAGAATGGAATGTGTGTTTCTACTGTAGGGAGCGAGGTCATTTCCGACGTGAGTGTCCACTGTTGCCATAGGAAGGTGGTGTAGGCCAAGGAGCAGCGGAGCCTGGACACAGTACAGCGTCAGGGACAGCGGGCACTAGAGGAGGTGGCACTACCACTAGTAGTTCGAGGGGACGTGGTAGAGCGTCGGGATCTCAGGCCCGAGTGTTTTCGATGACTCAGTAGGAGGTTCAGTCGGCACCAGATGCGGGGACAGGTACTTGTTTTATTTTGGTTGTGTTGCACTTATTTTTGTGGTTGTTGGATCCCAGGGTAGAGTCTAGAAGGAGTTTCCCTAGGTGGCCTGGGGAGTGTTGTAGTGGCAGGATGACGGAAGGAACAGGAGAGGAGTGCCTAACCGATCGATATGAGGTTATTGAAGGAGAGAACCCACAAGCTAGAGTTTTCCTTTAGGACTTTGTAGATTTATTCCGTTAGTGGCCGAAGTAACAACCGAGGGAGGAGTCAGCCAGTAGGGAAGTATCTGTGGTAGTACGTGAGGATATACTCTGTGAATGCTCTCGGGTACTTTTAAATAAGGTATTGTAACATACCTTTGTTTTCTGTTCATAGAGTTTCCCATGCGTACACCATGAAGGGTAACGGGTAGTTGGAATGGGAGTGAAATACCCAAGGTGGAGATGATAGACAGGAAACCTAGGAAAAGTTGTTGACTTAGTGTTGATTACCGGGTAGGAGACCCTAGGTGTCGGGAACTAGCGGTGGAATTTCGGGGACGAAATTCTATTTAGGTGGGTAGATTGTAACAACCCGTCCTAAGAGCCGGGATTAGTAGGGTGATTAAGGTGGGCTTAGCGAGGCTAATCGGTGGTTAGTCGGTATCGATAAGGTCATTAGCGTAGAATGACGATTTAATCGGGTTTTGGTATGTTGACCTAGGATGGTTAGATAGCTCTCGTCATCCTGAGTTCGATGACAGGCGGCACGCATTCATCGGACTTACGAGGTGGGAGTTACGGGTCTAGAACGTTAGTGGAAAAACCGTAAAATTTGGATAAAATGAGGGGCAATTTGGTCTTTCTGCACATTGGGATTTGTGCAACAGAGAAGGAAAATGGATGGCTGAGATTGGGCCATGTGGGAGTGTGTGGATTGGATGGTGACACGTGTTGGGGGGCTAGAGGGTTCTAGTGGAATCATGTATATGCACGACCCAAATAATTGGGGTGCACCCATGCTGTGTGTTCGTGTTCTTCGACACAGAGAGAAACAGAGGGAGAGAATTGAGAGGCTTGAGGGCTGATCGAGGGTTCTGGTGAGTTTGTGAGTGTGTGAGGGAGATTAGAGAGTGAGAGAGAGCTATTGAGAAGGTTGGGGAAGTGAGGAGTCGTGGTGTGTGTGAGTTGTGGGCTGCGGGGAAATCAGAGGAAACAGAGAAGGTTGAGGGCTTGTGGTGGTGATGTGTCCATGTGCGGGTGTGTTTGACCTCAAGAGGAGGCTGAGACGGCGTTGTAGACTCCAGGGAACACGGCGACGAGCACGGTTACGGACGGTTGCAGGTAATCCCTCATCCTTGTACAATTGCCCTGTTTTTCCATTGAGTTTCAAATCGAGAGTCGTGAGTCTAGAGGACGAATCGAAGTTCATAGGGAGGTTTAGGGGACTCAAGTGAGGTCTGGGAGTCCTCTAGTTGTGCTACCGTGACGGGGAGGTACACGGCGGAGGATGGCACGACAGGGGTATTCTGGTGCTCTGTTTTGGCCGTGAGTTTCAAACGGCGAGTCGTGACATTTGGGCGAGAGTCGACAGTCAAGGTGAGTCGGGTTAGCCTTATAGAGGTCTAGGGAAGAGTCTGGTGTAGCCACCGTGAATGGAGGTGAGCTGGGTGGCCGGGAAGGAAAACAGGGGCTTTTGGACCGTCTGGTTCGAGCCTCAGTCGACGGGTTAGGGACAGTGTCGAGGTTAGAGGCATTGGGGAATCGATAGGGTAGGCCTGGACGATGAGACTGGTGAAGGAAGGGAGGAGTATGGAGACCGGACGGCCGAGAACAGGTCTCGCCGGTCCGAGTTGCAGGCTGCTGTGCTAAATCGGGTCTGCTCGAGGATGAAGGTGCACTGTAGCAGGCGCGTGAGGGCCACGCGCAGCCACTTTGGGCGGCGCGTGGGGGCGCGTGCGGCGGCGATGGGGAAAACGGTCAACATGGTTTTTGGCCCAGGAGTTGTGTTGAGTTCAATGGAAGTGGTTTCGGGTTGTGCGGACGTCGTTTGAGTTTAGTTCCACGGGGTGAAGGTTTAGGGTCCCGGGTTATTACGCTTTCGATTCGGGGAATTTTGAGGAAATTTAGGTGAACCTTCGTAGACGTGTTAGTGACGTAATTTGGTGGTTGTTAACAGGATCGGGACTTCCCGAGGAAGCTGAGGAACGTGCTGGACGTTCGGGACACGATTGAGGGCGGGGTACTATGAGTGGACCCTTTCCTTAAACTCGAGCATGCATAACTGTTTTCTATAATTGTTTTGTGGTTTTAATCATAATTCTATGTTTATCGAATATGTTTCGGTTGGTTTTACATTATTACACGTTTTTCGAGGAAATCAGTTTTTAGCACGTTTTACGAGGAATGGTTGGTTTCTGAAATTGATGCTATGGTTTTGGGATTTCAAATGATAAGTGGTTTTCAATGATTATAAAGGGATTTTGGAACATGATTTCGATGATTAAAGGTTTTTGGTTTTAGAAACGGATTTTGGAAAAAGGGTTAGTTTCCAAGTGGAAAAGTGGATTCCGGATTTGGGTTCGGAATGACGGTTCAGGATGCTGGAAGGACATCGGACCGGTGATTTCGGATTCGGGTTTGGATGTGAATACGGAAATGGTTTTCAACTGGTTTTGATTGGATTTTCTGGATCTGGTTATTGGGTTTAAAGACCCGGATATTGATTGACGGGGGACGGGCCCGGATTGAGTTTAAAGACTCGGGAGTTTAAAGACTCGGATATATTGATTTTCCCCCGTACGCCTTTGAGTTTAAAGACTCGGGAGTTTAAAGACTCGGATATTATTAAGGCCTGGATTGAGTTTAAAGACTCGGGAGTTTAAAGACTCGGATAGATCCAGCAGGTTTGATCGGAAAATGATGATTTCATGTTCATGGTTTATGACACGGTTTTATGATTCACAGGCTGTGGTTTTTCTAACTGTTTTATAGTGTTTCTGTTTCTTATGATGTGGTTTATGGTAATTTGGTTTATAACTGTTCTGATAACTGGGTTATGCATGTGGTTTTCAAAACGGAGGGTGAAACTTGGTTTTCTGATAAATGGTTTTAGAACTTTTCTTTTATTATGGTCCACTCACACCTTTTGTTTTTAACTTGCCCTCCAGGTTGTGGAGCGAGCGCGGGGTCTTGACGTCGAGGCAGTGTTCGAGGCATAGAGGTCATGTGAGGGATCCCGGAGTGGTTTAAAGTCTTTCCGCGTGCGTGTAATTATTATCGGTTTTTATTTCCTTGTGTTTCGTACTATGCTCTGTAAATTATAACTTCGGGATATTTTATATAGTTTCTCCCGCGTCTGACAGAGTTTTGGGTTATTTTGAGTGAGTTGTACTTGAGTGTTGTGTCGGGGAGTCAGACGGGAGCAGGATTTACCTCGGGTTTCGGGGTGAAACCGGGGTGGGTCCTGACATAAAACCTCAAAAGTATCAGAAAACTAGTACATCAATCTGTTACAAAATCACCATAACACAGTAATCACATATAGCCAACCCATCCTCGATGCTTCCAGGTCAAATCATCATATCATCTCTACACTACTGATAGGTCATATCACTCAACAAAACAGAGCCCTACTCTGGATATAACGACTCAAATCTTCATCGAGGGTAAAATAAAAAATTTAGACGAAATTGATCGTTTTGCCGTTGAAGTCAAAGGGTTGACTTTTTTACCAATGACCAGAAGTCAAGTGTTTACTTTTGACCGAGACCTCGTTTAGGTAATCCGAAGAGATCGTTACGAAGGTCTTGGCCTCTTGAGTACGTTGATAAACAGCATGTTGGAAATAGAGTTCAGACGGTTTCGTTCCAGGTCTAGATTACATTGGAGCATTTTGGTAAATTGGTTAAAAGGGCATTTTTGTAATTTCATTTTGTGAGATATTTATGTGGCTGAATAAGGAGGTGACATGTGTCACTTATCACTTAGGGAATTGTGCCACTGACTATGTAATTGTTATGTGCTTGATTTTTTGCTTCGTGGGTGTGTGTTTTTATGTGTTAGGCGTGTATGTGTGTAGGTGCAATCGTAAGGGAGTGTTGATGGGAAACTGGAAAAAAGGTGAGGGAAAGAGAGTGGGAGAGAGGAAGAAAATAAAGGAAACTAGTGAAGAACCAAGGACAGACCTGTGAGTTTTCACCTATAATTTTTTCCCGTAAGCTTGAATTGGACCTTAATTGTCCAAATTGAGGTTACAAACACCTTTCTGAGGTTGATACGAGTCGAATCATCGAAAGAGTGAAGGAAATAACTTAAGGTTGAACCTGGGACAGTGTTCAAAATTGGAGTGTCAAAGTCCGAATAATTTTGAGGACTTAAGGTAAGTTTGATCTGTAAATTGGATTTAGAATTGTGCTTCTGAGTTAATTCTGAGTAGATTGTTGATTGGAATTGTAAAATGGATGGGAATTGAAGGAATTCAAATCAGGTCGTGAAATCGAGTCGAATGACCCGTTTTGTAGAGAAAACTGGCGACATGGAAGGTCTACAGTACCTAGCGCGTGGGTTCACACGCAGACGCTTCAGGTGGCGCATGGGGTGCATGCTAGGGAATTTGGGGATGCGTCCAATATGTTTTTTCATCCTTTCTATATTACAAATTTTTTGGCTCAAGTTTTGAGTTGATCAGACACCGTTTTGGGGTAATTTTGGTTGTCTGAAGGTTTAAGGTTCATTTTATATTCGCTTAAAAAATCTGAAAAATTATGGGATTAAAATAGAAGATTTAAGGGATGGTTAATGACCTTTGGATGTAAATTTTGACGGATTCTAATATTCCCAAGAATTACGAAAATGCGTGCAAAACAAAATTCGGTTAATAGATGGTGTGTGAGTGGATTTTCTTTTCCCTAAACTATTATGCATGCATATTTATATGATTTAAATGGTTTTCTATGTGATTTTGATGATATTGGATTGATTGGGCTTTTACGTGAATTTCAGTGATTTTATGAATATTTTATTTCTCATTTTTTTATGTTTCTGTAAATTATGTTTCAAATACTGTTCTGATTGGGATTTCGAATTGAATGTGGTTTATAATATTAAATAACGTGATTTTGGAATAATTATGATTTCCATATGATTTTTACGAAAGTAGCATTAATGCCATATTTTACGAGAATTGACGTTTAAGATGTATTTAGGACTTGTGCCAGAATAAGGGTGGCAATTTTTTACACGACTCGAAATTCGCACGAGATTTATCCGGGTCAACCTGAGCAATTAAAATTTGGGTCATTTTCAGGTCAACTCGTTATGAGACGTTTAATAAACGGGTGGGTTTCGGATCAACCTGTTAACCTGTATAATGACCAGTTAATCCGTTTAATAAATGAGTAGATTTCGGGTTAACAAGTTAACCCGTAAATTGGCTTATATATTGACCCAATTAATAAACGTGTCATTACTAACCCATATATCTACCCATTCACCTACCTAAATTCCTATTAAATCTTATAATTTAAATAGGTTAAACATGTTAAACGGGTCAAACGGGTCAGAGGTTAATTGGGTTTTGAGTACAAGCTATTTATTAAAAGGGTTACACGGGTTACGCGGATCATTAACAAGTCTAGTTCGGGTTGGACATTCTTGACACGATTATTAAACGGGTAGGGTTCGGATTGGGAATAAATGGGTAAAACAGAGTTCATGACACGATACGAACCCGACACGACACAACTCATTGCCAGCCCTAGGTTCGAACTCCTGATTGTGATTCGATTGTGTGGTTTGAAATGTGCTATGAGTATGTGTTATTGGTATTGATGGTGTAAAGTTATGATGATGTTTGTGATCGGTACTTAAGTCGATTATATTTTATGATGATTGTTGATCGATTAGTCTCAGATGTCGAGTCAAGGCTCTGAATCCTGATATGGGTATTATGTGTGGTTGTGACTATGGATTGTGATGTGGTTATATGTGGATGTGTTCTGGTATGGTGATGAGTGGTCTCAGATGTCGAGCAGAGCTCTGTATCTTGAGGCTAATGTGTGATGGAGACACAGACATCGAGCCGAGGGGCTCTGTATCCTGAGTCAGTTTACACTCGGACGTTGAGCTTGGGGCTCTGTATCCCGAGTGAGTATGTGATGACCTACCGGTGGTGCACTTTTAATATGATGATTGAGATTGTGCTTGTGCTTCTAGGATGGTTTGGATATTATTGATTGTGTATGAGTATTGTGATGAAGATGAGTTGAATATATATGAATTATGTGGTGATATTGGATAGGGATTGATTGTATTTTTTTATGTGAAGCCACGTGATGTATGATGTATGTTATGATGTTTGTTGACTGGTTTGGTGTTGACTCAGACGTCGAGCCGGGCTCCAGATATTGAGTCAGTCCTCACTCAGACGTCGAGCTAGGCTCCAATTCCCGTGACACGACCCACCCCCAATCCTCCGAGATTAAGGGATTAGTCATGCTCCCGTCTAACCCACGTGTGACACGAAAGCTAAACACCCGTCTAACCCTCATGGAACACGCAAGCAAGACAAGGGATACCCAGGTCAAGGTACCAAAAACAATGTCTGGTTTCCCATAGTGCGCATGAACCACTATGGATCTCGTGTGTGATGTCTCTGTCTCACTAACAACAGCCCGCACAGCAACAACAACCTAGAGGGTATCAAAAACAAAAAAGGCTGTGAGTGGACAAAAATAAATAATAAGTTCAAAAGTCATTTTATAAGAAAAGACATTTATACCCTCCATGTAAAACCAATGCATGCATTCGAAAACCAGTTCATATCCTAGATAATAATTAAAAACCATTTATGAAAACCAAGATCATTTCCGTTTCCTCAAATCCCAGGCCTTAGCCCAAAACCATCAAATCCATATCATCCGGGTCACAGCCCAAAACATTCCTGAGTGAGTGAGTGAGTGTAAGGTCCACACTTGGATGTTGACATGGGCTCCAGATCCCGAGTGGTGTATAGTGGGTTTTTTTATTGATATTATGATGATATTGGGTTGATTGTATGTGATTGATGCGCTGACCTTGTGTTGATGGTTGTGATCTTGTGTGATGATTTTATAGACTTACCGAGGTTTTAGACGGTTTAATGTTACTTTTGATTTGAGAACTCTTTTTACGTATTTCGAGATAATAATTTGTGTTTTTTTAATAGAAGTGAAATGGTTTTTTTATGCATACATGGTTTTGGAAAATAGAGGGTAAATGCTAATTGTTTTAAAATAATGTTTTAAAACTATTTCTTTTTATCCACTCACACGTTTTCTTGGTTTTTTGACCCTCCAAGGGCGTTGTACAAGAATCAAGGCTCTAGAGGCGGAGGCATGAACTAGTAGGATTTGCGTTTATCCCTTGTCTGGCAATGTTTGTGTGAGACAGGAGCAGGACCCGAGTGTACTATTCTTGTGTATTAGAATGTGGATTTAGAATTGTACTTTTAGCTTAATTCTAAGTAGATTGATGACTGGAATTGTGAAAAATGGATTGGAATGGAAGAAATTCAAACTGAGTCGTGAAACTGGGTCGAACGACCCGTTTTGCAAAGAAAATGGGTGACATGGAAGGTCTACAGTACCTGGAGTGTGGGCTCACACGCAACAGCTTCAGGCGGTGCGTGGGGGCTCGTGCTAGAGAATTTGGGGATGCGTCCAATATTTTTTTCATCCTTTCGATATTGCGAACATTTTGGTGCAAAATGCAAGTCGATCGGATCAGACACTGTTTTAGGGCACTTTTAGTTGTCCGAAGGTTTAGGGCTTGTTTTAACTTTACTTAAAAATCCCGAAAAATTATGGGATTAAAATAGAAGATTTAAGGGATGGTTAATGACCTTTGGATGTGAATTTTGATAGGTTCTAAGATTCCCAGGAATTACATAAATGTGTACAAAGAGAAATTTGGTTATATGGACAGTGTGTGAGTGGACTTTATTTTCCCTAAACTATTATGCATTCATATTTACATGATTTAAATGGTTTTCTATGTGATTTTGTTGATAGTGTGAGGGTCCGTTCCTTGGAGGAGACATGGTTAGCAATCCCACATCGTCTAGGGGGGATCTGAGGGATGCACCTTAAATGTGTGAGCGCGCCTCTATCCAACAGAAGGACTTTTGGGAGCTCACTGGCTTTGAAGCTAGTTGGAACTCCAAAGTTAAGTGATGAAGGTGCTGGAGCAATCCTAAGATGGGTGCCCCATTGGAAAGTTTCATGTGAGTTCGTAGAAATAAAACCTTACGGGCAGAGCTGGTTGGACCAATGAGTCCAGAGTGGACAACAATATCCTATTGGAGGAGGGTCAAGTTATGATAATTTGGTATCAAAGCCCAACCTTTGCTGGAATTAATCATGCTAGTGAGGACGCTGGGCTCCAAGGGGGTGGATTGTGAGGATCCATACCTTGGAGGCATGGTTATCAATCCCACCTTGCCCAAGAGGATCTTGGGGGGCGGGGGGCGTCTTATATGTGTCGGCTTGCCTCTATCCAACAGGAGGCCTTTTGGGAGCTCACTAGATTTAGAGTTAGTGTGAACTCCAAAGTTAAGCAAGCAAGGTGCTGGAGCAATCCCAAGATGGGTGACCCACTAGAAAGTTGCATGTAAGTTCCTAGAAACAAAACCCTACAAGCGAAGCTAATTGGACCAGCGAGTCCAGAGGGAATAATATCCTGTTGGATGAGGTCAGGTTGTGACATATTGGATTTATTGGGACTTTACATGAATTTCGGTGATTTTATGAATATTTTATTGCACATTTTTTGAGGTTTCCGTTAACTATGTTTTGGATATAGTTCCAATTGGGATTTCAAATTGAATGTGGTTTATGATATGAAATAACGTGATTTTATAATAATTATGATTTTCATATGATTCCTAGATGGTTTTTATGAAAGTAGCATTAATGGAACATTTTACGAGAACTAGTGTTTAAGCTGTATTTGGGGCTTAGGCCCTAACTCCTGATTGTGATTCGATTGTATGGTTTGAAATTTGATTTGAGTATGTTCTATTGGAATTTATGGTGTAAAGTTATGATGATGTTTGTGATGTTGACTTGAGTCGATTATATGTTATGATGATTGTTGATTGATTAGTTTCAGACGTCGAGCTAGGGGCTCTGAATCCCAAGACGGGTATATATAATGCGTGGTTATGACTATGGATTATGATGTGGTTATATATGGATATGTTCTGGTATGGTGATGAGTGGTCTCAGACGTCGAGCAATCCTCTGTATCCTGAGACTAGTGTGTGATGGCGACTCAGACGTTGAGTTGGGGCCTCTGTATCCTGAGTCGTTTTACACTCGGAAGTCGAGCTCGGGGTTCTGTATCCTAAGTGAGTATATGATGGCCTATCGGTTGTGCACTAATCGAGATTGTGCTTGTGCTTCGAGGATGGTTTGGATGTGATTGATTGTGTATAAGTACTGTGATGACGTTGAGTTGAATATATGTTAATTATGTGGTGATTTTGGATATGGATTGATTGTATGTTTTTTATGTGATGCCTTGTGATGTATGATGTATGTTATGTTGTTTGTTGACTGGTTTGGTACTGACTCAAACATCGAGTCAGGCTCTAAATCCTGAGTTAGTCTTCACTCAGACGTCGAACTGGGCTCCAGATCCTAAGTGAGTGAGTGAGTGAGTGTGAGGCCCACACTCGGACGTCGAGCTGGGCTCCAGATCTCAAGTGGTGTACCCGTTTGTAGTGTAGTGGTTTTTTTTTTATTGATATTGTGATGTTAGTGGGTTGATTGTATGTGATTGATACGCTGACCTTGTGTTGATGGTTGTGATCTTGTGGGATGGTTTTATCGACTTATCGGGGTCTTAGACAGTTTAATGTTACTTTTTATTTGAGAAATCTTTTCACGTATTTCAATATGATAAATTGTGTTTTTTAATAGAAGTGAAATAGAGACCTAGGAGCGTTGCATGAGAATCGAGTCTTGAGAGGCGGAGGCATGAACTAGCCAAATTTGCGTTTATCCCTTGTCTGACAAGGTTTCTGTCAGACAGGAGTAGTGTCAGAGTGTACTATTCTTGTGTATTAGGGTGGGGTCTTGTCACTGGACGTCTGAGGCTAAACAACCACTCAAGAAAAACAGAGCTTTGCTCTGGACGTTTGAGCATCAGTTATAACCGCATCCCGAGGAGGGTTGTCCATATCATACAACAATCCACATATATCCAGAAATCACGTCACATATATTGAGAAAACACATATTCTCATAATTTATATCAATTTGGTAACCCAAATTCATATTTCGAAATCCGGCCAAAGCGCAAACCACAAGTTATACCAAAACCTCGTGAAACGTGCCATTAAAAAAGTCCATAAATCATCAAAACTCATATAAAAGTCCCAACCAACTAGATATCACCAAAATCATGTAGAAAATTCATATCGATTCTAAACCAGTTCCAAAATTCAGTATAAACTCATAACACGATATAATAAAACAGCTTCCGCAAAATCACCAAAATTTGCATAAAAATTATAATAAATCAATATCATCAAAATCATATAGAAAATCATTTAAATCATGTAAATATGCATGCATAATAGTTTAGGGAAAAGAAAGTCCACTCACACTCGGTATGCGCAGTCCGATACCAACTTGTACGTATTTCTGTAATTTTTGAAACCTTGATAGTCTACCATCATTCACTTTTAGGGTCACTAACCATCCCAAATAACTTATATTTTAATCCCTCAAATTTTTGGGATTTTTAAATAGATTTTAAATATCTCATAAACCTTTAGACAATCAAAACTATCCCAAGACAATATCTTATCCTCTCGAAAAATGTACCGTTGGACTCGGAACATCGATTATATCAAAAAATATGTTGATTATATTTCAAGATGGACAACCATGCGCCCCCAAGCACCCAGAACCTTCATTGTACATGGAATTCACATGCATTACCATTCATCATCTTCTCCGGTTGACAGACTCGACTCCTTGGTTTTCGAGTCTTCCAACCTGCAAGTCCAACCCGGTTTAAACACACGACTTCATGTTTGTTTTCTTCATTTTATCTAGCTAACCTAACCTAAGCAAACCTAATGTTAGATCTATGAATGCTTACCTTAAAATCGTAGTAGGATTCTTAGACCTTCGGCGAAGGAATCCAACATTCCCCTAGTCGTTTCGTTGCGTCCATCCCTCATCTTTTTGGTCTTTTGATGACCTTATAAACTCATATATTCTTGTCAGGACCAGTCCCAATCCCCCCGGGATTAACGAGGAACGCTCCTGATCCCGTCTAATACGGAGTGTCAGACTAGGGAAATTTTGAACCTTTAGCCCCACCGGGCTTCCAGAGTACGCCAGGATCCGGAGGAGGTATGTGATGTATTTTTCTCTACTACAGTCCGCACCATAATCAATCTGAAGGGCATTGAAAACATAAAGACTGTGAGTGGATGAAAATAAAAGAGTTTATTAAACATATTTCATAAAAGACCTTTATGCCCATCACTAAAAAGCATGCATGCATAGTAAAACCATTTATCAAACCACATGTTTCAATAACCAAATCCATACGGGCCTCTACCCAAAACTATTGACCGAAATCTAGAACATAATCAACATATGTGGGATCTCAGCCCAAATCCATTTATCAATCATAAAACACAATTTCGCAAATCCAAGAAATCATGTTTATCCAATTCATATAACCAATCATTTCACGGTATCTAGAGCTACGCGCGTGCTACTCGGGGTCTCAAAGCCCAAGTCTCCCTAGAGTCCACTCAGGTCAATGTCCGTAGATTAATGACTCACCCTGGGGGTTATAATCCATAGCCTTTCTGAGAGTAAGGAACCCAACGGGGGCGACTACACTCAGTCAGTGCTCCGTGACTACTCCGAGATCCACCCAGGCCAACGACCCTCCTCGGAGGACACAATTCATATATAAAGGATGGTATACGAAAAACCATTTGAAAACATTCTCAAAACCTTTCAAGAGTTCATGCCCAGTCCTCATAAACCATCATGAACCATAAAAACCTTTCAAGGGCTCATGCCGGTCCCCATAAATCGTCATGAACCATAAATCCATTTATGAGTCCCCGACCTGAAATCACAATCTTAAAACATAACTGGGCCCTAAGCCCGAATCCACATACAAACTAGGCCTCCAGCCCGAATCGTAAACCAACTGGGCCTCGTGCCCGATTTCGCAAACCAAATGGGCCTCGTGCCCGATATCGTAAACCAAATGGGCCTTGTGCCCGATACATAAGTTAACTGGGTCCCGAGCCAGATTCGTAAACTAACTGGGCCTTGAGCCCGATACATAAACCAACTAGGCCTCTAGCTTGATGCCGTGTTAAATCAAATGGACTTCAGGGCCGAGAGTTCGTAAATCAAATGGGTCTCGTGCCCGATCCATATTTCCAAATCCGAAATCGATTCAAGAACCAATTGGGCCTCTGGCCCGAGAACGTAACTAAATGGACTTGGTCCGAGGGTTTCCAAAACAAATGGGTCTCATACCCGAGTTTACGTTTTCAAATCCAAAACCATTTCCAAAACTATAAGCACAAAAAATCAGTGCAAAACTGTAAACCTCGATTTACGTGCAAGCACGTAAATCACCTCGAAATGCATGAAACCATATAAATCACAATCTTACAAATCATCATCATAGAATCATATTCATAAAACATACAAAACATTTATGCATGCATCACAGTTTAGAAATCAAGGTCCACTCACAGACCGTCCTAAGCTGTCGCCTCGATTTGGGTGCCGTAAGCCTCACCGGGTTAATCGTCGTCACCGGGACTCCCAAACCTGTCCAAATCAATCTAGATGGTTACTAACTACCTTATTAACTTCCCATTGAATCCCCGTAATTTTTCCAAACTTTTAACTATTTTAAAACACTATTCTAAACCTTCGGATGTCTCGAACATTATCGATACGGTATCCGATCGACACGAAACCAGTCCCAAAATGTTCGTTGCATTGAATAGAGTATTTCACATGTTGACATCATGACCCAAAAGTATCCCACGCGCCCTCACGTGCCGCCGAAAGTGGCTGCGCATGAAGCCCACGTGCCAAACACTGTTCATTCTTTACCTCTCGCGATCGGGTTTGCTGGTTCGAACCGGACCGGACCGATCTGGACTGGCGCGACCGGTTCAGCAACCAATCTCACTCCTTTTTGATCCATTCTTTCCCTTTCGATTCCTAAACCTTCCCCTACTCATTCCTATCCATTTAAGACTCCAAAACGCAAGAAAAACCAATAAGGGCTCACCTTCCATGATCGAACAGTGGGCTTGACCTTCAAGCTCCGTTTTTAGTCGTTCCAGACAACCATTGCCATCAAAACCGATCCCAAACAAGTCGTTCTTGTCCCTAGGCCATAATAGAATAAAAAAGGGGTTCAAAATGATAACCAAAACTTGATTTCCAAATTTGAAATCTCACTGGTTCACAATCAACCTTACCTCCACCGTGGACTGCTGTTCCCGTCGTCTTTCAGCCTCTCAGGTGTCAGGACCCGTCCCAAATATGGCCTCGATACCCGGGACGAACTCTGCTCCCGTCTGACAATTACACTTACAGTATCAAACAAAACAAATAACCGTCAAACAACTATAAGCATAACTATCAGACGAAGGAGTAGAATATACACAACAGTTAGTCAGAGCATAGTTCTACAAAATGGGCACAAAAGTCCTACAATGCTAGTCTCGCAACGGAAGAACGTCGGAAGCTCTATGCCTCGATATCTGCCTCAACGTTCACCCCAGCGCTATCACCACGACCTGGAGGGAAAATTTATAACCAAAAGATGTGAGTGGACTAAAATAACCAAAAGTTTTTAAATCAATTTATCACGAATTCAAGGTTCAGGAAAAAAATAAGAATCAGTGTTCCCTCCGTTTTTAAAACAGGCATGCCCAACGAAGTACTAGAAAATCATAATATGAAACATCATAAGAAACAGAAACACTATAAAATATCATAAGAAATAGATACACTGTAAAATACCATAAGAAACAGAAACACTATAAAACGGTTATAGCAATGCATCAACTCATCATTTCCGATCAAACCTGTTGGACCTATCCGAGTCTTTAAACTCAACCAGGCCTGAAATGAAATCCGAGTCTTTAAACTCCCGAGTCTTTAAACTCAAAGGCCTATGGGGGTAATATCATAAATGTCTGAGTCTTTAAACTCCCGAGTCTTTAAACTCAGTCCGGGCCCGTCCCCCCGTCAATATCAATCCTGGTCTTTAAACACAATATCAAGATCCAGCAAATCCAATCTATATCCAGTGTAAAACCAATTCGAAATCGATCGCCAAACTCGAATTCGAAATCCCCGGTTCGAAGCCCTTCCGGCGTTCCGAACCGACATTCCGAACTCAAATCCGGAAATTCATTCTTATACCCAGAAATCACACATAAGCATATTTCATTCATAGGTCAAATCGTAAATATGGCATCAAAATCCGAAAATTATCTTTTTCTCGAAAAACGTGCAAAATCTCGGAAATGTCTCGAAAAACGTGCAAACTCATCAATCACATATAATCATCATTCAAAAGCATAAAAACAGATTTAAGATCATAAAACGTTAATAAAACAGTTAGGCATGCTTGAAAGAAAGAAAGAGTCCACTCACAAATCCAGAACGAGTCACTCGCGCTCCGTGCGCTCCTCGACTGTCTCGGGTACCTCCCGTCCTGTCAAAATGCACCAAATAGGGTCACAAATACATCAAGGATCCTAATCTTAATTCCCCAATTTTTCGGGAATTAAATAATATTTTAATCCTAAACCTTCAACCGTCTGGATTCCCGAACAACTCCGTAACACCGTCCGATTAACTCGAAAACTATACCAATAAACTCCTTAGGACAAATAGAACCAAACTCCTGTTGGAAGCTTGGCCAGATTCCTCTCCACGCGCCTCCACGCGCCGCCCAAAGTGGATGCGTGTGGGCCTCACGCGCCTGCTACAGTGCCCTTCAACCTTGAGCAGACCCGGTTCAGCACAGTGGTCTGCAAACTGAACCGGCGTCAGCGGTTCTCCGCCGTACCTGCACGGTTCCTCTCCCTTTCTTCACCTAAAGCTTCGTCCAGTTCCAACCTATCCATTCCCCAGCTCCTCAGACCTCGACACCGTCCCAATCCCGTCGACTCAAGCTCGAACCAGACGGCCAAACTCCCCCTGTTTCACGATCCAGCCACTCCGGTCATCCCCCGTCACGGTGGCAACACCAGACGGTTCCTAAGGCCCTTCTACGTCTAACCCGACTCACCTTGGCCGTCGACTCGTGCCCAAACGTCACGACTCGACGTTTGAACCCACGGCCAAAACAGAGCACCAGGGTACTCACCGTCGACTGAACTCCGCCGTATACTCCCCCGTCACGGCAACTGTCTTAAATGACTCCTAGGACCTCCCTAAACCTCACTTCACTCACCAATCCCCTCGACTCTAGCTCTAGGTCCACGACTTTGCAAAATAAGAAACACGGGAAAAACAGGGGAATTGGGTATACCTTTCGATTCAGTCTCCGCCGTGTGCACCGCCGCGTGCCACAGTGTTCGTTGGGTTCCTTGCAACCACCTGGACCTCCCTCTGCCTTGGTTTGAGCCACCTCACGGCGTAGCCACCACCACAAACTCACAGCCTCCCTGTTTCCTCAAATCTTCGCCACACCACCACCGTGCCGCCGTGCACGATTCCAGTCCCAAAACACGATCAACACCTCACCCTCGTCTCTCTGTCACTCTCACCAATCACTCTCCACTCACCCTTGTAACAAAATCGATCCAAATCTCTCCCGTTTCTCCCCTCTGTTTCTCTGTGTTCTTCGAACAAGCACGGTTCAAATTGAACAAAGTGTGGCCATGCACACGTTAGTAGCCCCTGGAACCATCCAGTCCCTTGCACGTGTCCATCAGCCATAGGTTAGCCCAAAATATCCCTGCCACTTGCCCTTATCTGATTGGGCTGAAAGAAAATGACCAAAATACCCCTTGTACAATTAATTACCGTTTTGCCCTCGAACGTTCTAGACCCGTATCTTTTCCGTCCGACGTCCGATGACAGCGTGCCGCCTGTCGTTGAACTCAGGACGTCGAGACCTATCTAATAGTCCTCGGTCTAGATGAAAATCACAAGTCCTCCAAAAAGTCAACATTTTCCTCATTTACTCAAAATTACGGTAACGCCCCCAATCTTCCGAATGTCATAACTTTTCCTCCGGTGGTCCAAATCGAACCTGCCACCTGTCTACAGACTCGTGACGTCCTAAACTACGTCACGGTCAAGGGTTAACACGCATCCAAAGGTAATTCAAAACATCAACTTTTCATCTACTATTCACAAGGGCAAAATCGTCCTTTATATACAAAACTTTATAAAATTACATTTTTACCCTTCCCGAAGGTACGGGTTGTTACATCAGGTCACTCTCTCACGATCACACACGAGCACCAATGGTCATGGTGGTGAGGTGATTCATGTGGTTGTTTGTTTGTTCAAGGGAGAAATGAAGAATGGAGGGGGGTGTTTCGGGTTGTTTGAAGAAAAACATAAGAAGATGACTGATGATAGTAACAGGGAAGGGAGATGGATGGCCAGGATTGAAAGATCAGATGAGATGGAGGGTTAGGATGAAAGGTGGGTAGGATTAAATTATAAAATAATTAGATTAATATTATTTAATTAGTTAGATCCACTTTTTAGGGAAGCCACCAATAGGATGAGTGACACTTGTCACCCATCCATGGGTCCCACTTAAAATATCTGCCCAATCAGATATTGCCACATCATCCCCGCCTCATAATGCATGCATAGTGCAATCGAACTTCCGTGAACCATTACTTTCCCGTTCGACGACCGATTTTGGCATGCCACCTGTCTACGGATTCGTATCGACCCGATCTACGTATCGGTCCTTAGCCTTCGGCCATCGGACCTCCCGGGTCAAAATTCAACATTTTGCCCATAGCCAGGGGCAAAATGATCATCTTGCGTCGTTCATTTGATTTCGCCCAACTAATTACCAATTAACCTCACTAATCCTTGATTATTCACTAATCTAATCCTGGAATTTGGGATGGGTCTTTACAACCTTCTCCCGTTAATTAATTTCGTCCTCAAAATTCCAACTATCTTGATTCCACATCCACTCGTGGAAAGCACAATCGAGCACACAACAAATATACACTAGTACACCCACTAGCCAGCACAATACTTGTCTGCAATCAGACGTTCCACCAACACTCACGTCGTATCAACCACACACGACCTCTTCGAGTGACAGTAGTCATACGTTCCGAGTTGATACCAAATCTACCTTTTCGCTGATGTAACGACCCGTCCCGGAAACTAGGATTAGATTATGGTTTAATGACGGATTAGTGAAGTTAATTGGTAATTAGTTGGATGCTTTCGGGCGGACGATGCGAAATGACGATTTTGCCCCTAGAATTGGGCGAACAGTTGACTTTTGGTTCGAACGATCAACCGGATTTTGATCGATGACGGTGACGTAGTTTGGGACGTCACGATTTCATAGACAGGTGGCAAGTCCGATTCCGACATTCGAGGAAAAAGTTATGATGTTCGGAAAGTTGAGGGCATTTTGGAAATTTGGTTAAAAAAGAGGAATTTGTTGACTTTTTATACGAAAAGTATTTTCCACGTAATTCGAGGACCGTTAGGTAGGTGTCGATTTCCTGAGTACAACGACAAGTGGCACGACGTCATCGGACCTCGGATGATTTAGTTATCGGTCTAATTATGTGAGGGGTAAAATGGTAATTTGGACATTAAAGGGCAAAATGGTCATTGTGGGGCCTTAGGATCTGTGCCCAGTGATATATGGACATGTGGATGCCTTGAGGAAGTGAGTCCACAGAGAGTTGGACACCTGGCCCTCTCTGGATGTATGTAGAATCCTCTTCACCGTCTCTCAAATTTTGTCTTACATTTTAAATGATGATTGCATGACTTTGGGGGGTTAAACAAAAGAAAACAGAGCATGGGCCATGAGGAACTCACCCCACTATTTTGTTCAATCTTCAACCATGTTGCATACGTTGTGAAGGAAGCTGAGAGATTAGATGAAGGAGGAGGATGGTGGTTCTATCACGACGGGGCGCCGTGGACGGTGGTCACGACACCGTGAAAATAGAAAACAGAGGAATCTATAAACCTACCCAGTCAAACTCCCTTGATCCTCATCATTTGGCCGTAAGGAGTGAAGGAAACTTGGATAAGGAGATGGGACAAATGCAGTTGTAACCACGACAGTGCACGACGGCTGTGGTACGGTGAGTTTCTCTGGAAGTTTTGTTTAAATTCGAAATTGGTATTGTTAGTTGTAGGGCTTGTTGATCGATTATGATGCCTGGACCCTGTTTCTAATGGTTCCAGAGGCTGATTGGGACCAAAACCAGGACTCTAGGAGGTCGGGAATGGTAGCAGAACACGGTTGCACAACATTAGTTATACCTTGCATCGAGACGGTAAGTTTCAGGCCCTAACTTTCCATGTTAAATAGCTTAATGAAGTAGGAATGGAAGGACGAAACTAATGGTGGAAACAGAGGGGAAAATGGGTTGAAATTGGTTGAAAACCGACCACGTCGGTTCGAGCTGAACCGTGAACCGGTCGAACCGGGTTTACCCGAGGAAGAAGATTATTGGGTGCAGGCGCGTGGCTCCCACGTACAGCCCCTTTGGGAGCCGCGTGAGGGTACTTGGAGCCTAGTCTGGGGAAGTTGTCAACATGTGAAATGATGTAATCGATGTAACGAACATTTTGACACTGGTTTCGAGTCGATCAGACATCGTCTCGATATGTTTCGGGAGGTCCGAAGGTTTTAGGGCTCGTTTAAAAATAGCTAAAAATTCGGAAAAATTATAGGGTTTTAGTATGAATATTGTGAAGTAGTTAGTGACCTTATTATGGGATTTGGACAGGTTCGGGAAAGCCGGTGATATTGGATTAGCCGGGAATGGAGTAAGTGCACGCGTATCGAGGCAGCGACGTAACGGTCTGTGAGTGGACTTTGCTTTCGAACTTATGATACATGGATATATGTTTTATATGTTTTCTATACATGATTTCTATGTTTGTGAATTGATATTGATGATTTACGATTTTGCACGTATTTCGAGATTATTACGTATTTGCACGTTTTACGACTTTCTGATTTATATTGTGATTTGATCATGGTTTGATGATTTGATTTTGGGATTTGAAATATGATTTGATTTCAATGATTTATAACGGATTTTGGAAAGTGATTTTGGGCTTGAAGCCATGTTCATGTGATTTCGATAAACGAGATTTCAGTTTTGGAATCGGATTTTGAGAAGATGATTCTTGATTCGGTTTTGAAACTTGAAAGAGAAATTTTGGATTTGGGTTCAGGATGATGGTTCCGGATGTCGGCTTATGGAATCATTATTGCGAATTCGGATATGGATTTTCTAAGGTTTTTACATGATTGAAAAATAGTTTTGGGTTTAAAGACTCGGAAAAAGAAAACGGCTGGATCTGGTTTTGAGTTTAAAGACTCGATTGATTGACGTGGGAGGGCCCTGGATTGATATGTTTTGAGTTTAAAGACTCAGTTATTGTGAAATCCCCCGAGGCCTGTTGATTGCGTTTTGAGTTTAAAGACTCGTTGATATCTCGGGAACACCTGATTATGCGCATGGTTTTGAGTTTAAAGACTCGGGCGCACTTGAGATCCAGCAACTCGATTGGTTGATGCTTTTCACTGGTTTTTCACTAGTTTTTAGATGTTTTGGGCAATGGCCCGGCTGACTTGGATTTGATGAGTTTTGGGCAGAGTTCCAGTACTTCATGAGGATTTATGATTTTGGGCTGAGCCCTGGGTTTGAATTGCGAATTTGAGGAAAAAAAACATTCTGGTTTTCATTGATGGTTTTGGATATGAAATGGTTATGTGAATTGGTTTTCATATGCATGCATTGGTTTTGCGTGGAGGGTATAAATGTACTTTTCTATAAACGGTTTTCTAAACTTATCCCTTATTTTTGTCCACTCACAGTCTTTTGTGTTTTTGATACCCTCTAGGTTGATGCGGTACAGGCTGTGGTTAGAAAGACGGAGACATCACACACGTGTTCCACAGTAGATTCTGCGCGCTTTAGGAAGTCCGAAAGTTTTTGGACGGTTCGTTTGGGAATCCCTTGTCCAACTTACATGTTACATGGAGATTGGACGACGGATTAGCCTTCGTGTCACAAGTAAGTTAGATGGGAGCATGACTTAGCCCTTAATCCCGGGGGATTGGGGGTGGGTCGTGTCAGTTGACGCATCCGAAAAACTTTCACCACTTGACAGTCGTCAGTCGAAAACTGACATTATACTTACTTGTGGCTACACTAACCACCAACTTACTCAACCTGAGTATACATTTACCCGCACTTCACTTGACTTGTGTATGACTGGACCCACAAAAAATGTCGTGACCCAGTGCACAGTATCCAATGTCCAGTTCACGTCCTCAACTAAACCAATGGTATCGGGGCTAAGCTGAAAACCAACACGCTCACCAACGTACCTCTGGTATATCCCATATACGGTCACCAGGCACCACAAGCCTGCCCAGTATCGTACCTCGAACAACGTACCAGGTACGTACATCGATCCACTAACTAGCCTACAACCTAGGTCGTAGCCAATCACGTTTCAATTTTGGAGTCCATCTGTCCAATCCAGTACCAGACAGATCAAAACTCCAACTCATCATCCATTTTGAGTCCCATGGTCACCTGACCAGTAACACAATGTCTATTCTAACCACAAAATCCAATACATACCAATCCAACTCATGCCCACTAATCTAATCCTGGAATTCGGGACGGGTCGTTACATTTTCTAGGATCCTTGGTTGCATGTGGTATAGTCTCAAACTAACTTCAAGACCCATGATCAACCTTGGCTCCATGAGTTTTTTGGGTCTGTAGTGTCTTACCCTCTCCCTGTGTCATCATGTCTTCATTTTTGTCTAAGACTCTCCTTCCCTCTCTTCCTTTTTCTTTCTCTGGCCCTTTCTCCCTCATTTCTCTGGTTCCTCTCTTTCGGTCACCACTATTTGTGGGTTCTGCCATGCTTCACCGAAACCCCAAGTCCAAACACACACAAATATATATATATATATATATATATATATATAAGTAGTAAGTCGGTGACAAGAGATAAAAAGTGAGGGAAGGTGCTAGGAATTTCTAGAAACACCAAATAATATCTCACTAGCAAAATGGCCAAATGCCCCTCAAGTAAAAATTACCAAATACCTTTAGTAACAAAATTACCATATTGCCTTTGGCTAGTTTTGACCCGTATCATTTATTTCCAATGTCCAATTTCGATATGCTTCCTATCTACGGACTCAGGAGGTCAAGACCTTTGTAACGGTCCTTGTAGAACGTCCAATAAATACCCTGGTCAAAAGTCAACGTTTGAACTTTCGAGGCCAAAACCGTCAGTTACATATAATTTTTCAAATTTTATTTTCCTCGAATGCCTGGGTCGTTACAACCTAACCCCCCTCCCTTTAAAAGAAATTTTTTGAGTGAGGTTTCTTTGCAGTTACAGTTAATACACTAACGGGTTTCCTACCAGAGAATAGTTCCACTCTAAATTTCCATACCCAAATTGGACAACTGAGTTGCTTCCATGGTACTTAACTCAACGATTTCCTTTAAAAAAATCATACACACAACTTCGGAAGCTTGGAAATTAAGCTTGAACTTTGGGCGAAAGCTTGGAGCATCGGGTAGTGTTTTTGAGGTAAGTTTTTCTTGTTTTGATCCCATAGATCTCTTTCTCACATTGTTTAGATGAATTTCGAGTATTGGAACATTGAAAACAAACAAAGAATAAGGGATTTCGAACCGGGTTGGGCTGCTGGGTCGAATTTGAGTTGCAGACCCGGCAGGAGGTTGAAGAATGTACTGTAGCAATGTAACAACCCGTCTCGAGTTCACGGGATTAATTGAGGATTAATTAAGGATTATCGTGACTAATTGGGAATTAGTCTTGGATTTTCGGACGGTTCGCATAAAATGACAATTTTGCCCCTAAATTGGGTAAAATGTTGACTTTTGATCCGGAAGGTCAAATGCACGAGGACCGAGGACTGTTACATAGATCAAGACGATACGAGTCTGTAGACAGGCGACACGTCGGACTTCGTATGAGGAAGTTATGGTTCATGAAAGAAAAATGGCACTATTCATGCATACCGAGAAAATTTGACAAATGACAGTTTTGGATTGGGCTGAAATCTGGGGGGACCACTTGATGAGTGACAAGTGTCACCCATCTAATTGTCCCAAACCCCAATTTTTGGGATATTTGTTCATTCATCTTCTTCTTTGTTCATTCACACTCGAAACCCACACAACCCACCCCTACCACCACCTTTAGCTAAGACCAGAGAGAGTGGCTGGGATGAGTGAGAGACTGGAGATGACGTGGGAGGCAACAGGATCGTCGTGGACAGCGGAGGAAAACATAGAAGCCAGGTAACCCGCAAAACCCATTTTAGTTTAAATTTGGATTTTGAATTGTGAACATTTTGGGTTGTTCTTAACGCTTGGGTTGTGTTTATTGAGTCCATACGAGTGCCTGGGGATCAAAAAGGAAGAGGAATGATGGCTGGGCAGCTCAAGCAGAAAGCTTGAAGTTGGTTGTGCGGGTTCATGATCGAACATGTAAATTCTGGCCCATTTTTCATGATTTTGAGGTTGTAGGATTGTTTCTGGGTGGTAGACGAGGCTAGGGGTCCAAAAATGGTGGGAAATGATGGTCGGGGAGTGATAACCAGTCAGGTCAGGTCGCGGGTCCAGTTGACCCGATTGTAGGGGTCTCGGTTGACCCTCGAGAGGTAGAAAATGATGACATCATCAGGTGATGTCATCATCCTATCAGAGGTGTCAGGCCACGTGGCCAATCAAGGGCTACCACGTGGTAGCTGTCAGGTCCAGTCAGCACTAATAGGTGCCAGACACATGGACCAATCAAGTGCTGACACGTGTACGACCTGACAGGTGTCAGACCTGTCAGGCTAACTTTAGCGTGACGTCAGCCGTTAATTTTGACCGTTGACTGCTGACATCAGTATTGACTTTAGCCAACATTGACCAGGAACTTTGAAAGATTTCGACGACCTGAATCCAATGGTGGTGGTTTCAAGTCGATCAGAGATCGTTAGGTTCGTCAAATTGAGATTTTAACCTAGGGGATACGTGTCTAGGACACCTTGACCTTTTCGGGAGTTTTCAAGGTTCTTAATTAAGACTTATCTAGGTTGGTAGTGACTTCTAAGTATGTTTTGGATAGGTCCAGACGACCCAGAGGGTTTAGTATAGCCCCGAGTGACTTACGACACAGCTTGCAAGCGCGCAATAAGGACGGCCTGTGAGTGGAAACTTGCTTTCTAAGCATGATGCATGCATAACTGTAACGACCCGTCCTGAATTAGTGGGATTAATTAAGGATTCATGATGGATTAATGAGACTAATCGGGGATTAGATGAGGATTAACGGACGTTCAAGGCGAAATGACGATTTTGCCCCTAGAATGGGCAAAACGTTGACTTTTCGTTCAGACGATCAAATGGACTTTGATCGATGACTGTGATGTATTCGAGACATCACGAGTTCAAAGACACATGGCACGTTCAATTCCGACATCTGAGGAAGAAGTTGTGATGATCGGAAGTTCGGGGGTATTTTGGTAATTTGGTTAAAAATGGGCCAACGGTTGACTTTTGACCCGGGAAGTCAGATGGCCGAGGGCTAAGGACCGTTACGTAGATCAGGACGATACGAATCCGTAGACAGGTGGCACGTCAAATTTGGACGTTCGACGGAAAAGTTACGGTTCACAAAAATTCGAAAGTAATATTGCACGTTTTACAAGACTGGAACTATTTGGCAGCAAGTGGGGCCCAGATATTATTGGACAGGCCCAATGGATGAGTGACAAGTGTCACCCATCCATTGCCCATCCAAACCAACTCATGCATATCCCTTTTTCCCCTTCATCGATCATTTTCTTCATTCCAAACCCAAACCCGATCAACCTTCACCTCAAATCCAAACCCTTCAACCCTAGGACCATGATTGAGAGGCAAGAGAGTGAACTGAGGACCAGATGGATGTGGTGGCCGGCCAAGGGAGCGCCACCGTGGACGGCGGAGGAGGAACCCGTGCAAAGGTATCGGTTTTAACCGATTTTTCCATTTTTCAATTCTAATTATTATGGACCGTTTTTAATGATTGTATTGAATTAAATGGGTTAGTAGGAGTATGTTAAGATGATTTTGAGGGAGGTTGGAGGTTGACCCTGGGGAAGGTTTTGGAATAATTGGACCGTGAAGAAATGTTAGACTGGTCGGGTTTTGAAGGTTTTAGGGGATTTGATTTATAGTTTTAAGTTCCTAAGATCAAAACAAGAAGATTAGGATTGATTAGGGAGGAAAACGTCGAAAATTGGACCAGGTAGGAGCCTGGACCGGTCACGTTGGTCCAAGTTGCAGAGAAAATCGAACCGACCCGATCAGACCAGTTGGATGAAGGAAGAAGAAGGACTATGCATGGGCACGTGAAGCCCACGCGCAGGCCAATCCCAGGGCGCGTGCGGGCGCGTGAGGAAGAATTTGAAGGTGGTTCCAACATGTGAAATCATCTATTCGATGTAACGAACATTTTGGGACTGGTTTCAAGTCGATCGGACATCGTCTCGATATAGTTTGGGCTGTCCGAAGGTTTCGGGGGGGCGTTTAAAAATAGTTTAAAATCCCGGAAAATTAGGAGGCTTTAGTGAGGGGTTAATTAAGTATTTAGTAACCCTATAAAGTGATTTGGACAGGTTTGGAAGTCCCGGAGACGATGATTGACCCAGGAGAGCCGTATTACACGCGTATCGAGGCCACAACGCGGACAGTCTGTGAGTGGACTTTCTTTCTAAAATCAATGCATGCATAAATGTTTTATATATGTTTTAATGTATGTTTTGTGATGCCTTGAGTGCATTTCGATGTGTGTTTACGTATGGGCACGTACTTTGAGGTTTTCGGGTTTTATACATACTTATACGCGCTTACGCTTTCAGTTTTCATGAAATGGTTTTGAAAAGGTAAAATCGGGCATGAGACCCATTTGGATTTGGTTTTGACTCAGGCATAAGACCCTATTGACGACCCGTAGGTCTAAGTCGTGGTCGCGACAGGTGCTGTGTGCACCGCGACGGACGATTGAAGCTCGCCTCCGGATTGAGATGTTTTCCTTCCGGAGAGGTCACGATGCACGTCCCGTTTTTGAGCAGCCACTGGAGGCTAAAATTTGGAGTGACGATTTAGAGGATCGATCGGTGACATGTGCACCATAGTCTCGAGATGGTCGCTTCAGTGATATGTTCACGGCGAAATACCAGGATTGAGCGCAGTCCTAAATTGATGGTTGCACTCATCGCTATGATCGGGATCGTGACTGACCCTGAGATATCTGGCTCGATGCCCAGTTGATTTACAAGTTCGGGCTCGAGGCCCAGTTATTGTGAAATCGGGCTAGAGGCCCTGTTGAGTCTTATGTTCGGGTAGAAGGCCCAGTTTATTTGTGTTATCGGGCGTGAGTCCCGCTTTATGGTTTTGTATACTGGTATGTATATACCCTCCTTACGAGGTGATTGATTGGTCTCCTCCAGACGTCGACCTGGAGAGTCACGATCCACAGACCAGAGTGGGTATCCCCATAGGGATCTCGTTCCAAGAGTGGGCGTTATGATGTGGTCCCGGACCAGATTCCGGAGAGATGATCGGACTAGGTTCGAAGATGAGCCTCCCAGATGGAGAATTCCTGGGAGAAGACTCGGAGTGAGACCCCAAGTAGTATGCATACTTATATATAGAGACATCGTGACTATATCGGGGATGTGTTCCCTAGGGGCTGTGTGCCCCGAGTTGGCATCTTCTCCGGAAGTGCCTAGGATTGGTTATATATGTATATATGTATATGTGTACGAGATTTCACTGAGATGGCGTTGGGCTGAGACCCATGCGTATTGGTTTTGGGCTGAGACCCTTATGAGATAGTTTTGGGACGAGTTCCCACGTGTTTTGGTTTGGGCGGAGGTCCTATGTATTGATTGACGGATTTCGGGCCAAGGCCCAAATGGTTTGATGGTTCATGACGGTTTATGGGGACTGGGCATGAACCCTAGAAATAGTTTTTGAATGCATGCATATGTTTTTAATGAAGGGAATAAAGGTTTTTTATGAAATGTTTTTATAAAATATTTGTTTTGTCCACTCACATCTTTTGTATTTTGAATGCCCTTCAGGTTGATCGCGGATGCGGCTGTAGCAGAGAAGAGACATCACATTCCTCCTTCGGATCCTGGCGTACTCTGATAGCCCCAGTTGGGCAAAGGACGGAAATATCCCTGGTCTGACACTTCATGTCAGACGGGAGCAGGCACGTCCCATACTAATCCCGAGGGATTTGGGACGGGTCCTGTCAATAACTGTTTTATATGTTTTATATACATGATTTAAGATGCCTTGAGTGCATATGATTGTGGTGTTTTGGTATTTTCGTATACATGTGGTATTGCACGTATTTAAATGATTTATGCTTTATGATATACCTGGCCTAAGGATTTTATATATGCTTGTGGTTTCAAATTATTTGAATAATAAAAGGATTTCGGATTTGGAAATATTATCTCGGGCTTGAGGCCCAATTGATTTACGAGATATTGAGCTTGAGGCCAAGTTGATTTATGAGATATTGAGCTTGAGGCCCAGTTGATTTACGAAATATTGGGCTTGAGGTCTAATTGATTTACGAGATATTGGACTTGAGGCTCAATTGGTTATGATATCGGGCATGAGTCCCAGTTGTGGTTTATAAATAAGATTTCGAGTTTGAAACCCTATGGCAATGAATTGGGCTGAGACCTTATGAGATTTGGTTTTTGGATTTGGATATGGATTTGGATTTGGGCTGAGTCCCTATGATATTTGAATTGGATCGGATTTAATGAATCCTGATTTTGTGGAAATGGTTTATGGAAGTTATATCTTGGGTTGAGACCCTGTTGAAATATTTATAAATGGTTTTACGATGGGTTTCCGCTGGTTTGATTTCATTTTTTCATTATACCATCCTTATGAGTGGTTGTCTCCTCTAGACGTCCCGTAGTATCTTGGAGTAGTCAAGGAGCATTGCCTGAGAGGGGCCGCTCTACGGAGAGGCTCAGGATCAGGATTGATATGGATCGATATACCCCAGGCAGTGATCCGTGAGACACATCCTATTATGGTACTACCCCAGACACTAGTGGACCCTCGGACTTGAGACCCCAAGTAACATGCGTAGCTTTAGAACCGTGACAATATTGATTAGACATATGGGATGCCAAGGATTGGTATATTTCATTTTATTGGTTTTGGGTAGAGACCCTAAGGGTTTAGTTTTTGGGCTGAGATCCTACTATGGAAATGGAAATGATTGAGAAATGTTTTTCCTTGTGGTTTGATTTGAGAAGCATTTTTCACTAGTTACGGCTTTGGAAGCCTTATAATTGAGTTCGAAGAAAATTTTGTGATAGCTTGTTTTCTATGCATGCATGCTTTTTAGTGAAGGGTATAAATGTCTTTTCGGAAATGATTTTGTAAACTGTTTATTTTCGTCCACTCACAGCTTTACCCTTTTTTTAATACCTTTCAGGTTTATTGCGGATATAAGCGGTAACAGAGACAGAGACATCACATGTTGCCATAAATCCTAGCACACTCTGGTTGCCCTAAGAGGGTTTAAGTGTATCCCTGGTCTGGCACGAGGTGTCAAATGGGAGCATGGCATATCCCGCATTAATTCTGGGGGTATTGGGATGGGTCGTGTCAAGCAAGCTCCTAGGCACCACACGCACAAGGGTTGTGATGGCAAGTGAGGGCGCGTGCCACCTTATCTTGAGATTCGGTCAACATATGTTTTGACGTTTTCGATATTAAGAACCAATTGGTGCAAGTTTCGAGTCAATTGGACATCGTTTTGGTCTAGTTTCAGGTGTTCGAAGTGTTAAGTGTAGGTTTTTAATTCATATTTAACCCCCACATGAAGGGATTTAATTGTAAGATTATTTAGAACGGTAATGACCCTTAGTGGTGAGCAATAACCTCGAGTAATCAATTGCCTAGGAACAATAACCTCGAGTAATCAGCTATGTGAAACACCTCGAGTAATCAGCTGCCTGGAAACAATAACCCTGACTAATCAGCTGCGTGAAACACCTCAAGTAATCAGCTGCCTATAAGCAATAATCTCGGATAATCAGCGGCTTAGGAAACACTCCGAGTAATTAATCGCCTGAGAACAACAACCCCAAGTAATCAGCTATGTGGGAAATACCCGAGTAATCAGTTGCTTGGGAATAATAACCCCAAGTAATCAGCCACTTAGAAAACACCCCGAGTAATCAGCTGCCTAGGAATAATAACCCTGAGTTACCAGCTGCTTGGGAAACACCCCAAGTAATTAGTTTCCTAGAAAATACCATATCGTGGCCTCCCCGGGAACGAGTCTCCGCATGATTTACTCACCTCTGGGATATTAGATCCTGGCCTCTTGGGATTTAGTCTCCATGGGATTTACTCACATCTAGGTATAATTCTATATCACAATGATGGCTATAGTGGAAAACATTTACAGCATCAATTACTTGCAAAACACATCGTTTGACACAAAATCCAAGATCCTTACATTTCCAAACCGGGCCTAAGCCCAAAAAACTATATCCACAAAATTGTAAAACTTGTGTTCAAAAACCATATCCTAAATAAATATTCTAAATTTGAAAAATCACCAAATAAACATTTAGAATCATTTATTCAGACCATTACAATCCAAATCACGCAATAAATTATTTAAAACATTTAACCATACATGAATCACAGTTTAGAAAACAAATGTCCACTCATCATGTATTCAAATAATCTCAATCTCACGCTATACACTTTTCTGAAACCCTGGGACAATGTTACTTGGTTTGCTCTAATACCAAATTGATAAGACCATTCCTATAATCATTTTGATAACCATGCAATGTGCTGTTCCCGTCAACTAATTCAAGATTCTTGAATAACCCTTGGGTTCTACAACATAATATGATAACCTGTCAGACAAGGGATGTACGCCGACCTTCTCTAACTCATCTTCTCATTATACGAACCAAACATAGTTCTAGGGTCACCATCCACACCAGCCCACTAACCCCAACGAATAGTGGAACCCGATACTTAAGCTCCTTTTGAGCCCTAAATTGACATCCTTACTCCCCTGGCTTTTTCTAAGCCTTAAGCTAATACCCCGGTTCTATCGGACCTCAATCCGACACCATAGCCATTCAAAGAAATCATTATTCAAACTCCTAAACCTTTGGGAGTTCCATAAGCACCTTAATTAGTAACACTATCATTTCAAACACTCAGTTCTACCTCTAAACGATGTCTGATTGACTCAAAACCTGCACTAATAGGGTCGTAACCTCTAAAATATAAAATGTCATGTTGACTGAGATTGGAGGAACACTACCACACCTCACCACGAACCTATAGATGACCAGGCGTCACTCCTCTATGCGTTGACGTGTCTTACGTGCTTAGGTGGGGTCATCCTCTACCTTCAGCGGAGGTTTGCAACTAGGTCTTGACCCAACGACAAGAATTGGTCCTAATTCTTCCGTTTCTTGACCAAATTCAACACACCAAGAACCAAAATTCATCTATTCATTTCTAGAAACTTAAATATGACCTTAGAATTTGTAAATAGTACCTAGATAAAACGGAAATTGAGCTCAAAGTTTTAGGCTTCTGTGTTTCCCTTACTTTGCCATCCATGCGAGCCTTCCACCCCTAGAAACTTTCAGTAGACAAAAGAAGGACGTAAGGAAGCTATTTCTATCCTCTAACTGAGTAAAAAATGACCTGAGTATGGTTGAGGAGATGGGCTGGATTTTTCGATGCTTTTCCACCGAACTAGAGTTCCTTGCATAAACCTTCCTTTGTTCATGTTCAGTCCTCCCAACAAAACTATGGTTTTCTAACCACGAGACTTTCTCATTCCATAGAGCTATACCAACCTACCTAGACAGACAAATCAAGGAGGAATATCGTGATCCTTTTTCCTTCTCGGTTCCATAATACATAAGGGAGATGATGACTCTCCACTTCACACACACATGTGACACTTGCCATGTGACGACCCGAAAATTCAAAAAAGTTAATTTCAAAAATTTGAAAAGGGAAATGACGTTTTTGCCCTAACAACTGTGGTGGTCATAAGTTAACTTTTTGTTTGGGTTACTTTTTGTATGTTTTTCAAGGACCATTGTGTAAGTCTCGAAACACTGAGTTCGTAGATAAGCGACACATCAAAATCAAAGGTTGAACAAGGACGTTATGAGTCTAAATTGTTTAGGGGCATTATCATAATTTTGGACCTTGAAGGGCAATTTAGTCTTTTATGTGTTTTGATATGAAGCACCATAGGTTTTGCAGAATTGGTGACATGTGTCACCACAGCACATGGATAGGTGGCACGGTGTGTACTGATGTTGTATTGATCATTTGAAATAATAAATTCTTGTGCGTGTGTTTGTTCAAGTTGGAACCAAAAAAATGAAAGACCAAATTGATTGATCCTTCAGCCACTCGAGAGACAACACCCAGAGAGAAAACAGAGAAACTGAGAGAATAAAGAGAGAAAATAAGAAAGGGATGAAGATTGAGAACCCAGACTCGAAAACAAACCCAGAATTACCCAGAAACCTGAAATCCATTATGTTAAATCCTTAAACTCGAATTATGGTTGGTTGATTAATCACTGAAATTGAAGTTAGCATCATGTTATTTAGTCATTGGCGAGTAGGAGTGAGTTGTTAACACACATAAATGGACACAGGGAATGTAACGACCCGTCCCGAATTCTGGGATTAGATTAGTGACTAATCACGATTAGTGAGATTAATCGGTGATTAGTGGGATACTTTCGGACGAACGATGCTAAATGATCGTTTTGCCCCTAAGCGTGGGTAAAACGTTGACATTTCATTCTGGCGGTCAAATGGACTTTGACCGATGACTGTGGCGTAGTTTGGGACGTCACGAGTTCATAGAGAGGTGGCACGTTCAATTCCGACATTCGAGGAAGATGTTATGACGTTCGGAAGTTCAAGGGCAATTTGGTAATTTTGTTAAAAGAAGGCAAATGGGTGATTTTGGACCAGGAGGTCCGATGGCCGAGGGCTAAAGACCGTTTCATAAATCGAGTCGATATGAATCCATAGATAGGCAGTACGCTGAAATCGGACTTCGAACAGGAGAGTTATGGGTCACGGAAGTTCGATTTCACTATGCATGTATATCGAGGCATTGATAAGGTGGCTCATTCTGATTGAGCAGATATTTTAGGTGGGACCCATGGATGAGTGACAAGTGTCACTCATCCCATTGCCCTAAACCCCTAAATTGTGGATCTATATATTAAAATATTAATATTCCATTATTTTATAATTTTATTTATTTCTTACCTCAAATCTCCACCCTCCATCTCACCCATTCCCATCATCCTAGACGTCCAAACTCTCTCCCTCACACTTGAACACCAGCCAACACCCTCTCTATTTTCTCACAACCCGAACAATCCATTTTCTTCCTTTCCATGTTAAGCAAACACACACATATCCTCACCACCTTCCCTAAGCCGTGTCTGACTTTGGTGGCTCCTGGAGGAAACATTGAGGAGGAGGTGAGGCGTGGACGGTGGCGTTGACGATGAGAGCCGACACGCACGGTGGGTGGAGAACCGAGGAGGTAGGTTTTAGTTTAAATTTCGAAACTCGGGTTTTGTTGGGTTTTGATCGAAACTAACGGCTGGGTTATACTTCTGGGGGTATGGTGAGGTGAATGGAATCAATTTCGAGGCGTAGGATCGTTGGGAAGGACGGTGAACGGCAGAGGAAGTCACCGTCACCATTGTCGACGTATGGAGGTACGATTTTCCTTCGAGTTTTGGTGTTTTTAATAACTAAAAAGATAGGAAATGAGATTAGGAAGCTTTAGGGATTAAAATGAGACAAAATGGATTGAAAATACGAAGGTTATAGCCTTGAACCGGTCCAGACCGGTTCGACCGGTTCAGGACCAGTCGAACCCGGTTCAGCCTCTTGGAGAAGAAGATGAATAGTGCCCACGCGTGGGCTCACGCGCAGGGGATTCCTTGGGCGCGTGTGGGCTTGTGACCAACATTTTGGGGATGTGTTCAATATGTGAAATCATCTATTCGATGTAACGAACATTTTGGGACTGGTTTCGTGTCGATCGGACATCGTTTCGATAGGTTTCGTGGTGTCTAAAGGTTTAGGATCAACTTTAAAAATAGTTAAAAATTCGAAAAAATTACGGGGCTTTAGTGAGAGGTTAATAAGGTAGTTAGTAAACCTCTAAAGTGATTTGGACAGGTTTGGGAGTCCCGGTGACGACGATTGGCTCGGGAGAGCCGTATGGCACGCATATCGAGGCGGCAGCTTGGACGGTCTGTGAGTAGACCTTGTTTTCTAAATTGGTGCATGCATAAATGTTTCTTATATGTTTTAATACTTGTTTGGTGATTCCATGAGTGCATTTGAGTGTGGTTACGTATTGGCACGTATTTCAAGGTTTCAGACTTATACGGTGCCAATACGGGTTTGTATTTTCTTTGTTGGTTTAAATGAAATAATTTTGGATTTCAAAAGGATAAATTCGGGCATGAGGCCCATTTGGTTTTATCTTGGGCATGTGGCTCTATTTACGACCTATGGGTCTGAATCGTGGTCGCGGCGAGTGCTATGTGCACGGCGACCGACGATATGACGCTTGCCTCCGGACTAGGACATGTTTCTTCTGGAGAGGTCACGATGCACGATCTGTTGTCGAGCAGCCAATGGAAACTCGACTTCGGAGTGCTGGCGGTTCAGAATATCGATCGGTGATGAGTGCTCCATAATCTAGCGGTAGTCGCGTCGGTTGATTCGTTCACGGCGACATACCAGGATTGAGGGCGGCCCTGGATGGATGGTTACACGCATCACTAGGATCGGAGTCGTGAGTGACCCTGAGATATCAAGCACGATGCCCAGTTGAGTCATGTGTTCGAGCACGAGACCCAATTACTTTCCGTTTATGATTTCGGGTCGGGGACCCTAATGGATTTCCAGATTCATGACGGTTTATGGGGACCGGCATGAACCCTTGAAAGGTTTTATGGTTCATGACGATTTATGGGAACCAGCATGAACCCTTGAAAAGTTTTTATGATTCATGACGGTTTATGGGGACCGGGCATGAATCCGTTGAAAAGTTTTAAGGATGATTTCGTTATATATATATATATATATATATATATATTCATATACCTTCCTTTACTTGGATTGTCTCCTCCAGGGAGGGTCGTTGGCCTGGGTGGATCCCGAAGTAGTCACGGAGCACTGACTTGGTAGAGTCGCCCCTGTTGGGTGCCTTACTCTCAGGAAGGCTTGGATCATAACCTCAGGGATGGTCATTGGTCTACGGACATTGACCTTGGACCTTGAGAGACTTGGGCTTGAGACCCCGGGTAGCACGCGCGTAGCTTTGGAAACCGTGACAGGATTAGTTGTGTGAATTATATGTATGTATGATATATGATATATGATATGTGATGTGTACATGTTTTGGGCTGAGTCCCGTATGGATTTGGGCAGTGGCCCGTATGCTTGGTATCTTTATGGATTTGGGAAGTGGCCCGTGTGGTTGGTTCTTTATGGTTCTTTCGGTTATGGTATTGGACTTAGTTCCCACCTATGGTTCTTTTAGATAAATGGTTTTCGAATGCATGCATGTTTTTTAGTGAAGGGTACAAATGTCTTTCTTATGAAATGTTTTTATAAACTCCTTATTTTATCCACTCACAGCTTTTAATGTTTTGACTGCCCTTCAGGTTGACAGCGGATGTGGACTGTAACAGAGACCGAGATATCACATACCTCCTCCGGATCCTGGTGTACTTTGATAGCCCGAGAGGGCAAATGTTGGAAATTTCCCTTGTCTGACACTTCGTGTCAGACGGGAGCAGGGTCGTCCCGCGTTAATCCCGAGGGGATTGGGACGGGTCCTGTCAGGGAAGCTTGGGTTGAAGGATTGGAAAAATGGTTGAAATCATTGATATTGATCATCTATTTTGGGTAAGGTTTTCATGAAATTGAAGTCACATATCCTCTTCTGGGATTGATTAGATGCGACTTGATGGTTCAAACATAAGAATTGAAGGATATCAAATCGAGTCGTGAAACCGGGTCAGATGACCCGTTACACAGGGAAACGGGTCAAAAAGATGATGAACAGTACTAGGCGCGTGGGCTTCACGCGCAACTGCTTGCGGCGGCGAGTGAGGGTGCGTGAGCGGGACTCTCGAGGTATGGTCAACATGTGTTTTGATGGTCTCGTTGTAACGAACATTGTGAAACAGGTTTCGAGTCGATCAGACATCGTTTTAGTATAATTTTGCATGTCCAAAGCGTTGTGTGTACGTTTTTAATACGTATTTTATCTGCAAAAAATTAGGGGATTTGAATAAGATATTATTTGAGGTGTTAGTGACCCTTAGTTAAGGTTTGTGACAGGACTAGTGATTCCTGGAATTACGGAGGAGCGTATGACTCGGAATCAAACCGCATGGACGGTGTGTGAGTGGGCGTTTGTTTTATAAACTATTATGCATGCATAGTTAAATGTTTTATGTGATTTATTGCATGATTTGATTGCAATGATTTGAATAATGATTTGAGGTCATTACTTGATGATTTGGTGGACTTAAATGTCGGTTTCTGAACGATATTACGGATTTGCATAAAAATAGTATTTTGGACTTGAGACCTTGTTGGAGTCAAATTGTGTTTGAGGCTTAGGCCCGAGATTCTGATTGTGGATTTGGAGTGATATGTGATGTGACGTATTGGGATGAAGTTTGACATTGAGTTGTGATGTGAATGTGTTCCTTGAGATGCGTGATGTGAATTGTAATTGTGTGATGATTGTGTTGTGTTGACTGAATGTGAGTCTCGGATGTCAAGCCCAGCGCTCTAGTTCCTGAGACTATGTGTGATAATTGGGACGTCAAGCATAAGGCTCCAGTTCTTAAGCAAGTGTGTATGTGATTGCCTACCGATAGTGCCCTTATGATGTGATGAGTAATCTTCCTCGAGATGTGTGTTGATAGTTTGAGTGGTTTGATATTGATTTTGTATTAAGATATTTTATGATAATTCTTAGAAATGGATTTCAAGAAATGTGGGCCACAGGCTTATTGTGAATCCCACAGGTTGTAATGTAATATGATTTGAAATCCGGTTGTTCATATTTTACTCTATGCATGCATCTTTTAAGTTAGAGGGAAAAGAGTTCGTTTTCGAAATATATTTTCAAATGATGTTATATTTGTCCACTCGCACTTTTTATGTTTTAATGACTTTCCAAGTCGTGGCACGCAGATCGGATTTGATTGAGAGGTGGAGGCATGAGTAGGAATCAATTCAATTATCCTTTGTCTAACAAGTGTTAATGGTATTTTCGGAACTTCAGTTGACTTGTCGAACGAGAGTAAAACTAGACACGATTATTAAAATCCTTTTGGGACGAGTCCTGTCATATCACCTTGTAAGTCAACTAGCAACAATATGTTGACCCACCAACATCAATCAACTGAAAGTACTAAAATACCTATGCTCTCCTAATTTACCAAAATGCCCCTTGTCATTTAGACCTGTAACTTTTTCATATGGTCTACATTTTTCGCGTGTTGCATATCTACGAGCTTGTGAATTCAAGACTCACGCAATGGTCTAATCAAGACTCTCAAGAAGTTTTCCAAATTAAAATTGACTTTTGAACCTTTCAAACGAATAAGGGTAAATATGTCCATTTTTTGAAATTGCAAAATTTTTTGGGACGGGTCATTACAAATAATATGATAGTAATAATAATAGTTGTTGTAATAATAATGTAGTAATATTTCATTAGACTCGGGGCGCAAAATAATATTTCATTAATACTAATAATAATAATAATAATGATAAATGAATATCTGAGGGTAAAATTGTAATTTTTCCTTTCATACCAAAGAAAAAGAAAAAACAAGGATTTATAATAATATTGATTATATATATATATATATATGAATATGTAAGGGTAAAATTATAATTTTACTATTCACACAATAAAGTAAAAAATAAAGGCAAAAAGTCACAACACTATTGTTAAATAGTGATGAAAATGACTTAGTAATATTCTATTAGACCTAAAAGTATGGGATAATACCTCAAATTGAGTAATAATAATAATAATAAAGATAAATGAATATTTAAGGGTAAAATTGTAATTTCACTATTCATAACAAAAAAAGAAAAAAAATTAAGGCTTATAATAATACAGATAAATGAATGTGTAAAGGAAGAATTGTAATTTCACTTCACAACAAAGGAAAAAAAAAAAAAGAGCAAAATAGTCAAATTACTCTTAATGAATAGTGAAACAATTATAAAGACGATTAAATAATGACTCTAACAATCACATAATAATAATAATAATAATAACACAAATAAATGAGTATCCAAAGGTAAAATTGTAATTTTATTATTCATAACGAAGAAAAAAAATAAGAATTTATATTAATAATGATTGTAATTTTTATAAAAATAATAATGATAAATTAATATTTATGGGCAAAATTTTAATTTTACTATTCACAATAAAGAAAAGATGAAAAGATAAAATATTTAAAATACTACCGATGAATAATACTTAGTTTTAGTATAAAGTAGCAAGTGGTGCCCGCGCAACGCGCAAAGTTTTCCATTTGGTTATGAAGAAGCATGTTGAAACTGTTAAGTGTCATTGAAAATCAAATACTAAAAGAAATATGATATATGCATCAAAACCAAACCTACTTTACAAAATGATTGAAGGATGAAAATTCCTGTTATTCAGTGCAAGAATATACAAGTAAACTGCATTAACTCGTGAGTATTTCAATCACACAAATTACACAACCATTTCAAATTATGAAAATCCTCAATTTCTTCCAATAAAAAACTATCAAAAATTAAAAATTGGTAACTGATCCTACCACGAACTAAGCAAACAGAACTCTACAAACGTACAATAAAACAATATAATAGAGAACATCAAATGAAGACTACAATTTTATGATTGAATGTCACCAACAGTGGCTGGCCACCACAATTTGAACAATGTTATGATGGATTTTCGAAAATCTAAATTAGATTCATGTTTAAGATCTAAAGTAGATGGGATCGATGATATAAATAATGCTTGCTTGCAAATTGAACAGAAGTTGAATTTGAGATTGATATTTTACATTCAACTAAATAATGAAGCAATTGTTGACTTATAATAAGAGTTGGCCTTACAATTGGAGAATTTAGCTAAGATTTTTTCGGTTATGAAGCTCAAGGCGCATCTAGGATATGTACCTAGCTATGTCTCTCCCAAGCCATTAACTATTTGTATTTCCATCAAGAAGGAATGAGGCAAACATTCTAATGACTTAAGACACTTAAGTCCAATACGAAGTATACCTCTGCATAAATCTATGAACTTGGACAAGGGATTCGTCATGTGAATGACAAAAGCATAATCATAGCAAATAATTTCTTAAATCAATATAGTCATACAAATATTTTCATGATCCAAGTTACCTTTCTGTAACTAACAAATGCCCAAACATATTAGGAATATGTGAATAAACAACCAAAGGTTATAAGTTCAATTTCTAAATCCATAATATGAATCTGAAAGATCTCTGAGCAGCATACATAAGTAAATGTAAGATCTGAGAATGTGTTCAAAGCAATGAGAAAAAGAAATTAAGAACATTTCAATTTAAAAGAAAAGAAGCTACAATTTACATTAATAAAAGTAACTATTAATTCATGAAATAAACAATGATAATCAATGAAATTATATTGGTAAAGCTCAAAATAAAAGCAAATGTAAAAGGAATAGGCAAAGAATTACCAACCTATTAGTGAGTCAGTCTTCTGCCACAAGGTGAGGGCTGAATTCACTTCAACTAAACCATCTAGCAATTGGATAACCTACAGACCCAAGGGGGAAAAACAGTAAATCAATGTTTATCAATTTAATAAATAAACAAAGAAAAAAGAGTTTAAAAAAATGAGGAATCACACATTAAATAAAACTGAAAGATAAAATAAAAAACAAAACAAAAAAGACCAATTGTTGTAGTGTACCACTATATAAAGTTTTATAATGTAACATTACACAATTAATAATAGTACATAATTCACTATGAACTAAATATAATTTAAACAGATTCATAAAGATCTGAAAGAAAATGCAAATGACAATTTACATAGCATGAAAAATGAATTTTTACCCAAAAAATAGCCAAAACCCAGCAACACTTTCCTTCAAAACCTTCTTCCTCAATCTTTCCAAAGAACCAACATCGAAAAGAATCAGCCTACAAAATACATCCCAATAAACTAACTGAAGTATCAAATAACTAAAATCAAAAGTCTTTTTCATGTGAATGATAAAAGCATAATCAGAGCAAATGATTTCTTGAATCGATACAGCCATGCAAATATTTTCATGATCCAAGTTAGCTTTTCTATAATTAACAAATTCCCAAACATAAAACAAAAACACAAACATTAAGTGGGTCCAACAGATATTATCTGAAATGGAAGATCCATAATGAAGGTACAAAATCTCAAACAAATCTTGTAAGTAATCTAGCTAAGTAATGAATTTGGTCAATAAAATTATCAGTGTGAAATGGCGAATTGGTTTCAGTGTCATATGCAGCTTAGGTTCAAAAGTAAACTACATGAGTGTCATATGTACCACCGCTCTCGATAGGTGTCTGCAAATCATAACCCAAATATGGCGGTGCAGATAAATCCTAAACAAAAACAACTATGTAAGAAAAATTCTTATTTTGAGCAACATCTATGTGACACACTCATTAATTCTAGGTATTTGAAATTATTGTGTCACTAACACAATTCAGCATTGGCAATGTCTTGCATATTAAACATCAAAACAGAAATCAGCATTGGCAATGTCCTACTGATTACACATCAAAACAAAAGGCGTACTTTACAATTCCATAAATAAATCAAATTCAAAATCAAAATAGAAGTAGAAGTGACTGATCTGGAAATTTTCTGCATGCAATGAGATTTACATAAAAAAATTTACAATATACGATACATGATTCAATATTTTTGTTCCATCTAACTAGCAACAGAGTCTGCCAATTTGATGTATTCAAGAGATTATACACAAAATGATATAGATCAAATGTTAGACATCGTACTTTTCAGCGCATACTTTGATCCACAAAATACAATGAAGAAAATATATGCATAATTCAATGTATTAGTTCCTTCTAAATAACAGTAATTCAAGATGATACACAAAATGGTCAGTTAAGATATGTAATTAGTTAAGCTAACTGAAACGATAAGATAATGTGATACCTTAGCAACTTTGTAGACGGAAAGGGCCCCCTCTACTGGCCTCCTTGTGGTCGTCGCTAGTCTTGAACTCAGCAAGATAACGATGGTAATCTCCCTTCATCTTGCGATAGAAGACTCCAAGATACATACAAATATTATAACTAATAAAAAAAAAAAATCAATGACAGAAGGTGCTGCCCCAATATTTCAAAGTTGTTCATTTGAGAAATAAGCTCAAGTGGTCCTTACATTTGCATGTGAAATTAAAGTAATTTGACATAAACCTTATCTGATTCTTGCTCAACCCAAGATAAAGTTGCCAAATAAACTGTAGGAACGTGAAAATCAAAATTAAGTAATAAATAAAATGCACATAAATCAATTATTTCATCAAACTCCAACGAAAAAAAATTCTACATATAAAACCCAACAATTTAAAGAATTATGGAACACCAATAAAGATCTGAAAAAAATACAGTCAACAATTTAAATAGCATGAAAATAAAGCTTACCAGAAAAATGCCCAACCCTAAACCCTAAACCCTAAACCCTAAACCCTAAACCCTAAAACTTCTTCCCCAATCTTTCAAAAAAAAAACATTGAGAGAATCAACCTACACAATCCATCCCAATAAACTAACTGAAGCATCAAATAACTAAAATAAAAAGTCTTCTACATCGATTATCATCCAGCATGAATAAAAGATTAAAATTAATTGAATAACAAAATCCCAGAAATGTTTGCTCATAATGAATTAATAAAATGCGCTATAAATTCGTATGATGAAGATTTCATACCAATGGGTTTTCCATTAATTTCAATATCGAAGTAAACCTTGTGGGTCACTTGCTCCAAATCCTCCCCCCGCAACATATACAAAACAGCTAATGATATGTGAAATTAGCTAATGAAAACATTTAATTCTTATTTACCTTCATAAGCAACAGCAAGAACAACCCAAGGCGGTTGTGCTGGATGACGGTGGAGAAAAATAAAAGCAGCGAGATTTCAGCAGGCCGCGTCTACATCTGATAAGCCAAAAAAAAAATCAAAGAATTGATTAAAAAAATGTAACAAACCTAACCATTAACTGAAATAAAGAGTGGTTGCAAAGAGAAAAACAAAGACGAACGAAAACCTTAACTTTGGATGATCGAAAACGGAGATTAAGTCGATGAAGGCTAATATCGTTCTTGTTCGACGCATGAATTTGGCACAAAAATAAAGAGCAGATGCGAAGAGAAAAGTAGGAAAAAAGCACAAAACAACCAAAAGACTTGTGATCGCTCAAAGACAATGATGGGTGATTCAAGGCTGGAACAATAATAAAAGATCAGATTAATTGAAGCAAGGCTTAGATGCTTGCTAGGTTTGCATTGCTGGGCTTGGTCGAAATGCGACTGTGGAAGAGAAAGCAACAAAATTAGTAAACCAAGCATTAAAACCCTAACTTTAATCCCTAAGGGCAATATGGGGAAATCACTATTCATACATTGTTCCGTGAAGAGTGCATCCGACACACGAGTTTTAGTAGATAGTAAATATATATAATATATATTATACAATATATAATTTTAAAGTGTATTTTATATGATAAGCCTAAATAAAAAAAAATATAATATAATAATATATATAATATATAATTTTTAAAATGTATTTTATATAATAAGCCTAAATAAATGCTTAAACATTCATCCTCCTGAAGCCCTGAGTGTACTTTCCACGCGCCACCATAAACAGTAGTGATATCCACAGGACCCTACAATATTATACTGGAACACTCCAAGAACGAGGAATTAGTAATGTTAACGACGGGACCCACCTATGATCCAATATTAATCAAACCCAGTCAAACGGCTAACGGCTTCGCTAAATCCTTTAATCCCTTAATCCCATTTTGATTCCTAATCATTTCTTTGGGCTCTCTCTGACCGCTTTAATGGCTTCCCTGAGTTATTTTCCATGTACCGCAAAGCCCACCCCACATCTATCCCCAAACCAAGCTGATCATTCACACAGATTGAACTTAATTTCACGAAATCATCCACTTTCGGCATCTGGGTTAGTCAATTTTCAACATGGGTCGATCAAAAGGATGAGTGTCATCAGAAGCTCGAACCAATCCAAAGCTGTGGCTGGTAAAAATTTGGATGAGTTTTTTTTCCCTGTAATTTTTTGTGTTTTTAACGAAGATGACATTTTTGTTTCAGATTCTAGCATTCAAGTCTCTGATGTTCCATTGCTGACTTGCTCGGAGGTCATTTTCGTTTCCCGTAAATGTTCTTATACTATAATGCTCCTTAAAGTTCTTTGCTTGCAGTAAAAGTTAGACAAACTACATTGAAAAAGTGAAAGACGAGTAATTGTGGCCTTGAAATGATAATACTGGTTGAAATCTGTAAACCAAATAGTTTCTCAATTCTTGTGTTTATGTTGTAAAAGTCTAGTTAATGTTGAGAATTGCTTGATTTTTTTTACCAAACTAGGTGTAAGATTAGTACTAATTGATATTCATTTCCAAGGAAATTTTTTCTCATGTCTTAATTTTTTGCCCTTAATTGTTTTTTTTTTTAAGAAAGGCAATTGAAAGGCTAAAAATGAACCGGGAAAATAATAAGGGTAAACAAGAATTTCTTGCCATGTACTCTAGCATTTTCGAAGGAATAACTACAGATCCAGCTGCTATGGTGATCCCCATTGATGACCACATGGTCCACAGGGGTCATGGTGTTTTTGACACTGCTGCTATCATTGATGGGTTAGTAACTTTCCCTCACGAATGACTGCATAAATTTTGTTTAAGATAAAAAATGGAGTTTAAGCACTTTATGATCTTAATGCTAGGCAGATTTTCGGTGCTATGAATGCTTGAGATGTGAATTATTCCGTAATTTCCAGTTTTTTTATGTTCTCAACATAGGTATCTGTATGAGTTGGACCAGCACCTTGACCGGATTATAAGGTCTGCTTCCATGGCCAAAATTGTCTTACCATTCAACCGGGAAAGCATAAGAAGCATACTCGTACAGACTGTGAGTGTTTCCAAGTGCCAAAAAGGATCACTTAGGTACTGGCTTTCGGCAGGACCTGGTGATTTCCAGTTATCTCCATCTGGCTGTCATCAGCCAGCTCTCTATGCTATTGTAGTCCAAGATCAATCCCCCTTCAGTTCGAAGGGTGTTAAAGTAGTAACCTCATCAATCCCAATAAAACCCCCCCAATTTGCAACTATGAAGAGTGTGAATTATCTTCCAAATTTGCTGTCAAAGATGGAGGCTGAAGAAAAAGGTGCATTTGCAGCCATTTGGCTGGATGGTGAAGGATTCATTGCTGAAGGGCCCAACATGAATGTGGCTTTCGTTACAAGAGAGAAGGAACTTGTGATGCCTCAGTTTGACAAAATCCTCAGTGGGTGCACCGCAAGGAGAGTTCTGGCTATTGCAGAAGGGCTGGTGAAGGAGGGCAAGCTTCGTGGAGTACGAGTTGTTAATATGACTGTTGAGGAAGGGAAGAATGCGGATGAGATGATGCTTATAGGCAGTGGAATTCTCGTTCGCCCTGTAGTGCAGTGGGATGAGCAGATCATTGGTGATGGTAAGAATTTATCTGCATTATATATGACAGTTGCGTAGATTCTCTAAAATCATGTTGCTGTGCTTGTTCAGATTGTCCTGCATATTTCCTTTGAACTGTTTCTTGAGCAGTTTCAATGTGTAGTGCTTGTTCAAATGTTGCACATGACACTTTCGTGGTTGTTTATAAAAATATTTTCGTGTTTATTATAGGCAAAGAAGGGTCTTTGACGCAGATTCTGTTGAATCTTATTATAGAGGACATGAAATCCGGTCCTCCTACTGTCCGAGCAGCTATTCCTTACTGAGTTTACACCAGCTGAAACTTTCAATCCTGTTGAAATTCGAGTACCAGAAATGCCGTTCCGATGTATTTTGAGACACGTAAGTTACTTGAATATCGGCGAATTGCTCCCCTTGCATAGAAAGACAATTTAGTTCATCATGTGTAGCTTCTTTTTCCAGTCATTTCCAGTGTTGTACTTGTTGCAAAGGCACTTAGTAGTCACAGCCAGCTTCTGCGCTGTTAAGAAGTCAAAACTTGGGTGTTTCTTTGCACAATATATTAATATCTTCTTATCCCTTAGCTCCGACTTGGAGACGAAGGAAACAAAAGAATAATTTTAGTTTGTAGTCCAATAAATAAACAGAATATATTGTGCTTTAATAATATCATTGCTTCAAAAACAATTGGAGGCTGACTGCTGTGAAAATTTTCTGAGAAGTCAACTTTGTTATGGATGCTCTAGTTTTGTTCGATATATATGCTCTGTGAATCTGTGATCACACCTGGGGGTTCATATGCTCTTTACGTCTTTCGTGTTTATGATGGATTCAGTAAAACTTTCATTTGTAATTTATATAGACAAAAATAGAGACTAAATATTACTAAAGAACTGCCCACATTAATTCTATAATATGAATGATCAAAGAGTTGAAGCTACTAGTGATTAAAAACAAAGAGAAAGGGGGCAAATCCTAAGTGCATTGTATGTCATAAAGAACGAATTTGAAAAGCTAGTGGTGGTAGAGCATCTATTCTTATGTGTACTCACAATCACAAAGTTGTTATCTAAGCCAAGAGCTTAGCAAAAAGGGTGTTTTTATTTGCTGTGCTCCCACCCACCTTCCTTTAACATACAAAAAGGTATTACCTAAAACCCAATAATTGCCCTAGGGAGAGCAAAGTTTAACATAGTGGGGTTGGTTATCTGAAGCCATTAGTTTTTATCCACTTGTTTTCATTCATGTAGCTTTGTGCTTGGATTTTCTTTATCCTTGGCCGCATCCATTTGGTTATTTAGTGAGAATAATGAGAGATGAATGCTAAATGAAAACTAGCTCAAAATCATCAATCCAAGTTTGAGAAGATCGAAGAATGGAGAATGAAGATGGAATCGTATTCACCATATACGAGGGTTATGTAGGAGTAAGAATAATTGATAAATCCAAGTAATGTTAGTCTATTCAAACAAGATTAAAAGGATTACAAGATAAGAAAGAGTGTTGCTCTAATTAGGAGGGTTGAACACTTGAACATAAAGTCGGTGACCCAAAGGCTACCAGAAAATTAATACAGTCAACCGTCGATGGAAAGAAGGTAGGCCAAGCAAACGGTCTAGAAGAAGTACACCTCTATATGGCACGCGGGTCTCTCAGCTTCCAATACGTGGCACGATCTGAGTGGTCCGTTAATTTAATTCCATCCTCCCGAAAAACAAAACAAAGAAAGAGGAAACAAATTCGGTTCAACGGAAAAGAAAAAGCCAAGCGATCTCAGACTCACACAGAGAGGAGTTAAGAACGAGAGAGGAGTTCTAGAGAGAGGAAGCGAGACGCCGGAATATTCCGTCGCATCAATTGAGTTCTCCGGGATCTTGGCCGCAAGTAGTTGACGGTAATTGGAGGCGGGCCTTGTTTGCGGATCGAGGCGACTTTCCGGTGGTGAGCAGGGATGGTGAATTATATGGTGGAGCGCGCCACGAGTGACATGCTCATCGGTCCTGATTGGGCCATGAACATCGAAATCTGTGACATTTGCAACCACGACCCTGTGTACGTGTCGCACTCCATTATAACCTCTCTCTGTCTGTCACTTATTTAATTTGATCACTGCCTCATTTATAGTGGAAATACTCTGTTTTTTGTCTTTGGGGGTAATGAATCATTTATCTGTGTAATTCAAATCAAAGTGATGTGAGTATTGTGGTTGAATTTGATCAAACAGTTACCTTGTGTTTGGTTGCTGAGAAATTCGAGGAATAGAATGAGGAAAGAGGAGAAAAGAACAAACTTTGAATTTTACGATTTGGTTTTAAAGGTTTGGATCTTGCTGCGAGCTGAGTGATTTAGGAGATACAATTATGATCTTGGTTTTCAATTTGGCATAATTTGGCTCATTCTGGCATGTGCTCAGCTGCAATGTTATTCAATTTGATGCCTATTAATGAGTATTTGAGTGATAAGTAGTGGTTAGCGTTTGTCATTGAGCTCAGTGTTTTACAGTTAGAGGAGGAATCAGTGAAAACTTTTCATTTTCTGTTTTTCAGTATCGTATTGACTGGCTTAAATGGTTAGTTGTAAGCTTGTTGTAATATGATTCGGGTGGCATATAAGCAAACCATAGAAGTAGAAATGATGCATTCAAATGAGAATTCTTTTTCATGTTTAGGACTTAGGAGTGTCAACAAAGCACGTGAGAAGACTGACATGTTTATCGTATTTATGGATTTATAATGTTAACTCTTATTTTGTATTGGAATACGTTTTTCTCCCTCGTGTGCACATCAAGCCTTGGTGCTCTAACTTCCGATTCTAATTCCTGTTATGGGTAATTGGATGTATGCATACTTCTCATAATCGAATGACCTATATTCAAACTCTTTTTGGTTTTGATTTATCAGGCAAGCGAAGGATGTTGTTAAAGGTATAAAGAAGCGCCTTGGAAGTAAGAATTCAAAAGTTCAACTCCTTGCTCTTACAGTAAGCTCCACAGAACTTGTTCAATTTAGTTACATGAAATGGCCAATCTAGTTATGCATGCTCGTTTTTGTTCAGTACTTTCATTTACCGTTGTCAAAGAAAGAAAATCCCTTAATTAAAACTTCAAGTCTAAAGTTGGAACTGGGCCACGTAATGATTAGTAATTGTCTTTTAAGCGGACACATATTTGTATGACCTGTTATAATAACAGCTTCTGGATGTTTACTTGTTTTGGAGCATAATATGATATGACTTACTGGCTGAGTTACCTTTTGAACTTATTTTTTGCAATTTTTGGCTCAATTAATCATTGAGTTTTAGAATGGTCATGTATTCTGTTAGATCTTTTGACACACCCTGACCCAGATAGTCCATATAGACATCGAAAACCAAGGCATGTTGGCCGGCACCCGGGTCGTGGTGTGTCATCTATTCTTCATCACTTTGTGCATGTTTATTGGACCTTTTGTAGTAGTGCTGCTCTTTAATGGAAAAAATATTTGGGGTATTTTCTTAAAATGTAAAATACAATGAATTTAGTTTGATTATAAGTACGGACTTGGTCCCAATGTGGATCTCCCCTCGCATGTTTATACTTTAAAATTGGTTCATAGAAGTGGAAAGGCATAAATGGCTTAGACCAAACATTCTTTATACTATGCAGATTTAAAATTTAGGTGCATAAAAAATCTCACTGAGTTTTTATTTTAATTCCTTTCTGATGTAGATGCCATTGATAATGTCACATCTTTTGTCTTTTTTACGACTTGTATTCAGAGGTCTAAATTGGTTTTATTTTGGTTGGTTTGCTACATTCTAGCTGTTGGAAACCATAATAAAGAATTGTGGAGACATTGTTCATATGCATGTAGCAGAGAAAGACCTCCTCCATGATATGGTCAGAATTGTTAAAAAGAAGGTATGTCCCTTGAATGATCTGACCTCATACTAAGCTATACCTTTATGAATTTGATTGACGTCCTTATAATCTTTATTATGCAATCTATAGCCTGACTATCATGTCAAAGAGAAGATATTGATCCTGATAGATACTTGGCAAGAAGCTTTTGGGGGACCGAGAGCAAGATATCCACAATACTATGCTGCATACCAGGAATTATTGGTATGTTCCTAAAGAAACTCTCTTTAGGCAGCCCTTTTTGTGAAACTTCATTCTTGAAACTTAATACGAGAAGCATATTTATAGCATGATCAGTATTGAATTCTCATTTCAGTGCTTATATTCTGTTGTAGCGCTTGCTTGTTCTAACTTATCATAGTCTATGATTTCTTTGTTTCAGCGTGCTGGAGCTGTATTCCCTCAAAGATCTGAGGCAGCTGCGCCTGTATTCACACCACCCCAGACACAGCCATTGACATCGTTTCCTCAGAATTTACAAAATCCAGACTACCCAAAAGATGGAGCTGAGACTTCTGCAGAGGCCGAGTTCCCAACCTTAAGGTGCATATGTACCTTCTTTTTTGTTTGTGGTGTAAGCTAAGCTATTAAATATAAATATCTGATCAGTAAGGCAGTTTCTCTGACTTTAAGATGAAGTTTATTTTGTAGTGAATTATTCCAGAAATTTTCTTGTTGAAAGTACTGCAGGTCTTTTACTCTCCCAAGGCGGTGATTCGTCTTTGATCTTATTGAATGATGTCAAGCTTATTTCGATTTATTCACGTTGTAGTAATCCAATCACATAGGAACTTAGCTGCCTATGGCAGATTTAACTGGCATCCTTAGATGGATGCTTGGAGAATAAACGCTAGGATGGAAGTATGAATTTACTATATCTTTATGGTGAAAACGGACTTTGATGTAGTCTTATCTTTCTGTTCTTTGTGGGTCAATGCAATTGATCTTTCATACTTGATCGAAAATTATTGAGGAGTTTGACAGCAGTGGTCAAAATGAGAGCTAGCATGAAATAGATTTCTTTCTTCATAATGTGCAGATGTTTCAACTGTTGCATAATATATATTCACTTGTCATTTTATTGAATCTTCTTATTGTTAGCTTGACGGAAATTCAGAATGCACGGGGTATTATGGACGTCCTGACAGAAATGCTAAGTGCAATTGATCCTGGGAACAAGGAGGTACATCTTGATTGAAAATCTGAAGAAATTAATTTCACGATGTGATGTCAATTAATGATGATATTTTAAATGCTGAGAAGTATGGTATGTCCTTTGCCCCATTCCATTTGATACGTTTAATTAATACATTTTACAAAAGGAAAAAAACTTCAGTTCCTTTACTTTCATAAAGATTCCACTAAGAGGTAATTGAACCTGTAGAAACCAAATACATTTTATGTTGAAGTGCATATTGGCATGGGGATACGGCTGTATCAAGTTTTTATGATATTGTTCTTCAAAATATGGTTTTGATATGTTTTTGGCATGTTTTTTCTCTCTATGTTCATGCTTGATCGATTTTGAAGACCACCCACTTCTAGCCTTCTGTTTTCCTCTGTTTTGCTTGGAAATCATCTCTTTATCAAACAAGCTAAAAAAAAAAAGATGGATTTGCTAAGTTGGAATATTGATTGAACAAGTAGTCTGTTGTTATAAATACCATAATTATATTGGAAAGCCCTACTTTTTAATCTGTATCTAAGTATATTTTCATGATCCATTATGAGGAGTTGCGGCATTAGGGAAGATGCCTGAATCATCCTTTGAAGAATTTGTATGAATGAAGTGGGTTTTGTGTGGCATCTAAAAAAAAAAATGGATTTGCTAAGTTGGAATATTGATGGAGAAAAATTGAACAAGTAATCTGTTGTTATAGATACCATAATTATATTGGAAAGCCCTACTTTTAATCTGTATCTAAGTATACTTCATGATCCATCTATGAGTAAATGCGGCCATTGAGGAAGATGCTTGAGTCATCCTTCGACAAATTGTTATGAATGAAGTGGGTTTTGTGTGGTATCTAAAATTTGGATGAAGACTTAAATGAAGGTTATTTGGGGAACATACCTTAAGGCAAGAATAACTCATGGGTAGGAGAACAATTTACTGTTTAGAACAATTTATGATAGATGTATTAAGTGGTATTGTCAAATATTTAAGCTTAGTTCACGATATTTACAACTGTTGTACCAATGGTTGTCTAAGTGACTTTCTCTAGTGACAATAAAGGGATCTATTGTAGTTTGATAGGTTTAGTACTCTGATCATAGTGTTGTTCGGAGTGACTTTCTCTAGCTACAAAAAGGGATCTACTGTAGTTTGATAGGTATAGTACTCATTGTACCTGTGCATTTTGGTGCATGAAAACACATGACATTTTATCCTTTTAAGATAATTAAAATTGTACTGTTTTGATTTGAAACTTGCTTTGCATTTCTTACCTTCATTCAAACTTCATTTCATTTTTGCAGGGGCTTAGACAGGAGGTTATTGTTGATTTGGTTGGGCAGTGTCGTACATATAAGCAGAGAGTGGTGCACCTTGTTAATTCGACTTCGTAAGGCCACAGACTTCTTTCCCCACCATTTTCTTGTCACCTAAAAAGAAAAAATATAATGGCAGTGATGCCATTCTGTTATACTTTCCTTTTGTTGGTTGGTGTATATATGTGCTTTTTCCGGTTGGTTATAAGAAATTCTAAAGAAGAAATTTTGGTAATTTAAAAGTTATTAGAAGGAAGGTGGTTAGATTTGAACTTTAATAGGAGCCTTGTAAGATTTGCTCGAAGGTTAGAGCTTGATAAAAAAACTGCAAGGATATGTTTTTTGGTTCTTTTTGAGTAACTGTCATGATAATATGCCTATTTCTTTACTAATCAAAAGCTTTTGTTAGGGATGAATCACTTTTGTGTCAAGGACTTGCTCTGAATGATGACTTGCAACGTCTTCTAGCCAAGCATGAAGCCATTGCTTCAGGGAACCCAATTCAGCCAGATAAACCCAAGCCTGGACCTTCTGGAGCAATTGTAGATGTTAGTGCTCCTCTCGTTGACACTGGAAATGATTTGAGGTAATTTGGATGTTTAACAGGTTCTGCATGATATGATGACTAATTCAATGGTGTTTTTGTAAGCATAGAATCTAGTAATGCTAGTATTTTTTTTTGCAGATCTGCCTCAAGTTTGGGTGCAGGTGCTAATCCACTTAATCAGTTATTGCTTACGGCACCTCCAGCTTCTAACGGTCCAACTATTACACCAAAGACTGACCCCAAGATAGATCTTCTTAGCGGTGATGACTTTGGCTCACCGAAGGCAGATATTTCACTGGCTCTTGTTCCAGTGGGAGGACAACAGCCAACTACTCCTGTTTCTCAGCAGAATGCCCTTTCTCTTATCGACATGTTTGACAATCCCCCCAATCCTGTAAATACACATCCTGCTAATGTAGCCGGCCAAACCAATCCTTCACCTCCCCAATTCCAACAGCTGCAGAACTTTCAATCTCCACAAGGAGGATTCCACCCGAATGGAACTGCCCCAAACATGGGGGACCCTCAGTATGAGCAGTCACAGTATACACAAGGTGCTGGTTCTGCCTGGAATGGTCAGATTGTGCCGTCACAGCAGCAGCCACCTTCGCTAGGCTTTGGTATGCGTTTCAATAGATTTTTGTTATTTGAGTCTCAATATTATTCTCTGAGCAGAGACGTTGCATTTACATGCTTTTGCATATAGGAAGATGTAATCATACTGCGTCACTATATTTTTAGTCCTTTATCAGCCTGACTAGTGCCTGCTATTGGTGACTGCATTAACCGTACAAAACGTTTATGTTTGATGCTCTAAAGTGTACTTTAACCTCTTTCACATTTCACATTTCACATGATTGGATAGGTTCACCAAACAATGGATCATTACCGCCACCACCTTGGGAAGCTCAGTCAATAGATGATGGTATCCCAGTAGCGGGGTCTCGATACCCTCAACCACCACCCGTGCAAGTTACTACTAAGGTGGTTGTACAGAGTGGTTTCCATCCCCAGAGTCCTCAAAGTGACCAGGTGGTCGGTATGTATATCCAGCCAATTACAAGCACCCATTTGTCGGCAATCAATACCCAGGCTGCTCCGAGCAATCATTTGGGTTCGGCTCTTCAACCACTCCAAGCGCCATATGCTGGTATGGCCCCACAACCTATTCAAGCAGGCCATATGTATCCTCAACAAATGTATGGCAATCAAATGCTCCCGTACGGCTACGATCAGCAACAGCATCAGCATCAGCAAAATCCATATGCCCTTCAGCAACAGCAAAATCCGTACGCTCTTCAGCAACAGCAACATCAGCAAGCCTATGCCCTTCAGCAGCAGCAGCAGCAGCAACAGCAACAGCAGCAAGCGTATGCTCTTCAGCAGCAAATGTACGGTCTTTCTGTTAATGATAATGGTATGAACAACCCTTACCAGGTTTCGGCTCCATCTTACGTGACACCTAGCAAGCCTTCCAGGCCTGAGGATAAGCTATTTGGAGACCTTGTTGACTTTGCTAAAATGAAGCCAACAAAACCCACGCCTGGTGCAGCCGGTAGTGTCTGAAATTTTTATTGGTTTTGCATTTTCTTCTTTTTTACCCCCTATTTTGGCCAACTTCTTACTATTTTTTTCCTCTTTCATTTTTGGTCTTCTTTCTCAATTATATATAATATGATTTTCTTTTTCTTTTTTGGGTTGGGCGTTTGGCTCCATTTCTGGGTTTTGTGCTTGTCTGGCATTGGGATCATGTACATTTTTTTGTAGAAAGAGCCCGATATAAATGGGAGACCTCCTTGTGATTTAGATTGGATTTATGAGATTTGCTTTTTCCTTTAACTTTTAATTACCCTCCCATATCAAACTTGTGGGGCTGGAAGCATATTTTGAAAAGCATATTGCTGGGCAGCCTCTACGAACCGGAATAACGGTTTAGGCAAAATCCCCGACGGAGCTACGGCTAGTCGGCAGCCCGGCCACCGTCGTTGAGTCTGCAGATTTATTTGAGATCAAAAGTTTAACAACCCACGTCCCACTAGGAATCATCCATCGCACGATACGTAAGTGTAGATTTTTTATTATGATGAATTGCTTTCAGCTCCTCTTGTTCCTCCTACAGCCATAATATCTAACCATCTTCAATGCAAATATTGGCACCCTGCAATAATAAAAAAAGACATGGGATAAAAATTGCCCGGACTTTGAGCCAGGTAAGAGCCTCAGTCTGCAATAGTTGGTGAAGGAACATAGCGGCGCGCAGTGAAAGAACGCAAGTATAACATTTGTCATTCTCAAAAAAATAAAAAAAAATAAAAAAAAGGTATAACATTTGTCATTGACAGACTGAGAAGGACACCGGGTTACTTCTAATAAACTATATTTCATGCTCAATTTGTCACTTTTAACTAACAGCCCAAAGCTTTAAAAAAATTATACGATCGAGGTTTAAATCTCATCTAGCTTACGTTATTGTTTCACAGCTTACACTATGAAGCGTAGCTAGCTAAAATGCTATAGCTTAGGCTAAATGAATTTTTATTTATTAGATTATACTGAGAAAATAAAGAGACTTGAGCACAAAAGGATGAAATTGTTTCTGCCCAAAATATTTTCCTCGGATTACGAGCGCAATATCCCAAGACAATCCTAGTTGAGCCTCTGCGCGGAACCTATTTTGCAGAAGCGAGGGAAGTGGACCACTCGTGAGGATCTCTTTTGTTGTGATGGGTGTAGAGATGCTGGATGGGCTGAGAGCAGCGGGCCCTGATGCTACAGTCAATTCCTAAATGGCTAGACCAGGAAGCAAATGAGCTTTCTCAGCTCAAGGGTAGGCGTGTCACTACTAGAGAAATTGCTACTAGACAATGTAGGTTGGTTCTGTGTTCGGTTCAAGAACCTTTCTTCTGATCAAAACAACCATGGAGTAGGTTGACAAGATTTCTCATGCGTTGTTTTTTTCTATGCCTTTTTTAAGGACTTAACATTCTTTTCTAGTGTTGCCCAAACAAATGAGTTTTATTTTGCCATGAAACTCTGATTGACGATGTTACTATTTCAGTTTGTTAAAGAGGGTTAGTGGTCCCAGGTTCTATCAAGTCGAAATCAACGTAATCGGAGCAATGCACAAAGATGGTATCCTGACTTGTAAAGTCGGAAACCATGTTCAGATGGTATGTCCCGAGAACCAATTACTTACTTAAAAAAATCTGGTTGTTATATTGAAATGAATGCGGTAGTACAAATATAGAAATGTAAAAGTACTTGAATTTAAACAAACTGAAGTTACAAGTGCAAAGAAGTAAATTATTCCCGTCGTGCTCTAAACTCGTAATAAGCAAGAAGTTTAAGGAAATATCAACTGAAAAGAATATCAATTGAAAATCATGTGATAAGATGGCAGAGCACTCAAATGATCAGTCATTACCCGACAATCAGGATGACTTTCCGTAGGGCAGTAGTCGAGATGGTTTTCCCTAGAAACGGTGACTGAACAATATCCGTGAACCGGTAGTCGGGATGACTTTTGTGAACCGGTAGCTGATGATATGAACGCTTATGACTCGGAGTGGTAGGGAAGAAGGTTGATCTCCTGCGAACTTCCCTCGAAAGTCCATGAACTGGTCAGTCAGGATGAAGGCAACTTTTATGCCACAAATGGTCTGAAAGAAGGTTTATACAGGGAATGGAGCTTAACCATTATGACGATATTGTTAGAGCGATCAGAAAGACGGTTAGGCAGTTGCATAAATGCCTCGAAAGGGTGAGAAGAGAAGCTGCATCTTGATTTCCTAGGTTGAAAGAAACAATTTTTGCCATAAGGGTAGCTGTTTTTAAACCATGAAACCATGGTTAAAGGTGTTCATAGGTTCAGAAATTGATGGAGATCAATTTGCTGAGTTTTGATTGGTTGATATCTTGAGAAGTCAAGTTATTATCTATTTATAGGCGGTCGAGGGAGCTCTTCAACTTGCTGGATCGGGACCCACGTGGGACCTACCTCCCCATTTTTTCAGTTAGGGTACTTCCCCCTTTGCCTCTATTTTCTCCCATCCTAACATCACCGCCCAAGTCTTCTTCCTTTTCACACGCGAACTACTTGGTCTTGTGCCAAAAATCGTTCTTTGGGCCTTTACTGTCTGTGAGTCAAAACTTGGTCTCAGAGGGGATTTTTTCGGGTGTAAAAATTGCCCCCTAAATTTAAAATTTTTTAGGCATAAAACATTTTAAATTCACACGAACGCGTCCTCAACCCTTTCTCTTTTTTTGCCTATATCTTGGCGGTTCCAATTCGCTTGCACCTTCTTCATTGAATAAATCGTCATCTCTTCGTTTTCTGCAGCTCTTTTCTTCAAGAATCTTACTGAAATTCATGACCCCCAAAAAAGCCCAGAAAGGAAAAACCCATGCCGTGTAAGACCCGTGTCCTATAGGGAACAGTGAACGATCTCACATTCCTATGAGGGGAATAGTGACGAGCCTTATATGTGTAGTCACACACCTATCTAGCGCTAGGCCTCTTGGGAGTTCACTGGCTTTAGATTCCGTGAGAACTCCAAAGTTAAGCGAGTTGAGGGTGGTGCAATCCCAAGATGGGTGACCCACTGTGATGTTGCAACATGAGCTCCCGGGAACAAAACCTTGCGAGCAGCGCTGGTTGGACCAGCGAGTCCAGAGGTGACAATATGGTGTTAGATAAAGTGGGTTGTTGTGGAACTCTGATCTAAACTAGGCCTTTTGGGAGCTCACTGGTTTTGGATTCCTTAGGAACTCCAAAGTTAAGCGAGTTGAGGTTGGTGCAATCCCATGATGGGTGACCCACTGGGAAGTTGCACGTGAGCTCCCGAGAATAAAACCGTGAAGGCGAGGCCCAAAGCGGACAATATGGTGCTAGATAGGATAGGTCCTGGCAGAATGGTATTAGAGCTAGACCCCAAGTGGGAAGTTTGTCAGCAAGGACGCTGGGCCCTAAGAGGGGTGGATTGTAAGGCTCGTGTCCTGGAGGGAACGGTGAACGATCTCACATTCCTGCGAGAGGAATGGTGATGTGCTTTATATATGTAGGCACACACCTATCTTGCGTCAGGCTTCTTGGGAGCTCACTGGCTTTGGATTCTATGGGAACTCCAAAGTTAAGTGAGTTGAGGCTGGGGAAATCGCAGGATGGGTGACCCACTGGGAAGTTGTATCGTGAGCTCCCGAGAACAAAACCATGCGGGCAGCATTGGTTGGGCCAGCGAGTTCAGAGGTGACAATATGGTGTTAGATAGGCTTCCAGAGTACGCCAGGATCCGGAAGAGGTATGTGATATCTCGGTCTTTGCTACAGTCTGCACCGTATTCAACCTGAAGGGCATTGAAAACAGAAAGACTGTGAGTGGATGAAAAACAATAGTTCATAAAACACATTTTATAAAAGACCTTTATGCCCTTCACTAAAAAGCATGCATGCATAGTAGAACTAGTTATCAAACCACATATGTTTAAACAACCAAATCCATACGGGCCCCTGCCCAAAACCATTTATAGAAATCTAGAACAAGATAAACATATGTGTAATCTCAACCCAAATCCATTTATTAATCATAAAACACAATTTCGCAAACCAATTGAAATCATGTTTATCATATATATTTCATATAACCAATCCTGTCACGGTTTCTAGAGCTACGCGTGTGCTACCCGGGGTCTCAAATCCCAAGTCTCCCCAAGGTCCACCCAGGTCAATGTCCGTAGATCAATGACCCTCCCTAGGGGTTATAATCCATAGCCTTTCTTAGAGTAAGGAACCCAACGGGGGCGACTCCACTCAGTCAGTGCTTCGTGACTACTCCAGGGTCCACTCAGGCCAACGACTTTCCCCGGAGGAGACAATACATATATAAAGGATGGTATACGAAAAACCATTTGAAAACATTCTCAAAACGTTTCAAGGGTTCATGCTCGGTCCCCATAAACCATCATGAACCATAAAAACCTTTCAAGGGTTCATGCCGGTCTCTATAAATCGTCATGAAACATAAATCCATTTATGGGTCCCCGACCCGAAATCACAATCTTAAAACATAACTGGGCCCTAAGCTAGAATCCACACACAAACTGGGCCTCCGGCCCGAATCATAAACCAACTGCGCCTCGTGCCCGATTTCGTAAACTAAATGGGCCTCATGCCTGATTCCATAAACCAAATGGGCCTCATGCCCGATACGTAAGTCAACTGGGCCTCGAGCCCGATACGCAAGCTAATTGGGCCTCGAGCCCGATACGTAAACCAACTGGACCTCCGGCCCAATGCCTGGTTAAATCAAATGGCCTTCAGGTTTGAGAGTTCGTAAATCAAATGGGTCTTGTGCCAGGTCCATATTTCCAAATCCAAAATCGATTTAAGAACGAATTGGGCCTCTAGCCCGAGAAAGTATCTAAATGGACTTCGAATCCGAGGGTTTCCAAAACAAATGGGTCTCGAACCCGAGTTTACCTTTTCAAATCCAAAACCATTTCATGAAATCATTTCCAAAACCATAAGCTCGGAAAATCAGTGCAAAATCGTAAACCTCGATTTACGTGTAAGCACGTAAATCGCCTTAAAATGCGTGAAATCATATAAATCACAATTATCCAAATCATCATCATAGAATTACATCTATAAACCATATAAAACATTTATGCATGCATCACAGTTTAGAAATCAAGGTCCACTCACAGACCGTCCTAAGATACCACCTCGATTTGCGTGTCGCTCACCGGGCTAATCGTCGTCACCGGGACTCCCAAACCTATCCAAATCAATCTAGAGGGTTACTAACTACCTTATTCACCTCTCATTGAAGCCCCGTAATTTTCCCAAATTTTTAATTATTTTAAATCCCAATCTTAAACCTTCGGATGTCCCGAACATTATCGAGATGGTATTCGATCGATACGAAACTAGTCCCAAAATGTTCGTTACATCAAATAGAGTATTTCACATGTTGACAACATCCCCAAATTAACCCTCACACGCCCTCACGCGCCTCCCAAAAGGGCTGCGCGTAAAGCCAACGCGCTGCAACAATGGCATCCTCTACTTCGCGTGAACCCGGTCTGCTTGGTTTTTCCGGTTCGACCGAACCAGCGAACTGGTCCGGCCAGTTCTCTTCTGTTTCCCAGCCATTTTAACTCCCGTTTCTTCCTATGTTATCCTCTCATTCCCAGCAACACTTTTATGATTTTAAAACTAAGAAAACTAAACCATATACTCACCAGAAAATGATGAACAGTGACCACAGCCTTCCTCCTCTATTTCCAACCATCCTAGACGTCCATTTCCATCAAAACCGATCCCAAACAAGTCGTCCTTGTCCCTAGGCCATAATAGAATCAAAAAGGGGTTCAAAACGATAACTAAAACTTGATTTCAAAATTTGAAATCTCACGGGTTCACGGTCAACCTTACCTCCGCCGTGGACCGCCGTTCCCGTCGTCTTTCAGCCTCTCAGTTCACTCTCTCACTGTCACACACGAGCACTGATGGTTATGGTGGTGCGGTGGTTCATGTGGGTGTTGTTTGTTCAAGGGAGAAATGGAGAATGGAGGGGGGGGGGGGGGGGGGGGGGTGTTTCGGGTTTGTGAGAAAACAGAGAGGGTGGACTAATGATGGTAACAGGGGAAGGGACGGCAGAGATTGAGAGAGTTGATGAGATGAAAGGGCAAAGATTGAGAGAGAGATTAAGGGATATTATAAAATAATCCCAAAACTATTAATATAATATTAAACCCACCAATCACCTTTTAGATCCACTTTTTGGGGTAAATGACCAATTTGTCACTCATCCAAGGGTCCCACACTAAAAGTCAACCAATCAGATAATTCCAAGTGGCTTCGCCTCGTAATGCGTGCATAGTGAAATCGAACTTCCATGAACCATAACTCTCTCGTTCGAAGTCCGATTTCAGCGTGCCACCTGTCTACGGATTCGTATCGACACAAACTATGTAAGGTCCTCGGCCCTCAGCCATTGAACCTCCCAGGTCAAAAGTCAACTATTTACCCCTTTTAACTAAATTAACAAAATACCCATGAACTTCCGAACGTCACAAATTCTTCCTCGAACGTCGGAATCGGACGTGTCACCTGTCTATGAACTCGAGACGTCCCGAATTACGTCACATTCATCGGCCAAAGTCCATTTGACCGCCAGAACGAAAAGTCAACGTTTTGCCCATTCTAGGGGCAAAATCGTGATTTTGCACCGTCCGTCCGAAAGTACCCCACTAATCACTGAATAATCTCACTAATCCTTGATTAGTCATTAATATAATCACAAAATTCGGGACTTGTTGTTACACTTTAGATTCCTTGGGAACTCCAAAGTTAAGCGAGTTGAGGCTGGTGCAATCCCATGATGGGTGACCTACTAGGAAGTTGCACGTTAGGTCTCGAGAACAAAACTGTAACGCCCCGGACGTTCTGGAAATGAAATATTATAAAATATTGAATAAAATGACGTTTTTACCCTTGTGATTTGCGTGGTCAGATTGTTGACTTTTGATTGGAGGGTCGAACGGACGTTGAGTGATGACCGTGGCGTAGTTCGGGACGTCACGAGTTCATAGACAGGTGGCACGTCCGATTCGGACGCTCGAGGAGAAAGTTATGATGTACGGAAGTCCAGGGGCATTACCGTAATTTGGACGTTATATGGGAAAATGTTGACCTTTTGTTTGACAATTGATATTCATTTGACTCGGAGACCGTATTGTTCGTCTCGACGCCCTGAGAATAACGACAGGCGGCACGCATGAAACGGACGTCGGATGACCGAGATATGGGTCATGGAAGTTGGAGGGCAATTTGGTAATTATTGCACAGGGGGGCATTTTGGTCATTTTCACGGCGGTTACTGTAGCACCACCGTGAAAAACAGAGTGCGGTCGTGGAGCTTTGTGCGTGCAATTGTTTATGGCTAAGTGGACTGGTGAGTGAGTTTAGTTTATGAATTTTGAGATTGTGGGAAGCATCCATGCGTGTCTGGGCAGAGACAGAATGCACGGGAGAGGTTTTAAATTTGTTCTTGGGGTCTGTTTGCGGGAGGCAACTGCACAGTGACCAGCTGAGGGATTCTCACGGGTTGTCGTCTCACTTCGATCGATTAACTGAGTTAGAGGATGTGGGGAGGCCTTTTTGGTTCAGTTTGGGAGCTGAGAATGTGAGGAACAGTGAGAGGAACCGTGAGGAAACATTTCGGGTTTTTGGGGGGAAATTTCTGGGTTCAATTCCTACGGGTTTTGGGACCAAACTAAGGACACTGAGGGACTTCTGGGAGTGAAAGAATCACGTTGGTGCAAGATTTGAGTGAGGACGACCACTGTTGGCCCTAGAACCCGAGTGCTGTTCCGGGAGGAACCAGTTGGAGGGAAAAATCCCATTCAATTTCTGGAGCCTGTTGATCGAAACCAAGGCCCGTGTTAGACTTCTGGGGCCACTTCGAGCACAACCGTGCAAGAATTGAAGGAGGAGGAGGACAGGTTGGCCGGGAACCTGAGTCTCAGTTTCAGAGGAAAACCAGTGCTGAGGACGACGACTTCCAGGTAACGGCGAGTTGAATTGTTAGTGCCATTGTGTTCGTCTAAGTTTCCTTATGCTACTGGTGAAACTAATTTGGGAATGGAGTTAGTTTGGGTGAGTTCTGGGTGACGACCCGTTCGTCTGTTCAAGTCTGGGTTGAATCGATTTAGGGACAGTCGAGGTTAATAATTAGTACAGACCTGAAATTAATGGGTTAGAGAAGATAATAGGATCAAAAACGAGAGGAATTGATTGAGAATTGGGCTTGAACTGGTCGGGTTGATTCGCGGGTAATAGACCCGTTTATCAGTCGATTCGGGTAAGGACGAAGGTACTGTAGCTTGGTGCGTGGCTTTCACGCGCAACCACTTTGGGCGGCGCGTGACGGCGCGTGTGATGTCAACTCCGATCACGGTCAACATGAGAACTAATCCTTTTAGTCTAATTAGCATTTTACCTTTAGGATTCGAGTTGTTCGGGAGTCGTTCGGGATAATTTCGGGAGCTCGGAAGTTTAGGTCCTTAAGGTTTATTTCGCCGAAAAATCCGGATAATTAGGGAAAAATCATACGAGCTATTTGAGGATGTTTGTAACCCATCTTGTACGTTTTTACAGGCCCGGACACTTCCGAAGCTACAGAGGAGCGCGCGGGACGCGATTGACGCGTCCTAAAACCGTGAGTGGACCTTTTGATTTCTAAATTGGGCATGCATGACTATTTTGCTTATTTATCTCATGGTTTTACCTATGATTTTATGATGGTGATATGATATATCGGTTTTACATGTTTCCACGTTTTTCGAGATATTTATCGTATTTCACGCATTTCGAGATTATGGTTTTTGCTTATGCATGCGTGATGATTTTGATGAAGTACCTAAATATGAATATGCATGTTTCGGATTTATGATGTTTGATCACATTGTGAAGTAATTTTCGGAAATTGCATGTGTTGGAATTTGCATGTGAAGTCGGATATAAGTCCTGTTATGATGAGAAATGTTTTCGGAATGATGTTGGAAAACGGTTTGTGATGAATCCTGGTTTATTGTGTTTAAAAACGGTTTTGGGTTTAAAGACCCTGTTAATGGTTGGATCTGGTTTTGGGTTTAAAGACCCGGTATGTTGATGACGGGGGCGGGCCCGAAAATTGGGTTTAAAGACCCGAATTGAGTTTAAAGACTCGTGAGTTTAAAGACTCGATTATTATGATACCCCCGAGGCCTATTAATCATGTTTTGAGTTTAAAGACTCGTTGATATCCCGGGAAGGCCTAATATTGAGTTTAAAGACTCGGATGGATCCAACGGCATCATTGTGGTTATTGATTCACGTTTTACTTGATTTGTGAAATTAACGTTCAAAATGACGGTTTCTGAAATCTGGCATTATTAAATGGTTTTTACATGAGTTCTGACGATCCTTTGTAACGTTTTTCATGTGTTCGGAAAAAGAGTTTTCAAAAGTTTAATATGCAAATTTTGAATATTTGGTTATGCATGCGTGTTACAAAACTGGAGGGCGAACCCGATTTCGGAAAAACTGTTTTTCCTGTAAAACTTATGTTTCGGTCCACTCACACTTTGTTGTTTTAAATTCCCTCCAGGTCGTGGTACAAGTGTGGGGGCAAGCGCCGAGGCAGAGGCGGAGGCATAAAGTTTTCCGTTGCGAAGTAGTTAGTTCACAGAGTAGGATTTGTTGCTTAAACTTGTTTTGTAATATTATGCTCTGTGAAACTGTGGACTTGACGTCCAGTCGATTGTATTTGTTTAATCTCCCTGGTCTGACAATGGGTGTGTTGTAATATTAATTAGTTTTCCGGTCTTTTGGATTCGATTGTCAGACGGGAGCAGGATGCTTCCCGATTATCGAGGCGATAATCGGGGTGGGTCCTGTCAAAAACCGTAAGGGCGAGGCCCAAAGCGAAAAATATGGTGCTAGATGGGATAAGCCTTGACTTACCGGGTCTCCCTCTTCCGCTGATACAGACACCATGCCATCCTTGAAAACCTCTTGAATTTCTAGGGAAAATTTGGAACAACGTCGCTCGCTTGCCCGAGATATTCTCGGTACATGTGAAGCGGAGCGCCACATCGCTCGTGGACTGATCCTCCCTGTTGATGACCATCGTTATTTCCTAGGGCCGTGTTGACGAGGTCGGTTACCTGTTGTAGCTGATTCATTATACGACGTTCTGTCAAAATTCCAATCTTCCAAAGATCTTCTTTCCCTTGGATGATATTCACTCAGGATGGGCCCATTTGTTCCCCTCGGATAATAAATCAAAGATTTCGGTCGTTTTTTGAAATGGATCACGAGGATGAAGATGATGTACTTTCGAGAGTTCTGGCGTAATGGAGTATGCCACCTGGTGAGTTTATCTGATATGCCTACTTCTCTAGACATAAACCTGCTTAGTGATACAATATGTTTTTGGAATGATAGTACCAATACATTCGATTTCCAAGCTAGCCCTATGACGCCGACTGTAACGACCCGTCACGAATTATCAGGATTAAGTCAGGACCCGTCCCGAATCTCTCGGGATTAGCGTAGGATGGGCCTACTCCCGTCTGACACGAAGTATCAGACTAGGGATAATTCCGTCATTTGCCCAACCGGGCCTATCAGAGGGCGCCAGGATCCGAAGGAGGAATGTGATGTCTCGTCTCTGCTACAACCCGCATCCGCAATCAACCTGAAGGTCATTCAAAATACAAAAGCTGTGAGTGGACAAAACAAATATTTTATAAAAACATTTCATAAAAGACCTTTATGCTCTTTATTAAAAACATATGCATGCATTCGAAAACCATGCCCCAGTGAGGGCTAGAGACAGAATTATCCCTGATCTGACACTTTGTGTCAGACGGGAGCAGGCACGTCCCACGTTAATCCCGGGGGATTTGGGAAGGGTCCTGACACCGACTTTACTCGACTTGGCCTTTCTTTTTGGCCTAAACCCTTCAGGTCAGATTGCTGACTTCACCAATTTATTCACTGGCCCATGTATTCTTAATGTTGGGAGCCCTACAAGGATCAAAGCCATCCCCCACATATTTACCACTTTTCTCTTTGTTTCTTGACTTTTTGATTCAAAAATGAACCTTAGGCCTAAATCCAATTTTAAGGGCTTGGGAATAATTGAAGATTATTTGGGCTCTGGTCATAAAGAGGTCCACTTTACCACTTTCCCTTGGAATGATATTCACTCAGGATGGGCCCATTTGTTCCCCTCGGGTAATAAATCAAAGATTTCCGGTTGTTTTTTGAAATGGGTTGCGAGGATGAAGATGATGTACTTCCGAGAGTTCTGGCGTAATGGAGTATACCACCTGGTGAGTTTATCTGATATGCCTACTTCTCTAGACGTAAACCTGCTTAGTGATACAATCTGTTTTTGGAATGATAGTACCAATACATTCGATTTCCAAGTTGGCCCCATGATGCCGACTCTGCTCGACTTGGCCATTCTTTTTTGCCTAAACCTTTCAGGTCAGATTGCCAACTTCACCAATTTATTCACTGACTGTAACGCCTCGGACATTCTGAAAATGTAATATTGTAAAATATTGAATAAAATGACGTTTTTACCCCTGTGATTTGTGTGGTCAATTTGTTGACTTTTTGATTGGGAGGTCGAGCGGACGTGGAGTGATGACCGTGACGTAGTTCGGGACGTCACGAGTTCATAGACAGGTGGCACGTTCGATTCGGACGAACAGGGTGAAAGTTATGATGTTCGGAAGTCCAGGGGCATTATCGTAATTTGGACGTTATATGGGAAAAAGTTGACTTTTTGTTAGACAATTGATATCCAAATGAATCAAAGACCGTTAGGTTCGTCTCGAGGTCCCGAGTACAACGACAGGCGGCACGCGCGAAACGGACGTCGGATGACCGAGTTACGGGTCACGGAAGTTGAAGGGCATTTTGGTAATTTTTGCCCTGAGGGCATTTTGGTCTTTTCACACGGGGTACTGTTCACCACCGTGGAAAAACAGGGTGTGCGGCCGTGGGTTGAGCGTGCAATTGTTTAAGGTTTGGTGGAGGGATCAGACACATTGTTTATGTTGTTTGAGGTAGTGGAAGCAGGATGAGTGGCCTTGGTGCGGTTTGGGCAGTGTTCAGGGCACGGGAGAGCATGATTTGGCTATGGCTTTCGTGTGCGTGGGGGACATTTTCAGAGAACCTCAGCTGGTCACCCACGGGCTGTTGGCCACACTGATCGAATGACTGAGTATGGGAATGGAGTGAGGATGGAGTTAGGGTCATTTTGATTCAATCTGGGGGCTGAGACTGAGAGAACCGTGAGGAACCAATTTCGGGATTTTTGGGGGGAAATTTCTGGGTTCAATTCCTACTGGTTTTGGGACCAAACTAAGGACACTGAGGGACTTCTGGGAGTGAAAGAATCACGTTGGTGCAAGATTTGAGTGAGGACGACCACTGTTGGCCCTAGAACCCAAGTGTTGTTCAGGGAGGAACCAGTTGGAGGGAAAAATCCCATTCAATTTCTGGAGCCTGTTGATCGAAACCAAGGGCCGTGTTAGATTTCTGGAGCACAACCGTTCAAGAATTGAAGGAGGAGGAGGACAGGTTGGCCGGGAATGTCAGGACCCACCCCGGTTTCACCCCGAAACCCGAGGTAAATCCCGCTCCCGTCTGACTCCCCGACACAAAACTCAAGTAAAACTCACGCTAACCCAGTCAAACGCAGGAGTAATTAGACACAATGTCCCTAAGGTAGCATTTACAGAACATAGTACGAACTTACAAAGAAAATAAAACCGATAACTACACGCACACGGAAGCCTTTAATCTACTCTGGGAACTCTCACGTCACTTCTATGCCTCAGACTCTGCCTCGACGTCAAGACCCCGCGCTAGCTCCACAACCTGGAGGGCAATTTAAAACAGAAAATGTGAGTGGACCAGAAGGTACAAAAGTTCAAAAACCATTTTATAAGAAAACCGAGTTAAACCCTCCGTTTTGAAACCACATGCATAACCAACAGTTATAAACACATTTATAAAGAATCATTCTTAAACATCATAAGAAACAGAAACACTATAAAATATCATAAGAAACCATAACATGAGTATCAGAAACCATAACCACCAAATCATCATTTTCTCGATCAAACCTGCTGGATCTATCCGAGTCTTTAAACTCCCGAGTCTTTAAACTCAATCCAGGCCTTAATCATATCCGAGTCTTTAAACTCCCGAGTCTTTAAACTCAAGGCCTACGGGGGAAAATCAATATATATCCGAGTCTTTAAACTCCCGAGTCTTTAAACTCAATCCGGGTCTTTAAAACCAATCCGGCCGGTCCCCCGTCACATATATCCGGGTCTTTAAACCCAATAATCAGATCCAGCAAATCCAATCCCAAAACCATTTGAAAACCATTTATCAATCCATATCCAAACCCGAATCCGAAATCACTGGTCTGATGCCCTTCTGGCATTCAGAACCGTCATTCCGAACCCAAATCCGGAAAATATCCATTTTCATACCAAAACCCCGTGTAATCACAAATCACATTTCATAACCCATTTATCATTTTTAGAAAACCTTTATCGGTGGAAATCCCCAAATGTGGCATCAAAATCCGAAAACCAACATTTTCTCGAAAAACGTGCCAAAACCGTCTTTTTCTCGAAAAACGTGCAAACACATAAAATCATCACTTCATATTCAATAAACATAGATTCATAAGTAAAACCATAAAATACGTATATAAAAACAGTTATGCATGCTCGAGTTTAAGGAAAGGGGTCCACTCACAGTCCGGAGCCCTACTCGCGTCCCGAACGTCCAGCCCGTTCCTCGGCTTCCTCGGGAAATCCCGATCCTGTCAAACACCGTCAAATTACGTTACTAGTACGTCTACGAAGGTTCACCTAAATTCCCTCAAAATTCCCCGAATCCTAAACGTAAGAACCCGGGACCCTAAACATTCACCCTCGCGGAACTCAACTCAAACGACTTCCGATTGACCCGAAACCAACTCCATTGAACTCACAACAACTCCTAGACCAAAAACTATGTTGACCGTTTCTCCCAGAACCGCCGCACGCGCCTCCACGCGCGCCCAAAGTGGCTGCGCGTGGCCCCACGCGCCAGCTACAGTGCACCTTCAACCTCACGTCGACCCGGTTCAACACAGTAGGCTACAGCTTGAACCGGCGTCAACGGTTCTCTGCCGTGCCTGCACTAAAACACCTCCTTCCTTCTCCTATAGCTTCGTCCAACCTTACTCTAAGCATCCCCATCCTCCAATCACCTCGACACAGCCTCCTACCCGTCGTCTCAAGCTCGAAATCAAACCTCCCCAAAACTCTGTTTCACGATCCGACCACCCAGCTCACCACCCTTCACGGTGGCTTCACCAAACTCTTCCCTGAACCTCACTGAACCTAAACCAACTCTCCTAGACCTTCGACTCAACCCCAATCGTCACGACTTACCGTTCGAAGTTCACTGCCGAAACAGGGTAAAAGAGACCCCTCTTCGACTAAGCTCCGCCGTGTACGGCCCCATCACGGCGACCACCCTAATCGACACCTAGGACCTCCCTGATCACTACCCTAACCTCCAATCCTCTCGACTCTCAGCCCAGAGTCACGACTTACACGTTGAACCTCAATGGAAAACAGAGTACCGAAACGGGGATGAGGAAATTACCTGCCTCCTGCTGCCGCCGTGAGCTCCTCCGGGGCTGGTCGACTCCCCACAGCCCTCACGACACTAGCGCGATCTTCGTTGCACCGTGCACGGCCACCGCACCACCACAAGCCCTCAATCTTCTCCGTTTTCCCCCCTGAGTTCCTCCCGGTTCCCGTGGCTCCCCACTCGCACACACCACGATTTCTCACCTTCCAACCGTCTCAACTGCTCTCTCCCACTCTCTAATCTCCTTCACACACTCACAAACTCACCAGCCACCACAATCAGCCTGCCAATTCTCTCAATTTCCTCCCTCTGTTTCTCTCTGTGTGTCGAAGCACCAGAATGCATAACACGGGTGCACCCCAATTAATTGGGCCGTGAATGCACAGGATTCTACCAGAATCCTCTACACACATGCCATGTGTCACCATCCACTCCACACACTCCCACATGGCCTAATCCCAGCCGTCCATTCCTTTCCTCTGTGCACAAATCCCAATGTGCCACAATGTCAGGACCCACCCCGGTTTCACCCCGAAACCCGAGGTAAATCCCGCTCCCGTCTGACTCCCCGACACAACACCTAAGGAACACTCACTCGACCCCAGTCAAACGCAGGAGTAATTATAAAATATCCCAAAATCCTTATCGTTTACAGAGCATAGCACTACATTACAAGGAAAATAAAAACCGAGAAAGTACACGCACACAGAAGCCTTTAAACTCTTCTAGGATCCCTCACGTCGCTTCTATGCCTCAGACTCTGCCTCGACGTCAAGACCCCGCGCTAGCTCCACAACCTGGAGGGCAATTAAAACAGAAAATGTGAGTGGACCAGAAGGTACAAAAGTTCAAAAACCATTTTATAAGAAAACCGAGTTAAACCCTCCGTTTTGAAACCACATGCATAACCAACAGTTATGAACACAATTATAAAATAATCATTATAAACATCATAAGAAACAGAAACACTATAAAATATCTTAAGAAACCACAGCATGAGTATCAGAAACCGTATCAAAACCATAACCACCAAATCATCATTTTTTCGATCAAACCTGCTGGATCTATCCGAGTCTTTAAACTCCCGAGTCTTTAAACTCAATCCAGGCCTTAATCATATCCGAGTCTTTAAACTCCCGAGTCTTTAAACTCAAGGCCTACGCGGGAAATATCAAGATATCCGAGTCTTTAAACTCCCGAGTCTTTAAACTCAATCCGGCCGGTCCCCCGTCACATATATCCGGGTCTTTAAACCCAAAATCCAGATCCAGCAAATCCAATCCCAAAACCATTTGAAAACCATTTACCAAATCCTCATGTAATCACAAATCACATTTCATAACCCATATATCATTATTAGAAAACCTTTATCGGTGGAAATCCCCAAATGTGTCATCAAAATCCGAAACCAACATTTTCTCGAAAAACGTGCCAAAACCGTCTTTTTCTCGAAAAACATGCAAACACATAAAATCATCACTTCATATTCAATAAACATAGATTCATAAGTAAAACCATAAAATACGTATATAAAAACAGTTATGCATGCTCGAGTTTAAGGAAAAAGGTCCACTCACAGTACTGAGCCCTACTCGCGTCCCGAACGTCCAGCCCGTTCCTCGGCTTCCTCGGGAAATCCCGATCCTGTCAAACACCGTCAAATTACGTTACTAGTACGTCTACGAAGGTTCACCTAAATTCCCTCAAAATTCCCCGAATCCTAAACGTAAGAACCCAGGACCCTAAACTTTCACCCTCGCGGAACTCAACTCAAACGACTTCCGATTGACCCGAAACCAACTCCATTGAACTCACAACAACTCCTAGACCAAAAACTATGTTGATCGTTTCTCCCAGAACCGCCGCACGCGCCTCCACGCGCCGCCCAAAGTGGCTGCGCGTGGCCCCACGCGCCAGCTACAGTGCACCTTCAACCTCACGTCGACCCGGTTCAACACAGTAGGCTACAGCTTGAACCGGCGTCAACGGTTCTCCGCCGTGCCTGCACGATTTCCTTCCCTTTCTTCACCTAAAGCTTCGTCCAACCTTACTCTAAGCATCCCCATCCTCCAATCACCTCGACACAGCCTCCTACCCGTCGTCTCAAGCTCGAAATCAAACCTCCCCAAAACTCTGTTTCACGATCCGACCACCCAGCTCACCACCCTTCACGGTGGCTTCACCAAACGCTTCCCTGAACCTCACTGAACCCAGACCAACCTTCCTATACCGTCGACTCACCCCCAAACTCGTCGACTTACCGTTCGAAGTTCACTGCCGAAACAGGGTAAAAGAAACCCCTCTTCGACTGAGCTCCGCCGCGTACGGCCCCGTCACGGCGACCACCCAAATCGACACCTAGGACCTCCCTGATCACTACCCTAACCTCCAATCCTCTCGACTCTCAGCCCAGAGTCACGACTTCCCAAATGAAATTCCACGGGAAAACAGAGCAGGAAGACTTACCCTTCGATTGCAGCTCCGCCGTGCGCACTGCCGCCTACCACGGCGGTCGTTGGACTCCCTGCAACCTCCTCAGCCTCTCCTTGTCTTGATTTGAACCGCCTCACGGCGTAGCCACCACCAAACGTTCACGGCCTCCCTGTTTCCCCCAATTCTTCTCCTCACCTCCGCCGTGCCGCCGTGCACAATTGCACTGCCAAAACACGACCAGCAGCTCCTCCTTGCTTCACTGTCACTCTCACAACTCACCAGTCACTCACCCTTGCACCCAGATCGGTCGATTTCCCCTCAAGCTCTCACTCTGTTTCTCTGTGTATCGAAGGACCAGAATGCATAACACGGGTGCACCCCAATTAATTGGGCCGTGAATGCACAGGATTCCACCAGAATCCTCTACACACATGCCATGTGTCACCATCCACTCCACACACTCCCACCTGGCCTAATCCCAGCCGTCCATTCCTTTCCTCTGTGCACAAATCCCAAGGTGCCACAATGACCAAAATACCCTCCTGTTTTACTCATTTTACGGTTTTACCGAAACTTCCTAGACCCGTAACTCTCACCTCGTAAGTCCGATGAACACGTGCCGCCTGTCATCGAACTCAGGACGACAAGAACTATCTAACCATCCTAGGTCAACCTACCAAAACTCGATTAATCAAAAAGTCAACTATTCCCCCTACTTTATCAAAATTACGATAATACCCTCGACCTTCCGACCATCACAACTTCCTCCTCGGATGTCGGAATCAAACATACCACATGTCTACAGGTTCATGACGTCCTAAACTACGTCCTGGTCACTGGTAAATCCCCAATTGACCACCTAACCCCTGATTAACCTTACTAATCACACCTTAAACACTCTATTAATCCCAATTCTCGGAACGGGTTGTTACACACAATGACCAAAATACCCTTCTTGTTAACTCATTTTTACGGTTTTACCGAAACTTCCTAGACCCGTAACTCTCACCTCGTAAGTCCGATGAACACGTGCCGCCTGTCATCGAACTCAGGACGACAAGAACTATCTAACCATCCTAGGTCAACCTACCAAAACTCGATTATCCAAAAAGTCAACTTTTCCCCCTATGCTATCAAAATTACGATAATACCCTCGACCTTCCGAACATCACAACTTCCTCCTCGGATGTCGGAATCAAACATACCACATGTCTACAGGTTCATGACGTCCTAAACTACGTCCTGGTCACTGGTAAATCCCCAATTGACCACCCGAAATAAAAGTCAACATTTCTGCCCGACCCAGGGGCAAAATCGTCATTCTAAGTTCCCGGACCCCTCGGGACCACCTAACCCTTGATTACCCTTACTAATCACACCTTAATCACTCTACTTATCCCAATTCTCGGAACGGGTTGTTACAGGGAACCTGAGTCTCAGTTTCAGAGGAAAACCAGTGCTGAGGATGACGACTTCCAGGTAACGGCGAGTTGAATTGTTAGTGCCATTGTGTTCGTCTAAGGTTCCTTATGCTACTGGTGAAACTAATTTGGGAATGGAGTTAGTTTGGGTGAGTTCTGGGTGACGACCCGTTCGTCTGTTCAAGTCTGGGTTGGATTGATTTAGGGACAGTCGAGGTTAATAATTAGTACAGACCTGAAATTAATGGGTTAAAGAAGATAATAGGATCAAAAACGAGAGGAATTGATTGAGAATTGAGCTTGAACTGGTCGGGTTGAGTCGCGGGTAACAGACCCGTTTATCAGTCGATTCGGGTAGGAACGATGACACTGTAGCTTGGCGCGTGGCCTTCACGCGCAGCCACTTTGGGCGGCGCGTGCGATGTCATCTCCGATCACGGTCAACATGGAAATTGTTCCTTTCAGTCCAATTAACATTTTACCTTTAGGATTCGAGTTGTTCGGGAGTCATTCGGGATAATGTCGGGAGTCCGGAAGATAAATTCTTTAAGTTTATTTTCGCCGAAAAATCCGGGAAATTAGGGAAAAATCTTACGAGCTATTTGAGGATGTTTGTAACCCTTCTTGTACGTTTTTACAGGCCCGGACACTTCCGAAGCTACGGAGGAGCGCGTGGGACGCGATTGACGCGTCCTAAGACTGTGAGTGGAATTTTCGATTTCTAAATCGGGCATGCATGACTATTTTTTCTTGTTTGTCTTATGGTTTTACATATGATTTTACGATGGTGATATGATATATCGGTTTTACGCGTTTTCACGCTTTTCGAAATATTTATCGTATTTCACGCATTTCGAGGTTACGGTTTTCGCTTATGCATGCGTGATGATTTTGATGAAGTATCTGGATATGATTATGCATGTTATGGATTTATGATGTTTGTTCATAATTGTGAAGTGATTTTCGGAAATTTCATATGTTGGAATTTGCATGTGAATTCGGACATAAGTACTACTATGATGTGATATGATTTCGGAATGATGTTGGAAAACGGTTTGTGATGAATCATGGTTTATTGTGTTTTAAAAACGGTTTTGGGTTTAAAGACCCGGTTGATTGTTGGATCCGGTTTTGGGTTTAAAGACCCGGTTATTCGATGATGGGGGCGGGCCCGAAAATTGGGTTTAAAGACCCAAATTTAGTTTAAAGACTCGTGAGTTTAAAGACTCGATTATTATGATACCCCCGAGGCCTATTAATCATGTTTTGAGTTTAAAGACTCGTTGATATCCCGGGAAGGCCTAATGTTGAGTTTAAAGACTCGGATGGATCCAACGGCATGATCGTGATTATTGATTTACGTTTTACTTGATTTGTGCAATTAACGTTTCAAAATGACGGTTTCTGGAATCTGGTATTATTAAATGGTTTTACATGAGTTATGACGATCCTCGTAACATTTTTCATGTGTTTCGGAAAAAAGAGTTTTCAAAAAGTTTAATACGCATGTTTAGAATATTTGGTTATGCATGCGGATTACAAAACTGGAGGGCGAACCTGATTTCGGAAAAACTGTTTTTCCTGCAAAACTTATGTTTCGGTCCACTCACATCTTGTTGTTTTAAATTCCCTCCAGGTCGTGGTACAAGTACGGGGGCAAGCGCCGAGGCAGAGGCGGAGGCATAAAGTTTTCCGTTGCGGAGTAGTTAGTTCACAGAGTAGGATTTGTTTCTTTAACTTGTTTTGTAATATTATGCTCTGTGAAACTGTGGACTTGACGTCCAGTCGGTTGTAATCGTTTAATCTCCCTGGTCTGACAATGGGTGTGTTGTAATTTTAATTAGTTTTCCGGTCTTTTGGATTCGATTGTCAGACGGGAGCAGGATGCTTCCCGATTATCGAGGCGATAATCGGGGTGGGTCCTGTCAATTGGTATCAGAGCCTAGGTTTACGATTCGTGTCTGGCACTCGTGTGTGCCTTGATTTTTTTTTTTACTAACTTATGCCTCTTTCAGAGAAGGACGACCGGCCATGCCTCCGCGACGCGAACCCCCTCCACGACCTGATGGCGATGCCGAGAGCGTTTCGATCGAGCGAGCCCAGCGTCTTGGGGCTACGGTGTTTAGTGGTGGAGCGGATCCCGAGGATGCTCACCGCTGGATTTCTCGGATTGAGCGGATTTTTACTGTGATGCACTGTCCTCCTGAGGAGCGTGTGGTATTGGCCATATTTTTACTTGATGGATCTGCTTATGAGTAGTGGTATGCTCTGGAGTTGTCGGGCTGGGATGCCCGTACAGTGACTTGGGAGACCTTTCGTGAACGGTTTCTGGACCAGTATTATCCCCGTTCATTCCGTGATGCTAGGGAGACCGAGTTTCTGCAGCTCCAGCAGGGGAGCATGTCCGTAGCTGAGTATGAACAGAAATTTCAGATGCTAGCTCGTTTTGCTCCTACCTTTGTATCAACTGAGGCTGAGAAATGTCCTAGGTTTGAGCTTGGCCTAAGGGGGGAGATACGGGCCATTGTGACGGCCGGAGCTTTTGCTACTCTCAGGGAGTTGTCTGATGCCGCGGTGCGGGTTGAGGCTAGTCTCCCGACACGTCCACAGTATTCTGGTGGTGGACAACGTCGCGAGCATTCATATCCTGGATCGTATGGTTAGAGAGCCCCGAAGAAGGGACGTTATGGGGGAGCCTCATCTGCAGGCAATGATCGTTATGGCAGACCTGGTAACTATCAGGGTTCCGGATTCCGAGCGCCTAGGGCGCAGACTGCTCCGCAGGCGAGCGCGACTTCTGTTGCTTCCACGGGACGGCAGGGTGGTGGTTTTGCTCGTGATGCTTCCAGTGTTATCTGTTTCTTCTGTGGCGAGTGGGGCCACTATCGGAGGGAGTGTCCATCTTTGCCACAGGGTGGTGGCGCAGGTCGGGGTGGAGCAGAGCAGGGACGGAGCACAGCTGCAGTTTCTGGGACTGGGAGTACTCGAGGAGGTGGTACTAGAGCGGCTAATGGACAGAGGGGCCGGGGCCGTGGGCTAGCAGCTGGACCACAGTGTAACAACCCGTCCCGAGAGCCGGGATTAAGATAGTGATTAAGGTGTGATTAATGAGATTAATCCGTGGTTAGTAGGTCCCGATAAAAATGACGATTTTGCCCTGTTTTGGGCAAAATAGTTGACTTTTAGTTTGGGTGGTCAAATGAGGGTTGACCAGTGACCAGGACGAAGTTTAGGACGTCACGAATCCATAGGCAGGTGGCACGCCTGATTCCGACATCCGAGGAGGAAATTGTGATGTTCGGAAGGTCGAGGGCATAACCGTAATTAGGGGGGATAGTTGACTTTTTGAATAATCGAGTTTTGGTATGTTGACCTAGGGTGGTTAGATAGATGTCGTTGTCCTGAGTTCGATGACAGGCGACACGTACTCATCGGACTTACGAGGTGAGAGTTACGGGTCTAGGAAGTTTTGGGTAAAACCGTAAAAAGGTGTAAAACAGGGGGGTATTTTGGTCTTTTTGGTTTCTGGGGATTTGTGCAGAGAAAGCAGAATGGATGGCTGGGATTTAACCAGGTGGGTAAGGAGTGGAGTGGATGGTGACACTTGGCAGGGGGCTAGAGGATTCTGGGAGAATCCTGTGTGTTCACGGTCCTAATTAATTGGGTGCATCCGTGTTGTTCGTGTGGGTGTGTGTTCAAAGAACAGAGAACAGAGGGTGAGAGATTGAGATCAATTGATCGATCTGGGTGCAAGGGTTAGTGAAGATTGAGTTGTGAGAGTGACAGGGAGGTAGGAGTGAGTTGCTAATCGGGTTTTGGTGGTGCAATCGTGCACGGCGGCATGGCGGAGGTGCGAAGAAGGTTTGGGGGAAAACAGGGAGCCTGAGAGTTCGAGGTGGTGGCTACGCCGTGAGGCGGCTCAAACCACGACTGTGGGACGTTCAGGAGGTTGCAGGGAGGCCAACGAGCACCGTGGTAGGCGGCGGTGCGCACGGCGGAGCTGCAATCGAAGGGTAAGCTTCCTTGCTCTGTTTTCCCGTGAAATTTCATTTGGAAAGTCGTGAGGTTTGGCTGAGAGTCGAGAGAATTGAAGGTCAGGGTTATGTTCAGGAGGGTCCTAGGTGTCGACTAGGATGGTCGCCGTGACGGGGCCGTACACGGCGGGGCTCAGGCAAAGATGAGCACTCTGGTGCTCTGTTTTGGCCGTGGGTTTCAAACGGCGAGTCGTCGAGCTTAGGGCTGAGTCGACAGTCCAGGAGGGTTGGTTGAGGTTTGGTAGAGTCCTAGGAAGAGGTTGATGTAGCCACCGTGAAGGGGGAAGTTGTGGGTGGCCGGGAAGGAAAACAGGGGTTTTTGGGTTGTTTGGTTCGAGCTTTAGTCGACGGGCTAGGGACGGTGTCGAGGTCTGAGTAGTTGGGGAATGGATAGCTTGGAACTGGACGATGAGATTGGAGAAGAAAGGGAAGGAAATAGGACAGGCACGGCGGTGAACCGCTAACGCCGGTCTGAGTTGCAGGTGACTGTGGCGAACCGGGTTGGCTCGAGGTAGCTGATACACTGTAGCTGGCGCGTGAGGGCCACGCGCAGCCACTTTGGGCGGCGCATGGGGGCGCGTGCGGCGGCGATGGGGAAAACGATCAACATGGATTTTGGTCTAGAAGTTATGGTGAGTTCAATGGAGTTGGTTTCGAGTCAATCGGAAGCCGTTTGAGTGTAGTTCCGCGAGGGTGAATGTTTAGGGTCCCGGGTTCTAGGTCTTCGGTTCGGGGATTTTTGAGGGAATTTAGGTGAGTGTTTGTAGACGTGTTAGTGACATAATTTGGTGATTGTGAACAGGATCGGGATTTCCCGAGAAAGCCGAGGAAGCCGAGGAACGGGCTGGACGTTCGGGACGCGAGTAGGGCTTGGTACTGTGAGTGGACTCCTTCTTTAAACTTGAGCATGCATAACTGTTTTCTATCGTTGTTTTGTGGATTTAGTCATTATTGAATATGTTTAGTTGGTTTTACATTGTTGCACGTTTTTCGAGAAATACGGTATTTGACACGTTTTACTACAAAAGGATTTTGAAACATGATTTGGGAAGTAAATGAGCAGGAAAGTGGATTCCGGATTTGGGTTCGGAATGACGGTTCTGGATGCCGGAAGGGTATCGGACCAGTGATTTCGAATTCGGGTTTGGATGTGGATTGGTAAATGGTTTTCAAATGGTTTTGGGATTGGATTTGCTGGATCTGGATATTGGGTTTAAAGACCCGGATATATGTGACGGGGGACCGGCCGGATTGGGTTTAAAGACCCGGATTGAGGTTAAAGACTCGGGAGTTTAAAGACTCGGATATATTGATTTTCCCCCGTAGGCCTTGAGTTTAAAGACTCGGATATGATTAAGGCCTGGATTGAGTTTAAAGACTCGGGAGTTTAAAGACTCGGATAGGTCCAGCAGGTTTGATCGGGAAAATGATGATGTGATGTTATGATTTCTGATATGGTTTTATGATTCACATGTTGTGGTTTTTTTTCTAACTGTTTTATAGTGTTTCTGTTTCTTATGATGCGGTTTATGGTAAATTGATTTATAATTTTATTCGTAATTATTGGTTATGCATGTGGTTTTCAAAACGGAGGGTGAAACTTGGCTTTCTTATAAAATGGTTTTAGAAACTTTCTTTTATCATGGTCCACTCACACTTTTGGTTTTAAATTGCCCTCCAGGTTGTGGAGCGAGCGCGGGGTCTTGACGTCGAGGCAGAGTCCGAGGCATAGAAGGGACGTGAGGGATTCCAGAATAGTTTAGAGTTTTCCGTATGCGTGTACTTTATCAGTTTTTATTTTTCCTTGTGTTTCGTACTACGTTCTGTAAACGATAACTTCAGGATATTTTGTTTAATTACTCCTGCGTCTGATGGGGTTTGAGTGAGTTCTACTTGAGTATTTGTGTCGGGGAGTCAGACGGGAGCGGGATTTACCTCGGATTTCGGGGTGGAACCGGGGTGGGTCCTGACACACAGGCCCGAGTTTTTGCTATTACGCAGCAGGAGGCCAGGGCAGCACCTGGTGTTGTGACAGGTACACTCACGATCTTTGGGCATGATGTTTGTGCTTTAATTGATCCCGGAGCTACTCATTCATTTATATCACGGGACTGTGAGTTGTTGGCGGGTAGAGAGGTGTCCGCCTTGGACTGTGACTTGGGTGTGAGTACACCCACGGGAGATGTATTTGTGGTAAATCAAGTGTTGCGGAAGTGTCCCGTAATGGTAGGTGATGTTGGTCTGATGGCAGACTTGATCCTCTTGGACTTGCACGACTTTGATGTCATTTTGGGAATGGACTGGTTGACGCTCCATCGTGCTTCTATCGAATGTGTCGATAAGAAGGTTACTTTTCGGAGCCCGGGATTACCGGAAACCACTTTTCAGGGAATTCAGCGAGCAACTCCTATCGGAGTGATATCAGCCCTGAAGGCAAGTAAGTTGTTGAGGAAAGGATGCCAGGGATACTTAGCCCAAGTGATGGATTCACGAGCTGCACCATTGAGGGTGGAGGATATACCGATAGTACGGGAGTTTCCGGATGTCTTTCCGGAGGATCTACCGGGATTACCACCGCATCGAGAGGTCGAGTTCACTGTTGATCTGGTTCCAGGTACGCAACCTATCTCTCAGACTCCGTATCGTATGGCGCCAGCCGAGTTGAAAGAACTGAAGGCGCAATTACAAGAATTACTTGAGATGGGGTTTATTCGACCGAGTGTGTCCCCCTGGGGAGCCTCGGTGTTATTTGTGAAGAAAAAGGATGGGAGTTTGAGACTCTGCATCGATTACAGGCAACTGAATAAAGTAACAGTCAGGAACAAATACCTGTTGCCTCGGATCGATGATTTGTTTGATCAACTGCGAGGAGCGCAGTACTTCTCCAAAATTGATCTACGTTCTGGGTATCATCAGTTGCGGGTTAAGGATGAGGATGTACCCAAGACAGCCTTTAGGACCCGTTATGGTCATTATGAGTTCCTTGTGATGCCGTTTGGTTTGACCAACGCACCTGCAGCGTTTATGGACTTGATGAACCGAGTGTTGCAGCCTTACTTGGATCGCTTTGTCATCGTGTTCATTGACGATATCCTAGTCTACTCGAGGAGTGCGGAAGCGCGCGAGGAGCACTTAAGGATGGTGCTAGGTACCTTGAGGGAAAACCAGTTGTATGCGAAGCTCAGCAAGTGTCAGTTTTGGTTGACGAGCGTGAGTTTCTTGGGGCATGCGATCTCAACTGACGGGATCAGTGTGGATTCTCAGAAAATTGAGGCAGTTGCGAAGTGGGAACAACCGAGGACCGTCACTGAAGTCAGAAGTTTCTTGGGTTTGGCTGGTTACTACAGGAGGTTCATAGAGGGTTTCTCTACCATTGCTGCCCCGTTGACACGACTGACGTGGAAGGGAGTCAAGTTTGAGTGGGATGACGATTGTGAGCGTAGTTTTCAGGAGCTAAAGGAAAGGTTGACATCTGCTCCTATACTGACCCTTCCAGACGATAGTGGGGAATTTGAGGTGTACAGTGATGCATCCTTACAGGGTTTGGGATGTGTACTAATGCAGCATGGGAAAGTGATCACCTATGCTTCGCGCCAGTTGAAACCGCACGAGCGCAATTATCCGACGCACGACTTGGAGTTAGCTGCTGTTGTGCATGCGTTGAAAATTTGGAGACATCACCTGTATGGTGCGACTTGCAGAATGTTCACGGATCACAAAAGCCTGAAGTACTTGTTCACTCAGAAGGAGTTAAATGTGAGGTAGCGACGGTGGCTAGAGCTAATTAAGGATTATGATTGCACGATTGAGTACCACCCGGGAAAAGCCAATGTGGTGGCTGATGATCTAAGCCGGAAGTCAACGCATTCTGTAGCACATCTACGGACGGTTCATTTACCACTTTTGGTTGAACTCCGTAAGAATAGCATTGATTTGGGTTTGGATGGCCAAGGTGTCTTGCTGGCTAATTTTCATGTGAGACCACTTCTGGTCGATCGGATCGTTGAGGTTCAATCTCAAGATCCTCTCTCATGTATACTTAGGATTGAAGTGGAAGCCGGTGAACGGCTAGATTTTACAGTCAGGGAGGATGGAGCTTTGCTAAAAGAAGGACGGTTGTGTGTGCCCGACGTCGAGGCACTGAAGAAGGAGATCTTGGACGAAGCTCATAGTTCGGCCTACGCGATGCATCCTGGTGGGACCAAGATGTATCGTACCTTGCGAGAGCACTACTGGTGGCCGAGAATGAAACGGGAGATTGCCGAGTTTGTCAGCAGGTGTCTGATTTGCCAGCAGGTGAAGGCTGAGAGACAATGACCTTATGGAGCCTTGCAACCCCTACCTATCCCGGAATGGAAATGGGATCACTTAACGATGGATTTCGTGTTTGGACTTCCTAGGACACCCAGGGGTCACGATGGAGTTTGGGTGATTGTGGACAGGCTTACGAAATCAGCTCATTTCTTGCCAGTGCGAGAGAACTTCAGGATGACACAGTTGGCCCAGTTGTTTATTGACGAGATCATCCGTTTGCACGGTACTCCGGAATCAATAGTTTCTGACCGAGACCCGAGGTTTACTTCTCGATTTTGGCAGAGTCTGCAGGAAGCATTTGGGACGAAACTTCGTTTCAGTACTGCATTTCATCCTCAGACTGACGGCCAGTCTGAGCGGACCATCCAGACTTTGGAGGATATGATGCGAGCTTGCGTTTTGCAATTTCAGGACACTTGGGAGTCACACCTAGCCTTGATGGAATTTGCCTACAACAACAGCTATCAGGCGAGCATTGGGAACGGACGGCAGTGCAGAACTCCGTTGTGTTGGACGGATGTGGGTGAAAGGAAACTGACTAAATCCGAATTGGTGGAACTGACGACCGAGAAGGTCAAACTCATCAGGGATCGGCTCAAGGCAGCCCAGGACAGACAAAAGAGCTATGTGGACCATCGGATTCGAGATCTTGAGTTTACGGTCGGAGATCGGGTATTTCTGAAATTGTCCCCTTGGAAGGGTGTGGTGAGATTCGGCAGTCGAGGGAAGCTGAGCCCTCGTTATATCGGATCTTATGAGATTACTGAGGGGATTGGCCCGGTGGCCTACAGGTTGGCACTACCGCCAGAGCTTTCGAAGGTCCACGATGTTTTTCATGTGTCGATGTTGCGGAAATACGTGTTCGACACATCTCATGTATTGGAGGAACAGCCCATTGAACTTCGAGATGACTTGAGCTTTGAGGAACAGCCAGTGCAGATTTTGGATCGAAAGGATAAAGTATTACGTCGGAAGACCGTTCCTCTGGTAAAGGTTCACTGGAGGAACCAGAATGTGGAGGAAGCCATATGGAGGAACCAGACCGTGACGTAGTTCGGGACGTCACGAGTTCATAGACAGGTGGCACGTTCGATTCGGACGAACAGAGTGAAAGTTATGATGTTCGGAAGTCCAGGGGCATTATCGTAATTTGGACGTTATATGGGAAAAAGTTGACTTTTTGTTAGACAATTGATATCCAAATGAATCAAAGACCGTTAGGTTCGTCTCGAGGTCCCGAGTACAACGACAGGCGGCACGCGCGAAACGGACGTCGGATGACCGAGTTACGGGTCACGGAAGTTGGAGGGCATTTTGGTAATTTTTGCCCTGAGGGCATTTTGGTCTTTTCACACGGGGTACTGTTCACCACCGTGGAAAAACAGGGTGTGCGGCCGTGGGTTGAGCGTGCAATTGTTTAAGGTTTGGTGGAGGGATCAGACACATTGTTTATGTTGTTTGAGGTAGTGGAAGCAGGATGAGTGGCCTTGGTGCGGTTTGGGCAGTGTTCAGGGCACGGGAGAGCATGATTTGGCTATGGCTTTCGTGTGCGTGGGGGACATTTTCAGAGAACCTCAGCTGGTCACCCACGGGCTGTTGGCCACACTGATCGAATGACTGAGTATGGGAATGGAGTGAGGATGGAGTTAGGGTCATTTTGATTCAATCTGGGGGCTGAGACTGAGAGAACCGTGAGGAACCAATTTCGGGTTTTTTGGGGGGAAATTTCTGGGTTCAATTCCTACGGGTTTTGGGACCAAACTAAGGACACTGAGGGACTTCTGGGAGTGAAAGAATCACGTTGGTGCAAGATTTGAGTGAGGACGACCACTGTTGGCCCTAGAACCCAAGTGTTGTTCAGGGAGGAACCAGTTGGAGGGAAAAATCCCATTCAATTTCTGGAGCCTGTTGATCGAAACCAAGGGCCGTGTTAGACTTCTGGGGCCACTACGAGCACAACCGTGCAAGAATTGAAGGAGGAGGAGGACAGGTTGGCCGGGAACCTGAGTCTCAGTTTCAGAGGAAAACCAGTGCTGAGGACGACGACTTCCAGGTAACGGCGAGTTGAATTGTTAGTGCCATTGTGTTCGTCTAAGGTTCCTTATGCTACTGGTGAAACTAATTTGGGAATGGAGTTAGTTTGGGTGAGTTCTGGGTGACGACCCGTTCGTCTGTTCAAGTCTGGGTTGGATCGATTTAGGGACAGTCGAGGTTAATAATTAGTACAGACCTGAAATTAATGGGTTAGAGAAGATAATAGGATCAAAAACGAGAGGAATTGATTGAGAATTGAGCTTGAACTGGTCGGGTTGAGTCGCGGGTAACAGACCCGTTTATCAGTCGATTCGGATAGGAACGATGACACTGTAGCTTGGCGCGTGGCCTTCACGCGCAGCCACTTTGGGCGGCGCGTGACGGCGCGTGCGATGTCATCTCCGATCACGGTCAACATGGAAATTGTTCCTTTCAGTCCAATTAACATTTTACCTTTAGGATTCGAGTTGTTCGGGAGTCATTCGGGATAATGTCGGGAGTCCGGAAGATAAAGTCTTTAAGTTTATTTTCACCGAAAAATCCGGGAAATTAGGGAAAAATCTTACGAGCTATTTGAGGATGTTTGTAACCCTTCTTGTACGTTTTTACAGGCCCGGACACTTCCGAAGCTACGGAGGAGCGCGTGGGACGCGATTGACGCGTCCTAAGACTGTGAGTGGAAAAACTGGAGGGCGAACCCGATTTTGGAAAAACTGTTTTTCCTGCAAAACTTATGTTTCGGTCCACTCACATCTTGTTGTTTTAAATTCCCTCCAGGTCGTGGTACAAGTGCGGGGGCAAGCGCCGAGGCAGAGGCGGAGGCATAAAGTTTTCCGTTGCGGAGTAGTTAGTTCACAGAGTAGGATTTGTTTCTTTAACTTGTTTTGTAATATTATGCTCTGTGAAACTGTGGACTTGACGTCCAGTCGGTTGTAATCGTTTAATCTCCCTGGTCTGACAATGGGTGTGTTGTAATATTAATTAGTTTTCCGGTCTTTTGGATTCGATTGTCAGACGGGAGCAGGATGCTTCCCGATTATCGAGGCGATAATCGGGGTGGGTCCTGTCACTGACCCATGTACTCCTAATGTTGCGAGCCCTACAATGATCTGAGCCATCCTCCACAAATTTACCACTTTTCTCTTTGTTTCTTGACTTTTTGATTCAGAAATGAACCTTAGGCCTAAATCCAATTTTAAGGTCTTGGGAATAATTGGAGATTATTTGGGCTCTGGTCATGAAAAGGTCCAATTTTTCCAATTTTGGTTAGATTGGTTTCTCTTCCCGAACGCCTTCAAAGGACTCAAGCGTGAGTGGGTTCCTTTGGCTGAGACCCTGGCCTCCTGTAAAGACGTGTCACTAGGTCCCGTCGTTCTAGTCCAGATGTATAATCTTTTGCACACCATCATCTGTTATCCAGGCTCAAAACAGTCCCTGAATGGTCCATTAGAGATGGTCCAAGCATGGTTGAACTGGTCTTTCCCTCAACTTCGCCACCCGGTCCCCTAATATGCTGAGAGAATCGTTCTAGGGAATCAGCTCATGGCCCTACCCCGATGCCATATTTGGCTCAAGATTGTCTCATGTTCGTTTATGGGCTAAAAAGCCATCCTGTGAAACACTGGAGGGTTAACTTGGAATGCTATTATCATATATTTGATGAGGGTGGCTATTTGGATGTCTGCGATCAAAATCGTAGGACCTTGGTGTTGAGGGACTTCTATAGCTGTGTGTTCCCGATGGACCTGTTGAAGGGTGGGAATCACTATTCCAAAACTCGTGCTGGTTTTGAGGAATATCAACCCAATTTCTATGCTCGCTAGCTTGGGCTCCATAAAGCCATTCAAGTCCCTCTCATTAGGGGTATGAACACGGGAACATCCTTCAAACTCAAAAAAAAAAATTGATAGTGATGCACTGGCTATTCGTCTGTTCCTCTCTAAGGAGCATATCAAGTACCCTTCTAGCATTATGGTTGCTCACATCTGTTCCCAATCTTTCCTGTCCTAGTGGTCCTTCTATTTTACCAAGACATTTGCGATGGATATAGAAAAGGTTGTAGCCCAAAAGTTCCAGGCCTTCAGAATCTCCTCTAAGGCTCTCCTTGGCCTTGTTATAGACCTTATCGAAATGGTTTAGAGGCAGAATGTTGTTCCCTTCGTTGGTATGTTTTGCTTTTCTATAATACTTTTATACGGGTTGTGAGCTTTGAACCTTATCGAAATAGAAGATGAAGCTGCTACTTTGAGAAAAATTATAACAAGGCTAAAAAATAAGATAGCAGATCAGGTTCATACTGAAGGGCCGCTTCACAAGAAATTCTACAAAAACGGTTATGATTATGGGTATATTTCGCAGGCCACTAGCTGATCTCTTTCTTCTGGGCAGTCCGAAGAAGATCTTCTGTCTCCCTAACCTATGTCAACTCTTGACCCGTCGTAACTTGGTCCTGTATCTGGATTTGTTTTCGTCTTTTATTATAATCGAACTTATGGATGATGTCTTAGGAATAAACTTTATTCGCTAGCAATGAATCTTTATAGACCTAGTTGCCTTAGGTCTGTGGTATACACAGAGTTTACTAATCTTGGAGGCCCGTCACCAAGAAAGATCTTTCCCAATCCGCAGGGAAAATGATCTTTGGTTCAAACACCATGTTGGCCGTGATTTTGGTGGGCCGACCCCTTTCGTCTTCATCCCATACCCTGATCCCCCCCCCCCCATTTCGGGATTGTATAAGCTGGCTTCTACCACCGTGGGAGTGGCCATGAATGACCTTGCATCTGCTTGAATGATTTCCCAAGACCCTCTCTTACTGATGACGTCGTCGGGATTCCACATGGCGATTTGCTGATGCAACGTTGATACGACACATATACTTTTGTGTATCCAGTCCCTCCTAAGCAAAAAATTGTATGTTGTGGTGCTATCCACTACAAAAAACCCCAACATCATTTTCTTAAATCCCACCGTGATTTCTAAGGGTAGAACCCCGTGAGTTTTAATGGGAGTCCCACTAAAGTTTGACATTACTGCTATAGTTGGCAAGCAATCTTGTAGTGTCCTACTCAATCTTTTCAACATTTTGACTAGTAGGGCGTTAGTAGAAGCCCCTCTGTTTATCATTCTTTTGGTTGGGATAGCAAATAATGAATCAGTCTGATAGTAAGTAACATTTGGAGTGACGTCGGAATCATCAATAGATGGGATCTAGATCGTTGCTCGGGAAGGCTCATGGATGGATACGTCACCAACCATCTGGTTGACCTGATCATATACTTCTGATAAGTGTTCTGGCAGAACTACCACGACATCAACCTCCCTTCGGGGTTCCATACCTTCTCCAAACAAGGCGGTTACCTTCATAGCCTCCAATAAGTCTTCTTTGAATACCCTCAACTGGTCTTTATTCTAACCGTAATCCCGTTGGCCATCATTCTCCGGAGACCCTTCAACTAGTTTGCCCATGGCGCTGGTTGACCCTTTCTCCAAGTCTTCTTTGGGGACAGTCCCGAAGGCGAGTTTCTTGCGAACCGTGGAGGAGATTTCCGAGGCGAGTCTAGGACACGTATCCCCTTTATACTCCTTCTTCTCCTCCTTGTCCATTATAGGAGGGCTAGTTAACTCTCTTTTGGTCGTCGGAGGGGTTGTAGTCTCTTTGATAGGTCTTGCCCCCAAGTCCTTCTTAGCGCAAAGATAAGCCTTGTACTGCCTCTGTAATCTTCTTTTGGTAGTTCTTCCTAATTCTTTAGCACGTCTCTCGTCCTTTCCTGCCACATACCACTTCCACTCTCGGATAATGGCTTTGCAATGCCTGACCATTTTGCTAGTCTCCTTCTGGGGATTTGGTTGTTTACCTTTCCTTTTTTGTTGGCCCTCTTGCCCTAAGCCTTCTTTGGTTTCCGATTTTCCCTGACACCTTCTAGCCTTGGAGTTTCAAAATCTCGCGGAGTTTTGCGGTTATGTGGTGACGAGACCCGCCCCGAACCCACGGGGACCACAAGGGGACGTGCCCTGCTCCCATCTGACACCCAAATTAACATACCAATTTTAACCTCAAACGTTCAAATGCATAAATAACCAAATTAAAGTTTTACATCAAATCCGAAATAAACAGATATCAGACAAGGGATGAAATCCAAAATTACAAGTTGCGAGCACGACTCTAAAATAAACCTGTGGGTAAACCACCCAATAGGGGTTCAGGTACGCAGAAGTAGATCTATGCCTCAGCCTCAGGATCCTCCTCTACCTCAGTAGCACAGCCTGGAGGGGTTACCAAAACATTAAGGGTGAGTGGGCCGAAACTCAAGTTTATAAAACCGTTTAATAAGTAAAACATATAATTTACCCCTCCGTTTTCCAAACATACATGCATCAGAATTTTAAACCATAAATCATATAATATGAACCATAAGGCATGTAATAAAACCATAAACATAATTTTAGCCACTTCACTATACACTCTAATCCTGACATCCCCGATGTCTGACGTCCCCGACGTCCAATAAGGTGACAGTCTCAAGGCTACGCGTGCCACTCGGGGTCTCAATCCCGAATCCAATCCCCGAACCCTGTCCGGGTACGGTATCTCAAATGCCTAGCGTCCTAGACACTCGACGTCCCTAACGTCCAATTATAGCAATCCTGCTCCTGAGTCATTTTACGGTCCGGTTCCTCCGTAGAATGACCCCTCGCAGGAAATGCGCCATGACCACTCCGGGGTACCACATCCGGAGGAGACAGTATCACAAGAATGGATCTATACAGTGTAGTACCAAATACCTTTTATTGATATCCACGTGCAAAACATATATATATATATATATATATACAAGTTAAAATCCAAACCGATCTTTAAGTTTCATCAGACGGGTTTCAAACCCAAATACCGTGAAACGTGCCATAACCATAATTTCAATATCATCAAAACCGTTTCATGATTCCAGCATGTGAATATAAGTAAATCAGAAAACATTTAAGCATGCAAGGGTTTAATGAAATAGGGCCCACTCACAGTACGATCCGGCGGTGAATCTGCGCGTACGGACCTGTACCGGGATTATCGTACAATTCCTGTCAGTCCAAATCACACGTAAGGGTCACTACAAGTCTTAACCATTTAACCAAAAAGTCCGAAACAGAAACTGGCTCGGGGAACCCGTCCAACACGTTTCCCGAGACAACCGGCCCTAAATTGACCCATCAAAACTATCTCAGATCAACATGGTTAATTCACCAAAAATGTTCAGAATGATGAGGGGAATAAAAGTCATGTTGATCGTGATCAGAGATGAGGCTCAGCGCGCCCTCACGTGCCGCCCAAAGTGGCTGCGCGTGAAAGTCACGCGCCTGACACTGTAGCTATAGTATCACCACCTTCACCCGTTTGTCTGTAATACAGGCCTGCCACCCGCGGCTTGACCTGGTTAATTTACCCTCAATTTCCACCCGATTTCACTCGTATTTGATCCTAACATGTTCATTAACTATCCAATTTAGGTTCTGAGTCAAAAATTAACCTCACTGGTCCCTTAAATGGACCCTCGACCCGTGATCAACCAAACGGGTCAATCACCAGAACTCCCTGGTTTCAAACCCATTATCCAATTAACTTCACAGGAAGCATAATAGGATCAAAACGAACTAAAATGAATGATCAATTGTGCCTGAAAGTACCTGAAGGTTGTCGTCCCAAGCTCTGCAATTTCTCTGAAAACGACTGCCACCGTCCCAGCTCAACCGTGGCTGGTTCCCCTCGATTTCGATGTGGTTGAGTTCCAAATACTCCCAGAAGACTAAACCAGGCCTTGGTTTGGTCCAACAATCACCAGAAATCAAAACCCGATTTTCCCTCCAATTTTCCAGAAATGGTTTTCTCTGGTTTTCCTCTCCAATTCTCAGTCCTCATTGCAGCAGAGTGAAGCACACTTAAATCCCATTCAGTTTAAACAATCCTTACCAGCCAACAGCTCGTGGAAGCCTCACTGTCCACTGAGAAATATTTCCCGCAAAAGTTCGAATCTTGAATTAACAAATGGTGTCCATGATCAGCCACGTTCAGATGTCTATAGGGCTTTAAACAATCCCAGCTTTCCAACTCACACATTGATTAAACAATTGGGACTCAGAACCACCGCACACGGTGGTGCAGCAATTGTTCCCCCGCGGTTGCTACAGTGACCAGGGGTGAAATGACCAAAATGCCCCTGGTTCAATAATTACCAAAATGCCTTTTACTTTCTAAACCCGTAACTCAGCCATACGAAGTCCGATTTCGGTGTGCCGCCTGTCAACGGACTCAGGGCATCGAGACCTACCTAATGGTCCTTGAGTCGTGTGAAAATTAGTTGTCAAACAAAAAGTCAACATTTTCGCCCCTATCGTCAAATTACGGTAACGCCCCTGAACTTCCGATAGTCATAACTTTTACCCTGATCGTCCGAATTGGACGTGCCACCTGTCTATGGACTCGTGACGTCCCAAACTACGTCACGGTCATTGGTCAAAGTCCATTTGACCCTCAAATCAAAAAGTCAACAATTTGGTCATACCAATCACAAGGGTAAAAACGTCAATTCATACATTAAATTACATTATTATAATCCTCGAATTTCCGGGGTGGTACATGTGGGCCATGTTTCCATTCAGGTATGTTCAGAGAAAAATCCTGCTAAATTTTTTTCTTCCCTTCCATTCTCCTCTTAACGCTCGGGATTGGATTTATGGAAACATATTGTGCCTTGAAATTACTGCATAACACCATTTTGTCTTTTGATGCAGCAGGCATATGGTTAGGCTGGTCATTGCATGATTTTTCTCCTTTTTCCACTTGGGTTTCCCTTTTGGACAAGTGGAGATTAACCATGCTGACTGAAGATGTTGGAAAAAGGTTAGTACCTACACCTATCGGTGCTTTCGGGATACGTGCCAATGCGATGTGCCCTTGATTAATCAACATTTGGATGATATCACGGAACTACACACAATGGGTCGTTTCGTGATGTAACGACACGTGCCATTTGCAAAATGGTTCATTCTTGTGGTCCTCCGATTTGGGTATCACTTGTTTGGGATCTGGTTTAATTACCTTCGCCCTTACTAGCTTATCATAGATCTCCTCGGCTTTATTGAGGTCAAAAGAATAATATTTGAACATTAGTGTCTTGTTCGCGAAAAGGCTGCCACTTTGCATAACTGGATTTTGCTCTCAGATGGGTTTGGCTAATGACATGAGAGTTACTGGGTCATTCCTTGGAGTCTGAATTTTGGTTGTGGCTATATCTAATTCCTGCTCCTCTTCTAAGGCCTTTGATTCCTCTTCAGCCGCCTGGTGCTCCAAGTGGTGCATATGGATCTTAGTTTTATAGAAGGGAAGGGTCTTGGAGGTGTGCCTCTGTCGTTTTTCTTCCTCTAAGAGTCTTTCAAACTTGGTTGCTGATACCACAATGTCCTTGAGATCAGAAAAAGTAGTGTCATCGAACTTTTTCCCCAATGAGAACCTCAGGACCTGATATGCGATGGCTACCATCTGGGCGTTACTAATAGGGAATTTTCATTTTATTTTCCTTATTTTAAACCTGGATACAAAGTCCTATGTCGTTTCATGCTCTCCTTACTTGAGGGGCGTCAAATTGTTGATAATGACCCCGGGCTCGATTTTGTAGAATTCCTCATGAAACTTAGCCTCTATCTACCCCCAAGTGTGGATGGATGCTTCGGGTAATGAAGTATACCATGAAAAATCATCTCCAGATAATGAGATGCTGAAAAATTTCAGCTTGAGATAGGGGTTGTCTTCAACGGCTACATACTGAGAGGAGAATCTTCTGATGTGTTCCATAAACGAAGTGTCGCTCTCTCCATTAAAGAGTGTGAAGGTTGGTGGCTTGAAATTCCTAGGAAAAGGATTTTCCTGGTCTACATAGGTCGGGCAAGGATGCCTGTAGGTCGGGACATTGATTCTTTAAGGCTGTGCTGGCTGGCCGATTATCAAACGTCGCAGTTCGTTCATCTCGTTCATGAGAGTCTAGTGCTCGATGTCTCAGGATGGTCTTCCATCGTGAGGAGATTCTTCGTCTGACCTTGCCTCATCGGGATCAAACTTTCTCCAACTATTTAGGATGTTCTTGGGTCTTAGTGGGATTTCATGTTTATTTTCTCCCCAGTCATTGGATGGCTGGTGTTTGGAGAAGAAACTTGAATCTAAGATTGGGGCATCCTATCGAGCTCTACTTATCTCAGGGATCTCGAAACCCGTCCTACACTGGAAGGGTGGTGTTTGGAAAAAATGGTCCTAGGCTGACACTCTTTATTATGAACATTTGCCTTTTTCCGATTTTTGGATCTCTGAAGCATTGTTGTTTCTATAGGAAGTTGTATTTCGGCTAGAAAGCTCATGAACCTAGTGATTCAAGGCTTCGATTTGCAAACTGATAGGGGCTAGAGCGTCTTTAAAGAGCTGGACGATGTCTTCTTTGACCATCTCTTGGCCAGTGATATCCTCCACAGTTTCGTCGGGTTGTGACTCCATAACAGGTTGCATGTCAGGCAATTTAGGCGTCGTTTCCTACAGGTTTTTACATATGAAGCTCCCTTTAGAGTCTCGGTGTCACTAAGATGCCCTGTGTTTGGGCATGCACTACAAAAGTCTCATTGGGCGTGCCAAATTATGTTCCTGCGCAAAATATTTTCCTCGTATTACGAGCCGAATTTCCCAAGGCAACCCTAGCTAGGCTTCCGTGTGGAACCTATTCTAAGGAAGAGATGGAGGTGGACCACTCGTGAGGATCTCTTTTGTTGTGAGGGGTATAGAGATGTTGGATGGGCTAAGAGCAGCGGACCCTAATGCTATGGTCAATCCTTAAATTGGCAGACCAGGAAGTAAATGGGCTTTCTCAACTCGAGGGTAGGTGTGCCACTAGTAGAGAAACTGCTACTAGACAGTGTAGATTGCTTTTGTTTTCGGCCTAAGAACCTTTCTTCTGATCAAAACGATTGTGGAGCAAGCAGACAAGATTTCTCCTGCGCTGTTCTTTTTTATGCTTTTTTCAAGGACTTAACATTTTTTTTCCAATGTTTCCCAAACTAATGATTTTTATTTCGCCATGATACTCTGATTGGCGACGTTGTTATTTCAGTTTGTTAAGAGGGTTAGTGGTCCCAGGTTCTCTCAAGTCGAAATCAAAGTAATCAAATTAATGCACAAAGATGGTATCCCGACTTGTAAAGTCGGAAACCACGTTCGGATGGTATGTCCCGAGAACCATTTACTTACTTAAGAAAATCTAGTTTTTATATTGAAATGAATGCGGTAGTACAAATACAGAAATGTAAAAGTACTTGAATTTAAACAAACTGAAGTTACAAGCAAAAGAGTAAATTATTCCCGTCGTGCTCCAAACTCTTAATAAACAAGAAGTTTCGGGAATCATCAACTGAAAAGAATATCAGGATGACTTTCCATAGGGCGGTAGTCGGGATGGTTTTTCGTAGAAACAGTGACCGAACACTATCCGTGAACCAATAGTCACTATCCGTGAACCGATAGTCACTGTCCATGAACTGATTGTCACTATCCATGAACCGATAGTCACTATCCGTGAACCGATGGTTGGGATGATTTTCCGTGAACCGGTAGTTGATGATATTAACCCTTATGACTCGGAGTGGTCAAGAAGAAGGTTGATTTCCTGCGAACTTCCCCTGAAAGTCCATGAACTGGTCAGTCAAGATGAAGGAAACTTTTATAACACGGATGGTTAGAAATAATGTTTATACAGGGAATAGAGCTTAACCATTATGACAATACTGCTAGAGCGGTCAGAAAGACGGTTAGGCAGTTGCATAAAATGTCTCAAAAGGGTGAGAAGAGAAGTTGCATCTTGATTTCTTAAGTCGAAAGAAGTAGTTTTTTCTATAAGAGCCAGCTGTTTTTGACAGGACCGCCCCCGAAGGAACATTAAAAACCGTGCCCGGTCCTGCTCCCGTCTGGCAAGACGACTGAATTTCCCAAGTTACCCTTAGTACTTGCTAGACCAGGGATAGCCACGCGTACTTACTCATGCCTCCGCCTCTCGATCAGTCTCGAACAATGCGCCACGACCTGGAAGGTCAATAAAAATCAAAAGGTGTGAGTGGACAAAAAATAAATCAGTTTATAAAACAGTTACAGGAAGATGTTTTTACCCTCCACGTAAAACCAATGCATGCATTCGAAAATCATTTCACAATTCTTTTCATTTCCAACATTCGAAAAACCGCGTATGAAAATCAAAACATTTTCCTTTTTTCATAACCTTCGGATTTTAGCCCGCAATCAAAACACATGGGCTCAGCCCAAAACCATGAATCAAAACCAAATACACAACACAAACCCAACTCATCAAATCTTATAAACCGGCCACTGCCCAACACATCCGAAAACCCAATATTACCCAAAATCCAGAATTTTTCCTTTCGAAACGTTAATCAACCAAATCATGTAAAACAGAATTTAATTAACAAAATCAAGTTGTTGGATCCATCCGAGTCTTTAAACTCAATATCATTTTCCGAGTCTTTAAACTCAATATCAGGCCTTCCCGGGATATCAACGAGTCTTTAAACTCACGAGTCTTTAAACTCAACATAGGCCTCGAGGGTATCACGATAACCGAGTCTTTAAACTCAATCCGGGTCGTTAAACTCATTTTCGGGCCCGCCCCCGTTATCAATCAACCGGGTCTTTAAACCCAAAACTGGATCCAACAATCATACCGGGTCTTTAAACCCAAAACCATTTTATTAAGCACAATAAACCAAGATCCCTCACAATCCGTTTTCCGAAAATCATTCCGAAATCACATTTTAAAATCCTCGAAATAAGAAATCTCATTTCAAAGTCCGATCTCAACATCAAATAGTGACCAAATCACAATATACTCAAACCTCGTAAAACGTGCAAATTCGTGAAAAACCTCAAAATTCGTGCCAGCACCATAAATCATACTCACAACATAATGAACATCCTTAAAACATGATACGCCCAAATCATAATAAATCATGCATTAAACCATCATCAAAACATAAGAGAAACCATAGTCTCGAAATGCGTGCAAGTTCGTATGCATATATAAAAAATACGCATATATACGGAAATCAAAATTATCACAAGTCATAATCATGATCATAGAAATCATAGAAATATTTATGCATGCATTAAATTTTGAAAGCAACGTCCACTCACACACCGTCTTTAGTGCTCGGTTTCGCGCCGCACGCGTTCCCGTAATTCCCGGCATTTTCCAGAATCTCGAATCCTGTCCAAAATCACTTCTCAGGGTTACTAAGGTCTCAATTAACAATATACTAATTTCCCATAATTTTCCGGGATTTTTCGACATAATTTAACTTAAGGCCTTAACTTCCGAACCCTCAAAATTATCCCGAACGACCTCCGATCGACTCAAACTTAAGAACAAAAATGTTAAATAAACTGAAAGGATTAATTATCTAGTTGACCGTGCTCGGAAACTGGGTCTCACGTGCCGTCACACGCCGCCCAAAGTGGCTGCGCGTGAAAACCACGCGCTGCTACAGTGACTGCTACAGTGTTACCATCTTCACCCGCATACCTGCTAAACGGGTCTTCAACCCGCGACATGACCCTGGAAATTACCCCTCAATTCACACTCTAAACCTTCCCTTCTTCCACCTAATCATTTCTCATCAGGTTAATTTAGGATCCCATTCTTTGATTATCTTCCATTAGCCCTAAATCGATCAACTCGAACTCGAACATCCAAACGAGTCGAAGTACAAAACTCACCCAAATCGACCCCATTCCCAAAATAACTTAGACAGGAGTTTTAAGGGACCTAAACGAACACTTTCGCACTGTCAATTCAGGGAACATTGCCTGGAGGTTGTCGACTTCAAGCTCGAAAATCTCTGAAACCAGGGGCTTCCGTTCATAGCCATACGGTGATCAGTTCCCTTCAATTTTCGTATGGTCGAGTTCGAAATGAGCCCAGAAGACTAATCTTAGTCTCAGTTTGGCTCCATACCGTTCACAAACAAACTTTCGAATTTTCCTCCAAAGTTCCCAAGTTCCTCGATTCTATTTCTCCCTCAATATCAGCTCTATGTTCTCTCCACAATAACCTTCTCGACTCCCTCTAACGCCCTATGTTTAATCCCGTCCTTTCCAGCAACCAAGGCACGCTCAGTCCCACTCTGTTCTCTGTTTCCCGCAAAGGACCCAAAACCAATTTACAAAGCCTCCCGTGCTCTGATCAGTTCAACCCACCACCTGTTCATGTCCCAATTCCACCAGACTCTGTCTGCCCGTGCACTGTGCAAGCCACTCAACGCATAAACAAACCCAGTGCTCCAATTCCAACCTCACCCGTGCACTCTCTCAAACTCCTGGCCACTGCTAAGTTTTTAATTTTCAATTCCACGCCCAGCACAACATTTCGCCGTCCCAGGCATGCTGGCCTCCCACTCATCCCCAATTGCATAAACAAATCCCTCACACAAAGCCCAAGCATTATGCTCCATAAACAACCCATCAGCCACACTCTGTTTTTCAAATTCAAAATTCACCCACTCACGGGTGTCTCACAAACAGCAGCCAAAATTACCATTTTGCCCTCACTAGCCAAATTACCAAAATGCCCCTCACTCATCCTAGACCCGTAACTTGGTCATTCGAACTCCGATTGACGCGTGCCGCCTGTCTACGGACTCAGGGCATCGAGACCATCCTAACGGTCCTCGGTCCTCGGCCATCGGACCTCCCGGTCAAAAAGTCAACATTTTCCCCTTTTTCGTCCAAATTACAAAAATGGCCTTGGACTTCCGAACGTCATAACTTTCACCACGAACGTCCGAATCGAACGTACCACCTGTCTATGAACTCGTGACGTCCCAAACTACGTCACGATCATTGGTCAAAGTCCATTTGACCGTTCGAATTAAAAGTCAACGTTTCACCCACGACTAGGGGCAAAACGGTCATTTTGCATCGTTCGTCCGATTCCGTCCAACTAATCACCGATTAACCCCGCTAATCATGATTAGTTACTAATCTAATCCCGAATTCTGGGATGGGTCGTTATAGTTTTTAAACTATGAAACCTTGGTTAAAGGTGTTCATAGGTTCAGAAATTGATGGAGATCAATTTGCTGGGTTTTGATTGGTTGATATCTTGAGAAGCCAAGTCGTTCTCTATTTATAGGCGGTCGAGGGAACTCTTCAACTACCTACCTCCCCGTTTTTGCAGTTAGGGTACTTCACCTTTTACCTCTGTTTTCTCCCATCCTAACAGCACCACCCAAGTTTTCTTCCTTTTCACACCCAAACTACGTGGTCTTGGGCCAAAAATCGTTCTTTGGATCTTTAATGTCCGTGAGCCTGAACTTGGACCTAGGGAGGATTTTTTCGAGTGTAAACAAAAATATAACTCTCTTTTTTAACTCAATGGATGGCATTCCCTCGGTAGATGAATGGACAATAGAGATAGAGGATCTGGCTCGCCTTATAGATCCTAATTGGATTGATAGAGGAAGCTATATTTGATGTTGATGCCATAAGGAATATGCCGATTCCTACTTATGAAATTAGTAACCTACAAACAAAAGAACCGTTGAAGAGCCAACTAGCGAGTCTACTTCTCCTCCTAGGGGTCCTACTTCTCCACCAAGGGAGCCTACTCCTCCAAAGAGAAACGTACTCGAGCCTACTCCTCATTGGGAACCTCCTATTATTGACTACAAGCGACCTCATGGTGAAAGCTCAAGTAAGTATAAAAAAACATTGACATTATATTAATTTGTTTATAAATTTTCCATCAAATGGTTTTCTAATTGGATAACAAATGAAAATATTTATAGGTGTTGAATCAAAGATTGAACCCGTCGCGAAAAGTCCTCACAATTCCTGCAAACAGCAAACAATTAGCTATCGTTGCCTCGATCGATTTACCCGGGGGGGTTGTTCGACCAAGAACACTCCGATGCCTAAGTTAGCTTCGAGAGAGGAAAGGGATATACTTCGAAACGAAGAATCAACGTACCTTGGAAATGAAATGTGCCTTCCTATTTATAGGAAAATTTTGGGAGCCTTGGAGCGTTCTGATTGGTCGGTTGAATATTTAATTAGTAAATAATATATTATTATTAAATATATTATTTAATAATTGTAATGATGGCTCATTATGATAGTAATGATATTTGTTGTATTTTAATATTAATATTAATTATTCATTATTAAGAATAACGATAATTAACTCTCGGGGAGAATATCAATATTCCGGAGGTTTTAACCCGATCAAATAACGTATTTAACTGGTAAATAGATTATTTAATGTGCGGGTGTTTTTCAAATGATCAGCGTTATTTGCCAAGGGCAATTTGGTCATTTTTGGGAATTACGGGACGCGTGGCGGCTCCATAATTTTCGGATGATTTTGGGTTCAACAATAGGTTATGATGTACAACAATAGAAGACTCAAAAAAGAACAAAGCTTCTTGATAATATGATTGAAGATGATTTGTGTTGGTCTCGTTATTCATATGGTTGAAAATTAGAGTGGTCGCAACGGCGGAGTCAGCATGGACACTAGGGGTCCTGGGCCTTCACTGAATTATATATATTTAAATTGATTAAAAATTTATTAATAAGTAAGAATTATTATATAATTATAATTAATTATATATTTTGGAATTTACGTTCAATTTGAAAATATAATTTTAGGTTTCCTAATCACATATATATCATTATTATCTATGATTTATAAAAATCATAATGATATTTTGATATAAAAGTATATAATTCGTATTATAGTTAATTTTTCAATTTTCAAAATTTTACAAATGTTTATTTTGTTTTAACACTTCAATTATAATTTATTTTGGGCATGCAACGTTTCAAAGTGAAAATTTGTTGAAAATAACTGTATATGATTGTAGTAAATTAGTAGTATGATATGAATTTTTTATTTTTTTATAATTCGACTAAATCGGCGTAAGTGATTGATTGAACTGTTCAGACATGTTTCTGAATTTTATATTAATTTTGTTTCTGAATTTTATATTAATTTTATTTCTGAATTTTATATTAATTTTAAGTATATATTTTTATTATTTATAGATATTTTTAAATTATGTCTAAGTATAAAAAAATATTTATTCAGTTAAATTTCGTGATCTCAGTTAAATTTGTCTGGACATATGGATATAGGTAAGTCCGTTGAGATGAAAGTTTTTTTTTTTTTTTTGTCAAGTTGAGATGAAAGTTAGGGGTACAACTGTACAAGTTTATCGGACAAATTAGTTAATTACTCAAAATGAAAAAACAAATAAATGTGAGCCGATCGTGGCGCCTGATGATTGGAGGTAAGTTCGGTCCCCATGCTCCTTCTCGCACCGTATAACGAATCCAATTCCTTTCTTTTTCCCTTGCAAACAAATCGATAATCGACCTCGTCTCCTGACCAAAGCAAAGTCGCTCTGTTAAATCTCATCATAAAAGGTAATCTTCTCCAACTTCAACCGTTTCTTTGAAAAAATATGGATATATTTATGTGGTTTTCGGATTTCATGCACCTCAATTAGGGTTTTATTTCTGAATTCGGGACTATACATTTTGTTCCTTTGCACCTCAACCGGATCATATCGATCAGTTTTCTTAAGAGGCTCAATTTGGATGCATTTGGTGAAATTGAACTTTTAAGTAACTGAATTTCCATTTTGAATTTGAACATACTTCGTAAGAAAATTTCTCTGATTTTACGCCATTGATGTTGTGCATGTAAAGGAGCTCCGAGACTTCTCAGGTAGTGGGCTTTGGGGTGCGGTTTTGTATTTGAGTTTCTCTTCAACAGCTAATATGCAGGTTAGCTACAATTGATAAGATTGAGCTTCTGGGTGTCTTGTTTGTTGGTGCTCATAGTCTGTTTAGCCCCAGTGCATCTATGAAGATGATGGTTCTGGGTTTACAAATTAATGCTAGTTTATAATTTTTTTTTTCAAGTGTACAATGTGCTAACCTGTGTTAATACTCCTCTATTGCCAAAATGATTTGGAATAGAGGGATGAATGTTGAGAAATGAGGCAAAAGGGTAGGAAGGTGATTAATGTATTGCACTATTGCATAGTGTGAAATCAAAACTGTAAAGATGGAATAATGGATACCATCATCACATTTGGGAACACAATTGCCATTTTGGGAGTGAAGCCTTTTGAATTGTAAAATTTTACGACTAGCACTTGTTTGCGTTTGAGTATATCTACTCTGCTTCTGAGCTCGAATGGGTATCATGCATAATGTTTTTAATACCTTAAGATGAAACCATTTTGAAGAAGTGGGTTTGCGCAGGCATCAAGGGCAAGGCTTTTCAAGGAATACAAAGAGGTACAGCGAGAGAAAGTTGCTGATCCAGATATTCAATTAGTTTGTGATGACTCAAACATATTTAAGTGGACTGCACTCATCAAGGTAACCTCTGTCATGACCAAAAAAACTTAGGAGTGTTAATTGGTTGACCTTATCTGTCCAATCATGTATGTAGGGGCCCTCAGAGACTCCATTTGAAGGTGGTGTGTTCCAGCTTGCATTTGCAGTTCCTGAGCAGTATCCTTTGCAACCTCCACAAGTCAGGTTCTTGACAAAGATATTCCATCCAAATGTGCACTTTAAGGTACGGAAGCTATGTCTGACAATTCCTAATCTGTTTGAACATGAACTACTGCCTGATTTTCTTCTTTCAACAGTTTCATCTAGTAGAAAACTGGGGAATTTGGTTGAAATTAGTGAAATTTGAGCTGAGTAAGTCTGTCCAAAATGGAATAGTAATGGATTTATCAGAGATGTGCATTGAGACAAATTTTAAGAGTCAAACTTCTTTGAGGTTTGAGCTACCAGACCAAAACTTATTGAACTACCAGTTTATTGAGTTAAGAGTACTGGAAGCTTCATCTCACTTTCTTCCAAGGTAGAAGAGTTTTCAACTTTATTCAAAACTATTCTTCTTTATTTGGTCAAAGCTTACTAATGATTTGGTTCCGGTCGATTGGTTGGTATGTCGTACTTGATTACCCTCTGACAACTGATTGCATCACCTAATAAACATTAGAAATGAAACTATATGTTTAATTTAGTGTTCTAAATTCCTATAAAGTATTTTTTTTCATTCTTTACAAGTTGTTTTTCTATTGCAGACGGGAGAGATTTGCCTTGATATTTTGAAGAATGCGTGGAGCCCTGCCTGGACACTCCAATCTGTTTGTAGGGCTATAATTGCTTTGATGGCCCACCCAGAACCTGATAGCCCGCTGAACTGTGATTCAGGTAAGTTGGCTTGCATATTATTGGTATCAGCATTGGTCATGGGATTTGTAAGTTATAGAAATTAAAATTTAAGCATTAATCTTAAAACCGAAGCTTATGCTTATTCGGAGTATTCTCAAGGGCCCTACAGTCTGGTGATCCTTCCTTGCAAGCAGCCCACTTGAGGTGTAGCGAACCATTATGATTTCGTAATCACAGTAGTCCAGATGGCCTCTTAGATTGCTTTCATCTCTTAAGAAGAAAGTTAGTTTGGTTCTCCTTATGTACTGTAAAACGGAGATCACTGTCAGCTGGTGCCAGCCCTTCCTGTAGACTTTAGTTTGCCCTTATTGGTGGATTTGTTTTGATGAAATATTGCCGAATTCTGATTGCATGTAATTTGTGAACAATGAAGAGGCCAATGCATCTTTTCAAAACAAACTGCACAGAGCCTCGATATTTCCTTGCACAACATTTCATTAAATCCAGTACTGCGTTTGAGTTAATATCCAAATTTCTGTCAGTTTTCTTGTCTTCCTTTTTAGTCAGGGTACTGCAACTTCTATTCCTCATGGACTGCTTTTTCATACGTGCAGGAAATCTTCTGCGTTCTGGTGATCTCCGAGGGTACTATTCCATGGCAAGAATGTACACAAGGCTTGCCGCCATGCCCAAGAAAGGCTGAAGCGATGTGTAGTTTTTGTCTTCTCATTTTAGGAGGGGAAGTGGGGAACTGATGCCAGTTTGTATGGGGATTGTAGTGGTTTTCATGCATGGATTTGCACAAAAATGTATATCTTTCCCCAAGAGAACTGCTGTAATAAATGTTCGTACAACCATTGCTCATTTGCCAAACGCATATATAAACTACTCTTACATTTTCTTTTACTGAAAAAAACATACACATACAATTATACATAAACACCTACAGAGAGTACATTGCTTAGATTGAGCCAGGATACTAGGATACTAATAAACATTGGCGAGCAATTCTGGTACAAGCCTTGGTCTCACGGTCTGAGATATCGATCAAACCAGTCGCTTGCCTCTTTCACCATGACTGGGGTCATCCGGTGCCAGATGCGAGGCTGTGCTATCAACTAGGTTAAAGGCCAAGAACAGAAAATGGCTTTTTCAATTAATTTGCAAAAGACGGTAAACATAGTTTGCATTCTGTGATGGTGATAGACCATACCTTGAAGTTATCTATACCGTTTGCATCTTCATACTCCTTGATTGCTCTTGATTTCAGAATTTCCAGGCCGGCAATTGGACATCGACGATCTTCTACACCTAATATTTCGAAAAATTTATAAACCATTGCAATCAAACATGAAATGTAATCATTAAATACCAAAATAGACTTTATCTCGACAATGATATTGAAGAATTTTACCAGCCAGAATCAAGAGAGGACGTGGTGCAATGGCAGGAATTGAGTAGGGCGAATCGAACTGGGAGGCTATACCAGGAGCAATCCTATCCCAAACCTGTTCAGTTAATACCAAGTAACATTATAAATATGACTCCCAAATTGGATCAGAACTTACTCCAACTGGTTGAAAATAATCATACTAGAAGTCTAGAATGAAACAGACCTTCTCCACCACTTCTTTGTCAATTTCACTCTTGCCAAGATCAATTTGTGCTTCTGCAGTAAACAAATAAAATGAAACAACTGTTAGAGAAGTAAACAAAACAGTTGACATAGAAATTCCATTAACGACAACTTTGAGAGTGTTGATACCATATGGACCAGACTCAGTGAGCCACAAAAATCTAGTCCAAGCACAACAAACACGCCCAAATACTAAATGAATCCAAGCCCACAGGCAAATGATAGCAGGAAGGACCAACAATACACTGACATGTGGATACATATCCACCACCCATCTAGGTGCCACATGTCAGTACCACATCACAAGTACATTTATCCAACATCGAAACTATTCACCGATGCACATTCCCCAAAAAGTAACTAAGATTCACTAACTACTCTTACTCTGTCAAAATTACTATTTACCGCATTCCTTGGGCATCATATACCTTTTAGGCCGGCACCACACCAATGCCTATACCTAACCGGCAACCAATCACTCTTCCTTTTACAGGTCTTCTTCGACCCATCACTTTTACTTTTATAGGTCTTCCGAATAGCACGTACCACGCACTAACTGGACAGAGTACTATGTCTAAGTTGGTACATTTTGTGCATCAACGGTGAGCATCTTACCCTTAAAAACAGGTTTTATACTGTTAATTCGAGCCTGCCACTCATCATTGTCTATCGCCCATCGAAAGCCCTGCAACCATAGTTGCATATTGTGTTAGTTATTTAACAGTTAAACACTAGGAAAACTTATAATTAATGAAATTAGACACGCCACCTGAACACCAATTATAGGCACCACTACTGTATAGCGGGTATCAGCAGCAGCAGCAAACCAAGCATGCATACCTGCATTGGAAAACAACACGATAACTTCAGCATTTTACAGAAGAAAAATAAAATGGTACATTTAATTTCCAGTCTTGTAAAATTTTGATTCACATGCCTCCAAGCGATTCACCGCTGATTCCTATTCTAGAAGGGTCTATATCCTCCCTCTGTGTTAGATAATCTGCAAGTTTTATCAAGTCCCAAACCTGCAATGACAAAACATGTCTTTTATGAAACTCAATCATCAGACAACAATCTCCAATGATTTCAGTGACTACATTTCAACTCATGAATTCTCCTACTTTAGCTAGGAAGTTTAGTAACTATCTGATTCACAACAAAATAAGTGGAGCACCGTATCAAATACAAACGGCATCGTGTCCCCTTTCTTCCATGATGATATCAGAGCCTGCAGTCAATTAATCCCCAGATCACTGGTAAGTTCATATGGCATAAGAATGTTACTAGCATAAACAAAATTGATCAGACGCCACATTCAACCTTCAAGTGGTTAACATTTTCTAGAGAAACCCATGTAAAGTACTTGTCTAGAACTCACACTACCATAGGTGAAATCCACATAGCATATTCTAGGCACGTGGCCAAAAAATTTCATATCTAAACAAAGTAAAGGTTGAAGAGAGAACGAACATCTTGGTAAGTAGATATACTGCTGGCACGTTCGCCATGGTAGCGGGAATCAATGGCAATTGTTACATATCCCCTTGAAGCATATGCCTGAAAGATAAGTACCCAAAAAAAAAATATGAGAGTTCAACCTTCGGACAAAGTTGTAAATGAAAGATTCACACAAAGTTTCGGTACCTCAAGCAATGGCCTTAACCATTCTTTGTTCATGTTGGTCCTATGGAGAAAAACAATAGCCGGCTTTTTTTGGGTATTACTTTCCTTCATGCTTAAGATCAGCACTGGTAACCGCCCTTGCTCTCCTGCCTGACATAGATCCATATTAAGAACATTTCAGCTATATCAAACTCAACCTCAAATTCAAGAACGGATTTAAATATTTAACTGTTTAGTCTAAACTCTAAAAAAAACCCCAGCATACTAGATTACCGGTAGCTCGATGTTCCAATTACCTCAGTAATTAAGTACATGTTTTCCTCTTTTAGTTTATCTTTCAAGTTGTGGATGTTGGCCTTGGGACACGAGTTCATTACCTACGCAAACCAGCCAACAAACCATAAGTACAACCATTGTTAATGTCTCAATTACAATTTTCATGTTCGAATTCCAGCTTCCAACAAAGATTAATAAAAAAAATGTATGATATTGGAATTATAATTGTACCTCAATCTCTCTGGAGTCTGGGGGAGAATCCTCCTGAAACAATGGATTTGTCACCGGTTTTGCTGGGTCAATCGATAATGGAACTGAAAGAGTTCAAACTTTTATACATTACCAAACACGGTCAAATATTTTGCATAAAATAAAAGAGAGAAGAGCAAAGACTTTAGAAAAGCAAAGACCTTAAAAGGCACATAATTTTTTTTAGTAATTGAATATTTCACAGTATTTATGAACCTGTTGGACATGATCCTGGGATGTTGAGCAAATATGAGCTTTAAAGATAACGAAATTTCAATCTTTTCCCACTAGCCAAACAGAAAAAGCAAGAAATGTCTAGCAATTCACTCACCTTCGCCCGATCGTCTGCTACGCAGGACATTGAGTAACTGAGACCGAAGCTTCTGGCCGTCGGGAGCTCCCTCCATTGGGGTTACTTCAGTGCCACCGGATTCGGATACGCTTTCGTTCCCGGTCGGTGATCTGAACAATTTGGCGTCATCACTCTGTTTGGCGCCTGGGAGAATGTCGTCCTTTGTGTTGGAACTGTTTATTTTTCTAATTTCAAGTCGGCTATTAGCATTTCTTTTTCTGACTCAAATTCAAATGTGTAAAATATATTTTTATATATAATATATCATTTTTATTATTAAAAATATAGATATAAATATAACAAATATGCGCCCCCATAATTTTAGACTGGACATTAAGATTAAAAAAAGTAAATATTGATTAGGAGAGATACTTAAGAAATGAAGAGGTGGAGATAAATGGGGAGGGAAATTAGGAGCTAATAAAAAAATAAAAAAATAAAATTTGTACTAAGTTGACACATGCTCACTGCTATGTGGAAGAAGTGGGTAGGGAAGAGGTGGAGAGAAATTGAGAGGAAAAATAGGAGCTAAAAATTAGAAAATATAACATTCCTATTAGAAGAAGTGGGCTATTTCTTGATCTCGTTGAGTCGTGAGAATAAAAAAAAAAACCTCTTTTTATTGTTATTGTTTTTTGATATTTATTAACTTCAATCTATTATATTTGGTATTCAAAAATCTGTACATGAATTTTTAATGAATTTGAAAGAAATTGTATTGAGAAATAATCTGTATAGAACTCATAACGCGTTTATTTGTGTCAAGGTTCCTGGATATATAAACGTTCAAGGCATTATTTTACCATTTTATATGGAAATCGTTCATAATACACATCACCTAACCTAACAGAACCAATAAATTGACCTTTTTCTTGTTTAAAAAAAGAAAAATCGAGGTTTGATTTTTGCTTCCGGCAATCCTTTTTATTTATTATTTATATTTTTGATTTTATTTAATTTCTCCTCATCTTTAAAATTTAAAAAAAATTCAGACACGAATAAGTGGGTGCAGGAGGCTAGCATGTATATATATAGTGGAATATATATTGTTTACACCTGAAAAATCTCATTATAGTCTAAGAAGCGAAATTAAAGAACCAACTTCTAAAGGCCCAACCCAAATAGCTCCCACTTATGGGTGTGCACAATTGAAGAAAATTGGATCTAGCAAGTCGAAATTGTCAGGAGGCAAAGGGGATGAAATCAACAAGATAACTGCAAACAGACCCAAGTGGAGGCTTATTTGGACAACTAATCAATCAAACAAATAAACAAACAAATTGATCAATATAATCAATTTCAAACAGCTACAAGTCCTCAAAAGTTTGTTCGTTCAAAGGCTCGTCTATTTAGGCTCGCCTCTTTAGGCATAACTAGTTTCTCTTATCTAAGATTGAGATTCCGTCTTTTCTCACCCCTTTCTTAGTTCTACAACTTAGAACTTGAGCCTCCAATTCATTCCAACTACATCCTCAATCTGCTTTGAAGACTACCACACATCTATCTCATCCCGACTATCGCTACTATCGCTCAAATCAGTCTTTGAAGCATGCATACACTCAACCTTTAACATTATGATGTCGTTTGAATGCTCCCCTTTCTTAGTTCTACAACTTAGAACTTGAGCCTCCAATTCATTCCAACTACATCCCCAGTTTGCTTTGAAGACTACCAAACATCTATCTCATCCCGACTATCGCTCAAATCAATCTTTAAAGCATGCATATACTCACTCAACCTTGAACGCTATGATGTCATTGGTATGATCCCAAAAGGTGTTCACCAAGTTGACGAATATTTCTAGAAGATCAGGCTGCTCAAACAACTTGATCCCAAAAGAAATACTTACTAAGGTGACACGAGGCATGCTGTCAACATTTTTGGGCAGAATATGTATATATACACTACTCTTTACTCCTGTCTATCTCCCTCATTGTTGAGCGATATTGCACTTAAATATTCAATTAAATTCAAAGTCATTTTAACTGTAGATGCAAGGTTCAACCGCTTTTACGTAGAAAGAAGTGGAGTGGAGCCTTTAGACTATTCCTTGTTTTTTTTTTTTGTTTTTTTTTATTACTCTCACAAAGAGAGTGGATTCCTCGCATAAATAAGTGGAGCTAGCCTTCAGTACTCTATTCGACGGTTCTTATAAATAAGTGGATTCCTCGCATTCAGAATGCGATCGTGAGTCAGTCTTTATATCTAAGCTCACAGAGATCGAAGTGGATCCTTGCCTTTAGAGTTTAGAGTGGGGGCATCACTTAGTCCTACCATTCTCACAACGAAAAAGATCACTTGCATTTAGAGTGGAAACGTAATAAGCCTAACGTGAGGGCATGTGGACTCCAAACTTTCTTTTAATGAAACCCAACAAACTCTTCCAAATAGGTCTTGAATATTCACCCTAAATACATATATAAAAACAAACTGAAAGACGATGAATATAAAGAATAGTTGCAACCACAGCATCTCACCCCATGAGAAAGTGATCAAACCAATGGCTAGCTTCTATTACCATGAGCGACGTCATCTGGTGTCCAATCTCAGGCTGTTCTATCACCTGCATTTTAAGGAATTAAAGAAATGCAATTGCTCAGAGGCAAAATATTCAACCGGATGAACCAGAGCTAGGCATCGTCATCAAAATTCAAATGCAGTTAAAAATGGTAAATTATTTTGCAATAAGTTAATTCATAATTATTGGTGCTAGTCCATCCATATACCTTGAAGTTACCTATACTGCGCTCATCTTCATAAGCCTTGCATGCTCTTGATATCGGAATTTCCAGACCACCAACTGGACATCGAGGATCTTTTGCACCTAAGATTTTCGAGAAATCGTGTCACACCCCAGTTTAACTAGAAGCAGATCGATCGATGCAAACGTGAATTTGAATAGCTTCAAGTATGAAGAATGAATCCACCATTTAATATCAAGAGAGGACGTGGCGCGATAGCTGGAATTGAGAAAGGAGAATCGAACTGAGAGGCTAGACCCGGAGCAATCCTATCCCAGACCTGTTCAATGAGCACTAAGTAGTAAATATATATGACATCATCCAACTTCATTGGTTTTTACGATCAAAATAATATTTCTTCTGGTTTCGAATTTATGACTAATTAACCTTCTCCACCACTTGTTTGTCAAGTTCAGTTTTCCCGAGATCAACTCGTGCTTCTGCAGTACTTGTTCAGATAAGTAAACGAAACAGTAGACACAGAAATTGAATTAAGCACAACTAGGATGAGAAGATATCTGTAGCTAGCTAGCTATCATCTCTTGCCTTCAAATACAGGTTTTATGCTATCAACTCGAGCCTGCCACGTATTGTTATCTATAGCCCACCCGAACCCCTGCAATATTTACCGTTGCATTGTATGTTAATCTTAGTTAATTACAAATTACAATTACAAGTACATGTAAAACTATATAAATATATTAATGGTTCACATTAATAAGCAATGAATTTGAAAGTAGACAATTAAAAAAACAACCTGAACACCGATTATAGGCACCACCACTGCGTAGCGGGTGTCAGCAAAGGCACCAAACCATGCATGCATTCCTGCATCACAAAATTAATATACCAACATACTTCATCATTTCGCAGCAGTCACGGTACGTAATATATATATTCAAGCTCTCCATATATATATATATACAAACCTCCAAGTGATTCGCCAGTAATTCCTATCTTGGTAGGGTCTATATCCTCCCTCTGTGTTGTTAGATAATCTGCCAGTTTTATCAAGTCCCAAGTCTGTCATAATTAATTACAAAGTTCATCTCAGAAATTAATAAATAAATAAATAAATAACATTTGTTACTACATTTTAACTGAAAAATTCTTCTACTTTAAGTAAAAGCTCAGGAAAGTTACCGTATCGAATATGAATGGCATTGTATCACCCATTTTCCAGGATGATATCAGAGCCTGCAAGTAGTTTAGATCCTCATCAAATCACTGATCATAAAGTCCATATATATATATATATCACTAGCTAGTCTGTTAAAGAAATGATTACCACATTAATTGGAAGATTACAAAAAAAGAAATGAATAATATAACGAAGGGTTTCATCCCTAATAATATACAAAGACCCTTTGTGATAAAATTGCATATTTACCTTAATGTGCATACATTACAATATGAAACTTAATTAGTAACAATATCGATACTGCTATAATTTTTTTTGACGAAATTAGATGTTGTGAACAATATCGATTTCGGAAAATTTTAAACGTTTACTAGCTTCAATTAAACCATTTGGAGACATATAGTTGAAAAAGTGAGACACGAACCTGACTCTCAGGACGCCGGACTGAATAATTAGTAAATGGTCTCTAACCCACATTTATTTGACATATCATACCAATTGGGAACATGTGTTGTAAATTGTAAGGTATTTATCTAAGAAAAACATGTGTTGTAACTTGTAAGGAGTAGGTCATAATTAGCCTCACTTTCTGTGGACTCAATATTTGAATGCTTCATGGTCCTCATTTCTCTGACATTTACAAAATACTTTAGCAATTGTTGGGCGATTTTTATATATATATGCTTGTTAGTTTGACATGGGGAAAATTGCTTAACGAAAGCAAGTTAAGCAAAAGAGTTTAAAGATACACACATCTTGGTAAGTAGTTAGAGTGCTGGCACGTTCGCCATGATAGCGAGAATCAATGGCGATTGCTACATACCCCCTTGAAGCATATGCCTGCAAAACAACCCCAAAAACAAAAAGGATATCGAAAACTCCTCAATTATAACAAATCTTAGTTAAAATATTTTTAAAAAAAATGAATCTTGAGGATCTTTATGTACGTACCTCAAGCAATGGTCTTAACCACTCTTTGTTCTTGTTTGTGCTGTGCAGAAAGACAATAGCAGGCCTTTTCTCAGCATTGTTTTCCTTCAGGCTTAGAATCAGCACCGGCAACCGCCCTTGCTCTCCGGCCTACCACCACCATATTAACAACATTATAGCCATATCAAAGTACTCGAACTGAAAATTTAATCATAAATTCATAATAATTTTTCTAAATTCTTGTTGAAAGTTGGTATTTTTTTACCTCAGTGATCAAGTAGAGGTTTTCTTCTCGTAGCATATCCTTCAAATTGGTAATGTTGGCTTTAGGGCAAGCGTTCATTGCCTAGAAAGAAAAATTTCAAGAATCAATTTTGAAGTCCCCATAAAAATGTACGATTTTGTAATTAATCAGATTTAAACCTCGCTGTAGCCTGACGGAGAGGCTTCCTGAAACAGTGGTTTGGCCACGGGTTTCGCCGGCTCAACCGATAACGCCACTGAAAAAATCCAACCATCTTACATTACCAAGCACTCAAGTCCACGTAAACAAAGGAACTGATCACCACATCGTTCCATAAATTTAATCTCAAATTTGTATAATAAACAAATATAAATTATAAACATCTGACGATAAAAATGTGGTGATAATAATAATTAAGGTCTCCACTTTTACCTACAAGATTATGACATGTGGCATGATTTTATTGGCAGATGAGCAGTTTTTTTTTTGTTCTATATGAAACTGTATTCAACAGTTCCCGGCCGATAGCAATCCGACAACTGAATGATTTCTGATTCAAATTTGAATTGAATAATAAATGACGAGAATATATTTATTTGCAGACGTTAAGACATTAGTGATCAGCATATTCTGTGGCTGGGCCATAAATTCTGGTTTGGTTATATCAGAACATAAAAAGACATTTTCCTCTGTTTTCCTACTGAATTTTCTCACGAGGCAAACGAATTATGAGGCTAGAATTCACTCACCTTCGGACAATCGTCTGCTGCGGAGGACATGGAGGAAAGCGGAGCGAAAGTTCTGGGCGTCGTGAGCTTCCTTCATTTCGCTAAATTGGCAGTCAGCAAAATTTGACACAGCTCTGGTCTGGGGCCGTCGTGGCCGGTATTTATAGGAGGGGAGTTTTGGCGCAGAGGGAGGTACGGGATGACACGTGTACGACGGGGGAGGTGACACGTGTGAATTAGTTGTGCTTGCTGAATAGGATTGCAGAGGTGGTTGTTGTTGATGAGCACTCAGGAGAGAGTGAGTCATGGTGGCTTTTAGGGAAAGGAAAATTGTGATAAATAACGAGTAATAAATACAAAAATATTACGGACTTTTTGGGGTGGGATGGTTTGATAACGTTCATCATATTGAACCAACCTAGTTAAAGCTTATCCGTTTTTCACACCCCTGTTTGGCGCCTGAGAAAATCTGCAGAATGCTCTAATTTTTCACAAATTACATAATAAAACATTTTCAGCAGAATTGCTAAATTTAAATTAAATTCTAACTAAAACTAAAATAGTTGGGAAAGTGGCAAATTCGAACTTTGAGCAACTTTATACTTTCTATTTTGGTTTATATTTTTAATTTTTAATAAAAATATGGTTTTTATTTTTATTTTTTATTTTTTATTTTTATCATTATATCGTTTTTAGTATGTAGACACTGAAGGAAACTCACAATAATAAAGTAATTTTAATATTTTATTATTATTTTAGACAAGTCAGCAAGTGCTACTTAATCACGTCATTTTTTTTTATAAAAAATTAAACAGCTACTTGACAGAAGGTCCAAATTAATATTTTTAAAACATAGAGATATAAATTGAAAAAATTGAGATTTTGTATACCATTTTAAACATAACCTTCCAAATTCAAAGGTATTTGCTTTAGTTTTAAATTTTAATTGGCCTAGCTCATAGATGGGTAGAATTTGTTGTTGTTGTTGTATAATATGTGTATTTTATTGAGTCGTTTGGTGAAATATTTTTATACTGAACTTTTTTTTATATTCAATTTAAAATAGATGTCATCCATTACACGCATATTCTAATCGTACCTTATCCAAGCGAGAGTTTGAAAAGCAATTTACTTCTTCTAGCTCTGAAAATAACGTCCACCTTAGTATATTGGAGAATAATTGTGTTTGACTAATTGATTACGCATCATATTTGATTAGATTGATTGGGAACCTGTTTGTTCTTTATACAAGCAAATTCAGGACCGTAGTCCCTGACCGGAAACTAGAGCTCTTAAACTAGAAGGGTTCATGAGTCAGTGGCTCAGCCTTTACTATTGGTAATATCAGGTTGTTTGCAGCCTTTGATTTTGAACCGAGCCAACTTTGGAAGAGAGTGGCTCAGCCTTCACTGTTGGTACCAGGAAGTCAGTGGATCAGCCTTTACTGTTGCTATCAGGAAGTCAGTGGGCCAGCCTTTACGCTTGGTATCAGGTTGCTTACAAGTTACACCCTTGTGATATTGAACCCAGAAGGAGCCAAATTTTGTTTGCATCAAAACCAAACAAGAAAGGAAAGTAGTAGGAAGCACCAACAAGGCAACAAGAACACAACTAGTGCAAACACCCAGTCCCAGGAAGTTGCAACGAAACCTCCACTGATACAACCTCATAAAGCAAATTCGTGCTCTGTTGGATTTACCCTTCTGAACCTATGAAAAATGTGAACTGTGAAGCACACGCCAGAGATATGAGAGGGTTTCCCCTTTCGTGCTCCGGAAGGCCGAAGCCAAGGATCGACAAACCTAAAAATATCTTCAAAACAAAAACTAACCTACAAAAAATGTTTCGAATAAGGTTCTTAGATGAGAACCTTCTTTTAACCAAGGACTGTTCAATACATGCATAACAAAATCGCGAGATACAAGTCAAGGTAAGACTGAGAGAACGAAGGGTGTAGATATGATTAGTTTCTCAAAGATGATTTCTAACTGCAAGACCTTAGGTGGTCAACTGATGTGGCAGGAAATCATAGGACGATGTCTCGTAAAACAACTACTTCTATCGATCCTCCTAAGTTACAAATCTCTGGATTTTTATTTTAGCGCCCACTAGTATTTATCAGTGGGCAATCCAACCTTTAGAGACAGATCATTGTCACCATAAATGACCGCTGGTAGAGGCTGAAGCATTTTAACATTTGCTGAAAGTGGAGAAGTGACTGTAGTTACCGGCTGAAGCATTTTACCGTTTGCTGAAAGTGGGGAAGTGGCAGCAATTGTTGGTGGAAGAATTTTACCGTTTGCTGGCAGATGAGATCTCACAATGCCGTTGAGAACACATTGTTTCTGCAAAAGTGAAAGACAAACGATTTTTCGTTAGGTTAGTTGAATGAATAACTGACATACATAGTTCACCAAAGCTCACAAAAATTAACTCCTTTCGGTCCCGGGGTTTTCCAGTTACCATGCCTAGATTTTTAACAGATCTAAAAAAAATCCTCACAATAACTTCTGGTACTAGTCATTATAATATTTCAGGTTGCAGATTTTGGGAATTCACTATGGAAACCCTTTTTACATCAATGTAAAATTGAAGTTCATTATACATCCACTAATTATGTAACAGAAGATATGATCATCCAAGTCACTGCATTGTATTCCATCTTTTCATACAAATGTGCATTTTACCACAACGCCAGTATATCCATCTTATAGCATGTTCTCATATTGCAAGCTTGTTATGGAGGATCAAGTTCTCAAAAATACATTATAGGCAATGCACATGGACATTTTGCTTTTTTTGACAACTATAAAATTAAAACTGAAACTTACAGAAAGTACCTTTTATGCCCCCCCGAGTAATGAGATGGTTAAGGAAATCCCTGAAACCGGTCAGTACAAGCCTTTCCTGTTCTGCATAAACCTCTGTCAAACCTATTTCCTGAGATGACTTCTGAGCTAGGCTTGGACTATCGGCTCCCACACCACCATTTGACAACCCAGCTGCCAAAAACAACTTATCTTTTTCATCACACATTAGGGAAAGTGTTCCAGGGGACATTGGCCTACTATTTTGAGCATTGCCTCCATTTGATCCAGAATAGCCATTCGCATCTCTATCTGCTCGGTTCACTCCTAATTTGTTATCATGCAAGGAAATTTCAATATTATGTTCCTTTTTACATTCTTTCCCATCATCAGTGGAAGAAGTGGCATTAGTCTTATCAGTTGTCTCTGTTTGCCAATTTCCTGTACATGTTAAACAAGCAAATTTAAAACCAAATCACATATTTATAGAATATAATATCTAACTTCCCCTCTTGTAACTCAAAAGGGGGAATGTTCATAATATGCTAAGATAACAGAAAGGAAAAAAAAAACTTTTGGGTATGCGTATTGCTTTGGGTACCAGCTAATTAGTAATTTTTTCTGCCCAGGGAAATCAAAATGGAATCAGATATCTATTATTTAGTCTGAAAGAAATGAAAAGTCCAAAGGAAATGGTTCAATTATTCTTGTGTTGGGTCAATGACCATGGCTTACTTGTTAGGCCCTCTAGAAACGGCCTCTTGTTTGTAACTTTTAAAAACTATAATAAGACAGTTCTAGTTGGAAAGAAAGAGTTCCATGCCTTAAAATAATAGCCATTATAGTCAACAGATTAGCTAAAAATTTGTCACTGGGAAACAGCCCAATGATAAATCCACATACTTCCAAGGCCATAAGGTTCTAGATTGTAGTCTCTTATAAATAGGCAAAGGTATCATGAAGAGAAAAAAGGAAGCTAATCTACTTCAGTATATAAACAAACCTGCAAGTGCCTTTCCAGCTGCTTCTGAAACTACAACCAGGCGAGAGCACAGATCCTTTATGTTCTTTGATTGGATGATATCCGCCAACGGAGATCTTCAGTCATGAAAGGTAATGTTAAGAATCCTTCATCCAGAAAACAAAAAAAGAAAAAAAAAAACTACATAAAGAAAATTAAAACACCTGTAAGTGAATTTTGAAGGTCTGGGTACTGCTGCATTAGCAGTGGGGAAAAGAGGAACAGATGAAAGAGAAGTAGAGGCCATAGGAGGTCTTAGATGATTGTCCTGATTAAAGCCAATTAAATAAAAAAATTAGTACGAAGCTTGACAGCAAAAGAAAAAGTGAGAATGATAATGCAACAAAGAAAAAAAAGAACTGAATCCCAATATAATCTTGAAGGGATTGCTGAATTCATTAAAAAAGAAATTCAGAATAATGATCAGTAAGAACAGTAACATAGCCTTCATGAGCTAGAAAAGAAGATGATTTATGGGCATTCAAGTATTAACCCAATACAGGAATCTTTTATGCCTGGCAAAAATTTCATCAAAATTCTCACAATTGGGCCAAACACACAAGTGCACATTTCATAAATCCATAGTAATCAAACCAGTAGGATTTTCAAATTATCAAACCTATAAATACGTACACAAGTGTACATTCATAATAATCAAACCAGTGGAAAGTTCAATATATATGTAATTGAGGAAAAACTTACCTGTTGAGGTTGTGTAATCGGCAGAGTGGATTGAATTCCAGAGCCCAAAAAGAGTTCATAGCTCTTTCTTTTTCTGGACACCAGAGGGCTCCCATAGCCAGAGGATCCAATGGCCCCACTAATGGCTGCATTAGCTTGTTGCACGCAGGCCATGACATTAAGGTCATCATGAAAGGGAGATTTTCTTTCCTTACTTCCTTCATAGTTCTTGCACTCCATGCATTTACAATTTTCAGAGCATAGAATATTGGCTTGGTAGCATTCGCAATACTTCTTGAGGCACCCTGATTTCTTGCAATTACATCCTTTGTTGTGCTTTCCAGCTGCTTGAATTTCCCAAGCATCTTCCTGTTCATTCTAAGAAATTATTAACGCAACGGAGCTGATTTCCAAAATGCAATATGCTTTACCAAAATACATCAGCAACCCTACTAAAATTTTGCTTGAAATTCCTTGTTCCTGCTTCTTCCTATAGAGTGACACAAGGCATTGCCTTGTTAAATAGCATCATACTAAGAATTTAGTAAAGTCAATGCACGGGCACAGATGAAGCTATAGATAAATCAGTTTACATACCCTACCAGCACGAGATTCTTGTGGGCTGCTAGCAATCTTTGGTCTGAAGGCATTTGGATTACGCTCCAAAATTGCTCCAACAGCCTCCTGCCGAGCAGCTTCATTGTCCATATTATTGTGACAATTCGTGCAGTTGCAGCCTTCACAATAAATTCCGGCTGCAAAACACTCACAGTACCTACAAAATGATCAAAGTTTTGACTGTGGGTCGTAAAATTATGGCAGAAGCAGAACAATCGTATGATGGCTAGAGGTTTCCCAATTCACATTTCAGTTGGCAGGTTTATATGAGAAAATTGAAACATCATTGACAAAATCTTTTTGTACACATGTTAATGAACTACAAGCTGTGCTGTCCCACCATAAACCATTTTGAAATCTATCTACATGAAAGGATTACGAAGAATTTCAAAGTTCACTCCAAACAGAATTGAGAAGCAGAATTGTTCAGGACCAAATGTGTGCATATCCATAGTATCCTCCCTTAATCTCCAGATGTGAAGTTAACATATCATCTACAAGGGTTTCTACGGTATCTAAGTTCAAATTAATAAGATTCGGAAAACAAAAATGAGCCTTCTTATACTAAAACTTATAAAGAGGAGGCAGAAGCATCCTTACAACTTCAGGCAACGAGAGTTTTTACAATTACATTGCTTCTGCTTCTTTGGAGTAACCTCTTTTGCATCGCTTCGCTGGCGCGACTCTTGTTTGCTGAAGAAAAAATGTATAATACAATATATTCAATAATCAAGGGGTTTAAAACATAAGTATATCAAAAGGAAAAAAACAAATTAACAGCATTGGACAGTAAATCATATAACTATATAAGCCTGTTCAGAACATCAAATAAAATATCAAAATCAGAGCTGTCACTTCTCTATGATCAAGAACTTGTTTTTCTGGTCGTTCCACTCTGTCGATGGAATTTAAGATAGTTGATATATATTGTCTTTTTTATTAAATTGCAAATGTGCATGCTTGACCAATATCAATAAACCTAAAAAGCTATAACCAATTTTATTCATAATTGATTGTACAGCACACACTCCCTTAGCAACCAAATTTTCCATCTTAATACACCATACCTATTTCGTGCTGTTTTCCTACTTCAGAAACATGAAAGGTTAGCTCTACATCAAAACTTGTCTAAAAAATCGAATTTCAACATCAAGTTTCAGAATTTAAATTTAATTCCATACAAATTTACCTCGATGTTAAGATCGCGAGCTTGTGCACTGGATGCGGAATTCTACCATTTGCCAGCGGCGCCGAGCTAGGCCGAGCCTGAAACTGCGGAATCGCTGGTGGAGTAGCTAGCTGTTTTGGTGACTGCGCTACCGGAGGGGGCCGTGACTGCAACTGTAACTGCAAATGCAACTGCGTTTTTGCTGGTGAGCTTTGTGACAGCTGCGCCTGTGACGGTGGCTGTAGCTGTAGCTGTACATCCGGCGACACCACGTTCCCTGATGCTAGACACACCGTCGTAAAATCCAGTTGTCTCGCCAATTTCTTCGGCGCGGTTTCGGAGACCGTTTCGCTCTGCTCCATTAATCTCAGACAAATTCAAACGCCCACATGCACAATCAGCCTCCAAACCCACATTTAATTCCTCAAAAAATATTTTCAAAATTGTAATGCCATCGGTAACGACGATATGATGCCGTTTCGGACCTTATGTCGTCACCGGGTACCGTTACGAGCCGACGGCGATTTGTTCCACCGGAAATGCAAACATACTAATTTGGAAAAATAAAAGAGCAAAAATTCGGAATCGCCTGTTTCAAAGCTACTTGAAATCTCGCGCTGGATCGGAGAGAGGCAGAGACGGAACCGAATCGGAAGATTTAGGGAAGATAGAGAGCAGCTCTCGCTTAGGGGCTTTTCCTATTTCACTCCCTCTCGATATTTTTTGAAATTGAATTTCGTAAATAATGGACGGCGGGATGAGAGTGATTAGTGATCCAAGGGATCAGATTAAACTATTGGTCTTGACGGGTGCGACGGGGTGTGAGAGTGAGGAGTTGTAAGCGGCCGTTGGATTTGGATTGGCTTTTAGGTTTTTTCTAGGGAAAGCGACGCGAGTGGAATTTGGCGCTAATTAGAGTTCAGAAAGCATTGGGGTCCAGCGTGAGGATACACGTGTACGGGTGATAGTGATTCAGACTTGACCTAGGAGTCAATGGACGGCTGAAATTTGAAACCATCGAAAGTACGCGTAATTTGTATTTGAAAATTGAATAAGGAATTTTGTTTCCCCGGCGGCTTCACTGCAACGCTGTCGTTATCTATAAAATTAGCTATTTTTTTCTTCTTTTTGCCAAGAAATTGCAAGAGACTAAAACATATGCTAACAGTTACAAAAAAGTGTAACTAAGTGCGCCTAGACTTGGGTACGGGGTGGGTCTAATAAATTGAAGGTTTATGATCAACATTATAAAAGTGTCTTTATAATATATATTTACATACACAAAATTAATTATTTTTTCAAATTTTAATATTTCTTTCATCTACCAAGTAATATATAAAAAAAATTTAAGAATTTAAGCACATAAATCATACATAGAAAATATGGTCATTTTGCAATTTATATTTTTACGAAACGGTATTTTATAAAAAAAAATACATAATTAAAGTTTTAATGACTTTATAAGACAAACTAAATAACTATATATTAATCAGAATAACTCTTATAATATTTCAAGAATATGAGCCCAATTTTTTAATAAAATATTTCTTCAAATTCAATTTAAATATTTTTTTTAATTTTTTTCCATAAATATAAGACAAATTTAATTTTTTTGGCCCTTTCTTGTTCATGGCCCCAGGGCGATCGCCCTTGTCGCCCTAGGCTTGATTGGCCCTGCTTTCGGTAGTCTGTAGCATTAGATGGTCTAAATTTTGGGAAAAAAAATTATGGTTTACATGAGAAAGAAAAGAAAAATAATTTCAGAGGTGGTTAAAAAAATAGTTACCATAAGGGTAGAATTGGTATTTCAACTGAGATTCTTATGAATTAGGAATTAGGGATTGTTGCACAATTGAACACCACATCGTCTTCTTCTTATTCGACCTAACTTCAAAGCCTTCTCAAGTATGCTTAAACTCTCATGGCGTCCCTCACCTCACAAAACCCTAACCCTAACCCTAACCTTGGACCCAACCAAACCATTACTCTCCTTCTCTCGCCTTCTTAGCCAATCTTTTTCTGAAGTCTCAAACGAATACGACCCTCCTTTCTCTCCAGTTTCCAAACCCCCAACCTCAAAAACAAGCAAGACCTAGAATAATGATCCGGACCTCATAAAGTACCTGAACGTACCTCTCAAATCGGACCTGCCTTTTGATTTTAGCTACTCGTATTTGGAGACCAACCCATCGGTCGAGCCTATTGCGTTCCGAGAGTTGCCGAAGTTCTCTCCCTTTCGCCCGGGTTAGCTTGATTAGAAATGGATTGGGACTGTTGCCCACGCGAAACGAGAAGTGTACTTGGACCTGGTCGCGGAGGAGAGGAAACAGGTTCTTGGAGACTAGTTAACGAAGGAGGAAGTCGTAAAGCTGGTGGAACGGTATCGTCATAGTGATTGCGCTCGACAAATCAATATGGGTAAGTGGTTATGGTTTAAGGTTTTGTGATTTAACATATATTATTGCATGTAATCATATGAGGCTATTTATGTATGTTCTAAGTTAGCTCATTGCTGGTTTCGTTTTGTAGTCATTGCGTCTGTGACCACTGATGAGCTTTGTGAGCACATCTAAACGACTGGTTCCCAGCTTCTCAGCCCAGAGCTAAGGAATCTGAAGTGGAACCTTACGGGTTTCCTTTGCACCCACATTGTTTTTCCTGTTTTCTTCCCCCTTCTTCACCCATTTTCTTCTCTTTTTCTTTCTATTTTCTTCTTTTTTATTTTCCTTTCCCTCTCCTGGTCTCTCCTTCTCACGACCACCATGTTTGTGGTTTTCGGCCAATCCTTGTTGAACTCCCCACCAAAATAAAATACAAACATATATTGAACATAGGTATGTCGGTAAAGACAAATTCTAGAGTTTCTGGACAAATAATCACCCCAAGATATCTAGAAACCAAAAAGACCAAAATACCCTTATGTTCTAAAATGACAAAAATACCCCTAAGTCGTTCATGCTTACGTATTCAAAATTTGTATATTCTCAAATATCCAGGGTGTTACACACAATCCTCAAACATTGTGAGTGAGTGAATGAGTGAGTGAGTGAGTGAGTGTGAGTGTGAGTGTGTGTGAGTGTGTGTGAGTGTGAGTGTGAGTGAGAGTGTGTGTGTGTGTGTGTGTGTGTGTGTGTGTGTGTGTGTGTGTGTGTGTGTGTGTGTGTGTGTGTGTGTGTGTGTGGGTGTGTGGGTGTGTGGGTGTGTGGGTGTGTGGGTGTGGGTGGGTGTGGGTGGGTGTGGGTGGGTGTGTGTGTGTGTGTGTGTGTGTGTGTGTGTGTGTGTGTGTGTGTGTGGGTGTGGGTGTGGGTGGGTGGGTGTGTGTGTGTGTGTGTGTGTGTGTGTGTGTGTGTGTGTGTGTGTGTGTGTGTGTGTGTGTGTGTGTGTGTGTGTGTGTGTGTGTGTGTGTGTGTGTGTGTGTGTGTGTGTGTGTGTGTGTGTGTGTGTGTGTGATTGAGCAGAGAGGGAAAAAAAAAGAAGAAGAAAGTTACGGGTGAAGTTTTAATTTGTTTAGACTTTTGTCTGGCGAAACTCTCTTCTGGGAAAAGTTTAATGTTTCGTCAAGCACCAGTGGTAAATTGAAGTTTTTCTGACGGGAGGGATGTGCTCGTCAAGCAAGGTTTACCTTTTTGCGTGCCAATTATTTTCCTCCATGCCTACACTTTACCCAGTGAATCACCTACGGTAGGAAAAATTTAGTTAACGCTAGGTTTTGCCCAGCGAACGAAACTCGTCGTTAACTCCACTTTGCCCAGAGGAGGATTTGTACTTGTCGGACAAATGTTTCCATTTTCGCACGCCAATAGGACATTCTTCCTGCAAAGTCCTCGCCTGTCGAGTATGCAATACACCAAAACGGGGCTTTTAGGCAGATGCACGCCTTAAAAAGCCATGCTGTAAAAGACGCGTATTATTCGAGTCATACATTTTGTGCCGTAAATGCTGACGTTTAAGGCGCACAATGCACGCCCTAAATACTCTTTTAAGGCGTGCAATGTACGCCATAAATACTCTTTTCAGGTACGTAGTGCATGCCCTAAGTACTCTTTTAAGGCGCGCAATGCAAGCCCTAAATATTCTTTTAAGGCACACCTTAAAAGAGTTTCACACTGCTTATGAAGGCATATATTGCACGTCCTAAAATGAGCATTGAAGACATGTTTTGCACGCCCTCATTACAATTTTTGTTTTCTTATTAATTTATGTAGATTTCCATTTATACCAATGCCCATTATTGACAGAACCCATCCCAATCCCCTCGGGATTAACGCGGGATGACCCTGCTCCCGTCTGACACGAAGTGTGATAGGTCCTCAAATAAGCATTATTTTATATTATTTTATACCCTTTATACTTGACTTTTAATATTAAAATATTAAATAAATAGATAAATTAATTTATTTTTTGTTATTTTTATTTAAATAAATAAAGTTTGTAATTTGGAGTATTTTGGCGAAAGAATCGTCCCGATCGAAATTATAACGAATAAATTATGGACGAATTTCGGGGAAATATTACTATTTAATTGTTTAATTAATTTTGCAGCCCAAACCATTTTTTCATTCTTCTGCAGCCCAAAACAAGTAGCAGCCCAGCTCCAGGCCCAACCTGCTTCAGCTCCAAGCCCAACCTGCTTCAGCCTTCAGCCCAATCTACAGTGCAACCAACTCAGCCCAAATCCTGCACAGCCCAACATGTTCAACCCACTCCAAAACTGCTCCACTTTCTCATATTTTTCTGATTTTTCAAGCCACTTTCCAATCCAATTTTTCAACTTTACAACTCAAACCACTTCTAAACATCATCACAAATCTTTATTACTCATCATTCCATTATTCCACATTTTTTATTTTATTTCTATATTATTTTTGATAGCTTTTTTCACCTATAAATAGGGATTCAATTCTTGTATTTTGAGAGTCCCCAATTAGTTTCATTCTTCCATTTCTTTCTTAGTTCTTAGTTCTTAGTTCTTAGTTAGTTCTTTTGTTTCTCTCTTTTGAGAGACATTTTTGGGGACCATTTTAACTTCTTGTAGATTTTCTTATTAAGTAGTTTCCTTTTAATTCTTATTCTTAATTTATGTTATTTTTATGTTATTTTCATTTCTTCTTTACTATTGTTCTTGGTATTTTATTTCTAACATTTGTAAGTAAGAATGCAATCTCCATGTGTTTTACTTTTTGAATTTCTTTTACTTCATATGTTTTAGTGCTTAAACTTCAATTTGATGTTAAGTGTTTTATCCGCTGTCGGTGCACTTAGAGTAGAATTGAAGAGATTAAATGTTGATCGCTGTCGGCGCATTTAATTATAAACTTAAGGTAAATCATGTTGTAAATGTTTGAAGCATATTGATGTTTGACACACATTAATGGTTGATGCATTTATAATATTGAAAGATATATGTAAGTATTTGAGATGATGAAGGTAGGATTTCGTGATTGGTTTATTATGAGCAAAATGTTAGAAAGAAGTCTATTTTTAGGAGTAGTTTAAATAATGTGATTGTTAATTCGAAATTACTTACGTAAAAGTGTGGGTTTTGTCTATGAAACTACTCTATGGTTTGTAAATTCCAATTAGCATGAGCATTTGCATTTTAATTCTTAATTAGTGTTTTCTTTAATTTAGTTATAAATCTTTTCAAAACCCCCCTTTTTTATTCTTTTATTCTTTTAATTCTTTTATTCTTTGATTCCTTTTTATTCTTTATTCTTTTATTTTTTTATTCTTTGATTCTTTTTATTCTTTATTCTTTAATTCTTTTATTCTTTTATTCTTTTATTATTTAATTCTTTAATTCATTATTCTTTTATTCATCTCCCACTAACACATTATTAATGTTCCCTAATTTCCCCGGTTAAGAACGATCCCTATTTACCAATACTACATCTACACAAAAAGGGTTTAAATTGCACAACACTCGAATTACGTGTTTAATTTAATGCGTAGTTTGGGCGTAGTCAAAGTGTCAGACAAGGGATATTTCCGACCTTTGCCCTCCCGGGCTATCAGAGTACGCCAGGATCCGGAGGAGGTATGTGATATCTCGGTCTCTGCTATAGTCCACATCCGCTGTCAACCTGAAGGGCAATCAAAACATTAAAAGCTGTGAGTGGACAAAACAAGAGTTTATAAAAACATTTCATAAGAAGACATTTGTACCCTTCACTAAAAAGCATGCATGCATTCGAAAACCATTTATCCAGAAAAACCATCGGTGGGAACTAAGCCCAAAACTAAGATTGAAAGAACCATAATGAAAACGACCATACGGGCCACTGCCCAAATCCATAGTGAAAGAATCATAAAGACTCAACCGTACGGGCCACTGCCCAAAACCTGTGTAACCACACATCACATATAATTCACACAACCAATCCTGTCACGGTTTCCAAAGCCACGCGCGTGCTACCCAGGTCTCAATCCGAGTCTTCTCAAAGTCAAGATCAATGTCCGCAAACCACTGACCCTACCCGAGGTAATAGTAATCATAGCCTTCCTGAGAGTAAGGAACCCAACTGGGGGGTGACTACACTCAGTCGGTGCTCCGTGACTACTTCGGGGTCCACCCAGGCCAACGACCCTCCCCGGAGGAGATAGAAGAACAAGTAAAGGAAGGTATATGAACATATATATACATAACATAAACACTCATGCCTGGTTCCCCTGAACCGTCACGATCCATAACATCCATTAACCAGGGTTCATGCCGGTTCCCATAAACCGTCATGAACCAGAATGACCTGACTAAGGTTCATGCCGGTTCCCATAAACCGTCATGAACCACAATGACCTTTCCAGAGTTCATGCTGGTTCCCATAAACCGTCATGAACTTGGAAATCCACGTAGGGTCCTTGACCCGAAATCATAAACCGTAAAGTAACTGGGTCTCGTGCCCGAACATATGACTCAACTGGGCACCGTGCCCGATATCTAAGGGTCAGTCACGACTCCGATCATAGTGATGTGTGCAACCATCCATCCAGGATCGCCCTCAATCCTGGTATGTCGCCGTGAACGTATCAACCGACGCGACCATCACAAGATCATGGTGCACTCATCACTGATCGATATCCTGAACCGTCAGCACTCCGAAGTCGAGCCTCCCCAGGCTGACCGACCACGAATCGTGCATCGTGACCTCTCCGGAAGGAACACATCACAATCCGGAGGCGAGCGTCGTATCGTCGATTACCGTGCATATAGCACCCGTCGCGACCACGATTTAGACTCAAAGGTCGTAAATAGCGTCATATGCCCGAGACAAAACTAAATGGGTCTCATACCCGAGTTTATCCTTTTAGAAATCCAAAACCTTTTCATTTAGAACAATAAAGACATACAGACCCATATAGGCACCGTATAGGGCCGAAACCTCGAAATACGAGCCTATATGTAACCACATACCAATGCACCCATGACATCATCAAACATGTATGAAAACATATAATAAACATTTATGCATGCACCAATTTAGAAAACAAGGTCCACTCACAGACCGTCCGAGCTGTCACCTCGATTTACGTGCCATACAGCTCCCCGAGCCGATCACCATCACCGGGACTCCCAAACCTATCCAAATTAATTTAGAGGGTTACTAATAGCCTCATTAACCTCTCATTGAAGTCCCATAATTTTTCCAATTTTCTAACTATTTTTAAAACCGAACCTAAACCTTCCAATGCCCCGAAACATATTGAGACGGTGTTCGTTCGACACTAAACCAGTCTCAAAATGTTCGTTACATCGAATAGATGATTTCACGTGTTGAACACTTCCCCAAATTATGCCCCACGCGCCCTCACGCGCTCCTAGAAGGGCCAGATCACTATTTATCATCATCAACCTCAGAAAAACCGGTCTGAACCGGTCCGGGTACTGTGCTGAATCGGCGTGACTGGTTCAGTGCTTTCCCCCTTTCGTTTTGGTCCGATTTCAACCCCAATCAATCCTATAATTCCTATTTTCATGTTTCCTATCTATTCTAATCCTTAAAACAACCTAAAAACGCCTAAATCCTATGGTTTGATTTTGAACCAAACGGTTCAATACTTCCAAAACTCACCCACGGCTGCCCAGCCGTCCAACCACCATAGAAACCTTCCTAAAACTATCCTAGCAACCTATTTGATTCATTAAAACCATTAAAACTGACCCAAAACATCAAAAATGGAAAATGGATTAAAATGGGCATAATCGGGTACCTCACGGGTTCTTGCCTCCACGCCACCGTGGGCGGCGGTTCAGGCCTCCAGGCTGGCCACCTCAGCTCCCTCAGTCTCTCTAGTCTTCACGGCTGGTCATGGGTTAAGGTGGGATGGGTTTTGGGTTGCACAAAGATGGGAGAATGATGGGTGTTTGTGAGATCGGGTTATGTTTTTGAATGGAAGAAAGAATGATCGATGCATGTATGTGAAGGAATGTCCAGTGGATGGGTGACACTTGTCACTCATCCATTGGGCCTCCATTAAATATCTGGGCCCCACTAAAGTCCAAAAGTTAAGTTATTTCGTAATTGGTGCAATAGTGCACTTGAACTTCCGTGAACCGTAACTTCGCCGTCGAACGTCCAAATTCGACGTGCCTCCTGTCTACGGATTCGTATCGTCCTTATCTACGTAACGGTCCTCGGCCCTCAGCCATTGGACCTCTCGGTTAAAAGTCAACTATTTGTCCTTTTTAACCATAATTACCAAAATGCCCCTAAACTTCCGAACGTCATAACTTCCTCCTCGAACGTCGGAATTGAACGTACCACCTGTCTATGAACTCGTGACATCATAAACTACGTCACGGTCATCGGTCAAAGTCCATTTGACCGCCCTAATGAAAAGTCAACGATTTGCCACCATCAAGGGTAAAACGGTCATTTCGCATCGTTCGTCCGATTTAGCCTAACTAATCACGGATTAACCTCACTAATCGTGATTAGTCACTAATCTAATCTAGGAATTTGGGACAGCGTTACAACCTTCCCTCCTTAATTAATTTCGTCCTCGAAATTCCAACCGACCTAATTCTAGCCGTTCTTCCCTTCTTAATTTAGTTTCGCTCTCGAAACTCCAACTATTCTGATTCCACATCCACCCTGTGGAAAGCAGAATCAACCTCGAAACACGTGTACACTCGTACACCAACTAACTAGAACAATACTTACTCGTCTGCAGCCAGACGTACCACTAACACTCACGTCGTATCGACAACATTCGACCACATCGAATGACAGAAACCACCCGTTACGAATTGACACCACTTGTCAAATCTACCGTTTTCGTTGACACGAACCACTCGACGGTTCCTTTCTCAATCTCAATCTATCCTGATATCTACTCCCACTGGGAGTCATCAGACCTCACACAACGATCCACGCTGACACCTCCGACAAACCGTCACCATTTGACAGTCGTCAGTCGAAAACTGACACTATACTCACTCGTGGTTACACTAACCACGAACTCACTTAACCTGAGTATACGTATACCAACAAAACACTCGACCTGTGTGTAACCAGACCCATCAGAACTACTATGACCCAATGCACAGTATCCAATGTCCTGTCCACGTCCTCAACTAATCCAATGGTATCAGAACCAATCCGACTACCAATACGCTCACCAACGTACTACCGGTATAACCTATATACCGTCACCAGGCAAGACAAGTCTACCTGGTATTGTACCTCGAACAACGTACAAGGTACGTACATCTACCCATTAATCAGCTTACAACCACAACAACAACGACGTCAACACGACGACCTGGGTTGTAGGAAATCACGTTTCCATAATGGAGTCCATCTGTCCAATCCAGTACCAGACAGATCAAGACTCCAACCCATCATCTATTTCTAAATCCGAATCCGAATCCGCAATCCGCAATTTCGTAAGAAATCTCGAATCCAAATCCATAAATCATATCCATAATCATGTCCAAATTCGAATCTGAAATCATCATTCCGTAAACTAGTATTTGGAATAACCATTCCGAACCCAAATTCATAAAAGAAAATCTAGTGTCAAGCTCTAGAATCAAATCCTGAATCGTCACCCAGAATCCGATTCCAAAACTCAAATCCAGAAATCCACTTTCAAGTTCCAAAATCAAATCCTGAATCGTCATCCATAAATCTGATTCCAAAACCTGAAATATCGTTTACGTCTACCCAGACGCAACAAAACCGAACCTATCGGTTACCTGTTCAACCGATTACCACATTACAATCGATTGACTTCATAGGAAAGCCAATCACATCATCCACACACCTAGGCTGACAAAATCCGACCTCACCGGACGCCTACTCACCTGAGGAATATACCATATGGGATTTACCTCGAAAAGAAGTTTAGTCCCAACATCCTCAACTCCACCTGATGACCTAAGACAAATCCCGGGTCCACTAACCCATACACGACCTAATGTACTGGTGACAACAAATATCATCTGCCATCATCTACCATGGTAGAACCTGAGAAGTCACTCAAATTGACTTCGAAATACCCAATACCAATGCGGAAAACCCGCATTCCACGTGTCACCCCAATCGCAACCTTCCTTGATTCCGAAGTTCCAACAAGATTAGACAAAACATACCCGGACATCAACCACGTGTCCCCTAACCAATTTAACCCTATCTGAGATCCACTCTGGGACCACAGATACCGAACATATGCACATCACGACGGATGTGACTCAACGTCATCACAATCACCGGCACCAGCACTAGCACGAGTACCAGCACCAATGCATTATCACCTGCACTAGTATCAGCACACATGCATCCACACTAGTAGCAGCACACTAACACCAGTACACCGTGTGCCAAACTAACAACCCTGGATCTCCGCTCATACCGAGCGACGACCCCGTACCTCTACTCGAATAGGAGAAACTCTGCCTCCCTCGTACCCCACACCTCTGGGTACAGTCATCCTGATAACTCATACGAGAAAAGGAAACGTCCCCTGAACATCCCCGTCTCAATCTGCGATCGCACTCAACCGTAACCGAGTCAAATCCAGAATCACTGCTCGTACATATGCGTTACTCACACACCACGTATCATCGTTACGACTGACTATCCCATCGTCACAATCATCACGGTAACCTGAGTTTACTCGACCTGATAAGACCTCGACTACGTCCATCGTTAGTAGCGTCTGCCACAACCTCACGCAGACCTAACTACCAGACATCTCGATATCCAGACTCCGCATCCAACGGAATCAACTGCCTATACCAACTACTCGGTATCCCCGCTCCGGGATTCCATCGACAAGTACCAACCCTGATAACTTGTCCAAATAAAACTCTAACCAGTCGTAACTCGACTAAACCAAATGTCGTCTACCAGGTCGCCCACGACCTTAGTTGCACCAACTATCCATCGCAACTAAAATAACGCGACAACAAACTAGGTCTAACCGATAAGTACAACCTCAACTGCAGAGTGCAGTCCCAAAAAAAGCTGACATGATCGTCAAAGTCAAACCACTCGCCAACTCACCTTTTCGAACCATACACCTAAGGTAGGGTTCCACAATCACACTCTAGGGTTCCCCTGAACCCAACTGCGAAAAGCAGTAAAATCAACAATCTGACCGACTCTGCGGTCTTGACATCGTAAGGACGTCAATCCAATCCTACCGTCAATCCAACTAGGATTCCACGAATCCGACTGCTAACTGCCAACCGAAGTACATCCATTTAACTTAACAAAATCCGATCATCGGATAGTCACGATTTCAAAACACGTCAAATCGATCCTACGACATCGTGAAGACGGTCCCAACTAACCGTCCCACGATCCAAAACTCTAACGTAATACTACGTTCACCATTCGTAGGGTTCCACACTGTCATGCACGAAAGAACTATGGCAACCCCGGCATCACGTGCCGAACCAAGACGAACCACGATACAGTCCTACTAACTACCGTACCAGCATCCCAAAAATCAGGTTGACCACGAACTGTAGCCACTTGAGATATCACATCCTCGACCTGCGTACATTCCAAGAGCTCCGCGGTTGCTCGAATAGAGACAACCCCGCTCTGATACCACGATGACAGAAACCATCCCAATCCCCTCGGGATTAACGCTGGATGACCCTGCTCCCGTCTGACACGAAGTGTCAGACAAGGGATATTTCCGACCTTTGCCCTCCCGAGCTATCAGAGTACGCCAGGATCCGGAGGAGGTATGTGATATCTCGGTTTATGCTACAGTCCACATCCGCTGTCAACCTGAAGGGCAGTCAAAACATTAAAAGCTGTGAGTGGACAAAACAAGAGTTTATAAAAACATTTCATAAGAAGACATTTGTACCCTTCACTAAAAAGCATGCATGCATTCGAAAACCATTTATCCAGAAAAACCATCGGTGGGAACTAAGCCCAAAACTAAGATTGAAAGAACCATAATGAAAACGACCATACGGGCCACTGCCCAAATCCATAGTTAAAGAATCATAAAGACTCAACCGTACGGGCCACTTCCCAAAACCTGTGTAACCACACATCACATATCATATATCATATTTATATCATATACACATATAATTCACATAACCAATCCTGTCACGGTTTCCAAAGCCACGCGCGTGCTACCCAGGTCTCAATCCGAGTCTTCTCAAAGTCAAGATCAATGTCCGCAGACCACTGACCCTACTCGAGGTAATAGTAATCATAGCCTTCCTGAGAGTAAGGAACCCAACTAGGGGGTGACTCCACTCAGTCGGTGCTCCGTGACTACTCCGGGGTCCACCCAGGCCAACGACCCTCCCCGGAGGAGATAGAAGAACAAGTAAAGGAAGGTATATGAACATATATATACATAACATAAACACTCATGCCCGGTTCCCCTGAACCGTCATGATCCATAACATCCATTAACTAGGGTTCATGCCGGTTCCCATAAACCGTCATGAACCAGAATGACCTGACTAAGGTTCATGCCGGTTCCCATAAATCGTCATGAACCACAATGACCTTTCCAGAGTTCATGCCGGTTCCTATAAACCGTCATGAACTTGGAAATCCACGTAGGGTCCCTGACCCGAAATCATAAACCGTAAAGTAACTGGGTCTCGTGCCCGAACATATGACTCAACTGGGCATCGTGCCCGATATCTAAGGGTCAGTCACGACTCCGATCATAGTGATGCGTGCAACCATCCATCCAGGACCGCCCTCAATCCTGGTATGTCGCCGTGAACGTATCAACCGACGCGACCATCACAAGATCACGATGCACTCATCACTGATCGATATCATGAACCGTCAGCACTCCGATGTCGAGCCTCCCCAGGCTGACCGACCAAGAATCGTGCATCGTGACCTCTCCGGAAGGAACACATCCCAATCCGAAGGCGAGCGTCGTATCGTCGATCGCCGTGCACATAGCACCCGTCGCGACCACGATTTAGACCCGAAGGTCGTAAATAGCGTCATATGCCCGAGACAAAACCAAATGGGTCTCATACCCGAGTTTATCCTTTTAAAAATCCAAAACCCTTTCATTTAGAACAATAAAGACATACAGACTCGTATAGGCACCGTATAGGGCCGAAACCTCGAAATACGTGCCTATACGTAACCACATACAAATGCACCTATGGCATCATCAAACATGTATGAAAACATATAATAAACATTTATGCATGCACCAATTTAGAAAACAAGCTCCACTCACAGACCGTCCGAGCTGCCGCCTCGATTTGCATGCCATACAGCTCCCCGAGTCGATCACCATCACCAGGACTCCCAAACCTGTCTAAATTAATTTAGAGGGTTACTAATAGCCTCATTAACCTCTCATTGAAGTCCCATAATTTTCCCAATTTTCTAACTATTTTTAAAACCGAACCTAAACCTGCTGATGCCCCGAAAGATATCGAGACCGTGTCCGATTGACACGAAACCAGTCCCAAAATGTAACGACCCGTCCCGAATTCCGGGATTAGATTAGTCACTAATCTCGATTAGTGAGGTTGAAAGGCGCTTAGTAGGTCGAAATCGGACAAAATGTGCAAAATGACCGTTTTGCCCCTGGTCGTGGGCAAAATGTTGACTTTTTGATCGGGCGGTCAAATGGACTTTGATCGATGACCGTGACGTAGTTCGGGACGTCACGAGTTCATAGACAGGTGGCACATTCGATTCCGACATTCGTAGAGAAAGTTATGATGTTCGGAAGTTGAGGGGTATTTTGGTAATTTGGCTTATTAGGGGCCAAATGTTGACTTTTTGACCGGGAGGTCCGATGGACGAGGGCCAAGGACCGTTACGTAGGTATCGTCGATACGAATCCAATGACAGGCGGCATGCCGAAATCGGAGATTCGACGACGACGTTATGGTCAAGGAAACGAACTAACGAACCGAGGCTCGGATTAAAATAATAATATAATATTGAATAGTGACCGTTGACTGTGCACATCCGGATGAGTGACAAGTGTCACCCATCCCCTGAATTCTGATCCATGTTTCCCTCCCAACATCATCATTTCCTACATTATCATTTCTCCTTCATCATTTCCTCAATTTTCTCCCTAATTATCTCTATATTTTCCTTACACCGTGAGCAAAACAGAGAGTGTGTGAGCTGGGAGAATTGGATCCCTTCCTTGGCCGTTCTTGAGAGAAAATTGAAGGTTGAGAGAGACTGAATTGGCTGGGAAACACGAGAGGCAGAGAGGAGGCTGGAAATCGAAAAATTGAATTTTAGAAAATTTGGGGGAAAATTCGAAATGGAAGAATTAGGCCGTGAGGATCGCAATTGAGCTTACCTTCAGCTTCCTGGGATCACAACGATCAGAATCGTCGAAGGAACGAAAGGAATTGGTGCTGTTTTGGCTCTGATCACACTTGGTGACAGAGGAGGAAATTCGACCTTGAGTCGTGAAGTTAGAGGCTTCGATGAATGGAATTGAGCTGGGGATTGTGTTCCTGAGGCTCCCACGATGCTTCTGGGTTCATCAATTGAAAGAAAACGGTCGTGGTTGATGAAGCTCCATGGTTGCACAGTGGACGGCTATCGAGCTTGAGTCGTGACGATTGGGCACTGGATTGAAGCAATTGAGTTGGGGGAAATGCTTAACGGAGTTCACTGATGCTTCTAGTTGAATCAATTTATTGAAATCGATCGGAATTGAAGGAATCCCATGATTGAACAGTGACCGGAGTGTTCTTCGTGTTCATCGTGGAATCGTGGGAATCTGGGTAAGGATTTGTGTAATTGAGTTTACAGACCTGTAATTGGACTTAAAATGAAACTAACTGATTGATCAATTGAAGGAATTAGGATCGAATTGATAGGATTGGAACCGGGTCGTCTCGCGGGTAAACTGGACCCGTTTACCAGACATACGGGTTAGGACGATGCACTGTAGCAGGCGCGTGGGTTTCACGCGCAGCCAGTCACGGCGGTGCGTGACGGCGCGTGGGCACGAATCTCGAGGTGAGGTCAACATGACTTCTGTCCTATTTAATGTAACGGACATTTTGGAATTGGTTTCGTGTCGATCGGACACCCTCTCGATATTGTTCGGGATGTCCGAAGGTTTTAAATTCAGTTTAAAAATAAGTAAAAATTCGGAAAAATTACGGGATTTTGATAGGATGTTAATGATGAGGTTAGTAACCTTCTAATGTGATTTGGACAGGATTGGGAGTCCCGGTGATAGTGGTGTGGCCCGGGAGGGCCGATGGCACGCGTATCGAGGCATACCGTTAAAACGGTCTGTGAGTGGACTTTGGTTTTATAAATTCTATGCATGCTTAAATGTTTTATATGGATTATGGTTGTGATTGTATGATGTTGATTTGGTTGTTGGTAAATTGTACGGTTTCACGTATTTCGAGGCGATTTACGTGCTTGCACGTAAATCGAGGTTTTACGATTTTACATGGATTTTCCATATTTATGACTTGGATATAATATGATGAAATGGTTTTGAAATTGGAAATATGAACTCGGGGTTGAGGCCCACTTGTTTTGGAAATTTCGGACTTGGAGTCCATTTGAGAATCGGGCCGGGGGCCCAGTTGGTTAATGAAATCGGGCCAGGGGCCCAGTTGATATGAAATCGGGCTGAGACCCATTTGAGTTATGTTATCAGGCCAGGGGCCCAGTTGATTTATGAATTCGGGCCGTGGGCCCAGTGGGTTAATAAAGTCGGGCTGCGGGCCCAGTTGGTTTACAAATCGGGCCGTGGGCCCAGTGGTTCATAAAATCGGGCATGAGGCCCAATTGGATTATAATGGTGATTTCGGGTCAGGGACCCTATATTTAATAATTGTGATTTTGGGTCAGGGACCCTAAATGGAACTATGTGGTTTTATGGAAATTTCGGGCAGGGCCCAATTGTAATGATGTGATAAAAGGATTTAATAAAACTGTTTTCCATATACCATCTGGATACAAGGATATATGATGGTCTCCTCCAGATGTCTGGGACACTGGGGAAGTCACGGTGCATTGCCTGCGAGGGGTCATTATATGGAGCAGCCGGACCGTATGATGACTCAGGAGCAGGATTGCTATGATTGACGTCAGGGACGTCAGACATCAGGGATGTCAGATATATGGACCCGGAAAGACCCCGGGCAGCACGCGTAGCTTATGAAACCGTGAGATATGACGTCAGGGACGTCTCGCGTCTGGGACGCTAAGCATCTGGGATGCTGGTGATGGTAATGGTAAAATATGGATTAATGGATCTATAAAATGGCTTTTCGGTTGGATATGTGTTATGTGGTAAAAATGGATTATTGGTTATGAAATGGTATGTCGGGTCAGGGACCCTAAATGGTTTTGGATTTATGGATTTATATTTATGGCTTTGGGCGGTGGCCCACATGGTTTTAATATGTATGGTTGTGGTATTCCACTGTTTTGGGCTGAGTTCCCACACTTGGTTTTTGGTTAACGGTTTTTGGGCTAAGGCCCTAATGGATCGGTTGAGCAAACGTTTTGGTTACTGGTTTTCGTGGCATGCATACGTTTTTATTGGAGGGCATAAATGTCTTATAAATGTATTTGGTAAACTTCTTGGTTTTTGTCCTCTCACAGCTTTTGGTTTTAATGCCCTTCAGGTTGATTACGGATGCGATTGCAGCAGAGACTGGGACATTGCACACCTCCTCCATCGGTCCTTGCGCACTCTGGATGCCCCGTTGGGCAGTGACTCTTGGTTATCCCTTGTCTGACACCTCTTGTTGGACGGGAGCAGGGCACATTCCACGGTAACCCCGGGGGGATTGGGATGGGTCCTGTCAACTTGGTATCATAGCAGGTTTGCTCTTTTTATGCGCGCAGGTCGAGGGTGTGATGTCTCATTAGGCTGCAATTCGTTATCAACCTGATAGATAGTTTTGGGTTTTAATCGCGGATTGAATGTGTTTGGCCCGATACGCCGTGCGTTAATGTGATTCGACCCAGGTGGGGTTGATTGTGATGAACTGGTATTGTGGGTCCGTCGGTTCGGCCATGTAATATTTGATTTTGGTGCTGCTAGGTGCAGCCAGTTTCGGGGAACCTTATTGAGTAATGGTTTAAAAATGTGAACCCTTGTGGTGGTTTCTAGTGTGAGGGATGTTGGTTCATCGGGGTTGGCCGATGACCTTAGTGGTGGAACCCACTTTGATGGGATGGTAGGATTGGATTTGACATCTATACGATGTCTAGACCGCGGGGTCGGTCAGATTGTGAGTTTTATATTACGGAAAGTGGTTGGGTTCGGTTGAACCATAGGGTGTAATTGTGGAATCGTAGTATATGATGGATTAAAAAGGTAAACCTTAATTGTGACTGGTGGATGAGAACTTGTGCTGCGACGAGCGGCTGAGGTCATGGATGACCATGTGGATGGCTCTGGTGAGTCTAGTCAGAACTATGGGATTCGATTTACGGATATGGTTCTGAGATAAATTATGGAATCCCGTGTTGGATCGGGTATTAGTGTGAGGTAGGGATGCGGATCTCGATAGCAATGACAGTTAGTCGGTAGTCATATGGAGATGACTGGATATCGAGGGTAATTGGTGTGGTTATAATACTTGGGGATAAGGGACGTTTAGGGAACGTTCATTTTCCTGATGTGGATTGTCAGAGTAGTGGTACCCATAGTCGTGAGGTATGGGATCGTCGTTCGGTATGAACGGAGATCCAGAGTTGTCGTATTTGCACACGGTGTGCAAGTATGGATGTTTGCGGGTTGGTACTTTTGTGCTGATGCTAGTATGGATGCCTGTGTGCTGATACTAGTGTTGTTGGTAGTGTGTTGGTACTGGTACTAGCGCTGGTGCTAGTGTCAGTGATGGTGTTGACGATGAGCCACAAGTTGGGGTGTGACTCCGTCCTGATGAACATATGTTCGGTCTTTGAGATTTGGTAGTGGTTGAGTGATGGACTGGATGGGATCCAGTTAAGATTGTGCTGTGTTGGGATAAGTCCCAATGGTGGTGAGATAACCAGTAAGGAGTGGATTAAAAAGGTATAATTGAGAACTTGGAAAACCGAGTGTTGAATCTGTAAAGGTTGGGATGTGCGAACGGGACAATAACAGATCGATTGTGGACACGTGGTTGTCCAAGTGAATTGAGGAGGTAGGAAGTCTGGTGGTTGGAACCTTAGTTTTAGGGAAGTTGTGATTGGGGAACGAGAGTGGTGCTCGTTTTTGGTGATTGGTATTCCGAAGTCATTGGGGTTGACTTCTTGCTTTCTGCCCTGGCAGACATTGACTGTAGTTACCAGTATGTTGAGCGTGTATTGGTTGGTGGGCCCATGTGTGTTGTGAGGTCATTAGGAGGAGCTACGTATTCGAAATTAGGAAAACGAGATTTCCCATTTTCTGCTTGGTGGCAGACGATGTGGTGTCACATGGCGTGGTGAGTACAGTGAGTTTTGTTGCATCCACGTTGGATGAGTTTTGACGTCCTCATTCTTGGATCATCCTTGGTTTTCCTAGGTGGAAGACAAGGATCGATACGAACTTGGGTATGTGAGTCGTAAATGACGGGGTTGAACTTCTTTTCGAAGTGGGGCCCGTATGGTATTCTACTCGGGTGAGTAGGTTTTCAAGGTAGTTGAATTTTGTCAACCTTAGACGTGTGGAGGTTGGATTGGCTTCCCTATGAAGTCAATCAAGTGTATTGAACGGGTAACCGATAGGTTCGGTTTTGGTGTGTCTTGGTAAATGTGAACGAGATTTCGGGATTTGGAATCGAATTTCTGGGTGACGATTCAGGATTCGATTTTGGAACTTGAAAGTATATTTCCGGATTTGGGTACGGAATGGTTATTCCAAATGCTAGCTTACGGAATAATGATTTCGGATTCGGATTTGGATATGAATTAAAATGTGATGTCTGGGCTTGGATCCGGGATTTCTTACGAAATTGCGAATTCAGATTCGGAATTGGAACTAGATGTTGGGTGGAGTTTCGATTTGTCTCATGCTGGATTGGGCAAACGTACTCCATTATTGTAACGCGTTCGGCTATGACCTAGGTGGTTGTAGTCTGGTTATTAGGTAGATGTGTGTACTTCGTACATGGTTCGAGGTACAATACTTTGTAGACCTGTGGTGTCTAGTTATGGTATACGAGATATACCAGAGGTGTGTCAGTGAGCGTGTTGGTAGCCGGATTGGTTCCGATACCAATGAATTAGTCGAGGTCGAGAATCGGACATTGGATACTATGCAATGGGTCATGGTATTTCCGATGAGTCTAATTACACACAGATCGTGTGAAAGGTCGGTAAATGTTTACTAAGTCAAATACGTTGGTGGCATGTGTAGCCACAAGTGAGCCTAGTGTCAGTTTTCGACTGACAACAACTGTGTGGCGACAGATTGTCAGGATGTGTCAACATAGATTGTTGAGTGGGGTCAGCTGACTCCTAGTGGGAGTGGGAAAGGAACCGTCGAGTTTTTGCGTCAACGGAAAGCGGTAGATTGAACAAGTGGTGTCAAATTCGAAACAAGTAGTTTCAGTCATTTCGACGGGGTCGAATGTAGTCGTTGCGTTTTGAGTACTAGTGGTTACTTTTGGGTGCAGACAAGTTTTGTCTGATTAGTTGGTGTACAGGTGTACACGTTGTCGCGTGGTCGATTCCACTTTCCACGGGGTGTTTGTGGAATCAGGATAGTCGAGTTTCGAGAGCGAAACTAATTAAGGAGGGAAGTATGTTGAGTTTAGATCGGTTGGAATTTCGAGGATGAAATTTATTAAGGAGGGAAGATTGTAACGACCCGTCCCGAATTCCGGGATTAGATTAGTCACAAATCTCGATTAGTGAGGTTGAACGGTGCTTAGTAGGTCGAAATCGGACAAAATATGCAAAATGACCATTTTGCCTCTGGTCGTGGGCAAAAAATTGACTTTTTGATCGGGGCGGTCAAATGGACTTTGACCGATGACCGTGACGTAGTTCGGGACGTCACGAGTTCATAGACAGGTGCACGTTCGATTTCCGACATTCGTAGAGAAAGTTATGATGTTCGGAAGTTGAGGGGTATTTTGGTAATTTGGCTTATTAGGGGCCAAATGTTGATTTTTTGACCGGGAGTTCCGATGGACGAGGGCCAAGGACCGTTACGTAGGTATCGTCAATACGAATCCAATGACAGGCGGCATGCCGAAATCGGAGATTCGACGACGACGTTATGGTCAAGGAAACGAACTAACGAACCGATGCTCGGATTAAAATAATAATATAATATTGAATAGTGACCGTTGACTGTGCACTCCGGATGAGTGACAAGTGTCACCCATCCCCTGAATTCTGATCCATGTTTCCCTCCCAATATCATCATTTCCTACATCATCATTCTCCTTCATCATTTCCTCCATTTTCTCCCTAATTATCTCCATATTTTCCTTACTCCGTGAGCAAAACAGAGAGTGTGTGAGCTGGGGAGAATTGGCTCCCTTCCTTGGCCGTTCTTGAGAGAAAATTGAAGGTTGAGAGAGATTGAATTGGCTGGGGAAACACGAGAGGCAGAGAGGAGGCTGGAAATCGAAAAATTGAATTTTAGAAATTTGGGGGAAAATTCGAAATGAAGAATTAGGCCGTGAGGATCGCAATTGAGCTTACCTTCAGCTTCCTGGGATCACAACAATCAGAATCGTCGAAGGAACGAAAGGAATTGGTGCTGTTTTGGCTCTGATCACACTTGGTGACAGAGGAGGAAATTCGACCTTGAGTCGTGAAGTTGGAGGCTTCGATGGACGGAATTGAGCTGGGGATTGTGTTCCTGAGGCTCCCACGATGCTTCTGGGTTCATCAATTGAAAGAAAACGGTCGTGGTTGATGAAGCTCCATGGTTGCACAGTGGACGGCTATCGAGCTTGAGTCGTGACGATTGGGCACTGGATTGAAGCAATTGAGTTGGGGGAAATGCTTAACGGAGTTCACTGATGCTTCTAGTTGAATCAATTTATAGAAATCGATCGGAATTGAAGGAATCCCATGATTGAACAGTGACCGGAGTGTTCTTCGTGTTCATCGTGGAATCGTGGAATCTGGGTAAGGATTTGTGTAATTGAGTTTACAGACCTGTAATTGGACTTAAAACGAAACTAACTGATTGATCAATGAAGGAATTAGGATCGAATTGATAGGATTGGAACCGGGTCGTCTCGCGGGTAACTGGACCCGTTTACCAGACATACGGGTTAGGACGATGCACTGTAGCAGGCGTGTGGGTTTCTGACAGGACCCATCCCAATCCCCCCGGGATTAGTGCGGGATGACCCTGCTCCCGTCTGACAAGGGTTCATGAAACCACGATACCATAACAATGGTTTATGCCGGTTCCCATAAACCGTCATGACCTGGGAATCCATTTAAGGTTCCCTGACCTGAAATCAAAACCGTAAAGTGACTGGGTCTCAACCCCGAACATAGGACATCAGTTGGGCACCGTGCCCGATATCTGAAGTCATATGCCCGAGACAAAACCAAATGGGTCTCATACCCGAGTTTATCATTTTGAAATGCAAATCCAGTTCATTAAGTCAATACAGAAATACAGACCCGTATCAGCACCGTATAAGGCCCGAAACCTCGAAATACGTGCTTATACGTAGCCACATAGAATTGCACCCATGGCATCATCAAACAAGTAATAAAACATATAATAAACATTTATGCATGCACCAATTTAGAAAACAAAGTCCACTCACAGACCGTCCGAGCTGCCGCCTCGATTTGCGTGCCATACGGCTCCCCGAGCCGATCACCGTCACCGGGACTCCCAAACCTGTCCAAATCGTAATAGAAGGTTACTAACTACTTAATTAACCTCCCCACTAATGCCCCGTAATTTTCCCGTATTTTCAACTATTTTTAATCCCGAACCTAAACCTTCCGATGCCCCGAACATATCGAGACGGTGTCCGATTGACACGAAACCAGTCCCAAAATGTTTGTTACATCGAATAGATGATTTCGTATGTTGGAACCTTCCCCAGATTCCCTGCCACGCGCCCTCACGCGCCGCCTGAAGTGGCTGCGCTTGGGCTTCACGCGCCTGCTACAGTACCTGCTGACGTCATCGCTGACAGCCCCTGACAGTGACACGTGTCACGCTCCCATTGGCCCACTGTCTGACATGTCAGTCTGACATTGTCAGATCTGACATGATGACGTCATCCCTGACATGATGACGTCATCAGGATGACGTCATCAGTCATCCCTGCCTCCTCGCGGGTCGACCTGAATGTCTGCAACCGGGGTCGCCGTGACCCGCGGCTTGACCCGGCCGGTTCTCCGCCGTCCCGACCACCAAAATGCTTCCCGTTTGTCCCATTTTCATCCTCTAATCCTAACCTACAGTCCTATGACATCAAAAATGGAAGGAAAACATCAAAAACCATACCTTCGAGCTTGGCCATGGCGGCCATGACTTCTCCCGCCGTTCACGGCTGTTCCAGGCCGTCTAATGCCTCGAAACCAATCCCATTCATCTCCTGGGAGTCCTAGGAACCTCACCCAATTAATGGAATCAAGTAAAAAACCATTAAAACCCAATTTCGAATTTTTGAAATTTTCTTACCTCACAGGTTCTCCTCCGCCGTGTCCTCCACCGTGGGCCACCGTCCACCCTTTCCGTCCTCAGCCCTTCACCCTTCCCCCACGGTCATTCCCAGCTCATACAAGTGATGAATGGTGAAGTGTGATTGTGTGTTTTGGTTTTTGAAGGAAAAGGAAGAAAATGGAGGATTATGGGTTATGGGGTTTCGGGTGGTAAGGAACAAAGAAGAAGGGGATGGCTGATGAGAGAAGGAGAGATTGATGGTGAGGATTGATAGTTAGTTGGTAATGGATGGTTAGGATTAATAGTTGTTAGGTTTAATTATAAAATAATTAAAATAATAATATTTAATTATTTAGATCCACATTTTGGGGGATCAAAGCAATGGGATGAGTGACACTTGTCACTCATCCATGGGGCCCACCAAAATATCCACCCAATCAGATTTTGCCGAAACGTCCCCGTCTCGAAGTTCGTGCATAGTGAAATCGAACTTCCAGTGACCCATAAACTCTCCCGTTTGAAGTCCGATTTCAGTGTGCCGCCTGCCTATGGATTCGTATCGTCCTTATCTACGTAACGGTCTTCGGCCCTCGGCCATCGGACCTCCCGGTCAAAAAGTCAACTTTTGACCTCCTATTCACCCAAATTACCAAAATGCCCATAAACTTCCGAACGTCATAACTTCTTCCTCGAACGTCGGAATTGAACGTGCCACCTGTCTATGAACTCGTGACGTCACGAACTACGTCACGGTCATTGGTCAAAGTCCATTTGATCGCCCGATTAAAAAGTCAACATTTTGCCACCACTAGGGGCAAAACGGTCATTTCGCATCGTTCGTCCGATTTCGCTCTACTAATCACGGATTAGCCTCACTAATCGTGATTAGTCACTAATCTAATCTAGGAATTTGGGACGGGTCGTTACAACCTTCCTTCCTTAATTAATTTCGTCCTCGAAATTCCAACCGACCTAAACCCAACCGTTCTTCCCTCCTTAATTTAGTTCCGTTCTTGAAACTCCAACTATCCTGATTCCACAACCTCCACCTCGTGGAAATAATTTGATCTCACGACACGTGTACACCCGTACACCCACTAAACAGAATAATCCTTACTCGTCTACAGCCCGACGTGCCACTAACGCTCTCGTCGTATCGACTACACTCGGCCACGTCGAAGAACAGTAGCCACACGATCCGAATTGACACTACTTGTCAAATCTACCATCTTGTTGATACAACAACTAGACGGTTCCCTTCTCAATCACTAATCTATCCTGACGTCTGCTCCCACTGGGAGTCACCAACCCGCACTCAACGATCTACGTTGACACCTCCGACAGACCGTCACCACTTGACAGTCGTCAGTCAAAACTAACACTATACCCACTTGTGGTTACACTAACCACCAACATACTCATCCTGAGTATATGTATACCAACATCTATCTCGACCTGCGTGTAACTGGACCCATCAGAAATACTATGACCCAATGCACAGTATCCAATGTCCAGTCCACGACCCCGACTAATCCAATGGTATCGGAACCAAGCCGACTACCAACACGCTCTCCAACGTACCACCGGTATCACCTATATACCGTCACCAGGCACGACATGTCTGCCTAGTAACGTACCTTGAACAACGTACAAGGTACGTACATCTACCCATCAATCAGCCTACAACCACCTAGGTTGTAGCCAATCACGTTTCTACGATGGAGTCCATTTATCCAATCCAGTATTAGACAATCGAAACTCCAACCCATTATTTATTTCCAAATCCGAATCTGAATCCGCAATTTCGTAAGAAATCCCAAATCCAAACCCAGAAGTCGTATCCATATCCATGTTCAAATCCGAATCCGAAATCATTATTCTGTAAGCTAGCATTTGGAATAACTATTCCGAACCCAAATCCATAAAAGAAAATCTACAGTCAAGCTCTAGAATCAAATCCTGAATCGTCATCCAGAAATCTGATTCCAAAACCTGAAATATCGTTCACGTCTACCGAGACGTACCAAAACCAAACCTATCGGTTACCCGCTCAACCGATTACCACAATACGATCGATTGACTTCATAGGGAAGTCAATCCCAACATCAACACAACACTAGGTCAGACAAAATCCGACCTCGTCAGACACCTACTCATCGGACAACTACTCAGGCGAGTAATAAGCCATATGGGATTTACCTCGAAAAGAAGTTCAGTCCCATCATGCTTCACTCAATATCCAAGTAAGAGTAATAAACTCTCCACCTATCTGGATATCCAAATCACGATCCAGATCCAACACTACGTCAACCGACCATAGACGTCACGATCGAGGATCGTCACGCCAACCAAAGTCCTAGACCATTTCCCACATCTTAAATAGATTAGTCTACGACAAGACACGCCGAGACTGTGGGTTCTCACTGATTACCTCGTATCGATCCTTGTCATTCCACCAAGGAAAATCAAAGATGATACCAAACAATGACATCCAATTCCATCCTACATGAATGCAATCAAAACTCGCTGCACTCACCACGCCACGTAATCCAACATCGTCTGCCACCAAGCAGAAATGAGAAATCTCAGTCACCTAACTTCGATATACTCAACTCCACTTAATGACCCAAAACAAATCCCGGGTCCACCAACCAATACACGATCAGTGTACTAGTGATACAACCATCATCTGCCTTAGCAGAATCTGAGAAGTCACCCTAATGACTTCGAAATACCCAATACCAATGCGGAAAACCCACATTCCTCTTGTCACCTCAGTCGCAACCTCTCGCGATTCCGAAATTCCAACAAGATTGGAAACAACGTACTTGGACATCATCTACGTGTCCATTACCAGTTTAACTTTATCCGTGATCCACTCTCGAACCACAAATGCCGAACATATGCCCATCACGACGGATGTCACATCCCGATACGTAATTCATCGTCATCACGATCACCGGCACCAGCACCAGCACTAGTACCAGTATCATCACCTATCAGCATCAACACAAAGTGTGCAAATCAGACACTCCTGGATCTCCGCTCATACCGAGCGACGACCCCGTACCTCTGTTCGAAAAGGAGAACTCTGCCTCCCTCGTACCCAACAACTCTGGGTACGGTCACCCTGACAACTTATACGAGAAAAGGAAACGCTCCCCGAACGTCCCCAACTCATTCTGCGATCGCACTCAGCCGTAACCGAGTCGAATCCAGAATCACTGCTCGTACATATGGGTTACTCACGCACCCCGTATCATCGTCACGACTGACAATCCCATCGTCACCATCGTCACGGTAACCTGAGTCTACTCGACCTGATAAGACTCGACTACGTCCATCGATAGTAGCGTCTGCCCCAACCTCGTGCAGACCTAACTACCAGGAATCACGATATACAAACTCCGCATCCAACGGAATCAACCGCTCGTACCAACTACTCCGTATCCCCGCTCCGGGATTTCATCGACAAGTACCAACCTTGATAACTTGTCCCACCAATCACTAACCAGCCATACTCCGACTAACCCAAATGTCGTCTACCAGGTCGCCCACGACCTTAGTTGCACCAACAGTCCATCACAACTGAAGTAGCACGACAACCAACTCGGTCTAACCGATACGTACAACCCTGACTGCGAAGTGCAGTCCCAACACAAGCTGACATGACTAGACCGACTAACGAATCCAAATCCGAATAGTCGTCCAAGTCAAACCACTCGTCAACTCCCATTTCCGAACCATACACATACGGTAGGGTTCCACGATCCCACCTAGAGTTCCCCTGAACCCAACTGCATAAGGCAGTAAAATCAACAATCTGACCGACCCCGCGGTCTGGACATCATAAAGACGTCAATCCAACTAGGATTTCATAAAACCGACAGCTAACTGCCGACCGCAGTAAATCCATCTAACTCAACATAATCCGACCCTCTAATGGTCACAACATCGAATCAGTCGTCGGAACCGATACTACGACATCGTGAAGACGATCCCAACTAACCGTCTCACGATTACACTCCAGAATACGAACACGTTAATCCTTCCGTAGGGTCCCACACTGTCAACCTTGACAGAACTATGGCAACCCCGGCATCAAATGCCGAACCAAGGAATGCCAATCCTACTAACTATCGTACCGGCACCCCAACTATCAGGTTGATCACGAACTGTAGCCACTTGAGATATCACATCCTCGACCTGCGTACATACTCCAAGAGCTACACGGTTGCTCGAATAGAGACAACCCCGCTCTAATACCACATTGACAGGACCCATCCCAATCCCCCCGGGATTAGTGCGGGATGACCCTGCTCCCGTCTGACACGAAGTGTCAGACAAGGGATATTTTCGTCCTTTGCCCTCCCGGGCTATCAGAGTACGCCAGGATCCGGAGGAGGTATGTGATATCTCGGTCTCTGCTATAGTCCACATCCGATGTCAACCTGAAGGGCAGTCAAAACATTAAAAACTGTGAGTGGACAAAACAAGAATTTATAAAAAAAAAACATTTTAACGAGAAGACATTTGTACCCTTCACTAAAAAGCATGCATGCATTCGAAAACCATTTATCCAAAACAAACCATATGTGGGACGAAGCCCAAAGCAGATATAAACCAAGGTTGAAAGGACCACAATGAAAACGACCATACGGGCCACTGCCCAAATCCTGTGCACACCTGTACACACCACATATCATATATCATATATCCATCACATACATATATATAAGTCACACAACCAATCCTGTCACGGTATCCAAAGCTACGCGCGTGCTACCCGGGTCTCAATCCGAGTCTTCTCAAAGTCAAGGTCAATGTCCGCAGACCACTGACCCTACTCGAGGTAATAGTAACCATAGCCTTCCTGAGAGTAAGGAACCCAACTGGGGGGTGACTCCACTCAGTCGGTGCTCCGTGACTACTCCGGGGTCCACCCAGGCCAACGACCCTCCCCGGAGGAGATAATGGAAGTAAAGGAAGGTAGATGAACATATATATACATAACATAAACATTCATGACCGGTTCCCCTGAACCGTCATGATCCATAATATCCATAATCAGGTAACATGCCGGTTCCCATAAACCGTCATGTACCGTAATAACATAACCGAGGTAACATGCCGGTTCCCATAAACCGTCATGTACCGTAATAACCAACAAGGGTTCATGCTGGTTCCCATAAACCGTCATGAACCACGATACCATAACAATGGTTTATGCCGGTTCCCATAAACCGTCATGAACCTGGGAATCCATTTAAGGTTCCCTGACCTGAAATCAAAACCGTAAAGTGACTGGGTCTCAACCCCGAACATAGGACATCAGTTGGGCACCGTGCCCGATATCTGAGGTCATATGCCCGAGACAAAACCAAATGGGTCTCATACCCGAGTTTATCATTTTGAAATGCAAATCCAGTTCATTAAGTCAATACAGAAATACAGACCCGTATAAGCACCGTATAAGGCCGAAACCTCGAAATACGTGCTTATACGTAGCCACATAGAATTGCACCCATGGCATCATCAAACAAGTAATAAAACATATAATAAACATTTATGCATGCACCAATTTAGAAAACAAAGTCCACTCACAGACCGTCCGAGCTGCCGCCTCGATTTGCGTGCCATACGGCTCCCCGAGCCGATCACCGTCACCGGGACTCCCAAACCTGTCCAAATCGTAATAGAAGGTTACTAACTACTTAATTAACCTCCCACTAAAGCCCCGTAATTTTCCCGTATTTTCAACTATTTTTAATCCCGAACCTAAACCTTCCGATGCCCCGAAACATATCGAGACGGTGTCCGATTGACACGAAACCAGTCCCAAAATGTTTGTTACATCGAATAGATGATTTCGTATGTTGGAACCTTCCCCAGATTCCCTGTCACGCGCCCTCACGCGCCGCCTGAAGTGGCTGCGCGTGGGCTTCACGCGCCTGCTACAGTACCTGCTGACGTCATCGCTGACGTCAGCATGACCTCATCGCTGACAGCCCCTGACAGTGACACGTGTCACGCTCCCATTGGCCCACTGTCTGACATGTCAGTCTGACATTGTCAGATCTGACATGATGACGTCATCCCTGACATGATGACGTCATCAGGATGACGTCATCAGTCATCCCTGCCTCCTCGCGGGTCGACCCGAATGTCTGCAACCGGGTCGCCGTGACCCGCGGCTTGACCCGGCCGGTTCTCCGCCGTCCGACCACCAAAATGCTTCCCGTTTGTCCCATTTTCATCCTCTAATCCTAACCTACAGTCCTATGACATCAAAATGGAAGGAAAACATCAAAAACCATACCTTCGAGCTTGGCCATGGCGGCCGTGACTTCTCCCGCCGTTCACGGCTGTTCCAGGCCATCTAATGCCTCGAAACCAATCCCATTCATCTCCTGGGAGTCCTAGGAACCTCACCCAATTAATGGAATCAAGTAAAAACCATTAAAACCCAATTTCGAATTTTTGAAATTTTCTTACCTCACGGGATCTCCTCCGCCGTGGGCCACCGTCCACCCTTTCCGTCCTCAGCCCTTCACCCTTCCCCCACGGTCATTCCCAGCTCATACAAGTGATGAATGGTGAAGTGTGATTGTGTGTTTTGGTTTTTGAAGGAAAAGGAAGAAAATGGAGGATTATGGGTTATGGGGTTTCGGGTGGTAAGGAACAAAGAAGAAGGGGATGGCTGATGAGAGAAGGAGAGATTGATGGTGAGGATTGATAGTTAGTTGGTAATGGATGGTTAGGATTAATAGTTGTTAGGTTTAATTATAAAATAATTAAAATAATAATGTTTAATTATTTAGATCCACATTTTGGGGGATCAAAGCAATGGGATGAGTGACACTTGTCACTCATCCATGGGGTCCACCAAAATATCCACCCAATCAGATTTTGCCGAAACGTCCCCGTCTCGAAGTTCGTGCATAGTGAAATCGAACTTCCGTGACCCATAACTCTCCCGTTTGAAGTCCGATTTCAGTGTGCCGCCTGCCTATGGATTCGTATCGTCCTTATCTACGTAACGGTCTTCGGCCCTCGGCCATTGGACCTCCCGGTAAAAAAGTCAACTTTTGACCTCCTATTCACCCAAATTACCAAAATGCCCCTAAACTTCCGAACGTCATAACTTCTTCCTCGAACGTCGGAATTGAACGTGCCACCTGTCTATGAACTCGTGACATCACGAACTACGTCACGGTCATCGGTCAAAGTCCATTTGACCGCCCGATTAAAAAGTCAACGTTTTGCCACCACTAGGGGCAAAACGGTCATTTCGAATCGTTCGTCCGATTTCGCTTTACTAATCACGGATTAGCCTCACTAATCGTGATTAGTCACTAATCTAATCTAGGAATTTGGGACGGGTCGTTACAGTTTCACGCGCAGCCACTCATGGCGTCGCGTGACGGCGCGTGGGCACGAATCTCGAGGTGAGGTCAACATGACTTCTGTCCTATTTAATGTAACGTATATTTTGGAATTGATTTCGTGTCGATCGGACACCGTCTCGATATTGTTCGGGATGTCCGAAGGTTTTAAATTCAGTTTAAAAATAAGTAAAAATTCGGAAAAATTACGGGACTTTGATAGGATGTTAATGATGAGGTTAGTAACCTTCTAATGTGATTTGGACAGGATTGGGAGTCCCGGTGATAGTGGTGTGGCCCGGGAGGGCCGGTGGCACGCGTATCGAGGCATACCGTTAAAACGGTCTGTGAGTGGACTTTGGTTTTATAAATTCTATGCATGCTTAAATGTTTTATATGGATTATGGTTGTGATTGTATGATGTTGATTTGGTTGTTGGTAAATTGTACGGTTTCACGTATTTCGAGGCGATTTACGTGCTTGCACGTAAATCGAGGTTTCCGGTTTTACATGGATTTTCCATATCTATGACTTGGATATAATATGATGAAATGGTTTTGAAATTGGAAATATGAACTCGGGCTTGAGGCCCACTTGTTTTGGAAATTTCGGACTTGGAGTCCATTTGAGAATCGGGCCGGGGGCCCAGTTGGTTAATGAAATCGGGCCAGGGGCCCAGTTGATATGAAATCGGGCTGAGACCCATTTGAGTTATGTTATCGGGCTAGGGGCCCAGTTGATTTATGAATTCGGGCCGTGGGCCCAGTGGGTTAATAAAGTCGGGCTGCGGGCCCAGTTGGTTTACAAATCGGGCCGTGGGCCTAGTGGTTCAAAAAATCGGGCATGAGGCCCAATTGGATTATAATGGTGATTTCGGGTCAGGGACCCTATATTTAATAATTGTGATTTTGGGTCAGGGACCCTAAATGGAACTATGTGGTTTTATGGAAATTTCGGGCAGGGCCCAATTGTAATGATGTGATAATAGGATTTAATAAAACTGTTTTCCATATACCATCTGGATACAAGGATATATGATGGTCTCCTCCAGATGTCTGGGACACTGGGGAAGTCACGGTGCATTGCCTGCGAGGGGTCATTATACGGAGCAGCCGGACCGTATGATGACTCAGGAGCAGGATTGCTATGATTGACGTCAGGGACGTCAGACATCAGGGATGTCAGATATATGGACCCAGAAAGACCCCGGGCAGCACGCGTAGCTTATGAAACCGTGAGATATGACGTCAGGGACGTCTAGCGTCTGGGACGCTAAGCATCTGGGATGCTGGTGATGGTAATGGTAAAATATGGATTAATGGATCTATAAAATGGCTTTTCGGTTGGATATGTGTTATGTGGTAAAAATGGATTATTGGTTATGAAATGGTATGCCGGGTCAGGGACCCTAAATGGTTTTGGATTTATGGATTTATATTTATGGCTTTGGGCGGTGGCCCACATGGTTTTAATATGTATGGTTGTGGTATTCCACTGTTTTGGGCTGAGTTCCCACACTTGGTTTTTGGTTAACGGTTTTTGGGCTAAGGCCCTAATGGCTCGGTTGAGCAAACGTTTTGGTTACTGGTTTTCGTGGCATGCATACGTTTTTATTGGAGGGCATAAATGTCTTATAAATGTATTTGGTAAACTTCTTGGTTTTTGTCCACTCACAGCTTTTGGTTTTAATGCCCTTCAGGTTGATTACGGATGCGATTGCAGCAGAGACTGGGACATTGCACACCTCCTCCATCGGTCCTTGCGCACTCTGGATGCCCCGTTGGGCAGTGGCTCTTGGTTATCCCTTGTCTGACACCTCTTGTTGGACGGGAGCAGGGCACATTCTACGGTAACCCCGGGGGGATTGGGATGGGTCCTGTCACAAAATGTTCGTTACATCAAATAGATGATTTCACGTGTTGAACACTTCCACAAATTATGGCCCACGCGCCCTCACGCGCTCCTAGAAGGGCCAGATCACTATTCATCATCATCAACCTCAGAAAAACCGGTCTGAACAGGCGTGACCGATTCAGTGCTTTCCCCCCTTCGTTTTGGTCCGATTTCAACCCCAATCAATCCAATAATTCCTATTTTCATGTTTCCTATCTATTCTAATCCTTAAAACAACCTAAAAACGCCTAAATCCTATGGTTTGATTTTGAACCAAACAGTTCAATATTTCCAAAACTCACCCATGGCTGCCCAGCCGTCCAACCACCATAGAAACCTTCCTAAAACTATCCTAGAAACCTATTTGATTCATTAAAACTGACCCAAAACATCAAAAATGGAAAATGGATTAAAATGGGCATAATCGGGTACCTCACAGGTTCTTGCCTCCACGCCGCCGTGGGCGGCGGTTCAGGCCTCCAGACCGGCCACCTCAGCTCCCTCAGTCTCTCTAGTCCTCACGGCTGGTCATGGGTTAAGGTGGGATGGGTTTTGGGTTGCACAAAGATGGGAGAATGGTGGGTGTGTGTGAGATCTGGTTATGTTTTTGAATGGAAGAAAGAATGATCGATGCATGTATGTGAAGGAATGTCTAGTGGATGGGTGACACCTGTCACTCATCCATTGGGCCTCCATTAAATATCTGGCCCCCACTAAAGTCCAAAAGTTAAGTTATTTCGTAATTCGTGCAATAGTGCACTTGAACTTCCGTGAACCGTAACTTCGCCGTCGAACGTCCAAATTCGACGTGCCGCCTGTCTACGGATTCGTATCGTCCTTATCTACGTAACGGTCCTCGGCCCTCGGCCATTGGACCTCTCGGTCAAGAAGTCAACTATTTGTCCCTTTTAACCATAATTACCAAAATGCCCCTAAACTTCCGAACGTCATAACTTCCTCCTCGAACGTCGGAATTGAACGTACCACCTATCTATGAACTCGTGATATCCTAAAATACGTCACGGTCATCGTCAAAGTGCATTTGACCGCCCGAATGAAAAGTCAACATTTTGCCACCTTCAGGGGCAAAACGGTCATTTCGCATCGTTCGTCCGATTTAGCCTAACTAATCACGGATTAACCTCACTAATCGTGATTAGTCACTAATCTAATCTAGGAATTTGGAACGGGTCGTTACAATTGTATTGTATAGTATTTTCAATATAAAAGAAATAAATAATCAATTTACAAGTACACCAAACATAAAAAAAAATACTTAATAATTGATAGTAATTCAATAGAGATATAACAAGTTGAGGTGTCTGAATATAACACAAAATAATAAAACCAACCTTAATCAAATTTCCTTTGAATCCTATTGAACATAATCCACAAACAAAAACCAAGTCACCTCATATTCCTTCCAAGTAATACAAAAATATCTTCAAACACAAGACTTCGAGCTAGATAATCGTTCGCTCATTTTCCAATTAGAAATTTATGGATCTCTTTAATTCATATAGAAACTGCAAGCAGACATTTAGCGTCATATGACTCATTTGAACCACAAGAGAGAATGCAAAATTAGATGAAGTGAATAATGCTAAAAGAAGTAGTTGAATGAAAATTGACCAAGTACTAATCACAATTTCTTCTAAGAATGCTATTTAGCTACCTGCACAAGCCGCCCATATTCCAAAAGAAGGTTGAAATTTTCCCCACGTTGTACATTTATTCACAGCTCAGTAGAACAACATTTAAAATTCAAATGCAGAGAAACAAGATGTTACCTTGGAAACCAGTTTCAATTTGAGACGAGGACTATCAGTGTGAGCACCAACTATATGGAATCCATTTCCAACAACATATATAAACACAAGCTCCACTTTGTCAGCAAAGCCAAACTAACTCTCATATATTTTTAGCTTTGCGAACAATTAAATTGGTTAAGTATAGAAATTTTAACTCCATTTTGTTTCTTATAAATTTTTGGATATCAAAAAGAGCATAAATAAAAAATAAGCAATCAGGATATCATTCAACTCTAGAACAGTTGAAAAATCCACGAAAAGAAGTCAGTACTTTTTTCCAATTGCAAAAGCGACAATGGTGGAGTAGTTCCTGGTGAAGAAATATATTTTCCCAACTTCCAATTTCCAATCCTCTCTGGTAAATAGATAATGATTTTTTTTCTAAACCATTTTTCAGGTTTGTTTTGTGTTTTACGTCGACTTGTATGGATACAACATCATGATTTCCTATCATACAATCATTGCAATATCTTTCCATGATTTCAAATGAAAGTAAAAGAACTTATCGTGCTTTTTTGTTTTCTTCAGGTTCAAGTGTTCCGAAGAATCCTCCATTGGAAGCAACCTGGAAAAACAAAACACAATTGAATCAAGAAAACCATATTTTTTTTCTCATCTTTTGTGTACACTACCCAGCATGATACAATTCTTGCCATCAATCCAAGTCCAACTGCAGGAACTCCCACCCCGACCTACACCATGTCCCCACTAACACCAACCTCAACCCCAGTCCCACACCATAACGTCAATGTGTTATAACTTACTCTATCAACCATAACATCATACTCTATTGAAAAAACCACGCCAAATCGATTTGACCTACGCCAACCCTGGACCCCCAAATCGAACAATTAACATTTATTGATAACCTATTTCAGGACCTATGTAACGCCCTGAAAAATCCAAAGCATGTAAAATATTAAAATAATATGTAAAATGACGTTTTTACCCTTGAAGGGGTGTGGTTAAATGTTGACTTTTTGTACATTTTTCGAGGACCATTGTGTAGGTCTCGGGATGCTGAATCCGTAGACAGGTGGCACGTTGAAACGGAGCTCGGATGAAAACGTTACGGGTCTGTGAAGTTAAGGGGCAAAATGGTAATTTGTCACGTGAGGGGCAAAATGGTCAAACGGTGAAATTTAGCTGAGTCACATGGGGAGATGTCTCCTGCCACCCCCCCCCCCCCAAGTGACACATGTCACCTTAACCGCATGCTTAGTGGCTGAAGTGCCACAGGTGAGATTGCACCGTTCAAATGAGAATTCAATACGAAAAACAAAGTAAATGTGATCTCTTTCGACTAGCCAGAGACCAACAAATTAACCTGAGAGACCTGGAGAAATTGAGAGAGTAAGAGCAAGAAAATAAAAGGATAAAAACGAGGGACTGAGAGGAGATGTGAAAACCCGTATTTGATTATTGGAAAAATAAATTAAAATTTCGAATTGGAAGGTACAAGTTTCAAGGATAAAAATTGAGATTGGATTCGATCTTCTGAGACCATTTCGAACTAGTACACGACCAAAACGAAGGGAAACGACGCTGTTTTGAGCAACAACAGAGACTCCCATTTTTGCTCAGAATTGAGCTTGGGTTCGCATAGCTGGAGGTAAGAATTGGTGAAATTTCTTATGGAAAACCGTTTATTGCACTCTCACGATGCTCTCTGTATTAATTAATTTGGAAAACTGGGACGAATTGAGTGAGCCCGATAACGAAACCCGTTTGAGAGTTCATCGTGGGATATGAGGATTTCGATTCTAATGGAAGCAATTAAATTCACAGAGCCTAAATTAAGATGGTTTAGATGAAATCGGGTTAAAGAACGGAAGAAATCGAGGTCGAATTGAGGGAGATTTTACCGGGTCTGATCGCGGGTTCACGGCCCGTTTAACAGGGAATTGGGTGAGAGAGACGTACTGTAGCAATACTGTGCACAACGCGTGGCTTTAACGCGCAACCGCTTGAGGGCGGCGCTTGAGGGCGCGTGGCTAGGTTTTTTACTTTGGGTCCAACATACTTTTTGACATTCTCGATGATACGAACCTATTGGCGTTGGTTTCGGGTCAATCAGATATGAATTTGGAGTAGTTTCGAGTACCCGACGCTTATAGGTTATGTTTAAATAATATTATTAAATTTCGACGATTAGGGAATTTGTATGTGGGGTTATATGATAACCTAGTGATCTTAAATTACTTTGTTTGACAGGCCGGATTATTCCCAGGACGTCGGAAGAGAACGAACAGCTCGAGACTGAACAATCTGGACGGTGTGTGAGTGGACTTTTGTTTTCTACCCTGAATGCATGCATATATGTTTTAAATTCTTTATTATCTGATTTGAAATGAATTGGCATGATTGATGTTTCCATATGATGTTTTCCGGATTTTGGGAATATTATATTATTTGATCTGAATTTTGGGCACGATTTTCGAGAAAACTGTGATCTTACTGTTTTGGGCGAAGGCCCTGGATTTGGGATTGGTTTTGACTCAGATTACAAGTCGGGAAATAATTTGATGGATTTGTATTGTGGTTTTATGTGAAAATGGCAACTGAGGTTGTGATTGCGCGGATTTGCGTGAAAATGGTTTACGAATTTTGAGGAAACTATGTCTTGGGCTGAGACCCTATATTGACAATGGTTTTGATTTCAAATGCAACTATTTATCACTGGATTTTATGGTACGAATATGTTATGGATATTAGGGCTTCCGGTTGGGAATGAGTTTCCCCGGAATGAACCCTGGAGATAACGTTCGCCTCTGGGATGGATGTGTGTACCCCGGAGAGGTCACGTAGCACGGTCTGTTGTCGTGCAGCTGAGGAAGGCTCGACTCAGATCAGATGTGTTGGATTATATGGAGATCGGTTGGTGATGTATTCACGACGATATGGATTGCCGGCTGGTGATGTGTTTACAGCGGTGGATGCTCGGATTTTGAGCGATCCTTGAGCCTATTGATTTGCACGCGTTGCAGGGATAACGTGACTATATGAGATTAGATATGGAAATGGGTCCCATGGTTTTGTTGATGTTTGAGATTTATGTTTGTGCCTTGATATTTTACTTATGATTTATGATATGCATGCATGTTTATGAAAATGGAGGGTAAGAATGTATTTTGAGAAATGTATTTCTAAAAGTTTCTTTTTGTCCATCACACCTTTGATGTTTATTTGCCCTCCAGGCCAGTGCACTGATACAGGGGCTAGTGACGAGGCAGAGGAATAAGTAGACCGTTGCGCACTTAGACACCTTACAGCGTAGGATTTTGATCCCTACTTGTAATATTACCTATGCTTTGTAAACCGGTTGACTAGTCAAACTTATGAGGTCAACGGTCCTAGAAACCTTAATTATCCCTTGTCTAACAATGTTTGTCTTTTGTTATATTATATATGTATATATGTAAGGTTACTGGTGACACTTTAGAGTTATTGTCAGACGGGAGTAGGATTCTTCACGATTATCAAAGGATAATCGGGATGGGTCTTGTTACCCTACACCAAATCGACTCATCAAAACTCACAAACCCAACCCTAGCTTTTCAAAATTAAACTAATATTATCAAATCAATCAACTCATATACAACTACAAGTTGAGCGAAGTTTCAAATGTTATCTTCCATAAGAAATTTAAGAAGCTCCAAATTTGATTTTTCTTTATTTGTTTTTTCTTCAGTTTTCTATGCGACCAAACACAAGAAGAATCACCAATACCTGGATTGTATGAGATTGAATGCTCATGACTCGACCGGTCTTGAAAGATGAAAACAGGTCAAAATTGATGATGAATTCAATTTGAAATTACGAATTAAGAAAATTTAATATTTCTCACGACAACGTGCTTACCAGGAAATGTGAGTTTTTGGGAAAATTGTGATTGTAAGTAATGATAGGTCTTCAATTAAGCATTATTTTATATTATTTTATACCCTTTATACTTGAATTTTAATATTAAAATAATAAACAATTGGAGAAAATAATTTATTTTGTGGGATTTTTTTAGAAATAAATAAATCTTGGAATTATGAATATTTTGGCGAAGGATTCGTCCCAATCGGGGTTCGAACGAAGAATTATGGACAAAATAGGGGAAGCCACCGAAATTCTCAAGGGAATTCGGTGGACTGCCACTGAATCGGCTCAATCCAATCAAATCCAGAAGCCAGCCCGCGCCCAGCTGCTCAACCCAACTGTCGCGGCCCAAGTCCAAGCCCAAACCAGAAAGCCTAGGCTCAGACCCGCGCAGCAGGCGCTGACAGCCCCCTGATCTCGTCAGTAGGCGTGCACTGAAGTCCTCTTCTCCATGCCAGAAAGCGTCTACCATTTCTGTCTATCGATCCTTAGCGAGCGTGTGTCGAACTTCAATGTAGGACATCCTTCTGCCCAGCGGACAAAGCACCGAGCGTCACCCACTCTTCCAGTTGGTGCCTGCCGAAACCTGCTCTCCTGACCCCACCCCCCCTCCGCCCCCTCCCCTGACGCGCCGACTTCTCTTGCTTTCCAACTGCTTCTGGCCGAAATAGTGGACTGCCATTCAGCAGATCCAAGCCTAGTCTTTTCCTGAATTTTTTCTACATCAAAACTAATCAAACCTGCCCCCTTTTGGGCAATTTTGCACCATGATTTCCCCCAAAATCAGCCACTAAGTCATCATTTCTCCATTTAACTTTTTATTGTAATTTTTATTTATTTTATTTTATTTTTTTAGAGTTTTTTTTTAATATCTTTTTCTCCCTATAAATAGGAATTCATTTTCCTTGTTTTGGGATTTTGATTTGAGACACACTTTGAGCCTTCCATAGGAGAAACTATGGCAAAATATTTCCAATACAAAATTTAAGAGTTCAAGTCCGAATTTCCCTTGTTTTATCATTTCCATTTTCACAAGGTTCCAGCCGCTGTTCGGTGTTCCTTGTGAAAAATAATCTATAGTTCTCATCCATTCTGAAAGTGTAACATTTGCTCTCCATCCTCTTAAACTCTTTTATTTGTTATTGGTTCTATTTATAATGCAATATATGTATTTGTTTTTCCTTCCTATCATTTGTAAAAATTGAATACAATCTTCATGTGTTTTACTTTCTAAAAATCATTTACTTCTTACATTTTAGAGCTTAATTTTCATTTTGAAACTAAATGTTGATCTGCTGTTCGGAGCATTTAGAGTAGAGTTGAAGAGATTTAATGTATGACCGTTGTTCGGCGCATTAAATCACAAACTTAAGGTAAATCATATTATAAGTAAAAATTCGCTGTTCGGTTGCATTTATAATATGAAAAATGTTTGAAGAAGTATGAGTTTGTGAAGATATGATGTCGTGATTGATTCGAATTTATGCAAATGCTAGTATGTTGGTGAAGTTTGTGTTTAAGGAAAATCCACTTGTACATAGGTTAAAGTAGAAATAGAATTAGTTTTATATATGTTTTTACTTGTATTTGTATGATTACAATCCCTCAAACCCCCCCCCCCCCCCCCCCCCCCCCCCCAAAAATTTAATTCTTTAATGCATTTATTATTTATTCATTAATTCATTAATTATTTTATTATTTTATTATTCATTATTCTTTTCACTAACTCATTATTAATGTTCCCTAATTTCCCCGGTTAAGAACGATCTCTATTTACCAATACTACATCTACACAAACAAAGTTAAAACATATATATACTTGAATTACGGATTTATTTAAATGCTTATTTCAAGCGTATCAATTTTTGGCGTTATTACTGGAGAAATTAAAAATCATTCTTAATGTGTTAGTATGTATAAAATTTTTTATATGTAAAATGTTCATACTTGTAAACAAAGTGTACATATTATAAATGTTCTTAACTTTTATTTTAACACTTGATTCCATTATACTTATTATATTTTTCTACTTGTTCTTATTTTACTTATAGTTGTTCATATTTTGTTTGTTTACTTTCATTGTTATACATGTATATTACTTGTTCAAAATTATTTTATTTTATTCATATTTATTTGTTTGTTTATTGTTTTGTTAAACTCTGAATTTAAATAATAAAAAATAAATAAATAAAAATTCGGAATGAAAAAAAAAACAGAAAAAAAAATCAGTCTTGATTTTATTTGTTTATAGTACTTGATTTGATAATGTGTAAGTGTGTATATAATGTTCATATTTACTATGTTTATCAAATGTTCCTACTTGTTTATAATTGCCTATACATAAAAATGTTCATACCTTTTCTTTTGTGTTAGCATAAAAATGTTTATACATGTTCATGAGATACTTGTTTAGGTAAAGTTAAAATCCTATCATACTTATTTACTATGTACTATCTTTATACATGTTCACATTATACTTGTATATTATTTTTATTTATTTATATACATGTTCGTAACTTTTGATTTTATACTTGTTCATAATTTTGATTCTTATAATTGTTCTTATTATATTTATTTATAATGTTCATACTTTACTTATTCATAATTTCTATTTTTATACTTGTTCATATTTTAATTGTTTATGATTGTACATTTTTGTTATACTTGTTCATAGTGTTCATAATATACTTATTCATAAATTGTATTTAATGCTCATATTGTATTAGTTCATGAATTGTTTATTATGCTTGTTAATTTTATTTTATTCTATCGCTATTTTCTATTTATTATTTATTTGTTTTTATAAACTAAAAAAAATTTAAAAAATCGAAAAAAGAAGAACTATATATATCTTTGACTTTCCAAACATGTAAATATTGTTTCCTATTAAATGTTTTAGAGTTGCATGAATCTCAAGACCCTTTTTTCTTCAAAATTTTACTTTTGTGAACATGTAGCGCCCCTCTTGTTTACTTTCTCCTTAACCCTTCATGATGTGTGGATTTCATCACCACACACCATAGACTCGAATCTATGAACATGAGGTTGGGGTGGAGTTTGTAAACACTTGGTTTTGGTAATTCACCAAATCTTCCATCGGTTGGTCATGGTGTCTAGGAGGGTTATGACTGGTGACAAGTTTTGGATTAAGAAAGGGAACACCAATGGAGTATATGCCCTAGCCAAGCTAGCCTCGGGGTGCTCTCGAAATTATCCTTACTTCTCGCGTTACATCTATTCCAACTGGCCATGATTAATGTTGAATGGTGGAAGGGTGGTTATCAGTACGCGCAGGTCGTACGCCTAGGAAAGTACTATGAGAAGCGGAAGGGGAAAGTTATTCATGACACTCTAAAGTTCTACTTATTGCATTATTAGTTTGCATACCTTGAGATTTCATAATGCTCGGATTTCATCACCGGGCCCCCTAGAATAAGTGAATCTAGGGAAGTGAGATCGAAGGTGTATGCCATTTTTTTTTTCATGAATTGTCACGTAACTCTTATGTTTTGTGCAAGTTCTAACAATTTCTCTCTTATGCATTCACATCATTCTTCATGCAGATACTTTTGTGTTGCATTAGTTTAGATGCATTTGGAACTTGTACACTTTCTTGCCATTACCGTAGCTTTTTGTTAATTCTCTCTTCCATTTATGTCATACTTTATGTTATTTGGGACTAATTGTTTCTTTTTCTAACTTTTTTGTCATACTTTGTGCAATCCATACTTTCTAATACTCTTATTATCTCTTATTTGTCTATATGTTAATTCCGACTTAAATTTATGCCAGTTATACTTGGTTATACTTCACATTTTCTTGCTAATTGTGATTTTCTTAACTTATATTCCTAACACTAACCCTAACTTTTGTAACATTTATCTTGTTTTAATTAACTTTCACTAGCTACTTACTTATGTATACATTCCTTCTAACTTAGTGCTTTTTAACAATATAGGTACGTACTTATGAATGCGCGCTCATCAATCTAAGCTTGACCAGTTGAGAAAACAACTTGACATCTCACCAAGAAACGCAACAATTAGAGACGCACTTAAGCAAACCGGCTCATCTGGACCTCCATCCCCAATACTCGGTGATTACATAAGTGAGAAAGGTAATTCATAAGAGGAATAGACTTTCGGAACACCATTAGCTATGGCACGAAATCTGAGTATCCGTGAGTAGACCCGTGCAAACAAAAATGGTATTACAAACTTCTGCATCCAGTATCCCGAGTCTAGAACCAACAAGAAAGATATCGAGTTTAAGAATGGAGTCCTTCATCAGCTACCCAAGTTCCATGTAATCGGAAACAAAGATCCACACAAACACTTAACGGAGTTCCAATTCATCATTGGTAGTATGTGTCCAGATGATGCGGACTTGGAAATCATGAAGCTGAAAGCTTTTTTGTTGTCCTTGGAAGATAGAGCATGGGTATGTGTAACGACCCGTCTCGAATTTCGGGATTAGATTAGTGACTAATCACGATTAGTGAGGTTAATCCGTGATTAGTTGAGCGAAATCGGACGAACGATGCAAAATGACCGTTTTGCCCTTGAAATGGGTAAAACGTTGACTTTTCATTATGGCGGTCAAATAGACTTTGGCCGATGACCGTGACATAGTTTGGGACGTCACGAGTTCATAGACAGGTGGCACGTTCAATTCCGACATTCGAGGAAGAAGTTATGACGTTCGGAAGTTCAAGGGCATTTTGGTTAAAATGGGAAAATAGTTGAATTTTGGACTGGGAGGTCCGATGACCGAGGGCCAAGAACCGTTACGTAGATTGGGACGATACGAATTCATAGACAGGCGGCACGTCAAATTCGGACGTTCGACGGCGAAGTTACGGTTCAAGGAAGTTTCGGGGAACTATTGCATGTTTTACGAAACGACTTAACTTTTGGATTCTAGTGGGCCCCAGATATTTAGTTCCTGCCCAATGGATGAGTGACAAGTGTCACCCATCCACTGGCCATCCCTTTTCCTTCATGCATTTCACCATTCATCTTCATCAATCATTTTCCTTCATTCCCAAATACAAACCCGATCTCACTTCCACCCACATCCAAATCTGCACCCCATATGATCATCTGTGAGACCCAGAGAGTGAGAGAGAGGATATGGGAGCTGAGGACGGTGGCTGGGAGTGGTTTGGACCGCCGTACACGGCAGTGAAGGCCAAGAGAAAACCGATTGCTCGGTAAGGACCATTTTCCCCTTTATTTCGATTTTGATATTATGGATCGTTTTGAATGTTTGGATAAGGATTAATGGGTTGCTAGGAAGGTTTTAAGACAGTTTGGAGGGTGGTTCACGGCTGAGGGAGCCGTGGGAGCCGTGGGAAGAAAGTGGAAAGTTTGGGTCGTGTGGTTTAAAATCAAACCATGGGTTTTAGGGTGTTTTAGTTAGTTTTCATGATTGGAAATGATAGAAAATGAGGAAATAGGAACTTTAGGATTGAAAATGAGAAGATCGGACAAAAAATGAGGAGTGGGGAGCACCAAACCAGTCACGCTGGTCCAACTGGACCGGCCAAACCAGGTGAACCGGCTGGCGGGAGGTTGATGGTGCAGGAACAGTACCAGCGCTTGAATCCACGCGCAGTGCACTTCTAAGGGCGGTGAGGGCGCGTGGTCCCTCCTTTGGGGAAAGTTTCAACATGTGAAATCTTTTATTCGATGTAACGAACATTTTGGGACTAATTTCGTGTCGATCGGACCCCGTTTTGATAATGTTCGGGGCATCAAAAGGTTTCAAATCGGGATTAAAAATAGTTAAAAATTCCAGAAAATTACGAGGCTTTAGTGGCAGGTTAATTAAGTAGTTAGTAACCTTCTATTACGATTTGGACAGGTTTGGGAGTCCCGGTGATAGTGATTGGCTCGAGAGAGCCGTATGGCACGCAAATCGAGGCGGCAGCTCGGACGGTCTGTGATTGGACCTTGTTTTCTAAATTGGTGCATGTATAAATGTTTATTATATGTTTTATATACTTGTTTGTGATGCTATTAGTTCATTTGGATGTGTGGTTACGTATTGGCACGTATTTCGAGGTTACGGCCCTATACGGTGCCAATACGGGTTTGTATGTCTTTATTGGTCTAAATGAAATGGATTTGGATTTCCAAAAGGATAAACTCGGGTATGAAACCCATTTGATTTTGTCTCGGGTATATGGCGTTATTGATGACCTACGGGTCTGAATCGTGGTCGCGGCTAGTGCTATGTGCATGACGACAGACGATACGACGCTCGCCTCCGGATTGGTATATGTTCCTTCCGGAGAGGTCACGATGCACGATCTGTGGTCGGATAGCCGATGAAGGCTCGACTTTGGAGTGCTGACGGTTCAGGATATCGATCGGTGATGAGTGCACCATGATCTTGTGGTGGTCGCATCGGTTGATTCGTTCACGGTGACATACCAGGATTGAGGGCGGTCCTGGATGGATGGTTGCACACATCACTACGATCGGAGTTGTGACTGACCCTTAGATATCGGGCACGGTGCCCAGTTGAGTCATATGTTCGGGCACGAGACCCGGTTACTTTACATTGATGATTTCGGGTCAGGGACCCTAGATGGATTTCCAAGTTCATGGCGGTTTATGGGAACCGGCATGAACCCTGGAAAGGTTATTGTGGTACATGACGGTTTATGGGAACCGGGTATGGAGGATGTTTTCTATATATATATATATATATATATATATATGAATGGCATGGATATTATGGATCATGACGGTTCAGGGGGACCGGGCATGAATAGTTATGTTATGTATATATATGTATTCATATGCCTTCCTTTACTTCTATTATCTCCTCCGGAGAGGGTCGTTGGCCTGGGTGGACCACGGAGTAGTCACGGAGCACCGACTGAGTGGAGTCACCCCCCCAGTTGGGTTCCTTACTCTCAGGAAGGCATGGATCGTAACCTCAGGACGGGTCATTGGTCTACGGACATTGACCTTGGACTTTGAGAGACTTGGGTTTGAGACCCCGGGTAGCACGCGCATAGCTTTGGAAACCGTGACAGGATTGGTTGTGTGAATTATATGTATATATGATATATGATATGTGATCTACGATATACGATATGTGATGTATACAGGTTTTGGGCTGAGTCCCGTATGGTATTGGGCAGTGGCCCGTATGATTAGTTCTTATTGGTTATTTCATTATGGTTTTGAGCTTAGTCCCGTATGGTATTGGGCAGTGACCCGTATGATTGGTTCTTATTGGTTCTTTCATTATGGTTTTGGGTTTAGTTCCCACATGTGATTCATTTGGTTAAATGGTTTTCGAATGCATGCATGCTTTTTAGTGAAGGGTACAAATGTCTTCGTTAAAATGTTTTTATAAACTGGTTGTTTTTTCCACTCACAGCTTTTAATGTTTTGACTGCCCTTCAGGTTGACAACGGATGTGGACTGTAGTAGAGACCGAGATATCACATACCTCTTCCAAGCAGAGTCATCCCTCATTAATCCCAGGGGGATTGGGATGGGTCCTGTCAGTATGGATTTTGGGTCTCCCACCCAATCATATTGATTCTTGGGAGAAATTGGTTCAGGAGTTTCATACCAAGTACTTCCCTGCCTCAAATATTACGGTCTTAAAAAAAGAGATCACTGGAATCAAGCAAAAAGAGCATGATGAGAATTTCAGCCAGTACTACGAGACGTTTAAGGAAATTTGTGCATCATGCCCTACTCACGGGATCACTGAAGGCTATCTTTTAACCTACTTTTACGAAAGACTCAAGGGGTGGGATAAAGGACTACTAGATGTTGCAGCTAACGGAAGTATCTTAGCTCGGAGTCTAGTAGACGGTCGTGCACTACTTGAAAGCCGTGCACTCAATGATGCACAATACGAAGGTGCCGAGCCTATTCCAAGAAAGGTACATGAGGTGAGTTCACATGTTATAAATGATTCTAAGTTAGATAAGATCACCTCTATGCTTTCAAATATGTTAGAACTAAAGAAGCAGGTAACCCTGGTTTGCTCTCAAGGCCATCTTGAGAACCAATGCCCCTACACTGCAAAGGAGGAAGACCCCGGAATTGAAATGGCACACGCCATTGGAGGCTTTCAAGGAGGACCAAGGACCCAGGGTTACAGTTGGAGAGGCACGAACAATGTCCTAAACCCTCAACACATGTCAACAAGCCCAAACTGTGCCCTGAACCATTTCCAAAGACCCATATGGCAACCTAGGCCCCCGGTTCCATTTTCTAACTTTTCTCATAATCATGCAAATAATCATATCTCTTCATCTTCTAATCCTGATTATGATAAAATGTTGGCTGCTCTTTCTCAAGGGCAGTAAACACTAATGGCTTCGACTTAAGCTCTTGTCACAGGTCAGCAAAATCAGCAAAAAGAAATCTCTGATCTCAAGGATCAAATGGGCAAGGTCGTGGACTTCATGGGTAAGATCCAAGCTAGCAGTTTCAGGATCCGTCCCGATACCCCCAGGATTAACGCGGGACGCACCTGATCCCGTCTGACACGGAGTGTCAGACAAGGGAAAATTCCAACTTTAGCCCACTCGGGGCTTCAGAGAGCGCCAGGATCCGGAGGAGGAGTGTGATGTCTCGGTCTCTACTACAGCCCGCATCCGCTATCAACCTGAAGAGCATTCAAAACATTAAAAGCTGTGAGTGGACAAAAAGAAGAATCTTAAATAAAACAATTTCACAAAAGACATTTATTTATACCCTTCACTAAAAAGCATGCATGCATTCGAAAATCAGTTATCAAACCATTAGGACCTTGACCCAAAATTGTAAATAAAACCAATCATACGGGCCACTGCCCAAATCCATGTGGGACTCAGCCCAAAACCAGTATATCATATATATATATCATATAACATATAACCAATCTTGTCACAGTTTCCAAAGCTACGCGCGTGCTACCCGGGGTTTCAAATCCTAAGTCTCCCCAGGGTCCACCCAGGCCAATGTTCACAGATCAATGACCCTTCCTGGGGGGTTATAATCCATAAGCCTTCCTGAGAGTAAGGTACTCAACGAGGGCGAGTCCACTTAGTTAGTGCTCCGTGACTACTCCGGGGTCCACACAGGTCAACTGACAGGATCCGTCCCAACTGGACGTCAAAACCCGTTCCCGGTCCTGCTCCCGTCTGACAAGTCAACCAAAGGTCCGAAACTACCCTTCAGTGCTTGCTAGACAAGGGATGTTTGCGCTGATTTCTGCTGTTGCCACTACCTCACGATCAGTCCCGAACATCGTACCACGGCCTGGAGGGTCACAAAATAGAAAAGGTGTGAGTGGACAAAAATGACCTCTTATAAAAACGTTTGCCAAAATACATTCTTACCCTCCAGTTTTCACAAACTTGCATGCATATCACAAAACATGAGTAATAGTATGAAATCATTCAAGTATGAACCGTGGACCGATAAAATCAAAACATATTTTCTCATGGTCCATAAAACTCATGTTCACCAAATCAGTTCATGTTATAAAACATCAAATCCCGGCTCTCAGGCCAAAACATGTGAAAACATAATCACCTGGCCACAAGGACCAAAAACCCGTACTCAATACTGGTACGCCATCACAAGCAATCATCAATAGGCACTATTCACAAGTGCACAGTCAATCAATCAATCCAATCAATCCGCACTTCTCACAAGTGCACAAAATATCACACAATCACATCTGCACTACTCACAAGTGCTGCACTACGCGTAGGCCAATATCCAGCCACTCTCGGGAACAGACACCTCTGGGCTCAACCCTCGGGCTCAGTCACATCTGGGTGAACACTTCCCCAGGCCCAGACCCATCCGAGTGGTACATCCAGGCTCAGTCACATCCGAGAAGCTGACTACCATAGGATCAACTCCCGATCCTACAATCACATCCCCCAAGCTCCGGTCGTCTGGGTAATCCCCCCAAGCTCCGACCGTCTGGGAATTTCACAATCACAATGAAAACCATCTTGGGAATTACATCCCAAAATATTTCAATCAAATCTTGTCTCCATACAAAGTCAAGATCATTCCCGACTGGGTCTCAAGCCCCAAAATACCACTTACACATAAACCGTTAAAATCACATTTTAAAACAATAAAATAATCCAGAAATCATCGTTGACTCACCAACTAAGTCAAAATATCATTTTAGAAATCATTTTGACTCCGGGCCTAGCCCAAAACATCATTTGCACGTTCCTCGTAAAACGTGCCCGAAAGACTAATTAAAATAATCATAAAATCACAAGAAATCATTAATTTCATCAAATTCACAAGTGACTCCAAATCCGAGTCAAAATCACTATTCACTTGGATCCTCACGCCCAAAATAACATTATCACGCAAATCCATGCGTTCGCAACCTCAGTTGCCATTTTCACGTAATTTCATGAAACTGATCCTTGACTCCTTCCCGAGTCAATACATCATTTTCAATCAATTTCAATCCGGGACTCATAAACCAAGTCCAAACATCACTTTTAACCAATTTCATAATTTCTCGAAAATTGTGTCAAAAATAATATAATAATCCATAAAATCGAGAAATCACTGGATTGAAACATCAATAATGAAAAAGCATATAAAATCATATAATAAGGCATTTAAATCATATATGCATGCATCACGGTTAGAAAACAAAGTCCACTCACACACACCGTCCAAAACGGTCCGTTTCCGAGCTGCACGTTTTTTCGTAAATTCTGGAAATCACAACTCCTGTCCAAAATCATTATAGAGGGTTACTAACATCTCAAAATACTTCATATAATTTTCCCCAATTTTTCCGGAATTTAAATACATATTTTTAACGTAAAACAAAACTTCGGATACGCGGAACATTAACGAAACGATATCCGATTTCCTCGAAACCAGCGTCAAAATGTTCGTTACAATGAGAGGATTCAAAGTCATGTTCACCTCACCTTGAAACTAGGCCGGACGCGCCCTCACGCACCGCCGTGAGTGGCTACGCGTGAAACCCACGCGCCTGCTATAGTACCGTCGTCCTCACCCGTTTTCTCTGCAAAACGGGTCCTTTTGCCCGCGAACAGACCCGACTGGTTTCCTAAAAATTCAACATTAATTCCTTCAATTGAACATTCACACAGCTTCTTTATAAGTCTAATCAGAGGTCTGAAACATCAATTACACGAAAACTTACCTTATTCCTTAAGATCAAAGATGAACATTCGAAGAACACCCCGAACACTGTTCATCTTCGAAAATCGTCAATGTCAAACGATTTCCTTCAATTGATGCAACCAGAAGCTTCAATGGACTCAGGTAAACTCTTTCCCCAACTCAATTGCATCAATTCAAGGCTCAAACTCCACGACTCAAACTCGAACTTGCACACTGTTACCAGACCCAGTTCAGAGCCAATTGGGCCTCAATTCTCCTCGTTTTTGATCTGGATCAACTCGTCACATCCTTAGGAAGCTAAATGAAGCTTCAATTCCAATCCTCACGGCTCAAATCTCATTATTCGAATTTTCCCCCAAATTTTCTAAAATCCGAATTACAGTTCCTCAGCTCGCAATCAATCCCTCGTGTTTTCCCAAATCAATTCAATTTCAACAAACACTCAGTATCTCACTCTCAGGTTCAAAAATGGAAAAGGAATTAAGGTTGGAAGAAAATTGGATTGTTGATTGTACACGGTTAAGAAAACAGAAGAGATTAATGGAGGAATTAAATATAATTAAGTTTAATTAATATTAAAACATCATAATTGTGTTTCCCCTAAGACAAGGATTCTGGTTTTAAGCCTGAATTTAAGGGATGAGTGACAATTGTCACTCATCTAAGTGTGTTCAGTCACAGGGCACTGTTCATAATAAAAAAAATATTTTAATCCCGGTTCGTTCGGTTAATCGAGTCCGTTCCCGTGACCATAACTTCGTCGTCGAATCTCCGATTTTGGCATGCCTCCCGTCATTGGATTCGTATCGACGAGACCTACGTAACGGTCCTTGGCCCTCGTCCATTGGACTTCCCGGGTCAAAAGTGAACATTTGGCCCCTTTTAGCCAAATTACCAAAATACCCCTCAACTTCCGAATGTCATATCTTTTTCCTCGAACGTCGGAATCGAACGTGCCACCTGTCTATGAACTCGTGATGTCCCGAACTACGTCACAGTCATCGGTCAAAGTCCGTTTTACCGCCCGAACTAAAAGTCAACATTTTGCCCACGCTAGGGGAAAAACGGTCATTTTGCACAATTCGTCCGATTTCACTCAACTAATCCCCGATTAGTCATTCTAAACCATAATTAATTAATATTCGATCCCGATATTCGGGACGGGTCATTACATCAACGACCCTCCCCGGAGGAGAAAATCCATAATATAGGATGGTATATCCATTTAGAAAAAATTCTTAAAACCTTTCAAAGGATTCATGCCCGGTCCCCATAAACTGTCATGAATCCAGAAATCCATTTAGGGTCCCCGACTCGAAATCATAAACGTAAACCAACTGGGCGTCGTGCCCGAACTCATGACTCAACTAGGCATCGAGCTCGATATCTCAAGGTCAGTCACGAATCCAATTGTAGTGATGCGTTCAACCATCCGTCCAGGATCGCTCTCAATCCTGGTATGTTGCCGTGAACAAATCAACCGACGCGACCACCTCTTGATCATGGTGCACACATCACCAATCGATCTCCTGAGCCGTCAACACTCTGAAGTCGAGCCTCTAGTGGCTGCTCGATAACAAAATGTGCATCATGACCTCTCCGAAAGGAACATATCCCAGTTTGGAGGCGAGTGTCGTATCGTCCGTCGCCATGCACACAGCCCTCGCCGCGACCACGACTCAGACCCGTAGGTCATCAATAGGGCCACATTCCTGAGACAAAATAAAATGGATCTCATGCCCAAGTTTACCTTTTCAAATCCAAAACCATTTCATTTAAACCGAAACCACAAACACATATAAGCACCGTATAAGGCCGAAACCTCGAAATACGTGCAAATACGTAAACACACACAAATTCACTCATCGAATCACAAAACATGTTGACAAACAGATATAAAACATTTATGCATGCATTAATTTAGAAAAAAGGTCCACTCACAGATCGTCCGAGCTGCCGCCTCGATACGCTCGCCAAAATGCCTTCCCGGGCCAATCACTGTCAACGGAACTTCCGAACCTGTCCAAATCGTAATAGAGGGTTACTAACTACTTAAATAACCCCTCACTAAAGTCCCGTAATTTTTCAGAATTTTTAACTATTTTTAAACCCGATCCTAAACCTTCGGACGTCCCGAACTATATCGAACCGTTGTTCGATCGACACGAAACCAGTCCCAAAATGTTCGTTACATCGAATAGATGATTTTGTGTGTTGGAAGTTTCCCCAAAAGAGGCCTCACGATCCCCCACGCGCAGCCTGAAGTTCCTGTGCGTGAAAACCATGCGCGGCTACTGTGCATCCCTAACCTCCAGCGGACCAGCCGGTCCGGTCCGGTCTCTTCACCCCAGTCCATCCAAACCGACGGAACCGAATCGGTTCCATATCTCAGCCATTTTTCGTCCTTTTTCAACCATTTCAACTTCTATGGTTTCCTCTCTTCATTTCCAACCTAACCATGTCCTTAAATCCAAGAAACCAAGCCTAAAACCTATCGGTTCTGAAAACCATTTTGAACCCAAACTTCCATTCTATGTTCAGGGCATAACCAAGGGCCCAAACTCAATCCTAAGGGTCCCAATAGGTTCCTAGGGTCCCTAAAAATGTACTAGGAGGGTCGATTTGGTTCAACTTGGTTGGAATTTGAATTCGGTGGGCAGCCACCGAAAACTTCCCAGTCGTCGTTCTGGGCTTGCTCAGCCGTCCTCAGCTTCCAAAACCTTTTCCTAGACCTCCTACCAACCTCCTAAACACAACCTAATCAACATCTAACATCCTAAACGTCTAAACGTCCGTTTACGAACTCGTATCGACTCGATCGTGCCGCCTGTCTACGAACTCGTATCGACTCGATCTACATAATGGTCCACGGCCCTCGGCCATCGGACTTCCTGGGTCAAAAGTCAAATTGTTACCTTCGTTTAGGGGCAAAATCGTAATTTTTCCCTGAACGTCCGTTAATCCTTGGCTAATCCCTGATTAGCCTCATTAATCCGTCATTAGTTTTAAAATCCTAAAATTCGGGACGAGTCGTTACAAGCAGGGTGCTTCCAACTCAACCTACGCCCAACCCGAATGCAAGACCTGAAGCCAATGCGATTATCACTTGAAGTGGTAAAGTGCTCGGTGAAATAGAGCTAGATCCAGCCGTTTCTGAGGCTGAAAAAGCACAAGGTGGCAACTAAAACCACCACGGCACAACCACCAATTCAACCTACCCACACACATGGTAACGACTTTATCTCTTCAAGTTCTGCTGTTGCTAATTCCTCGTTTGTGCATGCACCATTTCCAACTAAACTTGCCAAATCTAAGAAGGATGAATCCGATGAGGAAATCTTGGAAATCTTCAAAAGGGTGCAAATCAACATGCCATTGATCGAGTGCATCAAGCAAGTGCCGAAATACACAAAATTTCTGAAAGATTTATGCACTCCAAAGCACCAAATGAGGGAGAAGGAGGTTGTGATGGTGAGTGAAATAGTTCCTGATGTAACCCAACGTTGGCTACCCGCAAAGTTAAAGGATCCGGGGAGTTTTTTTGTTCCCTGCATGATTGGTAGCAAATCTTTTGATAAAGTCATGATAGACTTAGGTGCATCCATTAATGTTATGCCATATTCTTTATATGTTGCCCTAGGTTTAGGTAAAATAAAGCATGACAATGTTATCATTCAATTAGCCGATCGTTCTAACATGTATCCTAAGGAATACGTTGAAGATGTTCTTGTACAGGTTAACCAACTGATCTTCTCTGCGGATTTTTATGTCCTAGACATGGAGGATTCTCCTACGAATCAAGCTTCACTAATGTTGTTGGGATGACCATTCATGAGAACTACCAAAACAAATATTGATGTATTCAATGGCACAGCAACTATGGAAGTCGATGGAGAGGAAATAGGCTTCAACATTTTCGATGCCATGAGGTACCCTAGTTCTACTACTCAAACTACTTTTTCTATTGATGTGTGCACTTCTTTTGCAGAGAAACATCTTGAGTCAATTCGAGAAGACACACTAAATATGGTAATTCAGGAAGGAGTTGGCCTAACTCAACCCGGGGACGCCTTGGTTAAAAACACAGATTATGAACTAGAGCCTCGGATTTGGGAAGAAGTCATGGCCCTCAATGAGGCCCCCAGAATGGTAAATCCTTATATACCTCTATCACTTTCAGTTAGTACTGATGAGACTTTTCCTTCAGTAGTTCAGGCCCCTATTCTTAAGCTTAAGTTCCTACCTGACCATCTGAAGTACGCCTGTCTCGGCCCTAATGACACTTGCCCGTCTTAGTGTCTTCTGCACTGACTGAATCATAGGAAGAAAGATTGGTACATGTCTTGACGAAGTATAAGGCCGCCATTGGATGGACTTTGTCAAACATCAAGGGAATCAACCCTGCAACATGTGTGCATCGAATCCTATTGGAAGATGATGCAAAACCTTCTCGTGAAGCTCAACGTCGCTTCCATCGTCCAATGATGGATGTCTTGAAGAAAGAGGTAATCAAAACTCTTGGATTATGGTGTCATCTACCCGATTTCAGACAATAAAGGTCTCACCAGTCCAAGTAGTTCCGAAGAAAAGTGGAGTCACAGTTGTTGAGAACAATGAAGGTGAGCTCGAATCCCAAATAACAGTAACCGGATAAAGAGTCTGCATAGATTATCAGCGCCTTAACCAAGCAACTAGGAAATACCACTTCCCTTTGCCCTTCATCGATCAAATGCTTGAAAGGTTAGCCGGTCACTCTTATTACTGTTTTCTTGATGGTTATTCCGGGTACAATCAAATCTGTATTGCATAAAATGATCAAGAAAAAACGACTTTCACTTGTCATTTTGGAACTTTTGCCTATCAAAGAATGCCCTTCGGTTTATACAACGTCCCAGGTACGTTCCAAAGATGCATGCTTTCTATTTTATCTGAATATGTAGAAACAATAATTGAAATATTTATGGACAATTTCAGTGTCTTTGGGGATATTTTTGACGCATGTTTAGAACACCTAGAACTTATCTTACAAAGATGTGTTGAAACTAATCTAGTGGTTAATTGGGAAAAATGTCATTTCATGGTTAGACAAGGGATAGTCTTAGGCCATATTGTCTTTGAGAGAGGAATTGAAGTTGATAAATCTAAAGTTGATATTATACGCCACTTACCCACTCCCACTTCTGTGAGAGAGATTCGTTCATTTTTTGGTCACGCAGGTTTCTATAGAAGATTTATCAAGGACTTTTCCCACATTGCAAGGCCTTTGTGCCGATTGCTTCAGAAGGAGACACCCTTTATCTTTGTTGCAGATTGTGAGGAAGCTTTTGATAAACTTAAAAATATTTTAACCACTGCTCCTATTCTTTGGGTCCCGGATTGGTCCCTACCCTTTGTACTAATGTGTGATGCCTTTGATTATGCGGTTGGTGCCATGCTCGAAAAAAGGCGAGACAAGAAGCCCTACGCCATATACTATGCATCCATAACTTTGAATGATGCCCAAATGAACTACACCACTACTGAGAAGGAGTTACTTGCTGTTGTGTTTTTTTTAGATAAGTTTCGTTCTTATTTACTTCGAACTAAAGTCATTATTTACACTGATCATACAACACTGAAGTATCTCCTAGCCAAGAAGGAAGCTAAACCAAGGCTAATCCGATGGATTCTTCTTCTTCAAGAGTTTGACATCGAGATTAGGGACAAGAAAGATGTAGAAAACATGGTAGCTGACCACTTGAGCCGCATGGTATATGAACGAGATCCTGTGGCGATTCAGGAGATGTTTCCAGATGAACAACTCTTCAGAATCGAGGTAAGTACTCCTTGGTATGCTGATATTGTCAATTACTAAGTCACCAAGCAGTTGCCTACCACTCTCACTCGTGCACAGAAAGATAAACTTAAGAAGTATGCTAGGTACTATGTTTGGGATGAATCTTATTTATGGAAACACTGTGCGGATTTACTAATTAGGAGGTGTGTCCCTGATATGGAACATAGGTCAGTCCTAGAATTTTGCCATAACCATGCTTGTGGAGGTCACTTTGGATCTAGAATAACTGCACTTAAAATTTTAGAATCTGGATTATATTGGTCCACACTGTTCAAAGATGCACATTCATTCTGCTTAGCCTATGATAAATGCCAAAGATCAGAAAACTTAGGACGAAGGGATGAAATGCCATAACATTATGTTTTAACTGTTGAAATATTTGATGTTTGGGGTATCGATTTTATGGGTCCTTTTCCTCAATCTAATGGTCATCTCTATATCTTACTTGTTGTTTATTATGTCTCGCAATGAGTGGAAGCTAAGGCCACCAGGACTACGATTCTAAAACTGTTGCAGATTTCCTCAGAATTAACATTCTTTCTAGGTTTGGGATCTCACGGGTCCTGATAAGTGATGGTGGAAGTCACTTCTACAACAAGACCATTGAAGCCTTTATGAAACGAAATGGTGTCACTCACAAAGTCTCTATACCTTATCATCCTCAAACGAGTGGAATGGCCGAAGTTAGTAATAGGGAGATCAAACAGATTTTAGAGTGAACCGTGGGCCCTAATCGTAAGGATTGGAGCCAACGGTTAGATGATTCACTTTGGGCATACATGACGGAATACAAAACACCTATAGGAATGTCACCCTATAGGTTGGTTTACGACAAAGCATGTCACCTTTTGGTGGAACTAGAGCACAAAGCATGGTGGGCTGTCAAGACTTTCAACATCAAGCTGGATGACGCCGGGTTGTATCGAAAGCTCTAGTTGAGTGAGTTTGAGGAGATCAGAAATGATGCATTCGAAAACGCTCTAATCTACAAGGAAAAGACTAAGGCAATTCATGACAAACAGATCAAACGTTTGACACTGGCCAGAAAGTTTTGATGTTCAATTCTTGGCTTAGACTCTTTCCTGGTAAGTTATGTTCTAGATGGGTAGGTCCTTTTGTTGTTACTAATGTGTTTACCCATGGAGCCATACAAATCAAACATGTTGAAACTGGAAAAGAGTTCAAGGTCAATGGCCACAAATTGAAGCCTTACATCGAGGCAATTGGAGAGCACGATGTGGAGTCAGAAAGAGTGTTGCGACGTCCCATCGGATGAACAGACTAAAGCACTTGATCTAGGCTGACTGGACGTTAAACTTCAAGCGTTTATTGGGAGGCAACCCAATGTGTTCCTGAGTTGTGAAGGAGTCATCAACGCAGATTTTCTTTCTTTCAACCCTTCACTCTCTTTTACTTTATTTATTTTATGTTTTTCTTGCTGCATTTTCGTAAATCATCCTCCTTACTTTGATTATATATTCAATTAATTTCTAGTTGCTTACATTGAGGACAATGTAGCATTTAAGTATGGGGGAATGGTTTACCATTTTAATTGTGCAATTAAATTATTTTATAAAGTTTTCAAAAATTATTATTAATATTATTATTATTTTAATTTTAATTTTTTTGCTTTCTTGAGTTTTTTTGTTTCTATTTAGTGTTTTTACGAGTCATAAGTTACTCCTTAACCTGTCAATGATAATACTGAAGGGAAATAAATATGTTATGGATATAAAGATGATCACTACAACTTGAATTCATTTGTTAATACTTTGAGTAAGTGTTATAACTTGTAGATAATGCATGTAAATTGGTACATAAACGAGCATGATAAGATAAGTATGAATTATTTGAACCTTATGTGAGCTTTAGAACTTTATATACATCTTTGATGAGCGATTCATAAGTTCTTTGTTTAAATTGATATACATATGCCTCATAACTGCTTGCTATAGCTTTTAATGAACTCTAGAGTACTAGAACTTATTTTATGTGATTTTCAAAGCTTGTAAGTCAATAAACTCTCTGGTTTTGGATATAATTAAGGCATTAGGGTTAACACCATAAATTCAAACATCCATGTTCCCTATTTTGTATACACAAGTTGCGACCCCCTTAGTTTTAACCCCTTTGAGCCCACATTAAGCCTTTCTTTGATCACCATGATTGTCTAAACACTTGAGCCTAGTATAGACATCTTTCACCCTTGTTCTAAAGACTCGGTTGAAGATATAAAGATATGTGAAGATAAATTGATGATGTTGTAAAGACTTTATGTGTATTATTTGGATTTACTTACTCAAACTTTATTGTATTATTGACACATGTTATTACCTTGATATATGAAGAAAAAAAAATGTTTTGAGTCTCTATCAAGGTAATAAGGTTTGAGTTAAGTCTTTTATATTTGTAAATCTGACACAAAGAATGAATTTGAGGCCCAACATGATGAAATTAGGCATATGTTCGAAGGGATGGATTATTGACATCATTGCACAACTTGTCCTATATTTTCCTTTCCTATAAACTTAGCCCCATTACAATCTTCGTAAAGACCTTATGATCCTTAAGATGGTAAACTTTGATTAGTTGAGTCAATCACTTGAGTAAGCTTATGATTTTGGTTCATTTGTGCAAGCATATTTTGTTTTTATCTTGAGGTATTTGTTTGAGATTTTTCAAAAATACTTCATTTCTATTATGTGAACATCTTTTCTCACATACTTTGAGTGCAAACACAAACTCTTACAAAATTGAGTGAATTCTTGAGTGCATATCCTTGTGAGTTGATTCATACTTATTTTATTCATGTTGAGATCCATTTCACCATATTTACTTATTATTTTACTTATGGAAGCATTTTCTTACAATTTATTAACTCTTGAATTTCATATGCTTAAAAGTCTTCTAGTGAAAATCTTTTATGCCATAATAATGATGAAATTTTGAGACAAATGGTTAAGGACTTACTTGTTTTGAATTCTTAGCTTAAATTTAGTATTTTCTAGGGACTAGCAAAGGTTAAGTGTGGGAGTATATGATAGGTCTTCAATTAAGCATTATTTTATATTATTTTATACCCTTTATACTTGATTTTTAATATTAAAATAATAAACAATTGGAGAAAATAATTTATTTTGTGGGATTTTTGTAGAAATAAATAAAGCTTGGAATTATGAATATTTTGTCGAAGGATTCGTCCCAATCGGAGTTCGAACGAAGAAATTATGGAGAAAATAGGGGAAGCCACCAAAATTCTCAAGGGAATTTGATGGACTGCCACTGAATCGGCCCAATCCAATCAAATCCAGAAGCCAACCCACACCCAGTTGCTCAACCCAACTATCGCGGCCCAAGTCCAAGCCTAGACCAGAAAGCCCAGGCCCAGACCTGCGCAGCAGACGCTGACAGCCCCCTGATCCCGTCAGCAGGCGTGCACCAAAGTCCTCTTCTCCATGCCAGAAAGCATATACCGTTTCTGTCTATCGATCCTCGGCGTGCGTGTGTCGAACTTCACTGTAGGACATCCTTCCGCCCAGCGGACAAAGCATCGAGCCTCACCTACTCTTCCAGCTGGTGCCTGCCGAAACCTGCTCGCCTAACCCCCCTGACGAGCCGACTTCTATTGTTTTTCCAGCTGTTTTTGGCCGAAATAGTGGATTGTCATTCAGCAGGTCCAAGCCAAGTCTTTTCCTGAATTTTTTCTGCATCAAAACTAATCAAACCTGCCCCTTTTGGGCAAGTTTTCACCATGATTTCCCCCAAAATCAGCATCAGCCACTAAGTCGTCATTTATCCATTTAATTTTTTATTGTAATTTTTAGAGTTTTTTTTTATATCTTTTTCTCCCTATAAATAGGGGTTCATTTTCCTTGTTTTGGGACTTTGATTTGAGACACACTTTGAGCCTTCCTTAGGAGAAATTATGGCAAAATATTTCCAATACAAAATTTAAGAGTTCAAATCCGAATTTCCCTTGTTTTATCCTTTCCATGTTCACAAGGTTCCAGCCGCTGTTCGGTGTTCCTTGTGAAAAACAATTCATTGTTCTCTTCCATTCTGAACGTGTAACATTTGCTCTCTATCCTCATAAACTCTTTTATTTGTTATTGATTCTATTTATGATGCAATATATGTGTTTTTTTTCCTTCCTATCTTTTGTAAAAATTGAATACAATCTCCATGTGTTTTACTTTCTACAAATCATTTACTTCTTACATTTTAGAGCTTAATCTTCATTTCGAAACTAAATGTTGATCCGTTGTTCGGGGCATTTAGAGTAAAGTTGAAGAGATTTAATGTATGACTGCTGTTCGGCGCATTAAATTACAAACTTAAGGTAAATCATATTATAAGTAAAAATATACTGTTCAGTGCATTTATAATATGAAAAATGTTTGAAGAAATATGAGTTTGTGAAGATATGATTTCGTGATTGATTCGAATTTATGCAAATGCTAGTATGTTGGTGAAGTTCGTGTTTAAGGAACGTCCACTTGTACCCCCACCCGCCCCCAATTTAATTCGTTATTCTTTATTCGTTTATTCTTTAATGCATTTATTATTTATTCATTAATTATTTTATTATTTTATTATTCATTATTCTTTCTCACTAACTCATTATTAATGTTCCCTAATTTTCCCGGTAAGAACGATCTCTATTTACCAATACTACATCTACAAAAAAAAAGTTAAAACGTATATATACTTGAATTACAGATTTATTTAAATGCTTATTTCAAGCGTATCAAGTAACATTTACAGATCTGTTAAGTTAGTCAGATCAGCCACATCCACATGCAAATTTCCAAAACATCACTTAAAAGGTCAAGACCGAAGGGAGGCAGCAACGCGACAGAGGCGTGTTGAGGAAGAAGAATAAAGGGAAGAGCGAGGTGTGGCAAAGGGCAATTTCTGTCGCAGAGGATATTTGGGGGTTTGTTTTTTAGAAACAAATATAAGTACGAGCCTTGACGCTTTAGAAATTTAAATGCAGGAACTAAAAAATTTCGAGTAACAAAATTTTATTTTGTTTTTAGGGCGTGCAAAAGCGCGCCTTAAGAGGTCATTCTTTAAGGGCACGCATTGCACGCCTTAAAAATCATATTTTTAAGGCTCACATTCAAAACGGTCCCTAACTAGCTATAAAACAAGGCACACATATAAGGTGCACCCTAAATAGTTTAAAAATAACCTCTTTGAGGGTGCGCATTTTTGCATGCCCTAATTTGCGCTCTAAAAACCCTCTTTTGGTGTAGTGATTTTTTCATTCGTCGGGCAAAGTCTTATTTAGCGGTGAAACACCGTTCATCGAGTAAGGGTTGGACGAGCAAGCCTACTTTTCATGTAATGTGTGTTAGCAAATGTTTGGGTAAGCATTTATTGGGGTCTAATTGTTTCATGATTCAATTAAGCATGTTGGTTTTTTTTTTTAAGGGTTCAAGAAAGAGAAGAAGTTGGGTGTTAACAATTTTTCAGGTAAAATTTTTGTTTCAATTATATGGGTCCTTTTGAAATTTGTTTAATTTTTTTAAATAGAAATTAATTTCAGTTGTTTCTCATTTTCATTTTGGGTTTTCCTTCCTAGTTATCTGACACGACCCATCCCAATCCCCCGGGGATTACCTTGGAATGTGTCATGCTCCCGTCTGACACAAAGTGTCAGACAAGGGATAACCTGATGCCACTGCCCAAACGGGCTTCCAGAGTGCGCAAGGATCGATGAAGGAGGTATGCGATGTCCCAGTCACTGATGCAGTCGCATCCGGAATCAACCTGAAGGGCATTAAAAACAAAAACTGTGAGTGGACGAAAATAAATAAGTTCATTAACACATTTCATAAGACATTTATGCCCTCCAATAAAAACGTATGCATGCCACGAAAACCAGTAACCAAAACGTTTACTTAACCAAGCCATTAGGGCCTTAGCCCAAAACCGTAAACCAAAACCAAGTGTGGGAACTCAGCCCAAAACTGTAGGATACCAAATCCGTAAATACAAAATCACGTGGGCCACCGCCCAAATCCATAACCATAAATCCAACCGAAAAACCATTTCATAGATCCAATAGTTCATATTTACCACATTACCATAACTGGCATCCCAGATGCCTAGCGCCCCAGACGCCTGACGTCCCAGACGTCATATTTCACGATATAACCATAAGCTACGCGTGCTGCCCAGGGTCTCAATCCCCAGTCCAATCCCCGAACCCAGTCCGGGTACAACATCCTAGATGCCTAGCGTCCAGACGCTCGACGTCCCAGATGCCCAATCATAGCAATCCTGCTCCTGAGTCACTATACGGTCCGGTAGCTCCGCACAATGACCCCTCGCAGGCAATGCACCGTGATTTCCCCAGTGTCCCAGACACCTGGAGGAGACCTTCACATATTCTCGTATCAAGATGGTATATGGAAAACAGTTTTATTAAATCATTTCACAACATCTCAATGGGCCCTGCCCAAAATCGCCATAAAACATCACAATTCCATTTAGGGTCCCCGACTCGAAATCACATTTATAACCCAACTGGGTCTCATGCCCGATTCTGTAAATCACTGGGCCCATGGTCCAAATTCATAAATCAATTGGGCCCCTGGCCCGATAATATAACTCAAATGGGTCTCAGCCCGATTTCGTAAATAACTGGGCCCCTGACCCGATTTCGTAAATAACTGGGCCCCTGGCCCGATTTCATAAAGCAATTGGGCCTTTGGCCCGATTACGTAACTCAATTGGACTCCAAGTCCAAGGTTTCCAAAACAATTGGGCCTCATGCCCGAGTTTCTCTTTCTAATTTCAAAACCATTTCATGAAATCATATCCAAGGTCTTAAGTATGGAAAATCAGTGTAAAATCAGAAAAACCTCGATTTACGTGCAAGCACGTAAATCGCCTCGAAATGCGTGAAACCGTATAATTTACCAATATCCAAATCAACATCATACAATCACAATCATAATCCATATAAAACAGTTAAGCATGCATAGAATTTATAAAACCAAAGTCCACTCACAGACCGTCCAAACGCTGCGCCTCGATTTGCGTGCTATAGGCTCTCCCTAGCCAATCGCTATCACCGGGACTCCCAATCCTATCCAAATTTTAATAGAAAGTTACTAACTACTTAATTAACCTCCTACCAAAGCCCCGTGATTTTCCCGAACTTTTAACTATTTTTAAAACCGATCCTAAACCTTCCGATGTCCCGAAACATATCGAGACGGAGTCCGATTGACACGAAACCAGTCCCAAAATCTTCGTTACATTGAATATAATATTTCATATGTTGCACACTTTCCCAAATTACTTTTCACGTGCCCCTAGAAGGCTCAGATTACTGTTCATCGTCTCCTACATTAGGTGAACCGGGTTTACTATTCACAGTTACTGTTCAATGAGTGTGAGCTGAGTGTAACCGTGTGTGATGATGAGAGAAAGAGATGGAGGTGATGACTGATGTAATGGAGGGATGAGATGGAAAGGTTGTGATGAGATGGACGGCTGAGGATAAAAGGAGGATTTAAATCATATGTTAATTATTTAGTGAAACAAGATCCAATCTAGCCAATGGATGAGTGACACTTGTCACTCATCGAAGTGTCCCCGTGTCACTCATCCAAGTGTCCCCTAACCACTTTCCCACTACTTCAGAAATGATTAAATAATTGACACGATTTCCGAGACGTAAACTTCACCGATTTCACGTTCCAGACCATAACTTCCTCGTACGAAGTCCGATTTTGGCGTGCCGCCTGTCTATGGATTCGTATCGACTCGCTCTACGTAACGGTCCTTGGCCCTCGTCCATTGGATCTCCCGGATCAAAAGTCAACATTTGGCCCCTTTTAACAAAAATTACCAAAATGCCTCTCGACTTCCGAACGTCATAACTTCTTCCTCGAATGTCGGAATCGAACGTGTCACCTGTCTATGAACTCGTGACGTTCCGAACTACGTCACAGTCATTGGTCAAAGTCTGTTTGACCGCCCAATCAAAAAGTCAACATTTTGCCCACGCCCAGGGGCAAAATGGTCATTTTGCACAATTCGTCCGATTTTACTCAACTAATCCCATATTAGTCATTCTAAATCATAATTAAATAATATTAAATCCCGATACTCGGGACGGGTCGTTACATTATCAATTTGGGATCTTCATCGATTTGGGTGTTCTTGGATTTGAGACCCGGACTTTTCAATTCGTGTTCTGGGATCATCATAGATAAGGTTAAGTATGGCGCGATTCGATATAGATATTGACAACATCCAAATTCAAATCGTTAAAATCTAATTAACGGTTTGATATGATTTGAATTTTCTAAAATTAGAAATAAAACTGTTTCGATCCAAACCGTTATTAACGGTTCGGTTTGGATCGAAACCGTTTAGGAATAAAAAAAATCAAGGATATAAAAAAAATAAGGATACAAAAAATAGCATAATAATCAATACTCAAAATTTATATATTAAGTTTACGGATGATTGTATTGCAAATATTACCATTATATTAAGATTTATCAAACAAATATTACCATTTAATAATATTTTATTATACTATTATCTGGATATACATATATTTATATGGATATATCTGGATATCCTTTTATTTTTATCAACTTTACTTTGTATTAATAATAGATTTAAAAATTAATGTATTTCTTAACTTTTCGATTTGGATTTAACGGATTTTCAAAATAAAAATCCAAATCCAAATTGTTACGAATGGTGTAGTTTGAATTTTATCCGGTCAAATCTAAACAGTTTAATAAATAACGGTTTGAAACGGATCAATTAACGATTTTAATGGATTCATGCCCATCCCTAATTATAGATGATTTGTATATAGTGCATGTGTTTCAAACCTATTCATTATAACAGTAGTGTCGTATATTTTGAAATTAGGTAACTCACTTTAGCCATATTCACAAGTTGTGTCGTGGTTGAAGACAAGGGTTTTATTTTTTGGTGGAAAAGACCGCTTTTAGGATGTTATGGTCCGTGGGAGGATGGCTTTGAATGCTAAGATAAAATACATTGTTCTTGGGAAGTGATGCTTCTGTATAGTATACCATACTACGCACATGAAACTGTCAATTCATATGATTTCTATGTTGGATTTCTCTACGTGGGGTTTGATTTCTTGTTCTGTATTCTGCTTTAATCTTATCAGTTTATTCCTTCATTTGAAATGGGCTTCGATTGCTCTCCCTTTTTCTAATTTTAGTTGTTTGGTGGGTTAAATTCTTGCAAATTTCGATTTCAAAATGTAGAACTTTTGATGGATTGTGCTCTTGCATTGCTTGATGGAATTTATCGATTATTCTAGTGGTGTTTTGGTATGATTTTGAAATTGTTTAGTGAACAACTTTCAATTAAGCATTTTTTTTAAGGATGGTTGGTTTACTTCGGTCGATTGATGGCTCTCGGATAGAAATATATTCAGATTCGAGGCAAATCAAGTGCATACATTATGTTTTGTAATGAATATTACTATTGATTAATTACTTTCATTTTGTTTAATCGTTTTATTTAATAGGTTGAGTATCCAATTTCACTGATTAATTATTCTATTCGTACTATATATACATTCAAGGATAAGCATCCAAACCCTCCAAACAGTGGGATATCTATATATTATACGTAGTCTATGAATCATGATGTCTATCTGTACCCGATCAGTATCAATCAGTAATCACCCATACAATATAATTAATTAGTCTCTCGGTGAGAAGAAATCTTCAACGGATCCAAATTGGTTTGCTATTCAAAGTTCAATGTCAAATGGTGGTCAAAACTCCAAATTAAAGGCAATTATTAAGAAGAAGGTGCTATGTGAGTATGCTTTATTTATTTATTTGGAGAAAGTACAATAATTCATTAAACTGGATAGAAAAATTGTACATGTTTTGGCAGTATAAACACGGTGGCCTCATTAAAATTTTGCCAAAATTTTTAATCTGGCTCAAGGAAAAAAAGCACTGTGCATACGCAAATTAAAAATTTTGAATATCTTCTAATAAAATATTAGCTATTAAATCCGGAGATTTCTCAAACAACAAGACATCTTGAGTCGATAGTAGCTCCTTTTTAGCCAAACGGTCAGCAGCTGCATGGGTAGTCCTTTTGACGAATTGAATTCAATAGGTTCTAAGTTCTGCACATATATAGTACTTGATATCAGTTATCACTGGGCCAACATCAGAGAAATTCTCCCCATCATGAGAGAGAGCCGCAATCACATTAGCGCAATCTTCCTCTATATACTGTTTGCTAATATTACTGTTTGATATCCAAGTTATATTAAGAAATCTTGTCAGAAATTAGAATGAGCGGGCTCAATATATGTTAATTATCTTCAAAATCCTGAATTTAGAAAGACATTTTTTAAATGCGAGCACGCAAATTGTTCCATATCAAATTGAGCGTATTAAGAAATCTTGTAACAATTCATAACCAGCATGCTCAATATATTGTTAATAAATAGATAGGCATCAAAACTCCATTTGAAGAGGCATTTACCTACAAATTGTAGTGATGCTAAGCAGGCCAGAGTATACATTACAATAAAGAAGTGTCCCATATATCAAATTAGTACTAAGAAATTTTGTGAGAATTTATAACGAGCGCGTTTCTCTGCGCTTTTCTTTTTAGTTGTTGTCAACTAGATTTTTGAATTATTGAATCCAATTTTCTTGGATTAGGAAATTGAAACTGAAAGTTGTACTTCCATGCTTAGGAAAATTGGATGATTAATGACCTAAATTGTGACTAAAACTACATATACATAGTGTTGAGAGAATTGAAAGAAGGAGAAAACGGAGTGTTCTTGGAGAGAATCAAAGAGTAAGTTTTGATTGAATTTCAATTGAATACAGATTACAATGTCGTAGCATACTTTATATATCAACAACACTATATGCAGTAGCTTAGAGACTAAGTAAAATAGGATTACAATCAGCACAGCCTGGAATTTGTTGGATGGTTGAGGATCACAGCCGCTAACAACTAACTGAAAACTAACTCCTGAATTCATGGTGTCACAACCACAGCTTTACCGTGATCATGAGAAGGAGAGGAACAGTGCTGCAACATCATTGTTGCAGCAGTATGAAGTCAAGCACATGTGTTGTTTATAGTGTTAACATCCCCCCTCAAGCTGATGTTCCATCAGATTGAAGACGTGCACATCGAAGATCGTCTCGTCAAGGGACTTGGTGAACATGCCAGCGACTTAATCACTGGAAGAAACGTGCTGAACATCAAGATCACCATGAGTGACACGCTCACGAACAACGTGGTAATCCACCTCAATGTGTTTAGCTCGAGAGTGGAAGATCAGATTGGCTGAGAGACTGGTGGCAGACGTGTTGTCACAGTAAATGAGAGGGGGCCGTAATAAGGCAACATGAAGAGCACATAAGAGGTGGTGAATCCAGGCAAGTTTAGCAGCAGTGATGGCCAAAGCACGGTACTCAACCTCAGTGCTTGACTTTGAGACCATCTGTTGCTTTTTTGGAAGACCAAGAGATGAGGTTAGATCCAAGAAAGACAACCATGCCCGTGGTAGAACGTTTGTCGTTGGGATCACATGCCCAATCAACATCTGTGTAAGCAGTTAAGGCAAGAGAACTTGGTTCATATTTGATGTCATGCTTTGGAGTTCCCTGAAGATATCGCAGAATCCGTTTAACTGCCATGAAATGAGATTCACAAGGCTCTTGCATGAACTGACAAACCTGATTGACAGAGAAGGCAATGTCAGGCCTTGTAAAAGTTAGATACTGCAAAGCTCCTACTATACTGCGATAATTCTTAGGATTAGAGTAAGGAGGACCATCATGACGTCAAAGACGAGTACGGGGAGAACTTGTTGTATCAAAACCATTGTTATGTGACATAGAGGTTTTGGCAAGCAGATCCTGAACATATTAGTCTTGAGAGAGAAATAAACCAGAAGATGTACGAGTAATCTGAATCCCAAGGAAATACTGCCTGTTAGGATAATGTCATCGACATAGAGTAATAAGATGACTAGAGCAGTGGAAGTTTGTTTGACAAATAAAGAGGAATCTGACCAGGTAGATTGGAACCCTAGACCAGGTGACAGGACCCGTCCCCTAAACACAACCTCGCAACAGACACAAACCAACAAACCCGACAAACCTATGCTCTGATACCAATTGTCAGGGCCCACCCCTAATCCCTCAAGATTAGGGACTAAACCCTGCTCCTGTCTGACAACCCAACACAAAAGACCGAACCAACCTCACGAAAACCACAAATTCAGACGCATTAGAATTTAAAACAATCCCAGAGTCAACATTATACAGAGCCTAGTGTCAAACAAAGGAAAACAAGCCGATATACAAAATATACGCACAACGGAAAACTTAAACCACTCCGGAGAGACTCTCGAGTGTTCTATGCCCCCGACACTGCCTCAACATCAACCCCCGTGCTAGCTCCACGACCTGGAGGGCAGTTAAAACCAGAAAGTGTGAGTGGACCATAAGGAATAAAAGTTTCAAAAACCATTTTATAACAAAACAGGGTTTGGCCCTCCGTTTTGAAAACATACATGCATAACCCATTTTCGAAAACAGTTATAAATCACATAAAGATTGTCATAAAAACATTGGCAGAATCATCATAAAAACAATTATAGAAATCATGTCATAAGCATCGTAAAAACCACGTCATAAAACATAAGTTTCAACCAATCATTATCCGATCAAACTTGCTGGACCTATCCGAGTCTTTAAACTCCCGAGTCTTTAAACTCAATCCAGGCCTCAATAATATCCGAGTCTTTAAACTCCCGAGTCTTTAAACTCAACAGGCCTACGGGGGAATATCAGTATATCCTAGTCTTTAAACTCTCGAGTCTTTAAACTCAATCCGGGTCTTTAAACCCAATCCGGGCCCGTCCCCCATCAAACATAATATCCGGGTCTTTAAACCCAATAACCAGATCCAGAAAATCCAATCCAAAACCATTTGAAAACCATTTCTAAATCCATATCCAAACCCGAATCCGAAACCACTGGTCTGATGCCCTTCCGGCATCCAGAACCGTCATTCCAAATCCAAATCCGGAAATCCATCATTCAACTTTAAAACCAAATTCCGTTTTCCGAAATCCGATTCCAAAATCGAAAACATTGATCCTCGAAATCATGTTCCAAAATCCCTTTATAATCATTGAAAACCCAAAAACATAGCATCCCAAGCAGAACTCAAGCTTTTTCTCGTAAAACGTGCCAAAAATCGTAATTCCTCGAAAAACGTGCAAGTAAGTAAAACAGTTATAGCATATTCAAATAACCATGAAATCACATATAAAACCATAAAACAAGTAATTAAATGCAGTCATGCATGCTCAGTTATAGAGAAGGGGTCCACTCACAGTTACCGGGTACGTCACTCGCGCCCCGAACTTTCTGTACGTTCCTCAGCCTCCTCGGGGAGTCCCGATCCTGTCACAAATCACCAAAGTACGTTACTAACACGTCAACGAAGGTCCTCCTCACTTCCCACTAAAACCCCGGGTTCTAAACGTAACGAACCAAGACCCTAAACCTTCAACCTCGCGGAACTAACTTGAATCGACATCCGATTAACCCGAAACCTATCTCAAAAGATTCGTTACAACTTCTAGACCAAAAACCTAGTTGGAAATTTCCCTAGAAAACACCCCACGCGCCTCCACGCGCCCCCAAAGTGGCTGCGCGTGGGCCTCACGCGCCTGCTACAGTGTCGTCTTCAACCTGCGTCCAAACGGTCCAGACCGGTTCAACCAAACCTAACTGGCGAGGACGGTTCTCCGCCGTCCGTCTACCATTTCCCTTCCTTTTTCCTCCCCTAGCTTCGTCCTATCCTAAGAAACTCAATCCAACCTTAAAAACTCGACATCACGGTCTGCAACTCATCGTCCCTAGCTCGAACCCGTGACCAACAGAACCCCTGTTCTTTAATCCGGCCACCCGTCCATTCCCCCAACCTCAAATTGTTTCCCTAAGCTCCAAGACAACTCACTGGACTCCCTAAAACCCCTAAAACAGTTCGACTCAACCTCAAAACCCACGACTTTAAGTTTGAACCCAAACTGAAAAACAGAGAACACTGTAACTCACCGTCGTTCTGGCCTCCGCCGTGCACTCCCCCGTCACGGCTACACAACCAGCAACGTCCTAGGACCCTACTGAGTCCACTAGACCTCACCAGACACTTCGACTCAGCCCCAAAAGCCACGATTCTTGATTTGAACAAAATAGGAAAAACAGAGCATCTAAACGGGTGGAAGGAAATACCTGTGCTCAGGCCGCCACCGTGAGTTCCACCGTGCCTACTCGACTCCTCTAGTCCTCCTCCGTCCTCTGGACACCGCCTCCAGCCTCGATTGACCAAGCACGGCTACACCACCACCAAACACCCTCTCTGTTTCCCTGAGAATTCACCCCTTACCTCACACCAGTTTTCCTCGCAAATCTCTGACTCCAACTCACTCTTCAGGTCTCACTTAATCTCTACTCTCACTCACCAAAACACAGCACATCACACTGCCCTTCACCTGATCGATTGCCCTCTCAGTCTCACTCTGTTTCTCTCTTCTTCGAACACGATACACACACTCTGCACAAGTTTAAAACACACACACCGTGCACCTTGTAGAAACCACTACACACACTGTACGTGTCCTCCATCCAATGGCCAAACTCAAAATATCCCAATCTCCCCTGTACACTTGGCCTTATTTGATTGGCCCAAATCCCAATGCACCAAAAGACCAAAATGCCCCCCACTTGTGAATTAAATTACCGTTTTGCCCTTGTCGTTCTAGACCCATATCTCGCTCGTCAAACGTCCGATGAAGGTATGCCGCCTGTCGTTGGATTCAGGATGACGATATCTACCTAATGGTCCTCGGTCTACGTGAAACTGACAAGTCTAGCTAAAAGTCAACGTTTCCCCTATTTTTCCCAAATTACGATAATGCCCTCAACCTTCCGAACATCATAACTTCCTCCTCGGATGTCGGAATCGGGCGTGCCATCTGTCTACGGACTCGTGACGTCCCTAACTACGTCACGGTCATCAGTCAATGTCCAATTAACAGCCCGAACCCAAAGTCCACAATTTGCCCAACCTAGGGGTAAAATCGTCATTTCACACTAACGGGCCTAAAGTAACCAACTAAACACCAATTAAGCTCACTAATCCATCACTAATCACTTTACTAATCCCTGCTCTCGGGGCGGGTCGTTATATCCCGTCTCACACGAAGTGTCAAATTAGTGATAATTCCGTCTCTAGCCCTCACCGGGGCTTCTAGAGTACGCCAGGATCGTAGGATGAGGAGTGTGATGTCCTAGTTTCTGCTACAGCCCACATGCACGATCAACCTGAAGGGCATTCAAATAGTAAAAGCTGTGAGTGGACGAAAATCAATCATTTAGATAAAAACATTTTCACAAAATATACTTTATGCCCTTCACTAAAAGCATGCATGCATTCGAAAACCATTTATCAAAACATTCATAAAACTATTAGGGTCTTAGCCCAAAAACCGTAAATCAACCCATATGGGAAACTCAGCCTAAATCAAACACAAGTGGGACTCTGTCCAAATCCAGTAAACGTGGGTCTCAACCCAAAACTGTTCTCAGTGAAATACCAAAAACATAGAATACGGGGTCTCCGCCCCAAAGTATTTCCATAAAACCTGGAACATGGGGTCTTCGCCCCAAATCACTTTCTAAACATAAAACACGGGGTCTCCGCCCCCAAATCACTTTCCATAAGAACCTCATACGTATACGCATACGTATTACCCATCCGCGGCACTTCCGAGAAGATGCCAATTCGGGGAACACAACCCCTAGGGAATACATCCCCGATATATGTCACGATTTCATCTCTATACTAGTGTGCACACTACTCGGGGTCTCACTCCGAGTCTACCCCCAGGAATTCTCCGTCTGGGAGGCTCTATCTCGGGATCTAGTTTGAGCTCTATCTCCGGATCTAGTCCGGGTATCTCTCCAGAATCTGGTCCGGGACCACATCATAACTCCCACTCCTGGAATGGGCTGCCTATGGGGATACCAATTCTGGTCTGTGGATTGCGACTCTCCGGCTCGACGGCTGGAGGAGACCATCAAATCATAGGAAGGGTATATATACATTTTCCAAATACTTTCTTTCCAATCTCAAAACATATTTCAACTGGGTCTCATACCCGATTTATCTCAACAGGATTCCTCGAATCCAATTCAAATCCACTTTCACAGGCCTCAGCCTAAATCCACAGTTCAACAGGGTCTCATGCCCGAATTCTCATTTCACAAACCGAACTGGGACTCAAGCCCAATTTCACAATCAATAGGGCCTCAAGCCCGATACCACAATAACGGGGCCTTGAGCCAGATTTCACAACTAACGGGGCCTCGAGCCCGTTACCATAAATCAACGGGGCTTCGAGCCCGATTTCACAATCAACGGGGCCTTAAGCCCGATAATACAGTCAATGGGGCTTTAAACCCGATATTACAACCAACTGGGCCTCAAGTCCGGATTCATAAACCAACGGGGCCCTCGGCCCGATCGTATAACTCAAATGGGCCTTCAGGCCGATTTCTCATCAATTAAAATGGACTCTAAGTCCAAGGGTTTCCAATCAAATGGGTCTCATGCTCGATTTCATATTTCCAAATCTAAAACCCATTCATTAAACCCTAATTGAAAACCTAGCACATATAAGCATCGTATAAAATCGAAAATCTCGAAATACGTGCAAATTCGTAAATCCTAGGCTACCACAAACAAATGCACTCATGGAATCACAAAACATGTTCTAAATCAATTATAAAACATTTATGCATGCATCAATTTTGAAAGAAAGGTCCACTCACAGACCATCCGAAGCAGTACCTCGATACGCGCGCCATAAGCCTCCCCTAGGGTAATCGTTGCCTCCAGGGTTCCCGAACCTGTCCAAATTGATTTAGAGGGTTACTAACTACTTACATAACCCCTCAATAAATCCCCGTAATTTTTTGGAATTTTTAACTATTTTTAAAAGTCTATCCTAAACTTTCGGACGTCCCGAACTATATCGAAACGATATCTGATCGACTCAAAACCAGTCCCAAAATGTTCGTTACATTGAATAGATGATTTCACATGTTAGAACCACCCCCAAAATCCTCACCACGCGCCGCCCAAAGGGGCTGCGCATGTGGCTCACGTGCTTATTGTTCAATCACCCTCAACCTTGGTCAGACCAGTCCAAACCGGTCGGTCCGGTTCAACCCTACAACTGGACCGGCGTGACCGGTCCAGGGCTCTCCTTCCTTCATTTTTTCATCCATTTCCTCCCTTTTCAATCCTAAACATCCTATCTAATCCCTAGAAGTTTAATGGTATGAAGAAAACCAAGAAAAACATAGAAAACCCGACCCGTTCATTTTGAATCCCACGGTTCAAAGTTTCCCGATCACCCCCTGGGCTGCTCAGCCCCTCACAGCCATCTAAAACCTCCTATATACATTCCTAACAACCTAACAAGCATCATCCAAACATCCTAAACCGTTCATAATGTCCTAATCGATTTCTTGAATTCAAAATAACAAAACCAATTCATACCTCTCTCCACCGTGCACGACAGCTCAGTCGATCCTACCACCACCTTCATCACTTCAATCTTCTCTCTCTATTTCCCTCATGTGTCACCATCATCAGATTAGATTTAGGGGGTGTGGGGTGTGGGTTGTACAAAAATGGAAAAATGGTTTTCGGGTTTGGGTGAACAAAGTAGGTGAAGGTGATATGCATGAATGTGGGGGAATAGGAAATGGATGAGTGATACTTGTCACTCATTCATTGGGCCTGGGAAAGATCTAGGCCCACATAAGACAAAACTCCACTTTTTGACTCATAAAACGTGTCGTTGTAAATAGTTCCCTCGAACTTCCGTGAACCGTAACTTCTCCGTCGAACGTTCGAATTCGACGTGCTGCTTGTCTATGGATTCGTATCGTCCGGATCTACGTAATGGTCCTTGGCCCTCGGCCATCGGATCTCCCAGGTCAAAAGTCAACTGTTTGCCCTTTTCAACCAAATTACCAAAATATCTCTGAACTTCCGAACGTCATAACTTCTTCTTCGAACGTCGGAATCGGGCGTGCCACCTGTCTATGAAGTCGTGACGTCCCGAACTACGTCACAGTCATCGGCCAAAGTCCATTTGACCTCCTGAATGAAGAGTCAACGTTCACCCATTCTAGGGGAAAAATCGTCATTTCGCACCGTCCGTCTGTCTGAAAGTACCCCACTAATCACCGATTAACGTCATTAAGTCTTAATTAATCTCGATAATTAAGGATGGGTCATTACAATCTTCCCCCCTTAAAGAATTTCATCCTCGAAATTCAAACTGATCTAATTCCAGCACCCAACTGTGGAATCCAACCATGTCCCTCGACTCGGGTATTCTCGTGTACACGTACACGTCCGTCACAAATGTTGTACTCGTTGTTACTCGCGGTCAACGGAGCCTCCAAAGCTCCAACTCAACTCTCGCAACGCCACACTTCGACTCGTAAGTCTCCCTCGAGACATCTACACTCGTCAATCTCGCCTATCACTCACTCCGACAGGTCACAACTACTAAGTTGTCGTCCAATCGACTTTTCAGCTTGACGACCTTTCTCATCCGACAATCGAGCTGGTATCCCATTCAGCCTCCGATTCGAACAACATCCTCTAGATCCTGCCATCACAATGGCACGAATCCCATCTCATAGGTCATCCTCAAACCTATGCCGCAGGTTTAATTGACCTCGAGACTCGTACGAATCAACTCTCTCATTTTCCCATACTAAAAGCTGACTCTCCTTAAAGTCCCATCAATCTATACCAATCAGAACGCATCAAATATCTATTAACTCCATTACTACCACAGGTCACACCCATTGAGACCAGTTGGCAACTCCCGGCTCCATTGCCCTTTCGATGCGCTACTCTGATCTCAACTCACTCCCGAGTCCTCACATCGTACCTCGTGTCACTCAGCAACTAATTCTGAAATCTTAACTCACTCGAGTCCCAAACTATCACCATCGGATCTAATCTGATCGCCACTCATTTCCATCTAGGACTTTATCCAATATACAACACATTTCCGACATAACGATTGACCGTGGTCAATGGCATCGTCCAACGCTCACAACACACCGGTGCACCTTCATCATAACAATCATCAAGGCCCTACTCAGCCTGCTCACAGACTGCACTCAAGCAGCGTCCAACCGCGTACTACCGTCCGGACTCCAACCATAGTTCGGACCCCAACCGTCCGTCACCAGGAGAACGTCAATCCATCACAATCTCTATCCTCATACCCAAGACAGATCATACCACACTTCACATATCCAACCTTTGTCTTGTCATCTCACCAACTATACTAAGGAATCCTTCAACAGTCTAACATTACGATTCTCTTTTGTTCCTAGCTTAGCATAATCAGCAAGGCAATTCACTCCAATGATGGCCAGACCTCGGTCTGAACACCTTACGGTAGTCACAATCACTTTCATCATCTCGATCATCCTCACTACTCTATCTGACTCACAGCCTAGGTGTTAGGTTCTTACACCTTCTTTGAACCCTTCAGCTATCATATCACTCTTCGTTATCCCACCTGGGGAAGAATCAAGGAGAATCCAAGATGATGACATCAAAGTTTATCCTACGTCATCCAGCGTCACCAAGCGTAATATGCTAGAGAGCAGAAAACGAGAAGTCTCCTTCTCTTTGTCTCGGTCACAACCTCTCTCGATTCCGAAGTTCTAATCATATTAGAAGCCTGTGTCTTTTCCAATTACTGAGCTTACTCAGTACACGAGCATTTACTGCGTCCTCACCAAATCGGGATAGAGAGAAGTTGCAATCATTTTGGAAGCATACCTATCTCTTCCAACCAATGACAACTGTCGATAATGACTATAATGACCCATTCTTTTTCTCATAATCCGGTTTCTCCTCAACCCAGCTTATACGAAGCTCAAGTCAACTCCCACGGGACTCTCAAGTCCTCAACTCAACCGGACACCATCCATGCTTCCGTGAATACCGTTTATGTAGGTACACTTATTCCGAGTGGAATTCACCCGACTCAAGGTTAAACCTTGTATACTATTTACGGATGTGCATAAACAGCCTCCAACACTCGTATCTCGTACCTTGAATCAACCTGACCCAACTCTAACTCACGGAATTGGTCGGAATCGACTAGCATTGGTCAGTAGGCTAAACAGATTGCAACGTCTATCGTGATCTGAAGCCAAATCTCTGCATACTACCATATCTAACCAACCGACCCATATGTCATGTGACATCACTCATGTCATCCATTTATATCTTTTCATCCGAATGCCACTTAGGCATTTCAACCTTTAACGTTACTACTCCAGGGCACACACTCTCGCCCCAAGTCTCATATCATCAGGGAACTAGTCACCAAACCAAGTACTCCTGGTGCCTCGCACTGAGCCACTCGGGATCCTCTCTGTCCCGCTCAGTGCCCACCAAACTCACATGCTCGCCTCTCTAGGCACCTCTACTATTCTGTCTGCATACTGGTTCGCACGTCCCAACTCTACGGGATCAACTCCAGCACTCACACTCGTGTAATCCATCCAAGGATATCTAGGGCACCTGTCACTCGTCCAAGTATATCCTACTCGTCACAGTCAGCTCACAGAGGTAGTGTGGCAAGTGTGCCAACACCCCAACGTCCAACACCTCATTTTGCGATCGCACTTGGTCGTAACCGAGACAACTCCCAAAACCACTACTCGTATCGTGCATCACTCACGCACCCCGTATCATCATCACGACTGAAGAATCCCATCGTCACAATCTTCACAGCAACCTAAGTCCATCCAACTCGATCAGACTTGATCACGTCCATCGATAGCAGTGTCTGCCACAACCTCGTGCAGACCAATCTCAGCACGTCTGCCACAACTTCGTGCAGACCAATCTCAGAAACACTATGCTATTGAGACTTCAAATCCATGCGGTCAACTCATCGCCAGTACCAACCACTCAACACGCAATATCCACCAATCGGTCCACCTCACGATCGGGTTGACAAGTACCACACTCCTGGTAACTTGTCAAATCAATCACCTACTAGGGTTATCACAAACCCGGTTGCCCGCTGCAGCCTAACCATCCTGACCGATCCCTCGCTCTCGACTCCGAAGAGTCGTCATACTCCAATACTAGTAGGTGTCCAATCACCCAGTCGCCAAAATATGAGGATCTCGTCCCTTCGTAACTCTACGGTGCCTTACACTGCACCACTGCTACACGTCGTAATCATATCCCACCACGTCACACAATCACTACTCCGGGCATCTCCTACAGGTCGACATCCCTCCGAGATTCGACACACCGAAACATGGCAATACATGCCAAATAGGGTCAAACATTCCTATTCCCAACAATCTCACTCGAGTCAACCATAACCTCAGCTGCTCTCTGCAGGACACTCTCCCATCCGACATGACACAACCGACAATGGTCTCGACTCGGAAGTCGTCATACAGTGTCTACTGGTCCACTGCATCCTACTCACTAGTAACACTACTCTAAGCCGTTATATTCCCATGCAAATCGATCCTACTTAGGATGAAGCCTTGAAACACGTGGCATTCCATGCCAATCAGACCCTGAACCATTGCACCTCGTAAACGCAATCTAACTAGGGTTCGATTCCACCGAATCCTCGTACTAATACCCTAACTATCAGGTTGATGACGGGCTGTTACGACGGCAGAGACATCACATCCTCGACCTGCGCACACTCTTAGAGCAAAACACCCTCTGATACCAACTGGTATCAGAGTACTATGGGTATCATATGAGCCAACCTGCTCTGATACCAACTTGACAAGACCCTTCCCAAATCCCCGGGATTAACTTGGGACGTTCCTGCTCCCGTCTGACACGAAGTGTCAGACCAGGGATAATTCCATTTCTAGCCTTCACTGGGGCTTCCAGATTACACGAGGATCGTAGGAGGAGGAGTGTGATGTCTCAGTTTCAGCTACAACCTGCATCCATGATCATCCTGAAGGGCATTCAAATAGTAAAAGCTGTGAGTGGACGAAAAATCAATCATTTAAATAAAAACATTTTCACAAAATATACTTTATGCCCTTCACTAAAAGCATGCATGCATTCAAAAACCATTTATCAAAACATTCATAAAACCATTAGGCCTTAGCCCAAAAACCGTAAATCAACCCATATGGGAACTCATCCCAAATCAAACACAAGTGGGACTCTGCCCAAATCCAATAAACGCGGGTCTCAACCCAAAACTGTTCTCAGTGAAATACAAAAAACATAGAATACGGGTCTCCGCCTCAAAGTATTTCCATAAAACTTGGAACACGGGGTCTCCGCCCCAAATCACTTTCTAAACATAAAACACGGGGTCTCCGCCCCAAAATAACTTTCCATAAGAACATCATACATATACGCATATGTATAACCCATCCGCGACACTTCCGAGAAGATGCCAACTCGGGGTACACAGCCCCTAGGGAACACATCCCCGATATATGTCACGATTTCATCTCTATACTAGTGTGCACACTACTCGGGGTCTCACTCTAAGTCTACCCTCAGGAATTCTCCGTCTGGGAGGCTCTATCTCCGGATATAGTTCGAGCTCTATCTCCGGATCTAGTCCGAGCATCTCTTCGGAATCTGGTCCGGGACCACATCATAACTCTCACTCCTGGAATGGGCTCCCTATGGGGATACCCATTCTGGTGTGTGGATCGTGACTCTCCAGGTGGACGACTGAAGGAGACCAATCAAATCATAGGGAGGGTATGTATACATTTTCCAAATACTTTCTTTCCAATCTCAAAACATATTTCAACTGGGTCTCATACCCGATTATTTCAACAGGATTCCACGAATCCGATTCAAATCCACTTTCACAGGCCTCAGCCTAAATCCACAGTTCAACAGGGTCTCATGCCCGAATTCTCATTTCACAAGTCGAACTGGGACTCAAGCCCAATTTCTCAATCAACAGGGCCTCAAGCCTGATACCACAACTAACGGGGCCTCGAGCCCGATTTTACAACTAACAGGGCCTCGATACTGTAAATCAACGAGGCTTCGAGCCCGATTTCAAAATCAGCGGGGCCTTAAGTCCGATAATACAGTCAACGAGGCTTTAAGCCCGATATTACAACCAACTAGGCCTCATGCCCGGATTCATAAACCATCGGGGCCCTCGACCCGATCATATAACTCAAATGGGCCTACAACCCGATTTCTCATCAATTCAAATGGACTCTAAGTCCTAGGGTTTCCAATAAATGGGTCTCATGTCTGATTTTATATTTCCAAATCCAAAACCCATTTATTAAACCCTAATTGAAAACCTAGCACGTACAAGCATCGTATAAAATTAGAAATCTTGAAATACGTGCAAATGCGTAAATCCTAAGCTACCACAAACAAATGCACTCATGGCATCACAAAACATGTTCTAAAACAATTATAAAACATTTACTCATGCATCAATGTTGAAAGAAAGGTCCACTCACAGACCGTTCGAAGCCGCGCCTTGATACGCGCGCCATAAGCCTCTCCCGGGCCAATCGTTGCCTCCAGAGTTCCCGATCTTGTCCAAATTAATTTATAGGGCTAGTAAATACTTAAATAACCCCTCACTAAAGCCCCGTAATTTTCTGGAATTTTTAACTATTTTTAAAGTCGATCCTAAACCTTCGGACGTCTCGAACTATATCGAAACGATGTCCGATCGACTCGAAACCAGTTCCAAAATGTTCGTTACATCTAATAGATGATTTCAAATGTTGGAACCACCCCCAAAATCCTCACCACGCACCGCCAAAAGGGGATGCGCGTGTTGCTCACACGCCTACTATTCAATCACCCTCTACCTCGGTCAGACCGATTCGAATCGATCGGTCCAGTTCAACCCTGCAACTGGACCAGCGTGACCAATCCAGGGCTCTCCTTCCTTCAATTTTCGTCCATTTCTTCCCTTTTGAATCCTAAACTTCCTATCTAATCCCTAGAAGTCTAATAGTATGAAGAAAACCAAGAAAAACATAGAAAACCCGACCCGTTCACTTTGAATCCCAAGGTTCAAAGTTTCCCGATCACCCCCTGAGCTGCTCAGCCCCTCACAGCCATCCAAAACTTCCTCTATACACTCCTAACAACCTAACAAGCATCATCCAAACATCCTAAACCATTCATAATGTCCTAATCTATTTCTTGAATTCAAAATAACACAATCGATTCATACCTCTCTCCACCGTGCACGACAGCTCAGCCGATCCTACCACCACCTTCATCACTTCAATCTCCTCTCTCTATTTCCCTCATGTGTCACCAGCATCAGATTAGATTTAGGGGGTGTGGGGTGTGGGTTGTACAAAAATGGAAAAATGCTTTTCGGGTTTGGGTGAACAAAGCAGGTGAAGGTGATATGCATGAATGTGGGGGAATAGGCAATGGATGAGTGATGGTCCTGGGAAATATCTGGGCGCACATAAGACAAAACTCCATTTTTTGCCTCGTAAAACGTGTCACCGTAAATAGTTCCCTCGAACTTCCGTGAACCGTAACTTATCCATCGAACGTCTGAATTCGACGTGCCGCTTGTCTACAGATTCATATCATCCCGATATAAGTAACGGTCCTCGGTCCTCGATCCTCGGTCATCGGACCTCCCGGGTCAAAAGTCAAATGTTTGCCCATTTTCAACCAAATTACCAAAATACCTCCGAACTTTCGAACTTCCGAACTTCATGACTTCTTTCTCGAACGTCGGAATCGGTCGTGCCATCTGTCTATGAACTCGTGATGTCCCGAACTACGTCATAGTCATCGGCCAAAGTTCGTTTGATCGCTTGAACGAAGAGTCAATGTCTCGCCCATTGCATGGGCAAAATCGTCATTTCGCACCGTCCGTCCGAAAGTACCCCACTAATCTCCGATTAATCACACTAATCTGTCATTAAGTCTTAATTAATCTAGATAATTCGGGACGGGTCATTACACCAGGTAAGAAACTAGTGAACCTTTCATTATAGGAATTAGGTGCTTGCTTAAGCCCATATAACGATTTGTGAAGAAGACATACATGATGTAACGACCCGTCTCAAATTGTTAGGATTAATTAAGATTTAATTGGGGATTATTAGAGGATTATCATACGTTTAGGGAAAAATTATGATTTTACTCCTAGACGAGGGTAAAAAGCTGACTTTTGACCCGGAAGGTCCGATGCATAAGGACCGAGGATCGTTACGTAGATTGAGTCGATACGAGTCTGTAGACAGGCGCACGTTGAAATTGAACATTCGACGAGAAAGTTACAGTTCACGGAAGTTTGGAGGAATTATTCATGGTAGCGCGTTTTACGAGAAAAGTTGCCTTTTGCTTTTGTCTGATGTGGGCCCCAGATATTTGGTGCTGGCCAAGAGATGAGTGACAAGTGTCACTCATCCATTGCCCACAGACACATACATGCATATCATCCCATTTCATCTTCCTTCGAACCAAACCCTTGCACCCAAACACCAAACCCACACCACCATCCCATCCTATTCCCTACTATGATGACTGATGAACTGAAAGAGAGACTGAAACAGACGGATGATTGAGAGACGGTGGAGGCCACGACGGAGGAAGGTAAACCCGATAACCCGTTTAAGTTCAAAATTTGGATTTTGAGTTTGGACGTTTGGTGGTTGGTTCTAATGATTGGGTTCATTTTTTGGGGGTTGTACGAGTCGATTGTGGCTGGGATCGAATGCATTGGTGGCCTGAGTCGACTGGAATGTAGGAGGAAATACTGGGCCGTGAAGTTCAATTCGACAGGTAAATTATAGGCCTGTTTTTATGATTTCGAAGCCATGGATCTATTATATAGGATTGGACAATTGTACTGGAACCATCGGCATCAAAATGGGTGGCCAGAGGTGTGTTTTCCGACTAGGTCAGGCAGCGGGTCTCATAAACCCGGTTACAGAACCCGACTGAGGTCAGGGATGACTGATGATGTTAGCGATGATGTTATCCTGGTGACGTCATCATGTTAGATCTGACAATGTCAGACATGGACCAAAGGGGACTTGACACGTGGCACTGTTAGGGTTGTTAGTGCTGACATCATGTTGACGTCAGCATTGACTTTTCAACAGAGTTGACTTTTGGGTTAACCAAGCACGTGGGGGTGCGTGAGCTTGGATTTCGAGGTGGGACTAGGACCATTTTAAAGGTTTTGATGATACGAATTCAATGGTGGTGGTTTCGAGTCGATCAGAGATCGTTAGGTTGGTTAAATCGAGGTCTTTAGCTTCAGGAAGTATGTTCGGGACACGTTGACTTTTCCGGAAAAATAGGGGGTTCTTGATATGGACTTGTATAGGTTAGTAGTAATCTTTGAGTATGTTTTGGACAGGTTCGGATAACCAGGAGAGATCGAATTAGCTCGGAGAGGCTTATGGCGCGTGTATCGAGGCGCATTATGGACGGTCTGTGAGTAGACTTTGTTTTATGAATTGATGCATGCATAAATGTTTTATATGTGTTTATGAACATGATTTGAGATACCATGAGTGCATGTGATTTAAATATGAATTGTTTGGCTGTTTCGGAGGAAAATGTGTTATTGCATGTATTTCGAGATTTCCTATTTTATGTGATACCTTGGGCTTAGGCCGAATTTTATACGTGCTTATGATATCAAATGATTTGATTGATAAAAGGATTTCGGATTTGAAAGTATGATCTCGGGCTTTAGGCCCAGTTGATTTATGATGTCGGGCTTGAGGCCCAGTTGATTATGGTATCGGGCTTGAGGCCTAGTTAATTGATGGTATCGGGCTTGAGGCCCAGTTGATTTATGGTATCGGGTTTGAGTCCTAGTTATGGTTTATAAAATGAAATTTCGGGTTTGAGACCCTATTGAGATGTGGATTTGGGTTAAGGCCTATGAGATTGAGAATTGGAACGGATTCGAGGAATCCTGGATTTTGATTCGGGTGTGAGACCTAGTTGAACTATGATTTGAAAGAAATGAATATTTTCACACTTATATGTATACACTCTCCCGTATGAATAGCCATCTCCAGACGTCGATGATCCTAAAGTGTCACGATCCACTACCTAGGATGAGTGACTCTGAGGGTGAGCACATACCCAGGAGTGAGAGTTATGATATAGTCTCGGACAGGGTCTGGAGACAGGTCCTCCCAGACGTCGTAGATCTTGGGGGTAGACTTGGAGATGAGACCCGAGTAGTACGCGTACTATAGATATATCGTGATGGGTTAATGATTGGGCATATGAGATGCCGAGGATAGGTTATATATATATATGTATATGATGTTTCACTGACATGGGTTGGACATCTGGGATGTCATTATGGTTTTCTTTGATTTGATTTTGGGCTGAGACCCTACTTAGTTAATGACTTCGGTTGAGAAGTAGTTTCTACTGTGTTTTGATTTGAAAAGCATTATGTCTTGCTTTCGGAAAGCATTTGAAATAAAGTGGTTTTATGATGCATGCATGCTTTTATGTGAAAGGTATAAATGTCTTTTTGATATAAACGATTTTATAAACTGTTGTTTTGTCCACTCACAGCTTTTATGGTTTTAATACCCTTAAGGTTGATTGCGGATGCGGGCTGTAGCAGAGATCGAGACATTAAATGCCACCACCGATCCTGGTGTACTCTGATGGACCCCGAGCGGGTGACGAGTTATCCCTGGTCTGACACGCGGTGTCAGACGGGAACAGGCACATCCCATGATAACCCAGGGGGGATTGAGACCGGTCCTGTGATCTAGCTGACTAGAACTTTCAAAACCAGGTGGCTGAAGCATAAACACCTCCTCTTTGAGAATTCCATGGAGGAAGGCATTCTTGATATCCAGCTGTCGCAGAGGCCAATTAAATTGAGCAGATAAGGCCAAAATGAGTCGAACAGTGGTAGGTTTCACCACTGGACTGAAAGTCTCACCGTAGTCCAAGCCTGGCTCCTGACTAAACCCCTGAGCCACCAATCTTGCCTTGTACCGTGCAATAGAACCATCATATTTCTTTTTAATTCTTTACACCCACTTGCAGCCAACCAAGTTCTTGTTGGCAGGAAGGGGGACAAGAGTCCAAGTGTTCTGATTTTTGAGGGCATTGATCTCCTCCTACATTGCAGATTTCCAAACCTGAGATGAAATGGCAGAATTGATGGAGGCATGTTCAACTAAAAAGAAGTCCGACTCAACTTTAGCAGAGGTAAGAACTGAGGTGAGGGCCTTAGGCTTTACAATGCCACTCTTCGAATGGGTTTGCATTTGGTGCATATTGACACTAGAAATAAGAGAAACCACTTGGAGGAACTCATGCTGGAAAGCAAGATCTGAAGTAATAGTTGGACTTGAGGGGATCTCACTGTGGGAACCCGAAGGAACAGATTGAATAGAGACTGTAGAATCTAAGGTAGAAGCTGGAGAGAGAGGCACTGATGATTGAATGGAAGCTTGAGTTGGGAAAGCACTTTCAGGAACAAAAACCGCAAGACTAGTGGGAGAGCAAAATGAAGATGCTGTATAACTGGATGGAGGTATCATAGTACAAGGAACATCAATTGAGCTAGGTGAACGAGAAACAAACTGAGAAATGAGGGAAGGGTATGGAAACTTTGATTCATTGAAGAGAACATGCCTAGATATGAAAACTTTGGAGGACACTGGATCAAAGCAAACATATCTTTTGTACTGATCTGTATACCCTAAAAAGACACACTTAACTGTCTTGGGCAGTAATTTGGATGTGTTATATGGTTTGATGAGAGGAAAGCAGGAACAACCAAATATTCTGAGAGAGTGAAGGATAGGTAGGGAACCAAACAGTTTCTCATAAGGGGAGTGTATGTTTAGGTTGCAGCACGAGAGCCTGTTAATCAGATAAACAAAAGTAAGATAGGCATGTGCCCAGAATTAAGCATGAAGCTTAGAAGATTTCAAAATGGTGATAGTTGTTTAAATGATATGTCCATGTTTCCTTTCGGCCAGGCCATTCTGCTATGGAGTATAGGGACAGGATCTTTGGTGCTTAATTCCTTTGAGAGCAAGAAAGTTTTGTAATTGATTACTGGTATATTCACCTCCCCCATCAGACTAAAGAATTTTAATGGAAACAACAAATTTATTCAATATGAAAGCATGAAAAGAAATAAAGATAGGAAAGAAATCTGACTTGTTCTTCATTGGAAATAACCATGTAAAACGAGTACATTCATCGATTAGTGTAGCATAGTATCTAAAACCATCTAAGGAGGGTTGTGGAGAAGGCCCCCATACATCTGAATGAGCTACCTCAAAGGGAACACTAGACTTTGAAGCAGAAGTTGAGAATGACAGTTTAGTGAATTTTCCTTGTAAACAAGACTCATAAGGAGATTGATGTGAATCAGGTGAGAACTCTATATTGGATTTAGAAAGAATGGAGGAAACAACATCATTGGCAGGATTTCCTAATCGATTATGCCACAGACTAAGAGGAACTTTCTTACACATGAAGGCAGACTGGGATGTTTTCTGGTTAAACTGGAAAGTAGGGAAAGAAGGCAGTTGGCTTGGAATGGAATACAACCTTTCATTGCTTAGCCCCTTATATAGTGTCTTGCTTGTGTTCATGTCCTGTATAATAAAAGAAGTAGCATCAAGAACAAAACAACAGTGGTTATCTCTGCAGAACTGGTTAACTGAGAGCAAATTTTGAGAAATGCTTGGTACATGAAGAACTTGTTTGAGTTTAAAACATTGAGGAGTAGGGGAATTGGTAAAAATACTATATTGTCCAATGTGAGAAATTTGCAAACTTATCCCACTAGCAGTGGTCACTATCTCTGAAGAAGAATGTGGAGAAACCAGGTTAAGCCTGTGAAAGATCAGTTGTCATATGTGCAGTGGCCCTGTATCAGCAATCCAGAAATCTTGATTCTGTGATGCAGTCTGTGAGTTCTGCTGCATATGTGGAAGTGGTGGTTGACATGATCCATCCCAATCCCCCCGGGATTAGTGCGGGATGACCCTGCTCCAGTCTGACACGAAGTGTCAGACAAGGGATATTTCCGACCTTTGCCCTCCCGGGCTATCAGAGTACGCCAGGATCCAGAGGAGGTATGTGATATCTCGGTCTCTGCTACAGTCCACATCCGATGTCAACCTGAAGGGCAGTCAAAACATTAAAAGCTGTGAGTGGACAAAATAAAAGTTTATAAAAACATTTCCATAAAGACATTTGTACTCTTCACTAAAAAGCATGCATGCATTCGAAAACCATTTATCCAGAAAAACCATAGGTGGGAACTAAGCCCAAAACCAAGATTGAAAGAACCATAATGAAAATGACCATACGGGCCACTGCCCAAATCCATAAGGGACTCGGCCCAAATCATAAGAAACCAACCATACGGGCCACTACCCAAAACCTATGTAAACACACATCATATATCATATCATATAGCATACATCATATATACATATAATTCACACAACCAATCCTGTCACGGTTTCCAAAGCTACGCGCGTGCTACCCGGGGTCTCACACCCAAGTCTTCCAGGAACCAAGTCAATGTCCGAAGACCACTGACCCACCTTGAGGTTATAGTACAAGCCTTCTTGAGAGTAAGGAACCCAACTGGGGCAACTCTAACTCAGTTAGTGCTCCGTGACTACTCCGGGGTCCACCCAGGCCAACAACCCTCCCCGGAGGAGATAGAACAAGTAAAGGAAGGTATATGAACATATATATACATAACATAAACATTCATGCCCGGTTCCCCTGAACCGACATGGTCCATAACATCCATTCCATGCCTGGTTCCCATAAACCGTCATGTACCATAATGACCTGACAAAGGTTCATGCAGGTTCCCATAAACCGTCATGAACCACAATGACCTTTCCAGAGTTCATGTCGGTTCCCATAAACCGTCATGAACTTGGAGATCCATCTAGGGTCCCTGACCTGAAATCATAAACCGTAAAGTAACTGGGTCTCGTGCCAGAACATATGACTCAACTGGGCACCGTGCCTAATATCTAAGGGTCAGTCACGACTACGATCATAGTGATGCGTGCAACCATCCATCCAGGACCGCCCTCAATCCTGGTATGTCGCCGTGAACGTATCAACTGACGCGACCACCACAAGATCATGGTGCACTCATCACCGATCGATATCCTGAACCGTCAGCACTCCGAAGTCGAGCCTCCCCAGGCTGCCTGACCACGAATCGTGCATCGTGACCTCTTCGGAAGGAACATATCCCAATCCGGAGGCGAGCGTCGTATCGTCGATCGACGTGCACATAGCACCCGTCGCGACCACGATTTAGACACGTAGGTCGTAACTAGAGTCATATGCCCGAGACCAAACCAAATGGGTCTCATACCCGAGTTTATCCTTTTAGAAATCCAAAACCATTTAATTTAGACCAATAAAAGAATACAGACCCATATAGGCACCGTATAAGGCCGAAACCTCAAAATACGTTCCTATACGTAACCACACATCCAAATGCACTCATGGCATCACAAAAAAGTATTTAAAACATATAATAAACATTTATGCATGCACCAATTTAGAAAACAAGGTCCACTCACAGACCGTCCGAGCTACCGCTTCGATTTGCGTGCCATATGCTCTCCCGAGCCAATGGCTATCACCGGGACTCCCGAACCTGTCCAAATCGTAATAAAAGGTTACTAACTACCTTATTAACCTCCTACCAAAGCCCCGTAATTTTTCCGAACTTTTAACTATTTTTAAACCGACCCTAAACCTTCGGACAGCCCGAAACCTATCGAAACGATGTCTGATTGACACGAAATTAGTCCCAAAATGTTCGTTACATCGAATAGATGATTTCGTATGTTGAACACTTTTCCAAAATACTGTTCATACGCCCCCACGCGCCCAGGGATGGTGTTGTGCACTGTTCATCATCTTCCCATTCAGTCCTTTTCGTTCCTTTTTGATTCTAACATGATCCTAACATCAAACCCTAACTTCCTAACTAATTAAAAACCAAAAAACCACCCAAACCCGTTCCTTCCAAGCTCGTCCATGGTGGCCGTGCATTCCCTCCACCGGCCACGGCCCTTTCCGGCCATTCCAACCTTAAAAAACAATCCTAAACTTCTCCTAGTGTCCCCAGAAACCTTACCCAATTAAAGAAATCGAGTAAAACCCATTAAAACCAAACTTCAAATTTTTAAATATTTTTACCTCACGGTCGACCTCCTCCAGCCGTGGCCACCACCGTCCCCAGCCGTGACTTGCCATCCTCAGCCTCTCACATCCTCCTCACACGGTCACTCACAAGCTCTCAAGAGGGATGGTGAAGTGTGTTTGTATGTTAGGGAGAAAATGAAGAAATGAAGAAATGGAGGTAATATGGGTTTCGGGTTTTGAAGTTGAACAAAGAAGATGGGCTGATCAGATGAGAGAAGAGAAATGGAGGGTGAGGATTTGAGAGATTAAGTGAAATGGGTGGATAGGATTTAAAGTTGTTAAGATTAATTATATAATAATAATTATAATGTTATTTAATTAGTTAGATCCACAAAATGGGGGATCTAGCCAATGGGATGAGTGACACTTGTCACTCATCCATGGGACCCACCTAAAATATCTAGCCCAATCAGAAATTGCCAAATCATCCCCGTCTCAAAGTACGTGCATAGTGAAATCGAACTTCCGTGACCTATAACTTCCCCGTTCGAAGTCCGATTTCAGCGTGCCACCTGTCTATGGGTTTGTATCGTCCCGATCTACATGATGATCCTCGGCCCTCGGCCCTCGGACCTCTCGGTCAAAAAGTCAACTATTTACCCCTTTTAACCAAAATTACCAAAATGCCCTTAAACTTCCGAATGTCATAACTTCTTCCTCGAACGTCGGAATTGAACGTGCCACCTGTCTATGAACTCGTGACGTCATGAACTACGTCACGGTCATTGGTCAAAGTCCATTTGACCGCCCGAGGGAAAAGTCAACGGTTTGCCCACGCTAGGGGTAAAACGATCATTTTGCATTGTCCGTCCGATTTCGCCTAACTAATCACGGATTAGCCTCACTAATCGTGATTAGTCACTAATCTAATCTTGGAATTTGGGATGGGTCGTTACAGTGGTGCTAATACTGTAATGGCCTACAGATTTGTATTCAAGACTGAGGAAGGGGGAGTGCCCTGATAAGAGAAGTTGACCCCGTGATAACAGTGCATTGCATTGTGTCCATATTTCCAGCAGATTTTGCAGGGCTCAGTTACCTGAGGTGCTTGAAAAGAATGTTTGTGATAGCAATCTGCAGCTGTATGACCACGTTTTCCACAGATTTGACATATAGGTATATGTGATGAGCCTTGAAATTGCTGCTGAGGGTACTGTCCCCTCCCTTGTCCATTAAACCTTCCACCACCATAATTGTTATAGTTTTTGTTCTTTCTTCCCCTATAGCCATTTTGATTTCCGCTCCATTGGTTAGTACAAGAAGATCCATTTGTGATAGCGATCTGCAGCTGTATGACCACGTTTTCCACAGATTTGACATATAGGTATATGTGATGAGCCTTGAAATTGCTGCTGAGGGTACTGTCCTCTCCCTTGTCCATTAAACCTTCCACCACCATAATTGTTATAGTTTTTGTTCTTTCTTCCCCTATAGCCATTTTGATTTCCGCTCCATTGGTTAGTACAAGAAGATCCATTTGTACCCTCCATTGTAGCCATATTGTTGAAGATTGCTACTATACTGCTGAAAACTCCCAATATGCTAATCACTAGTTTGGTGTTGTATAGGAACTTCTGTAGGTTGTGAGAAATTGGAAGAAGAAGCAAAAGAGGCACCACCTGATAAACTGGAACTCCCAGTCTCAAAACTAGAATTCTGGAAGTCATGAGAAGGAATTCTGGTTGCCACCATATCAGATAGGAAAGGAACTTGCTCACTAACTTATTCAATGATTGCTTCTTTAGCAAGAAGCTGAGCTTTGGATTCTTTGAGTGGTATAGTTCGTTCTCTTCCCCTAATGACGCACTTGAATGTATTGTACTCAGCAGGGAGACCTCTCAATGCAAGGATCATAACATCATTGTATTCGAAGTGTACACCATAAGACTCAAGCATATCCCTAGCATCTTTAATTCTTTGTAAGCATTGAGTCATATTTTCTGATTCTTTCTTAGTGCTCTACAGATCCGTCTTCATTTGAAAGATAGAGGCTTTAGTAATTGAAGCAAACATGTCATTGAGATTTGACCACATATCTTGAGAGTTCTTACAGCCAAGAACACAAGACATGGCAGATGTGGACAGTGTTGCAGTAATCAACTGCATGAGTGCACGATCATGTAGCCTCCACACTTGAGCAACTTGAGTGGTTGCTTCATCAATGGCCATTGGACACGGATTTGAGCCATTGACAAAACTGGTTAAATATATTGTGGACACTAAGCAAGAATTCTATCTGAAAGTTCCAGGTCATGTAATTGTGATCATCAAGCTTCACCTGGACTGAATTACTCACAGTAGGTGTGAGACTTGCGATAGGTGATTAGAGAATTTGTAACTGTGATACATTAATTGTTTCTGAACTACTGAGTTTCTCTTGATTCACTGAGGCTTTTTGACAAACACGTGAAGATCTTCTTTGAGATTATTTGATCTTGTACAATCTTTAACACCATCTGAGGCCTGAATTCTTTCTGAATTCTTTCCTGCTTCTTTTGATCTTAATCTCGAATCTGAGAAAACAAAGAACTGAATGAAAACAAAACAAAAGAGAGAGAATGAGCGGAGGAACAATGGTCAGATCTTTCCCAGCTCTGGTACCATGTTGAGAGAATTGAAAAAAGGAGAAAACAGAGTGTTCTTGGAGAGAATCAAAGAGTATGTTTTGATTGAATTTCAATTGAATACAGATTACAATGCCGTAGCATGCTTTATATATCAACCACACTATATGCAGTAGCTTAGAGACTAAGTAAAATATGATTACAATCAGCACAGCCTGGAATTTGTTGGATGGTTGAGGATCACAGCCGCTAACAACTAACTAAAAATTAACTCCTGAATTCACCTGTCACAACCACAGCTTTACCGTGATCATGAGAAGGAGAGGACGCTGCAACATCATTGCTGCATCAGTATGAAGTGAAGCACGTGTGTTGTTTATAGCGTTAACATATAGTACGTGGAGCAAAAGCTCTAAGGTGGGAATGACTTGGGAGGTTGTCAACCACACATACATATCATCAGGGTCAGTCGTGATCATTAGCAATTAAGCAGGTTTGGATCCAACATCAATTAATTAGTTTTCAAACTATTATATAATACCAGATCTTGGAAAGAGAAGCCAATCGTACATTTAAAATTTTTAATAAGGGCCAAGTTGCAAGAATTTGTTGAATGTCTTATATAATTTGAACCATACATCAAAGAAATATGTATGCCAAAAGAGAATTGAAGGGCCAAGCCCATCCTTGATCCCTTCCCTTCTATGCTCCGCCCACACATAGGGTATTTTTTTTTATTCATCAGGTGAAATCTCTAATCAAGTTTTTGTTGGTGTGTAAGCTGCACTTGGATTGGGTGTGATCAAGCTGCAATGCAGCTGATTAAACACTCAAATGAAATCCTGCCACCTGTATTAAAATCTGTTAGTGTGAGCACGTGTGAAAGGTGTGCGTGTGTGTGGCTTAGTGAGCAAGAAATCATGTAGTGTGTGTGTGATGATGTCATTCCTCTCTAACAGAATTATACAGAGAAGAATGTATGTAATGAGTGAAAATCATCATAGAATCACTAAGAAAAACGTATGACTCTCTCTAAATGGTGAGAGCATAGAAAACCCAGAAAATTGCTCCTAGTGGCATTTTATCAAACACCTTCTGTGCATTCATTAAAATAGAAAACCTTGAGTTCATTTACATCATCAATCAATCCATATTTTCTCATTCTTTACAAATCTAAAGCTCTGATCATTCATCTCAAATCCTAATCTAGCCTAACCACATTTTTTTCAGCTAAGAGTGAGAGATAGAAGTTAGTACCTCAAGTAAGAAGCCTTCCCTGGAAAACTTGCTCTGAAAAACTGATTCTAAACCTTCATTGATCTTCGATCTTCAGGATTTGAAATCCAACATGGTATCAAAGCTTCGGTTCTGATCTGTGAACTGGGGCGTGTACTGTGAAGAAGAAGCAGAACTGGCAGGAGCAAACAGTGAGATGAGAGTTCCAATTTTTGATGGAAATAACTATGAGTTTTGGAGCATCAAGATGTGTACCTTGCTTAGAGCTCAAGATCTGTGGGAGCTTGTTAACAGAGGAGTGAATGTTGATCCTGAAGGAGAAGAAGGAGCAATGGTGGTGCCTTCCCGTGCAGACTTGATCAAAGATGCAAAGGCCCTCCGGTTCATACAAACTTCTGTGGTGGATTCCATCTTCTCAAGGATAGCAAATGAAGAAAACTCTAAGGCAGCATGGGATCTGTTAAAGAGGGAATTTCGTGGTGATCAGAAGGTAAGATCTGTTAAACTACAAGGATTGAGAATGGATTTTGAGTATATTAGAATGAAAGATGATGAAACACTGCATGCATATTTGTCTAGACTATACTCTATAGTTGATCAAATGAGGTCTTATGGTGAAGATATAAAAGAAGCAAGGATGGGGCAGAAAATCCCCATAAGCTTAACTAGGACCTATGATCCTATAGTTTCAATCCTAGAGGAAACCAAAGATCTAGATGAAATAAATGTGCAGGAACTGATTGCTTCCATTAAAGCTTATGACCAGAGGCTTGAACTTCACACTGAAAGTTTTTCTGAAAAAGCCTTCTCAAGTCATGTTAAGCCATGGATAAGCAAAGCTAAGAAGAGTACGAGTTCAGGGAGCAAACCTTGGGTTAAGAAAACAGAAAGTGATTCTGGACATCACAAAGGAGAAACCAAGGGAGAGGGTGAAACTAAGCCTACCTGCAAAGTGTGTAGCAAGAAGCATTTTGGAAATTGCTGGTTTAAAACCAGAAAATGTTTTAAATGTAACAAAATGGGTCATTATGCTAAGGACTGTAACGACCCATCCCGGAATTCGGGATTTGATTTGCAACTAATCACGATTAGTGGGGTTAATTGGGGATCAGTTGGGCGAATTCGGACAACGGTGCAAAATGACCGTTTTGCCCCTGATTGTGGGCAAAATGTTGACTTTTAGTTCGGGCGGTCAAACAGACTTTGACCAATGACTGTGATATAGTTTGGGACGTCACGAGTTCATAGACAGGTGGCACGTTCGATTCCGACGTTCGAAGTGAAAGTTATGATGTTCGGAAGTTCAGGGGCGTTTTCGTAATTTGGTTAGAAAGGGGGAAAATGTTGACTTTTTGACCGGGAGGTCCAATGGCCGAAGACCGAGGACCGTTAGGATGGTCTCGATGCCCTTAGTCCGTAGTCAGGCGGCACGCGTCAATCGGAGATCGGATGACCAAGTTGCGGGTCTGGATGCGTGAGGGGCATTTTGGTAATTTGGCTAGTGAGGGCAAAATGGTAATTTTCGCTGGGGAACTGTTTGATTATCGTGGAAACAGGGTCTGAGTGCCCATGCCGTGAGTGACCTGTTCCATTGATTTTTTTAAGCCTAATCTACAATTGTTTGGGGGTAGAAGTTTAATCTGCAAAGGCCAAGGGAGAGTGTGTTGTTGGGGAAATGGGGGATTGAACGGTGTGGAAGTTGGTTTTTTTTTTAGGATGCACAGGGACCGTGCTGGTGAGTGTTCAGAGTATGTGTGAGTGCTGGGTGGAAATTGAAGCCACGGGTGAGTTGTTTAGTGCCTTGAGTGGAGCAGTGCACGGTGAGCAATGGTGAGGTTGGCGAGCAAGTGCTGCTGGTGCTTCTGAAAATGGGAAGAAAACAGAGGCTGCTTCCCACGCTTGATCGATCTCCCAAGACCAATTTGAGGGGGAATGCGCACTGAGATGGAAGGTTGTGAGAGAACTAAGACAGTGGGAGAGCCCGGGTCTGTTTCAGTGTGTGAGTATGGGTCAACTGGAACTGGAACTGGGCTGCGGTCTTGAAATGGAAAACAGAGGACAGACCACCAGTCGAGAGTGATCGACCTCCCCAACGGTTTGTTGAGAGTTGGAAACCTTTCTGAAAGGATGAAGGGAGGATGGAGAGACTAAATGAGAGAGGAGAACCGGGGGCTGAGTGAATTCACACAGAGAAACCCGAAGCCTGTATTCGTGTGAATTCAAATTCGAATTTGAATTTTAGACCAGCCCAAGCCAATTTGAGGCTCGAATGAACTTTCTGAGGCCTTAGCTAGCCGATCCAGATCGATTGTTGCAAGCTTTGAAGCTCCTGGAGCTGTGGACGGAAGTCACGGGTGGCCGGGAAATCGAGCCTTGTGTTCGTGCAATTAGGGGTAAGAGTTTGTGAAATTGAAACCCAAGTTATCCATACCACGAGGCCACGATGCTATGCTATCAATTAATTGAAGAATTACTTGGTTATACGGTGAATTCAGACGAGAGTCTTGAGAAATTTAGTTTAAGTCGAGATAGTTAGAGGTAATGACGACTGCTTTGGATGTTACAGATCCCTAATGGGACAGATTGCGAAGATAATGGTGTGCTTAAATCGTTCAAATAATGTCGAATTGAAGGGCTGCTAATCGGGTCCTCACGCGGGTGGGACGGCCCGTATGTCAGAGAGTCGGGTGAAGATGGTGACCGTTGGGGTTACTGTAGCTGGCGCGTGAGTGTCACGCGCAGCCGCTTGCGGCGACGCGTGACAGCGCGTGGGGCCGATTTTCAAGGTGAGTTCAACACGACTTTTATCCTATACAATGTAACGAACATTTTAACATTGGTTTCGAACTTATCGGACACCGTTTCGATATGGTTCCGAGGGTCCGAAGATTTCTATTACGTTTGTAATTAATGATTAATTCCCGGAAAATTATGGGAAATTAGTATGCTGTTATGTAAGCCCTTAGTGACACTAAAGTATATTTTCGAACAGGATTTGGAATTTCTGGAAAATATCGGAAATTACGGAACCGCGTGCAGCGTGAAACCGAGCCCTATTAGACGGTGTGTGAGTGGACGTTGCTTTCAAATTTAATGCATGCATAAATTATTTCTATGATTTTTATGATTACGATTATAAGTGGTGGTTGATTTTGATTCCCGTATTTATACGTATTTTTACTATACATGTGAAATTACACGTATTTCGAGACTATGGTTACTCCTGTGCTTAATGATGGTTTAATGAAAGAGTTTATATGAAATGGGTGTATGATGATTTAAGAATGTTGTTTATGATTGTGAGTGTGATTCACGGTGTTGACACGATTTTTGAGATTTCTGCGGTTTTGCACGTTTTACGAGATTTGAGTTTATTGTGATGTGATCACTGTTTGACGTTGAATTTGGCATTTGAAATGAGATTTTCGATTTCGAGGATTTAAAAATGGATTTTGAGTATGTTTGATCGGACCGTGATTTTGGCGATTATGGTTGTGGTTTTGATGTTCGCATAATGAGATTTGAGAAATGAAGTGATTTCGGGAAATTAAAATGGATTTTGAAAAAGGCAATTTCGAGCTTGATGCTCGGGGCATTAAAGTAACTTTGATTAACGAGATTTCGGTTTTTGGAAATTTAAAGTGGATTCTTGGTTTGGGTTCGGGATGATGCTTCCGGATGCCGGCTTACGGAATCATTATTGCGAATTTGAATTCGGGAATGAAAAAGGATTTGATAAAGTGATTTGGTCTGATTTTGCATGCCCCGTGTTTAATGATAATTTGATTATGTTTGTGAAGTATGATTTGGGGAATTGAATGTGGAAATTCGGACCATGGGTCCTGTTGTGAAAAATGTGATTTCGGGATGGATCCCGCATTGTTGTGATTGAAAAATGTTTTGGGTTTAAAGACCCGCTGAAAACTATTTTGGGTTTAAAGACCCGGTGCTATTGCTGGAGCACGTTTTGAGTTTAAAGACTCGGTTAGTTGATGACGGGGGAGGGCCCTTAATGAGTTTAAAGACTCGTGAGTTTAAAGACTCGGTTATTGTGATACCCCCGATGCCTATTGATTATGTTTTGAGTTTAAAGACTCGTTGATATCCCAGGAAGGCCTGAATATGCGCATGGTTTTGAGTTTAAAGAATCGGGCTCACTTGATATCCAGCAAATTGTTTGACTTGTGATTCATTGTTAATTTCTGATGTTCGGATGTGTTGGGCAGTGGCCCGGTTCATATGGTTGATGGATTTGGATTATGTTGTGTATTTGGATTTGATTCACGGTGTTGGGCTGAGGCCCGGCGTTTATGATTGCGGGCTAAGCCCGATGGTTAAGAAAAGGAAAATGTTTTGCTTTTCATATACGGATTTCTTATGTTGGGAATGTAACGGATTGCGAAATGATTCTTTGTATGCATGCATTGGTTTTTACTTGGAGGGTAAAAACGTATTTCCGTAACTGTTTTACAAACTGAATTCTTTTTGTCCACTCACACTTTTTGGTTTTTATTGACCCTCCAGGTCGTGGCGCGTTTTTCGAGGCTGTACGGGGGGCGGAGGCATGAGTAAGTACGTATGGCTATCCCTGGTTTGGCAAGTACTGAGGGTAACTTGGGGTTTTCAGTCACCTTGCCAGACGGGAGTAGGACCGGGCACGGTTATCGATGCCCCTTTCGGGGGCGGTCCTGTCAAGGACTGTCATAGCAAGGGCAATGTCAATATTGCTCAGCAGATAGAAGATGATGCAGCCATGTTTTATGCCTGTCATTCAGTTACTACTTCTAAGAATGCTGATGTCTGGTATTTGGACAGTGGTTGTAGTAACCACATGACCTCTCAAGAATCAGCATTAATTGATCTTGATAGAACCTTGAAGTGCAGGGTAAAAATGGGGATAGGAGAGCTGGTGGAAGCCAAAGGCAAGGGCTCTCTGGTTATCAAGACACATGGGGGTGACAGAATGATAAGAGAAGTGATGTTAGTGCCTGGTTTGGATGAGAACCTGTTAAGTGTTGGGAAAATGGTGGAGCATGGATATAATCTAGTTTTTGAAGGGAGGAAAGCAACTATCTATGAACAGGGACATGAAATAGCTAGTGTTACTATGACCAGTAACAGGTGCTTTCCCTTATCTTTCCAACAAGTTCTTCCAATGGCTAAGGTGGCAGTAGAAGAAGGAAGTTCATGGCTGTGGCACAGAAGATTTGGACACTTGAACCATTCAAGTTTGTCTTCACTAGTCACTAATGACATGGTGATTGGTATGCCTAGACTTTCTAAGAAAGAGGAATGTTGCGAGGGCTGTATTTTTGGCAAGGAACATGTGGAGACCTTTGAGAAAGGTGCTTGGAGATCAACACAGTTGCTAGAACTGATACATACAGACCTATGTGGACCAATGCAAACTGAGACTCTAAGTGGGAACAAATACTTCCTCACTTTTATTGATGACTATTCAAGAATGTGTTGGACCTATCTCCTAAGACACAAATCAGGAGTATTCAATGCATTCAAGAAGTTCAAGGCTATGGTTGAACTTCAGACAGGGAAGAAGATCAAGAAAATAAGAAGTGACAGAGGTGGGGAATTTACATCTCAGGAATTTCTGAATTACTGTGAAGATTTGGGAATTCAAAGGCAACTTACTGTTGCTTACTCTCCACAACAGAATGGTGTTGCAGAGAGAAAGAACAGCACTATTTTGGAGATGGCTAAAGCAGTGATTCATGACAAGAATATGCCCTACACGTTTTGGGGTGAAGCAGTAACTACTGCTGTCTATTTGCTTAATAGGTGTCCAACAAAAGCCATAAAGAAGAAAACTCCTTTTGAGCTGTATAGTGGGAGAAAACCAGGAGTTAGTCATCTAAGGGTCTTTGGCTCAATCTGTTTTTATCATGTTCCTAGCCAACTAAGACAGAAGTTGGACTCTTTTGCAATCAAAGGAATTTTTGTGGGTTATGGTAGCTGTGAAAAAGGATACAGAATTTATTGCCTAGAAACCAAGAAGGCTGTGGTTTCTAGAACTGTTACCTTCAAAGAAAGTGCTAGATGGAATTGGGAAACAAACTTGGAAGTCAGTATTCCATGTTTTCCTAATATACTCACAGAAACAGGTGCTGAAATCAGTGAAGCAGAAGGATCAGGACAGAGTCAATCTGAAACTACAGATAATGCAGGTGAAGAGACAGGTTCAGAAGCTAGTACAACACCTGTAAAAATTAGAAGTCTGGATGAGATCTATGCTAGATGTCATGTTGCTATAGTGGAACCTGAATCTTTCCAAGAAGTTGTTCAGGACAAGGGATGGCAAAAGGCTATGAAGGCAGAAATTGAGATGATTGAGAAGAATGAAACCTGGAGGCTTGTGAACAAACCTAGTGAGAAGCCTGTGATTGGAGTTAAATGGGTTTACAAGACCAAACTAAACCTAGATGGATCAGTTCAAAAACTCAAAGCCAGACTTGTAGCAAAGGGGTATTCACAGAAACCAGGGATTGATTTTCATGAGACATTTGCACCAGTGGCCAGGCTTGATACAATCAGAGTTTTAATTGTTCTTTCTGCTCAAAGAGGCTGGAAACTGTTTCAGTTAGATGTGAAATCAGTTTTTCTCAATGGTGTTTTAGAAGATGAGGTTTATGTAGACCAGCTAGAAGGTTTTACAAGGCAGGGGCATGAGGACAAGGTGTTTAAGTTGCAAAAAGCCCTCTATGGACTGAAACAGGCACCAAGGGCCTGGTACTCTGAGATTGATTGTTATCTACTGGACTGTGGATTCTTAAGAAGCACAAGTGAAGCCACATTGTACTTGAAGATGAAAAAGGATGAAGGTACCTTAATTGTTTCTATCTATGTTGATGATATTCTCTATACAGGTGATAACACTGAAATGATGGAAGAATTCAAACTAGATATGATGAAGAGGTATGAGATGACAGACCTGGGTTTGCTTCATCATTTTTCTTGGAATGGGAGTTATTCAGTCCAGTTCAGGGATTTTTATTCAGCAAAGGAAGTATGCTTCTTCCTTGCTTGAAAATTTTTGACTTAAAGGGTGTAAATCTGTGAGCATTCCTCTAGTGGCTAATGAGAAGCTAAGAAAGGATGATGGAAGTGAAGCTGCTAATGAGAAACTGTACAGACAGATTGTGGGTAGTTTATTGTACTTAACAGCCACAAGACCTGATGTGATGTATGCCACTAGCCTATTGTCAAGATATATGCATAATCCAACCAAAAAACATCTTGGGACAGCAAGAAGGGTCCTTAGATACATTCAAGGAACTTTGGATTATGGCATAGAGTATAAGAAGAGTGAAGATTCTACCCTAATAGGCTACTGTGACAGTGATTGGGGGGGCTCTGAAGATGACAGTAAAAGCACCTCTGGATATGTTTTCACTTTTGGAAATGGTGTTTTCTCCTGGGCTTCAATTAAGCAGAATTGTGTAGCACTATCAACTGCAGAGGCAGAATATATAAGTGCTGTTGAGGCCACAACATAGGCAGTGTGGCTCAGGTTTATCCTACAAGACCTTGGAGAAAAACAGTTAGGACCTACTGTCCTTAACTGTGATAATCAATCTGCCATAGCCATGGCAAAGAATCCTGTTTTCCACACAGAACCAAGCATATCAGTAGGAAGGTGCACTACATCAGAGACTCTATGCAGAATGAGGAAGTTTTGCAATACTGCAAAACAGAGGACCAGGTGGCAGATATCCTAACTAAAGCTCTTCCTAAGACAAGATTTCACTATCTAAGGGGTCTTCTAGGGGTTAAACCAGAATGCAGCTTAGGAAGGAGTGTTGGTGTGTAAGCTGCACCTGGATTGGGTGTGATCAAGCTGCAATGCAGCTGATTAAACACTCAAATGAAATCCTGCCACCTGTATTAAAATCTGTTAGTGTGAGCACGTGTGAGAGGTGTGTGTGGCTTAGTGAGCAAGAAATCATGTAGTGTGTGTGTGTGTGTGTGTGATGATGTCATTCCTCTCTAACAGAATTGTACAGAGAAGAATGTATGTAATGAGTGAAAATCATCATAGAATCACTAAGAAAAACGTATGACTCTCTCTAAATGGGGAGAGCATAGAAAACCCAGAAAATTGCTCCTAGTGGCATTTTATCAAACACCTTCTGTGCATTCATTAAAACAGAAAACCTTGAGTTCATTTACATCATCGATCAATCCATATTTTCTCATTCTTTACAAATCTAAAGCTCTGATCATTCATCTCAAATCCTAATCTAGCCTAACCACATTTGTTTCAGCTAAGAGTGAGAGATAGAAGTTAGTACTTCAAGCAAGAAGCCTTCCCTGAAAAACCTGCTCTGAAAAACTGATTATAAACCTTCATTGATCTTCGATCTTCAGGCTTTGAAATCCAACAGTTTTAACGAAAATTACTCTTTTTTACTTGTTTATATAATTACGTTTTTTATGAAGAAAATTTTGCTCTTCCATTATATATTATGTATAATATATATAACTGAACCGCTGGATAATATATATTTGTGAAGCTAGCAAGCTGCAGCCCGAAGAGAGAAGGAGCTTAATTACCACTCGATCAGATCACTAGATATTTTTGCAGGGATATATATTCTGGGATATAGTACAGCTAATTAAATAGTGATCAATTAACTTCAGGTAGTTATAGAAAATTATATATATAGTCCAAAAACTTGATCTAGCTATATCTATCTGCTTTGACAAAAAAAAAATCTATATTTATTTGCTGAGTTTAAACCGAGTCATAAAAGCAAACTAGATTCTGCAGATTTTGCAGAACAATTTAGAAGAAAGGGGATATGTACTGTATATATGTCGGCTGCGCTTATGTTTTGGGCATAGTTTTTTTTTTTTTTTTTTTTTAACCCCGGAATACATTAATAAATACAAAAATGGTACAAATTAGATGATGCAAATAAAGTTGTGGCCTTAATAAAATATTACCGAGATTTACAACTTAGTCTAAAAGAAAGAGTGTCATGTCCCATAATTAAAGAATAAGATCTAAATCCTCTAATAAAATATTCAAAAGTATATCAGGTGATTGTTTGAACCGTAAAAATTCTATGTCTGAAAACAAACCCCACCCAACTAATTAGCGATGCGAGCCATGCACTGATCGAATTTGCTTCCCTGGGACTGAATCCGAGTTGGACCTTGGCATAGTGCTTAATTAATCTACAAAATTAACAAATCACTTGGCTGCCGGCGCCTTTCACCTTTTCTAAGTGAAAAAACGATGGGATTAATTACATTAACAAGATTATCGAAATACACCACAATCAATTATTTTAAGATCACCGTTAATTCATATAAATATATTCATAATACATCAAAAGTTATATGAGCTATATATATATATTGTGATATGGATAACACACTCACAATACAATATTGACGGTCAAATTTTGTTAAGGTATATAGGTTACTTTTTCTTTATTCCCAGATTGGGTCGCGGATCTCAGATATCCTTCGCCTTCTTTTATCTTTTATCTTTTTCTTTTTTTAAAACAAAATTCTTTTTCGGGTACTATTTACTTGAATTGAGCTGCGGTTCAAGGTTCAAAGTTCAAACCCTCCAAATAATCAGAAAGCTGAGGAGCAGCTGATCGAGAGCAGACAGAGTCCTCGGGTCGTGGAATTGTTACCACTTATCTTACTTGATTAAATTAAGAATTGAACATTTCTTAATTCACTAATTAAAAATAGAGATCTGTACGTGATGATTCTATATGCATGATGACAAGGAAATTTGGAGAGGGCCCGGTCTCTATCACCCTTCAGATCGAGTTACAATTTCTCAAGATACGTGTCAAATTTTACCCACCAATTTAACACATATCACGATGGCGAAGTCTACACTACAGTGCACCCATGAGTCATGCATGCCATGTACTATATATTAACATATTGATTATAACGGGCAATGTTAACCAAAATGTATTTGAGAGCACATTGGATGAGTTAGGGATCGATAGAGATCGATATAGTTTCCGATCGATCACCTACGTACGATTATTTTTAGCCCGCTGCTTTAGTTAGTTTATAGCTTAAGTTGACGCAAGAACAATTAGGTGATGCTAGATGGAAATATATATGATATAATTTCATCATCATCATCATCATCATCGTCATCATCGGCCGGTGGATATATATATATATATTATATTGGTTTAAAATCATCTTCAGCCATGATGCAGGTTTGTTCTTTATTGTACATTTAAGAATAGTAGAATTCGATCTCCATAAAAAGAACAAAAAAGAAAAAGAAATTGATGGTGAAATGCTTACTCGAGAGTACGTAAAAAATGAGGATCCGTGGCCAACTTTTAAATAAAGACCTATCGATTCGATATATAAATTGGTTTTAAGTGAATAAATTAATGAAGGTACGTAAATTAGTATACATGAATTGTATAAATCAGCGTACACCTCCATCAAGTAATGAAGGGAATTAGTATAAACCATATTTAGAGATAGAAATAATCAGATTTCGATCATTAACCCAACAAATTAAGAAAGTAGAACATAATTAATAATCATATAGTTGATCGAGAAAATAGGGTTGGAAAATTACCATTCATACAAAACCACCACATGCAGAATATATCCGATTCGAAAGGCGCCCGTCGTTTGCACGTACGCTACAATTATTATTATTATTATTATTATTTGAAGAAAGCACGCTACAAATTTATGGAAATGCATGGCATGCAAATGTACGTGCAACATGCATGTTGATATTATCAACCTAGCTATAATGTTCTTCCTCCTAATTTTTTGTATATTGAGTGGGAGAACGAGTTTATTGATAATCAAGAAGGAATAAAGAAACGTATATATATGTTGAAACAATATAATATTATTGAAAAATGAAAAAGAAAAATGAAAATATATATATATATATATATATATATATTAGTTTTAAGATTTTTGGTTTTTTTTTTCTTTCTGTTAATTTATTCTTTTCATACACATAATCATTTTTTTCATTAGCCCTCATTTGTGTATATAATTATATATAGCACTGTTCTCAATATGTCGAACTACAAAATAACACAAATGAATAGAAATGATCGATCATCGATCATCAATGAATTAAAAAATTAATTAATATACAACTGAAAAGATGGAGAATACTGAGAAGTGATAAGTAATCGTGCTAATAACGCATGCATAATTGAGACAGCGCGCTAGATCGACAGTTAATATATAAAAGTTGAAGCTCAATAATTAGCTAGTAACAATCAACCTCTAGCTCTAAGATTGGGCAGCTAGCTAGCTAGCTAGGTACGTACGTATACGTAGCAAATTAATTGGCGCGCACACACATATATATATATACATTGCTTTTGTTAGGTTGGTTTCAACATAATACTAATAATAGGTAAGCAATGCATTCAATTTTTCGTTAGGTAATTCCCATTTCTAGCAATCATCGATCATAGTTTTTAGACAATTAATCATCACTTCAATTTCAGCATGAACAACCGGTCCCAGTAGGGGGCTGTCTCGCCCATTCGCGCGATCAATTTCTTAATTATATATATATATATATATATATATATGCCTTTTCAATATTTACACACACATATACATATATATATACAAATAATCGATTTTTTTATTTTTATTTTGTATAAATTGCATCATAATTAAAGACATCGAAGCACTTATAATATATTATTACTACTACTTACATACACAATAAAAAAGTAATTTGTTCTTTTTTATATAGTCTTTCTAGTTAATATTCATGTACAATTTTCTATTCATATAAATATCCTTTACATTTCTCTCATAGCTAGCTAGTGTAAGAAGTAAAAGTGAGCTTGATTCCATATATATATATATATATATATATGTTATATATATGTGCCATACATTGTACATGGTATCTCTTTCTTTTTCGGATTTACATAATTTGTTAATTAGTCATATTAGATTTCGTCCACAAAAGTACAATTTATGATCGAATCAGTTTATTGTATAAGTAAAATTTAAATCTGACTATATGTTTGTAATACTTATTGGGTGCATATAATTTGCATCCATAGTTTGTATGAAACATGTTTACCGTGCACGTATGCACCTACAGAGTGTAATTACAAAGTGAGCTTAATTAGCAAATAGTCTACGAAACAGATATAATGTATTGCCAGCGAAATAATCAAATCAAATTTGTTTAAGAACGTCTCATTTAATTAATGTAATGTCTCATTTCATTATTTCACGTTACCAAAAAAAAGTTTCAACCTCCATCCCCCCTTTGCCAATTTTTGTTTCCCCCTCTTTTGAATTTCTGGGGTAAACTCTCCCTCCCTCATTTTCCTTGAAATGAGAATGTCCTAGCTAGGGTTAGATACCTTCATTTCCCACAAGAAAAACCTAGGGTTTCATACTCTACCCCACTCACACTCTCCAATCTATCGGTTGAAATCCACGCACCAATGTCGGCCCACTAATGTGCAAAGGCATCTTTGGCCCTCCTTGACACGACAGGTACAAATAAACTATGCCCCTCCCAAACATCGCGTGCAAGGAACGCGCAATGAACAGTAGCATTTTTTTACCCTCACTAGGGTTCCTTTTGATTTGTCCGAAACAGATAAAAAAATAATGGACTGTGATAAGAGCCGCACATCTGCGCCACGTGTCGGAAGTCCATTGCGCCAACACCATTTCCTGCCGTTAATTATTATTTATATGTATGTGTTTGGACATGGCATGTCATATGTGTATGGTGATGTCTTTTTAATACATCAAAAACCTCTTCCCTACATTCGACGACAAAAGAAAGATTAAAACTCTCTCTCTTCATTTCCTTACATCCCCCCTCTCTTCTCAAAATTCGAAACCTTTTTTCTCTCTCTAGGGTTTTGCGATTTTTCGCACCCTAAATCTACTCATCCAGCTCCGAATCTCGGCTCCGACCTCGGCCTCCGATCTTCGCGCTGCGGCGGTGTATCTCCCAGTGCCCTTTTCCTGACCAGCCGAGGAGAATCGGAGCTCACTAGAACCGAGGACATCGTACGACACCGTTTTCAGGTATTTTTCCATGGGTTTGAAGTTCTGCTTTATTTTCATTTTATTTTAATTCGGTTGTTGATGAGGAATACTGGGTTGGTGTTAATTTGTATAAAGTTTGAGTCTTTGAGCTGGGGTTGGAGCTGCTTATTTGTTTATTTTAAAAAGTTTGAGCTGAGTTTACTGTATATGGTACGTCAAGAATGGGGCTTTACTTAGCGTTTCTTTATCTGGGTTTCGTTCTATCATTTTCGTACCGTTTTGGGTCTTTTTTATGTCATTTTACTCTACTGACTACTCACTTGATTGTTTAGTGACTGAATTTATGACTTGTAAATGTATGAACCCTAATTTTTTTTTTTCCTTTTCTGGGTTAGTGTGCATGCTTTTAATTTCGTTTCGGAGTCTCCGAGAGGGGGTTTCAAATGGGTTTGTGGGGAGTTTTTGCACATCTTGGAATATGATCAATACTTTTTTCCTATGTGTGGGAACAAAACCCTAATATGTGCTTTTGTCTTATTGGTCATATTTTGTGATTTCGTTTGCTCCTTTAATGGCTGAGCTGTGTGAATAATACTGAATTGCCCATTACAGACTTGCTAATTTGTGTTGTTTTTCATTGGAAGCTAGGGTTTTTAATTTAGTGATCATCCTAAGGTTGATATATATATATATATATATATAAACTTGTACGTACATTAAGTGGGGGTTGTTATTTTATGTGCAATGATAGTAAATAAGGAAGTGTTATAGCTTCTCGATTATTTCTATGATACGTGTGGCGATGGCTGATTTGTTGCGCATGAGATATATCTGGGTTGTTTAGAATAAACCCTAATTAATAACACTATTATTAATTATTTGGACCAAGTTTAATTTCCTCAGTCGCATGGTTTAGAACGTTTAGGTTCTTTGTTTGCATTCTCCTCGGGTTTTCATCCTCGCATGGTGCTTGTTTGGAATTGTTCTGTAGCATATGATAATGACGTACATAACTGAAATAATTGTTGAATTTGCGTGAACATAGGAATTACTATATTGTGTTTGGTTAGATGCTAAGCCATGGAGAGAGGTGGTCTCATGCATGGAAGTCCTATTGCCTCGAAGTCGGTGGGTTCATTTGTCAAGATTGACTCTATATCTATAGATCTTGCTGACGCAATTGACAAGAGTACTAGTAGCCATGTGGACAAGTGTGAGCATTTTACCATGCGGTAAGCCTTACAGCCTTGCTACCTCCTTTTACCATAGATTATATTGACGTCTACATCGATCAGTCATGGAAGGAGATTTTCTTTGATTGAAACTTCTACTTTGTGTGTTTGAATCCAGTGGTTATGTATCTGAAATTCGCAAAAAGGACTGGAAGCTGTGTTGGCCATTTGATTTAGATGGTGATCATGTGAACAAGAAGTTTGATCAGGATCAGCCCACATCTGTCGTTCCTCCTTTGAAGACTCCAAATTTAATCTGCCGTTCTAAGAGCATTGCTAATGTTAATGGTACAGGCATCCGTTGTCTCGATATTGGATCTAATTCCAATAATATTCCGACGCTTCTGTCAGATTTTCAGCAAGGTCAACTTGTTGAGGGAAAAATGGGGGAAGCTCATGCTTCTATTATTCGGAACAATGAAGTTGCAACTGTTACTGTTATAGGTATGATTGTAGTCAAGCTCGCTTAATTAATTAAACTGAATGCATTGTTGTCTATATTATAGTCTTCTGATTTCTTTTAATTATTTTTTTTGTTTGATCCAGCAAATGAGAAGGCCTTAGAACATCGTATAAGTCATGAAATGCCTAAACTCCATTCTGTTGAGACAGAAGTTAACCCAGGAAGGTCGGAGGGGAGGCACAAAGATGACACAGGTTTGCTTTCTTTTAATAAAAAATAAAAAATTTGGTTGAAAATCTATGTTACGAATTACAGATTACCTTCTAGGATGATTTTTAACAATCCGAATGTCTACAATTTGGAAAACAGAAGCTCGAAAACTGGAGGGCAATGGACCGGTACTTGAGCGTGATATCGCCGAAAAAAATATCAGGAAGAAGAATTCCACCCAGAGTAGTGAAGCTGAGTGCCAAGCTTATAGAGAAGACAATCACGAGGAGTCCATGAATGGTTCTGGGATATGTACGATTCCCGGGATGGTTGACAAGGAAGATAATGGTATTAATGTTCAGACCAATAATGTTAATCATCCTCTAGTATTAGATGAGTGTGATTATACATCATCTGAAAGTCAAGAGAAGTCATCAAGTGGTTTGAATCGCAAGAAAAGTCGGAAGAAGGTGCGTCTGTTGAGTGAGTTGTGGAATAAGGAAGATGCAAAGACTGATTGCGTCAGGGTAGAAGAATCTCCATCAATGAAAATTGGTAATACATCTGGGGCAGGAACTGTTTCGCAAGGTCAGGTCTCAGTCCAAGAAAAGGCGAGAACTGGTTTAGGTGAGAATTGCACCAGAACCGAAGATGTTTCTCAAGGTCTGGTGTCGTCGGTACACGAAAATGGTAAAGCAGGTGTCAGTGACCATAAAAGGAAGTTTCCAGAAGAAGCGGAACAGGGGGGTTGCCTAGAGATAGGCCCTGCTAAAAGTTTGAATAAAAAAGTGAAGGCCTACCGGCGAGATGAGGAAGCCACCAAGATTGTTAGAGATTCTGAATTAGAAGAAGATGCTGTTGCCAGAACATCTCAGCAGGCTGATCCGAAAAGCAACTGGAATCGATACGGAAGTGAAAGAATCCCTACTATGAGTAAGAAGAAGACTAAGACATCAAATGATTTTGGTGCATGTTCGTCATTCTTAGCCCCTCCCGCGGATAATGCGCCAATAGAAGCCCTGAACGAAGTTGGAAATTCAAGTAACAGCAATGCTGCTAAACCTGCGTCTTTTAGTCTCACGTATGTTGCATCGAAAGTTAGAGAGATAGAGCAAATTCCTTTTCCTGCTGTGAAAGCAGAGGGAAAATCTGGTTTTGGTAAGAGGACAGGCAAGGTGGCAGATGTTGATAATGGACAGGATTCTCTATTTCCTTGGACTGGTATGCTCAGGAAAGGTCTGAAGCCTAGGAAAGATGTAGTATTCACGCAAACTGGACATCCGTTTCATATGGAAGAGGACGCATCCTCGGGAAAAGGGCCAGATCTTTCTCTCAACAGCTGTGTGGCTGAACAAAGATGTGACCCGAAACCTGTTCCTCAACCTGAAGGCATATTTCCTCCCTTGTCAAGTTGGAAAGACGGTAGTGGGAAACTAGATGAGTTCATGAGGAGAAATGTGGAAGCAAACTATGCTGCAAATGTGAGTAAAAATTCTAAATCTGTGTCACATGTATATCCTGAGAATGCAGTCCGTGGTGAACATAGTGGTAAATTTTACACCTGTAGCATGCCTATTCTGAATGAGAAGCAAACCTACAACTCCCGGGTTGATCACGAGAGTTATCCTTTGCAGAAAATGGTAAGAGCTTTTCACCTCTTCTTATTACTGTGGGGATGATTCTTCTCATTATGAGAGCTGCGTGATATATGTCCAGAAAAATGTATGCCTTTTCTATTTCTATGGTTTACCATATGCAACAGTGACATGTGTGTGATATCAACAATCGCGTATCTTTATCGAAATTGTCAATCACGTATCTTTATTGAATAATCACTGACGCAATTGAAGCATGTTTAGGATCATATTCACATTTCTGATTCTGTGGTCAATTGTTTTTTTTTATCTAGTTTTGTTTTTGCAATTTGTTTCTGTGATGAAACCTGATTCATTTTCCTTGTCAGGATATGCCTCGTGCAAAAAACAAAGAGAAAGTTGTTGAGGTACATATTCCTTCAGCCGTGCCAGTTAGTAGGAAACGGAGCAACCAAAGAGCTGAAAAGATGTCTCAGCAGGGAGTGGCAGATGACATACCGATGGAAATTGTTGAATTCATGGTTAAAAATCAGTACGAGAGATGTCTTCCTGATGCTGAGAAGAAGAAGCATGTTTTAGAAACATCCAATAAACCAAGGAATGGTCAGGTGATGATGGATCATAGTTATGGCATTGGGGACTTTAGAATTTTAGAGGAAACCAGTCAGAAACAGAAGCCTCGGGCAAGAAAGGGGAAAAATGGCATAGACACGAGGAAAAATGCGGAACCTGCCAAACAGAAGCCCGTTGATTATTCTGCTTACATCAATGGAAAAGATTTCAGTGTGAGCCATCTTGATGAAATGCATTGCCCTTCAGGCTTCTTCAGTCAGGCTCAGAAGAAGCCAACTCGGGACCAAGTTTCTGCTGCTGGTTATGGCACCTGTAGTTGTGCTCAAAATTGCAAATGGACTGGGGATGTGATGGGCCACGGTTTCTCACACTTGCGGTCCTTGGCTACCTGTAACTCATGTCAGTCTGTTTCACAATCCAAGGAAGAAGCAGCACGTCTTTGGTCAGCTGGAATGCCAGCTCATATCCCTGTAACTTACAGCAACCCTCAAATGTGTCCAGCTCAGGCTTCCGATGTCAATATGCTTTCACACCCACCTGGATCACGAAATGTAAATGGGGGCTATGGCCTGAATTTCTTGAATCTAAATGCTTCCAACCGCGAAAAGCATAGTGAAAAAGCTGGTTCTGGAACTTTCAGCAGAACTAATGCAGAGTACTCATTCAGTCGCAAACATCATGGGTCTGAGCCGCATCAAAATTCAGTGGGCTCATTTGATCTGTATTCGAATGAAACTATTCCAGCAATGCATTTGCTCAGCCTTATGGATCCAGGTATGCGGTCAGGTGCATCCTTCAACATGGGTGGCAACCCGAAATTTCTCAAGAGACCCTTTTCTAATGATCTTGACTCTACGGAGTATTCTGCACGAGACATTGGTGTTTACAAGGCTACTGATATTGTGAAGCATCATCCACCATCAAATTGTTTCGGTAAAAAACACAATTCTGAGAAATCCTTGGACTTGTTTCCTATGAGGCCCGGCGGTGCATCTACCTCTTCTTCAGTTCAACATTCTAATTGTTCCAAAAGGCCTTCAGATTCTATGAGTCAAGTTTCCTTGGGTTTTCAAAAGAAAGAACAGGCACAGAGCTCCAGAGGCCCCCGGCCCCACAAAGCGGCATTTACAGGTGGTGGTTTTGGAAAAATCCATGGAACTATCCCTGTCATGAAGAAAGGATTTGTTACGCTGTCGGATCCTATGATGTTTCCTCAACAAAGCCAAACCATTGAGCATCCAATGCGTCAAAAATTGGATGCTCATACTGCATTGGGGAGCATGAGGCCTCCTAACAGCAGTTCAGAGTCTTCAATCTGCATAGTTAACCGCAACCCCGCTGACTTTACCTTCCCTGAACCAGGTAATGCATACATGATCTGTGGCCATGAGCTAAGAGTTGGAAAACAGTTCTCCGATAAAACGAGGCCCAGGTTAATCAAACTGGACCAGAAAAAGCGCCAGAGGAGCCAGAAGCAGCCTACTGGAAAGGAACGTGCACAAAATTGAGTATAGTGAGGTTCGTTATATCTTACACTGGTTAGTAAGTACTTTACGGCAAACCTCTAAACTGTTTCATAAATTTATGAGTCGGAGTTAATTTGTTTAATCTTGACAGGTGAAGATCTCCGCGGCAGCTGCAGAATAAGGTTGTTACGAGCTGGTATCAATCCAGGGAGAAGTAATCATTCCTGATGAAGGTGAAGGCGAATGTATATATCTTCGTATATTTCTTGGTGACCTTCTCTGCAGCTGTTCTTGTTCTTTGTGTTAATCTGCTGTGTTTTTCTGTGATATATACTGTGGTAAGCAAAGGGTAAGGTACTTATGGCGACTGCTGATGAGTTATTTTCATCGGTTTTTCAGATATGTGTAGATTGAACTTTGAGGAATATCCAGAAAGGGTAACCAATGGAGAGTTACTCACTGTTTTCATGGATGATACTTATAACTGGTATAGTGTGAAGAAAACACAGGTGAATTAGAGACAATGTATGGCTGTTATGAATGTGAGTGAATAAAATAAGATTTCGCCTCATTGTAGAGTTCCATCGAGCAGTACTAGGCATAATTTACTGTAATGGAAATCATTTTATTGAAACCGTAATTTCCCCCATGCCTATAAGTTACAAATTGTAGGTTTTTTTTTTTTTTTTTTTTTAAGATCTGCTAACTGAAGCAGCCAAATGTGTCGCATATTTTGCTAACACAGAATAACAGACGGGTTTTCTTTTACTTTAAAAAAAAAAAAAAATTATGACATTTAAATTCGGATTGGGTTTAAGATTTGAATTTGATAATTTCATCCATTCTTTCGTAAAATGAGATAAAAAAAAAAAAAAATTGTGTAGTCAAACCAAAAAGAGAACCACAACAAAATCATGATGGTGACTATAGTCTCATTAAGCTTGAAATTATTGTTGCCAAGTAATATTATTGTTGCAAATTCGCGCCATATATACCAAATATTATTCTGTATTTAATTTAAATATACTTTACTTACAAATAATAAGAAATAACCCTAAATTATGGTGGCTATGATTTTAAAATTTTGAATCGTTTTCAATTTATGAATCTAGTGAATGTTGATACAAAAATCATCTGAATTTGAAATTTGACATTCAATCCCTACATAAAAAAAAAAAAAAAAGTATCGGTGTGTCCTTGGTTGACTCTCTCCAACGATCTCGGGATTCAACCATATATACGTACTTCAAGTGTTTATTTTCTATCTGTAAGAATTAGAAGGTCAGTTTCAATCCTATAGGGGTTGAGGATCAATTTCAATCCAGATAATTTCTGCATGAACACTTTGAGATTTGATAGGTGAAAGTCCCACTTAAATTCTCGAAAAAAAAGGGACCTAAAATCGTCAGATCGATAAACCATTCAAAACGCTAGAACTGAATCTATAGCTATAATTCCAAAATGAAAAACCTATCTGCACAATAATTCCCTTCTCAGAGTCAGACTTAACTGTGAACCAGAACTGATGATCACCCAAGTAAAATATAAGTATTTCCTCTTTCAAAGCTAAAAACAGATCGATAGCAACTTCACTATAAAGAGAGAGAGAACCATTCATTTTTCTGGCACTTCATTACTTTATTACGTTTTTCGCTTGTAGTTGTAGGCCTTCTTGTACGTAGCATATAATATATAGTAGTTGTGTGTGCGTCCTTAATTACAATCTTTAATTAGTGGAGTGATTATAAAATGTAAGAATGATGATGCATCAAGCATGGGAAAAGTGGTTGAAGAACAAATGATTTTATGAAAGTGGGGTCTGCTAACTTATAAGAGAGTACGTTGCTTATTCAGCATACGGTAAGTCGGTAATTAAGTAACGAGCTGTAAAACCCTAGCTAGCTCGTATCGCACTAGGTACCTACAAATTTGGTCTAAAATTATCTTCTATTTATATGCTTTTCTCTTTCTTCTTTCCATCTTAATTCCTTCAATCTTGCCGGAGTAAGGGCCAGAAGCCATAAGGGATGGTCTTCTACTCTTCTATAATAATGCAAATGCATCGACACACCCAGACGAATGCTATATATATATGACTCTAGCCTCCAGGTATGCGTACGTGCGTCTTCTTTTTTATAGTTAAACTTAGGTCACTTAAGTCTTAGCCTACAAAATAATGACTAAGTTTTCTTTTTTTATGATAGTTTATTTTTATAATGATTAATAAATTTATTATAATTTTTTTAAATTTCATTAATATTCTCGTGTAACGATGGATTTATATAAAATTTTCTTTTAAAAGAGTCTGACAATAGTTTTGAAACAACTTACTTACGTACAACTTATAATACGATGATGACTAATGAAGGGTTAGGCAATTTGGTACCCTGATTAAGGAAATTAATTAATTTTGAACTTTGAAGAAAGGCAGACACATGCATCGAGGAAGCCATGACATGCAAAATCGAGATTTTGACTCACTAGACAACTTATATGTGTGTATATATATATATAATTGTTTATTGGCAGTAATTTTTTGTTTTTATATTGGTATGTGTTACTTATATATCAATCTACTCGGATGATATATAATACAAAATAAAGTAATTTGTTTGATTAATTATTAGTTTGTACGTTTTTACCAAAACCGTCTATAAACTTGGTACATATTAATGTCTGTATGACCTCTAATCTTATTATTATTTTTTTTTTTGCTGGAGATAGATCTCGATATAATTTAGAAAATGAACGGTTCCGATTGTGATATATGTACAAAAATAATTTAATATATTGAAAGGGTGGTACAATAGATACGAGGAGGTACCATCTTGGTGGAATGCAAGTATTTACCTTAATTAATTTACGTGTTGACATATGGATGGATATATATGTTCAAGGACAATACTTATTGCACTCCACCCTGGTGGTACTTCCTCATATCATCCCTTCGATTTATCTAGTTATCTTTATACATATATCATAATAAGAATTGTTCATCCTCTAAATCATCATGTCAAGATTATCTCTCTAAAAATCAACAAGATTAGAGGTCATTTAATCATTCATATATATCAACTAAATAAACGGTTTGACATGAGAATATTAATTCTTACTAAAACTGTTGATGTGTTTGATATATATGAATAACTAAATAATCTTCAATTTTGTTGATTTTTTGGTGAGATAATCTGACCTGATGATCTAGAGAAAGAACAATTCCGATTATTATATATGTACAAAGACAATTCGATTCAATAGTGCATTCTTGCCTTAATGTTGGTGATGGGAATGGAACAGCTCTAGTAGATCGATCTGCCATTTTCATGTATGAACCAATAGATCCCCAGAACCATTAATATATGCTTTCCCAAACCCCAAACTGTAGCCGTGCTAGTTAATAGTTAATACGTACTTACATGATGCATGCTTCTTTTTCCTTTTTTCACATCGGAGAATTCTAACTTAGAACTTATTCTAGTTGTAAAATGTTATTCGTTTTGGCATATCTTTTATATGTCAATAACAACCCTAGTTAATTTTAAAAGAAAAGGATATATATATATATTGAAGAATGAAATCATACAATGAAAATATATAGGGTGCTTCAATTTAAGAATATCTAAGTGTATATATATATATATATATTTAATAATTAATCGGTATATGTACGTGTAACGAAAATGACGGAATAAGAAACATTCGCCATATAATACTAAATTAAAACCATCGAAACAACATTATTCGACATATTTAAATGAACAGATGATCTTTTAATTCACTTACAATAATTAATGAACTAATGAATCAAATCACAAATCAGTTTTATCACTCTTTGATCCACCGTCAGAAGACGATGATGATGGTGATGAGTACCTACAAACTCTAGCCTCCTTATAAACAATGCCTGGTTTACAAAAATATCCTTTTCCTGGGCTACAATGCCTGTCTTCAGAACAAACACATTGCCCGTCCAAAGCACACCCATCGCTCTTTACACCTTGTTTCCCAAAAACAACCTCATCAGACCATTCACTTGAGAACAAATTCTGAGGGTCCAATTGTCTTTTCACAGCTAAAAATTTCCCGAAACTAGGGTACTTACGTTGCACATCCAAAAATGCCAAGTTCCTATTCTTACCCCAATGTGGCTTTGCCCCATGCTTGAAGAATGCCAATTGCTCCACTTCTTCCCACACATCTTCATTCAGTCTTGGAGTCCAAGCATCATTGGCACGAAAGTAATTAAAATCAACGACTACAGAGTCCTCAGATTGGCCAAGATATGCCTCGGAGGCCTTGATGAAACGAATTAGAAATCCATTGTAGATGTCAACCCCACAGAAATTTTCTGGCTTGATGAGGTCCCGTAATTTTTTGACGTCCAGGATGAAATCTCCGAATTTTGAGGCCTGAAATATTGCCGTTGTCTCGTAGAAGAAGAGGCCATTGATTCTTGGGTCCCAAGCACATGAAGTGTCTTGGCCTTTTGAGAATAGACAAGAACCTGAGGTCTGCATTTTTCCCTGGAGACCAATCACAGGGTACCCTGTGAATATTAGGTCGTTATTCTTCAATCCATTAGCCACTAGCTTCTTAGTCCCTAAAACTGTAGATGCTAGGGTGCATTTCCCCACCGTGCTTCGCCTGTTGTCCATAGTTTTCTCTTATGATCAATTGCAACAGTACAAATTAGGATGCTATACGATATATTCGGAACTTACACAATGATCGAATGCGTATAAACTCAAAGGAAAGAATACATGTGGCATTATTGTTACCTGTTGCTCTTATAGTTTTTGTGATGACAATGGAGGTGGATTGGAAACCTAGAAAATCAAATTTTCCATTGCCAGAAACGGTTAAAGGAACTCTGTTATCATATCTATAGGCAGTTGTATGCTTGGATGGGTACCAAGTTATATCTCCAAACTCATACTTCTTGGCATGGTCCATATATATGTTCTCAATTTGAGCATCGTCTGTGAAGTCATAAGTTATGCTCCTTTTGAACCCTGCCTCTAGAGACAACTTCACCTATTTAAATATGTCAGAATTTTCAATATATTCAAATCACTACTTAGCCAGAATGCATGTGACTATTACTTATGAGTTCAATTTTGTTTTTATGATAAACACGTCCATGATCAATTTTGACTTGGTACTAGCTATTACGTGAAATTAATATTTGAATTACTCTTCAAAATAGCAGCCGTTTAGTTTGCTTAGACGGTGCATAGGTGCTCAAAGATGAGAAAATGCCTCGCATATTGGCTAGGTGCCTATGTGGATTTGCTTGTAAATCCTTTTAGTTTGTGAACTCAATTCAGAGTCCTTATATATTTATTTAGTTATATAAATTATTTTATTTATTAAATATTTAGTTAATAATATAATTATTAATTAAAACAACGATAATAAAATACAGAACATAGAGTGTTGTATAATACAATTAATAAAAAGCTTATATTTTCAATATTTATAATTCCCAACTAAATTTATTTATTTAGGTAATTAATTTTTATTCTAGATTTATTTTATAGTATTCATTATATTATTAATTTGTTGAATTTTGTCTTAAAAAAAAACCGTCTAGGCCTCTTCCTAGGCTCCGTCTAACCGCTTAATTAGACGCTAGACCTCTATTGACCACCTTGAAAGTGTCTAGCGCTATTTTGAACATTGATTTGAATATAGTGAAATTTTTTCAATAATGATAATAAATTTCATAATCGGATGAGATTATATTTTTATAGATATAATTAGGCACAATTAAAAATAATATAAAAATAAGGAGTTTTTCTAGTCTTCTTTTTCTCTCCTTCTAGTCCCAAAAAAAAAAAATCAAACTAAGGGAATGAGGGAAAAGATTATATTTACCCCTCCTCCCCTCAATTGTTTTTCTTTGTTGTTTTAGATCAGTAATAAGAGTCCCTTTGCCACACTCAAATTTGAGTTACCCACTATGTTATTCTACATTTAAAAAAAAAAATTCGGGACCCAACGAACGTTTGTCCGACGGACCAAAATTCGTCGTTAAAATGAGTGTTACCCGACGACGAGTACAGCACCCTCGGGTAACCTAATGACGCGAAGAAAAAAACGTCGCGTGCTAAAAGTTTTGGTGTTACCCGACGACAAAATCATGATCTTCGGGTAACATTAGAAAACCCAAAGAATTCATTTTTTTTATCCATTGGGTAACGTAAACGTTGACCAATTTTGCCCGACGATCAAGATTCGCCGGGTATAGTTTTGGCCGGAAGAAAATTATTTTGGCGCCAAGCTTTTGCCTTTACCCGACAACTCATTTAATTTAGGCCCACGAATACTTTCGTCGAGCAAAATACTGTTAGCATTAAACACAGCTGATCCACTTTTCTTCCTCCCACCTGTTTTTTTTTTAGTTTCAACCGCTCTCTCTCTCTCTCTCTCTCTCTCTCTCAAATCTTCTCTTCATTAATCCACCAACATTTATTCATCACTTCATCACTTCATCCCTCATAAATACAAAAGGTATGTATTTAAATTCGGTATATAATTTTGAAGATTTTGAAATTGTTGTTTATTGTGATAAATGTGTTGAAAGTTTTGGTTATTTGTGTAAAAAAGTGTAGAAAATTAGAAAATTTATTAGGAAAATATGTTATGAATTAGGAAATATAAATTGTGATAGGAAATTAGAAAATTAGAAAATATGTTAGGAAATTAGAAAATTAAAAAATTAGAGAATATGTTCAGAAATTAGAAAAGTAGAAAAATATATTAGGAAAATAGGAAAATAGAAAAGATGTTAGGAAATTAAGAAACTAGAAAATATGTTAGAAACTTAGGAAAATAAAAAATATGTTAGGAAACTAAGAAATTAGAAAATATGGTAGGAAAATATAAAATTAGGAAAATATATTTGGAAAATAGAAATATTGGTAAACTTTAATTTTTCATATATTTCGATAGTGTGAAATGTGTTTATATTTCATAATAGTTTATGGGAAGTTAATCGGATTGATTAACTACGTATAATTAAATTTATGGAACAACTTTAGGCTCGTTTGAGAGTCAGTGAATTGAGTTGATTGACTGACTCTTGAATTGTCCATTTATTCGGACAATTTGAGAGTGCAAATATGTGCTGTATAGTTTGTGGTCTATGAGGCCAGGTTTTGGTTGTGGAAAATTCGATCTGTTTGCATCCTACAATGTTCTTCGAATTCGTACTAGATATTTTTTTTTGTAATATCTACGTCGCACATTTGGGGAGCTGTAAGGAGATGCTGCCGAATTTTTCACGGATTGGAACTTTGGCTCGTAGATTGCGAACCGAACATCACAGAATGTGCACTCTCGAATGAGATAGGGCCATAAAACCATAGTAATAAGGAGACAAGCGTCTTTTGATATTCACTTGTCAGGCTATTAGGCGACAATGTTAACTAGATTACTTACATTGACTATATTTTGTACCGACAGGTATAATGGACAGAAGCTGGATGCAAATGTTTGATAGATCTGCGGTTCAATATATGGATGGGATCGACAAATTCATTGATTTTGCACGTAATCATTGCATTGATGAAACATCTAGAGTTTGTCTGTGTCGTAAATGTAATAACTGAAGTCAGATACCGTTGAATGAGGTCCAGTATCATTTGGATGACAACGGGATCATACACAACTACACTAATTGGATAAATCACGGCGAAGAAATATTTACTAAATCAACATCTTTAGTTCTTATGCCCCATCGGGAAGAAAGTACTTTGGATGAACGATATGATAATGATCAGGTTCTTGAGATATTAGCAGATACTTTTCCTCCCGCATCTGATGATATAGATGGTGAAGCACCCAGGTTTCAACCTGAAGATTCTGCACTCCATTACGAGAGATTGTTGAAAGAGGCACAACGTGAATTGTACCTGGGTTGTAAGACTTTTTTGGTTCTATGGTCAATTGTGGAGTTGATGCACATGAAACTTAAGTATAATCAAACAAACAAGTATTTTGATCACATGATAGACATCATCATTCGAATGCTCCCGGAAGAAAATCGTCTCCCTAAAGATCATTATAACTCGAAGAAGTTGTTGAAGGGTTTCGGTTTAGGGTATTTCAAAATTCATGCAAATTGTGCATTATTTTACGATGAAGTCGAGCAGCTTGATACATGTCCCGTGTGTAATGAGTCTAGGGTTCAAAAAAATAAGATTCCGAACAAGGTGCTGCATTATTTTCCACTGAAACCAAGGCTACAATGATTCTACATGTCGTTATACACAATGCAAAATATGAGGTTGCACAAAGATGAGCGCATTGATAATGATACATTAAAGCATCCGGCTGATGGGAAGGCTTAGAAGGAATTCGATAAGATGTATCTTGATTTCGCTGCGGAGCCAAAAAATGTCAAATTAAGGCTAGTTACTGATGGTTTTAATCAGTTCGGGAGTTTTGCAAAGCCGTATAGTACATGGCCAGTGGTTATGGTTCCATATAACCTACATCCTTGGAGATGCATAAAGAAAGAGTTCACAATCCTCAATACTTTCATACCAGGTCCTAAATCCCCAAGTAATTCCATCGATATTTATTTTCGGCCATTAATTTATGAGCTCGTAGATATGTGAAAAAATGGTATATAGAAGTACGAAAAATTTAGTGGGCAAATGTTCACTCTAAGAGCAATAGTAATGTGGACAATTAATGATTTTCCGGCTTAAGACATGTTGAGGGTGGAGCACCAAGGGTTATCTTGCGTGTCCTACATGTGGTCTAGACACAACGTCATGTTGGCATGCATCAAAGGTATGCTACTTAGGTACAAGAAGGTTTTTGCCTTGTGATCACCAATGGCGTACGCAGTCAGACTCATTTGATGATAAATCGGAGTTACGGGGTCGACCCCGAGAAAGATCCGGTGATGAGATATTATATAAATTGAACAGTATACATGATTTCGTTACATGAGGTTCGAAACCTCTTGAACATGAAAATTGGACGAAAAAAAGCATGTTCTTTAGGTTGCCATATTTTTCGAAATTGACAATCATAAAATCGCAGATCCTATGCACATCGAGAAGAATGTTGTTGAGAGTTTTGTGGGAACTAATTTACCCATTAAAGGCAAGTCAAAAGACACAAAGAAGACTCGGCTAAGTATGGTAGAAATGGGGATTCGCCCAAATTTGTTTAGGTCGACAGTCTTCAATGGAAAATATGTCATGGCTCATCCAAGTTAGACATTTACCCCGGAAACTAAGAAAAAAATTTCTAAAATGATTGCAAGGTGTGATGTAACGACCCGTTTCGGAAACTAGGATTGGTTTAGTGGTTAATGATGGGTTAGTGAAGTTAATCATGATTGGTTGGGTGATTTCGGACAGACAGTGCGAAATGACGATTTTGCCCTTGGAATGGGAAAAAATGTTGACTTTTTGATCGGTGGGTCGAACGGACGTTGGCCGATGACCGTGACGTAGTTCGGGACGTCACGAGTCCGTAGACAAGTGGCACGTCTGATTCGGACAATCGGGGAAGAAGTTATGGTGTTCGGAAGTTCGATGGCATTTTCGTAATTTGGTTAAAAAGAGGGAAAATATTGACTTTTTGTTTGACCATTAGTTTTCACGCAAGCCGAGGACCGATAGATAGGTCTCGAGACCCTGAGTACAACGACAGGAGGCACGCTGCCATTGGATTTTGGATAGTTCGGTTTTTGGTCTAAGAATGAGAAGGGCAAAATGGTAATTTACAAAGGTAGGGCTATTTTGGTCTTTTCAGGCATTAGGATTTGTGCCCAGCGATCACTGGACATGTGGCTGCCTAGGGTTGGCTGTTTTACTGAGATTTGAACATGTGTTCCTCCTCAAGAGGGCTGTGGAGACTTGGCCAACCGACTCATCACCTTTTAATTAACGGGTTTGTTTTTTGTTACACGGCTTGGGTGTTCGAGGCAAAAACAAAGTGACAATGTTGGTGAGGAATTCAAACCCCCAACTATCCCCAAATTGATGGTGCTAGGTGAACAAAAACGAAGAGACTTGGACGTGGAACAAGGTGGTGGAGCTGTGGATGCCGTCGTGCACGGCGGCGATCGGAGGAGGATCAACCCGTAAGCTCCTCTGTTGAGGTTCAAAAAGGTTCGTGATGACTTTTTAGGTACAGATCGAATCCAAAGACTAATAAACGTCCCTGGAAAGCCCCTAAGTTGCTTTTCGAGGTTTAGAAAGGGTGGTAAGTGGTACTGGCCGTGAAAGTTATTTTTTTCCAGGTAAAATGGTGAAGTTCAAATTACAGGCTGTTAATTGTCTTTCTGCTTTAGGTGAGGACCTGATGATGATTTGGAACCGATCACGATTGGAGAAAAGGCCCGAGGTAATTGAGGGAGGCCAGAATTAAGGTTGGTTTATGGCTGGTTCGACAAGTTGACGTGGGGAGGTAATCTTTGGTCTCATTTTCACGATTTCATTGTATGGATTGATTGTAAATGGAAGGAAGAAAATAGTAGATTAATTAGGAATAAAAAACAGATTAAAAAGAAAGAGGAATTGGAAAAAACCGTTCACGCCGGTTCAGCATTGGATCGGGTCGACCTGGACCAGTTCAGACCCGGTCTGACCAAGGTTGAAGACGATGAACAGTAGGCGCGTGGCTCCCACGCGCAGCCCCTTTTGGCGGCCCGTGAGGGTACGTGGGGCCCCTTTTGGGGAAGTTTCCAACACTAATTTTAAAGTATTCGATGTAACGAATATTTTGGCACTGGTTTTGAGTCGATCAGATATCGTCTCAACATGTTTCAGGTTGTCCGAAGATGTTAAGGCTCGGTTAAAAATAGTTAAAAATACGGGAAAATTACGGGGCTTTAGTATGACCTTTATGAAGTATTTAGTGACCTTAGTATGGGATTTGGACAGGTTCGGGAAAGCCGAGGATAGCAGAATGGCCAGGAACGGTGTAAGTGCGCGCGTATCGAGGCAACGTCGGAATGGTCTGTGAGTGGACTTTGCTTTCTAACTCTGGATGCATGCATATATGTTTTAATATGTTTTCATTCTGGATGCATACATATATGTTTTAATATGTTTTCATACATGATTCTATGATTTTATTTATAATCTTGATGGTTTACGGTTTTGCACGTTTTTCAAGGTATTTTACGAGATTTCGCACGATCCTGTGATTTGTCTGTGGTTTTAATGATTTGCTTTCGGGATTTGAAATATGATTTGATTTCAATGTTTTGAAAAGGATTTAGAAAAAGTGATTTCGGGCTTGGAGCCTTGTTCATGTGATTGAGATTTCGATTTTGAGATTTGGAAAGGAAGTCTGGATTTAGGTTCGGGACGATGGTTCCGGATGCCGGCTTACGGAATCATCGTTGCGAATTCAACTGTGGATTTTCTGTGGTTTTCACTAATTTCATGCAAAATGGTTTTGGGTTTAAAGACCCGGAAAAAGAGAAAAACCCACTGGATCTGGTTTTGAGTTTAAAGACTCGGATTGATTGACGGGGGGAGGGCCCTGGATTGATATGTTTTGAGTTTAAAGACTCGGTATATGTTTTGAGTTTAAAGACTCGGTTATGATACCCCCCGAGGCCTGTGATTTTGTTATGAGTTTAAAGACTCGGATATCCCAGGAAGGCCTGGTTATTGCGCATTGTGTTTTGAGTTTAAAGACTCGGGCGCACTTGAGATCCAGTAAACTTGTATGATGAATGTTTTTCATTGGTTTTGGGCGGTGGCCCGGATGAAGTGGATTTGAAGAGTTTTGGGACTGAGTTCCCGGATTTGAGATTGATTTGTGATTTGAAGCTGAGGCCTGGATTTGAATAACAGTTTTGATACGGGTTCTCAAATGGTTTTTCTTGGATGGTTTTTGATATGAGTGGTTTCATGACTTGAATTGATATGCATGCATTAGTTTTTGCGTGGAGGGTAAAAATGTAATTGTTTTATTGAACTGTTTTCTAAATTATACTTTAGTTTTGTTCACTCACAGTCTTTTCGTGTTTTTTATACCCTCCAGGTTATTGCCTTGTGGGCTGTTGTTCGAGAGAGACGGAGACATCACACCTGCGCTCCATAGTAGTTCGGTGCACACTAGGATGTCTGGATACTTTTCGGACGGTTAGAACAAGAATCCCTGGTCCAACTTACGTGTCACATGGAGGTTGGACGTCAGTTTAGCCTTCGTGTCATGCTAAGTTAGACGGGATCAGGATTTAGCCCTTAATCCCGGGGGATTAGGGGTGGGTCCTGACAATTGGTATCAGAGGGAGGTTTTGCGTGTTCTGCGCGAGGTTTGGTTCCTAGAGTCGTTGGTTCGTCAACTTGGGTGGTGTGATGTTACTGTGGCTGTGATGTCTCAACGCGAAACAGCCCGTCAACAACCTGAATGCGATAGCGATAGTACGTTCGTTGTGGCTAGTTAGCAGTGATTGTTAGTGTCTGAATGTTAGTCGCTCGATACGCGGTACGAGGTATGTTGTACGTCGGCTTAGGGCCGGAATGGTTAGTGCATTGGTGATGGTTTTGCTTGATGGATGGACCGTAGGGTCGGAGATAATCCAATTGACTTGGATGGTAGCCAGTGTGCTACGATTGAGTAGGCTAGTCGGCCTATGAGGCCTGATAGGAGCCTGTTGAGCTGGTGGTACACATGGGCTGAGGAGACCGATGGATGGTGGCCTGTTGAGCCGGATTGTACAGTGACAAGTAGCAGGGTTTAGGGACTACTTTGAGCTTCGAGGGATTTTCCCCTAGTGATGGATGCTGGTTGATGTTGGTGAGTAGAGTCACGATAAGGAATGGTTTGAGTCGGGTGTGACGACCCGAGTGGTAAGGTTGTGGTGAACTTGTGGCAGTTGCGGGTTTGGATAACCCGGACGACGGGGATGATTTGAGGAACCCCGTGAGATTTCTGGATTGTATCGAGAGTACTTGAGGGAAACCGTGAGTTGGGGTTTGTGGTATAGAAGTCCTTGTGACTTGGGCCAACTTACGGCCGGATTGGAGACGTGCTACTAGGTGCAGCCGTGGTAGGCGGTGGCTGGTTGATGACTCTGGATGAGTCCAGTGAGATGATGACGTTTGGTTGACCAATGTGTTACTTAGAGATGTGAAGTACGAGGAAGGTCATGTTCGGGACGAACGGTCAGGGTACCGTTAGTGAAGCAGAGTAGCGCAGCGGAAGTGCAGTGGACCTAGGCTTCATGTTGGAGCAGGCCAGGTTGGTATGGTCGGGGTTGATCGCTCGTGAGATTGGTACTAGTAGACTTTTCCCTGACATGTTGATATATGTAGGCCGGTACCAAGGATGACACTGAGTGAGTGGTGACATTGAGAGTGGTGACGTTTGGACGGTTAGTCCACTGGTGGTATTCGAGTTGAAATTAGGTGGTGTGGTGGATACTCTACCGTGGAGTTTGGAAACTCGCGGTTGAAATGCCAGGATTTGTAACCCCCTTTAAGTGTGGACACTTGTGTTGTGTTTAGGAGTAGAAAGGTATTTGGTGAAGCCGAGTGTAGCAAGTGTTAGGAGATGGTGTTAAGATGGATTATAGTCGTCGTGATGACATGGTTGAGGACCATTGTGAGTTCCGTTGAAGGATGGCAGAAGGAAATGAAAAATGAGTGACTAACTGATCAATATGAGGTTAGTGAAGAGAACCCACTAGATGTGCAATATAGATGATCGACTGGTTTAATGCAGTGGTCTGAAACTTAGGCAGTAGGATCCACTTAGGAGTGAGTGGATCGGGACTGGAGTGGTGTAGGACGTATGTGGTCTGTGGTTGCATACGTGTGGATATTGGACTCGGATCTAGTGCTAGGTCTGCCCTATGTACGTGGTTGAGTTTGTGAATGGAGTTCATACTGGTCGGGAGACCCATGAGATGGGGAGCTTTGGAAGGGATTTGAGTTGAACGTTTCCGGGAGACAGGTAGGCCAGTCTAGAGGTTGGAGTGACCGATGGGCTTCAAAGTGAAGTGTGGGTAAGAGAACTAGGTGTGAGCCTAGTTGGAATTTCCCCAGTTAGTTAAGGAAGTACGAGATTCGGAATTTACGGAAGTACGAGATTAGGAATTTCGGGGATGAAATTCTTTACGGGGGGGAAGATTGTAACGACCCGTTTCGGAAACTGGGATTGGTTTAGTGGTTAATGATGGGTTAGTGAAGTTAATCATGATTAGTTGGGTGATTTCGGACGGACAGTGCGAAATGACGATTTTGCCCTTGGAATGGGCAAAAATGTTGACTTTTTGATCGGCGGGTCGAACGAACGTTGGCCGATGACCGTGACGTAGTTCCGGACGTCACGTGTAACGACCCGTCCCGAATATCGGGATTTAATAATATTTAATTGTGATTTACTAATCTGGGATTAGTTGGGCGATTTCGGACGAATTGTGCAAAATGACCGTTTTGCCCCTAGGTGTGGGCAAAACGTTGACTTTTAATTCGGATGGTCAAATGGACTTTGACCGATGACCGTGACGTAGTTCGGGACGTCACGAGTTCATAGACAGGTGGCACGTTCGATTCCGACGTTCGTGGTGAAAGTTATGATGTACGGAAGTCCAGGGGCATTTTCGTAATTTGGACGATGTAGGGGCAAATGTTGACTTTTTGACCGGGATGTCCGATGGCCGAGGGCCAAGGACCGTTACGGAGGTTTCGTCGATACGAATTCAATGACAGGCGGCACGCATCAATCGGAGTCCGTATGACCGAGTTACGGGTCAGGATGCGTGAGGGGCATTTTGGTAATTTTCTGCACAAGGGCAGAATTGTAATTTTCTTCACGGGACACTGTTCCATTGAATTAGCCGTGAGGTGGATGCTTTGTGCGATCGATCCCTTGATTTGTTTATGAATTAATTGACTGAATTGGGCCAGTTTGAGGTTGAATTGCACATGGGGTTGTGTTGGCATCGATCACTGAACGTGGGCACTGGGTTTTTCTATGATTTTCGGGTCAGTGCGGGAACCTTTACACAGTGGATTGAGGACGGTTTTGGACGCCTTTAACGGCTAAATTGAATTAAAAGAATGAAGAGTGTGTCGAGGGCAGTTCACTGAGTTTGAGAGATGGAAAAATGGAGTGGAAATGGTGGAGGAATACTCAAAAACCCGAAACTGGGTTCTGGGGAATTCAAATTCGAATTTCCAGTTTCAGGCCAGCCCAAGCCTAATTGATGAGTGTTTGAGCTTCCTGGAACTTCAACGAGTCGAACCAGATCAAATGGGGCAAGCTTGGGAGCTCCTAGGGCCGTGAACGGACATGGTGGACGGCCGGAAAACTCGAGCTTGAGTTGTGACGATTGAGGTATTGTCGAGTTAAATTAATGATTCTAATTAGTTTGTATTAGTCCTTATTAACTTCCTGTGAAGTTAATTTGATTATGGTTAAGGATTGGAGGAGTTCTGGTGATCGACCCGTTTTGGGTGATCACGGGTTGTCGACAAGATTGATCGATGGTTGATGCTAATCATGGACACAGAACTGAAATTGGTGGATTGATGATTGTTGTAGGATCAAGAACGGATGGAATTGATATCGAATTGAGGGTGTTTGAAACGGATCCTATCGCGGGTAATCTGACCCGTTTACCAGTCATTCGGGTGAAGAAGGAGCACTGTAGCAGGCGCGTGGCTTTCACGCGCAGCCACTCACGGTGGCGCGTGACGGCGCGTGGGCACGAATCTCGAGGTGAGGTCAACATGACTTTTATCCTATACATTGTAACGAACATTTTGGGATTGGTTTCGTGTCGATCGGACACCGTCTCGATATTGTTCGGGATGTCCGAAGGTTTTAAATCCAATTTAAAAATACTTAAAAATTCGGGAAAATTACGGGACTTGAATAGGATGTTAATGATGAGGTTAGTGATCCTCTAAATTGATTTGAACAGGATTGGGAGTCCCGGTGATAGTGAGGTGGCCCGGGAGGGCCTATGGCACGCGTATCGAGGCGCTCGGTTAAACGGTCTGTGAGTGGACATTGGTTTTATAAATTCGATGCATGCATAACTGTTTCATGATTGTTATAATTGGGATTATATGATTTATTTTGGATATCAGTGAATTTATATGTTTTCACGCTTTTCGAGGCGATTTACGTGTTTGCACGTGAATCGAGGTTTTCTGGATTTGCACTGATTTCCATAAATATGGATGGATATGATTTCATGAAACGGTTACGGATTTGATAAAGTGAAATCGGGCCAGGGGCCCAGTTAATTTGTTGAATCGGGCCAGGGGCCCAATTGAATTATGAAATCGGGCCAGGGGCCCAGTTAACTTATGAATCGGGCTAGGAGCCCAGTTGACTTGTATATGTGATTTCGGGTCGGGGACCCTAAAATGGAATTGAATAAACTATTTCGGATTTGATTCAACTATTTGGACTTACGACGGTTTTATGGAAATTCGGGGCAGGGCCCTTGTGATATTTTGGAAATGAATAATAAAATGTGTTCCATAAAACCATCTCGATATGAGGATATTTATATCCTGGTCTCCTCCAAGTGTCGGGGACACTGGAGAAGTCACGGTGCATTGCCTGCGAGGGCTCATTATACGGAGCTACCGGACCGTATAGTGATCTAGGAGCAGGATTGCTAGACGTCATGGACGTCAGACATCGGGGATGTCAGAGATATGGACCCGGTGAGACCCCGGGCAGCACGCGTTGCTTAATACCGTGAGATATGACGTCAGGAACGTCAAGCGTCTAGGACGCTAGGCATCGGGGATGCCGGAGATGGAAAAATAATAAATGAATATTACTAAATTGATGAAATAACTCTTGGATTGACTTTTGGAATTTGAAACTATGCTTTGGTTTCCGGGCTAAGGCCCTAATGGTTATTTCTAAATAAATATGGGATTATTGGTTTTTGGTGCATGCATATGATTTTACTGAGGGGCATAAATGTCTTATAAATGTTTTAAGCAGACTTGTTTATTTTCGTCCACTCACAGCTTTTGTTTTTAATGCCCTTCAGGTTGATTCCGGATACGACTGCAGCAGAGACTTGAGCATCGCACACCTCCTCCATCGATCCTTACGCACTCTGGAAGCCCGTTTGGGCAATGGCAATCGGTTATCCCTTGTCTGGCGCCTCTTGTCAGACGGGAGCACGTCACATTCCATGGTAATCCCGGGGGGATTGGGATGGGTCGTATCAAGTGGTATCAGAGCAGGTTTTGCTCTTTTGTGCGCGAAGGACGAGGGTGTGATGTCTCTTTGGGCTGCAGTTCCGTTGTCAACCTGATAGATAGTTTTGGGTTTGTATGGTGAATTGGGTGTGTTTGGCCCGATACGCCGTGCATTGATGCGATTCAACCCAGGTGGGGTTGTATACGATTAACTGGTAATGTGGGACCGTCGGTTCGGTCATGAGATGGTGGATTGTTGTGCCACTGGGCACAGCTAGGTTCAGGGAACCCCATTTGATTGGAAATGTGAAACTCGGTTGAGTATTGGTCTATGTTTTGGACCCTGGTAGTGTTGGCTAATGTTCGGGGTGTTGGAGCATCGGAGTTAGCCGATGACCTTCGTGGTGGAACCCACGTTGAGTTGACGATTGGATTGGATTGGACGTCTATACGATGTCAGGACCGCAGAGTCGGTCAGGTTGTGGATTTTACTGCAGAAGGCAGTTGGGTTCGGTGGAACCCTAGGGTGTGACCTTGGAACCCTAATTTATAATTGATGGACCGAAAGGTGAACCTTAAGTGAGAACTTGTGCTGCGACGAGCGGCTGAGGTCATGGATGACCATGTGGATGACTGTAGTGAGTCTAGTCTGGATTATGGGATTCGATCCACGGATGCGGTTATGAGATAAAATATGAAATCCCGTGTTGGATCGAATATGAGTGTGAGGTGTGGTTACGGATCTTGACAACGATGACTGTTGGTCGACAGTTGTGTCGAGATAACTGGCTATCGAGGATATTTAGTGTGGTTTTAATACTTGGGAACGTTCATTATCCTGATGTGCCGATGGCAAAAATTGGAGGTACCCATAGTCGTGGGGAACGAGTGGGGTTACGGGATCGTCGTTCGGAATGAACGGAGATCCAGGGTAACAACCTTGCACACTGTGTGCTAGCATGGATGTTCGTGTGCTAGCATGGGTGTTCGTGTGCTATGTATGGATGTTGGTATGGTGATACCTTTATGCCAATACTGGTATGGATGCCTGTGTGCTGATACTAGTGTTGATGATGGTGCGTTGGTGCTGGTACTAGCGCTGGTGCTGGTGACAGTAATTGTGATGACGATGAGCCACCAGTTGGGGTGTGACTCTGTCATGATGAACAGACGATTGGTATCGGCGACTCAGTGGTGGTTGAGTCTTGGACTGGATGGGATCCAGTGGAGGTCGTGATGTGTTGGGATAAGTCCTAACAGGTATATGATGACAGGTGATGAATGGATCAAATGGTATGATTGAAACTTGGGGAATCTAGGGACGATGTTCCCTATGTCATGCGAGTTGGTGGACTTGGGGAGTTGCGGTCAACTCCGAGATTGGTAAGTTTGTGTACTGCTTATATCCCCAGGAAGTACAAGGAAATTATTGAAATTGGAAAAGTCGGGGAAACCATTCGTAGTATTTTGTGATTGTGAATCACTTGGAACCTGAGGATTGAACCTGTTAAGGTCGAGATGTGAGACGAAGGCAGTATGGTATGCACATCCAGGCAGAGTTGAGGAAATTTCCGTTCGGAATCGGGGTGTGTGCATACATGACTATTAGCGGACGTGAGGTCCGAGTAATGAATCGATCTTGGACACGTGGTGGTCCAAGTAAGGTATGGACATGGGCAGTCCAGTGGTTGGACTTGACATCTCATTGGGAGCATGTCTGTTTCCAACGTGGTTGGAACTCCCGTTTCGGGGAGAGTTGTGATTGGGAGACGAGGGAAGTGCTCGTTTCCACACCGGTGATTGGTATTCCGAAGTCTTTGGGGTTGACTTCTTATTTCCTGCCGTGGCAGGTGATGATTGTTGCTACCAGTACGTTGAGCGTGTATTGGTAGGTGGACCCATGTTTGGCTTGGGTTCATTGGACACAAGAAGTTGTGTATGATTTTGGATTTGGTGGTGAAATGCGAGGTCATCTTTCCACCAAGGGAAATTTGGCGAAGGATTCAATTGAGGGTGTAAGACCCCACGATCAGCTTTCGGATGGACTGTTAGCTATGTGAGCATGTGTGGATCCTAGGTGGATCTGATTTGCGATGTTGTCGACTTTGGTCGATGTGACGATCTAGGATCGCGATATTACTTGTCGGGTGACGTAGCGATGGATCTGGGTTGTGGTCGTGATGATCCAGATTGGATGAGAGTTATCACTCTTACCTTGGTATGTGAATCGTAAATGACGGGACTGAACTTCTTTTCGGAGTGAAGTCCATATGGTTTGTGACTTGGTTGAGTAGGTTTCCGATGTGGTCGGATTTTGTCAACCTTTGACGTGTGGATATTGGGATGGGCTTCCCTATGAAGTCAATCGAGTGTTTTGGAGAGGCAACCGATAGATTCGGTTACGTTACGTCCTGATGGACGTAAACGAGATTTTGGGTTTTGGAATCGAATTTCTGGGTGACGATTCAGGATTCGATTGCGAAGCTCGAAAATGGATTACTGGATTTGGGTGCGGAATGGTTATTCCAATGCTAGCTTACGGAATAATGATTTCGGATTCGGATTTGGAAATGGGTTAAAAACATGATCTCTGGGTTCGGATTCGGGATTTCTTACGAAATTGCGGATTCGGATTCGGAATTGGAACTAGATGACGGGTGGAGTTCGTTTTGTCTCATGTTGGTTTGGGCAAATGTACTCCATTACTAGAACGTGTTTGGCTATGACCTGGGTGGCTATAGTCAGATTGATGGATTGAGGTACGTACAGGGTACGTTGTACGAGGATTGATACTGGTTAGGCTGAGTGGTGCCTAATGGCGGTACGTGGGATATACCAGTGGTGTGTAACTAATGTGTTGGTAATCGGCTTGGTTCTGATATCATTTGTTTGGCTGTAGTGTGGACTGGACATTGGATACTGTGCGCTGGGCAGAGTGATTTTGTCAGGGTTCAGTGATTGTATGAGCAGGTGCTCTTAGCCATGGTTGGCTTATGGAACCCTAGTATTGAGATGTGTGTCACTGCTGGGCTGGTAGTCAATGTGTTCCAGTTACACCACTTGATTGAGTAAGTTGGCGGTATACGTACACTCAGGATGAGTGAGTTGGTGGTTAGAGTAACCACGAGTAGCCTTGCGTGATGCTACTACGCCGTTATATTTTCCAGCGTCTTGGTTCGCTGAGGGAGTCGGCGATTATGGACATTGAGATTTATTTATGTCGCAGGATGGGCTTGCCCTGCGAATTGAGATCATGTGGTTGATCTTGCGCTACATCGAGAGTGATGTAGTACATGGTGTTGTCACGGATAGACAGATGGTTGGGGCTTTACTAGGGTGGTAAAGTTTTGTGATGACAGTTGACTGATGGTGTCAGCATGGACTGACAAACGAGATTTGGTGACTCCCAATGGGAGCAAATGTAAGGATATATTGAAAATGGAAAGGAACCATCTAGCTGAAGGAGTCAGCTAAATGGTTAAGCGATATTATCGCAGATCAGGTGATCATTTCCACTCGAGGTGGTCGAGTGTTGTTGCTATTATGACATATGACTGTGATGGGATGTCTGGGTACAAACGAGACTGGTGTTGTCCCAGTATGTGGGTGTACAAAGTGTACACAGATGTGTGGTCGAAATGTTTCCACAAGGTGGTTGTGGAATAAGGTTATTGGTAATTTCGAGGACGAAATTCTTTAAGGAGGGAAGGTTGTAACGACCCGTCCCGAATATCGGGATTTAATAATATTTAATTGTGATTTACTAATCTGGGATTAGTTGGGCGATTTCGGACGAATTGTGCAAAATGACCGTTTTGCCCCTAGGTGTGGGCAAAACGTTGACTTTTAATTCGGATGGTCAAATGGACTTTGACCGATGACCGTGACGTAGTTCGGGACGTCACGAGTTCATAGACAGGTGGCACGTTCGATTCCGACGTTCGTGGTGAAAGTTATGATGTACGGAAGTCCAGGGGCATTTTCGTAATTTGGACGATGTAGGGGCAAATGTTGACTTTTTGACCGGGATGTCCGATGGCCGAGGGCCAAGGACCGTTACGGAGGTTTCGTCGATACGAATTCAATGACAGGCGGCACGCATCAATCGGAGTCCGTATGACCGAGTTACGGGTCAGGATGCGTGAGGGGCATTTTGGTAATTTTCTGCACAAGGGCAGAATTGTAATTTTCTTCACGGGACACTGTTCCATTGAATTAGCCGTGAGGTGGATGCTTTGTGCGATCGATCCCTTGATTTGTTTATGAATTAATTGACTGAATTGGGCCAGTTTGAGGTTGAATTGCACATGGGGTTGTGTTGGCATCGATCACTGAACGTGGGCACTGGGTTTTTCTATGATTTTCGGGTCAGTGCGGGAACCTTTACACAGTGGATTGAGGACGGTTTTGGACGCCTTTAACGGCTAAATTGAATTAAAAGAATGAAGAGTGTGTCGAGGGCAGTTCACTGAGTTTGAGAGATGGAAAAATGGAGTGGAAATGGTGGAGGAATACTCAAAAACCCGAAACTGGGTTCTGGGGAATTCAAATTCGAATTTCCAGTTTCAGGCCAGCCCAAGCCTAATTGATGAGTGTTTGAGCTTCCTGGAACTTCAACGAGTCGAACCAGATCAAATGGGGCAAGCTTGGGAGCTCCTAGGGCCGTGAACGGACATGGTGGACGGCCGGAAAACTCGAGCTTGAGTTGTGACGATTGAGGTATTGTCGAGTTAAATTAATGATTCTAATTAGTTTGTATTAGTCCTTATTAACTTCCTGTGAAGTTAATTTGATTATGGTTAAGGATTGGAGGAGTTCTGGTGATCGACCCGTTTTGGGTGATCACGGGTTGTCGACAAGATTGATCGATGGTTGATGCTAATCATGGACACAGAACTGAAATTGGTGGATTGATGATTGTTGTAGGATCAAGAACGGATGGAATTGATATCGAATTGAGGGTGTTTGAAACGGATCCTATCGCGGGTAATCTGACCCGTTTACCAGTCATTCGGGTGAAGAAGGAGCACTGTAGCAGGCGCGTGGCTTTCACGCGCAGCCACTCACGGCGGCGCGTGACGGCGCGTGGGCACGAATCTCGAGGTGAGGTCAACATGACTTTTATCCTATACATTGTAACGAACATTTTGGGATTGGTTTCGTGTCGATCGGACACCGTCTCGATATTGTTCGGGATGTCCGAAGGTTTTAAATCCAATTTAAAAATACTTAAAAATTCGGGAAAATTATGGGACTTGAATAGGATGTTAATGATGAGGTTAGTGATCCTCTAAATTGATTTGAACAGGATTAGGAGTCCCGGTGATAGTGAGGTGGCCCGGGAGGGCCTATGGCACGCGTATCGAGGCGCTCGGTTAAACGGTCTGTGAGTGGACATTGGTTTTATAAATTCGATGCATGCATAACTGTTTCATGATTGTTATAATTGGGATTATATGATTTATTTTGGATATCAGTGAATTTATATGTTTTCACGCTTTTCGAGGCGATTTACGTGTTTGCACGTGAATCGAGGTTTTCTGGATTTGCACTGATTTCCATAAATATGGATGGATATGATTTCATGAAACGGTTACGGATTTGATAAAGTGAAATCGGGCCAGGGGCCCAGTTAATTTGTTGAATCGGGCCAGGGGCCCAATTGAATTATGAAATCGGGCCAGGGGCCCAGTTAACTTATGAATCGGGCCAGGAGCCCAGTTGACTTGTATATGTGATTTCGGGTCGGGGACCCTAAAATGGAATTGAATAAACTATTTCGGATTTGATTCAACTATTTGGACTTACGACGGTTTTATGGAAATTCGGGGCAGGGCCCTTGTGATATTTTGGAAATGAATAATAAAATGTGTTCCATAAAACCATCTCGATATGAGGATATTTATATCCTGGTCTCCTCCAAGTGTCGGGCACACTGGAGAAGTCACGGTGCATTGCCTGCGAGGGCTCATTATACGGAGCTACCGGACCGTATAGTGATCTAGGAGCAGGATTGCTAGACGTCATGGACGTCAGACATCGGGGATGTCAGAGATATGGACCCGGTGAGACCCCGGGCAGCACGCGTTGCTTAATACCGTGAGATATGACGTCAGGAACGTCAAGCGTCTAGGACGCTAGGCATCGGGGATGCCGGAGATGGAAAAATAATAAATGAATATTACTAAATTGATGAAATAACTCTTGGATTGACTTTTGGAATTTGAAACTATGCTTTGGTTTCCGGGCTAAGGCCCTAATGGTTATTTCTAAATAAATATGGGATTATTGGTTTTTGGTGCATGCATATGATTTTACTGAGGGGCATAAATGTCTTATAAATGTTTTAAGCAGACTTGTTTATTTTCGTCCACTCACAGCTTTTGTTTTTAATGCCCTTCAGGTTGATTCCGGATACGACTGCAGCAGAGACTTGAGCATCGCACACCTCCTCCATCGATCCTTACGCACTCTGGAAGCCCGTTTGGGCAATGGCAATCGGTTATCCCTTGTCTGGCGCCTCTTGTCAGACGGGAGCACGTCACATTCCATGGTAATCCCAGGGGGATTGGGATGGGTCGTGTCATCACGAGTGCCCAAACAGGTGGCACGTCCGATTCGGACAATCGGGGAAGAAGTTATGGTGTTCGGAAGGTCGAGGGCATTTTCGTAATTTGGTTAAAAAAATAGGGAAAATGTTGACTTTTTGTTTGACCATTAGTTTTCACGCAAACCAAGGACCGATAGATAGGTCTCGAGGCCCTGAGTACACCGACAGGCGGCACGCTACCATTGGATTTCGAATAGTTCGATTTTTGGTCTAAGAATGAGAAGGGCAAAATGGTAATTTACAAAGGTAGGGCTATTTTGGTCTTTTCAGGCATTAGGATTTGTGCCCAGGGATCACTGGACATGTGGCTGCCTAGGGTTGGTTGTTATACTGAGATTTGGACATGTGTCCCTCCTCTAGAGGGCTGTGGAAACTTGGCCAACCGACTCAGCACCTTTTAATTAACGGGTTTGTGTTTTGTTGCACGGCTTGGGTGTTCGAGGGAAAAACAGAGTGACAATGTTGGTGAGGAATTCAAACCCCCAACTGTCCCCAAATTGATGGTTCTAGGTGAACAAAAACGAAGAGACTTGGACATAGAACAAGGTGGTGGAGTTGTGGATGCCGTCGTGCATGGCGGCGGTCGGAGGAGGATCCACCCGTAAGCTCCTATGTTGAGGTTCAAAAAGGTTCGTGATGACTTTTTAGGTACTAATCGAATCCAAAGACTGATAAACGTCCCTGGAAAGCCCCTAAGTTGTTTTTCGAGGTTTAGAAAGGGTGGTAAGCGGTATTAGCCGTGAAAGTTATTTTTTTCCAGGTAAAATGGTGAAGTTCAAATTACAGGCTGTTAATTGTCTTTATGCTTTAGGTGAGGACCTGATGATGATTTGGAACTGATCACGATTGGAGAAAAGTCCTAGGGTAATCGAGGGAGGCCAGAATTAAGGTTTGTTTATGGCCGGTTCGACAAGTTGACGTGGGGAGGTAATCTTTGGTCTCATTTTGACGATTTCATTGTATGGATTGATTGGAAATGGAATGACGAAAATAGTAGATTAATTAGGAATAAAAAACGTATTAAAAAGAAAGAGGAATTGGACAAAACCGTTCACGCCGGTTCAGCATTGGACTGGGTTGGCCTGGACCGGTTCAGACCTGGTCTGACCAAGGTTGAAGACGATGAATAGTAGGCGCGTGGCTCCCACGCGCAGCCCCTTTGGGCGGTGTGTGAGGGCGCGTGGGGTCCCTTTTGGGGAAGTTTCCAACACGACTTTTAAAGTATTCGATGTAACGAAAATTTTGGCACTGGTTTCGAGTCGATCGGACATCGTCTCGACATGTTTCGGGCTGTCCGAAGGTGTTAAGGCTCAGTTAAAAATAGTTAAAAATACGGGAAAATTACGGGGCTTTAGTATGACCTTTATGAAGTAGTTAGTGGCCTTAGTATGGGATTTGGACAGGTTCGGGAAATTCGAGGATAGCAGAATGGCCGGGAACAGTGTAAGTGCGCGCGTATCGAGGCAACGTCGGAATGGTCTGTGAGTGGACTTTGCTTTCTAACTCTGGATGCATGCATATATGTTTTAATATGTTTTCATTCTGGATCCATGTATATATGTTTTAATATGTTTTCATACGTAATTCTATGATTTGATTTATGATCTTGATGGTTTACGGTTTTGCACATTTTTCGAGGTATTTTACGAGATTTCTCACGGTCCTATGATTTGACTGTGGTTTTAATGATTTGCTTTCGGTATTTGAAATATAATTTGATTTCAATGAGTTGAAAAGGATTTTCGGAAAAGTGATTTCGGGCTTGGAGCTCTGTTCTTGTGATTGAGATTTCGGTTTTAAGATTTGGAAAGGAAGTCTGGATTTGGGTTCGGGACGATGGTTCCGGATCCCGGCTTACAGAATCATCGTTGCGAATTTGACTGTGGATTTTCTACGGTTTTCACTAATTGAATGCAAAATGGTTTTGGGTTTAAAGACCCGGAAAAAGAGAAAAACCCAATGGATCTGGTTTTGAGTTTAAAGACTCGGATTGATTGACATGGGGAGGGCCCTGGATTGATATGTTTTGAGTTTAAAGTCTCGGTATATGTTTTGAGTTTAAAGACTCGGTTATGATACCCCCCGAGGCCTGTGATTATGTTTTGAGTTTAAAGACTCGGATATCCCGGGAAAGCCTGGTAATTGCGCATTGTGTTTTGAGTTTAAAGACTCGGGCGCACTTGAGATCCAGAAAACTTGTATGATGAATGTTTTTCACTGGTTTTCACTGGTTTTGGGCGGTGGCCCGGATGAAGTGGATTTAACGAATTTTGGGACTAACTTCCCGGATTTGAGATTGATTTGTGATTTGAAGCTGAGGCCTGGTTTTGAATAACGGTTTTGATACGGGTTCTCAAATGGTTTTTCTTGGATGGTTTTTGATATGAGTGGTTTCATGACTTGAATTCATATGCATGCATTGGTTTTTGCGTGGAGGGTAAAAATGTAATTGTTTTATTGAACTGTTTTCTAAATTATACTTTAATTTTTTCCACTCACAGTCTTTTTGTGTTTTCGATACCCTCCAGGTTGTTGCGGTGCGGGCTGTTGGTCGAGAGAGACGAAGACATCACACCTGCGCTCTACAGTAGTTCGGTGCACGCTGGGATGTCCGGATACTTTTCGGACGGTTAGAACAAGAATCTCTGGTCCGACTTACGTGTCACATGGAGGTTGAACGTCAGTTTAACCTTCGTGTCATGCGTAAGTTAAACGGGATCAGGATTTAACCCTTAATTCCGGGGGAATAGGGGTGGGTCCTGACATGTGAAGTTTCTCGATGGGTAGGGTAGGCAATGGCACCTTATCTGGTATGAAGAGCCATGACTATCATGTCTTGCTACAACAGCTGATGCCAAATGGCATTTGGTCGTACTTGGAACCCGACGTTGTTGAGATTCTAGTTTATTTGTTTCAATTTTTCCAGATATTATGTGCCAGATCGTTGGTAAAGGTGGACCTCATAACAATAAATGAAAATATTTTCTACATCATGTGTCATCTAGAACAAATATACCAACCACATTTTTTGATATAATGGTTCACCTTCTAATACATTTTCCAAACGAGGAAAAGCTAGCGGGCCTAGTGCACTATTGTTGGATGTACCCCATCGAGAGGTATGACTAATTCCTAATCTTGCCCTTATTTCCTTCTTGTGTTTCATAATTGTGATTCATAATGTATATTTTATTGCAGGATATTAGGTACATATAAAAAGTATGTCCGCAACAAGACACGTCATGAAGGCTCTATAGTGGAGGCTTGCATTGCAAAGGAGTCGCTCACTTTTTGTGCAATGTACCTTCAGTATGTAGAGACTTCCTTCAATAGGGTCTCGCGTAACGATGAAGGTGGTCAACGTCCAGAGACCCTATTTATATTTACCTAACCTGTACGACCTTTCGGCAATAGTCCAGTCTTAGAGCCGTTCACCAATTGGGACATGGATGTAGCTCACTAGTTCATACTGAACTACTGTGACGAAGTATGGCCTTTTCACGAGCAGCATCAATAATTGATGAAGGTCGAGTATCCGTCTAATTTGACGACATGAAGGCTCTATAGCGGAGGCGTGCATTCCAAAGGAGTCGCTCACTTTTTGTGCAATGTACCTTTAGTATGTAGAGACTTCCTTTAATAGGGTCTCGCGTAACAATGAAAGTGGTCAACGTCCAGAGACCCTATTTGTATTTGCCCAAACATGCACGACTTTTTAACAAGGGTCTAGTCTTAGAGTTGTTCACCAATTTGGACATGGGCGTGGCTCACTAGTTCATACTGAACTACTGTGACGAAGTATGGCCTTTTCAAGAGCAGCACCAAGAATTAATGAAGATCGAGTATCCGTCTAATTCGACGGAAATGGACAGACAACTATTCCCAAGTTGGTTTTCGACACATGTAAGTGAAATCTTTTATTTATTATTTCCTAAAAGCAATTCCATACTTAACCACCTTTTGTTCATCTAACCATATGGCCCAGTTGAAAGATGAAAACTCACCCAATTTCAATGTAAAACTAATGCAACTTGCCATCGGCCCATTAATAGAGTTAAGTTCGTATGCACAGAACGAGATGATAAATTCTCAACACAAAACATCGGGGTCTTTGTGCTAGGTGAAAAGGAAAATCCTGATACTGGATTCTATGGAAAATTATTAAGTGTAATTAAAATGTTACACGTAGACTGTACGACAGTCATCCTGTTCAAGTGTCATTGGTTTGATACGAACCCTAATCTCCCAAGGCGGGTCATTAAAGATCATTTATGCACCTCTATCAACACAAACACTCAGTGGTTTGAGAGTGATCTATACATCTTGGCTAGTACCGTGAAACAAGTTTTTTTATGTGGATAATCCAAAAGCTAGTGCTAGTTGGAGAGTTGCTGGGATGGTCAATCACAAAAATATTTGGGATTTGGAGGATCGTTATCATGAAGAAGAGACAGAAGCAGATGACGACCAAATTGTTTACCAAGTAGATTCCTCTGTATCCACCCTACACGTAGATGGAGTTTGGACCAACGATGTAATCTCACCAATTACGATTGATGGAATTTTCATTGATCTTGGGACATTAGAATGAATTGAAAGTGATTCTGAGGAGCCAACCGGGGAACACACCTCGGATGACGAGGGCGACTGGGTAAGTGATAGTGACACTGAAATCAATTGATTATTTGTAAGACAAAAAACTCAATTATTAATGTATAAGATTCATTACAAATCTATATACTTCAAAAAAAAAATTACATAACTCAAAAACAAATTAACACAATTAAATCAATATTACTTGACGAATTTTTATAAGAATACTCGTTGGGTAACATAAAATAATAATTTAGGGTTTAGGGTAAATAAAATTCGGTGGCTCTTCTTCGAATTTGTTACCAGACGGAAATTTTCAGGTAATTCGTCGGGTAATATTAAAAAATAATTTAGGCTTAAGGGTTTAGGATAAAGGAGTTCGATTGTTCTTCTTCGAATTTGTTACTTGACGAATAGTTTCAAAATATTCGTCGAGTAATACTAAAAAATAATTTAAGGTATATAGTTTAGATTAAAGTAGTTCGGTGGCTTTTCTCTGAATTTGGTACCCGACAAATTTATATAATTATGTGTCGGGTAACATGTATACTAAAGTTTCAAACAAAACACTTTTTTGAAAATTTGAAGACTTTCCACTAATAATTCGACTGATTCAACCGTCCACATGTATTGTACATACTTGTAGATCGTCTATGCAAAAAATTAGAAGATTTTGAATTTCTGAGCCTGGGTAACGGTGCGTAATGGATTGGCAATTACAAAACGTTCTATCACGATCGGACAACTTAATCTTCTCGAAACATCGTGAAATTTGACGGGCGGATTTTAAGAACTCAACAGCTCAAAATGAACGGTCAGATTATGTACTATTAATCTTTCGAAACTCGAATGGGTAACATTAAGCAAATATGTTTAAACTCTTATTGAAAAGTTTCAAAGTGTTTGATGAAATTGGCGCTTTTACAAATTTGAATAATTTATTTCGATAGTTTAACCGATCCAACCATCCACATTTATTGTACATACTCATAGATTGTCTACGTAATTTTTTTTGAAGATTTCGAATTGCCGAGGCTAGGGAACGAGGCGTAATGGATCGCGGTTACAAAACGTTATATTACAAACCGACAATTAAAACTCCTCAAAACTTAATGAGTTTTGTATGGTGGATTTTAGGCACTTAACGACACAAAATGAATGGTCGGATATTGGAAAAGCATCCATTAAATTTGTTTACAATGTTACCCGACGAATAATGTAAGAATATTCGTCGAGTAACGTGTGAACGACCAGACTCATCTGCTTCTGCGTTGTCGCTTCAATTTTACTGCCAACGTTACCCGACGAATCATGAAAACCAAACCTGACGGGGTCTTTGTCGGGCAACGTTCTTCGATTTTTAAAACCAGAGCCGGTCTTCTTTTTCCTCGTCTCTTTTTTGAAAACGTTGAAACACCCTTAAAAAAAAGAACTTCTCCTCGCCTCACTGCAACGTACTCTCCACCTCCCCGTCTCCCTCGCATCTCTCTCCCGCTCTCGCTGCCTCTCTCGCGGCTCTCTGCCTTTCTCACTGCCTCTCGCAACTCTCTCCCTCTCCGTCTCCAGGTTGAAAAACCCATCTCTCAAACTCTCACTGCCTCTCTCCCCTCACACTTCATCTCCCTTCATTACCAATGTAACCTCCTTCTCTATCTCTCTCTCTAACTGTCTCAATAATCTATTTCCATTTATTGTTGATTTTTGTTGGAATTTTAGTTTTGTATCATGGATTAATTGTTCTTGATTTTAGGTTGGAATTTTGGTTTTGAATTTCAAGGATTATATATTGTTTTGCATGGATGAATGGTTTTTTTTATTTTTGGTTGGAATTTTGGTTTTGAATTTCATGGATTATATATTGGTTAGCATGGATTGATTGTTCTTGATTTTAGGTTGGACTTTTGTTTAGCATGGATTATATGTTGTTTATGATGGATTATATGTGGTTTATCTTTGAATTTCATGAATTATGGTCATGGGTGATTATTCGTTATTATTATTGATTATTGACTATTATTAAGTCGTATTGTTTATTAATTATTTTTATTGATTTTTGATTATTAATTATTGATTATTTTTAATGATTTTTACTTTTATTATTATTCAGTATTATTATTATTAATGATTATTTTTTTATTAATAATTGTTTTTTATTTTTTATTACTGATTATTAATTATTTTTATTATTTTTTATTATTTTTTATTATTTTTATTATTAATTATGAATTATTTAATTATTGATTATTTTTTATTTTTAATTATTGATTATTTTTTTAGATGTCGACACCCACGCTAATTACTTCACATGCTCGTCCTCGCAATTCACTAGGTTCAGTTCAAGAACGGGCAAACGTTGTGAGTTCGTCGGCCTCAAACACACCGAGGGACGATGTCGGCTCGACACGAGTACCAAATACGCTGGTCTCGACACCGGGAGTTCCGTTGGTCTCGACCTTCCCCCGTCGAGGATTATGTACGACCTGGCGCTCGGTCTGCTCACCGACAACATTCGAAGAAACGGGGGCAACGTGGTGTTGATCTCGAGCCCCCGGAGCAGCAGGTTGATGGGGAAACCCAGGATGCAGCCAGAACGATCCCTAAGGGTGAGTTGGTCAATAAGTGTTTTTAAAAGATTTTTTTATTTCGAATTTTGTTTATTTTTCTTACTAATGTTTACCCAATCTGTAGGGAGATCCACCAGAGTGCGTGAGATTAACCGAGGGAGGTCATCCCAACGGATTTGCTAGTCGACGAGCGCCAAGATCGAGATCATTTGCGTCGATCGGCTCGGCCAAGCGTCCGTCAAGGTCCACAACTTGATGGTGCATGACAGGGGTGTCATTCTGCGCACCCATTGTCTCATTATAGGTGATAGATTTCGGGATCAAGCCGAAGATCACCTCACCTTCCTTTGAGGTGCTTTGTCTGTAAGTATTTTTAATTTTTTTTTAATGATTTTAATTATCTTTCATATACTTTAATGAATTTACTAATTTTAAATAATCGTACATTGAAAGTTAATTTTTAGTATGATACTGGGAATGCGAGACTCATGAAATACACGAGGCAGAATTGGCAGTTGCGGTACTCCGAGTGGAAGTACGAGCTTGAGCTTTTGTGGAAGAGCTGGCCAACCTCGGAGGAAGCTCATGCCAACCATCCGGAGGAGCTGGGCGGTCCTCAGAGGGCCAGGTGGGAGCGGCTTTGTGACCACTTCATCACGCCCGAGTGCATTGTAAGTTCATTTTCTTAATTTGTTATATTTTTAATTATATTTTGAATTACTGCCTTTGAATAGATCTATTAATGAATAGAAAAAAACGGAGGCCAACACGCGTAATCAAGGAAAGAAGACGATGAACCACCACGCGCGGGGGGAGGGGGAGGGGTGTCGCGTCCATTAAAGGCTAGGCACGAGGACCGACGCAACGCTGGGTCACTGTTTCCAGAAGTGGATGCCTAAGGACAAGTGTACGCTACCCTGCAGGCTGATGCTATTCATGTAAGTCTAAATTGTTACATTTAATTTTTTTAATTATTTATTTATTTAATTTTAAATATTAACTATGTTATGATTTTGTAGGCGGGAATGCTGGCAGACGTCCAGCAAATCCAGGAAGAGCTGACCCAACAACAGTCGAACACTCCCTTGGAGTAGCAGTTGCCAAATCTAGAGCATTCGAGGGCGATCTAAGAGTGATAGTTAGGTCGATGTCCTGGGAAGATCGTCTGAGGTGCCATCAAAGGGTTGGAGTGAGACATCTCGACTGGATCTAATGCTTCTTCTAGGGGCTTCAATTCCGAGGAGTACTCGGACTTAAGACACAATTATAGCGAGCTTCAGACCGAGACCGCCGAGTTGAGGGCCCAAAACTAGAGACTTGAGGCCCAAAACGTCTTGATCAAAGCTCAACTTGAGATGGTATTTCAACACATGGGAGTTCGTCCGCCCTCTGAGCAAGCTCTGCCCGAACAACCTGGCATGTCCGAGCAGCCTCACCCCCTCTTCCTAGCCCTACATGTTTTATATTTTTGTTGTAAATATGTTCAAAACAATATTTTTTATAAATATATATTTCCTAATTCCAAATTTGAATTTTATTTCACTTTCATATTTAATAATAACTTCATTAATTAAATAATAATAAATTATTTAGCATGCCCAACGAATATATTTATGTTACCCGACGAACATCTTCGTTCGGCGGACATCCACCGAAGTATTTTCATTACTGTTCAAAACTATACCCGATGAAGGTGTCAACGTAACCCAACGAAGTTCATGGTTCGGTGGATAACCACTGAATTTTTTTTATTACTATGCAAAACGATAGCCGACGAATGCCTCACTCTAACCCGACAACGTCTAAGTATTGACCCTAAGAATTCTGTAATGTAACCTGACGGATAATTCACTTTGGTGAATGACTACCGATCTAACGATGACCCAACCAACCGAAATAATTCGTCGGGCATGATCCGTTGACCAAATATTACTCGACGAATGTTCTCCGACGATAGTTGCTTTGGGTGATATCAGTGTTACCCAAAGATTATTGGTAGTTCGTCGTTAAAACATGTGGCCCGACGACGGCGACCGGGCCGCGCTCTACCTGACGGTGGCCCATCGGGTTTCCTCTTTACCAGATGAGGCCCTTATGTTGCCCGACGGGTTTGTTTCGCCAGGTAAAATTGTATTTCTTGTAGTGCTACTATATTTTTCAATACACCCCTATCCAAAATCTTCCTTTAAAATCTCTTCTTTTTCCGTAAATATTATTCTACTTTACTATTGGAAGAGTTTGTTGCAATATCTGCTATTAGTTTTGATCACAATAGTCAGATTAGAACTTTATGTCCTTTTGTCGCTTTTATACACAATTGGATCAATGGAGATCAAACTTTTCTTAAATCTGCCATGCACTATAAGTTCTTCAGGATCAGATGTGATGAGTTTGACCAAGATCACTATTTCTTTTAGTAGTTGTAATTTTTTTGGGTTACATTAGAGTTTTGGTTGTTTAAGTCTTTGTGGGATTTATTTTTTAATTTTGCATAATTTTAGTAATGTGCTTTCATAGTTGTTAGTGTGGGTTTTTCCGCGTTAATAGTGTCCTATTGGCTTGTAGGTCTTGCTTTCATAGCTTAATTTTGATGATATGGTTGTACATTTTCTTAATCATATATAACAAGATCTTTCTTGACTTAACAGAAAATCATTTTTTTTTACAATCAAGGACAAACTCATTTTCTTTGGAATGATATTTTACTTATATATTTGTTCTTGAGGTCAAGGGTGTTGTTACCAAGTTCAAGTCCAATTTTTATAGCTGAGATTTACTTATTTTCCCTTTCACGGAATTAGTGTGTAGTGTCCAATTTTGGGAAAGCTTAGGAATGATGATAAGTAGAATTAAACTCCAAACCATATACTACTAATCTATTATTTTTTTCGTTCACATGATTGAGATTTCAAATTTGGGGATAGTTTAGTTGTTTGCTAGAATTTCAATATGGTGGATATTTTAGTTGGCTGTAGGAAAAAAGAAAAGAAAAAAGCCTTAATTGAAGCGGATAATGGTGGACTGTAAGATAGGGTAACCAACCTTGGAGATAACACCCAACATGCCCAACGATACCTTGGCAGCATTAAATATTTGATCTTTTGAATCCAATCTCAGAATTTTTGCAAATCCGTCAGATTGTTTTGCAGGAACAATGAGACTGAGACCAACAATATGATCATGAACAGCTCCTCCTTTGCCCCACCATGAGCTCCCATGTGCCCCCGTGCTTATAAGCCCCCCAACACTCACACCCTCCCAATACGGCGCCGCCACCAAGCTCAGCCCGGCCTCCTCCACTCTGTCCACTACTTGCCGCAACCCTACACCGGCATCCACCGTCACAACCAAATTCCGCTGGTCGATTTCGATAATGTGATTGTATTTTGCGGTGCTGATCAGCATTGAATTACTGGTACTTGTGGCAGGGCAGGCCAATTTTGGTATGGTGTGTGAAAATTGGCTGACCACTTTGACTTTGAATTTGTTTTGAGTTGCATAGGCGACGGCACGGCGGAGCTCCTCCTCGGTTGTTGGGTATGTGACGTTCGTGACGTGGCAGTCTTTTCTATCGTTCCATGCCCCATAGGAGTTGTAGAGGTTGCAGCCGGTTGCGTCGCAGCGGACTGGCGGTTGTGGTGGCATGGCTTGGATGGTTGCAGCCCAAATGACATGGTGGAGAACACCAAGGAACCACCAAAGGGGAGGCATAATAATAATTATGTGTGATTTAATTTAGTTTTGGTTTTTGTCGGGGAAGGAGGTCCTTTGAGTTTTTAGGGAGATATTTTCTTTGAAAGTAGGGGAAGGCAATGCTTCGAAGGGAAATAATGAGCCAAATAATGGAATAGATCGCTTGGATTAGACGTTAAGATTTTGGTCCCTCTTATCTTCCTTTCTTCGCTGTTGTGGGTGCCAAACAGTGGTACTTTTGTCTCGCTATTATTGATCTTTTGTTATCTAGTAAATGTTGGAAATAATTGCATCCATCTTCGAATTGATTATTATTTTTTTTATATGTAACTATGTGTAATAATTTTTCAAATTATCATGTAAAAATTATCTTTAAAAAAAGTTAATTAAATTAGAAATCTTCTGTTACTTTATTTGAATAAAAACAATCCGCTTTGATAACACTTAACATATTTATGACGAACTGTTAAATTAACTGATACAAATAGATAGATGATTACCCCTTTAATTTTTTTTAATTTTTTTTGTAGGGATGTCTTTACATAAAATTTCAAAAAATTAAAGATATCATCAATTATATTGGATGAAAAATATTCAATAATCAATTAGGGGAAGAATGAGCACATTTACTTAAGAATATAATGTAAATATTACTCATACATATCTAAGGATGAGCACGAATTTGTTAAAACTGCTAACTGCTCCACTTTAAACCATTATTCATCCAACAGTTTAGATTTGACCGGATAAAAATTAAACGGTTTGAAAATCCAAACTACTCTGCTAGTAATAATTTGAATTTGAATTTTTATTTTGGAAATCTATTAAATTCAAACCGATGGTTAAGAATAAATAGATTCTTAAGAATAGATAGATAAGAATAGATAGATTCTAAGACAAAGTGATTTCACATTCTATTTTTCTATTTTTCTATTTTTGCACTTCTCCCACCAGTTTATGACCATTAATAAGAATAGATAGATTCAAAGAGAAAAGGATTTTTGAGTATTGATCCAATCAATTTTCATGCAAATACATTTTGAGTACTAATGTTCAGTAAAACCACTGATGTGTTTGCAAATGCATTTTGTTGAGTTGATAAAAATCATTGATGTACTTGCGGCTATTTAGTAGACAAATTAATTTTTGAGCATTGATGTTTTTTCACTTATGTTTTTTTTATCTTAGAATTTACCGGATACAATCTTCCCTAAACTTAATATACAAAATTTTGAGTATTGATTATTCTTCTATTTTTTGTATCCTTATTTTTTTTATTTCCTTACTGTTTTTTTTAATGTCTAAATGGTTTAAACCCGTTTCAATCCAAACTGAACTGTTAGTAACGGTTTGGATCAAAACGGTTTCAAATCTAATTTTAGAAAACCCAAACTGTATTGAACCATTAAAATTTTAACGGTTTGAATTTAGATATTACCAATATCTGTATCGAACCGCATAATGCTCACCCCTATACATACTCATTTGGGGGGTGGGATGGTGCAATTCAATGCAGATATTAGCAATATATAAATCCAAACCGTTAAAATCTTAACAGTTCGATACTGTTTGAATTTCTAAAATTAGAAATGAAACCGTTTCAAACCAAAACTAGTTTGGTTTGGACCAACATGGATAGTGTAATACTCCGGATATTCGAGAAAACGAAAAATTTGGAAAAATTATCAAATGACCATTTTGTCCCTGAAAGTCAAAGAGTTGACTTTTGATTGGGACATATTTTTAGAAATTTCGAAAATGCCATTACGAAGGTTTCGGTCTCCTGAGTACATGGACATGTCGCATGTCGAAAAAGGAGTTTAGATAAGTCTGTTTAGGTAAAATATGGTTTAGGGATATTTTGGTCATTTTTCCATCAAGGCCAAGTTGGTAATATTATAAAAAGGCCTAAGAGATACTAGAACTCTCTCCAAAATTCTCTCCTAATATCAATTCCACCGACTTATGATTATTGATGTGAGTGTTAGAATTGAGAGGGAAATTTCAGTAGGAAATGGCTGAATAAGGGAGGAAGAAAAAAGATATAAACGGAGGAGATGGAAGTGTTAGATGGGGGTAGAAGATGGAAGTGAGAATGATAAATAAGAGAAAAGATAGATCGTAAGGGTCTGGAGAGCAACTGAGACTCTCCAAACCTGTGGTTATGGACAAACTCGTGGAGTCCAAAAAAAAAGTGGCAGCGAGTTGTCACTGTGTGTTGAAGTCGTGTAACGGTTGTATGAGGATCCTAGAGTGCTTAGTGAGTTTCTAGGGTTGTTTTGGAGTGAAAACCCGAGATGGAGGACGCGGAAAATAGTTTAGTTTGTGGCGGGCAAACTGGCCTAAACATCCAGGTAAGATTCCTCGAGTTTCAGCTTGTTTTACTTAGTTTTCTAATCACATATCACCTCTTGGGTTAGTTATTATTATTCTAGACGAAAAAGGGAAAGAAAAAGATGAAAAATGGGGAAGATATGGCCGGGTCTGGCCACTGGGTCGGGCGACCTGAGTTGCAGACCTGACTAAAGGTTAGGGATTACTATTACGCGAGGGAGTCCCTCTTACAGGGAGCCCCACCGGCGCGCGAGGGCACGTATGGCGGCTCCCGACGATCCGATCAACATAAAAGTTGTTCATGGTATTTTTCTAGATTTAATGGTATCAAGATTGTATTATTTGGATACTTTTTGGGTACAGTTTCAGAAGTGCAAAGAATTTATGTTATATTTGGTTTTAATTTTGTTTATGAATAATTGCAGGTATTCAGGAAGAATAATTGGTTAATTAATCTTATTAGTTTTAATGACTTAATTGTAATGACCCGTCCCAAGTTTACGAGATTAATTAAGATTTATCGTGACTAATTAGTGGAGGATTTCGGATAGTTGGTGTAAAATAACGATTTTACCCTTGGAAATGGGCAAAAAATTGACTTTTTACTCGAGTGGTTAAATGCACGAAGATTAATGACCGTTAGGTAGATCGGGACGTTACGAGTCCATAGACAGACGACATGTCAAAATCGAATGTTCGACGGTAAAATTATGGTTCACTGAAGGAAAATAGTACTATTCACACAACCCGAGAAATGTGGACAAATGGCTGTTTTGGATTGGGTAGGAAAATCTGGGTGGACCAATCAATGAGTGACACCTGTCACTCATCTGATTGGCCCAAAACCCAAATATTTGGGATTATGTATTATCTTCATTTCTCATTTGTTCTCTCTAGCCTGAAACACACACAACACCATAACTTACCCCAACCTTCACAAACCTTCATCTTCTGTTGATTGTGGGAACAGAAGAGTGAGAGAGGGAAATGAGATGAGCACGATGGTGCTAATGGCTGGGACGACGGAGCACGATGGCAGGAAACCAATAGGTAAGCCATTTCGGGTTTGAATTTCGAATTTCAGCTTGGATGTTTGTTGGACGATTTTGTTGATTGGGATAACTTCCTAGGGCCCAAAGGAACTCAAGGGAGCGTTTTGGAAGGAACTTGGTGGTTGGAACGGGCTGGAAACATAGGTTGCAGGACACCCGAATTTCTTCAAGCTCGAAAGGTAATTTCTCGTATGTTTTTGGTGTTTTTGATTAGGTAGAACTGTTTCTGAGGATTAGACGATCGTATAGGGACAAAAATGGATCAAAATGGACTAGAAATGAGGCTTTTAAAGCCGGGTCAAGGTCGCGGGTCTGCGCGACTGGGTTTCAGACAAACGGGCTGACCCGCAGGAGGTTGAAGACGATGATGTCAACATACTGACATAATCACATGTCAGATGTCAGGCCACGTGGCCCAGTCAGGTGTCGACACGTGGCAGTTTTCAGTGCCTAGTCAGCCTGACATGTTAGTGACATGGACCAATCAAGTGATGCCACGTGCCATTGACATGTCAGACACATGGACCAACAGGATGCTGACACGTGGGACTGTCAGATCTGGCACATGTCAGATCCTATTAGACCTGATGTCAGCGTTTTCTTTGCTGATGTCACCATTGACTTTTTGACCAGCGTTGGCTTTGAATTTGACCAGCGTGCGAGTGTGAATCTCGAGATGGGACTCGTACCATGTTAAAGGTTTTGACGATCCGAATCCAAAGGTTGTGGTTTCGGGTCGATTAGAGATCGTTATGTTGATCAAATTGAGGTTTAAAGCCTCAAGAAGCGTGTTCAGGATGCTTTCTCGGGCTGGGACTGTTCATGGGTTTTATGTATGAACTTATAGAGTCCGTTAGTGACCTTTGAGTGTGATTTGGACAGGTCTGGATGACTCAGAGAGGTTGGATTAGCTCGGAGAGGCTTATGGTACGGTTATCGAGGTGCTGCAAGGACGGTTTCTGAGTGGACACTTATTTTCTAAATATGATGCATGCATAACTATTTTATATGTTTTATATCGATGATTTGAGATGCCTTTAGTGCATATGATTGTGGTATTCGGTATTTACGTATTTATATGTATTTCAAGGTTCATGGCTTTATATTGGATTTATACATGCTTGTATTTTCTATGGGTGATTAATGGAATGATTTGGATTTGGATTTATGAACTATCGGATTGGAAGTCTATTTGATTTAATGAGGTATCGGGCTGGAGACCCATTTGGTTTATACTATCGAGCGTAAGGCCCAATTGGTTAATACTATCGGACTTGAGACCCAGTTGGTTATGATATTGGGCATGAGTCCCAGTTATGGCTTACGAAATGGAATTTGGGATGAGTCCCCTAAGTCTTGGATAATGGAATTGTAAGACCCGTGTCCTGGAGTGATCGGTGAACGATCCCACATTCCTGCGAGGGGGGAATGGTCTGGGAAGGGAGTGGTGGTGTGCCTTAAAGGTGTAGGCACACACCTATCTAGCATGAGGCCTTTTGGGAGCTCAGTGGCTTTGGGGGGATTGGAACCCCAAAGTTAAGCGAGTTGAGGCTGGTGCAATTCCAGATGGGTGACCCCCTGGGAAGTTGCACCGTGAGCTCCCGAAAACAAAACCGTGAGGGCGAGGCCCAAAGCGGACAATATCGTGCTAGATGAATCGGGACCTGACAGAAGAGGGTCGAGTCCTGACAGGAATTGTGGAAATGGTTTATGGAAATTATATCTCGGGCTGAGACCATGTTGAAATGGATTTGATTTTGATTTTTAAACTATACCATCTTTATGAGTGGATTGTCTCCTCTAGAGGTCAGGGACACTGGAGTAGTCACGGTACATTGCCTAAGAGGGGTCGTATGTAGGAGGCTCAGGATCAGGATTGTTATTATTAGACATCTGGAATGTCATACCCCAGACTGGGTTCAGATAAAGGCTCAGATTGAGACCTCAAGCGGCACGCGTAGCCTTAGACTGTGACATTATGACATCTGGGATGCCAAGGATTGGTAAACTGTATTTCAATAAACTAGTTATTTGTTATTTATGGATTTGGACTGAGTTCCCACATGATTGTTTTGGGTTGAGTTCCCACATGGATTTGGGCAGTGACCCACATACTTTGGTTTAACGATTTTGGGCTAAGGCCCTAATGATTTGAGGAAGGAAATGACTTTGATTGATAAACAATTTTATTAACTTTGATTTGATTTGAGGAATGATTGAGTTAATTGGTTTTTGAATGCATGCATGCTTTTTAGTGAAGGGTATAAAAGTCTTTTCTGAAATGTGTTTTATTCAACTATTTATTTTCGTCCACTCACAGTTTTTAATGGTTTTTAATACCCTTCAGGTTGATTGTGGATGTTGGTTGTAGCAGAGACCGAGATATCACACTCCTCCACAGATCCTGACGCACTCTGGAAGCCCTAGAGGGTCAAGGCTTGGGTTATCCCTTATCTGACACTTGGTGTCAAACGGGAGCATGGAACATCCCACTTTAATCCCAGAGGGATTGGGATGGGTCGTGTCATTAATGATAAAAATGTGGAAGTTAGCCTTGAATTATCGTGTGACGACCCAGAAATTTGAAAAAAGAAATTTTGGAAAATGTATAGGGAAAAGACGATTTTACCCTTGGTTAATTGAGTCAAAAGTTGACTTTTTGTTTGGGACACTTTTTGGACTTTTCGTGAAGACCGTTGCGTAGGTCTCGGAATCTTGAGTCCGTAAGCGGCATGTCAAGATCGGAGTTCGGATGTGAAAGGTATGGGCCTAAGAAGGCAAGGGGAATTTTGGTAATTTGTGCCTAAGAGGGGCAAAATGGTTTTTTTTGCTGGATTTTGGTGAGCCATCACGTTTTGATTTATTGGTGACACCTGTCACGTTTTGGGACAGGTTAGTCGCATGGTGATGTCGTGTGTGTACGAGTTTGTATAATTATTATGTATGTTTGTATGTTTAACACAAAAGAAGAACAAACACCCATCAACCTTTCAAGAATCGATCTTCATTCGAGGAATACTGGGAAACAGAGGGAAATTGAGAGGATTTGAAAGAGAAAAACGAGTGAAAAAAAGGAAAAAGAGAGAAGAAGAATTGAGAGAACCCGAAACCCAAACCCGTGGAAATTCGAAATATCCGAACTTCGAATTTGAAATTGTAGACCTTTATTCGTGAAATTGAATTCCGTTTTTGTTCTCTAGGATCAGTATGAATAGAACTAACCAAAACTTGAAGGGACTCGACTGAGAATTTACCTAGAACGGACCCTACGACATCTTCGAAATTTCGAGGTTGAGTTGGATTCCTTCGAGGTAAGAATTCGTGAAATTGAAATCATGGAACCTTAATTAGGGTTATAACGATGCTATTAGATGAAATAATTATGGAAATTGGTGCAGAATTGGGCAGGATTGAACCGGGTCAAGCCGCCGGTCGATTACCCATTATGCAAGAAAACGGGCGAGAACGATGAATAGTAACTAAGGTAATGTAGCGTGGGGTTCACGCGTAGCCGCTTGCGGTGGCACGTGGACCCCGATTTTCGAGGTGTGGTCAACATGAGTTTTGATCCTTTTGATGTACCGAATATTTTGGCACAGGTTTCGAATCGATCGGATACTGTTTTGATATAGTTTCGAGGGTCCGAAGTGTTATATCACGTTTTTATTACATATTTAAATCATGGAAAATTAGGGGATTGTATTGTGAAGTTATTTGAAATGTTAGTGACCCTTAGTGGTGATTTTTAACAGGATTCGTGATTTCTAGAATTTACGAAAAAATGTGCAGCTTGGAATAGAGCATCTTGGATGATGTGTGAGTGGACTTTTGTTTTATAAACTTATATGCATGTATAGTTAAATGTTTTACATGATCGATTGCATGAGTTGAGTTGCAATGATTGCATGATGATTCCATATGATTATTTGGTTGATTTTATGGAGTATTTAATCTGTTTTCGGGCACGTTTTACGAGGATGGTTAAAATGATGCTTTGGGCATAGGCTCGGGGTTTAAAAGTGGTTTTGACTTGGTTTTTAGTAAAAGTTTGGTTGAAACTAATGATTTGGGTGTAGGCTCGGTTTGATGATGATATTTGGTTTAGGATTGGAGTTAGACATGTGTTGTTTTTGATGATGTGATGGACTGTGTTTGTGATTGTGGACACTGGTACGTGTCTGGATGATGTGAGTGTAGTTCCTAGACGTGCCGGGATGTTGTGATAGTGCAGTTCCCGAGTACATGTACGTCTAGATGTGCGTGTGCAGTTCCCGGACATGGTTTGGATGTGCAGTTCTCGAACATAACTCGAATGTTGCGTGAGTGTAGTTCCCGAGTGAGCCTACGCATAGTGCCTTTGTGATGTTGTAATTGTCTGTGCACTTGTGAGTAGTGCTGTTTGATTATTGTGCTTGATATTTGGGTACTGGTGACTAGTACCATTGTCGATAGTCTTTGTGACTAGTTTGATGATTTTCATGTGATTTGGCTTGAGAGCCAGTTGTTCATATGTTTTACTCTATGCATGCATGTTTTATAACTGGAAGGTAAAGTGATTCTTTTTGAAATTTATTTTCAAACGATATTATTTTTGTCCACTCACACCTTTTATGTTTTTTATGACCCTACAAGCCATGGCACGAAGTTCGAGGCTGATCGAGAGGCGGAGGCATGAGCAGAAATCAGTATAGTCATACCTTGTTTGATAGGTGCTGAGGGTGTTTTTATAACTTCAGTTGACTTGTCAGATGGGAGTATGACCAGGCACGGTTATCAAAGTCCAGTTAGGACGGTCCTGTCATATCGTGTCTACTTAATTATGGACAAAGTCTAGAATGGAAATGTATTGTGAGAAACTAGTCATGTAAGTTCAAAGTTCTTGTGGTCATTTATGATCTTGAGGGTAATTTGTGACAACGTGGAGACATGAAGAATAAAGGAAACTTCTAAGTAAATCAAGGGAATGATGAATGGGATTATGAATATGAGATAACTAAAGGTTTAATATGGATAATTTGAGCCTTAATTAATGGTGATATTTTGGTTTAATATTTTAGGATTGTCCTTACTCCTACTTGACCATACGAATGTGACAATATGATGTTATTTATGTACGAGGATATGTGTTACACTAAAAATATGATCTTGGTGACTAATGGAGTTTATGTGAATAGCTAAGGTTAAGACAAAAGAATTAACTCTACATGGGCAACCTAATGTTTTGTACTTAGGCTAAGAACATGAGCAAATATTATATGTTGTCATTATGTGGTTATCGTAGATTGGTTGTGCTAGGAAATTCCACTCCTTGACAGGGTAAGGGGGTTGATTGTGGGCGGTGCCCTCTAGGAGGTGGAATTTGTTTGGTTAATGCAAATAGAGAAATGAAGAATCCCTGAACTGACATAAATTGTCAGACGGAAGTAGAATCGGTCCGGTTTTCACGGATTTTTGGGACGGGTCTTGTCAGACAGTTTAGGCATAATAACAAATTTGTAGTATATGTAGACTATACAGATTCATCGTCACATTCCCAAACAAACATCTTAAATTTCCTTCATTCCAACATTCACAATCTGTAGAATCAAACTTTCAAATATTTCAGCCAAATTTTCTTGAAACATTTCATCAAAATATAAAAGACACAAGAACATTAGAACTGAAACCAACAAAACACAATAACATTTGAGATCTTTAAAACCAACAACACACAGCAACAATTACCAAATTTACTTCGAACATTTCAACCAAAATACAAAAAACACAGAAACATTATAAATGAAACTAACAAAACACAACTACTATGATGTGCTTATGTATGGAAGAGCATATGATAGATTTAAAAAAATTAATAAAATTAATATATTCATTAACAACTGTTTAATTTTTATCCTGTCAAAATCAAATTGTTGAATAAATAGATGCTCGAAGCTGTTCGATTAATAATTTCAACGAATTTATATCTATCCATGTACCCATCTTTGCATAGAAGAATGTGATTATATCCATGAGGGGAGATGCATTCATGGATGAAAATATCGGAAATTTTGGAAAATCCGGCCAGCGACACATAAGGAAGGGGCGAAGGAAATTGACCGAAATATCGAAGAATTTTCTTATTTTGAGCACACGGACTCCTTTCTGGGATCAAAACGACGAAGATGGACTATTGATTTGTGAAAATTGGACATAAAACAAAGTTATTTGAGTCGGGTCATGCCGTTGGGTTGAAAAAACCCGAGTTGTAGAACCGCTGGAGGAAGAAGATGATTGTTAGCTTTTATAGTTAACTTAGATATTATACGTTGATTAAGTTTTCAACTAATCTTGCTAGCCGAGTTGGCTTTGGGACTTCTGGGATTTATTTCTTCCTGGGGGGTCTGGTGTTCGACCCCCCTCGTGACAATTGTAGATAAATTTTTTTAATCTTTTTTTTTTCAATTTTTCAACAAACTTTGGCTTTTTTTTTTCTTTTTCCTTTTTCATTTTTTCCCAATTTTAAATATATCCATTCATTCCAAATTTTGATCGAAATTTGACCCTATTTCTTCATCTTTTTTCCAATTTCAAGTATATTTAGACTTATTTTATCATTTTTCCTCCATTGAAATTTTTTTATGCTTATTGTTATGTTTTTAACTATATTAACATTCAATTATAGTAATTCACTTCAATTTATATTTATATTTAAGATTTTATATTATTAGTCATCTTCAGAATCATATTACATTATATTATTCATCATATATTTATTATATCAAAGTCATTTTATAATTTCATTAGTCATATATAATCATTATTGGGTACTTAAGTTTTTCCCAAAATTTCATTAAAATTTTCTAACTTTTAAATTAAATTTTCTTCATTTTTGTTGACCGTAAACGATATCGATATTTAGAGCAAGATATCCGTAAATTTGACTAGCGATATATCCGTCGATATCGATATTTCAATCCTTGGATGCACTAGATATTCTAGTGCTGGAAATTCTAGCAATTTAATAGATTTATATGAAATATTAAAAAAAGAAACATATGTTACAGTTTTGTAACATTAATTCATTGATAATGTGGTTAAAAATAAAAGTAGGGTTGGGCATATGGAACCAAAATACCAAAATTGTACCGTTTCAATCAAACCATACCAAAAAAATTGAATAATAAAACTACGATACCAAAACTGTACCGATATAGTTCGGTACAGTTTCGGTATCGATGATTTGAAAAATCGTCCTGTACCGAATTATAATTTTTAATAATTAAATTTATTTTTTATTGGTTGATTGGGCAATCCTATATATAGAATTGATCATAACTAATAGAAACCGAAACACTCAAAAGTTAAAACTCAAAATGAGGGTTGCGGCTTGGATGTATTGTTTTGAAACTTAGATCTAAAACCAAAACCAACACCAAAAAAAAAAAATATCTTCCTCACCTTCTCTTTGTTGTTCGGCAACCGCTACTCTACTTTCTTACTCGCTGCTCACTCTCCACTCTCTAGTTTCCTCTAATCACTCTACTTCCTCCTTATAACTTTTAATTGATCTAGTCTTAAATCTAAATCTCTCTTGAAATCAGTAATATGAGTGAATTGCTCTAGCATTGTGCATGGAGAATCGCATTTCAGTAGTCTTCTTAGTTGATAATTATAGGCTTGTACTTAGCTATTGTAAACTTGGGGTTTATTAAGAGAACGAAAGTAGGGTGGAGGTTTTCTATAGTTGTAAATTTTGAAGGAAAATAAAACTCACAAAGGCAACTGTTCAAAATGGCGGCCTCCAAATCCGTCTAGGCGGCGTCTAGGCGCTCGAAGGTAAGAAACCGCCCCGCATAATTGCTAAGCGCCTAGGTGGATTTGCGTATACATCTTTATATATATAGTTATTTAAATTCTTATATATATATATATATATATATATTTAGTTATATAAGTTATTTTATTTATTAAATACTTAGTTAATAATACAAGCATTAATTAAAACAAAGATAATAAATTTAAAAAATAAAATATTGTATAATAAAAAACTTACATTTTCAACATTTATGATTCCTAATTCAATTTATTTATTTAGATAATTAATTTTTGTTCTAAAATTATTTGATAGTATTCATTATATTATTAATTTGTTGAATTTTGTATTTAAAATAAAAACTTACTAGGCCCCTATTGACCGCCCTATGAGAGCCTAGCGCTGTTTTGAACATTGATCATGCCTCTTATATTACTTAAGGGTCTGTTTAGCTAAAAAAAAAAATTTAATAAGAATTTATCAAGTGATGGAATTTAAATTATTAGAAATTAGTTTTCCAAAATTTCTAGACTTTCATGTTTTTTTTTTTGGAAAATATAAAGTCTCATGTTTGGATAATATAAAAATACAATGGCATTTAAACATAAAATTTAATGTATATACATAATTGTAGCTATAAAGATGGAATTTGAGAAATGACATCACTTTATATAGAATTTAAATTGGGGATTTGGGGCATCCAAATTCTTTGTTTCTATGTTTTTGGAATTTGTAAATTCCAATTTTTATTATCCAAATAAAGGAATTGGTACGTAAGAATTTTAAAATTCTGATTTTTTATCAAATCTCTTGTTATTTTCTTCTATCCTATTTTTGTCTAACATAAAAGTTTGAGGTTGTCTCCTCTCTATATAACACAGTCAAATCCTCAATTACTCTTTTTCTTGCCAAATTTGTATATTTGGATTGTATGTTCAACGTTGCTTGATTTGATGATAGTTTGGTAGATTTAATGATTTATGTAACGACCCGTCCCGAGAGCCAGGATTAGCAAAGTCATTAGTAACAGATTAGTGAGTTTAATCGGTGTTTCGTTGGTTACTTTAGGCTCGTTAGCGTAGAATGACGATTTTGCTCGTAGGTTGGGCAAAAAGTTGACTTTGAGTTCGAGCGGTCAATTGGGCATTGACCGATGATCGTGACATAGTACGGGACGTCACGAGTCCATAGACAGGTGGCACGCCCGATTCCGACATCCGAGGAGGAAGTTATGATGTTCGGAAGGTTGAGGGCACTTTCGTAATTTGGGTAAACGAAGGGGGAAAAGTTGACATGTCATTTGCACGTAGACCGATGACCGTTAGGTAGATCTCGTCGTCCCGAGTTCAACAACCGGCGGCATGCCTTCATCGGACATTGGACGGTTAAGATACGGGTCTAGAACGGTGAGGGGCAAAATGGTAATTTGGACTTACAAGTAGGGGCATTTTGGTCTTTTGCACATTGGAAATTGTGCAATATGATGAGGACAAGTGTGCAGTGCTAATTGGGATATTTTGGATTGGGACCACATGATTGTGACATGTGGCATAGGTCTAGTGGGTTCTAGGCGTGTGCACGGTTCCAATTATTTGGGCTGCGTAGTCATGCATTCGAGAGAAAACAGAGTGAGGTTTGAGAGTGAAATCTATTAGTTGCTAGGTGAGAGTGTGAGTTTTGTTGATCCAGTGAGTGAGAGCAGTGAGAGAGAGGGAGACTAGTGAGTGTGTGGGTTGCACTGAAGTGAGTTCGGGTGTGTGAGAGGTGAGAGTTCTCAGAAAAACATAGAGGGGTATTGGCGGTGGTGCTGTCGTGTAATTAATCAATCGAGGCTGGTGGTGGTGTCCAGAGGACGGAGGAGGACTAGAGGAGTCGAGTGGGCACGACGGAGCTCACGACGACGGCCTGAGCACAGGTAATTCCACACTTTCCTTAAAATGCTCTGTTTTCCATTTTAGGTTCAGATGTTGAGTCGTGAAGTTTGGGGTCGAGTCGAGGGGTTTTGACAGGACCCATCCCAATCCCCCCGGGATTACCGTGGAATGTGCCCTGCTCCCGTCCAACAAGGGGTGTCAGACAAGGGATAACCAAGAGCGACTGCCCAACGGGGCATCCAGAGTGCGCAAGGATCGATGGAGGAGGTTTGCAATGTCCCAGTCTCTGCTGCAATCGCATCCGTGATCAACCTGAAGGGAATTAAAACCAAAAGCTGTGAGTGGACAAAACCAATAAGTTCATCAAATACATTTATAAGACATTTATGCCCTCCAATAAAAACGTATGCATGCCACCAAAACCAGTAACCAAAACGTTTGCTCAACCGAGCCATTAGGGCCTTAGCCCAAAAACCGTTAACCAAAAACCAAGTGTGGGAACTCAGCCCAAAACAGTGGAATACCACCACCATACATATACGACCATGTGGGTCACCACCCACGACCATAAATGAACATCAATTCATTAAAATCACACAATCATAAATCCACCCGGAAAGCCATTTCATTAATTCGTATTTTACCATTACCATCACCAGCATCCTTGATGCTAGACGTCAGATCCAATCCTACCATCCCATCAACGTGGGTTCCACCACTAGGTCATCGGCCAACTCCGATGAACCAACATCCCTCACACTAGAAACCACCACAAGGGTTCACATTTTAGACCATTACTCACATGAGGTTCCCCGAACCTGGCTGCACCTAGCAGCACAACAATCCAATATCACATGACCGAACCGACGGTCCCACAATACCAGTTCACCACAATCAACCCCACTTGGGTTGAATCACATTAATGCACGGCGTATCGGGCCAATCACACTCCATCCACTATCCAAACCCAAAAACTATCTTTCAGGTTGATAACGAATTGCAGCCCAAAGAGACATCACACCCTCGACCTGCGCGCACAAATAGAGCAACCATGCTCTGATACCAAGTTGACAGGACCCATCCCAATCCCCCCCGGGATTACCGTGGAATGTGCCCTGCTCCCGTCCAACAAGGGGTGTCAGACAAGGGATAACCAAGAGCCACTGCCCAACAGGGCATCCAGAATGCGCAAGGATCGATGGAGGAGGTTTGCAATGTCCCAGTCTCTGCTGCAATCGCATCCGTGATCAACCTGAAGGGCATTAAAACCAAAAGCTGTGAGTGGACAAAACCAATAAGTTCATCAAATACATTTATAAGACATTTATGCCCTCCAATAAAAACGTATGCATGCCACCAAAACCAGTAACCAAAACGTTTGCTCAACCGAGCCATTAGGGCCTTAGCCCAAAAACCGTTAACCAAAAACCAAGTGTGGGAACTCAGCCCAAAATAGTGGAATACCACCACCATACATATACGACCATGTGGGTCACCACCCACGACCATAAATGAACATCAATTCATTAAAATCACACAATCATAAATCCACCCGGAAAGCCATTTCATTAATTCGTATTTTACCATTACCATCACCAGCATCCTTGATGCTAGACGTCCCTGACGTCATGTCTCACGGTTTCATAAGCTACGCGTGCTGCCCGGGGTCTCTCCGGGTCCATATATCTGACATCCCTGATGTCTGACGTCCCAGACGTCAATCATAGCAATCCTGCTCCTGAGTCATCATACGGTCCGGCTGCTCCGTATGGTGACCCTTCACAGGCAATGCACCGTGACTTCCCCAGTGTCCCAGACATCTGGAGGAGACCATCATATATCCATGTGTACAGATGGTATATGGAAAAACAGTTTTATTAACTCATTTCACAACATCACAATGGGCCCTGCCCGAATTTTCCATAAAACAACACAATTCCATTTAGGGTCCCTGACCCGAAACCACATTTATTAAATATAGGGCCCCTGACCCGAAATCATCATTTTAATCCAACTGGGGCCCATGCCCGACTTTATGAACCACTGGGCCCACGGCCCGATTTATAAACCAACTGGGCCCGCAGCCCGATTACGTACTCAAATGGACTCCAAGTCCGAGATTTCCAAAACAAGTGGGCCTCAAGCCCGAATTCATCTTTCCAATATAAAAACCATTTTATCATATTATTTATTTAACCACAAGCACGCAAAATCACAAATAAACCGTTAATCCCGATATACGTGAAATACGGAAAACACCTCGAAATACGTGTAACATACCCGAAATCAATGCTCACAAATACCATCATAGAAATCATGTATATAAACCATATAACACATTTAAGCATGCATAGGATTTATAAAACCAAAGTCCACTCACAGACCGTTTTAACGGTATGCCTCGATACGCGTGCCACCGGCCCTCCCGGGCCACACCACTATCACCGGGACTCCCAATCCTGTCCAAATCGCATTAGAGGGTCACTAACCTCATCATTAACCTCCTATCAAAGTCCCGTAATTTTCCCGAATTTTTACTTATTTTGAAACTTAATTTAAAACCTTCGGACATCCCGAACACTATCGAGACGGTGTCCGATCGACACGAAACCAATTCCAAAATGTTCGTTACATTAAATAGATTAAAAGTCATGTTGACCTCACCTCGAGATTCGTGCCCACGCGCCGTCACGCGCCGCCGTGAGTGGCTGCGCGTGAAACTCACGCGCCGTGAACAGTGTCACCGTTCAAACCCGTTTCTCTGATAAACGGGTCACCGTGACCCGCGGCCCAACCCGACTGGTTCTCAGTCAATTCTCAACCATTCTCAGTTCCGTTTGTTCCTACAAGATCGTCCAAGTTAGACTAAGGGTTCTGTGGGATTAAAAACTAGAAAACACGTCTAGATCGTACCTCCATGATCGAGAAGCTCACGGCCAAAACTCCACCGTCGACTGCTCCCAGCTCCGACCACCATTCCCTTCGAAAACGATCCCTACAGACTCGTTTCAACCCCTAGATCATCATCCTGGTCACTAGATCGATCGAAGTACGTTAAAACCCAACCTGCCATTTTTACCCGAAAACAGACTCACGGGTTCGAGGCTTACCTCGCCGCCGTGGCTCCCGCCGTGGCCACCAGCACGCCTAGTTCGACTCCAGGAACATCATTCACCTCTCCAAAACGATCAAACACCATCCCACAACGATTTCCAATTTCTGAGTTTCGGACCTCCCCTGTTTTTCCTCTCCGCCGCCAGCCTCGCCGTCTCCCGTCGTCTCCTGTCATCTCCCGTCATCTCTCAAGCCTCACCGTGCAGCTAATCTTTCACACACACCAACACAGAGGAGATTGGTGAGGTAGTTTGGACGTTTGGATGTTTTGGGCCGATTTGGTTCCTCTCGGGTCTGGCGGGTTTGTGGGCTGCGCCGCCGCCCGTGGTGGTTGTTGCCGGCATCTGGGGGTGGCTGGTGATTACCTGGTGCCGTCTGGTGTGTGAGGCTGGGCTGTGAGGTGATGATGTGCATGATCAAGGAAGGAAACCGTGCTCACGGTTTTGAGGGAGAATGAAAATGGGTGTGTGAGTTGTCTGATCAAATACAAGGGAAGGAAATGAATCAACGGCCCAGATTCAATCTCAGTTTAAAATGAAGGGTGAGGATTCCATGAGAGGAAATGATTACCTACACCAATGGCCAACAAGAACCCCTAATTTAGGGAATGTAAGGGATGGTGACACGTGGCATATATCCAAGGGTCCAGATTCGTTTTGATTAAAGTAATCAGATATTATTATTATATTATTATTTTAGTCCGAGTCTCGGTTAATCGAGTTTACTTCCGTGACCATAACTTCGTCGTCGAATCTCCGATTTCGGCATGCCGCCTGTCGTTGGATTCGTATTGACGATACCTACGTAACGGTCCTTGGCCCTCGTCCATCGGACCTCCCGGTCAAAAAGTCAACATTTGGCCCCTAACATGCCAAATTTCCAAAATACCCCTCAACTTCCGAACACCATAACTTTCTCTACGAATGTCGAAATCGAACGTGCCACCTGTCTATGAACTCGTGACGTCCCGAGCTACGTCACGGTCATCGGTCAAAGTCCATTTGATTGCCCGAACAAAAAGTCAACATTTTGCCCACGACCAGGGGTAAAACGGTCATTTCGCACAATTTGTCCGATTCCGCCCTACTAACCACCGTTCAACCTCACTAATCAAGATTAGTCACTAAACTAATCCCGGAATTCGGGACGGGTCGTTACAGGTTTGGTGAGTGCTAGTCGACTTAGTGAGTTCTTAGGGAGCTTCTAGTTGTGAAGCACTGTTGACTCTGGGGTGTTTTAATTCTCCTACGTCTGACAATGTAATTTGTGGTTTTCGTGAGGTTGTTTCGGTCTTTCGTTTTTGGGTTGTCAGACGAGAGCAGGGTTTAATCCCTAATCCTGGGAGATTAGGAGTGGGCCCTGACAATTTATCATTTAGATTATATGTTGATTGAGTTTGTTAATGTGTTATATGTTGATTGAGTTTGTTAATGTGTTAATGACTTAATGATATTGTTATTCGAATCGAATTATATATATATATATATATATATATATATATATATATGAAAGGCAGATTGGTCGAGAAGAGGGTTGAAAATAATTTTCATATTTCTATAAAACTTTGGCTCAAAATCGAAATCATACTGAAGTTAATTGATACGGTACGATCTGAATTTCACTTTCAAAATGTGAAATATCGAATCATACCAAACCGTACTGAACCGGTTAAAATTAAATAGTATAATTCTGGTATCTATCAATTTTATACCATACTGAACGTGCCCAACCTTAAATAAAATGCCCAAAGAACCGCAAACGGGTCGGGTGTTTGCTACAAAAATCTGACACATAACTACAGAAGGAAGAGGAACGTATTCGTATCTCCACCTTCATCCTCCAGACAAGTGATGAAGGAAACAGTGAAAAATATTCTTTACGTAACCCCACCCCATATCCATCCAATCGCATCACATGAATCGCTACATTAAGTTTTAATGCATTCACACGCATTTTAGTACTTCTTAATTATTTACATTATCTAACGATGCAAAATATGACAAATTAAACTTCTACTCAATGTTGTGATTTAGATTAAACAATATTTTTTTAATCTAAATAAAATTGAAAAAAAAAACATGAAAATACAAAACTTATCAGCCATAAACACTTCAACTCTGACAGCCATAAACAATTCAAAACTTCAAATTTACTTTCTCCTTGAAATCCCTATAAATTCAATAAATAGCGAATAGATAAATTAACTTGAAGAACATGTCTTCCTATTAGCAGGTGGCATGATATTTACCTAAGATTTTTTAACTACAAATAATCCAATAATCTGTTGGTGAAAGTAGAGAGAGCTTTGGTGATTGGGAGAGACTTCTGGTTGTGGGGTTGAAGGTTGAGAATGGTAAGCCTGGTATTAGGAGCCGGTGAGTCAAGGGTGGTTGGCGGATTTGGATTGTAATTGGAAGATTGGTTTTTTATTTGTATTTATATTTATATTTTTCTCTATTTTTATTTATTTTTGTAATTTATAATTGCATTTTGTTAAAAGGGTGTTAAGTAGGAACGTGATATGGCTTATTTTAAATCATTGGATCCTTAATCATTGGATTAAAAGGATGGTCGAAAGTTAGTGGAGTGCACATAAATGAACAATAAGCAAATGTAAAGACTCGCGCTCCTTCGAGTTTTTTCATTGCTTTCAAATGACTTGTTTCTTCTTTTTTGTAATAAAATAAATGACATTACTACATTTTTTGCAAACATTATATTACTGTTATATTTGTTTTCATTGTAAATGAGAAATTTCATAATTGATTTTTTTATAGATTACAATTATATTTTACTCTACTAAATAAATTAGGCTACGTTTTGAAAGTGATTTTACAACACTTTTCCCAAATTTCCCTCGAAATCCATAAAAGACCCTGCTTTCGTTCGACAATTACTGACACTTCAAGTTGTTACTTAAACTACCCTTACAATTAGTGACACTATACGAAAATTCTATCGTAAAACATGTCGAGTAATCTTAGTTGACTGTCAATCAACTTTTAGACGAATGATGTAATACTGATCGGAACTGTTTTTGAGAGCTACCTCGACATGTTTTACGATAGAATTTTCGTAAGTACATGCTCACAAGTGTTTTGATCCCGACTAACTCCCCTTGATCCTGACTAAGTCCCTGTGAGTCGCCAGAACCCTTCGGCTATCATATCAACCATTTCCTGAATATGATAATTTACCCAAGTTTATGTTTCTCCTAAACTTAACTAGAAGTCCATATGTCTCAATGATTTGATCCAAATCAATACTCAATACGTGATTAAGCTAGACTCACTAACTCCATCCTAAACCATAATCCAATATCCTGGCTCTTCCCGAGCCATTACTCATATCATTTCTTCGGGACCCAACCTATTCCATAATCCCAACTCGAAATCCCAAATACCAATTATTATCTGGGTCTAAGTCCCAACTATAAAACCTCGGCCGAATCCAAATCCATAATTCGGATTTCCATGAAGCCACCATTCCGATCTAAATCCAAATTCTTCCTTATTGACATGCATAACGAATAGCAAAAATACAAACCCGGCCTAAGCTAGACAATTTTCAAATCATTAGCCCTAGCTAATAATTATCTCCTAATCATAGTCCATAACCTACAACTAATGACCATCCAATTAAGCATAATCTTCTTTAATTCTAAGATACATAATTACTAGACCATTTGACCAGTCCAATACCAAGTTATTTGATCCCCACAACCTTCGATGTCCACCATTCAACTCAAATATGATCCTTCACATTACTAAATGGCAATAAGAAACTCAAATTCAAACCCTTAAATCCTGGGAATAAACACTTCCTCTAAATGTGTATAAAGTTAGTTTGGACATCTAAAATAGCCCCTAAACGATCTTCGATTGACTCGAAATCTAAGCCAAATTTTTAGAAATGTCGAAAACATCGCAATACGTGTCGTTGTGGGCTAGGGATTGCCGCACGCACTGCCATGCACTGACAGAAGTTCGGCAGCCTTCCCCCGCAACCCTGATGGAATATTCTAACGGTGGTAGAATATTATGTCCTTTACTGAATATTTGAAAATAACAGAATATTTTGTCGCTAGTGGAATATTTCGTCGTTGGACCTCCATAACCATCCAACCTGCAAACTTTTGTATCTCCTTTATTTCTCAATCAAATTCGACGTTTTAATATTGAAAATCTATCTCGTCGAGCCAAATAATTTAAATATGAATCCAAACTAAGAACTCATACCTCTAAAGGCCGAAAATCAAGCTATAAATTTTGTTCAGACTTCCTAGCATCACCCCTAGCCATGGGCATATCGTCCCAAAATACCGAAACTGTCTCGTCCCGTATCATACCCAACCGAAAAAAAATTGAATAGTAAATCGAATGGATGATTGCTACGTTACCGATTACCATACCGGTTTCAATCGGTACGAGATCAGCTTTGGTGTTGGGAAATACCACCCCGTACCGAAATCGAACCAGTTTGATATATTTTAATTGATTAAAAAATTAAATTAAATATAAAAATAATAAAAATAAAAACCCTAACCCAAAAAAGAAGGAACATATTTTGTCCTTATTGCTTACTGAGTTATTGTTGTCTCACACCCTCACTCTTCTACTTCTACCCTTCTTCTCCAATAGAAAAAAACCTAGCCCCCTACAACCTATCAACCACAACCCAACTGCGAGCCTGCAACTTCGACCTTCGCCAATCACCTTCGACCTTCGACCTTCACCGATCGCCTACTACTTCGACCTTCGTCGATCGCCTGCTACTTCGAACATCGGCCTTCACATGCGACATCGACCTTCGGCCTTCGCCGATCGACTTTGATGTAACGACCCGTCCCGAGAGCCAGGATTAATAAAGTGATTAGTAACAGATTAGTGAGCCTAATCGGTGTTTAGATGGTTATTGTTGGCCCGTTAGTGTAGAATGATGATTTTGCCCCTAGTTTGGGCAAAATGTTGACTTTACGTTCGGGTGGTCAATTGGATATTGACCGGTGACCTTGATGTAGTTCGGGACGTCACGAATTGGTAGACAGGTGGCACGTCCGATTCTGACATCCGAGGAGGAAGTTATGATGTTCAGAAGGTTGAGGGCACTTTCGTAATTTGGTTAAAATAGGGGGAAAAGTTGACTTTTCGTACAATCGGGTTTTTACACGTAGACCGAGGACCGTTAGATAGGTCTCGACGTCCTGAGTACAACAATAAGCGACATGCTTTCATCGGACATTGGACGGGCAAGATACGGGTCTAGAACGACGAAGCGCAAAATGGTAATTTTATTTCACAAGGGCATTTTGTTCTTTTGGTGCATTGGGATTTGGGCCAATCAGATAAGGCCAAGTGGTTTTGTGTAATTGGATATTTATGTTTGGGACCAGAGAGAATTGGACACGTGGGTTGACACTAGAGGCTTCTAGGAAGGCTTAGTGTGTACACGGTCACAAATTGTCCAATTTTTACCGTGCATTTGGGTTTGAAGAACAGAAACAGGGAGAGGAAATTGTGAGGATTCTTGATCGATTCTGAGAGTGTGTGAGGTTTAGTGACTTGGTGAGAGTGAGCAGGGAAAAGAGAGAAGCTGGTGAGGGGATTGGGAGTGGAAATCGTGCAAAGAACAACGAGGGTGCGAGGTTTGAATTTTCTGGGAAACAGAGAGGTGTCGAGGGAGCTGGTGGTGGTTGTGCCGTGTCTCGATCCAATCAAGGCTGTGAGGAAGCTAGGACGGCTGAGGGAGGCCCAGTGGACACAGAGGTGCACGGCGGTGCGAACGGCGGAGGTAAAATCGACGGTAAGCCCAATCTCCCCTGTTTTTCCCGTTTTGTTCAATTCAAAAGTCGTGGATTTTGAGGCTGAGTCGATGGTTTCTGTGAGTTGTGTGAGACTCAGTAGGTCCCTAGGAGTCGATTAAGGTCGACACCGTGACGGGGGAGTACACGGGTGGCCGGGAGGAAGAACAGAGTTTTGGGAGGTTACGGGTTCGAGTTAGGGAGGTGTGTTTTAGGTCGTGATGTCGAGTTTTTAAGGTTGGATTGAATTTCTTAGGATAGGACGAAGCTAGGGGAGGAAAACGGACGGCGGACGGCGGAGAACCGGCCAAGCCGGTTCAGAACAGTACACGGGTCGAGAGGTTGAAGATGAACAGTGACTGTGCAGGCGCGTGGAGGCCTGTGCGGCGGTTTCTGGGGAAACTGTCAACTAGGTTTTTGGTCTAAATGTTATAACGGATCTTTTGGGATAGGTTTCGGATTAATCGGCCGTCGTTTGAGGTTAGTTCGACAAGGTTGAAGGTTTAGGGTCTCGGTTCGTTATGTTTAGAAGTTCGGGAAAATTGGGGAAAAATTAGAAGAATATTAGTGGACGTGTTAGTGACTTATTTTGGTGACTGTTGACAGGATCGGGAATCCCCGAGGAGGCTGAGGAACGTACGGGACGTACGGGACGCGAGTGACGTACCCGGTATCTGTGAGTGGACCCCTTCTCTATAACTGAGCATTCATAACTGCTTTTAATTACTTGTTTTACGGTTTTATATGTACTTGATGTTTACTGAATATGCTATAACTGTTTTACTTAATTGCACGTTTTTCGAGAAAGTATGGTTTTCAGCACGTTTTACGAGAAATGTTTGATTTCTGATTATGATGCTATGGTTTTGGGATTTCAAACGATAAGTGATTTTCAATGATTATAAGTGGATTTTGATACATGATTTGATGATCAAGGTTTCAGTTTTAGAATCGGATTTCGGAAAGCGGAATATGATTTTAAAGTTGAAACGTGGAATTCCAGATTTGGATTCGGAATGACGGTTCTGGATGCCGGAAGGGCTTCGGACCAGTGATTTTGGATTCAAGTTTGGATATGGATTTCGAATTGGTTTTTAATGGTTTTGGATTGGATTTGCTGGATCTGATTATTGGGTTTAAAGACCCGGATATTGTGATTGACGGGGGACTGGCCCGGATTGGGTTTAAAGACCCTGATTGAGTTTAAAGACTCGGATATATTGATATTTCCCCCGTAGGCCTGTTGAGTTTAAAGACTCGGATATTATTGAGGCCTGGATTGAGTTTAAAGACTCGGGAGTTTAAAGACTCGGATAGGTCCAGTAGGTTTGATCGGATTGCTTGGTATTTATGCTTTATGATGTGGTTTTATGATGTTTCTGACATGATTTCTATAACTGGTTTTATGATGATTCTGCAATTATTTTTATGACGAACCTTATGTGATTTATGACTGCTTTCAACTAATGGGTTATGCATGTATGTTTTCAAAACGGAGGGCTAAAACCCTGGTTTGCTTATGAAATGGTTTTTGGAAACTATTATTTTTATTTATGGTCCACTCACACTTTTCTGTTTTTAATTGCCCTCCAGGTCGTGGAGCTAGCGCGGGGGTTGACGTTGAGGCAGCGTCGGAGGCATAGAATACTCGAGAGTGACCCCGGAGTGATTTAAGTTTTCCGTTGTGCATTTATTCTGTATATCGGCTTGTTTTCCTTAAGTTGGTACTATGCTCTGTATAACTGCTGACTCTGGGATGTTTTAAATTCTCCTGCGTTTGACAGTGTAATTGTGGTTTTCGTGAGGTTGTTTCGGTCTTTCGTTTTTGGGTTGTCAGACGGGAGCAGGGTTTAGTCCCTAATCTTGGGGGATTAGGGGTGAGCCTTGACATTTGACCTTTGACCTTCGCCGATCTCCTGCGACTTCGACCTTCACTGATCGCCTACGACTTTGACCTTCGGCCTTTGCCGATCGACTCGCCTTCACTGATCAACTTCGACCTTCGGCCTTTACCGATCGCCTTAGACCTTCGACCTTCGTCGATCGCCTTAGACCTTCGACCTTCGCCTAAACCCTTCTTTCTCGTCGATCGCCATCGACCTTTGCTTCTTGATGGTTGATATAAGTGATTGCTTCTGAATTCTGATATGTGGTTTATGTTGAAATAGTTTTTCAAATTATCATTCAAAATTGAAAAGAAATTTAGCTACTGGATTATTGGTGGGATCATGAATCCATGATTATGAAATTTCATCATAGGAATTAGATAAATATTAGAAAGAAAGAGTAACTATATAAATTTCATTAGGTATGGTCACATCCTATAGAATTTAGGCGGAAGAGGTTTGAAAGGAAGGGGAAAGATAAGGGTTCATGTACTTGCCATTTGGGACAGGGAGGAGGGGGTGTCCCGGTGAAGGATTGGCGAATCGGAGGGTGGGATTGGCCTTAGGATCTCCGATTTAGCGTTTTGAATGGGAGAGAATTGGCAAGGAAATGATAGACATGAGTGAAGGGCCTGGACTCACCATGCCTGGACTCACTGTGTCTTTGGTTTAGATTCAATAATTCATAAAGTTTCAACACCTCTTTTATGTGTCGAGGTTGTGTGTGTGCATGGGTCCATTTCTTTGCATCAAAATTTTGTTGATTTGATGATATTCTGCAACTTGTGTATTTTGATGGTATTAATTCGCATGTTTAAGATCATCATCTTCCAACCACAAAACACATATTGGGGACTCTTATCCAATTGAAATAACTGTGGTTGCAAATTCCTCTTAATTAAACTTTCTGTTATTTGTAGCTGTGAAATTGTGATTACTTCTTTTTCCTATCATACAGAACCTTGCTAGAGTGTATGGATATTGCACAGGTTGTTGTAGCCTCAACCTATAACCAAGCATAATGTATTAAACTTAACCTCATCCTTTGTGATTATGACTGAATGGAATTATGAAATAATTAAGTGGATTAAAGCCATCCCTGATAGTCATCTTTTGCGGATATGATTGAATTGGATTATAAAATAAGCAGATTAAAGTCGTCCCTGATATGAAGCATGTGGAGTTGCCCCTATACATGGCCTAAAATATATATAAGAAAATTCACTCAGATACGATATAAATTTGTGTAAAGATAAAATTTGTTGCAGTGAATTGGGTTATATTGGAGTGTTTCTTAATTTACTACCTGTGCCCTAGGTTTGACTCCTTTGATCGATGACTCTTATTGATATCACATTAAACAAGAGAGTAGGATAGGATTAAGTATCCAAAGTCTAGTATTAAAGTTTAATGATATTCTTTTTTATTGTATATAGTACGTAGGATGTCTTAAGTGTGCGATTTAATATTCGTAAAATGCGTGCGATAAAACACCCTTGCCTTTGTGAAACACTGCACAAAACCCAGTCTTCCTGCGATAAAACACCAAACAAAAACATTTCGCTTTAGTCGTCGTTTAATGATTATACCAAATACATTCATACATCACATCAACATGTCACGTAATTTTATTAAATACGTGTGTTATTCACCTAATAATTAGGTTTATGTTTTTATTATACATGTTACTTGGCATTTATAAAATTTTATTTACTGAATAATTACGTGAATTATTATCTCACATGCTCTTAATGAATTGTTCATGAATTGATTAATTTATGTTTCATATATATGCAGCCTTCAATCAAGTCCAAGAACGGGCAGCAACAACTTAGTGTTGGTCCGCAGCAAGTGCACCCTCGCCTTATCCTAGTGAAGCCCGAAGACTTGCTTATCCAGAATCTGAACTGCGAGAAGAAGATGATGAAGGAGAACATGTTCAGTGCACAACTAGGGAGCCCTTATCTGCAGATACAACAATGGATGGAGCCTCGTTAGAGGAATCTGTAAGTGAGCCTACAATCTCTATACCTTCAAGAGTAGGGAAGAAATATAGTCTTGTTTGGGATCATTATAAGATTTATGAAGTTAGGACATTAGAGAAACGATTAGATGATACAGGGAAAGATATAATGGTTGAAATAATAAACAAGATGGCTAAGTGTATTTATTGTCCCAAGCGTCTAGAGGGTAATTATGCTACAAATAGTAACAACAATGAGACTCGTGGAATGTTGAACCAAATTACTAACTTGTATAAATATTACCCTGCAAATCAATCAAAATCTCAGAAAATTCTAGCGTCTGATAAATCTCATCGAAATAAGATGGTTGCTATGGGGTTTATGCAGAGTGATTGTTTTTCTGCTTGTGTTGAGATGGTTGTCCTAGATGAGCTTCCATTCTCATTTGTAAAGTAGATGGGGTTTAGGAGGTTTTGTAGTGTTGGTTGTCCAATATTTAATGTTCCGAGTAGAAGATCCTTAGTAAGGCAGTTTTTGAAGACGCATGACAACATTAAAGAGGAATTAAAGAAAGATTTGTGTAACTATAGGGTATACCTTACAACTGATACATGGACCAGCCTACAAAACATCAATTATAGTTGTTAACTGCCCATTTTATTGATGGTGACTGGAATATGCACAAAAGAGTCTTGAACTTTTGTGTGATTCCTAATCACCACGGTGCAACCATAGATAGGCTTATAGAGTCTTGTTTACTGGAATGGAAAATAGAAAAAGTGTTAACTATTACTGTTGATAATGCTGCTGCAAATAAGACTGCTTTAGATTGGATTAGGTATGGATGAGTTCGTGAGACCGAGGAGAAGTTCGTAATGTTTTTAGTTTAGGTCGAAATTGCCTAAATTGAAAAAAATCCCCATATTGGTATATGGGTTTCTTCAACCATGAGAGAGAGAGAGGGGGGGGGGGGGGGGGGGGGGGGGGGGGATCTCCAAGAAAAAAGTGACTTTTGGACCCCTCATATATTAAGGGTAAAATCATCCTTTTCCATGTAAATTCTCAAATTAACTTAAATTTAGGGTCCGAATTGTTACAACTCACCCTACTTTAAGAAATATCATCCTAGAAATTTACTCAATGCAATCAACAAGTTTACCTTCTGCAACTTCTCGAGTTCCCTGGAGTTTCCTCACGTCCCCACTAACACAAATTAAACCTCTGATATAGTTCTCAACTGAAAATTTACAAGCTCATTGTAGATTGTCTCAAAATGACACAAAGAATCATAACTTAGATCATGTACATCTTGCAAATTTCCCCTTTTCCCTTCTCAAAAAAAAAAATAACCATAGGCAAGGACAATGTTTGTAAGGCATTTCAAATGTACCAGGTTGTCTACTAAATACAGTCAGCAAGAAATTGTCCTGAATATCTAAATTAAGCAAATATTCCACCATCTTGCAAATGATCTCATGGTTTGAAACTACACCTTGAATACCCCCTTGAAGGGCTTGAAATCATAAGAAAACTTGGGCATGACATATGATGAAAATATACCTTGCCATCCTCGTAGGGAAGTTCCGCCTCTACCTACATGGGAACAAGTCCTACTAAAGACTGCCGAAGGTACCTCGAAGAAATGGCTAGAAACAGAGAGGTTTACCCTGAGTACTACTCTCCACCTATACGAAGATACCTCAAAGATAGGCGGACCGAGCACATGATTGAAGATACCTCGAAGTCATATGTCAGCGATACTCACGCATGCCCAAAATACTTCAAGTCATGCAGGGGCATGATCAAAAACATCTCGAAGTCATGTATCACAATATACCAGTATGATCAAAGACACCTCGAAGCCACGTGTCAGAAATATACATGCATGACCGAAGATGCCTCAAAGTCATGCGGTCACATGACCGAATATACCACAAATTCGCTTGTAAGAAATATACACGCATGATCGAAGATGCCTCGAAGTTATGTGGTCACATGACCGAATATACCTTGAAGCCATGTGCCCAAAGTATCTCAACGAATACATGTCCAAAGATACCACAAAGTCATGCATTATAAATGAATACGCATGACCTAAGATACCTCGAAGTCATGCGGTCGGAAAAAACCATAAAATCTAGGATGGTAAACATGGTAAAAACCGTAGTAGAATCCAAAACCCAATTTAAAATATGTAGAACTGAGCCATGGCCCCAAATCCTTGAAAAACAAGATTAAACCCAAATCATAAAATTCAAAGTCATTTCAAATATGTGAAACTGGGTTATGCCCAAAATCATCTTAAAATCATTACTAGGAACTATAGTCAAAATTAGTCAAAAAATAACTAATAATCATTCAAAGTTTCTGAAAATTCGAATTAATAAAATTCTTATACATAGTGACTTTGAGCAAGAATTAAAAATCAAAATTCACTCAACCGGAACAATAGGGTTCCACTCGCCTGTAATCACCCTAGCTCCTAACCTCGGGCTCTCATTCTAGGCCAAACCTCAAGAGTACCTTTACTCCACAACCGTAATCATCGACGGACCTAACTAACCCTAGTTGTACCTGAATTTGGGTGTAGTCACGAAGTCATGCACACTCTATACTCTCTCCTCCTTTTCATCAGTACCAGAGCACTAATGAGGCATGTATTTTGGAGGCATCTTGCTGGAAAAAAAAAAACCACAAATAATCTACACATTAAGCGCATGTTCCGCATGAAGTTAAACCTAGAGCTCTGATACCAAGTTGATAAGACCCTTCCCAAATTTTCATCAAAACTCGTGAAAAACCCTTCTCCCGTCTGACAATTACTAACGTTTCAAGTTGTTACCTAAAATACCCTTACAATTGATGACATTCTACATAAATTCAATTGTAAACCAAGACGAGCATCCTTACTTCACTATCAATCAACTATCTCATGAAGGATGTAATATTGATACTAGAACTAATTTTGAGAGCTACCTCGGTATTTAAAACCTCAGTAACCGCACCTTTTAGGACAAAAACCATAACCAAAAAGTCTCACCCGTGCAAAAACCATAACTCGTTACTCCAGGTCACCACCCACTGGCCATGTTAACGAATATATGATCACCGTTGTTTCTTTCTAGACTAAGTTCCCTTGATAGTTGTGGTCAAATATCCCAGATGACCTAACCTGACAAGACCCGCCCCGATCCCCCGGGGACCACAAGGGGACGTGCCCATCTCCCGTCTGAAACCCGAACCAACATTCCAAATTTAACCTCAAAAGTTCAAATGCATAAATAACCAAATTAAAGTTATACATCAAATCCGAAATTTCAACAGATGTCAGACAAGGGATAAAGTCCAAAATTACAAGTTCCGAGCACGACTCTAAATTAATCCTGCGGGTCAACCAACCCAACAGGAGTTCAAGTACAGAGAAGTAGATCTATGCCTCAGCCTCAGGATCCTCCTCTACCTCAGTAGCACAGCCTGGAGGGGTTACCAAAACATTAAGGGTGAGTGGGCCGAAACTCTAAGTTTATAAAAACAGTTTAATAAGTAAAACATATAATTTTACCCCTCCGTTTTCCAAACATGCATGCATCAGCATTTAAAACCATAAATCATATAAAATGAACCATAAGGCATAATAATATAACCATAAACATAATCACAGCCACTGCACTATACACTCCAATCCTGACATCCCAGATGTCCGACGTCCCTGACGTCCAATAAAGTCACAGTCCCAAGGCTACGCGTGCTACTCGGGGTCTCAATCCCGAGTCCAATCCCCGAACCCAATCCGGGTACGGCATCCCAGATGCCTAGCGTCCCAGACGCTCGACGTCCCAGACGTCCAATCATAGCAATCATGTTCCTGAGTCATTCTACGGTCTGGTTCCTCCGTAGAATGGCCCCTCACAGGCAATGCGCCGTGACCGCTCCGGGGTACCACATCCGGAGGAGACAGTACCACACGAGTGGATCTATACAGTGTAGTATCAAATATAGTCATTGATATCCACATGCATATATATATATATAGATAAAATCCAAAACCATACTTAAATTGCACCAGACGGGTCTCAAGCCCAAACATCGTAAAGCGTGCCATAACCATAATTTCAAGATCATCAAAACCATTACTTGATTCCAGTATGTGTATATATAAATAAATCAGAAAACATTTATGCATGCAAGGGTTAAATGAAATCGGGCCCACTCACAGTACAATCCTGCTGCGAAACCGCGCGTAAAACTGTATCCCAGAACTACCGTACAATTCTTGTCAGTCCAAATCACACGTAAGGGTCACCACAAGTCCTTAACATTCATCCAAAAAGTTCGAAATAGAAACCGGCTTGGGGAAGCCGTCCGAACACGCTTCCTGAGACAACCGGCCCTAATCTGACCAACTTAACAATCTCAGATCAACATGGTTATTTCACTAAAAATGTTCAGAATAATAAGAGGATAAAAACTCTAGTTGACCGTGATCGGAGATAAGCCTCAACGCGCCCTCACGCGCCGCCCAAAGTGGTTGCGCGTGAAAGTCACGCGCCTGACACTGTAGCTGCTACAGTGTCATCCCTTTCACCCGTTTGCCTGCAATACGGGCCTGCCACCCGCGGCTTGACCCGATCAATTACCCATCAATTCCTACTTGATTCCATTCGTTTTTTATCCTACAATCTTCCTTAATCATCTAATTTAGATTCTATGTCATTAATTAGCCCAAAACAGTTCCTTAACTGGACCTTCGACCCGTGATCACCCAAACGGGTCGATCACCACAACTCCTTGATTCCAACACCAATATCAAATTAACTTCACAGTAAGCATCCTAGGGCTAAAACGAACTAGAATGAATGATCAATTGTGCCAGAAAGTACCTGGAAGTTGTCGTCCCTAGCTCTGCAAATTATCTGAAACAGTGACCTCAGTTCCAGCCCAACAGTGGTTGGTTTCCTTCGAATTTGATATGGTTGAGTTCCAAATGTTCCCAGAAGTCTAAACCAGCCCTTGGTTTGGTCCAACAAGCTTCAGAAATTAAAACCCGATTTTCCCTCCAATTTTCGGTTTTTCTCTGGTTTTTCTCTTTAACACTCAACCATCAGTCCAGCAGAGTGAAGTTCACTCAAATTCCCACTCAGTTTAAACAAACTGTGCTACCCAACAGCTCGTGGAAGTCCATCCTGGCCAAAGATAAAATGTTTCCCACAAAGGTCCAATTTTGATTAAAAATGTTGCCCGTGTTTGATGGATGAATCAACCCACCTTCCACTGCCTTTAAGGCTTAAACAATGCCTCATTTCCAGTTCATTACAAGGTTAAACAATTGGGCTGCTCAGAACCACCAAGTACGGCAACATACCTTGTTTTCCCACAGGTGCTATAGTAACTGGCCTGTAAAATGACCAAAATGCCCTCAGTTCAAAAATTACCAAAATGCCCTTCACTTTCCAGACCCATAACTCAGCCATCCGATGTCCGATTTCAGCGTGCCGCCTGTCTACAGACTCAGGGCATCGAGACCTACCTAATGGTCCTCGAATCGTGTGAAATCAGTTGTCAAATGAAAAGTCAACATTTTCCCCATTTTCGTCCAAATTACGAAAATGCTCCCGAACTTCCGATAGTCATAACTTTTTCTCCGATCGTCGGAATTGGGCGTGCCACCTGTCTATGGACTTGTGACGTCCCGAACTACGTCACCGTCATCGGTCAAATTCTGCTTGACCCACTAATCAAAAAGTCAACAATCTGGCAATACAATTCACAGGGGTATAAACGTCAATTCATTCAACAATTTACAATATTAAAATCCTCGAATTTTCGGGGCGTTACAACCTTCCCCCCTTAAGAAATTTCGTCCCGAAATTTCAAGGAAACAGGTAAGGAAATTGTTCTCGCATCTGCGCCTCGGGTTCCCATGTGGCTTCCTCCACATTCTGGTTTTTCCAAAGAACCTTCACCATGGGAATGGTCTTCTGACGTAGTACTTTGTCCTTCCAATCCAAAATCTGTACAGGCTGTTCCTCAAAGCTCAAATCCTCTCAGAGTTCGATGGGTTGCTCCTCCAGTACATGAGAGGCATTATGCACGTACTTCTGTAGCATCGACACGTGGAATACATCGTGGACTCTAGAAAGTTCTGGAGGTAGTGCCAATCTGTAGGCAACCCGGCCAATCTTCTCAACAATCTCATATGGCCCGATAAAACGTGGACTCAGTTTCCCCCGTCGACCAAAACGGATAATTCCTTTCCACGGAGATAGCTTCAGGAAGACAAAATCTCCAACCTCAAATTCCAAGTCTCGAATCCGTCGATCGGCATAACTCTTTTCGCGATTCTGTGACGCCTTCAACCTTTCTTTGATAATACGGACAGCTTCCTGGGTTAACTCCATCAATTCTGGTCCTACAGCCGCTCGCTCTCCTATCTCCATCCAACAGATAGGTATCCTGCACTGTCGACCATACAGTGCCTCATAGGGTGCCATCCCGATACTTGCCTGATAACTGTTGTTGTAAGCGAATTCCATCAACGGCAAGTGAGTATCCCATGAATCCTGAAACTGCAGCACACAAGACCTCATCATGTCCTCCAGGGTCTGAATGGTCCTTTCTGACTGTTCATCGGTCTGTGGATGGAAAGCAGTACTGAAATGTAGGTTTGTTCCCAAGGTGTTTTGTAAACTCCGCCAGAACCTGGAAGTGAAACGTGGATCACGATCAGACACGATCGACTCCGGCGTACCATGAAGTCGAATAATTTCCTTTACGAACAGTTGAGCCAGTCGGTTGGGTTTATAAGTCTCCTGTACCAGCAGAAAATGGACTGACTTGGTTAACCGGTCTACAATCACCCACACTCCATCAAATCCACTCTGGGTCCTTGGTAACTTAAAGACGAAGTCCATGGTGATGTGATCCCACTTCCACTCGGGAATCGGAAATGGCTGCATAGCCCCACAAGGTCTCTGCCGTTCCGCCTTAACCTGCTGACAGGTGAAGCACCTGCTCACGAACTCTGCAATTTCCGTTTTCATTCCTGGCCACCAATAATGGCTCCGGAGGGTACAGTACATCTTTGTACTTCCTGGATGCATAGCATACGCTGAACTGTGGGCCTCCTCCAGAATCTCGGCCCGTAACTCTGCCAATGTAGGTACACACAAATGGCCCAACTTCACAAGTGCTCCATCACCTCAGATGGTAAAATCTTGTCTCTCACCTGCTTCGACCTCAATCTTGTAGATACAGAGTATCGGATCCTGAAGTTGTGCTTCGATGATCCGATCAATCAGCACTGGTCGTACATGGAAACTGGCCAATAAAGCTCCATGCTCATCCGTATCCAAATAACTCCAGCCTTCCGGAGTTCCACTAGCAAAGGAAGATACACCATCCTCAGGTGTGCAACTGATCCCGCATTTGCCTTACCCGGATGGTACTCAATCGTACAGTCATAATCCTTTAAGAGCTCTAACCATCTCTGTTGCCTCATGTTAAGCTCCTTCTGGGTGAATAGATACTTTAGGCTCTGGTGGTCGGTGTATATCCTGCACGTTGCGCCAAATAGGTAATGTCTCCAGATTTTTTGAGCAAGAACCACCGCTGCCAACTCCAAAGACCACGAACTCTCCACAGTTATCCGGCAATGCAAGGACGGGTGCAGTAGTCAATCGATACTTCAATTCTTGAAAACTCTGTTCATACTGCTCGTCCCAAATGAACTTCACCCCCTTTCGAGTCAATCGAGTCAACGGTCCAGCAATTTTGGAGAAACCCTCCACGAATTTCCGATAGTAACCCGCTAACCCGACAAAACTCTGTACCTCTGTTACCATTGTCGGTTTGGCCCAGTTAGTCACCGCTTCTATCTTTTGGAGATCCATGCTAATCTCATCCGCTGATATCACATGTCCCAGAAAACCAATACTGCTCAGCCAAAACTGGAACTTGCTCAGCTTGGCGTGCAACTGTTCCTGTCTCAGTTTCTCCAACACCAACCGTAAGTGTTCCTCATGTGCTCTGGCACTCCTTGAGTACACCAGGATATCGTCGATGAACACAATCACAAATTTATCCAAGTAAGGTCGGAAGACCCTGTTCATCAGATCCATGAATGCTGCCGGAGCATTCGTCAAGCCGAAAGGCATCACTAGGAACTCGTAATGTCCATATCGGGTCCAAAATGCCATTTTCGGAATATCCTCCTCCGCAATTCTCAGCTGGTGATACCCAGACCATAAATCAATCTTCGAGAAGCACTGTGCTCCCAGCAACTGGTCAAAAAGGTCATCGATCCTGGGTAGAGGGTACTGGTTTCTCAGTGTCACTTTGTTGAGTTGTCGATAATCTACACACAAACGGAGACTCCCCTCCTTCTTCTTCACAAATAACACTGGTGCTCCCCACGGTGAAGTACTCGGTCGGATGTATCCCAAATCCACTAACTCTTGCAACTGAGTTTTGAGTTCCCGTAACTCGGCCGGCGCCATCCGGTATGGTGCCTGGGATATAAGTCAGGTACCGAGGAGTAGTTCAATCGTAAACCCGATCTCCCGCAGTGGTGGTAATCCAGGTAAGTCTTCCGGGAACACATCCAGAAACTCACGCACCACTGGTATCTCGTCGACACCCGGAGTATCAACCTGCTCCGACACGACATGCGCCAGATAACCCTGGTATCCCTTCCGTAGAAGTTTGGTAGCAGCAAGTGAAGAAATCACTTCAGGAGGCGAACTGTCACGCTCCCCCTGAAAGATAACCTCCGGTAAACCCGGACTTCGTAGAATCACTTGCTTACTACAGTAATCGATGAGCGACCCATGCTCCGATAACCAATCCATCCCTAAAATCACATCGAAGTCGTGGATATCCAGAATGATTAAGTTCGCTGATAAATCCACATCCTTAACTCTCACCGGGCACCTCCGAATCACCTGGTTCACCAAGTACACAATTCCCATCGGCGTACCGACGCCCATCTCGCTATCTAAAGCTGATACCTCCTAATCCAGCATACCCGCACAACTCCTTGAAATAAAAGAGTGAGTAGCCCCCGCATCCATCAATACACGTACAAGAAGGTTTGAGATATTAAGTGTACCTGTAACCACGCCTGGGGCTGTCCTCGCCTGCTGCTGAGTCACTGCAAACACACGAGCCCTGGGCCCTGCAGTCTGTCCGCGCCCACGCGCGCCACGCCCAGCACCACGGTCACCTCCCTGTCCTCGACCTCCAAAAGTGTTGGAAGCGGTACTCTGCACAACACTAGAGCCCCCTGCATCGTTGCTCCTAGCCGTACTCTGTACAACACTAGAGCCCCCTGCACCAATATCAAATTAACTTCACAGTAAGCATCCTAGGGCTAAAACGAACTAGAATGAACGATCAATTATGCCAGAAAGTACCTGGAAGTTGTCGTCCCTAGCTCTGCAAATTCTCTGAAACAGTGACCTCAGTTCCAGCCCAACAGTGGTTGGTTTCCTTCGATTTCGATATGGTTGAGTTCCAAATGTTCCCAGAAGCCTAAACCAGCCCTTGGTTTGGTCCAACAAGCTTCATAAATTAAAACCCGATTTTCCCTCCAATTTCCAGATTTTCAGTTTTTCTCTGGTTTTTCTCTCTAACACTCAACCCTTAGTCCAGCAGAGTGAAGTTCACTCAAATTCCCACTCAGTTTAAACAAACTGTGCCACCCAACAGCTCGTGGAAGTCCATCCTGGCCACTGAGAAAATGTTTCCCACAAAGGTCCAATTTTGATTAAAAATGTTTCCCGTGTTTGATGGATGAATCAACCCACCTTCCACTTCCTTTAAGGCTTAAATAATTCCCCTTTTCCAGTTCATTACAAGGTTAAACAATTGGGCTGCTCATAACCACCAACTACGGAAACAGACCTTGCTTTCCCACGGCTGCTACAGTAACTGGCCTGTAAAATGACCAAAATGCGCTCAGTTCAAAAATTATCAAAATGCCCTTCACTTTCTAGACCCGTAACTCAGCCATCCGATGTTCGATTTCAGTGTGCCGCCTGTCTACGGACTCAGGGCATCGAGACCTACCTAACGGTCCTCGAATCGTGTGAAAATCAGTTGTCAAATGAAAAGTCAACATTTTCCCCCTTTTCATCCAAATTACGGAAATGCCCCCGAACTTCCGATAGTAATAACTTTTTCTCCGATCGTCGGAATTAGATGTGCCACCTGTCTATGGACTCCTGACGTCCCGAACTACGTCACCGTCATCGGTCAAATTCAGCTTGACCCATTAATCAAAAATTCAACAATCTGGCAATACAATTCACAAGGGTATAAACGTCAATTCATTCAACAATTTACAATATTAAAATCCTCGAATTTCCAGGGCGTTACATAACCCTCGGCTATCATGTCTTCACCTTACATATGGTGAGTCACCAGAACCCTTTGGCTATCATATCATCCATTTCATGTGTAACGACCCGTCCTGAAAATAGGGATTAGATTAGTTGTTAAAGAATGATTAGTAAAGTTAATTGGGGATTTGTTGGATGCGTTCGGACGGACGGTGCAAAATGACGATTTTACTTTTGGAATGGGCAAAAATGTTGACTTTTTGTTTGGATGGTCAAATGGACTTTGATTGGTGACCGTGACATAAGTCGGGACGTCACGAGTTCATAGACAGGTGGCACGTCCGATTCTGACATTCGAGAAAAAAGTTATGACGTTCGGAAGTTCAAGGGCAATTTGGTTATTTGGAGAAAAGGGGAAAATTGTTGACTTTTCAAACGACAAGTCAATTCCATGAAATTTGAGGACCGTTAGGAAGGTCTCGATGCCCTGAGAACAACGACAGGCAGCATGCTATCATCGGACGTCGACTGGTTCGAGTTTAGATCAAAGAACGCAAAGGGAATTTTGGTAATTTTACCTAAAAATGGCATTTTGGTCATTGTGATTCCTTGGGATCTGTGCCCAGTTAGTGTCTGACAAGTGGCTACCTTGGGGAAATGAATCCACGGAGAATGGGACACCTGGCCCAATCTAGAGGTGTGTGGAACCTCCTGCCGCCTCACTGTTTTGGTTTTTAAAAAGCAAGGAACAAGTCGTGCACGATGGGGAAAAAACAGAAAACAGAGGATGAGTGCGGCCGTGAGTCTGAGTGCAATTCAATCGTTCAAATGGCCTCAATTGCCCGTGGTTTGTGAAACAAAGTGGAAGAGGAAGATGAGAGGATCATGGTGGTGACCACGATGGCCCACGATGGCGTGTGGCGGTGAAGAAACCGTGGAAACCCCGTGAAGTCATGAATGACAATTGGAATTGACAGTCGTGTTCCGATGGGTTTAGCTCGATGAAGTTGATGGGAGATGATTTCTGGAGGTTCATAGAATTAAATGGGCTTGGTTTCGTGACCTACAAGGGACGGTAAGGACAAAACCCGTAGAAGCTCAACTTGGAATTTGATTATGGTAAATTGATCTGTCTAGCATAATACTCGTGTTGGTTGATTGGAAATGGTTTCTAGGAGCCCCAGGAAAGATTTAGGAGCAAAACCAGAGATGATTGATGGCTGGAACCATGGAACCGTATGGAGGAACTTGACCGGTTCGAAAGGAGAGAATTAAAGGTATGATGTTTAGCTTGGTTTTCCTATTCTGAACGCATGGATCTTTTAGAAACATTGAAATAGGATTGTAGAATTAATTAGGGAGTAAAATGGACTAAACTGGACAAGATAGACCCGTGAACCGGTCGGACCGGGTCGAAGCAAGGTTGAAGATGACTGTGCTGGGCGCGTGGCTCCCACGCGCAGCCACTACAGGCGGCGCGTGAGGGCGCGTGACATGGCTTTTGAGGATGGTTCCAACACGACTTTTAAAGTATTCGATTTAATTAACATTTTAAGCCTGGTTTCGAGTCGATCAGACATCGTCTCGACATGTTTCGGGATGTCCGAAGGTTTTAGGCCTCAATTAAAAATAGTTAAAAATACGAAAAAATTATGGAGCTTTAGTATGACCATTGTGAAGTAGTTAGTGACCTTGGTATAGGATTTGGACAGGTTCGGGAAAGCTGAGGATAGCAGAATGGCCGGGAACGGCGTAAGTGCACGCGTATCGAGGCGACGGTATAATGGTATGTGAGTGGACTTTGCTTTCTAACTTGTGATGCATGCATATATGTTTTTATATTTTTTTCTATACATGATTCTATGATTTGATTTATGATCTTGATAGTTTACGATTTTGCACGGTTTTCGAGGTATTTACGGTTTTGCACGTTTTACGAGATTCCGAATAATGTTGTGATTTGACCATGGTTTAATTATTTGGGTTTGGGAATTGAAATATGATTTGATTTCAAAGATTTAAAACGGATTTTGGAAAGTGATTTCGGGCTTGAATCCCAGTTCAAAAAGTGGTTTTGAGAAACGTGATTTCGGGTTTTAGAATCGGATTTCCGGATGACGATTTGGGATTCGGTTTGGAACTTGAAAATGGATTTCCGGGTTCGGGTTTGAAATGATTATTCTGAATGCTAGCTTACGGAATGATGGTTTCGGACTCGGATTTGGAAATGAAGATGGATATGAGTTCTGGGTTTGGATCCGGGATCCTGATGAGATTGCGGATTCGGATTCGGATTCGGATATGGATAGTGGTCATGGAATGGATTTGCTGGATTTGGTTATTGGGTTTAAAGACTCGGATATGATATGACGGTGGCGGACCCGAATTGGGTTTAAAGACCCGGATTGAGTTTAAAGACTCGGATATTGATATTTCCCCCGTAGGCCTATTGAGTGTAAAGACTCGGGAGTTTAAAGACTTAGATTATATTGAGGTCTGGATTGAGTTTAAAGACTCGGGAGTTTAAAGACTCAGATGGATCCAGCAAGTTCGATGGATTGAAATGGATTCCAAATGTGTTTTGGTTTTCACTGAGACTTGATTTATGACTGTTTTCGATCATGGTTTTCCGATGTTTTGGGCTCCGCCCGGATGAAATGGTTTTCGATGGTTTGGGGCTGAGGCCCAGAATTTGAGAAAAGGAAACTGTGTTTAGTTTTTCTTACATGGTTTGCTTAACCGAAATATTGAATGGTTTTATGACATGAATTTGATATGCATGCATTGGTTTTTAATTGGAGGGTATAAATGTACTTGTTTTATGAACTGTTTTAAACTTATACTTTATTTTGTCCACTCACAGTCTTTTCATGTTTTTGATACCCTCCAGGTTGTTGCGGTGCGGGCTGTTGGTCGAGAGAGACGGAGACATCACATCCGCGATCCACAGTAGATTCGATGCACTCTAGGAAGTCCGAATACTTTTAGGATGGTCGGGTCGAGAATCCCTTGTCCGACTTACGTGTCACATGGAGGTTGGACGTCGGTTTAACTTTCATGTCATACGTAGGTTAGACGGGAGCAGGATTTAGCCCTTAATTCTGGGGGATTAGGGGTGGGTCCTGACATCATGAATATGATAATCTAGCCAAGTTTCTGTTTCCCTTGAACTTACCGAGAAGTCCATATGTCTCAATGATTTGATCCAAATCAATACTCAATACTGGATTGGGTTGATACTCATTAGCTCCATCCTGAAGCATTAAGCGGCATCCTTGCCCTTCCCAAGCCATAACTCATATCATTTTGTCAGGACCTAACCTACGCCATAATCCCAGCTTGAAACCCCAAATACCAATTATTACTTGGGTCTAAGTCTCAACTACAAAACCTCGACTTAATCCAAATCCATAACCCATATTTCTCTGAAACTCGTTATTATGGTCTAAGCCCAAGTTCTTCCTTATTGGCATGCATAAAAAATGGAAAAACCACAAACTCGGCCTAAGCGAACCAATTTTCAAAATATTAGCCTTAACTAATAATTATCTCGTATTCATAATCCATAACCCGCAACTAATGACGATCATATTAAGCATAATCTTCTTTAATTATAAGACGCATAATTAGTAGACCATTTAACCAGTCCAATTACAAGGTATTCGGTCCCCACGACCTTCAGATCCACCACTTAAATAAAACATGATCCTTGGCATACTAAAAGGAAATAAGAATCTCAAATCCAACCCCTTAAATCTTGGGATTAAACTCTTGCCCTAAATGCATATAAAGTTAGTTTGGACATCTAAAACAGCCTATAAATGATCTTTGATTGACTCGAAACTTGTACCAAACTGTCTGGAATGTTGAAACTTAGCAACACAGGTCGTCGTGGGTTGGGGACTGACCCCACGCACAACCACCAGCCAGTAAAAGGTTGGTGACCTTCATATGCTCATCCACGCACCTGGACTATTCTGTCATGACATAATATTTCGTCCAAGAATATTCTCTCATCCTAATGGCATATTCGGTTAATATTGACGAAATATTTTAGCAAGAAGAAAAAATTCTATAAGAGAGTATTCTATTTCTAAAAAGAATATTCTGTCAAGTTTGATAAAATATTCTGACGACGATAGAATGTTCTATCTTTCATTGTACATTTGGAAATTACAGAAAATTCCATCATCGGAAAAATATTTCGTCGCTGGACCTCCATAACTAGCTGATCTTCAAACCTTTGTATCTCTTTCATTTCTCAGCCAAATTCGACGTTCTAATAATGAAAATCTATCTACCCAAGCCACCCAAGCCAATGAATTCAAATATGAGACCTTGTGGTGGTCGAAAATCAAGCTAGAATTTTTGGCCAAACTTCCTAGCCTCACCTAGTTGTCCATCGCAACCCTCGTGACCCAATGAAGGCATGGATAAGTTCATGAGACCAGGGAGAAGCTCGTGATGTTTTTATTTTGGTTCGAAATGACCTAAATTGAAATAATCCCCATATTGGGTATATGGGTTCCTTTAGCCTAGAGAGAGAGAGAGATTTGAGGAGGAAGAAAGGAAACTCCCTTACAATTATGGATAAATCCAATATATATTGGACCCCAAATATCAAACCTGCCAAATTACTAAGTTACCCTTACCTGTAAAGCTTCTAGGTTCATAACTTGTTTATCCGGACTCCGATTTCCTAGTATCACTTGTCTACGAACTCATGAGTTCGAGATATATGCAATGGTAAAAGAAAAACTTCCAAAAGTGTAAAGGAAAAAAGTGGCTTTTTGACCCCTCCTAAATTGAGGGAAAAATTGTCATTTTCCAGGTAATTGTCGCCTTATAAAGATTTTGTAGGTGGCTGTGATGGTGGGATTGAAGGCGTGAGTGGATAGAAAATATAAATTGGGTGGATGTGGGATTTGAAGGTTGTACATGTCAAATTTAAACGGGATTGAGAGTGTGGGTACTAAGGCTGTTAATTAGTCGAAAAAATCAACAGAAAAACTAGATTGACCCCAAACCGTACATAAAAACATTGAATCAAAGAAAAATCGAAATGGGAAAAAAGAAAACCAACCCGAATTAGGCCAAAATTGGTTTGATTTTGATTTTCAGATCTTTAGAATCAGTCCAGACCAGAACAAACCGAACCAACAGCCCCAATTTGTATGTGAAACGCACCGTTTTTCTAAATAACCCTAATTTGTAGAACACGCCGTTTTGTCCTTAACCCTATTAAGCTCCAATACTCCAATCCAATCTTTTTCTTCCTCTCTCACGGTCTCATCATGCTCTCCCAGCGTAGCACTCAGCCAACGAACCCAACGAAGATCAAACACACCCAATCTTCGTCTTCCTCACACAGTCTCACTCTCCCAGTACTACACTCACCCAATTAACTCATCGAAGATCAAACACACCCAATGCACATCATGCATTGCACATCACACCTCGCCTCCACCTCCCATTGTACAAACGTCGCTTCCTATCTCTCTCTCTCCTTCGATCTCTCTGTTTGGGCCTTTTTTCCATCGCAACGTACGATTCCCTCTCTCTGTCTCAATCTCTTCAACTTAGTCTTTGTCCGCGTCTCTCTCAATCCCTCCATCAATCTCTCAGACTCAGTCTCCTTCTCTATCTATCTCACTCCCTCCCTTAATCTATGAGGCATGAGCTTCCATCGCTCTCCCTTCACGGGTCACGGTTGCATCACGTCTCTGAGTCTCTCCCAACATCTGATTCTCACTCATGCCTCACGCTTACATTCCATAATCGAAAAAATTGGTTAAACCAGTTGAAAATCAATTGAATAGGTTCAAGTGGTTTTCGGTTCAAAACCGATTTTGGGTTGAGAATAAGAGCGAACCAAAACTAGTTCCCCAATTTGTTCAGTTTCAGTTTCAGCAAAAAATCAAACCAAAAAGCCAATTAACAGCCCTAGTGGGTATATAGAGAAGATCAATTAGGTGAAAACGCAAAGGCATAAAGGCAATCGAGGAAGATGATGTGCGCGAGAGGAAAAGGTAGAGGGGAGGATAAATTATTTCGGTTGATTTTTTCGTACCAATTAACAACCCTAATGTCTAGATACTCACTCACTTAAATTTATATGGGTCCCACTTTGTCTATATTATCACTTAACATAAAATTTAACGAAATGTTGAAGTTATAGCATTTTAAGAAGTATAGACTACGAGGTGGTAAATGAAAATTTTGAGAGTATAAATATAATCGTACAATTTTAATAGAAACTATAGAATACTAAAATTAATTTGCTCAAAAAATATTGAATATACCTCATGTTATACACGTGTATAGAAGTGGGTACGGTACGGTTTGGTTCGATACAGATATTGAGAATTTTCAAATCCAAACTGTTAATATCTTAATGATTTGATACGGTTTGGATTTTCTAAAATTAGAAATGAAACCGTTTCGGTACAAACCGTTACTAACGGTTTGATTTGAATCGATAATGGTTTGAAATCATTTAGACATAAAAAATGAGCAAACTTAAAAAATATGCAAACTTTCAAGAATGAAACAAATTATGTGGGATCCAGTTACTTTAGAAAGTGAGAAACTTTCAAGCATGAATGAATTGAAAAGTGGTTCAGGAAATGCAAGGAGAGTGGAAAAAAATCGGTCTGCCCTCTGACCCTAAAGGAATTAAAAAGAAACGATCTAAAGCCTAGCATTGTTTTGAGGAACACTAACTAACGAACTCAATATCCATTGTATTGACTGAAACTTTAACTTGAGACTAAAGAGACTATTTTCTTCTTTGGAGTCATAGTTTATAAAATCTTCCAATTGCCATTACAATGTGGTAAATGATAAACATGAGCAGAATGCTAGGGACTTGTTTGTGATCATTAGTAGGTGCAAAGAGCCATATCATGTTGGGTTTGCATCTTTTAAGAGCCATATCGATGTTGTACTTTATATTAATAATGTATTTTAAAATTAATAAAAATTATTATATTTTTTAACGATTCGGTTTGGATTTAACGAATTTCTAAAATAAAAATTCAAATTCAAACCGTTATTAACGAAAATTGATTTTTACCTGGTTAAATATAAACTGTTAGATAAATAACAGTTTAGAGTATATCGGTTAATAGTTTTAACAGATTCGTACTTACCCCTACATGTGTGTATATATATATATATATATATATATATATATTAGTTACATATTATATTTTACCATACGTTTCATAATATTTGTAACACAAATGTACCTGAAATGCCCTTAGGGTTGGGCCTAAGAAAAAAAAATCATTTGGGCCAACATCATTTGACACCATAAAGTTTAAAGATCAACATCAAAATGAACTACTAAATTTCAATTTTATCATTTTGCTCCATGTAATTTTGAAATCGTATCAATTTATTCAATCTACATATTTCAACAATTAAATTAAGAACATTCTTGGTACTAATTAAAAATTCTTACTCATTATTTTTCATTAAATGATTAATTATTTTAACGAGCATAATTAATTAAACTTAATGTAAATATATATAATATCTTTATAATTTGTTAAATGCACAATTTGAAAAAAAAAATTAGTTAAAATCAAAATAATTAATTATTTAATAAAAAAATAGATAAGAACTTATAATAAATACCAACAATACCTTTAATGTAATTGATGATCTACTAATAAAATTAGTAGGGAAGGAGTTAATTAATGTGATTTTAAAACCACACTAAATAAAATGATGATATTAAAATTTAATAATATATTTTGATATTGACCCCAAATTTTGAAATGTAAAATAATATTTGCCTAACTCATTTTTACTCGATTGGGCTAAATTTGGTAGAAGATATTTATTATGAAAAAACATTACACGTGTTCAAGTGTTCAGAGCTCTCCACCACTTTGAGCCTAAACTCAAGTAACGCACACACTAATCACAAAAACACATCAAGCCTCTTGAAGCGCCTTCAATAGCTGGGCCCCTTTCCTCCTACCCCTGCCACTGCAATCCCCTTTCAACGCCAGCTCCACTGCACGCGCCACCTCCTCTGCCGGTGCTGCCGCCCCAGCCTCTGCTGCATCCTCCTCTTCTGAACGACCATAAATCACGGCCAATACGCCGATGGCATACTCCTTCCCCCGAGCCGAAGTCCGGCCCATCATCATCACCATCACCGGCACCGACAGGGCATGGGACCTCACCACCACTGCCCCTTCCGCCACAGTACACATGAGCTCAAGAGCCGCCAGTGCCCGCTCAGCTGCCGCAGCCTCAAGCTCCAGTGCCGTCTCCACCACCGCTGAAGCCGCCCCGGCCTCCACCGCCACATGCCGGTTAGCCTCCGCCAAGCATAGCGCTAACAGAATCCTAGTTGCCGGTTTTGCCCCTGCTTTGTTTTTTAAGTTTCGAACAAGCCCGCGCATTAATTCGGGCGGGCAAAGCGGGTCTGCTAGCGGGTAGGGAACAAGAGAGCGTTCTAAGAGGTGGAGAGCAGCAAGCTGCTCCGGGTGTGACCCCATGCTGAGCTGGAGCTCAGCTACATGGAAGAGCTCTTGAAGATTGGTGGAGGAGAAGGGTTGTGGCGGCGGCCTAAGGGGTTTTGATGTAGTTTCAAATTTTGGGTCGAGTTCAGGTTCGGGTTCAGATTGTGGGTAAGAGAGCATTGGCGAGTCGGGGAGAGCAAATTTCCACTGGGTGAAGCTTTGAGAGGTTGAGGAGGAAGACGACTCCGAATCGGGCTTTGAAGGGTTGTGGATTATCAGTTCAGGCGGTGTTGGAATAGGCGGCAATGAATCTAAAGACAACGAATGAGGCAAAGGATTGGTGGATGAGAAAGGGAGGGGCGGAGGGTGAGGCGTTGTGGGGCTGAGGACTGTTCGAGTGCAGTGACGGAAGAATCCACAAGAGAAGAGGTGGGTTTTGAGCTTGGGATGCTGAGCTTTCATGGCTGAATGAATGTCTTGGTGATGGGAGAGAAAGGAGGGAGGAGAGAGATTAGTTGAACCAGTGAGGTTAAGAGAGCAGACGAAGAAGATGATGAGATTTATAGGGATGTGTGTCACTGTGTGGGCATGTGATTTGTGGGGAATTGTACTACAGAAGTACACCAGTATGGTGTCATCTAGCAATTTGAGGGAACAAAGAGAAATTTGAAATAAAATGACGTGGCTATTCTTACAGCCGTTAGATCTACAGAAGAATCTGATCTGATGGAAATGATCAGACTGAAAAATAATAAAGGCAAATATGCCGACCTGCTAAAATGACAAATCACCAACACAGTAAACAACAGAGCCAGAAATTTCCAGGGACCATTGCAGTTCAATAATGGACTGGCTATGCAAAAGATAGAAACAAAAGAAAAAAAATAAAAAATAAACTCAAAAGGCAAATGGATAAACAACTTGGATCTAAGTCGCGTGAAACAGTACACTATTTTTTCTTGCATGTACAACATGAAGAAATGATTTGATTGTCAATACAGCTAAATAATATGGAATTTTACAACGAAGTATGCCAAATAAAACAAAGGCGCGACATAAAATTACAAGTTAAACTAAGGGAAAGGGAAAACAAAAATGTTAGGATCAGAGACTAGGGGAGATGTTGTTACCTCCACTTCTCTCGTAGTTCTTTCTTCTCCGACAGAACCCAGGTTACAAAGATTGCTGCTATGAGAGCGACAATGGTGATGAGAAGCAATGCATAGCTGAAATCATCAGTTAGGGAATCGTAGGTTCTTGAGGGTGCGAGCTGGGTGAAAAATAGATCTACTCCATATGCAAAGGCAAGGGTTGTTGATTCTAGCTTGGCCGGTACTGTCATTATGCCTCGGAGTCCTTCCACTTTGAGGGCATGTGTGATATAGGACTGGAGGTACCAAATTTTTACGTAAATGTTACGACCAAAAAAATGTGGGTTTTAAAGTGCTACAAGACTGGAAGTGCTGGTGACAATTAAGATGATCGGGAATGTTAATGACCATTGTATAGTGACATACCTGAGGAATTATTGGCAATGAATCTGTCAGAGGAATAATGCCTTCCTCTTTCTCAGCCGTTGTGGGGTTGACTGATCGTCGCGGATCCAAAAAGCGCTTGTCAAGTGCCAAGACCTACAAAAGTTCTTACTCTCATTAAAAGCATGCAAAAACGCAATCCAATTAACCTCATGAGAATTGTTGCCCGAAAAAAGGAGGAATGGAGTCTCAAAGAATGAAATAAAATGACAACTCAGGATCCTCAGAGGTAGTAGTATCATACCTGATCACCAATTGTACCAATGAGAAGCTGCTTCGAAGTTATACCCTTTGCTGTCAACGTCACGGCTATTGCTTTCACAGAATATGTGAAAAAGTAAGACTGGGATTTCGTCACAACCTCTGGCCGAGAATATGAAGAAATAGGTGAGGTAAGATTATGCTTCCCAAGAACAAGCTTCAAAACATCTTTGTTATCCTGTGACAATTTTGATTCAGCTTGCATATTTATTGGGAACGATAGACAGAATGATACATAAAATATTAATTTCTACATAAAATATTAATTGCTTCATCATACCGCTCGAGACTGATCATATATCTCAATGACTGACATTTCATATCTGTGTGCTCTAAGATTGAAGTAGTGGTAAACAACCCAATTCTCACTGAAAACCTGCAAGATGTATAAAACTGTTACTAAACCGTCTTTCCATTCACACAAGCATAAACAGAGCAAAAGGAACACTTACAGCATGGACAGGTCCCTGTGAACCATAATGAGTCATCCGATGCAGTATACGACCAGTAATAGTATCAATAAGATACACAGTCAACCAGGATTCCTCGGGAGTAGCTGTTCCAATATTACCACTGCCCTTTGGTGCAACTGTTGCCACAAAGAGTAGGTTTTTAGAAATGTATTTATACATCACATCTTCATCTGCAATAACCTTTGCTTGGGTATGAACCACCTAGACAATGACAAACCTTTGTTAAACAAAAAAAATGTACTGAAAGATGAAACTTGTCTATCTGGGATGGAGGAAAAAAAGTAGACAAGCTGAACCACATAAAATAGAAAACAACTGATTTAAATTAGGAGTAAAAGCAGTGATACAAAAGGAACAATAATTTCAAATTTTCCATTAATATTAAGAATAGTCATATGTTCCCATCCCAAAACACTCGCCCTTCCAAGAAAACTGGTCATGCCAGAGACCTAGAAGACCAAAATTTCTTACAAAAAGATAACGGGAATGATAGAACCTACATGGAAATTTCTAGAGGGGATAATTAAAAGACGAAATAACAAATACAAAGAACGAGAAATTGAAATTTTTCAATGATATTATGTCCCCGAACATATAATAAATCATAGTAAGAAAAAAATGTACCTCACTCAATTTTCTTGTTTCAGTTGCAATGATCTTTTCCGATTCAGATGGGAATACAACCGACCATATATTCTTGGACTCAAAGCAGTAGTTATCTGTGACTTCCTGGATGCAATTGCTCTTCAAGACATGTCCCTTGATAATGCCATTATTAGCCTCAACAGAGTACCAGTATATGTTTGAAAACTCACGTTGAAGAATATCAATAGCCTCAGATGTTCTCGGGTATAAATGTCCATGCTGATTCACATCTATTAGTAAATGAAGACGCTGTTCTGTTGAATCAGTAAATGGCAGTGGTATAACTTGCACAATGGAATGTGCAGAAGGTATTGATTTAACTTCCTTGCCAATGTATGCATCAACAATAGAAAGAACACCTGCTGCATCATAATTTTTGCCACATCGACCTACTATGAGGATAGATGGATTTTCATCCAATGCATGGTGATGGGGAATCTGCCACTGATAAATATTGAGCCCAGTTGGATACTCACATGTCTTAGATTTACGCAGAGTAGGCAATAAGAGAGACCAGACAACTTGTCCATATCCAGTGTGCAAGGCAAAAAGTTTTCCTGCTCTAGTAAGTACTATGAAGAGCTTCCGAAAACCATTATGGTCACGGGTCAGTTTGCTCTTTTCAAAACTTTTTATCCTCCTCTCTTGTATAGCTGCAACATCCTCGGCACTTGCAAGCATTAAGGTCCCTTTAAGTTTTAGTACATGCCCCTACAAAATAATAAATCAAATGAAAAACAGAATATTGGGAAGGGAACAGTCAATCAGACGCATTACTACGAATGTATAAAAAGATTCAGCATTATACACACACCGCATGCCACCACACTACGCCATGCAACTCTAGAGTGCAATGACATGCCGACATTACGGTGAAACTTGCAGAAAATTAACACAGTAAACTTGATTCCAATTTCCAATTCTCCCACTGTATTAAAGATCATAATTCATACCTTAAGCCACTCAAAGAGATTCTCTTCCACTTTTGCTACAGATACGCCTTCCTTTTCCACAGGTAGTTCTGATGTCACTACATCAATTATTGAGGCAAGCCCATCCTCCCTACTCCAGACAATTGCACCTTGTTGTAACAACAAAAGTGAATGATCCTCCATAACAATTAGTGCCCTAAACCCATGAGACCTGTCCGTCCGGATATAATTGTTTATGAAAACCTTATGGACAGCACCCCTTTGCTTGTCCATGAATATACGCTCTTTGAGCAAATCAACACTCAAGTCATGACTAGGCTTCACTGTGAGATGTATCTTGTCATCTGCATGCTGAACTACTGCAAACGCTAGTTGGCCATCTGAAAGTGAGATTGCATCACTAACAGCCACCACATTAGTTACTTTATCCAGAACCTCTAATTTTCCTTCGTCAGTCACTCTTATGAATATCACTTCTCCATTAATTTTAGCAGAAAACACTCCTGGAAGGTTTGAAGGTAATAGAACTGGTGTTCCAATAGAATCCCCAAAAACTTCAAATATGTGTTTCTGTTCATAGTTAACTTCTCCATCCTGAAACCTTATAATTACTAACTTTGAACTCGTGGAATCCATTGTCACAAGATTTTCACTTGAAACCAGTACTACTTCCCCAGAAAAGCCACCTGAAAGTGCCGCACTACTGTGCTTCAGTAACTCTCCATTCCTAGCATTGATCTGATACGCATCAAACTGGAAAGAACCAGCAAATCCTAGCACATAGATTATATCACTACCAGGGGACTGAATAATCTGTTGAACCTCAAAACTGAAAACATGGAAACAGCACAATATTAATAAATTCACAATGGTTATTAAAAAAAACAAATAATTACATTTTTTTTTTGGTCAGTAACAAATAAATACATTAACCATTACATTCTAAATTGCATACCTTTCAGTTGCAAAATCTTTTTTCCAAAGAACCTCACCATCAATGCTAGAAATAGCATGTAGAAACCCTTTCCCAAAAACAAGGATCAAGTTGTCCTTGTCAACTTTCAAATTTGTCTGCATAAGACAACCATAATGAACCACAAGTAAAAAAAAAAATTGAAAAAAAAAAAGATAAATTGAATTCACCTATACGCCCGTACAAACTGCACCTGGGCATTTTAGAGAGGACCTGTATATTCCAAAAGGTGCTAACTAGGGTAGTGAAAAGAAACAACGAAGCATGATCCAAGCGGAATGGCCAGTAAATGATACATGAAAATGCAGCCATGATCTTGTAAGTTATAACACAGCCAAACTAATTTAGAAAAAAAAGTTTTTATACTTATAATAGTGACTAGGGGATAGGCACCATGACTGCTAATTGTAATACCAGCTAGAGTGCATGTGGTGGTTGGGGGGAAGAGAGAGAAATATAACATTTATTTCATCATGCTAAATGGGAAGACACCAGTGAGAATAAAGTGATTTACTAACCGGGACAGTTAATAATGGTTTGGAGGAACCTGAGCCCTCTAAGAAAGATTCCCACACCATCTGCCCATCAGGAAGGTTCCATGCTCTTAGAACACTTCCCTCAGACGAAAGGGTAATGACATCTGAAAATGTAAAATAGAATGCCCAACAATTTGATCAACAACATAAGCATCTCTCAAGCAAAAATAACGCTGCAGAATTCAACCTTCACTCCTAATCTATTAGGAAACCACATATACGGTTATAATCTGAAATTTTTTCATGTTCCCATTACAAGTCTTATTCAAACACAAAGTTCAACTATGAAATCAAATAGTTTTGACCAAATGAAATATAAGGAAAACAACCAACGCAGTCGTTAAAATTACATTTTCCCAAGGCTATGTCAATTCCGTCTACAACATCATTGCTTCCAAGTACATGTCTCCAAACTGCACAAAACAAAAGCACAGATTAACATTCCATTCAAGGTTTGAGCTTAAGGCTACAGAATAAATTCTTCAAGCTGATTCTATCTCATCAATGGAACATACATATCTCCCCATGCCGGAGATCAAGCGATGCTATAACATTCTCCTCAGTGGACACCACAACACGCCTCCGACCGCTTTTTTGAGTGTGGAAAACTGCCCCCTTCACTTTCCCTATGTACTTCTGGTGCCTGCAATGAAACAGAAATCAATTCAAAGTTTTGCCGAGCTTATTAATGAACTGAATAGAAAGAGATAAGCAGACATAAATCTTAAAACCCCAAAAAGATGAATATAAAGGAGATTATGCAATTCGCTACGAAATCGATCAAATTCGATGGAAATCGAGTGAAATAAACAGTATGAGATTGAAATTTACCAATCCACGAGACCAACTTGATCTTCGTAAAGCGAAAGACTGAGATATGCAGAGGATAAGAAAAGCAAAAGAAGCAGAAAACCCCTAATCGCCATGCCCGAGCCCATGGCGACTGAATCTTTTTCTCTGAATCTGTGGCAGAGAGAACGAGTGATGGATCTGAGACTACGATGAGCTTGTAGGAAGTAGGGACTTCGAAGTGAACAACGAGAGTTTCATGTACGTGCGAGAGCCGGCTTCTCAGAGAAAAGTGGTAACCAAAATGACACTAGTACACTTTATGTGGACCGGTCGTAGCGGGCTACAATTTGACAACACTCGAGTTGGATTGATACATAAGCCAGGCCTGGCCCAATTATTTTGGGCTTTTCCCCAGATTAAAATTCCCTAATTGCTAAAATAAAAAAGATTGCCTCTCTTGGAGTATTTTTAACAGAATCCCTAAAATACATTTTAAAACATATTTTTTAGCTATTTAAATGAATTTTAAAAAAAAATACTTAAGAATTTTGTTATTTTGAGGAGATCATATCGATAGGATTCGTCCACGTCGACTGCACCCACTACCATGCACTTTCGCAATTCGAATTTGAAATTCAGCAAATGGGAGCATAAAAACAAAGTGTATTCCTAATTTCACCAGACGATACCAATAAAGAGTAAACTAACTATACCAAAGCTTCATCGTTTGGCTTACAATCAATGGCAGCAACGACTTTGATGCAGCCTTTTTGGAGAAAGGAAAGCAGCTCCTGCAGCAACGGGAGGCGGAGATTGTCGAAGCAAATTGGGGGCTTTGATAATGCGACCAGATAATTTGTGACACCTATAAATTTCTCACATTTGATTACAATTTTTGAGGAATTTTTGAGTCGTTTCTTATAACTAAAATCATAGATAAGTAATTTTGGGTATGACTAAATTCGTCACAAATAATTTAGCATTATTTGGTGCGATTGGACTTGTGAACTTGCAGAGAAACAAGCATCACATATTCTTTTATAGGTCGCCACAAATACTTAAGGGTGGAATATATGAAAAAAATAAATAAAAGACCAGCGAGAAGATGTTGGCACCCCTCCTTTTGGAATGAGAGAGAAAATACGTGTAGGAAAACGTTCATCATAAATTCTAATTATCTACATACTAGCCTCACTGCAGGCGGCTCCACGCCTATATGAAGCTTTTCGTCGTGTTCCGTGCGACATCTTTCATTATCCGAGATTATGTTATTTCCTATTTATAATTCTCGAGTCTAAAAATGCCAAAATCATATAATAAAATTGAATCATGTACAAATTAAATTTTATATAAAAAATATGCCTAGCTAGGGAGATTTTTAATTTTCTTTTGCATTAAAAAATTGCCTACATAAAAAATGAAAACTCTAATTGCATCAAATCGACGAAACTCTACTCGAACTCTTCAGAGTGTCCCTCGACGATGCAATGAGAGTTTTCCCCAAATATACATCTGGCGCTGGTTGTTTTCGCTCATCCAGTGGCACATCTAGCAATACCATCGAAGATTCCGGAGCCCCTTCGCCTTGATTCAATTGGCGATTTCCATGGGGGTCTTCATCCTTCATTGCTTGCAATGGCGCTCTGATTATAAGTGCACACGTTTATTTCAACAAAAAAGAGAAGCCACCATGTTTTCTATTAAAGAAAAACACATATGTATAAATTAGGGCTTCACCTATTTTTCATTACCATTGTTAAGGCCGAACCCAGCAACATCGTTTCTCCCAATTCGATTAACCCTGACGCTCAGTTTCCCCACGTCCAAACAGAGTCATGTCCGCAATGGTTCTTTTGTCGCCAGTTGGCTATCTTCTGCGTTAAGGATATGATAGTTTGTAGTGGTGTGAATCGTGGAGCAGTTCTTATTCGTGGGTGTTTCTAAGAGCAAGTCTAACGGGAGGCTTTTGGCTAGGGTAAGGCAGCTCCTAGCCTCTATCCTCCCTGTTTCATGTTCTAGCGGGGGAAAGAATGACCTAGGCAAGGCTTGTTTGAGGGCTAGTTTGGCCTCCCCCCATGTCCGAGCTAGGCAACTGAGCAAAAGTAGCCCAACGGCTAGAATTCAAAAATTAACCAAGTAAGAACAAATTCAATTGGGCAGCCAACAAAAATCCAGAATTCACCAAACCCAAATGGACAAAGATGAACGTATGAAATTTACCAAAAATTCAGAATTCACCAAACAAACAGAATTTAGAAAACATTATTCAATCAATTCAACAATCCAAACATGCAATCCTTCACGGATGAACATAAATTAAAAAAAACATAAGAAGAAAAAAAAATCATTCATCGACCAACAATTTGGGTTTACAAATTGGGCAAAAACAAAAATCACTCAATCATTCACTCGCATTTGCCTACAAAACCCAGCACTCGAACCTCTTGAACCTCTCGGATTGGAAGGCCTCACGATCATCCCTGAAACACAACGAACCCCTCGAACCTATCGTCGCTGGATACTCTCGACATACTCTCGACATCCTCACAACTTGTCACGAATCGATCGACCTCCATCTCCATCTCTCGCTACTCGTTGGTTCAATCGCGAACGGTTTCAATCGAGAACGATTGAGAGAGTTTGAGAGAGTTTGAGAGAGTTTGAGACTCACTTTTTGTACAAACGACCGTGATAAAAACGGTGTGTTTTGTTCCATTCTTTTAACATTTTATTTATTTTTTTTCTTCTTCTTCTTAATTTATTTGTTTATGTTTTATTTGTTTGTTTATATTTATTTGTTGGTTATTATATTTTTTCAATTTAAATTGATAGTTGTATGTTTAATTAGACTTACAATATTTTTAGCTCATTTTTTTATAGTTGTATTATTATTGTTGTTGTTGTTGTTGTTGTTTTTGTTGTTGTTATTGTTAACATTTTTGTCTTTTTTTCTGATTTATTTGTTTATATTTATTAACATTTTTTCGGTTTTTTTCTTCTTCTGATTTAGTTGTTTATATTTATTTTTTGTTATTATATTTTCTCAATTTAAATTGATAGTTGTATATTTTTTTACTATTATTATTATTATTATTATTATTATTATTATTACTATTATTATATATTTATATATTATTATTAAAGTCTAACTTGATACTTATAATATGGTTATATTATTATTGTTGTTAAGTCAAGTATCTCCTATAAATATGACAATTTAAATATCCACAGGAAATTAGTATTTACTTCTATAAATATGGCACCAAATCATAAATAGTCAAATAAGGAAGAAGTGATGTTATGCAAAGCTTGGGTCGCCGTCACTTCAGATGCAATTGAAGGAGTAGATCAAACAAACAACACATTATTGGTACGAGTTCGAAACCATTATATTCAAAATTGGGATGGTCATGTGGATGGTATCCGAACTGTTCAGAGGTTTTCAAATAGGTGGAAAAAATTACGACCGATACTCAAGGAGTGGCAAAGGGTTTCAAACAAGCTGCGAATTTTCATCGTAGTTGTACCAATCAAATGGATGATGTGAGAATTTGTAAATTTATAAATGTAGTATCATTGTGCACAATTTATTTTTTAAATTAATCAATTTTTCTTGACTATATCTTTAGCTGATACAAGTAGAGGTCTATTATAAAGCAAAAATGAATTCACAATTTATGTTTTATCATTGTTAGGAGATATGTAAAGATTGTATGTATTTCAAAGATTCACCTCAGAGAGAGTCTGAAGTAAGTCAAGTATCTCCATTCGGCTCATCACTACTTGAAGATTCAATTAATTTGGATGAAGATGGGGAAGAAGAAAATCCCAGAGCCAATATAGGTTTCTCTGTAAGACCTCCAAAGAGGAAGCAATCAAAAGACGCTCGGAGAAAGGGAAAGTCACATATGATTGATAATAATCGATTGTATGCCACCATGGAGGTCATTGGATTACAAAATTTGGAAGAGGCGGCATTGAGGAAGAAAAAAGATGAAGATTATGCGAAGGCATTACAATTTGAACAAGCATTGGAACTGTGAAAAGAGAAAGAAAGACGAATAGAACGAGAAGATAGAATTATGGAGAAAAATATCGAAAAGATGAGTCCAAACAAATAAAGATACTAGAGAAAAAGACAATTGACAATCACAAATGGACAAGAAAGTAATCTTAGTGGTGGCGGCCATGAATATCATGAAGAAGGTGATTATCAGACTCAAAATGATCAAGAAGATGATTATCAGCCTTAGAATGATCAAGATTGGTTCACCTCTCCTCACTAGTTGATTTTAATTTTCAATTTAAATGGATGATTATATATTTTATTAGACTTATTAATGATTTTGTTGTAATTTAAATTTTAGTAAAATAAAGTTTCTTCATTATGATAATGTTTAATTTATATATATATATATATTCATATGTTAAATAAACTAAAGTATAATTAAATTGTATTTCAGATATATTTTATGCAAAGATTTGAATTCAAATAAAAATTTGAATTCTTGTCTCTTTCCCCTCCCCATTAAAAATACTAAATCTTACATTGGGCAAGATGTCATGAATAGTAGAATTTGGGAGGCTAAATCTTGTCTTTAGTCCCTTACCTCTTACCTTTAGCCCATCTACCATTAGATGTGCTCTAATTGTCGACTAGATTTTTTTAGTTTTTTATTAATTTTTTACAATTATAACCTTAGAAAATAATTTGTCATTGTTTAACAATTATTTTTAAACAGGGGTATTTGTGGGTTTATAAAAAGTTTAAAAACTATTTTTACCATAATACCCTCGCTTATTAAATCATCTTTTCCTTTGATGAGTTTATTAAGTAAGGATATTTTATTATAAAGAAATTAACCATTTTAAGAGTTTATTAAGCAAGTATTTTTTTTAGTGATTATAAAGAAATTAACCATTTTAAGGAATTGACTTAATTCTCTATATCCTAAAAGGCAACCAGGTTTTACTATTCATAGACAGTGCATTTCCTAAATTGCCCTCTCAATTTATTACATTTTTTTCACTCTTCATTTGTTACACAGTTTGGGGACGAAATTACTTCTACCTCTTCTTCACGTTTAACACATTCTTTTCTTTCTCTTCTCCTCAAAATCTTCGCGTTTGCTCTTTTCCGTGCATCCACATCCTCCGCTCATCTTCCTTTCTTCCCTGCTTAGACTGGTACGGAGTTCTCTCTGCGTTTGAATTTGGCTTATTTCCATATTTTCTCTTTGAGTTCTCTTTGCATTTGTTTTTTTTTTTTGTTATTTCCAATTCAATTTTCACAATATCTCATCCATTTTTAACCTTCTGGGTGGAAAGCAGCGAAGTCCTTTTTCCTTTCTCTACTTTTTGGATTTCCTTTTGTTGATCAGCCTCCTTTTGAGAAGAAATTGCTGTGTTGTCATTAAATTTTTGAGGTAAAGTTTTCTTCTTCAATTTATTTAACTTCCTGGGCTTTTGGGTCTTCAATGACTACTAATTATAATAAATGATTCTTTTCATTGAGCTTACCTCTTTGAATTTCGTATTTGGACATGAATTAAAATCCTGAAACTCTTCGTTGATTCCAATTTAACTAAGTTGTGCCCAACTGCGCAAAACTAAAGTAAACAGAGATGAATAGGGAAATACCTCTTCAAATTCTCACGCAAGGGTTTCTCATTTTTTTTGTTTTAAATTTTCAAGGGAAAAACAAAATTTAACTTGAACCTTAAAGTTATGTAAGCCATGCTTAATTTTAATTGATCTGCGCTACCCATATGTGGTTCCAGTTCTGTTTTACATTCGTTGAATGTCAAAATGAAGATCATGCATATGTAGGGGTGGATGCTAACATGACAGGACCGCCTCCTGAGGAACATTGATAACCGTGCCCGGTCCTGCTCCTGTCTGACAAGTCAACTGAAGTTCCCAAATTACCCTCAGCACTTGCCAAATAAGGGATAACCGTACCTATGCCTACTCATGCCTCCACCTCTCAATTAGCCTCGATCATCGCGCCACGACCTGGAGGGTCAATAAAAACATAAAAGGTATGAGTGGACAAAAATAAATCAGTTTATAAAACATGTTATGGAAAGACATTTCTACCCTCCACGTAAAACCAATGTATGCATTCGAAAATCAGTTCATAATCTATTTCATTTCCAGTATCAGAAAACCGTGTATAAAAATCAAAATCATTTTCCTTTTTCTCAAACCTCGGGCCTTAGCCCGAAACCATAAACACGGGGCTTCAGCCCAAAATCAAAGTACAGAACATAACCCAAAAATCCGTCAAGCCATATAAACTGATAAACCGGGCCATTGTCCAACACATCCGAAAGCATAAAAAATCAACAGTAAATCACAAGTCAATCAATCTACTGGATCTCAACTGCGCCCGAGTCTTTAAACTCAAAACCATCCGCATAAACAGGCCTTCCAAAGATATCAACAAGTCTTTAAACTCAAAATACAATCAATAGGCCTCGGGGGATATCAAGGTAACCGAGTCTTTAAACTCAAAACATATCAATCAAGGGCCCTCCCCCGTCATCAACATGATCCAGTAATAGTACCGGGTCTTTAAACTCAAAACCATGTGTAATTCATAACAAATCCAGAATTCATCGTAGTCCAAATTCCAAATCATATCCACCATCCATTTCCAAATCCGAATCCGGAACCGTCATTCCGTAAGCTGGCATCCGGAATAACCATTCCGAACCCAAATCCGGAAATCCACTTTCAAGTTTCTGAAACCCCAAATCTCGTTTATCAAAACCACTGTTATGAACTGGGCATCAAACCCGAAATCACCTTTTCCAAAATCCGTTTTAAATCTTTAAAATCAAATCATATCTCAAATCCCAAATTCCAATTATCAAAACCATGGTCAAATTACAACATACTCGAAATCTCGTAAAACGTGCAACTTCGTAATAATCTCGAAAAATGTGCCAAAACCGTAAATTATACTCACAATAATCATCAAAACATGATACGCACAAATCATATAAAATCATTCATTAAACCATCACCAAAGCATAGGAGAAACCATAGTCTCGAAATACGTGCAATTACATATTGCATATCGAAATACGTGTAAATACGAAAATCGTAATTACCATAAGCATAGAAATCATAAATATAAAGCATAGAAAATGATTATGCATGCATTGAAATTTAGAAAATAAAGTCCACTCACACACCGTCCAAACGGCCCGCTTTCGAGCTGCACGTTTTTCCGTAAATTCCGAAAATCATAATTCCTGTCCAAAATCAATATCGAGGGTCACTAACACTCTAATATACTTCATATAATTTTCTCCAATTTTTCCGGGATTTGAATACGTATTTAAAACATAACATAAACCTTCGGATACTCAGAACACTATTGAAACGATATCCGATTTCCTCAAAACTAGTGCCAAAATATTCGTTACATTAAAAGAAGCAAGTTTCATGTTGAACTCACCTCGAAATTCAGTCCCACGCACAGCCATGAGTGGCTGCGCGTGAAGCTCACGCGCTGCTACAGTGCTCATCCTTGTAACCCGATTTCCTGCAATTTCAACCCGTTAGCCCGCGTGTTGACCCGACTCAATTCCTGCCAAATTCAACTTGTTTTCTTCAATTGATCCATCACATAGCATCACAACCAACTTAATTAAGGGTCTGTAACATTCATTTCACTCGTCACTGCCTCAAATCAACTCAATTAAATTCAAGTTCTAATGAATGTTCGTCGTCCCAATTCATCAAACAGTCATCTATTTCTTCAATTAATTAGTTAGGGAGCATCGTAGACTTACTTTAAAGATGATTTTGTAACCAATTTCACAAGAACTTACCCCCAATTGCACGAACACAAGTTCACGATTTCTGGAATTCCGCCATGTCTGTTCATGGTTCCAAGAGCTTCGAACCTTGAAATTCTTGATTTGGATCAACTAATAAGGGTCCCAGAAGGCATAATCTAATCTTAATTTGACTTGGGCTGGTCTATAACTCAAAATTGAATCTTAATTGGTCAAGAACAGGTCTCGAGTTTTTGGTTTTCCTTTCACGATTTTCATCACTTTTCTTCCTCTCTCAATCTCAGTTATCAGTTCTTCCTCTCTTAATTCTGCTCCAGTTCGTCTTTTCTCTCAATGGGTTGTTAGGGTGGTCGATCAAGATCACAACTTGATCTTTAGTCTCTGTTTTTTGTTGGAATATTTCTGTAACAACCCGAACCACAATTTATAATATTTTAATGTAAAATGACTATTTTGCCCCTGGAGGGGGGAAACTTTGACTTTTGACCTGGGAAATAATTTGGACTTTGACCCATGACGATGACGTAGATCGGGACGTCACGAATCCGTAGACAGGCGGCACGTCGAAATCGAAGTTTGTATGAAAAGTTATGGTCACGGAAGCGTTTAGCGGGAATTTACGAACCGAGAACAAAACGTTAAATATTAATTAAATATTGGAATTTGTGCAAACCCCTATATTTAAATTGAGCCGTCGGATGAGTGACAAGTGTCACTCATCCAAGTGATCGCTATTCCAATAAAGTAGGTCTATGCACCTATTGGAAAATTTTATATATTAAATTATCCCTTAATTAAACCCAGCCATTGATTTTCCCTGCCCAAACACATCCAGGTCGTCCATTCCCTCTGCTTTTCTCCTTATCATGCACAATTTCCCTTCTCTCTCACACAACACACTCATTCCTTCACCGTGAACAAACCTGCACCAATTTTTTCTGCCCAAACACCCAAACCGATCACCCTTCTCACCACCAGACGACAACCTCCTGCACCACCATCATCCTCTTCAGCTCCACCGTGCACCACCAACCTTCATCTTCCTTCCTCCCTGCCTGAAAACCCAGAGAACCCTCAGACATGAAACAGAGAACACAGATCCAAGGAACCCACACCACCTCCATTCATCCTCTCGACTTGAACCAAGCTCCAGTTAGGACCGTAAGGAACCCAAGACGACGTTGAGACAGTCGACACAGGCCACGGCGGTGACACGGCAGAGGTAACTTCCAAAACCCGAGAGAACCATTTTTCTTCCCTGTTTCAAAACGATCCATTTTAACGTCTAGGGCTCGATTCTCCTTGCTGAGACATGTTCTAGGAACTTAGACGACCAATCTGAACGAGTATTTGAGGACGTAAACTGAAGAGGTAGCCGGAGAAGACGATTGGAGTAATGCCGTAAGCTTTCTTCGAAACCAGGTATGGATCTCACCGTTTTCTTCCATTTTTGAGGTCCTAGATCCATAGAACAGACCTAGATGAACCTTTAGGAGCAAAACCTATCGAAAATGGTGGCCAGAGATGGATTCTGGGAACGGGTCAAGCAGCGGGTCAACGGCGACCTAGTTTCAGGAATTCGGGTTGACCCGACACTGTAACACTGATGACGTCATCATGCTGACGTCAGTAGTGATGTCATGATGACGACAGCAGTGACGTCATCATGCTGACGTCAGCAGTGACGTAATCATGTCAGAGATTGTCAGATCAGGGGCCAACCAGAGCATGACACGTGTCCTCTGACATATGTCAGAAATGACGTCATGCCGACGTCAGCGACACTGTAGCAGCGTTGACCAGCGCGTGGGGGGGCGTTTGAACAATATTTTTGGTGGGGCCTGTACCATTTTCAAGGTTTCGACGATACGGATCCAATGGCGGTGGTTTCGTGTCGATCAGAGATCATTAGGATGGTCAAAATGGGGTTTGAAGCCTCAGGAATAGTGCCCTGGCTATGTTTTCGGGACGGATCTGTTCTAGGGTTTTAGTATTTAAGTCGTAGGGTCCTTTAGTGACTCTCAGATATGTTAATACAGGTTTTAGCGATCGTTGAGCAGCGAGGACCGAGTGTGAGTGGGCTATTTGATTTATAAAAGGCTTGCATGCATAAACTGTTTTACTATTTCCACTTATGATTTAGATGAGTACTATATGAAATGTTTACATATTACTTATTATGATGTTTTGGGCATGAGACCCATCTGGATTATATGTGGAATGTGTTCAGGGATGTCCGGGGGACACAAGGTAAACTATACTGTTATTGTACTGTACTTTCCTACCTTTCTATCTTGTCTCCTCTAGGGAGGGCGTTGGCCTGGGTGGACCCTGGAGTAGTCACGGGGCACTAACTGAGTAGAGTTGACCCCCGTTGGGTTTCTTACTCTCAGGAAGGCATGTTCGCATACCTCGGGTAGTGACCGGGATACCGGGCACTGATGTACCTAGGGGAGTCTCGGGTGTGAGACCCTGAGTGGCAACACGTAGCCTTAGAACCGTGACATCATTTGGGTTGGGTTTTACAGTGCACTAATATGTTGGTTTTTCCTTTTGATTATTATATGATTCTGTGGTTGTGATTTCATTATGATACTATGTTTTCAATGCATGCCAGATTTGGAAAACGGAGGGGTAAAGCCTTATGATTTACTTTATTATGAAATTGATTTATAAACTGTTTATTTTCGGTCCACTCACTCTTTAAATGTTTTACTGACCCCTCCAGGCCATGACACGGAATTAGAGGAGAATCCAGAGGAGGAAGAGACTTAGTTTAGTCGATGTGCACCTGTACACCCCCAGTGGGTAAGTTGAGCACCAAATAATGTACTCTGACTATTGTGCTCACATTTTGTATTGTACTATCCCTTGCCTGACAGCTATCACTCTGAACAATGTTGTTGCACTTTATTTATTTAATGTGAAGTATTTAGTTTTCGTTTAAGGGTATTTTTGGTATGTTTGGAGTTGTTGTCAGACGGGAGCGGGACACGTCCCCGAGTGGTCCCAGTGGGATTGGGATGAGTCCTGTCAATTTCCACCACCGCCACACACTGATTCAATTCTCATTATCTGCACTTAGCTAATTCCCACGACTTGCCACCTCTTGCTAATTAGGACCACTAATTGTTTCATCAAAGTGACAAGTGTCATTTGGTGGCATCACCATGGCTGAATCAGCTCAATTCGTCCCATTTCTTATTTAATTGTCCAATTTCCATTTTGCCCTTGCTTTGACAATTTACCAAAATGCCCTTCACACTTCTAAGCCCGTAACGTGGTCGTCCGAACTCCGATTGACGCGTGCCGCCTGTCTACAGATTCAACGTCTCGGGACCTACCCAACGGTCCTCGAATTACGTGAAAGGTCTGACAAGACCCATCCCAATCCCCCCGGGATTAACGCGGGATGACCCTACTCCCGTCTGACACGGAGTGTCAGACAAGGGATATTTCCGACCTTTGCCCTCCCGGGCTATCAGAGTACGCCAGGATTCGGAGGAGGTATGCGATATCTCGGTCTCTGCTACAGTCCACACCCGATGTTAATCTGAAGGGCAGTCAAAACATTAAAAGCTGTGAGTGGACAAAACAAAAGTTTATAAAAACATTTCCATAAAGACATTTGTACCCTTCACTAAAAAGCATGCATGCATTCGAAAACCATTTAACCAAATGGAAACCATATGTGGGACTAAGCCCAAAACCATAATCAAATCAAATATACGGGCCACTGCCCAAATTCTGTGCACACCCGTGCACACCACATATCAAAGAATCATAAAGATTCAACCATACGGGCCACTGCCCAAAACCTGTGTAACCACACATCACATCCATATATCATATATACATATAAGTCACACAACCAATCCTGTCACCGTATCCAAAGCTACGCGCGTGCTACCCGGGTCTCAATCCGAGTCTTCTCAAAGTCAAGGTTAGAATCCGCAGACCACTGATCCTACTCGAGGTCATAGTAACCATAGCCTTCATGAGAGTAAGGAACCCAACTGGGGGGTGACTCCACTCAGTCGGTGCTCCGTGACTACTCCGGGGTCCACCCAGGCCAACGACCCTCCCCGGAGGAGATAGAATAAGTAAAGGAAGGTATATGAACATATATATACATAACATAAACATTCATGCCCGGTTCCCCTGAACCGTCATGATCCATAACATCCATTAACCAAGGTTCATGCCGGTTCCCATAAACCGTCATGAACCAGAATAACCTGACAAAGGTTCATGCCGGTTCCCATAAACCGTCATGAACCACAATGACCTTTCCAGAGTTCATGTTGGTTCCCATAAACCGTCATGAACTTGGAAATCCATCTAGGGTCCCTGACCCAAAATCATCAGTGTAAAATAACTGGGTCTTGTGCCCGAACATATGACATTAGATGGGCATCCTGCCCGATATCTAAGGGTCAGTCACGACTCCGATCGTAGTAATGCGTGCAACCATCCATCCAGGACCGCCCTCAATCCTGGTATGTCGCCGTGAACGAATCAACCGACGTGACCACCACAAGATCATGGTGCACTCATCACAGATCGCTATCCTGAACCGTTAGCACTCCGAAGTCGAGCCTCCCCAGGCTGCCCGACCACGAATCGTGCATCGTGACCTCTCCGGAAGGAACACATCCCAATCTGGAGGCTAGCATCACATCGTCGATCGGCGTGCACATAGCACCCGTCGCGACCACGATTTAGACCCGTAGGTCGTAACTAGAGTCATATGCCCGAGACCAAGCCAAATGGGTCTCATACCCAAGTTTATCCTTTTGGAAATCCAAAACCATTTCATTTAGACCAATAAAGACGTACAAACCCTTATAGGCACCGTATAGGGCCGAAACCTCGAAATACGTGCCTATACGTAACCACACATCCAAATGCACTCATGACATCACAAACAAGTATTTAAAACATATAATAAACATTTATGCATGCACCAATTTAGAAAACAAGGTCCACTCACAGACCGTCCGAGCTACTCCCTCGATTTGCGTGCCATACGGCTCTCCCGAGCCATTCACCGTCACTGGGACTCCCAAATTTGTCCAAATCGTAGTAGAAGGTTACTAACTACTTAATTAACCTCCTACCAAAGCCCCGTAATTTTCCCGAACTTTTAACTATTTTTAAGCCGACCTTAAACCTTCCGATGCCCCGAAACATATCGAGACGGTGTCCGATCGACACGAAACCAGTCCCAAAATGTTCGTTACATCGAATAAAAGATTTCGTATGTTGAACACTTCCCCAAATTATAGACCACGCACCCTCACACGCCCCTAGAAGGGACGGTGCACTGTTCATCTTCTCCAGCAGTCGAACCGGCCGGTTCACTGGTTGGCTGGTCCAGTTGGACCGGCGTGATCGGTTCACGGCTCCTCCCTTCTCATTTTGGTTCGATTCCCTTCCTAATAAATCCCTAAATTCCTATTTTGATCCTAGGAACTTGTTTGGATGATCAAATCCACCTAAAACCCCCAAAAACCCATGGTTCAATTCCCTCAAAACGGTTCAACTTTTCCAGTTTTTCCCCAGGGCTTCTCAGCCACTAACCACCACCCAAATTCATCTTAAAGCCTTCCTAACAAGACCGAGCTTACCGTGCATAGGGGTCCTCCGCCGTCCACGGCTGACAAGACCCACCCCGATTATCGCCTCGATAATCGGGAAGCATCCTGCTCCCGTCTGATAATCGAATCCAAAAGACCAGAAAACCAAATAATATTACATCACACCCATTGTCAGACCAGGGAGATTAAACAAATACAACCGACTAGACCTCAAGTCCTTAGTTTCACAGAGCATAATATTACAAAACAAGTTAAAGAACAAATCCTACTCTGTGAACTAACTACTCCGCAACGGAAAACTTTATGCCTCTGCCTCTGCCTCGGCGCTAGCCCCCGAACTTGTACCATGACCTGGAAGGTAGTTAAAACAACAAAGTGTGAGTGGACCGAAACAGAAGCTTGCAGAAACAGTTTAATGAAATCGGGGTTCGCCCTCCAGTTTTATAACACGCATGCATAACCAGTTATTCGAAAACCGCGTATTAAACATTCGAAATCTTTTTCCCGAAACACATGTAAAACGTTACAGAAAACCATCACAACTCGTGTAAAATAATATACTATTTCCAAAATCCAGAATCCGTCATTTTGAAACATCAATTACGCAAATCAAGTAAAAAGTGAATCAATAATCACAATCAAACCGTTGGATCCATCCGAGTCTTTAAACTCATTATCAGGCCTTCCCGGGATATCAACGAGTCTTTAAACTCAAAACATAATCAATAGGCCTCGGGGGGATCACAATAACCGAGTCTTTAAACTCACGAGTCTTTAAACTCAATTTACCTGGCCCGCCCCCGTCATCAATCAATCGGGTCTTTAAACCCAAAATCAGATCCAACAATAAACCGGGTCTTTAAACCCAAAACCATTTATAAACACCATAAGCCAGGATTCCACACGATCCGTTTTCCAAAAATAATTTCGAAATCATATCTTCTCATAATAGGACTTATGTCCGAATTCACATGCAAATTCCAAAATATGCAATTCTCGAAAGTCACTTCACAAATATAATCAAAACATCATAAATACGTAACATGCATAATCATATCCAAATACTTCATCAAAACGTCATTCATGCATAGGCAAAAACCGTAACCTCGAAATGCGTGAAATACGATATTTATCTCGAAAAACATGAAACCACGTAAAACCGAAATAACATATTTATCATCATATAATCATAAGTGAAAACACAAGATAATTAAGTAAAATAGTCATGCATGCACAATTTGAAAATCAAAAGTCCACTCACGGTTTTAGGACGCGTCAATCGCGCCCCGTGCGCTCCTCCGTAGCTTCGGAAATGTCCGGGCCTGTAAAAACGTACAAGGAGGGTTACAATCATCCTCAAATAACTCGTAAGATTTTCCCTAATTTTTCCGAAATTTTCTGCCTAGTTAAACTTAAATGACCTAAACTTCCGAATCCTCGAACTTATCCCGTACGACTCCCGATCAACTCGAACCCTAAAGATAAAATGTTAGAAACATTAAAAGGAAGAAAACCTCAGTTGACCGTGATCGGAAAGGTCCTCACACGCGCCGCCCAAAGTGGCTGCGCGTGAAGGCCACGCGCCTGCTACAATGTCTTCTCCCTCACCCGAATAGCCTATTAAACGGGTATGTTACCCGCGACTCAACCCGACCAGTTAACCGTCAATTCTCAATCAATTCCTCCCGTTTTCAATCCTATCATCTTCTCTAATCCATTAATTTTAGTTCTGTATGATCGATTAACCTCGACTGTCCCTAAATCGACCAACCCAAGCTTGAACAGTCGAACGGGTCTTCATCTAGACCTCACCCAAAACAGTTACATTAATCAATTAACTTCACCAGTAGCTTAAGGGGACCTATACGAACCATAACATCCAACCAATTGACCCAATACTAACTTGGAAGTAGCCGTCCTCAAGCTGGAAAATTCTCAGAACCAGGGGCCTCAGTTCTTGGCCAATTCGTGAGTGATGTCCTTCGAAATCGATGTGGTCGGTTTCCTTTTGCTCCCAGAAGACTAATACGGCCCTTGGTTTCGCTCAAATGGCCTCACAATTTGATCTTCGATTTTCCCTCCAACTGGTTTTTCTCTGAACTGGAACTTGAGTTCCTGAGCAATCCTTGATCAAACCTCCTCAATTCTTGCCCAGGGATGTTTGTAATGGTCTCAGAATGCTAATCCAACTCACGGTTTGGCTCGACTCACCTCAAAACTCGACCTTTGAATTTTTCCCCCCAAAAACCCGAAAATGGTTCTTCACGGTTTCTCTCAGTCACTCTCAGTCCCCCAACCTCAGATTGATGCCCAAAATGATCGCACTCAACTCCCTACTCAGCTAATTGATTCAAAATGGCCAACACCCCGTGGGAATCCATCATCTGTCTCTGTGAAGATTGTTTCCCGCAAACAGAAACCAAGAACAATTTTAAAACCTCACCCGTGCACTGAGACTCTGCCCAGACACGCCTGAATGCCTCCCACAGTCTCAAAATCCATAAACTAAACCCACTCACCAGTCCACTAAAGCCATAATCAATTACACGCACAAAACACCACGGCATGGCCGTGCACTCTGTTTTTCACGGTGGTGCTACAGTAACCTCCGTGCAAAAAGACCAAAATACCCATCAGTGCAATAATTACCAAAATGCCCTCCAACTTCTATGACCCGTAACTCGGTCGTCCGATGTTCGTTTCACGCGTGCCGCCTGTTGTTGTACTCGGGGCTTCGAGACGAATCTAACGGTCTTCGAGTCGTGTGAAAACCAATTGTCAAACAAAAAGTCAACTTTTTCCCTTATAACGTTCAAATTATGATAATGCCCCTGAACTTCCGAATGTCATAACTTCCACCTTGTTCGTCCGAATCGGACGTGCCACCTGTCTATGAACTCGTGACGTCCCGAACTATGTCACGGTCATCGCTCAATGTCCGTTCGACCCTCCAATCAAAAAGTCAACAAATTGATCAAACGAATCACAGGGGTAAAAACGTCATTTTATTCCATATTTTACAATATTACATTTTTCGAATTTCCGGGGCGTTAAAACGGCGGTTATGCATCCTGCCGCCACCTCCCAGTCACTCTCTCACTCAGTTCCTCACTCAAGTAGCAATGAAGACAGATGAGGGTTGGGGTGGTGTGTGATGAAGGTGATCAGTTTGGTGAGATCGGGTTTGATGGATGAAATAGGAAAAAGGGATGATATGCATGTATGTGGAATGATGGCCAGTGGATGGGTGACACTTGTCACTCATCCATTGGTCCACTAACAAATATCTGGGCCCCACTAAAGTCCAAAAGTTAGGTTATTTCGTAATTCGTGCAATAGTGCACTTAAACTTCCGTGAACCGTAACTTCACCGTCGAACGTCCGAATTCAACGTACCGCCTGTCTATGGATTCGTATCGTCCCGATCTACATAACGGTCCTCGGCCCTCGGCCATCGGACATCCCAGGTCAAAAGTCAACTATTTGCTCCTTTTAACCATAATTACCAAAATGCCCCTAAACTTCCGAACGTCATAACTTCTTCCTCGAACGTCGGAATTGAACGTGCCACCTGTCTATGAACTCATGACGTCACGATCATCGGTCAAAGTCCATTTGACCGCCCGAATGAAAAGTCAACGTTTTGCCCACGTTCAGGGGCGAAACGGTCATTTTGCATCGTTCGTCCGATTTCGCCTAACTAATCACCGATTAACCTCACTAATCGTGATTAGTCACTAATATAATCTTGGAATTTGGGACGGGTCGTTACAAGGTCCATGTCGTTTGAAAAGTCAATAAATTGCCCCTTTAACCAAATTACCGAATTACCCTTGAACTTCCGAACATCATAACTTTCTCCTCGAATGTTGGAATCGGACATGCCACCTGTCTATGAACTTTTGATGTCCCAAACTACATCATGGTCATCGGTCAAAGTCTGTTTGACCGCTGGAACTAAAAGTCAACCGTTCATCCAATTTCAGGGGCAAAATCGTCATTTTCTTCAAATTTTCCAAATTTTCCTTTTTCCGAATGTCTGGGTCGTTACATAACAAGTTTCATATTGTAGCATGATAACAAGGTGATAATAGTAATCGAAAGTCCAATTGGTAATTGGTATGTAGAATGTATATATTGTTTCGATTGATAGCATAAACTGCTTGGTATATTACAAACCGCTTGGATTGATATATTAGGCTCCTATATTGGTTCATGGTAGGATTGGTATATAGAATGTATCAGTCATTGTGCCTTAAATGTTTGAAAGCAATGGAAGGCATTTAACTTTATCTTATGTTTATGTTATCAAACATGACACTTGAATTTACAGCTTGAACTAATGTTTGACCAATTTGGTACCAAAACAGATTTTAATGGATGCTGCTTAAGTCGGTCTATATGAGCTTTGGTTGTGAATTTGGATGATGAGGGATGATCCTGAGTATTAGTAAATTCACAAGCTGCCATCTTGAAAAGGTATTATCCTTATTATTGAGTTTAGTTATAAAGAACAATGTTGATGCAGTACTCCTTAGAACGGACTTTCCTGTTTATGTATATGTTCAGTGTATTTATAGGATATTTCAGCATTTGCAATTGTGATAGTTACCTCAAAATGTACCATATAGGATAATTGGTACGTATAACTCCTGATTCCTTTGCTAAATGGCTCTATTTGGTAAGGAAAAAGGGGGTAAAACTAGCATCCTCAACTCCTTTACGAGGCTAAGTTATACAGTATCCTTCATTGAGGAAATATGTGTTTCATTTCTTCTGCTCCGTTCTGCATTTGGGAATAAATATGATAATTTGGGAACTAGGATACTTTTATGTTTCCTTTTTATGTTTTGTTATTGAAATGTTCAAATAAATTGTCAAGTGTAGTCATTGTGAAGTATTCACTGTGATTTGAAGTTGTAAACGTCTTTTTTACATATATATAGTCACCTTTTCATCTGCTTTTGATTTACAATTTATAATGCTCGTATGCTACTATATTTATCGGCTGTACCATAATTTTCCAAACTACTTAGTCTGAAAATTTGTTTTGATCTTCATAATAAAATGTGGACATTTTCGATCTTGCAACAGTGTCCTCACATCTTCCTTTAATGCCATCAAATTTTGAGGTTCGTTTTCATTCTATTTAAAAAATTGGATTTAAGTTCAATTTCGTGATCTTGAGTCCTTGGTTATCAAAGAAACATAAAGTTTGATATTTAGAAATCAACAAAAGTTAGATGACTTTGATTGAGCATACACTTAAGATGGATTTTGTGACCTTGAGATTTGAATAGTTCCTTCAAACATCTGTGTAACCTTCTTCAATGGATGTCTTAGTACCAAATCCTCTTGAATGCACCAAGATGCAATCATAACATATTTCTCCCTCATCTTAATGGCATCCACTATTTCATCATTATCATTCTCCACTAACAAATGCAGTTTGTTACATAAATATATTATAATTTTTTTATGAAGTCTATTTTGAGGAAATTAATCTTTTACTTTTCTGACAAATTTTTGTTATATATATATTATATGTGTTCTCATAGTTATTGAGAAATGATTTCCATTCGGAATTAATGAATAATATTTTTTTTGAGTTTCATGTTCACTACAGTATATTGTGAGAGGACAGCAAGATCTGTTCCAGTTGATTCCGGATCTTTTTAGGGTTATTAAGCAGGTTGGTGTTATCAGTTGGGGTTTTTAGGTGAATGAATTGCTCTTATTTCTTTCCAAATATAAATACAGAATAGTTTGCTTTTTTTCTCTGTCATTTGGTGTATATATATATAGGTGAAAAAAATTAGGAGTTTAAAGCATAAGGATTAACAATACAAGCTTGAGTTTTATACATATTCATAAATTGTCTTCCTATGCATTATGCATAGTGATCATGATAGTAGATTGTAATCTTCCAATTAATTTTAGAAAATTAAAAGGTAACTTATTGAACAAAACATAAATATGGTGAAGAAACTATTGACACTTACTGAATGCTAATCATCAGTTTTCCATTTTCCTTTAAATTGAATGTAATAATGATGAATGATATCTACATTTTTCCGTTAACTAAATCCTTTTCATCTGCTTAATGAATGCATTTATGATAGCTCTTAATCTTTTATTTCCATTTAGGCTTTTAAATTCTGAGTTGATTTCTTTGATTTTGTTCTACTACTTTGGTTGTCAAATTATATGGGCTGATTTTAGAGTTGTCAAATTTGTTTTTGAACACACACCTGTTTTCTTAAATAGAGTTCATTCATAATCTTTATTTTTAAGCATATTGTTTTTGCTTATAATTGCAATAATAGAGCACAAAGAGACGAGATAAACTCTTCATATTATACATGTTCTATTTTACACAACTCTTATCTATTTTTAATGCTTCAGAATCATATAGTCCATCTCTAATTGAGGTTTGAATTTTACATTCATATATATAACAATATTTAAACAAAGAAACTCATTCATGACATATTCAATCTTGCTTTCCTTTTCTTTAATTCGTGTTTCATGAGTTTAAATTTTATATTATGAAAGAATGAAGAAACCTCATATTTTCATTTCACCATAAGTACTTATTCGTGGTACGGTTCTTTAATGTGGAAGTTTTTGAAACATATTTATTGCTAACTTCCCTTTTTAAAAGATATTGAGAAGCAACATATAAGCACTAACATCTATTAGCAAGATGTTAGTGTGAAAAAATTCCAAAAAATAAATAAATTTCGAATTAAAAGACATTTCTAAATCCATCATAATTTAAATTTTTCTGCTTTCCTTGTATATTGAAATTCTGATTTTTAGCATTAGAAATCATAATCCTAATATTATTCAAGAGCCGAATTAATTAAAAATTGCTTAAACATGGTTAGTTCAAAATTGTCAATACACTAATTACGGCTCAGGTTCAACAATACATGTTTATGTTGTGATCATATAAGACCTAAACATCTTTATTTTGCTAAATGCTTCTCACATGTATATTTTAGGGCGCTTATTGTCATGTAGAGAAGTAATCATAACACGATTTCAAAACATATCTTAGCTGAAATGACTAATGAGTAGTTGAAAGCACATATCAGGTTAAAGTTAATAGACCAAGCCACCAAAATTAATGCTAAAAAATCAGAATGCATCTGTACAGAAAGCCCTAAATGTCTAATAACAAGATTCTACTAATAAACTAGCAAATGATCTTCTTCTAGGTCCATGCTAAGTTGGATTCATCATTTATGAATGACTTTGCTTCCATCTTATGCCTTTTGAAGCTTGCCTTTCTTCTTTGTTACTTCAATCTGTAATTTTGATTTCATTTATTTACTAGATTTGAATTCTTGGGTTTTTTCTTTGTGACTTGCAGGCTAGCTAAAGGATTAATATCGGTCATTTGGGCAATAAAGCCCAGTTAAGGACATATACTTGCATACATATTATTACAGTAGGTAAGAATGCTCCTTGACTACGAAAACAGTGGGATTATTTGTGCTCTTATATTTGTTTTGTTTAGAACTTTGAACTAAATTTTTGAGGATTAGAATAGTATTTTTTAAAAATTTCAGTTGTTTATAGATGAAATGATGATTTTTCTTAACTTGATGAATTGATGATCTACGTACTGAGCTTCAGTTAGTTGTTTTTTATTTAATGCAATTGAGGATGCTACGTAAATCCTTCGTCTCGTTTGGGATAACAGTTTGTTGTATTTTGTGCCATGATGAATGCCAGCTTTATTGATTTAAAAATTAATTATGAATGAGGTTTGTAAATTTTAATGTTACCATTGTTATAAATCGTCAGCAACTCTTTAAAGTCATATCTTAAATCATATTCCTACTATAGAGCTTCTCTCTCTCTGTGTTTGTTTTGCTAACATTAATCAAACAGAGAAAAAATTGATATAATTAATTGGAGAATGCGATCGGATAATGATAGTGATGATAACAATTGTGAAATATTAATTTTTTAAAATTCTTTCAGAAGCCTTCTGCTCATGAATTATACATATACTAAAACTCCTATGCCTTTATAACTGTTCAATGAATAGTGAATGAACAATGCTTTTCCAAATTTACCCTTAGTACAATGCATTTACAAACTTGCCCTCAATTTTGCTTTTCTCTGCTACTGTCTACCGTGTGTTGTCGAAACTCTGATTATTACTCTTCTAAGTTTGATGTCCACTTCCATTCAGCGTTTGTTCTTTCTATTTTCTATTCGATGTCTCTATCTGCTTATGTGTTATTTTTTTCCGTTTGTCTTCCATGCTTTTATTCTCTTCATTTCTCCTCGGTTTTCTTTTATTCTTCCCCTTTGGTAGAAGAAGGAAGCAGGATACGAAGAAATTCACCAAGTGAGTTGGGTTTTTGTTAGTTCATGAATAATTCATTTAATTTTGTAGGATGGATTTTTTCGATTAATTAATTGTTTTGTATGTTTGTTTTTTCGAAAGATTAGGATAGAGGTTGTTCAATGTTTTGAAAAGCTTAGATAAATTTGTAGGTAAGGGTTTGGGATTTACTTCATGCTTCAATTAGGTTTTTGTTATGTGTTTTGTGGTTTGATTGTGATGCATGTTTGTTTTTTTCAAGGATTCAGGCAGAATGAGAAGTTGTTGATGGGCGTCAACAATTTATTAGGTAAAATTTTATGTTTGATGTTATGTAAATTTTTGTTTGAATTTTTTTAGGTCTTTTGCAAATCTAATTAATTTTTTTTTTTTGAAGTTTAATTAATGTTGGGTTTATAGGAATTTATAGGAATTACTTGAATTCCATTTTTTTTCTTACTGTTTATAAGTTGGAGTTTGATAATTATTTTAATTCAAGGTTCAACCTCGAATTTTCTTTTCCCGCGACATCGCTCGGATTGGAATACTACTATATATAGATATCCTCTATTTATTAATTAAAAAAAAAGAAAAAAGGAGAGAACTCGGCAACCCTTTATCCGAGTTCCTTCTTTGCCTTTTACCCTCAGCGGTCTCTCGTGCTTGCTTCTTGGGCGTAATCGCAGCTATCCCTCTCCCCCCTCTAAATCTTTCTCTAATTTCCCAAGTTTCAGCTCTCAATTTCCCATCCATATGAACTCTCAAACTCCCAATTCTCCTGACTGTTTATATCGGCGACACATCGTACATGTATATATTTATAATTTTGGGCTTTTAATTTTAGTTCGAGATTTTGATTGCTTACTTTGCCTTCGAGGAGCTGTGGGTTGTTGGGATTGCTGCCGTTGGAGAGTATACGAATTTGAACCCGCATCCGAGCGCTCGGTTCCATAGTCCAATCTAAAGCCTGTGAGGCTGGAAACTTCTACAACAATCTTACATACCAACCCAAGGGCTAGGCTTTGACTCTACCACAGTACCACTAACAAAAATATATTTTATTCAACTCACATTTTGATCCTTTCAGTGATGCAAGTTCTTTGTTTATGTTTTTTTTTTAAAATTTAATTTCTTTGGGTTTGGTGATTTAAGAGTTCTTTAGGCTTTTTCGTTTAAAATTTTCAGGTTTGCTGATTTAAGTTATTCAATTTTCTCTATCAATACTATTGTTAGTAGGAACAAGGTAGGAAAATTTGAATTTGGGTTCTTTGATTCGCTTTGGTCTTTTGTTTGTATTGGTGAATTAGTTATTTCACTTTGACTCATTGTTGGTTTATGACTTTATGATTCTAGGGTATTTTAGGGTAATTCTTTTTTTTCCTTAATGTCATGTCTCTCTATGATTTTTTCGTTCTCAGTTTTCCTTAAGAATATGGATCTCAATTTCACTTCATTTCTACTCTGCTGAATATAATATAAACGAACTTCATTAGGTAATTAGTAAGTCAAATTTATGATAAAATATTTACTCTAAACCATTTATAGTTTGGGGAAATTTGTTCCTAGTTTCTATAGTAATTTTGTCCAAGAAAATTTGTAGCAAGTTAGGCGGCGCTATGTTCCCACTCATAGTACATGACTGGGTTAGTGTAGCTTTTTTTTGTGTGACTAGGTTAGTGTAGCTTTCCTTTGGGCTGAGATTGACCGTTTGTTATTTCTTTTGCTTGTCTTGTTCCCCTTGGGATATTCGAGTGCTTTGATGATATCTTTTTTTCTTGAAAATGTGCTTGCAGGGCTTAACAAGAGAACCACGACTGAAACACTTTATGAAGCATTCTCTGAATTTGATAATGTGGCTACTGGTGATTTTGTCATTTTTTTTTATGTTTTAATTCTATTTTGTATTCATTTAATAGTTTGATAATCAAGGATATGAATTTTTGGAGGGAAAGTCAATATATGGTTTAACCTTGAATGAGATTCTAGTGGCACTGGTTGTCTAGTTCTATTCGATTTTTATGGACCTCATATTGGATGTGATGATACGAAAAGGATTGAGTTCAGGCAAGTTTTTCAAGGTTTCCTGCAAAATATTTTGTAAGTGGAGCTCAGTAACTAATATTTTGAAAGATCTACCGTGTAGCTTTAGAATATGGTTTAGATCCATGTTGGTGGAAAATAAAGGCTCTTTCTTTGATGTTTTCAGAGAAATGCATCCCGTTAATTTGGTAAAGCTAATTCTCAATTGGACTTGTAGTTATTTTGTTCTTCCAACTATCATTAGTTTTGTTCTTCGCCAAAACTCGTTTAGATTTTACAATGGTGTTATATTTGCTCATTAGTCGTGGCAACGTGCTCAGTCCTTTCAAGTTAATAATGCTGATATATTTACTTATTTTTACAATAATTCTTGAGTACCCATTTTTACTTTTTTCGTTTGTCTATACATGTTCATAGAGAACTAGAAAAAGGCTTTACAAGGATAAAAACCATAATTGAATTATTGAGGTTGCTCAAGGAACATATGTAAGTTACTAAAAACACTTTACTTGTTCTTTCTTTTATGTGATTTCTGATGTTTTGTAGAAAATAAATTTTCCATGTGATTGAATTGTTAAGAAATAGGGTACAATTCATAATATCAATTAGTAAATGTATAAAAAAAATCATCAGCATGGCACAATTTCATATTGTTTACACCATATTGGACCGAGCAATAAACTTGTCAAGCACTACATTGGACCACGAAGAAAGCCCATCCAGAAGGCTACAAAGATCACACAAAGCTCACCATCAAGGTCCATGCCGGAAAATCCCATTATTAGGCCCATGACCTAAACCCTAACTCTTGCCTATATAAGAGACACTATCACCCTCATTTCGGGGATCCGACTCTCTCACTAGAGAAACCCCTCTCTCTAGACTTTAGAGCTCTCACCTCTCTCTACATCTACTTTCTCTCTCTAAAGGCTCTAAGCCCATTGTATCATGTACAAACACCATTATACTAATGAGAAGAGGGTAACACCGTGGACGTAGTCCGATTTGGGTGAACCACGTACATACTTGTGTTCTTGGGTCTTGTGCGGTCTTCCTACTCCTCGTTGGAACATTTTATGCTTCAACAGTTTGGCGCCGTCTGTGGGAATCGTAACAAAAATCTATGTCGGTTCTCTCTCTTCCTAGCACATGGAGAACCCACAAACCCAAGAATTCTAGGCACCCCCTAAAAATCAGCTCGGTCTTCAGAGAATTTTTCTCTCTTTCGAGAGTATTTCTCCCTGGTGAAGCTATCGAGTCATCCAAACAGCCACTAGACCAACGCAAGATTATGTGCTGACCCACCAAGCATTTATTAACCATAGTTGATTCTCTTTCCTCATAACCTACCTCCACATAAAATGGGCACATGTCCACTTGTTTGGGCCACCAGACTCACTTCAGGCCCGCCACCTAAAAATACGAAGTTTTATCCTTTTGTTGATTCTCTTAGCCCACTCAGGTATATTAAAGATATTATGTGTCAACATCAGCAAACCATGTGGTAGATACTCAGCCACCTCACCTCAATTCGCTGATAGTGATAAAAAACAAAGGCTCCCTCATTATCCCATTCACCAGAGCCGTGCTTGTGCAAAAAAAAAAAAAAAACTATATCCCTGTATCTGCACAACTCGTGATCGCACTACTCATGGGCCACTGGCGACGATTCACGGACATGGAACGGTAATGGAAGAAGGAACTTCAGACTCGCTGTATCGTCGTCTCACAATCGGTGAGGTATCGGTTCAAACACGGCTTGACCGTGCAACAACCGTTACCGACTAGAGACCAGCTCGGCCACGTTGTCATCGCCATCGTCTCAGGGACCCAGCCACCGGTCGACTGCGGGGGTTCGGTCCCCATCGTCTCCACCAACTCGTGCCCCACTCGCTCTGTTCTCAGGAGACTCGCAAGGCACCCTCTATTCTCGTTCGACAGATTTCCGTCGAGTTTCAGCCTTAACGCCGATCGGGGGAGACATCGCAGCGACCCATACTCGATGACAACGCCTCTTTCAACGATTGGAGCTCCGACGCCCCACACCACTAGTTAAACCAGGTCCACCGACTTCTCTCTCGACAGAGGCCCATCGAAGGCTCTTCATTTTACTCGGTAGGTCCCCACCAACGCTTCCTTCTTCAGTTATCCACTGAAACTTTTTCAGTCTACTCAGTCGACGCCACCGAGGCTCAGAACAGCCTCTTCAATGGTCCTCCACCGAGGCAACTGGACAGCTCAGTGCAGACCCTCACCAACGCCTCTCATGCCTTTCAAACGGGATTCAGGTCGTTCCAAGGGAAATGCCCCCCCCCTTTGGCAGTCACCCGTAGAACCCCTTCGGTCTACGCAGTCGACATCCGTCGACACCTCACTCGACAAGGATCTACCGAGGGCTCCTCGTCCTGCTCGGTTGGCTCTCATTAACAACCTCTTCGGTAGTCTTCCATATATTAGCTCTGTTACCGATCAAGGGAGACCGCTCAGCATGTTTCCTCCCCGCTACTCATCAAGCACCCAGCCCACATAGGGGCCCACACCCTTTGGTGACCATCCATCGGCAAAGCACCTCATCCAAGAGTCCTTATCTTTTTTGGGCTTGGGATGTTGCTTCAAGGAGTTTCCACTGAGCGGTCAAGACCACTCGGCCAAAACAAAACAAAACAAAACAAAAAAAAAAACTTACACATTTTGTTTTGGGCCATCATTCTCAATCTAGTAAGGCCCACTCGGCCACAACAAAAAAAAACACGGAAGAGCATATTTTTGGGCTTACTGTCAACTTAGCCCACCAACGAGCAAACAAAAACAAACTTTATTTTGGGCTTTACGTCTGACTTTGACGACGCTTACCGAGCAGCCTACCCCAACTCGGCCACCCCAAAATTTGGGCTTAGGCAGGATACCACCGAGTTCCAACTATGACACCGATTAGTGATGGCCGCTCTGTACAAACTCTCATTGCCAATCCTCAAGGCCCCAACACCTTTTAGGGCACCACCACAACTCGGCTAAACTGATTTGGGCTCTTTAACCCTGCCAACACCACTCGGTCAAACCAACTTGACCACCAAAAAAAAAAACATAAAACACCAACTTTGTTTTTGGGGCCTCACATTTCAATTTTTAGGGAGCCCACCGAACGGCCTAGCCCACTCGGTCCTTCAAACAAAAATCAAACACTTTCTTTTATTTTTGGGTTTGGGCATTTCCTCTTTTTTCAACCCACTGAGCGGCCTACTCAACTCGGCTAAACCAACTCGGCCTACCTACCTTATCCACCATAATTTATATTTCGGTACAACCACCATCCGAATAGGTATTGCTCTGCTCTTCCACTACAGTTCGGGGACTCTAACTCGACTCACACCACGAGCTCTGCTCTTCCTCTCGTCACATGAAACTAACTCAGCTCGCACCACGGACGACCACTAGATAACACTTCAAAAGATAAACTTATAAACATCATAAACATCATATGCATACATACATGCACTCATACACGAACTCATCCATGCTGGCATACATGCATCCATGCATGCAAAGCATACATGAACTCACACTTAAGCTCGACACATTACCGAGCTACTCGAAACATTACCAAGTATACATTCGCTCAAAACATTACCGAGCTACTCGAAACATTACCGAGTGTACATTCGCTCAACACATTACCGAGCTACTCGAAACATTACCGAGTATACATTCGCTCAACACATTACCGAGCTACTCGAAACATTACCGAGTATACATTCGCCCAACACACTACCGAGCTACTCGAAACATTACCGAGTATACATCTGTTTTACACAATACCGAAATACTAAGCACTTGGCCATGACTCAAACATTAGAGTCAGAGTACAAACACACTCGGCCTACACTCAACACTTGGTCTATGCTCAGCGCATTACCAAGCCGCTCAATTACCGAGCCCACTTTCAAAGCTAAACTTAGCTCATATGCCGATTGACACACATATACAACAACGCATCACCTGCAAGCATTCAGGTTCATACACGAAGTCATCTTCAGGTTCATACACGAAGTCATACAGGAAGCTCGGCCTCCACTCAACATTTGGCCTATGCTCAGCGCATTACCGAGCTGCTCAATTATCGAGCTCACTTTCAAAGCTAAACTTAGCTCACATGCCGACTGACACACATACAACAACGCATCACCCGCAAGCAGTCAGACTCACACCTGAAGTCATACTCACCGGGGGACTACCAGAGTGCAATCGCAAAATTGTCAATCCACTCAGACATACAACACACTACAGAGCCTCTTTTCTTCCGCATCCTACCTCGACCAAGGACTTGGGGGACTGATGGTACACCGAGCGAAACAACAGACGAAAACAAAAGGGTTGCTCGGTCAATACACTGTGAAAGTCCTCAACCGAGGTAGTCCACCTCAGTTAAGAACTTGGGGGACTTCTGTTTACACCATATTGGACCGTGCAATGGACTTGTCAAGCACTACATTGGACCACGAAGAAAGCCCATCCAGAAGGCTACAAAGATCACACAAAGCTCACCATCAAGGTCCATGCCGGAAAAGCCCATTATTAGGCCCATGACCTAAACCCTAACTCTTGCCTATATAAGAGACACTATCACCCCCATTTCGGGGATCCGACTCTCTCACTAGAGAAACCCCTCTCTCTAGACTTTAGAGCTCTCACCTCTCTCTACATCTACTTTCTCTCTCTAAAGGCTCTAAGCCCATTGTATCATGTACAAACACCATTATACTAATGAGAAAAGGGTAACACCGTGGACGTAGCCCGATTTGGGTGAACCACATACATACTTGTGTTCTTGGGTCTTGTGCGGTCTTCCTACTCCTCGTTGGAACATTTTATGCTTCAACACATATCATCCCATATTTCTAGATTGAATTTTTACAAAAATGTTGGCTTTACTCTGTAAGATAGTAGTGAAAAGTAAAAAGTTTTACTTAATGTGTTTCCTCGTTTAGTTCCTTCTGTGCCTTAATTTGCATGCATAGCCTCACCAAGATTTGGAAGTAAAAGACCTTTTTCCAAAATGTTGGCTTTACTCTGTAAGATAGTAATGAAAAGTAAAAAGTTTTACTTAATGTGTTTCCTCGTTTAGTTCCTTCTGTGCCTTAATTTGCATGCATAGCCTCACCAAGATTTGGAAGTAAAGACCTTTTTCCAATGATGTTAGTCAAATAAGTTGTGTTTAGAAAATGAAAATTTTGTTTACAGTTAATTGAAGAAATTCGCATGGGATGGTTTATAACTCTACCCAGTGAGGAAAACGATACGTTTCACAATTAGCACAATGCTGATATTTTGTGTTTGTGCCTTCCTCAGTTGGTCTTCGAGGCCAATATTTCATATGCTACCGACTACTTTCATATCAGATACCAACGCAAAAATTATCGAGTTACAGGAAATGATGAAGTGCCTTGCATTCAATATCCAGCTAGCACAAAGAAGGATAATGCATTCCTAAAAGCTCAACTCCACTTGGTTCTTTTAGCGGGTTATTCCTTCCCAAACTAACCTGCTCCTGATCTTGGTGTTGGATATATTTTGGATATAATACTGTAAAAACCTAGGATTTCTAGTTATCTTCTTAGCATGTTATTAGTAATTTAGTACCTATAGATTTTAATAGTTTCAGTTTATGTAGGAATGTTGCAATTGTGTGAAGAAAAATATCATTCTAGCTACATTCATTTTCTTAAGTACCAATGAAAACGGATTGTGTATTCATTCTCCAAAATGAGAATTGCTAATGCTTATTTATTGTTATGACGAATCTTGAATCTTCGCATATTGTTATGAGAATTGCTCATGCTTATTTATTGTTTTAACGAGGGATGTTCCTGATCCCGTCTGACACAGAGTGTCTGACCAGGTAAAATTTGAACCTTTAGCCCGAAGGCTTCCAAAGTACGCCAGGATCTGGAGGAGGTATGTGATGTCTCGGTCTCTGTTACAGTCCGCACCGTATTCAACCTGAAGGGCATTGAAAACAGAAAGAATGTGAGTGGACGAAAAGTAATAAGTTTAGTAAAATGCATTTCATAAAAGACCTTTATGCCCTTCACTAAAAAGTATGCATACATAGTAAAACCATTTATCAAACCACATATGTTTCAATAACCAAATTCATACGGGCCACTGTCCAAAACCATTTACAGAAATCTAGAACATAATAAACATATGTGGGATCTCAGTCCAAATCCATTTATCATCATGAAACACAATTTCGCAAAACCAATAAATCATGTTTATCCATATATATCATATAACCAATCCTGTCACGGTATCTAGAGCTACGCGCGTGCTACCCGAGGTCTCAAAGCCCAAGTCTCCCCAGGGTCCACCCAAGTCAATGTTCGTAGATCAATGACCCTCCCTGGGGGTTATAATCCATAGCCTTTCTGAGAGTAAGGAACCCAACATGGGCGACTCCACTCAGTCAGTGCTCCGTGACTACTCCGGGGTCCACCCAGACCAACGACCCTCCCTGGAGGAGACAATTCATATATAAAGGATGGTATACGAAAAACATTTTGAAATCATTCTTAAAACCTTTCAAGGGTTCATGCCCAGTCCCCATAAACCGTCATGAACCATAAAACCTTTCAAGGGTTCATGCTGGTCCCCATAAACCGTCATAAACCATAAATCCATTTATGAGTCTCCGACCCGAAATCACAATCTTAAAACATAACTGGACCCTAAGCCCGAATCCATAAACAAACTGGGCCTCTGGCCCAAATCGTAAACCAACTGGGCATCGTGTCCGATTTCGTAAACCAAATGGGCCTTGTGCCTGATATCGTAAACCAAATGGGCCTCGTGCCTGATACGTAAGTCAACTAGGCTCCGAGCCCGATTCGTAAACCAACTGGGTCGCGAGCCCGATATGTAAATCAATTGGGTCTTCGACCCGATGCCTCGTTAAATCAAATGGACTTCAAGTCCGAGAGTTTGTAAATCAAATGGGTCTCGTTCCCGGTTCATTTTTCCAAATCCGAAATCGATTTAAGAACCAATTGGGCCTTTGGCCCGAGAACGTAACTAAATGGACTTCGAGTCCAAGGGTTTCCAAAACAAATGGGTCTCGAACTCGAGTTTACCTTTTCAAATTCAAAACCATTTCATGAAATCGTTTCCAAAACTATAAGCACGGAAACTCAGTACAAAACCGTAAATCGCCTCGAAATGCGTGAAACCAAATAAATCACAACTATCCAAATCATCATCATAGAATCATATATATAAACCATATAAAACATTTATGCATGCATCACAGTTTAGAAATCAAGGTCCACTCACAGACCGTCCTAAGCTGCCGCCTCGATTTGCATGTCATAAGTCTCACCGGGCTAATCACCGTCACCGGGACTCCCAAACCTGTCCAAATCAATCTAGAGGGTTACTAACTACCTTATTAACCTCTCATTGAAGCCCCGTAATTTTCTCGAATGTTTAACTATTTTTAAACTTATCCTAAACCTCCTGATGTCCCTAACATTATCGAGACGTTGTCCGATCGACACGAAACCAGTCACAAAATGTTCGTTACATTGAATAGAGTATTTCACATGTTTAACACTTCCCCAAAATATGCTTCATGCGCCCCCACGTGCCGCTCAAAGGGGCTGCGCGTGAAGCCCACGCGTCGCACTATTCACTGTCTTCTTCCTCCAGCGAACCCGGTTCGCTTGGTTCGAACCGGACCGGCACGACCGGTTCACTATCCAATTTCTCCTATTTTCGATCCAATTCAGTCCATTTTCATTCTAATCTCTTCCTAATCTCATTTCCTATCTTTCTACCATTTAAAATCATGAAAAAAGATTAAGAATCTCACCTTTCATGATTAAACCATAAGCTTGATCTTCAAACTCGTTTTCCTAGCCTTCTAGCCATCCATTCCCATCCAAATCGATCATAATCGAGTTACCTTGGTCCCTAGGTCATATTAGAATCGAATAGAACACCAAACATAAATCAAAACAAAACTTTCAATTTTTGAAATAAGGACTGGGCTATAGGGTTGGTTTGATTTACCCCCCTCCCCCCTCCGTGAGCCGTCGTGGACAGCCGTCTTCATCACTCTCAGTCTCTCACCATTCCTCACACTACCGTATGGTGTAGAAATGCTGGTGGTGTGTGTGTTTATTCAAGGAAATGGAAAATGGAGGTGTTCCGGTTTGTGAGAAAACAGAGAGGATGAATGGTGTTCAGGTGAGAGGAAAAAAGGTTTGGACGGTCAAGATGCAGGGATAATATGGGATGAAGGGTTAGGATGTAAAGACCCATCCCGGGATTTGGGATTAGCTTAGACGTTAATGACAGATTAGCACGTTAATTAGTGATTAGTTGGATACGTTTGGACGATTGGCGTAGAATGACGATTTTGCCCATAGAATGGGCAAAAAGTTGACTTTCAATTCGGGCGGTCAATTGGGCATTGACAGATGACTGTGACGTAGTTCGGGACGTCACGAGTCGGTAGATAGGTGGCACGCCCGATTCCGACGTCCGAGGAGGAAGTTATGACGTGTGGAAGGTTAGGGGCACTTTCGTAATTTAGTTAAAAGAGGGGGAAATGTTGACTTTTTGAATGACAAGGTTTCTTCACGCAAACCTAGGACCGTTAGGTAGATCTCGATGTCCTGGAGAACAACGACAGGCGGCATGCCTTTATCGGACATTGGACGAGAGAGTTATAGGTCTAGAAAAGCGAAGGGTAAAATCGTAAATTGGACTCATAGGGGTATTTTGGTCTTTTTGCACATTGGGAAGCGTGCCAATCAGATGAGGACAGGTGTACAGGGTTGATTGGATATTTTGGGTTTGGGCCACTAGGTGTGTGACACCTAGCTGTTTTCTGGTGGCTTCTAGCCACTACACGGCTCAAATTAAATTGGCTGTGTTTGGGTGAGTCGTGCTTTTGAGAAGGAAAAACAGAGACGGTGTGCCAGGAGGAAAATCGATCGAGTTGCGGGGTGCGTGAGTCCTTGAGTTTATGCGTGTGAGATTAGAGGGAAGCTGAGAGTGAAGGGAGTGTTGTGGGAGCTGCAGGAGAGTCGAGTGAGTGTGTGAGGTGTGCAGAACTCAGAAAAACAGAGAGGGAGTCTTGGTGGTGGTGCAGCGTTAAGCGATCAATCGTGGTTTGTGGTGGTGCTCTGAGGACGGAGGAGGACCGGAGGAGAGGTTTGGGGCCCTGAGACCCACAGCGGAGCTCACGACGGTGAGCAGACGGCAAGGTATATTTCGGTCCCATGTTTTCCTGTTTTCGTTTAAAATTGAAGTCGTGAAGTTTGGTGGTTTTTTGATCCATTTTATTAGTCGTAATAGCTCTAGGAAGTTGTTAGGGACCCTAGGGATTGAATGAGAGCTTAGGGGTGGCCACGGGTGGTCGGAATCAGAAACAGGGATTTTTCTGGGTTTAAGTTCGAGCTTGGGAGGTGAGAGATAGGTCGTGATGTCGTGATTTTAGGAGTGGAATAGGTTGCTAGGAAGAGGACGAAGCTTTTGGGTTTGAAAGGAACGAAAATGGACGGAAAACGGCGAAGAACCGCCATCGCCGGTTCAGGCCAGTCGAACGGCTGAGGAAGACGATGAACAGTGGTTACTGTTCAGGCGCGTGAAGCCCATGTGCAGCCCCTTTGCGCGGCGAGTGAGGGCGCGTGGGGCAGTTTCTGGGGAAGTGTCCAACATGGTTTTTGTTGTAATCATTGTAACGAACATGTTGGCACTAGTTTCGAGACGATCAGACATTGTCTCGGGGTAGATTCAAGGGTTTGAAGGTTTAGGGGTTCGATTTAAATTACGTTTAAAAGCCAGAAAAATTAGGAAATTTAGGATAAGTTGAATTGAAGTGTTAGTGACCCGTTTTGGTGACTCTAGATAGGTCGGAAATCCCTGAGGCGACCGAGGAACGTACGGGACGCGAGTGACGTGCCTGGGAACTGTGAGTGGACTTTTCTTTCTAAATTGATCATGCATAACTGTTTTTATGCTTTTAAATATGATTTCATGAATATTGCTTATTATGTATCTGTTTTACATAATTGCACGTTTTTCGAGGCATTTACGTATTGCAGCACGTTTTACGAGAAATGCTTTGATTATGATTTCGATGCTATACTATTGGGATTTCAATCTATAATTGGTTTTCAATGATTAAAATAGAATCAAGGTTTTTGGTTTTAGAATCGGATTTCGGAAAACGAGATTTGGTTTTAAAGCTTGAAAAAAGGATTTCCGGATTTGGATTCGGAATGACGGTTCTGGACGCCGGAACGGCTTCGGAATAGTGATTTCGAATTCGGGTTTGGATATGGATTTAGAAATGGTTTTCAAACGGTTTTGGATTGGATTTGCTGGATCTGTTTATTGGGTTTAAAGACCCTGATTATGATATGACGGGGGACTGGCCCGGATTGGGTTTAAAGACCCAGATTGAGTTTAAAGACTCGGGAGTTTAAAGACTCGGATATTATGATACTTTTCCCCCGTAGGCCTATTGAGTTTAAAGACTTGGGAGTTTAAAGACTTGGATTATATTGAGGCCTGGATTGAGTTTAAAGACTCGGGAGTTTAATGACTCGGATAGATCCAGCAGGTTTGATCGGATGGTGATATTTGGTATTTCATATTTTATGATACTATTTCAATGATGATTATTATATGCTTTATATTACTGTTTTTAGTTACTGAGTTATGCATGCATGTTTTCAAAACGGAGGGCAAAATCCTGGTTTTGTGAAAGTGGGTTTTGAACTATTATTTATTTTCGTCCACTCACACTTTTCTGGTTTTAAATACCCTCCAGGTCGTGGTGCTGGCGCTGGGGCTGACATTGAGGCAGAGTCGGAGGCATAAAGTTTATCTCGGAGTGTTTCCAGAGTTTTTCGTTACGGGTTTCCGTTGTGTGTGTAGTCAACTTTGAGTAGGATTTCTATCTTACCTTATTTTTTTTTGGTACTATGCTCTGTATGACTGTGGATTTGTGAGATTTTAAATTCTCCCTGGTCTGGCAAATGAAATTGTGGGTCTTTGTGAGGCTGTTTCGGTCTTTTGTGTTGGGTTGTTAGATGGGAGCAGGGTTCACCTCGGTTATCGGGGGATAATCGGGGTGGGTCCTATCAATTGGTATCAGAGCATAGGTTTATGGTTTGTGTCTATTATGAGGTTGTGTTTAGGACGTTTTACTAACTCTATGCCTCTTTCAGCGTGCGATCGACTATGCCTCCGAGACGTGAGCCCCCTCCACGACTTGAAGACGACGTGGCGAGAGGGACGGAGAGTGCTACGATTGAGCGAGCCCAGCGGCTGGGGCTACGACGTTCAGTGGTGGGGCAGACCCTGAGGAAGCCCACAGGTGAATTACGCGGATTGAGCGGATTTTCGCAGTGATGCGATGCCCACCGGAGGATCAGGTGTTACTAGCTACCTTTTTACTAGACGGTGCAGCGTATGAGTGGTGGTATACTCTGTAGTTGTCAGGGTGGGACGTTCATACAGTGACCTAGGAGACGTTTAAGGATCGGTTTCTGGATCAGTACTACCCCCGCTCTTTCCGTGATGCCAAGGAGGCTGAGTTTCTGCAATTCCAGCAGGGGAGTATGACTGTGGCTGAGTACGAGCAGAAGTTTCAGATGTTGTCCCGCTTTGCTCCTGTATTTGTGGCTACGGAAGCCGAGAAGTGCCGTAGGTTTGAGTTGGGCCTGAGAGGTACGATTCGAGCCATAGTGACGGCTGGATCATTTGCGACCCTCCGAGAGTTGTCGAATGCTGCAGTAAGGGTAGAGGCTAGCTTTCCGGTACGATGCCGTGAGCCACCTTTTTCCGGAGCTTCGAGCTAGAGGACCCCGAAGAGGGAAAACTACAGTGGAGCTTCATCTGGGGGCGATGACCGTTTTGGCAGACCTGGTAGTTTCCAGAGTTCAGGATTTCGTGGACAACGTACACAGTCGATGCCACAGGCAAGTGCGACGTCTGTTGCATCTACAGGGAGACAGAGTGGTGGACCCGGTAGGGATGTTTGTTACTACTGTGGAGAGCGAGGTCACTTTCGACGTGAGTGTCCGTTGTTACCCCAGGAGGGTGGTAGTAGCCGAGGTACGACGGAGCCAGGACGGAGTACTACTTCAGCATCTGGAGCAGCTGATACTCTAGGAGGTGGTGGAGCCACTACTAGTTCGAGGGGACACGGCAGACCTTCAGGACCCCAGGCCCGAGTGTTTGCGATGACTCAGCAGGAGGCTCAGTCAGCACCCGGCGATGTGACAGGTACACTTACTCTTTTTGTTTGTAGGAGGTTAAGGATGAGATTATCGATCGATATGAGGTTATTGATCGATATGAGGTTATTGATCGATATGAGGTTATTGAAGAGAACCCACAATCTAGACGTGTCTGTAGATGTGTTGTTTAGTTTCTCGACTTTAGTTTACGGGGTGTCCCGAGCAGTTGTGGGAAGTGAAGGCGAAGTAGTGAGTCGGTAGGTAGGACCTACCTTAGGATTTCCTACCGACTAAGAGACCGGGAGTCTGGGAAGGATTTTGAGTTGGTTTTCCCAGCAGGCGTAGGTGGAAGTACGTGAGGATGTACTCTATGAACTATGTTGAGGTATTCTAAAATACCTTTGTTTCTTTTAAGTTCTAAGCAGTGAAGGTTTAGGTTGTGGTACTGAGTGTAGGTACGTGGAAGATGCGTACGAGTTCTATAGTGATGTAAAGTTGGTGAACGGTTTAGTGCTAGGGCAGACGGACGATGGGTGTCGTTCCCACAAGTTGGATGCTATCAGAGCAAACATATGGACCGGATCAGGGTGATCCTGAAGTGAGTGTTTGCTTGGTAGGCGAAAGGCTGTAGTTCTAAACTGGGTAACTAGTGGAACCTAGGGTGAGGTGTTTAGTCTTCAGCATATAGGCGAGTATGTTTGACAGGAGATGACAGATTGGGAACTGTTAGGAGGTGTAAGAACGGTTGGATTTCTCCCATGAGTTACTAAGGGGCGAGATGTGGAATTTCGGGACGAAATTATTTTTAAGGAGAGTAGATTGTAATGACCCATCCCGGGAGTTGGGATTAGCTTAGACGTTAATGACGGATTAGTTGGATACGTTTGGACGATTGGCGTAGAATGACGATTTTGCCCCCAAAATGGGCAAAAAGTTGACTTTCAGTTCGGGCGGTCAATTGGGCATTGACCGATTACCGTGACGTAGTTCGGGACGTCACGAGTCGGTAGATAGGTGGCACGCCCGATTCCGACGTCCAAGGAGGAAGTTATGACGTGCGGAAGGTTAGGGGCGCTTTCGTAATTTAATTAAAAGAGGGGGAAATGTTGACTTTTTGAATGACAAGGATTCTTCACACAAACCTAGGGCCGTTAGGTAGATCTCGACGTCCTGAGAACAACGACAGGCGGCACGCCTTTATCAGACATTGGACGAGAGAGTTATGGGTCTAGAAAAGTGAAGGGTAAAATCGTAAATTGGACTCACAGGGGTATTTTGGTCTTTTTGCACATTGGGAAGCGTGCCAATCAGATGAGGACAGGTGTACAGGGTTGATTGGATATTTTGGGTTTGGGCCGCCAGGTGTGTGACACCTGGCTGTTTTCTGGTGGCTTCTAGTGACAGGACCCATCCCAATCCCCCCGGGATTAACGCGGGATGACCCTGCTGCCGTCTGACACGAAATGTCAGACAAGGGATATTTCTGACCATTGCCCTCCCGGGCTATCAGAGTACGCCAGGATCCGGAGGAGGCATGTGATATCTCGGTCTCTGCTACAGTCCACATCCGCTGTCAACCTGAAGGGCAGTCAAAACATTAAAAGCTGTGAGTGGACAAAACAAAAGTTTATAAAACATTTCCATAAAGACATTTGTACCCTTCACTAAAAAGCATGCATGCATTCGAAAACCATTTAACCAAATGGAACCATCTATGGGAACTAAGCCCAAAACCATAATCAAATCAAATATACGAGCCACTACCCAAATCCATCAGACACCAATTAGGGACTCAGCCCAAAACCATAACCATACTGAAACCAAATACAAGAGCCACTGCTCAAATCCTGTGCACACCACATATCAAAGAATCATAAAGATTCAACCATACGGGCCACTGCCCAAAACCTGTGTAACCACACATCACATCTCATATATCATATCATATATCATATATACATATAAGTCATACAACCAATCCTGCACGGTATCCAAAGCTACGCGCGTGCTACCCGGGTGTCAATCCGAGTTTTCTCAAAGTCAAGGTCAATGTCCGCTGACCGCTGATCCTACTCGAGGTTATAGTAACCATAGCCTTCCTGAGAGTAAGGAACCCAATTGGGGGGTGACTCCACTCAGTCGGTACTCCGTGACTACTCCGGGGTCCACCCAGGCCAACGACCCTCCCCGAAGGAGATAATAGAATTAAAGGAAGGTATATGAACATATATATACATAACACAAACATTCATGCCTGGTTCACCTGAACCGTCATGATCCATCATATACATTCCATTCATATACATATAGATAACCTCCATGCCCGGTTCCCATAAACCGTCATGTACTGTAATAACATAACCAGGATTCATGCCGGTTTCCATAAACCGTTATGTACCATAATAACATAACCAGGGTTCATGCCGGTCCCCATAATCCGTCATGAACCACGATACCATAACAGGGGTTCATGCCGGTTCCCATAAACCGTCATGAACCGGGAAATCCATTTAAGGTTCCCTGACCTGAAATCAAAACTGTAAAGTAACCTGGGTCTCGTGCCCGAACATAGGACATCAGATGGGCACCGTGCCCGATATCCGAGGTCATATGCCCGAGACAAAATCAAATGGGTCTCATACCTGAGTTTATCCTTTTGGAAATCCAAATCTAAATCATTTAAACTAGTAAAGAAATACTGACCCGTATAGGCACCGTATAGGGCCGAAACCTCGAAATACGTGCCTATACGTAACCACATACAAATGCACCCATGGCATCATCAAACATGTAATAAAACATATAATAAACATTTATGCATGCACCAATTTAGAAAACCAAGGTCCACTCACAGACCGTCCGAGCTGCCGCCTCGATTTGCGTGTCATACGGCTCTCCCGAGCCAATCACCATCATCTGGACTCCCAAACCTGTCCAAATCGTAATAGAAGGTTACTAACTACTTAATTAACCTCCTACCAAAGCCCCGTAATTTTCCGATATTTTCAACTATTTTTAAATCGACCCTAAACCTTCGGACACCCCGAAACCTATCGAAACGATGTCCGATTGACACGAAAACAGTCCCAAAATGTTCGTTACATCGAATAGATGATTTTGTATGTTGAACACTTCCCAAAATACTGTTCACACGCACAAGGAAGGTACTGTGCACTATTCATCATCATCAACATTAGGTGAACCGGTTTTCTGCAACTTGGACCGGTTTTACTGTGCTGAACCAGCGTGACCGGTTCAGTGGTTTCCTCCCTCTGTTTTGGTCCGATTCCAACCATAATTAATCCGATAATTCCTATTTCTTCATTCCCTATCAATTCCCATCATTAAAACTGCCTAAAACCATCGAAATCCCATGGTTTAATTATGAACCATACGGTCCATTTTTCCTAAAATGCACCCACGGCTTCACAGCCATACTATTCATCATCATCAGCATTAGGTGAACCGGTTTTCTGCAACTTGTACCGGTTTTACTGTGCTGAACTGGCGTGACCGGTTCAGTGGTTTCCTCCCTTTGTTGTGGTCCGATTCCAACCCTAATTAATCCTATAATTCCTATTTCTTCATTCCCTATCAATTCCCATCATTAAAACTACCTAAAACCATCGAAATCCCATGGTTTAATTATGAACCATACGGTCCATTTTTCCTAAAATGCACCCACGGCTTCACAGCCGTCCAACACCTACCAAAACCATCACTATACACCCTAAGCAACCTATTTAGTTCAACCCAATCATCCAAATCGACCCATAATGTCAAAAACATAATTTTGGATCCAAAAATAAAAACCTAGCCATACCTCAGGTTTGGGTCTCAGCCGTGCACGGTGGCTCCCTCCTGGCCGGCCACCATCATCCTCAGTCCTTCTCTCACTCTTCTGGTTCCTCAGATGGCTGTGGGTGAAGGTTTGGATTGGATGGGTTGCACAGATGAGAGAAAATGAGATCGGGAAATGGTTTGTGTTTTGAATGAAGAAAATGAAGATGCTCGATGCATGAAGGCAAGGAGATGGCCTGTGGATGGGTGACACTTGTCACTCATCCATAGGATAGGAACTAAATATTTGGGGGCCCACTAGAGTCCAAAAGTGAAGTTATCTCGTAATTCGTGCAATAGTGCACTCAAACTTCTGTGAACAGTAACTTCGTCGTCGAACGTCCGAATTCGACGTGCCGCCTGTCTACGGATTCGTATTGTCCCGATCTAGGTAATGGTCCTCGGCCCACGGCCATTTGTCATCCCAAGTCAAAAGTCAACTATTTTCTCCTTTTAACCATAATTACCAAAATGCCCCTAAACTTCCGAACGTCATAACTTCTTCCACGAACGTCGGAATTGAACGTGCCACCTGTCTATGAACTCGTGACGTTCTAAGCTACATCACGGTCATCGATCAAAGTCCATTTGATCGTCAAATCGAAAGGTCAATGTTTTGCCCACGCCCAAGGGCAAAACGGTCATTTTGCATCGTTCGTTTGATTTCGCTCACCTAATCACGGATTAACCTCACTAATCGTGATTAGTCACTAATCTAATCTAGGAATTTGGGACGGGCCGTTACATCTAGCCACTACACGGCTCAAATTAAATTGGCTGTGTTTGGGTGAGTCGTGCTTTTGAGAAGGAAAAACAGAGACGGTGTGCCAGGGAGGAAAATCGATCGAGTTGCAGGGTGTGTGAGTCCTTGAGTTTGTGTGTGTGTGATCAGAGGGAAGTTGAGAGTGAAGGGAGTGTTGTGGGAGCTGTAGGAGAGTCGAGTGAGTGTGTGAGGTGTGCAGAACTCAGAAAAACAGAGAGGGAGTCTTGGTGGTGGTGCAGCGTTAAGCGATCAATCGTGGTTTGTGGTGGTGCTCTGAGGACGGAGGAGGACCGGAGGAGAGGTTTGGGGACCCTGAGTGACAGGACCCGCCCCGATCCCTCAGGGACCACAAGGGGACGTGCCCTGCTCCCGTCTGACACCCAATAATTCATACCAAATTTAACCTCAAAACATCAAATGCATAAATAACCAAATAAACGTTATACAACAAATCCGAATTAATCGAATGTCAGACAAGGGATGAAAATCCGAAATACAAGTTGCGAGCACGACTCTATTAAAAACCTGCGGGTACACCACCCAACAGGGGTTCAGGTACGCAGAAAGTGGATCTATGCCTCAGCCTCAGGTTCCTCCTCTACCTCAGTAACACGACCTGGAGGGGTTACCAAAAACATTAAGGGTGAGTGGACCGAAACTCAAGTTTATAAAATCATTTGATAAGTAAAACATATAATTTACCCCTCTGTTTTCCAAACATGCATGCATCATTATTTAAAATCATAAACCATATAATATGAACCATAAGGCATGTAATAAAACCATAAGTATAATTTTAGTTGCTGCACTATACACTCCAATCCCGACATCCCTGATGTCTGACGTCAATAAGGTCACAATCACAAGGCTACGCGTGCCACTCGGGTCTCAATTTCCGAGTTCAATCCCCGAACCCCGTTCGGGTACAGCATCCCCGATGCTTAGCGTCATAGACGCTGGACGTTCTAGACGTCCGTGACCTCTCCGGGGTACCTCATCCGGAGGAGACAATATAACATGGAAGGATCTATACAGTGCAGTACCAAATACATTTTATTGATATCCACATGCAAGGTATATATATACCTAGATAAAATCTGAATCAATCATTAAGTTTCATCAAACGGGTCTCAAGCCCAAATACCGTGAAACGTGCCATAACCATATTTTCCATATCATCAAAACCATCATTGTTTTTAGCATGTGAATAAGTATAATAAACCAGAAAACGTTTATGCACGCAAGGGTTTAAGAAAATGGCCCACTCACAGTACAGTCCTGCTGAAAACCGAGCGTTTACCCTTGATCTGGTACAATTACAAAATTCCTGTCACATCCAAAGTATACGTAAGGGTAAATACAAACCCCTAACATTCAACCATGAAACCCTAGACCGAAACCGGTCCGGAAAAGCCGCCCGAACGCGCTTTCCAAGGCAAAAACTCTCATTTTGACCAACTTAATGATCTCCGATCGACCCGAAACCACCGCCATTGGATCCGGATCATCGAAACCTAAAGAATGGTGGTGGTCCCACCAAAATTACTGTTCACACGCGCCCCCACGCGCCTGGTCAACCCTCTGGTCAACGGTGCTACAGTACTGCTGACGTCAGCATGACGTCACTGCTGACGTCAGCATGACGTCATCACTGACAGTGTCAGAGGACACGTGTCAGCAGTCCATGGGTCCCTGGTCTGACTGAATTCTGACATGATGACGTCATCATGATGTCACTACTGACGTCAGCATGATGACGTCATCCGCTACAGTAACCGGGTCTGAGAACCGGGTCACCGCAGACCCACGGTTCGACCCGATCAGTTCTCTCCAACCCGACCACCATTTCTGATGGGATTTGTTCCTATGAACTCGTCACAAAGTGTTCTATGGTTCTATGGACTCAAAACTAGTTTCTAGGTTCAAAGAACTACCTGAAAATCGACAGGAATCCGGCTGCCGGCTCTGGTTCGTCTTCTCCGGCGAGTCGTCCAGCTTCCAGCCGCGAACCTTGGTTTAAAATGGTCGTCTGGGTCCCTTAAGTGTGTCTTAGAAGCAAACAAACAAAATCAACGTAAAAAACGGTCGTTTCGAAGAAGGGAAGATAATCGGGTCTCACGGGTTTTTCAACCTACCGCCGCCGTGTCACCGCCGTACGTCGTCCAGTCCAGCAGAGGGTCGTCCTGCCGTCACAGTAAACCCAACCGTACGTTGGTTCGAGCCTCAGAGTGAAGGTTTGGACGGTTTGGTGACTTGGGCTGTTCGGGTCTCCTTCTCGGGTCTGGGAGGACTTCCGTCCGTGCAGGTGGCCGTGGGGTGGTGGCCGGCGTCTGGGGGGTGGCAGTTGGCCGCCTGGTGTTGCCGTGAGGGTGAGGTTGAGAGGTGAGGTGCTGGTGTGTTTGTTCGAAGGTTTAGCCGTGCACATGGTTTGGAAGAATGAAGAGTGGAAAATCTGAGAATTAATAAACAGGTTGGCTGGATGGTATGAAGGGCTGAGATTCAATCTCAGCATAGGATCAATGGTGAGGATTTGAGGAGAGGAAATCAATTGTTTAATCCAATGGCCAACAGAGATCCTTGTTTTAGGGAGTGTGGGGATGAGTGACACTTGTCACTCATCCAAGGGTCCAGATTGATTTGATTAAAGTAATCAGATTCCACTAATAAAATAATATTTTAATCCGGTTCTCGGTTGGTTCGGTTAAATGCGAAATACTTCCGTGACCATAACTTCCCCGTACGAAGTCCGATTTCGGCGTGTCGCCTGTCTACGGACTCAGGACGTCGAGACCTACCCAACGGTCCTTGAGTCAAGTGAAAAATAGTTTCCAAGAGAAAAGTCAACATTTTCACCCCCAAATGTCCAAATTACGGTAATGCCCCTGAACTTCCGATAGTCATAACTTTTTCCCTGATCGTCCGAAATGGACGTGCCACCTGTCTATGAACTCGTGACGTCCCGAACTACGTCACGGTCATAGGTCAAAGTCCATTTAATTTATAAATCAAAAAGTCAACAATTGGCCATACCCAACGCAAGGGTAAAAACGTCAATTCAGACATTAACTTACAATATTAAAATCCTCGAATTTCCGGGGTGTTACACTGAGACCCACGGCGGAGCTCACGGCGGTGAGCAGACGGCAACGTATATTTCGGTCCCCTATTTTCCTATTTTCGTTTAAAATCGAAGTCGTGAAGTTTGGTGGTTTGTTGATCCATTTTATTAGTCCTAATAGCTCTAGGAAGTTGTTAGGGACCCTAGGGATTGAATGAGAGCTTAGGGGTGGCCATGGGTGGCCGGAATCAGAAACAGGGTTTTTCTGGGTTTAAGTTCGAGTTTGGGAGGTGAGAGATAGGCCGTGATGTCGTGATTTTAGAAGTGGAATAGGTTGCTAGGAAGAGGACGAAGCTTTTGGGTTTAAAAGGAACGAAAATGGACGGAAAACGGCGAAGAACCGCCCTCGCCGGTTTAGGCCAGTCGAACGGCTGAGGAAGACGATGAACAGTGGTTACTGTTCAGGCGCGTGAAGCCCATGCGCAGCCCCTTTGGGCGGGGCGTGGGGCAGTTTCTGGGGAAGTGTCCAACATGGTTTTTGTTCTAATCGTTGTAACGAACATGTTGGCACTAGTTTCGAGACGATCGGACATCGTCTCGGGGTAGATTCAAGGGTTTGAAGGTTTAGGGGTTCGGTTAAAATTACGTTTAAAAGCCGAAAAAATTAGGGAATTTAGGATAAGTTGAATTGAAGTGTTAGTGACCCGTTTTGGTGACTCTAGACAGGTCGGGAAATCCCTGAGGCGACCGAGAAACGTACAGGACGCGAGTGACGTGCCCGGAAACTATGAGTGGACTTTTCTTTCTAAATTGAGCATGCATAACTGTTTTTATGCTTTTAAATATGATTTCATGAATATTGCTTATTATGTATCTGTTTTACATAATTGCACGTTTTTCGAAGCGTTTACGTATTGCAGCACTTTTTACGAGAAATGCTTTGATTATGATTTCGATTCTATACTATTGGGATTTCAATGATTAAAATAGAATCCTGGTTTTCAGTTTTAGAATCAGATTTCGGAAAACGAGATTTGGTTTTAAAGCTTGAAAAAGGAATTTCCAAATTTGGATTCGGAATGACGGTTCTGGACGCCGGAACGGCTTCAGAATAGTGATTTCGAATTCGGGTTTGGATATGGATTTAGAAATTGTTTTCAAACGGTTTTGGATTGGATTTGCTGAATCTGGTTATTGGGTTTAAAGACCCGGATTAAGTTTAAAGACTCGGATATTATGTTATTTTTCCCCCGTAGGCCTGTTGAGTTTAAAGACTCGGATTACATTGAGGTCTGGATTGAGTTTAAAGACTCGGGAGTTTAAAGAATCGGATAGATCTAGCAGGTTTGATCGGATGGTGATATTTGGTATTTCATATTTTATAATACTATTTCAATGATGATTATTATATGCTTTATATTACTGTTTTCAGTTACTGAGTTATGCATGCATGTTTTTAAAACGGAGGGCAAAGTCCTGGTTTTGTGAAAGTGGTTTTTGAACTATTATTTATTTTCGTCCGCTCACACTTTTCTGGTTTTAAATACCCTCCAGGTTGTGGTGCTAGCGCTGGGGTTGACATTGAGGCAGAGTCGGAGGCATAGAGTTTATCTCGGAGTGTTTCCAGAGTTTTTCGTTACGGGTTTCCGTTGTGCGTGTAGTCAACTTTGAGTAGGATTTCTGTCTTACCTTATTTTGCTTTGGTACTATGCTCTGTATGACTGTGGATTTGTGGGATTTTAAATTCTCCCTGGTCTGGCAAATGAAATTGTGGGTCTTTGTGAGGCTATTTCGGTCTTTTTTGTTGGGTTGTCAAACGGGAGCAGGGTTCACCTCGGTTATCGGGGATAATCGGGGTGGGTCCTGTCATAGGATGAGAGGTGGGTCGGATTAAATTATAAAATAGTAGGATAATAGTATTTAATTAGGGTAGATCCACTTTTTAGGGATAATGACCAATGGGATGAGTGACACTTGTTACTTATCCATGGGTGTGACGACCCGTCCCAAATTAACCGGATTAATTAAGAATTAATGACGGATTAGCGAGGCTAATCGGGAATTAGATGAGGATTAGCGGACGAGCAAGGTGAAATGACGATTTTGCCCCTAGAATGGGCGAATCATTGACTTTTCGTTCAGGCGGTCAAGTGGGTTTTGGCCGATGACTGTGACGTAGTTCGTGATGTCACGAGTTCATAGACAGGTGGCACGCTCAATTCCAACGTTCGAGGAAGAAGTTATGACGATCGGAAGTCCGAGGGCATTTTGGTAATTTAGTTGAAAGGAGGCCAATAGTTGACTTTTGACTCGGGAGGTCCAATGGACGAGGTCAAATGATCGTTACGTAGATCGAGACAATACGAATCTGTAGACAGGTAGCACGTCGAATTCGGACATTCGACGGAGAAGTTACGGTTCACGGAAGTACGAAAGTACTATTGCGCATTTTATGAGACAAGGACCTTTTTAGAATTAAGTGGGCCAGATATTTTCCCTAGCAACCAATGGATGAGTGACAAGTGTCACTCATCCACTGGCCACCAGCCCACATTCATGCATATCATCCCTTGCCTTCATCGATCATTTTCCCTATTCCCAAACAAACCCGATCAAAACTATCACCCCAAATCCAAACCCTTACCCTATGATCTTGGTTGTGAGACCCTGAGAGTGAGAGGAATGTTGGTTGATGATGGTGGTAGGCAGGAAGCAACGCCGCCGTGGACGGCGACCATAAACCCGAGCAAGTACCCGGTAAGACCCATTTTCATTTTCATTTTTATTTTGATTTTGATGTTATGGACGGTTTTGGAGGATTAATAAAGGTTTATTAGGTTGCTTAGGGAGTTTAAAGAAGGTTTTTATGGTGGTTGGACGGCTGTGGAAGCCATGGGAGGAAAATGAAAACAGAGGTCGTGAGCCTCTTTGAACATGGATAGGATTTAGTGGTTTTCTTTAGGTTTTGATGATTGGAATGGATAGGAAACATCAAAATAGGAAGAAAGGAATCAAAAAGGAGAAGATTGGATGAAAAATGAGGAGTGTAGAACCCCGAATTGGTCACGCCGGTCCAACTGGACCGGCCAAACTAGGTGAACCAGCCGGTTCGACCAAGGAAGAAGAAAACTGTTCTAGCGCGTGAGGCCCACACACAGGCCCTTCTTGGGGCGCGTACGGGCGCGTGAGCCCTCCTTTGGGGGTGGTTCCAACACGTGAAATCATCTATTCGATGTAACGAACATTTTGGAACTAGTTTCGCGTCAATCGGACATCGTTTCGATATAGTTCGGGTTGTCCGAAGGTTTAGGTTCGCGTTTTAAAATAGTTAGAAATTCCAGAAAATTACGGGACTTTAGTGATAGGTTATATAAGTAGTTAGTAACCCACTAAATTAATTTGGACAGGTTCAAGAATCCCGGAGGCGACCATTGGCCCAGGAGGACGTTTTGGTACGCATATCGAAGCGCGACTTCGGACGGTCTGTGAATGGATCTTTCTTTCGAACTTGATGCATGCATAAATGTTTTATAAGTATTTTAATATATGTTTTGTGATGCCATGAGTGCATTTGTTTGTGGTAGCCTAGGATTTACGTATTTGCACGTATTTCGAGATTTCCAATTTTATACGATGCTTATATGCACTCGGTTTTCAATGAGGGATTAATAAATGGATTTTGCATTTGGAAATATGAACTTGGGCATGAGGCCCATTTGATTTACGAACTCTCGGACTTGAGGCCCATTTGGTTGTAATATCGGGCTGGAGGCCTATTTGACTATAGTATCGGACTTGAGGCCCTATTGGTTGTGAAATCAGGCTTGAGGCCCTGTTGAATTGTGGTTTCGGGCTTAGGGCCAGTTAGATATGGTATCGGGTTTGAGGCCCAGTTGAATGTAACATCGGGCTTAAGTCCCAGTTCAGTTTATGAAATGAGAATTCCAGGCATGAGACTCTGTTGAACTATGGATTTAGGCCGAGGCCTGTGAAATGGATTTGAATCGGATTCGGGGAATCCTATTGAGATGAATCGGATATGAGACCCAGTTGAAATATGTTTTGAGAAAGAAAGAAAGAAAGAGTTTTGAAAATGAATTATACCCTCCATATGATTATATGGTCTTCTCCAGACGTCGACCTGGAGAGTCACCATCCACAGACCAGAGTGGGTATCCCCATAGGGATCCCATTCCAGGAGTGGGGGTTACGTATTATGTTGTGGTCCCGGACCAGATTCCAGAGAGATATGTGGACTAGATCTAGAGAGAGAGCTCGGACTAGATCCAGAGATTGAGCCTCCCAGATGGAGATTCCTGGGAGAAGACTCGGAGTTGGACCCCGAGTAGTGTGCACACTAGATAGATATGATTAATCGTGACATTTAATGGGGATGTGTTCCCTTGGGGCTGTGTGCCCCGAGTTGGCATCTTCTCGGAAGAGCCGAAGATGGGTTATACGTATAAGTATGTATGTGGTTTTGTGAATTGGGGGCAGAGACCCAGTGTTCCATGTTTGATGTTTTAGAAATGATTTGGGGGCGGAGACCCCGTACTTGATATTTTGGAAATGGTTTGGGGCGGAGACCCCGTATTCTATGCTTTGGTATTTCACTGAGAACGGATTTGGGCTGAGTTCCCACACGTAATGGTTTATGGTTTTTGAGTTGTGGTTTCGGGTCGGGGACCCAATTAGATTTATGGGTCATGACGGTTTATGGTGACAGGGCCCACCCCTAATCCCCCAGGATTAAGGGCTAAACCTTGCTCCCGTCTAACTTACGCATGACACGAAGGTTAAACAAACGTCCCACCTCCATGTGACACGTAAGTCGGACAAGGGATTGTCGATCGACTCATCCTCAAAGTCTCCTTCCCAGAGTGCGTCAAAACTACTGTGGATTTCGGGTGTGATGTCTCCGTCATTCTCGATCAACAGCCCGCACTGCAACAACCTGGAGGGTATCAAAAACACGAAAAGACTGTGAGTGGACAAAAATAAAGAATAAGTTTAAAAACAAGCAACAGAAAACAAAATTTCATTTATACCCTTCGTTTCAAAAACCAATGCATGCATATCAAATTCATGTCACAAAACCATGTACGAAAACCAAACACATTTTCCTTTTTCTCAAATCCCAGGCCTCAACCCAAAACCATCGAAAAACCATTATTGAAAACCACATCATATTTCCATTCACCGAACCTGCTGGATCTATCCGAGTCTTTAAACTCCCGAGTCTTTAAACTCAATCCAGGCCTCAATATAATCCGAGTCTTTAAACTCCCGAATCTATAAACTCAACAGGCCTACGGGAGAAAATATCAATATCCGAGTCTTTAAACTCCCGAGTCTTTAAACTCAATCCGGGTCTTTAAACCCAATCCGGGCCCGTCCCCCGTCAATCATAATCCGGGCCTTTAAACCCAATAAAAAGATCCAGCAAATCCAATCCAAAAACCATTTGAAAACCTTTTTCCATTTCCGAATCCGACTCCATAATCTCATCAGGATCCCGAATCCAAACCCAGAACTCATATCCATCTCATTTCCAGATCCGAGTCCGCAACCATCATTCCGTAAGCTGGCATTCGGAATAACTATTCCGAACCCAAACCCGAAAATCCATTTTAAGTTCCAAACCGAATTCCGAATCGTCATCCGGAAATCCGATTCCAAAACCCGAAATCACCTTTCTCAAAACCACTTTTCTGAACTGGGCTTCAAGCCCGAAAACCACTTTCCAAATTCCTTTTACTTTCTTTGAATTCAAATCGTATTTCAAATCCCGAAATCAAATCATTAAAACCATGTTTAAATCACAATATCCGTCAAATCTCGTAAAAAGTGAATTTCCTAAGTTCCTCGAAAAACGTGCAAAAAATCATAAACCATCACAATCATAAATCAACTCATAGAATCAAGTATAAAAATCATAGAAAAACAAAAATTCATGCATTCAGAGTTAGAAACCAAAGTCCACTCACAAACCATTCCGACGTCGCCTCGATACGCTCGCACTTAGGCCGTTCCCGGCCATTCTGCTATCCTCGGCTTTCCCGAACCTGTCCAAATCCCAATATAAGGTCACTAACTACTTCACAAAGGTCATACTAAAGCCCCATAATTTTCCCCTTTTTTTAACTATTTTTAACCGAGGCCTAAAACCTTCGGACCTCCCAAAACATATCGAGACGATGTCCAATCGTCTCGAAACCAGTACCAAAATGTTCGTTACATTAATTACTTTTAAAAGTCATGTTGGAAGATTTCCCAAACTAACCCTCACGCGCCCTCACGTACGTCTAGAAGCTTCTGCGCGTGAGACCCACCCGCGTGAATAGTGTCTTCGTCAACCTTAGGTGAACCCGGTTCACCTGGTTCGAACCGATCCGGACTAGCCGTGAACTGGCGTTAACGGTTCCTTCCAATTTCCACCCGTTTTCAATCCTATCTTCACTACTAGGTTTGTTCCTTTCCAAGCAAATGATTTAAGTAAGAAAAACACGAATTAAAGTCCTATTCCTCACCTGTCAAACTCGAACCAAAACTCAGAGAAACCCAAGTTCTGAATTCCGGCCACCCGTCGTCCTTCAAGCCACGGGTTCGAGTTCTAAACCTGAACAATGACTTCCTGAAGCTGTTAGTGTCAACAAAAACACTCAACCAGTTGTCAAAACTCACGACTTTAACCTGGAACATTTCGGGAAAAACAGGGGACCTGAGAACCTTACCCATATCTGCTCACCGACGTGAGCTCCGCCGTGGCCCTGCCCGTCCTAGCGTCTCTCATCCGGCTCCTAAACAGTTCCTCAGACTTAGGTAGCTCGATTTGATCACTGGTGTTTGCACCACGACTTTGACTCCCTCTCTGTTTCACTGAGCTTCTGCTCACTACACATACACAATCACACTTCAACCTTCACTAAACCACAATCAAACACTCACTCAATCACCCTTGATCACTCACTCAAGCCAACACACACTCACAATGAACACTGATCGATTCCTCCTCTCTGTTCTTCCGTCTTTGTTTTCCCTCTTCGCACACAAACACGACTAAATCTCACAGTTGAACCGTGTAGAAGCCTCTAGCCAACTGCCACATGTCACAATCCTGTGGTCCAAACTCAAAAATATCCAATTAAATCCTAGACACTTGTCCTCATCAGATTTGCACGATTCCCAATGTGCAAAAAGACTAAAATGCCCCTACTTGTGAAATTTACGGTTTTACCCTTGGCCGTTCTAGACCCGTATCTCGCTCATCCGACGTCCGGTGAAAGCATGCCACCTGTCGTTGAACTCAGGACAACGAGACCTACCTAACGGTCCTCGGTCTACATGAAAACAGCAAGTCTAGCAAAAATTCAATTTCTGCCCCTTCGTTTACTCAAATTACGGTAATGCCCTCAACCTTCCGAACATCATAACTTCCTCCTCGGATGTAGGAATCGGGCGTGCCACCTGTCTACGGACTCGTGACGTCCCGAACTATGTCACAGTCATTGGTCAATGCCCAATTGACAGCCCGAACTAAAAGTTAACAATTTACCCATTCTAGGGGCAAAATCATCATTCTGCGCCCAAGGTCCAAAAGTAACCACTTAACCACCGATTAACCCAGTTAATCCACCACTAATCACCTCACTAATCCTAACTTCCAGGACGGGTCCTTACATATGGGGCCGGGCATGAACCCTTGAAAGGTTTTTGATATGTTTGACAAATAGTTTTATGAACGTTTTGATAAACGATTTTCGAATGCATGCGTATGTATTTATGAAGGGCATAAAAGTCTTTATGTGAAAGTGTAATTGTAAATGAAATGTTTGTTTTGTCCACTCACATCTTTTAATGTTTTAATGCCCTTCAGGTTGATCGCGGATGCGGACTGTAACCGAGATGAGACATCACACTCATCCTCCTACGATCCTGGCGTGCTCTGGACGCCCCGATGAAGGCTAGAGACGGAATTTCCCTGGTCTGACACTTCGTGTCAAATGGGATCAGGCGTGTCCCACGTTAATCCCAGGGGATTTGGGACAGGTACAGACAATGGGTCCCACCTAAATATCTGCCCAATCAGATATTGCCACCTCATCATTTCCTCGTAATGCATGCATAGTGCAATCGAACTTCCGTGACCCATAACTTCCCCGTTCGACGTTTGATTTCGGCGTGCCACCTGTCTATGGATTTGTATCGACCCGAACTATGTAACGGTCCTCGGCCTATGGCCATCGGACCTCCCGGTTCAAAAGTCAACTGTTTGCCCCTTTTTAACTAAATTATCAAAATACGCTTAAATTTTCAAACGTCATAACTTCTTCCTCGAACGTCGGAATCGGACGTGCCACCTGTCTATGAACTCGTGACGTCCCGAACTACGTCACAATCATCGACTAAAGTCCATTTGACTGCTTGAACGAAGAGTCAACATTTCACCTATTCCATGGGTAAAATCATCACTTCGCATTGTCCTTCCGAAAGTACCCAACTAAACACCAATTAACCTCACTAATCCCTGATTAATCACTAATATAATCCTAGAATTTGGGACGGGTCGTTACAGTGAGTGTGTGGTGTGCAACCCGAAACCAAAATTTCCAATCCTTTGATCATTCAAAAGAGAAACAAAGAGAATAGAGAAAAAGCGAAAAAAGAAAGAAAAGAGAGGAAGAGAGAAAGGGAAATAAGGAGGGAGAGGAGAAAGCAAACCCGAAAACAACCAACTCAGGTACCTTTCTTTTGATTTTAAAAAAATTGGACATGGAAACACGAAACCAGGGCCACGAACATCTTCCACGGACCTAGACGACCACGATGAGCCTAGGTTTCACGATTTTGAACACAGTCCTGTGCCAGAACAGAAGGATAAAACCATTGTCAAAACTTGAAGGTGAGTGTTCTTGATTTCTCAGTCGAGTTACTTAGTTTTGAGGTCATAGACATGTTTTTGGGTTTGAGGAGATGAAATTTGATGTTTAAAATGTAAGATTTGGACGTGAAACGAAGGAGTTATGGCTGGGTCGACTTGTCAGGTCGGATTGGAATTGCAGGAAAACGGGTCAGACTCGCGAGATGTTGAAGTCAACCCCAAAAGGCGCATGAGGCCCACGCATGTCATCTCGATTTTCAGTCAACATGTCTTCTGATGTTTTTGATATTACGAATATTTTGGGACAGATTTTGAGTCGATTGGATATTATCTCGGAATAGTTTTTGTGTGCATGCCCAAAGTGTTTATATTATTTTTTAAATACGTACTTTATCTCAAAAAATCAAGGGGTTTAAATATAAGGTTACCTGAGACGTTAGTGATCCTTGGTTGTGGTTTTGACAAGACAAATGACTCCCGGAATGTCTGAGGAGTGTACATCTTGGAATCGAGCCGATTGGACAGTCTGTGAGTGGATATTTAATTATAAAATGTGATGCATGCATAGTTAAATGTTTTAAATGTTTTATTCTATGATTTGATTGAAATGGGTTGAATAATGATTTGAAATGATTTTTTGGATTAATGACTTGATTTATGAACATGGACTTTATGGTTGTTTTGTGAAAACATTGTTTTGAGCTCAGGCCCGGTTCATACATTTTTTGAATTGATTTTGAATCAAAGATTTGTTTTGAGAGAAATGCTTTTTATTTGATCCATGAATTGTTTTCATGATGGCTATGACGAGTTCCCAAACGGTCAAAGTTAGGGATGCTTCCCAAATGACCGAAATTCGGGGTGATTGTTTCCTAGGTAGCCGAAGTTAGGGGTGTTTACCAAACAATTGATGCTTGAGGTGATTGTTTCCCAGGCAGCCAAAGCTAGGGGGTGTTTCTCATACGGTTGATACTTGAGGTGATTGTTTCCCAGGCAGCTAAAGTTAAGGATATTTCCCAGACGGCTGATGCTCGAGTAATTGTTTCCTAGGCATCCAAAACTAAGGGTGTTTCTTAGAAGGCAGATGCTGGGGAGAGTCGATGTTTGGCTTTTGATTGGTCATTGATATTGGTGTACAAGTGTTTTTCATATGATTTGATAAACTAATATTTCAGGAAAATATGGGCCACAACTTTTGATGCATTTATGATTTGTGGGTCCCACGGTTTGTGATGTGATTTGATTTAAGATTTGATTGTTCTTATTTTATTCATTTTATGCATGCATGTGTTTTTTTATAATTGGAGGGTAAATGTTTATATTTTCTTAGAAATGTGTTTACAAGTGGTGTTTAATTTTTGTCCACTCACACTTTCAATAGTCTTGTTAACCCGGTAGGCCATTGTAAAGAGATCGAGGCTAATTTAGAGATGGAGAAATGAATGGGAGATCAGTACGGTTATCTCTTGGCTCACAAGTTTTGAGGGAAATTTCAGAATTTCGGTTTATTATCAAACAAGAGCATGACCAGACATAATTATCAAAGCACTTTTAAGGAGGGCCCTGTCATTGGGCATCCGTTTTGGTGCTCATAATATACTCATAATGAGCTAATAGTTTATTTGATTATTCATTTTCAATTTTTTACTTGTTTATATGTTATGACCCGGTCCAAAATTTTGACTAAATTTCAGGATTTAATTGAAAAATAAAAATTTTACCCTTGGATTTATAGGGACGTTGAAAGTTAATTTGAAATTGAGAACAACTTTGGAAGTTTTTTCTTGGATTGTTGCGTAGGTCTTGAACTTATGAGTTCTTAGACATGTGGCACACAAAACACGGAGTTCATACAATAGAGTTATGGGTCTAAAATGGTACATTCATGTACGTATCAAGGCAAGGGTATTTTAGACATTTTTCACAAATGTGAGTCAGCACTTGACTTTGGTATTCTCACTGATGTGTGACACGTGTCACATTCCAGGAGATGGGCCTTTAAATACCACAAACACTTCCCTATCATGCCCCCTCACGGTTTCCTTCTTGACGAGGGAAGGTGAATTTCCACCATTCATCTTGGACCCAAGTTTGGATTGATTCCAAGTACACTGTGGTAAGGGATAGTATTCACTAGTGAAGACAAGTGGATTAATACCAGTATCGAGGCAGGGAACCGCCATAAAGTGCAGTTGAAGGACGTAAGGAAACCTGGAATTTTCAAGGGCTTTTTTGATCAATTCATGTAAGATTTCTCAATTTAGACTTCATAGTTTGATTCATGGGATTGATTAGATGAATTTTCATCATTGGAGCATTCCATTTGATTAAGAAATGAGAAAGCTAGGAAGGTTTGAAGAACCAGACGAAAATTGAGGTTTTTCGGCAATAAAACTAGATTATGACGAACCAGACGGCGACGGCGGTGCCGATCGTCTTCTCTAGTGAAACCACTGACGACAGAGTATTATACCGCAGTTAGAATATTTCATTAGGGTTGACGGAATATTCTATTCAGGATGGCATTATATTCTCAGACGACATATTATGCAAGGACAAAATATTCCACTAGTGCGTGGGGGCACGTAGGTACCACGCGGTAAAGCGTAAGGGTGCATAGACAAGCCGCTGGCCACCCATCTATGTGTGGCGGTGTATAGGGCCGTCCTACGTCCACGGTGGCGCGTCTCCTTTTGTTTTGGTGGTTCCGAATCTTTTAGCGTAGGTTTTGAATCGATCAAATATTGTTTAGGGGCAATTCCTGTATGTTCAAAGTGGAGGTGCTTCTATTTAAGGCACTTGTGGATCTCTTGGAGTTTTGGGAGATTACATATATATTCCATATATGATATAGGTATCGGATTAAGACTCGCTAGAGATATCGAAATAGGGTTCGAGAAGAGCTCGGATATTAGCTTAGGGTTCGGGAAGAGATGGGAGAGTCGGGATACCAGGTTACTTATTTCAATAATCAAGAAAGTATAATAGCAAAAAAAAACCAAAATAAAGAAAGTATAATACATATATGTCAATGACATTTTAATAATCAAGTTAATTTTTATTCTGGTTCACATAAATTAGTAAACAATAGCAATAGAAACCAATCTCATTGTAATTTTATATAGTTAGTAAACAACTCATGATAATAATTACCCACTTCTCTAATTATATATTTTTTCCATTACCCACTATTCTCAAAATATTAAGGCGAAACAATAAATATTAAGTGAGATAGGATACTGATGAAGAATAAAAATGAGAAATAAAAATAAAGTATTGTTCGAATAATCAAATAATTACTAATAATTAAAGTTCATAACGATTTAAATCCAGGCAATCAGCTCCTAATTTTACCCATACCCACCCTACTTCTCATCAAATTACGTACTCCGTCGGTCACGGAAGCCAAAACAAAGACACTGTTTTTCTCTCAACCCAAAAAAAATAAAAAATTCAATATTTTTTGTTGTCTGAATCTACATGATGGACAGAGAGTGGGGTTGTCACTCGCTATGCTTTCATTGAGATTCCTAAGCTCTCGGCATCACCATTTCCATTGATGTCTATACTTTCAGCTCCAACGTCGTCGTTTTGTCCAGCTTGAACAGAGTGGAGGTTGCTGCTGTCCTGCTGTGTTTCTCACTCCGGTAGCAATCGATGGTAAAGATCGAAGACCCTTGAACGATAATGAGGTGACCCCTTTCGTTTCACTTCGAATTTTGCGGCATTTTCATTTAGAAATTGGAATCCCGTTGCTTTTGGGACTAACACTGGACTCTTTTTGGTTATATTCTGTAGGGTGATTGGGTTTGTAGCTAATTTATTCTGAATCAAGAACCTAACTTTGAGCGGCGAAGCTGCTTTTTCCTCAGCTGGGTTTTGTGAGTTTGTATGGGCTTCTGAGTTAGATTGAGGCTTTTTTTTTTCTCTTGGAGATTGGGATTAGTTTCATATTAATTGCTTTCACACTACTTTGCTGTAATTGTTAGTAAAAAGTTAAGCATTTGGTGAGGGTCATACAGAGAACAAATTTACTAAATTGGAACTATCAGTTATCATGATAGAGCTTAAGGTGGAGTTTGAGATAAGCTAGATCAATTGTTTTTTTCTCTGGATGGCATCTATTAGAAGAACATTGTCTCCAGTGCCTCGACCAGGAACTGCATTAAATGGCGAAGCCTGTTCAGTTGCTTCTCCATTGTCCAAGTCCTCATCGTGTACTCAGAACTACCTGTCATCTAATGGATTTTTATCGTCTCTGTCTGCTTCATTGGACCCTTTTGTTCTCAATGTGTTTTCACCAAGGTCTTCTAGACCCCTAGAGAAGACTAAAGCAAAGGGGCAAGTTTGGAGGAGGGCGCTTTCCCATTTCTTCATTTGCTTTGTTGTTGGGCTATTCATTGGACTTACACCCTTTGCCTCATTGAATTTATCCTCCAATCTCAAGTCAAAGCATCAAGACTTCTCCTTTGACATGATATCTTCAGTTGGGTTTCAGTTACAAGATGGTGTATACAAGAAGAATAATGCAACACCATTGGACAATGTGAGAACAAAGAAGAATGTTACGACGGAGTTGCAAGTCAAGCAATTGGAACTACAAGATGACATTTTAAAGAAAGATGTTGATAACCACGTTCTCCTTCAAGAATTAGATTTGGAGTTCCAAAAGCTTTTGATAATCGTGACCCCAACATGTTCTCAAGCATTTCAAGCCTATAATTTGAATCGTTTGGCGCACACACTGAAATTAATCTCTCCTCCTTTGTTATGGATCGTTGTGGAGATGACCTCCCAATCTACCGAAACAGCTGACATCTTGAAGAAAACTGGGGTTATGTACCAGCATCTTGTTTGTAATAAAAACCTTACTGCTGTAAGAGACAGAAGTGTTCATCAAAGAAATGTTGCACTTTCTCACATTGAGACTCACCGTCTTGATGGAATCATCTACTTTGCAGATGATAATAATGTCTACTCAACTGAACTTTTTGAGCAAATGAGGCAGATCAGGTCTTTCCATTTTTCTAAACTAAATTCATTATTGTGGTTTTACTTTATTGTGATTCTGTTGATAAGTTCCATTTTCCACATCATCACCCACCGTTCCATCATGAGAAGATAATAGAACTACAGTTTTAAGGACAAGTAAGCTTGAGAATTGTACTTCAACAGTAAGCACAACTATGTTAGTGTCATAGCCTATTATTAGTTCCTGCTGGATAGCAACTGGTGCCCAGTGTTTTAATTGTTCACATTTGGTTACATTTTTTATCTCATTTACTTCTAGAAACTAAAATACTGTTACCTAAATATCCACATCAATTGATATTTAAAATTTGGAAATCTTTTGGTGCCTTTAGTATAACTGTCCGACATGTCATCATCTTTGCCTCTCTAGTAAATAATCTCTGTTTGACATTGCATTTTATGTGCATGTCGTGGTGACAGTGTTCTTTTATCTTTTTCTCAATTGAATTGCAGGCGGTTTGGGACATGGACAGTGGCCAAACTAATGGGTGGCAAAATGAAAGCTATAATGGAAGGCCCTGTTTGTAATGGAACTCAGGTAATAGGATGGCATGCAAATGAATCAAGTAGAAGAGTGGAGAGATTTCATGCTAAGATATCAGGATTTGCCTTTAATAGTACCATACTCTGGGACCCCAAAAGGTGGCATCGACCTACTCTTGAACCTATTAGGCAGCTTGACTCAGGAAATGATGATTTTAAGGTTGGTTTGTCTTGTTACGTATTGTCTCATCATACATCATCCATTCTAGTGCATCACATTATAATCGCACAGCTCAGGTGACCTTTAAAGCAAAAGCCTTTGGCACACCTTCAACTACTTGCTATGACGGCCTTGGTTTGATTGCTAATTTTACTGATTGAACTTGTAGGTGAGCACATTTATTGAACAAATTGTCGAAGATGAGAGTCAAATGGAAAGTTTACTGCAGGATTGCTCACAAATCATGGTTTGGCATCATGACCATGAATGTTCTGATACCTTTTATCCGAAAAAATGGCTCATGAAAGATAACCTCGATGTCATTGGCTCACTTTAGTGGAACTCTTGATGTGAATGGAGAGAGTACTTGTGGATGGCAAGGTAAATGATAGGTTTTAGTATCTACTTTCTCTTATCTGCCATTTCTTTATGAAGAAGTTAAAGGCTTTATTTCTCGGAAACATTAAGTTGGAGATGCTATCAGAAAAAAAAAAAAATCTGTGGGATATTTCAGATGTCAAATCAAGTTCAAGTGAACTTTCATAGATTTTAGAAAAGGAATTCTACTTACATATAAGAGCAGATGCTCGCCGGAGCTCAAAGCAATAACTGGTATGGGAAATGCTCCCTTAAATCCTCAACTATCCCTAAGTTTGAGTCATTGGTCTTTATTTTTTTATTTTTTTTGACTCATTTTTATATGCAAATTGTTTTGCAGTGCGGGATAGATTGATGAAGAACAAATCGTCTTGCCCTTGGTTATTAATACTCACTGCAGCTGATTCCTCAAAATGTTAAATACACTTCAGGAGTTTCCTGTGGTCATTCAACAAATTGGTTGAGAGCTTGCCACCACTTGTTAATCCCATTTGTTAAATCGAATCCTATTCCCTTTTCCGGGGGTGAAAATGATTATGTGCAGTAGTACAAGGATGGGCAAATGTTTTCCTTTGTATGTTTTTCTGTATTAGCAAGAGAAAATTTTGTTGAGTGAGCTAGAGAAGGATGGCCAAATTGCAAGCCATCCTGAAGTCTAGTAGAAGGATACAAGGCTTCATCCATGTCAATATCACCTTATTTTTGCCTTTTCTCATGGCTTACGCATTCTTTGGGTGTGGTAGAGTAAGTTACTAACATATCCTTTCACTTAACACTGGACTTATCCTTGTTAGGTTATCCTCGGAAAAGTAGCGAATAAACTTATTCCTTTCGGGTTAATGACCTCAAAAGGAATTTCTTGCTTCAATTCCAAATATGAGAAAGTGAGAAACAATTAACTTTATTCAATGCCTTGTTCAAAGAATGAGTGCAAGTCACTTCATTCTCATTTCTTCTTCAAGGCTCAAGCTCTGAACCTCCTTCGTTCAACGGCCATTTAACCCTGTACCTTTCCATCTCACTTTCTTCGACTCTATACATAGATATGGAACTCAATCTCGACCTCATCCTACTTGCATTTCTCCACGGCGCATTCATTGCCGGCGTACTTCTTATTGTCATCTCCATCATGTTCGCTGCCCTCTTGCTTGCATCCTCCCTCAGCCTCGTTTCAATTGTCATAAGCGATTTGCACTACATTTTCTTGCTTCTTTCTTTCTACTTTGAGACAACTCTAAAGCATAATCTACAACTGGGTTTTGTTCTAATTGCCTCTAAACTATTGCATCTTGTCTTCCGTGTCGTATTGTTTTCAAAGCCTTTCGTTGAACGTAAGATTTGCCAGCTTAAAGCAAAGGCGAGGCATGTGATGAATCTTGTTGATGGCCTCCGACTTTCTTAAATTCACCCACGTACAGATGTTTCTTCTTCAACACGCTACAATATCTTCTTGATTTGTACTACCGCTTGTGCATAGGCAACGAAAATCGTTGAAGAAAATGTAATGCAATTATGATCCAATTTGAAAACTAGAATCAAATTTTTGGTATCACATCACATGTGTAATCCTAGAAATGTTATTGTTGTGAAATAGTTTGACACCTTCTATTTGTAAAACAGTAAAAATTTGTGAAAAAAATGTTATTAAAAGAGGCCCTAGGATTCAGCTTTAGTTGGACAAAGTTGATACCAAATTAATATAATAAAATAATTATTCAATAAGAAAATTATTCTCTTATAATAATCTGATATGTTATGTTATTGATCTGTCAAGATACTAATAAAAAATCACCCAATATCTTTCAAATTATCTTTCGACGTTTCGACCCCCACAATCGTAATAGTGGTGCTTGTAGCTAGGGCTACCATTCATGTAGCTAGGGCTAGATTTTTCAAGTAAAAAGACGTACATATTATGACATTCAAATTTAAAACATTTTTCATAAAGTGGAATAATAAAGTGAAATTGTTTCATGTTACTTCCAATTTACCCACCACCTCTCTCATCAAGACACTGTTTGAAAGGGGAAGATTTTCGCTCTGGCATTTTCGCGCTAGTCCATCTCAAAATATATAAGAAATGAAAATTTGACTTATTTTGCACTAAAATAACAATATTTAAAATATTTCACCATTTAATTGATGCAGTTACAGACGCTATCTAAAATACTTATGTGAGAGCCAAGTGCCAATAACTAATGGACATTTTGGACAATTTCACACAAATAAATGAACGAAATTGATGCATGTAATGTCTTCTTTCTCTTCCTCATCAGGTTCAAAACGGCGCTAGGCGCTCATAGGGCGGTCGATAGGGGTTTAGCGCCTAGGCGGTTAGGAGGAGCCTAGGCTGTTTTTTTTTCAAAAGACAAAATTCAATAAATTAATAATATAATGAATACTATCAAAAAAAAAAAAAAATTATCTAGACAAATGAATTGAGTTGAGAATTATAAATGTTGAAAATATAAGCTTTTTATTAATTTCATTATAAGTATTTAATAAATAAAATAACTTATATAACTAAATATATATAAAGATATACACGCAAATCCACCTAGCCGCTTAGCTATTATGCGAGGCGGTTTATCACCTTCGAAGGCCTAGACGCCGCCCGCCGTTTTTAACAGTGCTCATTAGTCACCACAGAGACACGTAGAAAACCCCAATCCCCTATCCCCTTCCTCATTTTCTGCAACATTATATCTTAGCCTTGGCCTTTCCTCCTCCTCCTATACTATAAGCCCATAAGTGCGAGAGCCCAAGTCTGACCAGAACTCCACTCCACCACCCCTTACCCACCGCCGCCATGTTCCTTGACAGCACTACAGTTTCCCAGAGCCCAAGTCCACCTAGACTTCACCGAAGCCAGAGAAGCAACCGCGATCGCTCCCTTTCAACCTGATCATCGTCCTCCTAGAGAACCAAAAAGTGAGAGGATGTGAGGGTGAGTGGCTGAGATATGGAGAGTGACGGAGGAAGGCGGAGCCACGATGGCAAGCCATGAAACCCAGAAAAGTTAAGCTGTGTGTATGTTTGTTTCGAGTTTGGGTTTTGGGGATTTAAGAAGGTGTTATGATGTAATGACCCGTCCCGATTATCGGAATTAAATATTAATTAATTATGATTTAGAATGACTAATCTGGAATTGGTTGAGTGAAATCGGACGAAATGTGCAAAATGACCGTTTTGCCCCTAAGTGTGGGTAAAATGTTGACTTTTAGTTCGGGCGGTCAAACGAACTTTGACCAATGACTGTGACGTAGTTCAGGACGTCACGAGTTCATAGACAGGTGACACGTTCGATTCCGACATTCGAGAAAGAAGTTATGACGTTCGGAAGTTGAGGGGTATATTGGTAATTTGGCTGAAAATGGGCCAAATGTTGACTTTTGACCCGGGAAGTCCAATGGACGAGGGCCAATGTAACAACCCGTCCCGAGAGTTGGGTTTAGTAGAGTGATTAAGATGGGATTAGTGAGCTTAATCGGTGGTTAGTTGGTCCCGATAAAGTCGTTAGCCTATAATGACGATTTTGCCCCTAGTTAGGGCAAAACGTTGGCTTGTCGTTCGGGTGGTCGATTGGGTATTGACCGGTGACCAGGACGTAGTTTAGGACATCACGAATCCCTAGGCAGGCGGCACGCCTGATTCCGACATCCGAGGAGGAAGTTATGATGTTCGGAAGGTTAGGGGCCTAACCAAAATTTAGCTAAAGTAAGGGGGAAAAAGTTGACTTTTTGTACGAACGAGTTTTGGTATGTTGACCTAAGACCGTTAGATAGCTCTTGTCGTCCTGAGTACGATGACAGGCGGCACGTATTCATCGGACTTACGATGTGGGAGTTATGGGTCTAGAAAGGTAGTGGCATAACCGTAAATTGGAGTTAAAAAGAAGGGTAATTTGGTCTTTTGGTTATCTGGGGATGTGTGCACAGAGAGGGCAAGTGGATGGCTGAGATTGGGCCAGATGGTGAAGGCATGGGCAGATGGGTGACATGTGGCAAGTGTGTAGTGGGTTCTACACACTTGTGCACGGGTCCAATTATTTGGGACTTAAACCGTGCCCGTGTGTGTGTGTGTTCTTGAACCAGAGTGAGACAGAGGGAGGAATTGAGAGAAATTGAGAAGGTAATCGTGTAGGTTGGTGAGTCTGGTGAGTTGTGAGGGTGAAAGGAAGAAGAAGGGAGGTTGATGATCGAGTTTGGGATCGAGATCGTGCACGGAGACACGGTGGTTGGTGAGGCTGAGTTCTCTGGTAAAACAGAGAGACGGTGAGACAGAGACGGTGGTTGTGCCGTGAGGTGGCTCAATTCAAGTCAAGAGGAGGCTGGGACGAGTGCAGAGGACTTGTTGGACACCGTAGTGCACGACTAAGCTCACGACGGCGACAGGAGGACAGGTAAATCCTCACCCCCGTTTCTTTGCTCTGTTTTGTCGTTTGGATTCCGAAGCAAAGTCGTGGACCTAGGGCTAGATTCGAGGGATATGGAGGCTAGGGTGAGACTCCTGGAGGTCCTAGGAAGCGTTTGAGTGTGTTGCCGTGACGGGGAGTGCACGGTGGCTGTTGGCACGACAAAGAGTACATGTGTGCTCTGTTTTGCCGTGATGTTCAAACGACGAGTCGTGAAGGTAGGGGCCGAGTCGAAGGTCTAGGAGGGTTGGTTTAGATTCAGTAAGGCCCTAGGAAGAGTTTGGGACAGTCACCGTGACGGGGGGTGATCGGAATGGCTGAATCGTGAAACAGGGGCTACTGGGCCGTCTGGTTTCGAGTTCAGTGTCGAGGTAATTGGAGTTGGGGAAAAGAGAGCCTAGAACTGGACGATGAGACTGGTGAAGAAAGGGAGGGAAATGGTGTAGGCACGGCGGTGAACCGCTGACGCCGGTTCAAGTTGCAGAATACTGTGCTGAACCGGGTCTGCTCGAGGTTGAAGGTGTACTGTAGCTGGCGCGTGAGGGCCACGCGCAGCCACTTTGGGCGGCGCGTGGGGGCGCGTGCGGCGGTTCTGGGGAAAACGGTCAACATGGTTTTTGGTCCAGGAGTTGTGTTGAGTTCAATGGAAGTGGTTTCGGGTTAAGCGGACGTCGAATCGACGTAGTTTTCGCGAGGGCGAAGGTTTAGGGTCCCAGGTTATTACGTTATCGATTCGGGGAATTTTGAGGGAATTTAGGTGAACCTTCGTAGACATGTTAGTGACGTAATTTGGTGGTTGTTGACAGGATTGGGACTTCCCGAGGAAGCCGAGGAACGTGCTGGACGTTCGGGACGCGATTGAGGGCTCGGTACTGTGAGTGGACTCTTTCCTTAAACTCGAGCATGCATAACTGTTTTCTATAATTGTTTTGTGGTTTAATCATAATTCTATGTTTATCGAATATGTTTCGGTTGGTTTTACATTATTACACGTTTTTCGAGGAAATCGGTTTTAGCACATTTTACGAGGAATGGTTGGTTTCTGAAATTGATGCTATGGTTGGAACATGATTTCGATGATTAAAGGTTTTCGGTTTTAGAAATGGATTTCGGAAAAAGGGTTAGTTTTCAAGTGGAAAAGTGGACTCCGGATTTGGGTTCGGAATGACGGTCGGGATGCTGAAAGGGCATCGGACCAGTGATTTCGGATTCGGGTTTGGATGTGAATACGAAAATGGTTTTCAACTGATTTGATTGGATTTGCTGGATCTGGTTATTGGGTTTAAAGACCCGGATATTGATTGACGGGGGACGGGCCCGGATTGAGTTTAAAGACTCGGGAGTTTAAAGACTCGGATATATTGATATTTCCCCCGTAGGCCGGATTGAGTTTAAAGACTCGGAGTTTAAAGACTCGGATATTATTGAGGCCTGGATTGAGTTTAAAGACTCGGATAGGTCCAGCAGGTTTGATCGGAAAATGATGATTTCATGTTCATGGTTTATGACACGGTTTTATGATTCACGGACTGTGATTTTTCTAACTATTTTTTTAGTGTTTCTGTTTCTTATGATGTGATTTGGTTTATAAATGTTCTGATAACTGGGTTATGCATGTGGTTTTCAAAACGGAGGGTAAAACTTGGTTTTCTAATAAATGGTTTTAGAACTTTTCTTTTCTTATAGTCCACTCACACCCTTTGTTTTTAACTTGCCCTCCAGGTTGTGGAGTTAGCGCGGGGTCTTGACGTCGTGGCAGTGTCCGAGACATAGAAGTCACGAAGTGGTTTAAAGTCTTTCCGCGTGCGTGTACTTATTATCGGTTTTTATTTCCTTGTATTCCGTACTATGCTATGTAAACTTTAACTTCGAGATATTCTATATAGTTTCTCCTGCGTCTGACTGAGTTTGGGTAATTTTGCGTGAGTTGTACTTGAGTTTAGTGTCGGGGAGTCAGACGGGAGCAGGATTTACCTCGGGCTTCGGGGTGAACCCGGGGTGGGTCCTGACAGCCAAGGACCGTTACGTAGGTCTAGTCGATACAAATCCAATGACAGGTGGCATGCCGAAATCGGAGATTCGACGACGAAGTTATGGTCACGGGAACGGAATCGATTAACCAAACGAACCGGGATTCCGATTAAAATATTATTTTATTGTGAACAGTACCCGATGATTGAACACACCTGGATGAGTGACAAGTGTCACCCATATCTTGATTTAGGGCCTAAAGTCAGGTCCATGTTTTGGGGAAAACATCATTATGTTGTTTTATTATTTTCTAATCCCCATTAATCATTTTAATCTTTCTTAATCTCCATTAATTATCTTCTTCTCTGTTTTCTTAACCGTGAACAACCAAAACTGAGTTCCTTCCATCCTTAATCTCCTCCCCACCAACTGAACTTGAGAGTGGAAATTTGAGGGAATTCAGAGACAGACTTAGTGAGGGAAGCACGAGGGATTGAGGGAAACTGGAGAGTGAGAATCGAAGGTTTGGAAATTTTGGGGGGAAAATCGGATTTTGAACTATGAGCCTTGAGGATCGAAATTGAAGCTTCATTTAGTTTCCTGAGGTTGTGACGAGTCGATCCATATCAAGAACGAAGGGAATTGAGGCCCAATTGGCTCTGAACGGGTCTAGTAACAGTGAGCAAAGTTCGAGCTTGAGTCGTGATCATTGAGTGATCAAACGACGAAATTGATGTGGGGAAATGGTTTCTCTTGGTCCATTAAAGCCTCCTGGTGGATCAATTGAATGAAATCGAGTAAGGTTGATGGTTTTCGAAGGATGAACAGTGTTCGAGTGTTCTTCGAATGTTCAGCTTTGATTTGAAGGTTCGAGGTAAGATTGACTGTAATTAAGTTTACAAATCCCTAATTGAAACTAATTCGATGCTAATGGGCATTTGAATTGTTGAAAACGGTGTCGAATTGACAGAGAACAGACTGGGTTGTCACGCGGGTTGCAGGACCCGTTTGCATAGGGAACAGGTGAGGACGACGAGTCACTATAGCTGGCGTGTGGGGTTCACGCGCAGCCACTCACGGCTGCGCGTGAGGGCGCGTACGGCCTTGTTTCAAGGTGAGGTCAACATGACTTTGAATCCTCTCAGTGTAACGAACATTTTGACACTGGTTTCGAGGAAATCATATATCGTTTCGTTAAAGTTCCGCGTATCCGAAGTTTTGTTATACGTGTTAAATACGTATTTAAATTCCAGAAAAATTGGGGAAAATTATATGAAGTATTTTGAGATGTTAGTGACCCTCTATAATGATTTTGGATAGGAATTGTGATTTTCAGAATTTACGGAAAAACGTACAGCTCGGAAACAGACTGTTTAGACGGTGTGTGTGAGTGGACTTTGTTTTCTAACTGTGATGCATGCATATGTGATTTAAATGCTTTATTATATGATTTATATGCTTTGGCATGATTGATGTTTCAATTCGTTGGTTTCTCGATTTTATGGATTATTATATTTTTTGGCACTATTTTCGAGAAACTATGAAATTGATGTTTTGGGCGTAGGCCCTGGATTGAACATGATGTTTTGACTCGGGTTATGAGTCAGGAATTGAAAATGATATTTGGACTCGGATTATGAGTCAGGAATTGATTTCATGGATTTACGTGAAAGTGGCAACTCGGGTTTACGGTTGCACGGATTTGCGTGAAAATGAGATTTTGGGCTTGAAACCCAATGGAATTGTGATTTTGATTGGATTTGTATTTCCATGTGATTACATGATGATATTGATGATTTTCGGATTTATAAAGTAAATCGGGACTTGGGTTTTCCGGATTTGAGGAAACTATATTTTGGGGTTGAGACCCTGTGTTGATAAATGATTTGGTTTTCAACGCAACTGTTTTTCACTGGTTTTCATAATGGTGATGTGTTGCGGATATTTAGGGCTTTCGGGTGGAAATATATTTTTCCCCGGAGTGCACCCTGGAGATAACGCTCGCCTTCGGGAGGAAAGTGTTTACCCCGAAGTGGTCATGTAGCACGGTCTGTTATCGTGCAGCCGAGGGAGGCTCGACTCAGACCAGAGATGTGTTAGATTATATATAGATCGGTAAGTGATGTGTTCACAAGATCTGGATTGTCGGCTGGTGAGGTTTTCACAGCGACAGATTGCCAGCTGGTGATGTGTTCACAGCGGCGGATGCTCGGATTTTGAGCGGTCCTTGAGCCTATTTGATTTGCACGCGTTTCAAGGATAAACGTGACTCTAAGCAACATGATATGGAAATAAGTCCCTTGGTTTTATGGAAAATGATTTTGAGGAAACCGTGGTTTTATGGAAAATAATTTTGAGGAAACCGTGGTTTTATGGGAAAAGATTTTGAGGAAACCGTGGTTTAAATATAAAATGATTTAAGGAAAGCGTGAGTTTATTGAGATTTAAATTGATTTGATGAAAATGAGTTTCAAGGAAAATGTGGAAATGGAATTTAGAAACATGTTGTTTGTGATTACGTACCGGTTTTGAGTACGGGTTTTTGGTCTTTGTGGCCAGGTGATGGTGTTCACACGTTTTGGCCTGAGAGCCGGGATTTGATGTTTTATAACTTGAACTGATTTGGTGAACATGAGTTTTACGGACCTTGGGAAAATATGTTTAGATTTTATCGGTCCACTGTTCATACTTGAATGATTTCATACTATTACTCATGTTTTACGTTATGCATGCACGTTTGTGAAAACTGGAGGGTAAGAATGTATTGTGGCAAATGTTTTTATAAGAGGTCATTTTTGTCCACTCACACCTTTTCTGTTTTAATGACCCTTCAGGTCGCGGCGCTATGATCGAGGCTATTCGAGTGGTGGAGGTATGAGTGGGCACAGGCGCAAATATCCCTTGTTTGGCAGGTGCTGAAGGGTAGTTTCGGATCTTCAGTTGACTTGTCAGACGGGAGCAAGACCGGGCACGGTTATCTATGTCCTTCGGGGACGGGTCCTGTCATATGATGCCTTGGTTGTGTTCTTGGAGCTCATGCGAGCTTGTAGGGACAAAAAGAAGAGGAAAAGGCCATCTAGAGCAGCTTTGGGACTAGTTCGAAGGTTGACCCGTAAATAATCAACTTGGCTCAAGGTTTTCAGGTATGTTTTTACAGTTTAGAACCTGTAGGATTGTTTCTAGGTGAGACACGATTTGAATGGTGAAAGAATGGTGAGTTTTAATGGAGAAATAAGGGAAAATGAGTTGGGTTTGGAATCGGGTTGAATGACCCGTTACAGAGGACCGAGTTGACCCGTTGAGAGGTTGACCACGATGATGTGGTAAGCCACGTCATCTTGTCAGGCCACGTGGCCAACCAGATGGTGACGCGTGGCAATGTGTCAAGTCGAGTCAGCGTTGACGTGGCAAGTCCACGTCAGCATTATCCAACCATGTGGACCAGTGAGGTGGTGCCACATGGCAATGTGTCAGAGAGTTGTGATATTGTCAGGCTGACGTGTCAGGTGACGTGGTAATGATGACGTTAGCAGGTGACGTCATTATGTGACGTTGCACGTGTTAGAGGGTGACATGTGACACCAGTCAGGGAGTGCCACGTGGCTGTTGTCAGAAGTTGTCAGATGTTAGTAGTGACGTCAGTAGTGACATCAGTGGTGACGTCAACGTTGACTAGCGTTGGCAAAACTTTGACCTGCACATGAGGACGCATAGACACGAATTTTGAGATCAAACTAATCTTGTTCAAAAGGTTTCGACGATCTGAATCCAATTGTGATGGTTTCAGGTCGATTGGAGATCATTTGGTTAGTGTTTTGGAGCTTTTTCTCCTCGGGAAGCGTGTTCGAGACATGTTTCCTATTTCAGGGTTTAGAGGGTGTTTACGTATGAACTTGTATAGATTGTTAGTGACCCCGAGTGTGACTTTGAAAGGTCAAGTGGTTCCGGAAGCTTCAGATTGGCTTACAAAGCAGGTTTTGAGCGCGTAGTGTGGACCGTGTGTGAGTGGACATTGTTTTATAAATGTGATGCATGCATAAATGTTTTAAATGTCTTATGGTCATGGTTTGAAATGCAATGATTGCATAGTGACTTGAATGATGATTTGTGGATTTGATTGCCAGTTTCTGAAAGATTCTACGGATTTACGTGAAAATGGCATTTTGGTGCTTGAGACCTAGTTGGATAACGATTTTGACTTAGATTATAGTCAAATGTGAATTTGATTAGTGATTTGAATAATGAAATGGTTTTCGGATTTATGAAATGATGTTTCGGGTTTGTGACCCTGTTGGAAAGATGTTTGACTCAGAGTGTGAGTCCATGTGAATTTGAAAGAAAGATTGTAATTTGTGAAATGAGTTTTGGATACTGTTTTACGATGGTTTTATGGAAACTGCTTTGTGAAAGCTATGCTTTGGGCAAAGGCCCTATTGAGATGTTTGAAATAAATGCCCGGGTGAAATTATTTATGAGATTTGGTTTTGGGCTGAGACACTATGTGAAACACATAATTGTTTTGAAAGTAAAGTGTTTGTGAAAATGTGTTTTTGAAGTTTGATAACTGTTTTCACTGAGACCATCCTCTTGATATTGATGTGATTTCGATTGTGAATGTGTTTCCCCGGAGAGAGCCTCCGGCTGTGAATGTGTTTCCCCGGAGTGGTCCCTATGATATGTTGCTCGCCTCCAGGATGCGCTGTGTCCCACCAGGAAAAGTCATGATGCACTGCCTGTTGACGAGCAGCCGTGGGAGGCTAGGGACAGAAGTGCTTATATATGACATTGGTTGTTGATTTGTTCACGACGATTTGAACGTTGGCCGTAGATTTGTTCAAGGCGATGTGCTTGGACGTGAGCTGTCCTAGAGCTTATTTTTCAGGACCCGTCCCAATCCCCCCGGGATTAACGCGGGATGTGCCTGATCCCGTCTGACACCGAGTGTCAGACAAGGGAAATTTCAACTTTAACCCGCTCGGGACTTCAGAGTATGCCCGGATCCGGATGAGGAGTGTGATGTCTCAGTCTCTGCTACAGCCCGCATCCGCGATCAACCTGAAGGGCAGTCAAAACATTTAAAAGTTGTGAGTGGACAAAACAAGTAATTTATAAAAATATTTTCACGAAAGAGACATTTATACCCTTTACTAAAAAGCATGTATGCATTCGAAAACCATTTACCAAACCATTAGGGACTTGGCCCAAAATCTTAAATGAAACCAATCATACGGGCCACTGCCCAAATCCATATGGGACTCAGCCTAAAATCAGTATATATATCATATACATATAACATATAGTACATATCACATAACCAATCCTGTCACGGTTTCTAAAGCTACGCGCGTGCTACTCGGGGTCTCAAATCCCAAATCTCCCTAGGGTCTACCCAGGTCAATGTCCGTAGATCAATAACCCTCCATAGGGGTTATAATCCATAAGCCTTCCTGAGAGTAAGGTACCCAACGAGGGCGACTCCACTCAGTTAGTGCTCCGCGACTACTCCAGGGTCCACCCAGGCCAACGACCCTCCCCGAAGGAGACAATCCATAAATAAGGATGGTATATGAAATCCATATCGAAAACATTCTTAAAACCTTTCAAAGGATTCATGCCCGGTCCCCATAAACCGTCATGAACCCAGAAATCTATTTAGGGTCCCCGACCCAAAATCATAACGTAAACCAATTGGGCCTCAAGCACGAACTCATGACTCAACTGGGCATCGAGCCCGATATCTCAGGGTCAGTCACGATTCCAATCGTAGTGATTCGTGCAACCATCCGTCCAGAACCGCCCTAAATCCTCGTATGTCGCCGTGAACGTATCAACCGATGCGACCACCTCTAGATCATGGTGCATAAATCACCGATCGATCTCCTGAACCGTGAACACTCCGAAGTCGAGCCTCCAATGGCTGATCGACAACGAAACGTGTATCGTGACCTCTCCAGAAGGAACACATCCTAGTTTGGAGGCGAGCGTCGTATCGTCCGTCGCCGTACACACAGCACTCACCGCGACCATGACTCAGACCCGTAGGTCATCAATAGGGCTATATTCCCGAGACAAAACCTAATGGGTATCATGCCCGAGTTTCATATTTCTAAATCCAAAACCATTTTATTAAAACTGAAACCACAAATACGTATAAGCACCGTATAAGGCCAAAACCTCGAAATACGTGCAAATACGTAAACACACACAAATGCACTCAAGGAATCCCAAAACATGTATTAAAACATATATAAATCATTTATGCATGCATCAATTTAGAAAACAAGGTCCACTCACAGATCGTCCGAGCTACTGCCTCGATACGCGCGCCAAAATGCCTTCCCTGGCCAAACACCGTCACCGGGACCTCCAAACCTATCCAAATCGTAATAGGGGGTTACTAACTATTTAAATAATCCCTCACTAAAGCCTCGTAAGTTTCCAGAATTTTTAACTATTTTAAAACCCGATCCTAAACCTTCGGACACCCTGAAACACATCGAAACAATGTTCGATCGACACGAAACTAGTCCCAAAATATTCGTTACATCGAATAGATGATTTCACATGTTGGAACTTTCATCAAAAAGTGGGCCACGCACCTACAAGCGCTGGTAACAGCCCCTGCGCGTGAGAGCCACGCGCCCTGCACAAGGTCATCTTCTTCCTTCGGCCAGGTCGGTCTGAACTAACCGGTCTGGTTTAGTCTGCAATCCAAGGCCATATCTTCTTCATTTTTCATCCTTTTTCGTTCATTCCAACTTCTATGATTTCCTTTCTTCATTTCCTACCTAACCATGTCCTCAAAACCTAGAAACCAAGCCTAAAAGCTATTGGTTCTGAAAACCATTTTGAACCCAAACTTTCAACCTTGGTTCAGGGCACTTCTAGGGGTCAAAACTTCAACCTAAGGGTTCCAATAGGTTCCTAGGATCACTAGAAAGAGGTTTGAGGGTTTGATTTGGGTTTACTTGGCTGGAAATGGAATTCGGTGGGTAGTCATCGAAAACTCTCCAACCGCCGTTCCGGGCTTTCTCAACCTTTCTCACCTCCAAAACCTTCTCCTAAGTTTCCTACCAACCTCCTAAACCTATCCTAATCAATATCTAACCTCATAAACGTCCAAAACCCGAATTTGAAATTCAAAATGTATAGGGGGTCGAGTTTTACCTTTTGCCGCGGTTTTCCTCCGCCGTCCACGGCGATCCAGCAGCCTGTCACCTCCTCCCTTGGTCCAGTACTCATCCTCAACTCTCTCCTGGCCTCAGACAGATCAGATGGGAAGGGTTTGGATTTGGGTTCATTGGGTTTGGGTTTAGTCGATCGAATGAACACAGAGTGGGGTGGTTGCATGTGTAACGACCAGTCCCGGAATCCGGGGTTAGATTAGTAACTAATTTGGATTAGCGGGGTTAATCGGTGATTAGCTGGGCGAAATCGGACGAACGATGCAAAATGACCGTTTTACCCATGGTCGTGGGTAAAACGTCGACTTTTAATTAGGGTGGTCAAACGGACTTTGACCGATGACCGTGACGTAGTTTGGGACGTCACGAGATCATAGACAGGTGGCACGTTCGATTTCGACGTTCAAGTGAAAGTTAAGACGTTCGGAAGTTCAAGGGCATTTTCGTAATTTGGACGAAGAGGGGAAAATGTTGACTTTTTGACCGGGAGGCCCAATGACCGAGGGCCAAGGACCGTTAGGATGGTCTCGATGCCCTGAGTTCGTAGACAGGCGGCACGCTGAAAACAGACATCGAACGGTTGAGTTACGGGTCTCGGAAGAGGATGGGCATTTTGGTAATTTTGAGCAGAAGGGCAAAATGGTAATTTGCCAAGCCCAGTTTGAATAGCCGTGGGTTAGTGCTGTGTAATTGTTTAAATTGGACCACTGATCAAGGAATTTTTTAGGAATTCTCTGAAACAAAGAATTGTTTTAGTGATTTGAGGATAATGGGAGCATTGAGGCATGTTTTGGACAGAAAAACAGGGCACGGGAAGGTTTTAAAAATGGGATTTCTGGGCTGTGCGGGAAACAGGAATGGCAGGAAGGCTAGAGGGATTCCCACGGGATGTCTGCTGAACAGGTCGATTAACGGAGAGTGTTATTGAGTTGAGGATCATTTCAGCCGAAGAGAGGGCTTAGAGTTGAGAGAAAACCAGAATTCAGAAAAATCAAAAATTGGAGGGAAAATTCGATTTTTAACTTGTGAGTCAAGCTGGACAAAAACAAGGTATGTTTAGTCTTCTGGGATCATTTGGAACTTAACCGCATCAATTGCAAAGGAAATCCATCACAGACAGGCCAAGAACAGAAGCCCTGGTTTTGTAAATTTTCGAGCTTGTAGTCGACAACTTCCAAGTAATCTTCCCTGAAATTGGTTGTGCTAAAGTGTTCGTTTAGGTCCCTTAAAGCTCCTATCTAAGTTAATTTGGGAATGGGGTTGATCTGGGTGAGTTTCAGACTTCGACCCGTTCCACTGTTCAAGTATAAACTAATCAATTTAGGGCCAACGAAGACAATTAAGGAATGAGATCTTAAATTAACATGTCAATGAATGATTTAGGTGGAAGAAAGGAAGGTTTTGAGTGAGAATCGAGGGGTAATTGGCCGAGTCGAGTCGCGAGTTGAGGACCCGTTTCACAGAGGAGTCGGGTGAAGAGGATGAACTGTAGCAGGCACGTGGGTTTCACGCGCAGCTACTCTCGGCGGCGCGTGAGGGTGCGTGGGTTTCACGAACATTTTAGCGTTAATTTCGAATTTATCGGACACCGTTTCGATGTTGTTTCGAGGGTCCGAAGGTTTAGGTTACGTTTTTAACTAACGTTTAATTCCCGGAAAATTATGGGAAATTAGTATGCTGTTATTTGAGTCCTTAGTAACACTAAAGAATGTTTTCGGACAGGATTTGAAATTTTTGGAAAATATCATAAATTACGGAAATGCGCGCGGCACGGGAAAACGAGCTTTATGGACGGTGTGTGAGTGGACGTTGCTTTCAAAATTTAATGCATGCATAACTGTTTCTATGATTTCTATGATTATGATTATGACTTGTGATAATTTCGATTTTCGTATTTATATGTATTTTTAATATGCCATACGAAACTGCACGTATTTCGAGACTATGGTTCCCCTTATGTTTTGATGATGGTGTGATGAACGATTTGATGTGATTTATGCGTATGATGTTTTAAGGATGTTCATTTATGTTGTTGGTATGATTTACAGTGTTGACACGGATTTCGAGGTTTTTACGGTTTGCACGTTCTACGAGATTTCGAGTATCTTGGTGATTTGATTGTGGTTTTGATGTTTTGACCTTGAGATTTGAAAAATGATGTGATTTCAAGAATTTAAAACGAATTTTGAAAAAGGTGATTTTGGCATTGATGCTCGGGGCATAAAAGTAATTTGGATGAACGAGATTTCGGTTTTCGGAAGTTCGAAAACGGATTTCTGGTTTAGGTTCAGAATGACGGTTCCGGATGCCGGCTTACTAAATTGTTATTGTAAATTCGAATTCGGGAATGGATGATGGTTGATAAAGTGATTTGATATGATTATACATGCCCTGTGTTTAATGAAGATTTGATTATGTTTTGTGAAGTAAGATTTTGGGGATTTGGATGTGAAAATTCGGACGTAAGTCCTGTTATGACAAAATGTGATTTCGGATTGGATTTGGAAATTGGATCATGATGGATCCTGGATTGTTGTGATTTACAAGTGGTTTTGGGTTTAAAGACCCGGTGCTATCGCTGGATAATGTTTTGAGTTTAAAGACTCGATTAATTGATGACGGGGGAAGGGCCCTTAATGAGTTTAAAGACTCGGTTATTGTGATACCCTCGAGGCCTATTGATTATGTTTTGAGTTTAAAGACTTGTTGATATCCCGGGAAGGCCTGATTATGCGCATGGTTTTGAGTTTAAAGACTCGGGCGCACTTGATATCCAGCAAACTGATTGACTTGTGATTTATTGTTACTTTCTGATGTTTCAGGTGTGTTGGGCAGTGGCCCAGTTTATATGGTTGATGGATTTGGATTATGTGGTGTACTTGGATTTGATTCATGTTTTGGGCTAAGGCCCTGTGTTTATATTTGCGGGCCAAGACCCGAAGGTTAAGAAAAGGAAAAATGATTTTGATTTTCATACACGGTTTTCTCGTACTTGAAAAATGTAACGGATTGCGAAATGGTTTTCGAATGCATGCATTGGTTTTACGTGGAGGGTAGAAATGTCCTTCTATAACTGTTTTATAAACTGATTTATTTTTTTCCACTCATACCTTTTGGTTTTTATTAACCCTCCAGGTCGTAGCGCGTTGATCAAGGCTGATCGAGAGGCGGAGGCATGAGTAAGTACGCGTGTGGCTATTCTCTGGTTTGGAAAGCATTGAGGGTTAGTTGGGAATTTCAGTCGACTTGCTAGACGGGAGCAGGACCGGGCACGGTTATCAATGTCCCTTCGGGGGCGGTCCTGTCAGCATGTGTGTAACGACCCGTCCCGGGAACTGGGGTTAAGGGAGTGATTAAGATGAGATTAGTGAGCTTAATCGGGGGTTAGTTGGTCCCGATAAGGTCGGGCAAAAAGTTGACTTTTAGTTCGGGTGGTCAATTGGGTTTTGACCGATGACCAGGACGTAGTTTAGGATGTCACGAATCCGTAGGCAGGTGGCACGCCCGATTCCGACATCCGAGGAAGAAGTTATCATGTTCGGAAGGTTGAAAGCATAACCGTAATTTAGCTAAGTTAGGGGGAAAAGTTTACTTTTTGTACTATCGGGTTTTGGCACGTTGACCTAGGACTGTTAGGTAGATCTCGTCGTCTTGAATTCAACAACAGGCGGCACGTGTTCATCGAAGTTAAGTTGTGTGAGTTACGGGTCTAAAATAGTAAGGGTAAAATCGTAATTTTGGTTTAAAAGAAGGGCAGTTTGGTCTTTTGCACATGGGGATTAGTGCAACAGAGAGGGACAAATGGAGGGCTGAGATTGAGCCACTTGTGAGAGAAAGAGGGAGGATGGTGACACGTGTAGGGAGTCTGGTTGGTTCTAGTGAGTGCACGGTCCAATTATTTGGGGTGTAACCGTGCAGTGGCTGTGGGTGTTTGTTCGAAGAGAAGAACAGAAACAGAGGGAGAAAATTGGGAGAATTGGACGGTGATTGTGTGTGTGTTGTGTGAATTGATGAGTGAGGAGTGATCAGAGAGTGAGAGGGAGACAGTGAGGAGGTTTGGAGGTGCAGTGGTTGTGTGTGGGTGAGAGGTGAGCCACAGGAAACCAGGGGGAAAACAGAGAACAGAGAGGAGTTTTGGGTGGTGGTGCTGCCGTGTTCGATCAATCGAGGCCGGTGGAGGTGTCCAGAGGCTGGAGGTGGACTGGAGGAGTCGTGTCCTCGCAGCTGAGCTCACGACGGCGACTGGAGGGCAGGTAATTCCTCAACTTTTCCTCTATGCTCTGTTTTTCCGTCGATTTTCAAATCGAAAGTCATGGCTTTTGGGGTTGAATCGAGGAGTCCAGTGAGGTCTAGAGGACTCAATAGGGTCCTAAGTATCTTCTGGTTGTGCAGCCGTGACGGGGGAGTGCACAGCGGAGTCCAGAACGACGGAGAATACACGACGTTCTCTGTTTTTCAGTCTGGGTTCAAACGTTGAGTCGTGGACTTAGGGAGTGAGTCGACGGTTTTGGTGAGTTGGGTGAGTATCCGTGAGGTCCTAGGAACCGTCTACGGTGGTTGCCATGACGGGGGAAGACCTGGCTGGCCGGTAGGAAGAACAGGGGACTGGTTCAGGTTTTGTTCGAGTTTGAGTCGAGGACTTAGAGGCTGTGTCGAGTCGAGAACACGGGACGGAGAAGATGGTGAAGAAAGGAGTTGATTCGGTGGACGGACGGCGGTGAACCGGTCATGCCGGTTCGAGTTGCAGTGACTGTTTCGAACCGGGTCGACCAGAGGTTGCTGGTGACACTGTAGCTGGCGCGTGAGGGCCACGCGCAGCCACTTTGGGCGGCGCGTGGGGGCGCGTGCGGCGGCGGTTGGGAAAACGGTCAACATGGTTTTTGGTTTAGATGTTGTGACGAGTCCATTGGTATTGGTTTCGGGTTGTTCGGACGTCGTTTGAGGATACTTCCGCGAGGGTGAAGGTTTAGGGTTTAGGTTTGTTACGTTTAGGACCCGGGGAGTTTTGGGAAAAAATAGGAGGACCTTCGTAGATGTGTTAGTAACGTACTTCGGTGGTTGTTGACAGGATCGGGGTTGCCCGAGGAAGCTGAAGGAACGTACGAGACGTTCGGGACGTGACTGAGGGCTTGGTACTGTGAGTGGACCCTGTCTCTAAACTCGAGCATGCATAACTGCTTTTAATTACTTATTTTTTGGTTTTACATGTGATTTCATGATTGTTGAATATGTGATGTTGATTTTACATAATTGCACGTTTTTCAGGAAAATAACGTATTTGGCACTTTTTACGATAGAAGGCTAATTTCTGCTTATGATGTTATAGTTTCGGGATTTCAAATGATAAATGGTTTTTAATGATTATAAATGGCTTTGAGACATGATTTGATAATTGAAGTTTTCGGTTTTAGAATCGGATTTCGAGAATCGGAATTTGGTTTTAAAGTTGAAAAGTGGAATTTCGGATTTGGGTTCGGAATGACGGTTTTGGATGCCGGAAGGGCATCAGACCGGTGATTTCGAATTTGGGTTTGGATATGGAATTAGAAAAGGTTTTCAAATGGTTTTGGATTGGATTTGCTGGATCTGGTTATTGGGTTTAAAGACCCGAATTGAGTTTAAAGACTCGGGAGTTTAAAGACTCGGATATATTGATATTTCCCCCGTAGGCTTATTGAGTTTAAAGACTCGGGAGTTTAAAGACTCGGATATTATTGAGGCCTGGATTGAGTTTAAAGAGTCGGGATTTTAAAGACTCGGATAGGTCCAGCAGGTTTGATCGGAGAATGATGACTCGTTATTTATGTTTTATGATACGGTTTATGATGTTGATGATATGATTTCTATAACTAGCTTATAGCGTTTCTATAAATGTTTTTATGATGAGGTTTATGTGATTTATAACTGTTTTGGTAACTGAGTTATGCATGTGATTTCAAAACGGAGGGCTAAACCCGGTTTTCTTATACAATGGTTTTGGAAACTTTTCTTTTATTCTGGTCCACTCACACCTTTTGTTTTAAATTGCCCTCCAGGTCGTGGAGCTAGCGCGGGGTTTCGGCGTCGAGGCAACGTCTGGGGCATAGAAGTCGGGAGAGCGACCTCAGAGTGCTTTGAGTTTTTCCGTGTGCGTGTATCTAGTTACCAGTTTTATTTCTTTTGTATTTAGTACTATGCTCTGTAAACTTTAACTTCGGGACGTTTTATATAGTTCTCCTGCGTCTGACTGTGTACTTTGGTGGTTAGAGTGAATTTACTTTTGTGCGTAGCGGGGTGTCAGACGGGAGCAGGGTTTACCTCGGTTTTCGGGGTGAAACCGGGGTGGGTCCTGACAATTGGTATCAGAGCATAGGTTTGTCGAGTTTGTTGGGTTTGCTGGTCTGTGAGGTTGTGTTTAGGTTGTTTGACTGTTTCTATGCCTCTTTCAGCGTGCGATTGACGATGCCTCCGAGACGTAGACCCTCTCCACGACCTGAAGACGAAGCAGCAAGAGGGACAAAGAGTGCCACGATTGAGCGAGCCCAGCGGCTTGGGGCTACTACTTTTAGTGGTGGGGCAGATCCTGAGGAAGCCCAGAGGTGGATTACGAGACATGAGCGGATCTTTGCAGTAATGCATTGCCCACCGGAGGATCGAGTGTTACTGGCTACGTTCTTACTGGACGGTGCGGCGTACGAGTGGTGGTATACCCTCGAGTTGTCTGGCTTTGATGCCCACACTATGACTTGGGAGACGTTTCGGGAAAGATTCTTAGATCAGTATTATCCTCGTTCTTTCCGAGATGCCAAGGAGGCTGAGTTTTTGCAGCTCCAACAGGGTAATCTGAGTGTGGCCGAGTACGAACAGAAGTTTCAGATGTTGTCTCGGTTTGCTCCTACGTTTGTGGCCACTGAAGCCGAGAAGTGCCGTAGGTTTGAGTTGGGCCTGCGACGTGAGATTCGAGCCATAATGACGGCTGGATCGTTTACTACCCTCCGAGAGTTGTCAGACGTTGCGGTGAGGGTTGATGCGAGCTTGCCGGTACGACGCCAGGAGCCATCTTTTTCGGGAGCTTCAAGTCAGAGGACATCAAAGAGAGGTAACTTTAGTGGAGCGTCGTCGTCGGGCGGGTAGTTACATTATTTGCACGCTTTACACAGATGACGTGACTGATGATGATATGAGATGAGACAGATGTGGGTTATGAGGATTGGTCATGTTTTCGATTATTGTTTAGTGTCCATGACACGACCCACCCCCAATCCCCCAGGATTAAGGGATAAGTCATGCTCCCGTCTAACTTACGTGTGACACGAAGGCTAAACCGTCGTCCAACCTCCGTGTAACACGTAAGCTGGATAAGGGATACCAGGCCAAGGTACCAAACCACCTTCCGATGTTCCAGAGTGCGCAGAACATACTGTGGATTGCATGTGTGATGTCTCCGTCTCTCTAAAAACAGCCCGCACCGCATCAAACTAGAGGGTATCGAAAAACAAAAGACTGTGAGTGGACAAAAATAAAGAATACGTTCAGAAAACATTTCATAAGAACAAACATTTATACCCTCCAAAAAAAACTAATGCGTGCGTTTGAAAACCATTTCATATCCACGATAAGAAAGCCATCAATGAAAACCGGAAATCAAAATCAAGTACGGGCATTAAGCCCAAAATCCATAAAATCCAAATCCTCCGGGCCACAACCCAAAACATCTGAAAACCAGTGAAAAACCAACCAAAAATCATAATCAATCAATCTGCTGGATCTCAAGCGCGCCGAGTCGTTAAACTCAAAACACTTGCGCATTATCAGGCCTTCCCGGGATATCAACGAGTCTTTAAACTCAAAACACAATGAACAGGCCTTGGGGGATATCACAATAACCGAGTCTTTAAACTTAAAACACATACCGAGCCTTTAAACTCAAAACATATCAATCCAGGGCCCTCCCCCATCATCAATCAACCGTGTCTTTAAAATCAAAACCAGATCCAGCCATATCCGGGTCTTTAAACCCAAAACCAAGTATCAACGGGTCTTTAAACCCAAAACCAAGTGAAAATCATAGAAAAGCCATTAATCTGTCGAAATCCAATTTCCAAAACCAAATCTGAAATCAACTGACAGGACTCATCCCAATCCCTCTGGGATTAACGTGGGATGACTCTGCTCCCGTCTGACAAAAAGTGTCAGACAAGGGATAATTTCGACCTTTGCCCTCTCGGGCTATCAGAGTACGCCAGGATCCGGAGGAGGTATGTGATATCTCGGTCTATGCTACAGTCCACATCTGATGTCAACCTGAAGGGTATTAAAAACATAAAGACTGTGAGTGGACAAAAATAAAGAGTTTATAAAAACATATTTCATAAAAGACCTTTATACCCTTCACTAAAAAGCATACATGCATAGTAAAACCATTTATCCAATCACATATGTTAAAACATCCATAATTAGGGTCTCAGCCCCAAATTCTGCAAATACAAGTTATACGGGCTCCTGCGCAAAACCATTTACAGAAAACCATAACATCATAAACATAGGTGGGATCTCAGCCCAAATCCATTTATCATCATAGAACACAATTTTCCAAACCACTTGAAATCATGTTTATCCATTATATTCATATCCAGAACCTGTCACGGTAAAATAAAGCTACACGTGTGCTAACCGGGGTCTCAAACCCAAGTCTCCCCAGGGTCCACCTAGGCCAATGTCCGTAGATCAATGACCCTCCATGGAGGTAACGAACCATGCCCATCCTGAGAGTAAGGAACCCAACTGGGGGGCGACTCCACTCAGTCAGTGCTCCCTGACTACTCCGGGGTCCACCCAGGCCAACGACCCTCCCCGGAAGAGACAATCATATATAAAGGATGGAATATTAAAAACCTTTTGAAATCATTCTTGAAACCTTTCCAGGATTCATGCCCGGCCCCTCATAAGCCGTCATGAACCATAAAACCTTTCATAGGTTCATGTCGGTTCCCATAAACCATCATGACCCGTAAAAACCATTTCAAGGGTTCATGCCGGTTCCCATAAACCGTCATGAACTATAAAAACCATTTGTAACACATAGCTGGGCCTTAGGCCCGAATACACATATAAACTGGACCTCAAGTCCGATCCGTAAACCAATTGGGCCTCCGGCCCGATTCCGTAAATCAAATGGACCTCAAGTCCGAGAGTTACCTTATCAAATCCAAAATCATTTCATTAATCTATTTCCAAAACCATAAGAATGGAAAATCAGAGTAAACTAGAAAACCTCGATTTACGTGCAAGCACGTAAATCGCCTCATAAAACGTGAAATCATATAAATCACAACCATCCAAATCAACATCATAAAATCATATTCATAATCCATCTAAAACATTTATGCATGCATCACAGTTTAGAAATCAAGGTCCACTCACAGACCGTCCGAAGCCGCGTCTCGATACGCGTGCCATAATCGTCTCCCGGGTCAATTGTCATCACTAGGACTCCCAAACCTGTCCAAATTCATTTAGAGGGTTACTAATAGCCTCATTAACCTCTCATTGAAGTCCCATAATTTTCCCGATTTTCTAACTATTTTTAAAACCGAACCTAAACCTTCGGACAACCTGAAACCTATCGAAACGATGCCCGATCGACTTGAAACCAGTCCCAAAATGTTCGTTACATCAAATAAATGATTTGACATGTTGGAACCATCCTCAAATTCTCCCCCACGCGCCCCCACGTGCCGCCTGAAGTGGCTGCGCGTGGGAGCCACGCGCTAGTGAACAGTGACGTCTTCCTCCTAGCGACGACCTGTCTGAACCGGTCTGGTCCGGTTCGCCTGCAACTTGGACCGGTGTGACCGGTTCAAGCCCATAACAGGTCCAATCTTCATTGTTTTCAAGCCTAATCGATCTTATCCTTCCTATTTTTGTCCTAGGATCCTAAACCAATAACCTAGAACCCTTAAAACCTCTAAAACCCGACCGGTCCAAGAAATCCCTCACGGTTCGAATATCCCCCCTCCTACTCAGGGCTTCCCCGACGTCCAAAGCCTCCAAAAAACCTTCCTATTTACTCCCTAGGAACCTAATTAGTTCGAAACCAACACCCAAAACGGCCCATAATACTCAAAATCGAAAATAGAATTAAAAAGGTTAAAACCGATACCTTGCTCGGTTTTTCTCCTCCGACGTGCACGGCGGCCCTTCCTGGTCAGCCACCACGTCCAGCCAGTCCTCAGTTCACTCTCTGCCAAGACTAGGGGCAAAACGGTCATTTTGCATCGTTCGTCCGATTTCGCCTAACTAATCACCGATTAGCCTCACTAATCGTGATTAGTCACTAATCTAATCTAGGAATTTGGGATGGGTCGTTACAACCTTTATTCCTTAATTAATTTCGTCCTCGAAATTCCAACCGACCTAATTCCAACTGTTCTTCCCTCCTTAATTTAGTTTCATTCTCGAAACTCCAACTATCCTGATTCCACATCCACCTCGTGGAAATAATTCGATCTCACAACACGTGTACACTCGTACACCCACTAACCAGAAAAATACTCGTCTGCAACCAGACGTACCACCCACACTCGCGTCGTATCAACTACACTCGACCACGTCGAATGATAGTAGCCATACGTTCCGAGTTGACACTATTTGTCAAATTTACTGAGTCGCTCACACAACCAACTAGACGGTTCCTTTCTCAATCTCAATCTATCCTGATATCTACTCCCACTGGGAGTCATCAGACCTCACACAACAATCCATGCTGACACCTCCGACAAACAGTCACCACTTGACAGTCGTCAGTAGAAAACTGACACTATACTCCCTCGTGGTTACACTAACCACCAACGGACTCAACCATAAGTAGACACTTACCCACAAAGCATTTCATTCAATCTGTGTGTAACTAGACCCATCAGAATACCATGACCCACTGCACAGTATCCAATGTCCAGTCCACGACCTCAACTAATCCGATGGTATCGGAATCAATCCGACTACCAACATATTCACCAACGTATCACTGGTATATCCAGAATTCCGCTACCAGACACCACAACCCTGGCCGGTATCATCCCTCGAACTACGTACAAGGTACGTACATCTACCCATCAATCAACCTACAACCACCTAGGTTGTAGCCAATCACGTTTCTACTATGGAGTCCATTTGTCCAATCCCGGACTAGACAAATCGAAACTCCAACCCATCATCTATTTCCAAATCCGAATCTGAATCCGCAATTTCGTAAGAAATACCGAATCCAAACCCAGAAATCATATCCATAATCATGTCCAAATTCGAATCCGAAATCATCATTGTGTAAGCTAGCATTTGAAATAACCATTCCGAACCCCAATCCATCAAAGGAAATCCACTGTCAAGCTCCAGAATCAAATCCTGAATCGTCACCCAGAATCCGATTCCAAAACCCAAATCCAAGAATCCTCTTTCAAGTTCCAAAATCAAATCCTGAATCGTCATCCAGAAATCTGATTCCAAAACTCGAAACATCGTGACACACTATATTTGAACCTATCAGATACCTGCTCAACCGATTACCACAATACTATCGATTGACTTCATAGGGAAGCCAATCACAATATACGTACATTTAGGGCTGACCAAATCCGACCACGTCGGAAAACTACTCACCTGAGTAATATACCATACAGGATTCACTTCGAAAAGAAGTTCAGTCCCATCATCCTCAACTCAAACACCCAAGTAAGAGTGATAAACTCTCCACCTATCTGGATCATCGAGATCTCGATCCAGATCCATCACTACGTCAATCGACCAGAGTCCTCAACCATTTCCCACATCTAAACAGATTAGTCAACGACGAGACACGCCGAGACTGTGGGTTCTCACTGATTACTTCGTATCGATCCTTGTCATTCCACCTAGAAAAATCAAGGATGATCCAACACGATGACATCAAAACCTAACCTATGTGAATGCAACCAACACTCGCTGCACTTACCACGCCATATAACCTGACATCATCTGCCACCAAGTAGAGAATGAGAAATCTCAGTCACCTAGCTTCGATATACTCACTCCGCCTGATGACCAAAGATAAATCCCGGGTTAACCAACCAATACACGACCGGTGTACTAGTGGCAACCAACAACATCTACATCATCAACATTATCTACCATCATCTGCCGTGGCAGAACCTGAGAAATCACCCAAAATGACTTCGAAATACCCATACCAATGCGGAAAACCCGCATTCCACTCGTCACCACAATCGCAACCTTTCGCGATTCCGAAGCTCCAACCGTGTCGGAACCAACACACTTGGACATCAACCACGTGATTCCGTTAAACTGGTTATGGACACATGCCCATTTACGACCGTATATGTACCTCTCGACTAGAGTCACAACAGACCCCTGCTGTGATCTGCAGTCAAATCTCTGCATACCACCATATCTGACCAATCCTAACCAATTCTGACCAACTGGTCGCTAAACCCCGTGACAGATCGAGTCTGACCAACCGGTCACTAATCCCCCATGATAATACTCGATCTTCACTCCTCAATTACCGCTGGATCCTATCCAGTCCAACACTATAATCTGTCAGCATCAGCACACAAGCATCCACACTAGCATCAGCAATAACACTAGCACACCATGTGCAAAACTGACAACCCTGGATCTCCGCTCATACCGAGCGACGATCCCATACCTCTACTCAAATTGGAGAAACTCTGCCTCCATCGTACCCAACAACTCTGGGTACAGTCACCCTGACAACTCATACGAGCAAAGGAAACGTCCCCTGATCGTCCCCGTCTCATTCTGCGATCGCACTCAGCCGTAACCGAGTCGAATCCAGAATCACTGCTCGTACATATGCGTTACTCACGTACCTCGTATCATCGTCACGACTGAAAATCTCATCGTCACAATCGTCATGGAAACCTGAGTCTACTCGACCTGATAAGACTCGACTACGTCCATCGATAGTAGTGTCTGTCACAACCTCGTGCAGACTTACCTACCAGGCATCCCGATATCCAGACTCCGCATCCAACGGAATCAACTGCTCGTACCAACTCCGCATCCAAGGGATAATTCTGACCTTTGCCCTCTCGGGCTATCAGAGTACGCCAGGATCCGGAGGAGGTATGTGATATCTCGGTCTCTGCTACAGTCCACATCTGATGTCAACCTGAAGGGTATTAAAAACATAAAGACTGTGAGTGGACAAAAATAAAGAGTTTATAAAAACATATTTCATAAAAAACCTTTATACCCTTCACTAAAAAGCATGCATGCATAGTAAAACCATTTATCCAATCACATATGTTAAAACATCCATAATTAGGGTCTCAGCCCCAAATTCTGTAAATACAAGTTATACGGGCTCCTGCCCAAAACCATTTACAGAAAACCAAACATCGTAACATAGGTGGGATCTCAGCCCAAATCCATTTATCATCATAAAACACAATTTCCCAAACCACTTGAAATCATGTTTATCCATTATATTCATATCCAGAACCTGTCACGGTAAAATAAAGCTACACGTGTGCTAACCGGGGTCTCAAACCCAAGTCTCTCCAAGGTCCACCCAGGTCAATGTCCGTAGATCAATGACCCTCCCTGGAGGTAACGAACCATGCCCATCCTCAGAGTAAGGAACCCAACTGGGGGGCGACTCCTCTCAGTCAGTGCTCCGTGACTACTCCGGGGTCCACCCAAGCCAACGACCCTCCTCGGAGGAGACAATCATATATAAAGGATGGAATATGAAAAACCTTTTGAAATCATTCTTGAAACCTTTCCAGGATTCATGCCCGGCCCCTCATAAGCCGTCATGAACCACAAAACCTTTCATGGGTTCATGCGGGTTCCCATAAACCGTCATGAACTATAAAAACCATTTGTAACACATTGTAACGCCCCGAAAATTCGAGTATTTTAATATTGTAAATTATTGATTGAATTGACATTTTTACCCCTGTGAATTGTATTGCCAAATTGTTGACTTTTTGATGGGTGGGTCAAACAGACTTTGACCAATGACCGTGACGTAGTTCGGGGACCTCACGAGTGACAGGTGGCACGTCCAATTCGGACGATCAGGGAAAAAGTTATGACTATCGGAAGTTTAGGGGCATTACCGTAATTTGGTCGATAGGGGCGAAAATGTTGACTTTTTGTTTGACAACTAATTTTCACATGACTCAAGGACCGTTAGGTAGGTCTCGATGCCCTGAGTCCGTTGACAGGCGGCACGCCAAAATCGGACTTCGTACGAAAAAGTTATGGTCTGAAACGCGAAATCGGGAAGTTTGCGTCTCGGTAATCGTGTCGATTATTTTATTCTGAATTAAAGGTTGGAGGACACTTGGATGAGTGACAAGTGTCACTCATCCATTGGCTAGATTGGATCAAGCTCCACTAAGGTAATTTAATACGATTAAAACTACCTTTTAATCTCAGCCACCCATCTTAAACCCCCAGATTGCATCAGAACCCTTGATCTTATTCCCAAGATTGAATCTGGACCGCCCATTTCATTTTATCAGATTCCCTACATACTATATATGTTTTCCTACCCGACACACACATACTACCCATTCGACCAACACACATGTGTATCACCCATTCTCTGTGTCCGTGTGTGAGAGACTCGCTGGTGAGGCTGAGAGACAGCGGTGATCACGGTGGCTGACGGCGGCGAGGTAGGTGGTTCTTAACCCGAAACGGTTTTGAAAACTCAGAAATGGAAGCTTGTTGTTCAGCGTTTAATTTCAATTCCTATTGATTCTATTCACTTCTATGGACTGATAGGAACCTTTAGAACTTGATTTCGTGATCTGAGGTGACCTGAACGGAGGTTAAACGGCGACGGGAAATCCAGCTTCTATTCATCGAGGTAAGCCTCTGATCTAGGGCTTGTTTGATGATTTTAATTAGATTGAACTCTTACTGGGATTGAGACGAGCATTTATGAAGAAATTAGAGATAAAATGGTCAACAAATTAAGGATTGGTGACCGGGTCAGATCGCGGGTCTACACGACCCAGTTTCAGAGAAACGGGTCAACCCGTCGCGATGTTGATGGTGATGACATGGCATAATGTCAGACCTGTCAGGTGACGTGGACCACTCATCAGCCGACACGTGTCACATGTCAGTGCACAGTCAGCACTGACATGTCAGTGACGTGGCCCAATCGGGTGCTACCACGTGTCACTAACATGCCAGTGACGTGGACCAGTACCGTGCTGACACGTGGTAATCACAGAGCAGTGACGTGGACCAATCATATGTTGACACGTGGCACCTGTCAGATGACGTCAGCAGGAACTGTTCCTGCATTGACCGGCACGTGGGGGCGCGTTTGAACAGTGTTTTTGGTGGGACCACCACCATTCTTTGGGTTTCGATGATCCGGATCCAATGGCGGTGGTTTCGGATCGGTCAGAGATCGTTAAGTTGGTCAAATTGAGATTTATTGCCTCGGGAAGCGCGTTCGGGCGACTTTTCCGGGCTGGTTTTAGTCTAGGGTTTCATGGTTGAATGTTAGGGGCTTATATTGACCTTTACGTATACTTTGGACATGACAGGGATTGTACAATAGTACCAGGACGAGGGTATACGTTCGGTTTTCTGCGGGATTGTACTGTGAGTGGGCCCGATTTCATTAAACCCTTGCATGCATAAATGTTTTCTGACTTACTTATATATTCACATGCTGGAATCAAGAGACGGTTTTGATGATATTGAAATTATGGTTATGACACGTTTCACGGTATTTGGGTTTGAGACCCGTCTGATGAAACTTAAAGATTGGTTTTGGATTTTATCTATATATATATGTTTTGCATGTGGATATCGATAAAATGTATTTGGTACTGCACTGTATAGAACCACTCTTGTGATACTGTCTCCTCCGGATGTGGTACCCCAGAGCGGTCACGGCGAATTGCCTGCGAGGGGTCATTCTACAGAGGAACCGGACCGTAAAATGACTCAAGAGTAGGATTGCTATAATTTGACGTCTGGGACGTCGAGCGTCTAGGACGCTAGGTATCTGGGATGCCGTACCCAGACGGGGTTCGGGGATTGGATTCGGGATTGAGACCCCGAGTGGCACGCGTAGCCTTGAGACTGTGGCCTTATTGGATGTCAGGGACGTCAGACATCTGGGATGTCAGGATCGGAGTGTATAGTGCAGTTGCTATAATTATGTTTATGGTTTTATTACATGCCTTATGGTACATATTATATGGTTTATGGTTTTAAATTCTGATGCATGCATGTTTAGAAAACGGAGGGGTAAATTATATGTTTTACTTATTGAACTGTTTTATAAACTTGAGTTTCGGCCCACTCACCATAAAATGTATTGGTAACCCCTCCAGGCTGTCCTCGGCCCTCGGCCATTGGACATCTCGGTCAAAAAGTCAACATTTGACCCCATTTAACCAAAATTACCAAAATGTCCCTAAACTTTCGAACGTCGTAACTTCCTCCTCGAACGTCGGAATTGAACGTGCCACCTGTCTATGAACTCGTGACGTCACGAATTACGTCACGGTCATTGGTCAAAGTCCATCTGACCACCAGAATGAAAAGTCAACGTTTTGCCACGACTAGGAGCAAAACGGTCATTTTGCATCGTTCGTCCGATTTCGCCTAACTAATCACCGATTAGCCTCACTAATCGTGATTAGTTACTAATCTAATCTAGGAATTTGGGACGGGTCGTTACAATCTTCCTTCCTTAATTAATTTCGTCCAGTTTCCACATCGGCATACGATCGAACAATTTTCCATCTTCCAGTTTCCACATTCCCAGCCACCACAAGCCTTAGTTTCAGTCCCTATGAGTTCCTTGCAATCTTAAAAACAGTTTTTCATCAGCACTATCGATCAACAATCACTAAAACTCAAGATACCATTTTCGAGTTTAACTCACCTTGTCACAGTTTTCACGACAACCGTCCACGGCAGGCCTCAGAATCAATCTCTATCCAATCCTAGCAACCCCTTGGACCTTACCCTAGCCACCAATTTGATCATCAAACCTCACAAGACCAGTTTCCATTTTGAAGGAAAACAGGGCACCCACGTGTTCTTTTGCCTCTTTGCACCGTCGTGGGCTGCCGTGCCACCATCCTCAACCTCGTCTCATCACCCTAAACTATTTTGCTGAACATAATATAAGCAAAAATCATGTTTTAATGGTGTTCCAATCGATGGTTCCTCACGGTACAAACACTCTCTATTTCTTAGTTCTTCACTCAATTTTTGCCCACAATCGTGCAAAACCAGAAACCATTTTTAAAATCTGATGAGAGACGGTGAGAGAGTTCTACAACCATCCAAGACAAGCCAGGTGTCCAAAAGCTTGTGAGCACAATTCTCAAGGCAGCCACCTGTCCAAAACTAACTGGGCACAGATCCCAATGCATCAAGATGACCAAAATGCCCTTGCCTTCACAAATGACCATTTTGCCCTTCACGTATTTAGACTCATAACTGAACCATCCCAAGTCCGATGACAACGTGCTGTGTGTCGTTGCACAAAGGAGATCGAGACCTACCTAACGGTCCTCGAAATTCATGACAAATCCATGACGTATGAAAAGTCAACAGTTTGCTCTTTTTAACCAAATTACCAAAATACCTCCGAACTTCCGAAAATCATAACTTCTTCCTCGAATGTCAGAATCGTACGTGTCACCTGTCTAAAAACTTGTGACGTCCCGAACTACGTCACAGTCACTGTCCAAAGTCCGTTTGACAGCCCGAACCAAAAGTCAACCGTTCGCCTAATTCTAGGTGTAAAATCGTCATTTCGCGTCCATCCGAAAGTACCAAACTAATCATCGATTAATCTCACTAATCCATCATTAATCACTAATCTAATCCCGAACTTCGGGACAGGTCGTTACAATCTCCCCCCTTAAAAGAATTTTGTCCTTGAAATTCTGAATATCTTACGCCCGCAACGAACTGGGGGAATCCATTTGATCTCATACCTAGGTCTCTTACCCGGTGTCCATCACCTGCCAAATCTTGTTCTTATTCTGATAGTTCCCAAACTGTCACCACATCTGCGCCAAGCGGACCAAGTCAACCAATTTTCGGTCCATCTGGCGATCATCTCAGTCGCACCGAGGTCAACACATTTCCAACTCGTACCTGTGGTACCTCGAACGTCGCACCAACCGACACTCAAGGCTCAACTCCTACTAGGTACGACCCACTATTCCTAGTTACATATTCTCGAGCCAAGCGTACCTCGTACCAACTCCCTTAGTATATCGTAAGATCTGCCGTTAACAAGCACGAATTATAACGACTCAGATTTTCTATTTTATTTTATTTAATGGAAATTATATGTAAAATGACCATTTTACCCCTAGTCAAGGAAAAATGTTGAATTTTGACCTGAAGCGTCGTACTACTTTGAACCTTTGACCATTACGTAGATCGGGTCGCCCTGAGTTCGTAGACATGCGGTATGCTAGATTTGGACACCCGGAGCGAAAGTTACGGGTTACTATTTTGTTTTTCGAGATTCGGCGCAAGTGGAATGATTTGATTGGTCAAATTGAAATCTTGAACCAGTCAGATGAGTGACAAATGTCACTCATCTAACTGGCCCAAAAGCCCAAATTATTGGATGCTTGAACTAGCCTTCTTTGTTTTCTCTTTCTTACCCGTGAAGCCCATTTTATTCACAAACACAGCAGCTATCCCCCTTTTCCCCATTGTTCTATTCCCTCCCAGATCGATCTCTCAACATCACTGAACACTATCTTCATCATCAACGTCCTCACCATCGTCAACCGCCGCTGCCAGCAACTAGCACGACCACCTTAAACCGGGACGGACAAATGAGCCAGGGACCCCGACTGTTCAACCCACACGGCTCAACTTCATACTGGCCCTAAACTATGAGCACAAGGAAGCTAGGACGACAGATTTGAGGCCACAACGGACTAGTTCGAGCGGAGGAAGCCAGCGAACACGACATAGAAGGAGACAGAAAACTGGGCAGAGAACCTTCGACCCAGAGGTAACAAACCCGACCCTCTCTCTCTTTTCTGAGGTTATAGACTAGTAGTTTAAGCTAAGACGAGTGTGTAGGAACCAACGACGTTGAAAATGGTGGCCGAGAACGGTTTTTCTGATCAGGCCATGGTCGTGGGTCACGGTGGCCCCTCCTCTGGTTTTTCGGTAGAAGCCAACTGAACCGCCTCGCACGTCCTCTGTACAGACCAACCGAACAGCCTACAGGTTCTCGGTAGGGATCAACCGAATGATAGAGAGGATGTTGATGTCATTCTGACATCATGATGATGTCATCTTGTTAGAAATGTTAGAACATGGACCAGTCAGGGACTGACACGTGTCAGAGGATGACGTCATGCTGACATCAGCCGTACTGCAGCCGCGTTGACCATGCGTTGACTAGGCGCGTAGAGGCACGTGTGAATATTGATTTTGGTGGGGCCCGTACCATTTTCAAGGTTTCGACGATACGAATCCAATGACGGTGGTTTCGTGTCGATCGGAGATCGTTAGGTTGGTCAAATTGAAGGAATTAGCCTCGGGAAGCGTGTTCAGAGCGCGTTCCCAGGCCGGTTTCGTTCTAAGGTTGGACGTTAGACCTAGTAGGGTCAATTAGTGACCCTTAAGTGTATTTGGACAGGTCCGAACGTTGTGTTTAGCTTCAGGATAGGTGTAAATGGTTTGTTAGCGCAGCAATGACTAGATGTGAGTGGGCCGTTGATTTTATAAATGAATGCATGCATAACTGTTTTACTTGTTTTCTAAATTGTTTTATGCTAAATGTTTTATGATGGTGGGATTTGATAATTGAATTACGGATTTCGAGAAATGCACAGATTTACATGAAAATGGTCGTATCGGGCTTGAGACCCATTTGATGATCGTTAACTTGGATTTGGGGGAGCCAACGGTGTTTCAAAATGATTTGTGAACTAAATGAATGAATGGGTGATTTGAGACTTTTCTCCTAAAGATTTCGTTTATAAAGAAATTCTGGGTAAAGGTTTTGACATGGTTTAGAAAGACGGATTTTCAAAGGTTTTCATACGTATATGTATATACCCTTCCAACTTGCGGATTGGTCTCCTCTAGACGTCGACCTAGAGAGTCACGATCTACTGACCAGAATGTGTATCCCCATAGGGAGCCCATTCCAGGAGTGTAAGTTATGTTGTGGTCCCAGACCAGATTCCAAAGAGATGCTCGGACTAGATCCGAAAATAGAGCTCAGACTAGGTTCGGAGATAGAGCCTCCCAGATAGAGAATTCCTGGGAGTAGACTCAGAGTGAGGCCCCGAGTGGTGTGAATACCTTTAGATATGAATCGTGACATTACCAGGGATTTGTTCCCTAGGGGCTGTGTGCCCCGAGTTAGCATCAAACATGCCTTATGACACGACCCATCCCAATCCCCCCGGGATTACCGTGGGATGTGTCATGCTCCCGTCTGACACGAAGTGTCAGACAAGGGATAACCTCAAGCCACTGCCCCAACGGGCTTCCAGAGTGTGCAAGGATCGATGGAAGAGGCATGCAATGTCCCAGTCTATGCTGCAGTCGCATCCGTGATCAACCTGAAGGGCATTAAAAACAACAAAGGCTATGAGTGGACGAAAATAAATAAGTTCATAAACCACAATTTCACAAAGATATTTATGCCCTTCATTAAACGTATGCATGCATCGAAAATTCGTAATTCAAAACATTTACTCAAATAGGCCATTAGGGCCTTAGCTCAGAAACCGTAAAACCAAATCCCGAGGGTCTCTACCGAAAACCATGAATACCAAAACCAAACATATATTATATAAATCCGACATTCAGAATACCAATTCCAATTCCAAATGGGCCATCGCCCAAAATCAAAACCATAAATACCATTTCCAGAAAAACATGTTTAAACCATCTTGGGCATCCCAGATTCCTAGCGTCCCATACGCTCGACGTCCGAGACGTCATATCTCACGATATAATAATAAGCAACGCGTGCTGCCCGAGGTCTCACCGGGTCAATATCTCTGACATCCCAGATGTCTGACGTCCCAAACGTCTAATCATAGCAATCCTGCTCCTGAGTCACTATACGGTCCGGTAGCTCCGTACAATAACCCATCGCAGGCAATGCACCGTGACTTCCCCAGTGTCCCAGACACCTGGAGGAGACCATCACATATCCTCGTATCAAGATGGTTTATGGAAAACAGTTTATCAATCAATTCAAACATCTCAAGGGCCCTGCCCGGAATTTCCAAGAACCATCACAAATCCAAACATCCGATTTATCAAATCCAAAACCATTTATTCAAATCCATTTAGGGTCCCTAGCCCTAAATCACATTTATAACCAATTGGGCCTCATGCCCGATTTCATAAACCAACTGGGCCCACAACCCGATTTCGTAAATCAACTGGGCCCCTGGCCCGATTATATAACTCAAATGGGTCTCAGCCTGATTTCGTAAATAACTGGGCCCCTAACACGATTTCATAAAGCAATTGGGCCCCGGCCCGATTACGTAACTCAATTGGACTACAAGTCCGAGGTTTCCAAAACAATTGGGCCTCATGCCCGAGTTTATCTTTCCAATTTTCAAAACCATTTCATGAGATCATATCCAAAACCATAAGTATGGAGAATCAATGTAAAATCGAAAACCTCGATTTACGTGCAAGCACGTAAATCGCCTCGAAATGCATGAAACCATATAATTCACAAATATCCAAATCAACATCATATAATCACATTCATAATCCATATAAAATAGTTATGCATGCATAAAATTTATAAAACCAAAGTCCACTCACAGACTGTCCATAATTGCTCGTTTTCGCGCTACACGCGTTCCCGTAATTTTTCGACATTTTTCAGAAATCTCGAATCCTGTTCGAAATCATTCTTTAGTGTCATTAAGGACTCAAATAACAGCATACTAATTTCCCATAATTTTCCGGGAATTAAACGTTAGTTAAAAACGTAACCTAAACCTTCGAACCCTCGAAACAACATCGAACCGGTGTCCGATTAATTCGAAATCAATGTTAAAATGTTCGTTACATTGTATAGGACAAAATTCATGTTGACCTTAGCTTGAGATTCAGGTCCACGCGCCCTCACGCGTCGCCGTGAGTGGCTGCGCGTGGGAGTCACACGCTGCTACAGTACCATGTACTGTTCATCTTCCCTACCCGATTGACTAGTAAACGGGTTCGGTAACCCGCGAAGTGACCCGGCTGAATCTCCCTTAATTCCGGCTCGATTTCTACAATTAAACTGTCCATTAGCCTCGTTATGGACTTAATTAGGGTTCTGTGAGATCAAATCTGTGATAACTTACCTTAATCCAGGTGATTCGAAGTCGAACTTCGAAGAACAGACGTGCACTGTTCATCCTTCAATCTCGTCCAAACTCGATTGTTTCCTTGAAATTGATCCACTCAGAGGTTTCGTAGGATCCACAAGAAGAGAACTCCAAGCTCAATTGCAAGCTTTAAGCCCTCTAACCATTCCAACTCAACTGGGATTTCTAAAATAGAACTTCAATGTCGCCTGGGCTCATCCCTTCACCATTTTCTTCACTGTCGATCCCAATATACTCGTTTGGACATCTGGAGACTCAACATTACCTCTTATTCCATCAATTTGCCGCCCAAATCAAATTATGGAAAAGGAAGTTTGAAATTGGAGTTTGCGGGCGGTTCAGTAGTCATGGGGCCTTCATCCCCGTTTTCTTCTCTTGTTTCATTCTCCTCCTTCCCAGTTAATTATTTCAATCCCACAATCGAAGTCACCCGTGCTCTGTTCATTGTGAAAACAAATTCAAGTGCTCTGTTTTCCCATTTCCAACAGCACCCAGCATTAGAGAATTCAACCGTGCACTACCTTCAGCAAGTTCATGTTTCCCACTCAATGCATAAAGAATGCAGTAGCACTCAGCCCAACCAGGCATTCCATAATAGATTTCCTCAGCCCATACTCTGTTTTTCAATTCAAAATATACCCACTCACGGCTGCTTCAACCTGCACCCTCAAAAAGACCATTTTACCCTTCTGCACAAAATTACCAAATTGCCCTTCACTCATCTAGACCAGTAACTTGGTCATCTGAACGCCGATTGACGCGTACCGCTTGTCTACGGACTCAGGGCATTGAGACCTACCTAACGGTCCTCGGATTGCATGAAAATTAGTGGTCAATCGAAAAGTCAACATTTTCCCCCTTTTCGTCCGAATTATAAAAATGCCCTTGAATTTCCGAACATCATAACTTTCACCTCGAACGTCGGAATCAAACATGTCAACTGTCTATGAACTCGTAACGTCCCAAACTACGTCACGGTCCATTTGACCACCCGAATTAAAAGTCAAAGTTTTACCCACGACTAGGGGCAAAACATCATTTTGCATCGTTCGTCCGATTTCGCCCAACTAGTGAACGATTAACCCCACTAATCATGATTAGTTACTAATCTAATCCCAAAATTCGGGACGGGTCGTTACACCTTCGATGCCGAGGAAGGGATATGTGGATACATAGTTATATTGGATCTGATGTTACATGTGCCCAGATGTATTTTTGTATAGATATACGTATATGTATAGAAATGTTATATGTTTTTATAATTGATCGTATTTCTATGTTTTCTACTGAATGCATGCATGTTTATAGAAACGAAAGGTCAAAATATATATATATATATATATGTTCAAATGAATTTTGTAACGACCCGTTCCGAATATCGGAATTAAATATTAATTAATTATGATTTAGAATGACTAATCGGGGATTAGTTGAATGAAATCAGACGAAATGTGCAAAATGGCTGTTTTGCCCCTAACGTGGCCAAAATGTTGACTTCTAGTTCGGGCGGTCAAACGGACTTTGACCGATGACTGTGACGTAGTTCGGGACGTCACGTGTTCATAGACAGGTGGCACGTTCGATTCCGACATTCGAGGAAGAAGTTATGATGTTCGGAAGTTAAGGGGTATTTTGGTAATTTGGCTAAAAAGGGGCCAAATGTTGACTTTTGACCCAGGAAGTCCAATGGACGAGGGCCAAGGACCGTTATGTAGGTCTTGTCGATACAAATCCAATGAGAGGCGGCATGCTGAAATCGGAGATCCGACGACGAAAAAATGGTCACGGGATCAAAATCGATTAACCGAACTAACCGGGATTTCGATTAAAATATTATTTTATTATGAACAGTAACCGATGATTGAACACACCTGGATGAGTGACAAGTGTCACCCATCCCTTGATTTGAGGCTTGATGAGTGACAAGTGTCACCCATCCCTTGATTTGAGGCTTAAAATCAGATCCATGTTTTAGGGGAAACATCATTATGATGTTTTATTATTTGTTAATCAATTTTTAAATCCTTTAATCCTCCATTAATCCTCTTTGTTTCTCTAAACCGTGAACAAATTGGGGAATCAGAATTGAGAGAATTGGCTGCCTTCCTTAACTGGTTTTGAGGGGAAAATTGAGAGTTTGGTGAGACTAACTCAACTGGGCAAACACGAGGAACATAGAGAAGCTGGAGAGTGAGAATCGAAGGTTTGGAAATTTTAGGGGGAAAATCGGATTTTGAACTATGAGCCTTGAGGATTGAAATTGAAGCTTCATTTAGCTTCCTGAGGTTGTGACAAGTTGATCCATATTAAGAACGAAGGGAATTGAGGTCCATTTGGGGTAGAACAGAAGGAATGAGGTTGCTGAAATTTCGAGCTTGAGTCGTGGGATTTGAGTTTTGGATTTATGCAATTGAACTGGGGATTATGTTCAGTATGATCCCACGATGCTAATGGATGCATCAATTGAAGGAATCGATTGACATTGAAGGATTTCGAAGGATGAACAGTGCCTGATGTTCTTCGATTTTCATCTTCGAGTTGTATGATTTGAGGTAAGTATTAGAGAAATTAACGATACAGAACTCTAATTAGACTTGAATCGAAGCTAAATGAATGTTCAATTGAAGTAATTGAGGATGAATTGATAGGAATTGAACCGGGTTGTCACGCGGGTTGCAGGACCCGTTTGCAGAGGAAACGGGTGAGGAAGACGACTACTGTAGTAGGCGCATGGGTTTCAAGGTGAAGTTAACATGACTTTGAATCCTCTCAGTGTAACGAACATTTTGACACTGGTTTCGAGGAAATCCGATATCATTTCGTTAATGTTTTGCGTATCCGAAGTTTTGTTTTACGTTTAAAATACGTATTTAAATTCCATAAAAATTGGGGAAAATTATATGAAGTATTTTGAGATGTTAGTAACTCTCTGTAATGATTTTGGACAGGAATTGTGATTTCCATAATTTACGAAAAAACGTGCAGCTCGGAAACGGACCGTTTAGACGGTGTGTGTGAGTAGTAGACTTTGTTTTCTAACCGTGATGCATGCATATATGATTTAAATTCCTTATTATATGATTTTATATGCTTTGGCATGATTGATGTTTCAATCCGGTGATATCTCAATTTTATGGATTATTATATTATTATATTTTGACACGATTTTCGAGAAACTATGAAATTGGTTGAAAATGATGTTTGGACTTGGTTTATGAGTCCGGAATTGAAATTGATTGAAAATGATGTTTGGACTCGAGTTATGAGTTATGGATTGAAAATGATGTATTGACTCGGGTATGAGTCAAGGATCGATTTCATGGATTTACGTGAAAATGGCAACTGAGGTTGCGAACGCATGGATTTGCGTGAAAATGATATTTTGGGCTTGAGAACCCAACTGGATAATGATTTTGACTCGGATTGGAGTCACTTGTGAATTTGATGAAATTGATGATTTCTTGTGATTTTATGATTATTTTAATCAGTCTTTCGGGCACGTTTTATGATAAGCATGTAAATGATGTTTTGGGCTAGGCCCGGAGTCAAAAGGATTTCTAAAATGATATTTTGACTTAGTTGTTGAGTCAACGATGATTTCTGGATTATTTTATTGATTTAAATGTGATTTTAAAGATGTACGTATAAATGTTATTTTGGGGCTTGAGACCCAGTCAAGGAATGATCTTGACTTTGTACGAAGTCAAGATTTGATTGAAATGTTTTGGGATGTAATTCCCGAGATGGTTTTCATTGTGATTGTGAAATGCCCAGGCGGTCGGAGCTTGGGGGGATTACCCAGACGACCGGAGCTTGGGGGATGTGATTGTAGGATCGTGAGTTGATCCTATGGTAAGCCATCTTCTCGGATGTGACTGAGCGTGGATGTACCACTCGGATGTGTCTGAGTCTGGGGTTGTGTTCGCCCAAATGTGACTGAGCCCGAGGGTTGAGCCCAGAGGTGTCCGATCCCGAGAGTGGCTGGATATTGGCCTACGCTTAGTGCAGCACTTGTGAGTAGTGCAGATGTGATTGTGTGATAGTTTGTGCACTTGTGAGTAGTGCGGATTGATTGGATTGATTGATTGACTGTGCACTTGTGATTAGTGCTGATTGATGTTGTATGTGATGACGTACCGGTATTGAGTACGGGTTTTTGGTCTTTGTGGCCAGGTGATTATGTTTTCACATGTTTTGGCCTGAGAGCCGGGATTTGATGTTTTATAACATGAACTGATTTGGTGAACATGAGTTTTACAGACTATGGGAAAATATGTTTTGATTTTATCGGTCCACTGTTTATACTTGAATGATTTCATACTATTACTCATATTTTATGATATGCATGCAAGTTTGTGAAAACTGGAGGGTAAGAATGTATTTTTGGCAAATGTTTTTATAAGAGGTCATTTTTGTCCACTCACACCTTTTCTATTTTTATGACCCTCTAGGCCATGGTACGACGTTCGGGACTGATCGCGAGGCAGAGGTAGCAGCAGAAATCAGCGCAATTATCCTTTGTCTGGCAAGCACTGAAGGGTAGTTTCGGACCTTTGGTTGACTTGTCAAACGGGAGCAGGACCGGGCTTGGTTTTTTACGTCCAGTTGGGACGGGGTCCTGTCAAATTTATAACCGCTTTATTTTTTGTCCACTCACACTTTAATTGTTTTCTTGACCTTTCAGGGGAGGAAACCGATGAGGGCATCAACTCTGGGGCCGAGGCTTAAATATCACCGTTACGTTTGGACCACAATGAGGGGTAGGTGTTATCTTTATTTGTATTAGTACGACATAATGCTCATTTCTCTTGTCTGACATGTTGTAGTATTAAACACACCGGTGTGTATCTAGAACCCCCAATAGGTGTATTTGTGTAATAAAACCCTCGGAAGTGTATTTGTGGTATCTTGAGTTACTTGTCAGATGAGAGTAGGCCTTCCCCCAGTGGTCCCAGGTGAAAACGGGGCGGGTCCTGTCACGACTCTCACCTCACAAACCAATACTTAAGACTGCATCTACTGGCCTCGGTATTCATAGTTATCAATATCCGTTCAACAGTCTGTACTGCTTCCGCCAGTGATCTGCGTCGACCTCACCGGAGTCACAATGTACTCGCTCACACCGATCAGCTCAACAACTCAACACACCGGTGGTTCCACTATCTACCAACATTGTCATCCTGTGGGAACACCATCCACGTCCCATACTACCTATCTACAACTGGACCCTGCCGCATACCTGTCAAACCGTGATCACACATCTCCACGTCAGGGTCCCACTAGTCACTCATGGCTCTGAGCATCCAGCTCACCTCAGTACCGAATCCTGTCCTAACCAATCAGATCACTCAGGATCTCCCTGACCCAGTCCAAATACTCAGTCACTCCAACCTAGCCCGATCCAACACGAAGCATAGGTCCACCGCGCTTCCGCTGCGCTACTCTGATCAAACTAACGGTATCTTGACCGTTCGTCCCGAAACATGACCTGCCAATGGTCATCGCATACACCGGAACCTCACGACTGGTCACAACCTCAACTCACGATGTGCCCATTCTACCATTCACAAGCATCCTAGCTCGTGGCACATCATCTCCGATCTATGGCTCACAACACACTAATCCCAAATTTCCGTTCATACCGAGCCAAAACCCGCAACCTACGCTCGGGTCGGGGAAACTAACCTCCCTCGTATGCCACAACTCTAAGCAGCTCAACGCTCCATGGTCTCACTAGACTCGACCAGAGTCATCCACCAATCCATCCAATACCTCGGCTGCGTCTAGTAGCACCAACTCTAATTTGGCCAAATCGTCGATCCAAGTCACGACAATTATCTAACCATAAACCCCCACTCACGGTTTCCAGACTAAGTACTTACTCTAGGGTTTCTCACCAGGGTACTCACATTTACCAAACCAACCATCCCAACGGGGTTCCTCAAATCATCCTCATCACCAAGGTCGTAGAACTGACTAACTCGACACACAAGCTCATAACAACCACTCGGGTCATCACACTCGAATACGAACATCCCTTATCGTAATGTCTACACAATCGTCAATCAGCAACCATTACTAGGGGGAATCCCTCAAATCCTAAAAGTAGGTTCCTTTACCCCCGCCACTAGAGGCATTCGGCTACTCGTAGCCGCACAAGTCTAATCTCAACCAAACTGACCAAAGGGTCACCAATCCATACCATCGTCATCCAATCGCCCTCCGGCCCAACAGGTCGCAGTCATCCGGCCCCACATACTTACCATCAAGCGTATCTCACTGGTTACCGTCTGGGTACCACTCTAGCATACATTTGACCTTAAGGTCCAACTAACTATCGCATATCCAACGCCAAGAACACCATCCATCCCGGACCAAAGTCGGCATACATCTCACCACACACCACGTATCGGGCAACACAACACCCAGTCACTCGTGCTCTCGCCACTAACTAAGCCACTAACTATCGTACTATCACTCGCGTGTCCAGGTTGATGACGGGCTGTTCTGCATCGAGACATCACATCCACAGCAACATCACAACACACAAGTCGACGAACCAATTACCCTAGAAGCCATAACCTCACGTAGAGCGCTCACATCAAGCTCTGATACCAAATTGACACAACCCACCCCCAATCCCCCAGGATTAAGGGATAAGTCATGCTCCCGTCTAACTTACGTGTGACACGAAGGCTAAACCGTTGTCCAACCTCCATGTAACACGTAAGTTGGACAAGGGATACCAGGCCAAGGTACCAAACCACCTTCTGATGTTCCAGAGTGTGCAGACTTACTGTGGATTGCGTATGTGATGTCTTCGTCTCTCTAACAACAGCCCGCACCTCATCAAACCTGGAGGGTATCGAAAAACAAAAGACTGTGAGTGGACAAAAATAAAGAATACGTTTAGAGAACATTTCATAAGAACACACATTTATACCCTCCGCGAAAAACCAATGCATGCATTTGAAAACCATTTCATAACACCATTTCATATCCACGATAAGAAAGCCATCAATGAAAACCGAAAATCAAAATCAAGTACGGGCACTCAGCCCAAAATCCATAAAATCCAAATCCTACGTGCCACAGTCCAAAACATCTGAAAACTAGTGAAAAACCAACCGAAAATCATAATCAATCAATCTACTGGATCTCAAGCACGCCGAGTCTTTAAACTTAAAACACATGCGCATCATTGGGCATTCCCGGGATATCAACGAGTCTTTAAACTCAAAACAAAATCAACAGGCCTCGGGGGATATCACAATAACCGAGTCTTTAAACTTAAAACACATACCAAGTCTTTAAACTCAAAACATATCAATCTAGGGCCCTCCCCCGTCATCAATCAACCGTGTCTTTAAACTCAAAACCAGATCCAGCCATATCCAGTTCTTTAAACCCAAAACCAAGTATTAACGGGTCTTTAAACCCAAAACCAAGTGAAAATCATAGAAAAGCCAGAAATCCGTCGAAATCCAATTTCCAAAACCAAATATGAAATCAACAGTTGAAATCCCAGTTTCAAATCCAAAAATCACTTTAAAACTGAAATCACGTTTATTGAAACCACCTTTATAAACTGGGCCTCAAGCCCGAAATCACTTTCTGAAATCCATTTCTAAACCTTTGAAATCAAATCATAATTCAAATAAAAAATCAAATCATTGAAACCACATCTAACCGGAACATAAGATCATATCTCGTAAAACGTACAGAACGTAAATATATCGAAATATGTATAAAATAGAATCATAAAGATCATAATCATAAACATAGGAATCACGTATAGAAAACATATAAAACATTTATGCATGCATCATAAGTTTAAAAGCAAAGTCCACTCACAGACCACTTATGCTTTCCTGGCTAATCCACTATCACCGGCTTTCCCAAACCTTTCAAAATCCTATAATAAGGTCACAAACTACTTCATAATGCTTCTACTATAGCCCCGTAATTTTTTCGAATTTTTAACTATTTTTAACCTAGCCTTTAAATCTTCGGACATCCCGAAACCTATTGAAACGATGTCCGATCGCCTCGAAACCAGTCCTAAAATGTTCTTTACATCAATTAGAGTGAAAACCATGTTGAACACATGCTCAGAAAGTGGGCCACGCACCCACACACGCAGCCCAAAGTGGCTACGCGTGGGCCTCACGTGCCTTACTGTTCATCTCCTTCAACCTCTCGCTTGACCGGTTCAGACCGGTTCGAACCGGCGAGGGCGGTTTTCGTCCATTTTCAGGTCAATTTCTGTCCTGTTTCTCCAATTAGGTTCGTCCAAACATATATGATCGATCTAGCTAATTAAAACGTGAAATTAGGGCCGGTTTATTACCTTCCAAATCGGCATACGATCGAACAATTTTCCATCTTCCAGTTTCCACATTCCCGGCCACCACAAGCCTTAGTTTCAGTCCCTATGAGTTCCTTGCAATCTCCAAAATAGTTTTTCATCAGCACTATCGATCAAAAATCACTAAAACTCAAGATACCATTTTCGAGTTCAACTCACCTTGTCACAGTTTTCACGCCCACCGTCCACAGCAGGCCTCAGAATCAATCTCTATCCATTCCTAGCAACCTCCTGGACCTTACCCTAACCACCAATTCGATCATCAAACCTCACAAGACCAGTTGCCATTTTGAAGGAAAACAGGGCACCCACAGGTTTTTTTGCCTCTTTGCGCCGCCATGGGCCTTCGTGCCACCATCTTCAACCTCGTCTCATCACCCTAAACTATTTTGCTGAACATAATATAAGCAAATGATCATGTTTTAATGGTGTTCCAATCGATGGTTCCTCACGGTACACACACTCTATGTTTCTCAGTTCTTCACTCTATTTTTGCCCACAATCGTGCAAAACCACAAACCATTTTTAAAATCTGATGAGAGACGGTGAGAGAGTTCTACAACCATCCAGGACAAGCCAGGTGTCCAAAAGCTTGTGGGAACAATTCCCAAGGCAACCACATGTCCAAAACTAACTGGGCACAGATCCCAATGTATTAAGATAACCAAAATGCCCTTGCCTTCACAAATGACCATTTTGCCCTTCACGTATTTAAACTCATAACTGAACCGTTCGAAGTCTGATGACAACGTGCCGTCTGTCCTTGTACTCAGGGGATCAAGACCTACATAACGGTCCTCGAAATTCGTGACAAATCCATGACGTATGAAAAGTCAACAGTTTGCCCATTTTAAACCAAATTACCAAAATACCCTTGAACTTCGGAACATCATAACTTCTTCCTCGAATGTCGGAATCGGACGTGCCACCTGTGTACGGACTTGTGACGTCCCGAACTACTTCACAGTCACTGCCCAAAGTCCGTTTGACCGCCCAAACCAAAAGTCAACCGTTCACCCAATTCTAGGGGCAAAATTGTCATTTCGCACCGTCCGTCCGAAAATACCCAACTAATCATCGATTAATTTCACTAATTCGTCATTAATCACTAATATAATCCCGAACTCCGGGATGGGTCGTTACAACCCATATGTTTTCACGTATTTTGGTTTTGAAAAGAAACATAACTTATTTAAGAAAGCATTTGAGATTACATGTTTTCTGACGCATGCATGTTTGTAATTGAAGGGTATAAATTTATTTTCCTGAAATGTTTTTGAAACTCCTTATTTTTGTCCACTCACACTTTTAATGTTTTTGATATCTTTCAGGTTGATTGCGGATGCAGACTGTAGTAGAGACCGATGCATCACATGAAGCTGTGTACTCTGGAAAACCTGTTTGGATCACGGTGTTATCCCTTATCTGATACGTGGTATCAGACGAGAGTAGGTCATCCCACGATAATCTAGGATAATCCAGAGGATTAGACATGGGACTTGTCACTGGGTATTTCAATTTTGAATTTTCATCTCCCATCTCTTATGTACAAAGATATGGTAGAAGAAATTTAAAATTATATTTGTTATGGGTATTCCAATTTGGTCAAACTCGAGCCCTAGAAAACTTTCCCTCAATTTCGTTTTTGAACGTAAACTGAAGACAGAGAGTTTTGATTTGGCATTTGTGGGTATTAATCCATTCCATATAGTCTTATATGACAAAAGTGTGCCAATATATCAAAAATCTCTATTTTACATTTATTTTTTACGGTTATTTAACTTAAATGAAAATAAAATGAATGGCACTACGCAACCATTTAATGCTATTAAATGGACGAATAATATGTACATGGTGCAATAATGACAAACTTACAAGTTCAGTTTGCATTTAAGCTAAAGAAGCCTTACCATTTCCCATTAAGTTCACTCATATTATTCGTACCTTTCTTCTCTTTGAGAATTCAACATTCTGCAATTCCCAGTTGAGACATGGAGTCCAGCCTGTCTTCACTGCAAGATCATCATCATTTCTCTTCAACCATGGGCTTTCGGGCCACCAACCCTCTACTATCTCGAGCTTCAAAGGGCAGTTCCTTGAGAACTCTCAAGCTAGGGTTTCGCACCAATTCCACCATTTCCTCTTCCACAGCTCAACAGGACAAAGACTCCGCGAGCTCTCTGAACCCCGTCTACATCCCCACATCTCGTAATCGAGAACTCCGCACTCCTCACAGCGGGTACGTCTCTCTTTATATATGCATTGAGCTTAAAATTTTCAATACTTTTGGGCTGTAATTTATAAATTGAGTGATTTTGTTAAATGATCGTGTAATTAGGTACCATTTCGATGGAACGAGTCGGAAATTCTTCGAAGGATGGTACTTTAAGGTTTCAATACCGGAACGGAAGCAGAGCTTCTGCTTCATGTACTCCGTAGAGAATCCTGCGTTCCGTAAGAAACTGACGCAGTTCGAAGTGGCTCAGAACGGACCCAGATCGACGGGGGTGGGTGCTCAAATTCTGGGTGCCTACGACAAGTACATTTGTCAATACTCTGAAGATTCTCAAAATTTTTGGGCAAGTATGGATTTTTCTTTTCTTTTCAGCTTTATGCTATTCAAGTTGTTTCTGAACAATTTCAATAATATTTGGTGAAATTCTGTTGCTCTAGAGTAGTGGATGTCCTGAATTTATTATTTCAACTTTTGAACTAAATGTCTATTTACCCACCTTAACTAAGCTGGTGGTTAATTTTTGTAATGCATAGGTAGGGATGAGCTTATGTTGGGGAATACTTTCGTAGCCGAAACGCAGTTGAAGCCTCCAAACAAGGAGGTTCCTCCTAAGGTTTATTTACTTTCCTCGGAATTCCACAGTGCATTTTTTATTTTATTCATTGTTATTTCGGTAAGGCCATTTAGTTTCTGATTAAGTACTTTTTTTTTCCTGCTAAGACTGTAGTCATTACAGTTTGAAGTATCTTATTTTCTACAATAGCTATTTTGTGAGGATTTTATTATGTTGCTGTTACATGGTTTGTTCTTAAATTTTTTTTTTCCCCACTTACATGGTTTGCATAGGAATTCGATAGGAGAGTGAAGGAAGGTTTTCAAGTCACCCCATTCTGGCACCAAGGCTGCATTCGTGATGATGGCAGGTAGGCCATTCCTTCTTTATTATATTTTTATAGTTTGCCCAGCCCCATAGAGTTTATTAGTACTTTGAGGTATAATCTTGTCTTAATGTCAGGTCAGATTATGTGGAAACTGTGCGAGCTGCTCGTTGGGAATACAGTACCCGCCCAATTTATGGCTGGGGTGATGTTGGGTCTAAGCAAAACTCTACTGCAGGATGGTTAGCAGCATTTCCTGTATTTGAACCCCATTGGCAAATATGCATGGGTGGTGGATTGTCAACAGGCATTTTCTTATCTCCCTACCTCCTTGCGAATAAGTCCTGGACTTATTTCTATTGATGCCTTGTTACTCTTGCAGATAGTCTTTCATGCTAAGTTTTATAAATTATAATTCTTAATATCTCAATTGTTAGATAGAAATGTGGAGAAATATCTTCATAGTACACTCCGATTGGTATTATTGCTCTTTTTTAGTTGAAATGGAATGAATCTTGGCATGTTGCACAGCCAACTATAATAGTTATGTTAAAGATTTCAGCTTGTCAGAGATGTGTGGACTTATGAATCGATTATGAATTAGAAGTTAGTTGTAATGGAAAGAGTAGTGGTTTTATTCGAACTTCTTGAGTTTCCAAGAGGTTTAATTGAATAAAAGTGAAGTAAATAATCATTGCATAAGTTATCCTACAAAATAACTGCGGTTAGAACCTTTAAGCTGTGAGAAATTTAAAACTAAAATCTCTTATGGTCAATAGAATATTTTGTGACAAGAAAAAAGTTCTATAAAGTGACCTTTCTCGTTATGGAGACACTGAGCATGCTTGAAGGGCCGTTTATAATATTTATATGCTTTAAAATAAGTTTATGATCTCGGAAATAGTTTAGGAATTTATCACTACTTTTGCTTTTGTAAGTTTTGGAGTACTAGAATCTTCCTGGACAGGCTGACTGATCCCTTTTGCAAATTCAAAATATATCTGCCTCTAGTTCAGCTTTATTGCATTCATGTTAGCTGTGTTAATAATTAGTCATCCTGTGGAAAATATCTTTTAGTTATTTTATGGTTGACAATATGTATTTTTATATTATTCTATTCTCCAAAATTGGCTCTTCTTGGAAACCTGCATGCTTTGTTCTTGGTCTTACCCTGGGTTCAATTAAATCTCAGGTTGGATAGAGTGGGATGGTGAAATATTTGAGTTTCAAAATGCCCCTTCTTATTCTGAAAAGAACTGGGGTGGAGCATTCCCAAGAAAGTGGTTCTGGGTAGGCTTTTATCCATTCATCAATATCTTAGTATGATAAAGTTGAGCTCATTCTGCATTCTATTATTTTTTTGGCATGCGAGATTCACCCGTTTTCCCTTTCTGGAGAGGGAACAAATAGTCAAGATTATTTTCCCACAATAAACAAAGTTGAGTTGAAAGCATAGTTTTGGAAAAAAGTTTTATAGTCGCACTTAAAAACTGGTTCTAAAATTTCTTTCTCTGGTATAAGCCGAAGATTTAAATGATTTCCGCTGGTACTTTCTAGCCAAACAATTAAAGAATGGTGAAGAGCAGGGTCTCCTACATTTGCCATGGCCCATATCATACAATGCTTTCATGAAATATAGTTCATTGGTGAAGTCTATGAAGGGGCATTTGTCATAATTACAGTATATTGTTCTTGTGCAACTTATTTATGTGGAATCATTGATTTCATACTGCAGGTTCAGTGTAATGTTTTTGAAGGTGCCAGTGGAGAAGTTGCTCTCACTGCAGGTGGTGGGTTGAGGCAACTATCTGGATTAACAGAGGCATTTGAAAACGCTGCGTTGGTACTTCTCCTGTGGGGAGTGGTGCTATAGAAAAGTTGCTCTGTTTTTCCTAACTTGGTTTTCTGCAAATTATCTTTTAGAGGGAAACGTGTTTAAGAGGAAAATGAATGCGAATTAAAAATAAAATGTACTAGGTTGGTTGTGATGTGCCTCAATGCTAGTCCATTGGCTGATTCTCTAACTTTTTTTTTTAAGTTGCAGTCATGATGTGTTTTTTTTCTTGTAGTCCAAATAATTTAAGGGAAGGGGTAAAGAGAGGATGGGAACTTTATTGCAAACAAGTAGTACATGCATTTTTTTTTTCTTAATATGCTCATGCATTCGTGATGCAGATTGGAGTTCACTATGGTGGTAAATTTTATGAATTTGTGCCGTGGAATGGTGTTGTCAGTTGGGAAGTTGCTCCTTGGGGTTACTGGTCCATTTCTGCAGAGAATGAAAAGCACATGGTATTTGGACATTTTCTTCTTATTTTGCCCCTCCCCTCCAATGTGATAGTAATCAAGAGTTACACCCCACGCATCTCAAAATTAAATCTCTATAGCTGTACTAAGTGGTCGGTCTTGAACTTTATGGAAAATGTGAAGCTAAAGCTACCATCACAGAAAGTTCAAGCTGGTTCTTCTTAATGCAGGTTGAATTAGAGGCCACAACGGAGGATCCTGGTACTACATTGCGTGCTCCAACAGCTGAATCTGGGCTTGCCGCAGCTTGTAAAGATACTTGCTTTGGTGTGCTCAAATTGCAAATGTGGGAACGGAGATATGACGGCAGTAAGGGGAAGGTGCACACTTTCTTGCTCTAATATGTCAATATATATGCATATATATTATATAAATAATTATATATATATATATATACAGTTTTCTGTTTTCAAAAGGAGTCATAATTACAAGTAGGGACCCCACACGAGGATAAATATCACGAGCATTTAATTTACCATTCGGACCTATTCGAATTTATATTACAAGTAGGGACTTTCCAGATAACTTCTCACTTTAGATCTGTTTAGATCTATCCGCTAAATTCAAATGTTCCCTTTTGATAAATATCACTAGTAGGGACTTTCGGAATACTCCAGTATTCTAAGTCTTTTTGTATATTCAGAATTGTTACTTCAACATTTTTTACTCATTATCCTAGCACTATCAGGGCTACTAGAGCCGTTATTGTTGCCAACAATTTTCTTACTCAAAGATCTAAGTAAACTGGCCATTAGAAGTGAGTTTCTCTACTTCTCCGTTCCTTAAGTGGAGTATCAACAGACTTACTACCTACGCCTTAACACGCCTCACAACGGCTTTAAACGGCGACCTGGCCCGCTGGTGATCTCTTCCCTACTATAGTGAGAAGTTCTTGTAGAGTATCTTGATCAAACAGGCAATTTAACTCAAAGCTTTAGTTAAGACTCCTATTACCACCAAGTTTGGCTCTAATACCAAATCTAGTGGAAGACTGAATAAAAAAATAAAAGACCAAAACGTTGTTAATCCAATTTTAATTTATAAATGGGCATAGTATAAAGATATAAATAGAGTAATATAAGAATGAAAAATTGAAATAAACAAAAAAACAACAGAGGATTTGTGAGAACAAAGCGTAGAGATGAGATAAAGATCATAAGAAATAAACTCTCATTTATTACGGTCTTCGAACTTGTGTACAGAGAAAGCAAACAACAAACATCACACTCGAGCTCACAATTTTTACAATGCTAATTTCTAAGTGCACAATCGAAGTGCATACAACTGAGCTCAAAGACTCTTTAAATAGCAAACTGAAGAAAAGAAAACAGCCAGGTGTCACACAATGAGAGGATCAATCAAACGCAGCCTACAATTATGAGCGGCATTTTCACTTTTGACTCGGCATAACACGGGTGATACTGTGGTAGAGAAAAAGCTACAGGAAAAAGATAAGGCGGACAGCACATCGAATCTTATCTCAACTTTTATTCATCGGCACATTTCATGCTAACTTTAATTATGCATTTCATGCTTTATTTTTTTTGTTTGATAGGAGGAAATATTCCATAACAGTAATTTTCATTGTCGTATTCTTCCTTCGTATCTAGAAGGGATGAAGCTACTTCAGATTTCATCTTTGTATAATCATCCAGGTCCAGAAGTTTAAATTTTTTTTTTTAAGACCCTATTTAGAACTTGAAGGAATAGCTTCAAAAAGACACTTAAGCTTTTCAGCTTGTGATGAAGGGGAACTATGGGAAAAAACATGTAGCTTTGAGAGCTTTAGGTCGTCTATCAGACAGAAGAAATGACAGTTTTTTGGCATGAAAAACTGATGGTTTGAGATGATAAGTATTAAACTTATCCCACCAGCGAATTAAAATTTTTCTTTCTAATTGTGGAACAAAGGTCCAAAGCTCATCCTCATCATCAGAGAAAACATAATCCCATTTTAAAATCCAGGGTAGTTCATAAATCATAATGAACTTTAAAAACAACTTCCTCATTTTAGGATAGTCAGTATTTGCCTTTATAAAATTTTCAAAAAATGAATCAGAAATATCATGAGGCAAATATTCAGCAGTGGGACCCCACACGAGGAACCAAGTTCGAAACCAGTTTGGAATCTCTTTCAGAGGTTTGATTTTGAACTGAACAAAAAAAGTATGGGAATATCTGACATTTTGAAAACAAAGGATTTGATCCTAAGCCTTTTGGTAATCCCAGAAATTATAACTCCCGAGGCTCATATTAGAGCCATGGAAATATTGCAAACGATAGGGGCTTTCTCCCCATTCTTCCATGGTGATTATTTTCAGAATTGTTATCTTGGAGAATGCATTCATGTTATTGGTTTCGCTACGATAGAGATGAACAACGTCAACTGTGCCAGTTTTTATCAGAAGTTGCTCATACTAATATCTTGGCTTAGGAAAGGGATGAATATGGTCACATGTATTTTTCACCTGCATCCTTCGGAGACTAACAAATCAGAATCCTCTAGTGTCATCAGAGGAATAACCATTGTTTCTCAGAAAGGGTTACTTGCCACAACCTTTTCTCGCCTTTTGTTGTAGGTTAAAGCGGAGGAGAGAGGGTTTGAATTTGCGGGGGAAGACGAAGAACTTTGTTGGATTGAGGTGGAGCTTCGTCTAGTAAGAGCTAGATGCTTGTCCTTCCTTTGAGCCCTACAAAAATTCGAGAGTTAAGAAATCAAGCAAAGGATTATGCTCCCCTTTAATATATTCAATATCAAAATCAAAAGCAGATAAAATTCCTTGCCACCGAGCAAATATTTGTTTTGATGTTAAATTTTTTACATCCTTCAACAAAATATTCTTAGCGGCTTTACAATCGACCCTTATCAAGAATCACTTATTAAGAAGATCACTTTCGAATTTTGTAACAGCATGAACTATCGACAACAGTTCTTTCTTGACTGTTGAATAGTTTTTCTGGGCTGGTTTCCAGACTCCAGAGGTGAAGCGGGCTAAGACATCACGACCGTCACTATTTTGTTGTTTCAGAATTCCTTCATAGCCTTAATCTGAAGCATCGGTTTCGACTATTTTAAATGCTTCCGGATTTGCCAAGGCTAAGCATGGAAGTTCCTTTACTTTTCGTTTTAACGGCCTGACCGCCCAAGTTTGCTCTTCAGTCCAAGGAACAGGGTTTTTCTTTAGCCGATCATACAAGGGCTTGTTGCCCTTTGCCAAATTTTTATAGAAATCACCTATGTAATTCAGGCTTCCTAGAAATCTTTGCAATTGCTTTTTATCCAGAATTGCATCAGGAAATTTATCGGCAAAGGCAATAGCTCGATCAATGGGAAAGATGATTCCTTTGTGAATATTGTGCCCTAAAAATCTCACATTTGTTTGGAAGAGTTTCATCTTCCTAGGGGAAATCACTAATCCTGCATTTCTCACCGCTTTTAGGAAGGGCTTTCGAACTTATTCAATACTTAATTAAACTAACCATAAAACATCAAAATAGCCACACAAAGGGCTATCCAACTTATTATTCTATACCTAATTAATCTAATCATAAAAGTCTCTTAAGTACATTATTCAAGCTCGAGCTTGGCTAGATAAAGCTATACTATTCTGGATTGATCTGCTATAGCTCCTCCTATCTAATTATTGTATTGTACGAATCTGGTTTATTCTTCCATTTGATTATAAACCTCTAGTATCCGCCATGTCTAGTGGAAACAACTTGCTTATCAACAATATCTTCAACAATATCTTTGTTAGGAAGCTTAAATTGAGGTAATAGTGAAGTTACTAGTTAAAACTCAAAAGTAGAGAAAGGGAACGAAGGGTCAGTGGTGACATGACCTTTCTTGAACCAACACTTACACTAGCAACCAACACTTCTACTGAAAATTCAGCATGGTTTACTCGTTAAATGGTAAAATAAAAAACTTACACCTCTTAGACAAATCAATATACCACAACCAACTAGATACAGCTAGAATCCTACAGATCATGTACAACTAGAATCCTACAGATCATGTACAACTAGAATCCTACAGATCATGTACAACTAGAATCCTACAAACAAGGTTCAAAATGGCGCTAGGCGCTCCTAGGGCGGTCGATAGGGACCTAGTGCTTAGGCGGGCTTCTAGGCGGTTTTTTTTCAAAGAAAAAATTGTACAAATTAATAATATAATGAATACTATCAAATAATTTCAGAGCAAAAATTAATTATCTAGATAAATAAATTGAGTTGTGAATTATAAATGTTAACAATGTAGGCTTTTTTATTAATTTTATTATAAAACATTCTATATTTTTAAATTTATTATCTTTGTTTTAATTAATACTTATATTATTAACTAAATATTTAATGAATAAAATAACTTATATAACTAAATTTATATATATAAGAATTTATATAACTAAATATGTATAAGGATGTGTTAGGTTTTTGGCTCGTCAATTATGTCCTAGTTGGTTTAGAATTGTTTTAGGAAAATTAGAGGTATACCAATTCTTATCCAAAAGGGATTAGGAAAGAATTTCTGGTTTCCCTATTCAATTAGGTTTAAAATAAGTCTAAATTCCTATCTCTCTTAGGAGGAATTCAATCAGCCTTGGGACATGTATGCCAACTCTATATCTATTAATAGGGTGTGGGCAAGGCTTATTTCTAAGAGAGGTAAAACAGTTAGAACAGCTAAGAGTTTTTGAGATTAGTTCTAGGGTTACAAAAGTTCTGTAATCTCTATTATTAATAAAAGGAGCCGTGATTTCTCTACCAAGAGAAATCACAACTGGACGTAAAAGTTCTGCCGAACCAGTATAATTCTTGTGTGTTTCTAAGTTTCCTTAATTTTGCTAGTTTTAGTCTATTGCCGTTGGTTACATTAAAGTACCAGATCCGACTAGAGTTATTTAACAGGATGTACACACAAATCCACTAAATATGTATAAGGATGTACACTGAAATCCACCTAGGCACTTAGTCATTAGGCTGGGCGGTTTCCCACCTTTGAGCGCCTAGGCGGATTAGGCAGCCGCCGTTTTGAACAGTGCCTATAGATATTTTCCTAGTTTCCTAAATAGTACATACCTAGTTAGGCCATCCCAAAACCTATATAAATACATAACACTGATGTATGTTGAATAATTAAGCAAATACAAAAAGTTTAAAACCTTTTATGGTATCAGAGCTATAAATGCTCCACCGAGCAAATCTTAAACACATAACCTAACCCCATGGCTACCCAACCCACCACCCAACTAGCCCCACCAACCGCTAACTCAAACTCAAATCTCCTAACCCTCATCACCATAAACGCAGCCGCCCAGCTACCAATAAAGCTCATTGCCACCACCTTCATCTCGTGGCGAGCTCAGTTCAATGCCCTTCTACGAGGCTATGACCTCATGGGCTATGTCGATGGTTCTCGACCCTGCCCCCTACACCATAGAAACAACCCTTCGCAATTTCTAGGTCCTTCAGGACCAGCTTTTACTCCATGCCATTTTGGCCTCAGTGTCACTCTCGGTGATCACTCTCATTGTAGTTGCCTCAACCTCTGCTGCTGCCTGGGCACGCCTCACTCATCTTTATGCCTGTAAAGCTAGAGCCCGTGTCCTTGGCCTTAAGGAACGGCTCACTCTCTTGTGCCAAGACTCGCGCCCCGCCTCAAAGTATCTTCAGGAGGTTCGACTTCTTACTGATGAGCTGGTTGCCATCGATAAACCTATGTCTGATGAAGACCTCCTTCTCCATGTCCTAAATGGGGTCAGACCCGAATTTGAGGATATTGCAGCGGTTGTAAGGTCAAAAGACACATCTGTTCCCTTCGAAAACCTCCATGACATGCTCGCATGAGGCAGCCTCCAACCGTGCAGTCCACCTAGTCCTCAACCGTGCAGTCCACCCATTAAGGCACCCACCGATCGATTAGCCTTGGAAACACCCACCATGGAAGCATCTGCAGAGAAAATTTCAATGGAATCATGAAGCCATCTCCCTCTCTCTTATGGAAAGCAAGGAAAAATCAACATCTACACTTGCTGAATCATCCACACAAAAAATATTATCACTTTAATTACAGAGACAGGAGCTCAGCAGTAGCGCCAACCCATCATACAATTGTAATTTTGGTCATGGAGAATTGGTCATTCAACCACATGCTTGGGTGCATGAAGAAAACTATCAACTTGCAAATCAATGAGGCTATCGACTAGGAGTGCAACCCACTGTTACTCGAATATTTCGCCACTAATCCGATGGCCTTCAATTGTCGCATCGTCAAATCGAAGCGGCTCCTTTGTAGAAATCGCCATGTCCATCTCATAAACTTGCCGGTGAGGCACAAAAAATTGAAGCGGCTCATAAGCTTTATGATCGCAACACCCCACCCCCACCCCCCCCCCCCCCCCCCCCCCCCCCCCCCCCCCCCCACCAAACCCACCACCACCATCTAGCGACACCACGACCACCGTCGGCACTAGGGGGACTTCAATTTGTCGAAACTCCTGCAATCTGGTTGTCTCCCACGTTTACGATCACACGTGGCTGTAGCACCTGCCTATGCTTTGCCTCTAACATCTTTGCCTATTCTAGTCTCTCGAGTGAGAAGGGAGAAGAAGGAGGTGAGGGACTAATTAAATTGACGAATATGCCCTTAAATTTAACAAAGTCAGTGAGATTTTTGGACGGAGGGATTACATTAACGATTGTGGTAAAGTGTAGGGACTAAAAAACCCATCATTGAACTTTAGGGATCATTTCAAACATTATGGTTAATTTGAGGGACCATTGCACCAATTTTTCCTATTTTCACATGGTAAAGAAACATGAATATATATATATAAATGGAAGTGTGTGCTATACACACACGAGAAATTTTTTTTTTTTATAGGATGAAAACAAGAATACACACAACAATAAGGAGGTCTAATAATTGAACATCACAAGATTCTTTGGTTGGCTATAGAACAATAGTTCACTAACAATTTAATCTGAGTAGACATACAATTAATAAATTCAATTTATCCAAAAGGCATATATATATATATATAAACTAATTGGATTTATCAGACATGAGAAATTTTGGTTAATGAAACAACATTGAATTCGGTACCTCAAAACTTTCATAGAGCTTTTTAAACTCGGTAAAAATTTGAATTCGGTACCTCTCGACTTTTATAGAGTTTTTAAAAGTTTGAATTGAATACCTGATGAATTATACAAACTCTTTAAAAATCCAAATTGAATACACTTAGAATTAGAAATCAATCAGAATTTTATAAAAATTGACCAAATTCTATATTCAATACACACACCCCCTTTAGAGTGGATAATTGGAAGGGACATTTTGCTATTGGTTTTGTTATGGGTTTTTATCTGGCCTACATAACAATGTGTGTAGTTTTTATTATAATTATAATTTAATGGTTTTTTTTTTGGTCAAGATAATCTGATGGTTTATGTGCTATCTTCATCCATTTGAACTGCTTGATTTTGTGGGTTTTTTTTTTTCAGATAATATTGGATGTTAAAAGTGACATGGCAGCAGTAGAAGTTGGTGGAGGACCGTGGTTCAGTACTTGGAAGGGCAAGACCACCACACCGGAGCTCCTTAGCCGTGCACTCCGGGTTCCAATTGACGTTGAAGGTATATATAATTTGATACCATTATTCAAACCGCCGGGCCTGTAGAAGTAGAAGCCTGCCCATCACTGCTTTGTTGAAGGAATTGATGAACCTGATTTCTTCATTTTTTTGCGAAGTCTCTAGTTTGAAATAGGTACTACAAGTGAGAGAGTCTCTTAGATGCTCATTCAACAGTGTAAAATTGTAATTACAGTAGAGCACCTTCTCTCCCTACTTTTAAATTTCTTTTGAGGAAAATATTTCCATGCATCTTTTGGGATTCCCTCCTCCACCTCATTTTGTGATTAACACTAGTTTTTTCACGGACATAGGCATAATCAGAAATTTGAAGGTCATTTCTGCAAAAATATTAAGAAAATTAAAGATTATTCCCTCCTCCACCTCATTTTGTGATTAACACTAGTTTTTTCACGGACATAGGCATAATCAGAAATTTGAAGGTCATTTCTGCAAAAATATTAAGAAAATTAAAGATTATTTAGTTATTTATTTAGACTGTTTTCAGATAGTGGGTGCCATGTATTAATGGATGATGGGGCAACGTAGGTATATGATAAGATTCTTCACAGAAGAACATATCAACCAGAGGCTACTACATCAAGTTATAAAACGTGCCAACCCACCTGCATTTGTCATTCTTGGACACGTCGCACGGGGTTGATTATACCCACGTCATCACATGGTGTTTTTGTACGTAACCCTATGTATTGATTCTAACAGAATTCGAAAGTGTTTTTTTTTTTTTTCATCTAATTTTCTCCTCTTTTTGTTTTTTGTTTTTGTTTCTTTCCTTCGGTTTTCCTCTACTCCTTTCTTGACTTTTTCCCTCGTGTCTTTTTAATTTTTAATTTTTCTTTGTTTTTTCTTCTTTTCTGATAAACTTTCTTTACACTTTCATTTTCATCATAAATTGGTTTTGGTTGTCCATCAACTTAAAATAAAATCAATTTGGTTGTTTACCAATAATTCGTCATTCATGTGTTTGTTTAGGTGAACAATATCCTCTAGGATTTTCCTACGTTTTCATCGTATTGTTCAAATTTGCATGTTAAATTTCCTTTTCGTAGTCTAAACTTATTGTCATCAAGTTTTTTTGTTGTCTGTGTACTTCCCTTCTCAATTTCATTTTCAGAGTCTGAACTTATTGTCATCAGGTTTTCCTATTGTCTATGTACTTCCCTTTCTTCTGCAACAATTTCTAGCTCCATTGGCAAGTCTAGCGAGTTTATGTTGTTGGCTAACTTTTTTAGCCAATTTCATTGTTTCACTTTTTTGTGTTTCAAAAAATGTTCTGTTGGAAGATAGATGAGTTACAATTATTCTCATTCACTCTATTGCTTTTATCAAATTACAAGAGTCCACAAATTTTATTGCAACTTCTAATATATGAATTATACTATCAATCCTTTGTATTTTGGGATTAATGTACAATACAATTTATTTTGTTTCTGGAAGGGTTTCTTCCGGAATATCTTTATCAATGGTTTCACTTAATAACCAAATTTGTTAAGGTGGGAAAAATCTCTCTCTTTCTCTCTCTCTCCCTCTCTCCATCTAAGTGTGCTGGAAATAGAGGAAGTTCAATATTTGTTCCATTTAATTTTTTTTTATCCCCGTCTACACCATTGCTTTAATGAATGATGAGATATATTGAAGATAATCGCAATTAAATCTTTGGAAAGATACTCTATTAGTAATTCCCCAATCTATAGTTTCCGCATAACAATGTTCATTTGCTAGAATAAAGGATAATCTTGAAATATTATTAGTCGGATTTATATTTTCTTGGTTTCAAAAATTCATATCTAGAATTTTCTCTTGATGATTTAATATTTTTCTTTGAATGTTTTTAAACACATCAAGAGGTAAAATTTTGTTTGCTTTTTCAAAAAGGCATTAATTTTATTTTTTTCAAAGACATGATCAAAAGAATCATTTTTAAGAATGTCGGTCATTTGAAGAAAATTATTTATTTTTTCAAAATTAAAATATTCACCCCAATTCATTTTTTTAATGATTCGGAACAAAGGTTTTTGTGAACAACATTTTCTTGTTTTATGAAAGATATTTTATTTTCCTTTTCTTTTAAGATATTTTCAAAAGTAGTCATTTTTTCATTTATTTTGAATGAGAGTTGGGTCACGTGTTTTCTAAACTCTTTAGTTTCTTTCTCGATATGGTTTTCCATATGCCATTGATTTATTCATGGAGACTTTCTTCTTATCTAGGGTTGAAGAACTTTTTTTTTTTATTTTTTTTTTTTTATGAGTTGGATCCTTCTTCCATTTGTTTGGCATTCGAGAAATTTTTGAACACTTTTGTTGCCTACTCATAACCGTCAAAACTTTCATAACTTGATCTATGTTATTTGTTTACCTAAGCATAGCAAGCGGACTAGTTGTTATATTCTTTGTTGGAATACATGGTATACAACATATACTTTATGTTGTGAAGAACATTTTTTTTCCTTACAATAGTATTCCAAGGGGTTTTTAGACAATAACTTTAACTAGTCTTCACTAAAGTTTTTTTAAAGTACTTTATAAATCCAGGGATTTGTTTCTAGCTAAAAAAATTCTTCAAAGTGTTGTATTATAGGTGTTGGATCACTATACTGAACTTGCGCAAATCCTAATGTACATTTATATTTATGTTGTTGTAACAAGGGAATTTAACAATTTCCTTATTTAGAATTAAAAAAATATGACTGGTTTACAATCATCGAAATTTATGGAAAATTTCTAGGGTATAATACAACACATTGAAGAAATACGATTGTGGTTTACAATCATTGGAATTTGTAGAATTTTTGTTTTAAAGAAATATGATTGTGGTGATCCAACACCTATAATACAACACAATAAAAAAACTCCAGCTAGAAATAAATCATTGGATTTATAAAATACTTAAAGAAAACTTTAGTGAAGACCCATTAAAATTATTGTCTAAAAACCCCTTGAAATATCGTTGTAAGGAAAAACACCTTCTTCACAACATAAAATATATGTTGTGTACTAGGGATTCCAACCATAAATCTATAACAACTGATCTGCTTGCCACACTTAGGTAAACAAATATCGTGGAGCCTATTATGAAAGTTATAACAGTTATGGGGAGGCAACAAAAGCCTTTAAAAAATTTCTAAATGGCAAAAAGATCCAATTCAAAAATAAGACTTCTTCAACCCGGATTAGAAGAAAGTCTCTATAAAGAAATCAATGGCATATGAAAACTCATATCTAGAAAGAAAATAAAGGGTTTAGAAAACAAAAGACCCTACTCTCATTCAAAATAGTTGAAAAAACAACTACTTTTAAAAAAATCTTAAAAGAAAAGGGAAAGTAACTATCTTTCATAAATAAGAAGATGTTTTACTCAAAAACCTTTCTTTCTGAAAAAGCAAACAGAATTTTATCTCTTGATGTATTCAAAACATTCAAAGAAAAATATTAGATCATCAACAAAAAATTCTAGATATGTATTCTCGAAACCACGAAAATATAAATCTAGTTGATAATAATCCAAGATTATCTTTTCTTCTAACAAATAAACATTGGGATGTGGAAACAGTTGATTGGGGAATTACTAACACAGTAGTCTTCCAAGGTTTTAATTGTGATTATCTTAAAAATTTCTCGATATTCATCAAAGCAACGGTGTATAACATGGTTAAAAATTATAAATATCACAAATATTTAACTTTCTCTATTTCCAACATTATCAAAATTTGGTTATTAACTGAAATTATTGATAGAGATATTCTAGAAGAAACCCGTCCAAAAACAAAAGAAATTGAGTAGTGCATTAATCCCAGAATACAATGGGTTTACAGTATAATTCATGCATCAGAAGTTTCAAGATAATTTGTGGATTCTTGTCATTTGGTAAAAGCAACAGACGAAAGGAAAATATTTGTAACTCATCCATCTTGTAGCATAACTTTTTTTGAAATATAGAAAAGTGAAGTAATGGAGTTGGTTAAAACATTAGCCAACAATAGAATCTCACTAATTTCCCAATGGCGCTAGCATAAGAAAGGAAAGTACATAGAAAACATGACAACCAGATGGTAATAAGTTCAGATTATGAAGATGAAATTGAATATGAAAATTTGAATAACGTAATCGAAGCGTAGGGGATCCATAGAGTATAATTTTTATCTAAACAAACAGATGAATGATGAATTATTGTTAAATAGAAAATCGATTTTTATTTCTATGTTGATGGACACCAACCAAAACCAATTGATGGTGACAAATGAAAGTGTAAAGAAAGTTGATCAGTAAACAAGAAGAAGATAAAACAAAGAAAAAATTTAAGAATAGAAGTTTAAAATAAAAAAAGATGAGGATATTTAAGTTTGTACCCTCTCAAGTTTATTCAAATAAGTTTTATAAGGAATATTACAATTAAAATGATGAAGATATCTAGGTAATATCTTTTAAAATTGATTCAAACAAGTTCAGGAAGATTACATTAAAAAGACGAGGATATCTAAGTTTGTACCTTCTTAAGTATGTTCAAACAAATTCTATAAGGAAAAGTACATTGACGAGGATATATAAGTTCATACCTTCTTAAGTTTATTCAAACAAATTCTATAAGAAATGTACATTAAAAATGATGTAGATATCTAGGTAGTATCTTCTAAAGTTTGTTCAAACAATTTTTGGAAGATTACATTCAAAATGATGGGGATATTTAAGTTCTTACATTCTTAAGTTTGTTCAAATAAGTTCTATAAGGAAGAGTACATTAACAAAAAGATAAAGATATCTGACCTCGTATATTTTTTAGTTTGTTCAAACAAGTTCTATAAGGAAGATTATATTTGAAAGGATGAGGATATCCAAGTTCGTACTTTCCAATTTATCCCCTTCGATTGGAATTATTACATGTCGATTAACAGCTCTACCTCATTTTGTGATTAACCAAAGATTTTTCATTGGCATAGGCATAATTAGAAATTTGAAGCTCATTTTTTCAATGGTTTAGTTATTTACCAATGGTTTTCACAACCGTAGGTGCCATGTATTAATGGACGATGGAGAAAAGTATATGATAAGATTCTTCCCAAAAGAAAATATCAACCAAAGATCAACAAGTAGTGAAATGTGCCAACCTACTTACTTGCATTTGTCACTCTTGGACACGTGGCACGGGGTTGATATCATACCCACTTCATCACATGGTGTTTTTGACTTTTTGTACATACCGATACCCCTAATGCCCGAAATGCCGGTGCCTAATTATCTATATCTTCATCATATTACCATCCGATCATTCATATCTTCATATTTTCTATGAAAAAAGCTTGGAAAATTAAACGAGATTAAGATCTCATAAAAAGTCACGACCCAAGATCGATCACTAACCCCCTCACTTTTCTTGAGTGTGCGCAAAAAGATGGGAGCTTCTCTAGCAGCTGGGCCTTGCATGGTAGTTATTCTTCCTGTTCTGATACTGCTGACCTTGCTGCTTAACACAGCCAATGGGGAATTGTCGACAAAGACGCTGAAGTCGATCCAAGAGGCTAACAACAATGGCCCTTATTTAGGGTTGGTCATTCCAAATTCTTTCGAAATGAACCCTCTTCTTCAATCTCCAAACTTCACCTCAGCTAACTTTGTTATAGTTTTTTCGGGTAACTATATATATATATATATAGATATATATACATGAATAATCGATCGTCTCTTTAGGTCGTAATTTATGCATATGTCCAACCAAAAATAAAAAAAATACAGACTAAGAAAATATTTCAAAACCAGCCAAGCGAATAATCACATAATTACCAATTTTCTTAGCCACCTTATATTTTTATTTTTTGGTGATATTCTAGGGAGGAGATTTCGATTTGGAACCATTGGTAACACGAAAGTCATATTAGTTATGACAGGATTGTCACTGGTAATTAATATAAATGTATAAATTATATTCATTCTTTTTATTTCTTATTAAATTTGTAATCCATTTTAATTTATCTTTCTCTCGTCTAATCCATTTGTGTTGTGTTTGATATGAAGCGTAGATTAATGCAGGCGTAACCACTCAGCTTTTGTTAAGCCTATTCAAGATAGAAGGAGTGGTGCATTATGGCATAGCTGGAAATGCAAACCCATCCTTCAACATTGCTGACGTGGTCATTCCTCAGTATTGGTCCCACACTGGTCTTTGGAACTGGCAGGTCGTTCCGCGCATTTTTAGAGAATTAAGTTAATAAACTTTGGTCGCTAATGACTTAATTACCAAATATATGAAATTATTATGATCCTCCACCCTTGAATGTTGAAATTTATTAGTCTCAGTTTTCAAAATCCAAATTTTTATGTTTGGATTTATTTTGAATTCGAATTTAGGTATGAATATTCAAATTCATGAAGAATTTCATAAGTTTAAATTTCAAAATTTGAAATAATTTTTACAACTAATAATTTGAGTAAATTTCACCAAAAATATCCTTCTTCTTTTTTAATCATTCGTTTTTTCCTTTTTTTTTTTCCATTTTTTTCATCATTTTTTCTCCTTTTCTTTTTCATTCTTATGTTTTTTTTTTCATCCTTCTTTATTCTTCTTCTTTCTTCCCTTCTTTCAACTCTCATTTCTCTATCTTCCACATTTGTCGCCACTTTCACTCGTCCTCCTCCTCTACCATCTCTATTTTTCTCCTCCCCCCTCCTCCTCTTCTACTATTCCTGTTTTTTCTCCTCATCTTCTACTAGTCATATTCTCCGCCCGCTCTTTTTCTCTCTCTTTCAATCCTTATATAGGTGATAAACCTTCACGTTAAGTTCACAGACCACAATTTTCTTCAATTTTTTGATCATATTCTTCTAACCGACTAATAATTGAATTAACACAAGAATTAGGGACCCTTAATTGAATTATAATTGAATTAACACAAGATTTTTTGTTCCCCTTAACTACCCAAGAATCATCCAAAAGCTTTACTTATACCAAAATCGGTAACTTACGATGTCAAGTTGTCAAGAGTTTCTAACAATTTATGCACTGAGTAACTAGTACTAAAACTATTTTAACGCACTATAGAAAACTCAAAATCGTAAGCCCTAAAATTATCTAGAAACTAGAATTCCGAAATTTTTCGAACATATATTGTTTATTGTCTAGTTCTTTCTGAGCATGTATAGTTTAATATGTTAAATTGACACATTTGCCTTAACACTTTTATGATCATCCGTAAAATTTTACACAAACTAGACTTCCAAAGATTTGAATACATATATGGCTCACTATCTTGTTCCTTTTGAGGACAATTTAATACGTAAAGTTGACCCATTTTTGCACTAACAATTCTATTTACTTCCAAATTAAATTGTTGATTACACAAGCTTGTGATTTCTTTGCTTATTTTCGCTAGATTTCACTCATTTTAGCTCCTAATCACATTTTGGGACAATTCATCACAAAATTGCACTCAACACATTAAAATGACCAATTATTTTTTTTAAAAACTATTAATTAACAAAATAGGATTGAGGTATGAAAAGTGAACCTAAAAGGCTTCAGTTTCAATTTATGTTATTAGTTTTAGTTATCTCAAGCTTTAAAAAATGAAAACGAAAAAACAATTGAAAAATAAATTATTTGAGCTGTTAACCATATATTAGTGGTTATGAATATCATTAATATCCATTTTGTTAAATAACCAATGAATCATTTTGACATTATTGTTTTCAATTTGTATAGTAAAAATGTTTATTTGAAATCCTCAATTTTCAAATACTTACAAATAAAATTGTTCGCTAACTTACGAATTTTAAATGAAGAAATTTCAAATTTATAAACAAATAATTAGGTTTCCAAATAAGGGATTTGAGATCCATTCATTTGAAATCCAAATCCAAATTATTGTTCCCAAACGAGCCCTCATATGTTTATATCGCGAACTTTTATTTATAAACGAAGTGGATTAATTATGGATGTAGAGGCATGGGCAGAGCCGAGGGGGTCTAGTAGGGTCCTGCGCCTATTCACCAATATATAATATATAAAGATATAAACTAGTTAATAATATTTTGAATTAGTCAATATATTTTTTAATTATGTAAAGATATCAAAGAAAATTAAATATTAAATAATATCAATTTTAAAAACTGAGAACGATAACTATGAGCTACTGCAGAGGTATGGCAAAGGGCCTGAAGATGAGCTAGCCCTTGAAGCAAATGGAGACTACACGAGAGAAATAGGGTACTTGAAATTTGCAAATTATACCGTGAATGTGACAAGTGACAGCGGCTCATCATTCGACAACCTGTTGAACAACATTTGGTATCAACCAGAGGAAATTTTTCCCATCGATGGAACTCCAGAAGAAAGACAACATGCCTTCTGGGTTTATGTTGATCCGGTCTACTATCAAATCTCCCAAAAGTTAGAGGTAAATTAGTTAATTTGGCAAAAGCACCAAGCTAGTGATAGTGTTGAGCGACAAAATAATGTAATTAAAACATGACATGGATCTAAATTAAGGGATAATTGTTTATATCTTAGAAGCATATATGCATGCATGTATTATTACCTGAATTAAAATTTTGTAAGTGAATGAATTAATATTTTCTTACTGACTACTATCACGTGATAGGAACAGCCTCACAAACAAACAAAATATATTCTTGATTTGCTCTTTTTTGCATATACTTCATTGATGCAGGGTCTGAAACTGGAAGGATGCCTAAACTCAACAACATGTTTGTCACATACCCCAAAAGTGGCAAGAGTTGAAAGAGGAACAAGTGGCAGCATTTACCTAGACAATGGTGCGTATAGTGGGTTCTTATACAACAAATTCAACATAAGCCCAGTGGACATGGAAACTACTGCTGTTGCCTTGATATGCCTTCAGCAAAGGGTGCCTTTCATTGCCATCAGAGCTCTCTCTGATTTGGCCGGCGGTGGCTCAGCCGACTCCAATGAGGCTGACACCTTCATCACTCTCGCTTCCAAAAATTCAGTCACGGTTGTTTTGGAATTTATCAACCTCTTAAGTATATCATCATCATCAGCTCATGCCTCAGGCCAGTAATTAATTTAAAACAGGAAAAAATAAATCATGGTTTGTCCATGTATAATATTCTGAAGTTTGTTAATTAATAATGCCGTGAATCTTTGTTTCCCTATTGGAATATCTAAATAAATAGAACAAAGCTCTCAACCTGGATTTAATCCCGCTGCCGGCAGACTTGTCTATTTTTAGTATATACATGTGTGTAATAATATTTCTAAAATTTGATAAGATGAACCTTTTTCGAGTACGTACCTAGCTAGCGCGCTATATATTGAATCTAATATATTTGGTATCTCGTTAGGGTTTCCTCGCCTCCATGTACTACAAGAAATTCTCCTTTAGACAACGGAGAAAATCCGTTGTCTATTCCCTATAAATACCGTTGCAATTATCCCTGATGTCTAAAGGGGGTCTATAGACAACGGAGAAAATCCGTTGTCTAAAGTCACTTTAGACAACGGTATCACCAAAGTACCGTTGTCTAAAGGGTACTTTAGACAACGGTATTTATGTATACTGTTGTCTAAACACTCCCTTTAGACAACGTTATTTATGTATACCGTTGTCTAAGGTACCTTTTAGACAACGGTATTTATGAATATCGTTGTCTAAACGGACTTTGAACAACGGTTTATACATAAATACCGTTGTCTAAAGTCACTTTAGACAACGGTATTTTGTTGATACCGTTGTATAAAGTAACTTTACACAACGATTTATTTAAACCTACTGTTATCTAAAGAGTGTTGTACACAATGATTTATTCAAAAATATCGTTTTCTAAAAGGTGCTTTACACAATAGTTAATAAAAAAACACCACGTTGTCTAAAGTTCTTTTACACAACAAAAATCATATTAAAATCCTATATCATAACATAAAATTAATTCTTATTAAAATTCTTCGCCAATCCAAATATAAAAGAACTTCATATAAATACATAAATGATTAATCAAGTTCACAATGGAGATCTGAGGAGTACTCATAGTACATTCTGCATCCTAACTCGATCAAAGTCAATCGAAATCACAAATGTGTATGTTCTAAATAAAATAGCAAGTGTTGCGACAATTTTAAAATTTAGCTACCAAGAAACAAACACACCATATGAGGATCAATGCTAACATAATTGTACTTTCACCACTGCTACACCCACTTTGATATTAGATGATCTGTCAATTCCTCTCGCACCTCATCAAGGTCATTAAAGGTGTAATGAACCTTCGACTTACTCGCAGACTTCGAATACTATGTAAGAAATATAAACAGATATTAGATTTGGTAATTAAAGATTTGAAGTTTTCATGTTATGAAACACCAATTGCAAAGAATAACATTAAAATAATATTGTCAGCATTTATTCGTTTCAATGCTCTGGCAATGTCTTTCACTCTTTGTTCCTTATTGGTTATTTTGCTTTCTCTTGTTGATTCTACATTTTAAACTGCAATCTAGAAGATGGAATTCAAAATACTCATTAAGATGGAATGCAAAATTTTACGCATGCAATATAACATAAACATATAAGAGAATGAAGCAACAAATCTAACCTCAAACAATTGTACTGGAATATGGTTATGGGTGAAATAGTGGAAAGAAAGGAAAGAAATCTAACCTAAAAAAATTGTACTGAACATGGTTATGGATGAAATTCTGGTCCAGTATTGCTAATTAAAAAAACAGAAGAAACAAATATTGTATTGTTTCAACAATTACTGTTACTGAAAATAATGACAAGCAAAATCTCCAAAATAATGTCCATTGGCAGAAAACCTAAGCATTTACTCAGAAGATTGTATAATATCCATCAATTCCAAATTTTTTTATATTTTTTAAAACAGATATGTATCATCACTTATATCATCACTCATCACAGTGCAAAATAGTTGCCAGACTACAAGTAGAGCAACCTGAAATAAGTATCTGAAATAAAAAAGGCAAATAACATGTTACAGAAACAAGTGCCATGAAATAGGAATGAGAATGAAAGTCAAGATAGCAAGAAGTATTATTATACCTGCTTGGCATGCTGCATGCCCTTTGCCTTCAAATCTTCCATTGTGCTTGGTGGGAAAATGTAAAAAGTGAGGACATCCTACGAACCTTATGTTCACTGTCCCCAGTAAAAGAAGCACCATAACAATACCGAAGCTTTACTCGGTTCTAGTTGAAAAAATCTGCAATCCCATATAGAATGAGATCAGGGTCAATACAGAATAATAGACAAAACCAGATGAAAGTGTAGTGCATGTAAACTTTGCATTAAGTTCGAGGAAAAAAACAGGATTTTCTTGAGCCTTGTTTCTTAGTATTCCAGTAAATGGAATAACTTTTTCCATGAATATTGATGATCTCCGCCTGGTTGTTTTACAGTAAACACAATCTCTAAGGCTATTACACCATCCGCCTCTGTGGCACATGAAGTTTAGTCAAGTCAAGTCAAGCACTTCAAAATAAGTAAATTGTCAAAATATCTGAGGACTTGAGAGGCTTGTTTGCAATTAATCAACCAAAAGGTAACTCAATAAAATACCAAACATGATTTTCATTCTACAATCAACAACCTGCCTTTATTTTCCGAAACCATCTTTAACATTTTGTTATTATATGCAAGAAAGTAATGTACTAATTTAGCTCCCAATCATAAACCTCCAATTGAATGAGCCAACTATTTGCTCCTAAACCGTATCCACGATCCAAATGATACCCTAGTAAGGTTCCATCCAAGCAGACTGCAAAAGCCAAAATCAGGCTAAATTTTTTCAAAAGGAAAATGGAAAGTATGTAAATTAGGCCAAAATAAAAATGTGACAGGTCTAAAAATATAGAAATTTGATGAATAATACATAAGGTAGTACTTACAAATGAAATAATGAACAAATAATGAAAAATAAAATTTAAAAACACCATAAGACATGCCATTGCAAAAGAAAAATAGATTAACAAATCTAACAACAATTACATCAGCTTCAAGAGAAACATAACATAACCAAGACAAACAGATTACTCTATAGACGAAAAGAGTTATAACCCGGTGTAATAATCTCTAGGCAAGTAGATGTCTCTGATGGAACCAAGTTTTCCAAATCGCCCTTCGTATAATTTAATCTAAAAATGGTGTAACTTTCTAACATCAATATAACATTTTAACAAATATTTAAATCTTGGGACCATGAACAGAAATCAAAGGATCCACTATTTTTTTTCTTCAGAAAACATCTTGAAGCTTACTTGATAGAATCTGTGATGACATCAAACAGTCCAATCTGGCACCAACAACACCAATAGGTTATGTCCCAATAACAACTGTATCAAAGATGAGAATGAATTACAAAATAACAACTTGACATTCCATCAATAAACTCTTTAATATTTATCACATAAAAGAATCATTTAATATTCATATGGATAAACAATTTCCGTCATAGGTTATGATTCATTTTTAGAGATAAGACTTCTAATCCATGCTTAGACTCAATTTTTTCCGCAGGTAGCGGAAAGCATAGTTACTACAGATGAAAATTTTCTTAAGAAATTATAAAGGGTTGATCTCGGCGCCTATGCAAATATAAGAAAGAGACACCAAGTACTACTTTCAATTTTATTTTTAGAAACACCGAAATGATCCCTACTTGAAGAAAGGTAATGACAAAAGCATAGAAAAACAACATGGTAGGGACTGCACTCGCTCTATCTCATGTATTTTCTACAAATTGAAACTAAAGAGAATGTCTATTTCTTCCATGGCATATTCCGAACCACTAAGAACAAAAAGACTTAAGCAGAAATCCAATAACGGAGATTCCAAACGCATTATTACCCAAAATCAACAATGTGATAAGCTCAGATTGAATCACATGCATAAGGTATTAATGTACCCAAATAAGCATGAAAAAACCCTATCAGTATCTCACCTGCTAGCGGCGATGGATGCAGATGTACCCAAATAAGCATAAAAAAAAACCCCTCTCAGTATCTCACAAATGAAATGAAAAGTAAAAAGTTCAATGCCTTGTACTTCATCGCTAAATAATGCATAGAGCTTCCCGCATATTATAATACAGAATGCATGTAATTATTCTAATGTCAGTTGACTTAGGCTTACAAATCTTAATAGTTTTGATTTTCTAAAGAGAATTTCTATGCAACACAAAAGAAGTAAAACGTGTGCATACGAAAGAAAGAAAGAAAGAAAGAAAGAGTAGTCCATTTAGAAAACTAAACATACGATCATATCCAGCTAAGATGCATGGGTTGCTAGAATCTTCAGAAACCTTTAAAATCTCTGCTTGAGCTGCTAGTAACCCATAATGCAAGTAACTATATGAAAACATGAAAAGAATTAACTTAGGTATAAATCTATAAGAGCTAAGTCATGTGAAATATGAGAACGAAGTAGCTGAAAAAAAAACAAACACAAAATAAAAGGAAAGAGGAAAACCTGTGAACATAAAGGTTATAGTTGGTTCCTTTAAGATTCATTTGCCTTACATATAAATCCTTCCCATTAGATAACCTTTGTGCCTTTGCAGCATCAACAACTGAGATGGCATAAGCCATTTGAACAGACCCACCACCAAGATCGACTACATGAACAGTGTCAGAATACTTCTTCCCCACATTTCCTAGTAGATAATTTATTGTCACCTGAAGAAGGTAAAAGAAAGCGGGGTAAGAGAAGATGTACAACCATGAATACCCTTTTTTTCGTGCTTCTGGATGGGGTAAGCAGCACGTAAGATGGTCATCCTTCCGTCGTTCTCCCTAATATTTTGTGCTCAATTTTTCTTTTCTATAGTCACACCTTACTTATGTATGCTTCCCAGATTACACTTTCAGAACATGGTTCTGAAAATTGCTGGATAAACACCATTGTTCAATGAAAATCTTTCTGGTTGTCCAACCCATCATTGCTTATTTTAGAATAACTAAATGTAATAGAACATAGCCTCAATTCAGACTCCTGAACCATAATCATCTAACTTCTATGAAAATGATATTTTAGGGATACTCCAAGAATGAGTCATGAAGGTAGTCGAAATTAACGAAAGGTATACAGGAGAAGTAAACATGTAGAATAACATACCCACTAGAAGGAACCCTCCCGAGTTCCATCAATAATAGTGACTGAATCACGGATGAAGCTGAGGCTGCTTCTTTCATTGAGTAGATCCCTAACCTTCGAATGACCAAACAAACAACAAACAAGCAGTTGAATTGAGTTTGTAAAGAAATTGAGGAGATAAATTATCAAAAAATTCATTCAAGGTAAAACCTAATGTAACTCAGACAAAAGAGAAACATGTAACAAATACACATACAGCTTGGAGAATGCGGTCGGAAGCGTCTCCCTCCAAAGCCCTTAAGCTAGTCATCGCCCCAACTCACACGGGAGTGAATGAACGTAGGTTTTTGAGAACGACGCTTTTGGCCTTATCGAGAAGACTAGTGAGGAACTGGACAACACAACGAGGGTCCTTGAAATACGCACTCAGAGATAGAGAAGCTTGAGAACGAGAAGGCGATTAAGATTTGAGAAAGTGACATCCACTTCGAGAGGGAGAGAATGGATAGGAAGAATTAGGGTCGAGTAAGTCATCGCCGACTGAGAGATACAGAGGCTTGAGAACTAGAAGGCGATTGAGATTTGAGAAGGATACGACCACTGAGAGATGGAGAGAGTAGATATGATAGGGTTAAGAAAAAAGATTACTGAGAAATTGAATGCGCAAAGGATCGAACTCATGATGTTTGGTCGTGCATTTTATTTCGTGTACAGTAACTCGCGTGTTTTGGTAGCTATAGTTTAGACAACAGTTGGCTTGTTTTGCTACTACTTTATACAACAGTTGGCATATTTTACTGATGCTAAAAGTTATTTATCACAACAGTAAAAGTTTACTGATGTTAAATTGAGAGTATAGACAACAGTAAATATGCCTACTGATGTTATTTTATACATTAGACAACAGTAATAATATTACTGATGTCTAAACTAGTATATACAACGGTTTTATAAATTGTGTTGTCTATGCGGTGTTGTGTAAAGCTAAATTTCTTGTAGTATGTCCTTTAATCCTTGGTGGCCAATTTATTTCCCCTTCATGTTCCTTTTAGATATGTTTACATCCTGATTGTTTGATAAGCTAGTTTGAATGAATGTAATCCAAAATGAAGGTGACTGGCAGTCAGAGTCGGTCCAAACGTTTTAGAGGCCTAGGGCAAAAATAAAAAAATGAGCCATTAATTCGCATACTTAATTATTGAAAATTTAAATTTTATAAATTGATTATATTATATTTTTATTAAGAAGTATCGTTAAAATTTTTGTTATGAGAACTCAAAATTAGGACAAAACCCCAAATAAAGGAAAAAGAGTACATTATATCCAAAAAATTACATTTAATTTTTTTTAAACAAATCTTATAAATTTTTTGTAAAATCAGTAAGCAATTTGTAATTATATACAAAATTTTATATTCAAAACAAGAATATAATTAAATATTGTTAAACTAAGAACTTTTGTAACAATCACCTTATCAATTTAGGTGAGTTTCTTGAAGTTTTTCTGGAATACGAAAAATACGTAATTAAAGTTTCAAAAGGCACAAAAAAAAAAAACTAAAGAGGCATGGTTTCTAATTTCTAACAAAAAGTAAGAACTGACATGCCATTTGTAATGTTAGATTCATGATTTAGACCCATAACATTGATCATTTGATTATATGAGGGGGCCTTCATGTCGTAAAAAACTACAACATCCATAAGGGAAAGTTGTCAAATGGAAGTGTTCAATTAGGGAAACTGTAATAAGAATTCTATTAAATTAAATTACTTATTTTTGAAGTTTGTAACTTAGAAATATCTCGGATAGGGCTTTCAGAAGGGGAGGCGAAAATGTCTAGATGTCTTCGACTGGAAAAGCAAATTGTTGAGAAATTGAGGTTAGGGTTTGAGAGTTTGAATGAGATTGCAAAAACTTAAAAATTTAGAACAATTGAAAATTTGAGATTGAATGAGATTGATATTTAACCTTGGAACATTGAATTAGAATATTAAAACACTGTGTTTTCTTCTTGGAATTTTGAAGGAGACTTTCCTTCCGTTTCTTGTTCACTCGTACCCCCCATCTAAATTATCATACAACTTACTATTTTTTTTTAATATAAGAAAAAAAAAACTTAATTTTGGGCCCTTCAATATTTTTGGACCAGGGGCCTAGGCCCCTCCCGCCCTCTCTATTGGCCGGCCCTACTGGCAGTGAGAGTTCTTGTGAAGCGTTGGCTACGTACGGCGATGGCTCGGAGATTTTATTTTTATTTTTGCTTATTTGTTCAAACCTGAAAAAAAATAAGAAAAAGAAGAAGTGATATTGTGCAGATCAAAACGAGAGTTTTAATTTCATGTAATTATGACGAAGTTGATTTCATATTCATTATATTAATCTTGTAAATGCGTATAGATATACCGATGATAAATACAATGGCTAGCAGTCTCTTTCTTGATATCAATGCGTAGAGAACAACGTACATAAAAACAATAATGACGCTAGAGATGATATCATAATGGTTGTGGTGTCTCCAGGAATAACTCTCAATTTTTAAATGGACTAAACTTGTCTGTTAAGTGTAAAAAAATCGACCGTACAAGTAAATTGTATTAATAAAGAATAATGATATTTGAATCCTCTAAATTGACCACTAAATTTAGTGATCATGTTGATGTGTCAATCAATGAATGATATTATTTTAATAAATGAAATTATTCTATATTTATATTAGATCATTTATTGATTGCCACATCAACATGGTCACTAAATGTGGTCAATTTAGGGGGTCCAAATAGCATTATAAAAGATACACCAATTCAATTTGACGTAATAAGTCTTATCCCTTAAATACAAAATATACATAAATAAAATGAAAAATAAATTATAACAAAACCCCTAATTAAACATGCAATACAAATAATTATTTTCTAATTTTAAATTGTACCATTTGAGCCTTAATATCATCAAAGTCATCCATTATCTCTCCATACTGATAATATAAATAAAGTCTCTTTCAATATGAGGGTCATAAAATCAGTAAGAAATTCATTGCCTATTTTATTTTGAAGTAAAAAATTATGATTTGTGAAGCTTAGAAAAAAAAGGTGCAGAAAAGAAGGAAGAAAGGCTGAAATAGTGTTACCCCCTCTCTCTTTTTTGCTTTCTATGTGTCTTCATCATGAATGAAAATATCCGCAATATCCATAAAAATTTCATCAATATGTCCGTATTTTGGGGTTTCGACATAAAAATAAGAAGAATAATTATCCGTGATATTTCCATAAATATATAAGTATTTAAGGGCCATGACATAAAAATAGAGGGACTAAAGATTTCCTCTCAATTTTCATGATATATGTATTAATCTTATATAAATATTATTGGGTGCTTAAATTTTTTTTTTAAATTTCATTCAAAATTTTTAAGTTTTAGAGCAAACTTCCAACTTTCTTTTGTTAAGCGTGAACAATATTGATATTGATATTGAAATCAATATTTCCATAAAAGTAAGTGTTAATATTTTTCTGACAAAATGATATTTTCATCCTTGATTTTATTCAGGCGTGTGCGTGTTTGAGTATTTTAAATTGTCTGATTTTTAACTTAAAGTGTAATAAGTTAATTAAATTGAGTTGAACTAGTTAAATTGGGATGAGCTAAACTTATAATCCTAAAGAACAGAGGATATATAGGTGGGAAGGGCTATAGCCCTCCCAGCCCATAATGAGCATCCGTCCTTGAGTGTCTCTATACGCATTATCATTGTTTGATCATAGGGTCATGATCCATAGATCGAGCTAGGTATGTACGTAGTGACAGAGCCACTTGAAGCCCAAAGGAGGCTAAGGATATTTTTTTTTTTGTTACGTGTATATGTATATGCAATTATACTATTATCGCTATAATTTTTGTCTTATATTTTCTATTTTTCCACAAACACACAAAATATAATTTAATTATTACTTACTAAATATCGAAATTTCAGTGCATAAATAATTATTTTGCAGACTTTAGAAGCTTAAATTGAAGTTAACACAATTAATATTGGAAAATGAATAAATACATACTCATGAAATTCTCTATATATATGTTGGGTTTTAATTATAATATTGAACTCATAGCTCTTTCTTTTTCCTCTCCTCCCACAACTCTCACTCTCTTTCTCTCTCACTCACTAATTCACCGGCAGTCATCTTCTCATCACCATTTTGACAACCAATAAAATCTCTTTCTCTCAATTACCAATATACTAATTTTGAAGGTTTGAGAACTTTTGAATTTTTTATTTTTGATTGGAAACTAATTATGTTTTGTGTTATAGGAAATTTGAGGTTATTTTGAAGGAATAATTATTGTTGAATCAAAAATCGAACCCGCCGCAAAAAGTCCTCACAATTCCTACAAATAACAAACTATTAGCTATCGTTGCCTCGATCGATTACTCGAGGGCATGTTCGACTAAGAACACTCCGAAGCCTAAGTCAGCTTTGAGAGAGGAAAAAGATATACTTCGAAGTGAAGAATTGACGTACCTTGGAAATGAAATGTGCTCCGCTATTTATAGGAAAATCTTGGGAGTCTCGAAGCATTCTGATTGGTCGGTTAAATTTGTAATAAATAAATAATATATTTATTAATAAAATATATTATTTAATAATTATAATAATGACTCATTATGATAATAATGATAATTATTGTGATTTAATATTAATATTAATTGTCCGTTATTAAGAATAATGACAATTAACTCTCAGGGAGAATATTAATATTACGAAGACTTTTAACTCGATTAAATAACGTATTTAGCTGGTAAATATATTATTTAATGTGTAGGCGTTTTTAAGTCATTAGCATTATTACCAAGGGTAGTTTGGTCATTTCGAGAATTATGGGCCACGTGGCAGCTCCACAATTTTTGGGTGATTTTGGATTCCACAAATGCCCCCACATCGCTTCGGAATTCAAGGAATCCGAAGGGATGTACATTCTTGGAATTATTTTGCTTTCGCTCTTTCTCCGTGTTGAGGAAAAGTGTTAAGCTTATAAATAGAATTGGTAGACTATATTCATACCAGACATATATGTATACATATGCATACACATATATACATATATATAATATATATATTTGTATTGAAGTGAAAATGTTGCCATTTTGTTTTGAACTAAATCGTTATGGAAAATTTTGTAGTCAACTTCAAATTAAATGAAAAATGTTCCATTTAAGCGGTTTTAATTTTAATTAAATGAGCCAAAATCATGGAAAATCGTTAGCCAAAATTTCATTTTATTTTGTAGTTAACCCAATTAAATGCAGTTTTCCCAAATTAAATAGTTTTAATTTCAAAAATGAAATTCAGCTCTAATTGAGCCGTTGTGGTTTTCTTATTTTTTTAAATAGTTGCAAGGGAGAAGGGTTCACACCTTATCCTCTCGTTCATCTGGTGTAGAGAAAAAGGAAGTTTGCTTGGAGGAAAAAACAAAAAAGCATATTCGCCAATTCTTTAAGGAATTTTGAGGTAAGGTTGGCAATTCTTCCTTGTGTTATTATACTTGTTTTTCGTTGGTAATCGAGGCATGACAAGGCATGCAGTAAGATAAAGAGTTGGCTGGTTGTGAGGCGACCAACGGTGAGGCAGCGTCTGGCGCATGCGCCACGCGGCGAGTTGGGGTTGGTGGAGCTGGTGCGACCACAGAGCCTGTCAGGAGAGGTTGAGCAGGTGTCATCACGTGTCGGCCCACAAGTGGGCGCGCAGAGGAGCCAGACCCTTGTCCTTCAGTGAGGCATGCAGAATGTGCCACGCTGCTAGAGCCGATTGGAGGAGTAGACGCATCTGCAGGAGCTGTCAGGTGGGCTCAGTTACGGTGCCACATGTTAGCTGTCGAGTGGCCCATCAGGCAGGCGGGGCCCGCTTCAGTTGGCGGCCCTGTTAGTGCCAACCGGGACGTGCCACGTGGAGGACGTCAGTTGGCAGAGCAGATGGGCGTGCAGTTTGTGCCGCGTGGCGTTCTCTGATTGGGGACGTAGGAGTGGGCCCGCGGCTGTCATTGAGGCATGATGGAGTGGGCCGCGTGGTGGGCTCTAGTTCGGCTGTCACGATGGGTTGGTGACCGAGGGGGCGTCCGATCGGATCCTTGTGGGAGCTCTGCTGCTGCTACTTGGCGTTGCCTGATTCGCTTTGCTTTTTTTATTATATTTTTTTATTGCAGCTGTGGGCGGGTCCCATTATAGATATATACATATATGTATTCATTTAGTCAACTTTAACTATTAAAATATATATACTTAATCCATTTTGTTCCTTTGCAGCTCCACTTTTTTGCTCACTCCGGGGGTTCTGGACATCTGTTGGCGACAATCTAAAAGGTGATTTCTACCATTTTTCCAAGGCTTTCGCTTTAAGATGCGTCAAGATGCTCTTCTGGATCGGTCCGGTAAACTCGCATTATGGGAGTGTGGTGGTTCTCATAGCCAAAGTCTATTCCGGGGGAAAGACATGGAGTTTGAGAAACTTGAGGACTTCATGGAGTGGAAAGGTCGTAACTAGATTGCCTTTCCGGATGACATCTTCTTGGAGCTTGGCGACAGATGTTCTTCCATGAAGGCTCTTAAGCATGGAAGAGGAAAAAATCCTGCTGGCGGTCGATGGACGAAATTCCACCCTCTGATCATTGGATGGGGTTTTAAGTTCCCATTCTTGAAGTTCTTCTCCAAGATTATTGGCCGGATAGGATGCAGCCCTGCTCAACTGGACGTCAATGCCTATCGACACATCATGTGTTTTAAGAAGCTGACCAAATTCTTCGGCTTGGGACTCGCTGAAGATGAATTCTGGCATTGCTACTCTGTGTTGCACAATGGGATTACCGGTGGTCGACTTTCACGAGTCGTTCCCCAGGTGGAGCTATTTTTTAGGACGGAGTTTGATGACAACATGTACAAATTCAACTGCATCAAAGTTGGAGGCGCATGGGACAAACATGCCTCCTCGGACCTGAGGTTCGCCTCGCACTTCCACATGTTCGATGAGCTGTACAGCGGGTTTGAAGGGCATCCTGATCTCAAAAAGATTGACATGGCCTTGAAAGTTCCTCCAGAGTTTCGTGACATGAGCTGGTTGCTCTCTCCACTCAGAGACATGGATGGTGGGAGGCCTTCTGATAGCCTAATCAAGGAGTGGCTGAGTTCTCCACTGCGTTTGAAAAAACTTGTTACCTAGAAGAAAAACAACAAGTAGGAGCCCATTTCCTTTTTGGAGAGAAAACATTATCATCAGGATCCTTCCAAGCCTATCCGCTCTAGTCCTGCAGAGTCATCGAGTAAGCGCAAAGCCTCAGACAGTCCCTGTGAGGATTCAACCAAAAATCCTAAGAAGCTGAAGGTAATTCACACTTCCTCTGAAGTGATTGAAGCGTTGAGAGACGAATGCCCAGATCGATTAGTAGAGGAGACGCAGTCGTCATCCAAGACCCTTGATGTGATAGTTGCCCCCATCCTAGCAATGGAAACTTTAAAAACTGTGCCACAAGGAACTTATGATAAGGTAGTTCGAGACCTTAGGATTTCGAAAGCTAGGGCTCGCAAGTTGGTTGACATACTTCGCGGAAATGCTAGTTTGGAAGTTGAAAACAAACAGATAAAGAGCGAGTGCATACGCCTTCGAGAAGCCCAATGTCACTTTAGACGGAACAACGGAGCCTTGGTCGGAAGAATCCATACATTAGAGGGAAAAGTGGGCGAGCTGGAGACAAGCCGAGCAGAGAGGATACTGATAGAGAATGAGCGAGACGTTGCCCTAAATGAGGTCACTTTGCTCCGTAGACATTTGCAGGATTCAGATGAGAAAATCAAATAGTTAAAGGTGGAAGTCCAAAATCTGAAGACTTAAAGGTTTTCGAGACACGACCATTCGCTGTCACCACATGCCCCCATAACTTTGTGTCAAAAAAAGCATGAGGCGCAAAAGTTGGACATGGCAAGTTGCAGTGGGATCACCACCAAAGAGAGGGAACCAGAGCTGGAGAAAGAGTATGAGCTTGCATCGGAACTTGAACCAGATCTAGAGCCTGAGCCTGAGCCCAAGACCAGAAATGAAGGTGCCCTTGAGACTACCAAATCATTGTTTAACGACGCTTCCCTACTTTCAGAAGAAGAGTGGGAAGAGTTCAAAAAAACAATGGGTTTTGAAGACATGCATCCATAGTTTCTTTACGTCATTTTCCTTATGTTTGTAATTTTCTGTCCAATAGTGAATAACCGGTATGAGCAATCGACATGTGATTTGCCAAACACTCACCAAATGAATAAATAAGAAAATCATTTATGCGGAATTGTTGGAATGCAAGTGTTAACTTTTTTTTTATCCACTTTACAATGTGTTGGAACAAATACATTCATATGCCCCCACTATAGCCATGGGTGTGCAATGGCGGGTTCTAAACAACTTGAAGCGTTAGATGATTAAGCATTTGGTATGTTGCCTTAAGGGAAGGGCTTTTGCTCTTTTTAACTGAAGGCTTGAAATGCTTTACTGGAAAGCTTGAGCACTTCGAGTTATGAGGCTTTGGAAATGCTTCCAAAAGGAAGACTTGGAGTGCTTCCTGGTGGAAGGCTTTAAGTGCTTCCTTCAGAAAGCTTTGCTTGCCTCCCGGAGGAAAGCTATGAGTTCTTCTTGAAGAAAGGCGTTGGGTACTTTTCGGAGGAAGGCTTTAAATGCTTCCTGAAGGAAGGCTTTGGAGGCTTCCCGGAGCAAGGCTTTGAGTGCTTCCCAGAAAAAGGCTTTGTATGCTTCTCGAAGGAAAGCTTGGAGTGCTTCCTGGAAGGAGGCTTTGCAAACATCACCGAATGTACAATAACACATAGGTGAACTAGGAGTGACTTAATAACTTTATTGATAAGTTAAAATACAACCAACTTGAAAATAAAGTCAATATTTAGCACAAGACAAAGACTAGCTTAGCTTTGAGCTCTACTTTGTACTATACATAATATTTTCGGAGGTGATGAGCGTTCATGGAACCACTTACTAACTTTCCGTCCATTGTTTCTAAGGTGTAGCTTTCCTTTCCGCCTACTTGGTAGATTCAGAAAGGTCCTTCCCATGGAGACTTGAATTTTTGAGACCCTTGACGATTGGGCAATGCAAACTTCTTCTTGAGAATGAGGTCACCTGGGAGAAAGTGTCGAATTCGTGCCTTCTTGTTGTAGGAACTTCTTACTTGCTGCTGGTAGCTGGAGATGCGCTTCACCACTTGTTCCCTTAACTCCTCAATAAGATCAAGCGAAGTCCTCGAAGCTATGGAGTTTACTACTGGATCATCAAGCTCGGTAAAGGTAGCTGGAACAACAACATGTGGAGGGATGACAACGTGGGTGCCATACACAAGAGTGAATGGAGACTCACTTGTCGCACGACGCAGAGTGGTGCTGTAAGCCCAGAGCGTGCCATCCTACTCTTCCTCCCACATGCCTTTCTTATCATCGAGTCCCTTCTTGATACAGTCGAGGATTGTCTTGTTTGAAGCTTCAGCCTGGCCATTGCCCTGGGGTAATAAGCAGTTGATGTGAAATGCTTTATCTTCCAAGACTCAAAGAACTCGTTGATCATGGCGCCAGTAAACTGAGTTTCATTGTCTGTTAGAATGACCTTGGGAAGTCCAAATCGGCAGATAATCTGGCTCCAGATGAATTTTTGAACATTAGCTTGGGTTATGTTGGCTAAGGCCTTTGCTTCCACCTATTTGGTAAAGTAGTCGGTGGCAATAATCAGATATTTCTTGATTGGGATTGGTTTGCTTGGAAGAGGCCCAACGATGTCAATTCCCCATTGCATAAATGGCCAAGGGCTCGTCTGTGCATGCAACTCTTCTGGTGGTGCCAATTGGTTAGGCTTGTACCTTTGTCATTTGTCGCATTTCTGGGCATATTGCAGAGCCTCCTGACGTAGAGTTGGCTAGTAAAATCCTGCACTAAGCATCTTTTGAGCAAGCGACCTTCCTCCAGAATGATTCCCACAATGTCCTTCATGAATCTCAGCCAAGAATTTCAATGTTTAAGGATGCTTCAAGCATAGCAAGTTTGGTCTCGTGAAGCTCTTATGAAAAATTTGGCCTTTGTCAACATAGTACTGCGTAGCTTTCATCTGGACTTTGCTGGCTTCTAACCGTTCATTAGGCAATGTGCCATGCTCTAGGTAGTTGATAAAAGGATCTTGCCAACTTGGAGATGAATCAATTTGTCTTACTTCAATCTCCTTCACATCAATGCTTCGTTAGTCAAGATACTCAATCGGGATTGAGCGCTTGAAACGATAGTCAAGTGATGACGCTAGATTGGCCAAATTATCTACTTGTGCATTTTCAGATCGTGGAAGTTGATGAAAAGTGAAAACCGAGAAAAAAAAAGCATTTTCTGGACCTTGTTGTTATATATGAGCATCCTTACATCACGCGCAGCATATTCACTGATTGATTGATTAGTGATCAACTGTGAATCCAAATGAATAATGAGTTTTTTAACACCCAACTCCTTGGTAAGGGCGAGCCCACAAATCAAAGCTTCATACTTCGCTTCATTATTATAGGCTTTGAATCCAAACTGTACTGCTTTCTCCATTATTGAGCCATCAGGAGTGATGAGGATAATCCCCACTCCTGCTCCCCTCTGGTTCAAGGAACCATCAACAAAGAGCTTCCATAGGAGATTGTAAGTTGAGGGTTGTAGAGAAGATGAATTGCCACCTTGATCTTGCGATATGGAGGTGCTGGCGGCCCTGGGAACTTTGTCTAGTTCTTTGCCATTGATGCTATTGTGAACTCCACAACAAAATCTGCTAAGACTTGGCCTTTGACAGCTATCCTAGGACGATAGAGCAAATCATACTGAATCAACTCTATCGCCCATTTCATTACTCGTGTTGATGCATCGGGTGCATGAAGCAACGAGCGAAGTGGATATTTTGTCATGAAAATTACCCAATGCGCTTGAAATTATGGTCACAACTTCTTTGTGGTAACCCGTAATGACAGAATCAACTTTTCAAACTTCGGGTATCACGTCTCAACATCGAGGAAGGCTTTATATGTGTAGAATACAGGCAGCTGAATTCCATTCTCCTCCCTGACAAGCACGGTGCTTACGACGACATCAGAGACTCCCAGATAAAGGAATAGGTCCTCGTTATCTTTTGGTTTTGATAGTAGTGGTGGAGACGTCAAGTAGGTCTTGAGATCTTGAAACGCTTTCTCGCAACTTTCATCCCATTTATCTCTGGATGCCTTCTTTACTGCTTGGAAGAAAGGTCGGCACCGATCAGTTGAATTGGACAAGAATCTGTTCAATACCGCTGCTCGACCAGTGAGACTTTGAATCTCTTTCAGACTTGAAGGGGACTTCATCTCGAGAATTTCCTTGGATTGCTTTGGATTTGCCTCGATCCCACGCTGGGTCACAAGGGAATCTAAGAACTTCCCTACTGATAACCCGAAAGTACACTTCAGAGGGTTGAGCCTTATTTTGTACTTCTTCAGTAAGTTGAAAGTCTCTAGCAGGTTAGCGATATGGTCCCTTCGCTTCTCACCTTTGACCATGATGTCGTCCACATAGACCTCCATGTTTTTTCCAATGAGATCTTTGAACATCCGATTGACAAATCTCTGGTACGTTGCACCCGTATTCTTGAGGCCAAACAGCATGACCTTGTAGCAGTACACACCTCGTTCGAAGATGAAGGTGGTTTTGTATTTATCTTTTTCATGCATGAAAATTTGATTATAGCCCGAGTATGCATCTAGGAAGTTGAGAAGCTCATTACCTGCAATGGAGTCCACTAAGAGATCGATTCTAGGCAAGGGATAGTTATCTTTCGGGCATGCAAGATTGAGATCGGTGTAATCAACACAAACTCTCCAGCGTCCTGCTTCATTTTTCTTAACAAGTACGACGTTTGCCAACCATTCAGAGTGCAGAACTTCTTAAATGGATCCAGTAATGAGTAACTTGTCAATCTCCTCTTGAATGATAGCAATTTTCTTGGGGGAGAAATTGCGTCTTTTCTACTTGACTGGCTTGTGGTTTGGATTGACGTGCAGCTTGTGGCAAGGGATGGTAGGGTCAATCCCCGGCATGTCAAATGGTGACCAAGAAAAAACTTCTTTTTCCTCATGCAGGAAAGCAGTGAGTTCTTCTTTTTCCTTATCACTCAATCGGGCACCAATGAGAGCATGTCGCTCGGGATACTGTGGGTCAAGCTAAATGAGGGTGACTTCGTCCTTCGATTGCCATCCTTCTGGAGTTGGCGGTCCCTCATAAACGTCTGGATCTTGACCCCTGATTAGTTTTTATTTATGAGACGAAGAAGAAAGTTTGCCCCTAGTGGATAATCCAGCCTAGGGAACAAACTCAGTCTCCTTGATCTCTTTTAGCCCTTCAGTGAGGCACCATCGAGCCATCGCCTGATCACCCTTGATCTCCCCGATTCCTCTTCCTGAGATTGGGAAATGAATCTTCTAATAAAGACTCGACGTGTTAGCGGGGATTTTGTGAAGCCATGGTCTTTCCAGAATCCCATTGTATGGTGAGTACTCGTCCATGATGTAGAAAGTTTGGGACGTGACAACAGGATCAGAGTGTACGTCCAATTGGAGTGTGCCTACGGTCATGCTGGTTGACCCATTGAAACCGCGAAGCAGGACGACTCTTTTTTGTTGCGAGGCTTTCCAACCCCATTTTACGCGCAACATCTAGGCTTAGAATATTTGCTGCACTTCCTTCATCTACATGAATCCGATCAACTTGATCATCAGAAATCTGGATTGACACGACTAAAGCATCATCGTGCAGCCAATCAAGCCCTACCTTGTCCTTCAAAGAGAAACCAACGACAAGGTCGTTGGCCACCCCAAGGGTGAAGACATGGGAGACCTGAGAGATATCCAATGCATCTCGAATATTTCTTTTCTTCTACTTGGAGGTGGTTCCTAGCAACTCCGATTCTGCTATGATGGTATTGATGCGAATCATCTTTGCTGCAGGTTCTTTCGGTCCTTTGTCAAAAAGTCGATCAGCGGCCTTCCCTTTGACGTACTCGGTGCAATGTCCCTCTTTGATGAGATTTCAGAGATATCTCTCGAAGGATATGCATTTCCCGATGTTATGCCCATAGCAATCGTGGTAGGCACACCATTTCGTCTTATCGGCCTTTTCTTGATCTCCTTTGACCGGCTCTGGCTTCTTGAACCACGGGTTGTCCTTAATCTCATTGTGGATCTAATGGATTGGCAAAGATAACTGCAAATTTGGCTTTCCCATAGCCAGAGTTTGGGAGGGTTGACCCACCTTGCACTTGTTGGACTTTCCAAACGCAAACTTTCCATAGGACTCATCTTTATTGGAGGTCTTCTTACTCACCCTAACATGATCCTGTGTATGGGTAGCATTCTTCTCGTCCTCCTAGCATGCATTCCGCTCTGCCAGGGAGAGCATCTTGGTGAGACTTCGTGCATTTCTCTTCACAATGTCTCCATATAGCTAGCTGTCCTGGGGAAACCCTTGTTTAAACGCCATTGCAGCTACAAGGTCACTATGGCCGACAATTCGAGACTTCACCTCGAAATATCTCTAAATGTACTGTTGCAGAGTCTTTTTTTCTCTCTTTTGAACAGAGAAAAATGGTCATCCTTTACCTTGACCGTCCGAAGTTGTGCGTACTCCTTCACAAATGCTAGAGTCAACTCTTCAAAATACGCAATCGACCTTCAGGGGAGATGATTGAACAACGTCATGGCTTGGCCTTGAAGAGAGGCTTGAAAAACTTTGCACATGAGTGCATCATTGTGTCTGTGGGGGACCAGGACTCCCCGATAGTAATTTATGTGTTTTACCGAGTCGGAAGCTCATTTGAACGGAGTGAAGTTTGGCGTTGCGAACCTTTGAGGGAATGGCTCCTCCTCAATATCCCTCACGAAGGGTGTGGATAGCTGAATTTGACGACGCATATCATCTTTTAGATCGCCATCACATTGAACTCGAAGGTGCCAGTCCAACATCCTTTGAACATCATTAGCTCACAGCGCACCTCGCTGAGGTGGTGAGTCATTACGTGCTCATTATCGAGAACCTCCTTAAGCCTCTCCCCTTGACCTCTAGGGTCACGTAGGGGAGTAGGCTTCATCCTCCCTCTTACTGCCATGGGCAGATCGTCTTGGGGCTTTATGTGGAGTCTGTTTCCCCCTGCTCCTATGTGAACGCTCCTCCCATGAAGTTTCCCCAATCCTACTTCCAAGCCTCTCATGTACCGATGGTCTTAGGCGTTGTGGGCTCTTTTCTTTGCGGGTGTGACTTTCCTCACCGGAGTCACTTAGTGAGGTGTCCCGTGACATTGTTCGGTGATAATGCCCAAACTACGCATTAAATTAAACACATAATTCGGGTGTTATGCAATTTAAACCCTTTTTGTGTAGTTGTAGTATTGGTAAATAGGGATCGTTCTTAATCGGGGAAATTAGGGAACATTAATAATATGTTAGTTAAAAAGAATAATGAATAATCAAAGAATAATGAATTAAAGAATTAAAGAATTAAAGAATTAAATAATTAAATAATTAAATAATAAAGAATTTAAGAATAAATGAATTTAAGAATAAATGAATTTAAGAATAAAAGAATTAATGAATTAATGAAATAAAGAATAAAAGAATAAAAGAATAAAAGACTAAAAGAATAAAGAATTAAATGGGGGGTTTGAAAGATTGTAATCATATAATAAAGAAAATAAGTAAAAATAATTAAGAACTTAATTCTATTTCTACTTTAACTTTTGTGCAAGTAAACTTTCTTCAAATACATATTTTTACTGACACTCTAACATCATGCTCGTATTGAACCAATCACGAAATCCTATCTTAATCATCTCAAATACATGCATACATTTTTCAATATTATAAATGCACCGAACAGCGGTCATAAATACTTAGCGTTAAATTGAAGGTTAAGCGCTAAAACATATAAAGTAAATGAAATTCAAAAAGTAAAACACATGAAGATTGTATTCACATTTACAAATGTTAGAAATAACATACACACACATATTTTGAAATATAAGTAAACCGAAACAATAACAAAAATTTAAGTAAGGGAAATAAAGTTACACTTTCGGAACCCAAGAACAGCTTGTGATTCCGAAAGTGGATGGAAACAATGGAATGTTATTCATAAGGAACACCTAACAGCGGCTGAAACCTTATGAAGATGGAGGATAAAACATAAGAATTCAGACTTAAAATTCTAGAATTATTTCGGAAATACTCGGTCTAGGTATTTCTTAAGGAAAGCATAAAAATGTGTTTAAAAGATCTCAAAGAAAAATCACAAGAACAAAGTAAAGAAGAAATGAAATTAAGAAATAACATAAATTAAGAACAAGAATTAAAAGAAAGCTAATTAATAAGAAAATCTATAAGAAGTTAAAATGGTCCCCAAAAATAAAGAACAAAAAGAAAGAAGATGAACTAAAAGAACAGAAAAACTAGAGAGAAAATTTTAGAACCTAAACTACGTAAAACCACAATAAAATCGTTAGCCTCGATATACGTGCAATAAGGAAAACATCTCGAAATACGTGTAACATACGTAAAATCAATAGTCACAATCATCATAATAGAAATCACGTATATAAAACATATAACACAGTTAGGCATGCATAGAATTTATAAAACCAAAGTCCACTCACAGACTGTCCAACGATGTGCCTCGATACGCGTGCCATAGGCCTTCCCGGGCCATACCACTATCACCGGGACTTCCAAACCTGTCCAAATCACATTAGAGGGTCACTAACCTCTTCCTTAACCTCCTATTAAAGTCCCGTAATTTTTCCGAATTTTTAATTATTCTTAAACTCGATTCAAACTCTTCAGACATCCCGAACAATATCGAAACGGTGTTCGATTTCCTCGAAACCAGTGCCAAAATGTTCGTTACGTTGAATAGATTAAAAGTCATGTTGGAAGTTTCCCCAAAATACCCTCCACGCGCCCCCACGCTCCGCCGCAAGCGGCTGCGCGTGAAGCCCACGCGAGGTGAACAGTGTCATCGTCTTCCTCTGGTGAACTGAGTTCACTGGTTCGAACCGGTTCAGCCGAACTGCTGAATCGACCCGACCAGTTCTCAGTCAATCCTAAACCATTTTTAGTTCTAATTGTCCCTACATCTTCATCTTAATATTTCCAGTTGATCCATGATTTCAAAACTATAAAAACAGACTCATAACTTACCTCCTTGATCTCGAAACTCACGGCCAAAACTCCTCTGTCGACTGCTCCTAGCTCTGACCACCAATTCCTTCGCAAACGATCCCTATAGACTCGTTTCATCCTTAAGATCAACATCCTGATCACCAGATCGATTGAAATACGTTAAAACCCATCCTGCCATTTTTGTACCCGAAAACAGGCCCACGAGTTTGGGGGCTTACCTCGTCGCCGTGGGTCATCACCGTGGCCACCTCCACGCCTAATTTGACCTCAGGAACTTCCTTCATCCTTCTAAAACGATCACAACCAACCTACATCGACTTTCCAAATTTTGAATTTTAGCTCCTCTGTTTTTGTTTCACCACCGTCGTCCCCGCCGTGCCCAGCTCACCGTCGTGTCGTCCACGAACTCTTAGTCTCTCACAGTCCTCCACACGGCCTCATGGATACAGATATGGTGGTGATGTGTGTTTGTTTCACAATGGTGAGCCGTGTGTGTGTGTGTTCACAGGTGGGGAAAATATTACAGAATGAGAGAGAGAGAGAGATGATGGACCAGATGAGAGGGGATGGAGGGTGCAGATTTAATCTTGGAAATGAGATGGATGGTTGGGATTGCATGAGGGGAATTAAATATAAGCTAAATATCCAATAGGGACAAGATCCATGAATTAGGGAAAGTAAGTGTGGGGATGAGTGACCCTTGTCACTCATCCAAGGGTCCAGATTAATTCCAGCTTTTCGGTCAGATTATAATATTATATTATTATTTTAATTCAAACCTCGGTTCATTCGGTTAATCGATTTTACTTCCGTGACCGTAATCTTTTTCTTCGTACGTCCGTTTTCGTCGTGCCACCTGTCTATGGATTCGTATCGACTCAATCCACAGAACGGTCGTTGGCCCTCGTCCATTGGACCTCTCGGATCAAAAGTCAACATTTGGCCCCTTTTAACCAAATTACCAAAATACCCCTCGACTTCCGAACGTCATAACTTTTTCCTCGAACGTCGGAATCGAACGTGCCACCTGTCTATGAACTCGTGACGTCCTGAACTATGTCATGGTCATCGGTCAAAGTCCGTTTGACTGCCCGATCAAAAAGTCAACATTTTGCCCAGTCTAGGGGCAAAACGGTCATTTTGCACATTTCGTTCGATCTCACTCAACTAATCCCAGATTACTCATTCTAAACCATAATTAATTAATATCTAATCCCGATACTCGGGACGGGTCATTACAATCTTCCCTCCTTAAATAATTTCGTCCTCGAAATTCCAACTATGCTTATTCCACATCCACCTCGTGGAAAACAAATTTGGCATCACCACAACCAACACCAAACTTGTCTATACTCAGATGTCCCTCACGAACTCACCTCGTACCGACTACACTCGACCACCTCGAGTGAAATTGATCACACGATTCGCGTTAAAACTGCTTGTCAATTTCACCATTAAGCTGACTCCTTCAGCTTGACGGCTCCTTTCAATCACTAATACATCCTATCATCTGCTCCCTTTGGGAGTCACCAAATCTCACTTGTCAGTCCACGCTGACACTACCAGTCAAGCTGTCACCACTAAGCTTTACCACCCTAGTAAAGCTCCAATCATCAACCAATCAGTGACATCACCTCGTACTACAACTTCTTCAATGTAGCGTAAGATCAACAACAGAATCTCACCTCGCAGGGCAAGCTCAATCCTGCGACAAATATCAATCTCAGTGTCCACAACTGTCAACTTCCTCAGCGATCCAAAATGGTGGTAAAGTCACGGCGTGATAACATCACGCAAAGCAACTTGTGGTTACACTAACCACCAACTCCCTCAATCAGGTGGTGTAACTGAAACACATTAAACACCAGCCCAGCAGTGATCACACATCTCAACACTAGGGTTTCACTTGCCATTCATGGCTAAGAGCACCTACTCAAACCATCACTGAACCCAACAAGATCACTCTGGCCTAATGTGCAATATCCAATATCCTGTCCACGATCACAATCAATCCAATGGTATCGGAACTAAGCCGATTACCAACACATTCATCCACACACCACTGGTGTACCTTTACTAGGCACCACTCAGTCTATCCAGTATTGATCCTCGTACAACGTACAAAGTACGTACCTCCAAAATGTACCAATCCAAGCACACTCACCAAGGCATATCCATTAATGCCAAAAGAGCATCTAATCTCACTCACATCTACCGAGACGCACTAACTCCGAATCTATCAGATACTTTCTCAAACGATTTTCGTACCACAATCGATTGACTTCTAAAAGAAGTCAATCCCATGATTCATATATCCAAGACTGACCAATTAGACCCTGTTGGATATCCACTCATTCACAAGTCAAATTCTCGAGTCAATTCGTAAACATTCCAACTCGCTCGAGTACCGTCTCATATCGGATTAACTTCGAAAAGAAGTTCAATCCAACCATTCTTATATCCAACTATTTAAGACAGGGCAATAAGCTTTTCACTTAACCTGATCAACAAGATTACAACTCAAATCCATCACCACGTCACCTAACCGGTAACATCACGATCCTAGATCGTCACCATGCCCTATGTCCACAACATCACAATCCAAATCCACCTAGGATCCACACATGCTCACATAGCTAGCAATCCACCTGAAATCTGATCGTAGGGTCTTACACCCTCTTTGGATCCTTCGTCAAATTTCCCTTGGTGGAAAGATGACCTCGATTTTCACCACCCAAATCCAAAATTAAACACAACTCCTTGTGTCTAATGACCCAAAACCAATCATGGGTCCATCCACCAATACACGCTCAATGTACTGGTGACAATAATCATCATCTGCCAGGGGCAGAAAATAAGAAGTCACCCCCAATGACTTCAGGATACCTATCACCAATGCGGAAACGAGCACTCCTCTCGTCTCCTCAGTCACAACTCTCCTCGAATCTGAAGTTCTAACCATGTTGGAAACAGACATGCTCCCAATGAGATGTCAAGTCCAACCACTTGACTTCCCATATCCTCAACTCACTTGGATAACAACGTGTCCGCAATCAATCCATTACTCAGACCTCAAGTCCATTCATAACCGTTTACGTACATCCGAAAGGATGTCATTCGTTACTATCTCGTTCTCATATCCCAACCTTTATAGGTTCAACACTCGGTTTTCCAAGTTGTTCACAATTGCAAATCCCCACATCTATACCACCAATGGTTTTCCTCGGCTTTTCCAATTTCAATAATTACCTTGTACTTTCTGGGGATATTAGAAACATACAATCACACAAATCTCGGAGTTGCAAACAATTCCCAAAATCCACTAATTCTCATGACGTAGGGGACTTCATCCCAAGATTCCTCATGTCTCAATCATACCTCTTTATCCACTCATCACTTGTCATCTCATCATTGTTGGGACTTATCCCAACACATCACAATCTCCGCTGGATCCCATCCAGTCAATCACTCAACCACTACTGAATCTCAAATACCGAACATATGTCCATCATGACGGAGTCACATCCCAACTCGTGGCTCATCGTCATCACAATCACCAACACCAGCACCAGCACCAGCGCTAGTACCAACACCAGCACTAGCGCTAGTACCAACACCAACGTACTATCATCAACACTAGTATCAGCACACATGCATCCATACTAGCATCAACACAAAAGTACCAACATCAGCACCAGCACACAAACATCCACACTAACACATAGTGTGCAAATCTGACAACCCTAGATCTTCGCTCATACCGAGCGACGATCCCGTACCTCTACTCGTACCCCAAAACTATGGGTACCACCATTTTGACCATCCACATCAGGATAATGAACGTTCCCTGAACGTCCCCTGATTCTTAACTACTACAACCACACCAAATACCCTCGATAGCCAGTCCTCTCCACATGACTATCGACCAACAACCATCGTTACCGAGATCCGTATCCACACATCACACTATTATTCGGTCCAACTCGGGATTTCATACCTTATCCCATAACCGTACCCGTGGATCGAATCTCATAGTTCTGACTAGACTCACTAGAGTCATCCACATGGTCATCCACGACCTCAGCCGCTCTTCGCAGCACAAGTTCTCATCCACTAGTCACAACTAAGGTTCACCTTTTCAATCCATCATATACTAGGGTTCCACAATCACACCCTACGGTTCAGAGGAACCTAACTGCTCTCTGCAATATAATCCATAACCGGACCGACCCCGCAGTCTTGAAATCTTATAGACATTAAATCTAATCCTACTATCAACTCAACATGGGTTCCACTACTAAGGTCTTCGGCTAACTCCGATATACCAACATCTCTTACTCAACTGAGGTTCACATTTCCAAATCACTCCTCAAATGGGTTTCCTCGAACCCAGCTGCGCAAGGATCGATGGAGGAGGCATGCGATGTCCCAGTCTCTGCTGCAGTCGCATCCGTGATCAACCTGAAGGGCATTAAAACAACCAAAAGTTGTGAGTGGACGAAAATCATTAAGTTCATAAAAGACATTTCACAAGACATTTATGCCCTTCATTAAAACGTATGCATGCATCGAAAACCAGTAATCAAAACATTTACTCAAACAAGCCATTAGGGCCTTAGCCCAAAAACCGTAACCCAAAACCAAGTGTGGGAACTTAGCCCAAAACTGTAGAATACCAAATCCATAAATACAAACCAAGTGGGCCACCTCCTAAATCCATAAACATAAATCCAACCGAAAAACCATTTCATAGATCCAATAGTTCATATTTACCACATTACCATCTCTGGCATCCTAGATGCCTAGCGTCCCAGATGTTTGACGTCTCAGACGTCATATCTCACGGTATACTAAGCAACGCATGCTGCCTGGGGTCTCTCCGGGTCAATATCTCTGACATCTCAGATATCTGACGTCCCAGACTTCTAATCATAGCAATCCTGCTCCTAAGTCACTATACGATCCGATAGCTCCGTACAATGACCCTTCGCAGGTAATGCATCGTGACTTCCCGAGTGTCCCAAACACCTGGAGGAGACCATCACATATCTAAGTATCAAGATGGTATATGGAAAACAGTTTTATCAAATCATTTCACAACATTTCAATGGGCCCTGCCTGAAATCACCATAAAATATCACAATTCCATTTAGGGTCCCCGACCCGAAATCACATTTATAAAACATAGGGTCCCAGACCCAAAATCCCATTTATGAAACATAGGTCCTAGACCCGAAATCACATTTATGACCCAACTGGGCCTCATGCCCGATTTTGTAAACCACTAGGCCCACGACCCGAATTCGCAAATCAACTGGGCCCTTGGTCCGATTTCGTAAATCAACTGGGCCCCTGGCCCGATAGTATGACTCAAATGGGTCTCAGCTCGATTCCGTAAACAACTGGGCCCCTGGCCCGATTTCATAAAGAACCTGGGCCCCCGGCCCGATTACGTAACTCAAATGGACTCCAAGTCCGAGGTTTCCAAAACAATTGGGCCTCAAGCCCGAGTTCATCTTTCTAATTTCAAAACCATTTCATCACATTATTCATGAAACCGCAAGCACGTAAAACCACAAGCAAACCGTTAGCCTCAATATACGTGCAATACGGAAAACATCTCGAAATACGTGTAACATACGTAAAATCAATAGTCACAATCATCATCATAGAAATCACGTATATAAAACATATAACACAGTTAGGCATGCATAGAATTTATAAAACCAAAGTCCACTCACAAACCGTCCAACGATGCACCTTGATACGCGTGCCATAGGCCTTCCCGGGCCATACCACTATCACCGAGACTTCCAAACCTGTCCAAATCACATTAGAGGGTCACTAACCTCCTATTAAAGTCCCGTAATTTTTCTGAATTTTTAACTATTTTTAAACTCTATTCAAAACCTTCAGACATCCCGAACAATATCGAAACGGTGTTTGATTTCCTCGAAACCAGTACCAAAATGTTCGTTACGTCGAATAGATTAAAAGTCATGTGGGAAGTTTCCCCAAAATACCCTTCACGGGCCCCCACGCACCGCCACAAGTGGCTGCGCGTGAAGCCCACGTGTGGGGAACAGTGTCATCGTCTTCCTCTGGTGAACCAGGTTCACTAGTTCGAACCGGTTCAGCCGAACCGCTGAACCGACCCGGTCGTTTCTCAGTCAATCCTCAACCATTTTTAGTTCTAATTGTCCCTACATCTTTATCTTACTATTTCCAGTTGATCCATGATTTCAAAACTATAAAAACAGAATCCTAACTTACCTCCTTGATCGAGAAACTCATGGCCAAAACTCCTCTGTCGACTGCTCCTAGAGCTGACCACCAATTCCTTCGAAAACGATCCCCATAGACTCGTTTCATCGTCAAGATCAACATCCTGATCACCAGATCGATTGAAATACGTTAAAACCCATCCTGCCATTTTTGTACCCGAAAACAGGCCCACGAGTTTGGGGGCTTACCTCGCCGCCGTGGGTCACCACCGTGGCCACCTCGACGCCTAATTTGACCTCATGAACTTCCTTCATCCTTCTAAAACGATCACAACCAGCCTGCATCAACTTTCCAAATTTTGAATTTTAGCTCCTCTGTTTTTGTTTCGCCGCCGTCGTCCCCGTCGTACCAAGCTCACCGTCGTGTCGTCCATGAACTCTCAGTCTCTCACAGTCCTCCACACGACCTCATGGATACAGATATGATGGTGATGTGTGTTTGTTTCACAATGGTGAGCCGTGTGTGTGTGTGTTCACGGGTGGGGAAAATATAACAGAGTGAGAGAGAGAGAGAGATGATGGACCAGATGAGATGGGATGGAGGGTGCAGATTCAATCTTGGAAATGAGATGGACGGCTGGGATTGCATGAGGGGAATTAAATATAAGGTAAATAGCCTATAGGGACAAGATCCATGAATTAGGGAAAGTAAGTGTGGGGATGAGTGACACTTATCACTCATCCAAGGGTCCATATTAATTCCAGCTTTTCGGTCAGATTATAATATTATATTATTATTTTAATTCAAACCTCGGTTCATTCGGTTAATTGATTTTACTTCTGTGACCGTAACCTTTTTTGTCGTACGTCTGTTTTCGGCGTGTCGCCTATCTATCGATTCGTATCGACTCGATCCACGTAACGGTCCTTGGCCCTCATCCATTGGACCTCTAGGGTCAAAAGTCAACATTTGGCCCCTTTTAACCAAATTACCAAAATACCCCTCGACTTCCGAACGTCATAACTTCTTCCTCGAACGTCGAAATCAAACGTGCCACCTGTCTATGAACTCGTGAGGTCCTGAACTACGTCACGGTCATTGGTCAAAGTTCGTTTGACCGCCCAATCAAAAAGTCAACATTTTGCCCATTCTAGGGGCAAAACGATCATTTTGCACATTTCGTTCGATCTCACTCAACTAATCCCAGATTAGTCATTCTAAACCGTAATTAATTAATATCTAATCCTGATACTCGGGACGGGTCATTACAGCCACAATCACCACCATAGAAATCACGTATGTAAAACATATAAAATAGTTATATATGCATCACAGTTGAGAAAACGAAGTCCACTCACAGACCGTCCTACGCTGCCGCCTCGATACGCATGCCATAAGCCTCCTCGGGCTAATCACCGTCCCTGGGACTCCCAAATTTGTCCAAATCATACTAGAGGGTTACTAACTACCTCATTAACCTCTCATTGAAGTCCCGTAATTTTTCTAAATTTTAACTATTTTTAAACTCGATCCTAAACCTTCGGATGTCTCGAACTATATAGAAACGATGTCTGATCGACACGAAACCAGTCCAAAAATGTTCTTTACATCGAATAGATGATTTCACGTGTTGACAGTTTCCCCAAAAACCCCTTCACCCGCCCCCACGCATGGCCTAAAGCCCCTGCGTATGAAACCCACGCGCGGGGCACTGTTCATCATCCCTTACCTCGGTAAACCTGGTTCACTGGTTCAATCTAGTTCAATCGAACCGTCAAACTGACCCGGCAGGTTCTCCCAATTCCGACCACCATTTTCTTCCCTATTTCTTCCTATGCACTCATCCCGTCTTTCCCTAGAGGTCTACAGTTTCAAAACCAAGAAATCACGACGATACACATTTGTTCATGGATGAAACACAATCGGCCACCTGTAACTTCGTCGTTTCCTCGATCTAGGCCACCACAGACCTCGCAACCAGTCCCAATCGACTCATAAGACCTCTAGAAACAAGTTCCAATAATTAGCATCGATCGACAAGCATCAAAACCCAACGTCCAAAATCCGACCCAAAACGTACCGTTTTGTGATCTCCGGCCATCGTCCACGACGGCTCGAACCGGGCCACCATTCGACTCATCTCGATCTCCTCTTAAATTTCCATTCAGGGTTCATAAGCAAAAGATGATGTTTGATGGCTGTGTGTGTAGTTGTGTCATGTTTGTTAGAGAGAAATGAAGGAGATGACCCGCGGAGAAGAAGAGAGAGAAATGAGTGTTTTTAATCAATTAATGAATTAATCTCAAGACACCAATCAGATCCAAGATCCACAACTTAAGGGCAAGCCACCAATGGGATAACTGACACTTGTCACTTATCCAAGGGCCCACACAAATATCTGCCCAATTGGATTAAAATAATATTTAATACGAATCCCGAGACGTGAATTCTCGATTTCGCTCCCGTGACTATAACTTCCCCGTTCGTGTCCGATTTTGATGTACCGGCTGTCTACAGACTCATGACGTCTCGATCTACGTCACGGTCATCGGTCCTCGTACGTTTGACTCCCTGAGTCAAAAGCCAACATTTTATCCTATCCAAGGGCAAAACGGTCATTTTGCGTCGTCCATCCGATTTCTCTCGATTAATCCTCGATTAGCCATTATAAACCATAATTAATTAATATTTAATCCTGATATCCGGAATGGGTTATTACAGGTTGAGCACTGTTTTTGTAACCTGACATTTGTGCTCACATTTTGTAATGTATTATCCTTGGTCTGACAATGTAGAACCCGAATTTGTTTATGTTTAATTTTATTTAAATTTAAAACCCATTAGGGGTATTTTTGGAACTCTCTAGGGTTATTTTCAGATAGGAGCAAGGCGCATCCCTGGGTGGTCCCAGAGGGATCGGGATGGGTCATATCAGCTTGGTGTCAGAGCTCTAGGATAGCCGTCTGTACTTTGTACGTTGACGATTTAAATGTCATAACTAACCTATGCCTCTTAACAGTTGATCATGCCTCTGAGTCGCGGCCCTTGTGTACAGATTGAGGAAGAGATAGCAAGAGAAATAGAGAGTGCGAGTATCAAGCGAACCTAACGTTTGGGAGCTACGACTTTCAGTGGGGGAGCAAACCCCGAGGAGGCTCATCAGTGGATCACTCGATGAGAGCGGATCTTTGCTGTGATGCACTGTCCTCTTGAGAAGCGAGTACTGTTGGCTACTTTCCTGCTTGATGGCGGTGCTTACCAGCGGTAGTACGCACTGGAGATGACGGGCTGGCGTGTCAGCACTATAACCTAGGAGGTTTTCAGGGAACGGTTCTTAGACCAGTACTATCGACGATCATTCTGGGATGCTCGTGTGACTGAGTTTCTGCAGCTCCAGCAAGGGAGCAAGACTGTGGCGGAGTATGAGCAGAGTTTCCTGATGTTGTCTCGATTTGCTTCTGCTTTTGTGAGGACCAAAACGAATAAGTGTCGTCGCTATAAGCTGGGACTCAAGGGGGATATATGTGTCATAGTTACGGAAGAGACTTACACCACCCTGAGAGGTTTGACTGATGCAGCAGTGTGAGTGGAGGCTAGTTTACTCGCACGACAACAACAGACTTATAGTGAGGGACGACGCCGGGATCGTCCGTATCTTAGACCTTTGATCCATAGGGGCTCGAAGGGAGGACATTATGGAGGAGCATCATCATTTCCAGGTCGAGAATATTTTGGCTGATATGGGAGTCCTCAGAGATCATGACAGAGATCTAGTTATATGCCACAACAGATTACAACGAGTGGTACTTCAGTGGGCTCTACAGGGCCGAGAGGGCTGTTTTTCTTCGCTTGTGGGGAGTCTGGACATTTTTCTAGGGAGTGCCCGTTGTTATTGGCTGGTGGCAGTGGGACTGGTTAGAGCTCAGTATGTCCCGGACCGAACGTAGCTACTACTTCGGATGCCACAAGTGGTAGAGGCCATGGTGGAGTTAGAGGACGAGGACATGGTCGGCAGACGGGACCACATACCAGAGTTTTTGCAGTTACCCAACAGTAGGCCAGGGCGACTCCAGGTATTGTGACAAGTACACTAACTATTTATGATATTGTTGTTCGTGTTTTGATGGACCACGGAGCTACGCATTCCTTCATTTCGCGGAGTTGTTCTGGTATGTTGGATCGTGAGGTGTCGGCACTAGAGAGTGAGATGGGTGTCGGTACACCGATATGGGTTATCTACATAGTGAATCAAGTGATGAAGGATTGTCCGGTGAAAGTAGGAGATGTGGAATTGACTGTTGATTTGATTATCATGGACTTGCATGACTTTGATGTCATACTTGGTATGGACTGGCTGTGGAAGCACTATTTTATAGTTGACTGTTGTAGTAACCGAGTGACCTTGCGGAGTCTAGGTTTACCTGAAGGTGACTTACTTACTAGGGAGAGCGAGGAGTCTTGACAAGACCTGTCCCAATCCCCCTGGATTATCGTGGGATGTGCCTGCTCCCGTCTGACACCGCGTGTCAGACTAGGGATAAACTCGTCACCTGCTCGGGGTCCATCAAAGTACGCTAAGATCAGCAGTGGCATGTGATGTCTCGATCTCTGCTATAGCCCGCATCCGCATTCAACTTGTGATGTCTCGGAAGCAAGACGTATTGCTTCCCAAATCAAAACACAGTGAAAAATCCTTCTCAATCGAAAGCATAATCTCAGTAGGGACTCAGCCCAAAGCCAAATCGAAGAAAACCAGAACGAAGCCTCAGCCCAAATCATAGAACACGTGGGAACACATCCCATCCTCAATGTTAGTCACGATTATAATCCTAGCACATGTGCATATAGCTTAGGCTCGCTCACAATCGTGAACACATCATTCCCTGCGACCATCTCTAGATCATCGCGAACATATCGCCGATCGATCTCAGAGGATAACATCAGTACTCCTAAGTCGCGCCTCCCTTGGTCATTGCTTCCCCCGGCTGCTCGATAACTGGCAGTGCATCGTGACCTATCCTGAAGGAACACATCCGCAGTTCGGAGGTGAGCGTCATATCATCTGGGACTCACTCGAATACCATCATTAATAGAGCCTCAAGCACGGAACATCACCAAATGGGTCATAGCACGAACTATCACCAAATGGGTCACAGCCCGAAAACTAGTGTCCAACGACACTCCATATCCTCGGATTTCTCGAATCCTATAAAATCCATAATTGGGTCTCATGCCCGAAATATCTTTCATAAAACTCATAATTGGGTCACCGCCCGACTTATCTCACGTTTGACTATACTCTAAGTCAAACCTAAAATCAACTAGATCATACGCTCAAAAGATATTTCCAAATCTGAAAACCATTTCTTGTTTGCAAAACACTTTTAAAATCACCCTTGACTTCAATTAAGTCAAGGTAGTTCAACTGGGACTCGTGCCAGGATCTCAATTTCACGTATCTCCGTAAAATCCTCCAAAACCGTAAATCAGTTCCTTGGTTTCATGCCTCTCTTTGAAACATTTGGAATCACATAAAATGCAAGCACATAGCATACTTGGCCGAAGCCCAAACATCATATAAAATCGAAATCTCGAACTACTTGCAATAATGCATTTTCCTCCGAAAATGCCAAACAATTCATATTAAAATCACATGCACTCATGGCATCTAAAATCATGTTCATAAACACATATAAAACATTTACACATGCATCATATTCATAAAACAAAGTCCACTCACAGACCGTCCATGTTGCGCCTCAATGCGTGTGTTATAAGCCTCTTCGGGCTAATCTGACCTCTCTGGGTCATCCGAACCTGTCCAACATACTCAAAGGTGACTACCAACCTAGATAAGTCCTAATCAAGAATCCTCAACATCGGAAAGGTTGAGATGCGGCGATGTTGAGCATTGAATTGCTCAGAGTTGTCGATTTGAATGATGTACCACGAGCTGGGATGCTTGTGAACGGTAGGATGGGCACATCGTGAGCTGAGCTTGTGACCAGGCGTGAAATGCTGGTGTCTGGAAGGAAGCTGGGAGATGTGATGACCATAGGCTGGTCATGTTCGGTACGAACGGTCAGGATGTCGTTGGTTTGATCAGAGTATCGCAGTGGAAGTGCGGTGGACCTATGCTTCGTGTTGGATCGGGCTAGGTTGGTATGGTCGGGTTTGACCATCCGTGGGGTTAATTTTTGTGGACTCATCCTGATGTGTTAGAAATGCTGAGGTTGGCATTTGGGTGATGCCGAGGCCAGTACTTGGTGATTTCCTGAGCTTGGTAAGTGACGACCTCGAGGAAAGTGACTCAGGAGGCCGAGGTGAGTGATCGTTGATTGTGATCCTGAGAGTTGGTTACGAGTATGATAGTGGTGCTCGGAGTTAAACATCGGAAAGGTTGAGATGCAATCATCGGAAGGAGTGATGGTTGACATCCTTCTAGATGTGCAGAAAAGGGGATAATCGTCAGACGAGTTGGTCAGTGAGTTGGTTTGGCTACAGACACATGGTTGTGATCCGTAGGAGTTCTGGATTTTCTACATTTAATAGAGAAGGCGACGTTTGGACAGTTAATCCAGAGATGGTATACTTCCAATACGGTTGGAATCCCGGAACTAGGAGATGTTGTGATTTTGATGATGAGACCACTGTTGATTCCGAGTGTTGGATGCTCTAGAGTAGATTCATGTGACACAGTGATGACAATTCAGGAATTGTGACCCCCTTGAGCATGGACACGTGTGGATGTGTTCAGAAGTAGAAAGAGTACTTGGTGACGCTGGGAATGTCCGGTGTGGTGAGTGTTAGGGGATGGTGTTAAGATGGATTGAGGTAGAATGACTTGTGATGACATGGTTGAGGACAATTGTGTGTTCCGTTGAAGGATGACGGAAGGAAGAGGAGAAGGAATGGCTCTAACTGATCGATATAATGTTATTGAAGAGAACTCACAATCTAGACGTGCCTTTAGACGTGTGGTCTTCTTGATCTAATTGATTCAATACGGCGGTCTGATACACAGTAAGCGAGATCCACTTAGGAGTGAGTGGATCGGGATTGGATTATTTCTAGCCCAGGATTGAGTTGTTGTGGATCAGGAAGATCGTATGTGAGACATAGGTTATATATCTTGACCATCTTAGAGTTGTGCAGGATGTATGTAGTCGTCTCACATACGTATGACTTTTGGTTTTGGATCTAGTGATGGGTCTGTCCTATGTACGTAGTTAAGATGTGATTGGATTTCATATTGGTCGGGAGACCCAGGAGATCGGGAGGCTCGCAATAGACTTGAGTTGGTGTTCTTCGGAAGACGTGTTGGGCCTGAAGTGTTGGTCTAGCGTTGGATTGGACCGATAGACTTCAAAAGTGAAGCATGCTTGGCTTGTAGGTAGGTGGTAATCAGTATAGTTACGAGGATGTTTGTGTGCCCTGGAGATACACTATGAGGTTGACGGGTACACTGGTGTTGTTGGATGGACTTTGGGTGTAGTAGAGCTCGGCTGATGCTGATGTGGTTGATTGGTGGACTTACCATAGGATTTGGAAGTACCTGAGGATGTCCTCTACGAGCTATGTTTGAGATATTCTAAAATATCTGTGTTTGCTTCAAAGTTCATAGGGTTGTCATTACGTGTGTTTGGTAGTATGCACAGTGATTCCGGTTGGTTGTGACTGGTTCTTGTACTTGAGAGGTGTTCCGATGCGATTAGACGTGCATCGTGATGTTCTAATAGAGGTGTTGGTAATTGGCTTGGTGCCAAGGTTTGTTGTTGGTTTACTTGCTAATCCGATGTGATTGGCTAGTTGCGTTGTGGACTGGATTCGAGTAATCCTGAGTGATCTGACTGGTTGACAGGAGTCAGTACTGATGTCCGTTGGATGCTCAGAGCCATAAGTGGCTGGTGGAACCCTGATGCTGATGTGTGCTTACAGTTGATAGGTATGCGGTAGAGTCCAGTTGCAGACAGGTGGTGTGGAACGTGGATGGTGTTCCCACAGGTTGGCTATGTTGGTGGTTAGAGGAACCACCGGTGTGATGATTTGTTGCGTAGTTTTTGTGAAAGAATACGTTGTGACCCTGGTAAGGTCGGCATGGAACACTGATGGAAGTAGTACATACTGTGAAACGAGTCTTGATGAACAGAAGTACCGGGGTCAGTAGATGATGTCTTGCAAAGTATTTTGCGAGGAGAGATTTGTACCTATTGACGGCAGACTTGCACGATGTACTGAGGTGTTGGTACTAGGTACGCTCGACTCGAAAAGGAGTTCGAATTGTTGAAATTGGTATTAGTGGTGTTGAGGCGTACCTAGGGTTAGTTGAGCCGTGAGTGTTGGGTAGCGAGACGTTAGAGGTACCTTGGGTACGAGTTGGAAATGTGTTGACCTCGGTGAGAATGATCGTCAGATGGATTGGAAGTCGGATGAGTTGGTTCGCTTGATCTAGTTGGGGTGACAGTTAGGGAACTGTCAGGATAATTTGGATTGGCAGATGATGGACACTAGGTAGGAGACCCAGGTGTGAGATCAGTTGGATTTCCCCTAGTAAGTTAAGACTGTACGAGATTCGAAATTTCGGGGACGAAATTCTTTAAGGGAGGGAGATTGTAACGACTCATTCCAAAAACTGGGATTATATTAGTGATCAATGACAGATTAGTAAATTTAATCGATGATTAGTTGGGTGATTTCGGACGGACGGTGCAAAATGACGGTTTTGACCCTAGAATTGGGTGAACGGTTGACTTTTCATAGAGGCGGTCAAATGGACATTGACTGATGACTGTGACATAGTTTGTAACGTCACGAGTTCATAGACAGGTGGCACGTCCGATTCCGACATCCGAGGAGGAAGTTATGACGTTCGGAAGGTCGAGGGTATTTTGGTAAATTAGTTGAAATAGGGAAAATGGTTGACTTTTTAGACGACAAGTGATTTTCACGATTTTCGAGGACCGTTGGGTAGATCTCGATCTCTTGAATACAATGACAGACGGCATGTGTCAATTGGAGATCGGACGATAGAGTTACGGGTTTACCTATGTGAGGGGCAAAATGGTAATTTGAACATTAAAAGGGCAAAATCGTCTTTTGGAAATGTTGAGATGAGTGAGCAATTGGATGAGGACATCTGTCCTTACTGTAGTGGATATTTGCACCAGGTATTGGGAGATAGGGACACGTGGATGCCTTCTGGTTGGTTCCACTTTGTTCTCCCGTTTGAATGCTTAAAGTAGGCGATGATCGATAAACAGGGGAAACTGGTTGGTTGGCCGTGTTCTGTGTTCATGTGAGTGAGAAGCTCAGAGTTGGTTGTGTGAGAGAAGAGACAAGTGAGTCGTGTGTGTGTTTGAGTTGGAGTGAGTCGAGTGGGTGGTGTGTGAGTGAGGAAAATAGAGACAGGGGAGGAGGAACCGTGAAACTATTATCTTCGATTCCTCATCAATTGAGGCTACCTTGTGATTGGAAGGAAGAGAGTGGTAGCTGAGGACTTAGTGGTGCCACCGTGACAAGCCGTCCTGGACGGTGGCCACGGCTATGTGGAAACAGAGCAGAGGACGAGGAAATTTGTCAGAAGCCAACTCCTCTGGACGTGATTCGTTGATGGTAGTTTGTTCTTCAAAGTGGATCAAGGAGATGAGAAGAAGCTAGTGGTGGCCACGGGTGTGCACGACCACGGTGGAGAGTTGATGTTTAAAAATGGCAGTATGACTTCCAGTGATTAAAAATCAAATTGGATGTTTGGATGAGGTTCTTGGAACTCCAGGGAAGCCTTTGGGACCAGAACCAGGGCTAACGGTGGCCTGAGACGCTGGAACACCGAAAGGGGAAAACCCGGATTTCTTCCTTCGATTTGAGAGGTAAGTTTGAGTCGTTTAATTTATGTTTTGATTAGAGGGATCACGTAGAAATGATGGGACGAAGCTAAGGGAGAAAAAAAAATCGAAAATAGGTTAAAATTAGACAAAAACTGACCACTCCGGTTTAGGCTAGACTGGACCGGTCTGGACCAGGTTTCTTAAGGAAGAAGACAATGAACAGTAAAGTGCGTGAGGGCGCGTGGTATCTCTGATGGGGAAGTGTTCAACATGTGAAATGATGTAATCGATGTAACGAACATTTTGACACTGGTTTCGAGTTGATCGGACATCGTCTCGATATGTTTCGGGATGTCCGAAGGTTTTAGGGCTTGTTTAAAAATAGTTAAAAATTCGGGAAAATTACGGGGATTTAGTAGAAGCTTAATGAAGTGGTTAGTGACCTTATTATGGGATTTGGACAGGTTTGGGAAAGCCGGTGATAACGGATTAGCCGGGAACGGCATAAGTGCGCGCGTATCGAGACAGCAGCGTAAACGGTCTGTGAGTAGACTTTTCTTTCTAACTTATGATGCATGCATAAATGTTTTTATATGTTTTCTATACGTGATTCTATGTTTATGATTCTGAACTTGATGATTTATGGTTTTGCACGTATTTCGAGATGATTACGTATTCGCACGTTTTACGAGTTTCCGATTTATATTGTGATTTGATCGTGGTTTTGATGATTTTGGGATTTGAAATATGATTCGATTTCAATGATTTAAAATGGATTTTGGAAAAGTGATTTCGGGCTTGAAGCCCTGATCATGTGATTTCGGCATGAAGCCCTGATCATGTGATTTCGATAAACGAGATTTCGGTTTCGGAATCGGATTTTGAAAAGATGATTCTTGATTCGATTTTGAAACTTGAAAGGGAAATTCGGGATTTGGGTTCGGGATGATGGTTCCGGATGCTAGCTTACAGAATCATTATTGCGAATTCGGAGATGGATTTTCTATGGTTTTCACTTGGTTTTGGGTTTAAAGACCCGTTGAAAAATGGTTTTGGGTTTAAAGACCCGGAAAATGGCTGGATCTAGTTTTGAGTTTAAAGACTCGGTTGATTGACGGGGGAGGGCCCTGGATTGATATATTTTGAGTTTAAAGACTAGGTTACTGAGATATCCTCCGAGGCCTGTTGATTTTGTTTTGAGTTTAAAGACTCGTTGATATCCCGGGAAGGCCTGATTATGCGCATGTGTTTTGAGTTTAAAGACTCGGGCGCACTTGAGATCCAGCAACTTGATCGATTGATGTTTTTCACTAGTTTTCGGATGTTTTGGACAATGGCCCGGATGATTTGGATTTGATGATTTTTGGGCTGAGTTCCTGTACTTTGATGAGAAGTTATGATTTTGGGCTAAGGCCCTGGATTTGAATTACGGATTTGAGGAAAGAAACAATTCTGGTTTTCATTGATGGTTTTGGATATGAAATGGTCTTGTGAATTGGTTTTCATATGCATGTATTAGTTTTGCATGGAGGGTATAAATGTACTTTTCTATAATATGTTTTCAGAAAATATTATTTATTTTTGTCCACTCACAGTCTTTTCTGTTTTTGATACCCCCCAGGTTGTTGCTGTGCGGGCTGTTGGTAAAGAAAGACGAAGACATCACACACGCGATCCACAATAGATTCTGCGAGGTCTGGGAAGTCTGGTACTTGTGGGCAGTTCGTTTTGGAAATCCCTTGTCCTGCTTACGTGTTACATAGAGGTTGGACGTCGGTTTAGCCTTCGTGTCACGCGTAAGTTAGATGGGAGCATGACTTAGCCCTTAATCCCGGGGGATTGGGGGTGGGTCGTGTCAATAACCGCCTGGAATCTTACCTTTAATCCGATGAACAGTCGCCCTGTTTTCCAGCTTCCCGTCTAGGCCGTTCCTCCGCCCTCAACCTTTATTTTTGATCCTCAGAGGCTCGTACAAACCCCACTAACGTCATCCAATCAGTAGAAATCACCCAAAACGTACCAAACTCAAAAATCCAATTTTAAACTCAAATGGGTTTTCGAGTTTCTTACCTCCGCCATGGCTCCGCCGTGCTCAACTGTTCAGTCTCTCCTTTTAACTCCTTCCTTCACTCTCAGTCACTCAAAACTCAGAGTACAAAGAAACATGGTGGGGTGGTGTTTTGGGCTGCACGGGTTTGGGGGTTTCGGGTTAAGAAACAAAGAAGATAAAGGGTGATGGTATGCGCTTATGTGTGAGAAGGAAGCAATGGATGAGTGACACTTGTCACTCATCTATTAGGCCTGTAACAAATATCTGGGGCCTACACTAAATGATAAAATTCAACATTTCCTTGTAATACATGCCACCGTCAGTAGTTCTCGAAATCTTCCGTGTTCCATATCTTTCCCGTGGAATGTCCGATTTTGACGTGATGCATGTCTACGAACTCGTATCGACTCGATCTACGTAACAGTCTTTGGTCCACTGGACCTCCCGGGTAAAAAGTTAAATTTTTACCCTTGTCCAAGGATAAAATTGTAATTTCACCCCGAACGTCCAATAATCCTCGACTAACCCCCGATTAGCCTCGCTAATCTTCGATTTAATCTTAATTAATCACAAAAGTTTGGGACGGGTTATTACAATCTTAACTAAAAAAATTTCATCCTCGAAATTCAAACTAGCCCGATTCCACAACTAAATAGTGGAAGTTGGATCCTACCTCCAACTCGGGGCACTCTCGTGTAGCCATACATGTTCGACACAACTACACGCTAGCTCGCCAGTCTAACTCGAGACACCGACACTCGTCGATTTTTCCTGTCACTCACTCTGACAGGTCAGCTATACGAAGCTGACATCAAATCGACTTTTCAGCCTGATAACCCTTCTTATTCGATAATCGAAGCTGACATCCGGCTCAACGTCTGATCAGATAAACATCATCTAAATCCTGCTGTCATAATGTCACGAATCTCGCCTTGATGTCCAAGTGTGTTGGTTCCGAAATAGTTGGAACTTCAAAATCGAGAGAGATTGCGATTGAGGTGACAAGAGAAGTGCGGGTTTTCCGCAATGGTAATGGGTATTTCGAAGTCATTTAGGAAGACTTCTCATGTTCTACCACGCCAGATGATAGTTGTGTCACCAGTACATTGGTCGTGTATTGGTTGGTGAACCCAGGATTTGTCTTGGGTCATCAGGAGGAGTTGAGTATTTTGAAGTTAGGTGACTGAGATTTCTCATTTTCTGCATGGTGACAGACTATGTTGGATTACATGGCGTTGTGAGTGCAGCAAATTTAGGTTGCATTCACGTAGGATGAATTTTGATGTCATCGTCTTGGATCATCCTTGATTTTTCCTAGGTGGAATGCCAAGGATCGATACGAGGTAATTGGAGAGAACCCACAGTCTTGACGTGTCTCGTCGTTGACTAATCTGTTTAGATGTGGGAATTGGTTGACGAACGATGTGTCAGTATGCAGATTCGTTGAGGGTATAAGACCCTATGGGTTGGAATCTGGTAGTTAACTGTGTGGATCCTAGGTGGATCAGGATAGTGATGTTGAGGACTTTGGACGCAGTTATGAATCTCGATCATGACGTCTATGGTTGGTTGACGTAGTGATGGATCTGGATCGTAATCTTGATGATCCAGATAGGTGGAAAGTTTATCGCTCTTACTTGGATGTTTAAGTTGAAGATGTTGGGACTGAACTTCTTTTCGAAGTGAATCCCGTATGGTGTATTACTCGGGTGAGTAAGTGTCTGACGAGGTTGGATTTTGTCAGCCTTAGAGTTTTGTTGATGTTGGGATTGGCTTCCGTATGAAGTCAATCGAGGGAATTGTGTAAATCGTTTAAGCAGGTAATCGAAAGGTTCAGATTTGGTGCGTCTCGGTAGATGTGAATGAGATTTCGGGTTTTGAAATCGGATTTCAGGATGACGATTCAGGATTCGATTTTGGAACTTGAAAGTGGATTTCTTAATTTGGGTTTGGAATGGTTATTCCAATTGCTAGCTTATGGAATAATGATTTCGAATTCGGATTTGGAAATGGATAATGGATTGAAGTTTTGATCTGTCAATTACTGGATTGGACAGATGGACTCCAGAATTGGAACGTGATTAGCTATGACCTAGGTGGTTGTAGTCTGATTGATGGATAGATGTACGTACCTTGTACGTTGTTCGAGGTACGATACGGGGCATGCTTGTTGTGCCTAGTGACGGCATATAGATTATACCATGGATGCGTTGGTAAACGTGTTGGTAGTCGGCTTAGTTCCGATACCATTGGGTGAGACTTGTACGTGGACTGGACATTGGATATTGTGCACTGGGTCATGGTATTCCTGAAGGGTCTAGTTACACACAGGTCGAGTGAACTGTTGGTAAGTGTTTAGTTAGGTTGAGTAAATTGGTGGTCGGTGTAACCACAAGTGAGTATCGTGTTAGTTTTTGACTGGCGACTGTCAAGTGGTGACAGTCTGTCGAAGGTGTTAGTGTGGATAGGTTATTGAAATTTGGTGACTCCCTATGAGAGCAGATAGCAGGATAAATTGGTGATTGGCCAAGGAACCTTCGAGTTGTTGTGTCAACAAAATGGTAGATTTGACAAGTGATGACAATTCGGAACGTGTGGTTTCTGTCATTCGACATGGTCGAGTGTAGTCGATATGACGTGAGTACTAGTGGTACGTCTGGTTGCAGACAAGTATTGTATTGGCTATTAGGTGCTAGTGTACACATGTGTAAGGTCAAATTTTTTTTTTCCACGAAGTGGTTGTGGAATTAGTATAGTTGGAATTTCGAGAACGAAACTAATTAAGGAGGGAAGAACGGTTGGAATTAGGTTGGTTGGAATTTCGAAGAAGAAATTAATTGAGGGAAGGTTGTAACGACCCGTCCCGAAATTCAGGATTAGATTAGTGACTAATCATGATTAGTGAGGTTAATCGGTGATTAGTTGGGCGAAATCGGATGAACGATGAAAAATGACCGTTTTGCCCTTGGGCGTGGGCAAAACATTGACTTTTCGTTCAGGCGGTCAAATTGACTTTGTCCAATGACTGTGACGTAGTTCGGGACGTCACGAGTTCATAGACAGGTGGCACGTTCAATTCCGACATTCGAGGAAAAAGTTATGACGTTCGGAAGTTTAAGAGCAATTTGGCAATTTTGGTTAAAAGAGGCAAATAGTTGACTTTTGAACTGGGTTATCCGATGGCTGAGGGCCAAGGACCATTACTTAGATCGGGTCGATACGAATCCGTAGACAGGTGGCACGCTGAAATCGTATTTCGAACGGGAGAGTTATAGGTCACGGAAGGTCGATTTCACTATCCACGTACTTCGAGACGATGATGAGGTGGCTTATTCTGATTGGCCAGATATTTTAAGTAGAACCCATGGATGAGTGACAAGTGTCACTCATCCCATTGGTTAATTTCCCTAAATTGTGGATCTCACTAATTAAATATTATTATAATTAATCTTTCTAACACTTAATCCTAGCCATCCATTCTAATTTAATCTCTCAAATCCTCACCACTCATCTCATCTATCTCATTTCCCTCTCCCATCAGATATTACCATTTCTTCTTTGTTCTTCCTCAAATCCGAAAACACCATTTTCTCCATTCTCTATTTTCAAACACAACAAACACCACCCCTCATCACCATTCATTATCTGTGCTTGTGTGTGACTGTGAGAGAGTGATGAAGGACTGAGGAAGATAGGAACAGTGAGGGTAAACGGCGGCGGTCCACGGCCGTGAAACCCGAAAACCGTGAGGTAAGGATTCAAAAATTCGATTTTTAGTTCTAAGGGTTTTCGATGGTTGCTAAGGATTGGGCTGTGTCCCTAGGACCTAGGGGAGTCGAATGGGACCAGTTTGGTGGATGGTGGTGGCCGGGAAAGCATGAGCACAACTAGTGCAGGCGGCTGGTTTGCCCTTCGTTCATGGAGGTAACATTACAACCCTTTTTCTTTGTTTTTATTAGCTAAATTGATAGGAAATAAGGTTAGGGAACTTTAGAAATGAAAAAGGGATGAAATGGACCGAAAATGGACCAGTTTGGGCCTTGAACCGGTCCAGACCAGTATGGCCTGTCCAGTTGCAGGAAAAACCCGATTTAGTCGAGGTTAGTGGTGATGCTACAGTACCCCGCGTGGGCTCACGCGCAGAAGCTTCCCTAGGCGCGTGGGGGCACGTGTCCCATCTTTTGGGAATGTGTTCAACACGTGAAATCTTCTATTTGATGTAACGAACATTGTGGGACTGGTTTCGTGTCGATCGAACACCGTCTTGATAATGTTTGGGGCATCGGAAGGTGTCGGATCGGTAGTTAAAATAGTTAAAAATTCCAGAAAATTTCGGGACTTTAGTGGGAAGTTAATAAGGTAGTTAGTAACCTTCTAGTATAATTTGGACAAGTTTGGGAGTCCCGGTGACGGTGATTGGCTCGGGAGAGCCGCATGGCACGCAAATCGAGGCTGCAGCTCGGACGGTCCGTGAGTGGACCTTGTTTTCTAAATTGGTGCATGCATAAATGTTTATTATATGTTTTAATATATTTTTGGTGATTCCATGAGTGCATTTGGTTGTGGTTACATATAGACACGTATTTCGAGGTTTTGACCTTATACGGTGCCTATACGGGTCTGTATTTCCATGATGGTCTAAATGAAATGGATTTGGATTTCCAAAAGGATAAACTCGGGCATGAGACCCAGTTGGTTTTGTCTCGGGCATATGACGCTATTGATGGCCTACGGGTCTGAATCGTGGTCGCGACAGCCGATGGAGGCTCGACTTCGGAGTGCTGACGGTTCAGGATTAGGATATGTTCCTTCCGGAGAGGTCACAATGAACGATCTGTGGTCGGGCAGCCGATGGAGGCTCGACTTTGAAGTGCTGATGGTTCAGGATATCGATCGGTGATGAGTGCGCCATGATCTTGTGGTGGTCGCATCGGTTGATTCGTTCACGGCGACATACCAAGATTGAGGGCAGTCCTGGATGGATGGTTGCACGCATCACTATGATCGGAGTCGTGATTGATCCTGAGATATCGGGCACGATGCCCAGTTAGTCATGTGTTCAGGTACGAGACCCAGTTTACTTTCCATTTATGATTTCGGGTCGGGGACCCTAGTGGATTTCCAGGTTCATGACGGTTTATGGGAATCGGCATGAACCCTTGAAAGGTTTTATGATTCATGACGGTTTATGGGGACCGGGCATGAATCCGTTGAAAGGTTTTATGGATGATTTCGTTATATATATATATATATGTATATTCATATACCTTCCTTTACTTGCACTACCTTCTCTGGGGAGGGTCGTTGGCCTGGGTGGACCCCGGAGTAGTCATGGAGCACTGACTGAGTGGAGTCGCCCCCCAGTTGGGTGCCTTACTCTAAGGAAGGCTTGGATAGTAGCCTCAGGATGGGTCATTGGTCTACGAACATTGACCTTGAACTCTGAGAGACTTGGGTTTGAGACCCCGGGTAGCACGCGCGTAGCTTTGGAAACCATGACAGGATTGGTTGTGTGATTATATGTATATATGATATTTGATATGTGATCTATGATATACGATATGTGATGTATACATGTGTTGGGTTGAGTCCCGTATGGTATTGGGCAGTGGCCCGTATGTTTGGTATCTTTATGGATTTGGGCAGTGGCTCGTGTATTCGGTTTCATTTACAATTTTAGGCTAAGGCCCTAATGAACGGTTTGATAAATGGTTTTCGAATGCATGCGTGCTTTTTAGTGAAGGGTACAAATGTCTTCTTATGAACTGTTTTAATAAACTCTTTGTTTTGTCAACTCACAGCTTTTAATGTTTTTTACTGCCCTTCAGGTTGACAGCGGATGTGGACTGTAGTAGAGACCGAGATATCACATACCTCCTCCAGATCCTGGCGTACTCTGATGGCCCGAGAGGGCTAAGGTTGGAATTTTCCCTTGACTGACCCTCCGTGTCAGACGGGATCTGGGTCGTTCCTCGTTAATCCCGGGGGGATTGGGACGGGTGCTGACAATGGCCCTGAGCTCTCGGCTCTCACAATCACTAAACCCTCTCAATCCACTCTGCTCTAGCACACAACATTCGACGTCTAGCCAATACATCATCATGTCTGACCACATCCGATCACAGTCCTCATCGAACTATCACCATCGGATCTAATCTGATCACCATCTCATGTTCATCTAAGACTATCCATTAGACTAAACACTCATCCTCTCTGGTAACTCTCAACCCAAACATACCGTTGAATTGTGGTTAATCCCCTCGTCCAACGTGCACGACTCACCGGTGCACCCACATCATGTCGATCATCAAGGCACTACCCAGCCTGCTCAAAGACTGCACTTGGGCTACGTTCAATCATGTACCAATCCCATATTACTAACCACGTTCCAATCATCTATCCTGGCCAAACCTCACTATACTCAACGTCTTCTCGAAGTCATCGGGGTTACTTGACAACCTCCAGCAATAATCTAGCTAGTTCACTAACCAATCTCATTCCTTGGTTCGTTCCAAAGGTCAACCAACTCATGTCACTAAGACACACCAAACTCGAATCTATCGGTTACTTGTCACTATCCAACAACACTCCATACAATCGCTCCATCTGGAGTGGTAACGAACCTGCCAACATCCTACTCGAGATATCGACTATTCGTTTCTTCCTGATCGATACCCATGTATTGTCCATATCTCATACTTATTCACATATCCAGCCTCTGTCTTGTATTCTTATACCTCATCATCCTTGCGATCCAAACTCACTTCAGTTTACTCGACTCCTGGTTGCCACAATCATCTCGATCATCTTGATCGTCACCACACGACTCGATCCCCCTAGGATCCACCATCCTCACGAGCATCGACCCTTGTTGGTCTTTACTAGCTCTCTCAACCAATGTAACATGACCTATAATACCAACATGGGTCCACTACCTCGGATACTCACTCGTCACATCCGATGATGCTAAGTACCATCTGCTCTTCAAGTCATTCAAATTTGACTCACAGCCTAGGCGTTCAGTTCTTACACCCTCTTTAAACCTTTTATCTATCATATCCTTCCTCATTGACCCACATGAGGAAAGTCAAAGATGATGACATCAAAATTCATCCTATGTCATCTTGCGGCACCAAGCATTAACTGCTGAAGCGTATAAAATGAGAAGTCTCCTTCATCAACTTTGGAATATCCATCACCAATGTGGAATCAAGCACTATAGGCAATCGGGTGTCGAGTTCACCTTGGACACACCCTAGTGATTCTATCTCAATAATTAGATTTCTCCTCAAACAAGCTTATATGAAACTCAGGAGGTATGGTCACCCGCAGTCGACCAAAACCAATTCCTAATGGACTCTCAAGTCCTCAACTCAACTCTCATCAGCTCACCTATACTAGAGGGAGAACTTTTAGGAGGAGAATGTGTAACTTTCCGAATGTGGTAACCACCACTCTTGCCCGTAACACATCGGGAAACTCCAGCATAACCCGAAACTCACTCCAAGCTCACTGAGCTAACTGGGGGCATCACACATGTGTCCCCCGTCTCTCACGACCGTTTAGTCGTATTCTATCGGCCTCCATGACAGGACCCGCCCCGATCCCACAGGGACCACAAGGGGACGTGCCCTGCTCCCGTCTGACACCCAATAATTCATACCAATTTTAACCTCAAACATTTAAATGCATAAATAACCAAATTAAAGTCATACATCAAATCCGAATTAAACGAATGTCAGACAAGGGATGAAATCCAAAATTACAAGTTGCGAGCACGACTCTAAAGTAAACCTGCGGGTACACCACCCAACAGGGGTTCAGGTACTCAGAAGTAGATCTGTGCCTCAGCCTCAGGTTCCTCCTCTACCTCAGTATCACGATCTGGAGGGGTTACCAAAAACATTAAGGGTGAGTGGACCGAACTCAAGTTTATAAAATCATTTGATAAGTAAAACATATAATTTACCTCTCCGTTTTCCAAACATGCATGTAGCATCATTAAAAATCATAAATAATATAATATGAATCATAAGGCATGTAATAAAACCATAACCATAATTTTAGCCACTGCACTATACACTCCAATCCCGACATCCCCGATGTCTGACGTCCCTGACGTCCAATAAGGTCACAATCACAAGGCTACGCGTGCCACTCGGGTCTCAATTCCGAGTTCAATCCCCGAACCCTGTTCGGTTACAGCATCCCCGATGCTTAGCGTCGCAGACGCTGGACGTTCTAGCCGTCCGTGACCTCTCCGGGGTACCTCATCCGGAGGAGACAATATAATATGGAAGGATCTATACAGTGCAGTACCAAATACATTTTATTGATATCCACATGCAAACATATATGTATACATAGGTAAAATCTGAACCGATCGTTACGTTTCATCAAACGGGTCTCATGCCCAAAATACCGTGAAACGTGCCATAACCGAAATCACAATATCATCAAAACCATTTATAGATTCCAGCATGTGAACATATAAGTAAATCGGAAAACATTTAAGCATGCAAGGGTTTAATGAAAACGGGTCCACTCACCGTACAATCCTGCTAGAAACCGAACGTATACCCTCGTCCTGGTACAAATGTACAATCCCTGTCAAGTCCAAAGTATTCGTAAAGGTCAATTTAAACCCCCAAAATTCAACCATGAAAGCCTAAGCCGAAATCGGCCCGGGAAAGCCGCCCGAACGCGCTTCCCAAAGCAATAAACCTCATTTTGACCAACTTAATGATCTCCGATCGACCCGAAACCACCGCCATTGGATTCGGATCGTCGAAACCTAAAGAATGGTGGTGGTCCCACCAAAATCATTGTTCACACGCGCCCCCACGCGCCTGGTCAACCCTCTGGTCAACCGTGCTACAGTACTGATGACGTCAGCATGACGTCAGCATGACGTCATCACTGACAGTGTCAGAGGACACGTGTCAGCAGTCCATTGGTCACTGGTCTGACAGTTTCTGACATGATGACGTCATCATGACGTCACTGCTGACGTCAGCATGATGACGTCAGCATGATGACGTCATCAGCTACAGTAACCGGGTCACCGCAGACCCACGGCTCGACCCGAACACAGATCGCGATTCCAATCACCATTTCAGGTGAGATTTGTTCCTATGGACTCGTCTCAACCTCCACAATGGTTCTGTGCAATTAGAACTGGATTCTAGGTCGAAGAGATTACCTGAAAATCGACTGGAAGGTTGGCTGCCGGTTCTGGTTATCTTCTCCGGCGAGTCGATGACTTTCCAGTCACGGTCCTGGGTTCAAACTGGTCGTCAAGGTCCCCTGAATGTGTCCTAACAATAAGCAAACAATGTCAACGTCAAAAACAGACGTTTTGAAGCAGGGAAGGAAAACGGCAACTCACGGGTTAATCGTCCTATCGCCGCCGTGTCGCCGCCGTACCTCGTCAAAGTCAGTTCCTCGCCGTTCTGTCGTCACGGTGATCCCAACCGTACGTTGGTTCAAGTCCCAGATTGAAGGTTTGGATGGTTTGGTGACTTGGGCTGCTCGAGTTTCTTTCTCGGGTTTGAGGGAATGCCGCCGTGCAGGGTGGCCGTGGAGTGGTGGCCAGCGTCAGGAGGGTGGCTGCTGGTTGTCTGAGGTGTGGGTTTGAGTGGTGATGGCTGATGAGCTGGTTCCAAGGAGAAATCGCACAAACGGTTTGTGAGAATGAACACATGGGTGCATGATTCCATGTAGTTTAATACAGAACAGGGGTAAAATTCAAGGGTCAGGATTGGATCTCAGAATGAGATCAAGGGTGAGGATTGGATCTGGGGTTTTCAGATTCAAGGGCTGAAATTAAAAGTTGATTTAAATGCTATTTAATCCCATAGTGGATCTGATCCAATCTAGCCAATGGGTGAGTGACACTTGTCACTCACCAGGTGTCCTCCAATCAGATTTCTTGAATAAAATATTCGACACGAAAACCGAGACACGAACCTCCCGATTTCACGTTTCTAACCATAACTTCCTCGTACGAGGTCCGATTTCGGCGTGCCGCCTGTCTACGGACTCAGGACGTCGAGGCCCACCTGCCAGTCCTTGAGTCTCGTGAAAATTAATTATCAAATAAAAAGTCAACATTTCCACCCCCAAATGTCCAAATTACGGTAATACCCATGAACTTCCGATAGTCATAACTTTTTCCCTGATCGTCCGAATTGGACGTGCCACCTGTCTATGAACTCGTGACGTCCCGAACTACGTCACGGTCATAGGTCAAAGTCCATTTAGTTCATCAATCAAAAAGTCAAAATTTTGGCCATGCCAATCGCAAGGGTAAAAGCGTCAATTCACACATTAAATTACAATATTGAAATCCTCGAATTTCCGGGGTGTTACAACCTTCCCCCCTTAAGAAATTTCGTCCCAAAATTTCAAAGAAACAAATGAGGAAATTGTTCTCGCATTTGAGCCTCAGGCTCCCATGTGGCTTCTTCCACATTCTGGTTTCTCCAGAGAATCTTCACGAGAGGGATCGTCTTCCGACGTAGTACCTTATCTTTCCGATCCAAGATCTGTACTTGTTGTTCATCAAAGCTCAAATCCTCCCGTAGTTCGACAGGTTGTTCCCCAAGTACATGAGAAGCATCACGTACGTACTTCCGTAGCATCGATATGTGGAAAACATTGTGAACTCTAGATAGTTCTGAAGGTAGTGCCAATCTGTAAGCAACTCTGCCGATTCTCTCCACGATCTCGTATGGTCCGATAAAACGCGGACTCAGTTTCCCTCGTCGACCGAATCGGATAATCCCCTTCCACGGTGATAACTTCAGGAAGACAAAATCTCCCACTTCAAATTCCAAGTCTCGAATCCGTCGATCGGCATAACTCTTCTGGCGATCCTGTGCCGCCTTCAATCTCTCCTTGATAATACGAACAGTTTCCATGGTTAAGTCCATCAATTCCGGCCCTACCGCCGCTCGCTCTCCTATCTCCGTCCAGCAGATAGGTGTCCTGCACTGTCGACCATACAATGCCTCATAAGGTGCCATCCCGATGCTTGCCTGATAGCTGTTGTTGTAAGCGAATTCCATCAATGGCAAATGAGTATCCCAAGAGCCCTGAAACTGTAGTACACATGACCTCATCATGTCCTCCAGGGTCTGAATGGTTCTTTCAGACTGTCCATCGGTCTGTGGATGGAAAGCAGTACTAAAACGTAGGGTTGTTCCCAGAGTAGCTTGCAAACTCCGCCAGAACCTGGAAGTGAAACGTGGATCACGATCGGACACGATCGATTCCGGCGTACCATGCAATCGTATGATTTCCTTCACAAACAACTGAGCCAGTCAGTTAGGTTTATAGGTCTCCTGAATTGGCAGAAAATGGGCTGATTTGGTTAACCGATCCACAATCACCCATACTCCGTCCACTCCACTCTGAGTTCTCGGTAACTTAAAGAAGAAGTCCATGGTGATGTGATCCCACTTCCACTCGGGAATCGGAAGTGGCTGCATAGCCCCATAAGGTCTCTGCCGTTCCGCCTTAACCTGCTGATAGGCTAAGCATTTGCTCACGAATTCAGCAATATCCTTCTTCATTCCTGGCCACCAATAATGGTTCCGGAGGGTACGGTACATCTTTGTACCTCCCGGATGCATATCATAGGCCGAACTATGGGCCTCCTCAAGAATCTCGGCTCGTAACTCTGCCACTGCAGGTACACACAAACGGCCCAATTTCACAAGTGCTCCATCGTCCCGGATGGTAAAATCCTGTCTCCCCTCCGCATCGACCTCAATTCTGTAAATACAGAGTATCGGATCCTGAAGTTGTGCCTCGATGATCCTATCAATCAGTACTGGTCGTACATGGAAGCTGGCCAACAAAGCTCCATGCGCATCCGTACCCAAAATAACTCCCGCCTTCCGGAGTTCCACTAGCAAGGGAAGATACACCATCCCTAGGTGTGCAACGGATCCTGCTGACTTCCTGCTGAGTGCATTAGCCACCACATTGGCCTTACCCGGATGGTACTCGATCGTACAGTCATAGTCCTTCAGCAGCTCCAACCATCTCCGTTGCCTCATGTTAAGCTCCTTCTGAGTGAATAAGTATTTAAGACTCTGGTGGTCGGTGTATATCCGACACGTTGCGCCGAATAGATAATGTCTCCAGATTTTCAGGGCCTGAACCACCGCTGCCAACTCCAAATCATGGGTAGGGTAGTTCAACTCGTGGGTCTTCAGCTGCCGGGATGCATAGGCGATAACCTTGCCAGTTTGCATCAACACGCAGCCCAGACCTTGCAGCGATGCATCACTGAAGACCACAAACTCTCCACTGTCATCCGGCAATGCAAGGACAGGTGCAGTGGTCAATCGATCTTTCAACTCTTGAAAGCTCCGATTGCACTGCTCGTCCCAGATAAACTTTACTCCCTTCCGAGTCAAACGAGTCAATGGTGCAGCAATTTTGGAGAAACCCTCCACGAATCTCCGGTAGTAACCTGCTAACCCGACGAAACTCCGCACCTCGGTCACTGTTGTCGGTTTAGCCCAGTTGGTCACCGCTTCTGTTTTCTGCGGATCCACGCAAATCCCATCCGTCGATATCACGTGTCCCAGAAAACCAATACTACTCAGCCAAAACTGACACTTGCTCAGTTTGGCGTACAATTGTTCTTGTCTCAGCCTCTCCAAGACCAACCGTAGATGTTCCTCATGTGCACGGGCACTCCTCGAGTACACCAAAATATCATCGATGAACACAATCACGAACTTATCCAGGTAGGGTCGGAAGACCCGGTTCATCAGATCCATGAATGCTGCTGGAGCATTCGTCAAACCAAATGGCATAACAAGGAACTCGTAGTGTCCGTAACGGGTTCGAAAAGCAGTTTTCGGAATATCCTCCTCCGAAATCCTCAGTTGGTGATACCCAGACCGCAAATCAATTTTCGAGAAGCACTGAGCTCCCCGCAACTGGTAAAAAAGGTCATCGATCCTGGGTAGAGGATACTGGTTCCTCAACGTCACCTTGTTGAGTTGTCGATAGTCAATACATAAACGGAGACTTCCCTCCTTCTTCTTTACGAACAACACCGGTGCTCCCCACGGTGAAGTACTCGGTCGGACATATCCCAAATCCACCAACTCCTGCAATTGAGTCTTGAGTTCTCGTAACTCGGCCGGCGCCATCCGGTATGGTGCCTGGGATATAGGTCGGGTACCCGGGAGTAGTTCAATAGTAAACTCAATCTCCCGCGATGGTGGCAATCCAGGTAAGTCTTCCGGGAATACATCTGGAAACTCACAGACCACCGGTATTTTGTCGATAACCGGAGTATCGACCCGTTCCGACACGACATGCGCCAGATAACCCTGGCATCCTTTCCGTAGAAGTTTGGTAGCAGTAAGTGATGAAATCACTTCAGGAGGCGAACCATCACGTTCCCCCTGAAAGATAACTTCCGGCAAACCCGGGCTCCGCAAAATCACTTGCTTGCTACAGCAGTCGATGAGCGATCCGTGCTCCGACAGCCAATCCATCCCTAGGATTATATCGAAGTCGTGGATATCCAGAATAATTAAGTCTGCTGGTAAATCCACATCCTCAATTCTTACCGGGCACCTCCGAATCACCTGATTCACAAGGTACACGATACCCATCGGGGTGCCAACACCCATTTCGCAATCTAAAGCTGATACCACACAATCAAGCATACCAGCACAACTCTTCGAAATAAAAGAATGTGTAGCCCCCGCATCCATCAATACACGTACAAGAAGATTAAAGATATGTAGTGTACCTGTGACCACGCCTGGAGCAGTCCTCGCCTGCTGCTGGGTCATTGCAAACACTTGGGCCCTCGGCCCTCCGTTCCGTCCGCGCCCACGCGCGCCACGCCCAGCACCACGGTCACCTCCCTGACCGCGACCTCCATTAGTGTGGGAAGCTGTGCTCTGCACCACACTAGAGCCCCCAGTGTCGTTGTTCTTGGACAACTGCGGGCAATCACAGGCATAGTGGCCCTCCTTTCCGCAAGCAAAACAAGTTACTGGCCTTGGCCCGTCCGAATGCCCACCAGAAGCACCGCTCCAAGATGAGCGCTGCCCAGAGTTGTATCCAGATCCTCTGCCCTGAGAGCCTCCGCGTCGACCTGACCAGCCACGACCCTTGAAGGATGAGGGTGCTCCCCTGTAGCCCCCTCCCTTATTGTTCTTATGGCCCGATGGCCCACGATGTGGGCGATCCTGACGTCGCCCCTCGCCCGAAGGTTGCCGTGTCTGGTGTGCCACCAGACTGGCCTAGACACGCACCGCAGCGTCGACCAAATCTCTCAGTGAAGCATGAGTAGCAGCAGTCACACTTGCCCGGATCTCCCCTCGGAGTCCAAGCTCAAACCTTTGGCATTTGTCCTCCTCCGTGCTCATGAATGATGCAGCGAACCGGGATAGTTTTCCGAAAGTTTGCTCGTAGTCTGCAACAGACATGTCACCCTGCTCCAGCCACAGGAATTCCGCCTCCCGCGCCGCGCGAAAGGATCGCGGGTAGTACTGGTCCAGAAATCTGGAACGGAAAGCTTCCCAAGTAGTGGTATGGACAGACCACCCAGACATTTCGAGTCCGTGCCACCACTGGTAGGCTCCTCCTTCCAGCAAGAAGGCCGCCAGAGTTACCCGTTCGCCCGGAGGGCAGTGCATCACCGAGAAGATCCTCTCCCACTTGGTGATCCAATCATGAGCATCCTCGGGGTTTGATCCCCCGCAGAAAGGAGTGGCTCCCAACCGTTGAGCCCTTTCAATGCTCGCGCATTCCATCTCCCTTTCCAGATCCTCGTCAGTTCGTGTATGAGGAATTCTCCTAGGAGGCATAACCAACTGTCAAGAGGCATAGATCAGATAACGATATTCTTAAAAGTCGAAAAGTAACTAGTACTAATCGCTAGCCTAGCATGCTGACCATACCCTAGTACTGACCACAACCTAGTGCTCTGATACCAAGCTGACAGGACCCGTCCCGATCCCACAGGGACCACAAGGGGACGTGCCCTGCTCCCGTCTGACACCCAATAATTCATACCAATTTTAACCTCAAACATTTAAATGCATAAATAACCAAATTAAAGTCATACATCAAATCCGAATTAAACGAATGTTAGACAAGGGATGAAATCCAAAATTACAAGTTGCGAGCACGACTCTAAAGTAAACCTGCGGGTACACCACCCAACAAGGGTTCAGGTACGCAGAAGTAGATCTATGACTCAGCCTCAGGTTCCTCCTCTACCTCGGTATCACGACCTGGAGGGGTTACCAAAAACATTAAGGGTGAGTGGACCGAACTCAAGTTTATAAAATCATTTGATAAGTAAAACATATAATTTACCTCTCCGTTTTCCAAACATGCATGCAGCATCATTAAAAATCATAAATAATATAATATGAATCATAAGGCATGTAATAAAACCATAACCATAATTTTAGCCACTGCACTATACACTCCAATCCCGACATCCCCGATGTCTGACGTCCCTGACGTCCAATAAGGTCATAATCACAAGGCTACGCGTGCCACTCGGGTCTCAATTCCGAGTTCAATCCCCGAACCCTGTTCGGTTACAGCATCCCCGATGCTTAGCGTCGCAGACGCTGGACGTTCTAGCCGTCCGTGACCTCTCCGGGGTACCTCATCCGGAGGAGACAATATAATATGGAAGGATCTATACAGTGCAGTACCAAATACATTTTATTGATATCCACATGCAAACATATATGTATACATAGGTAAAATCTGAACCGATCGTTACGTTTCATCAAACGGGTCTCATGCCCAAAATACCGTGAAACGTGCCATAACCGAAATCTCAATATCATCAAAACCATTTATAGATTCCAGCATGTGAACATATAAGTAAATCGGAAAACATTTAAGCATGCAAGGGTTTAATGAAAACGGGTCCACTTACCGTACAATCCTGCTAGAAACCGAACGTATACCCTCGTCCTGGTACAAATGTACAATCCCTGTCAAGTCCAAAGTATTCGTAAAGGTCATTTTAAACCCCCAAAATTCAACCATGAAAGCCTAAGCCGAAACCGGCTCGGGAAAGCCGCCCGAACGCGCTTCCCAAAGCAATAAACCTCATTTTGACCAACTTAATGATCTCCGATCGACCCGAAACCACCGCCATTGGATTCGGATCGTCGAAACCTAAAGAATGGTGGTGGTCCCACCAAAATCATTGTTCACACGCGCCCCCACGCGCCTGGTCAACCATCTGGTCAACCGTGCTACAGTACTGATGACGTCAGCATGACGTCATCACTGACAGTGTCAGAGGACACGTGTCAGCAGTCCATTGGTCACTGGTCTGACAGTTTCTGACATGATGACGTCATCATGACGTCACTACTGACGTCAGCATGATGACGTCATCAGCTACAGTAACCGGGTCAGAGAACCGGGTCACCGCAGACCCACGGCTCGACCCGATCACAGATCGCGATTCCGATCACCATTTCAGGTGAGATTTGTTCCTATGGACTCGTCTCAACCTCCACAATGGTTCTGTGCAATTAGAACTGGATTCTAGGTCGAAGAGATTACCTGAAAATCGACTGGAAGGTTGGCTGCCGGTTCTGGTTATCTTCTCCGTCGAGTCGACGACTTTCCAGTCACGGTCCTGGGTTCAAACTGGTCGTCAAGGTCCCCTGAATGTGTCCTAACAATAAGCAAACAATGTCAACGTCAAAAACAGACGTTTTGAAGCAGGGAAGGAAAACGGCAACTCACGGGTTAATCGTCCTATCGCCGCCGTGTCGCCGCCGTACCTCGTCAAAGTCAGTTCCTTGCCGTCCTGTCGTCACGGTGATCCCAACCGTATGTTGGTTCAAGTCCCAGATTGAAGGTTTGGATGGTTTGGTGACTTGGGCTGCTCGGGTTTCTTTCTCGGGTTTGAGGGAATGCCGCCGTGCAGGGTGGCCGTGGAGTGGTGGCCGGCGTCAGGAGGGTGGCTGCTGGTTGTCTGAGGTGTGGGTTTGAGTGGTGATGGCTGATGAGCTGGTTCCAAGGAGAAATCGCACAAACGGTTTGTGAGAATGAACACATGGGTGCATGATTCCATGTAGTTTAATACAGAACAGGGGTAAAATTCAAGGGTCAGGATTGGATCTCAGAATGAGATCAAGGGTGAGGATTGGATCTGGGGTTTTCAGATCCAAGGGCTGAAATTAAAAGTTGATTTAAATGCTATTTAATCCCATAGTGGATCTGATCCAATCTAGCCAATGGGTGAGTGACACTTGTCACTCACCAGGTGTCCTCCAATCAGATTTCCTGAATAAAATATTCGACACGAAAACCGAGACACGAACCTCCCGATTTCACGTTTCTGACCATAACTTCCTCGTACGAGGTCCGATTTCGGCGTGCTGCCTGTCTACGGACTCAGGACGTGGAGGCCTACCTGCCAGTCCTTGAGTCTCGTGAAAATTAATTATCAAATAAAAAGTCAACATTTCCACCCCCAAATGTCCAAATTACGGTAATACCCCTGAACTTCCGATAGTCATAACTTTTTCCCTGATCGTTCGAATTGGACGTGCCACCTGTCTATGAACTCATGACGTCCCGAACTACGTCACGGTCATAGGTCAAAGTCCATTTAGTTCATCAATCAAAAAGTCAAAATTTTGGCCATGTCAATCGCAAGGGTAAAAGCGTCAATTCACACATTAAATTACAATATTGAAATCCTCGAATTTCCGGGGTGTTACACTCCAAGCCGTCACTCACGTGGACATCAACTACGTGTCCTTAAACTATCAACCTTAGTATCCAACTCACCTGTCTGATTATACCGTTTATGCACATCCAAAAGGATGTCATCCATCACTACAAGATTCTCACGTTTCCACCTTTATAGGTTTAACTCCTGAGCACACCCTCGTGTCTCAAGCATCGCATCATGTTGATGGCCGAATTAGAAGCTCTGATCATGTAAACGGAATAATCGAAGTCACCTCGTCCGAATAAGAATATTCTCTGATAGTTAATGTATTGCTTAATCTTTTTCTCAAGATTAACACTTCCATTGATTTTCTTCGGCTTCTTCCATCACCATCCTCGTCTGTGTATCGGTTCGCACGACGAGCTAGGGTACCTGTCACCAATCCAGGTATACCCCATGCCTCGCACTAAGCCACCCGGGATCCTCTCCGTCCAGCTCAGTGCCCACCGAACTCACATGTTTGCCATTCTACACACATCTACCATCTCGGTCACAATCCAAGCCCTCCTTAGCATTTCTACACTTAGACACATAGAGTCATTTGGAACCATTCGATCGCTATTGGATTCCATCCAACACGTCTCTAGTATCTCCCACTCATCTCAGTCACCTCCACTGAGGTAGTGCGGCACACTCGCCAATACCCAAAACTCAACATCTCCTTCTGTGATCGCACTCAGTCGTAACCGAGTCAAATCTAGAAATCTCTGCTCGTACTGAGTGTCACTCACATACCTCTGTATCATTATCTCGACTAGCGAATCTCCATCGTCTCAGTCGTCACTGTAACACGAGCCTATCCAACATGATACGACTCATCCACGTCTAACGATAGGAGCATCTGTCACAACCAAGTGCAGACTAATCCCATAAACGCTCCGTTATTGAGACTCAATGCCCATGAGGTCAATTCACCGCAGGCACCAACCGCTCAACACGTAGCATTCCCGATCGATCCACCTCAGGATCGGGTCCACAAGTACCACACTCCTGGTAACTTGTGCAATCAATCACCTACTAGGGTTATCAAAAACCCGGATGCTCACTGAAGTACATCCATCCTAACCGATCCAACGTTCTCGACTTGGCAAAGTCGTCATACTTCGATACTGGTATCCAACCAACCAGTAACCACAATCTGAGGACCTCGTCCACTCGTAAATTCCAATCGTTGGGCCCATAAGAACTTGGCCTTACTGAGTGCCTAACTCTGCACAACAACTATATGCCACACTCACGGTACACCATGCCACACCACATTCATACCGTGGAATCCTCTACTAATCAGAATCCCTCTGGGATTCAACACACTGAAACATGACATCCTATGTGAATCGAACCCTAAACCATTGTACCACGTGCCAAACATGACCTAACCAGGGTTCGATTCCACTGAATCCTCATACTCTCACCCCAACTACCAGGTTGATGATGGGATGTTACCACTGCAGAGACATCATATCCAGCACCTACGCGTCTCTCTATGAACAACTCATGCTCTAATACCACCTTGAAAGGATCTGTCCCAATCCCCCTGGATTATCATGGGACGTGTCTGCTCCCGTCTAACACTGCGTGTCAGACCAGGGATAAACTCGTCACCGGCTCGAGGTCCATCAGAGTACGCCAGGATCGGTGGTGGCATGTGATGTCTCGATCTCTGCTACGGCCCGCATCCGTTATCAGCTGGAAGGGTATTAAAACCATAAAATCTGTGAGTGGACAAAAATAACAGTTTATTAAAAATCAATTTATATAGAAAAGATATTAATACCCTTCACGTAAAAGCATGCATGCATCGTAAAACAGTTATCTCAATTACTTTCCCGGAAGCAAGACGTATTCCTTCCCAAATCAAAACACAATGAAAAATGCTTCTCCATCGAAGGCATAATCTCAGTAGGGTCTCAGCCCAAAACCAAATCAAAGAAAACCAGAATGAAGCCTCAGCCCAAATCATAGAACACGTGGGAACACATCCCATCTCAATGTCAGTCACGATTCTAATATTAGCACATATGCATATAGCTCAGGCCCGCTCACAATCCTAGCATGTCGATGTGAACACATCACTCGTCGCGACCGTCTCTAGATCATCACGAATACATCGCCGATCGATCTCAAAGGATAACATCAGCACTCCTAAGTTGAGCCTCCCTCGATCATTGCTTCTCGCGGCTGCTCAAGAACAAGCAATGCATCATGACCTCTTCGGAAGGAACACATCCACAGTTTGAAGGTGAGCGTCATATCATCCGGGACTCACCCGAATGCCATCATCAATAGGGCCTCAAGCACCAAACATCACCAAATGGGTTAAAGCCGGAAAACCAGTGCCCAACGACACTCCATATCCCGGATTCCTCAAATCCTATAAAATCCATAACTAGGTCTCATGCCCGAAATATATTTCATAAAACTCATAACTGGGTCACCGCCCGACTTATCTCACGTTCGACTATACTCTAAGTCAAACCTTAAATCAACTGGATCATACACCCGAAAGATATTTCCAAATCTGAAAACCATTTCTTATTTCCAAAACACTTTCAAAATCACCCTTGACTTCAATCAAGTCAAGGTCGTTCAACTGGGACTCGTGCTAGGATCTCGATTTCACACATCCCCGTAAAATCCTCCTAAACCGTAAATCAGTTCCTCAGTTTCACGCCTCTCTCTGAAACCTTCGGAATCGCATAAAATGCAAGCACGTCGTATACTTGGCCGAAGCCCAAACATCATATAAAACCAAAAGCTCGAACTACTTGCAATAACGCATTTTCCTCCGAAAATGACAAATAATTCATATTAAAATCACATGCACTCATGGCATCTAAAATCATGTTCATAAACACACATAAACATTTATGTATGCATCATATTCATAAAACAAAGTCCACTCACAGACCGTCTATGTTGGGCCTCGATGCGCGTGTCATAAGCCTTTCCGAGCTAATCCAACATCTCCGGATCATCCGGACTTGTCCAAAACGTGCTCAAAGGTTACTACCAACCTAGACAAGTCCTAATCAAGAATCCCCAACATTCCCGGAAAAGTCAACGTGTCCCAGACATGTTTCCCTAGGCTTTAAACCTCAGTTTTACCAACCTAACGATCTCTGATCGATTTGAAACCACCACCATTGAATTCATATCGTTGAAACCTTTAAAATGGTCCCGGTCCAACCTCGAAATGCATGCCCACATGCCCCCACACTCAGGTCAAAGTGGCTGGTTAACGTTGACCAAAAAGTCAACACTGCCGTTAGCGGTCAAAGTCAACGCTGATGTCAGCAGTGACGTCATCACTTACATCAGTAGTGACGTCATCACTGACATCTAACACGTGTCAGCTGACATGTCAGACCTAACATGATGATGTCATCAATGACGTCATCATCCCTGTCCTCTGTCCGGGTGGACCCAGATTCCTGTAACCGGGTTACGTAGACCCACGGATTCGACCCGGTCCGTTCTTCCATTTCCGACCACCATTTTCGAAGTCCTTCCTTCCACTATGATTGTCTAATCAACCCTAATTGATCTATGGCTTCAAAACACATAAAAAAAGGCCTGGAATCTTACCTTTAATCCGATGAACAGTCGCCCAGTTTTCCAACTTCCCGTCTGGCCTGTTCTGCCGTCCTCACCCTCTGTTTTTGATCCTCAGAGGAATGTACAAACCCCACAAACGTCATCCCATCATAGAAATCACCCAAAACGTACCAAACTCAAAAATCCAATTTTGAACTCAAGTGTGTTATCGGGTTTCTTACCTCCGCCATGGCTACGCCTTGCTTAGCCGTTCAGTCTCTCAATCTAACTCCTTCCTTCACTCTCAGTCTCTCAAAATCCAGAGTAGAAAGGAACATGGTGGGGTGGTGTTTTTGGTTGCACGGGTTTGGGGGGGTTTCAGGTTAAGAAACAAAGAAGACGAAGGGTGATGGTATGCGTGTATGTGTAAGGAAGCAATGGGACTTATCATTCATCCTGTAACAAATATCTAGGGCCCACACTAAATGAAAACATTCAACTTTGCCTCGTAATACGTGGCACCATCAATAGTTCTCAAATCTTTCGTGACCCATATTTTTCCCGTCGAATATCCGATTTTGACGTGTCGTCTGTCTAGGGATTTGTATCGACTCGATCTACATAATGGTCCTCGGTCCACGTGCATTGGACCTCCTGGGTCAAAAGTCAAATTTTTGCCCTCGTTTAGGGGGAAAATTGTAATTTCACCCCGAACGTCCGATATTCCTCGACTAATCCCTAATTAGCCTTGTTAATCCTCGATTTAATCTTAATTAATCCCAAAAATTTGGGACGGATCGTTAGAAGTCTCGCCACCTAAGATAATTTCTGCTCTTATAGCTACCAAGTTACTAAAAAAGGGTTGTTAGGGTTATTTGACTCATGTCGTGGAGACGTGTGAGGTTCTGTTGAGAACTGAGGACATACAAGTAGTATAGGAGATTCCAGATGTATTTCAGGAGGACTTACCAGTTTGCCACCACATCAAGAGATGGATTTCACGATTGAACTATTCCCCAGGACGCCACCGATATCTCAAGCGCCGTATTGTATGGCACCGGCTGAGTTACGGGAACTGAAGGTTCAACTGCAGGAGTTGGTAGATCTGGGATTCATCCAACCTAGTACTTCACCGTGGGGAGCACCGATGTTGTTTTTCAAGAAGAATGAGGGAAGTTTACGGTTGTGTGTGGACTATCGACAGCTTAACAAGGTGACGGTAAGAAACAAGTATCCCTTACCCAGGATTGATGATTTGTTCGATCAGCTGCAGGGGGCAAGGTACTTATTTAAGATTGATCTTCGATTAGGATACCATTAGCTGAGGATTGCTGAGGAGGACGTTCCGAAAACTGTTTTTCGAACGAGGTATGGGCATTATGAATTCCTGTTAATGCCATTTAGGTTGACGAATGCACCAGCTGCATTCATAGATCTGATGAACCTAGTGTTCAGATCATATTTGGAAAAGTTTGTGATCGTATTCATCGACGACATCTTAGTTTATTCGAGGAATGCTAGAGCGCACGAGAATCATCTGAGATTAGTGTTGAGCAGGCTGAGGAAGAACCATTTCTTTGCTAAGCTGAGCAAGTGTCAGTTCTAGTTTAGTTTCTTAAAACCCTTCTCTAGGCATGTAGTGGCTTGTTTTGGGTATAAACAGGCACATATTCATGTTCTTTAAATATTAACTGCACTAGCTTGAGAAAAGCTTATATACTATATTTGGCCTCCAATTATTGCTTTTCATTCAATCTTCAACCTGTTCCTGCCCAAAATATTTTTCTCGTATTACGAGCCGAATGTTCGAAGGCAACACTAACTGGGCCTCCGCATGGAACCTGTTTTACGGAAGCGAGGGAGGTGGACACCTATTCCTGCCCAAAATATTTTTCTAGTATTACGAGCCGAATGTTCGAAGGCAACCCTCGTTGGGCCTCCGTGTGGAACCTATTTTGAGGAAGCGAGGGAGGTGGACCACTTGTGGGGGTCTCTTTTATCGTGATGAGTGTAGAGATGTTGGATGGGCTGAGAGCAGCATGCCCTGATGCTGCGGTCAATCCTTGAATGGGCGAACCATGAAGCAAATGGGTTTTCTCAGCTCGAGGGTAGGCATGCCACTATTTGAGAAATTGCTACTAGACAGTGTAGGTTGGTTCCGTTTTCGGTCCAAGAACCTTTCTTCTTATCAAAACGATCGTGGAACAGGCGGACAAGATTTCTTCAGCGCTGTTCTTTTTTATGTCTTTTTCAAGGATAAAATTGTTCTTTTTCCAGCGTTGCCCAAACTAATGAATTTTATTTCGCCATGATACTCTGATTGGCGACGTTGTTATTTTAGTCTGTTAAGGGGGTTAGTGGTCCTAGGGTTTCTTGAGTCAAAATCAAAGTAATCTGACCAATGCACAAAGATTGTATCCCGACTTGTGAAGTCAGAAACCACGTTCCGATGGTATATCCCGAAAACCAATTACTTACTTAAGAAAACCTGGTTTTTATATTGAAATGAATGCGATAGTACAAATATAGGAATGTAAAAGTACTTGAATTAACAAACTGAAGTTACGAGTGAAAGAAGTAAATTATTCCCATGGTGCTCCAAACTCGTAATAAGCAAGAAGTTTTGGGAATCATCAACTGAAAAGAATATCAGTTCAAAATCATGTCATACGATGGCAGAACACTCAAATGTGACGACGAGACGTCGAAAGGGAGGTTTGAATTCCTCAGTGATCAACCATTAGCTGGCAATCGAGATGACTTTCCGTAGGGCGTTAGTCAAGATGGTTTTCCGTTGAAACGGTGACCGAACACTATCCATGAACCGGTAGTCAGGATGACTTTCCGTGAACCGGTAATTGATGATATCAATCCTTATTACTCGAAGTGGTTTGGAAGAAGGTTGATCTCCTGCGAATTTCCCCCTAAAGTCCATGAGCTGGTCAGCCAAGATGAAGGCAACCTTTATGACACTGGTAGTCAGAAAGAAGGTATATACAGGGAATGAAGTTTAACCATTATGACAATGATGTTAGAGCGGTCAAAAGACGGTTAGGCAGTTGCATAAATGCCTGGAAATGGTGAGAAGAGAAGCTGCATCTCGATTTCCTAGGTCGAAAGAAGTAGTTTTTGACACAAGGGCCAACTGTTTTTAAACCATGAAATCTTGGTTAAAGGTGTTCATAAGTTAAGAAATTTATGGAGATCAATTTGCTGAGTTTTGATTGATTGAGTGTTTTTTCTTGAAGCTAAGTCGTTCTCCATTTATAGGCGGTCGAGGGAGCTCTTCAACTTCCTGGATCGGGACTCACGTGGGAACTACCTCCCCGTTTTTTTCAGTTAGGGTACTTCCCCCTTTGCCTCTATTTTCTTCCCATTCTAAGAGCACTGCCCAAGTCTTTTTCCTTTTCACACGCGAACTACTTGGTCTTGGGCTAAAAATCGTTCTTTGGGCTTTTAATTTTCGTGAGCCGCAACTTGAGCTGAGAGGGGATTTTTTTTGGGTGTAAACACAACCCCTTCTTTGAAAAAAGAAAAACGAAAATATCCTCACCTCCAAAATTAAATCGAATCATTTCATACAAGATTGAGCTCTTTGTTGCCATCTGAGATCTTCTTTGGGTGAGTGAGTGAGTGAGCAGGTTGCTGGTGGTTGCCTCAGGCTCATCTAGGGTTGCTTCTGCAATCTGTAAGTTTCTGGTTTATCTTGTTGCTTTCTTCTTGTCGATTTCTTTCCTTTCACTGTTTATTCAAATTCTTGTAATTCAGATTCGATAAATAGTAATGATGACTATTAATCAAGAATGTCGGGTAAAATGCTCCCTTTTAGTTTTAGCTTTTTTAATTTGTCTTTTATTTTGATCAACGGATAACATACGGTTATTATTCATTGATTTGTGAACATCAATAATTAGTTTATGCCCTTGAGTCTTGATACGACGGGGATTAAGCTTTCACTACGTCAATATTTCTCAGCATGATGAAGTGCTATGCCAGTCACACACAGAGTACTCTCTTTAAGCTTGCATCAGCAGCTCGCATAGGAATTCTGTATACTATCGCTATCATCACCCTCAGCAGCACACAACAATCAAATGGTGCATTATCAGCAGAAACACAGATGCTGATAGAGGAGGCCAACATGAGTGGCCCTTATTTAGGGTTCAATCTCCAAATTTCTCTTCAACCAACTTGTACTTATTTATTTACCTTGTCAAAATTGAGTAGCCTCTTTCCCTAGCTGATCACCGTAGATTTTTGCTCTTTTTCCGGTTCTAAGGGCGGAGATTTCGGTTTGGAATAATTGCTAATAAGCAAGTCATAGCTGATCACCGTAGATTAATGCAGCAATAACGACTCAGCTTTTGTTAAGCTTGTTCAATGTGGAAGGTGTTGTGCGTTATGGCATAGCTGGTCATGCAAATCCAGCCCTTAATCTTGCAGATGTGGTCATTCCTCAGTACTGGTCCCATTCTGCTCTTTGAAGCTGGCAGGTCGGCACGAATAGCTTTCCAAAAACCTAACGCACTACTAATAATGACACGTCTGTATTTCATTAAAACAACGTTTAGCTCCAACCAGAGGAAATCTTCCCCACTGATAGATGGACCTCCAGAGCAAAGACAGCAAGCCTTTTGCATTGCTGTTGATCCTCTCTACTATGAAATCACAACAATTGAAGGTAATTAAGGCTACATAATCGAGAGAGTTATCGGATTATAATCTTGTGTTATTCGTGCTCATATCCAAAAATTACGTTGCTTTAATATAAATTCTATATCTTAAAGCAACTCTGTTTACAAGCATCATTACATGAAATATAAAACAATCAGCATTACATGAAATATAAACAGAGTGATTTGTCAATCCTAAATCGATTTTTAAATATTATTCATGAGTAGTTTTTCTTTTATTAAATTATTTGATACTTTTTTTTTCTTGAAATGTGTCAAATATAACGAGATATGAAGAAGAAACCGGTGATCATTAACCTATATATGTTGATACATTTTTGTTGTGTTTAGGAGTTGAAGCTGGAGCGTTGTCTGAACTCAACGACATGTTTGCCCCATACGCCGAAAGTGGCTCGGGCCGAAAGGGGAACAAGTGCAAGCATCTTCCTATCCGACGCTGCTTACCGTACCTTTTTGTACCAAACGTTCAACATAAGCCCTCTCGACATGGAAAGTGCCTCTGTTGCCTTATACCATGTCTTCAGCAAAGGGTGCCTTTCATTGCCATCAGGTCCCTCTCTTCTTCCTTGACCGGTGGCGGCTCCCGCGATCCAGGTGAGGCTGCTAAGTTCATAACTCTGGCTTCCAAAAATTCTGTTACAGCAGTAATTGTGGAGTTCATCAATCAGTTATCACTTCATTAGTTGCTAATTAATTACCCGTTGAACAATAATGTTCATGGCTCTAATCTTATTAAGGACACACACCAAATATTGTCAAGATTCACATCATCTCCTTATCATTGTATATTCATTTTCATTAACTGTAAGTCTAAATCCAATATTTGACACTTTTTTCGGACTGACTAATCCATTCCTTTCTTTCAATTGATGTGAGAAAAGACAGAATTTGGCCTTCTCCACCACCCCCCCCCCCCCAAAAAAAAAAAAAAAAAAAAAAACTATCCCCAAAATAGAGCCAACTAAAAACAATTTGGGTAGTCTAACAACCATACAAAGGCCCTCCAAAGACGTTGCAGCAAATTGAGGAGCATACAAAGAGCACCAAGCACGAAGAAAAAGCATGTTAAAGATCCTTTTTATGTGAAAGTAAATAGAATGATGCAGCTATAGTAAACAGTGTTGAAGATTCATTATCATCGGAACTTGAAGAGGTTAAAAGTGTTTTCATACCCACTCCCACTTATTATCACAAGTAGCTCTTAGCAAATCTCAAATTACTAGTTAGGCAACTGATTGCCAAGAATCACTCGGCAGAAAGAATTACTACAAAAAAGAAAATCTTTTATTTAAGTGATTACTAATTTGTTTGAATACAAATTACCGAATGCATGCGCAATATAAATGTTCTTAAATATTGTCTTCATGACTTTTCTTTTACTATTAATTAAATATTATTTATTATCAAGTGGAAGCATCCTTTAATCTTAAATATTGTCTTCATTACGGCATATTTGGTCATGCAAATCCATCCCTTAATCTTTGTAGCTGGCCGTTTGGTACAAAATGGCTTTCCACAAACCTAATAAACACTTGCCTTCTCACCAAGAGGAAGCATCCCTCTTTATCTGCCACGTTTAAATTTTCACAAAACAACTTATATGCATGCATGTCGAACAGGTGATTTGCATGTAATTAAGAAAGAATGACTTGTTACAGGAAATCGACCTAATTTCTAGCTGACTAAAATTCATATTTGCATGTAATAAATATATTGCAGATGTATATGGGAAAGGGCCTGAAGATTGAAGTGTCAAATTAATAGTAATACGTGCTCACAGATATGATTGATCAATGGCTTGATTTCTCAATCATATGCATGAAATGTTTACATATATTATATACAGATTAGAAAGCCATCTTGATTGGCTTGGAGGGAAAGTAATTAATTAATTAAGAAGATTACATAGATATGATTATATATATACTGGCCAATTAACTAAGGAGATGCAGTGATTGGTGATTGGATTAAGAGCAGATTGGGGGAGCTGATCGGATTCAGGATGCCGCATTGTGAGATGATCGAAGCTGAGTGAGAGCAGCTTGATTGATTATTGGTAATGCTTGCCGATTATCTAATGTTATTTCTATTGAAAATGGCACAGCAAGATGGATGGAACTTGGATGCTTGCAGCAGGTATGAAATTTTTCTCAAAACCTCCTAGCTGCAATTGTTTGTGTATCGGGATTAGCCTTTGATTACTTGAATTTCCTTCTTGCTTGTACTTGAACACACACACAGATACACACACATACAGAGGATTGGATTGAAATCACAAATAACACTGATTGATTCAATCAAACAGTGACTCATGCACACCAGGTGTTTGTGAAAATGCCTGCTACTTTTCCTCCAGAAAACCAGAACCCTTTCTCTGGTCTCCCTCTGTGATTTTTCATTGAATTCATTTAGAGAGTGTGTACAATCATATACCCTCACTCTCACTCAACACACACGGGCAGGCATGACATATTTCAGCATATCCCTAGCTGCCACTTGTCTAAAATCAGTTAGAGAGAACTTTCTTGTGAGTTAAGTAAACTCACACACTCACACACCCTTTTACAATTCTGTTATATCCCCCTTTACAGCTCATCGTTGACACATACTCACAACCTTTCACACACTTACAACTTCTCACACACTTACACACACTTACACATCCAAACTAGCCATAGATATTTGAATTAACTAGCCGTAGGTACTAAACACAAATCTGATGTGCAGCTTAAACACCAACACTCCCTCTTAAGCTAGCAGCAGGTTTAACTCCCAACAAACCTCTTAGGTAGCTTAGTCTTTCTTTTGGTAGTGCTTTAGTGAAAATATCAGCCAGCTGGTCTTCAGATTTGCAAAAGATCAAGCTGATCTTTTTATTCTGCAAAGCATCATGGATGAAATGGAACTTTTTGTTGATGTGCTTGGTTTTCTGGTGGAAAACTAGGTTCTTGGCCATTGCTATGGCCGACATATTGTCACAAAACAATGGAGTTGGTTCTCTCTGTTCCTCTCCAAAGTCTTTAAGCACAAAACAAAGCCAGATAGCTTGTGAAGTTGCTTCTGCAGCACTCACATATTCAGTTTCTGCTGTGGACAAAACCACTATACTTTGTTTTACAGATGCCCAGGAAAACACTCCACTGCTTAGAGTGAATGCATAGGCTGAAGTACTCTTCATATCATCCTCAGAAACACCCCAATCACTATCACAAAAACCAATTAGAGTAGAGGTTTTTCCCTTCTCATACTCAATCCCATAAGATAGGGTTCCTTGAATATACCTCAACACCCTCTTAGCATTTCATAGATGTTTGTGTGTAGGTCCATGCATGAATCTTGAAAGAAAACTTGCAGCATACATGATGTTAGGCCTAGTGGCAAGTTAAATAGAGAAGACTTCCCACAATTTTCCTGTATAAATGCTCATCTGCAACTTTACTCTCATCCTCCTTCCTTAGCTTTTTTGATGGCACTAGTGGGGTATTCACTGGTTTTCAATCTTTGAGCCCAAACTTCTCAAGAAGTGTACTAGCATACTTCCTTTAGTGGATGAAAATGCTATTTTCTGTCTATATTACCCCCATTCCTAGGAAATGATGCAACAACCCCAAATCAGTCATTTCATACTTGTTCATCAGCTCTTGTTTGAACTCTTGAATCAACCTATGTGAGCTACCAGTGTAGATTATATCATCCACATAGATTGAGACAATTAGAACCTTTCCATCCTTATCAAACTTGATGTATAGAGTTGCTTCACTTGTGCTTCTTTTGAAATCACAACTTAGAAAATAGGAGTCAATCTCACCATACCATGCTCTAGGGGCCTACTTAAGTCCATATATGGCTTTCTTTAACTTGTAGACCTTCCCTTTGTCAACTTGAACTTCAAACCCCTCAGGTTGATCAATGTAGACTTCCTCCTCTTATACTCCGTTCAAGAATGCAGACTTAACATCCAATTGATAGAGTTTCCAGCTCTTTTGAGCAGCAAGGGCAATTAGGGATCTGATTATGTCCAACCTTGCAACAGGTGCAAAAGTTTCATTGAAATCCACCCCAGGTTTCTGTGCATTACCCTTTGCTACCAATCTTTCCTTGTGCTTTTCAATAGAACCATCCAATTTTAGCTTAGTCTTGTAGATCCATTTAACACCAATGACAGGTTTGTCCATTGGTCTATCCACCAAGCACCAGGTCTCATTCTTTTGAATCATGTCTATTTCAGCCTCCATAGCTTTCCTTCACGCTAGATCTTTAGCTGCTTCTTCATAAGATTCAGGTTCAATTATGCACATATGACACCTTGCATAAATGTCCTAAAGACTTCTGAGATTCACAGGAGTGCCAGTGGTGGAGTCTTCTTCTTCTCCCTCATTCTGGTTTTCACCTTCTCACTCAGTTTCATTCACAAGTTCTTGTGAACCCTATACTGAGCTTTCACCTGATTCTTGAGTCATGTTAGGACCATAGCTGATGTTGAGAATGTAACGACCCGTCCCAAATTCCATGATTATATTAGTGACTAATCACGATTAGTGAGGCTAATCCGTGATTAGTAGAGCGAAATCAGACGAACGATGTGAAATGACCGTTTTGCCCCTAGGCCTGGGCAAAACGTTGACTTTTTGATCGGGACGTCAAATGGACTTTGACCGATGACCTGACGTAGTTCGTGACGTCACGAGTTCATAGACAGGTGGAACGTTCAATTCCGACGTTCGAGGAGGAAGTTATGACGTTCGAAAGTTAAGGGGCATTTTGGTAATTTTGGTTAAAAGGGGCAAATAGTTGACTTTTTGACCGGGATGTCTGATCACCAAGGGCCGAGGACTATTACGTAGATAAGGACGATACGAATCCATAGACAGGCGGCACGCTGAAATCGGACTTCGAACGGTAGAGTTATAGGTCACGGAAGTTCGATGTCACTATGCACGTACTTCGAGGCGGGGCTGAGTTGGCAAATTCTGATTGGCTAGATATTTTAGGTGGGTCCCATGGATGAGTGACAAGTGTCACTCATCCCACTGGCTAAATCCCCTAAATTGTGGATCTCATTAATTAAATATTATTATATTAATTATTTTATAATTAAACTTTCTAACATTAAATCCTAGCCCTCCATCTAAACTTAAACTTTTAATCCTCACCACTCATCTAATCATCTAATCCTCACTCCTCTCACCAGATCAACATCATCATCTTCATTTCTTTGCATTTTCTTCTTCTCCAAACACAAAACCCGAACCCCCCCTTGTCCACCATTTTCATTTTCTTCAAACACACAACACCACCACAATCCTCCATCAAGTGTGACCATGTGAGAGTGAGGGCAGGACTGGGATGAGGAGGAGGACACGACGGCCGGCCATGGTGGCTCACGGCGGGTGAACCCGTGAGGTAAGGAAATGTCCAAAAATTCAAATTTCGATTTTGTTAGTTTTTGTTCGATTCTAAGGATTGGGAAACATTGCTGGGGACTCTAAGAGGTTAATGGGATTAGTTTTGGAGCTTGGGATGGCCGGAAATGGCCGTGAACGGCCGGAGAAAATCCGGCCACCATTGATTGCGGATGGAAGCACGGTTTTGGGGTGTTTAATTCTGTTTTAATTAGCTAGAAAGATAGGAAATAGGATTAGGATTAGGATTAGGATTATATTAGGATTAAAATGCGATGAAATGGACCTAAAATCAGTCCGAAAACCGGAGAAAAACCGACGGATGAACAGTGTTTTGCTACAGTGAAAAACTGGTTCAGTTGGAGGTAGGAGACGATGAACAATATTTTCAACCTTATAGGGGCTCGTGAGGACGCATGGACCATAATTTGGGAAAGTGTTCAACACGGGAAATCTTCTATTCGATGTAACGAAGATTTTGGGACTGGTCTCGTGTCAATCGGATATCGTTTCGATAGTTTTCGGGGTGTCGGAAGGTTTAGGGTCGGCTTAAAAATAGTTAAAAGTTCGGGAAAATTACGGGGCTTTGATAGGAGGTTAATTAAGTAGTTAGTAACCTTCTATTAAAATTTGGACAGGTTTGGGAGTCCCGGTGATGGTGATTGGCTCGGGGAGCCGTATGGCACGCAAATCGAGGCGTCAGCTCGGACGGTCTGTGAGTGCATTTTTATGTGGTTACGTATAGGCATGTATTTCGAGGTTTCGGCCCTATACGGTGCCTATACGGGTCTGTATGTCTTTATTGGTCTAAATGAAATGGTTTTGGATTTCAAAAGGATAAACTCGGGTATGAGACCCAATTGGTTTTGTCTCGGGCATATGACCTTAGATATCGGGCACGATGCCCAGCTGATGTCATATGTTCGGGCACGAGACCCAGTTATTTTACGGTTTATGATTTCGGGTCAGGGACCCTAGATGGATTTCCAAGTTCATGATGGTTTACGGGAACCGGCATGAACTCTGGAAAGGTCATTGTGGTTCATGACGGTTTATGGGAACCGGAATGAACCTTTGTTAGGTCATTCTGGTTCATGACGGTTTATGGGAACCGGCATAAACCCTAGTTAATGGATGTTATGGATCATGACGGTTCAAGGGAACCGGGCATGAATGTTTATGTTATGTATATATATGTATTCATATACCTTCCTTTACTTCTATTATCTCCTCCAGGGAGGGTCGTTGGCCTGGGTGGACGTCGGAGTAGTCACGGAGCACCGACTGAGTGGAGTCACCCCTAGTTGGGTTCCTTACTCTCAGGAAGGCTATGATTTCTATTACCTCGGGTAGGGTCGGTGGTCAACAGACATTGATCTTGACTTTGAGAAAATTCGGATTGAGACCTGGGTAGTACGCGCGTAGCTTTGGAAACCGTGACAGGATTGGTTGTGTGACTTATATGTATATATGATATAAATATGATATATGATATGTGATGTGTGTTTACACAGGTTTTGGGCAGTGGCCCGTATGGTTAGTTTCTTATGATTTGGGCTGAGTCCCTTATGGATTTGGGCAGTGGCCCGTGTACTTGATTTCATTATGGTTTTTCTGGATAAATGGTTTTCGAATGCATGCATACTTTTTAGTGAAGGGTACAAATGTCTTCTTATGAAATGTTTTTACGAACTTTTGTTTTGTCCACTCACAGTTTTTAATGTTCTGACTGCCCTTTAGGTTGACATCGGATGTGGACTGTAGCAGAGACCGAGATATCACATACCTCCTCCGGATCCTGGCGTACTTTGATAGACCGGGAGGGCAAAGGTCGGAAATATCCCTTGTCTGACACTTCGTGTCAGACGGGAGCAGGGTCATCCCGCACTAATCCCGTAGGGATTGGGATGGGTCCTGTCAGAGAAACCTTCCAGTATCAGTCTTGGTAGTGCCCCAATCATGAACACCCTTTTTCATCAAAGATCACACTTCTAGAAACCACAATCTTGTTGGTTTGTAGGTTGAACAATCTGTATCCTTTCTCACAACTTCCATACCCCATGAAAATGCACTTCACTCTCTTCTCATCCAGTTTCTATCTTAGTTGATCAGCAATGTGAGAATAGCATATAGAACCAAAAATTCTAAGATGCTTCACTCCTGGCCTTCTTCCACTAAACTTCTCAAATGGAGTCTTACCATTTAGTGCTCTGGTAGGACTTCTGTTCAGTAGGTACACTGCAGTACTTACTGCTTCTCCCCAGAAATTGTGAGGGACATTCTTCCCACACATCATTGCCCTAGCCATTTCCACCACAGGACTGTTTTTCCTCTCAACAACCCCATTTTGTTGAGGTGAATAAGCAATTGTTAGCTGCCTCACAATCTCTGTTTCTTCACAGAAGTTCTTAAACTCTTTTGAGAGATACTCTCCACCCCTGTCACTTCTAAGACTCTTAATCTTGTAACCACTTTGTAATTCAACCATGGTTTTAAACTTCTTGAAAACATTAAAGACCCCTGACTTATGTGACAAGAAATACAACCAACACATTCTTGTGTAATCATCAATGAAGGTCAGAAAATACTTGTTACCTCCAATAGTCTCTACTTGCATAGGACCACAAACATCTGAGTGGATGAGTTCTAAGGGTTGAGTTGCCCTTAGAGCAGGTTCCACATCAAACTGTTCCACATGCTGCTTTCCAACCACACATCTTGCACATACATGAGTTCCATCTTGTAGCTTAGGCATCCCAATCACCATATCCTTCTATTATAGCTTTTTGAGACTTGTGTAATTTAGATGACCATATCTTCTATGCCAAAGTTCAGAGTCTTCTGAAATGGTTTCCCTCATGGCTACTGGTTTTACACAATCAAAAGTCATTGGGAAACACCTGTTTCTGGTCATAGGGATCTTAGCTACCATGTGAACCAGCTCCTTATCTTCAAATATGTCCACATATTGGTCTCTAAACACAAGGAAGTATCCATGTTCAATCATCTGCCCAATACTAAGCAGAGTTTCCTCCAACCCTGGTAGCAACATAACATCTTTTATGTGTATTTCTCCTTACTTGGTCTGAATCACCAGTGTCCCCTTTCCTACTGCCTGCACCAGCTCACCATTTCCCATTTTCACTTTGTCCTTGATGCTTCTATCAACATCAATCAGTAAGGATTCCAGAGCAGTCATGTGATTTCTATAGGCACTGTCAACATACCAGACATTTTCAGCCTTCACTGAAGCTGAATTACATGCATAGAACATATTACTAGGCGTAGGAGCTTCAATCACTTATTTTTCCATGTTCACAGATTTTGCACTCATGCAATCCTTAGCAACATGCCTAGTTTTGTTGCAATTGTAGCACTTAGGCTTAGTCTTGAACCAACATGTCCCTGAGTGCTTCATGCCACAGTTCTTGCACTTAGGTACTAACTTTTCTGTTTTCTCAGAATGCTGATGATGTCCTGTTATTTCACCTGTGTTAGACCTCTGATTCCAGCCTCTGCTCTTAAAGTTCTTCTTGAACTTCTCATGTGAACCTCCCTGTTGTGACTTAGTATTTATAATCTAGCTAGCAAATACTTTGTCTATATTTCCTTCACTGTGCACCTCAATTTTTTGATCAAAGGCCCTTATTGAGGCTATGACACTCTCAACATTGATTGTGTCCATATCCTTGGTCTCTTCTATGATAGATATATTAGGGTCATAAGATTTTGTCAAACTTATTAGGATTTTTTGTGCTAATATTTTCTCTGATATGCTTTCACCATAGGTCCTCATTTGATTAACAATCCCATATAGTCTTGACATGTAAACAGATAGGTTTTCATCATCCTTCATCCTTGCATATTCGAAATCAAGTCTTAGAGACTGGAGTTTGACAGCTCCTACCTTTGCATCACCCTATACTCTCTTTTCAACACATTCCAAGCTGCCTGAACAGTTTCTTCATTCTGGATTCTTGGAATATGTCCTCTGCAACTGCATTTTGCAGCATGCTGAGTGTCTTGGCATCTCTTACAAGATCAACTCGATTGAGTGGATGCAAGACCTTCTTCTCCTTCTCCAGTAGTCACAGCACCTGGAATTCCTTCTTCAATGTACTTTCATAGATCATACCCTTTGAACACGGTTTTCATCTTGATGTTCCATGCATCATAATTAGATCCTGTGAAGATAGGAGTTCTTAGTTCTCCTCCTCCACTGTGTGTTTCTGCCATTTCAGTTACCCTTTCTTTTAAGAACTTGCTTCTCTTGCTTTCTTTCACAGGTCACGTCCCATATGCATATCTACACCTGCTCTGATACCATATTGAAAATGGCACAGCAAGATGGATCGAACTTGGATGCTTGCAGCAGGTATGAAATCTTTCTCAAAGCCTCCTAGCTGCAATTGTTTGTGTATCGGGATTAGCCTGTGATTACTTGAATTTCCTTCTTGCTTGTACTTGAACACACACACACACACACACACACACACACACACACACACACACACACACACACACACACACACACACACACACACACACACACACACACACACACACACACACACAGGATTGGATTGAAATCACAAATAACACTGATTGATTCAATCAAACAGTGACTCATGCACACCAGGTGTTTGTGAAAATGCCTGCTACTTTTCCTCCAGAAAACCAGAACCCTTTCTCTAGTCTCCCTCTGTGATTTTTCATTGAATTCATTTAGAGAGTGTGTACAATCATATACCCTCACTCTCACTCAGCATGACAAGACCCATCCCGATTATCCTTCGATAGTCGTGATGAATCCTGCTCCCGTCTGACAATAACTAGAAATACCAAAAGTAACCAAACTTATATACATACACCACACAAAAAAAATCCCAAAAACATTGTCAAACAAGGGATAGTTAAGTTTTACAGACCAATGATGTCACAAGTTTGACTAGTCAAAGACAATACAGAGCATAGGTACTATTACAGATAGGGATCAAATTCCTACTCTGTAGAGTGTCTGAGTGCGCAACGGTCTACTTATTCTTTTGCCTCGCTTGCCTCGTTTCTAGCCCTCGTACCTGTACACTGGCCTGGAGGGTGCATAAAACAGTAAAAGTGTGAGTGGAGAAAATAAAGTTTGATAAATACATTTACCAAAACACATTTCTTACCCTCCAGTTTTCACAAACATGCATGCATATCATAAAACACGAGTAATAGTAAGAAATCAATCAAATATGATCAGTGGACCAATCAAAACAATTTCCACAAAACGACGGGACTTATTTCCATATCTTGTTGCTTAGAGTCACGTTTATCCCTGCAACCCGTGCAAATCAATAGGCTCAAGGACCGCTCAAAATCCGAGCATCCGCCGCTGTGAACACATCACCAGCCGGAAATCCAGATCTAGTGAACACATCACTTACCGATCTATGTATATCCAACACATCTGATTTGAGTCAAGCCTCCCTCGGCTGCTCGACAAAGATCGTGCTACGTGACCTCTTCGGGGTAAACACTTCCATCCCGAAGGCGAGCGTTATCTCTAGGGTGCACTCCGGAAAAAACATATTTTCACCTGAAATCCCTAAATATCCGCGACATATCATCATCACAAAACCCAGTGAAAAACAGTTGCATTGAAATCAAAATCATTTAACAACATAGGGTCGCAGCCCCAAAATATAGTTTCCTCAAATCCGGAAAAACAAAGTTCCGATTTACTTTATAAATTCGAAAATCATCAATATCATCACGTAATCACATGGAAATACAAATCCAACCAAAATCACAATTCCATTAGGTCTCAAGCCCAAAATATCATTTTCACGCAAATCCGTGCAACCGTAAACCCGAGTTACCACGATCACGTAAATCCATAAAATCAATTCCTGACTCATGATCCGAGTCCAAATATCATTTTTAATCATTTTCAATCCGGGCCTAGCCCAAAAACATCAATTTCATCATTTCTTGAAAATCGTGCCAAAATATAATATAATAATCATAAAACCGAGAAATCACCGGATTGAAACATAAATCATGCCAAAGAATATAAAATCATATAATAAAGCATTTAAATCATATATGCATGCATCACGGTTAGAAAACCAAAAGTCCACTCACACACACCGTCCCGATTGTTCAGCCTCGAGCTGTTCGTTTACCTCCGACGTCCCGGGAATATTCAGCCTGTCAAACAAAGTGATTTAAGGTTACTAGACTATCATATGATCCTCAAATAAGAATCCCCTAATTGTCGGAATTTTATAATATTATTTTAATATAAATTAAATGTGTCGGGTACTCGGAACTACTCTGAAACCATATCTGATTGACCCGAAACCAACGCGGATAGGTTCGTATCATCGAGAACATCAAGTTTCATGTTGACCACTTTGCCGGAATACCATCCACGAGCCGTCACGCGCCGCCGCAAGCGGCTGCGTGTGAAAGCCACGCACGTAGCACAGTACTGCTACAGTGCTTCGTTCTCACCCGTTTGTGTGATAAACGGGTTGAAATACCCGCGATAGAACCCGACTCAATCTCAGCCAATTCGACCTCAAATCGATCCATTCTTTCAACTGATCCCATCTAATCCAACTCCATTTAAGTTCTGTAAGTTCAATTACCTCAATTACGGTCTAAAACTTCACGACTCACGATCGAACTTCGACGGGTCTCCTATTCGGGTTTCACGATTTCGTTCCTGATTTTCCAATTAATTCACACGGTTAGCATCGTGAGAGTGTAAGGAACATTTTTGCAAGATCAATTCGAGAATTCCTTACCTCCAACTGGTAGAACTCAAGCTCGATTTCCAGCAGCCATGGAAGCTTCTGTTCTTCCTCAATTCGACACGATTCCTCTTCGTTTTTGTTGTAGGAAGCTTTGTTTTGATCCTAAAAACTCAATGTAATCCTCAATTTCCCTTCTCCTAGCCCACAAATGCGAATTCGAAGTTCCCCCAAATTTTCTGAATTTTCGAACCAAAATTCTTCCAGTTCTCTCAATCCCTCGAGTTCCTCTCTCTCAGATCACTTCCTTAAACTCCTAATCGCACAATGACGAGAGATAGTGGGCTAGCACGGTTTAATTTGGACAATTGGACAAAATCATTACACTTTCCCTTAATTAAGGGATAATTGTCCAAAAGCTAATCCTCAAAACCGGTTTCCATGTTCTCTGGGGCAAGAATAAGACATATATGACAGGTGTCATTGTCTGATCAAGGCTAAAAGACCATTTTGCCCCTGGTTCGACAAATTACCATTTTGCCCCTAGGCTTCCGTGACCCGTAACTTAGCCACCCGAACTCCGTTTTCGACGTGCCGCCTATCGTTGTACTCAGGGCATTGAGACCTACCTAATGGTCCTTGAATCGTGTGAAAATTAGTTTTCAAACAAAAAGTCAACATTTTCCCCCCTTTTCGTCCAAATTACGAAAATGCCCTTGTGTTTCCGAACGTCATAACTTTTTCCATGATCGTCGAAATTGGGCGTGCCACTTGTTTATGGACTCGTGACGTCCCGAACTACGTCACGGTCATCGGTCAACGTCCATTTGATTCACAAATCAAAAAGTCAACAAATTGACCATACGGGTAAAAACGTCATTTATTCATTATTTTACAAAATTACATTTTCCGAATTTCCGGGGCGTTACACAGCACACACGGGCAGGCATGACATATTTTAACCTATCCTTAGCTGCCACTTGTCTCAAATTAGTTAGAGAGAACTTTTTTGTGAGTTAAGTAAACTCACACACTCACACACCCTTTTTCAATTATGTTATATCCTCCTTTACAGCTCACCATTTGACACATACTCACAACCTCTCACACACTTACACTGTCAGGACCCACCCTGGTTCCACCCCGAAAACCGAGGTAAATCCTGCTCCCGTCTGACACCCCGACACTAAACCGAAGTAAACTCACGAAAAACCACCAAAATACACAGTCAGACGCAGAAGAAACTGTAAACATCCCGAAGTCAAGTTTTACAGAGCATAGTACTAAATACAAAGGAAAGAAATCCAATAAACAAGATACATGCACAACAGAAAAGTTTAAGCATTCCGGGGTCACTCTCGAAAAATTCTATGCCTTCGACGCTGCCTCGACGTCACAACCCCGCGCTAGCTCCACGACCTGGAGGGCAATTTAAAACAGAAGGTGTGAGTGGACCATAAATAAGAAAAGAATTTCTGAAAACCATTTCATAATAAAACCAGGGTTTTAGCCCTCCGTTTTGAAATCACATGCATAACCCAGTTACTAAAAACAATTATAAATCACGTAAAGATCATCATAAAAAAATTTGAAGAATCATTATAAAAACAGTTCTAGAAATCATATCACAAGCACCATAAAACCGTATCACAACACACAAATATCAAGCCATCATTATCCGATCAAACCTGCTGGATCTATCCGAGTCTTTATACTCCCGAGTCTTTAAACTCAATCCAGGCCTCAATAATATCCGAGTCTTTAAACTCCCGAGTCTTTAAACTCCCGAGTCTTTAAACTCATCAAGCCTACGGGGGAAATATCAATATATCCGAGTCTTTAAACTCCCGAGTCTTTAAACTCAATCCGGGCCCGTCCCCCGTCCATCAGAATCCGGGTCTTTAAACCCAATAACCAAATCCAGCAAATTCAATACAAAACCAATTGAAAACCAATTCTAAATCCATATCCAAACTCGAATCCGAAATCACCGGTCTGAAGCCCTTCTGGCGTTCAGAACCGTCATTCCGAACCCAAATCCGGAATTCCACTTTTCCGACTTTAAAACCAAATTCCGCTTTCCGAAATCCGATTCTAAAACCGAAAGCCCTTGATCATCGAATCATGTTCCAAAATCCCTTTATAATCATTGAAAACCATTTATCATTTGAAATCCCGAAACTATAACATCATAGGCAGAAATCAGTCGTTTATCGTAAAACGTGCCAAATACGTTATTTTCTCGAAAAACGTGCAATTATAGAAAACCAACACCACGCATTTAACAATCATGAAATCATATGTAAAACCATAAAACAAGTAATTAAAAGCAGTTATGCATGCTCGAGTTTAGAGAAAGGGTCCACTCACAGTACCGAATCCTCAGTCGCGCCCTGTACGTCCCGTACGTTCCTCAGCTACCTCGGGAAATCCTGATCCTATCAACAACCACCCAAGAACGTTACTAACACAACTACTAAGGTCCACCGAATTTTTCCCGAAAATCCCCGGGTCCTAAACGTAACAAACCGAAACCCTAAACCTTCAACCTCGCGGGACTAACCTCAAACAACGTCCGAACAACCCGAAACCAATTCCATTAGACTCGTTACAACTCCTAGACCAAAAAACCAGTTGACCGTTTCCCCAAGAACTGCCACACGCGCCGCCCAAAGTGGCTGCGTGTGGGCCTCACACGCTGCTACAGTATCATCGTCTACCTCGAGTCAGCCGGTTCGACTGTACTGAACCGGCGTTCCCGGTTCTCCGCCGTCCGTCCACCAATTCGACTCCTCTCTTCACCATCCTCACCGTCTAGTCCTAAACAACCCATTCCCCTTACTCTAACACCTCGACACAGTCCAAAACCCGTCGACTCAAGCTCGAAACAAAAACCAGTCTGTCCCCTGTTTCCTATTCCGGCCACCCAAGTCTTCCCCTGTCACAGTGGCAACACTAGACCACTCCTAGGACCCTTCTAAAGCTCACCCAACTCCCCAAATCTCTCGAATCTCACTCAAAACCCACGACTATCGGTTTGAAACTCGACGGCAAAACAGAGCAAAATCACAGGGATAAGAAATTACCTGACATCGACCGCCGCCGTGCTCACCGCCGCACTCCCTGGAGGTCACAGAGTCCTCCCCACCGTCCTTTCGAATTCAATTGAACCAACACACGACAACACCACCACCACGATCTATCACTGCTTCTCTGTTGTTTTTCTGGTTTTCCCCGTGAACTCCCACTTCGCACACACACAAACACGGCACCTCCCAACTCACTCACTATCTCTCTCTCAATCTCTGGTCACTCTCCACTCACCAGACACACCAACACTCACGACCACCATCCAATTTCCCCAATCTCTCAATCTCTGTTTCTCTCTAGTTCGAACAAACACGAACACATACCCATATAATTGGAGACGTGCTTCCTAGAACCAACCAGACCCCTAGCACGTGTCACAATCCCCTCAAACCTCACACAATATCTCCTCTCTGCCCTGGACACTTGTCCAAATCCAGCTGCACCAAGCCCAAAGTACAAAAGACCAAACTGCCCTTCCTTTTAAGTCAAAATTACCATTTTGCCACTACCTTTCTAGACCCGTAACGCACACATCCTAACTCCGATGAATACGTGTCACCTGTCATCAAACTCAGGACGACGAGATCTACCTAACGGTCCTAGGTCAACATGTCAAAACCCGATCGTACGAAAAGTCAACTTTTCCCCCTATTTTAGCCAAATTACGGTAATGCCCTCAACCTTCCGAACATCATAACTTTCTCCTCGGATGTCGGAATCGGGCGTACCACCTTTCTACGGATTCGTGACGCCCCGAACTACGTTACGGTCATCGGTCAAAGTCCATTTGACCGCCCGAACTCAAAGTCAACTATTTGTCCAACCTAGGGGCAAAATCGTCATTCTACGCTACCGGACCTATCGTAACTGACTACCCACCAATTAAGCTCACTAATCTCATCTTAATCACTGTCTTAATCCTAATTCCCGGGACGGGTCGTTACATACACACACTTACATCCAAACTAACCGTAGATATTTGAATTAACTAGCCGTAGAAACTAAACACAAATCTGTTGTGCATCTTAAACACCAACGATTTCGGTTCATATCCAAATTTAGGCACGTCGTTGTAATACTAAAACCAATTAGTTATATCTTTCTATTATAAATTCTAATTGTTAAAGCAGCGTTGTCCATACATGGATTTTGTGTTTAAGACTTTAAATTTGTACTTGTCTTTGTCTTTTTAAGAAATTGTCAAGATTCCCATCATCTCCTTATCATTAAATTATTAATTTATTAATTATAGGTCAAAATCCAATATATATTTGACACATTTTTTGGACTGATTAATGTATTTCATTTTCTTTCCAAGTTCAATTGACTTGAGACAAGGTATCATCTAACAATCACACCAAAAAATTACTCCCGAAACGGAGCCAACTGAAAACAAATTTGATGTCCAACAACCATACAAGAGGCCCTTCAAAGTTGGAGCAAAGAAAGGGGCATAATAAAAAGAGCACCAAGCAATACGAAGAGAAAACATTATAAAGATCCATTTTATGTGGAAATTAATCGATCGAAAATCAAATGTTGATCTTGCTCAAATCCCTCACTCTTCTCTCCACCCTTTTCTTCACCTACTGCCTCACAAAGCCAAATGTTTTTGGAAACTCCAGGCTTCTGAAAACCCTAATCAAACCCACCAAATATGATGATGGGACAGAATATAAAGGTGGGTGGGAATTGGTTTCAGAGAATTCAGGTGTATCGGCCATGCACATGACCATAATGCCCAACACCAACAAGGCCATTATGCTTGATGCTGCTGGTTTTGGCCCATCTGGGATCTCATTGCCTCCCGGAGATTGTCGCCGGGTTTATGACGAAAGGGAGGAGATCAACGAAGGTTCTTATGAGGTGGATTGCTGGGCTCATGCTGTGAAATTTGACATCGACACAGCTGCTGTTAGGCCACTCAAGGTAAATATGTGACATGTCAATGTGTTACTAGTTCGATAAAATAATTATGTATATATAATAAGCTTTCATTTATTACCATATTGTTTTTGGAATATTATTAATCGGTTTGGTTTGACTTACTTTGTTCTTTGTTAGCTAAAATCAGATTTTGACAGATGCATGGAGCTCATCCGGTGGATTATCGGGTACTGGGACTTTGGTGCAAGCTGGTGGGTGGGGGAATGGAGGGAGGTCTGTGAGATTCCTCTCTGGATGCAATACATGTGATTGGGAGGAGCAACCCATGGCACTTTCTGGCTCAAGATGGTATGTTATAGTTGTTAAGGCTTCCCTTATTTATTTATTTGTTAATTACAATTGTCCATATACAGACAAATAACTATGAATTGCTAATTAAAATATCGAACAATACAATTCTAGCTTAATTTGCATAAATCATCCTTACGTACAAGCGTAGTCTCACAATGACCCATGTAGTAAAAAAAAATTATTAAGTAAATTCATGTGATTCTATTTCATTATTAATCTAACCTAAAATTGATAATTAAATCAAAAAATATATATATGGAGTCAAATGTAAACTTGGAGTGGACGGTAAAATTGTCATTTTACACATAATTTAACCTTATCTTTTGTTTTTAGATTAAAAATAGAGTAACTCTAATTATAAAATAAAGCATTTAAGTGTACATGCAATTTTACCTTATAAGTTAACTTTATGCACTCCATCATTTTTGATATGTTGGTCATAAATTTCAATTGTGAGATATTGATACTAGGATATTACTACTTTTTAACATTATGAATCATCTCGAAATTTCTCTATAATCCCTTGAGCAATTTAACCTAATTAGTGATTATCGATGTTCATAAATTTTCAACTTTTGAAATAGGTTCTCCACGCAGCATATCTTGCCAAATGGCAATTTCATATTGATTGGAGGACGCCGCATGTTCAATTACGAGTATATCCCTAAGGCAGAAGGTTCAAATGATATGTACTTTCCATTATCATTTCTCCAAGAGACATCTGACCCGGTTGAAAACAATCTATACCCGTTTGTTTTTCTTTCTACGGATGGTAATCTTCTCATCTTTGCCAATAATCGTTCGATTTTACTCAACCCAACCACCAACACGGTTGTTCGCGAACTTCCAGTCCTTTATGGCGGGTCACGGAACTACCCTGCCTCTGGCATGGCGGCGTTGCTACCTATAAAGCTCAGTGACCCAAACCCGGATGTAATTCAAGCTGAAATCCTGATCTGTGGTGGAGCGGATCCTAAGGCGGGAAAGCTAGTTGAAAAGGGTATTTTTGTAAATGCACTGCAAGATTGTGGAAGGATTGATATAACAGACTCGAAAGCCACGTGGCAGAAGGAGATGATGCCAACCCCGAGGACCATGGGAGATATGCTGATCCTTCCCACAGGTGATATCCTTCTGATCAATGGGGCCAAGAAGGGTACAGCCGGGTGGAACTTTGCGGAAGATCCGAATCGGACCCCGGTTATCTATAAATCCGATAACCCGATAAGTCAACGGTTTATGGAGCTAAAGGCGACGACCATACCGCGAATGTATGGTTCGACCTCTATGGTATTGCCAGATGGAGAAGTTCTAGTGGCCGGGAGCAATTCAAATTACTATTACAATTTTACAGGTGTAAAATATCCTACTGAACTTCGGGTCGAGAAGTTCTACCCGCCGTATTTTGACCTGTTACTCGTTTTGGACCGCCCCACAATCACATCGGACTACAAGGGTATAATGGTAAAATATGAAAGAAATTTTGCGATTGAGTTCAAGTTGAAAAAAGATGAGGTGGACCTCTCAGATTTGAAGGTGACCATGTATGCACCGCCGTTCACAACACATGGTTTTTCCATGGGTCAAAGACTTTTGGTATTGGCCATAAAGAAGTTGAAAAATGTGGGGTTAGATTTGTTCCAAGCGGATGTTGTGGCGCCACCAACGGCTCAGATTGCTCCGCCAGGATTTTATCTGGTATTTATTGTTTACACAGGAATTCCGAGTTCTGGGATATGGCTGCAAATAGCATAGATGATTGGTTTGTTTCATGTTTGGCGGATATGTATATAATATTTTTCATCACCAATGGCATTGAAATCTTAAATATTCTCACTTCTAATTGCATATTATTTTTTTATTTTTTTATATGGGTTGGGTATTACAATATATATAGACGTTAGGGCATAATATTATAATACATATATACATAATATGTGGAGAGCAAGAGCAATACTATTCGGCTATAATACTAAGTGACAATTTTAATTGTATATTATTAAAAAAAAATTGTATTAACAGATTCGTAAAGACACATTCAAGGTGTAAATATATGTAGTTCACTCAAATCGAACTGAACTACTTCCAGAGAATTAGGCCATCCTCATTAATATAGTAGTGTTTTATACATGATACTGAGCACAGAGCCTTAAAAAAAGAATGATAATAGTAGAGAAATGTGTAGGAGATAATGGATGTCTCATGCTGGCTCTCTTTCTCAAATGGAGGGTTTGTTTCCTTTCTATGGTCGAGGCCCTATGCTTTGGTGATGGGCTTCGTTATGAGCCTTGATGCCTTGATGATGAAGAACGTAAAACTAAAGTTTTTATGAGAAAGTTGTAGCTCATTTGTTAATATAGTCAATAAAATGGAATAGATATGAGACGTTCCAAATTTTCAAATATGCAGATGCAATTTATTTAAAAAAATGTTTGAAAAATTTATTAACGTCTTAACATTTATTTTTGACATGCCTTAAGATTCATATTAACATTGCGTGAAGTTAAAGACATCTAGAAATTTTTCCTAAGGGGTGAAATTAGAATAAATAAAGTGGATGGGATACAACACGATTGCCGATATTTCAATCGATATATCGCTGAAATAGTAAGGAAACATCAAAACAGGGGAAGAAAAATATTCACCCAATACCAGTGATTTCACAATATATAGGTAGAAATCGGCCAATTGATTGATATTTCGACGAAAACGCCATAGAAGATGGCGAGGGTTTCCTGGGTTCAGCTTCAATTTATCTTTCAAGCGAGCGCTGAAAGTGGACAAAAGATAAGGACAACTTCACCTTTCCCAGACGAAGTGATTGAAGGTTCTCTCGCAACCTAGGTTGTCTGGGAACATCATCGGTGATGACGGTGGCTACTAGGTTTCACGGCCTAATTTCATCTTCCCCAGCGAAGGTCTAATGGGAAGAAGACTGGAGGTAATCATCTCACTGAGGGGATGATTTTAAGTGATTTGATGAAGTTGGTCTCGATTGAGATTGGTAAGTGATGGTTCATGGTTGATGGTGATGAAAACACAGAAGAGGAAGAAGATGAATTTCTCAGGGAGAAAAGAAAATAAAAAATCATATGTGGGTTCTATCCATTGATGAAAATATCATTATATTTCGGAGAAATTTTGCCAAAATTTAGGTAATTTGGGTCAGCAACACATAAGAAAGGGAAAAAATATTGACCGAAATTTCGACATTTTTTCTTATTTTGAGCCCACAGATCCTTTCCTAAGATCAAAACGATGAAGATGCACTATTAATTCGTAAAATCGGACGTAAAAAGAAGGAGATTGAGTCGGGTCGTGCCGTCGGGTCAGAAAACCCGAGTTACAGACCCAGCTGGAGGTAGGATATGACTGTTAGTTTTTATACTTATACATTGGATGTTATTAAACTTGCAAACACGCTAGCTAACAGAGTTGGCTTTGGGTTTGTTTCTCATTTGGGGGGTCTTAGGTTCGACCCCACTTGTCTACAATTGTTGTTTTTTTTCCCATTTTTTATCCGTTTTTCAACAAATGTTGGCCCTTTTTTTCTTCCATTTTTTGTCCAATTTTAAATATATCCATTACTTCCAATTTTTTAACAAAGTTTTTCCCTATTTTTTCATCTTTTTTTTTTTCCAATTTTAAATATATTTAAACTTATTTTATCATTTTTCTTACATTGAATTTTTGTATGTTTATTCTTATATTTTTAACTATATTAACATTCAATTATAGTAACTCCTTTCAATTTATGTTTATGTTTAAGATTTTATATTATTAGTCATCGTCAGAATCATATTACATCATATTATCCATTATATATTTATTATATCAAAGTCATATATTAGTTATATATAACCATTCTTAGGCACTTAAGTTTTTCCCAAAGTTTCATTAAAAATTTCAAACTTTTAGACTAAATTTCCATCATTTTTTTTACCGTAAACGATATCGATATTTAGAACGAGATATCCGTAAATTTGGTTAACGATATATTTGTCGATATCGATATTTCAATCCTTGGTTCTATCCTATCTAATAACTCAATTATTGTTTATTAAAATAATAAATTACTTTTTTTGTGGAGAAGATATTTTAAAAATAAAATAATTAATTAATTAAAATAAATAAATAAATAAATGAACGCATATTAAGAAAGAGTGAAAGACAACTAAATGACATATTATTATTATGATTGAAAAATTCATTTTTTACTAAATGGGATATTAAGAAAGACTTATAATTTATAAATACATACATATTATTAAGAAAGAATTCAAATTTAGAAAGACTTATCAATTCCATTCTTAAATAAATTGCAGACTCCTAATTTATAAATAAATATATATTATTATTTATTAAAATAATTTATGTTTATTGTCAAATATCTTACAAATAATTTATTCATTTTAAATATACTATTAATTTATTGTCAATTAATATACACTCGAATCTGGTAAAATATCTACCTTTTTTAGTGAAATTCAATGGATAAAGTGTAATGACCTGAATCTCGAGGAAACGTGAAATTAGAAAATTTAAGAAGAAAATGACGATTTTGTCCTTGAGAAAGTTAAAGTGTTGACTTTTTGATTGGAAAGTTGTTTGAGGGTTCTGAGAAGACCATTACGATGGTCTCGAGATACAGAGTAGGTATGACTAGTATGGAACATAAACTAAATGGGGTTTTTAGGGGACTTATGGTTTGGCGAAAGAAGAATGTTCCAAATGCCTAAAAATTATTGCTTCGCTCAGGGAGGAACTATGCAATGTTTTCGAGCAACTGTCTTTGGAGGCTGATCGAGTTACTCGACTGGCGATAGATTTAAAAGAAGCTCTAAAAGATGAGGAGGTTCATTAGAAATTAAAGTCCAAGATACAGTGGTTGAACGAGGGGGATAAAAAATGAAATTCTTCCATGCCAAAACTGTAAAGCATAGGAGGAATAACATGTTACTTGGAATTCATGATAGTTTGGGAAAGTGGACTGAGGATGTAGCTACTGTTTGGCCCAGACATGTTTACGGCCTCCCAACGCGCGCGTGATGGGAAGGTTAGTGAGTGTATTTATTACTGCATAATAGCTAAAGAGAATCATATGCTTAGTAGACATGTGACTGATGAGGAAGTCCGAGCTGCTATACTTTCCTTACATCCCATGAAATCTCTAGGACCTGATAGTTTTACCGCTTATTTTTACCACAAACATTAGGGGCTCGTTGGTGTTGATGTCATTGGCTTTGTGAAGTTTTTCTTTGCTATGGGGCAAGTGTGTAACAACCCGGACATTCGAAAAAGGGAAATTTGGAAACATTTGAAGAAAATGACGATTTTGCCCCTAAAATCGGGCAAACAGTTGACTTTTGGTTAAGCAGTCAAACGGACCTTGACCGGTGATTGTGACGTAGTTCGGGACGTCACGAGTTCATAGATAGGTGGCACGTCCGATTTCGACATTCAAGGAGAAAGTTATGATGTTCGGAAGTTCAAGGGTAATTCGGTAATTTGGTTAAGAAGGGGCAATTTATTGACTTTTCAAACGACATGGACTTTTCACGTAATTCGAAGACCGTTAGGAAGGTCTCGATGCCCTAATTACAACAACAGGCGGCACACTGAAATCGGACTTCGAACGAGTAAGTTATGATTCTAGAACGAGGAAGGGCATTTTGGAAATTATGTGAAGGAAGGGTAAAATGGTAATTTTGAGGGTGCAGTTGAAAACAGCCGTGAGTGGATTTTTAGGAGAATTGTTTACAAATTGAGTGACAATTGTCACTAAGAAAGAATGGATTAGTGGCTGGTTGGGCTGAGTGCTGGTGAATTGTTTATGCAATTAGGTGTTTTGAGCAGAACACGGGTGCACAGTAAACTGTGTTGGTGTTTTTGAAATGGAAAAACAGAGACTGATGGACAATTTTCTTGATCGACCTCCCCAATAACGAATTGAGAGAAAATGAGAACTGGAAAGGAATTGTGAGGATGAAATAGTGTGGAAAAAAGAAAGAAACAGGAAGGAAAACCCCAGAAAAACTGAACCCACCCGAAAACCTTGACATTGCTACCTTAAGATCAAATTTTGAATTGGACGATCAATTGATGGAAACAGAGAGGTGGATGAGCTTCTAGAGGTTCAAACGAGTCGAATGGAGTTGAAAGTGAAGAAAGTGGTGAAGAAATGAGCCCAGACGACACTTGAGTTCAGTTCTGGAAATCCCAGTTGAGTTGGAATGGTTAGCGGAGTTGGACGTTGTAATTGAGCTTGGAAGTTTGTTCTTATGGATCCTGCGAAGCTTCTGAGTGAACCAATTGAAGAAAACGATGAAGATCGATGAACTTCGATGCAGGAACAGTGTTCGGATGTTCATCGGAAACTCGAGCTCGAATTGACGGATTGAGGTGAATTCTGGTGAAATTTAACTTACAGAACCATAATTAGCTTCATAATGATGCTTTCAAATAAATCAATTGAAGGAATAGAGTTGGATTTGAGCAAGATTGAAACAGGTCATCACGCGGGTTGAACGGCCCGTTTAACAATTAGCTAGGTGAGAACGATGAACAGTGATTGCACTGTAGCTGGCGCGTGAGTTTCACAAGCAGCCACTCACGGCGGCACGTGAGGGTGCGTGGGCTCGATTCTCGAGGTGAGTTCAACATGACTTTTGTTCTATGCAATGTAACGAACATTTTAGCATTGGTTTCGAGTTAATCAGACACCGTTTCGATATTGTTTCGAGGGTCTGAAAGTTTATGTTACGTTTTTAATTAATATTTAATTCCAAGAAAATTATGGGAAATTAGTATGATGTTATTTGAGTCCTTAGTGACCCTGAAGAATGATTTCGGACAAGATTCGAGATTCCTGGAAAATGTCGAAAATTAAGGGAACGCGTACAGCTCGAAAAGCGAGCGATATGGACGGTGTGTGAGTAGACTTTGTTTTCTAAACTTCAATGCATGCATAATCGTTTTCTATGCTTTATAATTATGACTCATATGCTTATGGTAATTGCAATTTTCGTATTTATGCATATTTCGATATACAATACGTAATTGCACGTATTTCGAGACTATGGTTTCTCCTATGTTTTCATGATTGTTTAATGAATGATTTTATATGATTTGTGCGTATTATGTCTTGATGATATTTTGACTATGATTGCGAGTATGATTTACGGTTTTTGCACGTATTTCGAGAGTGTTACAAATTTGCACGTTTTACGAGATTTTGAGTATGTTGCGGTTTGACCGTGATTTTGGTGATTTGAATTTGGTATTTGGAATACGATTTGATTTCAAAGATTTAAAACGGATTTTGGGAAAATCGATTTCTGGCTTGATGCCCAGTTCATAAAGGTGGCTTTGATGAACGAGATTCCAGGTTTCGAAAACTTGAAGGTGGATTTTCGGATTTGGGTTCGGGATGATGGTTCCGGAAGTCGGCTTACGAAATCATTATTGTGAAATTCGGATTCGGGAATGGATGACGGATATGATTGAGGATTTGAATGTGAAATTCGGACATGAGTTCCATTTCGATTAAGTGTGATCTCGAATTTGACTTGGGAAATCGGTTTACGATGGATTCTGGATTTGTTGTGATTTACAAATGGTTTTGGGTTTAAAGACCCGGTACTATTGCTGGACGATGTTTTGGGTTTAAAGACCCGATACTATTGCTGAATGATGTTTTGGGTTTAAAGACCCGGTTGATTGATGACGGGGGAGGGCCCTTGATTGACATGTTTTGAGTTTAAAGATTCGGTTATTGTGCTATCCGCCGAGGCCTATTGATTATGCTTGAGTTTAAAGACTCATTGATATCTCGGGAAGGCCTGATTATGTGCATGGTTTTGAGTTTAAAGGCTCGGGTGCACTTGAGATCCAGCAGATTGATTGACTTGTGAATTACTATTGATTTATGATGTTTTCGGATATGTTGGGCAATAGCCCGGTTTATATGACTTGATGGATTTTGGGTTATGTTATGTACTTGGCTTTTGATTCAAGATTTTGGGCTGATGCCCCGTGTTTATGGTTTCAGGCTAAGGCCGAGGTTTGAGCAAAGGAAAATGATTTTGATTTTTCATACACGATTTTCTTATATTGGAAATGAAATGAATTATGAAATGATTTCCGAATGCATGCATTGGTTTTACGTGGAGGGTAGAATGTCTTTTTTGTAACATGTTTTAGAACTGATTTATTTTCTTCCATTCACACCTTTTGTGTTTTTATTGTCCCTCTAGGTCGTGGCGCGTTGATCGAGGCTGATCGAGAGGCGGAGGCATGAGTGAGTACGTGTGTGGCTATCCCTTGTTTGGCAAGTGCTGAGGGTAATTTGGGAACCTCAGTCGACTTGTCAAACGGGAGCAGGACCAGGCACGGTTGTCAATGTCCCTCAGGGGACGGTCCTGTCAACTTAGTATCAGAGCACTAGGTTGCTGATTCTGTTGCCACATCATGCCTCCGAAACATAAGCCTCGTGCGTGACCTGGTAGTGAGACGGGTAGACGAGGGAGTATGAGTGTAACAACCCATACCTTCGGGAAGGGTACAAATGTAATTTTTGTAACATATTTGTATAAAAAGGATGATTTTGCCCTTATGAATAGTGTGCCAAAAGTTGACTTTTTGATTTGTAGGTTGAACCAGCTTTGACCATTGACCGTGACGTAGTTTAGGACGTCACGAGTCCGTAGACAGGTGGCACGTCCGATTTGAACAATCAGAGGAAAAGTTATGGTGTTCGGAAGGTTAAGGGCGTTATCGTAATTATGGTGTCCTGAGTACAACAACAGGAGGCACGCTGTCATCGGACGTCGGACGGATAAGTTATGGGCCTAGGAAGTTGAAGGGCAAAATGGTAATTTTGGACTTAGGGGCATTTTGGTCTTTTCACACTTGGGCCAATCAGATAAGACCATCTGGGATTGTGTGATTGGATATTTATTTTCTGTCCAGGGAGAGTTGGACACGTGGGGTGAACCTAGAGGATTCTAGGAAAGTTTTGGTGTGCACGGGTATAACTTGCACGATTTTGAACCGTGCATTTGGTTCGAAGAACAGAAATAGAGAGTGAGACGGTGAGGCTTTGTTGATCGATTCTGAGAGTGTGGGGAACTTTGTGACTTGGTGAGAGTGACAGAGAAAAGGGAGAAATTGATGAGTGGCTTGTGAGTGAGGACTGTGAAAGAAATCAAGGTGGTGTGAGGTTGAAGTTCTCAGGAAAACAGAGAGGGTTGATGTAATGACCCGTCCCAAATTCCATGATTAGATTAGTGACTAATCACGATTAGTGAGGTTAATCGGTGATTAGTTAGGCGAAATCGGACGAACGATGCGAAATGACCGTTTTGCCCCTAGGCGTGGCAAAACGTTGACTTTTCAATCGGGCGGTCAAATGGACTTTGACCGAGGACCGTGACGTAGTTCGTGATGTCACGAGTTCATAGATAGGTGGCACGTTCAATTCCAACGTTCGAGGAGGAAGTTGTGACGTTCGGAAGTTTAAGGACATTTTGGTAATTTTGGTTAAATGGGGTCAAATGTTGACTTTTTAACCAGGAGGTCCGATGGCCGAGGGCCGAAGACCGTTACGTAGATGAGGACGATACGAATCCGTAGACAGGCGGTACGTCGAATTCGGACGTTCGACGGCGAACTTACGGTTCACGGAAGTTCAAGGGTACTATTACTATTACCTCGGGTAGGGTCAGTGGTCTGCGGACATTGATCTTGACTTTGAGAAGACTCAGATTGAGACCTGGGTAGCACGCGCGTAGCTTTGGAAACCGTGACATGATTGGTTGTGTGAATTATATGTATATATGATGTATGCTATATGATATGATATATGATGTGTGTTTACACAGGTTTTGGGCAGTGGCCCGTTTGGTTAGTTTCTTCTGATTTGGGCTGAGTCCCTTATGGATTTGGGCAGTGGCTCGTGTACTTGATTTCATTATGGTTTTTCTGGATAAATAGTTTTCGAATGCATGCATGCTTTTTAGTGAAGGGTACAAATATCTTCTTATGCAAATGTTTTTATAAACTCTTGTTTTGTCCACTCACGGTTTTCAATGTTTTGACTGCCCTTCAGGTTGACATGGGATGTGGACTGTAGCAGAGACCGAGATATCACATGCCTCCTCCGGATCCTGGCGTACTCTGATAGCCCGGGAGGGTAAAGGTTGGAAATATCCCTTGTCTGACACTTCGTCTCAGACGGGAGCAGGGTCATCCCGCACTAATCCCGGGGGGATTGGGATGGGTCCTGTCAACGTGGTATCAGAGCATGGTTGCTCATGTTACTCTGAATTACAAAGCGTATTTTGCGCAATACTCTGTACGCTGGTCGAGGATGTGATATCTCAAGGAGCTACAGTTCGTGGTCAACCTGATTGTTGGGATGCCGATACGATAGTTAGTAGGACTGTATCATGGAATGTCTTGGTTCGGCACTGGATGCCGGGGTTGCCATAGTTCGGTCGTGGTTGACAATATGGAACCCTACGAATGGTGAACATACTATTACGTTAGATTCAACCGTGTGACGGTTAGTTGGGATCATCTTTCACGATGTCGTAGGATCGGTTCCGACGACTGGTGGGTTGTTGTGACCATCCGATGACCGGATTGGTTGAGTTAGATGAGTTTACTGCAGTTAGCGGTTAGCAGTCGAGTTCGTGGAACTCTAGTTGAACTTGTGGCAGTTGCAGCCGGATTCGGGGAATCCTAGTTGGATTGACGTCTTTACGGTGTCAAGATCGCAGAGTCAGTTAGATTGTGGAATATACTGCCTTATGCAGTTGGGTTCAGGGAGACCCTAGAGTCTGATCGTGGAACCCTACCTTAGGTGTATGGTTCGGAAATGTGAGTTGACGAGTGGTTTGACTTGGACGATTATTCGGATTTGGATTCGTTAGTCAGTCTAGTCATGTAGCTTGTGTTGGACTGCACTTCGCAGTCGAGGTTGTACTAATCGGTTAGACCTAGTTGGCTGTCGTACTACTTAGTTGCAATGGGTTGTTGGTGCAGCTAAGGTCATGGATGACTTGGTAGACGACATTGGGTTAGTCGGGTTATGACTGGTAAAGTTTGATTTGGACAAGTTATCAGGGTTGGTACTTGTCGATGGAATCCCAGGTTTGGGATACAGAGTAGTTGGTACAGGCGGTTGATTCCGTTAGATGCGGAGTCTGGATATCGTGGTCCCTGGTAGTTAGGTCTGCCCGAGGTTGTGGTAGACGCTACTATCGATGGACTTAGTCGAGTCTCATCAGGTCGTGTAGACTCAGGTTGTCGTGACAATGATACGAGGTGCGTGAGTAACGCATATGTACGAGCAGTGATTCTGGATTCGACTCGGTTACGGCTGAGTGCGATCGCAGAATGAGATGGGGACGTTTCCTATTCTCGTATGGGTTTTCCGGATGACTGTACCCAGAGTTGTTGAGTACGACGGAGACGGAGTTTCTCCTATTCGAGCAGAGGTACGGGATCGTCGCTCGGTGTGAGCGGAGATCAAGGGTTGTTAGATTTGCACCCTGTGTGCCGGTGCTGATGTTGATGGATTATAATGGGATACTGGTACTGGTGTTGGTGCTGGTGCCGGTGATTGTGGTGACGGTGAGTTACGAATCGAGATGTGACTCCATCGAGATACGTATATATTCAGTATCTGTGGTTCGAGAGTGGATCACAGATAGTGACGGACTGGATTGGATCCAGCAATAGTTGGGACTCGTGGTACGAGATGCATGTGTTGGATGCCGTTTAGGCACATTCGTAAATAATATACAAGGTTTAACCTTGAGTTACGTGAATTCCACTCGGAATGAGTGTATCTACATAAATAGTGTAAATCGACAGTCGAACTTGGTAGTGAGTTTGACTCGTTATGGTCGCATGGTTGATGTCCTAGTGTGTCGGTTCCGATATGATTGGAACTTCGAAATCGCGAGAGGTTGCGATTGAGGTGACGAGAGGAATGTGGGTTTTCCGCATTGGTATTGAGTATATCGACGTCGGGTGACTGAGATTCTCATCTTCTGTATGGTGGCAGACGATGTTGAATTACGTGGCGTGGTGAGTGCAACGAGTTTTGGTTGCATTCACGTAGGATGACTTTTGATGTCATTACCTTGGATCATCCTTGGTTTTCCTAGGTGGAATGACAAGGATTGATACGAGGTAATCAGTGAGAACCCACAGTCTCGGCGTGTCTCGTCGTTGACTGATCTGTTTAGATGTGGGAATTGGTATAGGACTTTGGGTATTGCTATGGATCTGGATCGTGATCTTGATGATCCAGATAGGTGGAGAGTTTATTACTCTTACTGGGATGTTTGAGTTGAGGATGATGGGACTGAACTTCTTTTCGAGGTAAATCCCATATGGTTTACTACTCGCCTGAGTAGTTGTCCGATGAGTAGTTTTCCGACGTGGTCGGATATTGTCAGACCTAGTGTTGTGTTGAGGTTGGGATTGGCTTCCCTACGAAGTCAATCGATGGTAATAGGGTAATCGGTTGAGCAGGTAACCGAGAGGTTCAGTTTTGGTACGTCTCGGTAGATGTGAACGAGATTTCGGGTTTTGGAATCAGATTTCTGGATGACGATCCAGAATTTGATTTTGGAACTTGGAAGAGGATTTCTGGATTTGGGTTTTGGAATCGGATTTTGGGTGACGATTCAGGATTTGGTGCTAGAGCTTGACACTAGATTTTCTTTTTATGGATTTGGGTTCAGAATGGTTATTCCAAATACTAGTTTACGGAATGATGATTTTGGATTCGAATTTGGGAAATGGATAGGGATATGATTTCTGGTTTTGGATTCGGGATTTCTTACGAAATTGCGGATTCGAATTCGGATTTGGAAATAGATGATGGGTTGGAGTTTCGATTTGTCTAGTCCGGGATTGGATAAATGGATTCCATAGTAGAAACGTGATTGGCTATGACCTAGGTGGTTGTAGTCTGATTGATGGGTAGATGTACGTACCTTGTACGTTGATCGAGGTACGATACTGGGCGTACTTGTCGTGTCAGGTGACGGTATATAGGTTGTACCGGTAGTACGTTGGTGAGCGTGTTGGTAGTCGGCTTAGTTCCGATACCATGGGATTAGTTGAGGTCGTGAACTGGACATTGGATACTGTGCAGTGGGTCATGGTATTTCTGATGGGTAGTTACACGCAGGTCGAGTATTTGTTGGTTAGTGTATACTCAGGTTGAGTCAGTTGGTGGTTAGTGTAACCACAAGTGTATGGTGTCAGTTTTTGACTGACAACTGTCAAGTAGTGGCAGTTTATCAGATGTGTCAGCGTGGATCGTTGAGTGGAGATTTAGTAAGGAACCGTCGAGTTGTTGTGTCAACGAAACGGTAGATTTGACTAGTGGTGTCAATTCGGAGCGTACAACTTCTGTTATTCGACATGGTCGAATGTAAATGAGGCGACGTGAGCGTTAGTGGTACGCCTTGTTGCAGACGAGTACGTACTATTTTGTTGAATGGGTGTACTAGCGTACACATGTTTCGAGGTAGATCGAGTTATTTCCACGAGGTGGATGTGGAATCAGGATAGTTGGAGTTTCGAGAGCGAAACTAAATTAAGGAGGGAAGAACGGCTAGAATTAGGTCGGTTGGAATTTTGAGGATGAAATTAATTAAGGAGGGAAGGTTGTAACGACCCGTCCCAAATTCCATGATTAGATTAGTGACTAATCACGATTAGTGAGGTTAATCGGTGATTAGTTAGGCGAAATCGGACGAACGATGCGAAATGACCGTTTTGCCCCTAGGTGTGGCAAAATGTTGACTTTTCAATCGGGTGGTCAAATGGACTTTGACCGAGGACCGTGACGTAGTTCGTGATGTCACGAGTTCATAGATAGGTGGCACGTTCAATTCCAACGTTCGAGGAGGAAGTTGTGACGTTCGGAAGTTTAGGGGAATTTTGGTAATTTTGGTTAAATGGGGTCAAATGTTGACTTTTTGACTAGGAGGTCCGATGGCCGAGGGCCAAAGACCGTTACGTAGATGAGGACGATACGAATCCGTAGACAGGCGGCACGTCGAATTCGGACGTTCGACGGCGAAGTTACGGTTCACGGAAGTTCAAGGGTACTATTACACGAGTTACAAAACGAGTTACCTTTTGTCCTTAGGTGGGCCAGATATTTTACAAGGGCCCAATGGATGAGTGACAAGTGTCACTCATCCATTGCTCATTATGTTCCCATACATGCATACCAACCTTAGTCGTGCAAACCATCCCCCCCACAACATAAACCCGATCTCATCATTCTTCTCCATCTTTGTGCAACCCAAAACCCATCCCACCTTAACCCATGACCAGCCATGAGGACCAGGGAGACTAGGGGAGCTGAGGTGACTGGCCTGGAGGCCTGAACAGCCGCCCACGGCGGCGAGAGGAGGAGGAACCCGTGAGGTTCACGGTAAGCCCATTTTCAATCCAATTTCCATTTTTATTGCTATGGGTCATTTTGGTTGCTTCCAATGAATTAAATGGGTTATTAGGATTGTGTTAGGAAGGTTTTAGGAAGCTTGGGATGGCTGTGAAGCCATGGGTGCAGTTTTGAAACTTTGAACCGTTTGGTTCAAAATCGAACCATAGGATTTAGGTGTTTTTAGATAGTTTTAGGGATTGAAATGGATGGAAAACATCAAAATAGGAAGAAAGGAATCGAAAAGGAAGAACTAGGATGACAAATGGGGTGTCTAGGGCTGTGAACTGGTCACGCCGGTCCAGTTGGACCGGCCAAACCAGGTGAACCGGTCCAGCACAGGAAAACCGGTCCGCTGGAGCTTGCTGATGATGAACAGTAATCTGGATCTTCTTGGGGTGCGTGAGGGCGCGTGGTCCATAATTTGGGGAAGTGTTCAACATATGAAATCTTCTATTCGATGTAACGAAGATTTTGGGACTGGTCTTGCGTCAATCGGATATCGTTTCGATAGTTTTTGGGGTGTCGGAAGGTTTAGGGTCGGTTTAAAAATAGTTAAAAGTTCGGGAAAATTACGGGGCTTTGGTAGGAGGTTAATTAAGTAGTTAGTAACCTTCTATTAAAATTTGGACAGGTTTGGGAGTCCCGGTGACGGTGATCGGCTCGGGGAGCCGTATGGCACGCAAAACGAGGCGGCAGCTCGGACAGTCTGTGAGTGGATCTTGTTTTCTAAATTGGTGCATGCATAAATGTTTATTATATGTTTTAAATGCTTGTTTGTAATGCCATGGGTGCATTTATATGTGGTTACGTATAAGCACGTATTTCGAGGTTTCGGCCTTATACAGTGCTTATACGGGTCTATATGTCTTTATTGATTTAAATGATTTGACTTTGGATTTCTAAAAAGATAAACTCGGGTATAAGACCCATTTGGTTCTGTCTCGGGCATATGACGCTATTTACGACCTTCGGGTCTAAATCGTGGTCGCGACGGGTGCTATGTGCACGGCGATCGACGATACGACGGTCGCATTCGGATTGGGATGTGTTCCTTCCGGAGAGGTCACGATGCACGATTCGTGGTCGGGCAGCCTAGGGAGGCTCGACTTCGGAGTGCTGACGGTTCAGGATATCGATCGGTGATGAGTGCACCATGATCTTGTGGTGGTCGCGTCGGTTGATTCGTTCAGGGCGACATACCAGGATTGAGGGCAGTCCTGGATGGATGGTTGCACGCATCACTATGATCGGAGTCGTGACTGACCCTTAGATATCGGGCATGGTGCCCAGTTGAGTCATATGTTCGGGCACGAGACCCAGTTGTTTTACACTGATGATTTCGGGTCAGGGACCCTAGATGGATTTCCAAGTTCATGGCGATTTATGGGAACCGGCATGAACTCTGGAAAGGTCATTGTGGTTCATGATGGTTTATGGGAATCGACATGAACCTTTGTCAGGTCATTCGGGTTAATGACGGTTTATGGGAACCGGCATGAACCCTTGTTATGGATTTTATGGATCATGACGGTTCAAGGGAACCGGGCATGAATGTTTATGTTATGTATATATATGTATTCATATACCTTCCTTTACTTCTATTATCTCCTCCGGGGAGGGTCGTTGGCCTGGGTGGACCCCGGAGTAGTCACGGAGCACCGACTGAGTGGAGTCACCCCCTAGTTGGGTTCCTTACTCTCAGGAAGGCTATGATTACTATTACCTCGGGTAGGGTCAGTGGTCTGCGGTCATTGATCTTGACTTTGAGAAGACTCGGATTGAGACCTGGGTAGCACGCGCGTAGCTTTGGAAACCGTGACAGGATTGGTTGTGTGAATTATATGTATATATGATGTATGCTATATGATATGATATATGATGTGTGTTTACACAGGTTTTGGGCACTGGCCCGTTTGGTTAGTTTCTTCTGATTTGGGCTGAGTCCCTTATGGATTTGGGCAGTGGCTCGTGTACTTGATTTCATTATGGTTTTTCTGGATAAATAGTTTTCGAATGCATGCATGCTTTTTAGTGAAGGGTACAAATATCTTCTTATGCAAATGTTTTTATAAACTCTTGTTTTGTCCACTCACAGTTTTCAATGTTTTGACTGCCCTTCAGGTTGACATGGGATGTGGACTGTAGCAGAGACCGAGATATCACATGCCTCCTCCGGATCCTGGCGTACTCTGATAGCCTGGGAGGGTAAAGATTGGAAATATCCCTTGTCTGACACTTCGTGTCAGACGGGAGCAGGGTCATCCCGCACTAATCCCGGGGGGATTGGGATGGGTCCTGTCAGTTGATGTTGTGGTGCAACCACAGACGATCGAATTGATCCAAACCAGTTAGAAGGGAGGCTAGGAAGGCTGAGGACGACTCCGTGGACGCAGAGAGCCAGGGCGGCGAGAACGGCGGAGGTGAGATAGAAGGTAAGCCCTATTTCCCATGTTTTTCCCGTTTTGTTCAATTCGAAAGTCGTGACTTTTAGGGCTGAGTCGAGGGATTCCGTGAGTGCTGTGAGATTCAGTAGGTCCCTAGGAGTCATTTAAGGTCGAAGCCGTGCAGGGGGATTGCGTGGTTGGCCGGGAACCGAAACAGAGGTGGCGGACAGTTTTTATTTGAGCTTGGGGATGATCGGTTAGAGGCTTAAATGTCTAGATTTTAGGATTGGAATCAATTGCTTAGGCCAGGACTAACCTAATGGGATTGAAAGGACTGGATTTGAGTAGGAAATGAGGGAGAACCGGTCACGCCGGTTCAGTAAAGTTGAACTGGCTGACCAGAGGTTGAAGACAACCCTGTAGCAGGCGCGTGAAGCCCACACGCAACCCATTTGGGCGGCGCATGAGGGCGCGTGCGGCAGAGGCTGGGAAAACTTCCAACATGGTTTTCACTCTAATCGATGTAACGAATCGTTTAGGACAAGTTTCGTGTCGATCAGACATCGAGATGGGTTTGTTCGAGGATTCGAAGGTTTAGGGTTTTTGTTTAAAATACGTTCGAAATTCCGAAAAATTGGGGAAATTAGGATAAGCCTTAATGAAGTGTTTGTGACCCGATTTTGTGACTTTTGACAGGACAGAACACGCCTGAGACGGTTGAGGAACGTACGGAGCGCGATTGACGCGTACGGATTTGTGAGTGGACTCCTTCTCTTTTAATGAGCATGCCTAACCGTTTTTATCTACATGTTTTATTTTTTTAAGCATGTTTCCATGATCCTTGCTTATATCATATGTGTTTTACCTGTTTGCATATTTTTCGAGGCATTTACGGGTTTTAGCACGTTTTTCGAGAAATGTTATACATATATCTGATTTCCATGCCATGCTTCTATTACTGATTTTATATGATGATAAATGGGTTTTGAAACAGGATTTGACAAACAAGGTTTTCGGTTTTAGAATCGGATTTCAGGAAACGAAATTTGGTTTTAAATTTGAAAAGTGGATTTCCGGATTTGGGTTCGGAATGACGGTTCTGGATGCAGGAATGGCGTCAGACTAGTGGTTTCGGATTCGGGTTTGGATATGGACTTAAAAATGATTTTCAAATGATTTAGATTGGATTTGCTGGATCTGGATATTGGGTTTAAAGACCCGGATTATATATGACGGGGGCGGTCCCGGATTGAGTTTAAAGACTCGGGAGTTTAAAGACTCGGATATTACGATATTACCCCCGTAGGCCTATTGAGTTTAAAGACTCGGGAGTTTAAAGACTCGGATTACATTGAGGCCTGGATTGAGTTTAAAGACTCGGATAGACCCAGTAGGTTTGATCGGACATTACTATTGGTACATCTTGTTTGGTGATACGCTTTGGAATGATTAATTACTGTTTTATATCACTGTTTTCTAGTACTTAGTTAGGCATGCATGTTTTCTTTAAAACGGAGGGAAAATCCTGTTTTTGTTTCATAAATTGTTTTCATACGTTGTTTTCTTTCAGTCCATTCACGTTTTTCTGGTTTTAAATTGCCCTCCAGGTCGTGGTGAAAAGCGCCGGGGTGATCGTTGAGGCAGGGACAGAGGCATAGAGCTTTGCGGCGTTTTCCGTTGCGTGGATAGCCTAGTAGGACTTTTGTGCCTGTTTTGTATAACACTATGCTCTGTGTTACTGTTGTATTACATTTTCTCCCTGGTCTGATAGTTATACTTATGGCTTCTTGAGGTTGTTTTGGTACTTTAAGTCGATTGTCAGACGGAAGCAGGGTTCGTCCCGGTTATCGAGGTGATAATCAGGGAGGGTCCTGTCAATTGGTACATCTTGTTTTGTGATACGCTTTGGAATGATTAATTACTGTTTTATATCATTGTTTTCTAGTACTTAGTTAGGCATGCATGTTTTCTTTAAAACGGAGGGAAAATCCTGTTTTTGTTTCATAAATTGTTTTCATACGTTGTTTTCTTTCAGTCCACTCACGTTTTTCTGATTTTGAATTACCCTCCAGGTCGTGGTGAAAAGCGTCGGGGTGATCGTTGAGGCAGGGACAGAGGCATAGAGCTTTACGGCGTTTTCCGTTGCGTGGATAGCCTACTAGGACTTTTGTGCCTGTTTTGTATAACACTATGCTCTATGTTACTGTTGTATTACATTTTCTCCCTGGTCTGATAGTTATACTTATGGCTTCTTGAGGTTGTTTTGGTACTTTAAATGTGATTGTCAGACGGGAGCAGGGTTCGTCCCGGTTATCGAGGTGATAATCGGGGAGGGTCCTGTCAATGAGACCTTGTGATAGATCTCTGATGAGATTGACCCTGGATTGAGGGTTAGATGTAAATCGGTGTATACTGTTTGTTAGACATAGAATTGTGAGGGTCCCAGGGACGAATCAGCCCAGAGGCTAGAAAGGTTACACAATTGAGAAAGTTGCACTCGTGATGAGGTTATTTTCAGTGAATTCCTTAAGTGGAATGTGTGTCTAAAGAGTCTAGACTGTAATGAGATATCCCTTAGGCCTTATAGGTCGTATAAGATATGGTTGACCATCAGTATCTCTTCGGTGATTGGGTATGCCAATGATGGCATGGCTGATTGGGATGAGATTGGACTCAAGAGGAGTCAAGATATGGATACGGGACTAAAAATGAGTCAGGATATTGTTTAGAAACTTGAGATGAGCCATGGTAAGGTATCAAGGCTTGAGAGGAGCCAGAAAGGCTGATTGAGGAATGTTTGGCACTTAGGATGCCAAGGACTGGTATATGGTCAGATACTGATGAGTTAGGAAATCATGGCTTGGTCTTGTTTTGGACTTGTGGGACGCGTCCGTGTCCTTCGTGACTGAGGTTCAGGCGGAGACCCGAGGTATATAAGGATTTGGACTTAGGAGATAGTCCAGTTCAGTGGGACGCAAGTCGGGTCCACTGGGAGGTAAAGTAATAAGGGTAATTATGCAGTAATAGTTAGGATTGTGGGTCGACTGGTCACATCATAAATAAATGGTTATATAGATTGATTGATATAAGTGAGATGGCACTGTTGGGGTGTGATAGAGCGAGGATTAGTTCCTGTATTGGTTGTTGATGTGGCAAGAGTGGGAAGAATTGGTAGGGCCCGTGATGGACCATAAGGGCGTGGTCAATTGGGACCACATGCCCAGGGATTTGCAATTCCTTCATAGGAAGTTTGAGTAGCCCCGGAGTGATAACTTGGATACCTATTACTTGTGGTCATGATGTAAGTTTAATCAGAACGTATGTATTGGGTAGGTCCCGGGCTATCCACTCTTCCATGTCTTGAGATTGGCTATTGGACGAATATGGTGTTGTTTGTGATTGGTTATGGTATGGAAGTCGTTGAACTGACTAGAGTTACCGATGTGATACTTTGATAATAGTTATGTGGTAATCTTGGTAATTATATATGGTAAATTTGGTGAGACATAAGGGGGGTAGACTTCTTGATGTGAGGTTACCCAGGATGAGTGGTGTTATTGGCCTAGTGGCTGACTTAGATTTGGATGAATTAGATGTATTCCTTAGAATGGATTGGTTGATGACTCATGAGACCTCTATCGAGTATGTTGATTGGGAAGAGATATGTGGAATCTAGGATTCCAGAGGTTATGTTTCAGGGAGACTCGAGGGTATTCCCTTCTAGGATGATTTTGATCCTCACAACCAATAGATGGTTGGTATGAGGTATTCAAAGTTTAGTGGTCACATGTGTGGTGTATGTGCTTCGTGTATGAGATGCCTAGTGAGGGCTGGGGATGCACGGATTTTTCAACGTATTTCCTGAGGTTTTGCCAGGATGAGGAATTGAGTTTACGATGATCTGAGCTTACATGTTGATTATGGACGACTTAATAGGGTAACAATATGGAATAAGTATCTTGTATCACGAGTTAAAGATTTGTGGTTTCGTGGGAAGGTTGTGATTAGTGACCTTAATAAGAGAGGAAAACATGGTGGTGATTGTCGATTTTGAGTAAAAGAGAGAAAAGGATAATGTCCGGACTTGATATGGCTAAGGTTAATTGATGGTGATACCCTTGGATAGCCAAATGGACTAGTTATAGTTAGGAGATGAGGAGTCGGGTAGTCTGGCCACATTTAGATGATGTATGGTACCATGAGTGATGATTGGTTGGTGTCCTCCTATGTACGGATGAGGGTGTGAGATACTGGACAGATGTAGCGAATACCTCAGGCAAAATATATGGTTAAATAAGTGTTAGGTTTGGTCGAACGAATAACGGTCGGGATTAGTGTGAATCCTAGGAAAAACAGACGTGTTAGTCAATGGAAATAAGAACTGAGATAGAATGGTTACAAGTGGAGAAACGGTGACTTATGCCGATCGCTCACTATGAGATTTGGGATTCGGTGAGTCGTGTGTTGATGCTAGTTAAACCCTCAGAAGTTGACCTTCCTTGTATGAGTTGAGATCGACGCACGAGGTTGAGTATGCAGAGGTCATATACATTTGGGAAGGAATGTGCGAGTACTGTATCGACCATTAGGATTAGTAATGTTGGATAAAAAGAAAGGCTTAAGGTGTGATAAGGTGATGGTCGGAATATATTGAGATGCCGACCACATTGGCGGATCAGGTATTACTTGGGGGAGAGGATTTTCATGTTTGATAACTTAAGGATAGGTGAAATCCTGTTAGTTATGGAACTCCATGGGATTGGAGTAATACATGATTCTGATAACTTGGACGGTTGGCGTCCAACTGCAGGACTATACTTGGTGTATGGTGGAGTCGAAGTTAAGAAAGGGATATGGTGTAATTGACCTCGTAAGGGGAATGAGTTCCCGAGTTATTGGACCTTCTGAGTTTATTGTCCTGGTGGCCTGTTGGCATGTGCGTGTGGATGTAGCTATTGTTCCATGGCACGAGTGGATGACATGTGACTGAGAAGATTGACTGATACTTGTGATTCTTGGATTAAGTGGACTCGGATGTTGAGCGAAGCCCTCGATACACCGAGCGAGTTGTGGTATGACTGCCCATGGGGCAGGGATTTACAGAGGAATTTTGTCCCGATGTTGACCAATGATTGAGACGGGTTGTGTGATTTCTATAAGTTGGGTATGACTTATAACCAGCTGAGGTTGCTTTTGTTTTGGGTTCATCTTAGACGTAATTCCTCGGGATAAGTATCCTGACATGTAACGACCTGTCCCTAGAGCCGGATCAGCAAAGTCATTAGTAACGGATTAGTGAGCTTAATCGGTGTTTAGTTGGTTACGTTTGGCTCGTTAGCGTAGAATGACGATTTTGCCCCTAGGTTGGGCAAAATGTTGACTTTTAGTTCGAGTGGTCAATTGGGCATTGACCGATGACCGTGACGTATTTTTGGGCGTCACGAGTCCGTAGACAGGTGGCACGCCGGATTCCGACATCCGAGGAGGAAGTTATGATGTTCGGAAGGTTGAGGGCATTACCGTAAATTAGGTAAACGAAGGGGGAAAAGTTGACTTTTCGCATGTCGGGGTTGTTGCACATAGACCGAGGACTGTTAGATAGATCTCGTCATCCTGAGTTCAACGACAGGCGGCATGCCTTCATCGGACATTGGACGGTTAAGATACAGGTCTAGAACGGTGAGGGGCAAAATGGTAATTTTGAGTCATAGGGGTAATTTGGTCTTTTTGCACATTGGGATTTGTACAAAACAGATTGGGACAAGTGTGCAGTGTTGATTGGGATATTTTGAGTTTGGGCCATGGGATTGTGACACATGGGGTTGCTCTAGTGGCTTCTACAAGTTTGGACGATGCACTTATATTTGGACTGTGTGTGGCCGTGTAATCGAGAGAAAACAAAGACAGAGTAGGGAGGAAATCGATCGAATTGCAGGGAGGTGAGAGTCTTGAGTGTGTGTTTGTGTTCAGAGGGAGACTGAGAGTACAAGGATTGGGCTGAGAGGTTTGGAAGTTGAGTGGTTGTGTGTATGAGGAAGGTGAGTTCTCAGGAAAACAGAGAGGGTGTTTGGTAGAGTGCTACCGTGTTTTGATCAAAACAGTCGAGTGGTGGTGTTCAGAGGACGGAGGAGGACCTGAGGAGCTGAGGGGACACCTAGGGACACGGCGGAGCCACGGCGGTGAGCAGCAGGTGAGGCAATTTCAAATTCCTCTGTTTTTCCGATTTGTTTCAATTTAAAAATCGTGAAGCTATTGGCTGAGTCGAGGTGTTGGGTGAGTTCTAGTGGACTCAGTAAGGTCTTAGGAACCTTCTGGTTGTACAGCCGTGATGGGGGAATGAATGGGTGGCCGGGAACCAAAACAGGGGTTCTCGGGTGTTTTTGGTTCGAGCTTGGGGAAGACGAGTCAGAGGTAGGATTGTCGTGTTTGGTTGAGGGGACTAGATTGCTTAGGTCAGGACGAAGCTTTTGATCTTGGAAGGAAGGGAAATGGTAGACGGATGATAGAGAACCGGTCACGCCGGTTCGGTTTGGCTGAACCGGTCTGGACCGTTTAGACGAAGGTTGAAGATGATGAACGGTGCAGACGCGTGAGGCCCACGCGCAGCCACTATGGGCGGCGCGTGGGGGCGCGTGGGGCATTTTCAGAGGAAACTTTCAACTAGGTTTTTGGTCTAGATGTTGTAACGAATCTTTTGGGATAGGTTTCGAGTTAATGGGACGTCGAATTGAGTTAGTTCTACGAGGTTGAAGGGTTAGGGTCTCGGTTCGTTACGTTTAGAATCCGGGGAATTTTGCGGGGAATTAGGAGAACCTTAGTGGACGTGTTAGTGACGTATTTTGGTGACTGTTGACAGGATCGGGAATCCCCGAGGAGGTCAAGGAACGTGCAGGACGTTCGGGACGCGAGTGACGTACCCGGTAACTGTGAGTGGACCCCTTCTCTATAACTGCGCATGCATAACTGCTTTTAATTACTTGTTTTATGGTTTTATATGTGATTTCATGGTTATTTGAATATGCTATAACTGTTTTACTTAAGTGCACGTTTTTCGAGAAAGTATTTGGTACGTTTTACAGAAAGGCTTGATTTCTGATTATGATGCCATGGTTTTGGGATTTCAAACGATAAAGGGTTTTCAATGATTATAAAAGGATTTTGGAACATGATTTCGATGATCAAGGGTTTTCGGTTTTAGAATCGGATTTCGGAAAGCGGAATTTGGTTTTGAAGTTGAAAAGTGGAATTTCGGATTTGGGTTCGGAATGACGGTTCTGGATGCCGGAATGGCGTCAGACCAGTGGTTTTAGATTCGGGTTTGGATATGGCTTTAGAATGGTTTTCAAATGGTTTTGGATTGGATTTTCTGGATCTGGTTATTGGGTTCAAAGACCCGGATATTGTGATTGACGGGGGACGGGTCCGGATTGGGTTTAAAGACCCGGATTGAGTTTAAAGACTCGGATATATTGATATTTCCCCCGTAGGCCTGTTGAGTTTAAAGACTCGGAGTTTAAATGTAACGACCTGTCCCAAATTCCTAGATTAGATTAGTAACTAATCATGATTAGTAAGGTTAATCGGTGATTAGTTAGGTGAAATCGGACGAACGATGCGAAATGACCGTTTTGCCCCTAGGCGTGGCAAAACGTTGACTTTTCATCTGGCGGTCAAATGGACTTTGACCGATGACCGTGACGTAGTTTAGGACGTCACGAGTTCATAGACAGGTGGTACGTTCAATTCCGACATTCGAGGTAGAAATTATGACGTTCGGAAGTTTAGGGGCATTTTGGTAATTATGGTTAAAGAGGGGCAAATGTTGACTTTTTGACCGAGAGGTCCGATGGCCGAGGGCCGAGGACTATTACGTAGATTGGGACGATACGAATCCATAGACAGGCGGCACGCTGAAATCGAACTTCGAACAGGAGAGTTATAGGTCACGGAAGTTCGATTTCACTATGTACGTACTTCGAGGCGGGGCTGAGTTGGCAAAATCTGATTGGGCTAGATATTTTAGGTGGGTCCCATGGATGAGTGACAAGTGTCACTCATCCCATTGGCTAAAATCCCTAAAAAGGGGATCTAACTTAATTAAATAATATTAATTTAATATTTTATAATTAATCTAATTAACTCATCTCTAATCCTAGCCATCCATTCCATCCCTGAATCAATCCTCACCATCCATTATTCCCTCTCTCATCAGCTACCATCTTCTTCATTTTCCCTCACAAACCTGAAACCCCATAACCCATATCCCTCCATTTTCATTCTTCATTTTCAAACACAAACACCACACCTCCATCATCCATCTTTTGAGTGTGTGAGCTGGATGTGACCGTGAGAGTGCTGTGAGCATGACTGAGGGACTGAGGACGACGGCGATGGACACGGCGGAGGGAACCCGTGAGCTTGGTTACGGGTAAAAATGGTGGATGGAGTTTTGACGTGTGTTGAAGGGGTTGGTCGATCCCATTACATTCTAGGGAATGAGACGAGTTCGCAGAGCTCGGATTCGAGGAGAATGGTGGCCGGAAACGTGAGATATCGACGGGGGAAAAACGGGCTTACGGTTCATCGATCAACAGGTAATTTCTAGCCTCTGTTCTTAATTTCTGGGTTGAGGGATCTGTTGGGGAGGATGAGACGAAGAGAATGGGACAAACGGGTAGTGTTTTGGTGGCCAGACGGTGGAGAACTAACCGGGTCAACCCGCGGGTCACGGCGACCCGGTTGCAGACATGGCGAGAGGACAAGGATGACTGATGACGTCATCATGTCAGAGCTGAGAATGTCAGCTGACATGTCAGAATATGAACCAATGGGAGCTTGACACGTGGCACTGTCAGAGGTGGCAGTGCTGACGTCAGCATTGACTTTTTCAATGCGTTGACTTTTGTGTTGACCAGCGCGTGGGGGCTCGTGGGAATAGTGTTTTGAGTGGGCCTAGTGTCATTTTAAAGGTTTCGACAATCCGGATCCAATGGCGGTGGTTTCGGGTCGATCGGATATCGTTATGTTGGTCAAATTGAGGTTTTTCACCTCAAAAAATGTGTACGGGACACGTTGACTTTTCCGGGAAAGTTTAGGGTTCTTAATATGGACTTATATAGGTTAGTAGTAACCTTTGGATATGATTTGGACAGGTTTGGGAGTCCCGGCAATAGCTTGGCTCGGGAGAGCCTATGACACGCAAATCGAGGCGGCAGCTCGGACGGTCTATGAGTGGACCTTGGTTTTCTAAATTGGTGCATGCATAAATGTTTATAATATGTTTTTAATACATGTTTGGTAATGCCATGGGTGCATTTGTATGTGGTTATGTATAGGCACGTATTTCGAGGTTTCGGCCCTATACGGGTCGGTATTTCTTTATTGGTTTTAATGAAAAGGTTTTGGATTTCTAAAAGGATAAACTCGGATATGCGACCCATTTGGTTTTGTCTCGGGCATATGACCTCAGATATCGGGCACGGTGCCCAGCTGATGTCCTATGTTCGGGCACGAGACCCAGGTTACTTTACGGTTTGGATTTCAGGTCAGCGAACCTTAAATGGATTTCCCGGTTCATGACTGTTTGTGGGAACCGGCATGAATCCTGGTTATGTTTATGGTACATGACGGTTTATGGGAACCGGCATGAACCCTGGTTATGTTATTATGGTACATGACGGTTTATGGGAACCGGACATGGAGGATATGGTCTATATGTATATGAACTGGATATTATAGATCATGACGGTTCAGGGGAACCGGGCATGGATATTTGTATTATGTATATATATGTTCATATACCTTCCTTTACTTCTATTATCTCCTCCGGGGAGGGTCGTTGGCCTGGGTGGACCCCGGAGTAGTCACGGAGCACCGACTGAGTGGAGTCACCCCCAGTTAGGTTCCTTACTCTCAGGAAGGCTATGGTTACTATTACCTCGAGTAGGATCAGTGGTCTGCGGACATTTACCTTAACTTTGAGAAGACTCGGATTGAGACCCGGGTAGCACGCGCGTAGCTTTGGATACCGTGACAGGATTGGTTGTGTGACTTATATGTATATATGATATATGGATTTGATATGTGGTGTGCACAGGTGTGCAGAGGATTTGAGCAGTGGCTCGTATATTTGTGTGTGGTTACACATGTTTTGGGCTGAGTCCCTTATTGGTTTCCTTATGGATTTGGGCAGTGGCCCGTACGGTCGATTTCATGGTGGTCCTTTCGACCTTGGTTTATTTATGATTTGGGCTTAGTTCCCACATATGGTTTCCATTTGGTTAAATGGTTTTCGAATGCATGCATGCTTTTTAGTGAAAGGTACAAATGTGGTCTTTATGGAACTGTTTTTATAAACTTTTGTTTTGTCCACTCACAGCTTTTAATGTTTTGACTGCCCTTCAGGTTGACATCGGATGTGGACTGTAGTAGAGATTGAGATATCACATGCCTCCTCCAGATCCTGGCGTACTCTGATAGCCCGGGAGGGCAAAGATCGAAAATATCCCTTGTCTGACACTTCGTGTCAGACGGGAGCAGGGTCATCCCGCGTTAATCCCGGGGGGATTGGGATGGGTTCTGTCATTAAAGACTCGGATTATTGAGGCCTGGATTGAGTTTAAAGACTCGGGAGTTTAAAGACTCGGATAGGTCCAGCAGGTTTGATCGGATAATGATGACTTGGATTTTGTTTTATCGTACTGTTTTCATGATACCTATTTTGTGAATTATAAATGTTTTTATGATGATTACTATGTGGTCTATAGCTGTGTTTAAATAAATGGGTTGTGCATGCATGTTTTCAAAACGGAGGGCCAAACCCTGGTTTGTTATAAAATGGTTTTTGAAACTTTTATTCTTTATGGTCCACTCACACTTTCTGGTTTTATTTGCCCTCCAGGTCGTGGAGCTAGCGCGGGGGTTGACGTTGAGGCAGCGTCAGAGGCATAGAGTACTCGAGAGTTTTTTCGGAGTGTTTCCAATTTTCCGTTGTGCGTATACTGGGTGTATCAGTTTCTGTTTTTCTTAGTTTGGTACTATGCTCTGTATAACTGTTGACTCTGGGGTGTTTTAATTCTCCTGCGTCTGACAATGTAATTTGTGGTTTTCGTGAGGTTGTTTCGGTCTTTCGTTTTTGGGTTGTCAGACAGGAACAGGGGTTAGTCCCTAATCCTGGGAGATTAGGGGTGGGCCCTGACATGACACCTACTGCTGGGAATTTCGAGGACGAAATTCTCTAAGGGGGTAAGTTGTAACGACCCGGACATTCGAAAAAGGGAAATTTGGAAAAGTTTGAAGAAAATGACGATTTTGCCCCTAGAATCGGGCAAACAGTTGACTTTTGGTTTGAGCGGTCAAAAAGACCTTGATCGGTGACTGTGACATAGTTCGGGACGTCACGAGTTCATGGACAGGTGGCACCTCCAATTTTGACATTCAAGGAGAAAGTTATGATGTTCGGAAGTTCTGATGTTCGGAAGTTCAAAGGTAATTCGGTAATTTGGTTAAGAAGGGGCAATTTATTGACTTTTCAAACGACATGGACTTTTCACGTAATTCGAAGACCGTTAGGAAGATCTCGATGCCCTGAGTACAACAACAGGTGGCACACTGAAATCGGACTTCAGACGAGTAAGTTATGATTCTAGAACGAGGAAGGGCATTTTGGTAATTATGTGAAAGAAGGGTAAAATGGTAATTTTGAGGGTGCAGTTGAAAACAGCCGTGAGTGGATTGTTAGGAGAATTGTTTACAAATTATTTAATTATTTGATTCTTTAATTCATTATTCTTTGATTATTCATTATTCTATTTAACTAACATATTATTAATATTCCCTAATTTCCCCGGTTAAGAACGATCCCTATTTACCAATACTATAACTACACAAAAAAGGGTTTAAATTGCATAACACCCGAATTACGTGTTTAATTTAATGCGTAGTTTGGGCTTTATCAATTTTTGGCACCGTTGCTGGGGAAATTAAAAATCATTTTTAATATGTTGGTGCATGTATATAAATTGTGCAAATTATACTTGTTCATAATGTTTATCTTTATACATGTTCATATTGTACTTGTTTATTATTTTTATTTATTTTTATACTTGTTCATAACTTTTATTTTTGTTCATAGTTTGATTCTTACAATTGTTCTTATATCATTTATTTATAATGTTCACACCTTACTTGTTCTTATTATATTTGTAATTAAAAAAAACATAAAATTCGTAAAAAAAAAATCATTTATTTAATTATTAAATTCCGAAAAAAAATTAATTAATAAAAAAAAATTGTATATATACATTTACTTTCCAACTTTCTTTAGTTTTAACTTCATGTTAGTGCTAATTCATACTTGAGAATAAATGTTGTATATATGTTACTTGTTATTCTTCATACTTGTTGATAATCATTATACTTGTTCTTAATTTTCATTTATATACTTGTTCATAATTTTTATTTTTATAATTGTTTATGTAAATTCGAACTCTTATATTACTTGTTCATTTTATTTTATTTATGGATATATTTATTTAAGTTGTATATTATTTGTGGACATATTTGTATTTCTTTGTCTTTTTATTCATAATTGTTCGTAACTTGTATAAATTGTTCATATGTAAATTGTCATATTATATTTGTAACTTGTGCATAAAAACGTACTTGTAAATAATTCGTGCATTCATGCATTAGTCTTGGCTATATGTAGATCACTTGTGTTTCGATTTTGATCTTTAATCGGTGAAGACTCTTTTGTTAACCCTCACCTACGGTGATTGTTAACACTTGAGTTATCTTAATTCCTCTGGAGTAAGAAATTTTCGAGGGTGATGTCTAGGATATGAGACGGTACTCATAACGGGCTTTGGGTCTAAGAAAGGGACACCAATGGAGTTTAAGCCTCAGGATGTCTTGAAATTAGCCCTGCCTCTTGTGTTTATTCTTTCTAACCTGGTCACCTTTGAACTTGCCCAAATAGTTGAATTAATCCAAGATATTTACTTGGGCCGCACGGATGTACACGTCTCCATCTAAACTTTGAAGCTATGTGAACCATATATATCTTTGACTTCCCCCGACATGTAAATATTGTTGATATCTTAATTTACATTATTTGTCATGACAAATTTAATTTGCATCTTTAGTTTAATTTGTATTGCATCTTTAATCTAATTTGCATCTTTAACTTGCATTCTTGACAAGCGTGCATCTTTGACTAACTAATTTGCATCTCTGTCTAGGCTGGATGGACGTTAAACTTCAAGCGTTTGTTGGGAGGCAACCCGATGTGTTCCCGAGATGTGAAGGAGTCATCAACGCAGATTTGCTATCTTTCACCCTTCAATCTCTTTATTTTGTTTACTTGATGTTTTTCTTGTTTTATTTTCGTAAATCATTTTCCTTACTTCAATTCTATGTTCAAATACTTCTTATTTTCCTACATTGAGGACAATGTAGAAATTAAGTGTGGGGGAGTGGTTTACAATTTTAATTGTACAATAAAATTGTTTAAAAAAATTATTATAAAAAAAATATTCCAAAAAAAAAATTACTGCTCTCTTAAAGTTTTTTTTTTGTTTTAACTTAGTGTTTTTACGAGTATTAAGTTGGCATTTAACTTGTCAATGATATAAATGAACAGAAATGAATATGTTATGGCTATAAAGATGATCACTATAACTTGAATTTGTTTGTTAATATTTTGTGATTAAGTGTTATAACTTGTAGATAATGCATGTAAATTGGTACATAAACGAGTATGTTAAGATAGGTATGAATCATTTGAACCTTATGTGAGCTTTAGAACCGTATATACATCTTTGATGAGTGATTCATAAGTTCTTTGTTTAAATTGATGTACATATGCCTCATAACTGCTTGCAATAGATTTTAATGAACTCTAGAGTACTAGAACTTATTCTATGTGATTTTCAAAGCTTTTAAGTCAATAAACTCTCTGATTTTGGATATGATTAAGGCATTAGGGTTAACACCACAAATTCAAACATCCATGTTCCCTATTTTGTGCGTACAAGTTGCAATCCCCTTAATTTTAACCCCTTTGAGCCTACATTAAACCTTTCATTCATCACCATGACTATCTAAACACTTGAGCTTAATATAGACATCTTTCACCCTTGTTCCAATGACTCGGTTGAAGACATAAAGATTGTGTGAAGAGAAATTGATGATGTTTTGAAGACTTTTATGTATATGGATTTACTTACTCAAACTTTGTTGTATTATTGACACATGTTAGTACCTTGACATATGAAAATATATATATATATATATATAAAACAAAAAATAAAATAAAATAAAAAATTTTGTATCGAGTTTCTATCAAGGTAATAGGGTTTGATTATGTAATGTTTGAGTTAAGTCCTTTACATTCGTAAATCCGACACAAAAAATGAATTCGAGGCCCAACATGATGAAATTTGGCCTATGTTCGAAGGGATGAATTCATGATATCATTGCACTAAGGTCGGGAAGTTATGTTATGTTTTGGGAATCTTTGGAGTCTTGGAACGAATTTGAGCACCACTTATCCTATATATTCCTTGCCTCTAAACTTAGCCCCATTACAACCTTCGTAAAGACCTTATGATCCTTAAGATGGTAAACTTTGATTAGTTGAGTTAATTACTTGAGTAAGCATATGGTTTTGGTTCATTTGTGCAAGTATGTTGTGTTTGTTTGAGATTTTGCAAAAGTACTTCATTTCTATTATGTGAGCATTTTTCTCACATATTTTGAGTGCAAACACAAATCCTTACAAAATTGAGTGAATTTATGAGTGCATATCCTTGTGAGTTGATTCATACTTGTTTTATTCATGTTGAGATCCATTTCACCATATTTACTCATTATCTTACTTGTTAAAACATTTTGTTACAATGTATTAGCTCTTGAATTCCATATGCTTAATTGATTTAAGTGAAAATTTTTGATGCCATGATAATAATGAAATATTGAGACAAATGATTAAGGGTTTACTTGTTTTGAATTCGTAGTTTAATTTTAGTATTTGTTAGGGACTAGCAAAGTTTAAGTGTGGGGGTATTTGATAGGTCGTTAAATAAACATTATTTTATATTATTTTATACCCTTTACACTTGACTTTTAATATTAAATTAGTAAATAATTAGATAAAATAATATATTTTGTGATTTTTCTATTTAAATAAATAAAGTTTGTAATTTGGAGCGTTTTGGCGAAAGAATCGTCCCGATCGGAATTATAACGAAGAATTTATGGACGAAATTCGATTAAATTAATTCTTATTAATTTTATAGCCCAAGTTCAATTTTAACTTAAGCCCATTTTAATTATATTGCAGCCCAGCCCGTGACCCTTAGCAAAGCATGCGTCCCAGCCTTGCGTTCCAACCCAACGAAGCCCAAATCCCAGACGCCAGGCCCACACACCAGCCCGTGCTCCTGCTGCTCGCACGCTGAGACTGCCCACCAACTACCCACTGTTCCAGCTCTGCACACCAGCCCACCAAACCGCCTGAACAGCCCAACTACTCTTCAGCCCGCTGCAACCTTCACCAAATCAGCCAACCACAACCTGTTTGGTCCAGTCCCTTCAGCAACCAGCTCAACTACTCTTCAGCTCGTACACTGCTGCATTGCACAGCCACCAGCCCGTACACTGTTCATCCGAAAAATCACCTCACTCTAGCCCAACTGCCATCATTTCTGTTGTAGCTTGCTGATTTTCAAGCCTATTTTCCCCAAAAATCAAACCTAATTTCATCATAAATCATCATTTTTCATCATTTCTTTTTGTACTATTTCATTACTATTTTATTTTATTTTGTATTTTATTTTTAGTTCTTTGTGGCCTCCCTCTATAAATAGGGAGGCCATTTCACTTGTAAAGAGAGTCCCATTTTTGAGTAGTTTTTAATCCTAGTTTAGTTCATGTTTCTCTCTTCTCTTAATTCTTCTTTTTCTATTTTTATATTTATTTTGGGACATTTTTAACTTCTTGTATTAATTAGTTTCCTTTTAATTCTTATTCTTAATTTATGTTATTTCTTAATTTCATTTCTTCTTTACTTTGTTCTTGTGATTTTTCTTTGAGAGCTCTTAAACACAATTTTATGCTTTCCTTAAGAAATACCTAGGCTGAGTATTTCCGAAATAATTCTAGAATTTAAGTCCGAATTCTTATGTTTTATCCTCCATCTTCATAAGGTTCCAGTCGCTGTTCGGTGTTCCTTATGAATAACATTCCATTGTTTCCATCAACTTTCGGAATCACAAGTTGTTCTTGGGTTCCGAAAGTGTAACTTTTCTCCATTTACTTAAATTATTGTTATTGTTTTTGGTTTTACTTATAATTCAATATATGTTTTGGTATTTTCTTTCTAACATTTGTAAGTAAGAATGCAATCTCCATGTGTTTTACTTTTTGAATTTCTTTTACTTCATATGTTTTAGTACTTAAACTTCAATTCTACACTAAGTGTTTATGACCGTTGTTCGGTGCACTTAGTAGAAAATTGAAGAGATTTAGATGTTTAACACACATTGAAATCACAAACTTAAGGTGAATCGTGTTATAAGTGTTTATGACCGCGTTTCGGTGCATTTATAATGTTAGAAAAAATGTATGCATGTATTTGAGATGATTAAGGTAGGATTTCGTGATTGGTTTAATATGAGCATGATGTTAGAGTGTTAGTAAAAATATGTGTTTGAAGAAAGGTCACTTGCACAAAAGTTAAAGTAGAAGTAGAATTGAGTTCTTAATTGTTTTTATTTGTTTTCTTTATTATATGATTACAATCTTTCAAACCCCCCATTTAATTCTTTATTCTTTTATTCTTTATTTCATTAATTCATTAATTCATTTATTCTGTTATTCTTAAATTCATTTATTCTTTAATTCTTTATTATTTAATTATTTAATTCTTTAATTCATTATTTTTTTTATTATTCATTATTCTATTTAACTAACATATTATTAATATTCCCTAATTTCCCCGGTTAAGAACGATTCCTATTTACCAATACTATAACTACACAAAAAAGGGTTTAAATTTCATAACACCTGAATTACGTGTTTAATTTAATGCGTAGTTTGTGCGTTATCATTAAGGATCATACTGACCCTAGGATGCCTACATAAAGGCCTTTTCTTCCTCGGTCTCGTCATGATTTAATGCCTTAGGTTGTGGCTGATCTTATCAATGGGGAGAGTAAATACTGGAAAACGAACTTGGTTAACACAATATTTAGTCTTGAGGAAGCTCAAAGTATTCTTGCTATTCCACTAAGCTATCTTGGGTGGTCAGATAGGTGCATTTGGCATCATGTGAAGGATGAGAGCTATACTATTAAATCAGGATACCATATTACCAGCGAGCTACTGAGAAATGGTGAATTCAAACAAAAATAGGGGTCCAAGGACTCCAGTACATCGAATCAACACTCTGAATTGTGGGCCACGGTTTTGGGGCTTAAGGTGTCTCCCAAGTTGCAACACTTCATATGGAAATGTTGTATACAGCTCATGGCTATGCAAGCCAACCTGATAAAGCATCGAATCTTGGTGGATAACATTTTTCCTCATTGTGTGAAGGGAGGAAACCTTGGTACATTTATTTTTTCCAGTGCAAGTATTCTCAGATTTTTTGGATTCGAATGACATGACCCGTCCCTAGATTTCTTGAAACTCGAGCTGGTCCTACTCCTATCTGACAATTCTTGTTAGACAAGGGATTTTCTATTTTTATTTTTATTCTCAAATTGATACATTAACCAAACAGAAACCATCACTTACGAGGTACCGCCCACATCTATCCCACTCACACTGTCAAGTAGGGCTGGCAATGAGTCGTGTCGTGTTGGGTTCGTATCATGTCATGAACTCTGTTTTACTCAAATATGTCCAACCCGAACCCGACCCGTTTAATAATCGTGTAAAGGATGTCCAACCCGAACCCAACCTATTAACGACTCAGGTAACCCGTGTAACCCGTATAACCCATTTAATAAATAGGTCATAATGGAAATCCAATTAACTTATGACCCGTTTAACCTATTTAACATATTTAACCTATTTAAACTATAAGATTTAATATGTATTTTGGTAGGTAAATGGGTAGATATATGAGTTAGTAATGACATATTTATTAAACTGGTCAATATATAAGTGAATATACAGGTTAACAGGTTAACCCGAAATCTACCCATTTATTAAATGGGTTAACAAGTTATTATACGGGTTAACAGGTTGACCCGAAATCCACCCGTTCATTAAACGTGTCATAATGGGTTGACCCGAAACTTTAATTGTGCGGGTTGACTCAAGTAAATCTCGTGCGGGTTTCGAACCGTGTATCGAATCGTGTCAAAAATTTTCACCCTTACTGTCAAGTAGAGGAGTCTATTAATTTGACTATGTTCGAGTTTCGTTTCTACTATTAAAATGATTATTATGTGCAATGTCAATTATATAATCAAATATATTACTTGTTCACAATTTCCTTTAAATTTTGCATTGCAAAGCATAAGCCACATCCCTAAATAAATTCAAGTAATAACTTTTGCATAATAAAAACGTAATAGTTTAATCAATTTATAGACACAAGCTAGTCCTTAGTTAGAATCTACCTCTTTCACACCTTCCATAAATTCTTTTATTCTTTATATTTTACCATAGAAGTCTATTTATAATAATCTCTCTAACTACCATAGCAATCTCTCACTAATTTGTACAAACAATACTCATATATAGTCATAGACATGTTTTTAACTAGATAAACACAACAATATAATCAAATAAACCTTTTAATTATATTTCCGAATATTCATTCTTTAATTTTATAATAATTCACCTTTATTTTTCCTTACTCAAAACGTATTTGAAATATCAAGAAGCATATGTATATATATACTTAGAAAACTATTTACATAACAACCAAATAATAATTCTTTGTAAACTACCAATTATATAATAATCAATTAATAATTCGTTGTAAACCCCTTTCATAAAAATAATTTACTTTTAAGGGCTTTTTAATGATCGAATTACCCTTAATTTATACTTAATATCATTATAGTAGTTGTTAATTTAAATATAAACCTATTATATTGGAAATTCGAAAATAAACCCAAACATTGTCCAATTAAATCAACCTTTGGAGGAGAGGATTTTGTGTGGTATTGGGAGTATTTCTTGCATACTTTCGCTTCGCATGATCAGACGGGTTCAGATGTCCACATTCTCGTGTTTGGTATGTGGTCATTGTGGAAATGCCATAATAAGAGATGTTATAATGATGAGGTGATTGAGCCAACCATAGATATTCAGTTGATAATGGATTAGATCAATTCAATTTAGCTAGGCTTGACCCCCATTCTTGATACATACGGTCCATAAAATGTCGGTGGCTTTAGAAACAATCAATGTTGGAGTCGTCCCCTAGTGGGATGGGTGAAGGTTAATTGTGATGGTGTTTTTGATAAGGAGATGATGCAAGGTACTTTTGGCCAGGTACATAGATCTTCTGCTCCTATTTCTTGTTGAAAATCACAACCTAAAGTTGCAGACGTAACAATGTCAAGTTGCTAAACCTTTTTTTTAATGGTGCCAAGTATGTTACTTTTGAAGGGAAATTGATCGAATAAAGGAAAAAGATGTTGAAAAATGTGGGCAAAAAATGTTTTCATTTATTTTTGTGAAAGGACTATTTAGTAATCAAAATAGTTTTTACTCCGATTCATAAGGAATTTTATTATACAAAAATATTGGGAATTGGGATTACTAACACACCCCGCCTCGAAAGGCCCATATTGACACCGAAAATCGAGGTATGGTGACCGGCGTTTGAACATTAATGCCTAGATGACGAAAATTGCAAGTTAAAGTGATGTGATTTAGGTGTTAGAACTTCAGGATCCAATCAGATCCAATTAAGATAAGTTATGATTTACATGTATCCTCTATGATCCTAGAATCTGCCTGTTTAGGTAGTTCATGATTTGGTTCCTTTACTGTCAATTCCTATACTTTAGGAGTAAGTCAAACATATACATATTTGGTAGTTTATACTGTATATAATGTACCTTTCTTATCAATGAGAATTAAGCTTGAAAGCATACATGTTGTGTACCTTTCCTTTATAGTACCTCACCTTTACCAGACCAGATATTGCCTTTGCCATCAACCAGGTATGCCAGTTCCTGCATCATCCCACCTCTATTCACTAGCTTGTAGTAAAACGAATCCTTCGCTATCTGCGGGGTACTCCTGCTCATGGTCTGTTTTATTGCCTTGACGACCCTGATGACCGTCGCTTAACCGGTGGTTACTGTCTCTAATTTGGCTCTAATCTGGTCTTTTGGAGCACCAAAAAGCAAAGGGTGTCTTCCGGTCCAGCACTGAGGCGGAGTACTGCTAGCTTGCCTACACCGTAGCTGCCATCTCCTGGTTTCGGGCCTTATTCTGTGATCTTCGCCTCCCCTTGTCCAGACCCCAGTTGCTGTGTGACAACATAAGCTCCATATCTCTAGCATCCAATCCTGTTTTTCACACCCACACACGTCACGTCGAAATTGACTATCACTATGTTTGTGAGAAGGTTGTCTGTGTTGAGCTGCTGGTCCCTATGTTTCCACCTTGGATTAGCTAGTTGACATCTTCACCAAAGGCTTATCTATATCTTGTTTTCGTTATCTCCTATCCAAGCTGCCTATTCTTGACCGCCCTATCAACTTGCAAGGGTGTGTTAGACCTTCAGGATCCAATCAGATTTGATTAAGATAAGTTATGATTTACATGTATATTCTAAGATCCTAGAATCTTCATGTTTAAGTAGTTCATGATTTGGTTCATTTACTGTCAATTCCTATACTTTAGGAGAAAATAAACATAGTACATATTTGGTACTTTATACTGTATATAATGTACCTTTCCTATAAATGAGAATTAAGCTTGAAAGCATACCTGTTCTGTAGTCTCACATTAGGATGTCGTCATGAAAAGTAAATAGGAACCATATATATTAATAAGAAACTCTAAAGTTACCATCAGAGAATAAATGACAATCATACACGTTTTATGAAAAATAATAATAATAAAATAATACGCAGTAAAAAATATCAACCCGAAACACAAAAGTATAGAACGTATAACTCACTAACTCTTAAGTCGCTCGAGTCCCGTACATGACAAACTATGTATCTAAAGTTTGCTCGTGCACTGCAATCACATGAAGGTTAGGCGTTGAGCACCGTGACCACATCCCCTCTTGGAACTTTAGGACAAGCTGACACTATTAACTAATATTAGAGGGAGCGTGGATGAACGATCACATGAAAAATAGTATGTGGCCAACATACGAGTCCTAAAGATACTAGCGACTCCTAAGTGGGTACTAAGTATCTCGTAAATCCAATATATTCATAATTACACATTAAGCAGCGATCACAATCTAATCTCAACATCACAAGTGATATTCTAACTACCAATCATGATTAAGAAGATACTAACTACTAAACATGCAATTAAAACATAGCAAATAATATCAAGGGAGGATTCATGAAAGTGTCATGCTCCAGAATCAGAACCCGCACGAGGTCACAGTGGGCATTGGATTATGCAAATTTCGCCAAAAAACCAAAGTTCTTTGCGTGAGGTCTACCTTGCTCGATTCTTCACCAAAATACACATGAAAACCATCAAACTTCATCTACTCTTTACAAGGAATCCAATAGAAACATTTTCAAGTCAAGAAACTACCTGGATTAGCTGAAAATCTAATGGGAAGTTTTGGTAGTTTCTGGATGTTAGCCCTCAATTCCCAGGCTATGAGAAACGACGATAGTGAAGGAAGGTAAGGTTCTCTTTACCTTGTCTAGACGAGTCGACTGCAAGTGGTGGCGCATCGTGGGTTCACCAGCATTTCGTCAACGTCGGCGAAGCTCTCTGCATTCTCGGGTCCCGATTCCTCATCCATGGCATGCTTCGATGACGATGATGGTAGGAATGCACTCGTCTCGATGTGGGGAATGATTGGTTAGGTTTGAGGGCCACAAAGGTGTTTGTTGGTTTAAGGCAGCAGAAAAGACAAGGGAATATACACTAGATAAAAATATAACAATTTTGGGTTTTCTAATTTGTGGACTGTAATGTAAAAATTACAATATAAACACGGGTACCGACCTCGATATTTACGATAATTGAACCCGAAACCTCTCATATAAAGTGTGGAGAGGAATAATACTAGATTATAACACTAAGTGGTGCCGATTCATAAGGTTTTAGCAACAACAACAATGAAAATCAACTTTATTGATGTTCTAAATTTACAGGTTCGGTAAACAGCTCAATGAGAATGATTATCTATTTTTCCAATTGCTACTTTTCCAATTACCTACTTTTTTTTTTTATTCTTGGTCAATAAACATGCATTAAATGGACTAGAAATTGGCATAAATCTGTTAAAACCACTAGTCGATCTGCTTTAAACCGTTATTTATCTAACAGTTTAAATTTGACCGAATAAAAGTCAAACAGTTTGAGAATCCAAACCGTTATGTTAGTAATGATTTGGATTTGGATTTTCTTTTGGAAATCCATTAAATTCAAACTGAATCGTTAAGGAATATATTAGTTTTTAAATATATTATTAATACAGAGTAAAAATAATAAAAATCAAAACACACCAAGATATATCTAGATAAATACATGTATAACCAAATAAGAGTATAATAAAAGATTATTAAGTGATAATATTTGTTTGATAAATCTTAATATAATGGTAATGTTTGCAATCTAATCCTCTGCAAACTTAATATACAAATTTTTGAGTATTGATTATTTCGTTATTTTTTATATCATTGTTGTTTCTTTTTATGTCTAAATGGTTTTAAATCGTTTTGATCTAAACCAAATCTTATTTCTAATTTAGAAAATTCAAACCGTATCGACCGTTAAAATTTTGACGGTTTAAATTTGAATATTACCAATATCATCCACCTCTCCGGACATACGATTCAACTTTATAGTTAACAATTCAATTTTATTGTTAACAATTCGTCCCCTTTAGATTGAATAGAATGCCTTAGACATGTGAATCTTAAATCTTAAGCAAGTGTATCTTTTTTTTTTGTTGTCTCTTAAGCAAGTGTCTATCAAGCATAATATTTGAGAAAATAAGTCGATCAATTTTTTAAAATTAAGAAATACAAACAATTGGAAATTATAATTATAGTAGTTTAATTCACAAAATTTCAATTTATAAAATAAATGCTTTTAACCGCTTATATGCTACTTTGAACTTATATATATATATTTTAATTAATTAATTAATGTTAATATTATTATTTTGGTAACTTAATTACCTTTTACGTCTTATTAAAGTTGCATAACCGATATGTTTTTTTTTCCTTTTGGTAAAAGCCCGTGAAAGGACTTTTAATATAAAAGCCTTTGAAAATATTTTTACCGCCATCTACGCTTTCAGCGACCGTGAGTTTACAAATTGACAAATTACAAAATTCCCACCATAAAGTAACAAATCATACCTCCATACCTCAGCCAAGGCATCTAAAACTTTCATAAATGTAAAAATCGCCCTTCAATTTCAAACATTTCAGTCCCTAACCCAATCCTAGGTCCAAAATTACCATATTCCCCCATCTCTTTTTCACTTCCACCTTTTCGACCCCCGGCTTTCCCTTCTGTGGCCGCCATCCAAGTCCCCATCGCGTTTCTGCTTTCAAGCTCCCTCTCTCTCCAAAATTTCCCAATACGTTTGCGATCAAATCTTTCTCTCTGCTGTTCGATCTAAACCTCGCCTTTAGACACCTAGATTTCTCTCTTTCGTCCGCTAATTCAATCGGTTTTAGAGGGATTAGTGCTTTTTATGGAGAGGATCATCGCAGAGAAGTTCAAATTAGGTCGCAAAATTGGGAGCGGCTCGTTTGGCGAATTATACCTTGGTCTGTGAATAATTGGATTAGCTTTGCTTATTTTTATGTACAATTTGTTATAATAGTTCATCCTCGTCATAGTCATCGTTGTTATGATGCTGATTAATATTTTCTTTTGGGTGTTTCAGCCACTCATATTGAGACTGGTGAGAATTTGGCCGCCAAGATTGTAAGTCTTGATCCAACCCTCTTCAAGTTTCAAATTTTATCGAATTGTGGGTGTTTGTTTCCCTGGCATATAATTTCCACAAACAATTGGGTCTTTATTGTTTTTGAGCGGATCAAATTAGGGTTATTGTCATTGTCAGTGGAATCTTGTGTTAGAATTATTTTCTATGTATTTATGGTGCATGCATGTGAGCGCGTGCACGGAGCATATCAATAGATCATAGTTTTAAGAGATTCATTTTTGTATTCACTTGAGCCCATTATAAGAATTGAAAGTTTAATGTACTATTATTGTCGATTTCTATCATAGAAATGCAAATTGGGTTCAGAATGGATATGGGTTTTGCTTGGAGATTTATATTGTTTTGATTTTCCCGGTTCTCAGTTGGGTGATGAATAGCATGATGAACTAATGATTGTAATTTTTCCATTGGCAGGAAAATAACAAGACAAAACATCCGCAGCTTCTGTATGAGGCCAAGCTTTATAAAATTCTATATGGAGGAAGTAAGGGTTTAATTGCAGTAGTGTTGTTTTTGAAGTATGTTTAAGCTATCATCTTGCATTTTGTTTTCAATATGAATAATGACTTGGGTTTGTGACTTTTCAGCTGGTATTGCAAACATAAAATGGGCGGGATTTGATAGGGATGATAATGTCCTCGTTATTGATTTGCTTGGACCGAGTCTTGAAGACCTCTTTGTGTACTGTGGGAGGAGGTTGTCACTGAAGACCGTCTTAATGTTGGCTGATCAGATGGTAATTTGCAATAATCTCTTTGTTGGATTGTAGTTTGTAAAGCATAAATTTAGTTGTTACTTATTAGAAAGGGCTTTCTTTTGTGTCATTGTTATGTTCCTTTGGTTCAGTTGTTTGGATATTTTTCATAAATTCTCAGCAGGTTTTTTCTTCAGTTGCAAACTTGCAATTGAAAAGGGACGCATTTTTAATTAATGGCTTGAGAACTTATTTCTGTTTTAGATTATGCAATGACTAAGTGCTAAATTTTATGGATATTTTCATAAATTTTCAGCAGGTTCTTTCTTCAATTGCAAACTTGCAATTGAAAAGGGACGCATTCTTAAATAATGGACTTGAGAACTTATTTCCTTTTAGATTATGTAATTACTAAGTGCTCAAATTTGTGTATAGCAGTAAGTTTGATTCTTTTATAATTTTTCAGATTACAAGAATAGAATATGTTCATTCAAAAGGCTTTTTGCATAGAGACATCAAACCAGACAACTTCCTCATGGGTCTTGGCAGGAAAGCAAATCAGGTAATGTTAATGCCCAGCTACAGCTAACTTGCAGGAGCAATAAATCTTTTACAATTCTTCTTTTTATTTATTTTTTATTCATTGCTGAAATTCTTCCGTCAGGTTTACGTTATTGATTTTGGACTTGCAAAAAGATTTCGGGACCAAACTACAAACCGGCATATTCCATATAGGTAAATTCAATTTGTCTGTTCTTAAATCTGGTGGGACTTTTTGTCTCATGAATGGGCTCTTCCTGTCTCTAGACTTTTTGTCTCTAGAAGGAGCTCTTCATGTTCTGGAGTGTATTTTCACCTTTCAGGTGTGTTGTTTGTAATTATACGCTTCAGATACATGTGAGTCCTTACATCTGGTATACCACAGATTATATGTGTGGACTCATATATCCATTAAGCCTATAATGTTTGATTATGCTAATGTTTATTTTTTCTGGATATTTGACTGAAATCTAATTATAAGCTGGAAAATTTATTTGTTTACGTAATGAGATACAATTTTTATGGGTTTTGGCTTTTACCTTTTTATTCATCTTTATATCTAATAGCATGTAGAAACAAAATTTTCAAGAGGTCCAACTAAGAGTTAAATTATTTTTATACATTTAAAAGGAAGATTTATGAATGTTTTCTGCATTTAATACGTATCAATTGAAAAAAAAAATGGAAAGCAAAACGGACTTTGAATTTTTTATTTAGAAATTTTGGAGTTTTTCTTCATTCCTTGTTTATTCAATAACTTGATCATGGTTGACTAAATTTTCCTGTTTCCTTGACAAATCATACAGAGAAAACAAAAGCTTAACTGGAACCGCACGCTATGCTAGTTGCAATACGCATTTGGGAATCGGTAAGTAGATAGGCATTTGTTTAGTTCTGTTTTTAAAGCTTTGATATCTGCTTCCTCATTTGGTGGGTTCCTTTTTTTAGATCAGAGTCGTCGGGATGATTTGGAGTCACTTGGTTATGTTCTTCTGTACTTCTTAAGAGGAAGGTATGTCATGAAGTCAAATAACCTTTCTGAAGAGAATTTTGTATTTTGAATGATTTTCCACTCCAGTCAGGATTATATGCCAATTAGATTTTTTTTCTTGTGAATGTTGTGTGGGTTATTACATTTGTAGTTTTTATGACTAGCTCGATTTACACAATGTTTTGACCGGATAACTGAGTACTAATATATTACGTTTTGGCCTTACTGACCTTTTGTTTCTGCATTTAGCCTCCCTTGGCAGGGTCTAAAAGCTGCAACAAAGAAGCAAAAATATGATAAGATTTGTGAGAAGAAATTATCAACTCCCATTGAGGTATGTGTCAAATCCTTTATGTAGGGTGATTATTGTTTATTTTTTCCCTTTATTTGTATTCTGTGTAAAAATGTACTCATGTCACTTTTCTTTTCAAGGTCCTGTGTAAGTCACATCCTGTGGAGTTTGCATCCTACTTCCATTATTGTCACTCATTGACATTTGATCAACGCCCCGATTATGCATTCTTGAAGCGCCTCTTTCGTGACTTTTTCAGACGTGAAGGTAAGAAATTTAGTTCACGATATATCCTGCTGCAGTTAACTATTTGTTAGAAATGGAACCTGCATCATCTGGCATGTTGATGTTTTTCATAATGAACTTTTCTGCATGGAAAACACTGATAATTTATTTTGATTCTGTATATAGAATTATTGAAGTATCTCTTTAGGTGTATTTTGTGCTGGCAGTCTTTGCTTATTGGTGTTTAAAATAAAGTTCCCATATTTTTCAGGATACGAGTTTGATTATGTATTTGACTGGACGATTCTAAAATACCATCAAGCACAACAGACAAGGACTCAGGGTCAATCATCTGTTAGTGTTTTCATGACACTTTCATTACTATCTCCTATTAATTGCTTCTGGAATTATGTACCTATTATTTCTCAAGTCTGTTTTATATGTAAGTATTGATACACAATCTTACATGTTCAATTTTGCTTCTTTTAAATTTATCTCAGAATCCACAGCCAGCTATAGCGACCCACGGTCGAGAAATGGCTACCAGTCGAGCAGTGCCTGTGGATGCAACGAAGCTCAAAGGTAAGGCCAATACTGCAGTTTGCAGTTAATGTCCTGGGTGGTTATTAGTGACCCAAAATTTGATGAAATTTGGCATTGCTTAATAGTAAAGAAGCCCGTTTATAAATAACATATTGGTTTACTAACTATTTTAAGGTCTAAGGTTTTATATGGATTTCAGTAGGTAATGATGCATCTAAACCAGCTGAAGTCACAGATCGTAAACGGTCAAGTAATCATCCAGATGTTCATATGCAATTTAGGTCATCAACAGCCCAGAATTCGGATGCTAATGATCCTGTTGGAAAACATGTATGTAACTTGTAATGTAAATCAGATTATGATTTGTCTCTGCATTTATCTCCTTTCCACCTCATCAAGTATCTCATGTGTCAATGTAAATCATGAAATTTTTGTAATTGTTGTAGAATGTGAGTAATGCACGGATGCCATCTACATTTGCTGCGAGGAGGAATATTCCACAAACAGAGGGACTGGCTGAAAACTCAAACAAAGTTCAGGGAGTTGTGAATCAAAATGGTCCTTCAAGCAGTTGGATGCCATCTCTAAACCAACTTTCTTCAGCAAAGTAATAGGTATGGATTTTTCATCATCTGAAATTGTCTCTTATAAGCTTTACACTTGCATTGTGTATGAAAAGGAATATAATTTCTCTGCATTAGCACAATTGTTACAAGCTATTCAGCGCTGGTTTATTTCTTCAGCTACAGATCTGAAGGAGATTTACTCAGAGCATGCATCTTTCTGAAGCAAATGTCATGAAGTTTCAGTTGCTTGCTTTCTTCCATGTCAGATGGCATGATGCATGTGAAAAATGTGACTGGCAGAACATGACACACTAGATGTTGGACGTCACCTCCAAAGCATGGAGTTTTCGCGTTCATAGGTGGCAAAATGACTGAGCCCATATCATGTTGTGTTGATGATGTGTAAAGTGTAGTTTTCCATTTTTCTGATAATAGATAATAAACTGTTTTCGGTGTTTGGTTGTTTTGACCATGTATTTCATTCAATTCAGGATTGAGTTGCTTTCTGTTCTTATTGCTGTATCTTTTTCGGATCAAAGCCCTGGCTGTTCACCTGGATCAGTTTGAACCTAGGTACCCAGGTCCTCCAGAATCTGGAAAAGTGTAAACTAGTATGTCAGGTATCGACTATATTTGATCTCTTCTGTAGGCGTTTCTATGTGGAATGTCCCTCCTTTATGGCGGTTTTTGTTTGATTTGTACCTAAATGCTCATTAATTATATTTTTCTTTGCTTCAGATATCTTGATAGGAGATGGGTTATAGAGGATGAAGGGGAGAACTTCATGGGGCGTCTTGATCTCAATTGAAGAGGGTATTAGAGATCCTTCTTTCAGTCGTTAAATTCTTTGAGTTTTGTATTTAGAAACTTTAATAGTCAGTCCATAATCTGAACCAGGGCTGGACTTGGTTGATGCTAATTTTGTTTCAAACTTGTTTAGGGCCAAGTTAGCCAACCCTAATCATAGCCATGATGCATTTCTTCATCCATTCTAGAAGCTTTTTATGTCTCCCATCTAGACTTCAGTTTATTACTGAGCTTTGTGCTTGTTCCAGTCGCCTATGCTTGCTAATGGGGAATCGCCCATAAGTCTCTGACTCACGCATAAACGACTGTTCTTAGCATTTCTTATTTATTGATAACTGCTTTGACTTTTATAGGTTTGGAAATTGCAAGTATCAACCTCGAAAAGCTCAGAGGTTAGAAGTGATTTGAGTTATGCAAATCACGGCTTACCATAAACTAATGGGTGTTGGGAGTGGGCCTTTGAAATTTTTAGTGCTCACTCTCTTGTCCAAGACATGATTAGGGCTCAAAGCAACGATGAAAGTTCTATCATAAACTCATATCCTCTTCTTGGTGCGTGGGTCTTGAAACTATTAACTTATACCACCACTGTCGTGGTGCTTGCGGCCAATTTATTTTCCTAACTACTTTATTTCTTCTCTATCTTTCTGACTCAATTTTTATTTTTTTTTAAATCTTGAAACGTTATTGCCACTTTAAAAACGTCAATCTCTGATTTTTGAAGTGTTATTACCAGTACCATGGTGTTTTCTGATACGATTAGATGAAGGATGTTACTACAATTTCCAGCAGTAAGCGATATCCCAGGGAAAACCCATTCAGCCACGTGGACAGCTTAAAATTTTTTTTGTTCTTTGTTTTTTGTTCTGATTCTTGTGAAAGTTATGAATAGGGAAAGAAAGTGAAAAGAGATCAGCTTTCGATGGAGTTTACTTTAAACCATAATGTGGGGGACACATTTACTTTGCCTCTTATCATTAATGATCATACTCGTCACTCAAGCTCAGGCAGCTCTAAATAAGCGCTCACTAAACAATATATTTAAGCCATTTTAAGAAATTCTTCCATAATTTCATGATTATAGGTTCCTTACCGTGGACGAATCAAACGTAGCCAACTCTATCGATTGATTGTCACATTTTTAGAATGAATTACAACCTTCTTGTGCAAGGTTAGTTAAAAGTTAAAACTACCGTACGCAAATCGATTATATCATGATATTCACGAAACAAGAGGAATCCACCAGGCACAGAAGGGCCCCTGGGATTCAACTTTAGACTTTGATATTGGTGACAAAAGAAGCCTAGCAATGATGAACAAGGCCGCTGAAAAAATGGAGCCTTTGCCTATTTATGCATAAAAAGCACACAAGTCCCTACAAGTCAGCAAAAGAAAAGCAACAACAAATGAAGATGACGACAAAAGATAAATATTCTCCGAATTCAAACCTATACTATGCCCAATTTCTCTGAAATGTAAAGAATTTGTATTACTCGTTCTTATTTTTATTAGAAATGTGATACATAATGTGATCTCTTATATATTATTATTATTAACACGAGGTTTTCGTCAATAAAGAAACATGCGACTTACTTTTACTACAACCCATGTTAAATAGGTTGTGTATAGTAGCCTCTTCTTCAGCTTCATCTTCTTGCCTTCTGATGAGTCTTGCCAGACATTAGGCTTCAAAAGTAAGAAATGAGAAAACTAAAAAAACAGATGCAAATTTTGATGACAAGTGAAGACTTCACTTTGTAAGCTAACTCTTTCGATTTGTGTATGTTTTGGCGTTTTAGTGAGCTCTTGCGGTTTGAAATGCTCAGCACATGGAGGAGGAGGAGGAGGAGGGCTAGAGAATATAGATGAAAATGGTGGCTTTAGGAGCGGGCTAGGAGGGTCTTGTGCCCCCCCGCCCGAAACTCCGACAGAGTCCATGGAGTTTCTAGCCAGGTCATGGAGTCTCTCAGCCAAGGAGATCTCCAAAGCTCTTTCCAACACTCATCATGTTGTTGGTTCTAAAAATCTTGACAAGCAGGCATTCACTTCTGATGTGGAGATTGAATCGCAAGAAGCAAGTTCCATGCGTTTAAGAGAATCTGTAAGTTAAATCTCTACTTAACAAGTTGAAAAAATATTAGCGAAAATGATCGTTTAGTCCAGTGACGTTCAGTATTTTCAAGATTATTACGATTTACTCGAAGGTTATATAATTTTTTTGTTTTGTGCTTGTTTCCGTTTCTACGGTTTCTACTTCAGCAGCTAGCTAGTGGTGGTAGCCCTCCAATTTCACCAAGAGACAGTGAAGAAATGAAGGTACACTTTTCTCAAATTTTGAATCTTTTGTTAAAGGTTGGTCTTTCGGATTTTTTTAGGCCGATTCAATTATAGAAGAGCTAAAGTAATGAGTTATGATTACGATAGATCACCATGGATCCTGATTTTGATTCCTTTGTAATATAACTAAAGTGAAATATACGATTAGGTGTTGTCAATTTGTCATCATCATCATGTTTTATGTGCACGAGCTCATGAATTTAATTTTTAAACGAGTCTATAATTGCTTTATCAAATCTTGTCATTTATGCTCAATTACAAAAAGCTTCTTTTTTCCCATAAAATATACACACAAGCACAATATCAGACTCAAAGCAAGAAAATTTTACTGTTTTACAGCTGGTTAATATGTGCAGGAGCTATTCTTACTGCATCAAGCACTCCATCCAGATTTCCTTTCCAATCAACAACTGCTCAATAATGGGGTACTTTCAATTTTCACCACTCAGCCTCATCATGCACCAGAAATTCCTCAACATCACTGGAATTTTCCCAAAAAACTTCATGTTTTTTTTTCTCTGCAGCTATACAAGAGTATTTTGAAAGGTAAAACAATGGGAAGATGGTTAAAAGATCAGAAGGAGAGGAAGAAGCAGGAAATCAGAACCCAAAATGCGCAGCTGCATGCGGCAGTTTCTGTGGCTGGGGTTGCTGCTGCTGTGGCAGCAGTTGCAGCTTCAACTGCATTGCCTGAAACATCATCTGTCCACCAGAAAATACCATTATCCGAATTGAGGATCGAAACATCAACTGCATTAGCATCTGCAGCAGCTCTAGTAGCTTCACGCTGCATCGAGATTGCAGAAGAAATGGGAGCAGATCATGATCATATTGTATCTGTTGTACATTCTGCAGTAAATGCAAGGACAAATGGAGATATCATGACCTTAACTGCTGGAGCAGCCACAGGTATCACTAAGCCTCTACAAGAACACGTAATAAATTCCATTGTATCACTTGAAAAGAAAAAGACTCAAAAAATCAGTCTAAACAATTTCCAGACCAAAAATCAATCAGAAAAAAGAACTCCATACAGACCAACTCGGAAATCTATAAAGCTAAGCACACAGTCTAAAACATATTGACACCAGTTAAACCTGATTGAATTCGTTAAAGTAGTTTCTGTTGAATGAGTTACAGCTTTACGAGGAGCTGCTACACTTAAGCTAAGGCTGCAAAAGGAGTACGGTGGCACAAACTTTGTTCTAGCTGAGGAACAATGCGAAGGAAAAGAATCAAATGCAGCACTGAACTTTGTCTCAAGAGGAGGAGAACTCCTAAAACGAACGAGGAAAGGTAAATTACTAAGATGAATTACTAAGATAAATTCATGTAGAAATAATGAACTTAGCTAACTGGCTAATGTGAAAGTCACAATAGTGTAACTTTGAAATGCTAATGCAGGTGCTCTTCACTGGAAGCGAGTTTCCTTCAACATTAATGCAAACGGGCAGGTAAAATAAATATTTGAAAGAAAAGGTTGCGGTTATTTATAGGCTACCAAATATCTATATGGTTTCCCAATACCTATTTCAAATGAATGCTAACAGGTTGTAGCCAAAATGAAAAGCAAGCATATGGCGGGAACATTTACAAAGAAGAAGAAATGTAAGTTCTCATACCAAAGCATATATTTTAATTTTGACTCCTGTCCCTATCGATCATGCCTTGCCATGATTTTGCATGCAGTTGTAGTCTCTGGAGTCTACTGTAACATCCCAGCCTGGCCCGGAAGAGAAAGGGAAGATAGCAGCAAGGCAAGGGCGTACTTTGGGATAAAAACAGCTGAAAGGGTTATAGAATTTGAATGCAAGAGTAAAGGTGACAAACAAATGTGGACTGATGGGGTCCATCATATGCTGAATGTCATGCCAAAATAGAACAATTCAAAGAAATGTTAAAATTTGGATTGATGTAAAACTGAATCTTTAACCTTTTCACAATAAACGATGTGCAGCTACTATCTTGAACTCTTAGATCTACAAATTGGCGGGTAAGGATGGCACTTATAACAACTGTGACAGTCTTATACAAATTGATGTATCTACAAATTTGGTTTGGCTATGTAATATCTCGGGATGCTTCAAGATAAACAGAATTGGCAGGTTAGAATAATCTACAGTCAAAACGGTTACAAGTCTTCATGGACTTCATTAGTCTTTGGTGATCCTTTTACTCATTCTAATTCCTTCAGAAAATCAACATTATCAACAAAGACAGCAGGATGGTGAAGGCAGGAAAATTGAATTACGCAGATTTCATGCGTAAAAGATACAAAATATGGCATAACAACTCCAATGTATTATTCAAACATCAAATGTAGAGGAACCCAACAAAGAGATTAGTAGAAGGAAATGCAAGTCAATCAACTATCACTTATGGAAAGTACAGGTCATACCGATTTCCAGCCATCAGGATCTGTGCAAATAGTCAACTTTGTGTTGATACCTGGCAAGGGACCAGGTTCAAGAATAATCTTCCCTCCACTGAGTATGATTGCTTTTGCTCTCTTAGAAACGTCATCTGTTCCTATTGCAATCTGTTAAAAGGTGGGATAATAACAGTGGTGAACAAAATTTGTTAAGTTAATGTACAGATCTTCTAATAGAAAAATGAGTTGTAAGAAAAGGCATAGCATATACCTGTGCATAACCATTTCCTTTGTCGTAATCGGTGATCCCATAGTTATACGTAAGTTCAAGCACTGGACTTTTATCTTCAGGACCATAGCCCAACATGGCTACTGTATACTAATAAAAAGGCAGAACAAAATATCAGGTAGAGTAGCAAACTGCAAACAATGTTGGGCAATAGTTTTCATTTTAATTGGATATGTTAAAAAGTAGGGGGGAAAAAAGGACGGGGGACACTGTTCACATTTCGAGTGTAGCCTAATTAGCAGTCAGGTTTGAAATCTAGTCCAACACATGTTCACACTGATGGTCATGGGTTTCAACATTTTGCTTACCGAGCTAAAAACATGATCAGGTAGTAATTATATGGGCAACACAAAACCGCCAGAGGACCAGTTTCAACTAAACAAAAGATATGTGTATGGGATATACCTTCCTGCACAGCTACCCATATACCTAAATCCAGGAAGCAAGAAGCAATGGGCAAATAATGAGCAAACAAATTACAAAAACGACATTCAATACAATGGTAGACCTACGTCTGTATACTCATTATTCATCAAGATCAACGAGCCAATAACTCCTAGACAAACAGCCACATGACAGAAAATTCAGCAATAGCATTGGTCATAATGTCTATGATTTTCATACAGACCAGGGAAGCTATCACTGATAGTAAGCGTGAAGTTACCTTGTACTCAGGGTTCTCTCTCCTACAGACAAGTTCCATTCCGAAGGCCTTCAAGTTAAAGAAACAAAATGGTAAGAGCTTCAGGAAGCTTACATCAATAAAAGCCTAACCAGAAACAGATATTTTTAAATTAAATAATACAAGGCCATTTAAAGTTACTCAACTTCTTATAAAAGTCAATAGCATGGTCAAGATCACCAACATGAAGCATCACCTGACAGAAGGGTTCAGGTGAAGGCCCTCTCTCCAAAAGCTCAAATTTATAGCCATCAGGATCCTCAATATAGGCAACTATAGTGCTGCCCCCTTTAGCAGGACCAGGTTCCCCAGTAACTTTCCCTCCCTTTGCCTTTATAAGTTCCACGGCTTTGGTGGCCTACAGAAATTTGTATAACTGAAGTAAGTTCACAAATCATGGCTTATAAATACATTATGGACAAGAAATAAAGATGGTAGAGATATTTCTCCAAAATCTTTGTAGGGCTTGGATGTTAAAAAGAAGTTAGATATGGATGTACATATAAATATGAGGGTGAGCTTTCGGTAGAAAATCGGAAAGCGTAGCATAATACCCTTTTCAATATTTCCATAGGAAGGATGATTTTATTCAATTTTTTAATCCAATTTTATTCTGAACTACTTATGCAATCGGGAATGTTCTCATGCAAAACAAATTGACTAATACATATCATGGGTATGTTCTTATTTTGAAAAGTGAACATCATATAGTTTTTCATGATGTCATATGTTAAGATCATATTTTTTTCACAGGAACTTATGTGAATGTTGTATCTCTGCATTGCAGAAAGAAACCAAAGTTTGCATAGCCCGTACAATCTGAAGTTTCTTAATCTCTCTCTTCACTAAAACCACATTTCAAACCACACATTGATAAGAAAAAAGGAACCAAATTGAAGCTAAAGGAAACTAAAGATGTCAAGATTTTCCAACTCTTATTATTAATATATTACATTTCACATTTGAGTTACAATTTTTATACAGTATAAACCAAAACCGCCCAAAACCTTAAAAGAAAAAACATTAAGAATTGATAATAAAATCACAAACTCAAAATAAGAACAAAAAAAAACACGGGTTTTCAAATTTCTAATTCTTTTCTCGGAAAAAGATTAAAAAATAATGGTGATATGAGAGAAATTTTACCAGAGCCGAGCTGAAACAGAGCGAGTCTTCTAGAAGTGGAAGCTGAACTTCGTACACGAAAGAACCTCAAGGAGGGTGGTGAAGGAGCAAGAGATGGTCGTAGGATATTCAGAGTGGCCGATAAAGATGACATTGTGGTTATCTTTCTCCACCAACAATCCACCGCACTATGTGTATTGTGTGTCTCTGTGTCTTTCGCTCACTCTGAGCTTTTGCTGCAACTACTGTTTGTTATCTGCATGTTGAAGAAAATACGCGACTCTGTGTGGGGGTAATTGGGCATTGCTTGTATGTTATTTTGGGCTGCTAAAGGGGCCCATTTTTTCACAGGCCTGGGTTTGGGTTGGGCGAATTTTGGGCTGAATGCTCTATGAGCTCTTTAGACTTTATTTTTTTTTTGAAAATCAGGGTATACCTTGCACATAAGCGAAGATTAACCCTCAAATTGCATAAAACCCCGATACGGGAGGATCGCTTCTTAATATTGGATACTTCATTCAAAATGCCCAAACTCGAGACTTTGCTTAAGAGGAATAAAGTCATTTCTACTTGATTAACCAACCATTGGTGCTCCTTTGTGACTTTAGTGTGTGTATATATATATATATATATCCATTTTTCTATTTTATTAATTTAAAAATAATTAAATTAAAGTGAATAGATATATAAGGTCTTAAGCTCTTAATTTTTAGTTAACTGGTGGAATCATGATGAACAAGAAAACAAATGAAATAGTGAGTTCCAGTGTTAGTTTCTATAACTGCGCGCTTGATCAACAAGCAAACCCATAATCTGAAGTTGAGAGACCAGGTTTTGGATTTAACTTTCATAATGGGCAATATTTATGCTCGATTTATATAAAAGTAATGTAATTCGCATTATATAAAAATACAAATAAAAATAAAAATAAAATTTTAACAGACCAATTGAATATTCCTAAGAAATAAGTTGTTGATATGCTTCCACTCGCATATTGGAAGACACTTTTTTTTTTTACATTTTTTTTTTCTATTAAGGATATTATTCCAAAGCCTAATATTTGATTGGTGACTGGTGAATGGTTATCATAGTTTTCAAGAATGAACTGGGAGGGATTCGAATTATTTGATGAAAGAAAAAGTAGTTCTAAATTCCAATACACAAAAATAATATAATATTATACATGCATGTCTAATAGCCTGAAAATATTATTCTTAGAAATTTAAGAAAAAGCCAAAAGAAGATGCATATATATGGAAGAAGAGGACACAAAATGCACTCAGAGAACACTTGGATTAGAATATCACAGCACGCTCCTTATAAACCCGACCAAAATCGAATAATATCATGAACGATGTCTTATAAAATAGAACATAAGTCATGAGTTCAAAGTACAAAACTAGAGGATGAAAATGAAACTACGTACCATTCACATATACCGACAGAAATTCTTTGGGCTCAAGATAATGACTAAGAAATTAAAGGCCCAAAACCGACAGAAGCCCAACCCAAGTAGGACTTGAGCATGGAGAAAAAGAAAGTTTGGGAGGTGTTAACATAGACGAAGAAAATTGAGGCATGGGGAGTATCCCAACAGAAGGAAACAACGAAGTGGGACTCGCATGGGATCCAACTTGGCAAGTTGAGAGCTCTTCACTGCCTATAAAAGGAGAGCGACCAAGCTTCTCAAAGGACATCCAATCAACTAATCAAACTCAACAAATTGATCTCCATCAATTTCTGAACCTCTAAACACCTGTAACTAAGGTTTCATGATTAAAAACAGCTGACCCTTGTTGTAAAAACTTTTTTTTCCGACCTAGGACATCAAGATGCAGTTTCTCTTCTCACCCTTTCGAGGTATTTATGCTGCCTAACCTTCTTTTTAACCAGTAGCGTCATAATGGTTGGCTACATTTCCCTGCACAAACCTTCTTTCTGACCAACAAAGGTCATAAGGGTTGCCCTGATTCCGACTGACCAATTCATGGGCTTTCGGCTGAGGATCGCAGAAGATCAACTTTCTTTCTGACCATTCAGTGTCATAAGGGTTGATATTATCGGCTATTGGCTCATGAAAAGTCATTCTAACTACTAGCCTACAGATAAGCTGCGACTACCGGCTCATGGAAATCCATCCTGATACCGCTCGTACGGAAAAGTCATCTCGACTGTCAACTCATGGCATGATCAGCGAGGGATTCGAATCTCATTTCGACGTTCAAACGCCACGTTTGAATGCTCTGCCATCTCATGACATGATTTCCGGCTGTTATTCATTTCATTTGATGATTTCCGGAATTTCCTGCTTAATACAGGCTTGAAATGCGAAGGAAATACTTTACTCTCTGCACTTGTAATTTCAGTTGTTATTCAATTCCAGTACTTTTATATTACTGTATTTGTACTCTCATTTCCATTTCCCTACAAACTAGATTTTCTCACAAAGTGATTGGTAATCGGAAGATACTAGCCAAACGTGGTTTGAGACTCACCAAATCGCGACACCATCCTTATGCATTGGCCTGAATACCTTGATCCCAAGTTGGAGAAATCCGAGACCATTTTCCATCTAACTACTGAAATAACAATGTCGCCATCATGAATATCATGGCGAAATAAACTTCTGATTTTGGGTATCGTTGGAAAGAAAATATTTTAAGTCCTCGAAGGGGCAAAGAAAAGAGCATCGCAGGAAAAGTCTTGTCCACCTGCCTTACAATTGCATTGATTAGAAGAAAAGGTTCTTGGGTCAAAAATGGAGCCCATTTACACTAATTAGTAGCAGTCTTCTTGACAGGACCTGACTTGAAAATGCATTGTAAACCACACTCGGGTCCTGCTCTCGTTTGACAGATAATCAAGATACAAAATTCACCCTAAAATCAATATAAGAGCCACCCTGTTGCATCCTTTCATCAAGGTTCAAAAACCAACTATCATAAACCAACTGACCCCGAGAACTACGCGGGTCAACACCCAAGGCATAACCATATGGTTATCATATCAACAATATATATTATCCACTAATGCTACTTGTATAAACTGCTTAGGAACCAAACTCAGTATCACTTGTTCATACCAAAAATCACTCGATACTTTTAAGGATGTCTGGAAACCAAATACCACTTTTGAGCTTGGCCTCTGTCGGCCAACAAAATTAATTACTAACTCAAGCCTGCATTATAATAAACAACAACACAAGACATAAACTTGTATTCCAATCATTCATCAAGATCTCAACAATTTAATCATCGCCCAAGGTGAAAGTCAGCAACCACTTATATTTCAAATCTTGTAACTATAGACCATGGTACATAGAACCATGTCAACCATAACAATTTCCTTGACTAAGCTGAGCCCCACATTCCTAAATTCGTAAGTGTCAGGCTAACACAACTTACTCAGACACAATTATGAGAATACTCAAAATTAAACTCAATAATTTAACCATCTAATCCATAATACTTCAATACTAATTTTAATAATCGAATTGCATAAGGCACTTCAGAAAAGGTTCCAACCACTGCCTGAGTCATATTCAAGGACACATCACAATAGTAATAACATAATCCACAAGTTACATTATATCAAATAACACTAAGTCAACACTACCATCTTAAAATCCATATCACAAGCACAGTAACCACATACAGCCTCATAAATAGGTTAAATCCAATCTCAAATCAGCTCTTAATTTACTCCTGAAATCAAGACATTATCCAACATGAGTTCATTCCGAACTCCCATTCATTAGAGAAGAGTATAACTAGCGAGTTCACTTACTAACTTCCCGTGAAGTTCTCAACTCCTTGGTCCTGTCTCGACTCTGAGTTCTAAATCGATACCCAAACTACGACACCATTATCCCTTTTCAAACATAAAGTGATGTCACCCTTATTCGTTTCTTAGTTAAACACAAGATGACATGACCCACCCTCAATCCCTCGGGATTAAGGGCTAAGTCATGCTTCCATCTAACCTGCATGTGACACGAAGGCTAACCACATATCCAACCTTCGTGGAACACGTAAGTCAGACAAGGGATACCCAGGTCAAAGTGCGCAGAAACCACTGTGGATAGCGTGTGTGATGTCTTAGTCTCTCCAACAACAGCCTGCACCGCACCAACCTGGAGGGTAGCGAAAATATAAAAGACTGTGAGTGGACAAAAATAAAGAATAAGTTCTAAAACCGTTTATAAGAAAAGACACGTATACCCTCCACGTAAAGCTAATGCATGCATTTGAAAATCATTTCATAAAACCATTTCATTTCCAAAATCATAGAATCGTTTACGAAAACCATAAATCATTTTTTTCCAAAACTCGTTGCTCAAATCCAGAGCCTCGGCGCAACGCAAAACATCAACATCAAAGTACGGGAACTTAGCCCAAAAATCCACATATCCAAGACATCCGGGCCACAACCCAAAACATTTGAAAACATCGAAAATCAATAGTGACTCACAAGTTAATCAAACTGCTGGATCTTAATCACCGAGTCTTTAAATTCAAAACCACATATATCAGGCCTTCTCGGGATATCAACGAGTCTTTAAACTCAAAACACAATCAATAGGCCTAGGGGGATTTCACAATAACCGAGTCTGTAAACTCAAAACATATCCGAGTCTTTAAACTCAAAATGTATCAATCAAGGGCCCTCCCCTGTCATCAATCAACCAGGTATTTAATGTCAGGACCCAACCCTCCTTGGTCAGGACCCGACTCATCTAGCACGATATTGTCCGCTTTGGGCCTCATTGCCTTTGCCCTCACGATTTTGTTTTCGGGAGCTCACGGTGCAACTTCCCAGAGGGTCACCCATCATGGAATTGCACCAGCCTCAACTCGCTTAACTTTGGAGTTCCAACCGAACCCAAAGCCACTGGGCTCCCAAAAGGCCTCATGCTAGATATGTGTGTGCCTACACTTTTAAGGCACACCACCACTCCCCTCCCAGACCATTCCCCCTCACAAGAATGTAGGATCGTTCACCGTTCCCTCCAGGACACGGGTTTTACAATCCACCCCCTTAGGGTCCAGCGTCCTCGCTGGCACACTTCCCGGTCGGGGTCTGACTCTGATACCATTCTGTCAGGACCCAACCCTCCTTGGTCAGGACCCGACTCATCTAGCACGATATTGTCCGCTTTGGGCCTTATTGCCCTTGCCTTCACGGTTTTATTTTCGGGAGCTCACGATGCAACTTCCCAGGGGGTCACCCATCATGGAATTGCACCAGCCTCAACTCGCTTAACTTTGGAGTTCCAAACGAACCCAAAGCCACTGAGCTCCCAAAAGGTCTCGTGCTAGATAGGTGTGTGCCTACACCTTTAAGGCACACCACCACTCCCCTCCCAGACCATTCCCCCCTCACAGGAATGTGGGATCGTTCACCGTTCCCTCCAGGACACGGGTTTTACATTTAAACCCAAAACCAAATCCAACAATAAAAACTGTGTCTTTAAACCCAAAACCAAGTGAAAATCATAGGACCTCAAGTCCAAAACCAAATACGAAATCATCATTGGAAATCTCAATTCAAATCCCGAAATCACATGAAAACCAAAAGTCGAAATCATTAGAAACGAGGCCTCATACCCGAAAGCACTGTCCGAAATCCATTTAGAAATCCTTGAAATCAAATCATAATTCAGAATCATAGTATCGAAACCATTAGAAAATCACGACATAGAAGCATATCTCGTAAAATGTGCAATTACGTAAAATTCCTCGAAATACGTGCAAAATTGTAAATCACAGATATCATAATCATAATAATAGAATCACGTATAGAAAAATTATAAGAACATTTATACATGCATCATAATTTAGAAAACAAAGTCCACTCACAGACTATTCCCGATGTTGTCTCGATACGCGTGCAATACGCCGTTCCCGGCTAATCCACTATCACCGGACTTCCCGAACCTATCCAAATCACATTCTAAGGTCACTAACCACTTCATTATGCTTCTACTAAATCCCCGTAATTTTCCCGAATGTTTAACTATTTTTAAACTAGCCCTTAAACCTTCGGACATCCCGAATCATATTGAAACGATGCCCGATTGTCTTGAAACTTGTGCCAAAATGTTCGTTACATCAAAATAAGTAAGTTTCATGTTGACCTCATCTTGGGAGGAAGCACCACGCGCCCTCACGAGCCGCCGCAAGCAGTTGCGCGTGGGAACCACGCACCTGCTACAGTTCTCCTTCTTCGCCCATTTCTCCGTTAAAAGGGTCCTGCAACCCGCGACACAACCCGATTCAGTTCCTATCAATTTCAACCCTACTTCTTTAATTGATCCGTCTAATATTATCGAAATCACATGAATTAAAAATCTGTACGTTCAATTCCATGATTTCTTACCTCGAAGACGTTCAACCAAACTTCGAATTTCCAAGGTATGTTCATTGTTCGAAGCCCATCACTTTCAATTGGTTTTCTTCAATTATCCATGAAACAGCTTCGTAGGACTCTTTTAAACATAATTCCAACGTCAATTTCATCGTTCAATGCCTCCAATTACTCGACTCAAGCTCGAAAATTCGAGAAGCCTGAGGGTTCTGTTCTTGGCCAATCCTTCGTCAAATTCCTTCGTTCTCGAGGTCAACCTAATCAAATTAGTCCCAGAAGACTTAATTAAATCTCCAATTTAATCATCATGGCCTATAACTTCAATTTCGAAATTGGAAGATTAGAATTTCTACGGGTTTAGGCTTTCGGGTTTGCTTCCATGGTTCCAGGTTCTTATCTTCTCTCCTTCTCTGTTCTATTTCCTCACAATTTCACTCTCACTTCTACTCTAAGTCTCACTGTTTCAGGTTAGGGGATTAATTTTTGCCTTGGATCGATCATACCTTCCTTTATTTTCTTTGTTAAACACACATATCGCACTGTTTCTCCTCCACCGCTTACCTCAACATACATACACTAATAGTGAATTTAGAGTGACAGATGTCACTGCATGAACTAACTGAGTCACCAATTAAGTGATTCAGCAAACTTTAGCAAAAGGAAAATTTTGCCTCTAAGGATACGAATGACTAAAATGCCCCTAGCGTTCCAAGGTCCATAACCTTCACCTCCGAACTCCAATTTTCGCATGCCGCCTATCTACGGATTCAGCGTCCCGATACCTACCCAACGGTCTCTTCGAAAAGTCTAAAAGGGGTCTCGAATGAAAAGTCAATTTTTGCTCCCTCTCTTCTAAGGGCAAAACAGTCATTTTGCATCGTCCGTCCGAAATTACTTGACTAATCACCGATTCATCTTACTAATTCGTCATTAATTACTAATCTAATCCCGAAATTCTAGGACGGTCCGTTACACAAGATTCCCAGAGAGGTGGTAGAACACTTGTGTCCTTAATTCCACATTTATAACCAATACTCAGAAGTAGAAACATACATCTCCTTCACTAATTATTCTTCCCTTTTTCGCCCCTCATCTAGTTCTTTGGTCTCATATATAAACCATTCACCATGACTCCATGTAAGGATTTTGAGTATCTTGTAAATCAAAATACCATCAACCAATCCGTTTATAACTTCTTAAAATCATCGGATGTTGAAAAATAAATTTTATTATCGAATGAACCTAATAGCTATAATTTCTACCAACTTCCGCTGGGCTTCATTCTTGCCCACTTGCATATCGCGATATTTCTATCACTGCACCTCGTACCTTCAAAACATAGCATTCTCATATGTTCTATTCAGATTATGATTTTTGTTTTAAACTTCTTTTACACAACACTTGATCAATTTCACCCAACCTTGCTTCCTCTAACTTAATGCTTTGGGTGAATAAATATGACAGGACCCGCCCCGATCCCACAGGGACCACAAGGGGACGTGCCCTGCTCCCGTCTGACACCCAATAATTCATACCAATTTTAACCTCAAAACATCAAATGCATAAATAACCAAATTAAAGTCATACATCAAATCCGAATTAAACAGATGTCAGACAAGGGATGAAATCCAAAATTACAAGTTGCGAGCACGACTCTAACATAAACCTGCGGGTAAACCACCCAGCAGGGGTTCAGGTACGCAGAAGTAGATCTATGCCTCAGCCTCAGGTTCCTCCTCTACCTCAGTATCATGACCTGGAGGGGTTACCAAAACATTAAGGGTGAGTGGACCAAAACTCAAGTTTATAAAATCATTTGATAAGTAAAACATATAATTTACCCCTTCCGTTTTCCAAACATGCATGCATCATCATTTAAAACCATAAATCATATAACATGAATCATAAGGCATGTAATAAAACCATAAGTATAATTTTAGCCACTGCACTATACACTCCAATCCGACATCCCTGATGTCTGACGTCCCTGACGTCCAATAAGGTCACAATCACAAGGCTACGCGTGCCACTCGGGTATCAATTCCGAGTTCAATCCCCGAACCCCGTTTGGGTACAGCATCCCCGATGCTTAGCGTCATAGACACTGGACGTTCTAGACGTCCGTGACCTCTCCGGAGTACCTCATCCGGAGGAGACAGTATCATATGGATGAATCTATACAGTGCAGTACCAAATACATTTTATTGATATCCACATGCAAAACATATATTTACATAGATAAAATCCGAACCAATCATTAAGTTTCATCAGACGGGTCTCAAGCCCAAATACCGTGAAACGTGCCATAACCATAATTTCCATATCATCAAAACCATTATTTATTTTTAGCATGTGAATATGTATAATAAACCAGAAAACATTTATGCACGCAAGGGTTTAAGAAAACGGCCCACTCACAGTACAATCCTGCTGAAAACCGAACGTATACCCTCGTTCTGGTACAATTATACAATCCCTGTCATATCTAAAGTATACGTAAAGGTCAATACAAACCCCTAACATTTAACCATGAAACCCTAGACCGAAACCGGTCCGAAAAAGCCGCCCGGACACGCTTCCCAAGGCAATAAACCTCATTTTGACCAACTTAATGATCTCCGATCGACCCGAAACCACCGCCATTGGATCCGGATCGTCGAAACCTAAAGAATGGTGGTGGTGCCACCAAAAGTACTATTTGCACGCGCCCCCACGCGCCAGCCAACGCGTCGATCAACGCAGGAACAGTCCCTGCTGACGTCATCGCTGATGTCACTGCTGACGTCAGCATGACGTCATGCTGACGTCATCTGACAGTTGTCAGGTCTGACATGTCAGACTCTGACAGGTGCCACATGTCAACACCCGATTGGTCCACCTCACTGATCTGTCAAGCCACGTGTCAGATCTGACATGTGCCACGTGTCAGCACGGCACTGGTCCACGTCACTGACATGTCAGTGACACGTGGCAGTCCCTGACTGGGCCACGTCACTGACATGTTAGTGCTGACTGTGCACTGACATGTGACATGTGTCGGCTCACGGTTGGTCCACGTCACCTGACAGTCTGACAGGGTGCCACGTCATCACCTCTGTCCTCAGACAGGTTGACCCGTATTTCTGCAACTCGGGTCGATTAGACCCGCGATCATGACCCGGTCACCATTCCTTCAATACTCAACCGTTTTAGTCCTAGTTTGTTCCTAGATGCTCGTCTAAATCCCAGAAAGGGTTCTATGGACTCAAAATCGAAAAACATAGACAGGATCGAGGGCTTACCTCGATGAACAGGGCTGGTTCTCCCGTTGCCGTTTGTCCTACGTTCATGCTATCTCCGGTCACGAACTCGAGCCCAAAATGTTCCTAACAGTCCCTAAAGTTGATTAGGGTAAATAAAAACCAAAACCAAATGTTGGAATTCAAGTTACCAATTCCTGAGTTTTTGAAACCGTTTCGGGTTAAAACCGCTCACCTCGCCGCTGCCTGCCGCCGTTCACCGCCGTGCCTCAGCCCTCACCACCTCAGTCCAGCCACGCCTGAACCAAAGGGTCAGGTGCACGCAGGTGTGATGATCGAAATGGCAGCATGTGGGTGTCGGGTATGGAAATATATAGAAATGGAGGGAAATGATGGACGGCCCAGATTGAATCTCAGAAATGAGATCAAGGGCTAAGATGAAATCTGAGGGTTTTGAGATGAAGGGCTGAGATCAAAAGTGGTTTTTAATTTTATTTAAATGCTTAGTGGAGCTTGATCCAATCCAGCCAATGGGTGAGTGACACTTGTCACTCACCAGGTGTCCTCCAATCAGAAATTTCAGAATAAAATATTCGACACGAAAACCGAGACACGAACCTCCCGATTTCACGTTTGTGACCATAACTTCCTCGTACGAAGTCCGATTTCGGCGTGCCGCCTGTCTACGGACTCAGGACGTCGAGACCTACCTAACGGTCCTTGAGTCGCGTGAAAATTAGTTGTCAAACGAAAAGTCAACATTTTCGCCCCTAACGTCGAAATTACGGTAATGCCCCTGAACTTCCGATAGTCGTAACTTTTTCCCTGATCGTCCGAATTGGACGTGCCACCTGTCTATGAACTCGTGACATCCCGAACTACGTCACGGTCATAGGTCAAAGTCCATTTAACCCACCAATCAAACAGTCGACAATTTGGCCACACCAATCACAAGGGTAAAAGCGTCAATTCACACATTAAATTACAATATTAAAATCCTCGAATTTCCGGGGTGTTACAAAATACCTTAACCCTTTTATAATTCATAAAGGCTAGAACATATAGGTAAAGGATTGTACTCTTGACCAAATTCGAATGCCTATGTGGGATCATCTGATTCATAAAGTTATTGCGGTCACATACTTAGTAACTTTCTTATTTCTAACCTCCACAAGGTTTTATAAACATATAAGAAAACTGCCAACTGTGAAATACAAACAAACAGTCAAGTTTTACATCACAAGTCCTTATCCATGAGGCCGACTTACCAACACAACTTTTAAGCCAACACCTTAGCCCTTGACATCAAGAAATCTGAGCATCATCCTCATAGTCACTTTTAGGAACTTCTCACACTCTAATCAATAAGCACAAGTAACCTTAAGCATCATAAACTCACCAATTTAATTACTAATATAATCAACATCACACGTCCAGTTCTATTATCATGGTACCATTATCATGAAACACTAAACATCATTAATCTTACGCATAATCAACCTCGAACAAATGAAAGGTCTAATAACTAAAACCCTTCGTAATTGTCGTACAAAATTCATGACCATGTATTTAAATTTCCTTATATTCACACATCATAATGCAAAATGTGAATCTTAATCACATAACCATTCAATTAAGTTACACAGGTCTAACCCGAATATAAAGTATGCCACTTACATACTAATAACTTCAATAAACCAACCTTTACATGCACCAAACCAAAATAGTATCATAGAATATTCGAGTATTTAGCTCAATATGATCAACTTCATTCACTGTCCCTTAGACAACCTATCTTACCATTTTAAACTTTGGGTCCTATTAAATTCCTAGGGTAGTGGATTTAGAACTAGACCAACTTTATGTCCATACTCAAATTGGACAACTGAATTGCTCAAAACTTAATCAACTTACCGATTCCTTCAGCTTACTAATTCGTAGCTTCCATTAAATAGCAGCAACTTTGAAATCTCATACAGTCTTGACTAAAATACCTTACTTATTCTTCAAGTCGTATGAACAATACAGAGTACAACGGATGTACCACTAGTTCATAACTAACTAATAACTTAAGTAGCAATCACAACATATCACGACACTACGCTAAAAATTTCTGCTTCAATTCCGACGTTAACCAAAATCAATCACTAACCAAACAATCTCTATATTCCACAAGGTATATCTATCATATTTCCATAGGACTTACTAATACTACTTCCTAGTTGTATGTAAAATAATTTGTCTTAATGAACACATATAATAACCTTTACAATATGATAAACATAAAAAATTAGACAATCATGTCTTACCACAGTCATGAGACCATAACAACCACTACACATTTACTTAACAATCTCTATGACCCGTGATGTCAAGAACTCACAATAACCTTAGCAAAAAAAATTACCACTTTAGCCAACTTGTTGCATTTGGTTCACAGTTTGACTTCCAAATGTAAATAACTTGAAGTCCTCACTATTTTAACAAGTCACTTACCCAAGACATGGGGTATTATCTTATCCCATTAACTGCCTGAGTTTAATACTCATTATCCATATAAGCTTAACAAATGGAATTACCAAACTTGTAACAGTACTTCAGATTCCAGCCCGAATCCAATTTACAATATTTAAGTTATCACATAACTTCCCCTTCCGACTTTTCTCGAGTCCCATACCAACATCTCGTCTTATATCCAATCCATGTATAAACGTCTTGACTCCTATTGGAGTCCCAAATCAGTATTTACAATCTCAATAAGTACTTATACATATAATCGTTAACCAAAACATTCATAGATGTTTTGGATCCAACAAAAAGCCTTTTTATCATGTTAATCCTCAAAACATTTATCCAGTAATCGCCCTGGAATCCAACATAATGACAAGTGTACTATCTTACGCTAGTAAGCTCACTTACTATCGGACCCATGTCACTTTCCTACTATTCAAATAATAATAACAATCCATATCTAGCCTAACAACTATCCATGGGCTCATATGCTCTTCTCATTTCTAGGTCGTGCATGACGCTCATATCTCGGAGGCATGATAATTGCAAGCATCTATAAGAACCTAAGCTCTTATACCAAGTTGACAGGATCCGACCCAAAAAATGCATCGTAAACCACACTCGGGTCCTGCTCCCGTCTGACAGGTAATCAAGATACCAAATTCACCCTCGAAACCCTATCAGGCAAAAGATACAGGTACAACTAGCTAACTCATGCTTCTGTCTCTCGGGTAGCCTCGATTCTCATGCAACAACCCTGGAAGTTTCAAACCAAAAAGTTGTGTGAATGGACCTAGAAAAGAATATTTTAAAACAACTTTCGAAACATAATCATAAAACATAATCTTTACCCTCTGTTTTGGAAAGCTATGCATGCATAAGGAAAATTCATAAAATCCCAAGTAACAAACAATAAAACATGTAAGCTCGAAATACGTGCAATAGTAGTAAAATTCAGTAATATTATAAATCAAGGCACTCATAAAACCATACTCAAGTACCATAACCACAACCACACAGTCAACTCATCCTCAATGCTTTCAAGCCAAATCATCACATCATATCACAAACCATATCTGCACTATCGATAGGCTGAGCACTCGTGGAAGGAGCTTTACCTCGACGTCCGAGTGAGGACCAAACTAGGCAAAGAAGCTTTACCTCGACGTCTGCAAGTCATCCTTAGTCTTAAGAAAAGGATCTTTAGCTTGACGTTTGAGAATACTCATCACAATAACGGTCTCGGGAAAAAAGAGTTTTACCTCGACATCCGAGACTAACCAATCAAATCGGCATCCCGGTGAGGGTTATCAACAACACAATCACATGACACACACACAGATATATATATATATATATATATATATATATATATGTATATATCCAGAATATCATCTCAAATACCAAGGGAAGACATTCTTATAACTCATATCAATTCCAAAATCAAGTTCAGAAACCAAAATATCCAATATACTACTTTTACGAGTTTCTTGAAACATGTGCACCAAGCACTTATTGTAAAATCATCTAAAAACCACCAATATCGAGAAAACATGCTTTATAACCTGTATAAGACATTTCCAATCAAAATTGTAATTCAAAACCCTAGGTTTGAGCCCAAAACTTAATCCACACAAATTTCGTAAAACACGTCGTCAAAATATTAATTAAATATTCATAAAATCACTATAAAATCCAATCAACCAAATATCATCATTAACATGTAATCATCAACTCCAAAATGCAGTATGAAATCAAAATACGAAATTTGTCGATTCCTCAAAAAACGTGTAAACAAATAGTGATTATTATTTCTTAAATTCACCAAAACTCACCAAAATTCACACAAAATTCCAATCATTCAAACATCATTAAAATGTAACGACCCGTCCCGAGAGCCGGGATTAGTAAAGTGATTAGTAACGGATTAGTGAGTCTAATTGGTGTTTAGTTGGTTACTTTTGACCCGTTAGTGTAGAATGACGATTTTGCCCCTAGTTTGGGCAAAAAGTTGACTTTTAGTTCGGGCGGTCAATTGGGCATTGACCGATGACCGTGACGTATTTTGAGACGTCACGAGTACGTAGACAGGTGGCACGCCCGATTCCGACATCCGAGGAGGAAGTTATGATGTTCGGAAGGTTGATGGCATTACCGTAATTTGGTTAAAATAAGGGGAAAAGTTGGCTTTTCGAACGACAAGGTTTTTACGCGTAGACTGAGGACCGTTAGGTAGATCTCGTCGTCCCGAGTTCAACGACAGGCGGCATGCCTTCATCAGACATCGAACGGTTAAGATATAGGTCTAGAACGGTGAGGGGAAAAATGATAATTTTAGTTCACAGGGGCGATTTGGTCTTTTTGCACATCGGGATTTGTGCAAATAGGATGAGGCCAAGTGTGCAGTGCTAATTGGGATATTTTGAGTTTGGGACCACAGGATTGTGACATGTGGCTGTGTCTAGTGGGTTCCAGTATGTTTGGACGGTGCACTTAAACGGGCTGTGTGTGAGTCGTGGTTGTGTGCAAAGAGAACAGAGACTGAGCAGAGAGGGTGAAATCGATCGAATTACAGGGAGGTGAGAGTCTTGAGTGTGTGTTTGTGTTCAGAGGGAGGTTGAGAGTGTAGGGACTGGGTTGAGAGGACTGAGAGTCGAGTGTTTGTGTATGAGGAGAGTGTGAGTGTTTCAGGAAAACAGGGAGGTGTCGAGGGAGTTTGGTGGTGGTGCTGCCGTGTTTTGATCACTCGTGGCTACTGGAGGTGTTCAGTGACCGTAGCGGAGCCTTGGGGACTCAGTGGGCACGGCGGAGCTCACGGTGGAGAGCAGGACGCAAGTAATTTCTCTTCTTTCCTCTGTGTGCTCTGTTTTGCCGTCTAGGTTCAGACGTAAAGTCCTGGCTTTTGGGGCTGAGTCGAAGGGTTATGTGAGTGCTATTAGGTTCAATAGGTTCCTAGGAACCTTCTGGTTGTACAGCCGTGACGGGGGAATGGATGGATGGCTGGGAACCGAAACAGGGGTTCTCGGGTGGCTTTGTTCGAGCTTGGGGAAGGTAGGTTAGAGGCCTTAATGTAGTGTTTTGAGTAGGGGAGTGAGTTGCTTCGAGTAGGACGAAGAGTTTGGTGAAAAAGGAACAAAAACGGACGGGAGAAGGCGGAGAACCGGCCACGCCGGTCCGGAACAGTGACTGCTCGAGGTTGAAGATGAATAGTATTTATGTTCAGGCCACTTTGGGCGGCGCGTGAGGGCGTGTGCGGTGGTTTCTGGGGAAACTTCCAACTAGGTTTTTGGTCTAGATGTTATAACGAATCTTTTGAGATAGGTTTCGGGTTAATCGGATGTTCTTTCGGGTTAGTTCCGCGAGGTTTAAGGTTTAGGGTCTCGGTTCGTTACGTTTAGAACCCGGGGAATTTTGGGGAAAATTAGGAGAACCTTCGTTAACGTGTTAGTGACGTGCCCGAGGAGGTCGAGGAACGTGCAGGACGTTCAGGACACGAGTGACGTGCCCGGTATCTGTGAGTGGACCCCTTCTCTATAATTGAGCATGCATAACTATTTTTAAGTACTTGTTTTATGGTTTTACATGTGATTTTATGTTATAACTATTTTATATAATTGCACGTTTTACGAGAAAGCTACGGTTTTCAGCACGTTTTACGAGAAAGCTTTGATTTCTGATTTCGATGCCATGATTTTGGGATTTCAAACGATAAGTGATTTTCAATGATTATAAGTGAATTTTGATACATGATTTGATGATCAAGGTTTACGGTTTTAGACTCGGATTTCGGAAAGCGGAATTTGGTTTTAAAGTTGAAACGTGGAATTCCGGATTTGGGTTCGGAATGACGGTTCTGGACGCCGGAAGGGCTTCAGGCCAGTGATTTCGGATTCGGGTTTGGATATGGATTTAGAAATGGTTTTTAAATGGTTTGGGATTGGATTTTCTGGATCTGGTTATTGGGTTTAAAGACTCGGATATGTTGCTATTTCCCCCGTAGGCCTTATGAGTTTAAAGACTCGAAGTTTAAAGACTCGGATTATTGAGGCCTGGATTGAGTTTAAAGACTCGGGAGTTTAAAGACTCGGATAGGTCCAGCAGGTTTGATCGAATAATGATGACTTGGATTTATGTTTTATCGTACTATTTTCATGATGCTTATTTTGTGAATTATAAATGTTTTTATGATGATTACTATGTGGTTTATGGCTGTGTTTAATAAATGGGTTGTGCATGCATGTTTTCAAAACGGAGGGCCAAACCCTGGTTTGTTATAAAATGGTTTTTGAAACTTTTATTCTTTATGGTCCACTCACACTTTCTGGTTTTAATTGCCCTCCAGGTCGTGGAGTTTGCGCAGGGGTTGACGTTGAGGCAGCGTCAGAGGCATAGAGTACTCGAGAGTTTTCCCGGAGGGTTTCCTTTTACCGTTTTGCATGTGCTCTGTGTATCGGTTTTGTTTTACTTTTTTTTTGGGTACTATGCTCTGTATAACTGCTGACTCTGAGGTGTTGTAATTTCTCATGCGTCTGGCAATGTAATTTGGGGTTTTCGTGAGGTTGTTTTGGTCTTCGTTTTGGGTTGTCAGACGAGAGTAGGGTTTAGTCCCTAATCTTAGGGGGATTAGGGGTGGGCCCTGACATAAAATCACATAGAAAACCATTTAAAACAATTAAATATGCATACATAATAGGTTTCAAAAGGAAAGGGTCTACTCACATATACCTTATAAGCAACCGAACCGAATTGCACGTTTTTTCGTAAAATTCGAGAATGTCAATTCATGTCAAAAATTACTTCTAAGGATTACTAACCATCCCAATTAGCCTCATATTTAATCCCACATTTTTTCGGAATTTTGAACAAACTAAAATAATGCCTAAATATTCGGACAATCAAAACTTCCACGAGACAATATCTGATCGCTTCGAAAATTATACTGTTGGACTTGTAACATCAAGAGGATGAGTTTTCATGTTGCCCATTTTTCCAGATGACATGGTACGCGCCCCCACACACCACCAATAGTGGCTGCGCGTGGGCCTCACGTGCGGCCACTGTTCATCTTTCTCTTGGGTCATCAGACCCGGTTCTCTATAAAACGGGTCATTCAACCAGTGAGTTGACCCGACTAAAATTCGTTCAATTCTCAATCGATTTTCATAATTTCAATAACTATCATACTCGGAATTGACCCACAAACAAGTATATGGATTCAATTTCATGAATTTCCTTACCTAAATCCATGATTTTTTATTGATGCACACGACCAACTTCGACTTAATCATAGCTTGTTCTTGCGTGTTTTCCTTCGAAATTCCAGTTTTATGTTCGGAATGATTCTAGGAAGATGCCTACAACCTCAATTGGGGTAATCTAAGCCTAAATTGTCAAAACTAGATTCATGTTTCTTGGGGATTTATGAGTTTTTTTCATGAGTTCGTGTTCTGCTCCCCTCTAGCTCATTTTTCACTCCCTCTCATCTCTCTCCTCCCTCTTTAATTTTCTAGTTTCTCAAGTGGAAAAATCACGGTTGGGTCGATTTTAGTTTTTAGTTCATCATCTATAATTACACAACCATCACACACAAAAGAACACATAAACACACACCACCATCTTACACAAGGTCGTGCACCCAAAACCAAAGTGATAAGGACACTTGACACTCAAGAATGAAATCCACAAAATATCACCCAATATGAAATGACCAAAATAACCCTTGTTAAAAAATTACCAAAATACCCTTGATCATTTTTTACCCGAATCAACCTCATACATTCTCCAATTTTGGCGTGCCGTCTGTCTACAAATTTAGGATTTCAAGACCTTCGCGATGGTGTTCTCGAATTACATAAAAATGCCCCGATAAAAAAGTCAACATTTTGACTTTTGGTCAAAAGTTAACTACATGACTTTCAAGGGCAAAATGTCCAGGTCGTTACACTTTTACTAGTGGCATGCCTGCTATAATGACCCAGATTTTTGGCAAGGGTAAATTCAAAAAAGAACAATGAAATTGACCATTTTTCCCAAAAGTTAAAAGGTTGACTTTTTGACCAAGGTCAAAGTGTTGCTTTTTTGACCATGAGGTTTTTGGTGATACTGTAAACGTCGTTAGAAAGGTCTTGGTTTCTCGCGTACATCGGCAGTCGGCATGTTGGAAATAGAATTCGGACGGGTTCGATCCGGATTTAGATGGTATAGGGGCATTATGGTAATTAGGTAAGGAAGGGTATTTTGACAATTAGACTTGTGAGATTTTTGTTTGGATGGCTAGGGCAGGGAGAAGTATCCCTTATCTATTTGGTTTTTGTGCCACTGACTTGGGAGTGTGCTGTTTTCAATTTTGAGGTGTGATGTTGTGTTTTTATGTGTGCTCTCGGCCAAGGGAGAAAAACGAAGGAGAAAATGGAAAAACTGGAGAAGTGAGGGAGAAACAGAAGAAGATGGAAAAGAGAAGACGAAGAGAAGAGTGGATGAGAGGTCTCTGAACCCAGAACCGATCGTGGACCCGTGAGGGATATTTCAGGTTTGGGTTGTTCGATCCAGGTTTTGACTAGGAAACCTGAAACCAAGTCCACAAATGATCTCCTTGGGTCCCTACGATCTTAACGAACTGCTGAGACATGATTTTGAACCCTAGAATACATCAAATAGTGAGGGTGCACCTTGTCCAAAACTTGATGGATTTGGGCAACAGTTTTGGGTAAGTTTCCTTCCATTTTGATGTTACAGATCTTTTTCTGGGTTAGAGTAGAGTAATTTAGTCAAAAAATGAGTGAAAAGGAATGAGAATAGTGGAAGTTATGGCCGGGTCGGGCGACCCGAAAACTAGAGGAAACAGGTTACAAGGATGATGAATAGTACCTGGCGCGTGTCAGGGACTCCGAGGATGCGTCCAACATGTTTTTTCATCCTTTCGATGTTACAAACATTTTGGCAAGTTTCGAGTCGATCGGATGTCGGTTTTGGGTAGTTTTGGTTGTCCGAAGGTTTAGGGTTCGTTTTAAATTCCTTTAAAAATCATAAAAATTTGTGGGATTAAAAGAGAAGATATACAAGATGGTTAATGAGATTTAGATGTGATTTATGACAAGTTTTGAGATTTTTGAAAATTACGGAAATACATGCAAAGCGGGATTCGATTATGTGGACGGTGTGTGAGTGAGATTTCTTTCCCTAAAAACTTATGCATGCATATTTGCATGATTTAAATGTGTTTCTATGTGATTTGAACGATATTGGAATGATTGGGATTTTATATGAATATCGATGATTTTATGAATATCTAATTAATATTTTATTAGGCATTTTTTGAGGTTTTTCGCAAACTATGTTTCAAATCTCGGTTCGACTATGGTTTTAAAGTGAATATGATTTATGTCGTGGGATATTGTAATATTGAAGTGTGTGTATTTTCAAATGGTTTTTGGAAGTTCTTCGACGACACTCTTTATGAGGTTTATCTCAGGATTTGTCGTGGATTTGAGCAGGGCGTGATTAACAAATGTTTTCTCGATATTTGGGATGGAAATGTCTGTTATGTGAGATTTTGGTTATTGAATGATTTTCATGAAAAGGCTATTTATGCACGTTTTATGGGACTTGGTGACAAGTTTGGTTTTGGGCTTAGGCCTGAGATTTTGATTGTGGATTTGATGTGTGTCATATATATGGATGAAAATATCGTCAATATCGGTGAAATATTGCTCGATATATCAAAAAATTCGACCGGCGACACCTAAAGGGGTGAATGAAATTGGCCAAAATATCGAAGAATTTTCTTGTTTTGAGCCTACAGATCCCTTTATGGGATCAAAACGACGAAGATGGACTACTAATTTGTGAAAATTAGACGTAAAACAAAGTTGTTTGAGTCAGGTTATGAAGTTGGGTCGAAAAACCTGAGTTGCAGCTCGCTGGAGGAAGTTGACTGTTAGTTTTTATACTTTATATATTATACATTGCTTAAACTTCCAATTAGGTTAGCTAGCTGAGTTGGCTATGTGTTTTGTTTCTTCAGTAGGGCTCCTGGGTTTTTACCCCCATTGTTTATAGCTGCTAAATATATATTTTTATATTTTCTTATCCATTTTTTCCAATTTCCAACAAAGTTTGGCTTTTTTTTTTCAATTTTTTTTTTCCAATTTTAAATATATCTATTCCTTCCAATTTTTGAACAAAGTCTGACCCTATTTTTTCATCTTATTTTCCAATTTTAAATATATTTGGACTTATTTTATCATTTTTCTTCCATTGAAATTTTTTTCTGCTTATTGTTATGTTTACAATTATATTAACATTCAATTATAGTAAGTCACTTCAATTTATGTTTATATTTAAGATTGTATATTATTAGTCATCGTCAGAATGATATTATATCATATTATTCATCATATATTTATTATATCAAAATTGTTTTATAATTTTCTTAGTCATATATAACCATTATTGGGTACTTAAGTTTTTCCCAAAGTTTAATTAAAAATTTCCAACTTTTGGACTAAATTTCTGTCATTTTTGTTGACCATATACGATATCGATATTTAGAACGACTTATCCGTAAATTTAACCTGCGATATATCCATCAATATCGATATTTTAATCCTTGGTTATATGATGTGAGAATGTGTTTCTCGATATTCGTGATGTGTTAAATGTTGTTACGATTGTGTTGATTGGATGTGAGTCTCAGACATCAAGTCGGGGGCTTCGAATCCTGAGATTGGTACTGTGTGAGATTGTGATTGTGATACCTGATATGGATATTTTCTAGTATTGTGATTTTGTAGTCTCAGAAGTCGAGCGAGGCTCCAGTTCTTGAGACTGTGTTGTGATGACTTAGACGTCGAGCATGGCTCCGGTTCCCGAGTGAGTATGTGGTATGCCTACTGGTAGTGCACTTGTGATATGATGATATGATGATTGGTATGGTACTTGTGCTACGAGGATGGTTTGGATGTGGTTGATTGTGTATGAGTACCAATGATGACGTTGAGTTGACTATATGTGATATTTGTGATGATGTTGGATTTGGTTTGGATATGTGTGATCGCTGTGCTAGCTTTGAGTTATCTGTTGTGATGATTTGCAGATGATACTTTCTTTTTATAAGTTTTTACACGTATTTCTAGATCATGAGATGTGTTTTTTAAAAACAAAGTGAAACGATCTTTCGTATGCATGCATGGTTTTGGAAAACGAAGCGTAAATGTTGGATGTTTTCAAATTATGTTTTTAAAATGTTTATTTTGTCCACTCACACGTTTTCTTGGTTTTGCAACCCTCTAGGGGCATTGAACAAGAATCGAGGCTCGAGAGGCAGAGACATGAGCTAATGAGACTTATGCGTATCCCTTGTTTGACAAGGTTTCATATGTATATTTTGATTCTTGTCAGACGGGAGTAGAGCCCGAATGTATTTTTCTAGTGTATTTTGGGTACGGTCTTGTCATCTGCACTTGAGTAGAGATGCCTATTTGTTTCCTGGCCTGTCCATCTTGGGATTGACCGTAGCTTAAGGCCTATCTTACTCAAACCAATCCAGCACCTTCACATCATTCACCATAAAAGAGATCCCCACGAGCGGCCCACCTCTCTCTTTCCGTAGACCAAGTTCCGCGTGGAGGCCCAATGAGGGTTGACTTGGGACGCTCAAATCCTAAAATGAGAAAAATATTTTGGTTAGGAATATAATCTGGCAAGTCCAGTGGGACTCTTTGCAGTGCATGCCTAAACATAGGTCTGCTCAGCGACGCCGAGATGCTAGGGGAAGATTTGTTAGAAATTCCCATCAAAAAAAGGTTCCTAAGTTACTTGTTACCCAAGCTAGCTTGGAGCCTCAAAAGGAAAAAGTCGCAGTAGAGATCATTGACTCATATATAGGAAAGGAAGAGCTCGTACAACTTTTCATGGATATCTTAGCTCCTATTAGCTCACAAACCGAAGCCTTGAACCGTCAGGTTCAAAAGCTTTCTAGCCGAGAAATGGCTTCATTAAAGAACACTAATGTTCCAGAATCCGGAAATTCAAAACCAGATAGAGGAAAATGACCGTTTGAATAAGAAGCATCGATCTTGGAAACCCCGTTTTGAGCATCGAATTTTCTAGGAACAATTGGTTCCGAGATTCCAAGTACTAGCAGAGTGTAACAAGGGTTCACGATATTTGACGTAGGCTTGTTTTCTAGAGACCAGCCATTAAGTGGACGGGGAGAAAATAGACCTATGAACCCACCAAAGAACAAAGACGGACTAAAAAATTGGATGAGAACTGATCTTGGTAAACCAGGGTCAGATGAAGAGTCTCCCCATGACGGCAAACCACCTAGGGCCACCGAACATCAGACCCTCAAGAACAAAATGAACGAATTAAGGCGTTTGATAATAGGTTAGCCACCACCTCCTGGAAGGATTAATGTCCCGACCTATAGGAAGCCATATCCCGCTTACATAAATCAGGACAATCCTTTCGCCATGAATTTTAAGCCGACAATGTTCACGTTCTTTAGTAGAGATGTCAACACATCATCCTTAGAACACATCGGGAGATTTTCGTCTGAATCTGTGGCAGTGGAAGACAATCCATACCTCAAATTGAGGTTATTCAATAGTTCTCTATCTGGGGATGCTTTCTCTTGGTACACTTCGTTGCCATAGGCTTCCATGCATACTGGGGACAAATGGAAGCTATGTTCCGTGAGGAGTTTTACAGAATCGAGCCCGAGGTCACTATTAATGATTTGACAGCCCTCGGGCAGGGAGTACATGAAACAAAATAGGACTTCATCGCTAGGTTCAAAAGAATGAAAATGAAATGCAGGTTCCCCATCAGCAATGACAGATGGTGGTTATCGCCCAATGGGCTCTAAGATTTTCACTAAAGAAAGAAGTTCAACGATAATATATTTTCCAATCTCCATGAAATAGCAGTGTCAGCAACCATGTTTGAGAGGTTGTTAGAAGAGGCACAATTCCAAAACTCCTCCAATTTACAAAAATAAAATACTTGTGCATTAATTGGAGCATCAAGAACTCAGGGAGGAGTCAAAAGCCGCAGGAGAAGAACAGGAGATGGAAATAGCCACTGCCGAAATCCAAACACCAGGAAATGGACCAGTGACCCTTAAGTCATTAGTAAACCCTACCCAGGAGCAGAAGCCACGCATGCCAAGTGGTAGCCTATTTGCGAACAAGACACCTATATTTGGATCAGACTCTTTCAACCTTATTAAGACCGGGGAGATCTATGATGAGCTGGTGAGAGCAAAAATGATCCGACCAGACCCCAAACAGGAATGGCCCAAGCAGGAAGAACTCAAGGGTAAAAAATTCTGAAAAATGGCATGTTTCGTTGCAGCATGGCACAACCAAATGCGTCCAATTTAGGGATATTAACCAGAGATTAATCAATCAAGGCCACATCGCATTGGCCCCAATACCTAAAGCCCCGCTAGGAGTGGATACCAACCCATTCTCAGCACTATCAGTTAACATGGTTAACCTCCAATGGTCTTTAAAATCGACCATGTCAACAAGACGATGCCCGCCATCAATAAATGTGGTGGAATGTTATGAATCCGATGTAGGAAGGAATACGTCCTAATGGCCTCATCCTTAGGTGTCAAGACGAAGTCGGGATACAAAGAAAGAAGTCGGGACGACTCCCTCGAGGACGCACTTAAGTGAAAACAAAGTCCACATGACCCTAAGATTAAGGCCCCTAAGGATTCTAAGAGTCATAGGTCAAGAGAAACTAGAGAGAAGAAAAATCAGAGGGATAATCAAATGACCTTGGGGGTAGGATGACTAACAGAATGAACAACTAGTTTTCCTTAAGGCTAGTGAACTAACCAGGCCTTTCAAAGCTATGATCGAGGAGGGAAAATGGTACATGGCAGGAAGAGATGGAAAGCCAACCAAAGAGTTGGGAAGAATTGCTAAAAGAAGAATTCAAAGGCAGTATGGGGCATTCCTTCGCAGCAAGAAGGGCTTGGGGGCAGAATCGTCCAAAGGCCCAATTACGCCTCCAACTACAAGAAAAGAGCTAACTAGTCCTCCTAAAGTAGTTAGGGAGGAAAAGAAGAAGGAAGCTATCTGTCTTGGCACTAGCTCGGGAATTTCTTCCACGGTCAAGAAAAGACTCGTGTTTGGAAACATCCCTTAAGGAGACTTGAAGAACAAGCAACCATGACTGGTAGAAGATCCGACTAGTGAGTCACCTAGGAATGACAACCGACAGGGCAAGGATCAGAAATTAGCCACAGAAGCAACAAAAGAACTTGGAGAAGACCTACTAGAGGTCATGGAAGTGGTTGCCTTGTTTGACAAGGAACAAGAACCTCATGTCAAGATCAGCAACGTGGTATTCCTACCATAACATCTATCAGTTGTATATCAACAGATCAACCAGATAATCAAAGATGTTTCCATCTACTAACTTTCTCGAGCAACAATTCAGATTCCAATATCTCTTGTTGGAGGGAGTCACTATTTGCTATCCCAACTAAGGGATAACGGATCATCTACGACCTATCTTCATTATGTCTCACATAGATGGCATTCCGGTCGACAAGATGATGATAGATGGCAATGCCTCCATCAACGTCCTACCAGTAAAAATGCTGAAAAAACTAAATAGGACACTACAAGATTGTTTTTCAACTTCAGCTATAATATCCAACTTCTGTGAAACCATCACCAAAACCTATAGGGTTCTACCTTTAGAAATCTTGGTGGGATCTAAGAAGTTGATGTTGGATTTCTTTGTAGTATACAACACTGCAACCTATAATGTTTTACTTGGAAGGGATTGGATCAACAAAAGTATGTGTGTTCCCTCTACTTTACATCAAACCATGGCCATATGGAATCCCGACGATAGTTCCCTAGAGGGAGGGTCTTGGGAAATCATCCAAGCAGATGCAAGGCCATTTATGGCTAGCCCTATAGTAGCTGAAGCCAGTTTCTACAATCTTGAGATAGGGAGCATCAGATTGATTGACGAGGATGAAAACGGATGACCTACTAAGGTTACGACCAACAAATCATCTGGGTTTGAGTTCTTCTTTCTCATGGAGTGGGGATAGTCCTGCCTAGGGCTGGACTTTCAAGATTCATGAAACCTACATACCTAAGGAAAATAGGTCAGTAAAAAGGCTTGCGAAGAATGGAATTCTGAGATATCATCTTTATTAAAACAAAAAAAGCATATGACAATCTGCGTGCACAAAAAAAAGTTCACATGAAAACAGGAACAAACACGTGTTAGGGAGACTCAGAGCTTTCTTTGGCCCAGCTGGGGAAAGGGGCTGACCAACCACTTAAGAGACATACTCATCGTCATAATCGTCTTGATAAGACTTCCTCGGGGTAGTTGCAAGGGCCTGGTCCCTATCGTTGAGCATATTTTTGAATTTGGAAATCCTGATCTTCAAGGTAGCGAGGCCATCTTCCAGGCGCTAAAGAGACAGCTTTTCTAGATCATTCTTCAATTCCAGCTGCCAGACATATTGATTGAGGGATACTAGGGAACAAAAATTCTCATGCATAGCTCTTAGTCTATCTTTTTGGCCAAAAAACACTTCAGTCTGAAAATATCGAATCTGCTCGATGTTATCCTCGACCTCCCTATGAGACCTGACGATTTGATCCGCTAGTGAATCCATGGCAATTCACTGGGCATGGAAAGGGTATTTACGAGAAATGACGATGTGAACCTTGACTGGAGGAGACCTTGCCAGAATGAAATTAAAAAGAAGCACTGGAAATTTGGTAAACTGAACACGTGTTGGCACATGGTTACATGCAAAGTTAGGAAAAGCTCATTTGAAAGACACAACACTAGAAAAATAGATCTAAAGGCATAAGTTGTCATAAAATTTATCCATTAATAAAAGGAAGTTACACATAAGAGATACAAGGATGGGGTTTTCTTGCCTTGCTGTCCGATGAACCTTAACTAAAGCCATGTTTGTACAACGAATGACGAATATGACGGAGTTGCCTATCATGGGAAGCCAAAGTCACAACAAGTCTTCTTCTTTTTCTTCTTCACAAAGTTCTGCCATTTCTTTTTCAAGAAGGGGCATATTCTTTCGGGATTCTTCCCTGGCACCATTAAGAGATGCAGCATGAGCGTTCAAAGACAATTTTTGACGAGTGGTTTCACACTTATTGGCATCAATCGAGACAACAATATTGTAAAGTTGAAGCTCCAAGTTCTGAATAGTACTTTTCAGTTTTCGAGACTCATCGCTAAGACAGTACTCAACCCGTGTATAGTAGTGGAGGGGAATCCCAAGCAAGTTTGGCCTGCTGGGAGACATGATGGTTCGTAAATGGAACAATACACGGTGCGGAATGTTCGGGGTCAGTTCATATTTATCTCGTATAACTATGTCAGTGGCTATCAGAAAATTCAGAGTTATTATAAAGGGTATTTCGAGAAGCTTCATTTCATTCAATAAAGGATGTTCATTGATTCGAGGGCTCTTTTACTATAAGACCCGTATCTTCGGAAGAACAGTGAAGAATCCTACATCGCTCGGGGAGGGAAATTTGAAGTGCCTTATATGTGTGGGCACATATCTATTTAGCACAAGGCCTTTTTGGGAGCTCACTGACTTTGGATTCCTTTTGAAGTTCGTAGTTAAGCGAGTAGGGGATGTTACAATCCCAAGATAGGAGACCCACTGAGAAGTTGCATGAGTTCCAAAAAATAAAATTGTGAGGGCTAACTCCAAAGCGAATAATATCGGGCTAGGAGGGGAGGGTCGGGTCATGACAACTAGTATCAGAGTTGGATCCTGACTGAAAATGTGTTAGCGAGGACACTAGGCCCCAATGGGGTAGATTGTAAGACCAATGTCTTAGGAAGAACGGTGAGCAATCCTACATCCCTCGGAGAGGGAAATGTGAAGTGCCTTATATATGTGGGTACGTATCTATCTGGCACGAGGCATTTTGGGAGCTCATTTGCTTTGGATTCCTTTGGAACTCCGTAGTTAAGATAGTAGGAGCTGATGTAATCCCAAGATGGGTGGTCCACTTAGAGTTACACGCGAGTTCCTAAAAATAAAACCATGAAGGCTGGGCCCAAATTGGACAATATCGTGCTAAGTAGGTCGGGTTGTGACATTTAAGACAAAAGAAACCCCCTTCATCGCCCGCTCTAGGGTGAAGAGGACATTGTCCCCGCTCTGGATTGACTAGTTCCTCTCCAAAGTCGCGATGGCGACAAGTTCCATTTATGTCCCATCATTCTTCTCCCGAAGTTCTTGAAGAATCGCCTCCCATGACCGCGCTTATGCCTCTGTGGCAGCACAGGCATTCCACTAGAGGGTTTCTGCCTCCCTTCTGTCTTGCTCGAGGATGTGGTTATTAGAGATGAGGTCATCCAGTCTCCTTTGGAGCCTAACTCGAATCATCTCTGAATTCACTAACTTGCTGGATTTCTAAGAGTACGAGGCTATCATGAAAGCGTGTCAAGAAATTCTTAATAGAGGAATGGAGAAATGATGAAAGGGTGAAAATTTTGAATAGAAGATTGCGTACAACCCCCATCGAGTCATAATGAGAGATGTAGAATACAAAGAGTTTGAAACAAAAAGACACGCGCTAAAACTAATCGAATCATTAGAATATCTTTATAATGATTACAATGGAAAAGTCGCGCATCACAAATTGGACTTTCTAACTCAAGCCTATTGTTCTAAAAAGAAACCTAGCATGGACTGAAGCCCGCATTTGAAAAGATGGACTTTAGTAGAAACTTGATGAACTCGCACGGTCGCAGCCCTTACCTGCTCTTCTTTCTCCTGGAGGCTTTGGGCTTTGATCCACACGCCAGCCTTTGTTCACTCATACTTCTGCTCGAGCTGCAAACGCCATGTCGCCGCTACTACACAGATCACCTCTTCCCCATCTCCCGGACCACTTCTATCAAACTAGCGGCTAATGCAAGCACTCTCCTCGTTGCACTGATGGAAGTCTTGCTCTAAAGAATGCAATTCAGCCAGAGTCAGAATGGTTGCCGAATGGGCATTTTGAAGACGTTCCAGCTCATGCATGGCCTCTTGATAGCTGTCCAGAAAGGTGGTAACGTGTGCTACCATGGAGCCAGAAAACGACGGGGGTGCCAGGAACAAAATTCAGGGCATCCTTGATCTTATCCAATTCTTGAACATCATCTCCTTCGTCTGAGGGACTAATCAAGGCCAACGGGTCATCTACCCCTTCCACTATCAGGTCGATGTCATCAACACCTACTACAGTGTCCAGAGCATGTGAGATACAAAGCATACAACTTCTGAAGAAAACATTACATGAAAGAAATCACATACCAACAAGAAAAATAGCATTCTACCCTAGACAGTCTCAATGAGAGCCGTGGCCAGACTAAGCAAGGTATCTATGGAAGTTTTGAAAGCCTAAAACTATCGCGCTGCGACTTCTTCTAAAATTGCCTCAAATGTCCTATCAAAATAATAAGTCCACCCGAACAGGAAGGCTTTGGTACAATCGTGAACCACCATGATGCTAGGAAGATACTAGATGCGCTCACTTGGGAAAGATTAATAGACACCCAGCGCGTCACCATCAGAAAACTTCTTGAGCCTAAAAGATGTTCCCGCATTCATTCCCCTGATGTGAGGAACATGGATGGCTTGTCAGAACCCAAGTTGCTATGCACAAAAGTTAGGCGGATAAACCTCGAAACCAGCATGCATTTTGGGATAACGGTTCCCACCCTTCAGTAGGTCCCTTGAAAACACACAGCTGTAGAAGTCCCTCAGCACCAGAGCCCTACAATTCGGATCACGAATATCCAGGTAACCACCCTCATTAAATACAGGTTAATAAGGCTTCAAGCTGATCATCTAGTGCTCCACAGGACGATGCATCAACCCATAGAAGAACATTAGGAAATCCTGAGCAAAGTAAGGCAACAAAGGCTAGGTCATGAGCTGATTTCCTGGAACGATTCTCTCAGCGAAATAGGGGACTGAGCGGTGGAGCTAAGGGAAGGACCAATTTAACCATATTTGAATCAACCACAATGGGACCTAATGATACATCCTTGCAAGAAGCCAAAGCCTTAGCCAAAGGAACCCACTTCTATTTGATTCCTTTGGAGGCGTTTGGGAAGACAAACCAGTCTAACAAGAAGTGGAAATATTGGACCTTTTCATGATCGAAGCCTAGATAATTCCTAGTTACCCCAAAGTCCCTAAAATCAAATTCAGGCCTAAGGTTTATCTCTGAATCGAATGAGCAGAAAGCGTCAAGGAACAAGGAGAAGATGTTAAAATTCTAGGGGATGGCTTTAACTGTTGTAGGGTTTGCCGAGTTAGGAATGTATGGGCTAGTAAACAAACCAGTAAAGTCAGCAACCTGGCCTGAGGGGTTCAAACCAAAGAGAATAGCCAGGTCAAGTAAAGTGGGAGTCATAGGGCCAACCCCAAAATCGAATGTGTTCATGTTGTCAATCCAAAAAGAAATTGTAGCATTGAGCAGATTTATGTCAAGAGAGGTAGGAAAATTAGATAAACTCACCAGGTGAAATACTCAATTACGCCAAAACTCACGGAAGTACAACCCTTTCATCCTTTCAACCTACTTCAGTAAGAGGCCGAAAATCTTCGATTTACTACCAGAAAGAAACATATGAGCTCACCCCGAATAGATGTCACTTCAGGGGAAGGAAGACCGCTGGAAAATAGGGGAGGGCTGAAACCTCGACAAGATGTTGTACATCAAATCGACTGTAGCGAGTACCTGATCAAGAGATGGTAAGAGCCCGTGGCATGAATTGGCCCACATGCGATGTGGTGCTCTGTTTCGCATGTATCAATAACATCCTGGTGAGCGAGCGACAATTTCCAAAGTTTTTCCCAGAAATGTAGGGCCTCTTTGGAGAGGGCACGACACATGTATCAGAAGAGGAGGAGGAGCTGGTGGGAGACTAGAGGATGACGACTTGTTAGAAGAAAAAGGGAAAATGATTTGAACCACCAAAAAGCTCAAGTTAGGGAGGTGGAGCGTGGCGAAGGATGCGATCGTGCGAATCGTGTGAATTTAAATTGCTTTATACCCAAAGTATTTTAAATTCAGGGGGCGATATTTACACCCAAAATAAATTCTATGGGCTCAAGATAATAGCTCATAGAAATTAAAGGCCCAAAACTAACAAAAGTCCAACCCAAGTAAGCCTTGAGCATAGGGAAAAAGAAAGTTTGGGCGGTGTTAATACATACAAAGAAAATTGAGTCATATGGAGTTTCCTAATAGAAGGAAATGACAAAGTAGGACCTGCATGGGATCCAACTTGGCAAGTTAAGAGCTTTCCACCACCTATAAAAAGAGAGCGACCTAACTTCTCAAAAGACATCCAATCAACCAATCAGACTCGTCAAATTGATCTCCATCAATTTCTCAATCTATGAATACCTTTAACCAAGGTTTCATGGTTTAAAAACAGCTAGTCCTTGTGGCAAAAACTTCTTCATTTGACCTAGGAAATCAAGAAGCAACTTCTTTTCTCACCTCTTCGAGGCATTTATGCAACTGCCTAACCTAGAAATGTCATAATGGTTGGCTAGGTTTCCCTGCACAAACCTTCTTTCTGACCAGTAAGGGTCATAAGGGTTGCCATCATTCCAACTGACCAATTCATGGGCATTCAACTGAGGATCACAGAAGATCAACCTTCTTTCTGACCATTCAGTGTCATAAGGATTGATATTATTGACTATCGCTCATGAAATTTCATTCCAACTACCAGCGCACGGACAGTCTGCGACAATTGGCTCATGGAAAGCCATCCTGACTATTGCTCGTACGGATAAGTCATCCAAACTACCAACTCATAGCATGATCAGTAAGGGATTCAAACCTCTTTTTGACGTTCTAACTTCATGTTTGAATGCTCTGCCATCTCATGACATGATTTCCGACTGATATTCATTTCAGTTGGTGATTTCCGGAAGTTTCTGCTTAATACGGGCTTGAAATGCGAAGGAAATAATGTACTCACTACACTTTTAATTTTAGTTGCTATTCATTCCAATACTTTTACATTACCGTATTTGTACTTTCATTTCCATTTCCCTACAAACCAGATTTTCTCACAAATTGATTGGTAATGCAGATACTAGCCAAACGTGGTTCACAACTCACCAAGTCGAGACACCATCCTTGCGCATTGGTCTGAATACCTTGATCCCGACTTGGGGAAATCTGGGACCATTGTTTGTCTAACTACTAAAATAATAATTTCGCCAACATGAATATCATGGAAAAATAAACTTATGATTTTGGGCATTGATGGAAAGAAAATATTTAAGTCCTCGAAAGAGGCATAGAAAAGAACAGTGCAGGAGAAGTCTTGTCCGCTTGCCTCACAATCACATTGAGGGTTCTTGGGCCGAAAACATAACTTATTTACACTGACTAGTAGCAGTCTTCTACTAGTGGCACGCCTGCACTTGAGTAAAAAGGCCCATTTGCTTCTTAGTCTGCCCATCTAAGGATCGACCGTAGCTCAAGACCCATCTTACTCAGACCAATGCAGGACCTCTACACCATTTACCACAAAAGAGATCCTCACGAGTGGTCCACCTCCCTCTCTTCGCAGACTAGGTTCCGCGCGAGGCCCAGTGAGGATTGCCTAGGGATGCTCGATTCCTAGAATGAGAAAAATATTTTGGGCTCGAATACGTACAAACATATTTGCATGCATGCATTTTTTGCTTTCTGACATTAATTCATGATAAACAAAAAAAAAAGGCAACTTATTGCCTCATATTAGATCATTTTTGTTTATAGCATACAATTAATATTATCGTTGTTGTAGGGTAGCATGCAACAACTTATTAATTCATGTTAGAAGCAGGTAGGATAAAATGGCGAAAATAGCCTTGGGAACCACCGTTGAGGCAACCTTACCACAAGTATGGACAGTCCTCCTCGTCGAGTTCATCGCTACCTTCCTCTTCGTCTTTGCCGGTGTTGGATCCCTCATGGGTACTGGTAATTATATATATGTTCGTTTGTCCAATTATTAATTTGTCGTTACTTAATATATACATGTTGGTTTTTATAGGAAGATAAGCTACAGGCAGATGCTTTAATGGCGTTGTTTGCCATAGCTGTCAAACATGCATGCTCTAGTTGTGGCCGTCATAATATCTGCCGGCCACATTTCCGGTGGTCATCTAAACCCGGCTGTCACTTTTGGCCTCCTTGTTGGCGGCCATATCGCCCTCTTCCGATCCATACAAAGGCCGACCTAAATCTAAGGCGAGCAAGGTCCGTGCTTTGGGCCACACTTTGAACAAGGACCTCACCTACATTGATTATTATATAAATATACAGAAAGAAAAATAAGGTCTTTTTTAACAACAACATGGACTTTTATATGCGATTTATTTTGGGGTTTTTTAATGGTATTTTTCTTCTATTGTAAGAATTTTTTTTTTCATAAATAAATTGATGAAAAATAAAAATTAATCACAAATAAAAGCTCATGTTGTTGTTAAAAAGGCCTTGTTTATTGCTATACCTACAAAAAAAAAAACCCAGAATGAGAAAAGTAAATGTCCATTGTATATGTAAAAGGCCCCTTATAGAACGTAATTTGTTCTTTTTTTAGGCTTTTTTAATTAAAGTCACTAATCTTACATTTTTTATACCATGGTGTGTGTATATTTATTTATTTACACTCAATTATGTCACAAGAAAAACTTATAAGTTAATTAAAAATGTATGTTAAAAATGTTACTTTTGGGATAAAAATTGAAAAAAAAAAGCCACGAATTTTTTTATTAAAATTATTTTTCGCCTTAAGCCTCATTTTACATTGGTGCGACCCTGTTCATACTCTACTGGATCGATCAGCTCAGCTTGTTACCTTCTACAGTATCTCACAAATGGATTGGCAAGTAAAAAAATTAAAGTTATTATTATTTTTTTTTTCTTTTCATATTTGGGTTCATTGAGAGTGTTTTTCTCTGCAACCATTACTCCTATATATTAATTAAATGTGATTTTTTATTTGGCAAACTACTCCAATTCATTCACTAGCAAGTGGCGGCGTGGGCTACTTACAAGGTGTGATATGGGAGATTGTTCTCACGTTCTCCTTGTTATTCACCATTTCACCGTCCATGCAACAATTGTGGACCCCAAAAAGGGAGCTAATGGCATGGCCCTAATCGGGTTTGTAGTAGGGGTGAACATCCTTACTGGTGGGGCCTCCTCGGGAACTTCAATGAACCCAGCAAGGTCATTTGGTTCTGCTTTGGTCAGCTGGAACTGGACCGACCACTGGGTTTACTGGGTGGGCCCCCATATTGGTGGTTGTCTTGTTGGCTTCACCTATGAAAATTTCTTCATCATCAGATCAATAACACATCTCCCCATTCCTACTGAGGAAGACGCTTAACTTTTTTCTTCCGGTGTTAATTAAACTCTACATATTTCTTGTTTTTTTCATTATGTATATGTAGGTTTTCTAAATTGTTTTATCTTCTATATATATCACTTGAAATTAAGCGTATTATAAATAATTCAATAGTATTATTTTACTCACTAACGACTTTATATGGATTATAACTCTTGTTACATGTAATCACATAGAATCCTTCTAAAGTAAGAAGACCTAACCTCCTAATTACATAAAAACTTTCATAATTACATAAATCTTACAGCACCCCCCTTACGTTGGTGCATATATATTGCACATGCCTAACTTGTTTGAAAACTTTGAAAACAATGTTTTGAAAACAATGTTTTGAAAACAACCTTGGTGAAGATATCAATTAATTGGTCTTCTGATCAAATTCCAGGCTGATACTTCGAAACTCTTTTCATCTAACTTCTCCTTAATAAAGAACTTATTCTCTTCGACATGTTTCATTCTGTCATGCTATATTGGATTTTCTTCAATGTCACGTGTTGACTTGTTATCAAAATATAGCTTCATAGACTGCTTGGCTGGATAACTCAAGTTTTATAACAAGAGTTTCAACTATAGTATTTCTTGGATCCTAATCGCCATTCCATTATATTCAGCTTTTACACTAGACCGTGCAACAACATATATTCTTTTTCTTACTTCTCCATGTAACTAGATGTCCCTTACAAATGTAAAATAACCAGGAGTAGACCTTTGATCATCCAGAGCTCCTGCCCAATCTACATTAGTGTATGCTTCAACCTTTGAATAATCTTCATTCTTACTAAATAGAATTCTTTTCCTAGGAGAAGTTTTCAAATGGCTCAGAATACGCATTACAACGTTCATATGTTTTTCTCCTGGATTGTGCATGATTAGAGCATATGCAATGTTTGGGCATGTGTGAGCCAAGTACATCAACCATCTTACTAGCATCTGATATCTACCTTTATCAATACACACTTGATTAGGCTCATTGCTTTTTGTACGTAGTCCTTCTTCTAGAGGCGTGCTTGCAGACTACCAGGTAGACATGACAATTTCATGCAACACATCTAAGGCATACTTTCTTTGAAAAATAAAGATTCATTTCCCTGACCGTGATACTTCAATACCAAGAAAGTACTTCAAGAGACTTAGATCTTTCATCTCAAACTCTCGGGAAAAATAGTTTTTTCAATGTAACTCTTTCTTCTGGATCATTCCATGTGACTACCATATATATATATATAATGAGTACTTTGATGTTACTATATTTTTGGAGATGTTACCATTTTTTCCCCTAAAAAAATAAAGTATATATGATATGAATTGCTCTATCTATAGCCAAGATTCTTCATAGACTTTGTAAGCCTTCCAAACCACGCTCTTTGAGACTGTTGCAATCCATATAATGATTTTCTCAATCTGCACACCTTACATTCATGCTTAGAGGCTACTTCACACCCAGAAGGAATATCCATATAAACCTCTTCTGTCAAAATACCATGTAGGAAGGAATTTTTTACATCAAACTGTTGCAAAGGCCAATCCAAGTTCGCTGCAAGTGACAACAGCACAAATGTCTCCATATAATCAATCCCATATGTTTGGGTGTATCATTTTGAAACTATTTGAGCCTTGAAACGCTCAATTGTACCATTTTCTTTATACTTTAAGGTATAAACCCATTAACATCCAACTAGTTTCTTCCCCATGGGAAGATCCATTAGCGGGAATGTTTCATTTTTCTATAAAGACTACATATCTTCATCCATAGCTGTTTTCCATCTCGAATCAACGAGGGGTTTCTGCATAGTGTTACGAATAGATACATTAGATAATCGATTCACAAAAAATGGTTAGAAAAACACATCTTAAGGCACATGGTGTCAACTTATTTCGCTGACGTTCATGTAGATGAACAAATGCTGCGCACCTAAATGCGTGTGGTGACATATTGGGTACATAAGGAGCACAAATTACTAATGTGAGAGCTTGAAAATGTGTCTAAAACTTGAGAGTACTAGAAGACACTTGTCGCGCGGCCAGGTCCCGGTTCCCTGAAGTAGATGCCTAGGGGAAGTTTATGTTGGGCAAGGTAGTTAGGTGGATAACACTATGCATGTAAGTTCGATGTTTCTCGGTCGTTAAAAGTTCATTTTTTATTTTATTTTTGATAATCAATTTTCTAATTATTAATTTATTCCAATTTGTAGGCGGCGATGAAGGAGGACGTGCAGTAGATTCAGGAACACCTGACAGAGCAACAACCTGAGTTCCTGCGGCAGAACCAACCACTGAATCACAAGAGATCACTCGCCATCTTGGAGTGCGAACTTGGTAGGCGTCTCGAGATGGTCATCCTAGGCGCAGAGGAAGGGCTTGTTTGGGATGTCTCGAGTCAATCTTCTATATCTTCCTAGGGACCCAATCTCGAGTAGGTCTCCCAGTTGAAGGCCAACATGGAGGACCTTCAGGTTGGGAATGCCGAGGTCAAGGCCCATTACGCTTGCCTTCAAGCCCAAAATGACCAAATTCAGGCCCAGCTTGCCCTCATGTTCAATCGAATAGGTGATAGTGGGCCAGATGGCCTTGGCTTGCAGCCGCAGGACCTGAGTCGATAGCCCGCCTAGGACGGTGATCGCCCTGCCCATCCCAACCCACCACCGACTAATTAGTTTTTTTTAGATGTTTTCTTAACTTTAAATTATGTGAAAATATTACATTTATTTTTATATATATTATTTTCATTTTCCTATTATTATTTTAATTGCATTTATTTAAAATATATATTAGTATTAATTATATAAAATTATTCATATATTTTAAATACATATACATATATATTTGAAACTTTGCTCGGCGAAATCTCCGTCGAGTAAAGCTTGTTGTTCACAAGGTAGCCCATCGAACCTTTGTCGGGCAAAGTTGTTAATAACATGCCTTGCTTGACGAAGGTTCGCCAAGCTAGCTTGTGAACAACAAGCTTTGCTCGATGAAGCCTTCGCCGGGCAAGATTTTCAACCTTGCCCGTTGGTTCTATAGATTGCTTTGCTCGGCAAAGAGCTCCGCCGAGCAAAAGTCATTGACTTCACTCTTACTTGGCGGACATACTTTTCCGTCGAGTTAGACCTAAGCTTGACGATGCTTGCGTGATGGAGGTTGCCCAGCGGAGCTTCACCAGGTAAACCTCTAGCCTAATAGACCCTCTTTCTTGCTCGACGGAGCCCCTTCGTTGGGTCAGACCTCTTTTGTTGTAGTTCATTTAAAGGATAATACTTGCATCTAGTAATAGTGGTACCTCCTTGTACCACGTACCTTTCGATTTATCTAATTATCGTTACATCGAAAGAACAACAAAAGAGATTGTATAGCCATTCGTATGTATGAATTGAATATACGATTCATCATGAGAATTTTAATTGTTATTAAACCAATGATTTATTTGATATATATGAATAATTAAACAACCTTCAATCTTATTGAATTTTTACAGAGATGTTCTTAATAAAATAATGATTAAAAAAATGTACAGTTCCGATAATGATAGATATATAAAAATAATTTAATAAATCGAAAAGTTGGTATAAGAAGGTACCATGATGCAAATATTATCCCTTAAAACGTATAATTAATATATGAGAGGGCGCACATCCATTAAAATACATATTGCTTTCCTATATACATATGGTTCAACTGAATATGCATGATTTTGCATGTGTCACCACATTAATCTACAGACTTGAATTCAAATTCTTCAGTATTCAGATGTTACAAATGTGACTATAATTGCATTTTAACCCACACGAATGCATGTAATGAAGTAACTAAATATTTAAAAAAGTCCTAGCTATAGCTACATATATTCACAAGGTACATGAACTCCCAGCTAGCTAGCTAGGGGAAAATTATTGATTGTGATGATTCATACATTTACTAACTATATATAGCTCGACATATACGTGTTTTACCTTAGAAGCAGCAACTTCCTCTCAACCCAAGAAGGAGACAACACAGGGCTGGTCTTATACCACTCCTTCACCTCCTTGGACCTTGAAACATTGCTACTCAATCCCATTTTTTCATCATCTTGAGGTGAAACCTTAACCCTCCACACCTTAAAACTCTGGTCCAAACTTGCACTGTAAACCAGAAAGCCCTTCACAACTTTGTCCATCTCCAAACATGCAGCCAAACACCTCACTGGCCCTCTATGCCCATCCAACACAGCCAAACACTCATGAAAACAGCTTCCTTCCTCTCTCCTCCAGACCCTAATTGTTGTGTCCTCGGACCCACTGAATATCAACTTCTCCACAGCCACTAGACAAAGCACTGAAAAACTATGACCCTGCAAAAACCCCCCATGGTTAAACCTATAGGTGAGCTTCTCCTTTTCCCAAAAGTTAATGGTTCCATCTGAGGACCCAGCGTAAAGGAAGGAAGTTGAAGTGCTTAAGGCTATGGCATTGACAGGGTAATTTTGGAATTTGAGAGTCATGGTGAGGGTGTGAGAATTTTCCCTATATACCCTTCTCCAAATTTTCACTGACCCATCTGAGGAGCAAGTGAAAACACACCCATCATTTTGGTTCACCAATATTGCATTCACATTGTGTTCATGCGCCACAAATGTGTCCACACAATTTTTGGTCAAGACCCTCCAGGCTTTGACTGTTCTGTCATATGAGCCCGTGTAGAGCAAGCCTTCTGCATGATAATATGCCAAGCAAGAAACACATTCTTTGTGTTGTTGGGTGTTGGGTTTTGAAAACAAAGGAAAGAATGAGCTTTTTTTGGGGATGGAGGAAATATATTTGGACTTGAAATTGTCTGTGACATTGAAATTCCACATTCTGATTTTATGGTCTTTGTGGGTGGTGAAAAGCATGTTACCATAAGCCAAGGTGCTTCTTACTTCACCTGAAGTAGCCTTGAGGCACCCGAATTCCATGTAGTCCGGTTGCCTCCACACACGAATCCGGGTGCTCTCGGAGCCAGTGAAGACTACTCCCTTCTGCCTGGAGATCGCAATGGAGTGGATAGTGCCATCGCGGCGGTGAAGCGAGGCAATGCAGTGGTAGATGAGGGAAGGAGATGGGGTTTGGAGAGGGGAAAGGGTCCATGGGGACGCTGGGCTTTGCGGTGGCATTGAAGGGTTGTTATATGGAAGATCTTGGTCACATGACATGATCACTTCTTGTTGATCAATATTGGGTGAGTGGGCTATATCATTATCTCCCTCTACATCATTTTTGAAGCTGCTAAAAAGGGACTTCTTGGGATATTTCAGATCCAATTCCATGGCTTGATGGGTGGCAATACTGATCGAGTACGTGTTTAGCAGGAGATCGAGTGGGTTTAGCTATAGCTAGAGGTATATAAAGATCATAATTAAGGGGTGGTGTGCGAACATGTATGTATTGAAGTAGTTTGGATACATTTTACTATTTATAATAAAAGTGGTTTTTGGATACTACTCTAAGGTTCATTTATCATGGACTAATAACTTGAGCATAAAAGATGATTTTATTTAATGAAAAATACTAGCTAGCGTGTTTCCACTCTAGAGTGAGTGAATGTGTTTATTTTTTCATGGTTGATTATCAAATGCTTAGTATGTGAGTGTAATTATTGGAACCATTAATTTTTTTAAATACTATGTGAAAATTCATCGATCTCAAAAAGAAAAAAAAAACCAAACATCCGTTGGTACGTAACTCGTCTATATATATTTAACAAATGAGTGATGGTTTTGCATTAAATGTGTGTTCATGGGTTATGGGAGCTGTGAAAAGGGATATAGCTGGTTACCGTGAAGGTACTTTTGGTGGACTGTCAATCTATAAACCATTACTAATTTGTTTGATTATTTTACAAAAATGATATTAATTTATTCGATGTTTTAAGAAATTAAAACATCTTTTGGTACGTTGTATTGTACTGATTATATCAGTTAGATAGACTAATTTGTACATTAGATAGACTGACTATTTAATCGGGGTTTGATGTTCAACCGGATTAAAATGTCAACTATATTATATTGGACGGATTATATTTGATTAGAAATATTTATATTAATTTTTATTTTTATTTTTTATTTTTTTATTTTAATTAGTTATTGATACATTATTGTTTCTATTTATTAAAATTTTATTTTATATTTATTATTATTATTATTATTATTATTATTATTATTTTATTTTCAAGATTGTTAGTTATACGAATATTTAATGCGAACAACTTCGAGAATATTATTTTAGCGTGTCTGAATTGTATAAAGACAATCAATCGCATTTATTTATACGGTGATCACTAATTAATACGAGTGGTACCAAACACGAGTTTCGTATTAGATTATCTTATCATGTCCCTTATACGACCTACCAAATGTAATCTAATGGTTCTGATTATCGTAGTTAATTATCGTAGTTGAGGAATATGGAACATTTGGTAATTAATTATGAGGAATAAGCAAATATGGCCACCCTAGACACTACTAGAAAAATGATTATTAGGGCGGGCGATGAAACCAAACGCCTCCCTGTTAATATTTGATTAGGGGCAAAAAAAATGTATTCGTCTCTAATAGAAATATTAGGGGCGAATTAGAAGGCCTCTAATAATTAATAGAGGCAGAAATTATATTAGCCCCTATTGGAATTAATTGAAGCTAATATTTTTGCCCCTAGTAATCATTTTTTTAGTAGTGAGAATGGATCAAATATTACTCTTAACTTATTTGATTAATGTATAATGTTGCCGACTATCTTCCTCATTATTTCTTGAATATATGGATGGGTTACCGCTGAGTCCGTCATTTACGAACGGAAGATCCACACATAATTTATAAATTAATAATGTTAGAGCTAGAATATAATAACGTTGCAACAAAATATATAAAAATAGTGATCGACTAAATATAGCCGATCAGTTCGTAATTAATTGGGTCTCACACAGTTACTATATATGTGTGATACTTAAGCTCAATCGGTGATTGAAGCAAGATGGGTCGAATCATAGACGAATGCGATTCTCTTTAATTAAATATTATAACCAAAAACTAGGGCCAGAGCCGCACGTTAATATGAAAATTTGGCTTTTTTTGGAACTGTTTATTCCAACTTTCTTTAATGATTTGCTTTATAAATTATTATTATTATTATTATATATGTTGTATATTTTTTTATTTAGCAAATCAATCTGTTAGGTAGGACTCGATAATCAAAGAAATCGGTTGGGTAGGTTCCATATACTTCAACCTTCAATCATTTATTAGTCCTCCCCTCTTACAAGTTCCAACCCCACCTTCCTTTAGCCAGGCATTGAAAATTAAGTAATTAGATAGGGTTTTGAATTAAATACCTTTGCAGAAGAACCATACACAAAATATTTAGAGCACCTACCAATAATCATCAAAATTGACTAAATATAGTTGGCCTATATATATATGATGAAATGAGGTTATAATTAATTGCAGCAATAAACAGATGGAAACATTAATTTGAGGATGGCATGGCCGCAGGGGTAGAACCCTATTAATGTCTGTATATATTATCGGTGATTAGCGATGGAGATTCTTCAATCTCGGGCAATCTTCTTTGTTTAGCAACACATCACACACTAGTTGTACATTTGGACTAGGGTGAATTGTTATGAACACTAGAAGATAGATCTTGTTTGTTTTCGAATTTCTGGATTGAATTTGCTGGTTAGATTGGTTTGTAATGATTGAAACAATTCATGCACTCTAAGTATTTGATGAAATGCCAATGAGCAAACTTAAGAGAAAATCTAGTAATTCTTACTCTCGCCAATCCGTCACACCTATTCCATTGAATTCTCTTGCATATAGTGTGATTACAATAAGTTAGGATAGTTTGTTACAATCTAACAAACATCCAATTAGATGAGGACACCTCACTAAGTCTTCAAGCCTATAACAACTAGCACTACTTGACCTCCAAGTAATCCACCTCACTCACATTCAATTAGCTAGATTCTAACGGCCTTGCATAGCTCATGGATCACACTCTTCTTGTCCACACTAAGACACCTCATAGTTGTACTTAGTGTAATCAAGCAGTATATAGCTTAGGGTCCAACACTCCCCTCTAAGCTATGTACTGACTTGGCTCCCAACATCCATCTTAGATAGGTAAATCTACCCTTGGCTAGTGCCTTTGTAAAGACATCTGGCGGTTGCTCCTCTGTTATGCAATATAATAGATCCACTTCTCCTGCTTGAATTGCATCTCTTATGATGTGAAATATTTTGTTTATATGCTTATGTCATCTAGTGGAACACTGGGTTTTTAGACATGAAAGTTTCAGAAGTATTATCACATAGGATAGGAGTAGGACCTGTCTACTCCTCCCCAAAATCTTCCAAGACAAATCCGATCCATTTAGTGTGGTTGCTTCACTAGCACTCACATATTCTGTTTCTGTTGTAGACAGTGCCGCATTGTACTGTTTTACAGAGGCCCATGAAAAGATCCCACTACCAAATAAGAAAGCATATCCTAAGGTACTTTTCATGTCATCTAGTCTACCACTGCAATCTGAATCATAGTAACCAACTAAAGTAGTCTATCTTCCCTTCACATACTCAATCCCATAATCCAATGTCCCATGAACATATCTCAGCACCTTTTTAGCAGTTCCATTGTAACGACCCGTCCCGAATTAGCGGGATTAATTAAGGATTAATGACGGATTAGCTAGGCTAATCGGGAATTAGACGAGGATTAGCGGATGTTCAGTGCAAAATGACGATTTTACCCTTAGAATGGGCAAAACATTGACTTTTTGTTTGGACGGTCAAATGGGCTTGTGATGTAGTTTGTGACGTCACGAGTTCATAGACAGGTGGCATGCTCGATTCCGACGTTCGAGGAAGAAGTTGTGACGTTCGGAAGTTCGAGGGCGTTTTGGTAATTTAGTTGAATAGGGGCCAAAAGTTGACTTTTGACCTAAGAGGTCCGATGACCAAGGGCCGAGTACCATTACGTAGATCATGACAATACGAATACGTAGACAGGCGACACGTCGAATTCGGACGTTCGATGACGAAGTTACGGTTCACGGAAGTTCGAACGTACTATTGCACGTTTTACGAGACAAGGACTTTTGGCAACAAGTGGGGCCCAGATATTTTGGAAAAGCCCAATGGATGAGTGACAAGTGTCACCCATCCATTGATCAGCCCAAACAACTCATGCGTATCCACCTTCCCCGTTCATCCATTTTCTTCCATTTTTTCCCAAACAACCCGATCACCATTTCTCACCCAAAACCCAAACCCTTGACCCTTTGAGCACTGAGAGCCCCAGAGAGAGATGAGGAGGACTGGCTGGACGTGGTGGCTGGCCCAGGCAGCACCGCAGTACACGGCGGGGGAGAAAAACCGATCGAGGTATCGGTTAAAACCATTTTCAATCCATTTTCAATTTCTGATATTATGGGTCAATTTGGATGGTTTTAATGAATTAAATAGGTTGTTAGGAGGTTAATAGGAAGGTTTTGGGAGTGGTTGGACGTCAAGGAAGCCGTGGGTGAGTTTTGGGATTTTGGACCGTGAGAACCAAAATCGAACTGGTTGGATTTAGGGTGTTTTAAGGGTTCTAATCGATTAGGTTAGGATCCTAGGATCTAAACTAGAAGAATGGGATCGATTAGGGAAGAAAAGGACCAAAAATGAGAGAGAGTGAGCCCCGAACCGGTCACGCCAGTCCAACTGGACCGGCCAGCCAGTTGAACCGGCCGCTGGAGGACAAGGATGACCCTATGCAGTGGCGCGTGAGGCCCACGAGCAGGGCCATCTCGAGGCGCGTGCGAGCGCGTGTCAAACTTTTGAGCATGGTTCCAACATGTAAAATCATCTATTCGATGTAACGAACATTTTGGGACTAGTTTTGAGTCGATCAGACATCGTCTCGATATAGTTCGGGCTGTCCGAAGATTTCGGTGCGCGTTTAAAAATAGTTAAAAATCCCGAAAAATTAGGGGGCTTTAGTGAGGTGTTAATTAACTAGTTAGTAACCCTCTAAAGTGATTTGGACAGATTTGGGAATCCCGGAGACGACGGTTGACTCGGAAAGACGTACGATGTGCATATCGAGGTAGCAGCGGGGACGGTCTGTGAGTGGACTTTATTCCTGAAATCGATGCATGCCTAAATGTTTTATATATGTTTTAATATGTGTTTTGTGATGCCTTGAGAGTGAATTTTGGTGTGTGTTTACGTATGGGCACTTACTTCGAGGTTTTAGGGTTTTATATATGCTTATACGCGCTTACGCTTTCGGTTTTCATGAAATGAGTTTGAAAAGGTAAAATCGGGCATGAGACCCATTTGGATTTGGTTTTGACTCCGGCATGAGACCCTATTGACGACCTATAGGTCGGAATCGTGGTCGCAACGGGTGCCGTGTGCACGGCGACGGACGACGTGACGCTCGCCTCCGAATTGGGATGCGTCCCTTCCGGAGAGGTCACGATGCACATCTCGTTGTTGAGCAGCCACTGGAGGCTTGACTTCAGAGTGCTGATGGTTTAGAGGACCGATCGGCGACGTGTTCACCATGGTCTCGAGATGGTCCCGGCAGTGATGTGTTCACATCGACATACCAGGATTGAGAGCGGTTCTGGATTGATGGTGCCACACATCGCTATGATCGGGATCGTGACTAACCCTGAGATATCGGGCTCGATGCCCAGTTGATTTACGAGTTCGGGCTCGATGGCCAGTTAGTGAAATCGGGCTAGAGGCCCTGTTGAGTTTATGTTCAGGCTAAAGGCCCATTTGCTTTGTGTTATCGGGCATGAGTCCCGCTTTTATGAGTTTTGATATACTGGTATATATATACCCTCCTTACGAGAGTATTGATTGGTCTCCTCCAGACGTCGACCTGGAGAGTCACGATCCACAGACCAGAGTGGGTATCCCCATAGGGATCCCGTTCCAAGAGTGGAGGTTACTTATTATGTTGTGGTCCCGGAGGGATATATGGACTAGATCCAGAGAGAGAGCTCGGACTAGATCCAGAAATTGAACCTCCCAGATGGAGAATTCCTAGGAGAAGACTCAGAGTGAGACCCCGAGTAGTGTGCACACTAGTATAGAGATGACATCGTGACTATATCGGGGATGTGTTCCCTAGGGGCTGTGTGGCCCGAGTTGGCATCTTCTCTGGAAGTGCCTAGGATGGGTTATATATGTATATATGTATATGTGGACAGGTTTTTACTAAGATAGCGTTGGGCTGAGACCCACTCGTATTAGTTTTGGGCTGAGACCCTTACGAGTTGGTTTTAGGACGTGTTCCCCTGAGTTTTTGGTTTGGGCGGAGTGTAACAACCCGTCCCGATAGTTGGTTTAGTAGAGTGATTAAGAGGAGATTAGTGAGCTTAATTAGTGGTTAGTTGGTCCCGATAAAGTCGTTAGCTTAGAATCACGATTTTGCCCCTGACTTGGGCAAAAATGTTGACTTTAGTTCGGGTGGTCGGATGGACTTTGACCGGTGACCAGGACGTAGTTTAGGACGTCACGAATCCGTAGGCAGGTGGCACGCCCGATTCCGACATCCGAGGAGGAAGTTATGATGTTCGGAAGGTGGAGGGCATAATCGTAATTTAGGTAAATTAGGGGGGAAGAGTTGACTTTTTGTGTAATCGGGTTTAGGTATGTTGACCTAGGATGGTTAGATAGTTCTTGTCGTCCTGAGTTCGATGATAGGCGGCACGTATTGATTGGACTTACGATGTGGGAGTTACGGGTCTAGGAAGTCAGTGGCATAACTGTAAATTTGAGTTAAAAAGAAGGGTAATTTGGTCTTTTGGTTATCTGGGGATTTGTGCAAAATGGATGGCTGAGATTGGGCCAGATGGTGAAGGCATGGGCAGATTGGTGACATGTTGCAAGTGTGTAGTGGGTTCTACACACTTGTGCACGGGTCCAATTATTTTGGGACTTAAATCGTGCAAGTGTGTGTGTGTGTTCTTCAACCAGAGTAAAACAGAGGGAGGAATTGAGAGAAATTGAGAAGGTAATCGTGTGGGTTGGTGAGTCTGGTGAGTTGTGAGGGTGAAAGGAAGAAGAAAGGAGGTTGATAATCGAGTTTGGGACCGAGATCGTGCACGGAGACACGGTGGTTGGCGAGGCTGAGTTCTCTGGTAAAACAGAGAGGCGGTGAGACAGAGACGGTGGTTGTGCCGTGAGGTGGCTCAATTCAAGTCAAGAGGAGGTTGGGACGAGTGCAGAGGACTTGTTGGACACCGTGGTACACGGCTAAGCTTACGACGGCGACAGGAGGACAGGTAAATCCTCACCCCCGTTTCTTTGCTCTGTTTTGTCATTTGGATTCAGAAGCTAAGTCGTGGACCTAGGGCTAGAGTCGAGAGATCTGGAGGTTAGGGTGAGACTCCTGGGGGTCCTAGGAATCGTTTGAGTGTGTTACCGTGACGGGGAGTGCACGGTGGCGGTTGGCACGACAAGAGTACCTGTGTGCTCTGTTTTTCCGTGATGTTCAAACGGGAAGTCGTGATGTGTGGGGTTGAGTCGACGGTCAAGGTGAGTCGGGTTAGTCTCAGAGAGGTCCAGGGAAGAGTTTGGAGTAGCCACCGTGAAGGGGGGTGACCTGGGTGGCCGGAGTAGTAGACAGAGGATGGTACGGGTTTTCTTTCGAGTTCCAGTCGACAAGTACGGGGCTGTGTCGAGGTGATTGGAGTTGGGGAAAAGATAGCCTAGGACTAGACGAGGAGAATGGTTAAGAAAGGGAGGAAAATGGTGCAGGCACGGCGGTGAACCGCTGACGCTCTGCTCGAGGTTGAAGGTGCACTGTAGCTGGCGCGTGAGGGCCACGCGCAGCCACTTTGGGCGGCGCGTGGGGGTGCGTGCAGTGGTTCTGGGGAAAGTGGTCAACATGGTTTTTGGTCCAGGAGTTGTGACGAGTCCATTGGAATTGGTTTCGGGTCAATCGGACGTCGAATCGAAGTAGTTCCGCGAGTGTGAAAGTTTAGGGTTCCGGTTCGTTACGTTTAGGACCCGGGGATTTTTGAGGGAATTTAGGTGGATACTCGTGGACGTGTTAGTAACGTAATTTGGTGGTTGTTGACAGGATCGAGATTTCCCGAGGAAGCCGAGGAACGTGCAGGACGTTCGGGACGTGATTGAGGGCTCGATACTGTGAGTGGATCCTTTCCTTAAACTCGAGCATGCATAACTGCTTTTAATTACGTGTTTTATGGTTTTCTCTGTGATTTCATGGTTATTTGAATATACGATAACTGTTTTACTTAGTTGCACGTTCTTCGAGAAATAACGTATTTGACACATTTTACGAGAAATGCTTGATTTCTGATTATGATGCCATAGGTTGGGATTTCAACTGATAAGTGGTTTTCAATGATTATAAAGGGATTTTGGAACATGATTTTGATAATCAAGGTTTTTGGTTTTAGAAACGGATTTCGGGAAAAGGGTTGGTTTCCAAGTGGAAAAGTGGATACCGGATTTGAGTTCGGAATGACGGTTCTGGTTGCTAGAAGGGCATCGGACCGGTGATTCCGGATTCGGGTTTGGATGTGGAATGATAAATGGTTTTCAAATGATTTTGGATTGGATTTGCTGGATCTGGTTATTGGGTTTAAAGACCCGGATATTGATTTGACGGGGGACGGGTCCGGATTGAGTTTAAAGACTCGAGAGTTTAAAGACTCGGATATACTGATTTTCCCCCGTAGGCCTTTGAGTTTAAAGACTCGGAGTTTAAAGACTCGGATATTATTGAGGCCTGGATTGAGTTTAAAGACTCGGGAGTTTAAAGACTCGGATAGGTCCAGCAGGTTTGATCGGAAAAATAATGATTGGATGTTCATGGTTTCTGGTATGGTTTTATGATTCATATGCTATGATTTTTATGACTGTTTTATAGTGTTTCTGTTTCTTATGATGTTTTATGATGATCGATTTCTAACTGTTTTCATAACTGGGTTATGCGTGTGGTTTCAAAGCGGAGGGTTAAATTCGGTTTTCTGATAAGTGATTTTAGAACTTTTCTTTTATTATGGCCCACTCACATCTTCTGTTTTAAATTGCCCTCCAAGTTGTGGAGATAGCGCGGGGTCTTGACGTCGAGGCAGTGTCTGAGGCATAGAAGTGACGAGCGGGATTTCCGAGTGCTTAAGTTTTCCTCCGCGTGCGTGTAATTGTCATCGGTTTTTATTTCATTGTATTTGTACTATGCTCTGTAAACTCTAACTTCAGTTTTTATTGAGTGCTTCCTCCTGCGTCTGACTGTTTTGGTGTCGGGGTGTCAGACGGGAGCAGGATTTACCTCGGGTTTCGGGGTGAAACCGGGATGGGTCCTGACACGGAGTCCCATGGTTTGATTGACAGATTTCGGGCCAAGGCCCAAATGGTTGGACAGATCATGACGGTTTGTGGGAACCGGGCATGAACCTTAGAAATGGTTTTCGAATGCATGCATATGTTTTGAATGAAGGCATAAAGTTCTTTTGTGAAAATGTTTTTATAAAATGTTTGTTTTGTCCGCTCACAGCTTTTCTGTTTTGAATGCCCTTCAGGTTGATAGCGGATGTGGCTGTAGCAGAGACGAGACATCGCATTCCTCATTCGGATCCTGACGCACTCTAACAGCCCCGACTGGGCAAAAGACGGAAGTATCCCTAGTCTGACACTTTGTGTCAGACGGGAGCAGGTACCTCCCACGCTAATCCCGAGGGATTTGGGACGGGTCCTGTGTAAGACCCGATCTTGGAAGCAAGAACGGTGAGCAAGACCCGTGAGCTTGAGAAGCAAGAACAGTGAGCAAGACCTGTGAGCTTGGAAAGATAAGATCGGTGAACCATCCCACATCGCTCGGGGAGGGAAAGGTGAAGTGCCTTATATGTGTGGGCACGTATCTATCTAACACAAGGCTTTTTGGGAGCTCAGTGGCTTTGGGGGGGATTGGAACCCCAAAGTTAAGCGAGTTGAGGCTGGTGCAATTCCATGATGGGTGACCCTTTGGGAAGTTGCACGTGAGCTCCCGAAAACAAAACCGTGAGGGCTGGGCCCAAAGCGGACAATATTGTGTTAGATGGGCCGGGTCGTGACAGAATGGTATCAGAGCTGGACCCCGACCGGAAGTGTGCCAGCGAGGACGCTGGGCCCCAAGGGGGGGTGGATTGTAAGACCCGGTCTTGGAAGCAAGAACGGTGAGCAAGACCCGTGAGCTTGAGAATCAAGAACGGTGAGCAAGACCCGTGAGCTTGGAAAGGTAAGATCGGTGAACGATCCCACATCGCTCGGGGAGGGAAAGGTGAAGTGCCTTATATGTGTGGGCACGTATCTATCTAACACAAGACCTTTTGGGAGCTCCGTGGCTTTGGGGGGGATTGGAACCCCAAAGTTAAGCGAGTTGAGGCTGGTGCAATTCCATGATGGGTGACCCCTTGGGAAGTTGCACGTGAGCTCCCGAAAACAAAACCGTGAGGGCTGGGCCCAAAGCGGACAATATTGTGTTAGATAGGCAGGGTCGTGACATCCTGTCATCCGTAGTGTTTCTTAGAAGGACCATGCTTGTATCTAGACAGTAGGCTTCCATCAAACATTATATGTGGCCTAGTTACAGTTAAATAAAGAAAACTTCCAACAATTTTTCTATAGATACTTTCATCTATAGCTTCTAATCCATCCATCTGGCCTACACAATTTGTCATTTGTTGCAAGTGGTGTACTTAGTGGCTTGCAGTCTTTCATTCCAAATTTCTCTAGGAGACTCTGTGCATATTTCTTCTGGTGTATGAATATACAATTTGTCATTTGTTGCAAGTGGTGTACTTAGTGGCTTGCAGTCTTTCATTCCAAATTTCTCTAGGAGACTCTGTGCATATTTCTTCTGGTGTATGAATATAAACTTGTCTGTCTGAATCACTCCCATCCCTAGGAAGTGGTGTAACAATCCCAAATCAGAAATTTCATACTGCATCATCATCTCATTCTTGAACTCAGCCTTATGTTGATCACATTTCCCTGTATAAACTATGTCATCCACATAGATTGAGACAATTAGGGTTCTTGTATCTTCTGTTGTCTTCATATAAAGAGTTGCCTCACTTGGACTTCTATGATAGCCACACTTGATTAGATGAGCATCAATCTCTCCATACCAGGCTCTAGGAGCTTGCTTTAACCCATAGAGAGCCTTCTCTAGTTTATAAAACTTCCCTGCTTCCATTTGAGTCTCAAATTCCTATGGATGTTCAAGATAGACCTCCTTATCTAGCTTACCATTTAGAAAAGTAGATTTGACATCTAGTTGGTATAGATTCCAGCTCTTTTGTGTAGATAGTGCTATAAGTGTTCTGATGGTGTCAAGTCGAGCTACTGGTGCAAAGGTTTCATTGAAATCTATCCCATAAATCTGGGCATAACCTTTCGTTACCAGCCTATCCTTGCATTTCTGGATTTTCCCATCCAAATTAAGCTTGGTCTTATACACCCATTTCACCCTAATGACAGGCTTGTCACTGTTAGAATGCCACCTGTCATATGCCATCTGGCTTGTTAAGCATCAGTCCTTATAATCAGTTAGAATTCTGTTGAGATTCTATGCTAGCTGTACTAGAGTTGGTTAGAGGTAGTTAGTAGTTCTAGATGAGTACGGTTTGTGTACTCCTACCTTGTATAAATTCTGGACTGCTTAGCTTCATGGTCATCTTCTCTGTCAACATACACAAGCTTCTCTGCATCCTCTCTTTTCTCTCAACTATTCCTATCTCCATTTCATATCTTCAAGACTGTTAACATGGTATCAGAGCCGTGCTAGACGGCCTGAGCTCCCTCTCCTGTTTTCCGCTGCTAGATCAAAACAGTCAAAGAAGATCAAAGAAGATCATTGATTCACGAAGAGCCTAAATCAGCAATCAAGCTGATGCACTGACTTGGTGCCTCCATTCAAGAAGGTTCTGTGTTTTCTCCATAGCGTCTGAGCTACTGCACGACAAGTGCTTGTCAAGAAGGTTTTAAGTACCTATCAACAAGTTTCAAGAATCAACAAAAAAAAAAATCAGCAAACAAGCTGTAGCACACCAGGTGTTTGTGTTAAAGATTCAGAGAAGAAAAAGAGTAAAAGATTCAAAGAAGGGTGTCTCACTTCGTGTCCTCAAAATGGTGACCTCTTCTCAGCTTCAAATCTTGCAGTCTCTTATTGCAGGCTTGATTTCTACTGTTGGAAGCTCAGTAAATGTCAAGCTTGATGACCACAACTTTCTCACATGGAATTTCCAGATGGAGCTATTGCTGAATGTCCATGGTTTGATGGGGTTTATCTTAGGGTCTAATCCGTGTCCTCCCCTGGTGGCTACCCTTTCAGATGATGAAAATGTGGCAAGGCTGGAACAAATTCAGATTTGGGGAATGCATAATCAAGCCTTGATGCAACTGATCACTGCTACACTATCCCCTTCTGCAATGTCATGTGTTATTGGCTGCAAGACTGCTTAAGAAATGTGGGTGAACCTTAAAGAAAGGTTTGCTTCCATCACTAAAGCTTCCATTTTCCAAATGAAAACTGAGTTACAAAATATTAAGAAAGGCTCTGAGAGTATGACTCAGTATATGCAAAGAATTAAAAATGCAAGAGACACCTTGGAATCATGTGGGGTTCATTTTGGTGATGATGATGTAGTGATTCTGTCTCTAAGGGGTCTACCAAGTGAATACAATACCTTTCGATGTGTAATTAGAGGCAGGGAGACTGCTATTTCACTCAAGTATCACTTCTTGCTGAAGAGAGTGTCATTGAACAAGCCAATGAGTTTCCTTTTCTGTCTGCTATGGTGGCAACCAAGGGCACGAGTCCTGGCTCTTCCTCCGAGCATGGATCAACAAGTAACCTTCAAGTCTCACTTCCTGGTCAGTTATCTGGGTACACAAAGGAGGTTTCAAATCAGACATGTGTAAACAACAGTCAGAACTCACAGTTCAACTCTCAATCACAGCTCAACTCCCAGTCTCACCAGTCCAATCCTCAGCTTTTCAGTGGTAATTTTCAGCATTTTGGATATAATGGTGGTTGTAGCAATGCACCAAGTTCCAACTATTACTATAGGAACAACAATTACAATGGTGGAAGGAATACGAAAGGAAGAGGAAAGGGAAATCAAAATCAACAGTGGGGAAATCACAATCAAAATCAACAGTGGGGATATCAGAATCCACAACAGCAAAATCAAACTCAACAGTGGGGATATCAGAATCCACAACAGCAAAGTTTTTCTGGCTTCACAGGTTCCTCAGGTCTTGACTACTCACAGGTTCAAGGTGGTCCTGGTTATTCCTCTCAAGGAACTTGGCAGCAACAGCCTTCCCCAAAATGTCAAATATGTGCCAAGAAGGGTCATCTGGCTGTGGATTGTTATTACAAGCATCCAGACCAAGCTCCACAAGAAGCTGAAGCCTGTCAAATCTGTTGGAAGCTTGGCCACACTGCTGTTAATTGTTACCAGAGAGGTAACTATTCCTACCAAGGAGCACCTCCTTCTCCAGCACTTAGTGCTATGACTGCTACTGCCCCCTTCTTGGTCCCTCAGCATAGTCAAGAGTACTGGGTGGCAGACAGTGGTGCTTCTGCTCATATGACAGCAGACCTGTCTCAGATAACAAGAATTACACCTTCTGCTTCTTCTGAATCAGTAACTACAGCTGGTGGTTCAGGTTTGCAAGTTGCACATTGTGGCACTTCAACTCTTATTACTAATAATCCTGTTGTTCACACTTTCAAAATGCAGCAAGTCTTACACGTTCCCAAGATTTCTCAGAATCTGTTATCCATAAACTGTTTCTGTAAGGATAATAACTGTCAATTTATCCTTGATGAACTGTGCTTTTCCATACAGAACAGAACCACAGGGAAGATATTGTACAAAGGTCTGAGCAATGAAGGACTCTACCTCATCCCTCGTCATTTTTCCAGTGTCAGTTCCACAGCTATTTCCCCTTTTGTCAGTACTGCCTTCCTGTGCAAGCAAGTCAATTCTAAGGTCTGGCATAGCAGGTTAGGCCATCCCTCAAATGAAGTTGTCTCTGCCTGTCTGAACAAGTCTAGAATCCCCTTCTCATTTGATGTTCATGCCAATATTTGTGAACCCTGTCTGCAAGGAAAATTCACAAAACTGCCATTTCTGTTTCCAGCATCCAAATCTGTTGTTCCTTTTGAAGTTGTTCACTCTGATGTCTGGGGTCCTGCCCCTGTCAAGTCTTTAGATGGTTTTAGATACTATGTGAATCTCATTGATGAATGTACTAGATACACCTGGATTTTTCCCATGAGAAATAAATCAGATTTTAGTTCTATCTTTGTACACTTCTATGCCTTTGTTTTAACTGCTTTTTCTACCAAGATCAAAACTCTTCAATCAGATAATGGTGGTGAGTACATTAGCATTCCTTTTCAAAAATTTCTCCTTTCTAAGGGCATTACACATAAAAAATCATGCCCTTATACCCCTGAACAAAATGGCCTAGCAGAGAGAAAACACAGACACATTGATGAAACTGCCATTACTCTTCTCCAATCTGCTTCACTACCCCCATTTTTTTGGTCCTTTGCCTGTTCCACTGCCGTGTACCTAATCAATAGAATGCCCAACACCACCCTTCACATGCATTCTCCCTTTGAACAGCTTTTTGGTACAACTCCACCAATCCTACACCTCAGAATCTTTGGCAGTGCCTGTTTTCCATCCCTTAAACCATATATTCATCATAAGCTTCAACCCAAAACAACCAAATGTGTTTTCCTTGGCTATGCAGACAAGCACAAAGGCTACATTTGTTATGATCCTATCTCCACTAAGACCTTCATATCCAGGCATGTTCTGTTTAATGAGGGTGAATTTCCTTATAGGTCTCTTATTTCACAGTCTCAGTTAAATTTGCACTCCAGTCCTAACCCAGGTTCTGTTCACTTCACTTCTCCCAACTTTTTCTCTTCATTTCCCCTCTCCATGCCAGTTTCTCCTACTTCTCAGCCTCTCAGTGCTCAGATCAGTACACTTCCTGGTTTACCTGTCTCCACAAACTCAGAAGCTTCTGGTTCCTTATCCGACTCTTCTGATCAGCCAAGTGCACCTCCTGATCCACTTATCTCAATCCCTATAGCAACATCTGTTTCCTCATCTGGTTCTTTTGGTGAGACAGTTGGTGAGTTCACCTCAGATTCCAGTTCTGATGTGCATCATAACTTGTCTGAGTTTGACCAGGAAGATGCTCCTGGTTCTTCCACCTTTCAGCCTCAGTTCCTGCAAGTCATGTTGCCAATCACAGGGGTAAATATGCATCCTATGCATACTAGATCAAAAAGTGGAATCTCTAAAAGGAGAGCCTTTTACTCTCAGGCAGGTGCTGACTTCACAAAAGTTGAACCTCCTTCCTTTGCTTTGGCTGCTCCTGTTCCAGTGTGGCAGCAAGCAATGAAGGAAGAGATTGATGCCTTGCTAAGCCAGCATACTTGGGACCTGGTTCCTATCCCTGTAAATAAAAACCTGGTTGGCTCCAAATGGGTTTACAGGATCAAAAAGAACTCAGATGGAAGCATTGCCAGATATAAAGCACGGCTGGTTGCTCAAGGATTTAGCCAGGAACCAGGGTTGGACTACGGTGAAACTTTCAGTCCAGTTGTCAAACCAACAACAGTGAGACTTGTTCTGGCCTTGGCAGCCCAATTCAAATGGAAACTCAGACAGATGGATTTTAAGAATGCCTTCTTGCATGGAGATCTCAAAGAAGAAGTTTATATGAAGCAGCCCCCTGGTTTTGAAAGTGAAGTATCACAGGGCCATGTTTGTCTTCTCAGAAAATCACTCTATGGTTTAAAACAAGCTCCAAGGGCCTGGAATGAAAAGTTCACCAGCTTTCTTCCTGGTTTAGGTTTCACAACAACTTGGGCTGATGCTTCTTTATTTGTGAAGCAAGCTTCTACTGGTTTAGTCATCCTGCTTCTCTATGTGGATGACATCATACTCACTGGGAGTTCAGATAGTGCTGTTCAAGAAGTGGTTGATGCCCTCACTGATGAGTTTGAGATGAAGGACCTTGGAGACTTAAACTATTTCTTGGGAATTCAGATTTCTCATACAAAGTCTGGCCTGTTCCTGTCTCAGTCCAAGTACATTACAGAACTTCTAGTCAAAACAGACATGCTTGATAGCAGTATAGTGGATACACCATCACTTCCTGGATCTAGGCTAAGGAAAATAGATGGGCCTATATACAACAATCCTCACAATTACAGGAGCATTGTGGGAGCATTACAATATCTGACATTTACACGGCCTGATATTGCCTTTTCTGTGAATCAGGTATGTCAGTACATGCATTCTCCTTGTGAAAACCATTTCATGGCAGTAAAGAGGATACTACGGTTTCTCAAAGGCACTCTACATCATGGCCTGCTATATCAGACAGGTTCTCTTGACCTACAAGCTTTCACAGATGTAGACTGGGCAGGAGATCCCAATGACAGACGAAGTACTACTGGTATGGCTGTCTTCTTAGGCTCAAATCCCATCTCCTGGCTTTCCAAGAAGCAAAACACTGTTTCCCGTTCGAGTACAGAAGCAGAATATAGAGCCTTGGCAATCACAGCAGCAGAACTAACCTGGATTCGTCAGTTACTATGCACTCTTCACATTCCACTTCTCAAAGCTCCTCTTATATATTGTGACAGCACATCTGCAGCAAGCCTGTCAGCAAATCCAATTTTCCATTCCCGTGCAAAACACATTGAAGTGGATTACCACTTTGTACGAGAAAGAGTTGTTCGAGGAGATCTTGATGTTCAACATGTCAAGTCAGCTGATCAAGTAGCAGATATCTTCACTAAGGCCCTTGCTGAAAACCCCTTTCAAATGCATTCTTTCAATTTGACCTTAGAACCATCAAATTGAGGGAGGGTGTTAGAATGCCACCTGTCATATGCCATCTGGCTTGTTAAGCATCAGTCCTTATAATCAGTTAGAATTCTGTTGAGATTCTATGCTAGCTGTACTAGAGTTGGTTAGAGGTAGTTAGTAGTTCTAGATGAGTACGGTTTGTGTACTCCTACCTTGTATAAATTCTGGACTGCTTAGCTTCATGGTCATCTTCTCTGTCAATATACACAAGCTTCTCTGCATCCTCTCTATTCTCTCAACTATTCCTATCTCCATTTCATATCTTCAAGACTGTTAACAGTCACTTGGCCTATCCACCAGATCCCAAGTTGCATTTTTCTCAATCATGTCAATTTTTGTTTCCATTGTTATCCTTCATGTTTTCTCTTTTGCATCCTCTTCATAACTCTCAGGCTCAATGATAGACATGTGACATCTAGCATAGATATCACTCAACCTTCTAAGTTTGACAGGTGTAGAACTAGGTGTGGTACTTTGACTGGCCGGTTCTAGTATCCATAGAAACAATTTGCTGTTGATATCATGTATGATCATCACCACTTGATTCCTCAGACTCCATTTCAAACCCTACTAGAGTAGTCACACTCACCTCACTGTTTGATTCCTAATTCCACATCACCTTCCCATTAAAAATCACACTCCTTGAAACCACCACCTTCTTGGTTTCCAAGTTATAGATTCTATAACCTTTTTCACGAGTTCCATATCCAACAAACACACCTTTGATGGATGACTCATCAAGTTCCTGTCTTAACTGAGTGGGAATGTGAGCATAACACACTGCCTTTGTTGGAAATCTGTTAAGTAGATACACAGCCCAGCTCACTACTTTACCCCAAAATTCACAGGGCATCTTCTTATCCATGGAGCATGGACTTGGCCATTTCGACAAATGTCCTTTTTTTCCTCTTAACAACTCCATTTTGCTGAGGAGAGTAAGCTACTGTAAGCTGTCTTTCAATCCCTTCAGTTTCAAAGAATTCCAGGAACTCAGTTGATGTAAATTCCCCTCATCTGTCACTTCTCAACTTCTTGATCTTATAACCACTTTGCAACTTCACCATTGCCTTGAATTTCTTGAATACATTGAACACACTTGACTTGTATCCCAAGAAATAGATCCAGCACATTCTAGATAGATCATTTATGAATACGACAAAGTATTTGTTTCCTCCTATTGTCTTTGTCTACATAGGACCACAAACATCAGTATGGATTAGCCCTGTTAATTTGTCCGAAAAAATCAACCGAAAAACCGCACCGAATCGGGACCAAACCACAAAACACCAAACCGTTGAAAATCGAAACCGTTTGAAAAAAACCGAACCGAACTGGACTGCACTAGTTCGGTTCCGATTTTTGGTATCATAGGACCGACCCGAACTAGACCAGACCGCAAGGAGCAAAAAACCGAACTGAAACCGGCCCAACCGAACTGAATTGAAATAATTAAAACTCTAGGAGAACGACGTCGTTGTAGTATTGTTTTTTATGAAATGAAACCCAAACCCTAGACGTGAGAACTTATTCGCATTTTCGTAGTCGCACGATCGCACCCCACTTCCCAGTTCCCACTCGAAATCTCGAAGGCCTCCTCCTCTCAGTCCCAGTCTCCCATCCCACTCCCACTTCCTCTTCAATCTTCAACCTTCAACGACGGCTTCATCATCGACCACCTCATATTTTGCACACCCATTTCATCATCAACAGTTTCATTATCATCAACAACAGGATGGTTAGATTGATAAAGTCAAGTCAGTAGCTCACATCTTCTCCATTTTTATTTATCAAAAATATTTCTTGTTACCTAACTTAATTTGTCAAAATTTTAGAGATGGAACGATGACGGTTCGATTGATAAAGAAGTATCTGGCTAATAAGCTGCGACTGAATAACGAATGTGAGGTATGTATGTTTGTTCATAAATTGCATGTTCATATATTTATACTAATTGATGTTTGATATATTCATTTCATACTAATTCGCTTAATTAATTAACAACATTAATGATCGCAAAAAGAGATCAGTCAAGCTTAATGTTGATTGTGATTTCAATTTAGATTTAGATTTAGATTTTGGTTTTGGGTAATAATTATAAGAACATGGTTGGTGTTAGAGACATGAAAGAAACAACAAAACTAATAAAATGGTCTTCAACAGTAGTGCTATTTGTTTCTTATGATAAAACTATATTTAGGTGGTGAGTATATTTCCATTTTATTATAACTATCACTTGCAATCTTGCATGGCTTACTGAGCTAAGTTTGTTATTGCGTTTTTTGTTTATAACTATCACTTGACCAGATAGCACATATCCCTCCATTGCCATGGACTGACATGGTCACTTGGTTGACTATATAGGGCCTTATATCTGCTGAACATTGTATACAATAGTGTCATCTAGGCTCCAAGAGTTCAAAATTTATAACGGTTGATCCCTGGGAGGTATCTCTTCTCCTTTTTAGAATTTAAGATATGACGCTTCTATTGTGCAGTTCTGTATCTGATTCAATTACTACCACTAGGGCTTACTTATTTACAAAAGTTTTGAACCAATATTGCAGGCAAGAAAAAGTAGCTTCCAACGCACTTTAACTGTTCTGTCAAGAGTAAAAGGTTTCTTGACTGAGGCTGGTCTGATACCCTGCGGTAAGATTTTCAAAACTGTAATCCCTCCATTTCCTTTGAGCAATTGATCTGCCTAATTATGATTTATCCCCAAATTTTTATATGTACGCAAGATAAAAAAACTATAGCTTCAACGAACTGTATTGCTGTAGCATCAATAGGAAGTTTATCTGGAAGGCTTCGTCATCTGGCTGCTTGAGAAACTTTTTAGATTAAGGAGTTGTATGGTTTTATTTTCATAATTACTTGTAACAGACTCTCATTGCATAGACCTGCTTCCTATAAATAAAAAGAATGGCTCTTTATTCCATAGATAATCTGTTGGATTGACTCCCATCACATATAAGGACTTTGTGTAATCAATTTGATGCAAGACCATTCTGAACCTGGTTTATAATTCTATTTCATTGTTGTTAATTTGGAGGCATATAGTTGACTTTATGTCCTGCTCTTCGAAGAATCAAGCTCGTGCTTGTTTTGGTTCCAATCTTCTCCACTCTTTAGGCATCTCTGGAGATTGGATTCTTGGGCAGGTATGTCCATAATTCTATAATATAGTGGGCTGGTGTAGTTGTTTCTTACATGATAACCATTTCATTTGCCTGTGTTACTAACTCATGTAAATTACAATGAGTTCATCTGGATACTTCTACTTTATTTTAATCGAGTAACTTATATGTAAAAGTTCTTTCTCATCAAAAGGTGGCGAATAATGCTTAGGTGAAGATTTTATGATAAAAATCTAATAATTACGCATGAATGGAGTCAGTGTATGTTTGAGTGGACATAGCTGAGCATTTGATGGATCTTTGCGTATTATAAACTATAAATTAACATAACTCTTGAATTGGATAGGGTTTTAACCTTTTAATCTGGTCCATTTCTGCTCCAAGCATATACGGTACCTTTCAGGGGAATATGCTGAGTTTATGGTGTGGTTTGCATTTGCAGAAAGGGACAAGATGTTGATAGAATTGCCTCAAGTGACGAAATTTGGACAGATAACAGGTTAATCATGTCTTGTTTTCCCGATCATTTTGGTTCACATATTGCCATAATTAATAGAACTCTCATTTCTTTGCTGCAACTTTCTTATATCTGCTCTTAATTACAGGATAACATACGAGTTGTGATGAACTTGTACCAAACCAAATAAGTTCAACAAGATTAAGGTAAACACAATCTGATTCATTGACAGTAATATTGAAGGAGAATGGAAAATGGCAACTTAGATTTTCTTTCAAGGAATGCATTTCAAGAGGAATGTCCATAAAATACCTAACTACAGATGAAGTAAATGATGACATTAAAGAGCATCGCCTGTACTTGAACTCAAATGAGAAATGAAGTAACTAGAGTCGTTCTAAAGCTTGGGCTAATTAGAAGCAAAGAGAAACCTAACATACTAATAAAATAATGTTGAAAAAATTATGGTGGTCCTCCCAACTTTGTCTTGCTGCAAATAATTAGTGAATGAAGTCGTTGTATTTTGACCAAATTGATGCATGCCCTAATGAGAGCTTTTCATAATGATTTTGTGTTGTGTGCATGTAATTTACCAAAAGTGAAAAACATTGTAACTTTAGAAAGTTGAAATCGATCGGTTATATTTTTGGAAAGAGGTACATTTCTGCCTACTTTTATTTCTGATTTTGATAAGTTCCCAGTTGCTATTTGATCATCTTTCTCCTCCTGATTCCGACCAATGAAGTGGACTTCGGCAATGTCAATTAGACTCGGTGAATGGGGATCGAATAGACTAGCTCAAACCTGACTCGGTTTTCTTAGGGGTGTTGTAGAGCATATACATTTTGTATTCTTTCTGAATATGAAGAGCCCTAAAGAGGATAATAAACTAAAACAAAATCATATTAGCTCAATATTCCCGCTTACTGAAAAAATTAATACATATATCATCACTTATTAAGTTACTTAATACTATAAATTAATAATATTCAAGTTTTTAGATTTCACGATATAAATTTGATATCTGCCAAATATATGTAATATACAATGTGAGCCCATAAGTATCTTTGTATAAAGAAAAATGAAAAGAATGGTGTTTATTGCTACAGATCGAAATCAAACCCTAAGAAATAAGAATGGTGCTTATCTCTGGGAATACTTCTAGTGATGTGTCTGCTGCCCCATCAGAATTGCCTGACGAGGTATTTATTCTCAGCCTTGCTGGATTCCATTATAGGATTCTAGTTTTCATACTTGCTGTTTTCATAATATTAAAAACATCATATTTGCTGTTTTTTTGTTTTGTAGGTGGACAATGTTCATGATTCACAAGGAGATGAATTTGACCAAAGCTGAAATCAATGCGCAGTTTCTAGAGCATGCGGAGAAAAGGCAGCGTGCAAGCATATGAGATCATTTTGAAAGGTACAAAGCTGATACTGGTTTCACTAAGGCCAGATGTAATTATTAGCCTAATACGTATATTGATGATTCTATTAGAAATGGAATTAGGGCCTTGATTAGTCACCTTCAAAAATGTCCTAAATATCCTCTTAATACAATTGCCAAAAGAAATCAGAAAGTTCTTGTCAGGACCCGTCCCAATCCCCCTGGGATTAATGAGGGACGCTCATGATCCCGTCTGAAACGGAGTTTCAGACTAGGAAAAATTTGAACCTTTAGCCCGACTGGTTACTAGAGTACTTGACAGGACCCATCCCAATCCCCCCGGGATTAGTGCGGGATGACCCTGCTCTCGTCTGACACGAAGTGTCAGACAAGGGATATTTCCAACCTTTGCCCTCCCGGGCTATCAAAGTACGCTAGGATCCGGAGGAGGTATGTGATATCTCGGTCTCTGCTACAGTCCACATCCGATGTCAACCTGAAGGGCAGTCAAAACATTAAAAGCTGTGAGTGGACAAAACAAGAGTTTATAAAAACATTTCATAAGAAGACATTTGTACCCTTCACTAAAAAACATGCATGCATTCGAAAACCATTTAACCAAAGAAACTATATGTGGGAACTAAGCCCAAAACCAAGATTGAAAACGACCGTACGGGCCACTGCCCGAATTCGTAAGGGACTCAGCCTAAACCAGAAATAAACAAGTACACGAGCCACCGCTCAAATCCTGTGTAACCACACATCACATATCATATATCATATTTATATCATATACACATATAATTCACACAACCAATCCTATCACGATTTCCAAAGCTACACGAGTGCTACCCAGGTCTCAATCCGAGTCTTCTCAAAGTCAAGATCAATGTCCGCAGACCACTAACCCTGCCCGAGGTAATAGTAATCATAGTCTTCCTGAGAGTAAGGAACCCAACTTGGGGGGGTGACTCCACTCAGTCGGTGCTCCGTGACTACTCCGGGGTCCACCTAGGCCAACGACCCTCCCCTGAGGAGATAATAGAAGTAAAGGAAGGTATATGAATACATATATATATACATAACATAAACATTCATGCCCGGTTCCATTAAACCGTCATGATCCATAACATCCATAACCAAGGTAACATGCCGGTTCCCATAAACCGTCATGTACCATAATAACATAACCAGGGTAACATACCGGGTCCCATAAACCGTCATGTACCGTAATAACATAACCAGGGTAACATGCCAGTTCCTATAAACCGTCATGTACCATAATGACCAACAAGGGTTCATGCCGTTTCCCATAAACCGTCATGAACCACGATACCATAACAAGGGTTCATGCTGGTTCCCATAAACCGTCATGAACCGGGAAATCCATTTAAGGTTCCCTAACCTGAAATCAAAACCGTAAAGTACCTGGGTCTCGTGCCCGAACATAGGACATCAGCTGGGCACCGTGCCCGATATCTGAGGTCATATGCCCGAGACAAAACCAAATGGGTCTCATACCCGAGTTTATCCTTTTGAAATCCAAATCCAATTCATTAAAACCAATAAGAAAATACAGACCCGTATAAGCACCGTATAAGGCCGAACCCTCGGAATACGTGCTTATACGTAACCACATAAAAATGCACCCATGGCGTTACCAAACATGTATTAAAACATATAATAAACATTTATGCATGCACCAATTTAGAAAACAAGGTCCACTCACAGACCGTCCGAGTTGCCGTCTCGATTTGCGTGTCATAGGCTCTCCCTAGCCAATCGCTATCATCGAGACTCCCAAACCTGTCCAAATCGTAATAGAAGGTTACTAACTACTTAATTAACCTCCTAGCAAAGCCCCGTAATTTTCCCGAACTTTTAACTATTTTTAAACCGATCCTAAACCTTCTGATACCCCGAAAACTATTGAAACGATGTCCGATTGACACGATACTAGTCCCAAAATCTTCGTTACATCGAATAGAAGATTTCCCGTGTTGAACACTTTCCCAAATTATGGCCCACGCGCCCTCACGCGCTCCTAGAAGTGAAAAGTTACTATTCATCATCATCAACCTCATGAAAACCGGTCTGGACCGGCCGGTTACTGTGCTGAACCGGCGTGACCGGTTCAGTGATTTCCCCTCTTCTTTTTGGTCCGATTTCAACCCCAATCAATCCTATAATTCCTATTGTCATGTTTCCTATCTATTCTAATCCTTAAAACAACCTAAAAACACCTAAATCCTATGGTTTGATTTTGAACCAAACGGTTCAAAGTTTCCAAAAATCACCCACGACTTCATAGCTGTCCAACCACCATAGAAACCTTCCTAATAACTTCCTAACAACCTATTTGATTCATTAAAACCATTAAAACTGACCCAAAACATCAAAAATGGAAAATGGATTAAAATGGGCATAATCGGGTACCTCACGGGTTCTTGCCTCCACGCCGCCGTCCACGGCGGTTCTGGCCATCCAGGCCGGACACCTCAGCTCCCTCAGTCTCCCTGGTCCTCTGCCTGGTCATGGGTGAAGATTGGATGGGTTTTGGTTTGCAAGGATGGGAGGAAAAGGGTGAGATCAGGTGGGTGTTTTGTGTGTTTGAAATGGAGAAAGAAATGCACGGTGCATGAATCAATATAGGTGGCATGTGGATGGGTGATACTTGTCACTCATCCATAGGGCAGGAATTAAATATCTAGGCCCCACTAGTCTAACGACCCGTCCCGAATTCCGGGATTAGATTAGTGACTAATCTCGATTAGTGAGGTTGAACGGCGGTTAGTAGGTCGAAATCGGAAAAAATGTGCAAAATGACCGTTTTGCCCCTGGTCGTGGGCAAAATGTTGACTTTTTGATCGGGCGGTCAAACGGACTTTGACCGATGACCGTGACATAGTTCGGGACGTCACGAGTTCATAGACAGGTGGCACGTTCGATTCCAACTTTCGTAGAGAAAGTTACGATGTTCGGAAGTCGAGGGGCATTTTGGTAATTTGGCATGTTTGGGGCCAAATGTTGACTTTTTGACTGGGAGGTCCGATGGACGAGGGCCAAGGACCGTTACGTAGGTATCGTCGATACGAATCCAATGACAGGTGGCATGCCGAAATCGGAGATTCGACGACGCAGTTATGGTCAAGGAAACGAACTAACGAACCGAGGCCCCGATTAAAATAATAATATAATAATGAACAGTACCCGGTGACTGAACACACCTGGATGAGTGACAAGTGTCACTCATCCCTTAAATTGGGGCTTAAGACCAGAATCCATGTTTTTGGGGGAGACCTAATTATTATGTTTATTAATTAATTATTCTTTTAATTTCCATTAATTCCTCTTTGTTTTCAAACCGTGCACAAATTTGGGGAATCAGATTGGGGAGATTTGGCTGTCTTCTCTAACTGGTTTTGAAGGGAAAATCGTGTGCTTGATGAGGCTAACACAGCTGAGTAAACACGAGGGACAGAGAGGGGCTAGAGAGTGAGAATTTAATTTGTGGATTTTGGGAGGGAAAATTCGAAATGAAAGAATTAGGCCGTGAGGATCGCAATTGAGCTCACATTCAGCTTCCTGGGATCACAACGATCAGAATCGTCGAAAGAACGAAGGAAATTGGCAACGTTTTGGCTCTGAACCCACTTGGTGACAGAGGAGGAATTTCGGGGTTGAGTCGTGATCATGGAGTGTTCGAACGGTGCAATTGATGTGGGGATTGTGTTCCTGAGGATCCCACGATGCTCCTGGAAGGATCAATTGAAGGAAACCGGCTGAGATCGATGAAGCTCCATGGTTGCACAGTGGACGGTGTTCGAGCTTGTGTCGCGACCATTTAGTGATCCAACGACGAAATTGATGTGGGGGAATTGTTCCTCATGGTCCACTGATGCTTCTAGTTGATTCAATTTAAGGAAATCAATTGGAATTGAAGGAATTCCATGAACGAACAGTAACCGGAGTGTTCTTGGTGTTCATCATCGAATCGTGGAATTGTAGGTAAGGATTTGTGTAATTGAGTTTACAGACCTGTAATTGAACTAAGAACGAAACTAACTGAATGATCAATTGAAGGAATTAGGATCGAATTGATGGACATTGAACCGGGTCGTGTCGCGGGCAATTTGGACCCGTTTACCAGAGATACGGGTTAGGCTGGTGACACTGTTCACGGCGCGTGGATTTCACGCGCAGCCACTCACGGCGGCACGTGACGGCGCGTGGGCACGAATCTCGAGGTGAGGTCAACATGACTTCTGTCCTATTTAATGTAACGAACATTTTGGAGTTGGTTTCGTGTCGATCGGACACCGTCTCGATATTGTTCGGGATGTCCGAAGGTTTTAAATTAAGTTTAAAAATAAGTAAAAATTCGGGAAAATTACGGGACTTTGATAGGATGTAAATGTTGAGGTTAGTGACCCTCTAATGTGATTTGGACAGGATTGGGAGTCCCGGTGATAGTGGTGTGGCCCGGGAGGGCCGATGGCACGCGTATCGAGGCATACCGTTAAAACGGTCTGTGAGTGGACTTTGGTTTTATAAATCTTATGCATGCTTAAATGTGTTATATGGTTTATATACATGATTTCTATGATGGTATTTTGGAGTATTGATTTCGGGTATGTTGCACGTATTTCGAGGTGTTTTCCGTATTTCACGTACATCGGGATTAACGGTTTATTTGTGGTTTTGCGTGCTTGTGGTTAAATAAATAATATGATAAAACGGTTTTTATATTGGAAAGATGAATTCGGGCTTGAGGCCCACTTGTTTTGGAAATCTCGGACTTGAAGTCCATTTGAGTACGTAATCGGGCTGCGGGCCCAGTTGGTTTATAAGTCGGGCTGCGTGCCCAGTTGGTTTATAAATCGGGTCGTGGGCCCAGTGGTTCATAAAGTCGGGCATGAGGCCAGTTGGATTAAAATTGTGATTTCGGGTCAGGGACCCTATATTTAATAAATGTGATTTCGGGTCAGGGACCCTAAATGGAAATGTGTTGTTTTATGGAAAATTCGGGCAGGGCCCATTGTGATGTTGTGAAATGAATTAATAAAACTATTTTTTATATACCATCTGGATACAAGGATATATGATGGTCTCCTCCAGATGTCTGGGACACTGGGGAAGTCACGGTGCATTGCCTGCGAGGGGTCACTATACGGAGCAGCCGGACCGTATGATGACTCAGGAGCAGGATTGCTATGAGTAACGTCTGGAACGTCAGACATCAAGGATGTCAGATATATGGACCCGGAGAGACCCCGGGCAACACGCGTAGCTTATTATACCTTGAGACATGACGTCTGGGACGTCTAGCGTCTGGGACGCTGAGCATCTGAGATGCTGGAGATGGTAATGGTAAAATACGAATTAATGAAATGGCTTTCCGGGTGGATTTATGATTGTGTGATTTTAATGAATTGTTGTTCATTTATGGTCATGGGTGGTGACCCACATGGTTGTTTATGTATAGTTGCGGTATTCCACAGTTTTGGGCTGAGTTCCCACACTTGGTTTTTGGTTAACGGTTTTTGGGCTAAGGCCCTAATGGCTCGGTTGAGCAAACGTTTTGGTTACTGGTTTTCGTGGCATGCATACATTTTTATTGGAGGGCATAAATGTCTTATAAATGTATTTGATGACTTATTGGTTTTTGTCCACTCACAGCTTTTGGTTTTAATGCCCTTCAGGTTGATTACGGATGCGATTGCAGCAGAGACTGGGACATTGCACACCTCCTCCATCGGTCCTTGCGCACTCTGGATGGCCCGTTTGGGCAGTAGCTCTTGGTTATCCCTTTTCTGACATCCCTTGTTGGACGGGAGCAGGGCACATTCCATGGTAATCCCGGGGGGATTGGGATGAGTCCTGTCAACTAGAGTCCAAAAGTTAACTCGTTTCGTAATTCGTGCAATAGTGCACTTGAACTTCCGTGAACCGTAACTTCGCCGTCGAACGTCCAAATTCGACGTGCCGCCTGTCTACGGATTCGTATCATCCCCATCTACGTAACAGTCTTCGGCCCTTGGCCATCGGACCTTTTGGTCAAAAAGTCAACTATTTGCCCCATTTAACCAAAATTACCAAAATGCCCTAAACTTCCGAACGTCATAACTTCTTCCTCGAACGTCGGAATTGAACGTGCCACCTGTCTATGAACTCGTGACGTCACGAACTACGTCACGGTCATCGGTCAAAGTCCGTTTGACCGCCCGAATGAAAAGTCAACGTTTTGCCCACGCCCAAGGGCATAACGGTCATTTTGCATCGTTCGTCCGATTTCGCCTAACTAATCACGGATTAGCCTCACTAATCGTGATTAGTCACTAGTCTAATCATGAAATTTGGGACGGGTCGTTACAGTACGCCAGGTTCCGGTGGAGGAGTGTGATGTCTCGGTCTCTGCTATAGTTCGCACCTTATTCAACCTGAAGGGCATTGAAAAACACGAAGACTGTGAGTCGACGAAAAACAATAGTTCATAAAACACATTTTATAAAAGACCTTTATAACCTTCACTAAAAAACATGCATGCATAGGAAAACCATTTATCAAACCACATATGTTTAAACAACCATATTTAGGGTCTCAACCCCAAGTTCCGTAAATTCAAGTTACAAGGGCCCTTACCTAAAACCATTTACAGAAATCCATAATATTGTAAACATATGTGGGAGCTCGGTCCAAATCCATTTATTATCCATAAAACACAATTTCGCAACCAAGAAATCATGTTTATTATCCATATTTGGGAACTCAGCCCAAATCCCTAAATCCATAAAACACAATTTCGCAACCAAGAAATCATGTTTATCGTATATCATATAACCAATCCTCTCATGGTATCTAGATCTACGTGCGTGCTACCTGGGGTCTCAAGTCACAAGTCGCCCTAGAGTCCACCCAGGTCAATGTCCGCAGATCATTGACCATCCCTGGGGGTTATAATCTATAGCCTTCTTGAGAGTAAGGTACCCAACGGGGGCGACTCCACTCAGTTAGTGCTCCATGACTACTCTGGGGTCCACCCAGGCCAACGACCCTCCCCGGAGGAGACAATCCATAATATATAAGGATATTATACGAAAAACCATTTGAAAACATTCTTAAAACCTTTTAAGGGTTCATGCCCGGTCCTCATAAACCGTCATGAACCAGAAATCCATTTATGGTCCCTGACCCGAAATCACAACGTAAACCATAACTGGAACTCAAGCCCGAATTCATAAACCAACTGGACCGTCGACCCGATTCATAAACCAACTGGGCCTCATGCCCGATTTCATAAACTAAATGGACCTTGTGGCTGATACGTAAGTCAACTGGGCCTTGAGCCCGATACGCAAACCAATTGGGCCTCGAGCCTGGTACATAAACCAACTGGGCCTCCGGCCCGATGCCTGGTTAGATCAAATGGACATTAGGTCTGAGAGTTTGTAAATCAAATGGGACTCATACCCGATTCCAGATTTTCAAATCTGAAATTGATTCACGAACCAATTGGGCCTCTGACCCGAAAATGCAACTAAATGGACTTCGAGTTCAAGGGTTTCCAAAAAAAAAAAATGGGTCTCGAACCCGAGTTTACCTTTTCAAATCCAAAACCATTTCATTAAACCATTATCAAAATCACAAGCACGTTTAATCAGTGCAAAACTATAAATCTCAATTTACGCGCAAGCATGTAAATTGCCTCGAAATGCATGAAATCATATAAATCACAATCATCCAAATCATCATCATATAATCACATCTATAAACCATATAAAACATTTATGTATGCATCACATTTCATAAATCAAGGTCCACTCACAGACCGTCATACGCTGCTGCCTCGATTTGCGTACCGTAAGCCTCCCCGGGCTAATCGCCTTCACTGGGACTCTCAAACAAGAAAATGATGAACAGTGATCGCGACCTTCCTCCTCTGTTTCTAGCCGTCCCAGCCATCCCCTTCCTTCGAAATCGATACATTTGCCGTGGCCACCACCGTGGTCTTGCCCTCAATCCCAAAGATGAAAATGGTGGTGAGGTGATTATGTTGTGTGTTTGTTTTGTTTAGAGGAAATGAAATGGTGTTCGGTTTGAAAAAGAAGAAAAAGAGAAGAGGTTTGGTGAGCTTGATCAGAGGAGGAGAATTGGATGGCGAGGATGAGAAGGTAGGGAGAGATGGACGGCTGGATGATGAGAGATGAGAGATGAGTGGATTATAAAATAATCCCAATATTAATATTTTAATATAAACCCACCAATCATGATTAAGATCCACTTTTTGGGGTTAATGACCAATAGGATGAGTGGCACTTGTCACTTATCCAAGGGTCCCACACTAAAAGTCAACCAATCAAATTTAGCCAAGTGTCACCACCTCGTAATGCGTGCATAGTTGATACGAACTTCCGTGAACCATAACTTTCCCGTTCAACTTTCGATTTCGGCTTGCCGCTGTCTACGGATTCATATTAACCATATCTACTTAACGGTCCTCGGTCCTCGGCCATCAGATCTCCCGGGTCAAAAGTCAACATTTTACCCACGATTAGGGGCAAAACGGTCATTTTGCATCGTCCGTCCGATTTCGCTCAACTAACCACCAATTAACCTCAATAATCCTTCATTAGTCACTAATTTAATCCTGGAATTCGGGACAGGTCGTTGCAGTTCTATCCGTAGAAAAGCCCACAGAAGTTGCTGTTGGGTTTAGTTAGAAGGAGCTTGTTAGGAAATTGGTTCAAATGGTCATAGTTGATGAGTTACCTTTTTCTTTTGGGAAGGGACGTGGGTTTCGTGATTTCTGTTCCCTAGCTTATCCTAGGTTTAAAATTCCATGTCGTCAAACAATTTCTAAGGAGGTTCTTAATATGTATTATGTTGAGAAGGAGTCCCTTAAAGAATTGATCAAGTCTTATAGGGTTTGTGTTACTACTGATACATGGACATCCCTTCAAAACATCAATTATATGGTTATCACTGCTCATTTTATTGACATTGATTGGGTATTGCATAAAAATATTATCAACTTTTGTGTGATTCCAAACCTAAGGGAGAATCAATTGGGAGGCTTTTGGAGGATTGTTTACTTGGTCGGGGTATTGAGAAGTTTCTGACTGTTACAGTAGATAATGCTTCTTCAAATGATGCTGGGTTGTCTTTTTTGATGAAGAGAATGCCTAAATGGAAATGTCCGATGACACTTTTGAATAATGGGGAAAATTTTCATGTTAGATGTATCAAATGGGGAAAATTTTCATGTTAGATGTATTGCTCATATCTTGAACTTGATTGTCAATGATGGCTTGAATGTGTTGAATGAATCTATTCAAAGTATTAGAAATGCCATCAGATATGTAAGATCTCCTAGTAGGTTTGAAATATTTAAGAAGGGTGTGGAGAAGGCTATGGTTGATAGCATAGGGCTGGTGGTATTGGATGTTCCAACTAGGTGGAATTCCACCTATTTAATGTTGGAATCAGCTCTTAAGTTTCGGGGAGCATTTGAGGTCCTATTTGAGGATGATCCGAATTATGTTGCTTATTTTGTAAGTAATCGAAGGGTAGGACATCTGAGTATGATTGGGAAGTAGCGAATTCATTTGCTTCTTATTTGAAACCCTTTTATGAAGTAACTTTACGAGTTTGTTGCACTTCTACACCCACAATCCAATGTGTTTTACATGATGTGTATAGGATTTTAACTATTTTGCGTCGTGAATAGAAGAGTGTTTTATTTTCTGGTATTGCAAGCACCATGCAAGCCAAATTTGACAAATATTGGGGGGGGGGAGGGGGGGGGGGGAATGGAGCGTATGAACCAATATTATTTCATAGCTCTTGTTCTTAATCCCCGTCATAAATTGGACACTGTGGAGGATTGTTTTTTTTTCGGGGGGGGGGGGGGGGGGGTATTTGAGGATGATGATGATTAGATTGGACATGCTATTTCTAGATTGAAGATTTTATTGACTAGTCTTCATAAACTTTATGAAGACGGTGAGAATTGAGATTCTGCAAGAGAGGATAATGTTAGTGGTAGCTCCTCTGTAATAGCAAAGGACAAGATGGGTTTGAGTGACGATACGGATCTTATAGCGAGGAGGATGGCAAAGAACGTTTTGTTCACTGATGGTTTGATTTTACAATCTTATTGTTTTTATTTCTTGTAATGAACATTTTTTATTCGATTTTGATGCTTTGATTTTATTGTTTGTAATAGACATTCTATATTTCTATGTTGGATTTTGATGCCATGATGATTTTGTTGTTTAAAATGGATATTTTAGATGGATTTTGATGTCTTGATGATTTTGTTATTTGTAATGAACATTGATTAGTTGTAGTGGATATTGATTAGTGATTATTTCAATCGAACCGATTCGTCCCGAATTAAACCAAAAAAACCGATTAAAATCGAAACCGAACCGAACCGAACAGTTCAGTTTCAGTTTTAGTCTATTTTTGAGGGAAAATCGAATCGAACCTAAATCGGTTCTTCCAGCCGGTTCGGTTTCGATTTTGGTAAAAAAAACCGAACCGAAAAACCGATTAACAGGGCTAGTATGGATGATCTCAAGAGGACTTGATGCTCTCCATGATTTTTCTCAAAAATTTCCATATGTTGTTTTCCAGCAATACATCCTTCACAGACCTCTCTGTGATCTGTTAGTTTAGGTAGCCCCCAAACCATGTCTTGTGTTTTCAGTGTCATCAAACTAGAACAGTTTAGATGACCAAATCTTCTATGCCAAAGCCAAGCATTACCCACAACTGTGGTTTTCCTTGCTACTGTATTGATATGTTTCAAATAAAGTGAGAAACATATGTTTCCCAGCATTGGAATTGAGGGAATCTTCTGTGTGAACTCTTCACCCTCATCGATTCCACCCTTATATTTCCAAAGGTGAGATGGTATCCGTGCTCAATCATTTGGACAACACTAAGCATATTTGCATCCAAACCAGGAACTAGCATCACTTGATAAATCCATCTCTTGCCATTTGTAGTGTTGATTTCCAATATACCCTTCCCTGTAGCCTGTACCAATTCTCCAATTCCCATTTTAACCTTGGATGTCAAGGGTCTATCCACATTAACTAACAATGACTCATATGAGTCATATGGTTTCTACATGCACTATCAACATACCAAGCACTCATCTCCTTAGTCGTAGTGGCAGCATTGCACGCATAAAACATCACTGCATCATTTTCTTCTACATTCCTTGCTAAGTTAACTAATGGTTTAGGATTAGTCTCAGCTTGCTTTGTAGGACAATCCCTTGCTAAGTGTCTAGACTTATTACACTGAAATCACTTCTTCCCTTTGTGCCAGCAATAACCCCAATGATGCTTCTCATAGATCCTACACTTAGGAATAGTAGAGTTAGATTTTCCTCCTTTTTTTTTTGGTTGTTTGGCTTTCCAGAATTAGACTGCTAGTTCCTATTATTCTTGTAATTTCTCTTCCATTTTCCTTGATTTGCACTCCCTTGTCCCTTCGAATTCACAGACAGTGAAGAGAATGCTTTATCCACATTTACATTCTCATCATCATGTATTTCTAATCTTTGATTAAATTTTCTAATAGAAGTCACTATGTTTTCTACCACGATTGTATCAAGGTCTCTAGTCTCCTCAATGATAGAGATAATAAAGTTATAGGATTTTGTCAAACTAATGAGAATTTTCTGTGCTAAACATTTTTCAGATATATCTTCCCCATAAGTTTTCTTCTGATTCACAATATCATATAATCTAGAGAGGTATACACTTAAGGATTCATTATCTTTGATCCTAGTGTACTCGAAATCTGTCCTTAAGGACTGGAGTTTAATAACCCTTACCTTCGATCATATGACCTCTATACTCTCTTCTTAGTAGATCTCATGATGACTTTGCCTTTTCTTCATTTCTAATCTTAGAGAAGATTGTGTCAGCTACTGTCGTTTATATCAGTCTTAGGGCCTTTGCATCCCTGATGCAATCAACTAGCGTTGGTAGGTTGATGACTTTACCAGCTTCATTCCTCTCTTCGTTTAAGCCTAAATCGATGTATTTCCAAAAATCTTGCGCTCTAAAAATTGTCCTCATCTTGATGCTTCAGAATTCGTAATTGTTGCCATCGAACGCATGAGCTCACAGCTCCAGTACTAGCCATGTTATCCGTACTTACACAATTCACGTCTTAGAACAAGATCAGAGATCGCCCTGCTCTGATACCATATTGGTGATCAACCATGGAGATTCTTCAATCTCAAGTAATCTTCTTTGCTTTGCTTAACAACACAACACACACTAGCTAAGACTTTTGGACTAGGGTGAATTGTTATGAACAGTAGAAGATAGATCTTGTTTGTTTTTGAATTTCTTGATTGAATTTGCTAGTTAGATTGTTTTGCAATGATTCAAACAATTCATGCATTCTAAGTGTATGATGAAATGCCAATGAGCAAACTTGAGAGAGAATCTAGTAATTCTTACTCTCACCAATCCGTCAAACCTATTCCATTGAGTTCACTTGCATATAATGTGATTACAATCAGTTAGGATAGTTTGTTACAATCTAACAAACATCCAATTACATGAGGACACCTCACTAAGTCTAAAAGCCAATAACAACTAGCACTACTTGCCCTCCAAGTAATTCACCTCACTTGCATTCAATTAGTTAGATTCTAACTGCCTTGCACAGCTCACAAATCACACTCTTCTTATCCACACTAAGACACCTCACTGTTGTACTTAGTGTAATTAAAAAATCTCAAGTGATTAGTAAGTGAACATCCGAAAAACTGGAAGGTACTTACGTGGTGTTACAATCAGACAATTTGTATTCAATTTTATCGTTCATCATTACTAAAACATGTAAATTAATAATAACATTACGTAATGAAAAAATAATTACTAATCAGCAATGACGCACAAAAGTTCCATGAAAACCATATGGCACCCTCTGAGGCAATGTGAGCTTTGCAATTGGTTCACTTTCAAACTTCTTTGCGTCGATAATATGAACCTGAAAACAAGATATATATAATCATCAATAAAGGAAAAAAAAATACATAAAAACTAAACAAAAAATTAATGTATCGTTTTTCAACCCAGTTAATTTTGGGGAAAAAACTGACCCAAAATGAAAGATTTGATCGAGAACTCACTTGGGTAACATCAGTTTCCTCACTGTGGACAAAGGTAAGAATCCAGCCATCATCTTCCTCCATGCCTCCATATCTAGGGACAAAAATGCTTCCATTGCAAAAGTTGTTGCCCTCAAACTTATGGTATTCCACCTTTATCAGCTGCTCACTCTTCCCCTCCTGATCAGATAATATATGGATGCTCATGTTTCATATATCAAACCGTGTTTTTCTTTGTTTATCCGTTATAAAATATAATTTATTTACTAGGAATATTACTGTCAAATTACAAACAAGAATCAAATTATTATTATAAGGGTACCAACTCATTACCGTAGATGGCGTAGAATACGATTCCTCCAAATATAATTTGGCCAGAGATCCAAATTTACCCAAGCCTAACAATTAAAAAAAAAACAATAAGAGAATACTTGTATATATATATATATATAATAACAATAATAATAGCACTAAGTCAACAAAAATAATGAGGAGGTAAGATATAAATGGGTCTGTCACAATTTTTTTCTTTCACAAACAAGGACAACTTTTTCGGATATACGAAGTAAGTGCGGGATCTCTCATACTAAAATTTGACAAATATATATAAAGACAACACAAGTGCAAGATGGCCAAATAAAGGCATAATTAAGTTCCAAAAAACGACAAAAACATATCCCGGCCTATGAATTGAATTTAAAATTTCAACGATGCCCCTAAACAAAATAATTAATGTCAAATTAATTGCTTATAACTATAATTAGGGTTTAACCTCAAGTTTTGGGCTTTGCTTAAAACCCGAGGAGTAATTAAACATTGCATACCCAAACATCCCCCTTTCAAAACTTTCTAAAACCCCAAATCATAACCCGCTAAAACCCCCTATATAACAGTACCATTGATTTCGGTAAGGACAAACAAGTAAATTCACATTTCTAAAAATTAGGTTTGCACTTGCTAATTAACATTCTTAATTCTCATGGAGGCGGCAATCACAATTCTTAAAAAAACGAGTTTATCCTTAATTGTAATTTTAAAAAAGTAGATTATTCTTTTATGTAAATTTGGCTATATAATGTACGGTATTCTAAAACGTAATTTTCTCATAGTAATTAGAATTAAATTCATTTTTTTGATCAATCAAAGTTTGCTAATAAATTAAATTTCTTTAATTACCACAGTCAGAGCTTGCCCTAGAATCGACCACTTGGGTGTAACCATACTTGTGTTTCAAGCCAGTTACTTGTTCATTGATAAAAGGAAACTCCATGGCGAATTCGATTCCAGTTAAGTTTTTCTCCTCGACTTCCCCAGATACCAGGTTCAGTCTCCATTCATATACACGAGAAAAGAAATATCCGACGTCTTCGCGTTCGGTCCAATCAGCTGCAAAATTGAACCCCTTGGAGAACCACTCATGCTTGTTACTCAAACCTCCATCGTCAGGACCTGGTATGAGGGACGTGAGAGCCCTACATCCTCTCACGACAACCTGCTATACCTCAAATTATTATAAACATTCGCTAACGCGTTAAAAATAATATACAACTGATATTCAAATGTTGGTGCTCGCTTTACCTGACTGCCTTCCTCAAAGCAATTAAGAACGTGAAATGTGCAATTGGTTTGTACCTCAAACCATTTGACTGACTCTGCATCACCATAACGTGGCATTACTCCAATCCTTGCATACCCTTCTTTTTCGTACTTCATTAATCTATGTATATAAATATGTACACCCACATGAATCGTGAAAATTAACAATTAATTAATTAATAAAATATAATATTAACAAAAGAATTATACTATTTTTTTCTTCATCCAACGATTAAAAGGTACCAGCTGCAGATTAATTAAATTATTACAGGCAGAAATTAAGCATGCCGGTTAGGCGGTTACTAAATATATATACTTACTGGCCTCCCATGGACACCCTCTTTGTATCCATCGTAAGGGGATGATCGATGATTATATTATACCTGATGATGCCAAAACAAAAAACAAATTGGCCGGTCAGCCTCTTTTATGACTTGTTAAATTTTAAGTGATTCATTCATTCTGACATTTTGTACGTCAAATTTTTGTTTCTGTTTTTGAATATATGTAGTACTTACTTTTGAGTGACTCCTATATCATGGCTGAGAACGCTTCTCTTGAATTTGAGATCAACCTTGTGTACTTTCTTTCCATCGGCTAAAATAAAAGTAAACAATAAATATTCATTACCATCTTCATATGTCTGAAAATATAAATTATATATATATATATAGAGCATAAAAAACACCATAATTAGTTAAAAATCTAGCAAGAACCAGAGATAACGCCCACAACATAGTAAGGTTTCTTTGCATCAGTCCCCATCATGACTAGCTCACTAGAACCTGGAGCTTTCTGCAGAAAATGCAAAAGCATGGAATAACCAATCGGAAATTAATTAATGTCTTATATAAGAAAAATAATGAGAAAAATATGAGAAAGAGTATTTAGAAAGAAAACCTTGGGATGGCCTGTGAAGGGTCGATCCCAAGCACCATTGACATCCCAATCTGAAAGAGTTTCTAAGGTTGAGATGTCGATTTCTTGAGGCAGGTAGTTCTCCGTAATCGAGTACACCCTCCCTGAATGCTCAAAAACATTTGTGTTGCTAAAGTAATTATTCGCTGCACCAAATCTCAACTGCAAAATCATACAATGAAGATATTAATACTTATCTAATCCGTTCTAGTTTTAATAAATAACGAATGACATTCACTTATTAGATTTTTGCTGTTAGTAAGTCCCGAGATAAGTATTATGCTCATCAGTTGATGATTCACGAAAAAAAAAAAAAGTCAACAAGAACTGATCACAATCGGACAAGAGAGCATTTTCGTCTAACGATCGTATCGTGGTAAAGGAAATATAATTGATATGACGGATGAGTACGTACGTACCCTATTTATAAGAAGTGCTGCTAAAACAGCGGAGGCATCCCCTTCTAGGACTGGTAAGAAACATGGCTTCTTATGTATTTGTTTCTCTAACTTAAATGTTTCAGTCTCAACATATTTGTTCTTGTAGGAGATTATCCAACCTCCATTTTCATGATCTTTCTTGAAGTATATCGCATGAAGCATTCCTTCTCCGTCAACCCAAGTGTGGTTTGATTGTCCAAAATTGAAACTGCTGATTTTAGACCTCCAAATAAAGGATTGTTTCCTGGAAAAAAAAATAATAATAATGTACTTGAAATTAATGTACTGGGCACAAATAATAATTCTGGATATCATGTTAGACAATCACTAGACTCGAGATAAAAATGATTTGAGTTGGAATTAATGCATATGTAGCTAGGCATATCATTTCTACATAAAACCCTATGTAGACATACCATTTCTTATGTAGACACCCTCAGGAAATTGAGAGGGAATTCCTCCTTCAATGCAGGTGATCTCAACAAGGTCTCCTATCTCGTCAACTGGAGCAAAGTTTTTCTATCGTGCAATATCGATTCGATTAGGAGTTTCCATCAGAAGTTGGAAAACAATTAATTAGAAAAAATTAATGAAGAAGGAAACTTGAATTTAACAATGATTAACCTGAGATGGAAGCAATGGTTGATCCACAAATTGGAACATGGAGTCCACAAGCACATCGAATAATTTTCCCGAAGCATTTTTCATGGTTTTCGACACATCAATCTTCAACAATGGAAGTTTCTGAAACTTTTTGAACACCTTAACAGTTGTCGAAAGTGAGGTCTTCAGGTGATTAAAGCTGTGGGAGATGAAATGGCCTTGGAATGACCCACTAACTACGTGTAAAGCATAAGCAGAGACTGCCATGAGCAATTTTTCTGATCTTGTTGTTAGCTCCCTAACTAGATGCAATGTAATCTTACACAAATATTACAAGGCAATATATAAAAAGAGATCAAGTTTGGGGACGCCAATTTAATGAAGTAAAATTACTCGGGCCGACGACGTCACAGAATATTGCATAGAAAGTGTTGTCAATTTCTCATCATTAGCTGTGAGTGAAAAACGAGTTTAAATAAAAAATAGATTAATAATCCGTCATAATAAATTAATATGATAGATATCATTAGTATGTATTAGAGTGTAATATAATATTTTTTTTACACTGTAATGGAAAATGTTGCGTTCAACTCTTGTGAAAAGTAATAAATATCCAAAATAATTTTCATCTTTAATTTAATCTCATTTTATAACAATTAAAACAAATATTATTGACTCGTCAAAATTGGATGATGCCTTATATTTATGAGGTTGGGGGAACATGACATCAATCTTAATTAATGTATCCTTAATTTGGACTTTAATGTATTCTTTAGATCGTAATGTTAGAGATCGAAGTTAGACTGTAGAGGCAGTTAGGTTAGTTAGCACAGCTGTAAGTTTGTTATTAACTGTTATAAGTTGTTATCCAGCTGTAATTGACAGCTATACTTTCTATTATGCTCAATGAGCAGTATATAGGGTGTAACCTAAGCTATAAACAACGAAAGAGAATAATTTCTCTTCATTATGAAAATCTCACGCTCAAACCTCTCTCTATGTCTTCGACTATCTCTTCAACTACCTTGTGATAAACCAATCTTCATCTTCCAACAATTCTTCCTAAATCAGCTTCACAATGAATTCGATCATGGTATCAGAGCTTTAGAGCTTGCTGGTTTTGATCCTGGTATTCTGCTCGCACTCTTCTAGCGTTTCTTGCTTGTGACACAATGATGGTTAATGGCGATTCTCTCCCAATCCACTGAGTTGATGGTTCTTTCATCTGGATTTCTGCTCAGGTTCTTATTTCCTCTCTTCAGTGTAATTCTTGTTCACTTCTCGTAACAATACTCCTTGAATCGCTTTCTTACTTTGCGAATTCATTGCCTTTCTATCTTGCTCTTGATTCAATCTTTCCCTCCAAGAAATCTTTCTCTTCAAGTCTTTGATCTTTCTCTTCATTAATCATGCCTTTTCCTATGGAATTACTTAAACATGCTACTGATTTTGTCTCGATCAAACTTGATGATACAAATTACATCTCCTAGAGTATAAAGATTCAGTGTCTGCTGAAACGTTTTCATCTTTTATGTTATCTTGATGGATCCTATCTGACAGGACCCATCCCAATCCCCCCGGGATTAGTGCGGGATGACCCTGCTCCCGTCTGACACGAAGTGTCAGACAAGGGATATTTCCGACCTTTGCCCTCCCGGGCTATCAGAGTACGCCAGGATCCAGAGGAGGCATGTGATATCTCGATCTCTGCTACAGTCCACATCCGCTGTCAACCTGAAGGGTATTAAAAACAGAAAGACTGTGAGTGGACAAAAATAAAGATTTTATAAAACATTTCCATAAGAAGACCTTTATACCCTCCACTAAAAAGCATGCATGCATAGTAAAACCATTTATCCAATAATATATGTTAAAACATCCATAAATAGGGTCACAACCCCAAGTTCCGTAATACAAGTCACACGGGCTCCTGCCCAAAACCAATTTACAGAAAACCAGAACATAGTAAACATATGTGGGATCTCAGCCCAAATCCATTTATCATTATAAACACAATTTTCCAAAACCAATTGAAATCATGTTTATCCATTATATTCATATCCAGAACTTGTCACGGTGAAATAGAGCTACACGTGTGCTAACCGGGGTCTCAAACCCAAGTCTCTCCAGGGTCCACCCAGGTCAATGTCCGTAGATCAATGACCCTCCCTGGAGGTAACGAACCATGCCCATCCTGAGAGTAAGGAACCCAACTGGGGGGCGACTCCACTCAGTCAGTGCTCCGTGACTACTCCGGGGTCCACCCAGGCCAACGACCCTCCCCGGAGGAGACAATCATATATATAGGATGGAATATGAAAAACCTTTTGAAATCATTCTTTAAACTTTTCCAGGATTCATGTCCGGCCCCCATAATCCGTCATGAACCATAAAACCTTTCATGGGTTCATGCCGGTTCCCATAAACCGTTATGAACCATAAAAACCATTTGTAATACATAACTGGGCCCTAGGCCCGAATCCACATAGAAACTGGACCTCAAGTCCGAATCGTAAACCAACTGGGCCTCCGGCCCGATTCCGTAAATCAAATGGACCTCAAGTCCGAGAGTTACCTTTTCAAATCCAAAATCATTTCATGAAATTATATCCAAAACCATAAGTACGGAAAATCAGTATAAAATCGGAAAACCTCGATTTACGTGCAAGCACGTAAATCGCCTCGAAATTCGTGAAACCATATAATTCACAAGCATCCAAATCAACATCATAAAATCATATTCATAATCCATTTGGAAATCCAAAACCATTTCATTTAGACCAATAAAGACATACAGCCCCGTATAGGCACTGTATAGGGCCGAAACCTCGAAATACGTGCCTATACGTAACCGCACATCCAAATGCACTCATGGCATCACAAACAAGTATTTAAAATATATAATAAACATTTATGCATGCACCAATTTAGAAAATAAGGTCCACTCACAGACCGTCCGAAGCCGCGTCTCGATACGCGTGCCATACGGCTCCCCGAGCCGATCACCGTCACCGGGACTTCCAAACCTGTCCAAATTAATTTAGAGGGTTACTAACTACTTATATAACCCCTCACTAAAGCCCCGTAATTTTCCCGTATTTTTAGCTATTTTTAATCCCGAACCTAAACCTTCCGATGCCCCGAAACATATCGAGACGGTGTCCGATTGACACGAAACCAGTCCCAAAATGTTCGTTACATCGAATAGATGATTTCGTATGTTGAACACATCCCCAAAAACCCTAGCACGCGCCCACACGCGCCGCCTGAAGTTGCCTGCGCGTGGGCCTCACGCGCCGCTACAGTGCCCGTCGTCTCCATCGATCGAACCGGTCCGACCGGTCCGGTCCGGTCCAACCTCTGCAACTGGACCGGCGTAACCGGTCCAGGCCTTCTTCTCCCTCATTTTTGGTCCGATTTCCTCCATTCCAATTCCTAAATTCCTATTTTCTCATTTCCAATCTAACCCAATCAACAAAATCAATCAAAACTCACCTAAACCTATGGTTCCAAAATGAACCTCACGGTTCTGTTTTTCCCGACCACCCTCACGGCTCCCTCCGCCGTGAAGCACCTTCCAAATCCTCTTAAAATCATCCTATCAACTCCCTAATCATCTTCCAATCACCCATAACAACCCATAAAGTCATATTCGAAAACAATGGAAAAATGGGCATAGTCGGGTAATCGGGTTACCTGGGCCTTCACGGCCGTGTGCGGCGGTCCAGGTGCTCCCAGCCACCGTCCCTTGCTTCCTCAGCCTCTCCCTCACTCTATGGTCCCATTCAAGATCGGCTGGAAAGTTTTGGATGGGTTTGGGTTCAAACTGAGATCGGGTGGGTGGTTGGATGAATGGAAAAACAAAGGGATGATCGATGCATGTATGGGAATTAAGGGCCAGTGGATGGGTGACAAGTGTCACTCATCCATTGGTTTCTGAAAAGTAGTTGAGCCCACTAAAGACAAACGGTCCTCGTAAAACATGTCGCCGGGAATAGTATCCCGAAACTTTCGTGAACCGTAACTTCGCCGTCGAACGTCCGAATTCGACGTGCCGCCTGTCTACGGATTCGTATCGTCCTTATCTACGTAACGGTCTTCGGCCCTCGGCCATCGGACCTCCTGGTCAAAAAGTCAACTTTTGACCTCCTATTCACCCAAATTACCAAAATGCCCCTAAACTTCCGAACGTCATAACTTCTTCCTCGAACGTCGGAATTGAACGTGCCACCTGTCTATGAACTCGTGACGTCACCAACTACGTCACGGTCATCGGTCAAAGTCCATTTGACCGCCCGAATGAAAAGTCAACGTTTTGCCCACGCCCAGGGGCAAAACGGTCATTTTGCATCGTTCATCCAATTTCGCCCAACTAATCACCGATTAACCTTACTAATCATGATTAGTCACTAATCTAATCTAGGAATTTGGGACGGGTCGTTACAACCTTCCCTCCTTAATTAATTTCGTCCTCGAAATTCCAACCGACCTAATCTAACCGTTCTTCCCTCCTTAATTTAGTTTCGTTCTTGAAACTTCAACTATCCTGATTCCACATCCATCTCGTGGAAAGTACCATCTACCTCACAACACGTGTACACTCGTACACCAACTAACCAGAGTAATACGTACTCGTCCGCACCCAGACGTACCCCTAACACTCATGTCGTTTCGACTACACTCGACCACGTCAAACGACAGTAGTCATACGCTCCGAATTGACACCACTTGTCAACTCGATGGTTCCTTTCTCAAACGCTAATCTATCCTAGCGTCTACTCCCACTGGGAGTCATCAGACCTCACTCAACGAGCCACGCTGACACCTTCGACAAACTGTCACCACTTGACAGTCGTCAGTCAAGACTAACACGATACACTTGTGGTTACACTAACCACCAACTTACTCAACCATGAGTATACACCACCAAACAATTCACTCGACCTGTGTGTAACTACCCATCAGAAGTACTATGACCCAATGCACAGTATCCAATGTCCAGTTCACGAACCCGACTAATCCAATGGTATCGGAACTAAGCCGACTACCAACACGCTCTCCAACGTACCACCGGTATCACCTATATACCGTCACTAGGCACGACAAGTCTACCTGGTATTGTACCTCGAACAACGTACAAGGTACATACAACTACCCATCAATCAGCCTACAACCACCTAGGTTGTAGCCAATCACATTTCTATAATGGAGTTCATATGTCCAATCCAGTACTAGACAATCGAAACTCCGACCCAACATCTATTTCCAAATCCGAATCCGAATCCGCAATTTCGTAAGAAATCCCGAATCCAAACCCAGAAATCATATCCATATCATGTCTAAATTCGAATCCGAAATCATCATTCCGTAAACCGGCATTTGGAATAACCATTTCGAACCCAAATCCATAAAAAGAAAATCTACAGTCAAGCTCTAGAATCAAATCCTGAATCGTCACCCAGAATCCGATTCCAAAACCCAAATACAGAAATCCTCTTTCAAGTTCCAAAATCAAATCCTGAATCGTCATCCAGAAATCTGATTCCAAAACCCAAATACAAAAATCCTCTTTCAAGTTCCAAAATCAAATCCTGAATCGTCATCCAGAAATCTGATTCCAAAACCTGAAATCTCGTTCTCGTCTACCGAGACGCACCATATCCGAACCTACCGGATACCTGTTCGACCGATTACCACAACACAATCGATTGACTTCATAGGGAAGCCAATCACAACATCACACACAACACCAAGTCTGACAAAACCCGACTTCGTCAGACACCTACTCCTCGGACAACTACTCAGGCGAGTAGTAAGCCATATGGGATTTACCTCGAAAAGAAGTTTCGTCCCATCATCCTCAACTCCAACATCCAGGTAAGAGTGATAAACTCTCCACCTATCTGGATCATCCAAATCACGATCCAGATCCAACACTACGTCAACCGACCATAGACGTCACGATCCCCGATCGTCACGACGTCCAAAGTCCTCAACCGTTTCCCATATCTTAAATAGATTAGTCAACGACGAGACACGTCGAGACCGTGGGTTCTCACTGATTTTCTCGTATCGATCCTTGTCATTCCACCGAGGAAAATCAAAGATGATACAAGACTATGACATCAAAATTCATCCTATGTGAATACAACTAAACTCGCTGCATTCACCACGTCACGTAAACCAACCTCGTCTGCCACCAAGCAGGAAATGAGAAATCTCAGTCACCTAACTTCGATATACTCATTTCACCTGATGACCCAAGACAAATCACAGGTCCACCAACCAATACATGATCAGTGTACTAGTGGCAACCAACAACATCAATAACATCTACATCATCAATATCATCTACCACCATCAATTATGATAGAACCTGAGAAGTCACCCAAACGACTTCGACATACCCAATACCAATGCGGAAAACCCGCATTCCTCTCATCACCTCAATCGCAACCTCTCGCGATTTCGAAGTTCCAACCAGTTTGGAAACAACATACCCGGACATCAACCACGTGTCCCTGTTAGACTGGTTATGGACCATGCCCATTTACGATCGTATATGTACATCCAAAAGGATGTCAATTCATCCTAATCTGATGTACCACTCGACTGAAAAGTCACAACAGACCCCTGCTGTGATCTGCAGTCAAATCTCTGCATACCGCCGTATCTGCCGTATCTGACCAATCCTGGCCAATACTGACCAACTAGTCGCTAATCCCCCATGATAATACTCGAACCTCACTCCTCAACTACCGCTGAATCCTATCCAGTCCATCACTATCCGTGATCCACTCTCGAACCACAGATACCGAACATATGCCCATCACGACGGATGTGACTCAACGTCATCACAATCACCAGTACCAGCACCAGCGCTAGTACCAGTATCATCACCTGTCAGCATCGGCACAAAGTGTGCAAATCAGACAACCCTAGATCTCCGCTCCTACCGAGCGACGACCCCGTACCTCTACTCAAATTGGAGAAACTCCGTCTCCCTCATACCCAACAACTCTGGGTACAGTCACCCTGACAACTCAACCAAGAAAAGGAAAAAGTCCCCTGAACGTCCCCGATTCCCAACAACTGTAACTACAACCATCCTCGGTAGTAATGCCTGCCATAACGCGTGCAGACCAAACCACCAGGCATTACAATCTAGACTCCGCATCCAACGAAATCAACCGCCCGTATTAATCACTCCGTATCCCACTCAAGGATTCCATCGACAAGTACCAACCCTGGTAACTCGTCCAAATCAAACTCTACCAGTCGTAACCCGACTAACCCAATGTCGTCTACCAGGTCATCCATGACCGTAGTTGTACCAACAATCCATCACAACTAATGTAGCACGACAACCTACTAGGTCTAACCGATAAGTACAACCTCGGCTGCGAAGTGCAGTCCCAACACTAAGCTGACATGACTAGACCGACTAACGAATCCAAATTCGAATAGTCGTCCAAGTCAAACCACACGTCAACTCACATTCCCGAACCATACACATACGGTAGGCTTCCACGATCACACCTAGAGTTCCCCAGAACCCAACTGCATAAGGCAGTAAAATCCACGATCAGACCGACCCCGCGGTCTGGACATCATAAAGACGTCAATCCAACTCAACAATATTCGACCATCCGATGATCACAATTTCTAACCAGTCGTCGGAACAGATCCTACGACATCGTGAAGACGATCCCAAATAACCATCTCACGATCCAAAACTCAAATGTAATAGTACATTCACCATTCCGTAGGGTCCCACACTGTCAACCCTGACAGAACTATGGTAACCCCGGCATCCAGTGCCGAACCAAGACATTCCACGATACGGTCCTACTAGCTATCATATCGATACCCTAACTATCAGGTTGATAACAAACTGTAGCCCATTGAGATATCACATCCTCGACCTGTGCATTACTCCGAGAGCTCCGCGGTTGCTCGAATAGAGACAACCCCGCTCTGATACCACGTTGACAGGACCCATCCCAATCCCCCCGGGATTAGTGCGGGATGACCTTGCTCCCGTCTGACACGAAGTGTCAGACAAGGGATATTTCCGACCTTTGCCCTCCCGGGCTATCAGAGTACGCCAGGATCCGGAGGAGGCATGTGATATCTCGATCTCTGCTACAGTCCACATCCGCTGTCAACCTGAAGGGTATTAAAAACAGAAAGACTGTGAGTGGACAAAAATAAAGATTTTATAAAACATTTCCATAAGAAGACCTTTATACCCTCCACTAAAAAGCATGCATGCATAGTAAAACCATTTATCCAATAATATATGTTAAAACATCCATAAATAGGGTCACAACCCCAAGTTCCGTAATACAAGTCACACGGGCTCCTGCCCAAAACCAATTTACAGAAAACCAGAACATAGTAAACATATGTGGGATCTCAGCCCAAATCCATTTATCATTATAAACACAATTTTCCAAAACCAATTGAAATCATGTTTATCCATTATATTCATATCCAGAACTTGTCACGGTGAAATAGAGCTACACGTGTGCTAACCGGGGTCTCAAACCCAAGTCTCTCCAGGGTCCACCCAGGTCAATGTCCGTAGATCAATGACCCTCCCTGGAGGTAACGAACCATGCCCATCCTGAGAGTAAGGAACCCAACTGGGGGGCGACTCCACTCAGTCAGTGCTCCGTGACTACTCCGGGGTCCACCCAGGCCAACGACCCTCCCCGGAGGAGACAATCATATATATAGGATGGAATATGAAAAACCTTTTGAAATCATTCTTTAAACTTTTCCAGGATTCATGTCCGGCCCCCATAATCCGTCATGAACCATAAAACCTTTCATGGGTTCATGCCGGTTCCCATAAACCGTTATGAACCATAAAAACCATTTGTAATACATAACTGGGCCCTAGGCCCGAATCCACATAGAAACTGGACCTCAAGTCCGAATCGTAAACCAACTGGGCCTCCGGCCCGATTCCGTAAATCAAATGGACCTCAAGTCCGAGAGTTACCTTTTCAAATCCAAAATCATTTCATGAAATTATATCCAAAACCATAAGTACGGAAAATCAGTATAAAATCGGAAAACCTCGATTTACGTGCAAGCACGTAAATCGCCTCGAAATTCGTGAAACCATATAATTCACAAGCATCCAAATCAACATCATAAAATCATATTCATAATCCATTTGGAAATCCAAAACCATTTCATTTAGACCAATAAAGACATACAGCCCCGTATAGGCACTGTATAGGGCCGAAACCTCGAAATACGTGCCTATACGTAACCGCACATCCAAATGCACTCATGGCATCACAAACAAGTATTTAAAATATATAATAAACATTTATGCATGCACCAATTTAGAAAATAAGGTCCACTCACAGACCGTCCGAAGCCGCGTCTCGATACGCGTGCCATACGGCTCCCCGAGCCGATCACCGTCACCGGGACTTCCAAACCTGTCCAAATTAATTTAGAGGGTTACTAACTACTTATATAACCCCTCACTAAAGCCCCGTAATTTTCCCGTATTTTTAGCTATTTTTAATCCCGAACCTAAACCTTCCGATGCCCCGAAACATATCGAGACGGTGTCCGATTGACACGAAACCAGTCCCAAAATGTTCGTTACATCGAATAGATGATTTCGTATGTTGAACACATCCCCAAAAACCCTAGCACGCGCCCACACGCGCCGCCTGAAGTTGCCTGCGCGTGGGCCTCACGCGCCGCTACAGTGCCCGTCGTCTCCATCGATCGAACCGGTCCGACCGGCCCGGTCCGGTCCAACCTCTGCAACTGGACCGGCGTAACCGGTCCAGGCCTTCTTCTCCCTCATTTTTGGTCCGATTTCCTCCATTCCAATTCCTAAATTCCTATTTTCTCATTTCCAATCTAACCCAATCAACAAAATCAATCAAAACTCACCTAAACCTATGGTTCCAAAATGAACCTCACGGTTCTGTTTTTCCCGACCACCCTCACGGCTCCCTCCGCCGTGAAGCACCTTCCAAATCCTCTTAAAATCATCCTATCAACTCCCTAATCATCTTCCAATCACCCATAACAACCCATAAAGTCATATTCGAAAACAATGGAAAAATGGGCATAGTCGGGTAATCGGGTTACCTGGGCCTTCACGGCCGTGTGCGGCGGTCCAGGTGCTCCCAGCCACCGTCCCTTGCTTCCTCAGCCTCTCCCTCACTCTATGGTCCCATTCAAGATCGGCTGGAAAGTTTTGGATGGGTTTGGGTTCAAACTGAGATCGGGTGGGTGGTTGGATGAATGGAAAAACAAAGGGATGATCGATGCATGTATGGGAATTAAGGGCCAGTGGATGGGTGACAAGTGTCACTCATCCATTGGTTTCCGAAAAGTAGTTGAGCCCACTAAAGACAAACGGTCCTCGTAAAACATGTCGCCGGGAATAGTATCCCGAAACTTTCGTGAACCGTAACTTCGCCGTCGAACGTCCGAATTCGACGTGCCGCCTGTCTACGGATTCGTATCGTCCTTATCTACGTAACGGTCTTCGGCCCTCGGCCATCGGACCTCCTGGTCAAAAAGTCAACTTTTGACCTCCTATTCACCCAAATTACCAAAATGCCCCTAAACTTCCGAACGTCATAACTTCTTCCTCGAACGTCGGAATTGAACGTGCCACCTGTCTATGAACTCGTGACGTCACCAACTACGTCACGGTCATCGGTCAAAGTCCATTTGACCGCCCGAATGAAAAGTCAACGTTTTGCCCACGCCCAGGGGCAAAACGGTCATTTTGCATCGTTCATCCAATTTCGCCCAACTAATCACCGATTAACCTTACTAATCATGATTAGTCACTAATCTAATCTAGGAATTTGGGACGGGTCGTTACACTATCCATGTCCACTATCTACTAATGCTGATTATCAGAAATGGATTGATATGGATGCTGCCTTACTGAGCATGCTCATTGCCACTGTCTCCGAAGAGGCCTTCACTGAGATCATGGCATGTGAATCCTCAAGAGTTTCTTAGCTTACTTTTCAAGAAAGGTTCTCGTCTCTTTCTGAGGCAAACCTGATGCAACTAAAAATGAATCTTCAAACTATTCAGAAGGGATATGACATGATTGAGGTCTTCTTGGCTCGAATATGCTCTGTGAGGTAGAGGCTTGCTTGTGCTGGATTGGTTGTCACCGAAAAGGATGTTATTTTGATCAATTTGAATGGTCTTCCAGCAAAGTTTCAATCCTTCAAATCTCATATTCGAGCACGACATTTTCCTATTACTCTCTCTGAACTTCGTACTCTCCTATTGGCGGAGGAATCTGACCTCTCCAGAGTTACAACCACTTAGACTTAATTTTCCCTTTTCACTGCTATGGTAGCAACTAAGGAGCAGGTTGGTTTACAGACTGTCACCTCCTCATAGTCTTTCTCTTCACCTAATCTACATAACCAATCTCAGTGGCATGATTCGCAGTCTCAATGGCATAGTAGAAACAATTACCAAGACAACTGATTTGGAAGAAACAATTATCGAGGGATAGGTTCAAACAATGGATATCGAGGTAGGAAGAATTATAGAGGCAACATGTACAATCCTCACTATCACTACAATAACAATGGTTATGGAAATCAAGGCTATGGGAATCAAGGGTATAACCATGGAGGATATGGGAACCAAGGATATGGTGGACCATCAAAAAATCATTTCTACAATCAAAGCTATTCTACTTCACTCCATTATGACACTTTTGGTAAATATGAAATGCATGTGAATTCTGGTCCAGGAGTCCTTGGGCCTGCACCACCTTCTGTTTGCCAACTGTGCATACTTCTTGCTCATGAAGCCTTGGGCTTCTCTCATCATGCAAGCTTTGGTGTTCCCTCACGACCTGTATATCCGCCTCTACGACCACATGCCTATTCTGCCAAATCAGGCTTTGAGTTTAGTGATCCTAGTTTTTGGCTAGCTAACTCAAGTGCAACTCACCGTATGGTTTTTGATGGCTCTCAATTGCAATAGCCTACATTTGGTCCACCTGCTTTAGGTATTTCTGTTGGAAATGGTAAGGTCCTACCTGTTGCTAGCACTAGTTCCACCACATTGCCTATGTCACATCATGTGTTTGATTTACCCAAAGTTTTTTAAGTTCCCAATTTGGTGCATAATCTTTTGTCTGTACATAAATTTTGTCTTCATAATAACTGCCAAATGGTCTTCAGGACAAACTGGGGAGAGCGTTACTTCACACTCATAGTGTTGGTGGTTTTTACCCTATTCACATGAACTTGGCGAATTCTACCTCTGCTTCCTCTCCTATTCCTGCACCACTTGGCCGCTTAAGTCAAAAGTTGCCTTCCTTTTTATGGAATCATAGACTTGGACATCTTAGCATTGATGTCTTGCAAACCATGATGTCCTAAGCTCAGATTACCTACCAGTTACCTATACAATTTTTTTTTCGTCATTCTTATCCTCCCTGTCTAAAAGGAAAAATCTCAAGACTTCCTTTTTCTGTTTCAGACGCTAGGGCCACTATTTCATTCTCAAAAATCTACTCAGATGTTTAGGGACCAAGTCCTTGTACTTCAACTCTTGGTTTTTGATATTATATTGTCTTCATTGATGATTGCACAAGATACAATTGGATTTATCCTCTTATCAATAAATCTGATGTCTGTTCTGTGTTTGTTAAATTTCATTCCTATGTTCTCACTGAATTTTCAAAATCGATCCAATTGTTTCAAATTGATGGGGGAGGAGAGTTTGTGAATCTTGCAATGAGTGATTTTTTTAGTTCTATAGGAATACAAAACCTAAAGTCCTCTCCCTATATTCCACAACAAAATGGACTTGCCGAGAGAAAGCATCGACATTTAATTGAAACCACAATTACGTTGCTTACTGCTACTTCCATGCATAGTTCCTTTTGGTTTCATGCTTGCTCCACTGCTAATTTTCTCATTAATCGAATGTTAACTGCTTTGTCCTCTCTTCGGGTTTTTGGGTGTGCATGTTATCCTTATCTCAAAACTTACACAAAGAACAAACTAGAACTTCGTACTGCTCAATGTGTCTTCGGTACCTATCCTTAAGACTGCAAGGGCTTCATGTGCTATCACATTCCTACTAAACGTACTTACATATCTCGTCATGTTATTTTCGATGAAATTGTGTTTCCTTTTCATTCTCATATTGTGTCCTCGTTTAGTCCTGCACATGACTTTGGCAATGTGGTTCCATCTAGCTATACTCCTCTTTCTAGTTCCTTATCTGTTTCCAGCAGTACCACATCAGAGACATCTCACTCCTCTTATGCACAAGCTCCAGCTGCCACGGGTACTCCCACCCTCCAATTTAAGTTCCATGCCTACTCAGGCTGTCTCTTTGCCTCCTACTTCTCCAATATTTGTTGCCTCTAGTCCTACTCCAGTTATTGGGTCTATATCTGCTCCTTGGTCTTCTCGTACCTCTACTTCCTCTACTCCCATTGAGATTGTGGTTTGTAATGACCCATCCTGGAAATTGGGATTAGATTAGTGGTTAATGATGGATTAGTGTGATTAATCGGTGATTAGTTGGGTGATGTCGGATGGACAGTGCGAAATGACGGGTTTGTCCCTAGAATGGGTAAAAATGTTGACTTTTAGTTCGGGCAGTCAAATGGACTTTGGCCGATGACTGTGACGTAGTTCGGGACGTCAAGAGTTCATAGACAGGTGATACCGTCCGATTCCGACATTCCAGGAAGAAGTTATTATGATCGGTAGTTCGAGCGTATTTTGGTAATTTGGTTAAATAGGGGCAAACTGTTGACTTTTCATACGACATGGGTTTGTCATGCATTTCGAGGACCGTTAGGTAGGTCTCGATTCCCTGAGTACAACGACATGCGGCACTCTGTCATCGGACTTTGGACGACTCAGATATTGGTCTAAAAATGCTAAGGGCAAAATGGTAATTTGTCATATAAGGGTAGCTTGGTCATTTTGCTGCCTTGGGTTTTGTGCCCAGTAAAATTGGGACACTTGGCTACTTTGGAGCTTGTGCCCACCAGCTTTGGGACACATGTCCCTCTCTAGATGGCTGTAGAACATCGTTCATCGCCCTAACAATTGTTTAAATTGGTTAATCGTGAAAATGGTTTTAAAACGGCTAAAAAAAGAAAAATAGAGGACTTGTTAGTGTGTGTGACTGTGAACTCCTTTCCCTCAAACCCAAGCCCTGACCCGTGAAGAGTGACTAAGAAAGGAAGGAGAGGCTGAGGGCAGTGGAAGGATGGTAGTGGTGACACGAGGGCTGTCATGGACGGTGGCCTCGAACCCGTGAAGAACAAAACAGAGGACCTCGGGGAGTTCAGACCAGAAAAGCTATCAAACCTCGTCCTTGGACCCTATTTTGTGAAGGTAAGATGAAGAGGGACTTGTTTGGATGGTGTTGGAGGTCATGAAGGAGCCCACAACGATGTGGGAGGTAAGTTCCCGCGAAGAACACGGCTTGAATTCAAAAATGGAGTTATGGTTTTTAGTAATTACTGATTAATAATGTTGTTGGGGAACTGATTTGGAAGTTTCAAGGGACGTTTGGGGACTGAAACCAAGACGGGAGGTGGCTGGAAGCAGAAGAACACGACGGGGGGACATGGCTGGTTCATCTTTTGAATTGAGAAGGTAATATGTAGAGTTTAAACTCATGGCTTTAGGTTCTAAATTAATTGCAAAGACTGAGACAAGCATTTAGGAATGAAAAGGATTAAAATCGGATTGAAATAGGATGAAAACCAGTGTTGAACCGCCCACGTCAGTTCAGTTGAACTAGCTGGACTGCTGAACCGGTCGATCGCAGGTTGAAGATGCTTGAACATTGGGCGGCGCGTGGCACACCTTTTGAGGAAGGTTTCAACACGACGTTTAAAATATTCGATGTAACGAATATTTTGGGACTGATTTCGAGTCGATCGGACATCGTCTCGATGTGTTTCGGGATGTCCGAAGGTTTTAGGGTTTGTTTAAAAATAGCTAGAAATTCAGGAAAATTACGGGGCTTTAGTATAAACATTGTGAAGTAATTAGTGACCTTATTATGGGATTTGGACAGGTTTGGGAAAGTCGGTGATAGTGGATTAGCCTGGGAAGCGTAATTTCACGCGTATCGAGGAAGTGACGCTAATGGTCTGTAAGTGGACTTTGTTTTCTAACTTATGATGCATGCATAAATTTTTTTATATGTTTTCTATACGTGATTTCTATGGTTATGATTATGATCTTGATGATTTATAGTTTTACACGTATTTCGAGATAATTACGTATTTGTACGTTTTACGAGCTTACGATTTATGTTGTGATTTGATCATGGTTTTGGTGATTTGATTTTGGGATTTTAAATATGATTTGATTTCAATGATTTATCATGGATCTTGGAAACGTGATTTCGGGCTTGAAGCCTTGTTCATAAAAAGTGATCTCGATAAATGTGATTTCAGGTTTTGGAATCGGATTTGGGAAATATGATTCCTGATTCAGTTTTGGAGCTTAAAAGTGAATTTCTGGATTTGGGTTCGGAATGATGATTCCGGATGCTAGCTTACGGAATCATGATTGTGAATTCAGATATGGATTTTCTATGATTTTCACTTGGTTTTGGGTTTAAAGACCCGTTGAAACTTGGTTTGGGTTTAAAGACCCGAATATGGCTGGATCTGGTTTTGAGTTTAAAGACTCGGTTGATTGATGACGGGGGAGGGCCCTGGATTGATATGTTTTGAGTTTAAAGACTCGGTTATTGTGATATCCCCGAGACCTGTTGATTGTGTTATGAGTTTAAAGACTCGTTGATATCCCGGGAAGGCCTGATTATGCTCATGTGTTTTGAGTTTAAAAACTCGGCGCGCTTGAGATCCAGCAACTTGATTGATTGATGTTTTACTTTGATTTTTCATTGGTTTTCAGATGTTTTAGGATGTGGCCCGGATGATTTGGATTTAATGAGTTTTGGGCTGAGTTCCCGTACTTTGATGAGGATTTATGATTTTGGGCTGAGGTCCTGGATTTGAGGAAAAGAAATGATTCCGGTTTTCATTGATAGTTTTCTTATTTTGGATATGAAATGGTTTTATGAAACAGGTTTTATATGCATGCATTGGTTTTTAATGGAGGGTATAACTATCTTTTCTTATAAATTGTTTTCTGAACGTATTCTTTATTTTTGTCCACTCACAGTCTTTTATGTTTTTCGATACCCTCTAGGTTGTTGCAGTGCGGGCTGTTGTTAGAGAGACGGAGACATCACACACGCGATCCACAGTAGATTCTGCGCGCTCTGGGAAGTCCGGAAATTTTTGGACGGTTCGCTTGAGAATCCCTTGTTCGGCTTACATGTTACATGGAGGTTGGACGTCGGTTTAACCTTCATGTCGTACGTAAGTTAGACGGGAGCATGGTTTAGCCCTTAATCCCGGGGGATTGGGGGCAGATCGTGTCATGGTTGATCTCACTTGTCCTCCTTCTCAACAGCCCTCTCAGCATCATATGGTTACTAGGTCCAAAAGTGGGATTGTTAAACCAAGTCGTCGTGGTTTTCTTACTGTTCACGACACTACTGAGCCTCCAAGTGCTTTTACTAAGCCTCTCTCTTACAAGAAAGCCCTTTAGGTCCCTGAGTGGCATCAAGCGATGGTTGATGAGTTTACTGCTCTCCAACAATAGGACACTTGGGACCTAGTTCCTTTACTTGGTCACTGACGTGTCATCGGGTGTAAGTGGGTTTTAAACTCAAACGGAATGTCAATGGCTCTCTATGAGGCAGGGATTGTCTACGAAAAGAATTTTAGCCCAGTGGTAAAGCACACCACGGTTTGTCTTGTTCTAAGTCTTGCTATTATGTTTGGTTGGCAGCTACGTCTACTCGGTGAAAAGAATGCCTTCTTGCATGGACACTTGGAAGAAGAGGTCTATATGTCACAGCCACCTGGTTTTAATGACGTTAGTTCCCTTCATCATGTCTGCAAACTCTCCAAGTCATTATACAAGCTCAAGTAAGCTCCACGAGCTTGGAATGCTCGCTTCACTACTCATATGCTCACACTTGGCTTTCTTCAATGTCCTTCCGACTCAGCTTTCTTTACTTCTCATCACGGTACCGATTTGTTGATTGTCCTTCTCTATGTCGATGATATCATTATCACTGGTAACAGTTCCATGGAAATCTCTCGTTTGATTCGTGCCCTCAGCACTGACTTTGACATGAAGGATTTGGGTCTTCTCTTTTATTTCCTTGGTCTTCACATTTCTTACTTAGATAATGGGTTCTTCATCAATCAGTTTAAGCATGCTACTGATGTAATGACTCGTCCCGAATATCGGGATTAAATAATTAATTAAGTATGAATTTAGTATGACTAATCAGGGATTAGTCGAGAGAATTTGGACGGACGGTGTAAAATGACCGTTTTGCCCCTGAAATTGGGCAAAATATTGAATTTTTACTCAGGGAGTCAAATATACAAGGACCGATGAATGTGACGTAGGTCGGGATGTCACGAGTCCGTAGACAGGCGACACGTCGAAATTGGACGTCAAACGGGGAAGTTATGGTCACGGAATCGAGATCGGTTAAACTTACATCCCGGGATTCAATTAAAATAATAATAAAATAATGAAGATCTGATAAATAATTAAATAATTAAGAACCCTTGGACGAGCGACAAGTGTCACTCATCCCATGGCCCAAATTCCCCAAAAAGTGGATCCATGTCCCATTCGTCACTTTTATATTTTAAAAATCCCTCCCATATCTCTCATTCCCTCACCGTCCATTCTTCTTCTTCTCATCATTCCCTCTCATCCTACACCTTCATTATCATCATCACTTTATCTTCATCTTCATAATCCAGTCATCTCCATTTCTCCTCCCAAAACCCGTGAAGAACACACCTCCACCGAAAGCCCAAACACTTACCACAGACCAACCTGGCCCTGGACATTGCTCGACGAGACGTAGGAAGGAGCTAGTAGACCAAAGAAGACGACACTCACGGCCGTCCACGGCGGAGGTAGGTTGGAAACCCAAAAAAACTGAGAAGCCATTTTTGCCCATTTTCGAAACTTCTATCTTTGACGTGTATGGATCGGGTTGTTGTTTTAGGCGTGGTTCTAGGGCCAGAGACAAGTTGCTAGGTGTTGGTTTCATGGATCCAGGTTGCCAAAAATTAAAGAACACAGATAAGGAAACTGGGCTACGTGTCAGGGCCCACCCCGGTTTCACCCCGAAACCCGAGGTAAATCCTGCTCCCGTCTGACACCCCGACACCAAACCCAAAGTAAAATCATGGAAATCACCAAAATAGCACTGTCAGACGCAGGAGAATTTAAATACGACACTGAAATCATACTTTACAGAGCATAGTGCGAACTACAAAGAAATCAAAACCGATCATAAATGCACGCATGCGGAAAAAAAAAATTAAAACCCTCCGGAGTCCCTCATGTGACTTCTATGCCTCAGACGCTGCCTCGACGCTGGAACCCCGCGCTAGCTCCACAACCTGGAGGGCAGTTAAAAATAAAAGGTGTGAGTGGACCGTAAATAAAATAAAAGTTCTAAAACCATTTTATAAGAAAACCGAGTTTTACCCTCCGTTTTGGAAACCACATGCATAACCCAGCTATTAAAACAGTTAGAGATCGATCATCATAAAACATCATAAGAAACAGAAATACTATAAAACAGTTATAGAAATCATAGCATATGAATCATAAAACCGTATCAGAAACCATGAACATCAAATCATTATTTTTTTTTCCGATCAAACCTGCTGGACCTATCCGAGTCTTTAAACTCCCGAGTCTTTAAACTCAATCCGGGCCCGTCCCCCGTCAATCAATATCCGGGTCTTTAAACCCAATAACCAGATCCAGCAAATCCAATCCAAACCCATTCCCGAATTCACATCCAAACCCGAATCCGAAATCACCGGTCTGACGCCCTTCCGGCATCCAAAACCGTCATTCCGAACCCAAATCCGGAAATTCACTTTTCAACTTTAAAACCAAATTCCGCTTTCCGAAATCCGATTCTAAAACCAAAAACCTTGATCATCGAAATCATGTTCCAAAATCCCTTTATAATTATTGAAAACCATTTAGTGTTTGAAATTCCAAAACCATGGCATCATAATCAGAAATCAAGCATTTCTCGTAAAACGTGTCAAATAGTTATTTCTCGAAAACCGTGCAATTATATAAAACCACATCATAAATCCAACAAGCATGAAATCACATATATAAAACAATTATAGAAAACAGTTATGCATGTTCGAGTTTAGAGAAGGGGTCCACTCACAGTACCGAGCCCTCAATCGCGTCCCGAACGTCCTGCGCGTTCCTCGGCTTCCTCGGGAAATCCTGATCCTGTCAACCACCTCCAAATTACATCACTAACACGTCCACGAGTATCCACCTAAATTCCCTCAAAAATCCCCGGGTCCTGAACGTAACGAACCGGAACCCTAAACCTTCACCCTCGCGGAACTAAACTCAAACGACGTCCGAACAACCCGAAACCACTTCCATTAGACTCGTTAGAACACTTAGACTAAAAACCATGTTGACCATTTTCCCCAGAACCACCGCACGCGCCCCCACGCGCCAGCCAAAGTGGCTGCGCGTGGGCTTCACGTGCCAGCTACAGTACCACCGTCAACCTCACGTCGACTCGGTTCGCACCAGTGGTCTGCACCCTGAACCGGCGAGAGCGGTTCTCCTCATTCCGTCCACCAAAACGACTCCTCTCTTCACCAACAGCATCGTCCCATCCTAGGCTACCCATTCCCGTACTTCACTCACCTCTACTCACCCTAAAACTCGTCGATTCAAACTCGAAAAAAACCCGTACACTGCCCTGTTTCCTTCTCCGACCACCCAGGTCATCTCCCTTCACGGTGGCAATTCCAAATCCTTCCTAGGACCTCACTGAACCTAACCCAACTCTCCTAAACCTTCGACTCAATCCCTAGGTCCACAACTCGCCGTCTGAAACTCACGGCCAAAACAGAGCACATAGAACCCCTCCGTCGTGCCAACCGCCACTGTGCACCTCCCGTCACGGCAGCACAACCAGTGACCTCCTAGGACTCCCCTGAGTCCCCTAGACCTCCCTCTATGCTTCGATTCAACCCCGTGACTCACGACTTCCGATTCCAAACTCGACGGGAAAACAGGGCAAATTTACAGGGATGAGGGATTACCTGCAACCGCCCACGACCGTGCTCGCCGCCGCGTTCCCTGGAGTCCACCGCGTCGCCTCAGCCTCCTCTCGAGGTCAATCGCACCCGCACACGGCCACAGCACCACCACAAGCCCTCAGTCTTTTCTGTTTTCTCTGGTTGTCCCCGTGAGCTCTCAACTCGCACACACCACGATTCCTCACCTCCCAACCTTCTCACTAGCTCCCTCTCACTCTCCGATCACCCTCACACACTCACAACTCATCAGAACACACCATCACCCTCGATCACCCCTCAATTTCCCTCACAATCTCCCTCTGTTTCTGTCTGGTGCAAGAAACCATCACGAACACACGAACACGGTTGCACCCCAATTATTTGGGCCGTGCACACACTCGAACTCACCAGAATCCACTAGCCCTCTTGCACGTGTCACCAATCCTCCCCATTCTCTCACCAAATGGCTCCATCCCAGCCGTCCATCTGCCTTCTCTGTGCACAATTGCCCAGACAACTAAAAGACCAAACTGCCCCTCCTTTTAACCCAATTTTACACTTTTGCCACTAACTTCCTAGACCCGTAACTCCCACATCGTAAGTCCGATGACTACGTGCCGCCTGTCATCGAACTCAGGACAACGAGATCTACGTAACCATCCTCGGTCAACGTACCAAAACCCGATCGTCCAAAAAGTCCACTTTTCCCCCCTATTTTAACCAAATTACGGTTAGGCCCTCAACCTTCCGAACATCATAACTTCCTCCTCGGATGTCGGAATCGGGCATGCCACCTGCCTACGGATTCGTGACGTCCTAAACTACGTCCTGGTCACTGGTCAACACCCATTTGACCACCCGAACTAAAGTCAACATTTTTGCCCGAACTAGTGGCAAAATCGTCATTCTAAGCTTACGGACCTATCGGGACCACCTAACCACCAATTAACCTCACTGATCCCACCTTAATCACTATCTTAATCCCGGCTCTCGGGACGGGTTGTTACACTACGAGTCTCACGTTGAAGGTATAAATTTCGACGTTGTTTCGTGCTTTTAAATCCATCGAGCTTCTAGTTAGGACCAGTCGAAGGTATAGGAAGAAACCGTGTCGAAAATGGTGGTCGGAGTTGGGAGAACTGGCCAGGTCAGGTTGCGAGTCACAGCGACTCGGTTGCAGAACCCGACTGAGGTCAGGGATAACTGATGACGTCAGCGATGTCGTCATCCTGGTGACGTCATCATGTCAGATATGACAATGTCAAACTAACATGTCAGGCATGGACCAATAGGGACTTGACACGTGCCACTGTTAGGGTTGTCAGTGACATCAGCATTGACTTTTCAGGAGTTGACTTTAACGTTGACTTTTGGGTTGACCAGGCACGTGGGGCGCGTGGGCTCGAATTTCGAGGTAGGCCCAGTGTCATTTTAAAGGTTTCGACGATCCGGATCCAATGATAGTGGTTTCGGGTTGATATGAGATCGTTAGGTTGGTCAAATCGAGATTTTTCACCTCGAAAATCGTGTCCGACGTTGACTTTTCCGGGAGTTTTGAGGTTTTATCCTATGGACGTGTATAGTTGATTAGTGATCTTCAGGTGTGATTTGGACAGGTTCAGATGTTCCGGTGATGGTGATATAGCCTCGGAAGGCTTATGAAACGCGTATCAACGCGGCAACTAGGACGGTTTGTGAGTGGACACTTGCTTTCTAAACATGATGCATGCAAAACTATTTTATTCTATGTCAATTCTCATTTCCAATAACTCTGACCTCCTTCCGGGTCAATTACCATAACTGGAAAAACATTGTAGAGAACACACTACATTCCTCTGTGGTATCCGTCCAATCTCAAAACAATGCATGTTCCCCGTGACAGTCTCCATTGGCCAATACATCTGTTTCTCCTGGGATTCACACTAATCCCGACTGTTATTAGTATGTATTCCACAAACATACTATGGTCGACCAGACCTAACACTTATTCAACCATATATTTTTCTGCCTGAGGGTATTCAATACATCTGTCCAGTATATCACACGCCCATCTGTACATGTGAGTACATCAATCAATCATCAATCATGGTACCATACACCATCCAAATATGATCAGAATACATGACTCATCAACTTACAAACATAACTGGTTCATTTGGTCATCCAAGGGTATCACCATCGACTAACCTTAGCCAAATCAAATCCGAACATCATCTTTTTCTCTTTTACTCCTTACCGATAGTCATCGCCATGTTGGCCTTTCTCAATAGGCTCAATAATCATATATTGCCAACAAAAACACAAATCATTAGCTCGCGATAAGGGATACTTATCCAATACTGTTACCTTATTAAGTTGTCCATAATCAACATGTAAGCTCAGATCATCATCTCGTTTTCCTCTTTAATACGACTAGGTTCCCCACGATGACACTCGGCCAAACGAACCAGTATCTATCAAGTCCTATACTTGCACCTTCCGTCCTTATGACTCCATAGGTGCCACATACCAGGGTGAGCGAGAAACAACTCGTATACTCGACATGATCTACATCATAAACTCAATCTCTCATCCTGGAAAAACCTTAGGAAATATTTTGAAAAATCCGTACACCTTCAGCCTTCATTGGTCATCTCATACACTAATCGTATTTGCCACACATCTGACCAGTAAACTTTGATTACCTCATACCAACAGTCCATCGATTGTGAGGTTCAATATCATTCTAGAGAGTAATATCCTAGAGACTCCCTGAAATCTAACCTCTGGTAATCTTGGATTCCACATATCGCTCTCTAATCGACATACTCGATAGAGGAATCATGAGTCATCAACCAATCCATTCCAAGGATTACGTCCAAATCATCCAAGTCCAGGAATACCCTAGGTCAGCCACTAGGCAAATACCACCAATCATCCTGGGTAGCCTCACATCAAAGGGGTCTACCCCCTTATGGATCACCATATATTACCACATAGATATCATCAATTTATCACATCCATAGCTCCAGTCGGCTCACCGACTTCCATACCTTAACCAATCACGGACATCTTCATATCCGTCCAAAATACAATCTCAAGACATGGAAGAGTGGATAGCCCGGGACCTACCAAATACATACGTCCTAGTTAAACATACATCCATGTCACCATTCCAGAGGCTACTCAGGACTCCTACTATGTAACTGCAATCCTCGGCATGTGGTCCCAACTAACCACCCCTTACGGTACACCATGGGTCCTACCAACTCTTCCCTCGCCTGTCACATCAATAATCAATGCAGAAGCCAATCTCTGCTCCATTGCACCCCAACAGAGCCATATCACTTTATCAATCGATATGACCATTTCTTTATGATGTGACCAGACGACCCACAATCATGAGAAATTATCCTTAGCATTTTATCTCTCAGTGGACCCAACTGGCGTCCCACTATACTGGACCATCTCCTAAGTCCATAAGTTTAGTAAACAGAGTTAAACAATACCAATCCATAAATTCATAACCCATCAGTATCTGACCTTATTCCAGTCCTTGGCATCCCAGGTGCCAAACATCTCCCAATCAAAAGGTCGATCGTGTCAGAAACCATAGTTATATTCGACCTTTCTGGCTCCTCCTGAGCCCTATTACATTACTATGACTCTTCTCAAGTCCTAACCAATATCCTGACTCATTTTGAGTCCCGTATCCATATCTCGACTCCCCTCGAGTCCAATCTTGACTCTTTTTGAGTCCAAACTCATAACATTCATCCATGCCATCATTGGCATACCCGGTCACCTAGCAAATTCTGCTGGTGAACTACATCTTATACGACCTATAAGGCCTAAGGGATATCCCATCATATTCTAGACTCGACATACATTCCACTTAAGGAATTCACTAAGAATAATCTCATCCCGGGTCCAATCTGCCCAATTGTGCTACCTTCCTAGCCTCTGGGTGCATTTATCCTAGAGACCTACACAAATCCATGTTTAACAGTTAGTAGTTTACAGTGTACACTGATTAACATCTGACCCCTAATCCAGGATCAATCTCATTCTGAGATCTATCACGAGGTCCCATATACCCTCGTATACTCGTCTCACTACCAGGTCGTGGCAACAGAATCAGCAACCTAGTGCTCTGATACCAATTTGACAAGACCCATCCCCGAAGGACATAGATAACCTTGCCCGGTCCTGCTCCAGTCTGACAAGTCAACTGAAGTTCCGAATTTACCCTCAGCGCTTGCCAAACAAGGGATAACTGCAACTATGCCCACACATGCCTCCACCTCCCGATCAGCCTCGATCATCGCTCCATGACCTGGAGGGTCAATAAAACAGAAAAGGTGTGAGTGGACAAAACAAACTTTTAAAAATATATTTATCAAAATACATTCTTACCCTCCAGTTTCACAAACATGCATGCATATCATAAATCATGAGTAAAATATATCTGGGCACAAATGTTTATAAATCACAAATCTCAATAAAACCACGGGACTCATTTCCATATCCAATCTCATAGTCACGTTATCCCTATAATGCATGCAAATCAATAGGCTCAAGGACCGCTCAAAATCCAAGCATGTCGCTGTGAACACATCACCAGCTGACAATCCAGATCATCGTGAACACATCACCAACCGATCTCCATATAATCCAGCACATCTGATCTGAGTCGAGCCTCCCTCAGCTGCACGACAACAGACCATGCTACATGACCTCTCCGGGTGAACACATCCCATCCTGGAGGCGAGCGTTATCTCCAGGGTTCATTCCGGGGAAACACATTCCCAGCTGGAAGTCCTAATATCCACAACACAGGGTGCACTCCAGGGGAACCATATTCCCACCCGAAAGCCTTAAATATCTGCAACATATCATCACCATGAAAACCAGTGAAAAACAGTTGCATTTGAAATCAAAACCATTTTCAACACTGGGTCTCAGCCCAAAACATAGTTTCCTCAAAATCCGTAAAACCAGAGTCCCGATTATTTCATAAATCCGAAAACCATCAATATCATCATGTAATCACATGGAAATACCAATCCAATCAAAATCACATCTCGATTGGGTCTCAAGCCCAAAAATATCATTTTCACGCAAATTCGTGTAATCGCAACCTCAGTTGCCATTTTCACATAAATCCACAAAATATATCCAAAAAGCATTACAAATCCATCAAATTAATCCCTAACTCATAATCCGAGTCAAAACGAATCTCAAATCACGGACCTTCACCCAAAACAGCAATTTCACAGTTTTCTCGAAAATCATGCCCAAAATCAATATAATATTCCCAAAATCCAGAAATAATCATATCGAAACATTATTCATGCCAAATCATTTCAAATGATATAATAAAGCATTTAAAACATATATGCATGCATTATGGGTAAAAAAACTAAAGTCCACTCACACACCGTCCATATCGCTCGCTTTCCGAGCTGCACGCTTTTCTATATTGTCCGACACTTTCCCGGGAGTTAAATATGAATTTAAAACAAAACATAACACTTCGGACCCTCGAAACTTATCGAAACGGTGTCCGATCTACTCGAAAGCAATGCCAAAATGTTCGTTATATTGAATGGAACAAAAGTAATATTGACCTCACCTCGGTAATCGAGCCCATGCATCCTCACGCGCTGCTACAGTACCTGGTACTGTTCATCGTCTCTGCCCATTTTCCTGCAATTCGACCCGTTAGCCCGCGACACAACCTGGTTGTAAATCCTTCAATTCAACATCAATTCCATTAATTGAAGCATCCATTTGCATCGTCCTAATCGTAATTAGAGGTCTGTAATCTAAATTTCATAAGGAATTACCTGAATCCTTCCATTCGAGCTTGGATTGTCGAAGAACCTTCAAATACTGCTCATGCATCGAATTCCATTAATCTCATATGTTTTCGTTGAATTGATTCAGCAGAAAGCTTCATTGGATCCTTTTAAACCTGTTTTCGATCTCAATTTCATCGTCCAACTCCTCCAATTACACAACTCAATCCTTTGAATTTCCAAACTTCGTCATGTCTGTTCTTGGCTCAAAGTTCTTCGAACCTTGAGTTTCTCGATGTGGATCGACTAATACGAGTCCCAGAAGTCTTAATCTAAGTCTAATTTCAACGTTTGAGGGCTATAAGGTGGAATTCGAATTTCGACTTTCATGGATTTGTTTTGGGTTTCTCTTCGGGTTTTATGGTTTCCTTCCTAATTCCTTCTTCATTCGATCCCCTATACTCACTCTCTAACTTCCTCAGTTAACTATTTGGTTGTTCCTTCCTTCTATCCAAGTGATCGATCATCATGGTGTCTTAGCCTCTGTTTTTCAAACACCCACACACACGGGTAATTGTGAAGCTCGTTAATTCACCCCACCGTCTAATTGTGACACTACTCAGCATTTGCAAAGTGACAGATGTCACTCCCCAATCCAGATGAGTCATTAAGCAAGCTGAATCAGCCATTATAGCCAAATTACCATTTTGCCCCTGCCATAACAAATTTCCAAAATGCCCTCCATGTATCTAGACCCGTAACTTTTTCATCCGAACTCCGATTGACGCATGCCGCCTGTCTACGGATTCAGCGTCTTGAGACCTACCCAACGGTCTTTACGGCCAATCCAAAAAGTGACCCGATCAAAAAGTCAACTTTCGGCCTTTATAACCAAGGGCAAAATCGTCATTTCTTTCCAAATTTTCCAAATTTTCCTGTTTCGAATTTCCGGGTCGTTACACGTAATGCATACAAAATTTCAAACATAAGAAAATATTGAGGAACATTAATTAATCATAGACCCGAGGAATATTATTTTTTATCAGGGAAGATGAAGACAAAGAGGCAACAATAATTGACTTATACACGGCCTACCATGTATGTAAACTTTCAGAGACCAATTCTATGCCATTGTTAATTAATTGCTTCAAGAAAAATACATCTTATCCTACGTACAAAAACTTTCATTTTAAATTTTAATTTCATTTACATGAAAAAACTTACATAGCTATATATGGTACTTGAGCGCGTGGTATGTTAATGATGGTGTTTGACGGGGATGGTACTGATGGTGATGGTGGTCATGATGGTAGTCTGTGGGTCCATGGCGGCGATAATATAGTGGACACAGGCTATGGATGGTCGAGTGGCGATTGTATATGGGGCTTGAGGTGGTCGTGGAAGCTATGATAGTGATCATGGGTTAAGGTGGTGGCGGTGTGGGTGCTACATACTCATTCCAACAACGATATTATCTCTAACTTATTAGTGTTATCTATAAAGTCCGATATGTATGACACAAAATTTTATCACAAAAATCTTCCGTATTATTGGAAGGAGAACCACTCATTATTTTTTATGTATATTTTTCCAATGTGGTTTTTTTTAGCATGTAGTATCTGATGGCGGCAGTGATCATGGTGGTATGATTGTGGCTGGAGTGTTGGGTGGTTATGAATGGTAGAGATTGAGGTGGTGGTTATAGTCATGTAGTAGTAGTATGGTGATTTTGTTTTTTATACTCGCTCTCTTCAAATTAAAAAAAAAAACGACATTTTATGTAATGTTGTAAATATGTAAAACTATGTGGCTATTTATATACAGGGAGATTTACGTACATGTGTGACCTTAACCCTAATTCTATATAATAGGGTTAAATTGAATGAAATATACTACTTTTTTTTCCCTCTATCTCGTTTACTATATGTATTCTGTAACACATTATCAACACAAAAATCTCCTAAAATATCTGGGTTGGAAGTCGTCGCTCTGAATTATTTTCGATTCCTCTGCTAAAACAAAAATACGAGCATCTTCTTTAGCGAAGCAATGGTTTTCCACTTACCGAAATCGAGGACCTCTACCACCGATTTATCCTGCGTCGAACACCCTCCATAAACACGACGCCGACGTCGTCCCTCATTGCACATCATAGAGTAATCCGACCACACCTCAACTCACCCACCGAGTCACCATCGTACTCCAACTTTACTGCCACCGCACCAGAACAGCGTATCCCAAGATAATGGTGGCTCAGATGTCGGAAATAGGAGCGACTACCGGAGGAGAAGAGTCCATATACAAAGGATGAGAACTTGGAGTTGAAGGATTAAAAAAACAGTATCATTGCTCCTTTATCCGAGTCGGACTCCGATTCCTAGCCCCCAATCCTAGGTCATGAAAAAGGTACTCAACTTTTTCTTTGGCCTCCATTGTTTTCTCTTTACCCTCTAATCTAGTTGGATTTCGTCTTACACTTGCGATGAAATTTTTTATCTTTGATGGACATGACAATAGGATTGAGAATTTTAATTGAGATTTTCCATAAAATAAACAGAAAATTAAAACAGAAAAAGGGAGAAGGAAGGCTTTTGCTTTCTAGCCTCCTCTTGGCCAGAAATCGTATGCGCATGGTGATGATGGCCTCGCAAACCAACCAAATTTGTAGCTCGACCAATATGCCTCTTGAAGTAGGTCCTTCCATAAGTCCAGATTGTGTTGAAAATGTGGGCTATGGAGTTGTAGGCTTCCTCCAAACTCCAAATTGAACACCAGGGCTAACTTAACTACTAGCCTTTCTATTAAATGGAAATGGAGCTCCAGTCTCTGCTATCGTTGATGTTGAAGATCAACTGCTTGATGTTTGATAACACATGGTTTGCTGTTAAATGGTTTGATTTTGGTAATTCATATATTCATATTTGATGTTATTATGATGATCATGCTTGCGCATGATGATGATGCTGATAATCATGGTTGATGACCATGGAGTGGTCCATTGATTGTGGACTCTCTACTTGTAATGCAGAATCTTGCAATGGGAAGATAAGGCACACACGCAAACAACTGCCAGAAGCAGCCCTTTCTGATTGCCAACAAGCCCAGCAATCCTACTTGGCTAGAAGCCTATTTAAATTAAATAAGTCGTAGCATCATGTAACGATATAGGAAAATAAAATGACTGTTTTGCTCTTGAAGGTAAAAAGTTGACTTTTTGACTGGAACACTTTGTGATTGTTTCGTGAGAACCATTACGAAGGTCTCAAACCATTGAATACGTAGACAGGCAGTACGCCAAAAAAGAAATTCAGAAAAGTTTGTTATTCGTAAAAAATAGCTAGGGGAATTTTGGTAATTTTGGACATAAGGGAATTTTTGTAATTTTTCATGGAAACACTAAAGAGTTCTATAATTGACTTCATTTTCTCTATTTTTCTCTTCCACCCACCTATACAATGATATATATATGTGTGTGTGTGTGTGTGTGAGAGAGAGAGATATGTGTGTGAAGAGGAGATCGGCGGGTGGTGGTGGAAGGAAAGAAAAACATGAAATAGGCCACCGCCATGGGAAAGAAAAGCCAAGAAGAGAGAAGGGAAATAAATGAAGAGCAAGAGGAAGAAAGAAGAATAAAAAAAGGGCTGGGATGAGGCAATGCCACCTAGACCCGAGAGGAAACCATGAGAAAAACTAAGGGGCCCGTAGGTTCCCATGCCTTTTTTTAGGCGTAGGTCAGGAAACTGGACATCGGGCGTGCTAGTAGTTTCCCTAGAGGTCCCATGACAATTTTGAGAGAAGGAAGAAAGAGTTGGACGTATCAAAAGCCAACGAAACAGCTTGAAAACCATGATTGAAGCTTAAAGGTAAACTTCTCCAATTTTTATTACGATTAACGTTGTTTCATGCATATAGAGGCATTTTTTGGATTGAAACGCATCAATTCGATATATAGAGTGTGAAAGTTAGACGTAAAACGACCAAGTTATGGCTAGGTTGAACTCGCGGGTCAGTAACCCGAGTTGCAGGAACTAGGTCGACCCGGTTCCAGGATATAGATGACCTTGTGACGCACGTGAAGCTCATGCGCAGAGGCTTCAGGTGGCGTGTGAGGGCGCGTTCGGTCGAATCTGGGAGATGTGCTTTACGCGTGTGTGTACAGATTTATCTAACATGATGCATTTTGGGGGTGGGACACCCAGACACAAATCTGTGAGGGTGGAGACCTGTGTGGGCTAGGCCCAATGGGGGCGGGTGATATGCAAAAACTAAGTATTAAAGTAACACTCAACACTTAAGGAAAAAGTATGCAATTAAAAGCTTTTTTTTTTTGTAGATATGGCATTGGTAAATATGGATCGTTCTAGCCGGAGATTGAGAATACCAATGTATGAAAACATTTAGTAGAAAGAAATAGAAAGGAGGGGGGTTTTTGAAAGTGTGTAACCAAAGTTACGTTTTACAACTAAGAATTTAAATGTGAATACGCATGCTAATTTGTACATGCAAATCGTAGATTAGTTTTATAGACAAAACTGTCACTTTTACGTAAGAAAATCCAAACCAAAAATCACATTATTTACTCTACTTCTAACTAACATATATACACGATACACCGTCATCCACTTACCATGTCTTCACGCCAATACCTGCAAGCATCAAACCAATTACAAAATCTTACCTTAATTACCTCAATGACATCCATTATGTTTTTCATATTGGTAAGTATTCCTGCCTGTCACCTGGAAATAAATACTTACAATATGATTCACTTTAAGTTATTAATTGAATGTCCCGATAGTAGGCTCATTCAACCACTCCAACCTCATTCTAAATGCCCCAATAGCGGGCTCACTTAAAATAGAATCAAAGTATTAAGCACCAAAACATAAGAAGTAATCAAGATTTAGAAAGTAAAACACATGGAGATTGAATTTAAGTTTACAAGCGTCATAAGATATAAACCATCACAAATATTGCATTATAATCAGAGCCAAGATTTAATTCGAGAGTTTAGGGGGAAAGGAAATAGTTACACATTTTGGAATCCAAGAATAGCTTGTTATGACCAAAATTGGATGGAAGATGAATTGTGATTCACAAAATTCTCTGAATAGCAAACTAACTTTGTAAAGATGAATAATAGTATTTGAAAAACAATAGTATTTGAATAATGGAAGTTGGCTAGGATTAATATCTTAGGAAAAACAATAGTATTTGAATAATGAGTATCTCCATAAAAGTGAGGAAAATATCCTTTAAATAGGGTTACAAAATCCTAAAAACCTAAGAAAATAAAGTCCTAATTAAAAAGGTTTCCTTGAGAACAAGGAAAGCAAAACCAAACTTGATTTGGAAAAGTTTTCCATGCACAAGAAGGAAATAAGTTGTTGGAATAGTGCAGAGACAGATTCGGTGGACGTGCGCTGAAAAGATGAAAGAATTTTCTTGGTTAATGATGGTCAAATGAGGAAGGTAGGCTGAAATCATTGTTCGATGCATGTTGGCAGAAATGGGGTTCTAGTTTGGGAGGCGTAGGTCCAATTCGACGAGGGCAGCTCAGCAAGTGCATGCCGAATTGGATTTGGACTGAATTAATCTATTTGGTAGCCTCTTACTGAAATCCATTGCACTTGTTAGTGGCCATCTTTGTTTCAATCATAACATCTTCAATATAACTCTGATTGAGATGATTCTTTCGCTCAAAGTTTCATAATTCCGAGTTTTGTCCGCTTCTGCAAATTTCTCACAAAATACAATATTTTCACCTGTTGTTTGGAATTTTTACATTAAAAGATAAGTATAAAGGGTATAAAATGATACAAAATAATGCCCAAATAAAGACTTATTAGTGGGCCTAAAGAGAACAATATTCACGTGGCTGCCGTCTTCCACGTGATGCCTAACTAAAAGGGCCCGACCCAAAAATTCCAAAATAAATGTGCCTGGTCCTACTTCCATCTAACAAACAGGACTAAAATACCAAAAATTCCCTTATATATGTCTCAGACTAGAGATAACCTCTCGACAATAACAACTACTAATCAATCAGAGCGACTAAACTAATGGGAAAAAAGGTATAAATTTCTATACCGTAGTTTCCATCGAGTGTGCAGCCACAAGAAATGGCTCTGCTGCAAAAGTAGCCTCGATATCAAACCCCAACCTGAAGGGGTTTCCAAAACCACCGACAAAATTGTGAGTGGACCACAAATAAACAAGCCTTTTAAAATACATTTATCAAGAAATAAATATCCGCCCTCCAAATCAAAATACATGCATGCAAATAAGAAAACCATCAAAATTACAGGGTTCAACCTAACACTGTATCTAACACACTAGGCCCCACACTTCCCTGAAACACCCCCTAAGTAAAACCATCAGGAAAACAATCTAGACAACACAACTAGTAACCATGATACCTCCGTCCTCCATACCTTATCATGCCAATCCATCCTTGTACTATGCGTAGACCGCCTTAGGATCTGCGAAGCCCCACTCCGGACATCTAAGTAATAACCATGCATATCTAATTCAGGATCTGCTGAGCTCTGCTCCGGACGTCTAAGAACTGGTCAAACTCTCGAGAATGGTCAACCATGAAAACAATCATAGTCATAAAACCCAAAATTATCATTTAAAACATATCATTTGACTCCGACTCCAAGTTAGAACAATAAACCCGGACCCAAGCCCAAAACACTGTTTCCACAACCAATCCATAAAATCAGTGTTTAAATAATCATCAAATGATGAACCAAAATCATGAATCCGCATATCAATACCACCATAACTAGAATATGTATTAAAATCATGTAAAATAGTTCTATATGCATGCAAGATAGTTTGAAAAGAAAGGTCCATTCACAGACTGTCCAAACGAGCTTTTTCCCAAAAGGCATGCTCTCCAAGGTCCCTGGAGCAACATTTCCTCTCACAAACGACACCAGAAGGTAACTAACATTGCTAATAGCCTAACACTTAAACCCCGCAATGCCCAGGATAGAATACACATCTTGAACATGCAACTCGACAAGAAAAACGTCCAAAACTACCTTCCAAAAAACTCTGATTGGCCGGAAACCACCACTATTGATTCAAGACTTCGAAATCTTTTGAACAAGACAGGTCTCAACTCAAGATTTGTGCCCACGCGTGCTCAAGTATTGGTGGAAGGCTGGAGGCCATCCCCACAAACTGCCATGCGCGTGACATCAACTGCTAACGTCAGCCCTAGTTGACATAGTACTTCCATATGTCTCTGACATCTAACATCCCCCGCCATATGGCACCCTTGGACACCTGCTACGTGGCACCACTTGCCACTTGCCACATGATACCAAAATGACAAGTCCAAACCCAAAAATTCCTATTTAAACGTGGCTGATCCTGTTCCTGTCTCACAAACAAGACTAAAATTCCCAAAATACCCTTACACATGTGTCAGACCAGGGCTAACCCCTTGAAATAACAACTACTGGTAAATAAGAGTGACTAAAATAACTAAAAAAATAAGGTACGAATTTTGATACCATAGTTCCCATTGAGTGCGCAGCCACAAGTAATGCCTTCAACGCAAAAGTAACCCTGATACCTAACCCCAACCTGAAGTGGTTTCCAAAACCATCGACGAAACCGTGAGTGGACCACAAATAAACAAACATTTTAAAATAAATTTATCAAGAAAACAATATACGCAATCCAAGTCAACATACATGTGTGTACATAAGAAAATGATCAAAATCACAAGGTTCAACCTAACACTATATATAACATACCAGAGCCCACGTTTCCCTGAATCATCCACCGAGTAAAACCATTGGGAAAAAAATATGGACACCACAATCAGTAACCATGATACCCCATCTTCCTAACCTGACCAAGCCAATCAATCCTTGTACAACGCTGAGATAACCTCAGGATCTGTGGAGCCCCGATCCATACTTTTGAGTAATAACCATGCATATCCATATCAGGATATGCGTAGCTGATAGGTCTTCAATTCAGAGATTTTCGGTGAAAGAATCATCTCAATCAGAGTTTTAACAAAAAATACATGACTAAAAGAAAGGGGGCCACCGAAATTTGCTTGGAATTTCGGTGGGAAGTTGCTGAAATCTAGAAGCCCAAGCCAAAATTCAGCATCTTTCCCCAAAATCAGCATCTTTTCCCCAAAATCCACCCAATCTCATCATTTCCATCACTTCTTCATTTATTATTTTATTGTTATTTTTATATTTTAATTTTATACTTTTATTTAAACAATTGTGGCACTCCCTCTATAAATAGGGAGACCATTTCATGTATTTAGGGTGTCCCCATTAGTCTCCCTTAGTCCCTATTTTTCCCATTTTTTTTCTCCTTTTAGTTTAGGTTCTTATAATTTCTCTCTAGTTCTTCTCTTCTTTTAGTTCATCTTCTTTATTTTGTTCTTCATTTTTTGGGACCATTTTAACTTCTTGTAGATTTTCTTATTAATTAGTTTCCTTTTAATTCTTATTCTTAATTTATGTTATTTTTATGTTATTTTCATTTCTTCTTTACTTTGTTCTTGTGATTTTTCTTTGAGATCTCTTAAACACATTTTTATGCTTTCCTTAAGAAATATCTAGGCCAAGTATTTCCGAAATAATTCTAGAATTTAAGTCCGCATTCTTATATTTTATCCTCCATCTTCATAAGGTTCTAGCCGTTGTCGGTGTTCCTTATGAATAACATTCCATTGTTTCCATCCACTTTCGGAATCACAAGCTGTTCTTGGGTTCCGAAAGTGTAACTGCATTCCCTTTACTTAAATTCTTATTATTGTTTTGGTTTTACTTATAATTCAATATATGTGTTGGTATTTTCTTTCTAACATTTGTAAGGAAGAATACAATCTCCATGTGTTTTACTTTTTGAATTTCTTTTACTTCATATGTTTTAATGCTTAAACTTCAATTCAATGTTAAGTGTTTTATCCGCTGTCGGTGCACTTAGAGTATAATTGAAGAGATCAAATGTTGATCGCTGTCGGTGCATTTAATTATAAATTTAAGGTGAATCATGTTGTAAATGTTTGAAGCATATTGATGTTTGATGCACATTAATGGTTGATGCATTTATAATATTGAAAGATATATGTAAGTATTTGAGATGATGAAGGTAGGATTTCGTGATTGGTTTATTATGAGCAAAATGTTAGAGTGTTGGCAAAATTTGTACTTGAAGGAAGTCTATTTTTAGGAGTAGTTTAATTAATGTGATTGTTAATTTGAAATTACTTACGTAAAAGTGTGGGTTTTGTCTATGAAACTACTCTATGGTTTGTAAGTTCTAATTAGCATGAGCATTTGTATTTTAATTCTTAATTAGTGTTTTCTTTAGTTTAGATTACAAATCTTTTCAAAACCCCCCTTTTAATTCTTTATTCTTCTATTCTTTTATTCTTTTAGTTCTTTATTCTTTTATTCTTTTATACTTTTATTTTATTCTTTATTCTTTATTCTTTATTCTTTTATCCCTTTATTCTTTAATTAATTAATTCTTTGATTATTAAATTCTTTTATTATGTTATTCTTTAATTCATTAATTTATTCATTATTCTTCCCACTAACATATTATTAATGTTCCCTAATTTCCCCGGTTAAGAACGATTCCTATTTACCAATACTACATCTACACAAAAAGGGTTTAAATTGCATAACACTCGAATTACGTGTTTAATTTAATGCGTAGTTTGAGCATTGTCAATTTTTGGCGCCGTTGTCGGGGAAATTGAAAATCATTTTTAATTTGTTAGTGTATGTATATAAATTGTGCATATTATACTTGTTTATAAATTTTACTTTTGTTAATATTCTATTTGTTTATAACCTTTATTTGTTTATATTTTATTTATCCATCTTATTTTTGTTCTTATTATTTTGTTTATAATGTCCATACTTTATTTATTCTTAATTTCTAATTTATACTTGTTCATAAATGTTCATAATTTTTGTATATATATTTGTTCATATTAAAATTGTTTATGTGAATTGAAATTTCTAGCATACTTGTTCATAATTTGTACTTGTCATAAATGCATATTGTACATGTTCACTTTTCCTTAATTTTACTTTTATTTATTCCATTATACTTTATTCCATTACACTTTATTTCATTACTCTTTATTCCATTAATTTTATGTTCACACTTTTTCTTTATTCCATTAACTTTAAATTTATTCCATTAACTTTATTACATTTAACTTTTTTTTATTTCTTTATTCCATTAACTTTAAATATATTCCATTAACTTTAAATTTATTCTATTAACTTTAACTTTATTCCATTAACTTTAAATTTATTCCATTAACTTTAATTTTATTCCATTAACTTTAAATTTATTCTATTAACTTTAAATTTATTCCATTAACTTTATTCTATTAACTTTATGATTCACAATTATTTTATTTTATTCTTATTTATTTGTTTGTTTGATTATGTCTTGACAATTTTGAATTAAAAAAAATCGAAATAAAAAAATTAAAAAAAAAAACAAAAAAAAAATCTTATCTTAGCTTTGTGGTAGTGTTAATTCATACTTGTAAATAAATGTTGTATATATGATACTTGTTACCTTTTATACTTGTTCATAAATTGTTCATAACTTTTATATTTCATAGTATACATACATACTTGTTCATAATAGACTTTCATTTCTGTTTGTTTATAATTCTCTTACTTGTCATATTATTCTTGTTCATACTTGTACATAATGTTCATTCTTTTTAATTGTTCATAAATGCTTATGGTACATGTTCACTTTTCCTTATTTTTCTTTTATTTTTTTTATTTTTTTTAATTAAAAAAAACATAAAATTTGAAAAAAATATATTTCCTTTTCTTCATTTATTTAATTTTTAAATTCCGAAAAAAATTAATTAATAAAAAAAATTCTTATCTTCACTTTTTGTTAGTGTAAATCTAAATTGTTAAATAAATCTTATACATATATTAGTTTGTTAATGTGAAATTGTTTTGTAAATATCATTACTTGTGAATGAAACCATACTTGTAAATAAATTGTTCATACTTGTATAAATTGTTCATACGTAAATTGTCATGTTATATTTGTAAATTGTGCATAAAAACATACTTGTAAATAGTTCTTGTATTCATGCATTAGTCTCGGCTATATGTAGATCACTTGTGCTTCGAAGTTTAGATTTTGATCTTTAATCGGCGAAGACTCTTTTGTTAACTTTCACCCACGGTGATTGTTAACACTTGAGTCATCTTAATTCCTCTGAAGTAAGAAATTTTTGAGGGTGATGTCTAGGACAAGAGACGGTACTCATAACGAGTTTTGGGTCTAAGAAAGGGACATCAATGGAGTTTAAGCCTCAGAGTGTCTTGGAATTAGCCTTGCCTCTTGTGTGTATTCTTTCTAACCTGATCACCTTTGAACTTGCCCAAACAGTTGAATTAATCGAAGATGTTTTCTTGGGCCGCACAAACGTATAAGTCTCCATCTAAACTTTGAAACTATGTGAACCATATATATATTTGATTTCCCCCGACATGTAAATATTGTTTATATCTTAATTTACATTATTTGTCATGACAAAGTTAATTTGCATATTTAGTTTAACTAACTTGCATCTTTAATCTAATTTGCATATCTAACTTGCATTCTTGACTAACGTACATCTCTCACTAACTAACTTGCATTTCTGTCTAAGCTGGATGGACGTTAAATTTCAAGCGCTTGTTGGGAGGCAACCCAATGTGTTTCTGGGATGTGAAGGAGTCATCAACGCAGATTTGCTATCTTTCACTCTTTATTTTATTTTATTTTATTTAATTATTGTGTATCTTGCTTTATTTTCGTAAATATTCTTCCTTACTTTGATTCTATGTTTAATTACTTCGTATTTCCCTACATTGAGGACAATGTAGAATTTAAGTGTGGGGGAATAGTTTACAATTTTAATTATCTACAAAATTAAAAAAACAAAATTTTAAAAAAATAAATAAATAAAATGTGTGAAAAAAAAATATTTATTGTTTTTTTTGAATCTTTTTATTTTAACTTAGTGTTTTTATGAGTCTTAAGTTGCCGTTTAACTTGTCAATGACATAAATGAACATAAATGAATATGTTATGGCCATAAAGATAATCACTACAACTTGAATTTGTTTGTTAATATTTTGTGATTAAGTGTTATAACTTGAAGATAATGCATGTAAATTGGCACATAAACGAGCATGATAAGATAAGTATGAATCATATGAACCTTATGTGAGCTTTAGAACTTTATATACGTCTTTGATGAGTGATTCATAAGTTTTTTGTTTAAATTGATATACATATACCTCATAACTACTTGCCATAGTTTTTAATGAACTCTAGAGTACTAGAACTTATTCTATGTGATTTTCAAAGCTTTTAAGTTAATAAACTCTCTGATTTTGGATATGATTGAGGCATTAGGGTTAACACCATAAATTCAAACATCCATGTTCCCTATCCTGTGCGCACAAGTTGCGACCCCCTTAGTTTTAACCCTTTTGAGCCCACATTAAGCCTTTATTTCATCACCATGATTATCTAAACACTTGAGCCTAGTATAGATATCCTTTACCTTTGTTCTAAGGACTCGGTTGAAGATATAAAGATTATGTAAGGAGAAAATTATGATGTTGAAAAGACTTTTATGTGAATTATTTGGATTTACCTACTCAAGCTTTGTTTTATTGTTGAAACATGTTATTACCTTGATATAAAAAAAAAACCAAAAAAAAAAAAAGTTGAGTCTTTATCAAGGTAATAAGGTTTGGTTATGTAATGTTTGAGTTAAGTCCCTTACATTCGTAAATCCGACACAAAGAATGATTGTGAGGCCCAACATGATGGAATTAGGCCTATATTCAAAGGGATGGATTACTGGCATCATTGCACTAAGGTTGGGAAGTTATGATACGTTTTGGGAGTCTATTGAGTCTTGGAACGAATTGAGCACCACTTGTCTTATATTTTCCTTGCCTCTAAACTTAGCCCCATTACAACCTTTATAAAGACCTTATGATCCTTAAGATGGTAAATTTTGATTAAGTTGAGTTAATCACTTGAGTAAGCTTATGGTTTTGGTTCATTTGTGGAAGTATGTTTTGTTTTTATCTTGAGGTGTTTGTTTGAGATTTTGCAAAAGTACTTCATTTCGATTATGTGAGTATTTCTTACATACTTTGAGTGCAAACACAAACCCTCACAAATTGAGTGAATTTATGAGTGCATATCCTTGTGAGTTGATTCATATTTGACTTATTCATGTAGAGATCAATTTCACCATATTTACTCATTATCTTACTTGTTGAAACATTTTGTTACCATGTATTAACTCTTGAATTTTATATACTTAAATGCTTTAAGTGAAATTTTTTTATGCCATACTTATAATAATGAATTAATTGAGACAAATTGGTTAAAGGTTTACTTGTTTTGAATTTTTAGTTTAATTTTAGTATTTGTTAGGGACTAGCAATGTAAGACCCGTGTCCTGGAGTGAACGGTGAACAATCCCACATTCCTGTGAGGGGGAATGGTCTGGGAGAGGATGGTGGTGTGCCTTAAAGGTGTAGGCACACACCTATCTAGCATGAGGCCTTTTGGGCGCTCAGTGGCTTTGGGGGGGATTGGAACCCCAAAGTTAAGCGAGTTGAGGCTGGTGCAATTCCATGATGGGTGACCCCCTGGGAAGTTGCACCGTGAGCTCCCGAAAACAAAACCGTGAGGGCAAGGGCAAGGGCAAGGAGGCCCAAAGCGGACAATATCGTGCTAGATGAGTCGGGTCCTGACCGAGGAGGGTCGTGTCCTGACAAGCAAAGTTTAAGTGTGGGGGTATTTGATAGGTCTTCAATTAAATATTATTTTATATTATTTTATATCCTTTATACTTGAATTTTATTATTAAATTAATAAACAATTGGAGAAATATTATATTTTGTGGGATTTTTTGCAGAAATAAATAAAGCATGAAATTCAGAGCATTTCGGCGAAAGAATCATCTCAATCGGAGTTTTAATGAAAAATATATGACTAAAAGAAAGGAGGCCACCGAAATTTGTTTGGAATTTCGGTGGGAAGCTGCTGAAATATAGAAGCCCAAGCCAAAATTCAGCATCTTTCCCCAAAATCAGCATCTTTTCCCCAAAATCCACCCAATCTCATCATTTCCATCACTTCTTCATGTATTATTTTATTGTTATTTTTATATTTTAATTTTGTACTTTTATTTAAACAATTGTGGCACTCCCTCTATAAATAGGGAGGCCATTTCATGTATTTAGGGTGTCCCCATTAGTCTCCCTTAGTCCCTATTTTTCCCATTTTTTTTCTCCTTTTAGTTTAGGTTCTTATAATTTCTCTCTAGTTCTTCTCTTCTTTTAGTCCATCTTCTTTATTTTGTTCTTTATTTTTGGGGACCATTTTAACTTATTGTAGATTTTCTTATTAATTAGTTTCCTTTTAATTCTTATTCTTAATTTATGTTATTTTTATGTTATTTTCATTTCTTCTTTACTTTGTTCTTGTGATTTTTCTTTGAGATCTTTTAAACACATTTTTATGCTTTCCTTAAGAAATACCTAGGCCAAGTATTTCTGAAATAATTCTAAAATTTAAGTCTGCATTCTTATATTTTATCCTCCATCTTCACAAGGTTCTAGCCGTTGTCGGTGTTCTTTATGAATAACATTCCATTGTTTCCATCCACTTTCAGAATCACAAGCTGTTCTTGGGTTTCGAAAGTGTAACTTCATTCCCTTTACTTAAAATCTTGTTATTGTTTTGGTTTTACTTATAATTCAATATATGTGTTGGTATTTTCTTTCTAACATTTGTAAGTAAGAATGCAATCTCCATATGTTTTACTTTTTGAATTTCTTTTACATCATATGTTTTAGTGCTTAAACTTCAATTCGATGTTAAGTGTTTTATCCGTTGTCGGTGCACTTAGAATAGAATTGAAGAGATCAAATGTTGATCATTGTGGGCGCATTTAATTATAAACTTAAGGTGAATCATGTTGTAAATGTTTGAAGCATATTGATGTTTGAAGCATATTGATGTTTGCCGCACATTAATGGTTGATGCATTTATAATATTGAAAGATATATGTAAGTATTTGAGATGATGAAGGAAGGATTTCGTGATTGGTTTATTATGAGTAAAATGTTAGAGTGTTGACAAAATTTGTACTTGAAGGAAATCTATTTTTAGGAGTAGTTTAATTAATCTGATTGTTAATTTGAAATTACTTACGTATACGTGTGGGTTTTGTCTATGAAACTACTCTATAGTTTATAAGTTCTAATTAGCATGAGCATTTGTATTTTAATTCTTAGTTAGTGTTTTCTTTAGTTTAGATTACAAATCTTTTCAAAACCCCACTTTTAATTCTTTATTCTTCTATTCTTTTAATTCTTTATTCTTTTATTCTTTTATACTTTTATTTTATTCTTTATTCTTTATTATTTATTCTTTATTCTTTTATCCCTTTATTCTTTAATTAATTAATTCTTTGATTATTTAATTCTTTGATTATGTTATTCTTTAATTCATTAATTTATTCATTATTCTTTTATTCATTATTCTTCTCACTAACATATTATTAATGTTCCCTAATTTCCTCGGTTAAGTACGATCTCTATTTACCAATACTACATCTACACAAAAAGGGTTTAAATTGCATAACACTCGAATTATGTGTTTAATTTAATGCGTAGTTTGAGCATTGTCAGTAGCTCTACTTTAGAAGTCTGAGAACAACCTGGCATATCTGTCTCAGGATCTGCTGTGTCCCGCTCTAGACGTCTGAGAATTAGTCAAACTTTCGAGAATGGTCAACTGTGGAAACAGTTATAGCCATAAAACACAAAAACATCATTTAAACCATATAATTTGACTCCGACTCCAATTCAAAATAATAAACTCGGGTCCAAGCCCAAAATACTATTTCCACACGCAAATCTATAAAACTCGTCTCTAGAAAAATACTCAAATAGTTCATGAAAACCATAATCCATATATCCATGAAATCATAACCAAATTATAATATATATATATATATATATATATATCTCCAAATCATGTAAAACATATGCATGTACAATAGTTTTGAAAGGAAATTTCCAATCACAAACTGTCCAAACGAGCTCCTTCATGAACTGCACACTCCCCAAGGTCCCTGGGGCGACATTTCGTGTCACAAAAGTCCACTCACATTATGTCTGAGTAAGCTTAATCTTGAACTGCGAGCTCCTCCAAGGTCCTCGAATCGTACTCGCATGTTAAAGTCACAACCGAGGACACCAAAAATCCATATAAGATCATATGTAAAACCCCCTAAACCCCAAAATAGCATACACGTCCTGAACATGTAAATCGAGAAAAAAATGACCATAACTACTTATAAACGATCTCCGATCGACATTAAACTACCACCATTAGATTCAGGACATCAAAACCTTTTTAATAATCCCAGCCTCATCTCGAGCATCGTGCCCACGCACCGTCACGTGAAAGGGGAATTCCGGCAACATCCCCGATGCACCGCCACTCACGTGACGTCAGTTGTTGATATCACCTGCTGATGTCAACCCTAGCCTTCATGGTACTAACACTTCTCACTTACCCCTGGCAGTTGAAGTGGCACCTTTAACACTTGCCACGTGGCATCCCTACCACTTGTCGTACTGAAGTCATCTTGATGTCATCTAGTGATATCATCATGACATCATGCTGATGTTGCCCTCTCGCCGAGGATGACAGTGGCGCTGCTGTGGCCGCCGCCATGGCAGCTACTGTCAGCCATCAGAAACTCCATTAAAGGTCCTTATCACCAAACTTCAATATCTCCGTTATTTCTCAACCAAATTGGACAAAATTTATATCAAAATTTATCTACCCAATCCCATGAATCCAAATCCAAGCCCATAACTGAGAAAAGTTACTTGGATTCCAAGTTATAAGCCTCCAAATTTTTGGGTATCCTTCATCCTCTCACCCATTATGTTTCTAAACATCCTCCCCCTTCGAACCTGATCTCGTTATGATCATGAAAGTCCCATGAACCCATTTCTAACCTTGTTTCGGTTCAAATGTGTTTAAAAAAAAGGTGGCATTTTGGGTGTGTATGAGTGTTTTGTGTGGGTTTGTTTGCATGGAAAAGAGAAAGTGCGAGTTCGATTGAGGATGATCATCCAATTCGAGTTGCCCCTAGCCACATAAACATCCCAAAATATCTCCATTCCATAAAAGACCAAACTACCCTTCCCCTAAATAAAAGCCAGATTAAATCCTAAAGGAAAAATGGTCAAAGTGTACTAAAATAAAATCAAAAAAATTCTAAAAACATTCCGGCTATACGTAATTAAAAATCCGGGTCATCACAATCTACCCTTCTTAAAGAAGTTCGCCCCCAAAATTCACACCTATCCCTCAAATTATTGTGGAAACTATGACCGCATCCGACCCTCGGGCTCCTACGTGGTCTCTCCCACATCACAATCCCTCCACATATCCAACAAAAAGGGAAACAATCATCTAGACCAATACCATGTTTGTGCGACCACAAATCTGTAAAAACCGCTCACCAAGCTCAGAATCCTCCATGAGCACAAAACCCAGAAATAAGGAACAAATTTCCGAAAACTCCGAGGGTACAACCTACATGTATACTATTGAGCCTACCCCCTTGGTCGAACCCAAAGTTCAACCAACTCACGTCTACCAAAACGTATAATCTCTGAATCCAACCATACCCGAATCACCTGGTCTAAGCGAGAAAGAGTATATGTCACTCCTCCTGGTGTAGTGCAAGCCTCCAGTTGTGTAAGAGCAAACACACACGCTTGTCCACTTGCGGGTCGATCACATCCTTTCTGACCACCACCTACCCTGTGAGCCCCACGGTTAGCCACCAAATGGTCAGATGCTACCGTCAAAAAAGGTGTCGTCACTCTGGCCCTACATCACAATACCCTGACTCGTATCACCATCATCATGTTGATATGGACACTCCCGCTGGAAATGCTCAGGCTCCCCACAAAAGTAATAACTAGCCCTTCTACTTCGAGTAGTGCATCCACCTTGACTTAACCCTCGGTCACTGAAACATGCACGAGTACTGCTAGAAGAACCTGAACTAGACGCAACCCTTTTCGAATATCCCTAAGTAAAGGACTCATCCTCCTAACTCTCTCAGGATCGCCCAGAACTGCGATGATGATGTCTAGGTAGCAAACTCAGCTCTACTGTACCAGCCCCATTCGAAAACTCCCGAAGAGTAGCAAAAGAACCCGCTGACACAATCGCTCGAATCTCATCTCGCAAGCTAAGCCTAAAGGAGTGACATTTGTCGACCTCGTTTTTGACAACTCTCGGTGTGAACCGTGACAAGTCTACAAATCTCTGCTCATACTGGCCAACTGTCATGTCACCATGCTGGAGTTACAAGAACTCAACCTCATAGTCATCACGATAGGACTTTCGGTAGAACTGCTCCATGAACCGCTCCTTGAATGTCTCCCAGGTCCTAGTGTGGGCATTGTAAATTGTCCTCCTCCGCCTTTACCACTACCGACATGCAAAACCACAAAAGAGAAATGTGGCAATCGGTACCATCCGCTCCGAAAGGCATCGTATCACTTCAAAAACCTCCTCTAACTAAGTAATCTAGTTAACTGCCACCTTCGAGATTAGCAACCTTTCCAACCTGATGGCCCCGAGCCTCTGAGCCTGCTCCACCTCCAAACTCCTAGAGTTCCCTTTACCATGGAGCACAACATGTAGGGCCTGACCCAACTAATGTAGAGTTGGACCGGAGAACGCCTCCCCCTCTAGACTGTGTAGAGGGGCCGCATTTTGGAGGCATCATAATCTGAAAAGACACAAATAGTACCAAAAATACCCTACACACCTAGTGTGTAGCCATCAAGCTAGAGCTCTAATGCCAAATTGACAAGACCCAACTCAGAAAAATCCTTAAAAATCATCTAGGGTCTTGCTCCCGTCTAGCACAAAACGAGTGAAAATCCCAAATTTTCCCTTACACGTGTCAAACAACGGATGATTTACTTAAAATACAAATGTTCGAAATGGTGACATAGCCACTAATCAAAAGAAAAGGCGATAAAAGTATAGGATCGTACTCTTGGGATTAGACACACGCAGGAAAACTGGAAATGAGCCTTCGTCCTAGGTATGCCCCCGTACCTACGCCACAGTCTGAAGAGGAAGTGGAAACATAAAACAGTGAGTAGACGAAAACAAATAGTTAAAACACATTTATCAAAAAAATGATATTTACCCCTCCAGCTTTCCAAAACATGCATGCATATAAGAAAAATTATCCAACCAATATTTATCCAAATAAAAATACATAGAAAACACCCAGGGCCCATATTTCCCTGAAATACCCCCAAGTAAGCCACCAAGAAAAACATCATGGGCACCACAGCCTGTAACCATGATACCTCGTACTCTATGATTAACCATGCCAACTGAAACCCTGTGCTATGCGTAGACAACCTCAGGATCTGCGGAGCCCTGCTCCGGACATCTAAGTAATGACCCTGGCATATGCCCTCAAGATCTGCAGAGCCCCGCTCTAAACGTTTGAGAACTGGTTAAATCTAATGAGAATGGTTATAGGTGAAAACAGTCATAGTCATAAAACCCAAAAACATAATTTAAAACATATACCTTTGATTCCGACCCCAAGTAAAACAATAAGCCTGGGCCCAAGCCCAAAACACTGTTTCCACATGTAAATCCATAAAACTGGTGTCCAAATCATCATCAAATGATTTAAAAAAATCATGAATACGTATATCAATACCATCATAACTAGAACATGTATTTAAATCATGTAAATTAGTTCTATATGCGTGCAACGTAGTTGAAAACAATGGTCCACTCACAGTATGTCCGATCAAGCTTAATCTTGAACTGCGTACCCCTCCGAGGTCCTCGGAGCATCCTCGCCTGTCAAAGTCACAATCGGGGTCACCAAAATTCCATATACGCTCATATGTAAATCCCTCTTAAACCCCAAAATATTACACGCGTCTTGAACACGAAACCCAAGGAGAAAAAATCCAAAACTACCCATAAATGACATCTGATTGGCTTGAAACCACCACCATTGTATTCTGGATTTCAAAACTTTTTGAACAAGCTTGGCCTTGATAAGTCACGAATTAAGCACTGTTTTAATGTTTTTTCTTACCTACTTTACTTGTCTTTTGATTATAATTGTACAAAGAAATAAGAGAAAATGATCCATTTTGTGAGACTTTTGTGGATTATGAAAGGTAAGTCAATTCTGAAAAGAATGCAAAAAGAATGGAGGAAATCTGAGCCAAAATGAAGGAATAACACTAAAATGAAATTAAGGTCCCTAGTAGAAATCCCATTTGAGGCCCTCTCGGGTTTTGGCTTTGAATTGGCATTTTCCAATGTCTTGGATGTGATCAGACTGCCCAAAAAATCTCCAGGGGTTCCAATGAGGTGATAACATGTGTTAAGACAATCAACATTGACCAAGAATGGGGTTCTTGCCTGTCTTGGTCGAGAAACACTCCTAATCCTATAAGGATTGTGTGTGTGACTTTGTGGACCAGTCTTGCTAACCTTGCACACCTAGATTAAGTGGGCTATTTTAGAAAATTCATCCCTAGAATCCATCTAGGCAAGTCGGCCAAAAGATCCATTAAATGAAGGGTTCCTATCTGTTCCTTGCAACTCAAGAAACTAGGATTTTTTGCCTTTTCAAGTTCCTACTTTTTAGGGATTTGGGGCTGCTGTCCTATTCCAAATTCCACAAAGATTATTGGGCTGTTTGGTGACATGAAAAGGGGTGTAATCTCCTATTTAAACTCATGAAAACCCTAGGGCATAAGCTTCCGCCCTCTTGGATGTTTTTAGGGTTTTGAACCAGAGAATACATTTTTTTTTGCGATTAAGGAGTTCTTGATTAATTTGCAGTAGCCTTTCATTGTATTTTGCACGCCTAGACTAAGGGAGTTCCTTCTTCCCTCTTTATTGTTTTGTACTTTGAACTTATTTATCTTATTGATTCAATGCAATTTCAGATTATGCTTTTGTTTAATCATCTAAGTATGTGTGAGTAGTTTCCTTTAGGATTGTGGCTGTGTGAAGCCCTAACCATGTTAATTCATACTTAGATTTCTGACTCTTGATTGTGATTATTATTCATATTGGATTTGTTGGATTACTATGCATCATGAACTCAATTTACGCTTATAAGCTTAGCTACCTTGTTTGTGTATAATTGTCGATGTAATTGCTTGATGGACAATTATATCATCTTGCATTTTGTTGCATCAATTTTAAGAGGAGGACTCTTATTCGTAATATAAACTCATGACCTACTAGAATTGCACATCACTTTTCTAGGGATAGTGTAGTTTCATTAAATCTTCTTCATACTCTCTGCGTTATCACGCACCATCGATAATAGACGTTTTATAGTGGACATCGTGCTTAAAACATGCAAACTAAGAGAAGATAATAGGTGTAGGGTGAGCCTTAGCAGGACCCTTGCATGGGCACTTAGTTCAGAACATGCATAGTAATTAGATCAAGGAAATCTAAAGAGAACTATAATTGGTAAAGGTGGATAATAAACCCTAATTCATCTTAATCAATCAATCAATCCAGTTTTCATTACTTTACAATTTGTTTTTGCGATTTAATTTCGTGCCAAAGTTCACTCTAAACCTGCCCCACTCGCCCAATTGCATTTTTTTTTTAAATTTTTAAACTAAGTTGTTTAGTTCTAAACTAAGAGGAATCACATTGAAACAAGTCCTCGAGGGATCAACCTTTGCAAAACTACTATACTAGTTACATGATTTTGTGCACTTGCAGAGTAGCACATTAGAGTTTTACCATCCAAAATTCTTTGTTTGATAAAACATATATAAAGTTTTTGGCCCTGTTGTCGGGGACTTGTCCCTCAACGGTGTCCATTTTGTTTGAATCTTTTGATTTAGTAGTTTTTTTTGTTCATAACTTTTTCTTCCTCTCTTTGTTGAGCATCTAATGCTCTAGGTGAATGTTAGGTCATATTTTATGCGTGTTTATCCATAATTAAATACCTTTTTACTTATGTTTTGTTAATATTTCATTCTATGCAATTGGAGAAAATAATATATTTTGTGAGAAATGTGTAGATCAAATAGAGCATGGAATTACGAGAATTTGAGCGAAAGAATCACCTAAATCGGAGTTGAAACGAAGAAGTTATGAAGAAAAGAAAATGACACAGGAATTCGGTAGATACCTACCGAAATAAGTAATCAGGAGCACTTGCTCGTTACTGTAGCATGACCCCAATTCGGTAAGTGGCGGCCGAACTCCCTGCCCCATCCATGGCACCCGTGTCCTGAAGCCTTTCTCCCTGATTTGGTAGCCTTAAACCGACGACATGAAGATAGCATTTGCACATTGATCGCGCCTTTGACCTTTCCAAATTCGGTGGTTGACCACCGAAAATGACCTCTGAGGCTTAATTCCGAGTTTTAGGCATATTTTAGGATAATTCCAAGTTACTTTCACACCGATTCTCTATATTGTATAAAGATTGGAGTCCTTCTTCCTTTTATGTTATTATTTTCAGTCCTTTTACTTGTAGGAAATGTTTCTTAATTATTTAGTAAATCTTTTCCTTATAGAATTGAATTGAAAACTTCTATTTATAGGAGGATTAATTATTCTCTTATAAAAAAAAGGTACTAGGGTTTATGAAGAGGATTTTTGTGGGGGGGGGGGGGGGGGGGGGGGGGGGGGGGGGGGGGTTCCACCACTTGAAAGTCCCCGAAACTCTGCCAAATTTTATACTTAATAGTACTTTAATTTATGTTCTTTTTTAGTTAGTTTTTGCAATCTTCAATTCAAGTTCTTCAATTTTAGCACCTTTGGATTCATAGAAGCATAGTGCCTTGAGGTAGTCTTCCTTCCTCTCTTTCCTTTATTGTTCTACTATCTTTTACGTTTATTGTTTTATTTACTTTTGATGCATTTTTCAATTGTGTTGTTAGTTTATTCATGTTTGAGTAGTGTAGTGAGGGCTAAGGGTACTTGAAGCCCTAGACATGTTAGTTCTTATTTAGATTTCTGACTCTTTATTATGATTGTTATTCATGACTGAATTTGTTGGATTACTACACTTCATGAATTCAATTTATTCTTATACGCTTAGCTACCTTATTTGTGTATAATTGTAGATGTAATTGCTTAACGGACCGTAATATCATCTTGAAATTTGTAGCATCACGTTTAAGATGGGGAATCTTATTCATAATCTAAACTCATGACTTTCTAGAATTGCACATAACTTTTCTAAGGATAGTGTACTATCATAAAATCTTCTTTGCGTTTCATGCATTATCACGCACCATCGATAATAGACGTTTTAAGAGGGGGACATCACGCTTGAAACATGCTAACGAAGAGAAGATAATAAGTGTGGGGTGAGCTTTAGCTGGACCCCTACACATGCCCTTAATTTAGAAACGTGCAGAGTAATTAGATAAAGGAAATCTAAGGAGAACTATAATTGGTGAAAGTTGATAGAAACCCTAGTTCAGCTCAGTTAATTTAGTAATCTTAGTTAATTTGCATTCATTCATTAAAAGTGACAAACCCCCCATTGCATTTTAATTATCTCACTAAAGTCAATTGAACTAAAACGAATTGGACATTGTTGGGCAAGTCTCTGTGGGATCGACCTTTGCTTGCATCTTTACTATCATACGTCTTGTGTGCTTACAAAGTTATTACAGGTATAAGTTTTTCCTAGTACATCTCTTGTGCTTAGTAAAATCTATATTAACTTTTTGGCATCGTTGCTGGGGACTTTTTCCTCAACGGTGTCCATATTGTTTGATTCTTTTGAGTTAGTGGTTTTCCCTTTTGTACATAAATTTTTCTTTTTCTTTATGTTAAGCATCTAGGTGCCTATGGAGCCGTGGAATAACTACTATTCTTCACAAGGATGGGCTTATGAGCCCTATGCCAACATTCCTTCGGTTCCAAGTAATCAAGCGAGATAGGTATACCCCCAAGATTGCGTGTACGTCCATGAGCCTTCCAATCAGCCCTATATGGAGCCATACCATCAAGAATAGGGTGAACAACCACCTTGCACTTGGACCTCTTCTCCGCCTGCTCCTAATCATGTCCAACCTCCAAAGACACTCCGGTAAGCCCTCTTAGAGGATTGAGAACTCGAGCACCTTCGAGTGAAACTTCTTTGGGAGCCTTCCTGGGATGATGAGGATGAAGTCGCTCAGGACATGTATAAGAAGCCACAAAGTGAAGTCAATGCCCTTTCAAAAGAAACACAACCAGCACTCACAAAGCCAAGTCCCCTCCCAAACCTCACGGTTGCCCCATCCAAGGACCTAGTCCCTATCCAAGGAACACCCATAGGTGAAACCATTCAGTCCATCATTCCAACATCTACGGGTTTGGGCATGGATTGTGCATTTCCAGGATCTTACTTATCCTTATCTTCACCATTTAAGTTCCTTACTCAACTTAGGTGTTTTGGTGAGACATTTGATGTTGTGCCTAATGGTTTGTGCAGGTTTAATGATCTTTGTGGGAGGAAGGACGAGGGAAGTATCGAGATGGTGGTATGCACCTTTGAGATGTTCAGCTCCAAGCAAGGCTCAAGGCCACAACCCAAGGATCCCAAGGCCTTTACATGGCCCCCACCTCAACCTTCATCCTTATTTGTCTATATGGATCAAGCACTTCTTACTTACCTTTAAATCTCTTTTGAGTTTGTTCCCTGAAATGGTAAGGTCTAGGAAATGGATTCCTGCCTATAGAACTAATCATTTACTTTATGTTGCAAGAAAGACACCACTAAAGGAGGGGCAAGTTTGGAGTTCCTCAAGTGCCCTTGGTTCACAAGCACCTTTGGGTGCTCACTTAGCCCTAGTTTGTTCCCTTTTCTTTGTGGATGTTTTTCACTTGTATACCTCAGTTACGATAATGTCTTTTGTCTTACTTTTGAGCTTGCAACATTGAGGAGAATGTCTCATTTAGGTTTGGGGGTATGAACCTTAAAAACTGCATGTTTTGGATGAACAAACTAGGTTTCTGTTTTGTTTATGCTTGCTGTTTTTTAGTTTCTGTTTTTATTTTTTTGCTGTTTTTTGTTGTGTGATGCTAGTTTTTATGCTTAAACAAATTAATATGCATGTATAGAATGTGGGAATTTCTTGTACTTACTAAGAATCATTGACATGGCCATTGAATTTACACTTGCACTTCACGATACCATAATCAAGTGATTAAGCAACCAAAACAATTGAATTTGAGCATGCTTAGAAAATTAGTGGAGACTACCATTGTGAGAACTTTGAGCTTGATAGCTTTTCTTTCTGAGTGATCTACTTGTTTCTACTCTTAAACACTCATCACTTTGTTCTTAATTGTATGATCTCAGTTTAATTGCATTTATGTTTAAAGAACCATATATGTGGATGCTCTTGATTTATTGTGTGATTGTTTATGAGATATGATATAGGCTATGTGTGTTTTAGCTCCTAAAGGCCCTTCTTTTTCCTGTCCAAATTGCATGCTCCCTAAGCCCCTTTGAAGCCAAACACTTAGCCGTTTTGTTCTTCACCTACAATATGACCTAACCAAGTTTTGAACCCTTCATGATAGCCATACCCTATAATCTAAGCTTGTGTCAAGGTTGCATCAAATGAGATTTATGGAGAAAAGGAAATATGTTGATGTTTTGTGCTACTTATACTCATGTGATTGAAGTATGCTTGAATGGAAAAATCGTTCGTTTTGTTGTAAAATGAGGAAGTTATTGCATGATCTTGGCTCAGCTCATATAATCAAAACAAAATTGTATCAAGTTCATAGGAAAAAAAAGAATGCAAAAGAAAAAAAAATTGTGATTAGAAAAAGAAAAGAAAAGAATGCAAAAGAAAAATAAGAATATTTGCGATTAGAAAAAGAAAGAAAAGAAAAGTGAAAGCAATGAACTTTGAGTTGACTCAAGTGAGCCAAGTACCTCAAATTAAAACATTGTTGTGAGCTTAAGCACGGTTTCATCATCTAATACTCAAGGTCCGAGCCATGACTTCTCATGCCTTGATGCGGCTTAGGTTCTTTGAATTCCAACCTTCCTTTTAAAACCCGAGAATCTTGCCCCATTACAATCATTGAATGAAGACCTATTGATCTTTTGAATGGTTATGCAAAGGATTAAGGTACGTATCTTTGTTCTAGAACTTCAATTCCTTCGTGAGATCATTACTTACATATAAAGTGTTTTTCTTCATTGAAATTTAAATGTGATTAACTTGATTTTCTTTACATAAATTCTTCACATATACTTGTTGAGTGAAAGCCTTAGGATTCTTGTGTGTTTATTGAGTGATACCTAGTGAGAATTAGAGTCGAGACGAAATGTTTTTAGGGTGTTTAGATGACGTTTTCTAGCTTGATCATTTGAGATGTTGGTATAAACACTTGACACATTGAGTTCACAATTAGCATGTTCCTTAGTTTTTGTAAGTTTGTTTTTGGTTCATGGTTAGTTTTTGTAAGTTTGTTTTTGGTTCATGGTTCATGGTTCTATTTTGTTTAGCTTGCTATTTTTTGTTTTCAGTTTTGATTGGCTTGTTGTTTTTCTTTTTTGTGTTATGCTAGTTTTTATGCTTAAACAAGTTAATATGAATAGATAGATTGTGAAAATTACTTGTACTTACTAAGAATCATTGCCATTTCCATTGAACTCACACTTGCAATCAAGTGATTAAACAACCAAACAATTGAATTTGAGCATACTTAGAAAATTGGTGGAGACTACCATTGTGAGATCTTTGAGCTTGATTTCCTTTGTTTATGAGTGATCTATTTGTTTCTACTCTTAAACACTCATCATTTTGTTCATAATTGCATGATATCATTCTAATTGCATTGGTATTTAAAGAACCATATATATTGGATGCTCTTGATTTAATGTGTAATTGTCTATGAGATGTGATAGGCTATGTGTGTTTTAGCTCTTAAAAGCCTTTCTTTTTCCCATCCCAATTGCATGCTCCTTAAGCCCCTTTGTAGCCAAACACTTAGACATTTTGTTCGTCACCGACATTACAACCTAACCAAGTTTTGAACCCTTCATGATGGCTATACCTTATAATTTACGCTTGTGTCAAGGTTGCATCGAGTGAGATTCATAGTGAGGAGGAAATGTGTTGATGTTTTGTGCTACCTATGCTCATGTAATTGAAGTATCACTATGCTATTTTTGTCCTTAGATGACAGTGAAAAAGTGTCTTCTAATTGCGAAAAAAGTGTTGTCTATGTGAGTGTCATTTATTTTAAAAAGATCAGACGACACTTTTTAATTGTCATATAAAATAGCATCAGACGATGGTTTTTTCAGAAAAACCGTTGTCGGGCAAAAAAAAAAAAAAAACTCAACCTAGAAAAAATGTCGTCTATTAAGCTCTCAAACGAAAGTTTTACTGAAAAACCTTCGTCTATAACGACATACTCAGAAGAATGCATAATAGCTACAAAGCACTAGCTTTGACGCAAAGTGATTTTTCAGATGGTCATATGTATTGAGGTCACAACAGCATATATCTAAAAATATTTATAACCATAAACTCAGAAGAACGCATATATCTCATCTAATTAGTGTTATCTATGGCCATAAATGACATATATCAGCAGCCAAAACTGATCAGATGGTCATATGTATTGAGGTCACAATTAGTGACCATAGGAACTAAAGAAACAACTCAATTAGAAGTTAATACAAACGACCAGCCTACCTATAAGGACGAGGTAAATTCTCCTCATCTATTCATATGAAACAATATTTTAAGAGGAAATGATTACAAAGTGACAATAAAAAAGTTGTAGACAGTACACTGACCATCAAAACTAACAATTTAGCAAGAACCAAGAAGACGTATAGATTGGGACATAATAACAAATCCTAGCCTAATGAAAATGGAAGCCCTCAAATTAAAGGAAAAAAAAAGGAATTCCTAGAATTGTGGACAAACTAAAGCCCAAAGGGACGATCAAGATCGTCAAAAAAATTTCATTATCAACATTCCTAAGATCATCAAAATTCCTTTGTCAACATTCCTTTATAAAATTTGTCAAAATTCGCCTCTTCTCTAAGATTTTCACGATTCCTTTATATCTTTATAGCCGCACCACCCCAAATATAGTTGGTCCATACAATGTACTTTTATATCTAATCATTTAATCATTATATTAGATACTCATGGAAAAATCTAAAGCATAGAGCAAATTTTAGAGCCATTACTGACCATAACCATACCTTTCCTTTGAAAAGTTTTGCTACCTCTTGAAAGCCAGGGAGAACCTTCTCTGAATCTATTGAAGTGGCAAAGAGCAACAGTTGAGCATAGAATGGGTCAACGTCCACCAATATGAAATGTTTTAAACACTATTGCAAAAAGTTACAATTTTGAAGTCATGGCTATTAAAAAAGGTTCAAACATACACCAAAATACCTGTTTCTTGATTACACTTTCGAAAATTGAAGGCGCATTTTCCCTAGTAAAAGTGATAACTAAAGGAAGTTTGTTTGCAAAGACAAAGTCAACAATTGCAAAGTTATCAAATTTAAAATCTGCAGAAATGAAAAACAGGTATAAATCTTTAGGGCCAAGATGGAAGAGTTTTGCCACCTTAGGATCCGTTTTTTTGTAAAAATTGACTTCTTCTTCAAGTCTTGAAGCAGCAGCAAGCTCGTTAGCCTCGAGACCCTTTGACAGACACTTTGACAATGAGTGACAATACCTTGGGACAGATTAGTATATTACAGATCTCAAGTTTATTATATAAGGAAAAATGTGAGTATTGCCATGCCCCATTGATAACCTACTTTTAAATTCCTATTCTAGATATGTGCTACTAAACATCAACCGAAGCTCATCAGATACCCAATTCCTACTGCTTTTGACAGCCAAACATATGCCTTGATGCATTTGGCTACCTACACATCAATGTGCCAAAGTGCAATTAAAGAACAAAACTCTAGGGGGTCAACTAAAAAAGCATGCTATTTTGATCAAATTTCCAAATTTAAGATTCATTCCCTTGCAAGACCAGATGGACTAACCAAAAGCTACAGAAAGATTTTCCTTCTCCTTGCCATTGCCATCAAAGTATATGGCTAACCAATGCATAATGAGCTTTTTTCATAAGCTTGTGAATTAATATAACAATCATAAAATCCAGAATTGTAGAATTGCTAATATAAACAAGGGAAAATCCGAGGAAAGGAAAAAACATACCACTAAAGAATTAATATGCCCAAAACGACTTTACTTGCAGAAGTCAATATGCCTTCAGCCTCGTCTAATGTAGTCATAATTTGAACACCGGGTCCTATCTTCTTCTTGATCCAGGTAACTATGCCCTCTTTGACTACACATTTTGAAAGAAATGAAAACATTCGGTTTATTAATTTTCACAATTCTGTAAAATTGAATTCAAAAATTAGAAATATTGAAAGAAAGAAATAAGAATCTCACTTGGTTCTTTGGCCAGTGTAAGGCTTGTGAACACCATCAATGAAGAAGAAGACAGTAGGGAATCCATCAACTCCATACTCCTAAGACAACTCGTTCTCCTTAGTGGTATCAACCTTGGCCAAAATTAATTTCTGGCTTTTGAGCTACGTGGCGGCCGCATAGAACTCAACCATCACGAACCTATTCTTCTCCTCCACCTCGCTCAAATTCACCCCCTTCAATACGACAACGTCCTTCTTGTCCACATCCGGCTGTTTATACTCCTCCTCATGATCGTCGCCCTTGTCGAAATCGGAGTAGAACGCGGACATCGAAATTGAGACATCGAAGGCACCTTTGTAAGTGCTTCTGAGCAGAACACGGACAACTCACCTACTATTGATGGTCCTCACCGATAGACGCCAAAAACTCTCTCATCCCATTCGACCGATTCTCAGAAACCCTAGCTCTCTCATCCCTTTCGAATTCTCAGAAATCAATTCTCGACAAAGAATGAAATTTGGTTGCTGGTTTTCAAGTTGGATTAAGTTTTCGGTTTTTTTTTTTACTATAGCTACAATATTTAGCGTGTTTTGATGTTTGTCTTTGCAGCTTTGAGCTTCAGGGAAATTTTTTATTCCCAGGCACCTGAATATCATAATAGACGACTCTTTCTGTAAAAGGTGTCGCATGTGCACTGTCCCTTTATTGCTTACCATTATAAAAGATACAGTTTTTTTGAAACTATTACTTTTATCATAGATGATAATTTTAATTGAAGCTATCATCTTTTTAAGTAAGATGTCAATTTTAATTAAAACTTTCATCTTTATAGTGTCGTCTAAAGACAAAAATGGCATAGTGTATGCTTAAATTAAAAGATCAATAATTTGTTTGTAAAGTGAGGAAGTTATTGCATGATCTTGGCTCATCGCATATAAACAAAAGAAAAAGGTGTATCAAGTTCATTAGTGAATTCAAAAGAAAAGAAAAGGAAGAAAAAGAAAAAGAAGAAAAAAATTGTGATTAGAAAAGAAAAGAAAAAAGAAGAGAAAAAAAAAAGCAATAAACTTAGAGCTGAGTCAAATGAGCCAAGTATCTCAAATAAGAGCAATGTAATGAGCTAAAGCACAGATTCATGATCTATTAGTGAATGTAAGACCCGTGTCCTGCAGGGAACGGTGAACAATCTCACATTCCTGCGAGGGGGGAATGGTCTGGGAAGGGAATGGTGGTGTGCCTTAAAGATGTAGGCACACACCTATCTAGCGTGAGGCCTTCCGTGGTCGCGTTGGTTAGAGGCTTGCCTTTGAGTATTGCTCTACCACGAGGTCACGGGAAGAAAAGCCAGCGGGCGCATTGGAGGGAGATTCCCAATGGCGTGCCGATCTGTGGACAATATAGTGTTAGATAGAGGATGCCGCTGCGCAACTCTGATCTAAACTAGGCCTTTTGGGAGCTCAGTGGCTTTGGGGGGGATTGGAACCCCAAAGTTAAGCGAGTTGAGGCTGGTGCAATTTCATGATGGGTGACCCACTGAGAAGTTGCACCGTGAGCTCCCGAAAACAAAACCTTGACCTTGAGGGCGCAGGCTTGCCGTTGAGTATTGCTGTGGCCCAAAGAGGACAATATCGTGCTAGATGAGTCGGGACCTGATAGAGGAGGGTCGGGTCCTGACAGTGAAGGTCCGAGTCATGACTTCTCATGTCTTGATCTGGCTTAGGTTCTTTGAATTCCAACCTTCCTTTCTAAACCTAAGAACCTAGCCCCATTACAACCTTTGAATGAAGACCTATTGATATTGTGAATGGTTATGCAAAGGATCACATATCTTTGTTCTTTAACTTAAATTCCATATAAAGTGTCATTCTTCATTGAAACTCATATGTGATTAACTTGATTTCCTTTACATAAACTCATCACATATGTTTGTTGAGTTAAAGCCTTAGGATTCGTGTATTCGTTGAGTGATTCCTAGTGAGGATTAAAGTCTAGGCGAAATCTTTCCAGTGTGTTCAGATGACGTTGTTTTCTAGTTTAATCATTTGAGATGTTGGTATAAACACTTGACACATTGAGTTCACGGGCATGTTTCTTATTTTTTGTCAGTTTTTTAATTTTATTTTTTTTGTTCTTGGTTTTTATTAACTTGTTTGAAGCATGATTTCTAGCATCCTTTGTGTTAAGTAAAACGTTTATTGTAACGACCCGTCCCGAATTTTAGGATTAGATTAATGACTAATGAAGGATTAGTGAGGTTAATCGGTGATTAGTTGAGCGAAATCGGACGGACGGTGCGAAATGACCGTTTTACCCCTAGTCATGGGCAAAATGTTGGCTTTTGACCCGGAAGGTCCGATGGCTGAGGGCTGAGGACCGTTATGTAGATCAGGATGATACGAATCGGTAGACAGGTGGCATGCCGAAATCGAACGTCGAACGGAAAAGTTATGGGTCACGGAAGTTAGATTACACTATGCACGCATTACGAAGCAATGATGATGTGGCAATATCTGATTGGACAGATATTTAGGTGGGACCCATGGATGAGTGACAAGTGTCACTCATCCCATTTGCCCAAAACCCCATTTTGTGGATCTAAATGATGATTGGTCCACTTGTTCTATTTTAATTATATTTTCTAACCACTTCCCATCTCCACCCTTCATCTCATCTAATCCCTTAATCCTGACCGTCCATCTCATTTCCCTCTCATCTGATCATCATCAGTCATCCCTCTATGTTTCCTTCACAAACCCGAAACACGCCCTTCTCCATTTTCCCTCTAATACAAACACACCACATCACACCATCACCATACCTACATCCATACATTCCTGTGAGGAATGATGAGAGGTTGAGAGTGACGAGGACGGCGGCCCAGGGTGGTCCACGACGGGGGGTGAGCCAAACCGAACCCGAGAACCCAGTTTTAATTTCAAAAATCAAAAGTTGAGTTTTAATCATGGTTTTGAGTTCCTTTTAATTCTATTATGACCTAGGGACAAGGACGACTCGTCTAGGATCATTTTCGAAGGGAGTGGATTCCTGGAACGACCAAAAACCGAGCTTGAAGATCAATCTTACGGTTTGATCATGGAAGGTATGATTTCATTGGGTTTTCTTGTGCTTTGAATGGCTAGATCGATAGGAATTGAGTAGACAGAGGTTTAGGAATTGAAAGGGGAAACATTGGATCGAAAACGAGTGAGTTGGGACCCTAAATCGGCCGCGCCGCTGCAAACTAGTCTGGTCCGGATCAAACTAGAGGACCTGGTTCGGTTCAAACCAGAGGACCCGGTTCGACAGAGGTTAGGGGTGACACTGTTCACCAGCGCGTGAGCTTCACACGCAGCCCCTTTGGGAAACGCGTGAGGGCGCGTGGTGGGTCTTTTGGGGAAGTTTTCAACATGTGAATTAATCTATTCAATGTAAGGAACATTTTGGGACTGGTTTCGTGTCGATCGGACACCGTCTCGATATTTTTTCGGACATCCGAAGATTTAGGATCCAGTTTAAAAATACTTAAAAATTCGGGAAAATTACGGGGCTTCAATGAGAGGTTAATAAGGTAGTTAGTAACCCTATAGATTGATTTGGACAGGTTTGAGAGTCCCAGTGACGGCGATTAGCCAAGTAAGGCTTACGGCACACAAATCGAGGCGGAAGCTTAGGATGGTCTGTGAGTGCACCTTGATATCTAAACTGTGATGCATGCATAAATATTTTATATGCTTTATAGATATGATTCTATGAGGATTATTTGGATGATTGTGATTTACATGGTTTCACACATTTCGAGACGATTTACGTGCTTGCACGTAAATCGAGGTTTACGGTTTTGCACTGATTTTCCGTGCTTATAGTTTTGGAAATGAGGCATCAGGCCGAAGGCCAAGTTGATTTACGTATTGGGCTCGAGGCCCAGTTGGTTTACGAATCGGGCTCGGAGCCCAGTTGACTTACGTATCGGGCACAAGGCCCATTTGGTTTACGAAATCGGGCATGAGGCCCAGTTGGTTTACGATCTGAGCCGGAGGCCCAGTTTGTATGTGGATTCAGGCTTAGGGCCCAGTTATGTTTTAAGATTGTGATTTCGGGTCGGGGACCCATAAATGGATTTATGGTTCATGATGGTTTATGGGGACCAGGCATGAACCCATAAAAGGTTTTTTATGGTTCATGACGCTTTATGGGGACCGGGCATGATGACAGGACCCACCCCCAATTCCCCGAGATTAAGGGCTAAGTCCTGTTCCCGTCTAACTTACGCATGACATGAAGGCTAAACCTACGTCCAACCTCCATGTGACACGTAAGTCGGACAAGGGATTCTCGAACCAACCGCCTAAAAAGCTTCCGGACTTTCTGGAGCGCGCAAAATCTACTATGGATCGCTTGTGTGGATGTCTCCGTCTCTCTCGACCAACAGCCTGCACTGCAACAACCTGGAGGGTATCGAAAACATGAAAAGACTGTGAGTGGACAAAAATAAATAGTAATTTCAGAAAAACAGAAAAACACAATTTATACCCTCCACGCAAAAAACCAATGCATGCATATAAAATCCATGTTATGAAACCATTTCTTATCCAAAATCATCAATGAAAACCAGAGGCATTTCTTTCTTCAAATCCGAAATTCAAATTCAGGGCCTCAGTGTAACGACCCGTCCCAAATTTCTATATTAGATTAGTGACTAATCACGATTAGTGAGGTTAATCGGTGATTAGTTGAGCGAAATCGGACGAACGACGCAAAATGACTGTTTTGCCACTAACGTGGGTAAAACGTTGACTTTTCATACGGGCGGTCAAACGGACTTTGACCAAGGACTGTGACGTAATTCGTGACGTCACGAGTTCATAGACAGGTGGCACATTCACTTCCGACGTTCGAGGAGGAAGTTATAACGTTCGGAAGTTTAGGGGCATTTTGGTAATTTTGGTTAAAAGGGGTCAAATGTTGACTTTTCGATCGGGATGTCCGATAGTCGAGGGCCGAAGACCGTTATGTAGATAAGGACGATACAAATCCGTAGACAGGCGGCACGTCGAATTCGGACGTTCGACGACGAAGTTACGGTTCACGGAAGTTCCAAGGTACTATTCACGACGGCACGTTTAACGAGACAAAAAGTACAGTTTTGTCTCTAGTGGGCCAAGCTTTTTAGATAGCCAATGGATGAGTGACAAGTGTCACCCATCCACTAGCCAATCTCACACATACATGCATACCATCCCTTCCCTTCATCGATTATTTCTTTCCATTTCAAACCATTTCACCCGATCTCAATTTGAACCCAAACCCATCCAATCCTTTCCATCTAACCTTGAGTGAGACCAGAGAGTGAGGGAGAGGCTGAGGAAGCTAAGGTCGGTGGCTGGGAGCACCTGGACCGCCGCACACGGCCGTGAAGGCCCAGGTAATCCGATTACCCGACTAATGCCCATTTTCCATTATTTTCGAATAGGACATTATGGTTTGTTAGGGGTGATTGAAAGATGATTAGGGAGTTTCTAGGATGATTTTATGACGGTTTGGAGGGTGGTTCACAGCGGAGGAGGCCGTGAGGGCGGTCGGGAAACTTTGGGTCGTGAGGTTCAAGAATTAAACCTCGAATTCGTGGTGTTTTTTCTTGTTTTGACCATCCAAACATGTTCCTAGGATCAAAATAGGAATTTAGGGATTGATTAGGAAGGAAATCGGACCAAAATGAGAGAGAAGGAGTCGTGAACCGGTCATGCCGGTCCAACTGGACCGGCCAACCAGTGAACCGGCCGGTTCGATCGAGGAGGAAGAAAACTGTTCACTGGCGCGTGAAGTCACGTGCAGCCACTTCAGGTGGCTCGTGGCGGCGCGTGGGGGAGAATTTGAGGAAAGTTCCAACATGTGAAATCTTCTATTCGATGTAACGAACATTTTGGGACTGGTTTCGTGTCAATCGGACACCGTCTCAATATGTTTCAGGGCATCGGAAGGTTTAGGTTCGGTTTTAAAAATAGTTAGAAAATCGGGAAAATTATGAGACTTCAATGAGAGGTTAATGAGGCTATTAGTAACCCTCTAAATGAATTTGGACAGGTTTGGGAGTGTCCCGGTGACGACGATTGACCCGAGAGACGATCATGGCACGCAAATCAAGGCGGCAGCTCGGACGGTCTGTGAGTGGACCTTGATTTCTAAACTGTGATGCATGCATAAATGTTTTATATGGATTATGAATGTGATTTAATGATGTTGATTTGGATATTTGTGAATTATATGGTTTCACATATTTCTAGGCGATTTACGTGCTTGCACGTAAATCGAGGTTTTCCGGTTTTACACTGATTTTCCGTACTTATGGTTTTAGTTATGATTTCATGAAATGATTTTGGATTTGAAAAGGTAACTCTCGGCCTTGAGGTCCATTTGATTTACGGAATCGGGCCGGAGGCCCAGTTGGTTTACAATTCGGACCGAGGGTCCAGTTTGTATGTGGATTCGTGCCTAGGGCCCAGTTATGTACTACAAATGGTTTTTATGGTTCATGACGGTTTATGGGAACCAGCATGAACCCATGAAAGGTTTTATAGTTCATGACGGCTTATGAGGGGCCGGGCATGAATCTTGGAAAGGTTTAAAGAATGATTTTAAAAGGTTTTTCATATTCCATCCTTTATATATGATTGTCTCCTCCGGGGAGGGTCGTTGGCCTGGGTGGACCCCGGAGTAGTCACGGAGCACTCACTGAGTAGAGTCGCCCCCCAGTTGGGTTCCTTACTCTCAGGATGGGCATGGTTCGTTACCTCTAGGGAGGGTCATTGATCTACGAACATTGACCTAGGTGGACCCTGGAGAGACTTGGGTTTGAGACCCCGGTTAGCACACGTGTAGCTTTATTTTACCGTGACAGGTTCTGGATATGAATATAATGGATAAACATGATTTCAAATGTTTTGGGAAATTGTGTTTATAATGATAAATGGATTTGGGCTGAGATCCCACATATGTTTATTATGTTCTAGTTTTATGTAAATGGTTTTGGGCAGGAGCCCGTGTGACTTGTATTTACGGAACTTGGGGCTGTGACCCTACTTATGGATGTTTTAACATATATGATTGGATAAATGGTTTTACTATACATGCATACTTTTTAGTGAAGGGTATAAAGGTCTTTTATGGAAATGTTTTTATAAATGTGTTTTACGAAACTTATTACTTTTTGTCCACTCACAGTTTTTCTGTTTTTAATACCCTTCAGGTTGGATACGAAGTGACTGTAGCAGAGACTGAGATATCACATGCCTCCTCCGGATCCTGGCGTACTCTGATAGCCCGGGAGGGCAAAGGTCGGAAATATCCCTTGTCTAACACTTCGTGTCAGACGGGAGCAGGGTCATCCCGCATTAATTCCAGGGGGATTGGGATGGGTCCTGTCACTCAGCCCAAAATCACAAATCAATCTCAAAGTACAGGAACTCAATCCCAAAACTCATCAAATCCAATTCATCTGGGCCACTGCCCAAAACATCTGAAAACTAGTGAAAACGTCAATCATGCGAGTTTGCAGGATCTCAAGTGCTCCCGAGTCTTTAAACTCAAAACCATGCGCAATAATCAGGCCTTACCGGGATATCAACGAGTCTTTAAACTCAAAACACAATCAACAGGCCTTGGGGGGTATCATAACCGAGTCTTTAAACTCAAAATATATACCGAGTCTTTAAACTCAAAACATATCAATCAAGGGCCCTCCCCCCGTCAATCAACCGAGTCTTTAAACTCAAAACCAGATCTAGCAGTTTTTTTCTTTTTCTTTTTCCGGGTCTTTAAACCCAAAACCATTTTTCAATCAATAGTGAAAACCACAGAAAAACCACATTCGAATTCTCAACAATGATTCCGTAAGCCAGCATCCGGAATCATCATCCCGAACCCAAATCCAGAATTTCCCATTCCAAGTTTCAAAACCGAATCCAAAACATTATTTTTCGAAATCCAGTTCCAAAACCGAAATCTCGTATATCGAAATCTCATGAACAGGGCTCCAAGCCCGAAATCACTTTTCCGAAATCCATTTCAAATCCTTGAAATCAAATCATATTTCACATTTCAAAATCAAATCCTCATAACCATGATCAAATCACAATATAAAGCGAAACCTCGTAAAACGTACAAATACGAAATAATCTTGAAATACGTGCAAAACCGTAAATCATCAAGATCATATAATCATGTATAGAAAACATATAAAAACATATATGCATGCATCATAAGTTTGAAAGCAAAGTCCACTCACAGACCGTCTTGCTGCTGCCTCGATACGAGTGCACTTATGCCGTTCTCGACTAATCCACTATCACCGACTTTCCCGAACCTATCCAAATCCCAAAATAAGGTCACTAACTACTTCATTAAGCTTCTATTAAAGTCCCGTAATTTTTCCGAATTTTTAACTATTTTTAACTGAGCCCTAAAACCTTCGGACATCCCGAAACATATCGTGCCGATGTTCGATCGACTCGAAATTAGTCCCAAAATGTTTGTTACATCGAATACTTTAAAAGTCATGTTAGAAGATTCCCCAAACTACCCTTCACGTGCCCCCACGCGCGTCTGAAACCGAAATCCACGCACGTGAACAGTGTCGTCGTCAACCTCTGGTGAACCCAGTTCGATCCAACCGAACCGGCGATCACGGTTTTCTCTGGGTTTTGCATCTTTTTCAATTCTGTTTAGTCCCTTATCTTCGTGCTAAACTAATCAATGAATCTACTTACTGAAATCATGAGAAATATGGTGAGAAAGTACCTCCCCAATCGCGTAAAATCCTTCGACTTTCCTCCTTTCTGTTCTCGTACTTCCGGCCATGTCTGTCCCTAGTTTCCCGTCTAATAACTTCCTTTTGTCATCCAGAACCTCACCCAAAAAACCAATTTAATCAACTGTCACTAAAACACACTTTGCTATTTTCGAATTTAAAAGAGACTTTCACGAGTTTTTTTTTACATACCGTCCAAGTTGGGTTTCAAAACCAGTCTCTATCTAGTCCTAGCAACCTCCTGGACCTCATCTTAGTCATCAGACTGATCATCGAGCCTCACAAAACGAGTTTCCATTTTGAAGGAAACAGGGAACCTAATTCTCTCTGTTTTTCCCCAGTCCTCAACCACCGTCCACGACGGCTTGTCGTGACAGCACCATCATAATCCCCACCTTCTTGCCTTTCTTTTTCATTCAGAGAAGAAGTAGAAACAAGGAAGATTGAAAGAGGTAAAGTGGGTTGATCTATCGGCTTTCTCTGTTTTTCCTCAAGGTTCTAGGGCCACCGTCTAGCACAGCTTATCACGATGGCACCATCCTCACCGTCTAGTTTTTCACCTGCTTCCACACAACTGAGAAGGATGGGATAGGTCCTCACAGTTAAATCACACACACACATCCACTCTCTGTTTTCTTTTTTTCCTTGATCGTGCACACACATTCTCGATTTTGAAAACAATGAAGGCGGTGGGAAGGGTCTACTGCCTTCCTGAGAAGGACAGATGTCCCAAAATCAGTGGACATCAATCCCCAGAACAGCCACTTGTCCACTAACCACTGGGCACATATCCCTATACAGGAAAATGACCAAAATGCCCTTAATTGCAAAAATTACCATTTTGCCTCTCGGAGTTCTAGACCCGTAACTCTATCTCCCGAACTCCAAATAACACCTGCCGCCTGTCATTGTATTCAGGGCATCGTGACCTATCTAACGGTCCTTGAAATACTTGACAATTCCTTGTCATACAAAAAGTCAACCATTTGCCCATATTTGATCAAATTACCAAAATACCCTTCAACTTCCGAACGTCATAACTTTTTCCTCGAATGTTGGAATCGGACGTGTCACTTGTCTATGAACTCGTGACATCCCGAACTACATCACGGTCATCGGTTAAAGTCCATTTGACCGCTCGAACAAAAAGTCAACATTTGTGCTCATTCTAGGGGCAAAATCGTTATTTTGCACCGTCTGTCCGAATTCAGCCAACTAATTACCGATCAACTTCACTAATCCGTCATTAACTACTAATCTAATCCCGATTTTTGGGACGGGCTATTACACATGAACCCTTGAAAGGTTTTGAGAATGTTTTCAAATGATTTTTTGTATACCATCCTTTATATATGGATTGTCTGCTCCGGGGAGGGTCGTTGGCCTGGGTGGACCCCGGAGTGGTCACGGAGAACTGACTGAGTGGAGTCGCCCTTGTTGGGTTCCTTACTCTCAGGAAGGCTATGGATTATAACCCCTAGGGATGGTCATTGATCTACGGACATTGACCTGGGTGGACCCTAGGCAGACTTGGGATTTGAGACCCCTAGTAGCACGCGCGTAGCTCTAGATACCGTGATAGGATTGGTTATATGATATCGATGAACATGAATTCTTGGTTTTGCGAAATTGTGTTTATGGATAATAAATGGATTTGGGTTGAGATCCCACATATGTTTATTATGTTCTAGATTTCTGTCAATTGATTTGGGCAGGGGCCCGTATCGTTTGAATTTGCTAAACTTGGGGCTGAGGCCCTAAATATGGTTGTTTAAACATATGTGGTTTGATAAAATGGTTTTACTATGCATGCATGCTTTTTAGTGAAGGGCATAAAGTTCTTTTATGAAATATATTTTATAAACTCTTTTATTTTATTCCACTCATAGTCTTTCTGTTTTCAATGCCCTTCAGGTTGAATACGGTGCAGACTGTATCAAAGACTGAGACATCACATACCCCCTCCGGATCCTGGCATACTCTGGAAGCTAGTCGGGTAAAGGTTCAAATTTTCCCTGGTCTGACACTCCGTGTCAGACAGGATCAGGAGCGTCCCTCGTTAATCCCAAGGGGATTGGGGCGGGTCCTGACATTTATGGGTACTATGCTGTTATAACCCTCAGGAGACAAAACTCCTCCTATTAGGTGAACCTAGGGGTTTAAATTTTTATCTCAATTAGATCGAGTTTTTGTTTTCTGTTTTGCTAAGGGGCTAGCAAAAGATAAGTTTGAGGGTATTTGATAAGTCATGAATTAAGCATTGTTTCAATGTTGTTCCTTATCTCCTTTACTTGCCTTTTGATTATAATTGTACAAAAAATATGAGAAAATGTTCCATTTTGTGAAACTTGTGTAGATTATGAAAGTTAAGTCAATTCTGAATTGAATGCAAAAACAATGGAGGAAATCCGAGCCAAAATGAAGGAATATCACTAAAATGAAGTTAAGGTCCCTAGCTGAAATCTCATTTGAGGCCCTCTCGGATTTTGGATTTGAATTGGCATTTTCCAATGTCTTGGATGTGATCAAGCTGCCCAGATAATCTCCAGGGGTTCCAATAAGGTGATAGCACATGTCATGACAATCAATATTAACCAAGAAAGGGGTTCTTGTCTTTCTTGGCCGAGAGGAACGCCTAATCCTACAAGGAGCGTGTGTGTGACTTTGTGGACCAGTCTTGCTAGCCTTGCACGCTTAGATTAAATGAGCTATTTTAGAAAATTCAGCCCTAGAATCCAGCAACGAAATTCGGTCAAAAAATCAATTAAAATAAGAGTTCCAGTCCATTCCTTGCAACCTAAGCAACTAGGATTTCTTTCCTATCAAGTTCCTACTGTTTAGGTATTTAGGGCTGCTATCCTATTCCGAATTCCAAAAGGATTCTTGGGCTGTTTGGTGACATGAAAAGGGGTCTAATCTCCTATTTCAACTCATGAAAACGCCAGGGCTAAATCTTCTTCCTTCTTAGAATGTTTTAGGGTTTTTAACCAGAGAATACATTGTTTTTGCGATTAGGGAGTTCTTGATTAATTTGCAGCAGCCTTTCATTGTCTTTTACATGCCTAGACTAAGGGAGTTCTTTCTTCCCTCTTTATTGTTTTGTACAACTTATTTATCTTATTGATTCAATGCAATTTCAGTTTATGCTTTTGTTTAATCATCTAAGTATGTGTGAGTAGTTTCCTTTAGGATTGTGGCTGTTTGAAGCGCTAACCATGTTAGTTTATACTTAGATTTCTGGATCTTGATTGTGATTATTATTCATACTAGATTTGTTGGACTACTATGCTTCATGAACTCAATTTACGCATATAAACTTAGCTACCTTATTTGTGTATAATTATCGCCGTAATTTCTTGACGGACCATCATATTGTTTTGCCTTTTGTTGCATCAAGTTTAAGAGGGAGAGTCTTTTTCATAATCTAAACTCATAACCTGCTAGAATTGCACATCACTTTTCTAGGGATAGTGTAGTATCAATAAATCTTCTTCGTGTTTTATTCATTATCACACATAATTGATAATAGACGTTTTACAGTGGACATCAAGCTGAAAACATGCAAACTATGAGAAGATAATAGGTGTTGGGTGAGCCTTAGCAGGACCCTTTCATGGGCGCTTAGTTCAAAACATGCATAGTAATTAGATCAAGGAAATCTAAGACTCTATTAAAGGTCCTTAACTTCAAATTTCGATATCTCCTTCATTTTTCATCCAAATTGGACAAATTTTATATCAAAATCTATCAACGCAATCCCAGGAATCCAAATCCAAGACATAACTGAGAAAAACTACATGGATTCCAAGTTATAAGCCTCCAAACTTTTGGCCATCCTTCCTCCTCTCACCTCGTACGTTTCCAACATCTTCTCTCTTCAAACCTGACCTATTTATGACTGTGGAAGTACCTTAAACCCATTTCGAACCTCGATTTTGTCCAAATGTGTCTAAAAAACAAGGTGGCATTTTGGGTGTGTATGTGTGTTTTGTGTGGGTGTGCTTGCACAGGAAAAAAAAGTGAGAATGATTTCGAGGATGATCCTCATCCAAATAGAGAGGCCCCTAGCCCATAAACATTCCAAAATATCTCCATTCCGTAAAAGACCAAACTACCCTTCCCTCTAAATAGAAACCCAATTAAATCCCAAATGGCAAAATGGAGAAAATGTGTACTAAAATAAAATTGTAAAATCCCGAAAAATCACCAAAAATTCCCTAAAAAATCTCGACTATACGTAATTAAAAATTCGGGTCAGCACATAGAGTGCTATAAAACCTTAAGTATGTGCTGGCACGCGTTGGTAGTAGACCAGTGGTCATCTCATTCACCGTCATGCGCTAGAAAAAGGCCTAGAAAAGCGCAATCAGTTATTCTAATAGAGTATTCTATCAAACTAATGGAATATCCAAACGATAAAGGAATATTCCATCCAGCTAAGGGTGTTAGGTTTTCGTTATAATATTGTTACTATTTGACGGAATAGCCAACATAAAATATTCCATCAAATCCTTGACAGTGCAACTAATGACATCACTGGACTAGGTCACTGGCGCTTCTTCAGAGACGAAGATTGAACCACTACCATCGCAGTCGTCGATAGTGGCCATACTCCAGAAATCTTGCTGGAAATTGCCATTTTCGTTGAGCTTCTAATTTCTTTAAATCTTGACCAATTTTAGCGTTCCATATATGAAACTTTATCTACTCATTGCTAGGAATTCAGATATGAAGTCCAAATTATGAAATCTCACATAGCTAAAAAGTCGATCAACAATTTGACCTTTCTCTTGCATTCGATTATGGCTTTCCCGTACAAGTTTCACTTTGAGTTTTACTGGGGTTTGATCATGTAGGTGAGGGGATGATGACAATGAATTCAATTTCTTGAGCTTGAGTCAAAATCACAAGTCTCCTTTTGAAAGTGTACGGCTCTATCTATTCTTCGTTTCAATTTTTAGTTGTGATATGTAACAATTGCAAATGAAAGATGAAGTCACTCACATGTGGCACTCACCCAAGCTAAAACAAAAAATAAGGGATGACACAGCCTTTTAACACAAACAAACAATTCACGAACTTCAAAATCCCATGCACTGTCATACATTAATGTTTTGTTTTAGACCCGTATTATTTCCATACGAACTCTGATTTCCACATGCAGCTTGTATTGTAAGTTCGAGGCCCGTGTAATGGTTAAAAAAAGCTTCAAAAATTCTTCTTAAATTAAAATTGTTGATATCTCAGTACCCATCTAAGTGGCCACAGTCCAACCTCCATGTGATTGATCCTTTGCGCAGCTCGCAATACTAATTAAAAAGTTCTAGCATTTCTTCGAGCTCTATGGGACATGAGATGACAGTACTTTTCACTTGACAATAACGTGGTCGAGGTATGTGAGCGTTATAGGTACCCACCCTAGTATAAGAGTATGCCTCGGGTGACTCATGAGAAATTAGATTATGGTTCATGCATAATTATTCATACTCTCGGGATATTTAACTTTATTTATGTTCATCCTTTTACTTTATTACTAATTTTTTTCGTATTATGTGTAAGAAAATGGTTCGGCCAGCTGTTTTTATACAAACTGAGGAGTTAAAATATGTTTTTATAATAACCAATTTTACACTGAAATAATTACTGGGTTCACTCACCCTTCTATTTTTGTAAACCTCGGGTAACGGTGGTTACTTCACGTGTTTTTAGAAGGCTTCGACTGCAGCTTTGGCATTCACTCTAGCGGTTGGAGTGATGTGGTGGAAATCATATAACTCGAGTAATTACTTAACGATATGATCATCAATTTCTGTCCATGCTATATACTTTTGCTGTCACAATGAAATGTAATCAACTTTTACTGGTTACGTTTCACTCAACATCCTAAAATGTAATGTTTTAACTAATTATCTTTCGTCATCTGGGTGTTACCGTCCTGATGTCGGCCGACATGCCTCGATCATGATGTGTTAGTGGTCTTTTCGGATTGTGGTGTGTAATACGAAATCTAGTTACACTATTTTTCTTCATAATAAAAAATATAGGGAAATTTTATTAAATATTATATATATATATATATCTAAATTGAAAGTCTTATAAATAGCATTTAATTTAATAAAAAATATTCTAGTTCAATTTAAATAGCTCATTCATGAATTTGAAGTGGAAAATTAATCCTTCAAGGCACATGGTTAATTCATCAGAGGACTCTTTCTCCGCCGGGTCAATCCTGAGGGGAAAGAGAACTCTGTTATTCATTGCCGTAGAGATGCAGGAAAAAAACCTCTGCTCTAATCAGAACCCTTTTTGTGATACGTAATGCATGAATTGGAACCTTTCTTTCGGAACAGGATACGCTAGAACCAGTTGCTGGTAAGAACATCTATCTGCACAAGACTTTTTAAACATAATAACGACAGGAGAAAGAAAGATGCACCGCACTCCAAACCTAACAGGGTAGTGTTCTTTTTTTTTTACAGTCATTCTCAAAAAAGTCTTATATTCCTATGCCATACTGGGCTTGGACCATGTCTCCTGAACAATCTCAGTACATATGGCGCAAGACAATTCCACATATCGAGGTCGGAATGGGATCAGGTGTTTTCATCTAACCTTAATTACTTATTGCATTCATCTTATTAATTCATCCACCCTTAATTACTTATTGCATCAATCTTATTAATTCATCTACCCTTCAAGGCACATGGTTAATTCATCTACCCTTAATTACTTATTGCATTCATCTTATTAATTATGGTCTAGAATTAAGTGTTTTCAAATTCAAAAAATAATTATGCATTGTGTGTTTTCAATAAGGCATGTACATGTTTCCCATGAGTCATTCATGTGCTTTTTTTTTTTAAGGAGTCAAACTTATTCATGGGGATGTCCCATTGGCTAGTTTATAAATACACCCTCTCATTTGGAGTAGGGATCATCCAAGAATTATTCGATAAACAATTTCTTAGTGAAGAGTGTTCTTCCTAACTATGTTCTCTTATCTCTTTGGTGGATTCCATTGAGTGACGAATTGTTTAACTCTTATCTCTAAGGTGGATTCTTTAGATTGGTAAATTTTCTATCCAAGTGCATTCACTTGTGTTATCTCTTGAAAATCTCCATTAGTCCCCTGTCATTTTGCTATCAGAGCTTGTCGGTCGTGGCTGGGTGTCGTGGTCGTTGTCACCCTCGAAGTGATGATGGCCATGAAGAGCATGAGCATGATCTTCGCGACATAGAGTTGGATGATCTTAGGAGGTAAGTGCAGCAAGTCTAACAATGTCTCAGGTGCTTCGAACCTTTGGAACATGATGATCTTCGTCATGATTTAGAGGATGAATTTAAGGGTACAATCCATTTGGTCATGATCTGGCATCAAGTGACAAGTCTACGTCTATACGCCATCGAAGAAATCACAAGCCCCAACAAAGCTTTGACCTGAAGGTTCATATTTTGGAGTTTGAGGGAAAGACGCATCTGGAAGGATTCATTGATTGGATCAGCACAATGGAACGGATATTTGATTACAAAGATGTGGAAGAGATCACAAAGTGAAGTTAGTTTCTTTAAAGTTGAAGAAACATGCGTCAATTTGGTTGGATCATTTGAACAAGCATCATACTCGTGATGGCAAGAAGCGCATAGTGACATGGGAAAAGATGAGGAAGAACTAAAGAAGAAGTTCATGCCGCATAATTTTTGACAAGATTATTTTCTCAAGTATCACAACTTGAGACATAATGACTTGTTTGTAGAATATATACGGTGGAGTTTGACAACCTTCGAATGATGTGTGACATTGACGAGCCCAATGAGTAAATAACTGCTCATTAACTTGGAGGTCTTCACTCGGAGATCGCTCATGTTGTGCAGTTGCAGCCATATTGGACCTACAATGACATTATGAAGGTAGCATTGAAGGTGAAGAAACAAAGTAAAGAGAGGCATGGTAGTAGTTCAAGGTCTTGGCCAAGAGATGGAAGAGAAGGCATCAAGACCTGTGGAAATGTTTCCAATCCCAATGCAAGTATATTAAGCAAGGTGAAAATATTTAAGTTCACCAAGTAAGATAGAGTGGTAAGTGATAGCCGATCCTCTAACATTCAGTGTAACGGCCCGTCCCAAATTCTTGGGATTAATTAAGAATTAATTATGGATTAGCAGGGCTAATCGGGGATTAGTCGAGGGTTATTTGACGTTAGGGCAAAATACAATTTTTCCCCTAGACGAGGGCAAAAAGTTGACTTTGGACCCGGGAGGTCTGATGCCTGTGGACCGAGGACCGTTAAGTAGATCGAGTCGATACGAGTCCGTAGATAGACAACACGTCGAAATCGAATATTAGACCGAAAATTACGGGTCACGGAAGTTTCGAGGTACTATTGAACGTTTTACGAGACGAGTACCCTTTGTCATTAAGTGGGCCCAGATATTTTGGAATAGGCCCAATGGATGAGTGACAAGTGTAACCCATCCATTGCTCCCATTACACAGATGCATGCACCCACCTTTTTCATCCGCATTTGTTTCATTCGATCAAGCCAACTTGAAACCCACAAACACCCCATCCACAACCCCATCTCACCCTCCTACTGTGATGACTGAGTGACTGAGAGTGAAAAGGAGGCTATGACGACGATGGTATGGGTGGTAGGACCACCGTCGATGGCGGAGGAAACCCATAACCTAGGTAAACTCGATGACCTATTTGGATTTTGAATTTTCAAATTCTAGTTTTGGACTTTTAAGCGTTGTTCTAATGATTGGGTTGCACTTCTGGGGTCCCTGCGAGTCAAGGATGAGCGTTTGAATGGAGGAGGATGGCGGAGCAACCTGGACTGAGGCCTGGACACTGGGCCATGTGGTTCATGATCGAACATGTACTTTCTAGACCTATTTTCCCTGTTTTGAACCCATAGAACACCTAGGGAGGACTGGACAAAGCTATAGGGATGAACAGTTCAAAAATGGTGGTCGGAGTTGGGAGAATCGGTCTTGTCAGTCTGATCGAATTGGAAACTAGAAAATCGGTCTGAACAAGGTTCGTCTGGAGGTTGAAGATGACCTTGTTTCGGCGCGTCGGTTTCACGCGCAAGGCCTTTAGGCGACACTTGAGGGCGCGTGGGCCCGTATTTCGACACATGGTCAACATGTAATCTAATCCTTTCAATGTAACGAACATTTTAGGACAGGTTTCGAGTCGATCGGACACTGTTTCGGGGTAGTTCTGAGTGTTCGAAGGTTTAGGGTTTATTTTTAATGTTAGCCTATTTGAAGTAGATAGTAACCCTCAGGTATGGTTTGGACAAGTCCATAGGTTCCAGAGATGATGATCTAGCCGGGAAGGCTTATGGCATGCGTATCGAGGTAACGGCTTAGGACAGTCTCTGAGTGGACATTGATTTCTAAATTGATGCATGTATAACTATTTTATATGTTTTGAATATGTGATTTATGATGGATTTGATTGTGGGATTGATGATTTACGTATTTGCACGTATTTCGAGATTTATGGTTTTATACTGTGCTTATACGTGTTGGTCTTTCTATGATGTATTAATGGAATTAGATTTTTGGATTTAAGATGGTTTTATGGAAATCCCGGGCATAGCCCTTTGAACAATTTTGAGATGAATTATGAAATGGTTTTCCATATACCATCCTCGTTGTTTGTTCTCTCCTCCAGGTGTCCCGTAGTATACTGGAGTAGTCACGGAGCATTTCCTGCGAGGGGTCATTACACGGAGCGACTAGTCGGTATAGTGACTCGGAAGCAGGATTGCTAAAGGTTAAAACCTTCCCCCAGGGAGGGTCAATGATATGTGGGTCATTGACCTGGGTAGACCCTGGGGAGACTCTGAATTGAGACCCCGGAGTAGCATGCGTAGCTTTGGAACCGTGACGGTATTAATTGTGACATCTGGGATATCAAGCATCGTGGATGCCGAGGATTGGTTTTGAGCTGAGCTCCCATATGAATGGATTTGGCCTGAGTTCCCACATGATTGATTTTGGGCTGAGTTCCCATATATTTGGTTTTGGGCTGAGTTCCGATATACTTGGTTTTGGGTTGAGCTCCCATATTAATGGTTTTGGGCTGAGTTCCCACACGATTGGTTTTGGGTTGAGTTCCCATATATTTGTTTTTGGGTTGAGTTCCCATATACTTGGTTTTGGGTTGAGCTCCCACATGATTGGTTTTGGGCTGAGTTCCCCTATACTTTGGTTTACGATTTTGGGCTAAGGCCCTAATGATTTAATAAAGTAAATGGTTTTATTACTGGTTTTCGAATGCATGCATGCTTTTTAGTGAAGGGAATAAATGTCTTCTTACGAAATGAGTTTTAATTAAATTATTTATTCTGTCCACTCATAGCTTTGAATGATTTTAATGTCATTCAGGTTGATCACGGATGCGGGTTGTAGTAGAGACCGAGACATCAGACTCTTCCACCAATCCTGACCCACTCTGAAAGCCCCGTTTGGGCTAAGGATTGAGTTATCCTTTGTCTGACACTTCGTGTCAGGTGGGAGCATGGTACATCCCGCGTTAATCCTGGGGGGATTAGGATGGGTCGTGTCATTTAAATGTCAAGGCTTGGGACATATTGAATTTGACTGTCCGAATAGAAATTCTTTTACACTTATGGAGGAAGTAGATGAAAACATTGAAGAAGATGCTATTGTTGATGATGGCACCAAATTTGATGAAGATATTGCTTATGAAGATGAAGGAGAAACCTTATAGTTATCCGACGAAGCTTGAATGCAATCCATGTGGAGGAAGAAGATTGGCTCCGCAACAATTATTTTCATACGAGATGCACGTCCCTAGGGAAAGTTTGCAATGTGATCATTTATGGAGGACGTAGCGAAAATGTAGTAGCGACTACAATGGTGGAGAAGTTCAACCTCGAAACCACATATCATCCTCATCTTTACAAGTTATCATGGCTACGCAAGGGAAACAAGGTAAAAGTAAATAAGAAATGCTTACTCTAATTTTCTATTGGAAAAAACTATAAAGATAAGGCTTAGTGTGATGTTGTTCCCATGGATGCTTGTCATTTATTACTTGGTAAACCCTGGAAATATGATAGACGGGTTGTGCATGATGGATTTAAAAACACTTACTCTTTAGAAAAGTGTAACGACCCGTCCCTGATTTTAAGGGTTAATTTAGAAGTAATTATGGATTAGTGGGGCTAATCGGGGATTAGCCAAGGATTAACGGACGTTCATGGTGAAATTATGATTTTACCCCTGAACGAGGGTAAAAAATTAACTTTTGACCCGAGAGGTCTAATGGCCGAAGGCCAAGGATCGTTGCATAGATCGGGTTGATACTAGTCCGTAGACAGGCGACACATCGAAATCGGACGTCGAACGGAGAAGTTATGATCACGGGAAGTTCAATTGGACTATGCATGCATTACGAGGTAGAAAATATGTGGCTAATCTGATTGGGCAAATATTTATGTGAGACCCATGGATGAGTGACACTTGTCACTCATCCCATTGGGCTTTTTCCCTAAAAAGTGGATCTCACTTCTAATTGGTTCAGTTTTTAGTATTTTATAATTTAACACTCATTTCTGTCTCTTCTTCCCCGCTCACCAGACTTCATCTTCTTCATTTTCTCACCAACCAAACACATACACAATCCCACAAACAAACCTCAATCTTGATCCTTTGCTATTGGGCCTTGAACGAAAATGAGAGAGTGAGGGGAGACAAGTCGATTGATGGCAATGGCAAAGGGCGTCATGGACGGTGGCCAAAGAACCCGAAAACGGTGAGCTTTGTTTTGAAATTCGAAAGTTGATTTTTGATGTTTGTCGATCGATTCTGATGTTTGAGACGTGTTCCTTGGGTCATTACGAGACTGAGGGACCAAGAATGGGAAGCTGAGGTGGTCGGAGACTACGGCGGAGTGCAGTGCAGGGTGGCTGGTTTTGCTTCAATCAAAAAGGTTTGGGAACCACAGAGATGGTGATTGGCCCAGGAGAGGCATATATCGCACGTATCGAAGCGGCAGTTCGGAAAGTCTGTGAGTGGACCTTGTTTTCTAAATTGATGCATGCATAAATGTTTTATATGTGTTTTAATACATGTTTTGTGATGCCATGAGTGCATTTGTGTGTGTTTACGTATTTGTACGTATTCGAGGTTTTGATTTTATACGGTGCTTATGCGTGTTTGTGGTTTCGGTTTAATGAAATGGATTTGGATTTGAAAAGGTAAACTGGAGCATGAGAGCATGAGACCCATTTAGTTTTGTCTCGGGCATATGACCCTACTGATGACCTACAGGTCTGAGTCGTGATCTCGACGAGTGATGTGTGCACGACAACGGACGATACGATGCTCGCCTCTGGACTGGGGATGTGTTCCTTCCGGAGAGGTCACGATGCACGTTCCGTTGTCAAGCAGCCACTAGAGGCTCGACTTCAAAGTGCTGACGGTTTAGGAGATCGATCGATGATGTGTGCACCATGATCTAGAGGTGGTCGCGTCAGTTGATATGTTCACGGCTACATACTAGGATTGAGATCGCGCGACAAACGGATCACTATGATTGGAATCCTGACTGACCCTGAGATATCAGGCTTGATGCCCAATTGAATCATGAGTTTGGGCTTGAAGCCCAATTGGTTTACGTTTGTGATTTTAGGTCGGGGACCAATAAATGGATTTCTGGGTTCATTACGGTTTATGGGGACCGGACATGAATCCTTTGAAAGGTTTTAAGAATGTTTACGAATGGTTTTTCATATACCGTCCTTTATTTATGAATTTTCTCCTCCGGGGAGGGTCGTTGGCCTGGGTGGACCCTAGAGTAGTCACAGAGCACTAACTGAGTGGAGTCGCCCTCGTTGGGTACCTTACTCTCAGGAAGGTTTATTGATTATAACCCCCAGGGAGGGTCATTGATCTGAGAACATTAACCTGGGTGGACCTTGGGGAGACTTGGGATTTGAGACCCCGGGTAGCACGTGCGTAGCTTTGGAAACCGTGACAGGATTGGATATATGTTATATGATATATACTGGTTTTGGGTTGAGTCCCACATGGATTTGGGCAGTGGCCCGTATGATTGGTTTCATTTACGATTTTGGGCCAAGGCCCCAATGGTTATTTTGGATCAATGGTTTTCGAATGCATGCATGCTTTTTAGTGGAGGGCAAAATATGGTCTTTTGTGAAAATGTTTTTATAAATTCTTTGTTTTGTCCACTCACAGCTTTTAATTTTTTGAATGCCCTTCAAGTTGATCGAGGATGCGAGCTGTAGCAGAGACCGAGACAAAACACTCCTCCTCCGGATCCTAGCGCTCTCTGAAGCCCCAAGTGGGCTAAAGTCGGAATTTTCCCTTGCCTGACACTCCGTGTCAGACGGGATCAGGCTCATCCCATGTTAATCCTGGAGGGATTGGGACATGTCCTGAAGAAAATGATGGTGTTAAAGTTATCTTCAGTCTCATCAAAATGGAAAGCAGGCCAAAGTCTATAAAAAGAGAAAGGAGTAATCTACTATCTACATCTGAATTCCTTGCTGTAGTGAAGGAAACTCAAGAAATACTCGCCCTTGTGGTGCTGTAAGAAAATGAAGCAAAGACCGAAGTCCCTCCAATCATACAACTATTAATCAAAGAATTTGAAGATGTTGTACCAAAAGAAATCCAAGCCGGCCTTCCACTAATGCGAGGTATTCAACATTACATTGATTTTATCCCGATGCTTCCTGATTTCAAAAACGTGTTTGAGATCGATTGTGATGCCTCAAATGTTGGGATTGGTGTTGTTCTAAGTCAAGAAGGTAAACCAATTGCCTTTCTCAGTGAGAAGCTCATCACTTCAGGTACTCTATTTATTATAAGGAGTTTTATGCTATCATTCGAGCTTTAAATTGTAGGCATCATTATCTAATATCCAAAGAGTTTGTATTATATTCAGATCATGAGGCTTTACGATTCATTAATGGACAACAAAAGTTGAAAAGTTGGCATGCTCATTGGGTGGAATTTCTCCAAGCCTACAATTTTCATATCAAGCACAAGTCTAGAAAGCAGAACCAAGTTGTTGATGCTCTATGCCGAAGATATTATTTTTTAGGTACAATGAAAATGAAAGTTGTAGGATTTGAAGTGTTAAAAGCTTTACCAAGAAGATCTAGCTTTCAAAGACATTTGGAGTAATTGTTCTAGTGGATCATGTGGGACTTATCAAATGCAAGATGGCTTTCTTTTCAAAGGAGTTTGCTTATGTGCTCCTGATTGTTCCTTAAGAGAAGCTATTATTGTAGAAGCTCATGGTGGAGGTCTTGCAAGACACTTTGGTTGGGGAAAAAAACCCGTAGTCCCATTCAAGAGCATTTCTATTGGCCTAAGATGGTGAGAGATTTGCCTCAACATGTGGAAAGGTGTAGCGCTTGCCATCTAGCCAAAAGCCATGGATAGAGTGTTGGGTTATACACTCCACTTCCAATTCCTAGTGTGCCTTGAGAGGATGTTAGCATTGACTTTGTTGTAGGATTACCTCGTGCTCAAAGGAATAAGGATTCAGTTATGGTTTTTGTTGATCGGTTCTCAAAAATGGGTCACTTTGTGTCATGTGCTAAAAATCTAGATGCTTCTCATGTAGGTGATCTTTATTTTAAGCAAATTGTCTAACTTCATGGTGCTCCAAAGACAATCACTACAGAATGAGATACTATGTCCGCTAGTCATTTTTGGAAGACTCTTTGGCGAAAGTTGGAGACTAAGTTATAGTTTAGTACGTCTCATCATCCATAAACTGATGGTCAAATAGAAGTTTTTAATCGGAGTTTGGGTAACTTGTTGGCAAACTTGGTGGGTACAAAGATACATCAGTGGGATCTTGCTTTGGGTCATGCAAAATTTGCTTTCAACTGCTCTAAAAGCCAAACTACAAGAGCTAGCCATTTTGAAGTTGTTTACAAAAGAAATCCAATTAGCCCTTTGGATTTGGCTCCACTTCCTACTGCTTACCAATTTAGTGGGAATGTGAAAGTTCAAGCTGAGAATATTAAGAAGATGTATGAGCAAGTGTGTGGTCACATCGTTAAGCAGAATGAGAAGTATAGAGCTCAAGCAAATAAGCATAGTAAACCATCGGCATTCAAGAAAGGTGATTTAATTTGGATTCATCTTCGGAAGAACCGGTTTCCTTTTGGGCATTTTGGGAAATTGAAACCACGAGACAATGGTCCATTCAAGGTACTTAAGCAGGTAGGAGAAAATGCATACAAGATTGAGCTCCCAGGGAACTATGATGTTTCGGCTACCTTCAACGTTGCAGATCTCTCTCCCTACCATGGTGAAGAAATTGAAGAGAACTCATGGATGAGTTGTCACGATGTGGAAGCATCTGATACAGATTTTGAAGTGGATAATTAATCCTTCAAGGCACATGATTAATTCATCTACCCTTAATTCCTTGTTGCATTCAACTTATTAATTATGATTTAAAATTAAGTGTTTTCAAATTCAAAAAATAATTATGTCGTGTGTGTTTCAATGAATCATGTGTATGTTTCCCATGAGTCATTCGTGCATGTTATTTATTAAGGAGTCAAACATATTCATGAGGGATGTCAATGAGTAGCCTATATATACTCCCTCTCATTTGGAGTAGGGATCATCCAAGCATTATTCGATAAACAATTTTTTAGTGAAGAGTGTTATTTCTTACTATCTTCTCTTATATCTTTGGTGGATTCCATTGAGTGGCGAGTTTAACTCTTATCTCTAAAGCGTATTATTTAGGGTGGCGAGTGTCCTATCCAAGAGTGTTCACTTGTATTATCTTCTAAAAAATCTCCTTTAGTCATGTGTCCCGTGTTCTAATTAACATTTAATTTTTTTAAAAAAAATCTAATTCAATTTAAATATTTTTTTTCCTGAGTTATAGTGTAACTCAATATTTTTTCTGATAACAAAGTATAACTCAATATTCATCCAATAATCAAAATGAAAAATATATACAAGGTGTTACTATGAGAGTTAGAAAAGTACTAACTTTGCATGTACATATAGTGCTGATTGTTACAAATTAGATAAGTACCCATCAATCACGGTAATCCCTTCAACATTTTTGAAAAACATGTGCCCAATTTATTAATAAAATATTAGATTCGAAGTCATTTGTTTGAATTTAAATATTTTTTAAAAATTGTTTAATATTTATTAATTTTTTTGATAAAAATAAGACTAATTTAAAAATTTTAGGTCCTCTCATCCGTAAATGGTGAAGGCAGTTGGTTATATAATAATACGGTACATAAATTCAATGTGTTTACTATGGGTCAAATGATATTTTCAATTACTTCATATTTAAACCATGTTTTCATATCAAAATATTCATTTATATGCACCGTCACCGTCACCAGTACTTGTATTTTATTTTATACCCATATGCATACTGACATGACCCGTCCTCGAGGGACATAGATAACTGTGCCCGGTCCTGCTCCCGTATGACAAGTCAACTGAGGTTCCGAAATTACCCTTCAAGACTTGTCAAACAAAGGATAACTGCACCTGTGCCCACTCATACCTCCCCTCTGGAATAGCCTCGATCATCGCGCCTCGACCTGAAGGGTCAATTAAACAAAAAAGGTGTGAGTGGACAAAACAAACCTTTAAAAATACATTTACCAAAACACATTCTTACCCTCCAGTTTTCACAAACATGCATACATATCATAAAACATGAGTAATAGTGTGAAATTAATCAAGTATGAACAGTAGACCGATAAAATCAAAACATGTTTTCCCATCGTCCGTAAAACTCATGCTTATCAAATCAGTTCATGATATAAAGTATCAGGACAAAAATATCAATAAATCGAAAATATCACCAATCCTTAATATCCAATCTCAATATCCAAGTAACCCGTCACGATATTAATGCAACGCGTGCAAATTCGGTGTCTCACGTCCGAGTACATCCCCCAGGATCTATGATCAACTCCAGGATCAACGACGCCTGGAGGATATCATCATAATCCCATGCTCCTGAGAGTAAGCCTCCCTCGGAGCTACTCATCTCTAGGTAGTCGATCGTGACTACTGCAGGATCTACGACGTCTAGATGAGACTATCAAATCACAGAGGATGGTACATGTGGAACAGTCACCAAATCCAGTAATCTCATTTTAAAATTATTTATGTCTCAAATCAAATCAAAAACATTTCAATAGGGCCTATGAGCGAGACATAGCTTTCACAAAACAAGTTCCACAAATTCGTCATAAAACAGTGTCCAGAATTCACTTTATAAGTTTTTCATGTTCATAACGAGTTTAAACAGTGTCCAAAATTCGGAGTACAAACAAGTTTCAACGATACATGTGTTTAGTTGGATGAGTTCATAACCAAGTTTTTCATAAGTTTAAAAAGCATATCAGTTTTTAAGTGGAAACCTTTATTAAATACCTTACCCGACTTACTTTCTTACGATACATGTGTTTATGCATCAATTCTCATGTTCTAAGCATCTAATTACATTTAAAAAATTATAATTAAAGATATATGATCTCAAATTCACGAGTTCTAACCTCCAAATGGATGACCCAAACTTGAATTTCTGCCAAGGCTTCAAGTGTTCAATCCAAGCCTTCCTTCAACTAATTTCATACTCTATCATCCCAATCATGGTCGCAGAGGACCAAATACCACAGCTCTAGCCTTTCATGAATCAAACCTCCAAAATTGACGTTCGAATTCAAGAGTTTATGAGTTTCGGGTTTGGGTTCTGGGTTCTCCTTCCTCCCCCTATTTTCCTTTTTTTTTTCATTCCACTTTTATCCCTTCTTCTCTCCGAGTTCCTCTGTGTCTCTGCGGTTCCATGCACAAAGGTGCTGAACAAATAATCCTTCCAAATTTTGGTTTTGATTCTCATTTGAATAACACACACACACACACACACACACACACACACACACACACACACACACACACACACACACACACACACACACACACACTTCACGTACATACACGACTAGCAAGGCCAAAATGCCACCAATCCCATCCATACGGTGACATGTGTCACATAATTAGAGGGAAGAGTCATACCCTTAATGACTAATCAAATCTTCAAAAAAAGGACCAAATTGCCCTTTATAGTCCAATTTACAAAAATATCCCTGGTCATTCTAGACCCATAACAAATCCGTCTGAACTCCGATTTCAACATGCTGCCTATGTACAGACTCAGGATCTCTGTGACCTTCATAACGGTCCTTACAAAAAAGACCAAAAGGTATCCCAAACAAAGAGTCAACTTTTGACCACTTAACACAGAGGCAAAAACGTCATTTCTGTTTCTAATTCTCAAATTTACCTTTTTTTTGAATTTTCATGTCGTCACAAATAACTACTTATTCAATCATCCATGTTATATAAATATATATATACAATAACTAATAAACATATATAAATTAACTAATTAAACAATATATATGTATATACATTGTGTGTGAGAGAGAGAGAGAGAGAGAGAGAGAGAAAAAATGAACTTTTGATGGGAGTGAGAGGATGAGTCTACGATGGCAGTGGCGGAAGCAGAAGAGTTTGATCATTTACGTGTTACCCGACACATATTTCACGCTACCCGACGGTTTTAAGAACCCATGCCTTGGAGGCATGGTTAGCAATTTCACGTCGCCCAGAGGATCTAGGGGATGCGCTTTATATGTGTGGGCGCGCATCTATCCAACATGAGGCCTTTTGGGTAATAGTGTGAAATCAATCAAGTATGAACATTGGATCGATAAAATCAAAACATGTTTTCCCATCGTCCGTAAAACTCATGTTCATCAAATCAGTTCATGATATAAAGTATCTGGACAAAAATATCAATAAATCGAAAATATCACCAATCCTCAATATCCAATCTCAATATCCAAGTAACTCGTCACGATATCAATGCAACGCGTGCAAACTCGGTGTCTCACGTCCGAGTACATCCCCCAGGATCTACAACGTCTGGGGTGATATCAACTCCAGGATCAACGACGTCTGGAGGATATCATCATAATCCCACGTTCCTGAGAGTAAGCCTCCCTCGGAACTACTCATCTCCAGGTAGTGGATCGTGACTACTCTAGAATCTACGACGTCTGGAGGAGATTATCAAATCACAAAAGATGGTACATGTGGAACAGTCACCAAATCCAGTAATCTCATTTTAAAATCATTTATGTCTCAAATCAAATCAAAAACATTTAAATAGGGCCTATGAGCGAGACATAGCTTTCACAAAACAAGTTCCACAAATTCGTCATAAAACAGTGTCCATAATTCACTTTATAAATCAAAATCATCAATGTAATCATATTCACATGTGACTCCAAATCTGAGTTAAAATCACTATCCAATTGGGTCTCAAGCCCAAAATATCATTTTCACGCAGATCCATGCGATCGTAACCTCAGTTGCCACTTTCACGTAAATCCAGGAAATCAATCCCTGACTCATAATCCGAGTCAAAACATCATTTTCAATCCCTGACTCATAACCCGAGTCAAAACAACATTTTCAATCCCGGGCCTACGCCCAAAACATCAATTTCATAATTTCTCGAAAATCATGCCAAAAATAATATAATAATCCACAAAATCGAGAAATCACCGGATTGAAACATCAATCATGTCAAAGCATATCAAATCGTATAATAAAGCATTTAAATCATATATGCATGCATCACGGTTAGAAAACAAAAGTCCACTCACACATCGTCCAAACCGCTCGCTTTCCGAGCTGCACGCGTCTCCGTAATTTCCGACAGTTTCCAAGAATCTCAAATCTTGTCCAAAATCATTATTGAGGGTCACTAACACTTCAATATATCTCTTATAATTTTCCCCAATTTTTCAGGAATTTAAATACGTATTTTAAACGTATATAAAAACTTCGGATACACAGAACACTATAGAAACGATATCCGATTTCCTCGAAACCAGTGTCAAAATGTTAGTTACACTGAGAGGATTCAAAGTCATGTTGAACTCACCTTGGTATTCGTACCCACGCACAGTCACACGCCGCCGTGAGCGGCTGCGCGTGAAACCCACACGTCTGTTACAGTACCTTCGTCTCAACCCGTATCTCTGTAAATCCGGTTGGCCCGCGAGATGACCCGATCTGTTCTGTGTCAATTTGACATCAATTCTTTCAATTGAAAATTCAAATAGCATCGTTTTAGGTGCAATTACAGTTCTGTAAACTTAATTAGAGGATTTCTTACCTTAAACCTTAAATTCGAAGATGAACTTTCGAAGAACATCTGGGCACTGTTCAACCTTCGAAGTTCATCAGTCTCACTTGATTTCCTTCAATTGATCCACCCAGAAGCTTCAGTGGACCATGATAAACTCATTTCCCAATCCAATTTCATCGTTTGATCTCTCCAAGATCACGACTCAACCTTCAAATTTGCTCACTATCGTCAGGTCCGTTCAGAGCCCAAACAGACATCAATTTCCTTCGTTCTTTAGGTGTTCCTGATCGTGGCAATCCCAGAAGGCTCAAATCGAGCTCAATTTGAAGTTTCAAGACCTATAAATTCAAATTCGATTTTATGGGAGAATTTGAATTCTCACGGTTTTGAGCTTTGGGTTTAGAGGTTTCCTCCTCAAATCCGTCCTCTTAATTCCTCCTCAAAATCTCAATTTTCTGATGGTTTAGTTGTGGAAGGAATTGGTTAAAGGAGGAAGCTCAATTCTCTCATCTCTCATGCTCTGTTTCCTGTGTTTGTTCACGGTTTAAAGGAAAACAAAGAGATGACTGAAGACAAAGATGATTAGAGATGATAAGGAATGATTAAAGATGATAAGGAATAATAATGATGTTTAACGGGAAACATGGTCCTTAGTTTAGGGCCTCAAAAAAAGGGATGAGTGACACTTGTCATTCATCCAAGTGTTCATAATCATCGGTCACTGTTCACAATTTAAATATTATTTTAATCGAAATCTCGGTTCGTTCGGTTAATCGATTTCAGTCGAGTGACCATAACTTTCTCGTTCGATGTCCGAATTCAACGTGCTGTCTGTCTACGGACTCGTGACGTCCTGAACTACGTCACAGTCATTGGTCAAAGTCAGTTTGACCGTCCGAATCAAAAGTCAACATTTTGCCCTTACCTTTCAAATTTACCAAAATGCCCTTCACCTTCGCAGACCCTCAACTGTCACATCCGACCTCCAATTGACTCATGCCGCCTGTCTGCAGATTCAGCGTCCCGAGACCTACTCAACAGTCTTTTCGAAAAGTCCAAAAAGTGTTCCGATAAAAAAGGTCAACTTTTGGCCCTTATAACTAGGGGCAAAATCGTCATTTCCTTCAAATTTTCCAACTTTTCTTTTTTCGAATTTCAGGGTCGTTACACATAAAATAAAATAACTATAAAATACATGCTTGAGTGATCCTTAAATATTAGAACATGATTAATTTATTCTTACATATCAAGTAGGAATCAAGGAATGCCTTGCCAATCCCTCAAGTGAAATTTGTAAGGACTAGTTTTTATTTCTTTTTTTAAATTGCTTTCAGAATAATCTACTTATTATGTTTAGTTGTATAATATGTCTTTTTCATTACTTTCCTACTAAGTCTTCTCTAAATTCCTTCACTTTATGTTTTCTCAGTTTTTGGTTTATTTATTGATTGAAGTTTTATGATTTGTTTTGTCGAATGGAAAATTGGGATTAGCGAAAGGAATTCGACGTATTTATTATGTGTCAAATGATATTCTTCGATTTCTTCATATTTAAACTATTTTTTTCATATGAAAATATTCATTTATATGCACCGTCACCAATCCTTGTATTTTATTTTATACCAATATGCATAACACAAAATACTTATAATTGTATGCTTGAGTGATCCTTACATATTAGAATATGCTTAAATTATACCTACATAGCAAGTAGGAATCTAGAAATGCTATGCTAATCCCTCAAGTCAAAATCTTAAAAGGACTAGTTTTTATTTGTTTTTTAAATTGCTTTTGGAATAATCGACTTATTATATAAGCGTAGTTGTAGGATAAGTCTTTTCCTTTTCAATTAAGTCTTCTGTATATTCCTTCTTTTTATATTTTCTCGGTTCCTTGAGATTAGCGAAAGGAATTCACAACTTTTCAACTTTATGGTTTTCGTGACTGTCAGGTCTATATATGTGCTTTGTTTTGTCTTTCAAAGGAATAGGAATTAGTGTTTCTGATTGCTAATTTGGGCTTTCATTTAAGCTTTGATCACTATTTAGTTCTTCTGCACTTATTTTTGTTGGTGGGTGAATTTGCAGGCTTAGTTGGGATCAAGATTATATTTTATTATTTTGTAAGTCTAAACTAACCGTGTTTGTTATGATAAACTTATCTATTACTTTATTGTTGGTGATGCTCCTTTGCTTAATTTTGTGTAAGAATTTCTGATTTTAACATCCTTTAGTTTAGTCATGCGTTTTTTGGTTAACTTGTTTAATGGTTTTAATTAATCTTTGATGAATGAATTAATGTGAATTACTGTGAATCATTATTGAGGTGTGATGCATGATCTTTATATGATAAATTACTGATAGAATTTTGATAGAACTGAAAGCCGATTGATATAATGGGTGGAAGCTCGATTGATGTTGACCGGGAGTTCACTTCATTGTCAAATGCCGTTCGCACCGTGGTCCTCGTTGGACGGACTGGTAATGGAAAAAGTGCCACAGGCAACAGTATTATTGGAAGAAGGGCCTTCACATCCAAGACAAGCTCTGCTGGTGTTACGAGAACTTGTCAACTCGAAAGCAATGTATTGAGGGATGGACAAGTTTTGAATGTTATAGACACCCCTGGTAAGAAGCCCACTGACTTTTTATTTTTAATCAACTGGGAAGAGGACTTGCAAATGTACTTGCGTTATGGCACTAATCTTTAGAAACTATGTTTGTTTGTGTGGTATGGCAATAGGTCTTTTTGATTTTAAGGCTGGTAATGAACTTGTCAAATGCATTGGTTTAGCGAAGGATGGGATACATGCTGTTCTTATAGTTTTCTCGGTCAGGAGCCGCTTTTCACAGGAAGAAGCTACTGCTTTACGAAGCTTGCAGACTTTGTTTGGAAGTAAAATTATTGATTACACGATTGTGGTCTTTACCGGAGGAGATGACCTTGAAGAAAATGATGAGACATTGGAAGATTATTTGGGCCGTGATTGTCCAGAGCCTTTAAAGGTTACTTACATTTAACTTAATTCCCTCAATTCTGGACTACATTCTACTCTTTCTTTGTGCTTGTTATAACGCTCATGACTCTTTTCTATTCTTAATCTGTTATGACTGGCATAGATGTCCATTTTTACTTGTTTTCTTTCTTGATAACTTAATCTACACGACTATTTTTAATGATTTCGCATTTTATAATTAACTTATATAACTTCACCTTGTTTGGGGTGTTTCCACAATTTCAACTTATATTACATTTAATTGACTCTTTGTTTAATTTAGGAAATTCTTGGTCTGTGTGAAAATCGATGTGTGCTTTTTGACAACAAGACTAAGGATGAGAGAAAGAGGTTTGAACAAGTTCAAAAGCTTCTCAACCTTGTAAACAAGGTCATAACACAGAATGGTGGACGGCCATACACAGATGAGGATTTGGCTGAAGCGAAGGTATATACTTTATTTTATTATATATAGTTACTACTTACCAATTAATATCCTCGATCAATATCTACCCCTTACGTGTGTATCAATAAGCTTTTCATTTTTTTATCCTTGCATGTATGTCAATACCCTGTTTTCACACTTATCTTAAATGATGGTCAGTTTGTGTTATTTGAAAAAATCGTGATCAAAATTTTGTTGTATCTGACAGAAACGGGCTAGTCTTCTTGAGCAACAAGAAAAAGTAAATTCTGTGCAGCGCGCATATGATGAGCAGCTGAAACGAATTAACGAGATGGTAATGGACTGTTCTAAATTTTCATCACCTTTACCTAAACAACTGATCTTCATATTAAACACTTGTAGTATTTGTACTTGGTTAAACCTAGAATACCACGTACTCTACCAAGATCTTTCAATAATCTGTTACAAACTCTATCTCAGAACATTTAGTAAGGCCTTCCACAATTCGTTTTGCTGAGTTTGATTCCTATATATAAGAATCAGGGCCACCTGAAATTTTGATTGAGAGTTCTCTCCTTCATTCCTTCCTCCCTCCATCTCACTCTACGCATCTTTTGTTTGTTCTAGAGATGCAAAACCTACAAACGAATCGTCATCTGATCTATAAGTGACATAAGTACCATAGTGGCATAGTCTGTGGAATTGGTTAACCAAATTTCATTTAGTTCGGGTATTCTTGTAAAGTTTGAGCTACAGTTTTGTATGTTGTTCTTACGCTCGTTTTAGACTAATATTTATCCATTTTCAAAACTCCGCAAAGTACTATTCTTGTAAAAACATGCGATACATAAGCAATGCTTAGTGAAAAAGATGGATTTATTCTTAGCGTGGCAGTTATTGTGAATTTATTTATGATACTAGGTTTAAACAGCATGATTGTCTTGACGGCTTTATAGAGCAAATATTGTTTTATTTCTTTTGAATCATGAAACATGTTGATACGGATGTTGCTCTGTGCAGCTTGAGGGGAAGTTGAAAGAAATCACCAATAGGCTTGGGCAACAGGTTGCGGATGAACATGCTGCGCGACGAAGATTAGAAGAGAGTACCCACTTGGCTCAAGTGAGGGCGAATGATGAAATTCGTGAGCTAAGAGAAAAACTGAAGAGAACAGAAGAGAGGGCGAATGATGAAATTCGTGAGCTAAGAGAAAAAATGAAGAGAACAGAGAGTGAAGAGGAGCGTCGTAAAAGAGAGGACGGCAAGTGTGCCATTCTGTGATGTAACTTCTGGTAGGATGTGAATTTGCCCACGTTAGAACCTACTGCTGCTACTTCTAATTTACCAATTGGCAATTGGACATGTACTACGGGGCATCGTATCGTCCAGCAAACCTGATTAATAAATCTAATCGGTCATTAGTAACCAAATTAATAATCTAATCTTTAGGAATTGCTACTCGCTGCCATATTTATTGTCTAGCAACTAACTTACTTTTTGCCCCTCAATTTTAAACACAAATAGCGGTAGGATACATTAATAATTAAGCATTTCAAGCTAAAGGTTACAACCAAGGATTATCCACTACAAGAAACAAAGTCTTAACCCGACAAAAAAGATACATCTAGCAAATATTTTAAATCGTTGGGCAATCAAAAACCTGACGAGCCACTGTCGGGCAGCCCGTCATCGAGCCGTCATTGTGGGACCAGAGATTTTAACGACAAATTGACAATAATCATTGGGTAACATAACTTTTACCCGAAGCAGTGATCGTCGGCGACAATTCGTCAAGTAACATTGAGTCATCGCAGTAGGCACGATGGAAATCTCAAGCTCGTCGGGCAACCTTCATACTGGATGGTTCAGTGGCCACCCACCTAAAGGATAATATTTGTCGGGTTACATTTAAATATTCATCGGCGTAACATTTGAATAGTTAAAAAAAAGTTCAATGGTAATACATCAAAATGATAGGATTCGTCGGGTTATAGTTAAAAATTCATCGGGTAACATGTCAACAGTGAGAAAAATGTTTGGTGGCTATCCACATAAATGATAATATTCGTCGTGTAACATTTTAAATATTTGTCGGGCAAAATTAATTTTTTTTTATATTAATTAGGTTTTTTTTCATTATAATTTAATTTTTTCATATTATTTAATTAATTAAATATTTATTAAATCTATAAAATATGAAAAATAAATAAAATTCAAATATTGAATTAGAAATATACATTTATGAAAATTAAACTATTGTTTTGAACATAATTAAAATAAAACAATTTTTACAATGAATTATAAGAAATGGGCGGCAATATTGAAAATTCAAACAAGCTTCCTTTTGGGTAGGCCAGCTCAACCACCTTGGAGTCCCATTATCAGTGTCATATTGAAAATTGACCTGCAATAAATTATTAAAATAAGTAAAATTATTAAAAATAATTACCGATAAGGCACCCCAACAGGGGGTGAGCTACTCCGAGGATTGCTTCCGGAAGGTATCGCCTATCATGAGACAATGAGTGCAAAGAATGGCACCCATGTCATGCAGCATCAAGCTATGGACCTTGACGGGCACTGAGTGGAGCTGATCGACGTAAATGATCTTGATCTTGGCATTGGTCGACCGGCAAAACTGTGGGCATGACTTCCCCTGATCGATCCCCCGCACTTGTAAGTTCCGAAAACTCCCCTAAAACTTGCCAGACAAGGGATAGTCGTACTGATTACCATTTATGTCTCTGTCTCTCGATCAGCCCCGATCTGCGTGCCACGACTTGGAGGGTCAACAAAAAATCAAAAGTGTGAGTGAACAAAAATAACATCGTTTGAAAATACATTTAAAAAATGAACTTTACCCTCTAGTTACAAAACATGCACACATAGAGTAAAACACGTGAACAACCGGCTCTCGAGCCAAATCACATGAAAACCTCTGGACATAACCATCAACATTAAACTAGTCACAATGACCATCAACAACAATACTAGCCATCAGTACTCAAATATCAATCACAATAATCAAACAGCATTACTCACAAGTGCATAATCAATCACAACATCACAATCAATACTCAAATCTCCATAATTACACATCTGAGGGCAATTCGGGAATTATACATCCGGGGCATTTCAAGAATTACGCATCTGAACTCTCTCGGGAATTACACATCCGAGTTTTCCCAGGAATTACACATCTGGGTTTTCCCAGGAATTACACATCTGGACCACTGAACATAAACTCAAAACATTAGTTTCAAAACCATCATTGACTTAAAACCAAGTCAAAACCATTTCCAACTGGGTCTCAATCCCAAATTACCATTTTCATGCAAATATGTAACATCACGTCCGAAAATCATTAAGTAATCCACTAAATCATTCTTGTCTAACATTCCAAGTTAATATACCATTTTCAAACCCGGGCATACACCCAAAACATAATTTTCATCATTCATCGTAAATCGTGCCCAAAATCAATAGATAAATTCATAAATCATGGAAAATATTTACTATGCATGCATAACGATTTATAAACACAAACGTCCACTCACACACGGTCCATGCGATTCGATTCTGAGTCGTACGCTCCTTCATAAGTTCCAAGAATCCTTTGTCTTGTCAAAAACCACTATCGAGGGTCACTAATACCTCAAATAATCTCACATTAAAATCCCTTAATTTTACGGGATAAAATACGCATAAAAACATACATACAACACTTCGGACACGCAAAACTATACTAAAATGATGTTCGATCGATTTGAAACCTATGCCAAAATGTTCATTACAACGAGAGCATCAAAACACATGTTGACCATACCTCGGGATTCCCACTCACGTACCCCCACGCGTCGCCGTAAGCGGCTGCACATGAAGCTCATGCGCATGCTACTATTCATTGTCTTTTCACCCGTTTCCTCTGCAAACGGGTCGCTCGACCCAATTTTATGACCCGGTCCAAAAATTACCAATTATGCATCAATTCTCATGTTCTAAGCATCTAATTACATTTTAAAAATTATAATTAAAGATCTATGATCTCAAATTCACGAGTTCTAACCTCCAAATGGATAACCCAAACTTGAATTTCTGCTAAGGCTTCAAGTGTTCAATCCAAACCTTCCTTCAACCAATTTCATACTCTATCATCCCAATCATGGTCGCTGAGGACCAAATACCACAGTTCTAGCCTTTCATGAATCAAACCTCCAAAATTGACGTTCGAATTCAAGAGTTTATGAGTTTCGGGTTTGGGTTCTGGGTTCTCCTTCCTCCCCCTATTTTCCTTTTTTTTTTTCATTCCACTTTTCTCCCTTCTTCTCTCCCAGTTCCTCTGTGTCTCTGCGGTTCCATGCACAAAGGTGCTGAACAAATAATCCTTCCAAATTTTGGTTTTGATTCTCATTTGAATAACACACACACACACACACACACACACACACACACACACTTCACGTACATACACGACTAGCAAGGCCAAAATGCCACCAATCCCATCCATACGGTGACATGTGTCACATAATTAGAGGGAAGAGTCATACCCTTAATGACTAATCAAATCTTCAAAACAAGGACCAAATTGCCCTTTATAGTCCAATTTACAAAAATATCCCTGGTCTTTCTAGACCTATAACAAATCCGCCTGAACTCCGATTTCAACATGCTGCCTATGTACAGACTCAGGATCTCTGTGACCTTCATAACGGTCCTTACAAAAAAGACCAAAAGGTATCCCAAACAAAAAGTCAACTTTTGACCACTTAACACAGAGACAAAAATGTCATTTCTTTTCTAATTCTCAAATTTACCTTTTTGTTTTAATTTTCATGTCGTCACAAATAACTACTTATTCAATCATCCACGTTATATAAATATATATATACAATAACTAATAAACATATATAAATTAACTAATTAAACAATATATAAGTATATACATTGTGAGAGAGAGAGAGAGAGAGAGAGAGAGAGAGAGAGAGAAAATGAACTTTTGATGGGAGTGAGAGGATGAGTCTACGATGGCAGTGGCGGAAGCAGAAGAGTTTGATCATTTACGTGTTACCCGACACATATTTCACGCTACCCGACGGTTGTAAGAACCCATGCCTTGGAGGCATGGTTAGCAATCCCACGTCGCCCAGAGGATCTAGGGGATGCGTTTTATATGTGTGGGCGCGCATCTATCCAACATGAGGCCTTTTGGGTAATAGTGTGAAATCAATCCAGTATGAACAGTGGACCGATAAAATCAAAACATGTTTTCCCATCGTCCGTAAAACTCATGTTCATCAAATCAGTTCATAATATAAAGTATCTGGACAAAAATATCAATAAATCGAAAATATCACCAATCCTCAATATCCAATCTCAATATCCAAGTAACTCGTCACGATATCAATGCAACGTGTGAAAACTCGGTGTCTCACGTCCGAGTACATCCCCCAGGATCTACAACGTCTGGGGTGATATCAACTCCAGGATCAACGACGTCTGGAGGATATCATTATAATCCCACGTTCCTGAGAGTAAGCCTCCCTCGGAGCAACTCATCTCCAGGTAGTGGATCGTGACTACCCTAGAATCTATGACGTCTGGAGGAGATTATCAAATCACAGAGGATGGTACATGTGGAACAGTCACCAAATCCAGTAATCTCATTTTAAAATCATTTATGTCTCAAATCAAATCAAAAACATTTAAATAGGGCCTATGAGCGAGACATAGCTTTCACAAAACAAGTTCCACAAATTCGTCATAAAACAGTGTCCAGAATTCACTTTATAAATCAAAATCATCAATGTAATCATATTAACATGTGACTCCAAATCTGAGTTAAAATCACTATCCAATTGGGTCTCAAGCCCAAAATATCATTTTCACGCAGATCCATGCGATCGTAACCTCAGTTGCCACTTTCACGTAAATCCAGGAAATCAATCCCTGACTCATAATCCGAGTCAAAACATCATTTTCAATCCCTGACTCATAACCCGAGTCAAAACAACATTTTCAATCCCGGGCCTACGCCCAAAACATCAATTTCATAATTTCTCGAAAATCATGCCAAAAATAATATAATAATCCACAAAATCGAGAAATCACCGGATTGAAACATCAATCATGTCAAAGCATATCAAATCGTATAATAAAGCATTTAAATCATATATGCATGCATCACGGTTAGAAAACAAAAGTCCACTCACACACCGTCCAAACCGCTCGCTTTCCGAGCTGCACGCGTCTCCGTAATTTCCGACAGTTACCAAGAATCTCAAATCTTGTCCAAAATCATTATTGAGGGTCACTAACACTTCAATATATCTCTTATAATTTTCCCCAATTTTTCAGGAATTTAAATACGTATTTTAAACGTATATAAAAACTTCGGATACACAGAACACTATAGAAACGATATCCGATTTCCTCGAAACCAGTGTCAAAATGTTAGTTACACTGAGAGGATTCAAAGTCATGTTGAACTCACCTTGGTATTCGTACCCACGCACAGTCACGCGCCGCCGTGAGCGACTGCACGTGAAACCCACACGTCTGTTACAGTACCTTCGTCTCAACCCGTATCTCTGTAAATCCGGTTGGCCCGCGAGATGACCCGATCTGTTCAGTGTCAATTTGACATCAATTCTTTCAATTGAACATTCAAATAGCATCATTTTAGGTGCAATTACAGTTCTGTAAACTTAATTAGAGGATTTCTTACCTTAAACCTTAAATTCGAAGGTGAACTTTCGAAGAACATCTGGGCACTGTTCAACCTTCGAAGTTCATCAGTCTCACTTGATTTCCTTCAATTGATCCACCCAGAAGCTTCAGTGGACCATGATAAACTCATTTCCCAATCCAATTTCATCATTTGATCTCTCCAAGATCACGACTCAACCTTCAAATTTGCTCACTATCGTCAGGTCCGTTCAGAGCCCAAACAGACATCAATTTCCTTCGTTCTTTAGGTGTTCCTGATCGTGGCAATCCCCTAAGGCTCAAATCGAGCTCAATTTGAAGTTTCAAGACCTATAAATTCAAATTCGATTTTATGGGAGAATTTGAATTCTCACGGTTTTGAGCTTTGAGTTTAGAGGTTTCCTCTTCAAATCAGTCCTCTTAATTCCTCCTCAAAATCTCAATTTTCTGATGGTTTAGTTGTGGAACGAATTGATTAAGGGAGGAAGCTCAATTCTCTCATCTCTCATGCTCTGTTTCCTGTGTTTGTTCATGGTTTAAAGGAAAACAAAGAGATGACTGAAGACAAAGATGATTAGAGAGGATAAGGAATGATTAAAGATGATAAGGAATAATAATGATGTTTAACGGGAAACATGGTCCTTAGTTTAGGGTCTCAAAAAAAGGGATGAGTGACACTTGTCATTCATCCAAGTGTTCATAATCATCGGTCACTCTTCACTATTTAAATATTATTTTAATCGAAATCTCGGTTCGTTCGTTTAATCGATTTCAGTCGAGTGACCATAACTTTCTCGTTCGATGTCCGAATTCAACGTGCTGTCTGTCTACGGACTCGTGACGTCCTGAACTACGTCACAGTCATTGGTCAAAGTCAGTTTGACCGTCCGAATCAAAAGTCAACATTTTGCCCTTACCTTTCAAATTTACCAAAATGCCCTTCACCTTCGCAGACCCTCAACTGTCACATCCGACCTCCAATTGACTCATGCCGCCTGTCTGCAGATTCAGCGTCCCGAGACCTACTCAATAGTCTTTTCGAAAAGTCCAAAAAGTGTTCCGATAAAAAAGGTCAACTTTTGGCCCTTATAACTAGGGGCAAAATCGTCATTTCCTTCAAATTTTCCAACTTTTCTTTTTTCGAATTTCAGGGTCGTTACACATAAAATAAAATAATTATAAAATACATGCTTGAGTGATCCTTAAATATTAGAACATGATTACTTTATTCTTACATATCAAGTAGGAATCAAGGAATGCCTTGCCAATCCCTCAAGTCAAATTTGTAAGGACTAGTTTTTATTTCTTTTTTTAAATTGCTTTCGGAATAATCTACTTATTATGTTTAGTTGTATAATATGTCTTTTTCATTACTTTCCTACTAAGTCTTCTCTAAATTCCTTCACTTTATGTTTTCTCAGTTTTTTGTTTATTTATTGATTGAAGTTTTATGATTTGTTTTGTCGAATGGAAAATTGGGATTAGCGAAAGGAATTCGACGTATTTATTATGTGTCAAATGATATTCTTCGATTTCTTCATATTTAAACTATTTTTTTTCATATGAAAATATTCATTTATATGCACCGTCACCAATCCTTGTATTTTATTTTATACCAATATGCATAACACAAAATACTTATAAATTGTATGCTTGAGTGATCCTTACATATTAGAATATGCTTAAATTATACCTACATAGCAAGTAGGAATCTAGAAATGCTATGCTAATCCCTCAAGTCAAAATCTTAAAAGGACTAGTTTTTATTTGTTTTTTAAATTGCTTTTGGAATAATCGACTTATTATATAAGCGTAGTTGTAGGATAAGTCTTTTCCTTTTCAATTAAGTCTTCTGTATATTCCTTCTCTTTATATTTTCTCGGTTCCTTGAGATTAGCGAAAGGAATTCACAACTTTTCAACTTTATGGTTTTCGCGACTGTCAGGTCTATATATGTGCTTTGTTTTGTCTTTCAAAGGAATAGGAATTAGTGTTTCTGATTGCTAATTTGGGCTTTCATTTAAGCTTTGATCACTATTTAGTTCTTCTGCACTTATTTTTGTTGGTGGGTGAATTTGCAGGCTTAGTTGGGATCAAGATTATATTTTATTATTTTGTAAGTCTAAACTAACCGTGTTTGTTATGATAAACTTATCTATTACTTTATTGTTGGTGATGCTCCTTTGCTTAATTTTGTGTAAGAATTTCTGATTTTAACATCCTTTAGTTTAGTCATGCGTTTTTTGGTTAACTTGTTTAATGGTTTTAATTAATCTTTGATGAATGAATTAATGTGAATTACTGTGAACGAAAATTTGAGGTGTGATTGGTGTGATGCATGATCTTTATATGATAAATTACTGATAGAATTTTGATAGAACTGAAAGCCGATTGATATAATGGGTGGAAGCTCGATTGATGTTGACCGGGAGTTCACTTCATTGTCAAATGCCGTTCGCACCGTGGTCCTCGTTGGACGGACTGGTAATGGAAAAAGTGCCACAGGCAATAGTATTATTGGAAGAAGGGCCTTCACATCCAAGACAAGCTCTGCTGGTGTTACGAGAACTTGTCAACTCGAAAGCAATGTATTGAGGGATGGACAAGTTTTGAATGTTATAGACACCCCTGGCAAGAAGCCCACTGACTTTTTATTTTTAATCAACTGGGAAGAGGACTTGCAAATGTACTTGCGTTATGGCACTAATCTTTAGAAACTATGTTTGTTTGTGTGGTATGGCAATAGGTCTTTTTGATTTTAAGGCTGGTAATGAACTTGTCAAATGCATTGGTTTAGCGAAGGATGGGATACATGCTGTTCTTATAGTTTTCTCGGTCAGGAGCCGCTTTTCACAGGAAGAAGCTACTGCTTTACGAAGCTTGCAGACTTTGTTTGGAAGTAAAATTATTGATTACACGATTGTGGTCTTTACCGGAGGAGATGACCTTGAAGAAAATGATGAGACATTGGAAGATTATTTGGGCCGTGATTGTCCAGAGCCTTTAAAGGTTACTTACATTTAACTTAATTCCCTCAATTCTGGACTACATTCTACTCTTTCTTTGTGCTTGTTATAACGCTCATGACTCTTTTCTATTCTTAATCTGTTATGACTGGCATAGATGTCCATTTTTACTTGTTTTCTTTCTTGATAACTTAATCTACACGACTATTTTTAATGATTTCGCATTTTATAATTAACTTATATAACTTCACCTTGTTTGGGGTGTTTCCACAATTTCAACTTATATTACATTTAATTGACTCTTTGTTTAATTTAGGAAATTCTTGGTCTGTGTGAAAATCGATGTGTGCTTTTTGACAACAAGACTAAGGATGAGAGAAAGAGGTTTGAACAAGTTCAAAAGCTTCTCAACCTTGTAAACAAGGTCATAACACAGAATGGTGGACGGCCATACACAGATGAGGATTTGGCTGAAGCGAAGGTATATACTTTATTTTATTATATATAGTTACTACTTACCAATTAATATCCTCGATCAATATCTACCCCTTACGTGTGTATCAATAAGCTTTTCATTTTTTTATCCTTGCATGTATGTCAATACCCTGTTTTCACACTTATCTTAAATGATGGTCAGTTTGTGTTATTTGAAAAAATCGTGATCAAAATTTTGTTGTATCTGACAGAAACGGGCTAGTCTTCTTGAGCAACAAGAAAAAGTAAATTCTGTGCAGCGCGCATATGATGAGCAGCTGAAACGAATTAACGAGATGGTAATGGACTGTTCTAAATTTTCATCACCTTTACCTAAACAACTGATCTTCATATTAAACACTTGTAGTATTTGTACTTGGTTAAACCTAGAATACCACGTACTCTACCAAGATCTTTCAATAATCTGTTACAAACTCTATCTCAGAACATTTAGTAAGGCCTTCCACAATTCGTTTTGCTGAGTTTGATTCCTATATATAAGAATCAGGGCCACCTGAAATTTTGATTGAGAGTTCTCTCCTTCATTCCTTCCTCCCTCCATCTCACTCTACGCATCTTTTGTTTGTTCTAGAGATGCAAAACCTACAAACGAATCGTCATCTGATCTATAAGTGACATAAGTACCATAGTGGCATAGTCTGTGGAATTGGTTAACCAAATTTCATTTAGTTCGGGTATTCTTGTAAAGTTTGAGCTACAGTTTTGTATGTTGTTCTTACGCTCGTTTTAGACTAATATTTATCCATTTTCAAAACTCCGCAAAGTACTATTCTTGTAAAAACATGCGATACATAAGCAATGCTTAGTGAAAAAGATGGATTTATTCTTAGCGTGGCAGTTATTGTGAATTTATTTATGATACTAGGTTTAAACAGCATGATTGTCTTGACGGCTTTATAGAGCAAATATTGTTTTATTTCTTTTGAATCATGAAACATGTTGATACGGATGTTGCTCTGTGCAGCTTGAGGGGAAGTTGAAAGAAATCACCAATAGGCTTGGGCAACAGGTTGCGGATGAACATGCTGCGCGACGAAGATTAGAAGAGAGTACCCACTTGGCTCAAGTGAGGGCGAATGATGAAATTCGTGAGCTAAGAGAAAAACTGAAGAGAACAGAAGAGAGGGCGAATGATGAAATTCGTGAGCTAAGAGAAAAAATGAAGAGAACAGAGAGTGAAGAGGAGCGTCGTAAAAGAGAGGACGGCAAGTGTGCCATTCTGTGATGTAACTTCTGGTAGGATGTGAATTTGCCCACGTTAGAACCTACTGCTGCTACTTCTAATTTACCAATTGGCAATTGGACATGTACTACGGGGCATCGTATCGTCCAGCAAACCTGATTAATAAATCTAATCGGTCATTAGTAACCAAATTAATAATCTAATCTTTAGGAATTGCTACTCGCTGCCATATTTATTGTCTAGCAACTAACTTACTTTTTGCCCCTCAATTTTAAACACAAATAGCGGTAGGATACATTAATAATTAAGCATTTCAAGCTAAAGGTTACAACCAAGGATTATCCACTACAAGAAACAAAGTCTTAACCCGACAAAAAAGATACATCTAGCAAATATTTTAAATCGTTGGGCAATCAAAAACCTGACGAGCCACTGTCGGGCAGCCCGTCATCGAGCCGTCATTGTGGGACCAGAGATTTTAACGACAAATTGACAATAATCATTGGGTAACATAACTTTTACCCGAAGCAGTGATCGTCGGCGACAATTCGTCAAGTAACATTGAGTCATCGCAGTAGGCACGATGGAAATCTCAAGCTCGTCGGGCAACCTTCATACTGGATGGTTCAGTGGCCACCCACCTAAAGGATAATATTTGTCGGGTTACATTTAAATATTCATCGGCGTAACATTTGAATAGTTAAAAAAAAGTTCAATGGTAATACATCAAAATGATAGGATTCGTCGGGTTATAGTTAAAAATTCATCGGGTAACATGTCAACAGTGAGAAAAATGTTTGGTGGCTATCCACATAAATGATAATATTCGTCGTGTAACATTTTAAATATTTGTCGGGCAAAATTAATTTTTTTTTATATTAATTAGGTTTTTTTTCATTATAATTTAATTTTTTCATATTATTTAATTAATTAAATATTTATTAAATCTATAAAATATGAAAAATAAATAAAATTCAAATATTGAATTAGAAATATACATTTATGAAAATTAAACTATTGTTTTGAACATAATTAAAATAAAACAATTTTTACAATGAATTATAAGAAATGGGCGGCAATATTGAAAATTCAAACAAGCTTCCTTTTGGGTAGGCCAGCTCAACCACCTTGGAGTCCCATTATCAGTGTCATATTGAAAATTGACCTGCAATAAATTATTAAAATAAGTAAAATTATTAAAAATAATTACCGATAAGGCACCCCAACAGGGGGTGAGCTACTCCGAGGATTGCTTCCGGAAGGTATCGCCTATCATGAGACAATGAGTGCAAAGAATGGCACCCATGTCATGCAGCATCAAGCTATGGACCTTGACGGGCACTGAGTGGAGCTGATCGACGTAAATGATCTTGATCTTGGCATTGGTCGACCGGCAAAACTGTGGGCATGACTTCCCCTGATCGATCCCCCGCACTTGTAAGTTCCGAAAACTCCCCTAAAACTTGCCAGACAAGGGATAGTCGTACTGATTACCATTTATGTCTCTGTCTCTCGATCAGCCCCGATCTGCGTGCCACGACTTGGAGGGTCAACAAAAAATCAAAAGTGTGAGTGAACAAAAATAACATCGTTTGAAAATACATTTAAAAAATGAACTTTACCCTCTAGTTACAAAACATGCACACATAGAGTAAAACACGTGAACAACCGGCTCTCGAGCCAAATCACATGAAAACCTCTGGACATAACCATCAACATTAAACTAGTCACAATGACCATCAACAACAATACTAGCCATCAGTACTCAAATATCAATCACAATAATCAAACAGCATTACTCACAAGTGCATAATCAATCACAACATCACAATCAATACTCAAATCTCCATAATTACACATCTGAGGGCAATTCGGGAATTATACATCCGGGGCATTTCAAGAATTACGCATCTGAACTCTCTCGGGAATTACACATCCGAGTTTTCCCAGGAATTACACATCTGGGTTTTCCCAGGAATTACACATCTGGACCACTGAACATAAACTCAAAACATTAGTTTCAAAACCATCATTGACTTAAAACCAAGTCAAAACCATTTCCAACTGGGTCTCAATCCCAAATTACCATTTTCATGCAAATATGTAACATCACGTCCGAAAATCATTAAGTAATCCACTAAATCATTCTTGTCTAACATTCCAAGTTAATATACCATTTTCAAACCCGGGCATACACCCAAAACATAATTTTCATCATTCATCGTAAATCGTGCCCAAAATCAATAGATAAATTCATAAATCATGGAAAATATTTACTATGCATGCATAACGATTTATAAACACAAACGTCCACTCACACACGGTCCATGCGATTCGATTCTGAGTCGTACGCTCCTTCATAAGTTCCAAGAATCCTTTGTCTTGTCAAAAACCACTATCGAGGGTCACTAATACCTCAAATAATCTCACATTAAAATCCCTTAATTTTACGGGATAAAATACGCATAAAAACATACATACAACACTTCGGACACGCAAAACTATACTAAAATGATGTTCGATCGATTTGAAACCTATGCCAAAATGTTCATTACAACGAGAGCATCAAAACACATGTTGACCATACCTCGGGATTCCCACTCACGTACCCCCACGCGTCGCCGTAAGCGGCTGCACATGAAGCTCATGCGCATGCTACTATTCATTGTCTTTTCACCCGTTTCCTCTGCAAACGGGTCGCTCGACCCAATTTTATGACCCGGTCCAAAAATTACCAATTATGCATCAATTCTCATGTTCTAAGCATCTAATTACATTTTAAAAATTATAATTAAAGATCTATGATCTCAAATTCACGAGTTCTAACCTCCAAATGGATAACCCAAACTTGAATTTCTGCTAAGGCTTCAAGTGTTCAATCCAAACCTTCCTTCAACCAATTTCATACTCTATCATCCCAATCATGGTCGCTGAGGACCAAATACCACAGTTCTAGCCTTTCATGAATCAAACCTCCAAAATTGACGTTCGAATTCAAGAGTTTATGAGTTTCGGGTTTGGGTTCTGGGTTCTCCTTCCTCCCCCTATTTTCCTTTTTTTTTTTCATTCCACTTTTCTCCCTTCTTCTCTCCCAGTTCCTCTGTGTCTCTGCGGTTCCATGCACAAAGGTGCTGAACAAATAATCCTTCCAAATTTTGGTTTTGATTCTCATTTGAATAACACACACATACACACACACACACACACACACACACGCACACACACGCACACACACACACACACACACACACACACACACACACACACACGCACACACACGCACACACACACACACACACACACACACACACACACACACACACACACACACACACACACACACACACACACACACACACACACACACACACACACACACACACACACACACACACACACACACACACACACACATACACACACACACACACACACACACACACACTTCACGTACATACACGACTAGCAAGGCCAAAATGCCACCAATCCCATCCATACGGTGACATGTGTCACATAATTAGAGGGAAGAGTCATACCCTTAATGACTAATCAAATCTTCAAAACAAGGACCAAATTGCCCTTTATAGTCCAATTTACAAAAATATCCCTGGTCATTCTAGACCCATAACAAATCCGCCTGAACTCCGATTTCAACATGCTGCCTATGTACAGACTCAGGATCTCTGTGACCTTCATAACGGTCCTTACAAAAAAGACCAAAAGGTATCCCAAACAAAAAGTCAACTTTTGACCACTTAACACAGAGGCAAAAACGTCATTTCTTTTCTAATTCTCAAATTTACCTTTTTTTTTGAATTTTCATGTCGTCACAAATAACTACTTATTCAATCATCCACGTTATATAAATATATATATATATATACAATAACTAATAAACATATATAAATTAACTAATTAAACAATATATAAGTATATACATTGTGAGAGAGAGAGAGAGAGAAAATGAACTTTTGATGGGAGTGAGAGGACGAGTCTACGATGGCAGTGGCGGAAGCAGAAGAGTTTGATCATTTATGTGTTACCCGACACATATTTCACGCTACCCGACGGTTGTAAGAACCCATGCCTTGGAGGCATGGTTAGCAATCCCACGTCGCCCAGAGGATCTAGGGGATGCGCTTTATATGTGTGGGCGCGCATCTATCCAACATGAGGCCTTTTGGGAGCTCACTGGTTTTGGATTCCAGGGAACTTCAAAGTTAAGCGAGTAGAGGCTAGTGTAATCCCAAGATGGGTGACCCATTAGGAACTTGCACATGAGCTCCTAAGAACAAAATCGTGAGGGCTGGGCCCAAAGAGGACAATATCCATTGGAGAAGATTAGGTCGTGCCAACGGTTTTCACTTTTACCATACAATCTTGTTTTTTACTAGAACTCACACATAATTACATAAGGGTAATTTTTCCAAAAAGTTTAAACTGTTACCTGACAAATATTCTTGAAATATTTGGTCAGTAAGTTGGAAAAAAATGTAATAATTGAATTTTCAAAGTTTAACCATTCTTTTTGTGTCGTTCAGTGCCTGAAATCCACCCAACGAAACTAATGAGGTTTTGAGGAGTTTAAGTCGTCTGATCGTAATAGAACATTTTGTAACCATTGATCCGTTTTGCACTGTTACTTAGGCTCAACAATTCAAAATCTTCTAATTTTTTGCATTGATGATCTACGAGTATGTAAAATAAATGTGGAGATCGATTGAACTATCAAGATAAATTCTTGAGATTTTTAAAAACACCATTTTCATCAAACACTTTGAAACTTTTCAAGAAAATTTCAAAGGTATTTGTATAATGTTACTCGATTGAGTTTCGAACGACTAACATTCCATAATCCGACCGTTTATTTTGTGCGGTTAAGTGCCTGAAATCTTCTCGTCAAATATCATGATGTTTCGAGAAGATTAAGCCGGTCGATCATTAATAGAACGATTTGTAACTGTCGATTAGTTTCGCACCGTTACCTAGATCGAGAATTCGAAATCTTCTAATTTTTTTGCTTAGACGATCTACAAATATGTACGATACATGTGATTAGTTGGATGAGTTCATAACCAAGTTTTTCATAAGTTTAAAAAGCATATCAGTTTTTAAGTGGAAACCTTTATTAAATACCTTACGCGACTTACTTTCTTACGATACATGTGTTTATGCATCAATTCGCATGTTCTAAGCATCTAATTACATTTAAAAATTATAATTAAAGATCTATGATCTCAAATTCACGAGTTCTAACCTCCAAATGGATGACCCAAACTTGAATTTCTGCCAAGGCTTCAAGTGTTCAATCCAAGCCTTCCTTCAACCAATTTCATACTCTATCATCCCAATCATGGTCGTTGAGGACCAAATACCATAGTTCTAGCCTTTCATGAATCAAACCTCCAAAATTGACGTTCGAATTCAAGAGTTTATGATTTTCGGGTTTGGGTTCTGGGTTCTCCTTCCTCCCCCTATTTTCCTTTTTTTTTTCCATTCCACTTTTCTCCCTTCTTCTCTCCCAGTTCCTCTGTGTCTCTGTGGTTTCATGCACAAAGGTGCTGAACAAATAATCCTTCCAAATTTTGGTTTTGATTCTCATTTGAATAACACACACATACACACACACACACACACACACACACACACACACACACACACACACACACACACACACACACACACACACACACACACACACACACACACACACACACACACACACACTTTTCACGTACATAAACGACTAGCAAGGCCAAAATGCCACCAATCCCGTCCATACGGTGACATGTGTCACATAATTAGAGGGAAGAGTCATACCCTTAATGACTAATCAAATCTTCAAAACAAGGACCAAATTGCCCTTTATAGTCCAATTTACAAAAATATCCCTGGTCATTCTAGACCCATAACAAATCCGTCTGAACTCCGACTTCAACATGCTGCCTATGTACAGACTCAAGATCTCTGTGACCTTCATAACGGTCCTTACAAAAAAGACCAAAAGGTATCCCAAACAAAAAGTCAACTTTTGACCACTTAACACAGAGGCAAAAACGTCATTTCTGTTTCTAAATCTCAAATTTACCTTTTTTTTTGAATTTTCATGTCGTCAAAAATAACTACTTATTCAATCATCCATGTTATATAAATATATATATATATACAATAACTAATAAACATATATAAATTAACTAATTAAACAATATATATGTATATACATTGTGAGAGAGAGAGAGAGAGAGAGAGAGAGAGAGAGAGAAAATGAACTTTTGATGGGAGTGAGAGGATGAGTCTACGATGGCAGTGGCGGAAGCAGAAGAGTTTGATCATTTACGTGTTACCCGACACATATTTCACGCTACCCGACGGTTGTAAGAACCCATGCCTTGGAGGCATGGTTAGCAATCCCACGTCGCCCAGAGGATCTAGGGGATGCGCTTTATATGTGTGGGCGCGCATCTATCCAACATGAGGCCTTTTGGGTAATAGTGTGAAATCAATCAAGTATGAACAGTGGACCGATAAAATCAAAACATGTTTTCCCATCGTCCGTAAAACTCATGTTCATCAAATCAGTTCATGATATAAAGTATCTGGACAAAAATATCAATAAATCGAAAATATCACCAATCCTCAATATCCAATCTCAATATCCAAGTAACTCGTCACGATATCAATGCAACGCGTGCAAACTCGGTGTCTCACGTCTGAGTACATCCCCCAGGATCTACAACGTCTGGGGTGATATCAACTCCAAGATCAACGACATCTGGAGGATATCATCATAATCCCACGCTCCTGAGAGTAAGCCTCCCTCGGAGCTACTCATCTCCAGGTAGTGGATCGTGACTACTCTAGAATCTACGACGTCTGGAGGAGACTATCAAATCACAGAGGATGGTACATGTGGAACAGTCACCAAATCCAGTAATCTCATTTTAAAATCATTTATGTCTCAAATCAAATCAAAAACATTTAAATAGGGCCTATGAGCGAGACATAGCTTTCACAAAACAAGTTCCACAAATTCGTCATAAAACAGTGTCCAGAATTCACTTTATAAATCAAAATCATCAATGTAATCATATTCACATGTGACTCCAAATCTGAGTTAAAATCACTATCCAATAGGGTCTCAAGCCCAAAATATCATTTTCACGCAGATCCATGCGATCGTAACCTCAGTTGCCACTTTCACGTAAATCCAGGAAATCAATCCCTGACTCATAATCCGAGTCAAAACATCATTTTCAATCCCTGACTCATAACCCGAGTCAAAACAACATTTTCAATCCCGGGCCTACGCCCAAAACATCAATTTCATAATTTCTCGAAAATCATGCCAAAAATAATATAATAATCCAAAAAATCGAGAAATCACCGGATTGAAACATCAATCATGTCAAAGCATATCAAATCATATAAAAAACATTTAAATCATATATGCATGCATCAAGGTTAGAAAACAAAAGTCCACGCGCGCCCCGTCCAAACCGCCCGCTTTCCGAGCTGCATGCGTCTCCGTAATTTCCGACACTTTCCAGGAATCTCAAATCCTATCCAAAATCATTATCGAGGGTCACTAAAACTTCAATATATCTCTTATAATTTTCCCCATTTTTTCTGGAATTTAAATACGTATTTTAAACGTATATAAAAATTTCGGATACACTGAACACTATAGAAACGATATCCGATTTCTTCGAAACCAGTGTCAAAATTTTCGTTACACTGGGAGGATTCAAAGTCATGTTGAACTCATCTTGGTATTCGTACCCACGCGATGTTACGCGCCGTCGTGAGTGGCTGCCCGTGAAACCCACACGCCTGTTATAGTACCTTCGTCTCAACACGTATCTCTGTAAATTCGGTTGGCTCGCGAGATGACCCGATCTGTTCTCTTTCAATTCGACATCAATTCTTTCAATTGAACATTCAAATAGCATTGTTTAGGTGCAATTACAGTTCTGTAAACTTAATTAGAGGATTTCTTACCTTAAACCTTAAATTCAAAGATGAACTTTCGAAGAACATCTGGGCACTGTTCAACCTTCGAAGCTCATCAGTCCCACTTGATTTCCTTCAATTGATCCACCCAGAAGCTTCAGTGGACCATGATAAACTCATTTCCCAATCCAATTTCATCGTTTGATCTTTCCAAGATCACGACTCAACCTTCAAATTTGCTCACTGTCGTCAGGTCTGTTCAGAGCCCAAACAGACGTCAATTTCCTTCGTTCTTTAGGTGTTCCTGATCGTGGAAATCCCAGAAGGCTCAAATCGAGCTCAATTTGAAGTTTCAAGACCTATAAATTCAAATTCGATTTTATGGGAGAATTTGAATTCTCACGGTTTTGAGCTTTGGGTTTAGAGGTTTCCTCCTCAAATCAGTCCTCTTAATTCCTTCTCAAAATCTCAATTTTCTGATGGTTTAGTTATGGAAGGAATTGGTTAAGGGAGGAAGCTCAATTCTCTCATCTTTCATGCTCTATTTCCTGTGTTTGTTCACGGTTTAAAGGAAAACAAAGAGATGACTCGAGACAAAGATGATTAGAGATGATAAGGAATGATTAAAGATGATAAGGAATAATGATGATGTTTAACGGGAAACATGGTCCTTAGTTTAGGGCCTCAAAACAAGGGATGAGCGACACTTGTCACTCATCCAAGTGTTCATAATCATCAGTCGCTGTTCACTATTTAAATATTATTTTAACCGAAATCTCGGTTCATTCTGTTAATCGATTTCAGTCCCGTGACCACAACTTTCTCGTTCAATGTCCGAATTCAACGTGTTGTCTGTCTACGGACTCGTGACGTCCTGAACTACGTCACAGTCATTGACCAAAGTCAGTTTGACCGTCCAAATCAAAAGTCAACATTTTTCCCTTACCTTTCAAAATTACCAAAATGCCCTTCACCTTCGCAGACCCTCAACTGTCACATCCGACCTCCTATTGACGCATGCCGCCTGTCTGCAGATTCAGCGTCCTGCGACCTACTCAACAGTCTTTTCGGAAAGTCCAAAAAGTGTTTCGATAAAAAAGTCAACTTTTGGCCCTTATAACTAGGGGCAAAATCGTCATTTCCTTCAAATTTTCCTACTTTTCCTTTTTCGAATTTCAGGGTTGTTACACATAAAATAAAATAATTATAAAATACATGCTTGAGTGATCCTTAAATATTAGAACATGATTAATTTATTCTTACATATCAAGTAGGAATCAAGAAATGCCTTGCCAATCCCTCAAGTGAAATTTGTACAAGGACTAGTTTTTATTTCTTTTTTTAAATTGCTTTCGGAATAATCTACTTATTATTCTTAGTTGTATAATATGTCTTTTTCATTACTTTCCTAGTAAGTCTTCTCTAAATTCCTTCACTTTATGTTTTCACAGTTTTTTTGTTTATTTATTGATTGAAGTTTTATGATTTGTTTTGTTGAATGGAAAATTGGGATTAGTGAAAGGAATTCGACGTATTTATTATGTGTCAAATGATATTCTTCGATTTCTTGATATTTAAACTATTTTAAAATATTCATTTATATGCACCGTCACCAATCCTTCTATTTTATTTTATACCAATATGCATATCATAAAATACTTATAAATTGTATGCTTGAGTGATCCTTACATATTAGAATATGCTTAAATTATACCTACATGGCAAGTGGGAATCAAGAAATGCTATGCTAATCCCTCAAGTGAAAATCTTAGAAGGACTAGCTTTTATTTGTTTTTTAAATTGATATAAACGAAGTTGTAGGATAAGTCTTTTCCTTTTCTTTCCTAGTAATTAAGTCTTCTGTAAATTCCTTCTCTTTATATTTTCTCAGTTCCTTGAGATTAGCGAAAGGAATTCGCAACTTTTCAACTTTAGGGTTTTTGTGACTGTCAGGTCTATATATGTACTTTGTTTTGTCTTTCAAAGGAATAGGAATTAGTGTTTCTGATTGCTAATTTGGGCTTTCATTTAAGCTTTGATCACTCTTTAGTTCTTCTGCACTTATTTTTGTTGGTGGGTGAATTTGCAGGCTTAGTTGGGATCAAGATTATATTTTATTATTTTGTAAGTCTAAACTAACCGTGTTTGTTATGATAAACTTATCTATTACTTTATGCTCCTTTGCTTAATTTTGTGTAAGAATTTCTGATTTTAACATCCTTTAGTTTAGTCATGCGTTTTTTGGTTAACTTGTTTAATGGTTTTAATTAATCTTTGATGAATGAATTAATGTGAATTACTGTGAACGAAAATTTGAGATGTGATTGGTGTGATGCATGATCTTTATATGATAAATTACTGATAGAATTTTGATAGAACTGAAAGCCGATTGATATAATGGGTGGAAGCTCGATTGATGTTGACCGGGAGTTCACTTCTGTGGAACCCAAAATCACCGGAAGAATGTGGAGCTATCACGTGGCCCATAATTCCCAAAATGACCAAATTGCCCCTGGTAATAATACTTAAAGCCCAAGCACCGAACATGGCTCAAGCCCACAATGCTTTCATAGCCCAAATATTGGGCACAAACCGGGATGATACGTGGAAGCTTCTCACCCTCGATCTGTGTAACACGTGTTAGCTTACAAATCAAGGAGCATTTGTCCCACATCGGAACTATGGAAATTGAGCATCTCACTCACCCCCTATATAAAGAGAACACATTTCTCAATAAAGGTAATTCTGTTCAACGCTACTTAAGCTCTTGAGATTTCTCTTTTGAAGCTGACTTAAGCATTGGAGCATTCTTGGTCGAACACCCCCCGGGTCTCGATCATTGAACGAACGATAGCTTACTGTTTGCTTGTTTGCAGGGATCCTTGAGTCTTTTGAGTTTAAAGGACGAATTCAGCTTCAACAATTGGTGCTTTCATTGAGAGCTTGAAGATATTCAAGAAGAAGCTCTCACGATTGTTCATCGTTCATCCTACTTCGATCATTGTTCTTAACGTTGATTCGGAGATCTTGAACGTGTTCATCGTTCGACAAATTTCCATTCAAGATTCGTTGATCAAGCATGGCTAGGGTTTGACGATCTGTTCGTTCAGCTGGAGAAGGTGTTTCTGCCTCAACTGCGCAGACGAGGAATGAGGCTAGCATAGAGACATCGGAGGAGCGTCCAATTCGACCCAGGCGGGTGTCCATAGAAGCACCCATGGAGATGCTAGGAGGGAGGTCAACCTTCAGCTTCAGTGCATTCTCCTCACCAGCTAACCAAGTGCCCGCGCTAGGGGAAAGAACTTCGGCTTTGCAACAGGCATGCGGGCAGTTGATGGGAAGTGCATCATGACGTGATCAGCCCACAACAAATATGGATCTAAGGGACTTTCTGGATGGGTGACATGACGTCTTAGGGAGAAGTCACCACCAACCTCCCCAGGGCAACTTGGCGCACCAAGTTGAAAGGTTGAGCAGCCAAGTTCAACTTCAGTCAGAGCTCTTGCAGCGACTCCTAGCAGAAAGACCAGTCCAAGAGCCAGACAGACATTCCACGTCACGAGGAAGACAAGAGAGTGCTCCAAGGTGACCTGGGAAAGAACCAGTTCGCTGCCAAACAATGTCACGAGACACTTCACTAAGCGACTCCGGTGAAGAAAGTCAGGCCCGCCGGGCAAAGAGCCCACAACGCCACAGGCCATCATTACATGAGCGGCTAGGAAGTAGGATTGGGGAAACTTCACGGGTAGAACGCTCACAGCGCTCACATGGGAGTAGGGGGCAACCTCAAGCTCTGCACAAGGACCCAAGGCGACCTATCCATGGCAGTGAGAAGGAAGATGTGTAACGACCCATCCCGAATTTCATGATTAGATTAGTGACTAATCACGATTAGTGAGGTTAATCGGTGATTAGTCAGGAAAAATCAGACGAACGATGCGAAATGACCGTTTTACCCCTAGTGGTGGCAAAACGTTGATTTTTCAATCGGAAGGTCAAATGGACTTTGACCGATGACCGTGACGTAGTTCGTGATGTCACGAGTTCATAGACAGGTGGCACGTTCAATTCCGACGTTCGAGGAGGAAGTTATGACGTTCAGAAGTTTAGGGGCATTTTGGTAATTTTGGTTAAAAAGGGGTCAAATGTTGACTTTTTGACCGAGAGATCCGATGGCCGAAGACCGTTACGTAGATAAGGATGATACGAATCCATAGACAGGCGGCACGTCGAATTCGGACGTTCGACGGCGAAATTACGGTTCACGGAAGTTCGAGTGCACTATTGCACTAATTACGAGGCGAGTTCACTTTTGGACTTAGTGGGCCCCAGACATTTAGCTTCTGCCCAATGGATGAGTGACAAGTGTCACCCATCCACAGGTTATCCTTATGCCTTCATGCATATCATCTTCATCGATCTATTTTCCTTCATTCCCAAAACATTTTCCCGATCTCACCCAACCATTCAAACCAACCCAAACCCTTACCCTATGATCATCAGTGAGAGACCAGAGATGAGGAGGATGCTGAGGACGTGGTGGCCGGCCAGGACGGCGCTGCCGTGCACGGCGGAGGCCCAAAACCCGTGCAGGTATCGGTTTAACCGATTTTAATCCATTTTCAGTTTTAATTGTTATGGGTCGATTTGGACGGTTTTAATTAGTCAAATAGATTGCTAGGATAGTTTTAGGAAGGTTTCTATGGTGGTTGGACGGCTGGGCAGCCGTGGGTGAGTTTTGGAAATATTGAACCGTTTGGTTCAAAATTAAACCATGGGTTTATGCGGTGCTTATACGGGTCTGTATTTCTTTATTGGTCTAAATGAAAAGGTTTTGGATTTCTAAAAGGATAAACTCGAGTATGAGACCCATTTGGTTTTGTCTCGGGCATATGACGCTATTTACGACCTTCGGGTCTAAATCGTGGTCGCGGCGGGTGCTATGTGCACGGCGATCGACGATACGACGCTCGCCTCCGGTTTGGGATGTGTTCCTTCCGGAGAGGTCACGATGCACGATTCGTGGTCGGGCAGCCTGGGGAGGCTCGACTTCGGAGTGCTGACGGTTCAGGATATCGATCGGTAATGAGTGCACCATGATCTTGTGGTGGTCGCGTCGGTTGATTCGTTCACGGTGACATACCAGGATTGAGAGCGGTCCTGGATGGATGGTTGCACGCATCACTATGATCGGAGTCGTGGCTGACCCTTAGATATCAAGCACGGTGCCCAGTTGAGTCATATGTTTGGGCACGAGACCCAGTTGTTTTACGGTTTATGATTTCGGGTCAGGGACCCTAGATGGATTTCCGGGTTCATGACGGTTTATGGGAACCGGCATGAACTCTGGAAAGGTCATTCTGGTTCATGACGGTTTATGGGAACCAGCATGAACCCTGGTTAATGGATGTTATGGATCATGACGGTTCAAGGGAACCGGGCATGACCGTTTATGTTATGTATATATATGTATTCATATACCTTCCTTTACTTCTATTATCTCCTTCGGGGAGGGTCGTTGGCCTGGGTGGACCCCGGAGTAGTCACGGAGCACCGACTGAGTGGAGTCACCCCCCAGTTGGGTTCCTTACTCTCAAGAAGGCTATGATTACTATTACCTCGGGTAGGGTCAGTGGTCTGCGGACATTGATCTTGACTTTGAGAAGACTCGGATTGAGACCTGGGTAGCACGCGCGTAGCTTTGGAAACCGTGACAGGATTGGTTGTGTGAATTATATGTATATGTGATGTATGCTATATATGATATATGATGTGTGTTTACACAGGTTTTGGGCAGTGGCCCGTGTATTTGATTTCATTATGGTATTTCTGGATAAATGGTTTTCGAATGCACGCATGTTTTTTAGTGAAGGGTACAAATATCTTCTTATGCAAATGTTTTTATAAACTCTTATTTTGTCCACTCACAGTTTTTAATGTTTTGACTGCCCTTCAGATTGACATTGGATGTGGACTGTAGCAGAGACCGAGATATCACATACCTCCTCCGGATCCTGGCGTACTCTGATAGCCCGGGAGGGCAAAGGTCGGACATATCCCTTGTCTGACACTCCGTGTCAGATGGGAGCAGGGTCATCCCACACTAATCCCAGGGGGGATTGGGATGGGTCCTATCAAGATGAGGCCTACTCTCCAGCACGATCCCAGAGATCAAGGAGAGAAGCTCAAGGAGGTTCTCGGCGATTAGCACGAAATGACTCACTGCCTCAGCAAAGTGCGTTGCGGGTTAATGATGTTCAAAGAATGCTGGACAGGCACCTTCGTGCTCAACGAGATGGCGATCTAGAGGACGATTTACGCCTTTTGTAAGGGAAATTGAGGAGGAGTCATTCCCCTAAAGGTTTGCAACGCCAAACTTCACTCCATTCAAAGGAGCCTCCGACCCGGTAAAACACATAGATTACTACCGAGAAGTCATGGTCCCTCACAGGCATAACGATGCACTCATGTGCAAAGTTTTTCAAGCTTCTCTTCCAGGCCAAGCCATGACTTGGTTCAATCATCTCCCCCGGAGGTCGATTGCATCCTTTGAAGAGTTGGCTCTGGCATTTGTGATGGAGTACGCATAACTTCAGACAATCGAGGTGAAGGATGACCATATTTTCTCTGTCCGAAAGAGAGTAAAAGAAACTCTGTGACAGTACATACGAAGATTTTGTGAGGAGAAGTCTCGGATTGTTGGCTATAGCGACCTTGTTGCGGCAATGGCATTTAAACAAGGACTCCCTCGGGACAGCCAGCTTTACGGGGACATCGTCATGAAAAATATGCGAAGTCTCACCAAAATGCTTTCGCTAGCAGAGCGACATGTAAGCTGGGAGGACGAGAAGAACGCCACTCATACTCATGACCATGTTGGGGCTAGTGAAAAAGCGCCAATAAAGATGAGTCCCATGGAAAGTTTGCAGTTGGAAAGTCCAACAAGAGCAAGGCGGGACAACCCTCCCAAACACCAGCTATGGGGAAGCCTAACTTGCAGCTGTCTTTGCCAGTCCATCAGATCCGCAATGAGATCAAGGACAAGACTTGGTTCAAAAAACCAGGACCCGTCAAGGGCAATCAGGAGAAAGCTGATAAAACCAAATGGTGCGCCTATCATGAATGTTATGGGCACAATATCAGCACATGTATATCTTTCGAAAGATATCTCCAAAATCTCATGAAGGAGGGGCATTGCACGGACTACATCAAGAAGAAAACTGCAAATCACATGGAGAGCAAAGAGCCTAATGAGCCAGCTTCAAAAGTAATCCACATCAACTAGCTGTATGTCAAAATTAGAGAGACATAGAAGTCTATGGAGCTTTCAATTTTTCTTTGCAAGTTATCTTCTAAATTCAAGTATCGTGCATTTGAATTATCAATAAGATTGAAAAATTGTTCTGAATTCATACCAACATGTTTGTACAATTTTCAAAACTTATACCCTCTAGCATCAAAACTTTCGCCCTGCGAAGCACCCAAGCCTTCACCATGTGAAGCATCCAAAGTCTTCGCCCTGCGAAACATTCAAGTCTTCATATTGCGAAGCATTCAAGCCTTCGTCCAGCGAAGCATTCAAGTCTTCGCCTTGTGAAGCATCTAAGCCTTCGTCTTGCGAAGCATTCAAGCCTTCGTCCCACGAAGCATCCAAGTCTTCGCCTTGTGAAGCATCCAAGCCTTCTTCATCGAAGAATCCAAGCCTTCGCCCTGCGAAACATCAAAGCATTCGCCATACAAAGCACCAAAGCCTTCACCTTGCGAAGCATCCACGACTTCGCCATGCGAAGCACCTAAGACTTCGCCTTGCGAAGCATCCAAGCCTTCATCATCGAAGCATCCAAGATTTCGCCATGCGAAACACCTAAGCCTTCACCTTGTGAAGCATCCAAGCCTTCATCATCGAAGCATCCAAGCCTTCGCCATGCGAAGCACCTAAGTCTTCACCTTGCGAAGAAACTGAGCCTTCGCCCTGCGAAGAATCTAAGCCTTTGCAATGCAAAGCACCTAAGCCTTCGCCTTGCGAAGCATACAAGCCTTCGCCTTGCGAAGGTCCTAAGCCTTCGTCCTACGAAGAAACCAAGACTTTGCCATGCGAAGCGACCAAGACTTTTCCCTGCAAAGGACCCATGTTTATGCCATGCAATGCATCTCAACCTACGCTTTGCAAACATCCTCTGCTATGAAGCACTCAAAACCTTCCGCCAGGAAGCATTCAAAGCCTTCCACCCGGAAGCACTCAAAGCCTTCCACTAGGAAGCACTCAAAGCCTTCCACCAGGAAGCACTCAAAGTCTTCCTCTTGGAAGCACTTCAAGCCTTCTAATAAGAAGCAAAAGCCCTTCCTTGAAGGCAACACTAAAAAAAAACGCTAAGTTAGCTGAAACCCAAAAGTGTGAGTGAACAAAAATAACATCGTTTGAAAATACATTTAAAAAATGAACTTTACCCTCTAGTTACAAAACATGCACGCATAGAGTAAAACACGTGAACATCCGGCTCTCGAGCCAAACCACATGAAAACCTCTGGACATAACCATCAACATTAAACTAGTCACAATGACCATCAACAACAGTACTAGCCATCAGTACTCAAATATCAATCACAATAATCAAACAGCATTACTCACAAGTGCATAATCAATCACAACATCATAATCAATACTCAAATCTCCATAATTACACATCTGAGGAAAATTCGGGAATTATACATCCGGGGCATTTCAAGAATTACGCATCTGAACCCTCTCGGGAATTACACATCCGAGTTTTCCCAGGAATTACACATCTGGGTTTTCCCAGGAATTACACATCTGGACCACTGAACATAAACTCAAAACATTAGTTTCAAAACCATCATTGACTTAAAACCAAGTCAAAACCATTTCCAACTGGGTCTCAATCCCAAATTACCATTTTCATGCAAATATGTAACATCACGTCCGAAAATCATTAAGTAATCCATTAAATCATTCTTGTCTAACATTCCAAGTCAATATACCATTTTCAAACCCGGGCATACACCCAAAACATAATTTTCATCATTCATCGTAAATCGTGCCCAAAATCAATAGATAAATTCATAAATCATGGAAAATATTTACTATGCATGCATAACGATTTATAAACACAAACGTCCACTCACACACGGTCCATGCGATTCGATTCTGAGTCGTACGCTCCTTCATAAGTTCCAAGAATCCTTTGTCTTGTCAAAAACCACTATCGAGGGTCACTAATACCTCAAATAATCTCACATTAAAATCCCTTAATTTTACGGGATAAAATACGCATAAAAACATACATACAACACTTCGGACACGCAAAACTATACTAAAATGATGTTCGATCGATTTGAAACCTATGCCAAAATGTTCATTACAACGAGAGAATCGAAACACATGTTGACCATACCTCGAGATTCCCACTCACGTACCCCCACGCGTCGCCGTAAGCGGCTGCACATGAAGCTCATGCGCATGCTACTATTCATTGTCTTTTCACCCGTTTCCTCTGCAAACGGGTCGCTCGACCCAATTTTATGACCCGGTCCAAAAATACCCAATTATGCATCAATTCTCATGTTCTAAGCATCTAATTACATTTAAAAAATTATAATTAAAGATCTATGATCTCAAATTCACGAGTTCTAATCTCCAAATGGATGACCCAAACTTGAATTTCTGCCAAGGCTTCAAGTGTTCAATCCAAGCCTTCCTTCAACCAATTTCATACTCTATCATCCCAATCATGGTCGCTGAGGACCAAATACCACAGTTCTAGCCTTTCATGAATCAAACCTCCAAAATTGACGTTCGAATTCAAGCGTTTATGAGTTTCGGGTTTGGGTTCTGGGTTCTCCTTCCTCCCCCTATTTTCCTTTTTTTTTTCATTCCACTTTTCTCCCTTCTTCTCTCCCAGTTCCTCTGTGTCTCTGCGGTTCCATGCACAAAGATGCTGAACAAATAATCCTTCCAAATTTTGGTTTTGATTCTCATTTGAATAACACACACATACACACACACAAACACACACACACTTCACGCACATACACGACTAGCAAGGCCAAAATGCCACCAATCCCATCCATACGGTGACATGTGTCACATAATTAGAGGGAAGAGTCATACCCTTAATGACTAATCAAATCTTCAAAACAAGGACCAAATTGCCCTTTATAGTCCAATTTACAAAAATATCCCTGGTCATTCTAGACCCATAACAAATCCGCCTGAACTCCGATTTCAACATGCTGCCTATGTACAGACTCAGGATGTCTGTGACCTTCATAACGGTCCTTACAAAAATACCAAAAGGTATCCCAAACAAAAAGTCAACTTTTGACGACTTAACACAGAGGCAAAAACGTCATTTCTTTTTTTTATTCTCAAATTTACCCTTTTTTTGAATTTTCATGTCGTCACAAATAACTACTTATTCAATCATCCACGTTATATAAATATATATATACAATAACTAATAAACATATATAAATTAACTAATTAAACAATATATATGTATATACATTGAGAGAGAGAGAGAGAGAGAGAGAGAGAGCGAGAAAAAATGAACTTTTGATGGGAGTGAGAGGATGAGTCTACGATGCCGATGGCGGAAGCAGAAGAGTTTGATCATTTACGTGTTACCCGACACATATTTCACGCTACCCGACGGTTGTAAGAACCCATGCCTTGGAGGTATGGTTAGCAATCCCACGTCGCCCAGAGGATCTAGGGGATGCGCTTTATATGTGTGGGCGCGCATCTATCCAACATGAGGCCTTTTGGGAGCTCACTGGTTTTGGATACCTAGGGAACTTCAAAGTTACGGGAGTAGAGGCTAGTGTAATCCCAAGATGGGTGACCCATTAGGAAGTTGCACATGAGCTCCTAAGAACAAAATCGTGAGGGCTGGGCCCAAAGAGGACAATATCCATTGGAGAAGGTTAGGTCGTGTCAACGGTTTTTACTTTTACCATACAATCTTTTTTTTTACTAGCACTCACACATAATTACATAAGGGTAATTTTTCCAAAAAGTTTAAACTGTTACCTGACAAATATTCTTGAAATATTTGTTCAGTAAGTTGGGAAAAAAATGTAATAAATGAATTTTCAAAGTTTAACCATTCTTTTTGTGTCGTTCAGTGCCTGAAATCCACCCAACGAAACTAATTATGTTTCGAGGAGTTTAAGTCGTCTGATCGTAATAGAACATTTTGTAACCATTGATCCGTTTTGCACTGTTACTTAGGCTCAAAAATTCAAAATCTTCTAATTTTTTGCATTGATGATCTACGAGTATGTAAAATAAATGTGGAGATCGATTGAACTATCAAGATAAATTCTTGAAATTTTTAAAAACACCATTTTCATCAAACACTTTGAAACTTTTCAAGAAAAGTTCAAAGGTATTTGTATAATGTTACTTGATTGAGTTTCGAACGACTAACATTCCATAATCCGACCGTTCATTTTGTGCGGTTAAGTGCCTGAAATCTTCTCGTCAAATATCATGATGTTTCGAGAAGATTAAGCCGGTCGATCATTAATAGAACGATTTGTAACTATCGATTAGTTTCGCACCGTTACCTAGATCGAGAATTCGAAATCTTCTAATTTTTTCGCTTAGACGATCTACAAATATGTACGATACATTTGTTTAGTTGGATGAGTTCATAACCAAGTTTTTCATAAGTTTAAAAAGCATATCAGTTTTTAAGTGGAAACCTTTATTAAATACCTTACCCGACTTACTTTCTTAAATATTCGTCGAGCAACATTTTCGACAAAGAGCCACCGAACTATATTACCCGACGAATTATATTATATCTTCTTCGAGCTTTGTTTTGAATTTGTAATGTTTTTTTTATTTGTAATAATTTTTTTTTTGTGATTTGTATTTTTTTTCCAAAGTGGGGCCAAACATACAAACATGTGCAGGAATGGATATTATGCATAAATAAAAAAGTTTTTTTTTTTACAACTTTCAATCAATTTCAATTTCACTATCACCTTCCCAATCTCCTCGACATCTGAGGTGTGTTCCCCAATTGACTCCTCAAAATCACTTTCTGTCACGACCCATCCCCATCCCCCTGGGATTAACCCGGGATGTGCCATGCTCCCGTCTGACACCCCGTGCCAGACGAAGGATACACCCAAACCCTCTCGGGGCAACCAGAGTGCCCTAGGATCTGTGGCAGCATGTGATGTCTCCGTCTCTGCTACTGCCCGTATCTGTGATCAACCTGAAAGGTATTAAAATTAGTAAAAGTTGGGAGTGGAAAAAAATATACAGTTTATAAAATCATTTCATGAAAAGACCTTTATACCCTTCACTAAAAAACATGCATGCATAGAAACCCAACTATCACAAGCATTAGCTCTAATCAGATCATAGGTTTTCCAAATAAAAAATCAGTGAAAACGTTTTATCAATCAAATCCATTTTCTCTTTCGAATCCTTAGAGCCTTAGCCCAAAACCAAATCACGTGGGTCACTTCCCAAATTCGTTGACACCAAAATAACCAAACCAGTGAAATATAGTTTAACCAATCCTTGGCATCCCAGAATATTGTCACGGTACCAGAGTTCTGTGTGCTACTCGAGGTCTCAATTCGAGGGTCCCCCTAGGTCCACTAGTGTCCGGGGCAGTACCATAATATTATACCTCCCCCGAATCACTGCCCAGTGTAACGACATGTCCTGGGAGTCGGGATTAGATTAGCGTTTAATGACGGATTAACGAAGAGAATCGGTGATTAGTGAGATACTTTTGGACAGTCGGTGCGGAATGACGATGTTGCCCTTGGAATGGGCAAAAAAGTTGACTTTTAGTTTGGGCGGTCAAAAGGACCTTGACCGATGACCATGACGTAGTATGAGACGTGACGAGTCCGTAGACAGGTGGCACGCCCAATTTCGACATCCGAAGAGGAAGTTATGACGTTCGGAAGATAGAGGGCACTTTCGTAATTTTGTTAACAAGGGGCAAATGTTGACTTTTTGCACGACAAAGTTTCTTAACGAAAACCGAGGATCGTTAGACAGATCTCGACGTCCTGAGTACAACGACAGGCGGCACGCCTTCATCGGACATCGGACGAGTGAGATATGGGTCTAGGAAGTGAAGGGTAAAATCGTAATTTGAATAATTAGGGGTATTTTGGTCTTTTTACACCTTGGGAAGCGTGACAATCTGATAAGGCCAAGTGTACAACACTAATTGGATATTTTTCGGTTGGTCCACCAGGTGTGTGACACCTGGCTGGATTCCAGTGGGTTCTAGCCTACACGGTTACAAGGTTTTAATTGTTTGAGTTTGTGTTAACCGTGCATTTTGAGAGAAACAGAGACTGAAGAACAGGGAGGAAATCGACCCAGTTCAGTGAGTGTGTGTGTTTTGGTGATCAAGTGAGTGTGAGCAGAGAGAAGTGAGAGGTTGGTAAGTGTTTTGGGTGAGTGGTGAGTGAGTGAGAGACTCAAAGAACGTAAAGAATTGCAGAAAACAGAGAGGGAGTCGAAGTCGTGGTGCAACCACAATCGATCAAATCGAGCTACCTGGGTCTGAGGGACTGTTTAGGAGTGAGAGGAACACCCATTGAACCTAGAGGTGCACGGTGGCGATCATGGTGGCGGCCAGAACACAGGTGAGTTCTCGCTGTCCCCTGTTTTCCCGTTTTTATTCGAACACAAAGTCATGAATTTTGGATGGTTGTTGACTCGATTTCTTGGTCCTAACAGTCTTAGGAGATTTCTAGTGAACTCAAGAACTCGAACCCGTGGCTGGAAGGACGACGGGTGGCCAGGAACGGTAACTGGGTTTTTTTGGGTTTGAGCTCGAGTTGGAAGGTAAGGTTCCAGGATTTAATTTCGTGTTCTTAGTGGCTTAATCGATTGCTTAGAGTAAAACGAAACTACTGGTAAAGGAAGGACGGAAAACAGACTGAAAACGGAGCAGAACCGGTCTCGTTGGTTCAGACCGGTCGATCGTCGGGGAAGACGATGAACAGTACCCACTATAGCGGCGCGTGAAGCCCACGCGTAGCCCCTTTGGACGGCACGTGAGGGCACGTGGGGCAGATTCTGGGGAAGTGTCCAACATGATTTTTACTCTAATTGATGTAACGAACATTTTGGGACAAGTTTCGAGACGATCGGACATCGTCTCGGGTTAGTTTGAGTGTTCGAAGGTTTAGGGGTTCGTTTAAAGTACGTTTAAAAATCCGGAAAAATTAGGGAAATTAGGGTAAGCCTAATTGAAGTGTTTGTGACCCGGATTGGTGTCTTTTGACAGGTTGGGAAATCCATGAGGCAACCGAGGAACGTACGGGGCACGAGTGACGTGTCCGGGAACTGTGAGTGGACTCCTTCTTTCTAACTGAGCATGCATAACTGTTTTTATCTACTTGTTTTATGTTCTTAAATATGATTTCATGATTATTGAATATGCTATATTGGTTTGATATAATTGCATGTTTTTTTAGGAGTTTACGTATTTCGGCACATTTTACGATATATGTTTTGATTATGATTCTGATATTATGCTTTTGGGGATTTCAATCTATAATTGGTTTTTAATGATTATAAATGGATTTTGAGACATGATTTGATAATCAAGGTTTTCGATTTTAGAATCGGATTTCGGAAATCGAGATTTGGTTTTAAAGTTTGAAAAAAGGATTTATGGATTTGGATTCGGAATGACGGTTCTGGACGCAGGCAGGGCTTCGAAATAGTGATTTCAAATTCGAGTTTGGATATGAATTTAGAAATGGTTTTCAAAAGGTTATGGATTGGATTTGCTGGATCTGGTTATTGGGTTTAAAAGACCCGGATTATGATACGACGGGGGTAGGCCCGGATTGGGTTTAAAGACCCGGATTGAGTTTAAAGACTCGGCAGTTTAAAGACTCAGATATTATGATATTTTCCCCCGTAGGCCTGTTGAGTTTAAAGACTCGGGAGTTTAAAGACTCGGATAGATCCAGCAGGTTCGATCGGTTGAGGATATTTGGTATTTCATGTTTTATGCTGATTTCTATTGTTGTTTTCAGATATTGAGTTATGCATGCATCTTTTTAAAACGAAGGGTAAAATCCTGGTTTGTTCATTAAACTGTTTTTGAAACTCTTATTTATTTTTTTAGTCCACTCACACTTTTCTGGTTTTAAACGCCCTCCAGGACGTGGTGCTAGCGATGGGGCTGATGTCGAGGCAGAGGCAGAGGCATAAAGTTTTTCGAAGTTTTTCGGAGTTTTCAGGAGTTTTCCGTTTCGTACTCTTCCGTTATGCGTATATTCAGTAGATTTTTGTCTTATCGTGTACTATACTATGCTCTGTATGACTGTTGACTCGTGAAGTTTTAAATTCTCCCTGATCTGGCAATGTATTACTTGTGGGTTTTGTGAGGTCGTTTTGGTACTTTGTGTGTGTTTGTTAGACGGGAGCAGGGTTCGTCCCGGTTATCAGGGTGCTAATCGGGGTGGGTCCTGTCACCCAGGGTATATCGATCCATAGCAATTCTGATCCCAGCCCTCTCTGTAGAGCTGCCCCTCTCGGAAATGCTCTATGACAACTCCAGGATACTACCGGACGTCTAGAGGAGACAACCACTCATAAGGATAGTATAATGAAAAACCGAAATCAAACCAGTGGAAAACCATCATAAAACCGTTTATACCTCGAATCTAGTTTTAAACGTTTCAATAGGGTCTCGGCCCGAGGTATAACCTCCATAAACCATTTCCAGAAAATTAGGATTCAGGGAATCCGATCCAATCCAATGCTCATAGGGACTCAGTCCGTAATCAAATCCAAATCCAAATCATAATAGGGTTGCATGCCCGAGGTCTCATTTGATAAACCATAACTGGGACTCATGCTTGATTCCATAAATCTACTAGGCCTCAAGCCCGATAATATAAACCAATTCGGCCTCAAGCCCAATACCACATATTTCAAAATCCGAAATCATTTCCTTAATCAAACCATTGAAAACACAAACACGTATAAAACCAGACATAAAACCATAAACCTCGATATACATGCAATTTCACATTATACGTAAATACCAAATACTACAATCATATGCACTGAAGGCATCTCAAATCATATATATATATAACATATAATACATTTATGCATGCATCATATTTAGAAATGAAGTGTCCACTCATAGACCATCTGTGCTACACGTTGCAAGCTACGCCGTAAGCCATTTCAGCTATACTCAACTCTTCGGGTCATCCAAACCTGTCCAAAACATACTTAAAGGCCACCACCAACTGAGAGAAGTCCTAGGCAAACACCCCCAAAATTCCTAGAAAAGTCAACGTGTCTTGGACATACATCCCTAGGCTATAAACCTCAATTTGACATATCAAACATTCTCCGATCGACCCGAAACTACTGCCATTGGATCTGGATCGTCGAAACCTTTAAAATAGGATTGATCTGACCTCAAAAAATGTGCCCACCCACCCCCACACGTCGGTCAAAGATCGAATCAATGATGGTCAAAGTCAACGGATGACGTCAGAAAAAGTCAATGCTGATATCATCGCTAACATCATCGATCAACGATCAAAGTCAACGAGTCAACTCAGTCGATCATAAGGTCAGCTCGGTTGATCAACAGGTCAACACAATCAAAGATCACCAGCGAAGACGTCCAAAGTTTCGGCCAAACCTCCCATCGTCATTCCAGCCACCTCCGATGTCCGAATCCATCCAAAATTGCACCTACAAGCTCATATGAGCGCACGGAACATCATCCTAAGCTTAGAATCAACCAAAATCAACAAAATGAAAAACCCAAAATTTGAATCCCACGATTTACCTTGTTTTCACGATTTCCAGCCACCTCCCGCGATGGTTCCGCTGTCCCTAGCTGTCCCTCAGTCCCTATCTCACTTCCTTTATCCCTCAATAGTCTCACAATCAAAGATGGAAGGATGAAGATGATGGTTGGGGGTTGGGCACGGGTTTGGGAGGAAATGAAGAAGAAAAAGGAAATAAAGATGGATGATGGTGATGATGCATGTGTAAATGGAATGGGCCATAGGGTGGGTGACAAGTGTCACTCATCCTATGGTCCAAAACCAGATATTTAGGTCCCACTAAAAACAAATTTTTTGAAAATAGAACAATATGTGAATAGTTCACAATCCTTGTTGTGAGCCATAACTTTATCGTACGACGTCCGATTTCCATATGCCGCCTTTCTACGGACTCGTAATATCCCGATCTACGTAACTTTCCTTAGTCCTCGTTCATTTGATCACCCCAGGTCAAAAGTCAATTTTTTGCCCATTCCCAAGGATAAAATTGTCATTTTATGCCATCCGTCCGAAAATTCGTGACTAATCCCCGGTTAGTCACGATAATCCTTAATTAATCTCGTAAACTCGGGACGGGTCATTACACTTTCAATTCGTTATAATGTCCCAAGATCAATAAAAAGCCATCAATCACAATTAGTGGGATGACATCGTTGGTTCGGACTTGATCTACATGTAGGGTGGATACAGAGGAATCCACCTAGTAAACAATTTGGCAGTCATCTATTTCTGTCTCTTCTTCATGATATTGATCCTCCAAATTCCAAATATTTATGTGATTGACTATCTCAGCTACTCTCCAATCACCACCATCTTTTGGATCATCCCCAAAAAAATTTGTTTTTTCGTACTAGCCAAGATGTATGGATTACTCTCAAACCACCGAGTGTTTTGTGTTGATATAGGTGCATAAATGATCTTTAATGACCCTCCCTAGAAGACCTGGGTTCGTATCAAACCAATGACACTTGAACAGGTTGCCTATCTTGTAGTCTGTGTATAACACTTTCATCACACTTAACAATATTCCATAGAATTCAGTATCAGCATTGTCCCCGTCCTTTGGCACAACGTCCTCGCTGTTTTACATGCACAATTTATCGTCTCATTTTGTGCATACAAACTTTACTCCATTTACATGACAACAACTGTACGTTTCTTCTCGAAATGGGCCGATGATAAGTTGCATTAATTCCGCATTGAAATTGGGCATGTTGTCATCTTTCAGCTGTGTCATCTAGTAAGATATACAAGAAGTTGTTAAGCATGGAATTGCTTTTAGGAAAACCAATGTGGAAATAGTTGGGTACACCAACTCAACCACCTATGAGTCGCATTATCAGTGTCATACTAAAAATTAACCTACAATAAATTATTAAAATAAGTAAAATCATTAAAATAATTCAAAATAATTAAAAATAATTACCGATAAGGTACCCCAACAGAAGGTGAGCTGCTCCGGGGATTGCTTCCGGAAGGTATCATCTATCATGAGACAATGAGTATGAAGAATGACACTCATGTCATGCACCATCAAACTATGGACCTTGACAGGCGCTAAATGGAGCTGATCGACATAAATGATCTCGATCTTGGCATTCATTGACCAGCCCATTGGGATGACTTTCCTTGGTTGATCCCCTGCACACTTATGCTTCTCCCTAAAAATTTGGTAAACATTAGTAAGAAAAAAGAACAAAAAACTAAATAAAAAATATTTTTAAATAAAAATGTTTACCAACTCACCCTTGGGGATCTTTCCAGCTGGATCCAATTTGCCCCCTTCGACCTGCTCCTCCATAGGCTCGGAATTGATATGACGTTGCCCATGTTTCTTCAATTGCTGCAGACGGTCTGACGAGGTACCAGGTAGCATATGGTCCTCGATTGGGAAAGTAGATATCAGCGGGACCGCCGGTGTATTAGATGATGGTGGAGGGGTTGCATTCACCACCCGCATGTGAGGTACCGAAGTAGAGGCTCCATCCACCCTCGGCGTGTTCGGTACCGATGAGCTTGCTGTATTCGGCTGCTCCTCAACCACAGTCGACAAAGTGCGAGGGCGAGTCCTCAGTAGTCAATGTGGGTAGCCACATCTACAATAAAAAAAATAAAAACATGCTAATTAGTAAATCCGCAATAATCTATAATCAATTATCAAATAATCAATAATCTATAATCAATAATAATTTATAACAATTAATAATCAATAATAATAATAATCAATTAATCCATAATTCATAATCATTTATTCCATACTCCATAATCAATTATTCCAAAAATCATATTCCATAATCAACCATAATGGATCGAGCTAGTTTGGGATTGGCATCAGACAATGATGACGATTGAGATTGGATTCACTCTGAATGGATGAGTTTCATCGATTTTCAGGTGGAGGTTATCTCTATGATTACAGTCTGTTGACAGGATTGACTCGGAAGGGAGTCAATCTGGTATGAGATGTTGTTGGAGTGAGTAGAATTTTGATCACTGCTCTAGGTCAACTCTTCCGGACGTGATTAGGAAGTTTTCCACGGTGGCGCTTATGCATGCAAGTTGGATTCATTATCTCCTCGAGAAATGTGCAGGATCTTAGAAATCACAGAGATGCATGTGTTGTTACTCTGAGGGAGTGGAACTCGAGACAGAAGAGACGGCTGGAGCTGACTGGCAGATGATGAGGATACATTGAGTATCATTCGGGAAAAGATGTCTAGAAGTCGATGCCTCAAGTAGGATTTATGCAGGCTCACTATCTCTAATTTGTACTATTCATTGACGTTTGATGTTAGAGCTCCGATTGGTGGTATTACACTGGTGGGGGATGACCATGGAGTGTTATTGGACAGTGTTCCAATGAGACAGATAGGCTGGCTTTGATGCTACAACACAGCATCAAGATCCGACCCTTCGCATCATCAGGATGGGGGTCAAGGTTTGGATTGGTATGTCTTGGTAGACATTAGTGGTTGGTCTCTGGAGTTGGTCAGGTGACCACGAGAACTCATAGACGACGTAAGTATAATGTACGGTTCGTACAGAGCAAAGATCAGACTGACAAGGTTCCGTGATGGATCTTGATTGGCATGATAGCCAGATGATGATCGGATTGAATTCGCGATTAATATAAGCCGATAGATGGATCAGATCTGAGCTATGTCCGGGGTGTGGATATGGGTACATGGTCAATGTGCACTACTCACACGTTTGACAGCGAGATTGCTGAGTATTGATCAGTCTGACTAATGTGGTACGAGCATCAGATTGAGTCCGAGATGGACATGGCATGATAATCGGATGGGGTCCGATGTTGATTGTACAATGAGAACAAAGACCGGACATCGAATATTATGCGCTAGTGCAAAGTGATTTTGAGAGGGTTCGGTGATTGTGTGAACATGGAGCTCAGAGCCATGATGGGCTAGAGGAACCCTAGTGTTTTGTGATTGTGATTGCCTCCGCTAGAGCAAGTACTCGATGGGGTCCAGATACATCCTGAATGTATCGAGAGGATGAGTGAGATGATAGCTTAGGACTCGAGAGGAATCGGGATCACAGTATTAGTCGCTGAGCGAGATGAGGTGTAACACTCGTGTCTTAGAAAGAACAGTGAACAATACCACATAGCTCGGTGAGGGAAAGATGAAGTACCTTATATGTGTGGGCACGTATCTATCTAGCAGGAGGCCTTCTGGGAGCTCATTGGTTTTGGATTCCTTGGGAACTCCAAAGTTAAACAAGTTGAGGCTGGTGCAATCCCAGAATAGGTGACCTACTGGGAAGTTGCATGTGAGCTCCCTGGAAGAAAACCTTGCGGACAGAGTAGGTGGTTCTGCGAGATTGCGAATCCATAGGGGATAATATCTTGTTCGGTAGAGTTTGCCAGTTTCCGCTACGCATCTCTGACTTAGAGGAGGTGTCAAGACCCGACCCTCCTCGGTCAGGACCCGACTCATCTAGCACTATATTGTCCACTTTGGGCCTCGCCTTCACGGTTTTGTTTTCGGGAGCTCATAGTGCAACTTCCCAGGGGGTCACCCATCATGGGATTGCACCAGCCTCAACTCGCTTAACTTTGGGGTTCCAATCCCCTTCAAAGCCACTTGCGCTCCCAAAAGGTCTAGTGCTAGATAGGTGTGTGCCTACACCTTTAAGCCACACCACTATCCTCTTCCAGACCATTCCCCCTCGTAGGAATATGGGATTGTTCACTGTTCCCTCCAGGACAAGGGTCTAACAAGAGGCCTTTTGGGAGCTCATTGGCTTTGAGTTTGGTTAGAACTCCAAAGTTAAGCTAGTTGAAGCTGGTGCAATCCTAGGATGGGTGACCCACTAGGAAGTTGCACGTGAGCTCTTGAGAACAAAACCGTGAGCGCTGGGCTTAAAGCGGACAATATCCTATTGTAGAAGGTCGGGTTATGACATAAGGTACCCTGATAAGACTCTACAACGAGTCGAGTCTTTCAATAGTGATTCAAGCGGAGATAGTGGAGTCGTGAGTTACTAGCTGGTCACGACAATGCGTCGTGAGTGTGATTAACGGTAAGAGACCGTGGAGTGAGATAGAGAACTTGTGATGCTCAGCAGGAGCAATATTGTCCAATTGGATACTAAGATGAATGTCAGCTTGATGAATGATGAGCAGAATGTTAGCTTGGATTGTCATTTGATCATGATTGTTAGAGTAAATGTTGAGTAGGATGTCAGCTTCGTAGAGTAGAACTGTCAGACTAGATTTAGAGTACACCTGCACGAGTGACATGTGAAACCGACGAGTGTCGATGTCTCGCTCGAGACTTGAAATTTGAGAATTGATATTGAGCATTGGAGGTTTACAGTCATGACAGGTCACTCTTGGATACGGTCACGGAAGATATGCTGAGTTCAGCATTGACCGTCTAGTTGTCCCAAATTTACGGGATTAATTAAGGATTAATTACGTATTATGGAGGATTAATCGGGGATTAATCGAGGATTATCAGACGATCAGGGTAAAATGATGATTTTGCCCCTAGATGGGTGAAATTGTCAACTTTTGACTCGGGAGGTCATTAGCACGTGGATCGAGATCTATTACGTAGATCGAGATGATACAAATACGTAGATAGGTCGTACATCAAAATCGGACATCATATGAAAAAGTTACGAGTCAAGGACGATTTTACGAACTATTCATGATTGCACGAAAACCGAGATAATTTACTTTTGGGAATTTAATGTGGGACCCAAAATATCTTCTGCGGAATAATGGATGAGTGACAAGAATCACCCATCTTTTGGTCCACACAACACATACATGCATCTACTCACATATCCCTTTCATCTTCATCCTACTTGTAACCCATCACCCCAAATCATCATCCCTTCCAGCTTGTGGCCTGAGAGAGAGGCAGAAAAAGACTGGGAGAGGTCGTGAGAAATAGAAAAACTGCGGAGTTGTCATGGTAGTGGCCTGAAGCTCGTGAAATCAGGTAAAAATTGTGAACTCTTTATTTTTGAAAATTTGAAATTGGTTTTGGTCCTTGGTTATCTTCCTTGAGTCCTTGCGAGTGTGTAAAGCCAAGAATCAGAGAGATTGGACGATTAGAGTGGCTCAAGTGGTGTTTCAAAAATTGGTCGTGAAGAATCATGGGTGACAGGTGAGATTCATGCATTTTCTTCTTGTTTTGAGGTCAAATATCCTTTCCTGGGAGGAAGACGATCACGTGCGTGAAAGAATGGCTGAAAACAGTGGCCAACCGAAAGATATATGACTGGGTTAGGGTCGTGGGTCGAACGACCTGTTATAGAGATTCTGGTCGACCCAACTAGAGGTTGAAGGTGATGACATGGTGGTCCACATCATCCCTATCAGGTCACGTGGCCAATCAGAGGGTGCCACGTGGCAGGGTGTCAATCCAGTCAACAATTGATGCAACAAGTCCACGTCAACCATGCTAGACCATGTGGACTAGTGAGAGGGTACCACGTGGCAGTATGTCAAGGCTTGTTAGGTGACGTGCCAATTGACGTGGCAGGTCCACTGTGACGACCCGCAAATTCAAAAACGGAAATTGTGGAAAATTTGAAGGCAATGACGATTTTACCCCTGGTTATAAGGCCGAAAGGTGACTTTTTATATCAGGACCTTGTTTGGACTTTCCGTAAGGACCATTGGATAGGTCTCGAGATGTTGAGTCCGTAAACAGGAGACATGCGTCAATCGGAGTTCGGATGACAAAACTACGGGTCTAGGAGTGTGAGGGGTATTTTGGTAATTTGTACAATCAGGGGCAAAATGGTCTTTTGGGCAGGTGAATGGCTGATTCAGCTTGCTTAATGACCAACCCCGGTTTCACCCCGAACCCGAGGTAAATCCCACTCCCGTCTGACTCCCCGACACAACAACCAAGTAAAACTTACTCAAACCCAGTCAGACGCAGGAGTAATTAAACAAAATATCCCGAAGTTGTCATTTACAGAGCATAGTCGAAAATACAAGGAAATAAAAACCGATAAATTACATGCACGCGGAAGACTTTGAACTATTTCGGGATCCCTCACGTCACTTCTATGCCTCGGACACTGCCTCGACGTCAAGACCCCGCGCTAGCTCCACAACCTGGAGGGCAAGTTGAAACAAAAGTGTGAGTGGACCATAATAAAAGAACAGTTCTAAAATCATTTATCAGAAAAACCGAGTTTAACCCTCCGTTTTGAAAACCACATGCATAACCAACAGTTATTAACACAGTGATAACTCAATTCGCATAAAACATCATAAGAAACAGAAACACTATAAAATAGTTATGGAAATCATAGCATGAGTATCAAAACCCGTGTCATAAACCATAAAGCTCAAATCATCATTTCCCGATCAAACCTGCTGGACCTATCCGAGTCTTTAAACTCAATCCAGGCCTTAATAATATCCGAGTCTTTAAACTCCCGAGTCTTTAAACTCAAGGCCTACGGGGGAAAATCAATATATCCGAGTCTTTAAACTCCCGAGTCTTTAAACTCAATCCGGGTCTGTAAACCCAATCCAGCCGGTCCCCCATCACATATATCCGGGTCTTTAAACCCAATATCCAGATCCAGCAAATCCAATCCCAAAACCAGTTGAAAACCATATACCAATCCACATCCAAACCCGAATCCGAAATCGCTGGTCCGGTGCCCTTCCGGCATCCAGAACCGTCATTCCGAACCCAAATCCGGAATCCACTTTCCAACTTTAAAATCAAATTCCGATTAGTGAAATCCGATTCTACTATCGAAATCCGATTAGTGAATCCACTTTCCATCTGCTCCGATCACCTCCCGTCACGGTGGCGACACCAGACAATCCCTAGGGCCTTACTGAACCTAGACTAACCCTCCTATACCGTCGACTCAGCCCCAAACTCGACGACTTTGGGTTTGAAGTTCACGGTCGAAACAGAGTAACAGAGTACTCCACTTCGACTAGGACCTTTCTAAACATCACCCTGACCTTCAATCCGCTTGGTTCTAAACTCAGACTCACGACTTTCCAAATGAAGTTTACGGGAAAAACAGAGCACGAAACCTTACCCTTCGAATGCAGCTCCGCCGTGCGCACCGCCGCGTGCCACGGTGTTCGTTGGCCTCCCTGCAACCTCCTGAACGTCCCACGGTCGTGGTTTGAGCCACCACATGGCGTAGCGCCCACTGTCTCCCTGTTTCCCCAAAAACTTTGCCGCACCACCGCCGTGCCGCCGTGCACGATTCCACCACCAAATCACGACCACCAGCTTCCTTTCAGTCTCCCGTTCCTCCCTCACTCACCAGGACTCGTCAATTACCACGATCAATCCTCCACTTCTCCGCACAAGCTCTCTCTGTTTCTCTGTGTTTGTCGAAGAACAACCACGGGTTGCACGAGTGCACCCCAATTATTTGGGCTATGAACACACAGGATTCTCCCAGAATCCTCTAGCCCCTTGCCACATGTCACCATCCACTCAACCCTTATCCCATCCGGTTAAATCCCAGCCGTCCAGTTTGCTTTCTCTCTCTGCACAAATCCCCAGATGCCAAAAAGACCAAAATACCCTCCTGTTTAACACATTTTTACGGTTTTGTCAACTTCCTAGACCCGTAACTCTCGCCTCGTAAGGCCGATGAATACGTGCCGCCTGTCATCGAACTCAGGACGACGAAAACTATCTAACCATGCTAGGTCAACCTACCAAAACCCATTCGTACAAAAAGTCAACTATTCCCCCTAATTTACCCTAATTATGGTTATGCCCTCAACCTTCCGAACATCACAACTTCCTCCTCGGATGTCGGAATCGAGCGTGCCACCTGCCTACGGATTCGTGACGTCCTAAACTACGTCCTGGTCACTGGCCAATACCCAATTGACCACCCAAATAAAAGTCAACACTTTTGCCCGGACCGGGGGCAAAATCGTCATTCTAGGCTCCCGAACCTTTCAGGACCACCTAACCACTGAGTATCCTCACTAATCCCACCTTAATCACTCTACTAATCCCGGCTCTCGGGACGGGTTGTTACAATCTACCCCCCTAAAAAGAATTTTGTCCCCGAAATTCCACAGATAGTTTCCGACACCTAGGGTCTCCTACCTGGTCACCAACACTAGGTCAACAACAACCTCCCCTGGGTTTCCTGTCTATCATCTCCACCTTGGGTATTTCACTCCATCCCCAACTACTGTTACCACGGCCAACCCTAGCTATGTAACAGCTGCATGGTGTACGCAAGGGAAACTCTATGAACAGCAAACAAAGGTATTCAAAAATACCTTATTTCACAGTACCCGACAGAAGTCATAGAGTACCTCCTCGTATACAACCACCCTACCTTCCCAAACCAACTCGACTCCTAACCCAAACAATCGTCCACCTATCTCCCTCGACTACTACCTCGGCCACTATCGGAATAATCTACAAAGTCCGAAAGGCAAACTCTAGCTTGTGGGTTCTCTCCTTCAATAACCTCATATCGATCAGTTATAGTCACTCCTTTCCTGTACCTTCCGTCATCCTTCTACAGAACTCACTGTAACACTCCAAGTCCTCTAGGAGAACTCCTAGACTCTACCCTGGGATCCAACCACCAAAACTAAGGACAGCACAACCAAAAGTAATATAAGTACATGTCCCCGCATCTGGTGTCGAGTGAACCTCCTGCTGAGTCATCGAAAACACTCAGGCCTGAGATCCCGACGCTCTACCACGTCCTCTCGAACTACTCGTGGCAGTGCCACCACCTCTTCTCGGGCTTGCTGTCCCCGACGCTGTACTCTGTCCGGGCTCCGCTGCTCCTCGACCTACACCACCACTCGTACACCGTACCATCTAGTAAAAATGTAGCCAACAATACTCGCTCCTCCGGCGGACAATGCATCACCGCAAAAATCCGCTCAAGTCTGGTAATCCACCTCTGGGCTTCCTCAGGATCAGCCCCACCACTAAACTTAGTCACCCCGAGCCGCTGGGCTCGCTCAATAGTCGCACTCTCCGTCTCTCTTGCTTCGTCTTCAGGTTGTGGAGAGGGTCTACGTCTCGGAGGCATCGTCCACTGCACGCTGAAAGAGGCATAGAAGTAGTTAAGCAACTGGAACACAACTTCACAAACCAACAAACCCCACAAACCCGACAAACCTATGCTCTGATACCAATTGTCAGGACCCACCCCGGTTTCACCCCGAACCCGAGATAAATCCCGCTCCCGTCTGACTCCCCGACACAACACCCAAGTAAAACTTACTCAAACCCAGTCAGACACAGGAGTAATTAAACAAAATATCCCGAAGTTGTCATTTACAGAGCATAGTCGAAAATACAAGGAACTAAAAACCGATAAATTACACACACGCGGAAGACTTTGAACTATTTCGGGATCCCTCACGTCACTTCTATGCCTCGGACACTGCCTCGACGTCAAGACCCCGCGCTAGCTCCACAACCTGGAGGGCTAGTTAAAACAAAAGTGTGAGTGGACCATAATAAAAGAACAGTTCTAAAATTTTTTATCAGAAAAACCGAGTTTAACCCTCCGTTTTGAAAACCACATGCATAACCAACAGTTATTAACACAGTGATAACTCAATTCGCATAAAACATCATAAGAAACAGAAACACTATAAAATAGTTATGGAAATCATAGCATGAGTATCAAAACCCGTGTCATAAACCATAAAGCTCAAATCATCATTTCCCGATCAAACCTGCTGGACCTATCCGAGTATTTAAACTCAATCCAGGCCTTAATAATATCCGAGTCTTTAAACTCCCGAGTCTTTAAACTCAAGGCCTACGGGGGAAAATCAATATATCCGAGCCTTTAAACTCCCGAGTCTCTAAACTCAATCCGGGTCTTTAAACCCAATCCGGCCGGTCCCCCGTCACATATATCCGGGTCTTTAAACCCAATATCCAGATCCAGCAAATCCAATCCCAAAACCAGTTGAAAACCATATACCAATCCACATCCAAACCCGAATCCGAAATCACTGGTCCGGTGCCCTTCCGGCATCCAGAACCGTCATTCCGAACCCAAATAAGGAATCCACTTTCCAACTTTAAAATCAAATTCCGATTAGTGAAATCCGATTCTACTATCGAAAACCTTGATCATTGAAATCATGCTCCAAAATCCCTTTATAACCAATGAAAACCACTTATAGTCAAACATGCTGAAAATCGAACTTCCTTGAAAAACGTGCAATCATGTAAAATCAACCAAACATTTTCGAGAAACATAGAATAGTGATTAAAAGCCATAAAACAATGATAGAAAACAGTTATGCATGCTCGAGTTTAGAGAAAGGGTCCACTCACAGTAATGAGCCCTACTCGCGTCCCGAACGTCCAGCACGTTCCTCGGCTTCCTCGGGAAATCCCGATCCTGTCAATCACCGTCAAATTACGTCACTAACACGTCTACGAAGGTTCACCTAAATTCCTTCAAAATTCCCCGAATCCTAAACGTAATAACCCGGGACCCTAAACATTCACCCTCGCGGAACTAAACTCAAACGACTTCCGATTGACCCGAAACCAACTCCATTGAACTCACCACAACTCCTAGACCAAAAACCATGTTGACCGTTTTCCCAACCGCCGCCGCACGCGCCCCCACGCGCCGCCCAAAGTGGCTGCGCGTGGCCCTCACGCGCCAGCTACAGTAGCATCATCAACCTCGACCTCACTGTGCTGAACCAGCCGCCGTGAATTGAACCGGCGAGAAGCATTCTCCGCCGTCCGGTCACCATTTCCTTCCCTTCTTCCACCCACGGCTTCGTCCAGACACCAAGAATCCATTCCCTTACTCCTCTAACCTCGACACAGTCCCATCATCGTCGATTCCAGCTCGAACCAGACAGCCCTCAAACCCCTGTTTCACGATCCATCTGCTCCGATCACCTCCCGTCACGGTGGCGACACCAGACAATCCCTAGGGCCTTACTGAACCTAGACTAACCCTCCTATACCGTCGACTCAGCCCCAAACTCGACGACTTTGGGTTTGAAGTTCACGGTCGAAACAGAGTAACAGAGTACTCCACTTCGACTAGGACCTTTCTAAACATCACCCTGACCTTCAATCCGCTTGGTTCTAAACTCAGACTCACGACTTTCCAAATGAAGTTTACGGGAAAAACAGAGCACGAAACCTTACCCTTCGAATGCAGCTCCGCCGTGCGCACCGCCGCGTGCCACGGTGTTCGTTGGCCTCCCTGCAACCTCCTGAACGTCCCACGGTCGTGGTTTGAGCCACCACATGGCGTAGCGCCCACTGTCTCCCTGTTTCCCCAAAAACTTTGCCGCACCACCGCCGTGCCGCCGTGCACGATTCCACCACCAAATCACGACCACCAGCTTCCTTTCAGTCTCCCGTTCCTCCCTCACTCACCAGGACTCGTCAATTACCACGATCAATCCTCCACTTCTCCGCACAAGCTCTCTCTGTTTCTCTGTGTTTGTCGAAGAACAACCACGGGTTGCACGAGTGCACCCCAATTATTTGGGCTATGAACACACAGGATTCTCCCAGAATCCTCTAGCCCCTTGCCACATGTCACCATCCACTCAACCCTTATCCCATCCGGTTAAATCCCAGCCGTCCAGTTTGCTTTCTCTCTCTGCACAAATCCCCAGATGCCAAAAAGACCAAAATACCCTCCTGTTTAACACATTTTTACGGTTTTGTCAACTTCCTAGACCCGTAACTCTCGCCTCGTAAGGCCGATGAATACGTGCCGCCTGTCATCGAACTCAGGACGACGAAAACTATCTAACCATGCTAGGTCAACCTACCAAAACCCATTCGTACAAAAAGTCAACTATTCCCCCTAATTTACCCTAATTATGGTTATGCCCTCAACCTTCCGAACATCACAACTTCCTCCTCGGATGTCGGAATCGAGCGTGCCACCTGCCTACGGATTCGTGACGTCCTAAACTACGTCCTGGTCACTGGCCAATACCCAATTGACCACCCAAATAAAAGTCAACATTTTTGCCCGGACCGGGGGCAAAATCGTCATTCTAGGCTCCCGAACCTTTCAGGACCACCTAACCACTGAGTATCCTCACTAATCCCACCTTAATCACTCTACTAATCCCGGCTCTCGGGACGGGTTGTTACAATCTACCCCCCTAAAAAGAATTTTGTCCCCGAAATTCCACAGATAGTTTCCGACACCTAGGGTCTCCTACCTGGTCACCAACACTAGGTCAACAACAACCTCCCCTGGGTTTCCTGTCTATCATCTCCACCTTGGGTATTTCACTCCATCCCCAACTACTGTTACCACGGCCAACCCTAGCTATGTAACAGCTGCATGGTGTACGCAAGGGAAACTCTATGAACAGCAAACAAAGGTATTCAAAAATACCTTATTTCACAGTACCCGACAGAAGTCATAGAGTACCTCCTCGTATACAACCACCCTACCTTCCCAAACCAACTCGACTCCTAACCCAAACAATCGTCCACCTATCTCCCTCGACTGCTACCTCGGCCACTATCGGAATAATCTACAAAGTCCGAAAGGCAAACTCTAGCTTGTGGGTTCTCTCCTTCAATAACCTCATATCGATCAGTTATAGTCACTCCTTTCCTGTACCTTCCGTCATCCTTCTACAGAACTCACTGTAACACTCCAAGTCCTCTAGGAGAACTCCTAGACTCTACCCTGGGATCCAACCACCAAAACTAAGGACAGCACAACCAAAAGTAATATAAGTACATGTCCCCGCATCTGGTGTCGAGTGAACCTCCTGCTGAGTCATCGAAAACACTCAGGCCTGAGATCCCGACGCTCTACCACGTCCTCTCGAACTACTCGTGGCAGTGCCACCACCTCTTCTCGGGCTTGCTGTCCCCGACGCTGTACTCTGTCCGGGCTCCGCTGCTCCTCGACCTACACCACCACTCGTACACCGTACCATCTAGTAAAAATGTAGCCAACAATACTCGCTCCTCCGGCGGACAATGCATCACCGCAAAAATCCGCTCAAGTCTGGTAATCCACCTCTGGGCTTCCTCAGGATCAGCCCCACCACTAAACTTAGTCACCCCGAGCCGCTGGGCTCGCTCAATAGTCGCACTCTCCGTCTCTCTTGCTTCGTCTTCAGGTTGTGGAGAGGGTCTACGTCTCGGAGGCATCGTCCACTGCACGCTGAAAGAGGCATAGAAGTAGTTAAGCAACTGGAACACAACTTCACAAACCAACAAACCCCACAAACCCGACAAACCTATGCTCTGATACCAATTGTCAGGACCCACCCCGGTTTCACCCCGAACCCGAGATAAATCCCGCTCCCGTCTGACTCCCCGACACAACACCCAAGTAAAACTTACTCAAACCCAGTCAGACACAGGAGTAATTAAACAAAATATCCCGAAGTTGTCATTTACAGAGCATAGTCGAAAATACAAGGAACTAAAAACCGATAAATTACACACACGCGGAAGACTTTGAACTATTTCGGGATCCCTCACGTCACTTCTATGCCTCGGACACTGCCTCGACGTCAAGACCCCGCGCTAGCTCCACAACCTGGAGGGCAAGTTAAAACAAAAGTGTGAGTGGACCATAATAAAAGAACAGTTCTAAAATTTTTTATCAGAAAAACCGAGTTTAACCCTCCGTTTTGAAAACCACATGCATAACCAACAGTTATTAACACAGTGATAACTCAATTCGCATAAAACATCATAAGAAACAGAAACACTATAAAATAGTTATGGAAATCATAGCATGAGTATCAAAACCCGTGTCATAAACCATAAAGCTCAAATCATCATTTCCCGATCAAACCTGCTGGACCTATCCGAGTATTTAAACTCAATCCAGGCCTTAATAATATCCGAGTCTTTAAACTCCCGAGTCTTTAAACTCAAGGCCTACGGGGGAAAATCAATATATCCGAGCCTTTAAACTCCCGAGTCTCTAAACTCAATCCGGGTCTTTAAACCCAATCCGGCCGGTCCCTCGTCACATATATCCGGGTCTTTAAACCCAATATCCAGATCCAGCAAATCCAATCCCAAAACCAGTTGAAAACCATATACCAATCCACATCCAAACCCGAATCCGAAATCACTGGTCCGGTGCCCTTCCGACATCCAGAACCGTCATTCCGAACCCAAATAAGGAATCCACTTTCCAACTTTAAAATCAAATTCCGATTAGTGAAATCCGATTCTACTATCGAAAACCTTGATCATTGAAATCATGCTCCAAAATCCCTTTATAACCAATGAAAACCACTTATAGTCAAACATGCTGAAAATCGAACTTCCTTGAAAAACGTGCAATCATGTAAAATCAACCAAACATTTTCGAGAAACATAGAATAGTGATTAAAAGCCATAAAACAATGATAGAAAACAGTTATGCATGCTCGAGTTTAGAGAAAGGGTCCACTCACAGTAATGAGCCCTACTCGCGTCCCGAACGTCCAGCACGTTCCTCGGCTTCCTCGGGAAATCCCGATCCTGTCAATCACCGTCAAATTACGTCACTAATACGTCTACGAAGGTTCACCTAAATTCCTTCAAAATTCCCCGAATCCTAAACGTAATAACCCGGGACCCTAAACATTCACCCTCGCGGAACTAAACTCAAACGACTTCCGATTGACCCGAAACCAACTCCATTGAACTCACCACAACTCCTAGACCAAAAACCATGTTGACCGTTTTCCCAACCGCCGCCGCACGCGCCCCCACGCGCCGCCCAAAGTGGCTGCGCGTGGCCCTCACGCACCAGCTACAGTAGCATCATCAACCTCGACCTCACTGTGCTGAACCAGCCGCCGTGAATTGAACCGGCGAGAAGCATTCTCCGCCGTCCGGTCACCATTTCCTTCCCTTCTTCCACCCACGGCTTCGTCCAGACACCAAGAATCCATTCCCTTACTCCTCTAACCTCGACACAGTCCCATCATCGTCGATTCCAGCTCGAACCAGACAGCCCTCAAACCCCTGTTTCACGATCCATCTGCTCCGATCACCTCCCGTCACGGTGGCGACACCAGACAATCCCTAGGGCCTTACTGAACCTAGACTAACCCTCCTATACCGTCGACTCAGCCCCAAACTCGACGACTTTGGGTTTGAAGTTCACGGTCGAAACAGAGTAACAGAGTACTCCACTTCGACTAGGACCTTTCTAAACATCACCCTGACCTTCAATCCGCTTGGTTCTAAACTCAGACTCACGACTTTCCAAATGAAGTTTACGGGAAAAACAGAGCACGAAACCTTACCCTTCGAATGCAGCTCCGCCGTGCGCACCGCCGCGTGCCACGGTGTTCGTTGGCCTCCCTGCAACCTCCTGAACGTCCCACGGTCGTGGTTTGAGCCACCACATGGCGTAGCGCCCACTGTCTCCCTGTTTCCCCAAAAACTTTGCCGCACCACCGCCGTGCCGCCGTGCACGATTCCACCACCAAATCACGACCACCAGCTTCCTTTCAGTCTCTCGTTCCTCCCTCACTCACCAGGACTCGTCAATTACCACGATCAATCCTCCACTTCTCCGCACAAGCTCTCTCTGTTTCTCTGTGTTTGTCGAAGAACAACCACGGGTTGCACGAGTGCACCCCAATTATTTGGGCTATGAACACACAGGATTCTCCCAGAATCCTCTAGCCCCTTGCCACATGTCACCATCCACTCAACCCTTATCCCATCCGGTTAAATCCCAGCCGTCCAGTTTGCTTTCTCTCTCTGCACAAATCCCCAGATGCCAAAAAGACCAAAATACCCTCCTGTTTAACACATTTTTACGGTTTTGTCAACTTCCTAGACCCGTAACTCTCGCCTCGTAAGGCCGATGAATACGTGCCGCCTGTCATCGAACTCAGGACGACGAAAACTATCTAACCATGCTAGGTCAACCTACCAAAACCCATTCGTACAAAAAGTCAACTATTCCCCCTAATTTACCCTAATTATGGTTATGCCCTCAACCTTCCGAACATCACAACTTCCTCCTCGGATGTCGGAATCGAGCGTGCCACCTGCCTACGGATTCGTGACGTCCTAAACTACGTCCTGGTCACTGGCCAATACCCAATTGACCACCCAAATAAAAGTCAACATTTTTGCCCGGACCGGGGGCAAAATCGTCATTCTAGGCTCCCGAACCTTTCAGGACCACCTAACCACTGAGTATCCTCACTAATCCCACCTTAATCACTCTACTAATCCCGGCTCTCGGGACGGGTTGTTACAATCTACCCCCCTAAAAAGAATTTTGTCCCCGAAATTCCACAGATAGTTTCCGACACCTAGGGTCTCCTACCTGGTCACCAACACTAGGTCAACAACAACCTCCCCTGGGTTTCCTGTCTATCATCTCCACCTTGGGTATTTCACTCCATCCCCAACTACTGTTACCACGGCCAACCCTAGCTATGTAACAGCTGCATGGTGTACGCAAGGGAAACTCTATGAACAGCAAACAAAGGTATTCAAAAATACCTTATTTCACAGTACCCGACAGAAGTCATAGAGTACCTCCTCGTATACAACCACCCTACCTTCCCAAACCAACTCGACTCCTAACCCAAACAATCGTCCACCTATCTCCCTCGACTGCTACCTCGGCCACTATCGGAATAATCTACAAAGTCCGAAAGGCAAACTCTAGCTTGTGGGTTCTCTCCTTCAATAACCTCATATCGATCAGTTATAGTCACTCCTTTCCTGTACCTTCCGTCATCCTTCTACAGAACTCACTGTAACACTCCAAGTCCTCTAGGAGAACTCCTAGACTCTACCCTGGGATCCAACCACCAAAACTAAGGACAGCACAACCAAAAGTAATATAAGTACATGTCCCCGCATCTGGTGTCGAGTGAACCTCCTGCTGAGTCATCGAAAACACTCAGGCCTGAGATCCCGACGCTCTACCACGTCCTCTCGAACTACTCGTGGCAGTGCCACCACCTCTTCTCGGGCTTGCTGTCCCCGACGCTGTACTCTGTCCGGGCTCCGCTGCTCCTCGACCTACACCACCACTCGTACACCGTACCATCTAGTAAAAATGTAGCCAACAATACTCGCTCCTCCGGCGGACAATGCATCACCGCAAAAATCCGCTCAAGTCTGGTAATCCACCTCTGGGCTTCCTCAGGATCAGCCCCACCACTAAACTTAGTCACCCCGAGCCGCTGGGCTCGCTCAATAGTCGCACTCTCCGTCTCTCTTGCTTCGTCTTCAGGTTGTGGAGAGGGTCTACGTCTCGGAGGCATCGTCCACTGCACGCTGAAAGAGGCATAGAAGTAGTTAAGCAACTGGAACACAACTTCACAAACCAACAAACCCCACAAACCCGACAAACCTATGCTCTGATACCAATTGTCAGGACCCACCCCGGTTTCACCCCGAACCCGAGATAAATCCCGCTCCCGTCTGACTCCCCGACACAACACCCAAGTAAAACTTACTCAAACCCAGTCAGACACAGGAGTAATTAAACAAAATATCCCGAAGTTGTCATTTACAGAGCATAGTCGAAAATACAAGGAACTAAAAACCGATAAATTACACACACGCGGAAGACTTTGAACTATTTCGGGATCCCTCACGTCACTTCTATGCCTCGGACACTGCCTCGACGTCAAGACCCCGCGCTAGCTCCACAACCTGGAGGGCAAGTTAAAACAAAAGTGTGAGTGGACCATAATAAAAGAACAGTTCTAAAATTTTTTATCAGAAAAACCGAGTTTAACCCTCCGTTTTGAAAACCACATGCATAACCAACAGTTATTAACACAGTGATAACTCAATTCGCATAAAACATCATAAGAAACAGAAACACTATAAAATAGTTATGGAAATCATAGCATGAGTATCAAAACCCGTGTCATAAACCATAAAGCTCAAATCATCATTTCCCGATCAAACCTGCTGGACCTATCCGAGTATTTAAACTCAATCCAGGCCTTAATAATATCCGAGTTTTTAAACTCCCGAGTCTTTAAACTCAAGGCCTACGGGGGAAAATCAATATATCCGAGCCTTTAAACTCCCGAGTCTCTAAACTCAATCCGGGTCTTTAAACCCAATCCGGCCGGTCCCCCGTCACATATATCCGGGTCTTTAAACCCAATATCCAGATCCAGCAAATCCAATCCCAAAACCAGTTGAAAACCATATACCAATCCACATCCAAACCCGAATCCGAAATCACTGGTCCGGTGCCCTTCCGGCATCCAGAACCGTCATTCCGAACCCAAATAAGGAATCCACTTTCCAACTTTAAAATCAAATTCCGATTAGTGAAATCCGATTCTACTATCGAAAACCTTGATCATTGAAATCATGCTCCAAAATCCCTTTATAACCAATGAAAACCACTTATAGTCAAACATGCTGAAAATCGAACTTCCTTGAAAAACGTGCAATCATGTAAAATCAACCAAACATTTTCGAGAAACATAGAATAGTGATTAAAAGCCATAAAACAATGATAGAAAACAGTTATGCATGCTCGAGTTTAGAGAAAGGGTCCACTCACAGTAATGAGCCCTACTCGCGTCCCGAACGTCCAGCACGTTCCTCGGCTTCCTCGGGAAATCCCGATCCTGTCAATCACCGTCAAATTACGTCACTAACACGTCTACGAAGGTTCACCTAAATTCCTTCAAAATTCCCCGAATCCTAAACGTAATAACCCGGGACCCTAAACATTCACCCTCGCGGAACTAAACTCAAACGACTTCCGATTGACCCGAAACCAACTCCATTGAACTCACCACAACTCCTAGACCAAAAACCATGTTGACCGTTTTCCCAACCGCCGCCGCACGCGCCCCCACGCGCCGCCCAAAGTGGCTGCGCGTGGCCCTCACGCGCCAGCTACAGTAGCATCATCAACCTCGACCTCACTGTGCTGAACCAGCCGCCGTGAATTGAACCGGCGAGAAGCATTCTCCGCCGTCCGGTCACCATTTCCTTCCCTTCTTCCACCCACGGCTTCGTCCAGACACCAAGAATCCATTCCCTTACTCCTCTAACCTCGACACAGTCCCATCATCGTCGATTCCAGCTCGAACCAGACAGCCCTCAAACCCCTGTTTCACGATCCATCTGCTCCGATCACCTCCCGTCACGGTGGCGACACCAGACAATCCCTAGGGCCTTACTGAACCTAGACTAACCCTCCTATACCGTCGACTCAGCCCCAAACTCGACGACTTTGGGTTTGAAGTTCACGGTCGAAACAGAGTAACAGAGTACTCCACTTCGACTAGGACCTTTCTAAACATCACCCTGACCTTCAATCCGCTTGGTTCTAAACTCAGACTCACGACTTTCCAAATGAAGTTTACGGGAAAAACAGAGCACGAAACCTTACCCTTCGAATGCAGCTCCGCCGTGCGCACCGCCGCGTGCCACGGTGTTCGTTGGCCTCCCTGCAACCTCCTGAACGTCCCACGGTCGTGGTTTGAGCCACCACATGGCGTAGCGCCCACTGTCTCCCTGTTTCCCCAAAAACTTTGCCGCACCACCGCCGTGCCGCCGTGCACGATTCCACCACCAAATCACGACCACCAGCTTCCTTTCAGTCTCCCGTTCCTCCCTCACTCACCAGGACTCGTCAATTACCACGATCAATCCTCCACTTCTCCGCACAAGCTCTCTCTGTTTCTCTGTGTTTGTCGAAGAACAACCACGGGTTGCACGAGTGCACCCCAATTATTTGGGCTATGAACACACAGGATTCTCCCAGAATCCTCTAGCCCCTTGCCACATGTCACCATCCACTCAACCCTTATCCCATCCGGTTAAATCCCAGCCGTCCAGTTTGCTTTCTCTCTCTGCACAAATCCCCAGATGCCAAAAAGACCAAAATACCCTCCTGTTTAACACATTTTTACGGTTTTGTCAACTTCCTAGACCCGTAACTCTCGCCTCGTAAGGCCGATGAATACGTGCCGCCTGTCATCGAACTCAGGACGACGAAACTATCTAACCATGCTAGGTCAACCTACCAAAACCCATTCGTACAAAAAGTCAACTATTCCCCCTAATTTACCCTAATTATGGTTATGCCCTCAACCTTCCGAACATCACAACTTCCTCCTCGGATGTCGGAATCGAGCGTGCCACCTGCCTACGGATTCGTGACGTCCTAAACTACGTCCTGGTCACTGGCCAATACCCAATTGACCACCCAAATAAAAGTCAACATTTTTGCCCGGACCGGGGGCAAAATCGTCATTCTAGGCTCCCGAACCTTTCAGGACCACCTAACCACTGAGTATCCTCACTAATCCCACCTTAATCACTCTACTAATCCCGGCTCTCGGGACGGGTTGTTACAATCTACCCCCCTAAAAAGAATTTTGTCCCCGAAATTCCACAGATAGTTTCCGACACCTAGGGTCTCCTACCTGGTCACCAACACTAGGTCAACAACAACCTCCCCTGGGTTTCCTGTCTATCATCTCCACCTTGGGTATTTCACTCCATCCCCAACTACTGTTACCACGGCCAACCCTAGCTATGTAACAGCTGCATGGTGTACGCAAGGGAAACTCTATGAACATCAAACAAAGGTATTCAAAAATACCTTATTTCACAGTACCCGACAGAAGTCATAGAGTACCTCCTCGTATACAACCACCCTACCTTCCCAAACCAACTCGACTCCTAACCCAAACAATCGTCCACCTATCTCCCTCGACTGCTACCTCGGCCACTATCGGAATAATCTACAAAGTCCGAAAGGCAAACTCTAGCTTGTGGGTTCTCTCCTTCAATAACCTCATATCGATCAGTTATAGTCACTCCTTTCCTGTACCTTCCGTCATCCTTCTACAGAACTCACTGTAACACTCCAAGTCCTCTAGGAGAACTCCTAGACTCTACCCTGGGATCCAACCACCAAAACTAAGGACAGCACAACCAAAAGTAATATAAGTACATGTCCCCGCATCTGGTGTCGAGTGAACCTCCTGCTGAGTCATCGAAAACACTCAGGCCTGAGATCCCGACGCTCTACCACGTCCTCTCGAACTACTCGTGGCAGTGCCACCACCTCTTCTCGGGCTTGCTGTCCCCGACGCTGTACTCTGTCCGGGCTCCGCTGCTCCTCGACCTACACCACCACTCGTACACCGTACCATCTAGTAAAAATGTAGCCAACAATACTCGCTCCTCCGGCGGACAATGCATCACCGCAAAAATCCGCTCAAGTCTGGTAATCCACCTCTGGGCTTCCTCAGGATCAGCCCCACCACTAAACTTAGTCACCCCGAGCCGCTGGGCTCGCTCAATAGTCGCACTCTCCGTCTCTCTTGCTTCGTCTTCAGGTTGTGGAGAGGGTCTACGTCTCGGAGGCATCGTCCACTGCACGCTGAAAGAGGCATAGAAGTAGTTAAGCAACTGGAACACAACTTCACAAACCAACAAACCCCACAAACCCGACAAACCTATGCTCTGATACCAATTGTCAGGACCCACCCCGGTTTCACCCCGAACCCGAGATAAATCCCGCTCCCGTCTGACTCCCCGACACAACACCCAAGTAAAACTTACTCAAACCCAGTCAGACACAGGAGTAATTAAACAAAATATCCCGAAGTTGTCATTTACAGAGCATAGTCGAAAATACAAGGAACTAAAAACCGATAAATTACACACACGCGGAAGACTTTGAACTATTTCGGGATCCCTCACGTCACTTCTATGCCTCGGACACTGCCTCGACGTCAAGACCCCGCGCTAGCTCCACAACCTGGAGGGCAAGTTAAAACAAAAGTGTGAGTGGACCATAATAAAAGAACAGTTCTAAAATTTTTTATCAGAAAAACCGAGTTTAACCCTCCGTTTTGAAAACCACATGCATAACCAACAGTTATTAACACAGTGATAACTCAATTCGCATAAAACATCATAAGAAACAGAAACACTATAAAATAGTTATGGAAATCATAGCATGAGTATCAAAACCCGTGTCATAAACCATAAAGCTCAAATCATCATTTCCCGATCAAACCTGCTGGACCTATCCGAGTATTTAAACTCAATCCAGGCCTTAATAATATCCGAGTCTTTAAACTCCCGAGTCTTTAAACTCAAGGCCTACGGGGGAAAATCAATATATCCGAGCCTTTAAACTCCCGAGTCTCTAAACTCAATCCGGGTCTTTAAACCCAATCCGGCCGGTCCCCCGTCACATATATCCGGGTCTTTAAACCCAATATCCAGATCCAGCAAATCCAATCCCAAAACCAGTTGAAAACCATATACCAATCCACATCCAAACCCGAATCCGAAATCACTGGTCCGGTGCCCTTCCGGCATCCAGAACCGTCATTCCGAACCCAAATAAGGAATCCACTTTCCAACTTTAAAATCAAATTCCGATTAGTGAAATCCGATTCTACTATCGAAAACCTTGATCATTGAAATCATGCTCCAAAATCCCTTTATAACCAATGAAAACCACTTATAGTCAAACATGCTGAAAATCGAACTTCCTTGAAAAACGTGCAATCATGTAAAATCAACCAAACATTTTCGAGAAACATAGAATAGTGATTAAAAGCCATAAAACAATGATAGAAAACAGTTATGCATGCTCGAGTTTAGAGAAAGGGTCCACTCACAGTAATGAGCCCTACTCGCGTCCCGAACGTCCAGCACGTTCCTCGGCTTCCTCGGGAAATCCCGATCCTGTCAATCACCGTCAAATTACGTCACTAACACGTCTACGAAGGTTCACCTAAATTCCTTCAAAATTCCCCGAATCCTAAACGTAATAACCCGGGACCCTAAACATTCACCCTCGCGGAACTAAACTCAAACGACTTCCGATTGACCCGAAACCAACTCCATTGAACTCACCACAACTCCTAGACCAAAAACCATGTTGACCGTTTTCCCAACCGCCGCCGCACGCGTCCCCACGCGCCGCCCAAAGTGGCTGCGCGTGGCCCTCACGCGCCAGCTACAGTAGCATCATCAACCTCGACCTCACTGTGCTGAACCAGCCGCCGTGAATTGTACCGGCGAGAAGCATTCTCCGCCGTCCGGTCACCATTTCCTTCCCTTCTTCCACCCACGGCTTCGTCCAGACACCAAGAATCCATTCCCTTACTCCTCTAACCTCGACACAGTCCCATCATCGTCGATTCCAGCTCGAACCAGACAGCCCTCAAACCCCTGTTTCACGATCCATCTGCTCCGATCACCTCCCGTCACGGTGGCGACACCAGACAATCCCTAGGGCCTTACTGAACCTAGACCAACCCTCCTATACCGTCGACTCAGCCCCAAACACGACGACTTTGGGTTTGAAGTTCACGGCTGAAACAGAGTAACAGAGTACTCCACTTCGACTGAGCTCCTCCGTGTACGCCCCGTCACGGCGACCACCACAAACCACTCCTAGGACCTCCCTAAACATCACCCTGACCTTCAATCTGCTCGGTTCTAAACTTAGACTCACGACTTTCCAAATGAAGTTTACGGGAAAAACAGAGCACGAAACCTTACCCTTCGATTGCAGCTCCGCCGTGAGCACCGCCGCGTGCCACGGTGTTCGTTGGCCTCCCTGCAACCTCCTGAACGTCCCACGGTCGTGGTTTGAGCCACCTCACGACGTAGCCACCACCAAACGCCCACTGTCTCCATGTTTCCCCAAAAACTTTGCCGCACCACCGCCGTGCCGCCGTGCACGATTCCACCACCAAATCACGACCACCAGCTTCCTTTCAGTCTCCCGTTCCTCCCTCACTCACCAGGACTCGTCAATTACCACGATCAATCCTCAACTTCTCCACACAAGCTCTCTCTGTTTCTCTGTGTTTGTCGAAGAACAACCACGGGTTGCACGAGTGCACCCCAATTATTTCGGCTATGAACACACAGGATTCTCCCAGAATCCTCTAGCCCCTTGCCACATGTCACCATCCACTCAACCCTTATCCCATCCGGTTAAATCCCAGCCGTCCAGTTTGCTTTCTCTCTCTGCACAAATCCCCAGATGCCAAAAAGACCAAAATACCCTCATGTTTAACACATTTTTACGGTTTTGTCAAAACTTCCTAGACCCGTAACTCTCGCCTCGTAAGGCCGATGAATACGTGCCGCCTGTCATCGAACTCAGGACGACAAAAACTATCTAACCATGCTAGGTCAACCTACCAAAACCCATTCGTACAAAAAGTCAACTATTCCCCCTAATTTACCCAAATTACGGTTATGCCCTCAACCTTTCGAACATCACAACTTCCTCCTCGGATGTCGGAATCGAGCGTGCCACCTGCCTACAGATTCGTGACGTCCTAAACTACGTCCTGGTCACTGGCCAATACCCAATTGACCACCCGAATAAAAGTCAACATTTTTACCCGGACCGGGGGCAAAATCGTCATTCTAGGCTCCCGGACCTTTCAGGACCACCTAACCACTGAGTATCCTCACTAATCCCACCTTAATCACTCTACTAATCCCGGCTCTCGGGACGGGTTGTTACATTTGTGCCCAGAGGTATTTTACTCACGTTTTATGATATGCATGCATGTTTGTGAAACTGGAGGGTAAGAATGTATTTTGGTAAATCTATTTATAAAAGTTTGTTTTTTCCAGTCACACATTTTCTATTTTATTAACCCTACAGGTCGTGGCGCGATGATTGAGGCTATTTGAGAGGTGGAGGCATGAGTGGGCACAGGTGCGGCTATCCTTTGTTTGGCAAGTGCTAATGGTAATTTCGAAAGTTCAGTTAACTTGTCAGACAGGATCAGAATCAGGCACGGCTATCTATGTCCTTCGGGAACGGGTCCTGTCATCCACGTCAGCATTGTCAGACCATATGGCAGGCTGTTAGAGCTGAAAGATTTCAGAGTTGTCAAGCTGACGTCAGCACTAACTAGCTTGACGTTAGCGTTGACCGTCGTTGATCGGACTTTGACCAGCACAATTTTTGAGGTGAAACCAATCTTGCTCAAAAGGTTTCGATGATCTAAATCCAATTGTTGTGGTTTCAGGCTGATCGGAGATCGTGTGATAGGTTATTTTGAGGTTTTTAGCCTCGGGAAGCGTTTTCGGGACACGTTGACTATTTTAGGAGTTTTCAAGGTTTATTATATTATAGACTTGTATAGATGGTTAGTGACCCTTGGATATGATTTGGACAGATCCAGACGTTCCGAAGATTGTGGATTAGCCTCGGAGTGGCTTACGACGCAGCTTGTAGGCGCGTAGCTTGGACGGTTTGTCAGTGGACTTTAGATTTATAAATATGATGCATGCATAAATGTTTTATGAACATGATTTGAGATGAATTGATTATATATGATTTAAATATGATTGGGCATTTTCGTAGAAAATGTTATACTGCACGTATTTCGAGATTTATATTTTTATGTGATACTTGGGCTTCGACTGAGTTTCTTATGTGCATGTGATTTATATGATTTGACTGATTTCACGGAGATGCGTAAAATTGAGGATTTGACTATCGATTTTGAATGGTTTCACGGAGATGCGTGAAATACCATTTCGAGCATGAGACGGAGTTTTATTTGGAAAATTGATTTGAATATTGAAATGGTTTCGGATTTGGAAATAATATTCGGGCTTGTGTCCCAGTTGATTTATGGTTTGACTTAGAGTATAGTCAAATGTGGAATATATCGGGCTTGTGACCCAGTTCTGATTTATGATATGAGATTTCAGGTTTGTGACCCTGTAGTGGATTTACGAGTTTGGATTTGATAGGATTCGGGGAATCCTGGATTTATGAAATGTTTCTAGACATTATTTTTATGATGGTTTTGTGGAAAATGATTCGATGAAACTATATTTTGGGCGTAGACCCCATTGAGATATTTTGAGATGATTTGAGATTTGTGAAATGTTTTCCACAATACCAGCTTCTATGACGTAATTGTAGCCTTCAGACGTTGTAGGTCACGATGACACTGCTTGGAAGTGAGTAGCTCCGAGGGGAGGCTCAGGCTCAGGAGCGTTAGAGATGTACATTTTTCAGACATCGAGCCAAGGGTTCCGAGCTTGTAGATGCCATCGCTCAGACATCGAGCCAAGGGTTCCAAGCCTGAGTTAGAACACCTAAACATCGAGCCACGGGCTCCGAGCCTGGTGTATACTCGGATGTGTAATCTCGAGTCGCAAGCGTAGCGCTGATATCATGACTAGTGAGATGATTTGGATATTGGATAAGAGGATTGGTTGATTATGTTTTCAGGAGACTCCGGATGTGAGTCTATGTTTCGGGTAGAGACCCTTTTAAGATGTTTTATGAGATTTGGATGTGGGCTGAGACCTTACGTGATTTGATTTTGGGCTGAGACCATATTGAGGAAATGGCTTTGATTCATAAATTTTTTCACTGTGTTTTGATTTGAAAAGCCATATGATTTGATTTTAAGAAAGTAATTGAGATATTGTTCTCTGATACATGCATGCTTTTTAAGTGAAGGGTATAAATGTCTTTTCCTAAATGGTTTTATAAGCTGTTTATTTTTGCCCACTCACAGCTTTTATGGTTTTTGATTCCCTTCAGGTTGATCGCGGATGCGGGCTGTAGTAGAGACCGAGACATCACATGCCGCTGCGTACTCCACAAGTCACTACGCACTCTGGAAATCTCGAGCGGATTACGGTTTTATCCCTGTTCTGGCATATGGTGTCAGACGGGAGCATGGCACATTCCACAATAATCCAGGGGGATTGGGATGAGTCTTGTCACTAACGTTCCGCTAACTTATCAATTTTGGTAGTTTCCAAAAAACTGAATATGCAACTTATAGACATGGTTACTACTTACCTCTTTGGGGATCTGGATATAGAGATATATTTGAAAGTTTCTGAAGCACTTAAATTATATGGTGCACATAGTTCCAGACCAAAAAACAGGCTCTCGACTTGTTTGCGGCGTTCACTTTACGGATTGAGATAATGCGGAAAGATATGGAATAATCGTCTAAGTGAGTATTTGATCAGAGTGGGATATAGAATAACAAAAAATACCAATGCACGTTTATTAAGAAAAAAAAGTTTCAAGTTTGCTATTAGTTGGTATTCCAAAGGAAAACCAAAGAAACTAATAAGCACCTGAAGTTGGATTTTGAAATGAAGGATCTTATAAGAGCGAAGTTATGTCTCAACTTCGAGCTCAAGTACCGTGTAGATAAAATTTTATTCAATCGACCGAATTACATCCATAAGATGTTGATACTACATCTAGAGTATATGGAGACGCTTTATTCAGGATAAAACGAAACCTTCAAGCATGCTCAAGATCATCCATAGTCTAGATTCTAAAAGTATCTGTTTCATCTAGCAGATGATAATGAAGGGATACTGAGACCAGAAATTCCACATCTAAGTGCAATAAGTGCATTATTATACTTGATTCAAATGCACTAGACCATACATTTTATCTGCTGTGATTTTGCTAGCTATATTTAACTGTACGCCAACACGCCGCCACCGAAGCATAAAATGCATCTTTCGCTACTTCATAGGTATGTTGGATATGGGCTTATCTTATCCCTATGCGTCGAGGAATGAATCAAACCCCCTTGGTCCTCAGAATGATGCAGTGTCTTATTGGGTAATGCTGATGCATGTTACCTATCAAACTCATATAAGGCACGTTCCCAAATTGGTTATGTCTTTACCATTGGGAACACAGAAATATCATGGAGGTCTAAGAAACAGACCATTGTTGCTACGTCTTAGAATCACACAGATATTCTAACTCTTCACGAAGCAGCTTGTAAATGTATATGGTCAATAGCCATTACGAGGCATATTCGAAGTACTTGTGGACTGCATTCCACTAATAATGAACCGATGATTATCTACGTAGATAATGATGCATTCATCAAGCAAATGAGAACCGGTTTCATTATAGGAGACAACAACAAGTCATCACCCAATGCAACATTCCAAAAGTATGCCCAGGTCAATGACTTGTGTAGACTGGATGATATACCAAATGCTTAATTTTCAAGGGGAGCCGGTATCAGGGGGAGTATCCCGAAGCATACTAAGTATCCTGAAGTATATTGAGTATCCTGAAGCATACGCACATGATCATTGTGCACTCTTTTGTCTTACTATCAGGATATTTTGTCCCATTAGGTTTTGTTACCTGACTAGGTTTTAACCAAGCACACTTTTGGTATAGTCACCCCATTAATAATACATCTTGAAGATGCCATGATTCGACTCATATGCATTTGCTCATCTTTTCTCTTCGACCACAGTTTTTTCCCACTGAGTTTATTGGGTAAAGTTTTGGTGTAGCAACTTTAATGCATTTTATCTCAAAGACGTACTATCTACCATTGATCTAGGAGAGGACGACTTCAATTACCTCCCGAGGTTGCGATGTGACCACTATCCATGCACGTTACACTCATTTTACTTCGACCAGGGTTATTTTTGTCCCACAAAGTTTTTGTCACTTACTAGGTTTTAATAAGACAACACATAGGCGCACTGATAAGCATCACTGTTACATGAAATATTTAAGGGGAAGTGCTGTAAATATGTCAAAGTATGTGGCTATTCATGTAAGGTTACGATGGATAGTTTAGTCATTAGTTAAAGGGTAGATAGGTCATCTTGAACATTGTATGAAACTCTACTCCTATCTCTATATAAGGGTTAGTTAACAAATTAACAAGTAGGTACGTTGTTATCGTATTCACAATAATTATCAAATATCCGCTTAACCTAATTACATATAAAAAAAACATTACAACAATAAAAGTCAACATACTAAATCCGAAACTTAGCAATGTATAATCATGAATAATCTACGTACAGGTTTTATATATTTTTGGTTATTTTCTCTGCAATTTGATTTTCGCAGTAACATGAATTAAATTTTTGCACTACTTCTAGCTCTTCTAAATTCTACGACTTCCAATGTCAATTACAAGTTTACAAGCCACTGCAGTACGTGTACACATGAGGATCCATTATAATGGCATGAAAGCTCCATGAAACCCATATGGAACTGTACAAGGCAATGTAATTTTGGCAACAGCCTCACTGGAAAACTTGTTTGTGTCAATCACATGAACCTGAGAATCGGAGAGAAGAATAAATATAAACATCTATCAATCTAAATATAATTTGCAAAACAAATTCGAACTCGCGTGCACAAACACGTCTACTGTAACCAATTTAATTAGAGACTACATTCTCTCTAAATAAGACTTTGAAATTATTATTAAATTGATATTATATCTTACTTACCTGAGAGATGTTGGTCTCTTCACTGTGAACAAAAGTGATAATCCAACCATCATCTTCGTCAGCACCCCTTTTTTTAGGGACAAACGAAGCTCCACTGCAAAAGCTATTCTCTTCAAACATTTGGGTTTCTACCTTTATTCCCTCTTCGAATTGGCTTTCATATGAACCATTCCACTAGCCATTCATGTAAGAGAATAAGGCATATTAATTAGTCATATCCGTACAAAAATGATGCCATTTGGACACTAAATGATAATGACAATAATATTGTTTGCTGCCATGTATTAGAAAGGTGGTTGTCAACGTTATTAATAATTAGTGTCCAAATAGCAGCACTTTTTGAAAAAAATTGCAAAAGAACATTAATTAATGCTTGAACTGTGTTCATCGCCTATTTAATATTTTACCAAAAAAACATCATCAGCTGGCTCTTCAAAATGTAGCTTGGCTAGACCACCATATTTGAGCATACCTAGAAAAGAATAAAAATAGCTAGCCAGCCTTAGATGATCAGTACGTAAGAATCCTTATTTTCTCAGAAAGAACATTGACTGAAATTACCAGAGGCAGAACTCCCGATCAAAACAACTATCTGGGTGTATCCATATCTTTTTTTAATGCCGGAGAAAGCTCCATTGATCATGGGAAAATCCATGGAAAGCTTGTTTTCAGTGAGATATCTCTCCCTGACATGCCCACTCTCCATGTTTAATCTCCATTCATAAGCATAAGAAAATAAGTCACCATTTTCTGATGAAATATCAGGGCCTAATATGACTGAGTCAAGAGCTTTACATCCCCACACTACAACCTGCTCATTCCACAAACACAAAAATCAAACCCTGAATGTGGTCTATTCGGCCTAAGTTTTATAGGAAATTTTCGTTCAATTAAAATTACCATTTTTTTAAATTAATGAACTACTGTAGTTTATTATTTATCTCATCACCATCATCAAAGCTATTGATGATGTGAAATGTGCAGTTGGGTTCCACCTTTAAACCAATTGATCGAACTTGCATCCCCGTAACGTGGCATTACCCCAATTCTTGCATGTCCTTCCTCCATGCACTTTATTAACCTGCATTTCAACATCAACACATCAAGAAAACATACATGTATATGCAGTTTTAGGTGAATAATGAGCACAGGACGTGTGAAATTAAGAAGATTGACCATCATCACTCACGGGCCTCCGCTAACAAGTCTGTTTATGTCTATCGTTAGAGGAAAATCCATGATCACGTTGTACCTGCACGCCAATGGTATGTACATGATGTTTGGTTATGAGGCCAAAAAAATACGAGATTAAAGATTGACAAAATCTGACTTAATACACCTTTGTGTGACCCCTAATTCATGGAAAATGATGCCCGTTTCGAGTTTGAGATCCACTTTATGAAGTAATTCTTTTCCATCAGCTGAGAAAACGAAAAAATGTCACACATCAGAAAGTTGGATTGTTTTCTTTGTTTTGACTTGTAAAAGTTCAATTCATACTAAATGTTGTATATTTACCAGAAACTATGCCGATTTCTATGAAAGGTTTAACTGCATCCACCCCGCGTATGACCAGCTCCCCAGTCCCCGGTGCTTTCTGAAACATGAAGATCATTTGCATCATAAAGCTGTCAAGACTATTTATTATAGAAAGCCATAATGCATCCATAAAAACTCTAAAAACATCCAGCCCCCTAATTTCTGAGGAATTAATTACCTTTCGGTGGCTGGTAAAAGGTGTTGATAATCAGAAAGCAGAGCTTTACCCAGGTAAATCCTTCAGCTACTCACTCGATTGAAAAACTTCAAGGTTGAATCTGATCAACTCTCTGTTTCTATTTTCAGGGGAAGAATGAATAATGGTTTTGCAGGTAAGTTCTTCTATCACTAAGCTCCTAGCTGATTATAGAGCTTATCTCTATTGGATTAGGATAGAAGAGAGAATGAAAGATTGTATGTGATGATTGGATCGGATTGGATTACTTTTGTTGTATGAAATTGTGATTTCATAGAAATGCACATGAACTGTTTGATAAAATGCCAGCAGAGGAATTTCTCTGATTTCTGCAGCTATGACTACAGATTCTTTTTTCGATTGATTTGTTTTTGTGTACATAATATATTTCTTGCAGTTTTTCCTTTTCGTTCTTACACACACATCACTCACACACCTCACAATCCGTTACACACTCTTTGCATGACAATGTGATGTCATCAAGGACCTATTACATTCTTCCATGTGGCACCTAGTTTCTAGAAACTGACACACACACACCAGGTGAGAGAAGTTTGTTATTCTCTCACACACACTTCTTTCTTTTGCACCAAGTCACCAATTAACCTTTAGGAGATAATGATCAAGTGTGAGGGAAGCATGAGAAGGCCTATACACCAACACTCCCTTCTAGACCACTCACTGACTTCACTCCTAGCAATCCCCTTAAGTAGTTGAACCTTGTCTTTGGCAATGCCTTGGTAAGAATGTTTGCAATTTGGTCTTCTGATCTGCAGTAAACCAGATCCACTTCCCTAGCTTGAATAGCATCCCTGATAAAATGAAAACGCCTGCTGATATGCTTAGTTTTCTGGTGAAACACAGGGTTTTTGCTCATAGCAATAGCTGATGTGTTGTCACAAAACAGTGTTGTTGAACCTGTTTGTTCTTCACCAAAATCTTCCAGGACAAATCTAAGCCACTTAGCTTGTGTTGTAGCCTCTGAGGCACTGATGTATTCTGCCTCAGCAGTAGATAGGGCTACACTGTGTTGTTTAACTGATGCCCAAGAAAAAACACCTCCTCCAAATGAGAAAGCATAACCTGAAGTGCTTCTCATGTCATCCATACTTCCACTCCAATCAGAGTCACAGTACCCTATTAGAGTGGCTTGATTTCCCTTAGTGTACTCAATCCTAAAGTCAACCGTCCCTTGAACATATCTTAGGACTCTCTTGGCTGTTCCAAGATGTTTCTTGGATGGTTTATGCATGAATCTGGACAATAGGCTAGCAGAGAACATTAGATCAGGTCTAGTAGCAGTTAGGTAAAGAAGACTACCTATAATCTGCCTGTAGAGTCCCTCATCTGCCTCTTCTGATCCATCTGACCTGCACAATCTATCACTTGTAGCCAAGGGAACACTGACTGGTTTGCATCCCTTCAAACCAAATTTTTCTAGGAGAGTCAATGCATACTTCTTCTGGTGAATGAAGATGCTTCTTGCAGATTGTATCACTCCAATTCCCAGAAAATGATGTAAAGGCCCCAAATCAGTCATCTCATATTTGGTCATCATCTCCTCTTTGAAATCTGTGATCATTTCCTCATTGTCTCCTGTGTAAACTATGTCATCTACATAGATTGACACAATTAGTGTCTCCTTCTTGCTGTTTGTCTTCAGATAGAGTGTAGGTTCACTAGGACTTCTGTGAAAGCCACATTGTCCCAGATATGTGTCGATTTCACCATACCAGGCCCTTGGGGCCTGCTTCAATCCATATAAGGCCTTCTTAAGCCTATACACCTTCTCTTCTTCATTTCTGATTTCATATCCCTCTGGTTGTTCCACATAAACCTCCTCTTCTAAAACTCCATTAAGAAAGGCTCATTTGACATCAAGCTGATATAATTTCCAGCTTCTTTGAGCTGCAAGAGCAATCAGGACTCTTATAGTGTCAAGCCTAGCAACAGGAGCAAATGTCTCATTGAAGTCTATCCCAGGCTTCTGTGAGTATCCTTTAGCAACCAGTCTTGCTTTATGCTTCTGAACTGAACCGTCTAAGTTCAGCTTTGTCTTGTACACCCACTTCACTCCTATCACTTTCTTTTCTGATGGTCTGTTCACAAGCTCCCAGGTGGAATTCTTTTCAATAATTTCCATCTCAGCCTGCATTGCATTCTGCCATGCTTTGTCTTGAGCAGCCTCCTGGTAATTCTCTGGTTCCACAATGCACATATTGCATCTTGCATAGATCTCATTTAGAGATCTTATCTTGACAGGTGTTGAACCAGGTCCAGAAGTACTGGTACTAGTTGGACTAGGGACATGACCAGGACTGATTTCCTGGTTTGATATAGGAGAGGAACTTGATGTTTCCTGACTTCCAGTTGTGACTGAATTCATTTCACTGTCAAACTGAACAGTGAAATCCCCCTCATCTCCTTCTTCCCAGTTCCAAGCTCCCTTCTCATTAAACACCACACTTCTAGAGAGTACAATCCTTTTAGTTTTAAGATTGTAGACCCTATATCCTTTCTCCATAGTTCCATACCCCATAAGCACTCCTTTAACTCCTGTTTCATCCAGCTTTTGCCTAAGCTGATTTGGCACATGAACATAGCATAGTGCACCAAACACTCTTAAGTGTTTCACACCTGGTCTCCTTCCACTATACTTCTCAAAATGAGTCTTCCCTTGGACTGCCTTGGTTGGACACCTATTCAGAAGATAAGTAGCATTACTAACTGCCTCACCCCAAAACATGTAGGGTATTCCCTTTTCATGCAGCATAGAATGTGCCATCTCCACAATTGTTCTATTCTTCCTCTCAGCAACACCATTCTGCTGAGGGGAATAACCAACTGTCAACTGTCTTTCAATCCCACTCTCTTCACAGTAGGTTTGGAACTCATTTTAGATGTATTCCCCACCTCTGTCACTTCTTAGCTTTTTCACCTTGTATCCAGTTTGAAGTTCCACCATTGCTCTAAACTTCTTGAACACATTTAGTGCCCCTGATTTCTGTCTCAGAAAATACAGCCAACACATCCTTGAGTAGTCATCAATGAATGTGATAAAATATCTGTTTCCACTAACTCTTTCTGTCTGCATTGGACCACAAATGTCTGAATGTATTAGCTCAAGTGGTGTGGATGCCCTCCATGCTTCTTTAGTGTCAAAAGCCTCCACATGCTGCTTTCCTGCTGCACAGCCTCCACAGACCTCCAGTTCAGTAGTTAGGCTAGGCAATCCAACTACCATTTCCTTGTTCTGCAACATCTTAAGGCTTATAAATTTTAGATGTCCAAACTGTCTGTGCCATAGCTCTGCATCTCCTTCTACTGTTGCTTTTCTTGCCACTGAAGTCACAGAATCAAGTGTCAAAGGAAAGCACCGGTTCCCTGTCATCTTGATGTTGGCAATTTTGTGTGTCCTGTCCATATTGTCATAGATGTCCACTGCCATTCCTCCAAACACTAGTGAGTATCCATGCTCGACCATTTGTCCCACACTTAGCAGGTTTTCATCAAGACCTGGAACTAGCATTACATCTCTGATGTGCTTCTTGCCATTTCTGGTTTGGAAGACCAGGGTTCCTTTTCCAGTTGCCTGCACAAGATCTCCAGTTCCCATCTTCACTCTCACCTTCAAATCCCTGTCAATGTCCACCAGCAAGGACTCATGACCTGTCATGTGGTTGCTGCAGGCACTGTCCACATACCAGATTTCTGAACTCTGCTCAACTGAAGTAGCATTGCAAGCAAAGAACATGTTCACTTCTTCTTCTTCAACTTGCTTGGCAATATTCACTGCTGGTTTACTTCCACAGTGCTTTGAGATATGGCCAAACCTGTTGCATTTGTAACACTTGGTTTTCCCTTCAAACCAGCACTTGCCATAATGAAATTTACCACAGATTTTGCACCTCTCTCCATTAGAACTCCCTTCTGCTTTGACACTTGCAGATGTTTTCTCAGCTGATTTCTCTGGTTTATTACCCTGAAATTTGTTTGTCCAGGGTTTGCTTCCTTTAAAAGGTTTCTTAGGCTTAAAACGTCCATATTGGGACTGATTAATGTGTAGACTAGAAAATGCTTTCTCAACACATTCAGAATGCATTTCTAATCTCTGATCAAAAGCTCTAATGGAGGCCACAATAGACTGTAAGCTTATGTTGTCAATATCCTTAGTTTCTTCCAAGATAGACACTATGGCATCATAGGACTTAGTTAGGCTAATCATGATTTTCTGAGCCAACCTCTGCTCAGAAACATCCTCCTCATATGTTTTCATCATGTTGACTACCCCAAACAATCTAGAGAAATAAGCTGACAAGTTCTCATCATCTTTCATTCTAGTGTATTCAAACTCTTTTCTAAGGGACTGCAATTTTACAGACCTTACCTTAGAATCACCACGATATTCCTGCTTTACAAAGCCCAAACATCACTAGCCCTTTCTTCATTTGAGATCTTGATGAAGACCTCTTCTGTGACTGCATTCTGCAGCAGACCAAGTGCCCTTGCATCCTTGATCTGATCAGCCCTCGTCTGTGGTGTTTCTATCTCCTCTTCATCTTCATCTAACTCAGGTTCAGGTATTCCCTGCTCCACAATCTTCCAGAGATCATGACCTCTGAGGATTGTTTTCATTTTGATGCTCCAAAAATTGTAGTTCTCCCCTGTAAATACAGGTACTCGGATTTCAGCACCTCCAGATGATCCTGCCATAGTGATCAACCCCGTCACAGCAGTGTGATGCTGTTCTTTTCCTCCTTCACAGTCAGACGCCCAGCTACTAGATCAGTAACCAAGCTCTGATACCATGTTGATAATCAGAAAGCAGAGCTTTACCCAGGTAAATCCTTCAGCTACTCACTCGATTGAAAAACTTCAAGGTTGAATCTGATCAACTCTCTGTTTCTATTTTCAGGGGAAGAATGAATAATGGTTTTGCAGGTAAGTTCTTCTATCACTAAGCTCCTAGCTGATTATAGAGCTTATCTCTATTGGATTAGGATAGAAGAGAGAATGAGAGATTGTATGTGATGATTGGATCGGATTGGATTACTTTTGTTGTATGAAATTGTGATTTCATAGAAATGCACATGAACTGTTTGATAAAATGTCAGCAGAGGAATTTCTCTGATTTCTGCAGCTATGACTACAGATTCTTTTTTCGATTGATTTGTTTTTGTGTACATAATATATTTCTTGCAGTTTTTCCTTTTCTTTCTTACACACATATCACTCACACACCTCACAATCCGTTACACACTCTTTGCATGACAATGTGATGTCATCAAGGACCTATTACATTCTTCCATGTGGCACCTAGTTTCTAGAAACTGACACACACACACCAGGTGAGAGAAGTTTGTTATTCTCTCACACACACTTCTTTCTTTTGCACCAAGTCACCAATTAACCTTTAGGAGATAATGATCAAGTGTGAGGGAAGCATGAGAAGGTCTATACACCAACAAAAGGTCGATTCCAAGCCCCGAAGACATCCCAATTGCCTAAAGTTTCTAATGTAACTATGTCAATCTCTTGAGGCATGTGATTTTCTGCAATGGCGTAGAACTTCCCCGCATGCTCGAAAGTATTCGTGTTGCTCAAATCCGTGTTCACTTTGCCAAACCTCAACCGCCAGAGAAGCATCAAAACAAGAAAGAAATTAAAAAAAAGAAATCAAGGCCTATCCATGCCAATTTAAATTGATCAAATAGAAGAGAAGATAGAACAATGTGCAAGTCTACCAAATTGAGCAGATAAGCAGAGATAAGGGGAGCTTAATCGCCAGAAATGGCAGGGAGAAAAGACGGCTTGTTTCTCTGTTTCTCAAGCTTGAATGTTTCGGTTTCGACATGTCTGTTGTTGTACTTGACAGTCCAGCTTCCATCACTGATGTTCTTAGTAAAATAAAAAGCATCAAGCATGCCCACTCCTTCGATCCAAATGTGATGGGACCTTCCGAGCACGTATTTCGTCGATTTGAATCCTCCGAACAGAGGATTTGGTCCTGCAAAATTTATAATTAGAAACTGCATGACGTTTGCATTCCTTGCATCACAAGAAAACACTTTCCACAAAACAATTTAAATTCGGGGCGTCACCACCGACTTAGCTACCTACCTAACCAAGTTGTCAGAATATCCTTCATGACCTCATCAATATTTCTTCTTCTTTTTTTTTTTTCCCTTCGTTTGGGAAAGATCTCAATCAATAATTGTTAATTAAATAAAGTTTCATCCTTTTTCCCACTAGTTGATTTTCTGGCAAAATTTCAACGAGACTTGTTTTAACCCTAGTATATTTACTCTTTCATTTCTACCAATGAATTTCTTCTTTAGCTTCCCAAAAAGAAAAAAGTTTCTACTTTTGGAAATATACAAATTTTGACTATATATCGTGTGGCATTCATAATCAACTGAAATGAGTTCGAAACCAAATAACAGAGATAGAATAAAAATAAAAATAAAATAAAGTATGAGCTTGCAGGCTTGCAGAGTTGCAGCGTCACAAGTTGACAACTCATTTCGTTAGTATATGATTGACATAATAATTATACTAATTTAATTAACTTGTAGCTAGTTATCCTAAACGTAGGCCACAGCTTTTTGGTTGAAATATACGTATGATTCTTTTTATACATCTGAATTTAAATTCTCCTTGCTAAAATTTAGATCTTAATTTCTAATTGTAATTCGCAAACATTAAAGCCTTAGACCAAAAAAACTTCGGCATATTTTTACACTCAATATGCAATGCATAATCTTGACATCTTAGTGATTAAGCACAGTTACATACAAGTTCATACAACATAGAAATGCAGGATGCTCATGACGCGTCGTCTGGGATGAACCAAATCTTTATGAATTTTATCTTTCCATTAGAAGGGCTTACAACCAGAAAAAATGTACGCAAGCAACAAAAATGATCGATGGCGGACTATCTTTGCTGCTTCGAAATATCCGCAAAACATAATATCACTATAAGAAAGATAGTTTGCCCGTCAAAATTTTGCCCGAAGAAGAAAATATCACCGCTAAAATTGACTTTTCCCGGCAATCCAAATAAGATTCGCCATGAAAGGTCATAGCGGGAACACTGTGCTGTTGGCGCATAGAAAGGCCACACTTTGCTCAACGACCTCATTGACTCCGTCGGGTAAAATTTATTTAATGACGAGTTACCTTCGTTAGGAAAAACCTAGCGTTGACTACATTTTGCCCGAAGAAGGTTATTCGCCGGGTATAGTTTAACCAGGAAGGAAAATAATTGGCACGCGAAAATGGTAAACTTTGCTTGAGGAGCTCATCACCTCCGTCAGCCAAACTTTAATTTAAGATAGTTTGCCCAGCAAATCCATTCGTCAAGCAAAGATTTTCAAACTTTTGTCGGGTAAATTTATTCATCGAGCAAAGGTATAAAAGGGCATATGCCCTACAAATATGCACATACGTCAACCAAAGTTGTAAATTGCAATTCCAAGTAATGTGGTTTTACAATTTTCACTAATTTCCTTTAATAATTCGAGTGATCCAATCATCCATATTCATAAGTCGAACTCATAGATCATCTACGTGAAAATACCCAAATTGGAATTCATGAGATTAGGTAACGGTGTGCAACAAATCGACGGTAATAAAATCTTTGGTCTTGATTCGACAGCTTTAAATCCTCCAAACCTCACAATTTTCGACAAGTGAGGTCTAGGCATGTCTTATCACGAACTGAACGGTCTGACTATTAAAATTTATTCGTTTGAATATCAATCGATCCAAAAAATTGAAATAATTATTGAAGTTTCCTTCAAATGTTTCAAAGTGTTAATGAATAAGGTTGTCTTATGATTTTCAATAATTTTCTTTAATAATCCGACTGATCCAATTGGCCATATTATAAGTCAAACTCAAAGGTCGTCTATGCAAAAATTAGCCAAATTAGACTTCTCAAGATTAGGTAATCATGCACAACGAATTAACGGTAACAAAATGTTTGGTCTTACTCCAATGATCCTCAAAACCTCATGATTTTCACGAGTGAGGTCTAGACATGTCCTAGTAGGAACTGATCGGTTAGATTGTTGAAATTCATTTGTTTGAATATCAATCGATCCAAAAAATTGAAATAAATACTCGAATTTCCTTCAAATATTTCAAAGTGTTAATGAATAGGTAGTTTTACGATTTGCAATAATTTCCTTTCATAATCAGACTAATCTAACCGTCCATATTTATAAGTCAAACTCATAGATCGTCACAAGAAAAATTAGCTAAATTGGAATTCCCTGGATTTGGTAACGGTGCGCAACGAATCGATAGTAACAAAACGTTTGGTCTTAATCTGATGGCTTTAAATCCTCGAAACCTCACAATTTTCGACGGGTGATGCCTAGGCACATCCTATCATGAACTGAATGGTCTAATTATTCAAATTCATTCGTTTGAATATCAATCAATTCAAAAAATTGAAATAAGTATTGAAGTTTCCTTTGAATGTTTCAAAGTGTTAATGAATAAGGTGGTTTTACGATTTTGAATAAATTCCTTTAATAATCCGACTGATCCAACCGTCCACATTTATAATTCAAACACATAGATCGTCCACGAGAAAAATTAGCCAATTGGAATTTTCAAGATTAGATGACGGTGCGCAACGAATCGACAGTAACAAAATGTTTGGTCTTGATCTAATAGCTTTAAATCCTCAAAACATCACAATTTCTGACAGGTGAGATCTATGCACTTAGAAATACCATTGGACGGTCAATTTTTGAAATTTCCTCATTTGGATCTCGGTGCAACCAATACTTCATAAATCTTTTCAAAATTTCACTCTTGCCTGATGAAGTTGCTTATATGTTCGTCGGGCAAGATTTCCAGTTTTGTGCCTACTTTTGCCCGACGAAGGCTTCATCGCGCAAAGGTCATCACTAACACTAAAGTGGTCGTGACTCCTCCTTTTCCTTTTCCTCTTTTCTCTTCTAATCCTCCACCTCTTCTCTATAAAACAATTGAAACTCTCTCCTCTCAAGCACTCTATACTCTCAAACACTCCTCATTCACTTCAAATCCAAGCCCAAACCAACAATTATCTCTTCTCAGACACTCCTCCCTTCACAATTTTGTCGTTGCCAATCTTCTCTCCTCCTCCCACAATCTCGTTGCCGCGGCACCGAGGACTCCTCATTCAATTTCCACGGTAAGTCCATCTCTCACAATATTGTTTATGAATTTTGATATGAATTCTTGATATGGATATGCATATGGATTTTTTTGGATATAGATTTTGATATGGATATGAATTTTGAAATGGATATGAATTTTGATATGGATATAGATTTGGATTTGGATATTGATTTGGATTTAGATATGGATTTGGATATGTATTTTTAATTTGCATATGAATTTGGATATGCTTGTGCAAATTATTTTTGTTATGATTTTGAATATGAATTTGGATATGTGATTTATTTTATTTTTGTTATGATTTATGTTAATTTTTCTATTATGACTTAGGATATGTGAATTTTCGATATATGTGTTTTATAAATTTTCGATTCGTAAATTTTCTAATTTTGGATATTATTAATGTTTTTTTCTCAAATATATTTTTAAAAATTAGTATTTGGTTACTTTTATATTAATTATTTGGAATGTAACGGCTTGGAAATTTGAGAAAAGTAAAAGATGGAAATATTACATGGAAATGACTGTTTTTCTTTTGCAAGGTTAAAAGTTGGCTTTCTGACCTGGGTACTTTTATGACATTTCGTGAGGACCATTATGAAGGCTTCAAAATTCTAAGTCCATAGACAGACAGCGTACCAGAATTGGAGATCGAATAGATTCGATACGGGTCAAAATTGAGTAAAGGCATTTTTGTAATTTTGGACATAAGGGTATTTAGGTAATTTTGCAAGGACCTACGGTAGTCTAGTAGATTCTTTTATTTCCCTCCCTTATTTCTTCCACCGACCTATATATAAGTGAATTGTGTGTGTTTTTGTATGTGTGTGTGTGTGTGTGTGTGTGTGTGTGTGTGTGTGTGTGTGTGTGTGTGTGTGTGTGTGTGTCAAGATTCAAAACAGCGCTAAGCACTCTTAGGGCGATTGATAGGGGTCTAGCGCCCAGGCGGGGGCGTAGGCGGTTTTTTATTTTAAAGAAAAATTCAACAAATTAATAATATAATGAATACTATCAAATAAATTTAGAACAAAAATTAATTATCTAGATAAACAAATTGAATTGGGAATCATAAATGTTGAAAGAGTAGGTTTTTTATTATTTTTATTATACACCATTCTATGTTTTTTAATTTATTCTCTTTTTTTTAATTAATACTTATATTATTAACTAAGTTATTCATTTATAACTTATATAACTATATATATATATATATATAAGAATTTATATAACTAAATATGTATAAGGATGTACACGCAAAGCAACCCAGACACTTAGTCATTATGCGGGGCAGTTTCCCACCTTTGAGCTCCTAGGTGCCAACCATTTCGAACAGTTACTCTATGTGTGTGTGTGTGTGTGTGTGTGTGTGTGTGTGGTGGCCGAGAAGAAAAAAAGAAGAACAAAGAAGGAAAAAAAATATAGGGAAAGAGGGAAATAAGGAGGTAAGAAGAGAAGAAGAAAGAAAGAGAGAAAGGAAGAGAGGAATGGTGGTTTGGGATGAACCCATAACTTAAACCCGTGAAGCTTGGTCGTGGATCGTGAGGTTGTTCTAAGACTTCCTATCATCTAACTAGGGACTATAGGATGTTGAGTTCCAAAGTTCATTATGGGATAGAAAAGATGGAGTTTGAACGTGGAAAGGTCATAGAAAAGAGCTTCCAACCATGGCTAAAAACTTGAAGGTAGGTGTTACTAATTTCTAGCACTAGTAACTTGGTTTAGAGATCATAGAGAAGTTTCTAGAAGTGAAGAGAATCTATTCAATATAGAAAATGTAGGATTTGGACTTGAAATGATGAAAAGAAAGCCAGGTTGGATTCGCGTGTTGGATGACCCGAATTGCATGAAAACCAAGTGTGGGTTGACCCAATCTAGAGGTTGAAGACAACCTCTGCGCAAGCGCATGAGAGCCATGCTCAGAGGATGTCGACGATGCGTGTGGGCACGTGTGGCGGTTCTCCGTCGTCCTGTCAACATGACTTTTCATGTTTTTAATGTTTTGGATCTAATGGTGCAGCCTTCAAGACAAACGGATATCGTCTCGGGGTAGTTTCGACTGTTTGAATAATTATGCATATTTTAAAGTTATTATTTTAATTCAGAAAATTAGATGATTTAATTATAAGACTAATTGGGATATTAAAGATCTTTAATGGTGGATTATGAAGTAACGGAAAATCTACGGAAGTTACGAAAAAAGCATGCAGATAGGGATTTGACTATGTGTACGGTATATGTGAATAATTTTTTTTTAATTATTATGCATATTTATCAATTTAATTATTTAATTATATGATTTCATATAAATTTTTAGTAGTTATTATAATGGGTTAAGGCTCAGAAGAAGTCAATCTGATAGATTTCACTACTTCACAGGGTTTGTGAGTTGGACGTGGGCGATAAACCCGAAAGAGATGGGCTCTATTTGTTTGACATATCAAGATGTGAATACAATTAAAATCAGGAATATATCTTGTTTGACATGAATTAAGAGTAAGTCTTGGTAATTTCAATATTGATGTCAGACGGTAACAAGACGAGGCACGATTATCAGAGTTTTTTAAGAACGGGTCCTGTCAACTTGGTATCAGAGCCACGTTACTCAATATGTTATCTCTGAGATATGAGCCTCGTGCACAGCCAGGAAATAAGATGGGTAAACAAGTCAAGATAGACTTGGGGCTGAGATGGACCTTGGATTATTAAGTTTGATATTGTGTTTTGGGTACGGATAATGAGTGGACCTCTTCTTTTATAAATATTATGCATACACATTTTAATTTTTTTTATTACATGATTTGAGTTACAAATATTTGACATGATTTCAGCTGATTTTTTGAATTTATTGAATAGTTTTGAGACATAGTCTATTTTACGTGTTTAGGCTGAAGCCAGTTTGGAATTTGGGTTTGACTTAGAATGTGAGTTAATGTTATTGTATGATTTATGTGACAATGATTAGAATTTGGTTTTAAAATGATTATTAATGATTTTTGGGAATTTTAAACTAATTTTGAATACACGTTTTACGACTTTTTATGAAAATTGTGTTTAGGCTTAAGCTCTGATTTCGAAAGGATGATTTGGCTTTGAAGGAATTGATATATGTTGTACATGTATGTCCTCTTGTTATTTGTGAACTATTGTGAACATGTCAACCATCCTCGGACATTGTCGGCGCTGGAACGTCCAGAGCACGACTCTGTTTCCCTGGGCTTAATATTTAGGTTAGTGCTCAGATGTCCAGAGCTGGGCTTTGTTTCCCTGAGAGGGTTGTGGTTAGTCTCAGATGTCTAGAGTATGGCTCTGTTTTCCTGAAACTAGTGATTTGGTCTATGACTTAGACGTTCAAAGTTGGGATCTATTTTCCTAGGTCGGTCCACACTCAAATGTACAGAGTTGGGTTTTGTTTCCCTAGTGGTTTATATGTGGATAGCGCTCAGATGCGGTATCCCTAAGCGAGCACTCAGATGTTGTATCTCCTAGTGATTTTCCTACGGGTAGTGCAAATATAACCCGAATAGTGATTTGTGCAGTTCCGAGGGGGGATATTATTACTGTCTAGATGGTGCGTTAGTGCAGTTCCCGAACTTGACTCAGATGATGCTTCGTACAACTCTTGGGTAGCCTACGTGTAGTGTTGTTTTACATTGTGATTGATACTTGAATTAAGAATTGGTTAAGGCTGGTTATGGGACTGGTATGCTTTAGCTCGTGAGTTATGTTTATTACTATTGTGTTAAGTTCCTAAAAATGGCATGGATGATGTCTACTGTAGCTCCTGAGGTTGCTTATGCATATTGATTTTAAAGATTAGTATTCGAGTATTAATGATTGGTTACCTGATATGTTGATTTTTTATAGTGATTTCTTAGTTAACTTGATGTGATTTGATGAACGTAAACTCGTAAAAGGTGAACACAGTCTCCACACTTGTTTGTTTAAAATTTCGAGGACGAAATTTTTTTAAGGGAGAAAGATTGTAACGGTCTGGAAATTCGAGACAATTAAAAGTTGGAAAGATTACATAGAAATGACAATTTTTCCCTCAAAAGTTGACTTTCTGGCCTGAGTATTTTTTGAACATTTCGTGAGGACCATTATGAAGGTCTCAAAATTTTGAGTCCGTAGACAGGTGACATACCAAGCTCGGAGATCGAATAAATTTGATACAGATCAAAATTGAGTTAGGGCATTTCCATAATTTTGGACATAAAGGTATTTTGGTAATTTTTCAAGAAGGACCTAGGGTAGTCTAGAAGGTTATTTTATTTCCCTCCCTTATTTCTTCCATTGAGTTAGTCCTCCTATATATATATGTCAGTTTTGTGTATGTTTGTGTGTGTGTGTGTGTGTGTGTGTGTGTGTATTTTGTTCAGTAGGTGGTGGCCGGGAAGAAGAAAAGAAGAACAAAGAAGGAAAAACAGGAAGAAAAAAGCTAGGGAGATAGGGGAAGAAGGAGGACAGCAGAAGAGAAGAAGAAAAAAAAAGAAAGGAAGAGAGGAATTGTAGTGTGGGATGAACCCAGAACCTAAACTTGTGAAGCCCCAAAAGCTTGGTCATGGATCGCGAGGTTGTTCTAAGGCTTCCTATCGCCTAACTAAGGACTTTAGGATGTTTTTTAGTTCCTAAATTCACTATGGGATAGAAAAGATGGAGTTCTATTGTGGAAATGTCGTAGAAAGAAGCTTCCAACCATGGTCGAAAACTTGAAGGTATGTGTTTCTAATTCCTAACACTAGTAACTTGGTTTATAGATAATAGATATGTTTCTGGGAGTGAAGAGAATAGATTTGATAAAGAAAACGTAGGACTGGGACTTGAAATGTTGAAAAGAAAGTCGGGTTTCATTCGTAGGTCAAATGACCTGAATTGCAAGAAAACTGGGTCTGGGCTGACCCAGTCTAGAGGTTGAAGACAACCTCTGCGTATGCACATGAAAGCCACGCTTAGAGGCTATTGACGGTGTGTGGGGGCGCATGTGGTGGTTCACCGCTGTCCAGTCAACATGACTTCCCATGTTTTCAATGTTACGGATCCAATGGTACAGTCTTCGAGACAAATGGATATCGTCTCGGGGTAGCTTGGACTATTTGAAGAATTATGCACATTTTAAAATTAGTATTTTAATTCAAAAATTGGATAATCTAATTATAAGTTTAATTGGGATATATAGGATCTTTAATGGTGGATTATGACGTAACGGAAGAGTTACGGAAGTTACGAAGAAGGCTTGCAGCTAAGGATTTGTCTATGGGTATAGTATATATGAATAGAATTTTCTTTAATTATTATGCATATTTATAAATTTAATTCTTTAATTATATAATTTCATATAAATTTTCAATAGTTATTATAATGGGTTAAAGCTCAGAAGAATTCAATCTGACAGATTCCACTACTAGACTAGGCTAGTGGGTTGGACATGGGCGATAACCCTGCAAGGGATGGGCTCTGTTTGGTTGACCTATCAAGATGTGAATATAGTTAAAATCATGAATATATTTTGTTTAACAAGAATTAAGAGTAAGTCTTAGTAATTTCGAGATTAATGTCAAACGAGAACAGGAATGGGCACGATTATCAAAGTGTTTTAAGAACAGGTCCTGTCATGGAACTTATCTTATTGTAGATGTCTCAGTGCATATTGATCACATTTGGGATTCCTCCACATCTTGCAGATCATTTGTTGGCAGAGTAAACAACCCCTACCTCAGCACCCTCCTTGGTGGAGCACATCTTACAGATCATTTGTCGGCAGAGTAGACAACCCCTACCTCAGCACCCTCTTTGGTGGAGCAGTCATCCCTTACCTATGCACCCTCCCATCGGAGCAGTCAACCCCTACCTCAACACCCCTTGATTCTACAATGGATTGGGTGATACCAGGTGCTCGATTAGCAAAGCACTGCCACAGTAGAAAATGGGGGGAGCCCTGTACTAACCCCAGCCTGTTAAGGGCAATGTTAAAGATGACGTACCAAAGAAGGAAATTGTTGGACGACTCCCTTAAGGTAAGTTGAATATTTGGTTTTTTTAATTCATTTTCTTTTCTTACTCAAATTTTGTACTAATGTCTATTGAAGTTTCAGGGAGAAACCTAGAAGTGTGTGGCATCAGTAAGGGTCTGGTATCCAAGCGGATCTTCAGGACAAGTAGTCTCAAGATCCCAGTGGTGTGGATGGAACGACTTAAGGCATCATCGCTTGAAGTGCACACCTGCTAGTGCAGGATATTGGTGCGATTCTTCACACCAAGTCCATGATGATTGGAGATACGCTCAGGAGCCAATCCCCGGTGAAACTCGAGTGTTGTTCGTCAGTTTTAGGGGTATGGGTTTATTCTTTCTTTTTTATTACTTTCGTTATTTTTAATAATTTTACAAACTTTAATATTTTATTATATATTAATTTTGAATGGGACGAGAATAGCACCGAGCTTATGGCCGACATACACTTCCACTAGCAGAAGTGGTACGCGGACTGGAAATACGAGCTCCATGAATACTACAAGTGCGGGAATTCCCCAGATCTAGCTCGTACAAATCCTCTAGAGGAGTTTCAAATGTAATGACCCATCCCAGAAGTCGGGATTAGATTAGTGGTGAATGCCAGATTAGTGAGATTAATCGGTGATTAGTTGGGTGATTTCGGACGGACGGTGCGAAATGGCGGTTTTGCCCCTAGAATGGGAAAAAAGGTTGACTTTTGATTCGGGCGATCAAATGGACTTAGGTCGATGACTGTGACGTAGTTCAGAACGTTACGAGTTCATAGACAGGTGGCACGTCCGATTCCAACATTCGAGGAGGAAGTTACGGGCTTTGGAAGGTGAGGGGCATTTTGGTAATTTGGCATTCAGGGTATTTTGGTTATTCCTGTTGCCTTGGGAGTTGTGCCCAATGGTTTTGGGACACTTGTCCCTCTCTAGAAGGTAGTAGAACCCTTCCCACAGCCTTACAAGTGTCTCACACGGTTTAAAAATGTTTGCACGGTTTGGTTCAAATGAGAAATAGAGTAGTGTGTGTACCGTGAGGAACCATCGATTGGAACACCATCAAAACGTGATCCTTTGCTTATGTTCTATTCAGTAAAGTGGTTAAGGGTGATGAGATGAAGATGAGGGTGGTGGCACGGCGGCCCACAACGGCGCAAGAAGAATGAGGTCCAGGAGGCTGCTAGGAGGTGATTGAGCATGGACGGAGGTCTTCCGTGGACGGAGGCCTGCGAACCCGACGAGGTAAGTCCTTGTTCAAAAATTGGATACGGGTTTTTAGGCTTTTTCAATGAATTCTAATGATTGGAACATGATTATGGAGGGTAAAAAAGTCGACTATGACTGAAGTTGAAGCGGGAGGAGGTCAGACTCGTGAAGGGACATGGTTGTAGAACACACCTTATTGTTTGGATCGGGAAGGTATCATTCTGAACTTAACTTTGTTGTTTGAGTAAGTAGATCAATTGGTTAAGTTAGGATGAAGCTATTGGGACAAAAAGGATTTGAAAGGATAGAAAACTGAGTGAGGACGATCTGGACTGGTCTGAACAGGGTCGACCTGAGGTGGGAGATGAACAGTGCCGAGAGCTCCCACGCGCAGCCCCACTGGGCAGCGCGTGAGGCATGATTTGGGAAAGTTTTCAACACGTCTTTTAAGTATTCGATGTAACGAACATTTTGGGACTGGTTTCGAGTCGATCGGACATCGTCTCGATATGTTTTGGGATGTCCGACGGTTTAAAGGTTAGGTTAAAAATAGTTAAAAATTCGAGAAAAAATACTGGGATTTAGTAGAAGCATTATGAAGTAGTTAGTGACCTTAGAATGTGGTATGGACAGGTTCGGGAAGTCCGGTGATAGTGGATTAGCCGGGAAAGCGTAATTGCATGCGTATCGAGGCAGCGCGCGCGAATGGTCTATGAGTGGACTCTGCTTTCTAACTTATGATACATGCATAAATGTTTTTATATGTTTTCTATACGTGATTTCCATGTTTATGATTGTGATATCTCTGATTTATGATTTGCTCGTATTTCAAAGAATTTTACGTAATTGTACGTTTTACGAGATATGCTTTTATGTCGTGATTTGATAATGGTTTCGATGATATGATTTTGGGATTTGAATTATGATTTGATTTCAATTGTTTATGAATGGATTTGGAAGAGAGATTTCGATAAACGTGATTTCTGGATTTGGATTTGGAATGATGATTTCGGATTCGAATTTGGAAATGGATTTATGGATTTGGATTTGATAAAATGGTTTTGGATTGGATTTTCTGGATCTGGTATTGGGCTTAAAGAGCCGGATATGATATGTGATGGGGGCGGGCTCGGATATTATGATTTCCCTCGTAGGCCTATTGAGTTTATGGACTCGAAAGTTTAAAGACTCGGATTGATATTGAGGCCTATTAAGTTTAAATACTCGGATATATATTGGGTTTAAAGACTCGGATAGATCCAGCATGTTCGATTGATGGAAATGTGTTTTGAATGTTTCCAAATGATTTTCAGATGTTTTGGGATGTGACCCGGATGGTATGAATTTTGATGGTTTTGGGCTGAGGCCCGGGGTTTGAGAAAAGGAAATGATTCCAGTTTTCATAAATGGTTTTGTTATTATATTGGAAATAAAATGGTTTTCTTATGCTGAAAATGAACTGGATTTCGAATGCATGCATTGGTTTTACGTGGAGGGTATAACTGTCTTTTCATTTGAAATGTTTTATGAACTAATTATTTATTTTTGTCCACTCACAGTCTTTCATGTTTTTTATACCCTCCAGGTTGATGCGGTGCGGGTTTTTGACAGATAGACAAAGACATCACACACGCAAATCCACGGTGTTGCTGCGAACTCTGGTTAACTCAAGTTGGTTTTTGGTACGTTAACCTAGGATCCCTTATCTGGCTTACGTGTTCCATGGGGGTCGAATGAGTGTTTAGCCTTCGTGTCGGATGCAGGTTAGACGGGAGCATGACTTATCCCTTAATCCTGGGGGATTAGGGATGGGTCATGTATATTGGTATCAGAGCTGGATTTGTGCGCTCTACGTGTGGATATAGCTTCCAGAGTAGTTGGTTCGTTGACTTGTGTGTGGTGATGTTGCTGTGGATGTGATGTCTCGACGCGTAACTGCAGTCATCAACCTGGACGCTAGGGAGATAGTACGATAGTTAGTGGCTTAGTTAGTGGCAAGAGTACGAGTGACTGGGTGATGCGTTGCCCGATACGCTGTGTATGGTGAGATGTATGTCATCTTTGGGCTGGAAAGGATAGCATGCTTGGTGGTGGATCTACTCGATAGTTGGTTGGCCCATAGGGTCAGATGGAGTAGATCCGATAGATGGTCGATTGTGTGCTAGGGTGATTATTCTAGATGGTGATCCGATGAGTGAGATACGATTGATGGTTAGCTGGTCGGCCTGTGGGGCCCGATGATAGCCGATTGAGCCGGATGGTACTTGTGGGCAGGTTGAATGGAGGACGGCGGCCTATTGGGCCGGGTGTCTCTCGGATGACGATAGGATGGACTTGTGACCACTTGGTCAAATTGGTTGAGATTGGACTTGTGCGGCTACGAGTAGCCGGATGCCTCGAGTTACAGGGTTGCACTGGTAAATGTGAGTACCTTAGTGAGAACCCCAGTATAGGTGCTTAGTCTGGAAAATGTACGTTGGGGTTTGTGGTTAGTTAGTTGTTGTGGTTTGCGCCGACTTTCGGCCGAATTGGAGATGGTGCTGCTGGCCGCAGCTGAGGTATTGGATGGTTAGGTGGATGACTCTAGTCAAGTCTAATGAGATTATGGAGATTGGTTGGCTTGACCCGACCCGTAGAGTGTGGTGTAGTGGATCTAGTTGCGGTCTCATCTAGGTTCCGTGGAGCGTTGAGTTGATTAGAGTTGTGGATTATAAGGGAGGTCAGTTTCCCCGACCCGAGCGTAGATTGAGGGTTTTGGCTCGGTATGAGCGGAAATTTGGGATTACTGTGTTGTGAGCCCTAGATCGGAGATGATGTGCCACGTGCTGGGATGCTTGTGAATGGTAGGATGGGCAAATCGTGAGTTGAGGTTGTGACCAGTCGTGAGGTGCTGGTGTCTGGAAGGAACCACTAACCGAGCTGGGATATGTGATGACCATTGGTAGGTTATGTTTTGATACGAACACTCAGGATGCCGTTAGTTGATTAGAGTAGCGCAGCGCAAGCGCGGTGGACCTAGGCTTCGATTTGGAGCGGGCTAGGTTGGTATGGTCGGGTTGACCATGAGTGAGTTTGGTTTTCGTGGGTACTGCAGGATGCGACGAATGAGTCAGCAGATGTTGGCTGTGTCTGAGTGTGTTGGAATTTGGTGCTACTGAGGATAGTCTCGGGTGATGTCGAGGCCAGTACTTGGTGATTCCCTGAAATTGGTGATTGACATCCTTTGGTTGTACATAAACGGTGTTAACTGACAAACGAGTTGGTCGGTGAGTTGGAGTGGGTAAGGACACAAGTTAGGTTGTCCGGGTGAGTTGTAGATTTTCCTAGGACTATTAGGGAGTTGACATTTGGACGGTTAGTCCGGTGGTGGTATACTTGTTGGGGATGAAGTCCCATGGTTGGAATCTCGGAATCAGGAGATTTTGTGGTTTAGATGATGAGATGTTGTGTTGATTCCGAGTTGGTGTTAGATGTTGAGTGATAAGTACTCTGGAGTCGATGAGGGAGACTCATGGTGGGGTATGATGGGTCTTCAGGAGTTGTGAACCCCCCCCTAAATCGTGGACATGTGTGGATGTGTTCAGGCGTAGAGAGAGTACTGGGTGACGGGATGCTTGGCATGTGTGGCGAGTGTCATGGGATTGTGTTAAGTTGGATTAAGGTAGGCTGAATTGTGATGTCATGGTTATGGACCATTGTGAGTTATGTGGTATGATGCGGAAAAAATGGGAAGGAGTGACTATAAATGATCGATATGAGGTAATTTAAGAGAACCCACAATCTAGACGTGTCTCGAGACATGTGGTATTCTTGATTGACAGGACCCGTCCCAATCCCACTGGGACCACTCGGGGACGTGCCCCGCTCCCGTCTGACAATGACTCTAAACATACCAAAATTACCCTTAAATAAAAACTGATTACTTAAATAGATAGATAACGTACAACAACAGTGTTTAAAGCGATACTGTCAGACAAGGGAAAGTAAAAGACAACACGTGAGCACAATAGTCAGAGTACATTTATTCGGTGCTCAACCTACCCACAAGTGGGTGTACAGGTGCACATCTAAGCAAACTAAACCTCTGCCTCCTCTTCCGGGTCCTCCTCCTCTATTTCCGTGTCAGGGTCTGGAGGGGTCAGTAAAACAAGAGTGAGTGGGCCAAAAATAACAGTTTATAAATCAATTTAATAATAAAATAATTATAAGGTTTTACCCCTCCGTTTTCCAAATCTTGCATGCAGTGAAAACATAATGTCATAATTAAATCATAACCATAAAACCACAATAATAATCGAAAGGAGAAACTAACATATCAGTGCACTGTAAAACCCAACCCAAATGTTGTCACGGTTCTAAGGCTACGCGTTGTCACTCAAGGTCTCACACCCGAGACTCTCTAGGTACATCAGCTCCCGGTATCCCGGTCACTGCCCGAGGTATATGAACATGCCTTCCTGAGAGTAAGCAGCCCAACGGGGGTCAACTTCACTCAGTCATGGCCCCTTGACTACTCCAGGGTCCACCCAGGCCAACGACCCTCCCTGGAGGAGACAATATACACAGGTAGGAAAGTACAGTACAATAACAGTATAGTTTACCCTATGTCCCCCCCCCCCCCCTCCCCCCCCCCCCCCCCCCCCCCCCCCCCCCCGGACATCCCAAACAAAATCCACATATAATCCAGACGGGTCTCATGCCCAAAACATTGTAATAGCATATATAAACAGTTCATATAAGACTCATCGAAATCATAAGGGGAAATAGTAAAACAGTTTATGCATGCAAGCCTTTTATAAATCAAACAGCCCACTCACACTCGGTCCTTGCTGCTCAACGATCTCTAAAACCTGTATTATTATACCTGAGTGTTACTTAAGGACCCTATAACATCAATACCAAGACTCTAGAACAGATCCGCCTCAAAATCGCATTCCGGGCACTATTCCCGGTGCTTCAAACCCCATTTTGACTAATCTAACGATCTCCGATCGACACGAAACCACCTCCATCGGATCCGTATCGTGGAAACCTTGAAAATGGTACCCGGCCCCACCAAAATCACTGTTCACACGCGCCCCACGCGCCTGGTCAACGTGTGGGTCAAAGCTGCTACAGTACTGCTGACGTCAGCATGACGTCATCACTGACACTTGTCAGGTGACACGTGGCATGTTCTGATTGGTCCCTGTTCTGACAATATCTGACAGGATGACGTCAGAAGTGACGTCAGCATGATGACGTCATCATGCTACCGTACCGGGTCAGCCCGTTTGACTCGAACCAAGTCGCCGTCGACCCACGGCTTGACCCGATTCCACCGTACGATTCCGGCCCCCATTTTCGACGGGGTTAATTCCTATAGGGTCGTCTAGGTCTGTTCTATGGTTCTACAACCTCAAAATAGAAAGAAAATGAGAAGAAACTCATCAGTCCTTGCTGAACTTCACGGCCAGGAATCCGGTTGTCGTCCCCGGCGATCCACGCCGTCTCAGTCGTCCAAGAGAGTCCCAAACAACTCGTCTCTAGCCATAGGACATGTCCATAACCAAAAGATCGATTTCTAGGCATTACAATGGGTTGGTTCGAAACAGGGGTGTAAAAACGGGTTCTCGGGTTTTGCTTCTTACCGCCGCCGTGTCGCCGCCGCAGCCTTCGCCGTCGTCCAGTTATGCTCCTTGGGTCCTCACGGTGTAGACTGGAGCTTCCCTTGCGTCGAGGTGGTGTGGATGTCGAGGTTTGCTTCTTGGACCCGATTCCTCTGTGTTTCAGGTCTGAGTTTGCACGGTAGTTCAGGGCAGGGGAAATAGGGTGGTGGCCGCCGGTGATGCACGGTGATGATCAGTGGGTGATGGTGGTGCTGTTGGTGGTCGGCTGGTGGTGTGAGGGCTGCTAATTTGTGTGTTTGGGTCGAGAGAAAATGGAAAGGAAAATGGGCTGCACGGTTTAGGGGGGATGGATGTGTGTGTTTGTGAGAAAAAGGGAGATGATCGTGCATGAAGAAGAAAAAGCAGAATGAATGGAGGGCTAGGTTGAGTTTAGGCAGAAAATCTAATGGCTAGGATTGATGGAGGGAAATTAAATTAGTATAAAATGGTTAAATAGTGGTAAGGTTGCTTTATTGGAATAGTGTTGGCTTGGATGAGTGACACTTGTCACTCATCCACTGGTTTGATTTAAATATTAGTTTGGCACGGATTCCCATAATAAATTAATATTTTATTCCGTTGTTCTCGGTTCGTAAATTCCGCTAAACGCTTCCTTGACCATAACTTTTTCATACGAACTCCGATTTCGACGTGCCGCCTGTCTACGGATTCGTGACGTCCCGACCTACGTCATAGTCATGGGTCAAAGTCCAAATTATTTCCCCGGGTCAAAAGTCAAAGTTTCCCCCCCCCCTTCAGGGGCAAAATAGTCTTTTTACATTAAAATATTATTATTCTCGGTTCGGGTCGTTACAATCTACCCACCTTACAGAAATTTCGTCCTCGAAATTTACTCAAACAAGTGTGGGTACTGCCCTCTCATCAATTCCTCGGGTTCCCATGTCGCTTCTTCCACATCGTGGTTCCGCCATAGCACCTTGACCAATGAAATCGTCTTGTTCCTTAGGACCTTTTCCTTCCTATCCAAAATCTGCACTGGCCGTTCCTCGAAGCTTAAGTCTGTCATCAGTTCCAGTGGTTGTTCTGGCAGTGCATGAGAGTCATCCCGAAGGTACTTCCGTAGCATAGATACATGGAATACGTCATGTACTCGGGAAAGCTCCGAAGGTAGTGCTAAACGATAAGCCACTAGACCAATCCTCTCGACAATCTCATATGGCCCGATATAACGGGGACTGAATCTCCCACGTCGTCCAAATCGGAGAATTCCTTTCCACGGCGATAACTTTAAAAAGACAAAGTCACCAACCTCAAACTCCAAATCTCGGATCCGTCGATCCGCATAGCTCTTCTGACGATCCTGGGCCGCCTTCAGTCTCTCCCGAATAACCCGAACTGTTTCCTGGGTCATATCCATCAGATCCGGCCCCACCGCGGTTCTTTCTTCGATCTCCATCCAGCATACAGGTGTTCTGTACTGTCGACCGTACAGTGCCTCATAGGGTGCCATCCCTATACTCGCATGGTAGCTATTATTGTAGGCAAACTCCATCAATGGCAATCGATCAGCCCACGAATCCTGGAATTGCAACACACATGCTCTCATCATATCCTCGAGAGTTTGTATTGTTCTTTCAGACTGTCCATCGGTCTGTGGGTGGAATGCCGTACTGAAGTCCAATTTCGTACCCAAAGTAGTCTGTAGACTCCTCCAAAACCTGGATGTGAAACACGGATCCCGATCCGACACGATCGACTCTGGGGTTCCGTGTAGTCAGATGATGTCATTAATGAATAGCTGGGCCAAACGGTTGGGCTTGTACGTCTCACGTACAGGCAGAAAATGCGCTGATTTAGTCAACCGGTCCACTATCACCTAAACCCCATCAAATCCACTCCTTGTCTTCGGTAACTTGAAGATAAAGTCCAGAGTAATATGATCCCACTTCCATTGCGGGATTGGAAGTGGCTGCATAGCCCCATATGGACGCTACTGTTCTGCCTTGACCTGCTGACAGATCAAACATTTGCTGACAAACTCAGCTATCTCCGTCTTCATCAATGGCCACCAATAATAGTCCCGGAGAGTACGGTACATCTTCGTCTCTCCTGGATGCATAGCATAGGCCGAACTGTGGGCCTCGTCTAAAATCTCTCTCCTCAACTCTGGTACCGCAGGTACACACAATCTCCCAAGCTTCACTAATGCTCCATCGCCCCAGATGGAGAAATCTTGTCTCTGTCCGGATTCAACCTCGTTTCTGTAATCACAGAGTATCTGGTCTTGTAGTTGAGCCTCGATGATCCTGTCGACCAACACTGGTCGCACATGGAAGCTAGCCAACAAGGCTCCCTGATCGTCCATCCCTAACATAACTCCGCTCTTCCGGAGTTCCACTAGCAAAGTAAGATACACCAATCTCAAGTGCGCAACTGATCCCGCCGACTTCCTACTAAGCGCATCAGCTACGACATTTGCCTTGCCAGGATGGTACTCGATTGTACAGTCATAATCCTTTAACAATTCTAACCATCTCTGTTGTCTCATATTGAGTTCCTTTTGAGTGAACAGATGTTTAAGATTCTGGTGGTCGGTGTATATCCGACATGTCACACCGAACAGGTAATGTCTCCAGATCTTTAGAGCATGAACCACCGCTGCCAATTCCAAATCATGAGTAGGGTAGTTCAATTCGTGCGTCTTCAGCTGCCGGGATGCGTAAGCAAGAACTTTTCCATTCTGCATCAATACACAACCCAAACCCTGCAGCGATGCATCACTATATACCACGAACTCTCCATTGTTGTCCGGTAATGCAAGGACAGGTGCAGTGGTTAATCGGAACTTTAATTCCTGAAAACTCTGTTCACACTGATCGTCCCACACAAACTTCACCCCTTTCTGGATTAACCGAGTCAATGGTGGGGCAATCTGGGAGAAACCCTCCACGAATCTCCGATAGTAGCCTGCTAACCCAACAAAACTTCGCACTTCCGTCACCGTGGTCGGTCTTGGCCAATTTGTCACAGCCTCCGTTTTCTGAGGATCCACACTTATCCCTTCAGGTGATATAATGTGACCCAAGAATCCAATACTATTTAGAAAAAAAATTGACATTTGCTTAACTTGGCATACAGCTGCTCCTGTCGTAGTTTACCCAATACCATTCGTAAGTGCTTCTCATGAGCCCTGACACTCTTGGAATACACCAAGATGTCGTCAATAAACACGATCACAAATTTATCCAAGTACGCTCGGAAGACCCGATTCATCAAGTCCATGAAGGCAGCTGGTGCATTCGTCAGTCCGAAGGGCATCACCAAGAACTCATAATGCCCATACCTCGTTCGAAAAGTTGTTTTCTGAACATCCCCCTCAGCTATTCTTAGCTGATGGTATCTTGACCACAGATCTATCTTGGAGAAATATCGTGCTCCTTGTAACTGATCGAATAAATCATCGATCCTGGGTAAGGGATACTGATTCCTTACCGTGGCCTTGTTCAACTGCCTATAATCCACACACAATCGCAAACTACCCTCCTTCTTTTTCACAAATAAGACCGGCGCTCCCCATGGTGATGTACTGGGTCGGATAAACCCTAGATCCACCAATTCCTGTAGTTGGATTTTCAATTGCCGTAGCTCTGCTGGTGCCATACGATACGGTGCTTGTGAAATCGGTCGAGTCCCGGGGAGTAACTCGATCGTGAAATCGATCTCCCGAGGTGGGGGTAATCCAGGTAAATCCCCTGGAAAGACATCAGGAAATTCTCGCACAATCGGAATATCCTCAATTCTCAAAGATTCATCCGTAGACTCTACCACATAAGCAAGATAACCCTGACACCCCTTCTGTAAAAGTTTTGTAGCTGTTAGTGCAGATATTACCTTAGGTGATGCGTCTCCACACTCCCCCTGAAATATCACTTCCGGCAATCCCGAACCTCTCAAAGTCAATCGCATATTACTACAGTCGATGAGCGAATTGTACTCCGACAACCAATCAACTCCAAGTATCACATCGAAGTCGTGCACATTCATAAGAATCAAATCTGCTGGAAACTCGACTCCTTCAATCTCCACAGGACAAGCACGTATCTCCTGGTTCACTTGGTAGGTCACACCCATCGGTGTCCCCACCCCAATCTCGTGCTCAAGTACGGTCACTTCACGGCCCAACATACCCGCACAACGCGGTGAAATAAAAGAATGAGTTGCTCCCGAATCCATGAATGCACGAACAACCATGCCATAAATATGTACAGTACCTGTCAACACTCCCGGAATGGATCTGGCCTGCTGCTGAGTAACAGCATAGACACGGGCCATAGACTCTGCAGGTCGTCCCCGTCCTCTAGCTCCTCGATCACGGCCACGCCCAACACCGCGTGTCGGGCTGCTGTCAGTCTGGGATGCTGAGCTCTGTGCTGGCATAGTGCTGCCCCGAATCAATGGACAATCAGAAGCATAGTGCCCCGGCTCACCACAAGCGAAGCATGTGACCTCCCTAGGTCGACCCGAGTATCCTCCCAGTGAGGTGCTCATCGGTGAGTACGGCTGCTGCCAAGTCCCAGAACGCTGTCCAGACCGCTGTGAACTGACCAGAACGTCCTCGGCTGCTCGAAGATGAAGATCCGCTAGAATGTCCTCCCTTCGAGCCCCGACGGCCCGAGAATCCCAAGTGTGGGCGATCACGTCGCCGTGTCTCCCCCTCAGCTCGCTGACGTGCCAGGATACTGTTCTCAACCCTGGTCGCCGCATCAGTCAGATCCCTCATGGTAGCAAAGGGCGTTGCAGTCACCATCGCCTGAATCTCAGGTCGCAGGCCCCACTCAAATCTGCGACATCGATCATCCTCGGTGATCACGAAGTTCTCAGCAAAGCGAGACAACATCAGGAAGGTCTCCTTGTACTCTGCTACAGTCTGGTCTCCCTGCCGGAGTTGCAGAAACTCCGCCTCACGGGCGTTGCGAAACGACCGTGGATAAAACTGGTTGAGAAACCGCTCCCGGAAGGTCTCCCATGGAATGGTGTGAACAGTCCAGCCGACCAGGACAAGGTTGTGCCACCATCGATAGGCGCTCCCATCCAGTAGAAAGGTCGCCAGTACGACACGCTCCTCCGGTGGACAGTGCATGACCTCGAAGATCCTCTCTCAGCGGTCAATCCACTGGTGTGCTTCCTCGGGGTCGGTCCCCCCACTAAAGTGCGTAGCACCCAGGCCCTAGGCCCGCTCAATGCTCGCAGTGTCTCCATTCCCTCCATTGCCCTCGTCACCACGTGCACGGGGTTCACGTCGGGGAGGCATATCCAACTGTTAAGAGGCAAACAGGTTAAAAGATATCGAAAGCGACCATGTACAAAGTACAAACCGCTAACCTAGTACTCTGACTGCTAATCCTAATACTCTGATACCAAGCTGACAGGACCCGTCTCAATCCCACTGGGACCACCCGGGGACGTGCCCCGCTCCCGTCTAACAATGACTCTAAACATACCAAAATTACCCTTAAATAAAAACTGATTACTTAAATAGATAGATAACGTACAACAACAGTGTTTAAAGCGATACTGTCAGACAAGGGAAAGTAAAATACAACACGTGAGCACAATAGTCAGAGTACATTTATTCGGTGCTCAACCTACCCACAAGTGGGTGTACAACTGCACAGCTAAGCAAACTAAACCTCTGCCTCCTCTTCCGGGCCCTCCTCCTCTATTTCTGTGTCAGGGTCTGGAGGGGTCAGTAAAACAAGAGTGAGTGGGCCAAAAATAACAGTTTATAAATCAATTTAATAATAAAATAATTATAAGGTTTTACCCCTCCGTTTTCCAAATCTTGCATGCAGTGAAAACATAATGTCATAATGAAATCATAACCATAAAACCACAATAATAATCGAAAGGAGAAACTAACATATCAGTGCACTGTAAAACCCAACCCAAATGTTGTCACGGTTCTAAGGCTACGCGTTGCCACTCAGGGTTTCACACCCGAGACTCTCTAGGTACATCAGCTTCCGGTATCCCGGTCACTACCCGAGGTATATGAACATGCCTTCCTGAGAGTAAGCAGCCCAACGGGGGTCAACTCCACTCCGTCAGGGCCCCGTGACTACTCCAGGGTCCACCCAGGCCAACGACCCTCCCTGGAGGAGACAATATACACAGGTAGGAAAGTACAGTACAATAACAGTATAGTTTACCCTATGTCCCCCTCCCCCCCCCCCCCCCCCCCCCCCCCCCCGCGGACATCCCAAACAAAATCCACATATAATCCAGACGGGTCTCATGGCCAAAACATTGTAATAGCATTTATAAACAGTTCATATAAGACTCATCGAAATCATAAGTGGAAATAGTAAAACAGTTTATGTATGCAAGCCTTTTATAAATCAAATAGCCCACACACACTCGGTCCTTGCTGCTCAACGATCTCTAAAACCTGTATTATTATACCTAAGGGTTACTTAAGGGCCCTATAACATCAATACCAAGACCCTAGAACAGATCCACCTCAAAATCGCATTCCGGGCACTATTCCCAGTGCTTCAAACCCCATTTTGACTAATCTAACGATCTCCGATCGACACGAAACCACCTCCATTGGATCCGTATCGTGGAAACCTTGAAAATGGTACCGGCCCCACCAAAATCACTATTCACACGCGCCCCCACGCGCCTGGTCAACGCTGCTACAGTACTGCTGACGTCAGCATGACGTCATCACTGACACGTGGCATGTTCTGATTGGTCCCTGTTCTGACAATATCTGACAGGATGATGTCAAAAGTGATGTCAGCATGATGACGTCATCATGCTACAGTACCGGGTCAGCCCGTTTGACTGGAACCGGGTCGCCGTCGACCCGCGGCTTGACCCGATTCCACCGTACGATTCCGGCCACTATTTTCGACGGGGTTAATTCCTATAGGGTCATCTAGGTCTGTTATATGGTTCTACAACCTCAAAATAGAAAGAAAACGAGAAGAAACTCACCAGTCCTTGCTGAACTTCACGGCCAGGAATCTGGTCGTCGTCCCCGGTGATCCACGCCGTCTAAGTCGTCCAAGACAGTCCCAAACAGCTCGTCTCTAGCCCTAGGACATGTCCATAACCAAAAGATCGATTTCTAGGCATTACAACGGGTTGGTTCGAAACAGGGGAGTAAAAACGGGTTCTAGGGTTTTGCTTCTTACCGCCGCCGTGTCGCCGCCGCAGCCTTCGCCGTCGTCCAGTTATGCTCCTGGGGTCCTCACAGTGTAGACTGGAGCTTCCCTTGCGTCGAGGTGGTGTGGATGTCGAGGTTTGCTTCTTGGACCCGATTCCTCTGTGTTTCGGGTCTGAGTTTGCACGGCAGTTCAGGGCAGGGGAAATGGGGTGGTGGTCGCCGGTGATGCACGGTGATGATCAGTGGGTGATGGTGGTGTTGTTGGTGGTCGGCTGGTGGTGTGAGGGCTGCTGGTTTGTGTGTTTGGGTCGAGAGAAAATGGAAAGGAAAATGGGCTGCACGGTTTAGGGGGATGGATGTGTGTGTTTGTGAAAAAAAAGGAGATGATCGTGCATGAAGAAGAAAAAGCAGAATGAATGGAGGGCTAGGATGAGTTTAGGCAGAAAATCTAATGGCTAGGATTGATGGAGGGAAATTAAATTAGTATAAAATGGTTAAATAGTGGTAAGGTTGCTGTATTGGAATAGTGTTGGCTTGGATGAGTGACACTTGTCACTCATCCACTGGTTTGATTTAAATATTAGTTTGGCACGGATTCCCATAATAAATTAATTTTTTATTCCGTTGTTCTCGGTTTGTAAATTCCGCTAAACGCTTCCTTGACCATAACTTCTTCATACGAACTCCGATTTCGGCGTGCCGTCTGTCTACGGATTCGTGACGTCCCAACCTACGTCATAGTCATGGGTCAAAGTCCAAATTATTTCCCGGGTCAAAATTCAAAGTCCCCCCCCCCCCTTCAGGGGCAAAATAGTCTTTTTACATTAAAATATTATTATTCTCGGTTCGGGTCGTTACATTGATCGTTTTGATATGATGCGGTGGTCTGATCACTTGTGGGAAGTGAAGGTGAAGTAGTAAGACAGTAAGTGGAATCCACTTAGGAGTGAGTGGATTGGGATTAGACCGCTTCTAGCTCAGGATTGAGTTATGGTGAACCAGGAGAATTGTATGCAAGACAGAGCGTGGACATGTTAGTAGGATGACAAGATAGAGGTTGGATATGTTGGACTTAAAGATGAGGAGATTACTCTGTCCTGCAGGAGTGAACTTGGCTAGATATCGGAAGTAAGATGATGTGGACATAGTGATGGGCAAGTTGGATCTTTTGAATATGTTGGATTTGTGTAGGACGAGTGTGGTCTGTCTTGTATACATGCGGGTAGTTGGACTTGGATCTAGTGCTGGGTCTGCCCTAGGTACGTAAATGAGATGTGATTGGATTTGATGTTGGTTGGGAGACCTAGGAGACCAGGAGACTCAGAATGAATTTAAGTTGGTATGCTTCGGAAGACGCGTTGGGCCTCGAATGGTGATCGGCTTGGTGTTGGACACCATAATTGAATTGTGATTGGCTTGAGCCAGGTGGTAGTCACGGTGGAGAGAAGGATGTTTTCTGTGCCTCGGGGATACACTGTGATGGTTGGAGGATGCACGACAATGTCGTTGGAAAGAATTGAGGATGTACTCTACGATCGATGTGATCGAGGTATCCTATAATATCTCTGTTTAATTGATACGTTCGTAGGGTTTGTTGTTGAGTGCGATCGGTGCTTGTACCTGAGATAAGTATTAATGCTGGTATTAGTAGTCTGAACAATTCGGAGGCGATTGGACGTGCATCGAGATGTTCTGGTAGAGGTGTTGGTGATCGGCTTGGTGCTGAAGTATGTTGATTGGTTGTCTCGATGATCAGAGTAGTTGCGATGTGTAGTTCCGGTGTAATTAACTGGTGGAGATGTGGATTGGATCAAGGTGATTCCGAGTGATCTGCTTGGTTTTGGCAGGAGTCAGTATTGAGATGAGTGGGATGCTCAGAGCCATGAGTGGCTAGTGAGACCCTGACGCTGAGAAGTGTGATCACGATTGGACAGGTATGTGATAAAGTCCAGTTGAAGACAGTTGAAGTGGGACGTGGTTGGTGCTCCCACAAGTTGATTGTGTTGGTGGTTAGTGGGACCACCGGTGAGATGATTGGTTGAGTTAGTGGTATAAGCGAGTACGTTGTGACTCCAGTGAGGTCAGGGCGGATCGCTGACGAAGTCAGTATGGATCGTTAAGTGTCTGGTGACGGCAGAAGTTTACGTTATACTAAGGAAGTTGGTACGAGGTACGCATGACTCGAGGCTGAGTCGAGGTTGATATGACGGGGAGGCGTTCGTTACGACCTAGTGATAGTTGAGCTACGAGAATCGGCTGGTGTGATGTTAGAGGTACCGCGTGTACAAGTTGGAAGTGTGTTAGACTTCGGTGAGAATGAAGTGATTGCCAGTTGGAAACATTCAGGATAAGCTGTATTGGCAGGTGATGGACACCGGGTAGGAGACCCAGGTGTGAGATCAGGTGGATTCCCCTAGTAAGTTACAGACGTACGAGATTCGGAATTTCGGGGACAAAATTCTTTTAAGGGGGGGAGATTGTACCGACCCATCCCGGAACTCGGGATTAGATTAGTGGTTAATGACGGATTAGTGAGATATTAGTTGGGTGATTTCGAATAGACGGTGCGAAATGACGGTTTTGCCCTTGGAATAGGCAAAAAGGTTGACTTTTGATTCAGGCGGTCAAATGGACTTGGGTCGATGACAGTGATGTAAGTCGGGACGTCACGAGTTCATAGCCAGGTGGCACGTCTGATTCCGGCATTCGAGGAGGAAGTTACAGGCTTTGGAAGGTGAGGAGCATTTTGGTAATTTGGAATTCAGGATATTTTGGTCATTCATGTTGCCTTGGGAGTTGTGCCAAATGGTTTTGGGACACTTGTCCCTCTCTGGAAGGCAGTGAACCCTTCCCACTGCCTTACAAGTGTCTCACACGGTTTAAAAATGTTTGCACGGTTTGGTTCAAATGAGAAACCTAGTAGTGTGTGTACCGTGAGGAACCATCGATTGGAACACCATCAAAACGTGATCCTTTGCTTATGTTCTGTTTAGCAAAGTGGTTAAGGGTGATGAGACGAAGATGAGGGTGGTGGCACGGCGGCCCACGACGACGCAAGGAGGATGGGGTCTAGGAGGCCGCTAGGTGGTGATTGAGCATGGACGGAGGTCTGTCGTGGACGGTGGCCTGCGAACCCGAAGCGATAAGTCTTGGTTCAAAAATTGGATACGGGTTTTTAGGCTTTATCGATGAATTCTAATGATTGGAACACGATTATGGAGGGTAAACAAGTCGACTGTGGCTGAAGTTGAAATGGGAGGAGGTCAGACTCGTGAAGGGACAAGGTTGCAGAGCACACATAATTCTTTGGATCGGGAAGGTATCAGTCTGGACTTAACTTTGTTGTTTGAGTAAGTAGATCAATTGGTTAAGTTAGGACGAAGAAATTGGAACAAATAGGATTGAAAAACCTGTAGATCAAAAGGTTAAGTTAGGACAAAGCTATTGAGACAAAGCTAAGTAGATCAATTTGTTGTTTGTGGTTTGGCAAATTTTTCAACACGTGTTTTTAAGTATTCGATGTAACGAACAATTTGGGACTAGTTTTGAGTTGATAGGACATCGTCTCGATATGTTTCGGGATATCCAAAGGTTTAAAGGCCAGGTTAAAAATATTTAAAAATTCGGAAAAATTACGGGGATTTAGTAGAAGCATTATGAAGTAGTTAGTGACCTTAGAATGTGATATGGACAGGTTCGGGAAGTCCGTTGATAGTGGATTAGCCGGGAAAGCGTAATTGCATGTGTATCGAGGTAGCGGCGCGAATGGTCTGTGAGTGGACTTTGTTTTCTAACTTATGATGCATGCATAAATGTTTTTATATGTTTTCTATACACGATTTCCATGTTTATGATTGTGATATCTCTGATTTATGATTTGCGCGTATTTCGAGGAATGTTACGTAACTGCGCATTTTACGAGATATGCTTTTATGTCATGATTTGATAATGGTTTCGATGATATGATTTTGGGATTTGAATTATGATTTGATTTCAATGGTTAATGAATGGATTTGGAAAAGTGATTTCAATAAACGTGATTTCTGGATTTGGATTCGGAATGATGATTTCGAATTCGGAATGATGATTTCAGATTCGGATTTGGAAATGGATTTATGGATTTGGATTTGAAAAAATGGTTTTGGATTGGATTTACTGGATCTGGTATTGGGTTTAAAGACCAGGATATGATATGTGACGGGGGCGGGCTCGGATATTGTAATTTCCCTTGTAGGCCTATTGAGTTTAAAGACTCGGGAGTTTAAAGACTCGGATTGATATTGAGGTCTGTTGAATTTAAAGACTCGGGAGTTTAAAGACTCGGATTGATATTGAGGCCTGTTGAGCTTAAAAACTCGAATAGATCCAGCAAGTTCGATTGATGGAAATGTATTTTAAATGTGTTTTAGATGTTTCCAAATGGTTTCCGGATGATATGGATTTTGATGGTTTTTGGATGAGGTTCGAGGTTTGAGAAAAGGAAATGATTTCAGTTTTCGTAAATGGCTTTTTTATTATATTTGAAATAAAACGGTTTTCTTATGCTGAAAATGAACTGGATTTCGAATGCATGCATTGGTTTTACGTTGAGGGTATAAATGTCTTTTCATTTGAAATGTTTTATGAACTTATTATTTATTTTTGTCAACTCACAGTCTTTCATGTTTTCGATACCCTCCAGGTTGATGCGGTGCGGGCTGTTGAGAGATGGAGACACCACACACGCAAATCCACAGTATTGCTGCGAACTCTGGTTAACTCAAGTTGGTTTTTGGTACGTTGACCTGGGATCCCTTGTCTGTCTTGCGTGTTCCACGGGGGTCGAACGAGTGTTTAGCCTTCGTGTCGCATGCAGGTTAGACGGAAGCATGACTTATCCCTTAATTCTAGGGGATTAGAGGTGGGTCGTGTCAGCAAGGGCCTAAGGAGGATCAGGATGGAGGGTGGAACTAGTTGTGCAGGACCATTTCGTTTGCTTGGAGTTTTTGTATATGTTATTTTTATCCACTTATTTATTCATTTACTATTTTGTTTTATATTTGAAACAATAATAATTATTTTTACTAATGAACTAAAAAAATTAAAGGCCAATAAGGTGAACCTTAGTGGCCCGACATGAGGTTCAGCACACAGCCGTGTCACTATTCTCGGAAGTGGATGCCAGAGGGAGGTCTATGCTACTCGGGCCAACCAGGATATTAATGCTATTCATGTTCGTTTATTTTTTGCATATTAAACATTATTTTTTAATTTGATAATTAAATTTCTATTTAATAGTTATTCCAATTTGTAGTTGCATGACCTATCCAACAACCCGCCTAGGACGCCTACACACGCCCTGACTAATTCGCTTTTCATTACAAGTTCTTTCTATTGTAAATTATGTAAAAGCATTACATTTATTTTTATTCATATTATTTTAATTGTCATATAATTCGTATTATTATTTTAATTATATTTATTTAAATATAAATATATTCATATTAATTATATATAATTAATCAATTATTAAAAATTTTAAAAAGTAAAAATATATTATATATTATATAATTTTTCCCAGCGAAGGACTCTGTCGACCAAAAAGTGAAATCATTAATTTTGCCTAGTAAATTGTTCGTCGGGCAAAATTAAATGTTTGCTCAATGATATCTTATGTTCGTCAGGCAAAACTAAAACATGGTTGTGCGTTGACGACTTAGTTCGGCGAGTTTGTTCGTTGGGCAAACGCCGTTAACTTTCGTCTTACTCGACGAACTTCCTTTTCCGTCGAGTAAAGCTCTAGCCCAACGAAACTTGCGTGATAGAGAATGCTCGATAGAGTCTTGTTGAGTGAAACTTTAGCTTGATAGGTTGCAGGCTTGCTCGACGAGCTCCTTTGTCAGGGAAATGCGCATATCTTTAGTGTGTGTGTGTGTGTGTGTGTGTGTGTGTGTGTGTGTGTGTGTGTGTGTGTGTGTGTGACACCACAATTTTCACATAAGTTTTGACACAATTTTTGGACCATTAGATTATTTCACTTTTAATGGTTAAGATCAAATGACATGGAATTCAATTTCTTTTGTCCCATAAAATTTCCAATTATAACTATTTACTCATTGGCTTCCTTTTGTCACCATCGTCCCTACACTCCTCTAATTCTCTCTCATTAGTTCATGATGTTTTTTCCCTGCATTTTTTTCATTTTCTACTTATTTTGTAGATTAAGGTTTCATTAGTTCTATGGAATTTGATCCTTCCATTATAACTGTTTACACATTGGCTTAATAGATATATAAGAACCAGCTGTAAACATTTGGTTTGTTCCTTAGTCTTTATAGAGATTGAAAATAGTTTGCTAGACTGCATTTCTTGAACAACAAAATTTGGTGTAGTCTTTACAAATCTAAGCCCCCGGTTATGGGTATAAAATCAATAGATAAATGATAGAAGATAAAAAATGATTTTGTTATTTATTTACCATCACCTTGAGGGCGGTATGGGAAGCAAGATACGAGAAACAAAAAAAATATATGAGATTGATTATAAACGTTGAGGTTAAGGAGATAGAATAAGAAATATGATTAATGGCACTTACCAATATATATATATATATATATATATAATTAGTGATAGAAAAAGTGATAAAATCATAAATAAAAAATTGGTCAAGATAAAATCATAATTGGAATGATTAATTATATCAAAATTGTTAAAAATTGTGTCAAATTTGTCTAAAAATTGTGTCAAAGTTTGTTCAAATGTTGAGTCAAAATTGTGGTGCCACCAATCCGTCCCCATATATTTATATATTCGAATCAACTCTTAAACAAAGTGATATAAGGAATCATTTTGTTAGATTATAAATTATAATTCTCAGAAACTTAATAAAAAGTACTGACCATTTCTTATGTGCCCACCCTCTGGAAAATCATCTGGGATGTTCCCACTGATGCTGCTGGTGACATCAACTTCCTTCCCAAGCTGGTCCACCGAGCTAAAATTGCTCTGAAATCAACACAGTTTTTGGAATTTGCATTGGTAGATGTGGAGCCATAAATTACCGGAATATTCTGGAGTAGCCACGTGGCCAACAATTCCCATAATACCGATAGTACCCTTAGTAAAATTGACATCGACATGTAACGATCTCCGCATTAATTCAATATATTTACCAGCTAAATATATTAATTAATCAGATCAATGTCGATAATAAATAACTTCCCAACGAATTATTTATTCATTAATAAATAAGTGATTATACTCGGTACAATCACTTATTTAATATTTTCTGCTTCAACCAATCAGACGCTCCGGTGACCCTCAAGGTCTTACTATAAATAGAAGATCTCATTTCACTTCTAAAGGTAATCAAAAACTCCTGCAAACACTCTGTCGATTTAATCTCTCAGAAAACTGACTTAAGCATCGGAGCGTTTACGGTTGAACCACCCCCCCCCCCCCCCCGGCCGGGTTCCAACCTTAACCCCGTTTGATTTTCTTTCTTGTGTGTAGGGATCGAGAAGGAACTTCATAGAGCCGGACGATTTCTGCATCAACAACTGGTGCTTTCATTGAGAGCCGATTTGAGAAATACTCAAAGCGTGCTCTTTAGTTTTACCTTGAAAATACTCCATCATCACTCTTTCAACACTTACCGTTCTTCACATGGCCAGAACACGCTGATCCGCACGAGCCTCCGAGGCTGCTACATCCGCCGCTGCAATCGCTGCCGTGAGCGAACCACTGCCTGAGATTCCGGAGGAACCATTTTCATGTCTCCTGCACGGCCCGTGCCACGCATCAGTACACCTACCGTTCGGAATGCCGGATTGGACACCAACGTTCAGTTTTGGAACGTTCCCCATGGTTGCTGCTACTGTGAACCCCCCACCTGCAACGGGGGCAGGCACAGCGTTTTTTCAACAAACAGATGGGCTGCTAGCGGGAGAATCATCTCTAAGAGTCCCGAATCAGCCTCATGCCAGCTTCGACCTAAGGAGGCATTTGGACGCCCTGCGCAACTCGCATGCCAACACCCAGGTACCAGGGAGACATGGTTCGTCGCATCTGTCTGAAGGCGCGCGACGTGCACCCTGACATGCTACTCATCATGACCAAGCACCTAGGGGGTCACCTTCGCGACTTGGGCTGACACAACAGGTCGAGCAACTGAGCAACCAAGTTCTGGCCCAATCGGAGCTTTTTCAACAGCTGTTGGGGGATATCGGGACATCCAGAACCTCCGAGAAATACAATGAACCTCGCAAGGCACCAAGAGATGTCCCAAGATGCGCTGACAAAAAGCATGTTCGCTACTAGACAATGTCCCGAGACTCATCGGTGAACGACTCAGGGGAGGAAAGCTGCATCCCCAGAGCAGGAGGCCAAGGTCGACCGAGAGCTTCGGCTCGAGAGCGACTCGGAGGACGCCCAGGAGCACTTTCGCGCATTGAGTACCCGCGCAACAGGCGACAGCAGCAAGCAGTCTCCCGTAAGTCATGCACTCACTCAAATGGATAGACCCATCGTAACTCAAGAAGCACAGACAATCGCAGCAAGAAGGACGAGACCTACTCGTCAACACGCTCGAGTGCCATTCCCGCTCCAACTCGAGGGAGTCGACGCCACTTGATCCGACGTGAAATCCCCGTCACAAATGACCATTGCACGCTGAAGACGTCCGAAGGATGCTAGATCGACGCCTTCAGGGAGTTCAACGTGAGGGAGACTTAGAGGATGACCTTTGGCACCAGATTCAGACGTCATTATCTTCGCCGTTCGTGAAGGACATTGAGGAGGAGCTATTCCCGCAACGATTTTCAACACCAAACTTCAATCAGTACAAAGGAACCTCTGACCCAGTAAAGCACATCAATTACTATCGGGGGGTCCTGATACCTCACATCCACAACGACGCGCTCATGTGCAAAGTTTTCCAAGCTTCGCTGCAAAGTCAGGCGACGACATGGTTCAGCCATCTCCTCTGGAGATCAATCACTTCCTTCGAAGAGTTGGCCCTTGCTTTCGTGAAGGAGTACTCGCAGTTTTGTACAGTCCAAGTCAAGGATGACAACCTGTTCACCATCCGAAAGAGGTCTAAGGAAACCTTGCGGTAATACAACCGGAGGTATTACGAAGAGAAGTCCTGCATCATTGGTTGCAGCGATCTCGTTGCAGCCATGGCATTTAAGCAAGGCCTACCGCGGGAGAGCCAGCTCTACGGAGACATCGTCATGAGCAATGCCCGAAGTCTTAACAAGATACTATCCCTGGCGAAGAGACATGCATGTTGGGAGGACGAGAAAAATGCCACACATGCAGCCAACCACGTCAAGGAAGATGGACATCTCACAAAGGCGTTTGCGCAGCCAAAGGATGATGTCAACCACGGGAACTCAGTCGAGAAAGCCAACAAGCGCAAAGGGAAGCCGTCATTCAACACGTTCGCGGGTGCAAAGCCAAACACACAGTTTTCAGTACCTTTCCTCCAAATATACAATCAGATAAAGGAAAAATCGTGGTTTGAAAGACCAGCTCCCGTCAAAGGCGACCAGGAGAGGGCCGACAAGACAAAATAGTGTGCCTATCACAATTGTTATGGGAACAACATAAGCTCTTGCCAGACTTTCGAAAGATACCTCCAAGATCTCTTAAAGGAAGGACACTGCACCGAGTACGTCAGAAAAAAGGCAACGAATCGTCTCGAAAACAAAGATCCCCAGGAACCCGCACAAAAGATGATCCGCATGGACACCATCATTGTCGAGTCTGAGTTATAGGGAACAACCAAGAAACTGAATCAGTGACCAATCATCATCAAAGGCACAAAGTTTGAGATTAAAATTCGGCGCAATGCCTACTTTACTCACGTAGTATCATCCAATAAGATTCAAGATGTGTCGTTCCAACGTCTAATGAAATTTTCTTATCGCCTACACCTTTGTTTAGAAATCATACCAAGCCTTTGCCACGTAAAGCACCCGAGCCTTCGTCACGCGAAGCACTCTAAGCCTTTTCCACGTAAAGCACTCTAAGCCTTCATCACGCGAAGCACTCCAAGCCTTTGCCACGCAAAGCACCCGAGTCTTCGCCACGCGAAACACTCTAAGCCTTCGTCACTCGAAGCACTCTAAGCCTTTGCCACGCAAAGCACGCGAGTCTTCGCCACGCAAAGCACTTTAAGCCTTTTCCACATAGAGCACCCGAGTCTTCGCCACGCGAAGCACTCTAAGCCTTCGTTATGCGAAGTACTCCAAGCCTTCGCCCAGCGAAGTACTCCAAGCCTTCGCCCAGCGTAGCACTCCAAGCCTTTGCCCAGCGAAGTACTCCAAGCCTTCGCCCCGCGAAACACCCCGAGCCTTCATCACGTGAAGCGCTCAAAGCCTTCGCTATGCGAAGCATACTAAACCTTTGCCATGTAAAGCTCACCTAAGTCGTTTCCATGCAAAGCACTCAAGTCTTCGACATGTGAAACATCCTAAGCCTTCGCCATGTGAAGCACTCCAAGCCTTAGCCACGTGAAGCTTAGAGCCACGTGAAGCTTAGAGCCACGCGAAGCACTCTAAGCCTTCGCCACGCGAAGCACTCTAAGGCTTCACCCCGCAAAGCACTCTAAGCCTTCGCCATGCAAAGCACTCCACACCATTCGAAGAACTCCAAGCTTTCGCCACATGAAGCACTCCAAGCCTTCACCATGCTAAGAACTCAAAGTTTTTGCCACTCAAAGCACAATAAGTCTTCACCATGCGGACCACACCACGACTTTGCCACGCGAAGCGCTCAAGGCTCATCCCAGCGAGGCACATGAAACCATCCAAGAACTTGACTTGTTGGAGTCGGAAAGCTACTAAAAATATGCTTCCAACCCCACCAAGAAGGGCAACCACCAGGCCATGACAAACAGTGGGCAAATGTTTTAACATGCGAAGTCCAATTCTGCATTTCAGTGCACGAGATCGAGATTCATTCGATCCTATCTCGCTCAATTTTGCTCACTATGACATGAACTTGATGGCCCTAAAACGATATGGAAGTCAGCTTTCCAACTCCGTTGACCACACTCAATTCCGAGTTGTGACGAGTTCCCAACGAACAATTTTGTACACGAAGGTCAACTGCACATACCAGCGCACCAGTACGGGATTGATTCAGTCATAGACCGCTGAATTGTGATCTTACTGACATGAGGTCAACAGATTTAGTAATCTATGAAATTTATCTTTTCAACTCCATTGATCTCACTCAATTCTGAGTTGTGACAAGCTTTCCGCAATCATTTTTACACACAAAGGTCAACTGCATGAATCAGCGCACGAGCACAAGATTCGACCAATCCTACAAGGCTCAATTCGGATCTTCTTGAAACAAGCTTGGTGGCAGTAGAAAGGTACGGAACGCAGCTTTCCAACCCCACCAATGGTACTCAATTCGGAGCTAAAACGAAGTCAGAAGACCAAATTTACTACATAAAGGTCAAATCTGCCGAAAATCACAAAACAATTAAAAAAGTGGAAGCCTTCCATTAATGAAAATTAAAGAAGTTGGAAATTCATAAATTGAATGCTCAAACATGTATTCAATGCTAAGATCAAGCCACGGGCCAAGAAGGATCATGAAGCTCATCACTAGGAATGGCACGACCTCAGAGTCTCTCCGTCAACCCATGAGCAAGCCTTGGAGGCCTTCAATCATCCCATCGTGGACTTCCAATGACACATCGTCCATGACCTTCTTCAAACAATGGGGGACAACCTTCTCAACATCGCTTACTTGGCATAATTGGCTTCACAAAAGCGACTCCACCACTGCTTGACCCGACGACGGCTACAAAGCAGCTTGATTTTCAACTTCAAGACAAAACATTGGTTTGGTGTCATGTGTCTTCACGCCGCTTAGCCTCAGCGTCTAGACGATGACATCTCCAAGCTCTGTTCCTTCAATTAAGCGATGATTTACGACGTCTCGAGCTTTGCAGAGGGCATGATCGATTCTCCATTCTATGTTCTGCCTTGCTACACCTCATTCAGAGCTCAACAAGGTCTTGAAGATCAAATCTCTGAAAGGTCATCCGTCGTCCAATGCAACTCCTTGGAAAACTTCAGTTACTTCATGGCACCACATGCACTTCGCCTCACTTTATGGGAAGCCTTGCTTCGAAGATGAAGCACATCTCACCTTGTAGTTGCAACACACATTGCCTTGCATCTGGAACAAGCTTCATGCTGGGTTGTGACACGTCGCACTCCAAGTGATGGGACTCCTCGCCTCGGACTTGCACATCTTGCCTTGTAGTTGTACTATACATTGCCTCGCACTTGCAGCATTCCTCGCCTGGCACTCGCAGCATGTCTCGACTTGTAGTTGCACCATGCCTTGCCTCGCAGCTGTAGCACACCCGCCTTGCACTCCGCTGCACCTTACTCCCACTCTGCTACACCTCTCACCTTGCACTCTACTGCACCTCGCACCACACTCTTCTGCACCTCGAACTGCACACTGCTGCACCTCGTCTTGCACTCTACTGCACCTCGCACCTTGCACTTTGCTGCACCTCGCGTCGCACTCTGCTGCACCTCGCCTTGTACTCTGCTACACCTCGCCTTGCACTCTGCTGCACCTCGCATTGCATTATGCTCCACCTCCCCGTTGAAGGCCTTGACGTTAGCTCCGTCCAGACTTGAAGATGATGAGTCTGTTAATGCGCCAAGCTCTTCTTTTCACAAAGCATCATAAGCATGTCAACTAGATGAGCGTCTTGGTGTCAAGTTCATCATCTCTTGAAGTCGGAAACTCCAACAAGTTCCGGATATGCCACCAGATGGTACTCCACAAAATGAGGTCTTCAAAACTACACCAGAAGTACGCCTTCGTATATCTTGAAATGACCGTCTCGAAGAGTATAGCGCACCACCACTTGAATCGTTACAATCGGACGTCCGCAGCTCTCAAAATCTGCAAAAGATCAAAACTGAACAAAGAAAAAATAATATATATATATATATTATATAAAGAATATGTATATATAAGCTATCAATTGATAGCAAAAGCAACGAAATAAAAATAAAAGTGGCCATTGTTTCATGTTTCCGTGTAGGACTCGCTTGTCCTTCCTTCGCATCAAGGTTTTGCTGCCAGCCTTCAGTTCCCTGCCTCACTCCAAGCTGCAAGCCACGTCTTGGCGCGCGCGTAAACAAGTGAAGCAACAGGTGCCCCAACGCTTCCTCTTCTAACATGCGTTGATGCGCAGGCCCCATCAAAACATCCCGCCGCTCCAAGTGCTCTAGTGCACGTATACGTTATAGAGACAAGAGAAATAAAGGAATAAAGAGAGACTCTTATCTCAAAGAAATGGTAGCATAGAATCCAATCGCCAGAGCAGGTTGGAAATGTCAGACGAACTCCTTCAGCCATAAATCACTATTAAGGTTTGATTTTCTTTATAAAAATAAAAGTCACATGCTTTCATTTAAATAAAGAAAATTAACCAAACCCTAATAGTAAATCGGGCTCACAAAGTCAACTCAAAGCAGGATTACAAGCCCAAAGAATTCCAATTGGGGCAAGGTCAAGGTTAATCTCCAATTACATCCAGGAAAGAGGAGTCATACTCTCACATAAAAATATTAAGACGTAGTTTACTGGAACCACAAGAAAATTACATCTCTTAGGATTCTTCGAATTCCTAAGCGATGTGGGGGCATTTGTGGAGCCATAAATTACCGGAATATTCTGGAGCAGCCACGTGGCCAACAATTCCCATAATATCGATATTACCCTTGGTAAAATTGACATCGACATGTAACGATCTCCGTATTAATTCAATATATTTACTAGCTAAATATATTAATTAATCAGATCAATGTCGATAATAAATAACTTCCCAACGAATTATTTATTCATTAATAAATAAGTGATTACACTCGGTACGATCACTTATTTAATACTTTCTCCTTCAACCAATCAGAAAGCTCCGGTGACCCTCAAGGTTTTACTATAAATAGAATATCTCATTTCACTTCTAAAGGTAATCAAAAATTCCTGCAAACACTCTGTCGGTTTATTCTCTCAGAAAATTGATTTAAGCATCGGAGCGTTTACGGTTGAACCACCCCCTCCGGGATTCAACCTTAACCCCGTTTTATTTTTGTTCTTGTGTGTAGGGATCGAGAAGGAACTTCACAGAGCCGGACGATTTCTACATCAACAGTATATGAATTCAAATGTTATAATATGCTTGGGATTAAGCAAATAAGGTATATCTGAGATGGAAGAAGTGGTTGATCCACAAATTCGAAAATTGAATCCACAAACAAGTCCAAAACTCTAGAAGAAGTGTCCTTGAAAGTTTTGGACACATTTATTTGAATGGGAATAACTAATTGCTCCATTTTTCTCATCAAGAATGGCTGCAATAATTAATGGAGAGAGGCCTAATTAAGACAACGAGATTGGAGATACGGAAAGAGATGAAGATGTACTCACCATGAAAGAAAAGGAGAGGCTTATGTTGCATGGGACGTAAGGCTTCTTCTGAACCACACAGCAGTTCACTTGAAATGCCACACTTGAAGATGCCACCTCTCTCTAGCTAGGCGTAGTCTTTCCCTCAAAGTCATGGCTTACGACTATATATATAAAAAGATGCCAGATCTAGTCTTTGGTTTGGTCATTTTATGAAACAACAAACAAATTTGTATTTATTATGATATGCCCCCAAGCCTGATGACAAATGCTATGGTAGAAGATTAATATGATATTCCGATAAGTATGGCCGTGAAACCACCCATTATAATGAGAAAAAAAAAATTGATATTCCGATAAGCTGACCCCCCGGAAAAAAAATTTAGATTGGAAAATTTGTCAATTAGGTATTATTAGCACTCCAGAAGAGTCATTTTGTACTTATCCATTATAATGAAAAAACAAAGGTGAAAGGTCCGGGTTTGGCATATGACCATTTTGAAGTGTTAATCACAAAGACAAAAACTTGTGTGACTTAAGATTTGGTTGCTTCCATCTATATATTTGTATATTTTAGAACAGGATATATGGAGCAGGTAATTAAGGAAAGGAGAGGGAAGACAAAGACAAAAACTAAACACGACACACACAAAAATGAATTACACCAGTCCTAATCACTTTGCTAGTTTTATATTACAAGTATATACATATATAAACAAAAAACAGAACCTTGCAATATATTTAAGTTGGACGCACAAGTGAAAAGATAGAAGATTCCTTGCTCTTGAAGGCATCTTTCCTTGTCTAATGCTTCTAGATTACTATTTGAAATCCTTGGCATATGCTGTAGCCTAAAGCAACATCTTTCCTTGTCTAATCCTTGGCACATACTACAGCCTAAAGCAACATTTTTTTTGTTAAGTCAAAAATTAAATATAAAGAGGAAAGCATCAAGCAACAATTGCCCATAAAAGAGCAGCAGAAAACAGAGCCTCTGCCACCAACAAGAAGGCAGCAAGGGAGGAACCCTCACAGGAACAAAACCAACAGAAGGCCCAGAGCCAAGAAGCAAAACAACACAAAGCACCTATTACATCACATGAATATTTCATTGCCTAGCAACCATACATTACTACTAGTTAACTTAATAGAACTCAACCGCAAGCGGATCATCTCCAAGATTTGGTTCAAGATAATAGCAGGGGCATATTTAGTGCTTCCAAAAATACGATTATTCATTTCCCTCCAGATACAGTACACATTAGCCACCAATGATCATTTTTTGATAAAGTTGGTAAGGCAATTACCACCCCAAAGCACCGCAACAGCATCCAAAAACATAGGCCAAAAAGGATTGTGCCAAGGAACAACATTTGAACATAACTCTTGGCCATATGCCGCCATTGAAAGGACAATCAAAAAATAAATTTTCATGCAACTCAATAGTCCCATTGCAATGGAAACACATATAACTAGATCTGGCAAAAGACTGTCTAAGGCGATCAAGGGTAGCAAGGCGACCATTGATAACAATCTAAATGATGAAGCTCGCATGAGGGATTGTAGCCTGAACCACCACTAGAAAGAGCCTCCCACATAGAACTAGAGGAGAACCTGCCATTGGAGTTAGGAATCCAAAAATAATGATCTCCAATAGAGGGAGAGATAAGGATAAAACGGTAAGATCTTCAAATAGACACCAATAGCTAATTACTAAAAATGGACCATCTCCAACAATCCAAAAGGATTATAGAGCTGACTTTAGCATTCAAAAGTATAACTGCTAACTCATTACTACTAGGACGAAACCAATCAAGTAAAGGACCAAGATCACACCAATAATCATGCCAAAAAAAAAAGATTTATCACCACTACCAACCAAAGTGCGAATGTGAGGCTGCACCACCTCACAAATCTTCAGCAGATTCCTCCAATTCCATGAACACTTGGCCAGGGGGAAATCCTTTAGATGCTCATATCCTTGATAAAGAATACCCTCACTCATTGAGCCCACAGACACAAATTATCCTCAGAATATAGAATCCAAATACATCTCGCCATCATAGTCCTATTCCATAACAATAACTCACAAATACCCAGCCCACCTTCCATCTTAAGCTTGCAGACCGTACTCCAAGAAATCTTCGTATGGTAGGACCCAGAACTGTTACTAGACCACAATAAAGTTATGAAAATACGCTCGATATCCTTGACAACTCACTTAGGAAGGAATAAATAGGAAGCCCAAATAATTATAATACTCCTCAAAACAGATTGGATGAGAAGAAGTCTGCTAGCAAAGGATAAGGCCATGTGCTCCCACGCCTTAATACGATTGTAAATCCGTTCAAGAAGAGTGGCACAATCATTGTAGCTCCGTTCAAGAAGAGTGGCACAATCATTGTAGCTCAACTCAGTAGTAATAATAGGAACACCAAGTTACTGCACCGACAAGTAGCCGTCTTGAACACCAAAACAGCCGAGAAGCCGGTGCTTAACATCCTTAACAACCAAGTTGAAAACCAATGGCATTTGTTAAGGTTAGGCATAAGACCCGAAATATAGGAGAACAAATTAATTGCAAGCTTGATGACCAAGAGAGAATTCTGCTCATCATGATAGAAAACAATTAAATCATCTGCAAAAGATAGATGATTGAGATATGTTTTATCACACCGCCAATGAAACCTGAAACTAGGTTACTTGAAATGGTAGACTTGATAATAAGGGAAAAAACATTCATGTAATTACAAAAAGATAAGGGGAAACAGGGTCACCTTGACATCATCCTCGTTTCCCAAGGAAGAACTCGGCAAGCTCACCATTCACAGCAATCGAGAACCGAGAACTAGTAACACACATTTTAATCCAAGTAATGAACAGTGTAGAAAATCTGAAAGTCATAAGAGTATCCAAAATAAAGTCCCAAGACACAGGACCATAAGCTTTAAAGATGTCTAACTTCATCGCACATCGAGGGGTAGCAGAATTAAGATGATATCCCTCGAGCAGTTCTTACACCAACATAATCTTATCTCCAATTATTCTACCCCCAATAAATGCAGATTGGTTAGGAGAAATGATAGAAGACAATATTGGTTTAATTCGGTTGGAAATAATCTTAGAATTTTTTTTGTAAATTGTATAGCAGCATGAAATAGGCCAAAAATCCCCTATCGAGTTCGAAGTAGGCACCTTGGGAACCAAGACGATAATAGTAGAATAAGTCTCTCCTAACAACTTCGAGGAGCATAAAACTTCCCTAATGGCAGCAATGGCATGAAGCCCAACAATGCTCCAAGAACAATGGAAGAAATAGGCATTAAAGTCGTCCGACTCAAGCGCCTTATGAGGTTTCTGACTAAAATACATAGCCCTAATCTCCTCATCTGTGGCTTTTCGATCGATGGAGTCAGCCTGCTCAACAGAAATCCAGGAAGATAAAAGACGGTCGTGTTGGAAATTGTGGACGGATGAATTAAAGCCAAAAAGCTTCTAAAAAACCAACAGTTTCAACCTTAATCTCAGCATTATTCGTTGTAGTTGAACCATCCTCATGCAAAATAGAAGTAATCATATTCCTATTGACTCTTTTCTTAATCACTTTGTGGAAAACAAAAGAGTTCTGATCCCCTCCCTCCATCCATTGCACTCGGCTTTTCTGCCGGGAAAAAAATGTTCTTTAGCCATAAGACACTCTGCGTACATCTTCATACCCCTTCTTTCACACTCCACAAGCTCAACATCAACAGGATTAGATGCCAAGGCCTCCTGGCAGCAATCAAGGGCACACTTGGCCAAGGTTTAAACCCTTCAAAGCTACCTTCACTCTCTTCAATCTCCAACCCAACTGGAATTGATGAATACCACGATAGGGAGTAGAGAAAGCCTGTTTAGGAGAAACAGCCAACCGGAATTGATTAGTTCCGTGACAGGGAGTAGAGAAATCATGTTCAATAAAAGGGAGAAACTCACAATGATCAGCCATAAAATTGAGGAACTTGAACAGAACCTTACAAGTAGAATTAAGAAGACCTAGATGAACCACCCCAGGAGAGTGATTAAAAGACCTAGAGTTAAGAAATGCTACCTCAAAGTTAGGGAATCTATTCAACCAATTTCAATTAACTAAGATTCTATCAAGTTTCCTAATTAGATTACTTGAGAAATGTTTATCAGACCAAGTGTAAAACGATCCGGAATAGTTTAAGACGATCCGGAATAGTTTAAGTCCTCAAACCCAAAATCCTGGATACACCAACACAAGTCCTGCATACCCCCATCCCAAATTCCATGACCACCATCGTAATTTGTAGGAGAAGTGACATCATTAAAATCACCCAAAAGTAACCTGAGAGAATTACCAATAGTTGCGCTAAAGGAAAAGAGGGACCGTTATAATCGCGTCGTCTGATCTTTCAATTGGAACCATATACCACCGTTGTAAAGAAAGACATCCTTGTCTCAACACAAACTAGGGAATCATGGATAAACTAGCCTGAGGTACTCAACATCTGGACTCAGAATTTGGAGGGATCCCTTCCTTCCCAAATCCTACCACCCTGATGATCAGAATAGTTATCAATCCAATTCCAACAATTCGCAATCGAACCCATACAACGTCTAGCATTAATCTGCCTCACTCTGGTCTTAACAAGCCCCCAAAACCCCCAACTTAAATCCATAATGAATTTCTTAACCTCCAACTTATGAGAAAGCTCATTCAATCCACGAATATTCCAATAAGAAAGACTAATCATCATCAAAAACAATTGGTACATTAACACGAGGTTTAGGGGCTGTATTCGATGGATGATTTTAAATAATTTTAATAACATTTGAAATTTAGGCGTATTCAATCAGGATTTTAAATTATTTATTGAAAATCTTATTGTATTCAATTTGTATTTTAATAGATTGATTTAAAATATGTTCAAATAAGGGTGTATTCAAAACGAATTATTTAAGAACCATTTAAAATATACCTGTATTCAAAAACTTATATATTTTAGATGATTTTAAATAATCTTGGATTTGAAAGGGTTTTGTGATAGATGGTATAAATATCAAAGCCTAAACACGGATCCAATATCACCTCTAAAGATTTTGACGTTTTCTCTTCTTTTTTTTTCCTCCCTATTCTTTTCCAGGCGGGACAAAATTGAAGGCCAAGGTACCTTTCAAAGAAACATCCCTTTTTTTTTCTCTGCCTTCATGGCCACAGCTGCTCGCAACCACCCACTTCGTCTTTCACTCTCGAGCCACCGTGAAGTTCCCTTGAACCACCGATGCATTTCTTTTTTCGCTCACGTTCAGATAAGCTATAGATTATTGAAAATTCTCATTTTCCATGTGTAACGACCCGTCCTGAATATCGAGATTAAATAATTAATTAATTATGGACTTAGTATGACTAATCGGGGATTAGTTGAGAGAATACGGACGGACGGTGTGAAATGACCGTTTTGCCCCTAGAATTGGGCAAAATGTTGACTTTTGACCCGGGGAGCCAAACATATGAGGACCGATGACCGTGACATAGATCGGGACGTCATGAGTCCCTAGATAGGAGGCACATCGAAATCGGGCGTCGAACGGGGAAGTTATGGTCACGGGATCGAAATCGGGTTAATTAACATTTCGGGATTCGAATTAAATATTAATTAAATTTGATTGGCTGATTAATTAATGTGGGGCCCTTGGTGAGTGACAAGTGTCACTCATCCCATTGGTCACTTTTCCTAAAAGGTGGATCTTGGTCTGATTGGCCACTTAATTAATTATATTTTTCCTTCCCTCACATTTCTCATCCTCCCGTTCAAACACCTTCATCATCTGCTATTTTCTTCTAAACCGTGAACCCATCCTATACAACACCTTCAATCCTTCATCAAATGATGATGACCCGTGAATGAAAAAGAGAGAGGACATCGAGACGATGAGGACGGTGGCCACGGCGGAGCAACGACCGCGAGGTAAGCCCAAAATCCGTGAGCCCTGTTTTCGAGTAAAAAGTGGTGGAAATAGTTTGGTTGTTTTCTGATCAATTTGATGATTATGATGATGTTCCTGAGGTCAAGACGAACTCAATGAGCCTGGTATCGAAGCCAGAGGTGGCCAAAATCGTGGGAACTCGACGGAGGAATCTGGGCTCGTTGTTCTTGGATCCAAAGGGTAAGTTTACGGTTCGATTTCATGTTTTTAAGGTCATAGATCGATTCGGGACAGTGAGGTGAAGCTTTAGGAAGAAAAACTGAAAGGAATGGTGGCGGGAGTAGGGAAACCCGGTAGGGTCAGGTCGCGGGTCGCGGCGACCCGGTTGTAGAACCCGACTGAGGTCAGGGATGATTGATGACGTCAGCGATGACATCATCCTGGTGACGTCATCATGTCAGATCTGACAATATCATACTGACATGTTAGGCATGGAACAATAGGGACTTGACACGTGGCACTGTTAGGGTTGTCAAAATGACGTCAGCGTTGACTTTTGGGTTTACCAGGTGCGTGGGGGCACGTGGGTTTGAATTTTGAGGTGTTCCCAGTGTCATTTTAAATTTTTCGATGATCTAGATCCAATGGAGGTGATTTCGGGTCGATCGGAGATCGTTAAGTTGGACAAATCGAGATTTTTCACCTCGGGAATCGTGTTTGGGACACGTTGACTTTTCCAGGAGTTTTGGGGGTTCATCCTATAGACTTGTATAATTGATTAGTGACTTTCGGCCATGAGTTGGACAGGTCCGGATGTTCCGATGATGGTGATTTTGTCTCGGAAGGCTTATGGCAAGCGTATCGAGGCGGTAGCTAGAACGGTCTTGAGTGGACATTGGTTTCTAAATATGATGCATGCATAATTGTTTTTATATGTTTCATACATGTGATTTCCATGATTATGATTGTGGTATTGATGGCTTATCTATTCACATGTATTTTGAGATATAAGGCTTTATACTATGCTTATACGTGTTGGTATTTCTATGATGGTTTAATGGAATGGTTTTGGATTTGAAAATATGGATTCGCGCATGAGACTCATTTGATTTACGAACTAATGGACTCGAAGTCCATTTGATTTAATGAGATATCGGGCTAGAGGCCCATTTGACTTACATGATCGGGCTTGAGGCCTAGTTGGTTTATGAAATGGAATTTCGGACTAAGTGACAGGACCCGTCCCGATCCCACAGGGACCAAAAGGGGACGTGCCCTGCTCCCGTCTGACACCCAAAACAACATACCAATTTTAACCTCAAATAATCAAATGCATAAATAACCAAATTAAAGTTATACATCAATCCGAATTAAACAGATGTCAGACAAGGGATGAAATCCAAAATTACAAGTTGCGAGCACGACTCTAAAATAAACCTGCGGGTAAACCACCCAACAGGGGTTCAGGTACGTAGAAGCTATGCCTCAGCCTCAGGATCATCCTCTACCTCAGTAGCACCGCCTGGAGGGGTTACCAAAACAATAAGGGTGAGTGGACCGAAACTCAAGTTTATAAAACAATTTAATAAGTAAAACATATAATTTACCCCTCTATTTTCCAAACAAGCATGCATTAGAATTTGAAACCATAAATCATAAAGTATGAACCATAAGGCATGTAATAAAATCATAAGATAAATTTTAGCTACTGCACTATACGCTCCGATCCTGACATCCCAGATGCCTGACGTCCCTGACGTCCAATAAGGTCACAGTCTCAAGGCTACGCTTGCCACTCGGGTCTCAATTCCGAGTCCAATCCCCGAACCCTGTTCGGGTACGGCATCTCAAATGCCTAGTGTCCTAGACGCTCGACGTCCCTGACGTCAAATAAGCAATCCTGCTCCTGAGTCATTTTACGGTCCGGTTCCTCCGTAGAATGACCCCTCGCAGGCAATGCGCTATGACCACTCCGGGGTACCACATCCGGAGGAGACAGTATCATAAGAATGGATCTATACAGTGCAGTACCAAATACATTTTATTGATATCCACATGCAACACATATATATACATAGATAAAATCCACCGATCGTTAAGTTTCATCAGACGGGTTTCAAACCCAAATACCGTGAAACGTGCCATAACCATAATTTCAATATCATCTAAACCATTTCTTGATTCTAGCATGTGAACATATAAGTAAATCGGAAAAACATTTAAGCATGCAAGGTTTAATGAAATTGGGCCCACTCACAGTACGATCCCGCGGTGAACCTGCGCGTACGAACTTGTACCGGGATTATCGTACAATTCCTGTCAGTCCAAATCAAACGGAAGGGTCACTACAAGTCTTAAACATTTATCCAAAAAGTCCGAAACAGAAACCAGCTCTGGGAAACCGTCCAACACGTTTCCCGAGACAACCGGCCCTAAACTGACCCTCCTAACTATCTCAGATCAACATGGTTAATTCATAAAAAATGTTCAGAATGATGAGAGGAACAAAAGTCATGTTGATCGTGATTGGAGATAAGGCTCAACGCGCCCTCACGCGCCGCCCAAAATGGTTGCGTGTGAAAGTCACGCGCCTGACACTGTAGCTGCTACAGTGTCACCACCTTCACCCGTTTGTCTGTAATACGGGCCTACCACCCGCGGCTTGACCCGGTTAATTAACTACCAATCCTTAATCAATTTCCTTCGTTTTTGATTCTATTATCTTCCATAAACATCTAATTTAGGTTCTGAGTCAATAATTTACCTCGACAAGTCCCCAATCGACCATTCGACCCGCGATCAACCAAACGGGTCGATCACCATAACTTGCTGGTTTCCCAACCATTGTCCAATTAACTTAACAGGGAGCATCCTAGGGCTAATACGAACTATAAGGAATGATCAATTGAACAAAACGTTACCTGGAAGTAGCCGTCCAAACCTCTGAAATTCCTCCGAAAACGGCAGCCTTCGTCCCAGCTCCACCGTGGCTGGTTGCCCTCGATTTCGACATGGAGGTGTTCTAAACACTCCCAGAAAGCTCACTCAGTGCTTAGGTTGGTCCAGCAAACCGTATAAATTGAAATCCTAAATTCCCTCCAATTTTCCCGAAACTCAATCTTTCGTTTTTCTCTCCAATTTCCAGCTCCCTCAACAGCAGAGTGAAGTTCACTCAAATTCCATTCTGTTTAAACCAACTGAGCCGTCCCAGCTGCTCGTGGAAGTCCAAACTGTCCACTGAGATTTGTCCCCCGAAAAGCTTCGAATCTTCAAATTAAAAATGGTGGCTTTGCTGGATGAATCCAGCCATGTGCTGATGCCTATACGGCTTAAACAAATCCCAGCTTTCCAACCCACACATTGATTAAACAATTTGGGACTCAGAACCACCGCACATGGTGGTGCCACCCATAGTCCCCCCGCGGTTGCTACAGCAACCAGGGGTAAAATGACCAAAATGCCCCTGGTTCAATAATTACCAAAATGCCCTTCACTTTCTAGACTCGTAACTCAGCCATACGAAGTCCGATTTCGGCGTGCCGCCTGTCTACGGACTCAGGACATCGAGACCTACCTAACGGTCCTTGAGTCATGTGAAAATTAGTTTCCAAACGAAAAGTCAACATTTTCGCCCCTAAAGTCCAAATTACGGTAATGCCCCTGAACTTCCGATAGTCATAAATTTTTCCCTGAGCGTTCGAATTGGACGTGCCACCTGTCTATGGACTCGTGACGTCCCGAACTACGTCACGGTCATTGGTCAAAGTCCATCTGACCCATAAATAAAAAAGTCAACAATTTGGCCATACCATACTTAAGGGTAAAAACGTCAATTCATACATTAAATTACATTATTATAATCCTCGAATTTCCGAGGTGTTACAACCTTCCCCCCTTAAGAAATTTCGTCCCGAAATTTCAAAGAAACAAATAAGGAAATTGCTCTCGTATCTGAGCCTCGGGCTCCCATGTGGCTTCTTCTACATTCTGGTTTTTCCAGAAAATCTTCACGAGAGGGATAGTCTTCCGACGTAGTACCTTGTCCTTCCGATCCAAAATCTGAACTGGTTGATCATCAAAGCTTAAATCCTCTCGGAGTTCAATAGGTTGTTCCTCCAGTACATGAGAAGCATCATGTACGTACTTCCGCAGCATTGATATGTGGAAAACATCGTGAACTTTAGAAAATTCTGGAGGTAGCGCCAATCTGTAAGCAACCCTGCCAATCCTCTCCACGATCTCATACGGTCCGATAAAACGAGGACTCAGTTTCCCCCGTCGACCAAAACGGATGATCCCCTTCCACGGAGATAACTTCAGGAAGACAAAATCTCCCACTTCAAATTCCAAGTCTCGAATCCGTCGATCGGCATAACTCTTTTGGCGATCCTGTGCCGCCTTCAATCTTTCCTTGATAACACGAACAGTTTCCAGGGTTATGTCCATCAATTCTGACCCTACAGCCGCTCGCTCCTCTATCTCCATCCAGCAGATAGGTGTCCTGCACTGTCGAGCATACAGTGCCTCATAGGGTGCCATCCCGATGCTTGTCTGATAGCTGTTGTTGTAAGCGAATTCCATCAATGGCAAATGGGTATCCCATGAGTCCTGAAACTGTAGCACACAGGACCTCATCATGTCCTCCAGGGTCTGAATGGTCATTTCAGACTGTCCATCGGTCTGTGGATGGAAAGCAGTACTGAAACGTAGGGTTGTTCCCAAAGTAGCTTGCAAATTCCGCCAGAACCTGGAAGTGAAACGCGGATCATGATCGGACACGATCGATTTCAGCGTACCATGCAATCGTATGATTTCTTTTACGAACAATTGAGCTAGTCGGTTAGGTTTATAAGTCTCCTGAACTGGCAGAAAATGGGCTGACTTGGTTAACCGGTCCACGATCACCCACACTCTGTCAACTCCACTCTGAGTCCTTGGTAACTTAAAGACGAAGTCCATGGTGATGTGATCCCACTTCCACTCGGGAATCGGAAGTGGCTGCATAGCCCCATAAGGTCTCTGTCGTTCCGCCTTAACCTGCTGACAGGTTAAGCATCTGCTCACGAACTCTACAATATCTTTCTTCATTCCTGGCCACCATTAATGGCTCCGGAGGGTACGGTACATCTTTGTACCTCCCGGATGCATAGCATAAGCTGAACTATAGGCCTCCTTCAGAATCTCAGCCCGTAACTCTTCCGATGCAGGTACACACAAACGGCCCAACTTCACAAGTGCTCCATCATCCCGGATGGTAAAATCCTGTCTCCCATCCGCATCGACCTCAATCCTGTAAATACAGAGTATCGGATCCTGAAGTTGTACTTCGATGATCCGATCAATCAGCACTGGTCGTACATGAAAGCTGGCCAACAAAGCTCCATGCTCATCCGTATCCAAGATAACTCCCTCCTTCCGGAGTTCCACCAGTAAAGGAAGATACACCATCCCCAGGTGTGCAACAGATCCCGCTGACTTCCTGCTGAGTGCATCTGCCACCACATTGGCCTTACCTGGATGGTACTCAATCGTACAGTCATAATCCTTCAGCAGCTCTAACCATCTTCGTTGTCTCATGTTAAGCTCCTTCTGAGTGAATAGGTACTTTAGGCTTTGGTGGTCGGTGTATATCCGGCACGTTGCGCCGAATAGGTAATGTCTCCAGATTTTTAGGGCATGAACCACCGCTGCCAACTCCAAATCATGGGTAGGGTAGTTCAACTCATGAGTCTTTAGCTGCTGGGATGCGTAGGCGATAACCTTGCCAGTCTGCATCAACACGCAGCCCAAACCTTGTAGTGATGCGTCACTAAAGACCACGAATTCTCCACTGTCATCCGGCAATGCAAGGACAGGTGCAGTGGTCAATCGATCCTTCAATTCTTGAAAACCCCGATCACACTGCTCGTCCCAAATGAATTTCACTCCCTTCCGAGTCAAACGAGTCAATGGTACAGCGATTTTGGAGAAACCCTCCACGAATCTTCTGTAGTAACCTACTAACCCGAAAAAACTCCACACCTTCGTTACCGTTGTCGGTCTAGCCCAGTTAGTCACCGCCTCTGTTTTCTGGGGATCCACGCTAATCCCATCCGTTGATATCACATGTCCCAGAAAACCAATACTGCTCAGCCAAAACTGACACTTGCTCAGTTTGGCATACAACTGTTCTTGTCTCAGCTTCTCCAACACCAACCGTAGATGTTCCTCATGTGCTCAGGCACTCCTTGAGTATACCAAGATATCATCGATGAAAAAAATCACGAATTTATCCAAGTAGGGTCGGAAGACCCGATTCATCAGATCCATGAATGCTGCTGGAGCATTCGTCAAGCCGAAAGGCATCACAAGGAACTCGTAGTGTTCGTAATGGGTTCGAAAAGTAGTTTTCGGAATATCCTCCTCCGAAATCCTCAATTGGTGATACCCAGACCGCAAATCAATCTTCGGAAAGCACTGTGCTCCCCGCAACTGGTCAAAAAGGTCATCAATCTTTGAAAAGCACTGTGCTCCCCACCAACTCCTGCAATTGAGTTTTGAGTTCCCGTAACTCGGCCGGCGCCATCCGGTATGGTGCCTGGAATATAGGTCGGGTACCAAGGAGTATTTCAATCGTAAACTCGATCTCCCGTGATGGTGGTAATCCAGGTAAGTCTTCCGGGAACACATACGGAAACTCACGCACCACCGGTATCTCGTCGATACCCGGAGTATCAACCTGTTCCGACACAACATGCGCCAGATAACCCTGGCATCCCTTCCGTAGAAGTTTGGTAGCAGTAAGTGAAGAAATCACTTCAGGAGGCGAACTGTCTCGCTCCCCCTGAAAGATAACCTCCGGCAAACCCGGGTTTCGCAGAATCACTTGCTTGCTACAGCAGTCACTGAGCGACCCATGCTCCGATAGCTAATCCATCCCCAAAATTACATCGAAGTCGTGGATATCCAGAATAATCAAGTCCGCTGGCAAATCCACATCCTCAATTCTCACCGGGCACCTCCGAATCACCTGATTCACAAGGTACACGATGCCCATCGGGGTGCCAACACCCATTTCGCAATCTAAGGCTGATACCACACAATCAAGCATACCAGCACAACTCTTGGAAATAAAAGAATGTGTATCCCCCGCATCCATCAATACACATACAATAAGGTTTAAGATATGTAGTGTACCTGTAACCACGCCTTGGGCAGTCCTCACCTGCTGCTGGGTCATTGCAAACACTTGAGCCTTAGGCCCTCCATTCCGTCAGCGCCCGCGCGCGCCACGCCCAGCACCACAGTCACCTCCCTGACCTCGACCTCCATTAGTGTGGGAAGCCGTGCTCTGCACCACACTAGAGCCCCCATCGTCGTTGCTCTTGGACAACAGCGGGCAATCACAGGCATAGTGGCCCTCTTCTCTGCACGCAAAACAGGTTACTGGCCTCGGCCTGTCCTAATTCCCACCAGAAGCACCGCTCCAAGATGAACGCTGCCCAGAGTTGTATCCTGATCCTCTGCCCTGAGAGCCTCCACGTCGACCTGACCAGCCACGACCCTTAAAGGATGAGGGTGCTCCCCTGTAGCCCCCTCCCTTGTTTTTCTTCTGGCCTGATGGCCCACGGTGTGGGCGATCCTGACGTCACCCCTCGCCCGAAGGCTGTCGTGTCTAGTGTGCCACCAGACTGGCCTCGACACGCACCGTAGCGTCGACCATATCTCTCAGAGAAGCATTAGTAGCAGCAGTCACACTTGCCCGGATCTCCCCTCGGAGTCCAAGCTCAAACCTTTGGCATTTGTCCTCCTCCGTGCTCACGAATGATGCAGCGAACCGGGAAAGTTTCCCAAAAGTCTGCTCGTAGTCCGTAACGGACATATCCCCCTGCTCCAGCCGCAGGAACTCTGCCTCCCGTGCCGCGCGAAATGATCGCGGGTAGTACTGGTCCAGAAATCGGGAACGGAAAACTTCCCAAGTAGTGGTATGGACAAACCATCCAGACATTTCAAGGCCGTGCCACCACTGGTAGGCTCCTCCTTCCAGTAAGAAGGCCGCCAAGGTCACCCGTTCGCCCGGAGGGCAGTGCATCACCGTGAAGATCCTTTCCCATTTGGTGATCCAATCATGAACATCTTCGAGGTTTGATCCCCCGCTGAAAGGAGTGACTCCCAGACGCTTAGCCCGCTCAATGCTTGCGCATTCCATTTCCTTTTCCAGATCCTCGTCAGTTCGTGTATGAGGAATCCTCCTTGAAGGAATAACCAACTGTCAAGAGGCATAGATCAGTTAACATTATCCTTAAACTCGAAAAGTAACTAGTACTAATCGCTAGTCTAGCATGATGACCACAACCTAGTGCTCTGATACCAAGCTGACATGACCCGTCCCGATCCCACAGGGACCACAAGGGGACGTGCCCTGCTCCCGTCTGACACCCAAAATAACATACCAATTTTAACCTCAAATGATCAAATGCATAAATAACCAAATTTAAGTTATACATCAAATCCGAATTAAACAGATGTCAAACAAGGGATGAAATCCAAAATTACAAGTTGCGAGCACGATTCTAAAGTAAACCTGCGGGTAAACCACCCAACAGGGGTTCAGGTACGCAGAAGTAGATCTATGCCTCAGCCTCAGGATCCTCCTATACCTCAGTAGCACCGCCTGAAGGGGTTACCAAAACAATAAGGGTGAGTGGGCCGAAACTCAAGTTTATAAAACCGTTTGATAAGTAAAACATATAATTTACCCCTCCGTTTTCCAAACATGCATGCATCAGAATTTAAAACCATAAATCATATAGTATGAACCATAAGGCATGTAATAAAATCATAAGATAATTTTAGCTACTGCACTATACGCTCTGATCCCGACATGCCAGATGTCTGACGTCCCTAACGTCCAATAAGGTCACAGTCTCAAGGTTACGCGTGCCACTCGGGTCTTAATTCCGAGTCCAATCCCCGAACCCTATCCGGGTACGGCATCTCAAATGCCTAGCGTCGTAGACGCTCGACGTCCCTTACGTCAAATAAGTAATCCTGCTCCTGAGTCATTTTACGGTCCGGTTCCTCCGTAGAATGACCCCTCGCAGGCAATGCACCATGACCACTCCGGGGTACCACATCCGGAGGAGACAGTATCATAAGAATGGATCTATACAATACAGTACCAAATACATTTTATTGATATCCACATGCAAAACATATATATATATATACATAGATAAAATCCAAACCGATCGTTAAGTTTCATCAGACGAGTTTCAAACCCAAATACCGTGAAACGTGCCATAACCATAATTTTAATATCATCAAAACCATTTCTTGATTCCAGCATGTGAACATATAAGTAAATCGGAAAACATTTAAGCATGCAAGTGTTTAATGAAATCGGGCCCACTCACAGTACAATCCTGCTGAAACCGAACGTATACCCTCGTCCTGGTACTTATTGTACAATCCCTGTCATGCCGAAAGTATACGTAAAGGTCAATACAAACCCCTAAACAAGACATCTGGGATGTCAGGCATTGCCTACGAGGGGTATTCTATGGAGCGACCGGACTGTAGAGTAACTCAGGAGTAGGATTGCTATTATTGGACGTCTAGCACGCCAGGAGTCTGGGACGCCAGGCATCTGGGATGCCGAGGATTGGTATATATCTGTGTTTGGTTGGATTGTGATTTATGGATTTATTGGATTATGGATTTGTATTTCAGATTTATTGGATTCATGAAATGGTATTTCAAGGTTGGTAGTTTAGGGCAATGGCCCACATGATTGGATTTACGGTTTTGGGCTGAGTTCCCACATACTTGGATTTATGGTTTGGACTAAGGCCCTAATGATTTAATTAAAATAAATGGTTTGATTATTGTTTTTCGAATGCATGCATGCTTTTCGTGAATGGCATAAATGTCTTCTTTTGTTAAATGAGTTTTATTAAACTATTGATTTTTCGTCCACTCACAGTTTTTAATGATTTTAATGCCCTTCAGGTTGATCGTGGATGCGGGCTGTAGTAGTGACCGAGACATCACACTCCTTCACTAATCCTAGCGCGCTCTGGAAGCCCGAACGGGCTGAGGTTTGAGTTATCCCTTTTTCATGTCAGACGGGGGCATGGCATATCCCGCCTTAATCCCAGGGGGATTGGAATGGGTCGTGTCACCATGGCTGTAGAAAAGTTTGGGACCAAATATCAAAGTTTTGCTGAAAATTTTGCATGTGCGATTAATGGTGGATTTGGTGGCTAGATGTAAAGCATTGTGTCTTTAGATTATTTGTTTTCTGGGTTATTATTGTCTTATAAATTGATTTATTCTGTGAATTTTGATGTTTTGTTTTGAACCTTGTGAAATATGCATTAAAATGTCCTAAATTGGTGGTTTGTAATTTTTTTTTTCATATAGTTCCATTTTACATGACCCCACCCGGATACACAAGAAAATACCCTTCAAACAAAATTACCAAAACACCCCTACATATTCTAGGCCCAGAAAAAAATTGTCCAAACTCCGTTTCCAGCATGCCGCCTGCCGACATACCTGGGAGACCGAGATCTTCCTAACAGCGTTTTCGAAATCGCCAAAAACCGTCTCGGTAAAAAAGTAAACATTTTGACCTTAACTTAAAAAGTCAACCCTTTGACTTTGACCAAAAAGTCAACATTTGACTTTTAGTGGCAAAACAATCAATTTTGTTTTACTTTTCCGATTTCACCTTCATTGAAAGTCCGGGTCGTTACACCATTTTTTATTCGAATCTGGCTCAAAAGAGAATTTAGAATTCTATGAATGCATTGGCTTCAAATTAATATTTAAGATGGATACTTGATTAAAACAGTATTTAGAATGCCATTTTAATGGGTTTTAATGGTGGATTGCAGCATTGTAGATGAATTGTTAATGGATATCATAAAAATTTGATTTTTTTTTAAGGGAAGATGGATATTGTTGAGCTTTATCTTTTCCATCAAACATTTCCAAGTAATTACATTAACTTGACTCAAATTTGGAGTTCTACTGAGAAGTTTGATACAAAATTGATAATCATTTTAACTTATATTCGTGCTAGTCTGATTTTATAATTTAGGGCTATGTCCGATTATATGTTGGATGTAAACGGGGAAGGTCCCCCGAGTGCAGGGGTGAGTGGTGAGCAGTTCCTCATACTAGAGTTTGAGAAATATGAAGCCCGTGATTTTATAATTACTTCTTTTGAGAAACATACAGTGCATTGTAGTCGATATAACCAAATTAAGCACTACAGGACAACCTATAAAACAGGGATCGCATATAGAATAGAACAGCTCTAGGTGTCCAATTTTAGCATGTGTTAGATGTGATGACTCGTGTCTTGGAGGCATGGTTAGCAATTCCACATCGCTCGATGGGATCTCAGGGATGCGCTTTATATGTGTGGGCGCACCTCTATCTAATATGAGGTTTTTTGGAAACTCATTGGCTTTGAAGTTGGTTGAAACTCCAAAGTTAAGTGAGGTAGGCATTGGAGCAATCTCAGGATGGGTGACCCATTGGGAAGTTGCGTGTGAGTTCCCCAAAACAAAACGCGAGGGCATGGCCCAAAGCGAACAATATCCTGTTGGAGAAAGGTCGGGTTGTGACAATTTGGCATCAGAGCCCAACCCTAGTCGGAATTAAGTGTGCCAGCGAGAACGCTAGGCCCCAAGGGGGATGAATTGTGAGAACTCGTTCCTTGAAGGCATGGTTAACAATCTTGCATAACCAAGGGGGATCTGGGGAATGCGCCTTATATGTGTGGGTGCGGCTCTATCTAACAAGAGGCTTTTTGAGAACTCACTAGTTTTGGAGTTGGTTGGAACTTTAAATTTAAGCGAGGTAGGCACTAGAGCAATCCTAGGATGGGTGACCCACTAAAAAGTTGCAAGTGAGTTCCCCAAAACAAAACCGTGAGGGCATGACCCAAAGCAGACAATGTCCTGTTGAAAGAGGGTCGGGTCGTGACATTAGAAGCTGCATGTTTTTATCCCTTTATTAGTTTGATTCTCAGTCCCAATTTTGGCATTCTTTTCCCAAAGCTTTATCTTGGTAAGCAATTTAGCTATGTATCCTAGTGAAACATGTGTTCACTATTTCACCTAGCTAGTAGTAGTTCTAGTTCCAAACCAAGACTTAACATAAGTCTCCACTTCAACAGCCAACATGCATACCCTTTAACTTCACCAAAAAAAATTAGCTAGATCATACATATACATACATGTGTCATAAGAAAAAGAGAAGAAAACCTTTGTCATCTCCGAGCAAGCAATACTTAATTTTTATTGTTGATATTATACATTGGTATATTGATGATGCTAGTTAAATACTCTCTCTAATTTAGGACTGTATTGGAGTTATTGATGGCACACATATACCAGCAATGGTAGAAGCAAGCGAGCAAACTAGTTTTCGTGATCGCCATTGAAAAATCTCATTGAATGTATTAGTTTCTTGCAATTTTGATTTAGAATTAATATATGTTCTTAGTGGATTAGAGGGTTCAGCTCATGATTCTAGAGTGCTAAATGATGTTTTAAGGAGTAATGGACTTAAGGTGCCTCAAGGTATGTAAAAATTAAATATTTTAACTAATAATTATTTGGTTGTTATTCATTTAGGAAAATATTTTAACTAATAATTGTTTTAACTAATATTTTAACAAATAATTTTTTTTTCTTAGATAATATTTTAACTAATAATTGTTTGTTTGTTATTCATTTAGGAAAATGTTTTCTAGTGGATTGTGGATTTGAAAATCTTCGTCAATTTTTAGATCCATTTCGAGGTGCTCAATATCATCTTCAAGAATATGATGGTAAAGATAGTGAACCAAAAACTTCAACTGAGTTGTTCAATCTTCGGCATGCTTCATTAAGAAATGTCATTTAGATAATATTTGGTATATTCAACTCAAGATTCACCATTTTTTATTTAGCCCCTCCATTTATGTATAATACACAAGTAAAATTAGTGTTAACTTGCGCAGGGTTATATAACTTTCTTCGCAAGGAGTGTCATGATGATGAATTTCCTATTGAAGACGATGAGTCTTCATCATCGTTACCCGAAAATGAAAAAAGTAATTCAAAAGAATTCTTTCTAACCCAAGAGCAATAACGAGAAAGTCCTAATGAATGGGAGAATGAAATAACATCACATATGTGGAGAAATGTTGTGAACAGTGAGAGTTAACCATAATAGAACAAACATAAACCATTTCTTGTTTTTTTATGGTATTATGTGATAGTAATCCATCTATAATTAGATTAATTTTGTTGATTTTGTAATTGAAAATGATCAACATTTGATTGCGTTAAATTCAACCTCAAGAAATTCTGAAGTTTTTCCTACCTGATTGCTTTACACTTGCTCCTGCAATGTTTGATATCCCTTTGTTTTAATTTTGATAAATATGTAGCCTTTCCTTTTTCTCTTGCATATTGTGCCTTAGATATATATTTCATATTGTGAAAACGTCGATGATGACATGTAAGCTCTTCTGTTATTTATTTATTTTTTTTTGGTTTCTTAAAAAATCGATAAATTTGATATTTTTATATGCATTTATAAATCTTTGTTTTGATTCAGAAAAACGATTGTAGTTTTTGATATAGCTAATAGGAGTTCAAATGATGGTGTGAGATGCATAATAATAACAAATCTTTTAAAATCATAACAATTCTTTTAAAATCATAACAACTTAATAAACAAATCATTTAAAATCCATATAAAAATAACTTGAGATCACTAAAAAGTTTTTAAAATCTGTTGAAACCCTTTAGATTAAAACTCATTAAAATCTAAATTGAATACACCCTTAATACCCTCGACACGATTCATACTTACCTTTATTCTTAGTTTTCTTCTTCTTCATTGGAATGAACCTAGCGGGCGAAATCCGACTACCAATTGTCTTCTCTATACTCACCGAACGTCGAGATCGATCAAGTTCCATCAAAGAGTCATCAATGGAGGGGGAACCTCAGAAACCAGGTCCAGTGATTGGAATTGGGTGTAAAATGGGGTCAATTTACCACTCACCGCAAAAGAGAGATTAGCAGAGGAATGCGAGGTTAGCCCGACATCACTCTACTGAACCACCAGAGGCTTAACAGAAACAGGCTAGGTAGGTCTTCAGAATGGGCTCATTGAGGCCCACACACGGGGGTTGGAAGAAATTAGTGAGAATAAGATCACTCTGAGATACCCCACACGGTTCCACAGACTTACTTGGCCCAATGTGTCAGGACCCGTCCCCAATCCCCCTGAGATTAACGAGGAACAACCTTGATCCCGTCAGACAGGGGAATTTCCGACCTTAGCCCTCTCGGGCCATCAGAGTACGCCAGGATCCGGAGGAGGTATGCGATATCTCGGTCTCTGCTACAGTCCACATCTGAATTCAACCTGAAAGGCAGTCAAAACATTAAAAGATGTGAGTGGACAAACCAACCAGTTTATAAAAACATTTAATTGAAGACATTTGTACCCTTCACTAAAAAGCCTGCATGCATTTGAAAACCATTTAACCAGAAGAACCATATGTGGGAATTAAGCCCAAAACCATAATGGAAAGAACCATAAAGAATCAACCATACGGGCCACTGCCCAAAACCATGCGGGACTCAGCCCAAAACATAATAAAACCACGTACACGGGCCATTGCCCAAAACCTGTATCCATCACACATCATATTTCATATCACATATATCATATACATCATATATACATATAATTCACACAACCAATCCTGTCATGGTTTCCAAAGCTACGGGCGTGCTACCCGGGGTCTCACACCCAAGTCTCTCAAAGTGCAAGGTCAATGTCCGTAGACCAGTGACCCTACCTGAGATTATAGTACAAGCCTTTTTGAGAGTAAGGAACCCAACTGGGGCGACTCCACTCAGTCAGTGCTCCGTGACTACTCTGGGGTCCACCTAGGCCAATGACCCTCCCCGGAGGAGATAATAGAAGTACAAAAAGGTATATGAATACATATATATACATAACATAAACATAAACATTCATGCCCGGTCCCCCTGAACCGTCATGATCTATAACATCCATTTAAGGGTTCCTGCCCTTCATATACATATAGAAAACATCATTTTAATCTTTCAAGGGTTCATGTCGGTTCCCATAAACCGTCATGTACCACAATAACCTTTCCAGGGTTCATACTGGTTCTCATAAACCGACATGAACTTGGAAATCCATCTAGGGTCCCAGACCCGAAATCATAACCATAAAGTAACTAGGTCGCGTGCCCGAATATATGACATCAGCTGGGCACCGTGCCCGATATCTAAGGGTCAGTCACGACTCTGATCGTAGTGATGTGTGCAACCATCCATCCAGGACCACCCTCAATCCTGATATATCGCCGTGAACGTATCAACCGACGCGACCACCACAAGATCATGGTGCACTCATCACCGATCGATATCCTGAACCGTCAGCACTCCGAAGTCGAGCCTTCGTCGGATACCCGACCGCAGATCGTGCATCATGATCTTTCCGGAAGGAACACATCCCAATCCGGAGCCGAGCGTCGTATCGTCTGTGGCCGTGCACATAGCACTCGCCGTGACCACGATTCAGACCCAAAGGCCATCAATAGCGTCATATGCCCGAGACAAAATCAAATGGGTCTCATACCTGAGTTTATCCTTTTGGAAATCCAAAACCATTTCATTTAGACCAAATAAGACATACAAACCCGTATAGGCACCGTATAAGGCCAAAACCTCGAAATACGTGCCTATACGTAACCACACATCCAAATGCACTCATGGCATCACAAACAAGTATTCAAAACATATAATAAACATTTATGCATGCACCAATTTAGAAAACAAGGTCCACTCATAGACCGTCCGAGTTGTCGCCTCGATACGCGTCTCATAAGCCTCACCGGGCTAATCCGACCTCTCCGGATCATCCTGACCTGTCCAAATCATACCAAAAGATTACTACTAACCTATACAAGTCCATATTAAGAACCCTAAACTTTCCTGGAAAAGTCAACGTGTCCCGTACACATTTTTCGAGGTGAAAACCCTCGATTTGACCAACCTAACGATCTCCGATCGACCCGAAACCACCGCCATTGGATCCATATCGTCGAAACCTTTAAAATGAAATTAGGCCCACCTCGAGTACTGTTCACACTCGCCCACACGCGCTGGTCAACGTAAAAATCAACGCTGACGTCAACATGATGTCAGCACTGACACCCTCTGATAGTGCCACGTGTCAAGCTCCCATTGGTCCTCTGTTTGACATGTCAGCTGACATTGTCAGATCTGACATGCTGATGTCATCCCTGACATGATGACGTCCGCAGGATGACGTCATCAATCGTCCCTAACCTTGGTCGGGTCGACCCGAACTCTGCAACCGGGTCGCCGTGACTCGGGCTTGACCCAGCCGGTTCTCCCAGCTCTGGCTACCAAAACACCTCCCGTTTGTTCCATTCTCACCGTCTGATCCTAACTTAAAGTTCTATGGCCTTAAAAACTAGCAAACGGGTCAAAATGATTACTTGTGATCCAAAACCAGTAACCCAGCTCTCAGCCGTCCGTCTGGGCTGCACCGCCGTCCCCAGCCGTGGCTCACCGTCCCAGTCTCTAAGTCCTTCCCTCCACTCACTCACGGTCACACACAAGCACATATAATGAATGGTGATTAGGGGTGGTGTTTGTTGTGTTTGAAAATGGAGAATGAAGAAATATGGGGTTCGGGTTTGAAGAAGAACAAAGAAGAAGAAATGATATTTGATCGGATGAGAGAGGAGAGGATTTAATGAATGGTGAGGATTTGAGAGATTAAATGAAATGGATGGCTAGGATTGAGTGTTAGAAAGATTAATTATAAAATAATAATATTATTATTATTATTTAATTAGTGAGATCCCCTTTTTAGGGATATTGACCAATGGGATAAGTGACACTTGTCACTCATCCATGGGTCCCACCAAAATATCTTAACAATCAGATTTTGCCATGTCATCATCGTCTCGAAGTACGTGCATAGTGAAATCGTCCTTCCGTGATCTATAACTTTCTCGTTCGAAGTCCGATTTCAACGTGCCGCCTGTCTATGGATTCGTATCGTCCCGATCTACATAACGGTCCTCGGCCCTCGGCCATCGGACCTCTCAGTCCAAAAGTCAACATTTTGCCCCTTTTATCCAAAATTACCAAAATGCCCTTAAACTTCCGAATGTCATAACTTCTTCCTCGAATGTCGGAAGTGAACGTGCCACCTGTCTATGAACTCGTGACGTTCTGAACTACGCCACGGTCATCGGCCAAAGTCATTTGACAGCCCAAATGAAAAGTCAACGTTTTACCCACGCTAGAGGCAAAACGGTCATTTTGCATCGTTCGTCCAATTTTGCCCAACTAATCACCGATTAACCTCACTAATCATGATTAGTCACTAATCTAATCTCGAAATTCAGGACGGGTCGTTACACAATGATCGGTTCTATAGGCTTACTAGGCCCAGTAAAGGGGACAACAAATGAGACAGGCTTGGGCTTCAATTGGAAATTGGGCTCGCTATGCCCAAACGAGCAGCATCTTGAACACGACTTGTGCCTTCCCTCATACTCAACCTTGACCTCCAAAACACGGTCAATCTCATCTCCCTCTCTAGCACGTTCCAGAATCCAGGATATCAAGGGAGTCAATTAGCATTTCCTTAGCATCCACCTCCATGCAAATACGCATATTAGCGATGCGTTTCTTCGACTGCGTAAATGAGTCCACATACATAGGTACCTTGGAGAAACCAACCTACATAGGTACCTTGGTGTGGGCATTCTTAGACAGCAGCATACCCAGTTTCCACTTCATTAGGAATATGTTGCGCCCGGCCAGATAAAGGCCACCTTGGAGAACTCTCGGGCAAGATCCCTCATCGGAGAATTTGAAATAACAGAAACCACCCGCATCTGCTAGAACCTCATCGGAGAGTTGTTCCATAATTTCGTAGCAAGAGTATTAACCGCACTGAACGGAAGGTTTTGGTCAATGAAATACCCAACTAGACAACACTTCCAGTCTTCAGCCGCCTTATCCGCCAAGAATGGAACCGAACTACTTCCTGCAGCCACAGGACACATGCGCGAAAATAAAGATTGGTTTAATGGTTTTTGTATCCCCTTACTTGGTCTTTATGCCATAGTAATTGGTGTTTTGTGGCACTGTACTTGGCCTTTATGCCAACAATTAGCCTCTTAAATTGGCCTTTTGTGCGACATTAATCTGCCCTTTGTGCCATCGGATTAGCGCTTTTGCCATTGGCATTTTGTACCACTGTACTCCCCATTTGCTTCATCGAATTGGCCTATTGTGCCATCTTACACGGCCTATTTGCTACCTCTTAGTCTTTGTTCCGTATCCTTTGCCTTGCCATCTACGAAGGTTTAATTGATCCCAAAATGCACATTTAATTTACTTAACTTATTAGGTTTACTACATTACCATAATGATGAGTTGATTTGATTCAACACAGAAGAGAAGACTAGGAGACAAGAAACTTATTCTACAAGTTGTGACTTGAGAACATACACTTACAAACTTGAGAACATCCACTTACAAACTTGAGGAGGAGTGTTCAGAATCAATAGAATATGTGGACAATTAATAGGATGTGTTGAAATTTATATGATTCTAATTAGAACTCATTTGTAGTAAAACACATCTACTTTAGCCAACTTGCAGGCTACATCTCAGAATAACACTTCAAAATTGTTATCGGGTGAATTCATACGAGAACACTAGTATATTTATTTCATGGTGAATTCATATGAGAACACTAGTATATTTATTTCACGGTGAAATTCATACAAGAACACTAGTATTGGACACTATTTACTAATTACAGTATTGGCCATACATGGTCAAAAAGTTAAACCCTGATAGCAATATACTGAAGTTGAACAAGTGAAAAGAAGAGCGTTACTTGCTCTTGAAGGCATCTTTCCTTGTCCAGTGCTTATGGATTAGTGGTTGAAACCATTGGCATAAGCTATGGCTTATAGGAAAAGGCCACCAGGCAAACAATGGTAAATCATATTTTTGCAATAAATACCCAAACAAGAAGCATATGTTCAACAGCCCTTTTTTACCATAGAATGAAAGGGAGAATATAATTTACTAATAACTAGGGCTATATTGGAAGTTACCGTTTTACATTGATATGGTGGTTCTAGTGCATTGTAATAAAAAAAGCCATCAACTACGAATCTAGTGGAGTTTCCTATTTGTCCAGATGGTACATGAAATTGTAGGTAGAGACTATCACACTAGTTTCAGTCTAGTAGAGTTTTCTATTTGTCCAGATAGTACATGACACTGTAGGTAAAGGGACTATTACGCTGGTTTCAGTCAGTGACAGGCTCACGCAGCTTTCGAGGAATCAATTGGAAGCTGCGGTTGCAAGCTCCGCCTGAGAAATGCAGACATCTGTGCAGTAGCAGCACGCCCTCGTTCTAAGCAGTGAAGATAGTCGTCCACTAGAATATAGTAAACAGACCAATTAGATAAAGTATAAGGAAAGGAAATGCTTGTAAACACAGCCATGGGCAAAAGGTCTTTCCAAAACGACATTTGCATGGTCAGATTAAACGAATGCCTTGGTAACAAGGCAGACAAAGAAATAGGAATAAAACAGAACTATATCTTAAAGGAATCAGATGTCAAGAAAAATTACGCATAACGAGTTCCACAAGACTAGCTAGTGGGATATATATCCAATAGTCCAAATGAAGTTAAATATTTGATTTGCTAAAGGAGGCAAGGGAATACATGCATCCACTACCAAAACGTTGAGACATCACAGGAAGAGACAAATTCGGAGAAATGAAAGGTTGACTTGCATAGTGATAACTTCCATTCTTAACGGTATATCAGAAGGGAGAAACTTGAAATAAGAAAGGTCACACCACGAGGTATACTATAAGGCCAATGTGCGTCCAGTGGATCAAAAGCATGAAAAACTAGGGCAGTGCAACACCCACATATAGGAAAGGATAGGTAATGAGTGGTATATACCTGGCATCGTACCCTGGGTAACAGACGTGATGATCCCATGCTCCATGGGTTCAGCTCCCACTCGTAAACTATCTTTTGAAAGGATTGAAAGAACAGAGTTGGGAAAGACCAAATATGCGAACGCCTTCATTTTCTGTCATCACAAATTTAAACTTCTAAAAAGGATAGTATATATATGATATATATTATATATATGATATATATTATATATATGATATATATTATATATATGATATATATTATATATATGATATATATTGTCAAAAAGATGCAACTCGGTCTTGGCATGCCAGGCAGAGGTATGAGTTCAGATTGGGACTAATTATAGATCAAAACCATAGCAACATAGAACATTGAGAATAATAAAATCACACAAAACACACAAATTCAAACATATTACACATGGAGATTGATGTATATAGTCAGGAAAGTCCTTTGGTCTTGGCTCACCAGGTTATGGAATGAGTTGAGGTTGAAGCAAGGCATTGGTTCAAACTATACCAATATAAAGAATAATATAATTGCATGTGAGCATGTGTACACACATACGCAAATATGTTTAAATTACAAGCAGCCAACTCAAAATTGATGGTAAAATGTAAGAGTTATATTGTTAAAACTGTCTTGCGTGTAATAGTCGAGTTACAATGTGAAAACTGACTGCTAAAACAGTTCTTGAATCGTTTCCATGCTAAAATATCAAAACTATTGCTAGCATTGTTGAAGAAACTCAACACATGCTATAAGTTAATAAGGGGAACAATTCCACGACTAGGTTAGTAATTCGATGATCGATGAACCTTCAATATGCAATAGCTTGATTAATTGACCTTGATTCAGCATTGGCTAAGTAAGATAAAAAGAGACTATGACTAACAATATTATCATCCCTCAGTGTCTTAAGAAAAACAAGCATTTACTGTCACAATTCAACACTACAGCCGTGCAGATGTACCGTGTAACTATAGAGTGCTCACATATATGTAGATATACATGTATTGTTAAGATCTCTCTTTCATTGTTTTTGGGATAAAAAATGTGCTTTCAGAAGCCATCGAATCTTTAGTACAATCAAACTGCAATATGACAAAGCAATTGATAGGAAGCAAAGTAAAACCTGTTCTTCCATCTTGCTGGGGTCCAATATGACGTATCCACTTTCTGCCAAGCAACAACATATGGCCACTACAAATACGAGCATATAAAAGGAAGTCAGTGCGTATTCATCCACAGAAGAAAAGAAGAAAAAAGCATAGGCCTCATTACCAGCAAGATGCTTTAAAGGAATCCCAGCATCAACAGCGGCAGCACATGCTGCATTTATGGCACATGGAAGAAGCTAATCGAGTACTTGTCAAGGTACTCTTAACTTGTATCAACATGCAAAATAAGAGTATAACAACATATTCCACATCCAGTTCTTTTGGATATGTTCACAATTCAAACAAGATATCCCTCCCGGTAATAATTCACCACAGAAAAAAATTACTTGTTTCTTATGCAGAATGGAACTTTACTTACGAATATATGCCATGTAAAACTAAATGAAATGAGTTTAATCCATGTTACATCTATAAACTTAATTTCCACAGAAATTGAGAATCTAAGCTTTGAAATAGAACAATAACCCAGTCTTCTCAAATAACTTAGGGCCAATTTGATAACAATTTGGTTAATTTTTGTTCTTAGTTTTATTTTATGTTGACTGAAGGGAAATACATAGGAGAAATGCGAGATATAGAAGAATCCAGGGATGCTAGGAGAGATGAGAAGAATGTAGTACACAAAATGAAAACTAAAATCCAAAAACTATTTCAAGCAATTTTTGTTTTCATTCATTGATCTTTATTTCTTTCCCACCCTCCCACCATCCTTCTTCAACCCTCCATTCCACCATATCTCAAACACAAAAAGTGAAAACTAGAAGAAAAAAACCTAGCAGTTATGATTAAAACTCCAAAGGATGTACTAATGCAAACTGTTTAGGACACATAGAAGACATGCAGATAGAATAAAGGCACTGTTAGAAAAAACTGCTAAAACAACGTAGATTTTTATCCGGGAAAAGAGGAACCAACTAGAACCCTATCATCAACCAATAGATGATAAAAAATGCATAGCCATGAAGGATACAGCACCGTCATCATTAACAACCTGCAGCATAAACAAAATGTTTTAAAGGTAAGGATGACTACTTGGCTAATTTTTTAAACAGGTTGAATAACAGAAAAGAAGGAAACTGAAGAAATTAATCAGTAACTCGGTAACCAGGTATATAAGAAAGTCATTTTACATCCATTAATATATACAAAACCTAGGTAAGATACATTCAATTACCTAATGTTCTTGATTCCAACATACAACCATAATTAGATGGTATTTTAGTGCCTAACTCTTCATAAATGGTAAGGAATATAGTATGTGTTTCTTTGTTTCACAATATATTTACCACCTAAATGATTATGTGGTTAAAAGTAACAAAATTTTTAAATAATATATATATATATATTCTTTATGGTTCTGTGAAGTAGAATCTAGGCTACAAGTACTCCACTACAGTCATTTGCGTGGAGTTTGGAAGAGGAACTTCAAAATTCCATGGAATTTGAGCAAACTTAGTTAAATGAGGAACTTGAAAGTAACAAGGAAATTGCAAATGATACAATACAAGGCATATAGATGAGATTTGTAAGTTACACCTGTGGAGATGTAACTTTCGATAGTCCCTTTTTTAGGTTTGTATGCTCATGTGGTGCATGATGTACTTCCTTACAATGCTCATGTGGTGCATGTACTTCCTTACAAATGCTCATGTGGTGCATAAGGAACTTTGAAGTTCAACATCCAAACGCCCCCCTAAAAACTGACCTACACAACGCTTAAGATACGAACATAAATAAAACTAACTCACCTGAACAATGACTGAGGTTGTGGTATTGGGATTAAGAGTCAGAATACAGATACTATGCAAGGTCCTCTTTAGTATCATCTCGTATTCCCTTTCCAGTTTTCCTATATCAAATGCAGAAACCTGTTCGACATAAGACGGAAATAACAGAATTTCTACAAACAAAGAACACAGTTCCGAATCACAAAGGAAATACGGTTGCAAAAGCTCACCACTCTGGCCTGTTTTAGCCTTCCAAATAACCTCGATGCAAGCTTTTTCCGGGTTTTCATTCTTCTTTGTTCCTGCTTTAGGTCCATAAACTGCAGCAAGAACTTTGGTATCCCCTATAAAAACGTACAAAACAAAGCCTAGACATAAATATCTATAAATTTGAAACCAAGTGTGATTACTTGATGGGAATTCAAAATGAAAACTTTATGCCACCCACATAAAGTAGCAAAGAGAAACATGTCAATTTCAATTCAAAGCCCCATTAGAAAATTGAATATTAAAAAAAAAGGAATAAAATACAGGGCCACAATGCCTAAGAATTGTGTGATTTAAAGTGACTGAAAAGTAAGAGAAAGGGAAGACGAAGAAGGAACCTTGAGACCAACTGGCAGAGCCATGAGCGCGGTTAAGTACGTTGCGAGAACAAGCCAATGGTCTCAGCTGGTTCGGTGTCCGCCCATCGAGTCTATCTATTTCCATCGTCTTCACTGTTAAAATCACACCCCGCAACAGCCCTGAAATCCACCATTAAAGCCTCCATCTTGACCCCTAAAATCTCCAACATGTTGCCCTCTAAATGCTTATCTAATAAGTAAAGGCCCTTACCTTTGTGTCCCCTCTAATTCCCCCTTGCTTTTGCGCCTAGGTTTGAGAGTCTGCTCGCCCGCTGCCTTTGCGCTCCTACTTTGAGGGGGCTTCACGAAGAAAACGACATTTATAGCTGCCCTATTTATTTGTTTCTTAACACTCAACGGTAACGTTTGGTAGACTGTCTGGAATATGAGGCTTTATGCTGCTGCTAGGGTTTCTAGACTGTCAATGATACCCGTCGATCGAGGTTGGGCCGGTTTAATACTGTGTCATCTTATTTGCTAAAAGTTCGGAAGCAATTGATACCTCCAGTATTTTTCGTCCGTTAATATTGTCTAGACATAGTAATTTATTTATTTTTTGTCAGTTAATATTATTAATTATGTTGGGTAGCCTTGGGTATGGTTTGGTATGGTTCGGTATGTAGGTCATACCGGAACCGTACCAAATAATTTTAACCGGTTTGGTACGGTATGATATTTCTAAATATAAAATTGATACCGTACCGTACCATACCAATTATATTCGGTACGATCTCGGTTTTAAAGCCAAATTCATAATTTCATTTATTTATTACTTGATTTAATGTCTAAAAGCAACATTTTGATAAAATTCAGAAATTATGACTCTTGTTGGGTAACAAATATTGTTCAAAATGTATAGAAAATTCATAACCCAATCAATTTCAATACATCAACTAAAATTAACAACATGATAACGTCCAAACTATGCATTAAATTAAACATGTAATTCGGATGTTATGCAATTTAAACTCTTTTTGTATAGTTGTAGTATTGGTAAATAGGGATCGTTCTTAACCGGAGAAATTAAGGAACATTTTTAATACGTTAGTTAAAAAGAATAATGAATAATCAAAGAATAATAACTTAAATAATTAAATAATTAATGAATTAATGAAATAAAAAATAAAAAAATAAAAGAATAAAGAATTACATGGGGGGTTTGAAAAGATTGTAATCATAAAATAAAGAAAATAATTAAGAACTTAATTCTACTTCTACTTTAACTTTTGTGCAAGTGAAATTTCTTCAAACACATATTTTTACCAACACTCTAACATCATGCTGTAGGGGAAAATTTTGTTCCGTAACATAATCTCACCACCACTGCGTAAACAATAATGGTTTTTATTATATTTAAGGTATGACCCACCCAAAGCATAATTGCCTCTTAATTATACTTCCTTGTTGTCGGAAGAAACCCTTTGATTCTAACTTCAAAAGAAATAACAAAATGGTGTCCTATTAAATTTTGCAGCTGCACCTAAGTCAAACCTTAGGCTGCCTACGTATCCGTCACCGGAATCAAGCCACTCGTAGCTCCAGGATTCTTAATGAGTGAATGACCCATTAAAAAAAAAAAAATGTGTTTGGCTATTTAAAAAAATAGAATTAACTTCAAAGAAGTATGAATTTATTTAGAGGGGGTGGTTGCATCTAGAATAATCTAGATTGCCTACGTACCCTTAGAGGGATCAAACCGGCGTAGTTCTGGAATTTTTAATGAGAGAATTTGACCCATTAAAATATGAAAAGATGTATTTGATTTAGTGTATGACTGTTTGGATGAATTTGGTTAGAGAAACCAGGGATTCGATTTGGAAAATACGGTTGCATCTAAAATTTTAGATTGCCTACGTATCCCTTTGCGGGAATCAAACCGGCGTAGTTCACTAATTTTTGTTTAGAGAATTTGATACACGTCTTCATTTGTTTTCTTCTCACACCCACCAGAGAAATGAAATCTTGTATCCCTCACTGTTGGAGCTTGAGTTCCTTTTGCTCGTTGAAGTGGAACACATAGTGAGCAAAAGTCACATTTTTAATGTTGTTGATAGATAAACATATTCTCCATCCTTCTTTTTGTAGGTGGCGTGGAAGATACATGCACTTCCCTTGTTTTCTAGCAAAATAAAAGGTGAGCTTCATAATTTATTCATTTTTTTCCAAGGCCATCTGGCTTGGACTCTTTTGTACCATCAGAAAAGATGAAGTTGACTTTGGAAACTTTCCAATAACTTCCTACCATCTTCATCAAATATCCCTTCCACCTTTTGCTAAACACCTTTCTTCTCATGCTTGCAGGTGACGTCAAACTCAATTAAAACCTCTTGTCTCTTTTCCACAATTGCAAACCCCTTGCTATCTCTTGGTTTTGAATTGCTGACAAGTCGAGAGCCATTGTCTGATCATTTATTCATTTGATCCCTCCAAAATTAATTCGCATGGACGAACTAATTGTTGATATGAAGTGATATGCGCAATTCTTTTAATATCCTTATTCCAAATGACTAACTTGCTCCCCGCAAATCCTGTTTAAAGGGGGAGTCGATCTCCTCATGGAATTCAAAGTTGTTGAGCTTTTAATTCTAATTTGAATACATATCTTATAATAATTAGATCATATCAAATAAGGATTTGTGATGGCCGAATCTTATAAAAAGATCGAACCTCAATGCCCATTAGATATCTACGGAAATTCGAGGCATCCTCCATTGAACAAAATCTGGCATCCTGCTTCTTTATTGTCGTGAACCTCTTTCTCTGTCCATTATAATTTTATCCCAGAATTTTCCCATTCTTGGGCGTGCGACAAGATCAAGGGTTGAAGACTGAAACTCCTCCCTTTTTTTCATCGAGTTCGATAAAGAAAGGTTAGTCAAGAGTTCCCTTTTTTCACTGCCCATTACGTCTCAAGATTTTCCCTGCATGTGCGAAAGAGACCATAGGCTAAAAAAACAGTGCTTCCCCTTTTCCCTCGTTGGATTTGAACCCAAAGCAGGTCTGCAATTGAGTTTGAATGATGTTGACTCATGTATGATTTCCCTGTAGGTAGCGTGTGGGATCTTGAAAAAAATATAAAAACTATCTTCGTACACCCCTGCTGCAAACGTAGGGTGCACAACCTTATTTTGTGTTCATACATATGTACATACCTGCACATATATATATATATATATATATTGTTCAAATACCACCTGAAATTTGGAGAGAAAATTGACTTAATGCCGCATGCTTCTTTTCTCCTTTCTTTAACGCTCTTTGTACTTTACAGGTGACAAGGAGTCCAATTGGTCTTACTCTCACCCCTACCCCTACTTTGCGGATAACAGAGGTGAGTGCCCCTCATCTTCTTGCTTTCCTTCTTCAATCAAAATTCATTAATTGAACTTGCAAGCAGTTTTTTTTGACTTGGTGCATGAAGATAACTCCACATAAGCCCTCTAGCACGTTTCCTCACCTTTCTTTATCAACCAAGGGCCATTCAATTTGACCTGCTGTTTTTTTTTTGACTTGTTGCATGATAATAACTCCATGTAGTCCTTCATTACATGTTCTCATTTTCTCTTTGTCAATATTTTCTTTTGACTTGATAAAAAGACAAATGGAAATTACTCCATGTGAACACAAAAACATGAATTGAACTTTGATCTTGATGCATGAAGATAATTCCATGCAACACTTCATAACGTTCTCTCATTTTCTCTTTGTCAACATGCCACTTTTTTGACTTGTAAAAAAAAATACAAGATGGAGATTACTCCATGTGAACACAAGAGAATTGAAATGCCGAGCTTCGTTGTTTAATTGCTTGCTTGCAGTTTTTTTTTTTTTTGCACAATAGAAGATAAATTGAACTACACCCAAGGTCAAGTCCTATTGTATTCATGTTTTAACCCTGCTTTGAAATTTGAAGAAAGTGCAGACTTCCCCTTTAGATAGAACCAAAGCCTCCCCCATGTGATGACTTTGACAACACCACAGCAAGAACCTTATAGCCGTGAGGCTTGCATAATTTTTTACAGTAGCAAGAAATACAAAGGAGACACAGAGGATCAAAGTTTACCTTTTCCTTCAAAACTTCGACTGTTTTCTTCAACAAAAGAGCCTAGGCTCGTTTCTTCCTCTATGTGCCTCACTTGCCTTTTTTCTTTCCTGCGTAACTGCTGCCCCCTTCCTTTTTTTTTTCCTGAATTGTCATGCCTTTATATAGGCTAACTCATGTGTTGGAGATATAGATGGCTAGCTACACATCCTTATCAACCTAGTGTTTATTTTTTGTCAAACACTAGTCATAGCCTAAATTCTAGGTCTACTTGAAGGAGTGGACTTCAATGAGGACTCCAACTTGATCCAAATAAGGGCTCCATTCCAACCTTGCCGTGAGGCATTTGATGGATAAATCCATCACTTGATGTTATCTCCTACTAATTAGGGATTTTGATTTTGTTTAATCTTTTTTATTTTATATATTTCTATTTATCCTTATTAAATTTTGAAGCCCCTTTTATATTTATCTTTGTTGAATTTTTTCCTTCAACAGATGCCCCCTCGATCATTGTGCGTAGGATATGCCCTACGTGCAAGGATTGATGACTTCACTTGGATCCCTTTTAACATGTCTTTATTTTCTTTTCAGGAGATGGATTCGCGAGGCTTTCTCGGAACTGAACGGGTTTTTTATGGACAAGGGAAAGAGATTTCCTATGGCCCGAGGTACAAAAGATCAATGGCCTTGAGCGCCCTCAAACTTGCTGTACCCCCTGAAAGTCGACCCACCTGGTACATTACCGAATCTGTGAACGCTGGATACCTTGAATTCCAACCTCACGCTGAAGACAAGGTGATTTCGGTGTGTCAATCCTATAAAGCCATTTTCACTGCTCATTGTTTGATGAAAGTAAACAATGAAATTGATGGAGACAAGAAATTCCAAGTGCGAGAAGAATTTTTTCCAGCCTTATACAAAATGATCAAGCACAAGATCGAATGGGGCTCAAACTTTAGGTTTTTTGGTCGGGCCACATTTGAAATTGGTGCGAGGGAATGGACTGAGAATATTATGAGCGAATTCGGCGATATCCTACGTAAAAGCAACATTTTCGGGGCTGTAGCAGTCTCCTGTTATCCGTACGAATGCTTGCCAAACGTTTGGAGGGCTTTTTGTGAGCTATGGGGCCCTTTATCTAACACTTTTCACCATGGGAATGGAGAAATGAGCATCACGCTTTACGATCTTAAGGTTATTGGGGGGCTTCCCATTTTAGGGGATATTCATTATGAGGAATTCACTCCTGCGAATGAGGATTTACAGCGAGGCCACAAGTATCCTTCGACTGTCACTGAACTCTTAAGGACCAACTCTGAGTTATGTGTTTATCATAGCCAGCCCGAAATTTATTGGAGTCAATGGCTTGAGTATTTTTACCGTGCGGAGATTAGGTATGAAGCCTATGGCTCCAATGGGAGGCCGGCCTGTCCTAGACCCAACACCCCAGCAATTGATCTTCATATCTCTGATGAGGGACGTCTAGCTGCTTTCCTAGCTTACTGGCTAAGCCGATTTGTTTTGCCCTCAAAGAATTCCAGGATTAGACCTGAAACGTTTTTTATGGCATGCATGATGGCACGAGGAGTCAAGGTTTCTCTTGCGCCAACTGTTTTGGGGTATATTTATCATGGTCTTGGAGAGGCCGCCACATATCCCAAAGGTCCCGGTTTATCAGGTGTCTGTCTCCCAATCCATTACGTTCTGGGCTGGCTTGCTGAACATATTCCTGGCTTGTATGAGACTCGCAATGATATCAGTCCTGCAGACGGTCTCCCTTATTTGGCAAAATATGGCGGTGTAACACCCATTTCGATGGGAATTAATCATGTCAGGGCTATTTTCAGAAGTGATAAACAGGTCAACTATCGCCCAAACCCATTTATTGAAGTTAGTGGACGCCCATTTGGTGACCTGAAGAATTTATCAGATCAGAAATTTGAATTTTTGGTTTGTACCCGTTCTGCCCTTTTGCCCGTTCGAGTGGGTGGCCATCTTTGGTTAGAACCATATTACCCAAATAGGTTTGCTCGCCAGTTTGGCTTTGATCAAGGCGTTCCGGCAAACAAACTTTCTTTTAGCGTCTCTAGAAGACAACAATGTAATGTTGAAGATTTAGCGAGGGCCCAGCTAACTCTGCTTCAGCGAGATACAACTGCACGTTTCTATATCCCTCGTACTACCCGTTCCGGGCAAAACACCTGGTGGTATTGTAGGTGGTGGATGAGTGCTTCTGGACCATTTATGGGATTATCGGTGTCTAGACTTTATAACTCCCTGAGTAAGCAACGTGGTCGCTCGGATCGTATCTTTGTCATAAATGATAAAGGCAAGGTCCCACATCACCCGACACAGGAATCATCTCCCCCCCTGAAGGAGAAAAGGAGAGAACGTGTCTACAACTCCCAAAGCTCAAATGCTAACCCCAAGCGGTCCCGTCATGAGAAGCCTCTCAACCTTCCTGTTGTTGAAGATGAGAATTCTGCGCCGTCAGATGCTAATAAACAAACAGACTATGGTTCCAGCGGTAGCTCAAACCATCAAGAGAATGCAGTTCATGAATGTGATTTGGAAGTCCGTAGTGGGAATGACAATATGATGTCCAACCCGCCGGATCCTGAAACTCCTATTTCAAAGGAAATATGCCTCATGTCATTTGTGAATTGCATACCTTCTCTTCCTTCGGTGCAAAATTTTATTTACCGGCTACTTGGTGGGGAAATGGAAGCATACCGGAGAGATTATATTAGCAGGGAGGTGCAGAGTATTTTTGACAAATTTTCTTCCTTTAAAACACCGAGAGATTTACTTGCCAGTTATGAGAGCATTGGCCTTTCATTAAAGCTTCTCTATCCCATGATTGATGCTCTTGGTATTGGGAAGGCAGACATAGATGTTGATCTTATTGATGACTTGGTATATAAGCATGCTGAATGTCTCACTGTCCTGGAGAACTTGGGTTTGCGGCTAACTGATTCTACCAAAAATCTTGAAGTATGGAAAGCTGCAGAAGTTGAACTTAAGGAAGATGAGGAGCGGATTCGTCAAAAGCGCGATGATTTTGAAGTAAAAAAGAACCTTCTTGAGGAGCAACTAAAAGATATGGAAACATCCCTGGAAGAGCAACGTGAGTTGGAGCAGAAGCTTCGCCAGTCGAGAGTCGATGCTAGGGAAGAGCGCGCCTCTGAATTTAAAGAAGCTCAAATCTCAAGCCAGATTCAAGAGAAGCGAATCCGCAAACTAGTTGACTCTCTTATTTCTTTTTGTAGTTGAAGAGAGTAGATGCTTCGGCCTTAGATTAGCCCTTTTTTTTTGTGCTTTTCTTTTCTCCTCATTTATTTTCTTGGAAGAACTGTCTTTGTATTTTTTTTAATAAGATGGAATAAGATTAATCTTTTTTTAAAAAATTTCACCGTGCCTTCGCTTTCTGCAATCTATTTCTTGAAACATTGATGAGCTGCTCTTATTCTTCCATTTCTTTCTTTCCTTCACTGAACGACTGTAACAGACAAGTAGAGTGACATGTCCCTCTTTCTTTGAAACCTATTTGGAAATGCCGCGGATTTACTAGCTTTACGTCGACATCCCCCTCGCATCAAACGTCTCTTCTCTTACATATGTATTCTTTCCTCCTCAGCTTGAAATTTGAAGAGGTGTCTGCCAACCCTTTTTTCTTTACGACTTTGAATTTTTCCCTTTGAAAATATTTATGGCTGCACCTAGCTTTTGGGCTGGATTGCCTACGTACCCGGTGAAGGGATCAAGCCAAACGTAGTTCATCCCTTATTTTTTTAGGGGAATTAAAATTTTATGGCTGTATCTAATTTTGGGTTAGACTGCCTACGTACCCTGTGAAGGGATCAAGCCAAACGTAGTTCACCCCTTTCGATTTAGGGTGCTTAAAAGGGAATGGGGATCTGACAGCTGCATCTAGTTTGAGGCTAGATTGCCTACGTACCCCTTTTGAGGGATCAAGCCATCCGTAGTTCTTTGATAGTGTAGTGTTTTTTTTCAATGCTCTAACTTTTGTTTGGACCGCCCTTTGCGGGTTTTCATTCCAACGAGCAGTTTATTACTTCAGCCTTGACTTTTGCTCGAATTGTCCTTTCAGGTTTTCAATTTGATAGGCTCTTTTTCCACCTTGATTTTTGACTTGCAGCGTTCCTTCAATTCACACGGGTTGTTTTCTCATATAAGTGCCGCCTTAGACGTAGAATTTCTTGATGAATTTTCCATTTACGCATTGATAAATACATTCTCCTTCTGAGTTGGACAATTCATAGGCTCCTTTAGCAAAAACCTTAGTAACGACATAAGGTCTTTCCCATTTTGGCTCAAATTTACCTTGCATTTTTCTAGTGACGACTACGGGCCTTCGAACAGTTAAGACCAAATCACCCACTGAGAATGCTCTAAGCTTGACTTTTTTGTTGAAAGCTCCAGCAACCTGCGCTTGATAAATTTCGAGCTTCTGTTGGACATCGAGTCTTTTCTCATCAAGAGCCTCGAGCTCTGCCAGTCGAACCCTCGTGTTCTCATCTGCATCTGTAAATTGTACGGCTACCCTTAACGAAGGCAATTGAACCTCAAGCGGCAATACTGCTTCTGAGCCATAAACCAAATTGTATGGTGTACATCCGGTAGCATTGCGAATGGTTGTTCGATAGGCCCATAATGCCTCGGGGAGACGTTCATGCCAGTCTCTTTTGTTCCATGCCACCACTTTCTTGAGAATGTTACACAATACTTTGTTGAAAGCTTCTGCCTGCCCATTTGATGAGGGGTTGTAGCTCGCAGAAAATGAGTGTTGAAACTTGTACTTTTCGCATAGTTTAATCATGGCTCGACACCTGAAGTATGTGGCATTGTCGGATATGATTTTTGCTGGCACCCCATATCGATGAATGATGTGGTCCTTTATGAACTTCGTGACATCTTCAGCTTTCACTTGTTTAAGCGGAATTGCTTCAGCCCACTTGGAAAAATAGTCCGTTGCTGCTAAGATATATTGATGCAAACGTGAGGACTTTGGCCTGATCATGCCTACGACGTCCAATCCCCATGTTTGAAATGGCCAAGATAGAATTGATGGATATAGCATTTGTGGAGGTTGATGCTTGAAGTCTCCATGTAACTGACAATCCTTGCAAGTGGTTGCAAATCTTATTGAATCTTGGACCATTGTCGGCCAATAGTATCCGAGTCTCCTAATTTGAGCAGCTAATTTTGGGCCAGCTTGATGAGCGCCGCATGTCCCAGCATGGGTGTCATATAAGGCTTGTGATGCTTCATGGGTTGAGAGACATCTTAAGAGCACTCCGTCAAAGGACCGTCTATATAGAGTGTGGTTTAAGTACACGAAGCGAGTTGCTCGTCTTCTAATTTCAACTCTTTTCTTTGGGTCTAAAGGTAACCTCCTTAGCTGAAGATACTCGACAATTGGTTGGCGCCAATCATGATCTTCGATTTCATAAGAGGCGGCAACGTTGGATTCATCGTGCTCATCTATTCTATCCGGAGCTGGTGGTAGTAGATATCGTTCCCCAATGGTGATTTGTATTTCTCTTTCATCTGGTAGTGTTAGAGATGCAGCTAGGCTAGCTAGTGCGTCAGCCTTATTATTGTCCAACCTCGGGATATGGCTTATTTCAATATCTTCGAACTGTGATGTCAAGTGCTTGGCCCTTTCATGATATCGCACTAAATTGGTATTTTTCACTTCATATTCCCCGCTCAGTTGTTTGATAACCAATTGGGAGTCACCGAATACTCGTAGATGATCCAGGTGCATTTCAAGTGCAATTTCAAGACCAATAATTAGTGCCTCGTATTCCGCCACATTGTTTGAGCATGGGGCCATAAGTGTGAAAGAGTAAGGGACCAAGCCTCCTGAGGGTGTGACGAACACAATGCCTGCTCCTGCTCCTTTCTTCCTAGCTGCTCCATCAAAGTATAAATGCCATGATGAAGGTTCGGTTAAGAACACATTTTCGTCAGGTAGATCTTCCGAGAGCTCTATGTCTGCTGGCACGGGATGTGCAGCCAAGAAGTCGGCTAATGCTTGTCCCTTTATTGCCTTTTGAGGCACATATTTTATCTCAAATTCGGACAGAATTAGGGACCACTTGGCTAAACGTCCCGACGGTACTGGTTTTGACATCAAATATTTAAGAGGATCGGCTCTTGAGATTAGGATGATATTATGCGCCAGGAGGTAATGACGAAGCTTCTGTACAGCGAAGACTAGACATAAGCAGATTTTTTCGATGGAGGAGTAGTTTTCTTCCGCCCCCACCAATGTCCTGCTTAGATAGTAGAGCGCATTCTCTTTCTTATCATCGTTGTTTTGTGCAAGCAATGCCCCCAACGAGCGCTCAAGTGCTGCAATATAGAGAACCAACGACCTCCCCTTGATTGGCGCCATCAATACTGGTGGCTTTGACAGGTATTGCTTAATGTTGTCGAAAGCGTTTTGGCATGCCTTGTCCCATATGAATGGCGTGTCCTTTTTCATAAGCTTTGAGAAGGGCTGACATCTTCCAGAAAGATTTGAGATGAACCTGCGGATGTAGGCTAATCTCCCCTGCAGCCCTCGTAGCTCACGCAAGTTTCGGGGAGGAGGCATTTCCTGAATTGCTTTTATTTTAGCAGGGTCAATTTCGATTCCCCGGTATCTGACAACAAAGCCCAGGAACTTTCCTGACACTACGCCAAAAGCACACTTTAGAGGGTTCATTCTAAGTTGATGCTCGCGGAGTCTTTCAAAGACTCTTCTCAGATCACCGAGATGATGACATCTTTCCTTTGTTTTGACCACCAAATCATCCACATAGCACTCGATGGTGTTGTGTAGCATGTCGCTAAAGATCACCGTCATGGCCCTTTGATATGTTGCTCCTGCATTTTTTAAACCAAAAGGCATAACAGTGTAGCAATATATTCCGATTGGCGTACGGAATGCAGTGAGCTCTTCGTCCTCTGATGCCATTTTTATTTGATTGTAGCCCGAGAATCCATCCATGAAGGATAATGCTGCGAAACCAGTTGTGGCGTCTACCAATAATTCTGTATTCGGAAGCGGAAATTCATCTTTAGGGCATGCTTCGTTGAGATCTCTGTAATCCACACAGACTCGAATTTGTCCTGTAGTTTTTTTCTTCACAGGAACAATGCTTGAGAGCCAGGTCGGGTACTTTACTTCTCGAATGAAACCTGCAGCCTTTAATTTCTTAATCTCTGCTTCAATTTGAACTGATAGCTCAGGTCGAAAACGGCGTGGAGCTTGCTTTACCCATCGAATTTTTTCTGACACACCTAATCTATGAACTGCGACTTTTGGATCCAACCCCGGCATGTCTTGATATCCCCATGCAAATACATCTTGGTATTCTTGCAAGATTTGGGTATAGTTTTCCAGCTCTTGTTGGGTCAACAATGCACTGACAAATATCGGCTTTGGATTGTCAATCGTTCCGAGGTTAATTTCCTGAAGGTCATCCACTGTGGCTTGTCCTCCATCCTCGATTTGTGATGGTGCGGGCATGGCAGTATCTACGAACTCTTCCTCGATTTTTTCGTTACGCTCGACTTCTGAGTCTGGGTTTTCTGATGTACCAGTTGTGCTTGACGAGGTGCAGTTTACCTGAGCGTGAGTAGCGACACCCTTTTTTCCTTTAAAGGTCACATTTATCCGTTTCTTAGCCCCCCAACTTTTACTTGCTGGCCCATTTTTAAATTTGAAGGTAGAAACACTCCCGAGTGGCTGGAAGACCGAGGTGCGTGGTGACCTTGTGTTCCCAAGCCGCTGAAATACTGATATGCGGGGCTTTTGCTCCTCTATCATCTCTTCTCTGAACATTCCTTTCTCCCGATTGGTGAGGATTTCTGGCTCAAGTGTCTTCAGTCTGGGCGTTTCCTCCTTGTTTGGGATAACCACCTTGAGGATACCATTTTCTTGACAAACTTTGATGTTGGTATCGTCCCTCTTGGCTTTTCGTCTTTTGACTTTTATTCTCAGAGGTTTGGATGATTCCAGTGATGTGTTTGACTTTTTATGAAGAACAACTCGCTTACCTTTGTTGTTTCCTTCAGTAAAGTGAGTCGAGATAGTCAAATCATTCTTTGGGATGGACTGATCAATTTTTCGAAGAGGCCGAGTATAACTTGTCATCAGGGATTCCATGGTATCTTTGATGGAAGTTGGCTCATTCTTAGCTTTTGTGGGGCACTTCACAACGATTTTGAGTTTCGAATTTTTTGAGCTCGGCTCCTCCTCCTTTTTTGGGCCTTTCACCCTGACACGAACTACTTTGGGGAGAACATGCACCTTTTCTTCTTCCTTTGGTTGTGTGTCTCCCCCCTCGCAGATTGCACCATCGTACTACCTGATGATTGATAATACTTGGCATCTGAGTAATTCACCTCTTCCCCACAAAAGGGATCAGTGTCTGCAGAAACCTTTTTAGCCTTTCCATCTGCGAAATACTTGAAACACTGATGTAAGGTAGAGGGGACGATGCCATTACTGTGGAGCCATGGTCTTCCTAATAACACTTTGTAGGATGTATCTGCATCAATTACATGAAACAATGCCTCCGTGTAGAGTTCTCCTACCATCAATGGTATGGTTATCGATCCTAAAGCCTTTTGCCCCAGTTGGTTGAACCCCTGAATGGTTAGCATTGATGGGGATAATTGGCGTATATTCATCCCAATGGAGCGTAATGTCTTCAACGGTATGAGGTTAACGGCAGAACCACAATCAAGTAAAATTCGGTTGATCATTGTACCCCCGAGTTCACCAGTGACGTAGAGAGGTCGATTGTGTGTTTTGGGCCCCAGCAAGAGATCGCTGTCATTGAATGTCACCGTGGCTAGACAATGTGCACACACTTTCACCGATATTTTTGGCTCTCCTGCCGGTTTGGAATATAACTTAGACTGCTTAGGGCTCATTTTAAGACTGGATGTTTGAGCTTCTATTTCTTCATTGACTTCGTCAGACCATTTATACCCAAAGCTCCGTTTGGATTTCTGAGTAGTTTGCACGTCTGGCGAGCTTACTTTATCTATCTCTGAGTCGCACTCGCGATCCTTTGTAGAGACCATGTGACAGGAGTGTGCATTCCTCTCAACTCCTGTGTTGAAGAATTTGATAGGTAAGAACTCAGTGAGAGTAACCGGTACCCTAGAAGGTTGTTCATACTTTTCTTCCTGTAGTACACGGGCCTTTCTTGATGACCTTCTCCTCTTATTCTTATCTTTCCGAGTTGGTGCTCCTCGAGTTCTGATGACAGGGTGAGTCAAGGAGTCATGCTTAGTAGTATGCCTAGTCGCCGTTTTACTACTCTTGCCGATGGTTTCCCAATCTTCTGCAGATCCTTCAGATGATGAATCCTCCCAAACCTCAAATGTCGGAGCAGTCATTAACTCATAAAAGGATGGGATTTGAGGATTTCCCGGTCGTGGCATGTCTGGGGATACTTTGACAATTGTAACCTCATCGTCTACCTGAAAAGCTACCGAGATTGCAGCCTCTGGTGGTGACTCAGTTGGTATGGCTTCTTCCCCTATCATATTTGCTGACGCTGCTCCTTGGGAGTATGAATCCAACTCCAACTCGCCCTTGTTGATCATCCCTTGAATTTTATCCTTCACCACATAGCAATCCTTCAGTGTATGTCCGAGGATTCGGTGATATCGACAATATTTGGGGTCTTTCGTCTTATTAACCTCAGCTGGACGTTTGGGATCAGGAAGGGTGATGGCCTGGACATTGAGGAGCTCGTCAAATATTACCTCGACGTCATCATCATCAAAAGAATACTTGACTGCTTTCCGTTCCTGAAGAGTTGGCCGTTTGGACTGCTCTTTGTCATTGACCTTGTCATTTTTCTTTTCTGTTTTGACAAATGTCGCCATTGACTCTCCCTTCTTTTGTGTCGCTTTCTTATTGTCATTTGACTTGTCTCCAACTTGGACTTTTTGTGTGGTCATCCTTTTTCGAGCGATCTGTCTTTCAACATTGCTTGCTTTAGATACTAGCTCGTCGAAGGATTGGGGTTCTGCAGTGGCTACAAAGGTTGCAATATCCGGTATGAGATTATTATAGCACATTTGTACTGCTGATTGCTCAGTAATCTTTTCTGGACACTGCAGGTTGAGGCTCCTCCATCTCATAATGAAGTCGTTTGCACTTTCACCCGCCATTTGCATCGTTTGTGCGAGCTCACTTATCGAAACCTTCTTCTTTGAACTCACGAATTGTGCGAGGAATGCTTTTTGCATATCATCCCATGTTAAGATGGATTCTGGTGGTAGCTGGGTGTACCAAGTGAATGCAGCCCCCTTTAGCGATTGGACAAATTGTCGAACCAGTAGAGCATCTAATTGCGACGTCTCGCCACAAGCTGAATAAAAGTGAGCTAGATGTTCATGGGGAGATCCATGGATCCCATCATACTTGTCGAATGTGGGTCGTTGGTAACCTTTGGGGAAAGCCACAGCATCATATCTGGGAGGATATGGCTTCCGGTACCCAAGGACAGGAGTAGCCATGGACATTTGGAATTCTCGGATTCCTTCAGCAATGAGTGTCTTTATGTCCACTGGAGTCATTGACTTTGAAGATTCCCCAATTTCTTCTTTCCTCTCCTCGGATTCCTGTATCTTTCCCTTCTTGCGCTCATTCAGGTTTAATTGAATGGCAAGTTGAGAAGCTAGTGATGCTATCTCAACATCTTTCTCTGCTAGCTTTCTGTCATTCTCTGCTAGTCTTTGCTCCATCTCTCTTCTCATCGATAAGAGCATTTCTTCAACATTTTTAGGATGTTGGTCTTCTGGATTCTCCTCACCTGTCACCAATACCTGTGTGGTTTCAGCTGCTTCGCCTATATTCCCCCCCTCTGATTCGAGGATTCTCTCCTCCAAATTGTATGCCTCCATCGGTGGGGATTGAGGTTGATCATAAAGAGGATTCCAAGATAGGGTAGCAGGACGTAAGGCTGTTAGTTCAGCAATGGTGAGGCTAAGCATATCTCGAGACTTGGCACGAGTTAACGGACCTTCATAACTAGCTTGAGACTTCTTCGTCCTCTTTGCAGGTACAATCATTCTTGTCTTATAGATGTTGGTAGGCTCTACTCCTTTCTTCGGGAGAGATATGTCGACATGTTTATGAAGGCGAAAACCCTTGCTCCCGCTCATTGTTGTTCGCGGAGATCCAAGTGTATCTCTTCCTTTTCTGTCAGTGCTCTCACGTATTCTGGTTGTATGAACAACTAGATTTTCTTGGACCTCTGAGGCTTCAGTGCCTTCCTTCTCAGCTTGTTGGAGGTAAGCCCCCTGAGCTCCCTCATCAGTAGAAGTCACCAGTACCGATTCTCCTACGTATTGGAGGACAGGAATAGTACCGATCACGACGGTACTTGACGGACCACTGGTAGGGATGACTTGAGGTTTGATAGCTTCTGTTGTAGTGACTTCTTCCAAGATGGATCTAATCGCATCCACCCTCGCCTTCTCCCTCCTCAGACGGCGTGCAACCCTTTTCCTCGCATTGCGAAGGGCACACTTTGATGGAGTCTGCTTTGGTTGGAGTTTACTAGCTTTCACAACAGTTTTTGGAGTGACTTTTGCTTCATGTGGATTGAGTGCAGCCTTGGGAACTGTGAAGGCTATCGGAGTTCGCTCCAAATGGAATGAAACACGATAACCAATTTTTCCAGTACGTCCGATCTGAGTTGTAGGGATGCTACGGAAGAAGACGGTGACTTGTGGTGCCATTTGGATACCTGAGATATGAAGACAATATAGAAAAGGAGTTATTTCCATTGTAATTAGAGATGAAAAGGAAGATGGGTCCCACCGGGCGTGCCAAAAACTATGTAGGGGAAAATTTTGTTCCGTAACATAATCTCACCACCACTGCGTAAACAATAATGGTTTTTATTATATTTAAGGTATGACCCACCCAAAGCATAATTGCCTCTTAATTATACTTCCTTGTTGTCGGAAGAAACCCTTTGATTCTAACTTCAAAAGAAATAACAAAATGGTGTCCTATTAAATTTTGCAGCTGCACCTAAGTCAAACCTTAGGCTGCCTACGTATCCGTCACCGGAATCAAGCCACTCGTAGCTCCAGGATTCTTAATGAGTGAATGACCCATTAAAAAAAAAATGTGTTTGGCTATTTAAAAAAATAGAATTAACTTCAAAGAAGTATGAATTTATTTAGAGGGGGTGGTTGCATCTAGAATAATCTAGATTGCATACGTACCCTTAGAGGGATCAAACCGGCGTAGTTCTGGAATTTTTAATGAGAGAATTTGACCCATTAAAATATGAAAAGATGTATTTGATTTAGTGTATGACTGTTTGGATGAATTTGGTTAGAGAAACCAGGGATTCGATTTGGAAAATACGGTTGCATCTAAAATTTTAGATTGCCTACGTATCCCTTTGCGGGAATCAAACCGGCGTAGTTCACTAATTTTTGTTTAGAGAATTTGATACACGTCTTCATTTGTTTTCTTCTCACAAGCACCAGAGAAATGAAATCTTGTATCCCTCACTGTTGGAGCTTGAGTTCCTTTTGCTCGTTGAAGTGGAACACATAGTGAGCAAAAGTCACATTTTTAATGTTGTTGATAGATAAACATATTCTCCATCCTTCTTTTTGTAGGTGGCGTGGAAGATACATGCACTTCCCTTGTTTTCTAGCAAAATAAAAGGTGAGCTTCATAATTTATTCATTTTTTTCCAAGGCCATCTGGCTTGGACTCTTTTGTACCATCAGAAAAGATGAAGTTGACTTTGGAAACTTTCCAATAACTTCCTACCATCTTCATCAAATATCCCTTCCACCTTTTGCTAAACACCTTTCTTCTCATGCTTGCAGGTGACGTCAAACTCAATTAAAACCTCTTGTCTCTTTTCCACAATTGCAAACCCCTTGCTATCTCTTGGTTTTGAATTGCTGACAAGTCGAGAGCCATTGTCTGATCATTTATTCATTTGATCCCTCCAAAATTAATTCGCATGGACGAACTAATTGTTGATATGAAGTGATATGCGCAATTCTTTTAATATCCTTATTCCAAATGACTAACTTGCTCCCCGCAAATCCTGTTTAAAGGGGGAGTCGATCTCCTCATGGAATTCAAAGTTGTTGAGCTTTTAATTCTAATTTGAATACATATCTTATAATAATTAGATCATATCAAATAAGGATTTGTGATGGCCGAATCTTATAAAAAGATCGAACCTCAATGCCCATTAGATATCTGCGGAAATTCGAGGCATCCTCCATTGAACAAAATCTGGCATCCTGCTTCTTTATTGTCGTGAACCTCTTTCTCTGTCCATTATAATTTTATCCCAGAATTTTCCCATTCTTGGACGTGCGACAAGATCAAGGGTTGAAGACTGAAACTCCTCCCTTTTTTTCATCGAGTTCGATAAAGAAAGGTTAGTCAAGAGTTCCCTTTTTTCACTGCCCATTACGTCTCAAGATTTTCCCTGCATGTGCGAAAGAGACCATAGGCTAAAAAAACAGTGCTTCCCCTTTTCCCTCGTTGGATTTGAACCCAAAGCAGGTCTGCAATTGAGTTTGAATGATGTTGACTCATGTATGATTTCCCTGTAGGTAGCGTGTGGGATCTTGAAAAAAATATAAAAACTATCTTCGTACACCCCTGCTGCAAACGTAGGGTGCACAACCCTATTTTGTGTTCATACATATGTACATACCTGCACATATATATATATATATATATATTGTTCAAATACCACCTGAAATTTGGAGAGAAAATTGACTTAATGCCGCATGCTTCTTTTCTCCTTTCTTTAACGCTCTTTGTACTTTACAGGTGACAAGGAGTCCAATTGGTCTTACTCTCACCCCTACCCCTACTTTGCGGATAACAGAGGTGAGTGCCCCTCATCTTCTTGCTTTCCTTCTTCAATCAAAATTCATTAATTGAACTTGCAAGCAGTTTTTTTTTGACTTGGTGCATGAAGATAACTCCACATAAGCCCTCTAGCACGTTTCCTCACCTTTCTTTATCAACCAAGGGCCATTCAATTTGACCTGCTGTTTTTTTTGACTTGTTGCATAATAATAACTCCATGTAGTCCTTCATTACATGTTCTCATTTTCTCTTTGTCAATATTTTCTTTTGACTTGATAAAAAGACAAATGGAAATTACTCCATGTGAACACAAAAACATGAATTGAACTTTGATCTTGATGCATGAAGATAATTCCATGCAACACTTCATAACGTTCTCTCATTTTCTCTTTGTCAACATGCCACTTTTTTGACTTGTAAAAAAAAAATACAAGATGGAGATTACTCCATGTGAACACAAGAGAATTGAAATGCCGAGCTTCGTTGTTTAATTGCTTGCTTGCAGTTTTTTTTTTTGCACAATAGAAGATAAATTGAACTACACCCAAGGTCAAGTCCTATTGTATTCATGTTTTAACCCTGCTTTGAAATTTGAAGAAAGTGCAGACTTCCCCTTTAGATAGAACCAAAGCCTCCCCCATGTGATGACTTTGACAACACCACAGTAAGAACCTTATAGCCGTGAGGCTTGCATAATTTTTTACAGTAGCAAGAAATACAAAGGAGACACAGAGGATCAAAGTTTACCTTTTCCTTCAAAACTTCGACTGTTTTCTTCAACAAAAGAGCCTAGGCTCGTTTCTTCCTCTATGTGCCTCACTTGCCTTTTTTCTTTCCTGCGTAACTGCTGCCCCCTTCCTTTTTTTTTTCCTGAATTGTCATGCCTTTATATAGGCTAACTCATGTGTTGGAGATATAGATGGCTAGCTACACATCCTTATCAACCTAGTGTTTATTTTTTGTCAAACACTAGTCATAGCCTAAATTCTAGGTCTACTTGAAAGAGTGGACTTCAATGAGGACTCCAACTTGATCCAAATAAGGGCTCCATTCCAACCTTGCCGTGAGGCATTTGATGGATAAATCCATCACTTGATGTTATCTCCTACTAATTAGGGATTTTGATTTTGTTTAATCTTTTTTATTTTATATATTTCTATTTATCCTTATTAAATTTTGAAGCCCCTTTTATATTTATCTTTGTTGAATTTTTTCCTTCAACACATGCGCATATTGAACCGATCATGAAATCCTACCTTAATCATCTCAAATGCATGCATACATTTTTCAATATTATAAATGCACCGAACAGCGGTCATAAACACTTATAATAGGATTCACCTTACGTTATTGATTTCAATGTGTGTCAAACATTTAAATCTCTTCAATTTTCTACTAAGTGCACCGAACATCGGTCATAAACACTTAGTGTAGAATTGAAGTTTAAGCACTAAAACATATTAAGTTAAAGAAATTCAAAAAGTAAAACACATGGAGATTGCATTCTTACTTACAAATGTTATAAAGAAAATACCAACACATATATTGAATTATAAGTAAAATCAAAACAATAACAAGAATTTAAGTAAATGGAGAAAAGTTACCCTTTCGGAACTCAAGAACAGCTTGTGATTCCGAAAGTGGATGGAAACAATGAAATGTTATTCATAAGGAACACCGAATATTGGTTGGAACCTTATGAAGATAGAAGATAAAACATAAGAATTCGGACTTAAATTCTAATATTATTTCGGAAATACTTAGCCTAGGTATTTCTTAAGGAAAGCATAAAAATGTGTTTAAGAGATCTCAAAGAAAAATCACAAGAACAAAGTAAATAAGAAATGAAATTAAGAAATAACATAAATTAAGAACAATAATTGAAAGAAATCTAATTAAATAAAAAATCTACAAGAAGTTAAAATGGTCCCCAAAAATAAAGAACAAAAAAGAAAGAAAATGAACTAAAAGAAGAGAAGGATTAGAGAGAAATATTAGAACCTAGCTACTAAAAGAGAAATAAAATGGGACAAAATGGGGACTCCTTTACAAGTGAAATGACCTCCCTATTTATAGAGGGAGGCCACAAAGAACTAAAAATAAAATACAAAATAAAATATAAAAATAGTAGTAAAATAGTACCAAAAAAATGATGAAAAATGGTGATTTTAGGGATGGGATTAGGCTGAAAACTGCAAAAACTGGGCAAAGGGAGCAGGTTGGCCACATGGGTTGTACGGCCCGGAGCAGTTGGCTTGTGCAGGAAGTGGGCTATGTTGTAGGCAAAAACTGGTTGGGCTGTGTAGATTGGACTGGAGGCAGAAAGTGGCTGGAGCAGTTGGAGCGGATGGGCTGGCGAGCAGTGGAGCGGCTGGGCTCTGGCGAGCAGGTAGGCTGGTTCGCACGAGTCACGGGCCGAGCAGGTTAGCGGGCCACGCGAGCAGCGGATAGGTGGATCAGGCGACTGGGACGCGGGCTGGGCTTTTGTTCATTAATTTGGGCAGGCTGCTGGCTGGGGGAAGGATTTGGGCTAGACTTTTGCTGCTGGGCCGAGATTTTGGCTGGACTTGGATTCAAGCTTGAACTTGGATTTGGGCAGGGAGCATTCCTTATGGGCTGCAGAACAATGGGCTGGATTTAAATATTTATTTGGGCTGCGTTAATTTATTAATTTGGGCTGCAAAATAAAAATAATTAATTAGTCTAATTTCACCAAAACTCGTACATAATTTATTCGTTATAATTCCGATCAGGACGATTCTTTCGCCAAAATGCTCCAAATTATAAGCTTTATTTATTTAAACATAAATATCACAAAATATATTATTTTATCTAATTATTTATTATTTTAGTATTAAAAGTCAAGTATAAAGGGTATAAAATAATATAAAATAATGCTTATTTGAGGACCTATCAAATACCCCCACACTTAAACTTTGCTAGTCCCTAGCAAATACTAAAATTAAATTACGAATTCAAAACAAGTGAACCCTTAACCATTTGTCTCAATATTTCATTATTATCATGGCATCAAAGATTTTCACTTAAAGAATATAATCGTATGGAATTCAAGAGTTAATACATTGTAACAAAATGTTTTAACAAGTAAGATAATGAGTAAATATGGTGAAATGGATCTCAACATAAATAAAACAAGTATGAATCAACTCACAAGTATATGCACTCATAAATTCACTCAATTTGTAAGGGTTTGTGTTTGCACTCAAAGTATGTGAGAAAAACGCTCACATAATATAAATGAAGTACTTTTGCAAAATTTCAAACAAACACCTCATGATAAAAATTAAACATACTTGCACAAATGAACCAAAACCATAAGCTTACTCAAGTGATTAACTCAACTAATCAAAATTTTCCATCTTAAGGATCATAAGGTCTTTACGAAGGTTGTAATGGGGCTAAGTTTAGAGGCAAGGAATATATAGGACAAGTGGTGCTCAAATTCGTTCCAAGACTCAAAAGACTCCCAAAACATAACATAACTTCTCGACCTTAGTACAATGATATCATGAATTCATCCCTTCGAACATAGACCAAATTTCATCATGTTGGGTCTCGAATTCACTCTTTGTGTCGGATTTACGAATGTAAAGGACTTAACTCAAACATTACATAATCAAACCTTGTTACCTTGATATAAACTCAATACATTATTATTATTTTTTTCATTTTCATTATTTTTTTCATATATATTTTTTTTCTCCAAATATCAAGGTTACATGTGTCAATAATACAACAATATTTGAGTAAGTAAATCCACATACATAAAATTCTTTTCAACATCATCATTTTCTCTTCACACAATCTTTATGTCTTCAACCGAGTCTTTGGAACAAGGGTGAGAGATGTCTATACTAAGCTCAAGTGTTTAGATAATCATGGTGATGAAAGAAAGGCTTAATGTGGGCTCAAAGGGGTTAAAACTAAGGTGGTCGCAACTTGTGCGCTCAAAATAAGGAACATGGATGTTTGAATTTGTGGTGTTAACCCTAATGCCTTAATCATATATAAAATCAGAGAGTTTATTGACTTAAAAGCTTTGAAAATCACATAGAATAAGTTCTAGTACTCTAGAGTTCATTAAAATTTATTGCAAGCAGTTATGAGGCATATGTATATCAATTTAAATAAAGAACTTATGAATCACTCATCAAAGATGTATATAAGGTTCTAAAGCTCACATAAGGTTCAAATGATTCATACTTATCTTAACATGCTCGTTTATGTACCAATTTACATGCATTATCTACAAGTTATAACACTTAATCACAAAATATTAACAAACAAATTCAAGTTATAGTGATCATCTTTATGGTCATAACATATTCATTTCCGTTCATTTATATCATTGACAAGTTAAAGGGTAACTTAATATTCGTAAAAACACTAAGTTAAAACAAAAAAAAAACTTTAAGAAAGCAATAAAAATTTTATTTTATTTTTTATTTTTTGATTTTATAATTTTTTTTAAACAATTTTATTGCACAATTAAAATTGTAAACCACTCCCCCACACTTAAATTCTACATTGTCCTCAATGTAGGAAAATAAGAAGTAATTGAACATAGAATTAAAGTAAGGAAAATGATTTACGAAAATAAAACAAGAAAAACATTAAGTAATAAAGAGAGTGAAGGGTGAAAGATAGCAAATCTGCGTTGATGACTCCTTCACATCCCGGGAATACATTGGGTTGCCTCCCAACAGGCGCTTGAAGTTTAACGTTCATCCAGCCTAGACAGAGATGCAAGTTAATTAGTCAAAGATGCACGTTTGTCAATAATGCAAGTTAGAAATGAAAATTAGATCAAAGATGCACGTTAGTTAAACTAAAGATGCAAATTAAATTTTGCCATGACAAATAATGTAAGTTAAGACATAAACAATATTTACATGTTGGGGAAAGTCAAAGATATATATGGTTCACATAGCTTCAAAGTTTAGATGGAGACTTCTACGTTTGGGCGGCCCAAGTAAATATCTTGGATTAATTCAACTGTTTAGGCAAGTTCAAAAGTGACCAGATTAGAAAGAATACACATAAGAGGCAGGGCTAATTTCAAGACATCCCGAGGCTTAAACTCTATTGATGTCCCTTTCTTAGACCCAAAACTTGTTATGAGTACCGTCTCTTGTCCTAGACATCACCTTCGAAAATTTCTTACTCTAGAGGAATTAAGATAACTCAAGTGTTAACAATCACCGTAGGTGAAAGTTAACAAAAGAGCTTTTGCCGATTAAAGATCAAAATCTAAACTTCGAAGCAGAAGTGATCTACATATAGCCGAGACTAATGCTTGAATGCACGATTTATTTACAAGTATGTTTTTAAGCACAATTTACAAATATGACAATTTAAATATGAACAATTTATACAAGTATGTACAATTTATTTACAAGTAATGTTGTTTACAAAACAATTTTACATTAACAAACTAATATGTGTACAAGATTTATTTATAAATTTATATTTACACTAACACAAAGTTAAGATAAGAAATTATAAATATATATCTCTCTTTTTTTATGAAGAAAAAGACCAACGTAAATAAATTCATAAACAAATAAAATAAACAAGTAAAATAAATGAATAAATAAATAAATAAAAATTATGTACAAATATGAATGAACACTATGAAATATAAGAGTTATGAACAATTTATGAACAAGTATGAATAAGAAGGAAAAGTATAAACAAGAATGAACAAGTATGTACAATTATAAACAAAGTATGGACAAGTATAATAATAGTTTGAATTTATATAAACAAATAAAATAAAATAAAATAAAATAAATGAACAAGCATACAAATAAAAATTAAGAACAAGTATAATAATTATGAACAAGTATGAAGAATAACAAGTACATATATACAACATTTATTCACAAAATGAATTGGTACTAACATGAAGCTAAAACTAAAGAAAGTTGGAAAGTAAATATATATTAATTTTTTTTCGGAATTTAATAATTAAATAAATATTTTTTTTTACGAATTTTAATTACAATAACAAATAATAAATAAATAAAAGTAAAAATAAGGAAAAGTGAACATGTAACCATATGCATTTATGAACAGGTAAAAAGAAAGAACATTATGTACAAGTATGAACAAGCATAATATGACAAGTATAAGAATTATAAACAAACATAAATGAAAGTTAATTATGAACAAGTAAAATAAAAATTTTAATTTACATAAAAAATTATAATATGAACAAGTATATTAAAAAAATATGAATATTTAAGAACATATATAATAAGAACAAGTAAAGTATGAACATTATAAACAAATGATATAAGAATCAAACTATGAACAAGCATAAAAATAAAAGTTATGAACAAGTATAAAAATAAATAAAAATAATATACAAGTACAATATGAACATGTATAAAGATAAACATTATGAACAAGTATAATATGTACAAATATAAACGAAAATAATAAGAACAAAAATAAGATGAATAAATTAAATATGGACACGTATAAGAATTATAAACAAGTATATTAAAGTTATGAACAATTAAAATATGAACCAAGATAAAATAAAATAAATATAAACAAGTATAATATGCACAATTTATATACACCAACATATTAAAAATGATTTTCAATTTCCCCGACAACGGCGCCAAAAATTGATAACGTCCAAACTGCGCATTAAATTAAACACGTAATTCGGGTGTTATGCAATTTAAACCCTTTTTGTGTAGTTGTAGTATTGGTAAATAGGGATCGTTCTTAACCGGAGAAATTAGGAAACATTTTTAATACGATAGTTAAAAAAAATAATGAATAATCAAAGAATAATGAATTAAATAATTAAATAATTAAATAATTAAATGAATAAAGAATAAAATAAATAAAGAATTAATGAAATAAAGAATAAAAGAATAAAAGAATAGAGAATTACACGGGGGTTTGAAAAGATTGTAATCATAAAATAAAAAAAAAAAACAAGTAAAAACAATTAAGAACTTAATTCTACTTCTACTTTAATTTTTGTGCAAGTGAAATTTCTTTAAACACATATTTTTACCAACACTCTAACATCATGCTCATATTGAACCAATCACGAAATCCTACCTTAATCATCTCAAATGCATGCATACATTTTTCAATATTATAAATGCACCCAACAACGGTCATAAACACTTATAATACGATTCACCTTACGTTATTGATTTCAATGTGTGTCAAACATTTAAATCTCTTCAATTTTCTACTAAGTGCACCGAACATCGGTCATAAACACTTAGTGTAGAATTGAAGTTTAAGCACTAAAACATATGAAGTTAAAGAAATTCAAAAAGTAAAACACATGGAGATTACATTCTTACTTACTAACTACGCCCAAACTACGCATTAAATTAAACATGTAATTCGAGTGTTATACAATTTAAACCCTTTTTGTGTAGATGTAGTATTGATAAATAGGGATCGTTCTTAACCGGGGAAATTAGGGACATTAATAATGTGTTAGTGGGAGATGAATAAAAGAATAATGAATTAAAGAATTAAATAATCAAAGAATCAATAAATTAAAGAATTAACAATTTAAAGAATTAATTACTTAAAGAATAAAAAAAGAATAGAGAATTAAAGAATTAAAGAATTAACTAATCAAAGAATCAATAAATTAAAGAGTAAAGGAATAAAAGAATAAAGAAATGAAAGAATCAAAGACTAATAAACTAAAAGTATGAAAGAATAAAAGAATAAAAGAATAAAGAATAAAAAGGGGGGTTTTGAAAAGGTTTGTGATCATGTAAATAAGTAAAAGCATAGATAAACTAATTTTATTTCTATTCTAATTCATGTACAAGTGATCTTCTTAAAACACAAATCTTACCAACACTCTAATAATTGCAAATATTAAATCAATCACGAAATTTTACCTTAATCGTCTTAATTACCTTCATACATTTTTCAATACTATAAATGCACCGACAGCGGACAACACTTACAATATGATTCACCTTTTGTTTTTGACTGAATGCGCCGACAGCGATCAACATTAAGTCTCTTCAATTCTACTTTAAATGCACCGACATCGGATAAAACACTTAACATTGAATTGAAGTATGAAGCACTAAAATGTATAAAATAACTAAAATTCATAAAGTAAGACACATGGAGATTGCATCTAACACTTACAAATATTAGTAAGAAAAACCTCACATATATTGAACTATAATCAAAACCAATAACAAAAATGAGAATTTGAGTAAATGGAGAGTAATTGTTACACTTTCAAGATGGATGAAAACAATGGATTGTTATTCATACGATTCTCCGACAGCGGACGGAACCTTATGAAGATGGAGGAAATAACCTTGGGAAATATGGACTCAAAACTCTAAACTTTGTATTGGAGATACTTTGCCAAAGTTTCTCTCAAAGAAGGCTCAAATGTGTGCCTCAAAGAAGGTGTGTTTCAACAAGTGAATTGAAACCCTATTTATAGGTGGAGAAAGTTACCAAAAATAATATAAAAATACAATAAAAAATGTTAAATAATGGAATGATGAGTAATAAAGATTTGTGATGATGTTTAGAAGTGGTTTGAGTTGTAAAGTTGTAAAATTGGGTTGGAAAGTGGCTTGGAAAGTGGCTGGAAATTGAGTGGAATCTGCTGGAAAATAGGGCAGGAAATTTCGGCAGGAGGTCGCTGAAAATGAGAGCTGCAGCTCGGCAGGACCGCGCTGAAGAGAAACAGAAGACTTCGGAAGGCGCGCGCTGATCGTGATGAAGAGACTTCGGCAGGCGCCTTCCAACGGTTCAGCTGGGCTGGCGCGAATGGGCTGAAGCGAATGGGCTGCATGGGCCGGGCTGCACGGGCCGGGCTGCACGGGCCGGATTGGGCTGACGCGCTGGGCCAGTAGATGGGCTGCACGGATTGGGCTCAGAAATTGATTGGGCTGCAAAACAAATAATGAATTAATTTAATTAATAACTAAATTAATTAATTCACCAAATTTCGTCCATAATTTATTCGTTATAATTCCGATCGAGACGATTCTTTCGCCAAAATCCTCCAAATTACAAACTTTATTTTTCTAAACATAAAAATCACAAAATAATTTATTTTATCAATTTATTTAATATTTTAATATTAAAAGTCAAGTATAAGGGTATAAAATAATATAAAATAATGCTTATTTAACGTCCTATCAAATACCCCCACACTTAAACTTTGCTAGTCCCTAGCAAATACTAAAATCAAACTACGAATTCAAAACAAGTAAACCCTTAACCATTTGTCTCAAATTTCATTGTTATAATCATGGCATAAAAGATTTTCACTTAAAACATTTAAGCAAATGGAATTCAAAAGTTAATATATGGTAACAAAATGTTCAACAAGTAAGATAATGAGTAAATATGGTGAAATGGAGTTCTGCACGAATAAGACAAGTATGAATCAACTCACAAGGATATGCACTCATAAATTCACTCAATTTGTGAGGGTTTGTGTTTGCACTCAAAGTATGTGAGAAATACTCACATAATCGAAATGAAGTACTTTTGCAAAATTTCAAACAAACACCTCAAGATAAAAACAAAACATACTTGCACAAATGAACCAAAACCATAAGCTTACTCAAGTGATTGACTCAACTAATCAAAATTTACCATCTTAAGGATCATAAGGTCTTTACGAAGGTTGTAATGGGGCTAAGTTTAGAGGCAAGGAATATATAGGACAAGTGGTGCTCAAATTCGTTCCAAGACTCAATAGACTCCCAAAACGTATCATAACTTCCCAACCTTAGTGCAATGATGTCAGTAATCCATCCCTTCGAACATAGGCCTAATTTCATCTTGTTGGGCCTCGAATTCATTCTTTGTGCCGGATTTACAAATGTAAAGGACTTAACTCAAACATTCATAATCAAACCTTATTACCTTGATAAAAACTTCAATATATCTTTCTTTCTTTTTTTCTTCTCTTTTTTTTTTCATTTTTTTTTTCATATATCAAGGTAATAACATGTGTCAAAAATACAACAATGTTTGAGTAAGTAAATCCACAAAATACACATAAAAGTCTTTCAATATCATCATTTTCTCTTTACATAATCATTATGTCTTCAACCGAGTCCTTGGAACAAAGGTAAAAGATGTCTATACTAAGCTCAAGTGTTTAGATAATCATGGTGAGGAAAGAAAGGCTTAATGTGGGCTCAAAAGGGGTAAAACTAAGGGGGTCGCAACTTGTGCGCACAAAATAGGGAACATGGATGTTTGAATTTGTGGTGTTAACCCTAATGCCTTAATCATTTCCAAAATCAGAGAATTTATTGACTTAAAAAGCTTTGAAAATCACATAGAATAAGTTCTAGTACTCTAGAGTTCATTAAAAGCTATGGCAAGCAGTTATGAGGCATATGTATATCAATTTAAACAAAGAACTTATGAATCACTCATCAAAGATGTATATAAGTTCTAAAGCTCACATAAGGTTCAAATGATTCATACTTATCATATCATGCTTATTTATGTACCAATTTACATGCATTATCTTCAAGTAGTAACACTTAATCACAAAATATTAACAAACAAATTCAAGTTGTAGTGATCATCTTTATAGCCATAACATATTCATTTCCGTTCATTTATATCATTGACAAGTTAAAGGGCAACTTGATACTCGTAAAAACACTACGTTAAAACAAAAAGACTCAAGAAAGCAATATTTTGTTTTTTTTTTTTTGTTTTTTTTTAAATTTTTTTTTTTGTTAAGAAAGACTTAATAAAACAATTTCAAATGCACAAATAAATTTGTAAACCATTCCCCCACACTTAAATTCTACATTGTCCTCAATGTAGGAAAATACGAAATAATTAAACATAGAATCAAAGTAAGGAAGATGATTTAAGAAAATGAAGAAAGAAAGAAAAACATAAACAAAGTAAAAGAGTGTGAAGGGTTGAAAGAAAGCAAATCTGTGTTGATGACTTCTTCACACTCGAGAACACATTGGGTTGCCTCCCAACAAGCGCTTGAAGTTTAACGTCCATCCAGCCTAGACCAAATTCTTTATCTGATGGGACGGAGAAGTACTCTGTCTGACTCCACTTCGTGTCCTCCAATTGCCTCGATGTAAGGCTTCAATCGGTGGCCATTTACCTTGAACTCTTTTCCCGTTTCAATGCTTTTGATCTGTATGGCTCCATGGGCAAACACATTAGTAACAACAAAAGGGCCTACCCATCTGGAGAATAATTTACCTGGAAAGAGTCTAAGTCGGGAATTGAACAACAAAACTTTCTGGCCAATGTCAAATGCTTTACTCTTGATCTGTTTGTCATGAAATGCCTTTGCCTTTTCCTTGTAGATCAGAGTGCTTTCAAATGCATCATTTCTTATTTCCTCAAGCTCACTCAGCTGGAGCTTTCGATGCAGACCGGCGTCATCTAGCTTGATGTTGAAAGTTTTGACGGCCCACCATGCTTTATGCTCTAGTTCCACCGGAAGATGACATGCTTTTCCGTACACCAACCTATAGGGAGACATTCCTATAGGTGTTTTGTATGCCGTCCTGTATGCCCAAAGTGCATCATCCAACCGTTGGCTCCAATCCTTACGATTAGGGCCCACAGTTCGCTCTAATATCTTCTTGATCTCTCTATTACTGACTTCCGCCATTCCACTCGTTTGAGGATGGTAAGGTGTAGAGACTCGATGAGTGACACCATACCGTTTCATTAAAGCTTCAATGGTCTTGTTGCAGAAATGACTTCCTCCATCACTTATTAGGACCCGCGGGATCCCAAACCTGGAAAGAATGTTAGTTCTGAGGAAATCTGCAACAGTTTTAGAGTCATTAGTCCTGGTGGCCTTAGCTTCCACCCATTTTGATACATAATCAACAGCAAGTAAGATATAGAGATAGCCATTAGATTGAGGAAACGGACCCATAAAATCAATACCCCAAACATCAAATATTTCAACAGTAAGAACATAATGTTGTGGCATTTCATCCCTTCGTCCTAAGTTTCCTGATCTCTGACATTTATCACAGGCTAAACAGAATGAATGTGCATCTCTAAAAAGTGTGGGCCAATATAGTCCAGATTCTAAGATTTTGAGTGCAGTTTTCCTAGATCCAAAGTGGCCTCCACAAGCATGGCTATGGCAGAACTCTAGGACTGACCTATGTTCAATATCAGGGACACATCTCCTAATCAATAAATCTGCACAGTGTTTCCACAAATAAGGTTCATCCCAAATATAGTGCCTAACATGCTTTTTAAGTTTATCTTTTTGTGCACGGGAGAGGGTGGTGGGTAACTGTTTGGTGACTAAATAATTGACAATATCAGCATACCAAGGAGTACCTCCCTCGATTCTGAAGAGTTGTTCGTCTGGAAACATCTCTTGAATCTCCACAGGATCTCGCTCATGTGCAATGCGACTCAAATGATCCGCCACCACGTTCTCTACGCCTTTCTTATCTTTAATCTCGATGTCAAACTCTTGAAGAAGAAGAATCCATCGGATCAGTCTTGGTTTCGCTTCTTTTTTGGCTAGGAGATACTTCAGTGCTGCATGATCAGTGTAAATAATGACTTTAGTTCGAAGTAAATAAGAGCGAAATTTTTCTAAAGAAAATACAACAGCAAGCAAATCCTTTTCTGTAGTGGTGTAGTTCATCTGGGCATCATTTAAGGTTCTGGATGCATAGTAGATGGCGTAGGGCTTCTTATCCCGCCTTTGTCCGAGTACGGCTCCAACTGCATAATCAGAGGCATCGCACATTAGTTCAAAGGGTAAGGACCAATCAGGGGCACAAAGAATGGGGGCAGTGGTTAAGAGATTTTTAAGCTTCTCAAAAGCTTCCTGACAGTCTGCATCAAAGACGAAGGGTGTCTCTTTCTGAAGCAGTCGGCACAAGGGCCTTGCAATGTGGGAGAAGTCTTGGATAAATCTTCTGTAAAATCCTGCGTGACCAAGAAATGAACGGATTCCTCTCACCGAAGTGGGAGAGGGTAAGTGGCGCACAATATCAACTTTAGATTTATCGACTTCAATTCCTCTTTCAGAGACAATATGGCCCAAGACTATCCCTTGTCTAACCATGAAATGGCATTTCTCCCAGTTAAGTACCAGATTAGTTTCGACACACCTTTGTAAGATAAGTGCTAAGTGTTCTAAGCATGCATCAAAACTATCCCCAAAGACACTAAAATCGTCCATAAATACTTCAATTATTTTTTCGACGTATTCAGAGAAAATAGAAAGCATGCATCTTTGGAAAGTACCTGGGGCGTTACATAAACCGAAAGGCATTCTTCGGTAGGCAAAAGTGCCAAAAGGACAAGTGAAAGTCGTTTTATCTTGGTCATTTTGAGCGATACAGATTTGATTGTACCCGGAATAACCATCAAGAAAGCAATAATAGGAGTGACCTGCTAACCTTTCAAGCATTTGATCAATGAAGGACAAAGGGAAGTGATCCTTCCTAGTTGCTTTGTTCAGGCGTCGATAGTCGATGCAGACTCTGTATCCGGTCACTGTTCGCTGGGGCACTAGCTCTCCTTCACTGTTCGCAACAACTGTGACTCCACTTTTCTTTGGGACTACTTGGACTGGTGAGACCCATTTGCTGTCTGAAATTGGGTAGATGACACCACAGTCCAAGAGTTTGATGACCTCTTGTTTCACAACTTCCATCATCGGAGGATGGAGGCGACGTTGGGCTTCGCGAAAGGGCTTTGCATCATCTTCTAGTAAGATTCGATGCACACAGGTTGTAGGGCTGATTCCCTTGATATCTGACAGAGTCCATCCAATGGTTGTCTTGTACTTTGTCAAGACCTGTACCAGTCTATCTTCCTGTGACTCGGTTAGTGCAGAAGACACTATGACGGGCAGAGTGTCGTCTGAGCCAAGATAGGCATACTTCAGGTGGTCAGGCAAAACTTTGAGCTCGAGAACTGGGGCCTGAATCACTGAAGAAGGAGTGGCATTAGTACTAATTGGAAATGACAAGGGTACCTGATGATTCACCATTCTGGGGGTCTCATTTAGGGTCATGACTTCATCCCAAATTCGAGGTTCTAGTTCGTAATCCGTATCCTCAACCAAGGCGTCCCCTGATTGCGTTAGGCCAACTCCTTTCTGGATTATCATGTTGAGTGTGTCTTCTCGAATTGAATCAAAATGTTTCTCTGCGAGAGAAGTGCACACGTCAACAGAAAAAGTAGTATGAGTTGCGGAACTAGGGTACCTCATCGCATCAAAAATGTTGAAGCCAATCTCCTCTCCGTCTACTTCCATAGTTAATGTTCCATTGAACACATCAATCTTTGTCTTGGCAGTTCTCATGAATGGTCTTCCCAACAGCATTAGTGGAGCTTGATTCGTAGGGGAATCCTCTATGTCTAGGACATAAAAGTCAGCTGGGAAGATGAGCTGGTTAACCTGCACAAGAACATCTTCTACGTATCCCTTAGGATACACATTAGAGCGATCGGCTAACTGAATGATAATATCGTCATGCTGTAATTTACCTAGACCTAGGGCAACATATAGTGAATATGGCATAACATTAATGGATGCTCCTAAGTCTAGCATGACTTTATCAAATGACTTGTTACCAATCACGCAGGGAACAGAAAAACTCCCTGGATCCTTCAACTTTGGGGGTAGCCGACGCTGGATTACAGCAGAAACTGTTTCACTCACCATCACAACCTCCTTCTCCCTCGTCTGGCGCCTTAGAGTGCATAACTCTTTCAGAAATTTTGCGTATTTCGGCACTTGTTTGATGCACTCGATCAAGGGCATGTTGATTTGCACCCTTTTGAAGATCTCCAAGATTTCCTCATCGGATTCATTCTTCTTAGATTTGGCAAGCCTACTTGGAAATGGTGCATGCACAAACGGGGAATTAGTAACAACCGAACTTGAAGGGATTGGGTTATTACCTTGTGTGTGGGTAGTTTGAACTGGCGGTTGTGTCATGGTGGTCTTAGTTGCCACCTTGTGCTTTTCAGCCTCAGAAACGGCTGGATCTGGTTCTATTTCTGCGAGCACTTTACCACTTCGAGTGGTGATTGCATTGGCTTCAGGTCTTACATTTGGGTTGGGTGTAGGTTGAGGTGGAAGCACCCCGCTAGCTTGGATCTTACCCATGAAGTCCACGACCTTGCCCATTTGGTCCTTGAGATCAGCGATGTCTTTTTGTTGATTTTGCTGACCTGTGACAAGAGTCTGAGTTGACGCCATTAGTGTTTGCTGCCCTTGGGAAAGAGCAGCCAGCATTTTATCATAATCAGGATTAGAAGATGAAGAAGTATGATTATTTGCATGATTATGAGAAAAGTTAGAAAATGGGACCGGGGGCCTTGGTTGCCATGTGGGCCTTGGTTGCCATGTGGGCCTTTGGAACTGGTCTGGGACACGGTTTGGCCCGGTCGACATGTGCTGAGGGTTTAGGACATTGTTCGGATCTCTCCAACTGTAACCTTGGGTCCTTGGCCCTCCTTGAAAGCCTCCAATGGCGTGTGCCATTTCAGTTCCGGAGTCTTCCTCCCTTGTAGTGTAGGGACATTGTTCCTCAAGATGGCCTTGAGAGCATATGGAACAAACTGGAGCTACCTGTTTCTTTAGCTCAAGCATATTTGAAAGCATAGAGGTGATCTTATCTAACTTAGAATCATTTATAGCATGGGAACTTACCTCATGTACCTTTCTAGAAATAGGATCGGCACCTTCGTATTGTGCATCAATGAGTGCACGGCTTTCAAGTAGTGCACGACCATCTACTAGGCTCCGAGCTAAGAAACTTCCATTAGCTGCAGCATCGAGTAGTCCTCTATCCCAACCTTTGAGTCCTTCATAAAAGTAGGTTAAAAGATAGCCTTCTGTGATCCCGTGAGTAGGGCATGAAGCACAAAGTTCCTTAAACCTCTCATAGTACTGGCTGAAATTCTCATCATGTTCTTTCTGCTTGATTCCAGTGATCTCTTTTCTTAAGACCGTAATCTTTGAGGCAGGGAAGTACTTGGTAAGAAACTCCTGAACCAACTTCTCCCAAGAGTCAATATGATTGGGTGGGAGACTTAAAAGCCATACCCGTGCTCTTTCTTCCAAGGACAATGGGAAAGCTTTCAGCTTCATGATTTCCAAGTCCGCATCATCCGGACACATACTACTAATGATGAATTGGAACTCCGTTAAGTGTTTGTGTGGATCTTCATTTCTGATTCCACGGAACTTGGGTAGTTGATGAAGAACTCCACTCTTAAGCTCAATATCTTTCTTGTTGGTTCGAGGTTCGGGATACTGGATGCAGAAGTCTGTAGTGCCATTTGTGTTTGCACATGTCTGCTCCCGGATACTCAGGTTTCGTGCCATGGTTATCGGTGTTCCGAAAATCTGTTCTTCTTCTGAATTACTCTTCTCGCTTTTGGACTCACCGAATATTGGGGATGGAGGTTCGAACGAACTGGTTTGCTTAAGTGCGTCTCTGAATGTGGCGTTGCTTGGTGAGATGTCAAGTTGTCTTCTCAGCCGATCAAGCTTAGATTGATGAGCACGCATTCATAAGTTCGTACCTCTATGAAAACAAAACTCTAAGTTAGAAGGCAAGTATACACAAGAAGAGATAATAAGAGTAAGATAGTAGAGATTTGCATAAAGTATCACATAAATGGAAACCAGGATTAACAAAAAGTTACGTTAATGGAAAGAAAATGCACAAGTTCCAAATTCAAACTAATAATGCAATAAGTAGAGTTTTAGAGTGTCATGAATAACTTTCTCCTTCCGCTTCTCATAGTACTTTCCTGGGCGTACGGCCTGCGCGTACTGATAACCACCATTCCACCATTCAACATTAATCATGGCCAGTTGAGATAGATGTAACGCGAGAAGCAAGGATAATTTTAAGAGCACCCCGAGGCTAGCTTGGCATATACTCCATTGGTGTTCCCTTTCTTAATCCAAAACTTGTCACCAGTCATAACTCTCCTAGACACCATAATTAATCCAAATGATGACGTAGAGAATTACCAAACCCTAGTGTTTACAAACTCCGCCCCAACCTCATGTCCATAGATTCGAGTCTATGGTGTGTGGTGATGAAATCCACACATCATGAAGGGTTAAGGAGAAAGTAAATAAGAGGGGCACTACCTGTTCCCGAAAGTAAGATTTTGAAGAAAAAGGGACTAAGAGATTCATGCAACTCTAAAACAATTAATAGGAAACAATACTTACACTTTAGGAAATTCAAAGATGAATAAAGTTTCATAAAAAAAAAAAAAATTTAATTTTTTTTTTAATTTTAATTTTTAATTTTTTTTAATTTTTTTTTTAATTTTTAATTTTTTTTTATTTATTCCGAATTTTCTTTTTTTTTTTTTCATTTAAAATTTAAAGTTTAACAAGACATAAACAAATAATTGATTACATAAAAATAAAATAAGTGTAAACATAAAGTTAGTGGAACATAAAGGTTATGGAATAAAATTAAAAGAAAGTTAATGGAATAAAGTTAATGTAATATAATTAAAGTTAAGGGAATAAAGAAAAAGTGTGAATATTAAGTTAATGGAATAAAGTATAATGGAATAAATAAAAGTAAAAGTAAAGAAAAGTGAACATATAAAATATGCATTTATGAACAAGTATCAAATTTAATATGAACAAATATATATATAAAAAAAAATTATGAACATTTATGAACAAGTATAAATTAGAAATTAAGAAAAAGTAAAGTATGAGCATTATAAACAAACATAATAAGAACAATAATAAGATGGATAAATAAAATTTAAACAAGTAAGTAAATGTTATAAACAAATATAATATTAACAAAAATAAAATTTATAAACAAGTATAATATGCACAATTTATATACATACACTAACAAATTAAAATAATTTTCAATTTCCCCGGCAACGGCGCCAAAAATTGACTACGCCCAAACTACGCATTAAATTAAACATGTAATTCGAGTGTTATACAATTTAAACCCTTTTTGTGTAGATGTAGTATTGATAAATAGGGATCGTTCTTAACCGGGGAAATTAGGGACATTAATAATGTGTTAGTGGGAGATGAATAAAAGAATAATGAATTAAAGAATTAAATAATCAAAGAATTAATAAATTAAAGAATTAACAATTTAAAGAATTAATTACTTAAAGAATAAAAAAAGAATAGAGAATTAAAGAATTAAAGAATTAACTAATCAAAGAATCAATAAATTAAAGAGTAAAGGAATAAAAGAATAAAGAAATGAAAGAATCAAAGACTAATAAACTAAAAGTATGAAAGAATAAAAGAATAAAAGAATAAAGAATAAAAAGGGGGGTTTTGAAAAGGTTTGTGATCATGTAAATAAGTAAAAGCATAGATAAACTAATTTTACTTCTATTCTAATTCATGTACAAGTGATCTTCTTAAAACACAAATCTTACCAACACTCTAATAATTGCAAATATTAAATCAATCACGAAATTTTACCTTAATCGTCTTAATTACCTTCATACATTTTTCAATACTATAAATGCACCGACAGCGGACAACACTTACAATATGATTCACCTTTTGTTTTTGACTGAATGCGCCGACAGCGATCAACATTAAGTCTCTTCAATTCTACTTTAAATGCACCGACAGCGGATAAAACACTTAACATTGAATTGAAGTATGAAGCACTAAAATGTATAAAATAACTAAAATTCATAAAGTAAGACACATGGAGATTGCATCTAACACTTACAAATATTAGTAAGAAAAACCTCACATATATTGAACTATAATCAAAACCAATAACAAAAATGAGAGTTTGAGTAAATGAAGAGTAATTGTTACACTTTCAAGATGGATGAAAACAATGGATTGTTATTCATACGATTCTCCGACAGCGGACGGAACCTTATGAAGATGGAGGAAATAACCTTGGGAAATATGGACTCAAAACTCTAAACTTTGTATTGGAGATACTTTGCCAAAGTTTCTCTCAAAGAAGGCTCAAATGTGTGCCTCAAAGAAGGTGTGTTTCAACAAGTGAATTGAAACCCTATTTATAGGTGGAGAAAGCTACCAAAAATAATATAAAAATACAATAAAAAATGTTAAATAATGGAATGATGAGTAATAAAGATTTGTGATGATGTTTAGAAGTGGTTTGAGTTGTAAAGTTGTAAAATTGGGTTGGAAAGTGGCTTGGAAAGTGGCTGGAAATTGAGTGGAATCTGCTGGAAAATAGGGCAGGAAATTTCGGCAGGAGGTCGCTGAAAAGGAGAGCTGCAGCTCGGCAGGACCGCGCTGAAGAGAAACAGAAGACTTCGGCAGGCGCGCGCTGATCGTGATGAAGAGACTTCGGCAGGCGCCTTCCGACGGGTCAGCTGGGCTGGCGCGAATGGGCTGAAGCGAATGGGCTGCACGGGCCGGGCTGCACGGGCCGGATTGGGCTGACGCGCTGGGCCAGTAGATGGGCTGCACGGATTGGGCTCAGAAATTGATTGGGCTGCAAAACAAATAATGAATTAATTTAATTAATAACTAAATTAATTAATTCACCAAATTTCGTCCATAATTTATTCGTTATAATTCCGATCGAGACGATTCTTTCGCCAAAATCCTCCAAATTACAAACTTTATTTTTCTAAACATAAAAATCACAAAATAATTTATTTTATCAATTTATTTAATATTTTAATATTAAAAGTCAAGTATAAGGGTATAAAATAATATAAAATAATGCTTATTTAACGTCCTATCACTTACAAATGTTAGAAAGAAAATACCAACACATATATTGAATTATAAGTAAAACCAAAACAATAACAAGAATTTAAGTAAATGGAGAAAAGTTACACTTTCGGAACCCAAGAACAGCTTGTGATTCCGAAAGTGGATGGAAACAATGAAATGTTATTCATAAGGAACACCGAACATCAGTTGGAACCTTATGAAAATGGAAGATAAAACCTAAGAATTCGAACTTAAATTATAGAATTATTTCGGAAATACTTGGCCTAGGTATTTCTTAAGAAAAATCATAAAAATGTGTTTAAGAGATCTCAAAAAAAAATCACAAGAACAAAGTAAATAAGAAATGAAATTAAGAAATAACATAAATTAAGAACAATAATCGAAAGAAATCTAATTAAATAAAAAATCTACAAGAAGTTAAAATGGTCCCCAATAATAAAGAACAAAACGAAAGAAAATAAACTAAAAAAGAGAAGGATTAGAGAGAAATATTAGAACCTAGCTACTTAGAGAGAAATAAAATGGGACAAAATGGGGACCCCTTTACAAGTGAAATGACCTCCCTATTTATAGAGGGAGGCCACAAAGAACTAAAAATAAAATACAAAATAAAATATAAAAATAGTAGTAAAATAGTACAAAAAGAAATGATGAAAAATGATGATTTTAGGGATGGGATTAGGCTGAAAACTGCAAAAACTGGGCAAAGGGAGCAGGTTGGCCATGTGGGCTGTACGGGCCGAAGCAGTTGGCTTGTGCAGGAAATGGGCTGTGCTGTAGGCAGAAAGTGGTTGGGCTGTGCGGATTGGACTGGAGGCAGAAAGTGGCTGGAACAGTTGGAGCGGATGGGCTGGCGAGCAGTGAAGCGACTGGGCTCTAGCGATCAGGTAGGCTGGTTCGCGCGAGTCACGGGCCGAGCAGGTTGGCGGGCCAGGCGAGCAGCGAGTAGGTGGATCAGGCGACTGGGACGCGGGCTGCGCTTTTGTTTATTAATTTGGGCAGGCTGCTGGCTGGGGGAAGGATTTGGGCTGGACTTTTGCTGCTGGGTCGAGATTTTGGCTGGACTTGGATTCAGGCTTGAACTTGGATTTGGGCCAGGAGCATTCCTTATGGGCTACAGAACAATGGACTGGATTTAAATATTTATTTGGGCTGCGTTAATTTATTAATTTGGGCTGCAAAATAAAAACAATTAATTAGTCTAATTTCACCGAAACTCTTACATAATTTATTCGTTACAATTCCGATCGGGACGATTCTTTCGCCAAAACGCTCCAAATTACAAGCTTTATTTATTTAAACATAAATATCACGAAATATATTATTTTATCTAATTATTAATTATTTTAGTATTAAAAGTCAAGTATAAAGGGTATAAAATAATACTTATTTGAGGACCTATCACAACATTAACTAAAAAACCCTAACAAACAATTAAATCCATCAACTAAAAAACTCTTAAAATAAAATTAAATCTATAAACTAAATTAATATACAACTAAATCTATCAACTAAATTAATATACAATTAAATCCATTATTAGCTATTAGATTATTAGGGTTTTTTTATGGTTGAATTTAATTTAATTTTTAATTAATTAAAAAATTAAAACCGGTTCAGTTTCGGTATGGGACAGTATTCGGTAACATCGAAACCGATCACGTACCGATTTAAACCGGTACGGTACCGATCATCCTTTCAGTTTTTTTTTTCGATTTGGTATGATACGGGACGGGATGGTTTCGGTATGTCGGGACAATATGCCCACCCCTAATGTTGGGTAAAAATATAGTGATTCTATTATTTTCGGTCATTTAATATTGTCAATTATATCGGATAAAATATAGTGATTCAATTTTTTTTTCTAACCATCATCTATGTATTATCCAATACACTTGGGGACTTCCCACTTAATGAAACTCCATACGATCCCCAAATGTATTTTTCTTTTAATTACTAGGAATTTTCAAAAATTTCTCTCCCTAGTAACAAAAAAAATACAATCGGGCGTTTGGGGGGCTTCACTAAATGAGATTATATTGAAATGGCTACTATAGGAAAGAGTAATACTATTTTGAAATGTTAAATTAATCATATTTAGTGATTATATTGATATGTTAATTAATAAATAATTTAATATAAGTACAATATAATTTAATTTATTAAAATAACTCCATTTATTAATTACTATATCAATGTAATCACTAAATATAATTAATTTAATGTAAAAATAGTATAATTTTATCAAAAATAGTTTCATCTTGATAAGTAAGTGAGTAACAAACTATCAGTTCAAAACGAATTACAACTCTCATTTGCACAAATATTATTGAACTTTTCCAATCAATGATTGAATACTGACAAACAAAGAAGAACAACAATTACTCAGCAAAGATAGTGATGATGGAACCGTAATGGGTCAATACGGAGAGCCGGTGATATTAACTGTCACCCCCCTTCATATTGACTTTAAACGTGTGTTCAGTTATATAACTGTTCCCTCGATTTGATTTATTACGTCGACAGAAATTTTTTTGATCCTTCTTTCAATAAAATGTGTAGGTGTGTCATCACCCAGCCACCAAATGCCCTAAATGGAATTGTAAATGTTAAGTGTGTCCCTAATGCTGACTTCTAAAGTCACAATTGTGCGACCAAATAAGGAACTTCTTCTTTGTTTGGATTCTTTCAGTCCCTCGGAGTCAAGGGTGTTTAAGTTTCGAACTTATATTAAGTATCTAATACACTTGGGGGGCGTTTGGGGGCTTCACTAAGTGGGATTATATTGGACTGCCTATTATCGGAAAGAATAATACTATTTACACATATTAAATTAACCATATTTAGTTATTATATTGATGTGTCAATCAAAAAATAATTTAATATAAATACAATATGATCTAATTTATTGAAATAACTCCATTTATTAATTGTTATATCAATATAGTCACTAAATACATTTAATTCAATGTGTCTAAATAGTATAATTGTATCAAAAATAGTCTCATCTTGATAATTAAGTGAGTAACAAACTATCAGTTCACAACGAATTACAACTCTCATTTGCACAAATATTATTGAACTTTTCAATCAATGATTGAATCATGACAAGCAAAGAAGAACAACAATTACTAAGCAAAGATAGTGATGATGGAACCGTAATGGATGAATACTGAGAAGCGGTGACAGTAGCTGTCACCACCCTTCATACTGATTTTAACTGTGTGTTAAGTTATATAACATTTTTAGTGAGTCTTGGGACTTACCATTGTACCAGTTGCACTTGGCCAATTCATTCCTAAATTTCTACATTCATATCCGTTCTCAAAATTTGATAAGTCGTCAAATGAAGTTTCAATACTTCATTGATCGAATCTACTATTATTTATGTCAAATAGATTTAGTTTAGTTAGTTATAGTATTGACTTAAAGACAATTGGTCTTAAATTCGAACCCCGATTCCATATTGTATGAAATAAAATAAAAAAATCTACTATTATCTATTTATCTTTATGTAAATAATGTTGGAAATGACATAGAAAAGTATGAAGGTCAAAACAAAATAAATGAAAATGTTGAGTCAATATATGAATTAGATTTCTTTTTTAAGACTAATTTGTTACTCTTCCTTAATGTAAAAAGATTTTATGACAAGTTGTCTACGGGATATAATAGACTTAAACTCACTTGATATTACTCTTGAGATTTTGCACAACACAATAATATTTTGAATTTGATATTGATAATAGGGGTAATATCGATAATATGAGAATTATGAGTCATGTGACAGCTCCATAATATTCAAATAATTTATGATTCCACAAATACTCTCACATCGCTCCGGGATTCAAGAAATTTTAAGGGATCTAATTTTTATTGTGGTCCCGATAAACTATTATATTTTTTATGAGGGAGTAGGACTCTGCTTTGCTAGGAGCAGTTGAAATTCCGATCAACCTTGGGCGTAACTTTGGTTTGCCATATGATGCTTTGGGCTTGGAGCCCATTAGCTGATTAATATAGCCCAATAGATGATTAGGGTTAGGTTATTTTCTTTATTTAAATAGGGATTACGGTACCTCCATCTTCAATAAAAAAAAGGGAACACTAAACCCTGGTATTGGTCTACTACTGGTGAAGAAGGACTGTCGCCATCAAGTTGTTCAGTGAAGGAACTTGGAGCCGCTGTTTATAGAGGCAGAAATTTTGTACCCATTCACTTTTCTTTCTTTTTTGTTGATACTTTCATACTGAGGGCATTGAAAGGACACTATAATCTGCATTCTTGTCGAGCACATGGGCCGTAAGAGCCCGAAGGCTGCGCAGGTAGGCCTCAAATGTAAAAGACAAATGGTAGAGGCGTTGTGATAGGGAGACCAGGGCTGACACCAGATGACATCAGCGAGAGCTTAAAGGACAGGCACGTACACGTCCAACTCGTTGTAGCGAAGTGGGTCCAGCGGGTGATTTTCACACGCGGTGCCACGTGCTATTAGGCCTAACATCGGCTGGTAAAAAATGGCGTCAGATGTAACGACTCGAATCTCGAGAAAACATGAAATTGAAAAATTTAAAGAGAAAATATAGGGTTGGGCACGATTCGGTATGATACGATATTTGATGATACAAAAATCATACCATTTAATTTTAATTGGTTCAGTACGGTTCGGTATTCCACAATTTGAAATTGATAAAGGATCGCACCATACCGATTAAATTCGGTACGGTTTTGATTTTGAACCAAAATTTTTTGGATTTAGGATTTAGGTGAATGCTAATGATGAATTATGGTTTCTAGTGTAACAAATACTCGGTTAAAGGAATTATGATGTCAACTTTTTAGGTGACTACTAGTGTTGTTAGTATTTAGGTTTAAAAAAATGGTTTCTAATGTAGTCCAACAAGACTATTTTCAAGTATAATAGACAAAATAATTTTAATTAGATAAATTTATTATCATTAGGCAACAAATAACTCATAATAGTTTTTAGTATCTGATTACCTATATCAATCAATAGGAAAATAGTTTTAGTTATTAAAAAAAAAATAGAAATACTAATTCGGTTTGGTATCGGTACGTTACAGTTTTTTAAAACTTCGAAACTGAAACCGTACAAACTTGAATCGGTATCGGTTCGGTACCGTACTGATCATTACATCAGTTTTACTATTCGATATTTTTTCGGTTTGAAGCGATGTGGAATAGTATGATTTCGATTTTTCGGTTCTATATGCCCACCCCTAAGAAAATGAAAATTTTGCCCATAAGTCAAAGAGTTGACTTTTTTGTCAAAGTCAAAATGTTGAGTTTTTATCGGGATAGTTTTTTATGATTCTGAAAACGCCACTAGAAATACCTCGGCCTCCCGAGTACTTCGGTAAGCGGCATGCCGAAAAAAAAATTTAGACAGTTTGGTTCCGGATCTCGATTATGTAGGGACATTTTGGTCTTTTGGTAACAAGGGCATTTTGGTAAATTCTTTTGAAGAGATTTTTTTTCTGGTGGCCCAATGGGAAAAGGAAAAGTGTCCCTTATTCCTTAAATCCCTATGCACCGACTTGTGATGGGGTGTTTTTTATGTTGTGTGTGTTTTATGTAGTGTTCGACCGAGTAGGAAAAACAATGAGAAAGAGAAGTGAAAGAATCTGAGAAGGAGAGAAACAGGGGAGATGAGAGGAGAATAAGAAGAGAGGGAGGAAGCGGGAATAGAAAGTGTGGAACCCAAAGTCATTCAAAAATTGTGGAGCTACCATGTGGCTCATAATTCTCAAAATGACCAAATTGCCCCTAGCAATGACGCTAGTCATTTGAAAACACCCACACATTAAATAATCTATTTACAAGCTAAATACGTTATTTAATCGGGTTAAAATTTTCGTAATATTAATATTCTCTCCGATAGTTAATTGTCATTTTTCTTAGTAACGGACAATTAATATTAATATTAAAACACAATAATTATCATTATTATCATAATGAGTTATTATTATAATTATTAAATAATATATTTAATTAATAATATATTATTTATTAATTACAAATTCAACCGACCAATCAGAACGCTCCAACACTTCCAAAATTTTCCTATAAATAGCGGAGCACATTTCATTTATGAGGTACGTCGATTCTTCGCTTCGAAGTATATCCTTTTCCTCTCTCAAAGCTAACTTAGGCATCAAAGTGTTCTTGGTCAAACAACCCCCCGGGTAAATCGATCAAGACAACGATAGCTAGTTGTTTGCTGTTTGCAGGAATTGTGAGGACTTTTCACGGCGGGTTCGATGTTTGATTCAACAATTGGTGCTCTCATTAAGAGCAATTGAGGAACACTCAGAAGAAGCTTTCTCGGTTGTTCATCGTTCTTCAACGGTGTTCATCGTTCATCAGAAAATTGTTCATCGTTCATTTTTCTTCGTTCGTCGTTCATAGACATTGTTCGAAGATTTTGAACGTTGTTCAAATCATCCATCAACAACTTTCCAGTCCAAGATTCTTTGATTCGACATGGCTAGGGTTCGTCGATCCGTTCTCTCAGCTGGAGAATGTGTTTCTGCCTCAACTGCTCAGACGAGGAATGAGGCTTGCATAGAGATTCCGGAAGAGCGGCCAACTCGACCCCGGCTTGTGTCCATAGAAGCGCCCATGGAGACGCTCGGAGGGAGGCCAACCTTCAGTTTCGGAGTATTCCCCTCTCCAGTTAACCAAGTGCCCGCGCTAGGGGAAGGAACTTTGGCTTTGCAACAAACAGGCGGGCGGTTGATGGGAAGTGCATCACGGCATGATCAGCCCACAACAAACATGGACCTAAGGGACTTTCTGGATGGGCGTCACGACGTCCCAGGGAGAAGTCACCACCAACCTCCCCAAGACAACTTGGCTTAGCTGGTTGAAAGGTTGAGCAGCCAAGTTCAACTCCAGTCGGAACTCTTGCAGCGACTCCTGGCAGAAAGACCAGTCCAAGAGCCAGACAGACATTCCACATCACGTGGGAGACAAGAGAATGCTCTAAGGCGTCCCGGGAAAGAACCGGTCCGCTGCCGAATAATGTCACGAGACACTTCACTAAGCGACTCTGGTGAAGAAAGTCACGCTCACCGAGCAAAGAGCCCACAACGCCTAAGGCCATCAGTACATGAGCGGCTATGAAGTAGGATTGGGGCTACTTCACGGGTGGAGCGCTCATATGGGAGTAGGGGGCAACCACATGCTCTACACAAAGACCCAAGACGACCTACCCATGGCAGTGAGAGGGAAGATGAAGTCTACTCCCCCGCACGATCCCAGAAAACAAGGGGAGAAGCTCAAGGAGTTTCTCAGCGATTAGCACGAAATGACTCACCGCCTCAGCAAGGTGCGTTGCGGGCTAATGATGTTCAAAGAATGCTAGATAGGCACCTTCGTGCTCAACGAGATGGCGATCTAGAGGATGATCTACTTCGCCAGATACAGCTCTCTACGCCTTTTGTAAGGGATATTGAGGAGGAACCATTCCCCCAAAGGTTTGCAACGCCAAAATTCACTCCATTCAAAGGAGCCTCCGACCTGGTAAAACACATAGATTATTACCGGGGAGTCATGATCCCCCACCAGCATAACGATGCACTCATGTGCAAAGTTTTTCAAGCTTCTCTTCAAGGCCAAGCCATGACTTGGTTCGATCATCTCCCCCGGAGGTCGATTGCATTCTTTGAAGAGTTGGCTCTGGCATTTGTGAAGGAGTACGCACAACTTCGGACAATCGAGGTGAAAGATGACCATCTTTTCTCTGTCCGAAAGAGAGCAAAACAAACTCTGCGGCAATACATACGAAGATTTTACGAGGAGAAGTCTCGGATTGTCTGTTGTAGCGACCTTGTTACGACAATGGCATTTAAACAAGGACTCCCTCGGGACAACCAGCTTTATGGGGACATCGTCATGAGCAATGCGCGAAGTCTCACCAAAATGCTTTCGCTAGCGGAGCGACATGCAAGCTGGGAGGACGAGAAAAATGCCACCCATACTCAGGACCATGTTGGGGCGAGTAAAAAGGCCTCCAATAAAGAAGAGTCCCATGGAAAGTTTGCGGCTGGAAAGTCCAACAAGCGCAAGGCGGGACAACCTTCCCAAACACCGGGTATGGGCATAACATCGGAAAATACATATCTTTTGAGAGATATCTCCGGAATCTCATAAAAGAAGGACATTGCACTGAGTACGTCAAAGGGAAGGTTGTGGCTCGACCCGCTGACAAAGGACCAAAGGAACCTGCAGCAAAGATGATTCGCATCAACACCATCATAGCAGAATCGGAGTTGCTAGGAACCACCTCCAAGCAGAAGAAGAGAAAGATTCGAGATGCACTGGCCGTCTCTCAGGTCTCCCATGTTTCCACCCCCGGAGTGGCCAACGACCTTGTCGTTGGTTTCTCTTTAAAGGACAAGGTAGGACTTGATTGGCAGCATGACGATGCTTTAGTCGTGTCAATCCAGATCGCTCATGCTCAAGTTGATCGGATTCACGTTGATGAAGGGAGTGCAGCAAATATCCTCATCCTAGATGCAGTACGCAAGATGGTATTAGAAAGCCTCACAACAAAAAAGGCTGTCCCGTTCCGAGGTTTCAATGGGTCGACCAGCATGACCGTAGGCACTCTCCAGCTGGATGTACATTCGGATCCCGTAGTCATGTCCCAAACTTTCTACATCATGGATGGGTACTCTCCATACAATGGAATTTTGGGAAGGTCATGGCTTCAAAAGATCCTCGCAACCACGTCAAGCCTTTACCAGAAGATTCGGTTCCCTATTCTCGGTGGTGGAATCGGGGAGATCAAAGGCGATCAGGCGATGGCTTGGTGATGCCTTACAAAAGGGTTGAAGGAGGTCAAGACGGTAGAGTTTATTCCCCAGGCAGGATCATCCACTGGGAGCAAGCTTTCTTCTTCGTCTCCCAAATAGAAACTAATCACGGGTCAAGATCCTGATATACATGAGGAACCACCAACTCCGGAAGGATGGCAGCTGGAGGATGACGTCACCCTCATTCAACTTGACCCTCAATATCTTAAGCGAGAAGCCCGCATTGGTGCTCTGTTGAGTGACACAGAAAAAGAAGAACTCATAGCTTTCCTGCGTGAGGAGAAAGAAGTTTTTGCTTGGTCTCCGTCTGACATGTCGGGGATTGATCCTACCATCGCTTGCCACAAGCTGCACGTCAATCCCCACCACAAGCCGGTCAATCGGAAAAGACGCAATTTTCCCCCGAGAAAATTACTATCATCCAATAGGAAATTGACAAGTTACTCGTTGCTGGATCCATTGAAAAAGTTCCGCACTCTGAATGGCTAGCAAATTTCGTGCTTGTCAAGAAAAAGGAAGCCGGACGGTGGAGAGTTTGTGTTGATTACACTGATCTCAATCTTGCGTGCCCAAAAGATAACTATCCTCTGCCCAGAATCGATCTCTTAGTGGACTCAACCGCAGGAAATGAGCTCCTAAGCTTCCTGGATGCATACTCGGGGTCATAATCAAATTTTCATGTATGAAAAAGACAAGGACAAAACTGCCTTCGTCTTCGACCGAGGTGTGTACTGCTACAAGGTCATGCCATTTGGCCTCAAGAATGCGAGAGCAACGTACCGGAGGCTCGTCAATCGGATGTTCAAAGATCTCATCGGCAAAACCATGGAGGTCTATGTGGATGACATCATGGTCAAAGGAGAAAAGCGAGGGGATCATATTACCAACCTGCGAGAGACCTTCAACTTGCTGAAGAAGTACAAAATGAAGCTCAACCCTGTGAAGTGTACTTTCGGGGTATCAGCAGGGAAGTTCTTGAGATACCTTGTGACTCAACGTGGGATCGAAGCAAATCCAAAGCAAATCAAGGCAATTCTCGAGATGAAGTCCCCATCAAGTCTGAAGGAGATTCAAGGTCTCACTGGACGAGCATCAGCATTGAACAAGTTCCTATCCAAGTCAACTGACCGGTGTCGACCCTTCTTCCAAGCAGTAAAGAAGGCATCTAGAGATAAGTGGGATGAAGGTTGTGAGAAAGCATTTCAAGATCTCAAGGCCTATTTGACGTCCCCACCGCTGCTATCAAAACTCGAAGATAACGAGGACCTGTTCCTGTATTTGGGGGTCTCTGATGTTGCTGTAAGTTCTACACTTATCCGGGAGGAGAATGGGATTCAACTGCTTGTGTTCTACACATCCAAAGCTCTTCTTGATGCTGAGACACGATATCCGAAATTCGAAAAGCTGATTTTGGCATTACTAGTTACCACAAAGAAGTTGAGGCCTTACTTTCAAGCTCATCGGGTAATCGTCATGACCGAATATCCACTCCGTTCGTTACTTCATGCACACTAGAATGCTCATCCTCGGGTATATGAATGCTCATCACCTCCGAAAATATTATGTATAATGCAAACTAGAGCTCAAAGCTAAGCTAGTCTTTGTTTTGTGGCAAATATAGATTTTATTTTCAAGAATGATGTATTTAGACTTATCAATAAAGCTATCAAGTCATTCCTAGTTCACATATGTGTTATTATACTTTCGGCAAGGTTCCCAAAGCCTTCCTCTGGGAAGCATCCAAAGCCTTCTTCCGAGAAGCACTCAAGCCTTCCTCCGGGAAGCATCCAAAGCCTTCTTCCGAGAAGCACTCAAGCCTTTCTTCGAGAAGCATCCAAAGCCTTCTTCCGAGAAGCATTTAAGCCTTCCTCTTGGAAGCACACAAAGCCTTCCTATCAGAAGCACTCAAATTCTTCTACTCGGAAGCACTCAAAGCCTTCCTCCGGGAAGCACCCAACGACTTCCTTCAAGAAGGGCTCATATTTTTCCTCCGAGAGGCAGGCAGAGCTCTATGAAGGAAACGCTTAAGGCCTTCCACCAGGAAGCACACTAGGTCTTCCCCTAGGAAGCATTTATCAAACCCCTAAATTTGAAGCGCTCGAGCCTAATTATTTAGAACTCGCCGTTGCTGTAATGAGGGCATATGAATAAGCTCATACTAACTCATTGACAAACATTTGAAAGTGTTCTCTTCACATTAAAAAGTGCATAGAAGAAAGTTAACACTTGTGTTCCAACAAGTGTTCCAACAATTCAGCATAAATGATTTTCTTATTTATTCATTTGGAGGGTGTTTGGCAAATCACATGTTGATTGCTCACACCGGTTATTCACTATTGAAATAAAAATTACAAACGAAAGGGAAATTACATAAAGAAACTACAGATGCAGGCCTTCAAAACCCATTGTTTTTCTAAACTCTTCCCATTCTTCTGTCGAAAGTAGGGAAGTGTCGTTAAACAATGATTCAGGAGTCTCAGGGGCAGCTTCCTTTCTGGTCACAGTCTCAGGCTTTGGGTCGAGTTCCAGTGCAGGCTCATACTCTTTCTCCAACTATGGTTCCCGTTCTTTGGTGGTGATCCCACTGCAGCTTGCCATGTCCAACTTTTGCACCTCATTTTCTTTATGGCACAAAGTTGTGGGGGCATGTGGTGGTAGTAAATGGTAGTGTCTCGGAAGCCTTCCAGTCTTCAGATTTTGGATCTCCACTTCCAAACGTTTGATTCTCTCATCTGAGTCCTGCAAATTTCTGCGCAGCAAAGTGACCTCATCTCGGGCAAGATCTCGCTCATTCGCTATCAGCATCCTCTCTGCATGGCTTGTCTTCAGCTCGCCCACTTTTCCTTCCAATGTATGGATTCTTCCAACCAAGGCTTCGTTGTTCCGTCTAGAGTGATCTCGGGCTTCTCGAAGGCGTTTGCACTCGCTTTTCATCCGCTTGTTTTCATCTTCCAGACTAGCATTTCCACGAAGCATGTCAACCAAATTGTGGGCCCTAACTTTCGCAATCCTAAAGTCTTGGACTACCTTGTCGTAAGTTCCTTGTGGCACGGTTTTTGGGCTTTCTTCTGCTATGATGGGGGCAGCTATAACATTAGGAATCTTGGATGATGACCGTGTTTCCTCCACTAATCGGTCTGAGCCTTCATCCCTCAACGCTCCAATTACTTTAGGGGAAGTGGGAATCTCCTTCAGCTTTTTAGGTTGTTTGGCTGCAACCTCACAAGGACCATCTGAGGTTTTGCACTTGATATAAGACTCCACAGGACTAGAACGGTCGGGCTTGGAAGGAACCTGATGATCATGTTTTTTCTCCAAAGAGCCAATGGGTCCTTGCATGTTGTTCTTCTTCTGGGTAACAGGTTTTTTCAAGCGTAGTGGAGCGCTCAGCCATTCCTTGATTAGGCTGTCGAAAGGCCTCCCGCCATTTATGTATCTAAGTGGGGAGAGTAGCCAGCTCATGTCTCGGAATTCTGGAGGAATCTTCAAAGCCATGTCAATCTTTTTGAGATCAGGATAACCTTCAAACCCGATGTACAACTCATCAAACATGCGGAAGTGTGAGGCAATCCTCAAATCTGACGGGGCATGTTTGTCCCAAGCGCCACCAAATTCGATGCAGTTGAATCTATACGTGTTGTCATCAAACTCCGTCCTAAAAAATAGCTCCACCTTGGGTACGACTCAGGAAAGCCGACCGCCGGTAATCCCGTTGTGTGACATAAAGTAGCAATGCAGAATTCATCTTCAGCGAGTCCCAAGCCAAAGAATTTGTTCAGCTTCTTGAAGCACATGATGTGTCGATAGGCGTCGGCGTCCAGTTGAGCAGGGCTGCACCCCATCCGGCCAATAATATTGGAGAAGAACTTCGAGAACGGGAACTTAAAGCCCCACCCAATGATCAAAGGGTGGAATTTAGTCCATCGACCACCGATAGGGTTTTTTCCTCTTCCGTATTTAAGAGCCTTCATGGAAGAACATCTGTCGCCAAGCTCCAAGAAGACGTCATTCGGAAAAGCAATCTGATTACGAGCTTTCCACTCCATGAAGTCTTCGGGTTTCTCAAATTCCATGTCCTTCCCTCGGAATGGACTTTGGCTACGAGAACCTCCACGCTCCCACAATGCGAGTCTGCTAGGTCTCTCGAGAAGTGCAACTTGATGCATCTTGAAATGACGGACTCAAACAAATAAAGGGGGCACCGCTTGAATCGAACCCAACGGATGTCCTGAACTCCCGAAATGAGCAAAAACGTTCACCTACAAGAGAAGAACAAATTCATTAGTTTCCGGAAATAAATATATACCACGTATATACATACTTGAATATATATATATATATGCATATGGTTACTCAAAATATGTATGCTATTATCAAACACTTTAATAATATATTAAATATATATTATAATATATTAAATACGCAAATAAATATACTTGCAAAAAAAAAAAACAATCAAATATATGAATTTGAGTTATATAAACAGCAGTTATTTATATATAAAATACACTTCCTAAATATATAAATGTACTTATATTAAATATGCGAAAAAGTACTCTTGCAAAAAAAAAAATCAAGAGCTGTAAATATTTTGGGGCAAAAGCAGGCCGAAGTGGACTCTGTGTGCTCAGAATGCGCCCTTTGCACGCCACGTGACAACCGATGAATGGGGGAATCAAAAAAGAACCGCGCTATCCTCACCCGCCAGTCACCAAAGCCCTGACACAGCTCAACCAGAGCCCTTCACGCCGCATGGAAGACTCTAACCTCACCTGCCTGTGACCCGTCGCATGACCGAATGGCACATACCGCCTGACGCCGTTGTTTGTGCATGCCAATCAAAGGCCGACGCGTGGAAGACCTTTCTAGTGCAACTACGACAGGCGGGACCCGCGCGCTGAGCTCTCCAATCAGTGGCTGCCACATAGACGGTCTCTCAAACATTTGCCTGCTGCCCAACCAACCCGAATAGCACGGTTGCCCCTTCCAAAAAAATCTGACGCCTGGTGAGCAAATTAAGGGCACTAACAGAGCCACAGTTAAATGTGGGACCGCCTACCAGTGCTCACCAATTGGTCATATCCCACGACAGTTGGACCAAGCAAATTGAGCAGTGAGTCTTCACGGTGTGCGCCTGACCCATAAGAGAAAATAGCACACATGCACGCCAAGCTGCTCTCGAGTCGCCCCACTGACATTTCGCAGCCAATGCCCACGCATGGCGCAGACGCGCCAGACGCTTTCACAAGTCCCATGGAATTTTTGCCGGCTACTCCTATTTTTCATGCCGTCAATCCCACTTTCTCCACTTGTTTGGCCAAATAGTCAATTTGGGCCATTCTTTTGACCCTTAGGCCGTTCAACTCATGCCCAACTACAAAAAATGATATAAGAAATGAAAGTTTAAAAGATTAAATACCTTACCCATAATTCTCCTTGAGGGTTGACGTGCAGACACCTTTTTCCTCCTCACAGCCTTCCTTTTCTTCTAAAGCAGTCAAACGGACTGGTGAGGAAAGAATTAAACCCTCACCTACAACTATTTAAGCAAATAGGAAGGCTACAATGGCACAGTGTGGGCTGAATGAATTTAATTAAAATTAAATTGGAATTAAAACCATTTAATTTGGGAAACTGCTTTTAATTGGTCAACTTCAAATTTTGCTTAAAATTTTGGATGACGTTTTCCCAAGACTTTGGCACATTTAAATCAAAATTAAAAACCACTTAAGTACAACGTTTTTTATTTAATCTGAAGTTGACTACCAAATTTTTCCATAAAAATTTAGTTCAAAACAAAAATGGCAACATTTCTCACCCCCAACACAAATATATGAATATGTATATGTATGAATATAGGTATACATATATAAGAGAGCGTTATTAACTTATTTACAAGCTCAACGCTCACGAAAAAAAACTAAAAATAAAAGAATTCCATGAATGTACATCCCTTCGGATTCTCTGAATTTTGAAGTGATGTGGGGGCATTTGTGGAACCCAAAATCATCCGAAAATTGTGGAACTGCCATGTGGCCCATAATTCTCAAAATGACCAAATTGCCCCTGGCAATGACGCTAGTCATTTGAAAACACTCACACATTAAATAATCTATTTACCAGCTAAATATGTTATTTAATCGGGTTAAAATCTCCGTAATATTAATATCCCCCGAGAGTTAATTGTCATTTTTCTTAGTAACGAACAATTAATATTAATATTAAAACATAATAATTATCATTATTATCATAATGAGTTATTATTATAATTATTAAATAATATATTTAATTAATAATATATTATTTATTAATTACAAATTCAACCGACCAGTCATAACGCTCCGAGACTTCCAAGATTTTCCTATAAATAGCGGAGCACATTTCATTTCTGAGGTACGTCGATTCTTCACTTCGAAATATATGTTTTTTCTCTCTCAAAGCTAACTTAGGCATTAGAGTGTTCTTGGTCGAACAACCCCCCGGGTAAATCGATCGAGATACCGATAGCTAGTTGTTTGCTATTTGCAGGAATTGTGAGGACTTTTCGCGGCGGGTTTGATTTTTTATTCAACAGAAAGGAAAGAGGGAAGCCGGACCCAAAACCGTGAGGGAGGAAGCATAACCCGTGAATGATATTTTCGGGTTTGGAGTGTCCAACCCAGTATTTGACGAGGAAACTTGGAAACAACCTTTCTATCGTCTCCCCACGTCTCTGCGAAACCTTCAAAATGTTGTTCTAGGAGCTTGGATTGCCTGAACAATGAGCAGGAAATTGGCGGAGAGGGTTTCAATTGGTTAAACGTGTTTTGAGGTAGTTTGGTTGGTTTTGATTGCACACATCTTTTCATGGGTTAAAGTAGAGAGTAGTGGTCGAAAAAGAATGAGAAATGGTTGAGAAATCAAGGTTTTAGCACTGGGTTGGGTCGCTGGGTCAAGTGACCTGAGAACCAAGTAAACGGGTGACAAGGACGATCTACAGTGCCTGGCTCGTGGGCTCACGTGAAGCCGCTTCAGTAGGCATGTGCGGGCACGTGCCAAGGAATCTGGTGATGCGTCCAACATTTTTTCCATCCTTTTGATGTTACAAACATTTTGGCACAGGTTTCGAGTCGGTCGGACACCGTTTCTGGGTAATTTTGGGTGTCTGAAAGTTTAGGGTTCTTTTTAAATTCGTTTAAAAATTCGAAAAAATTATGGGACTAAAATAGAAGATTTATGGGATGATTAATGACCTCTATATGTGATTTATGGTGGGTTTTGAGATTTCCAAAAATTATGAAAATGCGTGCAAAGCAGGATTCAGTTATATGGACGGTGTGTGAGTGGACTTTCTTTCTCTAAATTATTATGCATGCATAGTTACATGATTTAAATGTGTTTCTATGTGATTTTCATGAGTTTTGTTTGGTTGGAATTTTATATGAATTTCAGTGATTTTTGGAATACTTTATTAATATTTATTTTATTACGTGTTTTTCGATGATTTTCGTAAATTCCGTTTTGATTCCTGATTCGAATATGGTTTGGGATTTTTGTACGAAATGTTATTTGGAAGATAATAATATTGGATTTTGTTGATTTCTATATAGTTTCTGGATATTTTTCGGAAGTATTCCGGTAACATGTTTTACGGTGATGTGATTGAATTGTGGTTTTGGGCTTACACATAGGATTCTTGATTTTGGTTTTAGACTGTGATATATATATATATATATATATATGCAAGGTTTCTTGATATTCATGATGAGTAATGTTATGTAGATGTGTGGTGGATTGTTTGGGTTGGATGTGAGTCTCAGACGTCGAGATTGGGGCTCCGAATCTAGAGAATGGTATTGTAGTGGCAACTTAGAAGTCGAGCCGAGGGCTCTGAATGGTGAGTCATATATCACTCGGAGGTCGAGCTGGGGGCTCCAAATCCCGAGTGACTGTGTGATGCCCTAACGGTGTGCCCCTGTGATGTGATGCTTGATGTTGTGCTTGTGTTTGTGCTTCAAGGATGGTTTGAATGTGAATGATTGTGTATGAGTTCTGTGATGACATTGAGTTGACTATATGTGAATTATTTGGTGATATTGTATGTGGATTGATTGTGTGTTGTTGATGTGAGGCTTTGTGATGTATAACCTATGTTATGATGTTTGTTGACTGGTTAGTGCTAACTTAGACGTCGAGTCGGGCCAGATCTTATGTCAGTCCTCACTCAGACGTCAAGTTGTGGTCCAGATCCTGAGTGAGTGAGTGTGAGGTCCATACTCAGACGTCGAGTTAGGCTCCAGATCCTGACTGATGTAGCTGCTAGTAGTGTACTGGTTTGATGAATTACATTGTGATGATGATATGTTGATTATACGTGATCAATACGTTGACCTTGTGTGATGGTTATATCGACTTACTGAGGTCTTAGGTGGTTTAATGTTTCTTTTGATTTGAGAATTCTTCTCACATATTTCAAGATGTTAAACTGGGTTTTTTTTGTAATCAAAGAGTACGGTTTTGAAATGGTTTCTTTGTATGCATGCATGGTTTTGGAAAACGGAGGGTAAATATCGGTTGTTTTCAAACTATGTTTTAAACTATTTCTTTTTGTCCACTCACACGTTTTCATAATTTTCATGACTTCTACGAACCTTCCATGAAATCGAGGCTTGAGAGGCGGAAGCATAAAATAGAGAGATTTACATGAATCTCCCTTGTCTAACAAGTTCGTGGGAAATGTTGGTACTTTGGGTTACTTGTAAGACGGGAGCCAGGCCCGGGTACGCCTTAAGGGGCCCTTTCCGGGTTGGGGCATGTCATCAGATGCAAGGCTAGCGTCGATGCTCACCATGGTTTGTTAGCAGCTCGGTTGGGTGGATCGTAGGCTTGCGGCTTTATCGACTCAACTTTTTCACCTTTTTTGCTGACTTTCTCTTCGGCTTCTGTTTTTCCATATTCGTAAAATATGTGTATGTAAACTAAATAAATGTATACTAAATATAAAGTTCACATTTACCTTTTGTAATAAGTAATAAATATTTATTACTTAAATTGTCATCGTTTAACTTATTTATTTATTTTATAATATATATGCATATATTATCTATTTTATTTCTTCTTTTGGAAACTAACGAATTTTGTTTTCTTTTCAGTTTTTCTTTTTTCGGACATTCTAGAAGTTTGAAGTTCCTGATCACAGCGATTCAAGTGACACGTTTCATCCTTGCAACTGCTTCTTTGGGATGTCTCAGACATAAATCAAGAAGTGAGGTTAGGGAAACTACACTTATGGGAATGTGGAGGCTCACACAGTAGGCGTCTGTTTGTCGAGACGCCGACTACGGTATTCAGAATTAACGACTTCGAGAGTTGGAAGAGTAGCCAGGAAGATGCCTTTTCTTATGGTGTAGTTGCGACACTTGGCGAAGCATGTGCCGTTGTGAAGATTCCGAGATGGGCTATCCCTAGAGGAAAAATGCATGTCTTCTCTGGTGGATCCAATTTCATCCTCTGATCATCAATTGGGGCTTCAAGTTTTCAATTTTGAAGCTTTTTACCAAAATTATTTGTCAGATACCGTGCTACCCTTCTCAACTGCATGTTGACGCCTGCCGCCACATCATGTGTTTCAAGAAGCTGGGCGAGTTCTTCAACCTGAAGCTTACTAAAGACAAGTTTTGGCATTGATACTTATTTGAGCACAAGTCGATCCTTAGCACGCAGAGTTCTCACGTCGTCCCAAGAGTTGAGCTTTTCATGAAGACATCATTTGATCATGAGGTGTATAGGACTACTTTCTTGAAGTTGACAACAACTAGCATTCCAACTGTGCTAGTGGTCTGAACATTTCCTCCGGATATCGTGGTCTAGCCAACTCGTATACTGTTACCAAGTTTCATCCCAACATCAAGAAGGTTGACAGAATCTTTCCGTGAGCTGAGTTGGCTCCTAAATCTCTACAGACGTATGGCTGGCGGACGACCTCTTGGAGACTTAATCAAAAGCAGGTTTACTGTTCCACAATATGTGAAGCGAAGTGCTCAACTGAAAGGTGTCGCCTTAGGAAACTTGGGTGTTTTTCCAACGTGGGAGCTCGACCAGTCCATTCCTCCAGGCAATACCTAACATGCTACACCTTGCCGTTCGAGCCTAGCGGGGTCGACCAGTAAGCATAAGTCCGTAGGCAGGTCTCAAAGAGTTCTTGTGGGGAGTGTGGCCAAGTCCTCAAAAAGGAGGAAAGTTGTTCATGGTTCTCCTGAATTTTGGATGGTGCTTCCAACCAAGGTGTAGGATGTACGCTCCTCCCCAAAGAGGCCAATTTTTTATTCTAGGAAGAAGTCACGTGGCAAGGTCCTGGGCGTTGACCATGAAGGAGTTAGGGCTGCTCACGTAAGAGTAGGGAGTTCTAAGGCGCGCGAGGCTGAAGCATCCTTGGAGTGTGCCAAGAATGATGTTTCACAAAAGGCTCATGATAAGGAAGTCAAAGAGCTTGAAATTGTAAAGGCAGGAGCTCATAAGCTAGCAGGCATACTATGACATCATGTTAGTATTCAAATGGATGTCGAAAAACTAAGTCTGAGCGTATCCTACTTCAAGAGTCTTACAATCATATTCACCAAAAAAATGATGACTTGGCTAAGAATGTGTGCTTTCTAGAATCTAGTTTGAGTAAGCTGGAGAGTGTTAAAGATAAGAAGTTGTTGGCGGAGAATGAACAGGATGTCGTCTTGACGAATCTGACTTCTTGTGTGATTCTCTGTGAGATTCTGAGGAGAATATTAGGCTCTTAGTGACTGAAATGGAGGGACCTCGTATTGATATTGAAATTTTGAAGTATGAGCTATACTTACCTCCTTGTTCTTCCCATGCTTCGCTCCAAAATTTAGAGAAGCTCATGACTTATGTGGAAGACTTGAAGCTGAAATTGTTCGTGGCGGGTTGTAGTGAATTCGAGGTGGAAGTACATCTTGCCAACGAATATGCTGAAGGGTATCTCGACTAGCAGCACAACTTGTCTCCCAAGTGTACTATTTAAGAATAAGCCATTGAAGATGTTGCTCGGTGAGTTATAAGCTTCGGGCAAGAGTTGCAACGTCTTGAGGTGGTCCCTTCTGAGGAGCTGGAGCCTAGGTTGATGAATCTCCAAGAGCTGCTAAGCGATGACCATATTCCCGATTTTTGGTGACCCTTTCTATGATAGGATTATTGAGATATCATGAGAAGATTAGGTCCAATTTTAGCATCTGACAAGTTTGGAAGATGTGCTCTGGGAGTTTCTTTAGTCGTAGTGTAGGTTTCCGAATTTTTGCTAAGTTATTGTATTGAATAATCTGTTAAGTAGTCGACTTTGTTAATTCAAGTGGTTGAACAATCGATATGTGATTTTCCAACCTCATTTTCTCAATTTAATCAACACGAAGTCTTTCTTTATTTTGTATTGGATTTCACACATTTTGACCTTCAATAGCTTTTTGGTGCCACTGTGCTCATTCCAATGAGGTAAAAATTGAGTTTAGTAGGATTGAATAAATCTCAAACTTACATTTTGAAACATGCAATAGACCTTCACGTATGAAAATACTCGCTAGGAACTCGTTATGACCCATAATTGAGTGACATCAATGGGGCTAGAAAACTAACTTACATACCTTTTTGATGCCACTGAGGGTGTTCCAAGAGGGTGTAAATTGAGCTTGGTAGGACCAAATGAATCTCAAACTTACGTTTTGAAACGTGCAATTTTCCCTTGCATGCTAAAATACTTGCCCGAGATTTATCATGACTCCATTATTGCTCCCGTTCGTAGGGTTGAGAAGCTATCCTTGATAATCTTTTCAATCCCAGTTAGTCCAATTGTTAGGTACAAGTGACAAATCCTTGGTGATATTCTTGTGTAATATTTGCCTCACTATTGGTTAACTACATTGAACTTCACCGTCAAGTAGACTTTTTTCTAAGTTGCTTGAAGTGATGACTTAGCTTTTTTAGGTGAAGGCTGCACTTTGCCCTTTGGGGATGGGTTCGAGTGCTTCACAGCTACATGGAAGATGGGATTAAAGTTCTTCAATCCTGGCTGGGCAAGATCACGTTTTTTTTTTTTATCTGAAGCAAGATCCCCTTTTTCATAGTCAAAATTAGTACGTTAATCGGTTTTTCAATTCGATTTTTTCAACCGAATTGGTTAAAGAACATATTTCAATTCGATTCAGTTCTATGTTCCAATTCCAATTTAAACTGAAAGACAATTAAATTGGTTCGGTTTAGTTAGATTCTTGACCATTTTTTTTTCAAGCTTCAAAGTTCTTGTAGTTTCTGCCTTTTTGCCTGCAATTCCAATGTTTTTTTTTCTTTTTGTTGAATTGAACTAAATAATCAAAACCAAATTCCAAATCACTCATCTTATAATCGGAGCCAACAAAAACCCAATAATCCAAACACACATTTTAGTATTAAGTTAAGAAAAACCCAACAAAAATCAAATACCTCATCACAGTACAAACAAAGATAGAGGTGTCGTCGAAGATTAATCGATGCGAAGTGTTCTGGTGCGAACTGCGATGGCGTATGAGAGCGGACTCGATGTTCAATTTGGAGGCTAGAGTGGATGACTTTAGAGGAGGAAATAGGAGATCAGTCGAATCCAGCAAAGGAAGTTGTCGCATCGAACATCAATGTGAAATGCTTTGGTGTGAACTGCGATGGAGTATGAGAGGGGAATCAGAGGTCGGAGCTAAATTTGGAGACTGGGAGACTGAGAAGGTGAGAGACTAAGAAGGTGATGAGGCGGTGATAGGCTGAGGGTGAGAGACTGAGATCGATTCTCTCCTAACACTCTCCATCATCGATCAATAATGAGAAGACAGATAGATTGAAGACAATCAAGGTGAATAGAGATGAAGGATATGAAAAGAGGAATGAGAGCAAGATGTCAAAGAGCCAACAAGAAGATGAACTGATGAATTTTTTCGTTAATATCAAACTATCGAAGAACCAACAACCAACAAGGACAAAATGACATTGTTTGCATCAAAATAAGGTTTTTTATTTTGTCCGATTCGATCTAATTTTTTGCTGCTAAAAATCAAAACTAATCCGATTTTGCTTTGGTTCGATTTGATTATCTTAATTCGATTCGATTTTTTTTTTTTCTCAATTTAGGTTTTTATACATTTTAATTTCTGTCTGATTTTTTGATCTATTTTTTTTACCAATTAACAGCCTTACTCGTACGTAGTGATAATGGCTAGAAAGGTTACTTAAGCCTTTCAATAGTTATTTTGATAAATTTGATTCCTATAAACAAAAATTAGGTAATTGTGGTTGATTCCTAGAGTATTAATATACTAATGAGTAAGAGTGGCAATTTTTGACACGACTCGATATACAACTCGAAACTCGCACGATTAAAATTTTAGGTCATTTTCGGGTCAACTTGTTATGATCGGTTTATTAAACGGGTGAGTTTCGGGTCAACCTGTTAACCCGTATAATGACATGTTAACCCGTTTAATAAATGGGTAGATTTCGGGTTAACATGTTAACCCGTATATTAGCTTATATATTGACCCATTTAATAAATGTGTCATTACTAACTCATATATCTACCCATTTACCTACATAAATATCTATTAAATCTTATAATTTAAATAAGTTAAATATGTTAAACGGGTCAAACGGGTCATAGGTTAATTGAGTTTTGAGTATGACCTGTTTATTAAATGGGTTAAACGGGTTATACATGTCATTAACAGGTCGGGTTCGGATTTGACATTCTTGACACGATTATTAAACGGGTCGGATTCGGGTTGGGTATAAATGGGTAAAACATAATTCATGACACGACACGAACCCGACACGACAAGACGCATTGCCACCCCTACTAATGAGATGGGTATAATAGGGTATTTATTTTTGTTGATCATTATATTTTATTATTTTTTATTCTCCTTATTTCTCTCTCTCTCTCTCATCCATTTAATGCAGTGACCCACTTTTTTTTTTTAAAAAAAAAATAACTAAACTCACCCCTACTAATGAGATGGGTATAATAGGGTATTTATTTTTGTTGATCATTATATTTTATTATTTTTTATTCTCCTTATTTCTCTCTCTTTCTCTCTTTATCCATTTAATGCAGTGACCCATTTTTTTTTTAAAAAAAATAACTAAACTCATTCAAGCAATACATTTGTCTCACAAATAAAAATTACCCTATTATGTAACACTCAAATTTTCCTACTAAATATAAGATTTTGATTCCTATAAATTCAAATTCAAAATTTCCAATCTACCTTGGAAAATGCCTAACTAATAGCTTAGTGAATAATGGTTAAAGTATCATTTTTATGATTTGAATTACAAATTAGACTCATGTTATTGCTTCTTATTTATATGATTTAAACCTAGTTTGTCACTGAATAACTGCTCCATGGATACGTTTTGTAATCGGTATCAAGTGACTTGAATTAAAGAACTAAAGAACATTGGCTTTCTTCAATGGGTCAAATTGCAGCAATAGTTGTCTGTTTTATATAGTTCATCTAAAAGATAGCCATTACTGTAATTTGAATTGAAGAATGCCAATGTTCTTTTAGTTCTTTAATTCTTAGGGAAATATGATTGACCTTCATTACCTTCAAGTATAGTTTCAATCACCATTTGCATTATTTTTGCAAATCTTTCAAAACAAGCTTTTGAATGCCATCAAAATTTCACCTTTTAAGGTGCTCTTTTTTATAACGCCTCGTAAATTCGAGAAAATTGAATTTAAAATAATTAAATGAAAATGCTGATTGTCCATAAAAGGTCAAATATTGACTTCTTGATCTGGAGCCTTTTCTGGACAATCCGTGCGGACCGTTGTGTAGGTCTCGGTAGTTTAAATCTGTTGACAGGTGATATGCTAAAATTAGAAATCAAATGAGTTCGATACATGTCAAAATTGGTTAAGGGAATTTTGGTAATTTTGAAATAAAACGGCATTTTGATAATTTCATAATGGGATATTGTGTGAAAGTGACAAATGTCCAGAATTCTCTCTTTCTCTCCACAGATTTCATCCACCGACCTAGCACTCTATTTATATGTAAGGTTGGTGTGTGCATGGGTGTGATTGGTGGAGAGGAACCAAAAACAAAAAGAAGAAAAACAAGCAGAGAAGGAAAAACGTGAAGAAACCAGAGAAGGAAAAGAATGAAGGGAAATGATGAAAGAAGAAATCGGAGAGGAACTGGGGAGGTAGAAATAGCCCAGACCTGTAGATATGAGCAAACCCGTGAAACCCCATTTATGGTCGTGAGATGTTGAGATGGTTTTGGGGGCTGCTTAGCTCGCAGGTGAGAATTCTAACCTACTACTTAAGTCTCTAATCATTCTGGGATAGAAAAGAGGTATTTTGTATGTAGGAAAGCCTGGGAAAACCGACAGGAAGGTTGGCTCTGAATGAAGGAATCAAAATACGTCATTTGAGGTAAGCTTTTTTGGATTTAAGTTCATAGATATCCTTCTGGGATTGAATAGATGAAAATGGATGGTTAAAGTATAGAAATGGAGCATAGAAAGCAAGTTTTATAACAACATTGAGGTCACGGGTCGGATGAACCAAAACCAAAACCAGAAAAAGGAGGTAACCTGCCCAGGGTTGAAGGTGAATACATGTACGACTGCACTTGCTCACACATGAAGGCCACTCGCCTGGGCCTTTCGCCGGCATATGAGGGCGCGTGCAGCGGCCCCCCGCCCCGTCCAGCCAACATGGAAGTTTTTTGTTTTTGCATTTTGAGTTTAATGGTACAAATTCTGACTTAATTGAATACCATTTTGGATATATTTCTATGTATCCAATCTAATGCGTTTATATATAACAATATAAGCTCATGGTAACACTACCAAATTTGGGAAATTAAACCTAAAGGTTAATTTGGGGTAATAATAATTTTAAACTAAAGAATTATACTGCATACGAAAGATTGAATACATAAAGAGTATATATATAAATAGACTTTTGTTTTGCATATTATTAAGATATTATGATAATGATGAATGTATGAATGTATGCTGATCATATGGCCACGGGCGTGTGATAATATTTATGTGATGACGTGATTGTGAAACCATAAATCATCGAAAAATTGTGGAGCTATCACGTTGCCCATAACTCTCATAATGTCGATATTACCCTTGGTATAGATGATGACATCACAAGATCTTCGCATTAATTTAATATATTTATCAATTAAATATATTAATTAATCAGATTAATGACAATAATAAATAATCTCTCCACGAGTTATTTATTATTATTTATGTAATTAATAATAGTGATTTCTCTTAGTAGAATCACCTAATAAATACTATCTCCTTCAACCAATCAGACGCTCTGGTGACCTTCAAGGTTTACAGGATCCCACTCACCTCTAAAGGTAATTCAAAACTCGTACTGAAACTTTGCCCTTTTTTTTTTTATTAAACTTACTTAGACATCAGAGTGTTCTTGGTTGAACCACCCCCCCCCCCCCCCCCCCAACCTTAACTCAGATTATTTATTGTTATTATGTGTAGGGATCAAGAAGGAATTCTACAAGTCCGGACAATTTCTGCATCAACAACTGGTGCTTTCATTGAAAGCCGATGTGAGAAACACGCAAAGCGCGCTTTTTAGTTTTTCCTTGAAAAACTCTGTTACACTTTCGACACTTACCGTTCCTCACATGTCAGAACACGTCGATCCGCACGAGCCTCTGAGGCTGCCACATCCGTTGCTACGATCGTTGCCATGAGCGAACCGCTCCCTGAGATTCCAGAATAACCATTTTCCCGTTTCCCGCACGGACCACGCCATGCATCAATTCACCCACCATTTGGAATGCTGAATTGGACATCTATATTCAGTTTTGGAACGTTCCCTATACTTGCTGCTACTGTGAATCCCCACCTGCGACAGGGGAAGAGGCAACGTTTTTTCAACAAATAGACGGGCTGCTGGCAGGAGAAACGTCTCTAAGAGTCCCAAATTAGCTCCCTGCTGACATGGACCTAAGAAGGCACTTGGACGCCCTGCGCGATCCACAGACCAACACTTGGGCACCAGGGAAACGAGGTTTATCGTATCTGTCTGAAGGCGTACAATGTGCGTCCCGACGTGCTGCTTATCACAAGCAGACATCTCGAGGCTCGCCTCCACGACTTGGACTGATACAGCAAGTTGAACAACAGAGCAACCAAGTTCGGGCCTAATAAAAGCTCTTACAATAACTTTTGGGGGACCTCGAAACATTCGGAACTTCTGAGAAGCGCAATAAACCTAGACAATGTCTTGAGAAACATCACTGAACGACTTAGGGGAAGAAAGATGCACCTCCAGAGCAAGAGGCCAAGACCAACCGAGACTTCCAACCCGAGAGCGACTTGGAGGACTCCCTGGAGCACTTTCGCGCATTGAGTACCCGCACAACAACTGACGGTAGCAGGTAGTCTCCTAGACGTCGTACACCCGCTCAAATGAACAAATCCGCCATGACTCTAGGAACACAGATTATCACAGCAAGGATGATGAGACTTACTCGCCAGCTCACCTGAGTGCCATGCCAACTGCAACTCGAGGGAGTCGACGTCATTTGACCCGACGCGGAAATCCCTGTCACGAAGGTCCATTGGACGCTGAAGACGTCCGAATGATGCTAGATCAGCTCTTCCAAAGAGTTCAGCAAGATGGAGAGTTAGACGATGACCTTTGACGCTAGATTTAGATGTCATCATCTTCGCCGTTCATAAGGGACATTGAGGAGGAGCCATTCCCTCAACGATTTTCAACTCCCAGCTTCAATCAGTACAAAGGAACCTCCAACCCAGTGAAGCATATCGATTACTATCATGTAGTCATGGTGCCTCACAGGCACAACGACGCGCTAATGTGCACAATTTTTCAGGCCTCGCTTTAAGGTCAAGCAACAACCTAGTTCAACCACCTTCCACAGAGATCGATCGCTTCCTTCGAAGAACTGGCCCTAGTCTTCATCAAGGAGTGCTCGCAGCTTCGTACCGTCAAAGTCAAGGATGACCACCTCTTCACCATCCAAAATAGGTTGTAGGGAAACCTTGCAACAATACATCCGAAGGTATTACAAAGAAAAATCCCACGTTGTAGGGTTGCAGCAACCTCGTGGCCACCATGGCATTCAAGCAAGGCCTACCACGAGAAAGGCAACTTTATGGAGACATTGTCATGAGCAACGCCCAGAGTCTTACCAAGATGTTGTCCTTAGAAAAACGACATGCATACTGGGAAGATGAAAAGAACACCACGCATTCCACAAACCACATTAAGGAAGGTGGACTTCCTTCAAGATGTTTGTGCAGCCCGACGGACGAAGTCAACCACATGGACTCAGCCAGGAAGGCTAACAAATGCAAGGGGAACTCGTCTTTCAACACGTTCAGCAGTACGAAGCTGAACATGCAGTTCTTTTGCCCATCCACCAAATCTATAATCAAATAAAAGAGAAACCTTGATTCAAAAGCTCATCACCCATCAAAGGCGACTAAGAGAGGGCCAACGAGACTAGGGGGTAAGCCTACCACAACTGCTATAACGTACCTATCATAGCTATGAACCTTGAGAAGGTGAACAACATCAGCACAATCCATATCCGATTTTGTTTTCGTTGTATATTGTCTTCACAACAAAATTATCAAAAACTTGAGATTTTACTTAGATAATTTTGCGTACCAATGAAACATCCAAGCCTTTGCCATGAAAAGCACTCGAATCCTTTGCCCCGTGAAGCACTCGAAGCCTTTGCCACGCGAAGCACTCGAAGCCTTCACACGCGAATCACTTGAAGCCTTCGCCACGGCGAAGCACTCGAAGCCTTCCCCCTGCGAAGCACTCCAAGCCTTCGCCATGCGAAGCACTCAAGCCTTCACCATGCGAAGCATTCTCAACCTTCACCCCGCGAAGCATTCCAAGCCTTCGTCCCACGAAACACTCCAGTCTTCGGCCCACAAAGCATTCGAAGCCTTTGTCCCGCGAAGCACTCCAAGCCTTCTCCCTTTGAAGCACTCCATGCCCTCGCCCGACGAAGCACTACAAGCCCTCACCCCGCGAAGCACTCCAAACCTTTGCCAGTGAAGTACTCTAAAACTTTGCCCCGCCAAGGCACTCTAAGCCTTCGCCATGTAAAGCACTCCTAAGCCTTTGCCAATTGAAACACCCAAGCATTTGCCCTGCAAAACACTCCAAGTCCTTTGCTCATAAAGCAACAATGTCTTCGGCACTTGAAGTACGAAGCCTTTACACACGAAGCAAAGTATCGCTCGCAAATCAAGGCAATCGCCCCACGACGCATCATGGCAATCGCCCTACTACGCATCATGGAAAACGCCCCGCGATGTATCAAAGCAATCGCCCCCGCGACATGTCAAGGAAATTTCCCTACGACGTATCAAGGTAATCGTTCTACGACACATCAACATCCTTGTTTGTCAAAGCCATAATGCCTTCAACTCGCAACCTATCAACACTTGTGCTCTGTGAAGAACCAAAGCCCAACACTGGAAAAAAGTTTAAGGACTTCACCTACGAAGGACTCGAAGAACCTCTCCAAAGGGCAAAGGATAGCCTTCACCTCGAAGAGCTAAGTCGTCACCTCAAGGAACTCGACGACTAAGTTTAATGCGGTTATCCAAAAATAAAGAACATAGTACTCAAGAACAATCCAAGGATGTATAGCTCATGCCTAACAAATGGAATTGCTAGACATGAAAAGCTACTAAGAATCGATTCCCAAGCCCACCAAGGGGAGCAATAACCGGGTCATGTCATGATAAATCTTTGGCAAATGTCTTAGTACGCGCGACTACAAATTCCAGCTCACAACTTCGAGATTTATTCGAACATACCAAGCTCAAATTTTACTTTCTCAAAGAGACCAAAAAGGTACAGAAGTTAGCTTTCCAACGCCACCAACGACACTCAATTCGAAGCTAAAACAAAGTCAAACGACCAAAATTACTGCATAAAGGTTAAATCTGCCGAAAATCACAAAACACTTAAAAACATGGAAGGCTTCTATTAATGAAAATTAAAGAAGTTGACAATTCACAAGTTAAATGCTCAAACATATATTCAATGCTAAGATCAAGCTAAGAGCCAAGAAGAATCATGAAGCTCATCATCAGAACCGGAACGACCTCAGAGTCTCTCCGTTAACCTTGTGAGCAGGCCTTAGAGGCATTCGATCATGCCATCATGGACTTCCAGTGATGCATTGTTCGTGGCCTTCTTCTTTCAATGGGGGCAACCTCCTCGACATCACCCTACTTGGCACAGTTGACTTTTGCGAAATAAAGATTAGTGTAGCTTAACTCCATGAAAGCAACTCAGCCACTGGTTGACTATGCGGAAGTAACTTCAACTTTGGGATGGAACGAAGCCATGGTGCACTTTGTGCCTTCACACTACTTGCCTCGAGATCAATGGCCACTTTCACCAAGTGAAGCTTCAGAAGTATAACTTCACTAGTATTCGAAATGGCGATTGTAGCTCCAACAATCCATTTCAGCATAGCTTGACTTCACGGAAGTAGTGTGGTTGAATCATCCATGCCTTGACAACCTTTGTAGTATGTGTCTTCATGTCACTCTCCTTCATCGACAAGATGGCGACACCTCCAACATTTCTTCCTTCAAATACGTAAAGCCGTACAACATCTGGGGCACCACAGGGGGCATGATCGTCGTCCTTCATTCTATGTTACGCCTTACTACACCCCATTTGAGCTCAACAAGGCCTTGAAGATCAAGTATCTGGACGGTCATCCGTCATCCAAAACAATTCCTTGGAAAGCTTCTGTTACTTCGAGGCATCATATGCACTTTGCTCGAGTCATGGGAAACTTTGCTTTGAAGATGAAGCACATCTCGCCTTGTAGCTGCAATACACATTTCCTTGCATCTAGAACAAGGCTCATGTTGGTTTATGAAAACTCACACTCCAAGTGATGGTACTGTTCGCAATATCTTGTTGAAAGCTTCGATGCGCCGAACTCTTCTACCCACTAAGCACCAGGAGCATAGTATTTGGAAAGAGAGCCTCGTGCCATCTAATGCATCACCTCCTACTCTAACTTTACCTTGCCTTGAGTTGTGGCACGTCAAGCCTTGGATGTAGAATACGTCGCCTCACTTCAAGTCATGGGATGTCTCGACTCTTACTGATGAAGGCCTCAATAGGTCATGGTGCACCTTGCTCTCCATGTGTTGAGCTCTTCAATCTGCTAAGCGCCACTTGCATGGTCATTAGAAAGAACACCCCACGTCATTTGATGCATCACTTCACGCTCCGACCGTGCCTTGCCTTGTTGTGCCTTGTCTTGCATTATAGTATGTCAACTCGATGAGCGTCTTGACGTCAAGTCTATCATCTCTTGAAGTCAGAAGCTACAAGTCCTGGACACACCACCCGATGGTCTTATGACTGTTGCTCCACAAAATGATTTCTACGAGACTCTGCCAAAAGTATGTCTTCATGCATCTTGAAATGACCGTCTTGGAGAGTAGAGCACACCATCGCTTGAATCGTTGTAATCGGATATCTACAGCTCTTAGAATCTACAAAAGATCGAAGATTAACAAAAGAAAACTAATGTATAAAATATATATTAAAATAATATATATATATATATATCTATATATATTGTACATTCAAAATCATCAAAAGCTTTTGTTGTTGGCCGCAACAATTGGAAAAAAAAAGTGCAAAGCTGTATATTGTACATTAAAAAACTAAAGACGTTGTAGCGAAGAAAAAAATATATATACAAAAGTAAAAGTTGTCTTCATAGCAAAGAATGTACAAAGCTATGGATAAGAGCAAGTACAAAAGGTTACATAAAAAACGTGAAATGAAAAGATGTTGTCTTGTCACACCTAGGTCATGCCACTGAAACCGCTTGCCCATGATGACCGCGGAAGCGCCAACCATCCACATCTTCCCTTACTCTACAGTCTTCACGTGCGATCCAAGCTGGCGAGCCGTACCACTCGTCTCAACCCCCAAGCCGTGTAAGTACATGGGTGAATTCTGCTCCGTCTACTAGATAACGCCAAGCGGATCATTCTGCTCGTGCACCTGCCACGCCAACAAGGCTCTACAATCTCTGATCAAGGGCCTCACTTGTTCTCACTCCTCTCCCAGCTGCACTTACAAACAGCTGGTCAACACCAATCTTCTACCTGCAAAGAGTAGAAGATGAATATTTCTTCTTCCTAAGCGTGCCCAGCCATACAAGAGAAAATTGTCCATAACCTACAGCCAAAATGGAAGAAAAAAAGGGAAGGAACACTTTCTTCTTCCCAAGCATGCCCAGACATATACTAGATGAACCCGCATACCACTTTCTCACATTCGGGAAAAGATCGAGGTTAATCAGAATTTCAATTGCTCGAAGTAAAGCGGCGTCCTACCCCCGTAAAAAGTATATGGTCTACCGAGACCACACTAAAAATTACATCCCTTAGGATTCCCTGAATACCTAAGCGATGTGGGGGCATTTGTGGAACCATAAATCATCAGAAAATTGTGGAGCTGCCACATGGCGCCTAACTCTCATAATGTCGATATTATCATTGGTATAGACGATGCCGACATCACACGATCTCCGCATTAATTTAATATATTTATCAATTAAATATATTAATTAATAAGATTAATGCCAATAATAAATCATCTCTCCACGAGTTATTTATTATTATTGATGTAGTTAATAATAGTGATTTCTCTTGGTAGAATCACTTATTAAATATTATCTCCTTTAATTAATCAGATACTCCGGTGACCCTCAAGGCTTCACTCACTAACCTCTAAAGGTAATTCAAAACTCGTAATGAAACTTTGCTAGTTTATTTCTCTCGATTAAACTGACTCAGAAATCTAAGTGTTCTTGGTTGAACCCACCTCCCCCCCCTCCCTAAACCTTAAACCACTCCACTGACTCATAACAGTGATGATGTTATGATGTCGTGTATGATGATATTTTATGACATGATGATACATCAAATGATATGGTGATAATACATGACAATCATATGACATGAGATGATAAGACATGATGTCTACGATGCTATTATGATGAATCTATGAGACCCATGAAAGAAGGTTTGGCTACATACATTTTTTATGTGTGAATAAACTTTAGTTTTATTATTATGCCTTATATTAAGTTAATTATATAATTTCACATAAATTTCCATTAATAGAAAATACATATGAGCCTAATATCTTTATTAGTAAACTTCAATAAGTGAATTACGACGAATTGTAATTATTACGGAAACGGTATGTGTATGGCCAATAAAGTGGTATGATTTATTGTGAATAATGACTCACTTGTAATGGTGCTAATAATAAGAATAAGGTTCAGACGAAATAAAAATAGTAATAAAAGTATAATTGAATATGGTCGAACTAGTAAATACCACTATTTTTCGGGGTAGTGGTCTGGACGTGGGCGCAAACCCCTCAAAAGTGGATATTATTTGGTTAATTTAACATGACATAAATTTGGTTAAGAATTAAGAAATATCCCTTGTCTAACAAATAAAAAAAGAATTTTTTTTTTCGTTTGTCTGTTTAGACGAGAACATAACCGGTTCGATTTTCAATTTAAACTTGGAACAGGTCCTGTCAACTTGGTATCAAAGCATATGAACTATATAATCTTGTCCTGAGATATGAATTCTACGTATAGTATATCTTAACTGTTTTATTACATGATCTATCTAATGTTGGTTTGATTGTGATTTTGAAATGATTTTTATGGAACTATTTGAAGTATATACTTTAAGAGATTTTTTTTTAAAAATGGTGCTTGGGAAAAAACCAATTTGGAATTTAAGTAGAAATCAAGATTAATATATTATATATGTTATAACAATTTGAATTTGGTTTTCAAATGATTGTTGATGGTTTTTGAATTTTGAAATAATTATGTATACACGCTTTTCAAGATTTATGAAAAATAGTGGTGTATTTAGATTTGGATTTCCAAATGATGAGATGATTTTAGAATGGGAATTTTTCTTTTAGGTATGGAGATATGTTGAAATAATTCAAATATGATAATCAAATTACTACATAATGATTTTCAAGAAATTATTGATTGCAGTTTCACTTAAGTTGTGTATTGGTTGTTATAAATATATATTTTCTCAATATTTGTGGATTGTATGGTTATGAACAACCCTCATCGGGTTGCTGAGTTACACCCAGATACTGCACCCCTGGTTGGCCACTCGGATACTGTATTCCCGAGTGGTAATATGATATGATGTGGGGATCACGCTCAGATGTTGTATCCCTAAGCAGACGTGTGAACGCTGTAGAAGGTTTCAACCAAACAAACATCACTAAAGCATGTAGAAGGTTAATAACATACTCGGGTACGCATGCGTAAGTTTTAAAAGAAGTCTACTCACCAACTCAATTATCATATTTTACATGTCACAACCCCAAGAAACACTAGTTATCGTTTCAATCGCTTTATACGATCCAATTTTACTTTTCCGATTTCAAGTCATCATGACTTTCTTAGCTCACTAATCTCCCAATTAATATTATGAATTTGTTACGTAGATCGTCATACCTATGGGTGGTAGTTTTAAACAACCATCACAACAATCGTCAAGTCAATACGACAATCTTGGACCAAGGTCACAACTCGATTTCAAACTCTGTAAAACGTGTCACCAAATACATCTAGGACACTAGCCAGAAATAAAACCCACCATAGTCTAATACCACATAATCTCATGTCATAATCGAGAATGCAACGGGCATAACATAGAATCACTCGTATTATAATTACTGTTTCTTAATGCAGAGCAACAACGATTGCCTTCTAGCCAGGAACATCACATCGATTCATTCTCAATGCATAACTATCATATTAACTATCTCATCACAAGTGTGTTTGCTGCTAGGTATATCATTTACTTTCTTGGGAACCGGAGTCCCAAGCTTGACGTCCTATTCATTAAATATCACACACTATCTCAAATTTTCCCAATTTCAAAGTTCAATGTGTTAACCACCAATTCTTTTTGTTACCTCTAAAAGCTCGTTGCTTATCTAGCCCAATACATAATGATATTCCGCGTAATGTATCCTTTCAGCGGTTATCTGAATCATCTCAAACTGACTGTACTACTGACCAACATACTACTTGGGGATACAACTTCTGAGTATTCGCTCAGTGATACATCATCTGAGCATTAGCCACACATCATATCACATAACCACTTAGGGATACAACATCCGAGTGTAACCCACACAACTCAACTACTCAGGGATACAACATCTAGTGGTCACCTAGGGATACAACATTCGGGTGTTACGTACAGATATCGCTAAACCAAGCATCATGTCACATAACCACTCAAGGATACAGCGTCTGAGTGGCCACCCAGGGATACAACATCTAGGTATTAATCAAACAACTCAATCACTCAGGGATATAGCATTCGAGTGGCCGTCTAGGGATACAACATCTAGACCTCAATCCCACACCATTTGGGGATACATCATCTGAATGACCGCCTAGGGATACAACATCTAGGCATCACCCAACAATCTGAGGAGGGTGTTCATAACATACACAATCCCATAGTTCAACCATTCAAGGATACATCATCCGAATGGCCACTTAGGGATACATCATCTAGGTGTAAGTCAACAATCCGGAGAAACCTTCTTATAACATATATGACACCACTATCGAGGCATCATATATCAATGACAAGCATACAAACTACCATTTTTCATTACTCGCATTACAACATCGTAGTACCATCATGTCATCACCTCATTATTGTCATAACATCATTACAAGTACATACAAATATCATGTCTGAAATATAATTATGGAAATTCATATTCTATGCATAATCCTCAATACGTAAATTCATGTCCGAATTTTAATAACCAGCTCGATAATATTTAGTTTAACCTAACGTAACGTAAATATTCTGAAACTAGGAACAATCATACTTGTTAAATTCAAATGATTATCACATACTTCCTAGATGCATCACCTTCGGAAAATCACCTATGTATAGGTATGTTATAACTCATTTACATCCCTCAAAATCCGGCCTAGAGTACAAATCACACTTACTTTTATTCCAGAAATCACATAACCAAAAATAGTGCTCTGATACCAAGTTGAAAGGACCCGTCCCAAGTTTCCATGAAAATCGGACCAGTTCTGCTCCCGTCTGACAAATCTTGTTAGAAAAGGGATATTATTCACTTAACCAAACCTTGTCCGTCCTGGCAGGATTATCGCCCACATCCGACACTAACCCCGACAAGCGTTAGAAATTACTCCAAGATTCAATCTTAGATAACTCAACTAATTTACTATAATCTTCTAATACTGAGTATGGTACTAAAACAACATTTATACATATATTCAAACTTGAATACTCTTATCTCACACCATCATATCCATTGTATTCTTTAGGCTTGTTTAGTAGCAAATCTTGTAATCCTTATTATTCAATAATCAATCTTCATAAATATATAACCATCACTTATTCCTGGAATTAACCTTATTAAGTCACCACATACTTAATCTTAAGTAAGCACAACAATTCATTAATTACCCATAATATTAAGGAATTAAATAAATAGACATAAAGCTTCATAAATGAAAACACGTTCATATGGTGGCCAATATTTCCAAACTTTATATCAATAAACTCAAAAGAATGAGGGGATAATTTTGTATGTTGGTCGTTTCCCAGAAACCACTGCACGTGCTGCCAAGCGCTATAACAAGGCCTCTGCGCGTGGTGCCCACGCGCCTGATCAAGCACCCCCTTCCTTGCGACAGGTGGTCCCGTTTTATTGGTTTCGAGTCGCCCGACCCGACGGTCCAACCCGACTTATTCCTTCTTGTTTCTCAATCAATTTTAACAATCTAAACGTAGAATCGCATCTATACTAATCCAGAAAGTGATCTAAGTCCTAAAAACCCAGAAAACATACCTTAAGGTCATGGTCCAAGAAACCTAGTTCGCGACCATGGCCGTCGGGACTGTAACCCGTCCTCCCTTCACCTATTCCTTAGTTTCTTTGACCACATAATACCCTCACGACCTCAATCATCCCTCTGGAACCCTTGGTTTGACGTGCAACGCTTGAATCCGAACTCCACGACCTTCGTCCAAAATGTGGCTCACGGGTCCTCCATGGCTTCCTGTGTTTCCTTCGTTCATTCTATTTAGTTTCCTTCTATTTTTCTTTTTCTTTTCTTTTCCTTCCCTTTTCTCTTCTCTTCCTGGCCACTCTTCCTCATGGTGGTGGCTGATTTTGGTTTTCTTCGCCTTTGGCCACAACCTACCGTTGTTCAAGCATTCCCATAACACACACATATATAATGTGTATAAGTCAGTGAGGAAGTGGAGGGAAAAATATAGAACCTTCTAGGCCTTGCTCATATGAATCACATGTCTAAATGTGAAATTACCTTATTGTCCTTTGACCAAATTACCATAATGCCCTTAACCATTTTTTTCCCATAATGAACTCATCCGACCTTCGATTTTGACGTGTCGCATGTCTACGAACTCGGGAGGTTGAGATCTTAGTAATAGTATTCTCGGTTTACCCAAATGGGGTCTATATAAAAAAGTCAACACTTTGACTTGGACTAAGAAAAGTCAACACTTGGACTTTGCCTAAGAAAAGTCAACTCTTTGCCTTTGACTAAAAATTCAACCTTTGACTCTCAAGAGGAAAATGGTCATTTGCAATCTTTTGAAGGTCCGGGGCATACAAACATGGAATTTTTCTGTTTTTGCATTTTGAGTTTAATAGTGCAAATTCTAAATTAATTGGATACCATTTGGATATATTTCTGTGTATCCAATCTAATGTGTTTATATTTGAAAATATAAATTCAAGGTAACACTACCAAATTTGGGAAATTAAACCTAAAGGTTAATTTGGGGTAATAGTAAGTTTAAACTAAAGAATTAAACTGCATGCAAAATATTGAATATGTAAGGAGCATATATATATAAATAGACTTTTGTTTTGCATATTATTAAGATATTATGATTGACAGGACCCATCCCAATCCCCCCGGGATTACCGTGGAATGTGCCCTACTCCCGTCCAACAAGAGGTGTCAGACAAGGGATAACCAAAAGTCACTACCCAAACGAGGCTTCCAGAGTGCGCCAGGATCAATGGAGGAGGCGTGCAATGTCCCAGTCTCTGCTGCAGTCGCATCCATGATCAACCTGAAGGGCATTAAAACCAATAAAAGCTGTGAGCGGACAAAAATGAACTTTTAGAAATACATTTAGCAAAACACATTCTTACCCTTCAGTTTTCACAAACGTGCATGCATAACTTAAAACATGAGTAATAGTACGAAATCATTTGAGTATGAACAGTGGATCGATAAAATCAAAATACGTTTTCCCATGGTCCATAAAACTCATGTTCATCAAATCAGTTCATGATATAAAGCATTTGTTATAAAGCCTCTGGACACAAATATCACTAAATCATAATACCACCAATCCTCAACATCCAATCTCAATATCCATATAACCTGTCACGATATCAATGCAACGCGTGCAAACTCAGTGTCTCACGTCCGAGTACATCAACTCCAGAAATCAACAACATCTGGAGGATATCAACATAATCCCACGCTCCTGCGAGTGAGCCTCCCTCGGAGCTACTCATCTCCAGGCAGTGGTCCCAAGCTACTGGGAGTGAGCTTCCCTCGGAGCTACTCATCTCCAAGCAGTGGATCGTGACTACTCCAGGATCTACGACGTCTGGAGGAGACAATCAAATCACAGAGGATGGTATATGTGGAACAGTCATCGAATCCAGTAATCTCATTTTAAAATCATTTATGTCTCAAATCAAGTCAAAAACATTTCAATAGGGCCTATGCCCGTGACATAGCTTTCACAAATCAAGTTCCACCAAACCATCATAAAATAGTGTCCAGGATTTCCTTTATAAATCAAAATCATCAATTTAATCATATTCACATGTGACTCCAAATCCGAGTCAAAATCACTATTCACTTGGGTCTCAAGCCCAAAATATCATTTTCACGCAAATCCATGGGATCGCAACTTTAGTTGCCATTTTCATATAAATCCATGAAATCAAATCCTTGACTCATAATCCAAGTCAAAACATCATTTTCAATCCTTGACTCATAACCCGAGTCCAAAGAGCATTCTAAATCCCGGGCCTACGCCCAAAACATCAATTTCTTGATTTCTCGAAAATTGTGCCAAAAATAATATAATAATCCATAAAATCGAGAAATCACCGGATTGAAACATCAATCATGCCAAAGCATATAAAATCATATAATAAAGCATTTAAAACATATATGCATGCATCACGGTTAGAAAAAAAAATCCACTCGCAGTCCGTTTAACGATACGCCTCGATACGCTTGTCATAGGCCTTCCCGGGCCACACCACTTTCACCGGGACTCCCAATCCTGTCCGAATCACAATAGAGGGTCACTAACCTCATCAGTAACCTCCTACTAAAGTCCCGTAATTTTCCCGAATTTTTAACTATTTTTAAACTTGATTTAAAACCTTCGGACGTCCCGAACAATATCGAGACAGTGTCCGATCGATACGAAACCAATCCCAAAATGTTCGTTACATTAAATAGGACAGAAGTCATGTTGACCTCACCTCGAGATTCGTGCCCAGGCGCCGTCATGCCCCGCCGTGAGTGGCTGCGCGTGAAACCCACACGCCAGCTACAATACTCGTCTTCCTCACCCGTTTAACTAATAAACGGATCCTTTTGCCCTCAAGACGACCCGGTTTGTTTTCTGCCAATTCGAAACAGATTTCAACAATTGAACACTCAGTTAGCTTTGGTTTAAGTCCAATTAGAGATCTGTTATCTTAATTTCACTAAACCTTACCTTAAGTCGAGCAACTCGAAGATGAACATCGAAGAACACCAAGCACTGTTCATCCTTCGAAATCCTTCAATGTCGATCGATTCCTTCAATTGATGCATCCATTAGCATCGTGGGATCATACTGAACATAATCCCCAGTTCAATTGCATCAATCCAAGCCTCAATTCCCACGACTCAAGCTCGAACCTTGCCCACTGTTACCAGACCCGTTTAGAGCCAATTGGGCCTCAATTCCCTTCGCTTTTTCGATGAAACTGATCGTGGCAATCCCAGAAGACTCAAATTGAACTCCATTTTGATCAACAAGGCTCAAAGCTTCAATTTCGAATTTCCCCCCAAAAATCCAAATTTTCGATTCTCAGTCTCATTCTCTCTCTCAATCCCCCGTGTATTCCACAGTTAATTCTATCTCCCAATTCACTAAATTCTCAACTCTCCAGCTCAGAAATGGAAGGGGAAATGATGGACAGAGATCAACTCACTCCTCTGTTTCTGTTGCTTTGTTCACGGGTTATGAGGAAACAAAGATTAATGGCAGATTAAAAGAATTAAATGATTAATTTTGTCTCTCCTCCTTAAATAATTTCGTCTTCGAAATTCCAACCGATCTAATCTCAAACGTTCTTCCCTCCTTAATTAGTTTCGTTTTCGAAATTCCAACTGTCCTGATTCCACAAACACCCCGTGGAAAGTAGAATCAACCTCGTAACACTTGTACACCCTTACACCAACTAATCAAAACAAAAACTTGTCTGCACCCAAACATACCACTAGTATTCATGTCATATCGATTACATTCGACCCCGTCGAATGACTGAAACCACCCGTTTCGAATTGACACCACACATAACATCTACCATTTCGTTGACGCAAAAACTTGACGGTTTCTTTCTCAATCACTAATTTATCCTGGTATCTACTCCCACTGGGACTCATCAGACCTCACTCAACAATCCACGTTGACACATCCCGACAATCTGTCACCATTCGGCTGTTGTCAGTCAAAAACTGACACTCTACTCACTCGTGGCTACACAAGCCACAAACTTACTCGACTCAAAATTTACACCTACCAACATTTCACCCGACTCGTGTGTAATTAGACCCATCAGAAATACCATGACCCATTGCATAGTATCCAATGTCCGGTCCTCGACCTCAACTAATCCAATAGTATCGGAACCAATTCGACTACTAACACGCTCACTGACACACCTCGGGTATAACCCATCGACCAGACTACAACCACCTAGGTCATAGCCAATCACGTTCCAATAATGGAGTCCATTTGCCCAATCCAGCATGAGACAAATCGAAACTCCGCCCATCATCTAGTTCCAATTCCAAATCCGAATCTGCAATGTCGTATGAAATCTCAAATCCGAACCCAGACATCACATGTTTTAATCCATTTTCAAATCCGAATCCGAAATCGTTATTTCGTAAGCTAGCATTTGGAATAATCATTCCGCACCCAAATCCAGTAATCTACTTTCAAGTTCCAAAATCGAATCCTGAATCGTCACCCAGAAATTCGATTCCAAAACCCAAAATCTCGTTCACGTCTACCCAGACACACCAAAACCGAACCTATCGGTTACCTGCTCAATACATTCGATTGACTTCATAGGGAAGCCAATCCAACATCCACACGTCTAAGGATGACAAAATCCGACCACATCGGGAACCTACTCACTCGAGTAATATACCATACGGGATCCACTTCAAAAAGAAGTTCAGTCCCGTTATTTACGACTCACATACCAGGGTAATAGTGATAAACTCTCCCCCTATCTGGATCATCAAGATCACGACCCAGATTCGACACTGCATCCCTAACTATAAACATCACGATCCTGCTCCACCTAGGATCCACACAGTTAACTACTAGATTCCAAGCCATAGGGTCTTACACCCTCATCTAATTTGCGTACTGTCACAACGTTCGACAACCAACTCCCACAACTAAACAGTTCAGTCAACGATGAGACACTCCGCGACTGTGGGTTCTCACTGATTACCTCGTATCTATCCTTGTCATCCCACCTAGGAAAAACCAAGGATTATCCAAAACAATGACGCCATAACTCATCCTACGTGGATGCAAACAAAACTCGCTGCACTCACCACGCCATGTAACCCAACATCGTCTGCCACCAAGCGGAAAATGAGAAATCTCGTTTACCTAACTTCGAAATACGCAACTCCTCCTGATGACCCCAAAACACACATGGGCTGTAACGACCCGAACCGAAAATAATAATATTTTAATGTAAAAAGACTGTTTTACCCTTGGGGGGAAACTTTGACTTTTTCTCAGGAAATAATTTGGACTTTGACCCATGACTATGACGTAGATCTGGACGTCACAAATCCGTAGACAGGCGGCACGCCGAAATCAGAGTTCGTATGAAGAAGTTATGGTCAAGGAAGCGTTTTAGCGGAATTTACGAACCGAGAACAACGGAATAAAATATTAATTAATTACGGGAATTCGTGCCAAATTAATATTTAAATCAAACCGATGGATTGGTGACAAGTGTCACCCATCCAAGGCCACACTATTCCCATAAAGCAATTAACACTATTTAATCAATTTTTATATTAATTCTTTTTCCCTCCAATTGTTCCTAGCCTTTGGATCATCTGCTCAAATGAATCTTGGCCCTTCATTTCCTCTGTTTTTTCTGCTTCATGCACGATCTGTTTCTGCTTTGCTTACAAACACACAAACACACACATCCATTCCCCCTTCACACCCGTGCTTTTCTTTCCATTTTCTCTCAAACCAGGCGATCAAACCAGCCACTCTCACACCACCACCCGATCACCAGCAGCACCACCAACATCCACTAACCATCACCGAGCATCACCGGCAGCCACCACCCCATTTCCCAGCCCTGAAAATCCCGTCCAAAACACGACCCGAAAACCTCAAGGAAACGGGTCCAGGAAGCAAACCTCGATCACCACCTCACCTCGACGCGGGAGGAGCTCCAGTCTGCACCGTGGGGATCCTAGGAGCCTAACTGGACGACGGCGAGGGCTACGGCGGCGTGACGGCGGCGGTAAGACCCAAAACCCGACAAACCCGTTTTCCTTCCCTGTTCGACCCGATCGTGTTTAATGCTTAGAAATTGATTGTTAGGTGGTAGACATGTCCTAGGGTGAGAGACGAGTCGTTTGGGACCGGGTTGGACGACGGAGACGCCGTGGATCACCGGAGACGACAACCGGACCGTGACCGTGAGTTTCAGAGATATTCTGGTGAGTTTTCTTCCACTTTCTTCTTGTTTTGAGGTTGTAGAACCATAGGACAGACCTAGACGATCCCATAGGGATCAACCCCATCGAAAATGGTGGCCGGAATCGTGTGGTGGAATCGGGTCAAACCGTGGGTCGACGGCGACCCGGTTCCAGTCAAACGGGTCGACCCGGTACTGTAGCATGATGACGTCATCATGCTGACGTCACTTCTGACGTCGTGATGACGTCATCCTGTCAGATGTTGTCAGACCAGGGACCAATCAGAACGTGCCACGTGTCACCTGACAAGTGTCAGTGATGACGTCATGCCGACGTCAGCATGACGTCACTGCTGACGTCAGCGGTATTGTAGCAGCGTTGACCCACGCGTTGACCAGGCGCGTGGGGGCGCGTGTGAACAGTAATTTTGGTGGGGCCGGTACCATTTTCAAGGTTTCGACGATACGGATCCAATGGAGGTGGTTTCGTGTCGATCGGAGATCGTTAAGTTGGTCAAAAGGGGGTTTGAAGCACCGGGAATAGTGCCCGGGACGCGTTTTTGAGGCGGATCTGTTCTAGGGTCTTGGTATTGATATTATAGGGTCCTTAAGTAACCCTCAGGAATAATAATACAGGTTTATAGAGATCGTTGAGCAGCAAGGACCGAGTGTGAGTGGGCTGTTTGATTTATAAAAGGCTTGCATGCATAAACTGTTTTACTATTTCCACTGATGAGTCTTATAAACTGCTTATATATGTTATTACAATGTTTTGGGCATGAGACCCGTCTGGATTATATGTGGATTTTGTTTGGGATGTCCGGGGGACATAGGGTAAACTATACTGTTATTGTACTGTACTTTCCTACCTGTGTATATTGTCTCCTCCAGGGAGGGTCGTTGGCCTGGGTGGACCCTGGAGTAGTCACGGGGCTCTGACTGAGTGGAGTTGACCCCCGTTGGGCTGCTTACTCTCAGGAAGGCATGTTCATATACCTCGGGCAGTGACCGGGATACCGGGAGCTGATGTACCTAGAGAGTCTCGGGTGTGAGACCCTGAGTGGCAACGCGTAGCCTTAGAACCGTGACATCATTTGGGTTGGGTTTTTACAGTGCACTGATATGTTAGTTTCACCTTACGATTATTATTGTGGTTCATTGGTTTATAATATTATGTTTTTCAATGCATGCAAGATTTGGAAAACGGAGGGGTAAAACCTTATGATTATTTTATTATTAAATTGATTTCTAAACTGTTATTTTTGGCCCACTCACCCTTGTTTTACTGACCCCTCCAGACCCTGACACGGCAATAGAGGAGGAGGATCCGGAGGAGGAGGCAGAGGTTTAGTTTGCCTAGCTGTGCACCTGTACACCCACTTGTGGGTAGGTTGAGCACCGAATAAATGTACTCTGACTAGTGTGCTCACATGTTGTATTTTACTTTCCCTTGTCTGACAGTATCACTTTAAACACTGTGTTTGTACATTATCTATCTATGTGAGTCTTCGGTTTTTATTTAAGGGTAATTTTGGTATGTTTAGAGTCATTGTCAGACGGGAGCGGGTCACGTCCCCGGGTGGTCCCAGTGGGATTGGGACGGGTCCTGTCATGGGCCCACCAACCAATACGCGCTCAACGTACTGGTAACTACAATCAACATCTGCCAGGGCAGATAATAAGAAGTCAACCCCAATGACTCCCGAATACCTATCGCCAATGCGGAAACGAGCATTCCTCTCGTCCCACAATCACAACTCTCCTCGAAACTAAGGTTCCAACCGTGTTGGGAACTGACATGTTCCCAAGGAGATGTCAAGTCCAGCCACTGGACTTCTCACATCCTCAACTCACTTGGACAACCACGTGTCCGCAATCAATCCATTACCCAAACCTCATGTCCGTTAATAACCATTTACGCACATCCAAAATGATGTAATTCATTACGATTTTGTTCTCATATCTCAACCTTTACAGGTTCAACACTCGGTTCTCCAAGTTATTTACAATCACAAAATCCCACATCTAACCACCAATGGTTTCCTCGTCTTTTCAAAATCCAATCATTTCCTTGTCCTTTCTGGAGATATTAGAAACATACAATCACACCAACCTTGGAGTTGCCAACAACTCCCCAAATCCACTAATTCTCATGACGTAGGGGACGTCATCCCAAGATTCCTCAAGTCTCAATCATACCTTTTTATCCACTCATCACTTGTCATTTTACCACTGTCGGGACTAATCCCAACACATCACAATCTCAACTGGATCCCATCCAGTCCATCACTCAACCACTACCAAATCTCAAAAACCGAACATATGTCCATCATGACGGAGTCACGCCCCAACTCATGGCTCATCGTCGTCACAATCACTGACACCAGCACCAGCGCTAGTACTAGCACCAACGCGCTATCAACAACACTAGTATCAGCACACAAGCATCCATACTAACATCAGTACAAAAGTACCAACCTACAAACATCCATACTTGCACACCGTGTGCAAATATGACAACCCTGGATCTCCGTTCATACCGAACGACGATCCCGTACCTCTACTCGTACCCCACAACTATGGGTACCACCATTCTAACAATCCACACCAGGATAATGAACGTTCCCTGAACGTCCCCTGATCCCAAAGTACTGCAACCACACTAAATACCCTCGATAGCCAGTCATCTCCACACGACTACCGACTAACAATCATTGCTATCGAGATCAGCATCCACACATCACACTAATATCCGGTCTAACTCGGGATTCCATATTTTATCTCATAACCGTACCTGTGGGTCGAATCCCATAGTTCTGACTAGACTCACTAGAGTCATCCACATGGTCATGCATGACCTCAGCCGCTCTTCGCAGCACAAGTTCTCATCCACTAGTCACAATTAAGGTTTACCTTTTTAATACTAGGGTTCCACAATCACACCCTATGGTTCCACTGAACCCAACAGCTCTCCGTAATATAAAATCCACAACCTGACCGACCCCGCGGTCTAGACATCGTATAGACGTCAAATCCAAACCTACCATCAACTCAATGTGGGTTCCACGACTAAGGTCATCGGCTAACTCCGATGTACCAACATCCCGTACACTAGCAATCACCACTAGGATCCACATTTTATACCATTACTCAAGTGAGGTTCCTCGAACCTAGCTGCACTTAGCAGCACAACAATCTAATATTACTTGACTGAACCGACAGTCCCACATTACCAGTTTATCGCAATCAACCCCACTTGGGTCGAATCACATTAACGCACGGCCTATCGGGCAAAACACACTCTATCCGCGATTAAAACCCAAAAACTATCTATCAGGTTGATAACGAACTGTAGTCCAAAGAGACATCACACCCTCGACTTGGGCGCACAAAAAGAGCAACCTTGCTCTGATACCAATTTGACAGGACCCATCCATATCCCCCCGGGATTACCATGGAATGTGCCCTGCTCCCGTCCAACAAGAGGTGTCAGACAAAGGATAACCAAAAGTCACTCCCCAAAAGGGGCTTCCAGAGTGCGCCAGGATCGATGGAGGAGGAGTGCAATGTCCTAGTCTCTGCTGCAGTCGCATCCATGATCAACCTGAAGGGCATTAAAACCAATAAAAGCTGTGAGTGGACGAAAATGAAGTTTTAGAAATACATTTAGCAAAACACATTCTTACCCTTCAGTTTTCAAAAACGTGCATGCATAACTTAAAACATGAGTAATAGTATGAAATCATTCGAGTATGAACAGTGGACCGATAAAATCAAAATACGTTTTTCCATGGTCTATAAAACTCATGTTCATCAAATTAGTTCATGATATAAAGCATTTGTTATAAAGCCTCTGGACACAAATATCACTAAATCATAATACCACCAATCCTCAACATCCAATCTCAATATCCATATAACCCGTCACGATATCAATGCAACGCGTGCAAACTCGGTGTCTCACGTCCGAGTACATCAACTCCAGGAATCAACAATATCTGGAGGATATCAACATAATCCCACGCTCCTGCGATTGAGCCTCCCTCGGAGCTACTCATCTCCAGGCAGTGGTTCCACGCTCCTGCGAGTGAGCCTCCCTCAGAGCTACTCATCTCCAGGCAGTGGATCGTGACTACTCCAGGATTTACGACGTCTGGAAGAGACTATCAAATCATAGAGGATGGTATATGTGGAACAGTCATCGAATCCAGTAATCTCATTTTAAAATCATTTATGTCTCAAATCAAGTCAAAAACATTTCAATAGGGCCTATGCCCGAGACATAGCTTTCACAAATCAAGTTCCACCAAACCATCATAAAATAGTGTCCAGGATTTCCTTTATAAATCAAAATCAACAATTTAATCATATTCACATGTGACTCCAAATTCGAGTCAAAATCACTATTCACTTGTGTCTCATGCCCACGCAAATCCATGCGATCACAACTTTAGTTGCCATTTTCATATAAATCCATGAAATCAAATCCTTGACTCATAATCCAAGTCAAAACATCATTTTTAACCCTTGAATCATAACTCGAGTCCAAACAGCATTCTAAATCCCTGGCCTACGCCCAAAACATCAATTTCATGATTTCTCGAAAATCGTGCCAAAAATAATATTATAATCCATAGAATCGAGAAATCACCGGATTGAAACATCAATCATGCCAAAGCATATAAAATCATATAATAAAGCATTTAAAACATATATGCATGCATCACGGTTAGAAAACAAAGTCCACTCACAGAGCGTTTAACGATACGCCTCGATACGAGTGTCATAGTCCCTCCCGGGCCACACCACTATTACCGGGACTCCCAATCCTGTCCGAATCACAATAGAGGGTCACTAATCATATCAGTAACCTCCTATTAAAGTCCCGTAATTTTCCCAAATTTTTAACTATTTTTAAACTCGATTTAAAACCTTTGGACGTCCCGAACAATATCGAGACGGTGTCCGATCGATACGAAACTAATCTCAAAATGTTCGTTACATTAAATAGGACAGAAATCATGTTGACCTCACCTCGAGATTCGTTCCCACGCGCCGTCACGCTCCGCCGTGAGTGGCTGCGCGTGAAACCCACGCTCCAGCTACAGTACTCGTCTTCCTAACCCGTTTAACTGATAAACGGATCCTTTTGCCCGCGAGACGACCCGGTTTGTTTTCTGTCAATTCGACACCAATTTCAACAATTGAACACTCAGTTAGCTTCGGTTTAAGTTCAATTAGAGATCTGTTATCTTAATTTCACTAAACCTTACCTTAAGTCGAGCAACTCGAAGCTGAACATCGAAGAACACCAAGCACTGTTCATCCTTCGAAATCCTTCAATGTCGATCGATTCCTTCAATTGATGCATCCATTAGCATCGTGGGATCATACTGAACATAATCCCCAGTTCAATTGCATCAATCCAAGCCTCAATTCCCACGACCCAAGCTCGAACCTTGCCCACTGTTACCAGACCCGTTCAGAGCCAATTGGGCCTCAATTGCCTTCGCTCTTTCGATGAAACTGATCGTGGCAATCCCAGAAGACTCAAATTGAACTCCATTTTGATCAACAAGGCTCAAAGCTTCAATTTCGAATTTCCCCCCAAAAATCCAAATTTTCAATTCTCAGTCTCCTTCTCTCTCTCAATCCCCCGTGTATTCCCCAGTTAATTCTATCTCCCAATTCACTCAATTCTCAATTCTCCAACTCAGAAATGGAAGGGGAAATGATGGATAGAGATCAACTCACTCCTCTGTTTCTGTTGCTTTGTTCATGGGTTATGAGGAAACAAAGATTAATGGCTGATTAAAAGAATTAAATGATTAATGGTAATTAAGAAATAATAAAACAGCATGATTATGTTTACCCCAAAACATGGAGCTGAAATTAGGCCATAAATCAAGGGATGGGTGACACTTGTCACTCATCCCGATGTGTTTAATCATCGGGTACTGTTCACAAAAAAATAAAATTTTAATCGGAATCCCTGTTCGTTCAGTTAATTGATTCCGTTCCCGTGACCAAAACTTCGTCGTCGAATCTCCGATTTCGGCATGCCGCCTGTCATTGGATTCGTATCGACGAGACCTACGTAACGGTCTTTGGCCCTCGTCCATTGGACTTCCCGGGTCAAAAGTCAACATTTGGCCCCTTTTAACCAAAATTACCAAAATGCCCCTAAACTTCCGTATGTCATAACTTTTTCCTCGAATGTCGGAATCGAACGCGCCACCTGTCTATGAACTCGTGACGTCCTGAACTATGTCACGGTCATCGATCAAAGTCCATTTGACCGCCCAATCAAAAAGTCAACATTTTGCCCACGAACAAGGGCAAAATGGTCATTTTGCATTGTTCGCCCGATTTTGTCCAACTAATCACCGATCAACCTCACTACTCAAGATTAGTCACTAATCTAATCCCGAAATTCGGGACGGGTCGTTTCAATGATAATGATGAATGTATGATGATCATATGGCCACATGCGCGTGTTAATATTAATTTGATGAGATGATTATGTTATGATGTTGTATATGATGATATTTTATGACATGATGATACATCTAATGATATGGTGATAATATATGATAATCATACGACATGAGATGATGAAGACATGATGTCTATGGTGATATTATGATGAATCTACGAGATCTATGTAAGAGAGTTTGGCTATATACATGGTTTATGTGTGAATAAATTTTAGTTTTATTATTATGCCTTTTATTAAGTTAATTATATTATTTCACATAAATTTTCATTAATGACAAATACATATGAGCCTAATATGGTTGTTAGAAAACTTCAATAAGCAAATTACGAAGAATTGTAATTATTACAGAAACGGTATAATAGGACCCATCCTGATCCCCCGGGGACCATTCTGGTATGTGTCCTTCTCCCTTCCGACAATTTACCATGAGTGCCAAAAATACCCTTAACGGGATTACAATTTAACACATAAAACAAGTTCTAGTTCTACATTGTTAGACCAGGGATAAGTATTTTACACAAAATGAGCACATATGTCAGTTTACAAAATGGTGCTCGACCTACCCAAATGGGTGTACAGGTGCGCAACGAATATCTATGCCTCGGCCTCGGGATCAATCCTTGCCTCAGTGTCACGACTTTGAGGGGCCAAGAAAACAGTCAAAGGGTGTGTAGACAAAAAATAAACAATCTTTCCAAAACCATTTTATGAAAATAAATAAAGGTTTTACCCCTCCGTTTTCAAACATGCAAGCATTCAAATCAAATCATAAGAAACAGAAATGCATTTAGGTCAAATAATAAGAAACGGAAATCAAATCATGAAGCAGTATAAATCAATATAAACAGGACATATAAAATATTAATAATACACCGAATAACGAATCCCATATATCCCAGATGTCTAATAATGTCACAGTCCTAAGGCTACGCGTGCCATCTGGGGCCTCAAGTCCGAGTCCTCCCCAGGATCCACGAGACCGGACACTATTCTGGTGATATCCATAACTAGCAATCCTGATCCTGAGCCACTCCTTGGAGCTACCCTTCTCAGGAAATGCTCTGTGACTACTCCAGGATACTACGAGACGTATGAAGGAGACAATAACCCATAAGGATGGTATGTATAGTATAATAGTCAAAACCAGTGAAAATCCCATTTAAATCGTATCTCAAAATCCCTGTTTGACTCCAAAATTAGTAAACATAATATCCAGACGGGTCTGAGGCCCAAAATATCATAATACGTAAAACAATCCATAACCGACATTTAAAATCCATAAGACCCTCAATGAATGATACCAAAGTAATCCAATTCAAATCATATAGTAAAGTAGTTAAAACAATTATGCATGCATTTCATTTAATAAACCAAAGGTCCACTCACACACAGTCCTCGTTACGCTAACGAATTGTGTTGTAACTGCCCTGAAGCTAAACCACAGTCTCCGGGCTTGTCCAATCACGTCCAAAACACATCCAAGGGTCACTAACGAACTCTACAAGTTCATACTCCAAACCCTCAAAAGTTCTGATACTAGGAACGCGTCCCGAACACGCATCCTGAAGCTCTAAACCCTAAAATGACCTATCAAACGATCTCTGATTTACCCGAAACCACCACCATTAGATTAGGATCGTCGAAACCTTTCAAATGGGACCAGTCTCACCTTGAGATATGTGTCCACATGCCCCCACACGTTAGTCAAAGTCCCAGTCAACGCTGGTCAAAAGTTAATGCTGATGTCAGCAAAAGTCAACGTTGATGTCATGGTCAACGGTCAACACTGAAGCCAGGCTGACAGGTCGAACACCTATCACAGCTGACAGCTGTTAGATCTGACATGTGCCATGTGTCACGCACTGACTAGTTCACATGTCTGGCAAGTTAGTGCTAATTGTGCCTGACAGGTTGCCACGTGTCAGCATCCTATTGGCGACGTGCCCTGAAAATCTACTAGATGATGATGTCACCCTGCTGACATCATCATCTTCAACCTTTTCACGAGTCACCCGTTTTCACTATAATAGATTGCCTAGACCTGCGACCTGACCCAATCTTAATTTCTTCATTCCTACACCATTTTCCGCCATTTTGTCCCTATGAACTCGTAATGTACCCAGAAACAATCCTATCGATCAAAAACACAAAAAATAAGCTGGAAATTACCTTCCCACTATGAACAGTATCAGTGAACTTTCAGACGGCTTTTCCCGTCGACTCTAGCCACCTCAGCCTTCCCTTTTGATCTCCTTGAGATCGTACAAGCCCTAGGAACGTTTTTAGGTCATTAGAATCCTTCAACAAACCTTAGAAAATGGTTTTACATTTTTGGGTCAAAATTGGGTTTTCGGGTTTACCTCAGCCGTATGTCCTCCGTCGTGCTTAGCCCGTCTCCGTCGTCTCTTGATCGTCACTTCTCTCTCACTCTCTCAGTTAGACTCAAAAGATGATGGTATAATGGGGTGGTGTGAGTGTGTTTGTGTTTTGGGAGGTTTTCGGGTTACACAAATAAAATGAAGAAGACAAAGGGGTGAAAGGGATACATTGAACCCAAAAACCTGGGGTCTTGGGCTAATAAATTGAATGACACTTTTCACTTATGAGTTGGCCCAACTTGGATATTTGAACCAATCAAATCCTGCCAACTGCACAAATCCCTGGAAATGTGAATAGTGCCCATTTGTTTCCGTGACCCATAACTTTTTTATTGAACGTCTAATTTTGACGTGCCGTCTTTCTACGGACTCGTGATGTTCTGATCTACGTAACGAAAATTGGTCAAAATCCAAAAAGTGTCTCGGATCAAAAGTCAAATTTTTTTCTTTAACTAGTGGCAAAACGGTCATTTTACATTAAATTCCCGATTTTACAAATTAACAAAAGTTCTGGAACTCATGTGATTCCTCCCGCACTTACTTCCAAAGCATCGACACATGGAACACATCATGCATTCTGGAAAGTTCTGGAGGTAAGGCCAATCTATATGCCACAGAACCAATTTTCTCTATGATCTCATAAGGTCCAATATTACGGGGACTCAGCTTCCCACGTCTACCAAATTGGATAATCTCTTTCCAAGGTGATAACTTTAGGAAAACCCAATCCTCTACTGCGAATTCTACGTCTCTGATCCGACATGAAGCTAAAAGCCAAAACCATCCAAGACCTTCAGCCCATAAATGACTTGAAGGACACGTTAGAGCACTTTCACGTATTGAATACCCACGCAAGAGCCGACAAAATGCAGCATCATGCAACCTTCTAGATAGCGCACGACACTCAGATAGGCGAGTCAATAATGGCTCAGGGCATTCTGGCTATCATAGGAAGGAAGATGAGACTTACTCACCAACACGTTCACGTGCCTCGGTAGTAGTAACACGAGGGAGCTAGCGCCACTTGATCCGACATAATCTTCCTCATCGTCAAGGCTCACTACATGCTGAAGATGTTCAAATGATGCTAGACCGATGCCTCCAAAGAGTCCAGCGCAATGGTGTTATGGAAGACGACCTTCAATTCCAGATTCAAACATTATTGACATCTCCGTTTGTCAAGGACATCGAGAAGGAACCATTCCCACATCGATTTGCAGCTCCAATCTTTAATTAGTCCACACGATTCCTTTAGACCCAGTAAAGCATATTGATTACTACTGTGGAATCATGGTTCCTCATAGGCACCACGACACACTTATATGTAAGGTTTTTCAGGCCTCCTTGTAAGGTCAAGCAAAGACGAGGTACAACCATCTTCCTTGGTGCTCGATCGCCTCCTTCAAAGAACTAGCCCTGGCCTTCATGAAGGAGTATTCACAGCTTCGCACCATCGAAGTAAGGGATGACTACCTTTCCACCATCCAGAAAAAATCTAAGGAAACCTTATGATAGTACATACAAAGTTATTGCAAAGAAAAATTCCACATTGTGAGGGGCAGTTGACAGGGCCCGCTCCTAAATCAATTTGATAATCGCGCCCTAATCTTGCTTATGTCTGACAACAATCCCAAAATAAAAAAATTACCCCCAATTCTTGTTAGACAAGGGATACTCATACTGCCTTACTTCTCATGCCTTCGCCTCTCGATCTGCCTCGATTTCCACTCAACGATCCTAGATGGTCAATAAAACCATTAAATCGTGTGAGTGGACAAAAATACTTATTTAAAAACACATTTTTAAAACATAAACCTTTAATCCTGCATTTTTTTTATAAAATATGCATGCATAAAACGAAACGTAAACAAATGAACAACCATATTTAAAATCACACAAATCATAGACTGTGGGACCACAACAATCATAACACCATAAATATCTTGTGGCCTACATTTCCTGAAATCCATATTCATAAAATCATATAGAATCACTTGGAAACAAATATCAGTAAATCAGACCAATGTGAAAACATTTAAACACAAGCATCAGAAATCAAACACAACCAAAAAATCCTCGGTATTCGAATAACAACCTTGATAGGAAAACCACAAAGGAAACCTCAGGAACTAAACTAATAATTGTCTAAGTCAAGTCCAAGAACTTGTCACAACAACCTTAAACATAATCCATGGATTAAGTCACATAAGCCTCATAACTAGGTACAACCAATTCTCAAACTCAAGTATCAATCATAATGAACAATAGCACTACTTGTAGGCTAAGTTGGAACTGCACGAAACACCATCTGAGTCAAGTTTGGGAACTACCCTAACGCATTATCCGAACATGTCTACGAATTGCACATAGACCATCCAGACTGTAATAGTATTCCATGCACTCACTCACCATCTGGGTCATGTCTAAGAACTACAATCACGCACTATCTGGACACATCTAAAAACTAATCATTTCTCCAGTCTCACAGTCCTCAGGATCAGTGGAGCCGAGCTCCAGACATTTGAGCGCTGATCATATCCGAGGATGCTTAACTATAGAAAAACAGTCCACAAAATCCAAGAAAACTCATTTAACACAAATACTTTACTTAATACCAAGCCAAAACGCTCTCAAGACCGAGCTTGAGCCTAAAACACCATTTTTACAAAGTAATCGTAAAATACATGTCCAAGACCAATCAATAATTCTAGAAAATAATAAAATAATCATTTAAAATCATATTCAAATCATTGTCACATAAACCATTTAATAAAGCAATTACAATATTTAACTATGTATGCATAATAATTTATAAAATAAAAGTTCACTCATACACTGTCCACGTAGCTAAATCTCGATCCACACGTTCCTTTGTAATTTTGTAAATCCTGCCGCCTATCATAGATCACCACCAAGGGTCATTAATGTCCCAAATAATCTTACAATTAAATCCCCTAATTTTTCTGGATTAAATACGAATGTAAAACCTATGCATAACACTTTGAACACCCAAAACTACCAAGAGACAATGTCCAATTGACTTGAAACATGCATCAATGGGTTCGTAATGTCAAAAGTATTAAAAAATGTGTTGGCTGAAAAACCAGGCGGTGAGCGACGAGCCCACACTTGCCACTCACGTCCTCTACGCATGGGCCTCACGCGCCTACAACAGAGATCGTCTTCAATCTCCAACATGACCCCCGTTTTTCTTGCCATTCGGGTCTTCCGACCCGCTTGAGCTGACCCTACCATATCTTCCTTATTTCTCAACAGTTGTTCTAGTTCTAATAGCCAATATTCATCTAATCTACTTAAGGAAGAGATCTCAGATGTTAAAACGAGGAAAAACTTACCAAAAATCACAATCTAATCTCCCAAGTCTTGGCCAAAAACCTAGCTCCATGTTCCGAGATTCCCACATCCAAGGCTTCAAGTTCCTCACTCAATTCAATCCCAGGAACTCAACTAAGATATTTGTAAGTGTAGTTACAAGCTTAGAAGCATCGATAACCCAAACAACCAAACTTTCAGTTTTTTGGCTTTACTTTTTTTTTCCGGATTTCCTCCTCCCTTCCTCTCATTTTCTTCCTCCATTTTTTCTTTCTTCTTCTTTCTCTCTTTCCTCTCCCTAGCTCTCATTTTCTTTCTTCTTTTTGATCCCATCCTTCTCTCTGTTTTTCCTTCCTCTTACTTCTCAAGTTCAACACACACAAAAACACCACACACACTTATATATATATATATATGGTAAGTCGGTGGATAAAGAGATAAGATGAGGGAAATGAGATAAGGATGACACTTGTCAACATCACAAAATATCTCCATTGTGAAATTACCAAAATGCCCCTAATACCAAATTACCAAAATACCCCTTACCAACTTAGACCTGTAACAAGTTCATTTGATCTCTGATTCCGGCATACAACTTTTTTATGGATTCAAGATTCCAAGTTCTACTTAACGGTCCTCTTAATAAGTCCAAAAGATACTCGGAGCAGAAAGTCAATTTTGTAAGCTCAAGGGCAAAATCATCAATTCCCTTTTTAAATTTTCGAAATTAACTTTTTCAAATTTCCAGGTCGTTACTATTTACCCTTATTAAATAGTTTTGTCCTTAAAATTCAAACATGTCTATCCAACAACTAGATTTACCAGACGCACAAAAATGTCCCGGGTTGCTACCTGAACCTCTTTCGGCTCCTCTCAAGCCCTAGTTTCAATTTCGACTCCTTTCGAGTCCTAACTCAATATCCTAACTCCATCTGAGTCCTAATTCGATATTCTGTAATCCATGCCACCATTGGCATGCTTAGTCACCACCATAAATAACCCTAACCGAGGAACTCATTCATCTATCTTATTTGGGTCTAACTCGCCCGTAAACATTGTGACCTCAGCCTTTGGATTCGCGCACTATCCGGACCTGCACGATTCCTTCTATACCAGAGCATAGCTTCCACTATTCAACTTAATAAATCCAGGGTCCATTCTAGCTCACCTCACTATCAGGTCGTGCAAAGAGCTTGCATCTCGGAGGCATGACATTGGAAAGCAAAATTCAACCTAACTCTAATACCAAGTTGACAAGACCCGCTCCTCAAACACTTTGATAATCGCACCCAGTTCCGCTCCCGCCTGATAACGATCCCAAAATATCAAAATTACTCTCATCTCTTGTCAGATAAGTGATACTCGTAATGCCTTATGCTCATGCCGCCATCTCTCAATCAGCGATGATTTTCACGCAATGGCCCTGGAGGGTCAATAAAACCGTTAAACTGTGTGAGTGGACAAAAATAATTATTTAAGAACATATTTTCGAAAAATAAGCCTTTAACCTTCCGTTTTTAAAAAATATGCATACATATATGGAACGAGATATAAAAAATTGAACAATCAGATTTCAAATCATACAAATCATTGACCATGTGACCACAACAATCATAACACCATAAACAACCAATGGCCCATGTTCATGAAATCATATAGAATCACTTGAACACAAATATCAGTAAATCAAACCAATGTGAAAACATCTAAACACAAGAATTAATAATCAAACACAACCAACCAATTCTTAATGCTCGAATACCTATCTCGATAGGCAAACTACATAGGAAACAATGGGAACTACACTAAGCACTGTCTGAGTCAAGTCCAAGACCTTGTCACAACATGAATAAATATAATCCACGTATTAAGTCACATAAGCCTCATAACCAGACACAACCAATTCTCAAACTCAAGTATCAGTCACAACGAACAACATCACTATGCGTAGGCTAACTCAGAAACTACACGAAGCACCATCTGAGTCATGTTCGGGAATTGCACTAATGCACCATTCGGACACGTCTGTAAACTACACGAAGCACCATCTCGACTGTTATAGTATCGCCTGAGAACTGCACGTAGCACTATCCTAGTCATGTTTGGGAATTGCACTCACACATCATCCGAACACATCTAAAAACTAATCAATTCTCCAGCCTCACATGTACCACCCACGACCTCTGCACGTGGGCCTCATGCGTCTGCATTAGAGGTCATTTTCAACCTCCAGCGTGACCTGTTTTTCTTGTAATTCGGGTATTTCCACTCACTCGAGTTGACCCGACCATATCTTTCTTATTTCTTAATCGTTTTTCAAGTTCTAATAACTTCATCTAATCTACCTAAGGAAAAGATCTACGATGTTAAAACGAGGAAACAACTTACCCAAAATCATAGTCCAATCCTTCCAAGTTTCGGCCAAAAATCAAACTCAAAGCTTCGAGTTTCTAGCTCAATTCAATCCCCGGAACTCAACTAAGATATTTGTAAGTGTAGTTTCAAGCTTAGAAACTTCGATAACCCAAAAAAGTAAACTTTTGATTTTTTGGCTTCACATTTTTTTTTCTTCAGATTTCCTCCATTCCTCTCGGTTTCTTCCTCCATTATTTATTTCTTCTTCTTTCTCTCTTTTCTCTCCCTGGTTCTCCTTTTCTCTTTTCTCTTTCTTTCCTTTCCTCCTCTCCATTTTTCCTTCCTCTTCAGTTGCTTCTTGGGTTCAACATACCAAAAAACACCACACACACTTATATATATATATAGATATATATATATATATATAGTAAGTTGGTGGACAAGGTGATAAGGGTGGGAAACGAGATAAGGATGACATTTGTCAACATCACAAAATATCTCCATTGTGAAATTACCAAAATGCCGCTAATGCCAAATTACTGAAATACCCCTTACCAACTTAGTCCCGTAACGAATTCATTTGATCTTCGATTCCAGCGTACCGCTTGTCTATGGTTTTAGGATTTCGATTCCTATGTAATGGTCCTCTCAAAACGTCCAAAAGATACTCAAAACCAAATTCAACTGTTTAATCTTCAAGGGAAAAATCGTCAATTTCCTTTTTAAATTTCTGAAATTTCGTTTTTCGAATTTCTGGGTCATTACACCAGCGATCTTGTTGCAGTTATGGCATTCAAGAATGGTCTACCTCGAAAGAGCTAGCTCTATAGAGAGATAATCATGAGCTATGCTCGAAATCATATGAAGATTTTGTCCTTAGCAGAATGATACACATACTGGGAAGATGAAATGAACAACATGCATGCCATAAACCACGCTGGAGCAGGCAAAGATCCCTCTCAGTTGGTAGGACCAACAAGCACAAAGAGAACCCATCATCCAATGCGACCGCCGGTATGAAGCCAAGAACACATTTTTTCAGTGCCTGTTCTCCAAATCTACAATCAAATAAAGGAAAAACCATGGTTCAAAAGACCAACATCTATCAAAGGAAACTAAGAGAAGGCCAACAAGACAAAGTAGTACGCCTACCACATTTTCTATGGGCATAACATTAGTTCATGCGAGACCTTCAAAAGGTATCTTTAGAATCTAGTGAAGGAAGGAAACTGTACGAGGTACATCATGAAGAAGGCAACAAAACGTCTTGGAAATAAAGGACCCCAAGAACTAGTGTCAAAGATGATTCGCATAGACACAATCATTGCTGAGTCAGAGTTGCAGGGAGCTATTAGCAAGCAATGGAAAGGAATGTTTGCGATGCCCTGGCTATGGCCCAAGTCTCGTATGTCGCCGCTACCCAAGTGACTAATGACCTTGTCTTCAATTTCTCTATGAAGGACAATGCAGAACTTGATTGGCCATATGATGACGCTCTCGTCATTTCAGTCCAGATTGCCCACGCACAGGTCGGCTAGATTCACGTAGATGAAGGAAGTTCTGCCAACATCCTCAACTTGGTTGCAATTCGGAAGATGGGATTAAAGTTCTTCATGATAAGGAGGAAGATTCCACTATGAGGCTTCTATGTCCTTGATGAGCATGTCTATCAACACAATTCAGCTCGATGTCCACTCCCCTTCCATCGTCGCAAAATAGAGCTTCTATGTCCTTGATGAGTACTCGTCATACAATGGTAATACTAGAAAAATCATGGATGTACAAGATACTAGCAAGCACCTTGAGCCTATACCAAAAAATCTACTTTTCGAACCCAAAAGGAAGAGTCGGAGAAATAATAGGGGATCATGCCATAACTCGGTAATACCACACTAAAGGGTTAAAAGAAATCAAGGTAGCAGAGTTTATTCCCTAGACAAACATGGCTACTAAGGGAAAATCCACTAATTCGTCTTCCAAGTAGCAATCTACAGCGGGTCAAGATCTCGACATCTACGAAGAACCCTCTGCACCTGAAGGATGGCAACTAGAAGATGATATCTTTCTCATACGACTTGATCTGCGGTTCTTTGAAAGACATGCACACATTAGAACGCTTAAACCCCGAAGAAAAAGAAGAACTCTTCACGTTTCTACGTGAGCACAAAGATGTATTTACTTGGTCACCATTAGGCATGCCCGAGATAGATACCACATTCGCTTGCACGTCAACCCAAGTTGTAGGCTAATCAAGCAAAAGAACTGCAAATTTTCCCTTGAGAAAGTTACCATCGTCTCAGGTGAAATTGAAAACCTAGTTGAAGCTAGTTCCATTGAAGAAGTTCCGTACTCAGAATGGCTAGCAAACGTCATAATCATCAAGATGAAATAAGAGGGACGATGAAGAGTTTGTATTGACTACACAGACCTCAATCTCGTACACCAGAAGACAATTACCCTTACTAAGGATCGATCTACTAGTAGAATCCACAGCAGGAAAAAAACTCCTTAGCTTTCTTGATGCATACTCAAGATACAACCAGATCTTTATGCATGAGAAAGACGAAGACAAGATGGCCTTTGTCTTCGAAATAGGAGTTTACAGCTACAGGGTCATACCTTTTGGCCTTAAGAACGCAGGCTTCCTATCAATGACTAGTTAATCGGATCTTCAAAGACCTTATTGGGAAAACTATGGAGGTCAATTTAAATGACATCATCATCAAGGGAGAGAAGTGTGACAATCACATTTCCAAATTACGCAAGACTTTCTATTTGATAAGGAAGTACAAGATGAAGCTCAATCCCCTCAAGTCTACCTTCGGAGTGGTTGCTGGAAAATTCCTACATTACCTTGTAACCCAATGTGGAATCTGAGCCAAACTAAAGCTGATCAGAGCAATCCTTGACATGAAGTCACCATCAAGTCTGAAGGAAATACATAGTCTCATCGGACGCGCAATATCCCTTAATCAATTTTTGTCCAAAATAACAGATCGATGCCAAGCTTTCTTCCAAGTAGTGAAGAGAACATGCAAATAAAAGTTGGATGAAAAATGCGAGAAATATTTCCTTTACCTCAAAAACTACTTGACGTCTCCACCACGACTATCAAAGCCAAGAGACGACGAGGACTTGTTCCCCTACTTAGGGGATTCTGATGAGGCAGTAGGCTCCACACTAGTAAGGGAAGAAAACAGAGTTCAATTTCCCATGTTCTACGTATTAAAGACTCTTCTTGACGTTGAGACACAATATCTGAAACTTGAAAAATTAATCTTAGCACTATTTGTCGCACTAAAAAATTAAAAGATTATTTCCAAGCGCACTGGTAGTCATCATGATAGAGTATCCGCCGCGGTCACTCATTCACGTTACTGATGCCTTAACAATAGCAAGGAAGTGGTAATAAAGCTAAGCTAGCACGACATGCTTTACGACCCTAGGGCTCCAATCAAAGGCCAAGCCTTCACAGACTTCAATGTGGAGTTCACGCTAGCATCACTAGAAGAAAGCTAGGACAAGGTGATGATTGAGGCCTCCCTAATAGCCAACTTTCTTTTGTAACATATGCAAACTCTCGGTGAATCTTCCATGTAACCTTCAATATCCAACCCACTTTGGAAACTCTTCTGGATGGCTCATCAAATCAACGTGGCATGGGAGTAGGCATAGTCCTTATAACTTAGGATGACATAATGATGGATTAAGCAGTCCAATTCGGATTCAAGGCCTCTAACAATGAGGTAGAAGTATGAAGCATTGATTTGCAACCTAACACTTGCCAAAGAACTAGGAGTAAAAAGATCGCCATACATTCTGAGTCGCAACTGATCACCAACCAATCCATTGGCGAGTATACTGCAAGAGATGCAAGATGCTTCAGTACAACAACAAAGTCTAGAAGCTACTTGCATTCTTCACAGTCTTCACCCTCCACAAGCTCCCTCAAGCTGAAAATGCATAAGTTGATGCACTTGCAAACTTAGCATCGTTGCTCGATCATCACTTCAAATGCTCAATCCTAATTGAATATTTAGAGCAGCATAACATCGACATAAAGGAAGTTGAAGTAAGCGAAGTCGACCTCACACCAAGCTAGCAAGATCCTCTTATTAACTACCTAGAAAGACACTCTATCCGATAGCTGACTAGAAGCTCATAAAGATAAAATGAAAGTCGCATGATACTACAGCGATAAAGGTCAACTTTTCCACCAATGCTTAACGAGGGTAAACCTGCAATGCTTAAGACACCCCAAACATTAAAGGCCATGGCCGAGATTCACGCGAATAATGTCGAAATCACTCAGGAGGAAGATCACTTGTACAAAAGACACTCAGTGTAGGATTTTACTTGCCAATTTTAAACCAAGACGCACTCAACTATGCCCACACATGCGAAAAATGTCAAAGGTACAAACCAAACCACTTAGAACCCCTAGAAAAGCTGCACACCCTAGTTAGCCCTTGTCCATTCATGCAATAGGGCATCAACATTGTTGGCTCATTGTCATGTATACCATCACCTAATAAGAAGTATATGATTGTTTCTGTCGACTATTTCACCAAGTGGGTGGAAGCCAATGAGGAGTTCTTCATGTCATGGAAGATAAAGCACTTCACCTCCATTACATATTAACCTCAAGGAAACGGCTAGGCTGAGCCATCAAATAAGATTATCCTAGATTACATCAAGAAAAAGGTTGACAAAAAGTAGGGACAATGGGAAGATGAGTTGGATGGCGTGATTTGGGCTTATCACACACCCCTATAACAAGCAACGGGCGAGTCTACATTCGCCCTTTCATTCGAAACCAACACTGTTATCCCGCGGCACATCGTCGTCCTAGCACTATTCACAAGTCTTGATGATCCCACCGTCAACTTCGTTGCCATGAAAACGTCCCTTGATCTTAGCGAGAAAATGAGAGAAAAAGTTGTTAAATGCATATCCAATTACGAACAAGTTCGAAGCTTCTATAACAAGAAGGAGAGGATTCGACACGTCCTTCTAGGCGACCTTGTCCTTAAGAAGGAATTTGTGAAATCAAACCACACTGGGTCCCAAACACTCAAATCCCCTTGGTAAGGCCCTTATCGCATCTATCAAGTAGGTGGTAACGGAAGTTACACTTTAGAGACCATGTATGAAAAGTTGGTAAATTGATCACTGAATTCCTATCACCTCAGAAAGTACTATGTCTAGATAAATCTGAGTCAATGACTTGTTCCTCATCAAAGGCATGCAACTTGCACTCGAGATTCAACCCTAGGTCAATTTTTTCTTATATAATATCGGGTATTGAGGTTCAAGAGTTTTACACTTGAACCTATTATAAAATAAATCGTTCATTCACAATTTTACTTAGAAATTATTCCTAGCATAAGAAACTCCAAGATTTCGCTACTGATAGGTCCTCAAATAAGCATGATTTTATATTATTTTATACCCTTTATACTTAGCTTTTAATATTAAAATAATAAATAATTAGATAAAATAATTTATTTTTTGATTTTTCAGTTTAAATAAATAAAGCTTGTTATTTGGAGCGTTTTGGCGAAAGAATCGTCTCGATCGGAATTATAACGAATAAATTATGGACAAAATGCGATTAAATTATATATATTTATATTAATTAATGTTAATTTTGTAAGCCCAAATAAATCTAACCCATTGTTTTCTTTTGTGCAGCCCAAACCATTTCTTTTGCTCAACCCAAACTGAGCAGCTGCAAATCCGGCCCAGAAATCCATGCCGCCTGGCCTGCTTCTCCAGCCCATCACTTGATCAGGCCCGCGTCTCCAGCCCAGGCCTCGCGCACACCAGCCCATCCGTACGTCTTCACCAACCTGCATCAGTCTGCACGCCTGGTACAGTCAGTCCGTCTGCCTCCAGCCCCACCAACCCGCCTGCAGGGTTCTGAAGCCCACCAAACCCCCTGCAACTAAACCAACCCATTTTTCTACTCTGATTTTCCTGCACCAGCCCAACTACTCAAAACTGCTCCAACCTACTCCACTTTGTGCAGTTTTTCTGATTTTTCAACCCTAACCCATCCCTAATTTCATCATTATTCATCATTATTCTCTCTCACTAACATATTATTAATGTTCCCTAATTTCCCCGGTTAAGAACGATCTCTAATTACCAATACTACAATTACACAAAAAGGGTTTAAATTGCATAACACCCGGATTACGTGTTTAATTTAATGCGTAGTTTGGGCGTTATCAATTTTTGGCGCCGTTGCCGGGGAAATTAAAAATCATTTTTAATATGTTGGTGTATGTACATAAATTGTGCATATTATACTTGTTTATATTTATTTTATTTTATTTTAGTTCATATTTTATTTATTCGTAACTTTTAGTTACTTGTTTATAATTCTTATACTTGTTTATATTTTATCCATCTTATTTTTATTCTTATTATTTTTTATTTTATTTTTATATTTGTACATATTATACTTGTTCTTAATATTTATCCTTATACATGTTCATATTGTACTTGTTTATTATTTTTATTTATTTTTATACTTATTCTTAACTTTTATTTGTATGCTTGTTCATATTTTGATTCTTACAATTGTTCTTTTATCATTTGTTTTAAATTTTCATTCCTTTTACTTGTTCATACTTGTACATAATGTTCATTCTTTTTACTTGTTCATACTTGTATTCATAAGTGCATTTTGTATATGTTCACTTTTCCTTTTTTTTTTTACTTTTATTTATTTTTATTTGTTTTTATAATTAAAAAAAACTTAAAATTCGTAAAAAAAAAATAAAAAAAATATTTCATTTATTTATTTATTAAATTCCGAAAAAAATTAATTAATTAATAAAAAAAATTGTATATATATATTTACTTTCCAACTTTCTTTAGTTTTAGTTTCATGTGAGTGTTAATTCATACTTACTTGTTTCTACTAGTTTCTAAGTTGTATATTACTTGTTCCTTTTATTTTATTTGTGGATGTATTTATTTTATTTTATTTGTGGATATATTTATTTAAGTTGTGTATTATTTGTGGATTTATTTGTACATCTTTGTTTTTTTATTCATAAATTGTTCATACTTGTATAAATTGTCATGTTATATTTTTAAATTGTGCATAATATACTTGTAAATAGTTCTTGCATTCATGCATTAGTCTCGGCTATATATAGATCATTTGTGCTTCGAAGTTTAGATTTTGATCTTTAATCGGTGAAGACTCTTTTGTTAACTCCCACCTACGGTGATTGTTAACACTTGAATTATCTTAATTCCTCTGGAGTAAGAAATTTTCGAAGGTGATGTCTAGGACAAGAGACGATACTCATAACGGGTTTTGGGTCTAAAAAAGGGACATCAATGGAGTTTAAGTCTCGGAATGTCTTGAAATTAGCCCTGCCTCTTGTGTTTATTCTTTCTAACCTGGTCACCTTTGAACTTGCCCAAACAGTTGAATTAATCCAAGATATTTACTTGGGCCGCACGGACTTATAAGTCGCCATCTAAACTTTGAAGCTATGTGAACCATATATATCTTTGATGTAACAACCCGTACCTTCGGGAAGGGTATAAATGTAATTTTGTAAATATTTGTATGAAAGGACGATTTTGCCCTTGTGAATAGCGCGTCGAAAGTTGACTTTTTGATTTACCAGTTGGGTGAGTGTTAACCCTTGACCGTGACGTAGTTTAGGACGTCACGAGTTTGTAGACAGGCGACAGGTTTGATTCGGACAATCGGAGAAAAAGTTATGACGTTCGGAAGATTGAGGGCGTTACCGTAAATTTTGACTAATTGACGAAAATGTTGACTTTTTGGTGGACTTGTGATTTTCACGTAGACCGAGGACCGTTAGATAGGTCTCGACGTCCTGAGTACAACGACAGGCGGCACGCTGTCATCGGACGTCGGACGAAGTAGTTACGGATCTGGAACGTGTGAGGGTAATTTTAACATTAGGGGTATTTTAGTCTTTTCCCTCAGCCCAATCAGATCAGGACACGTGGCAGAAGTGGGCTGGGATATTTTGTGTTGAACCAAGGGATGATGGACACGTGGGGGACACTGGATGGTTCCAGGGATTTCTAAAATGTGCACGGGCACACTTTGCACGTTTTCAAACCGTGCACCCGTTTGAACATAGAGAAACAGAGAGGAAAACATTGGAGAGCTTGTGATCGATTCAGGGTGTGAGTGAGTGAAGAGTGAATTGTGAGAGTGACAGAGAGACGAGGCTGAGCTTGTGATCGTGTTTTGGTGGAGGAATCGTGCCCCGAAACACGACGGTGGACGGCTGGATTTTGGAGAAAACAGAGAGAGACGGTGGACTGTGGCGGTGGTTGTGCCGTGTGGTGGCTCAAACCAAGACAGTAGGAGGCTCAGGTGGTTGCAAGGAACCCAACGGGCACCGTGGTACGCGGCGGTGCGCACGGCGGAGACTGAATCGAAAGGTAAGCTTCCTTCCCCTGTTTTTCCCGTGAATTTCAATTCGAAAGTCGTCGAGTTAGGCGTAGAGTCGAGAGATTTGGTGGTCATAGTGAGACTCCTGGAGGTCCCAGGAGTCGTTTGGATGTGGTGCCGTGCCGGGGGAGGACATGGGCGGCCGGCGGCCAAAACAGGGGCCACGGGCTCAGTTTTTTCGAGGGAGAGTCGTGAGGTTTTGGGCCGTGATTCTTCGATGTTAGGACAGGGTTAGCTTGCTTAGGATGGGACGAAGCTCTTGGGATTGGATTGGACTGAAATGGTGGAGGAATTGCAGAGAACCGGTCACGCCGGTTCAACTGTGTTGAACCGGGTGACTCGAGGAAGAATGAGCACTATAGCAGGCGCGTGAGGCCCACGCGCAGCCACTTTGGGCGGCGCGTAGAGGCGCGTGGGGAGGATTCCGGCCAAGCTTCCAACATGGTTTTGGTTCTAAATGTCCTAAGGAATCCATTGGTATGATTTTCGGGTTAATCGGACGGTATTGTGAGGTAGTTCAGGAATCCGGACGGTTTAGGGTCTAGGATTAAAATATTAATAAATTCACGAAAAATTGGGGAAATTAGGGTTAGTATCCTTGATGTATTTGTGACCCTATTTGATGCATATTGACAGGACGGGAGACGCCTGAGATGGTCGAGGAGCGCACGGAGCGCGATTGACTCGTTCTGATTTGTGAGTGGACTTCTTCTTTTCTTTCGAGCATTCCTAACTGTTTTTATTGATGTTTTATGTTATTAAAGGTGTTTTTATGCTTCTTAATGATGTTTATATATGGTTGATGTGTTTGCACATTTTTCGAGACATTTTCGGGATTTGCACGTTCTTCGAGAAAAAGCTGGTTTTCGGATTTTGATACCATATTTGGGGATTTCAAGCTATAACTGTTTTCTGATGATGATAAATGGATTGTGAAACATAATTTGTGATTAAATGTGGGTTTTGGATTAAAAAGTAAATTTCCGGATTTGGGTTCGGAATGACGGTTCTGAACGCCGGATGGGCTTCGAACCAGGGATTTCGAATTCGAGTTTGGCTATGGATCTAGAAATGGTATTCACATGGCTTTGGATTGGATTTGCTGGATCTGGATATTGGGTTTAAAGACCCGGATTCTGATTAACGAGGGACGGGCCCGGATTGAGTTTAAAGACTCGGGAGTTTAAAGACTCGGATATATTGATATTACCCCCGTAGGCCTATTGAGTTTAAAGACTCGGGAGTTTAAAGACTCGGATATTATAGAGGCCTGGTTGAGTTTAAAGACTCGGATAGGGCCAGCAGGTTTGATCGAAAAATGATACTTTGATATTCACGATTCATGATGCAGTTTTATAGTGTTTCTGTTTCTTATGATGTTCTATGTTATGATTTTTCTGATACGTAGTTGGGCATGCATGTTTTCAAAACGGAGGGAACAAATGTTATTACTGTTTTTCCTTAACTTTGATATGATGATAAACTGTGTTTGAAACTTTCATTTATTCTAGTCCACTCACACTTTTGGTTTTAAATTTTCCCTCCGGGTCGTGGTGATAGCGTCGGGGTGAACGTTGAGGCAGGAATCGAGGCATAGAGCTTACGACGTTCTTCCGTTGCGAGACTAGCATAGTAGGATTTTGTGCCCATTTTGTAGAACTATGCTCTGACTTACAGTTGTATATATTTACTCCTTCGTCTGATAGTTATGCTTATTGTGGTATTGAGGTTATTTTGGTACTTTAGGTGTGATTGTCAGACGGGAGCAGGATTCGTCCCGGGTATCGAGGCGATATTTGGGACGGGTCCTGACATTTGACTTCCCCCAACATGTAAATATTGTTTATATCTTAGCTTACATTATTTGTCATGACAAATTTTATTTGTATCTTTAGTTTAACTAACTTACATCCTTCATTTAACTTGCATCCTTAACTTAAATTTGCATTACTAACTAACGTGCATATCTATCTAGGCTGGATGGACGTTAAACTTCAAGCGCTTGTTGGGAGGCAACCCAATGTATTCCCAGGATGTGAATGAGTCATCAACACAGATTTGCTATATTTCTACCCTTCACTCTCATTTATTTTGTTTATTTATTATTTTCTTGCATTATTTTCGTAAATCCTCTTCCGTACTTTGATTCTATGTTCAATTACTTTTTATTTTCTTACATTGAGGACAATGTAGAATTTAAGTGTAGGGGAGTGGTTTACAATTTTAATTGTGCAATAAAATTGTTTTAAAAAATTATAAAATCAAATAAAAAAAATTAATTATTCAAAATATATATATATATATATATATTTGTTTATTGCTTTCTTAGAGTCTTTTTGTTTTAACTTAGTGTTTTTACGAGTATTAATTTTCCCTTTAACTTTTCAATGATAAAATGAACGGAAACGAATATGTTATGACTATAAAAATGATCACTATAACTTGAATTCGTTTGTTAATATTTTGTGATTAAGTGTTATAACTTGTAGATAATGCATGTAAATTGGTCAATAAACGAGCATGTTAAGATAAGTATGAATCATTTGAGCCTTATGTGAGCTTTAGAACCTTATATACATCTTTGATGAGTGATTCATAAAGTTCTTTGTTTAAATTGATATACATATGCCTCATAACTGCTTACAATAGATTTTAATGAACTCTAGAGTACTAGAACTTATTCTCTGCGATTTTCAAAGTTTTTAAGTTAATAAACTCTCTGATTTTGGATATGATTAAGGCATTAGGGCTAACACCACAAATTCAAACATCCATGTTCCCTATTTTGTGCGCACAAGTTGCGACTCCCTTAGTTTTAACCCATTTGAGCCTACATTAAGCCTTTCTTTCATCACCATGATTATCTAAACACTTGAGCTTAGTATAGACATCTTTCACCCTTGTTCCAATGACTCAGTTGAAGACATAAAGACTGTGTGAAGAGAAATTGATGATGTTTTGAAGACTTTTATGTATATGGATTTACTTACTCAAACTTTGTTGTATTTTTTACACATGTTATTACCTTGATATATGAAAAGAAAAAAAAAAGAAAAAAAAATGTATTGAGTTTCTATCAAGGTAATAAGGTTTGATTATGTAATGTTTGAGTTAAGTCCTTTATTGTTGTAAATTCAAATGAATTCTAGGCCCAACATGATGAAATTTGGCCTATGTTCGAAGGGATGAATTCATGATATCATTGCACTAAGGTCGGGAAGTTATGTTATGTTTTGGAAATCTTTTGAGTCTTGGAACGAATTTTGAGCACCACTTGTTCTATATATTCCTTGCCTCTAAACTTAGCCCCATTACAACCTTCGTAAAGACCTTATGATCCTTAAGATGGTAAATTTTGATTAGTGGAGTCAATCACTTGAGTAAACTTATAGTTTTGGTTCATTTGTGCAAGTATGTTTTGTTTTTATCATGAGGTGTTTGTTTGAAATTTTGCAAAAGTACTTCATTTATATTATGTGAGCATTTTTCTCACATATTTTGAGTGCAAACACAAACCCTTACAAAATTGAGTGAATTTATGAGTGCATATCATTGTGAGTTGATTCATACTTATTCTATTCATGTTGAGATCCATTTCACTATATTTACTCATTATCTTACTTGTTAAAACATTTTGTTACAATGTATTAACTCTTGAATTCCATATGCTTAAACGCTTTAAGTGAAAATCTTTGATGCCATGATAATAATGAAATATTAAGACAAATGGTTAAAAGTTTACTTGTTTTGACTTTGTAGTTTAAATTTAGTATTTTGATAGGTCCTCAAATAAGCATTATTTTATGATTGAGTTAAGTCCTTTACATTCATAAATCCGACACAAAGAGTGAATTTGAGACCCAACATGATGAAATTTGGTCTATGTTCGAAGGGATGAATTCATGATATCATTGTACTAAGGTCGAGAAGTTATGTTATGTTTTGGGAGTCTTTTGAGTCTTGGAACGAATTTGACCACCACTTATCCTATATATTCCTTGCCTCTAAACTTAGCCCCATTACAACCTTCGTAAAGACCTTATGATCCTTAAGATGGTAAATTTTGATTAGTTGAGTTAATCACTTGAGTAAGCTTATGGTTTTGGTTCATTTGTGCAAGTATGTTTAATTTTTATCATGAGGTGTTTGTTTGAAATTTTGCAAAAGTACTTCATTTGTATTATGTGAGCGTTTTTCTCACATAATTTGAGTGCAAACACAAACCCTTACAAATTGAGTGAATTTATGAGTGCATATCCTTGTGAGTTGATTCATACTTGTTTTATTTATGTTGAGATCCATTTCACCATATTTACTCATTATCTTACTTGTTAAAACATTTTGTTACAATGTATTAACTCTTGAATTCCATACGATTATATTCTTTAAGTGAAAATCTTTGATGCCATGATAATAATGAAATATTGAGACAAATGGTTAAGGGTTCACTTGTTTTGAATTCGTAATTTAATTTTAGTATTTACTAGGGATTAGCAAAGTTTAAGTGTGGGGGCATTTGATAGGTCCTCAAATGAGCATTATTTTATATTATTTTATACCCTTATACTTGACTCTTAATATTAAAATATTAAATAATTAGATAAAATAATTTATTTTGTGATATTTTTGTTTAAATAAATAAAACTTGTAATTTGGAGCGTTTTGGCAAAAGAATCGTCTCGATCGGAATTATAACGAATAAATTATGGACGAAATTCAATTGAATTGCATTATTAATTAATATTAATTTGTAAATCCAGCCCAAAAATCATTTTGCAGCAGCCCAAGTCACTTGTTTGATGCCCAAGACCGACTTAGAACCGGCCCAAATCGCGAGAAGTCCAGCCCATTGTGCGCCCACGCCCAGCTTTCCTATATCCAGCCCAGCTTTCCTCCGCCCAGGCCCGCGTCGCTCTCACCCGCCTGGCCCGAATCCACACCTGCACTGCACAGCCACCTGCTCCACGTAACCACGCCAGCCCATCACGCAAAGCCTACATCCCACTACCCACCTGCTCGGCCCGTACGCCTGCTCCTTCACCAGTGCAGCCCACTTGCGTGCGATCAGCCCATCTGCTCCACCTGTTCCTGTCCGGTCCATCACGCCTGCACTGCTCCACGGGCCAGCCCGTACAACTGAACAGCACCACCCTGCTCCGCCTGCACTCTTAGCCCAGCTATGCAACCACCCAATTGCTGGTCCAATCTATTTTTCCAGCCACAAATTAAGTCCAAAACCTTGCCAAATTTCATCATTATTCATCATTTTTCTTAATTAGTCATCATTTCATTTTTTATTTATTTTTTTATTTTATAATTTGAATTTTGGCTCTCCCTCTATAAATAGGGAAGCATTTCACTTGTAAAAGTGTCCCCATTTTGAGTAGTTTTTCATCCTAGTTTAGTTCATGTTTCTCTCTTCTCGTAAATCTTCTTTTTCTATTTTTTATTTTTATTTTGGGGACCATTTTAACTTCTTGTAGTTTCTTTTATTTAATTAACTTTCTTTTAAATTCTTATTCTTAATTTATGTTATAATTTATGTTATTTCTTAATTTCATTTTTTCTTTACTTTGTTCTTGTGATTTTTCTTTGAGATCTCTTAAATACATTTTTATGCTTTCATTTTTTCTTCACTTGTAAAAGTGTCCCCATTTTGAGTAGTTTTTCATCCTAGTTTAGTTCATGTTTCTCTCTTCTCGTAAATCTTCTTTTTCTATTTTTTAGATTTATTTTGGGGACCATTTTAACTTCTTGTAGTTTCTTTTATTTAATTAACTTTCTTTTAAATTCTTATTCTTAATTTATGTTATAATTTATGTTATTTCTTAATTTCATTTTTTCTTTACTTTGTTCTTGTGATTTTTCTTTGAGATCTCTTAAATACATTTTTATGCTTTCCTTAAGAAATACCTAGGCCAAGTATTTCTGAAATAATTCTAGAATTTATGTCCGTATTCTTATGTTTTATCCTCCATCTTCATAAGGTTCTTGCCGCTGTTCGGTGTTCCTTATGAAGAACATTCCATTGTTTCCATCCACTTTCGGAATCACAAGCTGTTCTTGGGTTCCGAAAGTGTAAATTTTCTCCATTTACTTAAATTCTTGTTATTATTTTGGTTTTACTTATAATTCAATATATGTGTTGGTATTTTCTTTCTAATGTGAATACAATCTCCATGTGTTTTATTTTTTGAATTTCATCTACTTCATATGTTTTAGTGCTTAACCTTCAATTTAACGCTAAGTGTTTATGACCACTGTTCGGTGCACTTAGAATAGGATTGAAGAGATTTAGATGTTTGTCACACATTGAAATCACAAACTTAAGGTGAATCGTATTATAAGTGTTTATGACCGCTGTTCGGTGCATTTATAATATTGAAAAATGTATGCGTGTATTTGAGATGATTAATGTAAAATTTCGTGATTGGTTCAATATGAGCATGATGTTAGAGTGTTGGTAAAAATATGTGTTTGAAGAAAGTTCACTTGCATAAAAGTTAAAGTAGAAGTAGAATTAAGTTCTTAATTATTTTTACTTGCTTTCTTTATTTTATGATTACAATCTTTCAAACCCCCCATCTAATTCTTTATTCTTTTATTATTTAATTCTTTATTTTTTTATTTTTTTTATTTTTTTATTCTTTATTTCATTAATTCATTAATTCATTAATTCATTTATTCTTTAATTCTTTATTATTTAATTCTTTAATTCTTTAATTCTTTAATTTTAATTATTTAATTATTTAATTCTATAATTCATTATTCTTTGATTATTCATTATTCTTTCTCACTAACATATTATTAATGTTCCCTAATTTCCCCGGTTAAGAACGATCCCTATTTACCAATACTACATCTACACAAAAAGGGTTTAAATTGCATAACACCCGAATTACGTGTTTAATTTAATGTGTAGTTTGGGCTTTATCATATTTGTTAGGGACTAGCAAAGTTTAAGTGTGGAGGTATTAGATAGGTCCTCAAATAAGCATTATTTTATACCCTTTATACTTAGCTTTTAATATTAAACTAATAAATAATTCGATAAAATAATTTGTTTTTTGATTTTTCTGTTTAAATAAATAAAGCTTGTTATTTGGAGCATTTTGGCGAAAGAATCGTCTCGATCGGAATTATAACGAATAAATTATGGACGAAATTTGATTAAATTATATATATTTATATTAATTAATGTTAATTTTGTAAGTCCAAATAAATCTAACTCATTGTTTTCTTTTGTGCAGTCCAAACCATTTCTTTTGCTCAACCCAAACTGAGCAGCTGCAAATCCGGCCTAGAAATCCATGCCGCCTGGCCTGCTTCTCCAGCCCAGCCCTTGATAAGGCCTGCGTCTCCAGCCCAAGTCTCGCGCACACCAGCCCAGCCGTACGTCTTCACCTACCCGCATCAGTCTGCACGCCTGGTCCAGTCGGCCCGTCTGCCTCCAGCCCCACCAACCCGCCTGCAGGGTTCTGAAGCCCATCAAACCCTCCGCAACTAAACCAGCCCATTTTCTTGCTCTGATTTTCCTGCACCAGCCCAACTACTCAAAACTGCTCCAACCTACTCCGCTTTGTGCAGTTTTTCTGATTTTCAACCCTAACCCATCCCTAATTTCATCATTATTCATCATTATTCTCTCTCACTAAAATATTATTAATGTTCCCTAATTTCCCCGGTTAAGAACGATCTCTATTTACCAATACTACAATTACACAAAAATAGTTTAAATTGCATAACACCCCGAATTACGTGTTTAATTTAATGTGTAGTTTGGGCGAGAAATTTGAGTCAATGACTTGTTCATCATCAAAGGTATGCAACTTGCACTCGAGATTCAGCCCTAGGTCAATTTTTTCTTACATAATATCTGATATTGAGGTTCAAGAGTTTTACACTTGAACCTATTATAAAATAAATCGTTCATTCACAATTTTACTTAGAAATTATTCCTAGCATAAGAAACTCCAAGATTTCGCTACACAAAGCAATCTAAGCCTTCTCATGAGAAGCATCCAAACCTTTGCTACACAAAGCACACTAAGTCTTCTTATAGGAAGCATCAAAGCCTTTGCTATGTGGAACACTCTAAGCCTTCTCACAGGAAGCATCCAAGCCTTTGCTACATGAAGCACTCTAGGCCTTTTCACGTGAAGCATATAAGCCTTCGCTATGAGAAGTACTCTAAGTTTTCTCACAAGAAGCATCTAAGTCTTCGCCATGCGAAGAACTCACAAGAAGCATTCAAGCCTTCTCTATGCGAAGCACACTAAGAATTTTTATGAGATGCATCTAAGCCTTTGCTATGCAAAACACTCTAATTCGTCTCACAAGAAGAATCTAAGCCTTCACTCTACAAAGCACTTTAAGAATTCACATAGGAAGCATTAACGTCTTCACCTACTGAAGTGCCAAAGCTTGCAAAGCGTTAACTTCATTGGTCCGCAAAGCACTTAAATCATGTAGTTGTGAAGCACTCGAACCCATCCCCAAAGGGCAAAGTGCAACCTTCACCTAAAAAAGCTAAGTCGTCACTTCAAGAAACTTAGAAAAAAGTCTACTCGAAGGTGAAGTTCAATGTAGTTAACCAATAGTGATGCAAATATTACACAAGAATATCACCAAGGATTCTTAACTTGTACCTAACAAATGGACTAACTGGGATTGAAAAGATTATCAAGGATAGCTTCTCAACCCTACGAACGGGAGAAATAATGGAGTCATGATAAATCTCGGGCAAGTATTTTAGCATGCAAGGGTCAATTTCACATTTCAAAATGTAAGTTTAAGATTCATTTGATCCTACCAAGCTCAATTTACACCCTCTTGGAACGCCCTCAGTGGCATCGAAAAGGTATGTAAGTTAGCTTTCCAACCCCATTGATGTCACTCAATTATGGGTCATAACAAGTTCCTAGCGAGTATTTTTATACGTGAAGGTCTATTGCATGTTTTAAAATGTAAGTTTGAGATTTATTCAATCCTTCTAAACTCAATTTTTACCTCATTGGAATGAGCGCAGTGGCACCAAAAAGCTATCGAAGGTCAAAATGTGCGAAATCCAATACAAAATAAAGAAAGACTTGGTGTTGATTAAGTTGAGAAAATGAGGTTGGCAAATCACACATCGATTGTTCAACCACTTGAATTAACAAAGTCGACTACTTAACAGATTATTCAATACAATCACTTAGCAAAAATTTGGAAACCTGCACTACGACTTAAAGAAAGTCCCAGAGCACGTCTTCCAAACCTGTCGGACGCTAAAATTGGACCTAATATTCTCATGATATCTCAATAATCCCATCATAGAAAGGGTCACCAAAAATCAGGAATATGGTCATTGCTTAGCAGCTTTTGGAGATTCATCAACCCATGCTCCAACTCTTGATAGGTCCTCAAATAAGCATTATTTTATATTATTTTATACCCTTTATACTTGACTTTTAATATTAAAATAATAAATAATTAGATAAAATAATTTATTTTGTGATATTTTTGTTTAAATAAATAAAGTGTAATTTGGAGCGTTTTGGCGAAAGAATCGTCCCAATCGGAATTATAACGAAGAAATTATGGACGAAATTCAGTTGAATTATATGAATTAATTAATTTATCTTTTTTACTTGCAGGCCCAATTTAATAAAAACAATCCGCCTAGCCCAATTTAATTGTTGCAAGCCCAGATTATGCAGCAGCCCAACCCACGACCTAGCTGCAGCCATTTTCCTGCGCAACCCAAGCCCATGTGCGAAAGCCCAGGCCTAGTTTCTCTCCCCCCCCCCCCCCCCCCCCCCCCCCCCCCCCGCCCCCGCCCATCCCATCAGGCCGTCGATCAGCGCCTACCGAAAATCGTCTTCTGTTTTCGGCGCGCGCTTCCCGACTGGCGCCTGTCTCCCTCAGCGCACGTGCACCGAACTGCTTTCCTCCTGTCAGCCTGCGTGCACTGACCCATTGTACGGCATTCCTGCAGCTACCTACCGAATTTTGATGGCTCTTTTCAGCTGCTCCCTGCCAAGTCAGTTCCTGCATCAAACTTGCTCCCACCTTCCCTGATTTTTCTGATTTTCCGGCACCAAACCATGCCTAATATCATCATTAATCATCATTGTTCATCATTTCATTATTTTATTTTATTTTGTATTTTTTTAATTGAATTTTGGCACTCCCTCTATAAATAGAGAGGCCATTTCACTTGTTTAGGGTCCCCATTTGACAGGACCCACCCCTAATCCCTCGAGATTAAGGGCTAAATACTGCTCCCGTCTAACTTAAACATGACACGAAGGCAAAACTGACGTCCAACCTCCATGTGACACGTGAGTCGGATAAGGGATTCTCGATCCAACCGTCCTAAAAAGTCCGGACTTCCTCGAGTGTGCCGAATCTACTATGGATCGTAGGTGTGATGTCTCCGTCTCTCTCGACCAACAGTCCGCACCGCAACAACCTGGAAGGTATCGAAAACACAAAAGACTGTGAGTGGACAAAAATAAAGTATAAGTTTAAAAACAGTTCATAAAACAAATACATTTATACCCTCCAATTAAAAACCAATGCATGCATATCAATTTCATGTCATAAAAACATTCAGTATTCAGGTTATGCAAACCATGTAAGAAAGCCGAACACAGTTTCCTTTTCTCAAATCCCGGGCCTCAGCCCAAACCATCGAAAACCATTTCATCCGGGCATAGCCCAAAACATCGGAAAACCTTTATTACAACCATCATCATAAAAAATTAGTGAAATCCAAACACATTTGAAACCACATATCCATCCATCGAACCTGCGGGATCTATTCGAGTCTTTAAACTCAATCCAGGCCTCAATATAATCCGAGTCTTTAAACTCCCGAGTCTTTAAACTCAATAAGCCTACGGGGGAAATATCAATATCCGAGTCTTTAAACTTCCGAGTCTTTAAACTCATTCCGGGTCTTTAAACCCAATCCGGGCCCGCCCGAGTCATAATCATATCCGGGTCTTTAAACCCAATAACCAGATCTAGCGAATCGAATCCAAACCATTTGAAAACCTTTTTCCATTTCCGAATCCAAACCCATAACTCATATCCACATCCATTTCCAAATCCGAGTTTGAAACCATCATTCCGTAAGCTAGCATCCGGAATAACCATTCTGAACCCAACCCGGAAATCCACTTTCAAGTTCCAAACTGAATTCTGAATCGTCATCCGGAAATCCGATTCTAAAACCCGAAAACACGTTTCTCAAAACACTTTTCTGAACTGGGTCTCTAAGCCCGAAGTTATTTTCCAAAATCCCTTTAATTTCATTGAAATCAAATCATATTTCAAATCCCGACATCAAATCATTAAAACCAGGTTCAAATCACAACATCCATCACAATCTCGTAAAACGTGAAAGTTAATAAATATCTTGAAAAACGTGCAAAACCGTAAAGCATCAAAGATCATTAATCAAATTATAAAATCACGTATACAAAACATATAAAACATATATGCGTGCATCAAGAGTTCGAAAACAAAATCCACTCACAGACCATAGCGTCGTCACCTCGATACGCGTGCACCTATGCCATTCCTGGCCAATCCACTATCATCGGCTTTCCCGAACCTGTCCAAATCCCACAATAAGGTCACTAACTACTTCATAAAGCTTATACTAAAGCTCCGTAATTTTCCGGAATTTTTAACTATTTTTAACCGAGGACTAAAACCTTCGGACATCCCGAAACCTATCGAGACGATGTCCGATCGACTCGAAACCAATGCCAAAATGTTCGTTACATCGAATACTTTCAAAGTCGTGTTGGAACCTTCCTCGAACTGTGTGCCACGCGCCCACACGTGCCACCCGAAGGGGATGCGCGTGCGCCTCACGCGCCAAGCATCAGTCATCTTCAACCTCCCGCCGAACAAGGTCCAGACCGGTTCGGTTCAGCCCGGTCCAGTCGAACCGGCGAGGGCGGTTCAACACCATAAGGTTCCTTAAGAAATACCTAGGCCGAGTATTTCCGAAATAATTCTAGAATTTTAGTCCGAATTCTTATGTTTTATTCTCCATCTTCATAAAGTTCCAGCCGCTGTTTGGTGTTCCTTATGAATAACATTCCATTGTTTCCATCCACTTTCGGAATCACAAGCTGTTCTTGGGTTCCGAAAGTGTAACTTTATTTCACTTAAATTCTTGTTATTGTTTCGGTTTACTTATATTTCAATATATGTGTTGGTATTTTCTTTCTAACATTTGTAAATGTGAATACAATCTCCATGTGTTTTACTTTTTGAATTTCATTTACTTCATATGTTTTAGCGCTTAACCTTCAATTTAACGCTAAGTGTTTATGACCGCTGTTCGGTGCACTTAGAATAGGGTTGAAGAGATTTAAATGTTTGACGCACATTGAAATCAATAACATAAGGTGAATCGTATTATAAGTGTTTAAGATCGCTGTTCGGTGCATTTATAATATTGAAAAATGTATGCATGTATTTGAGATGATTAAGGTAGGATTTCGTGATTGGTTCAATATGAGCATGATGTTAGAGTGTTGATAAAAATATGTGTTTGAAGAAAGCTCACTTGCACAAAAGTTAAAGTAGAAATAGAATTAAGTTCTTAATTGTTTTTATTCGTTTTCTTTATTTTACGATAACAATCTTTTCAAACCCCCCCTTTAATTCTTTATTCTTTTATTCTTTTATTCTTTATTTCATTTATTCTTTATTATTTAATTCTTTAATTCTTTAATTCTTTAATTCTTTAATTCTTTAATTCTTTAATTCTTTAATTCTTTAATTCATTATTCTTTGATTATTCATTATTCTTTTTAACTAACATATTATTAATGTTCCCTAATTTCCCCGATTAAGAACGAACTCTATTTACCAATACTACAAGTACACAAAAAGGGTTTAAATTGCATAACACCCGAATTACGTGTAACGACCCGTCTCGAAAATCGGGATTAGATTAGTGGTTAATGATGGATTAGTGACGTTAATCGGTGATTAATGACGATTTTGCCCCTAGAATGGGAAAAAATGTTGACTTTTAGTTCGGGCGGTCAAATGGACTTTGATCGATGACTGCGAAATAGTTCGGGACGTCACGAGTTCCTAGACAGGTGGCACACCCGATTTTGATATTCGAAGAAAAAGTTATGACGTTCGGAAATTCGAGGTTAATTTGGTAATTTGGTTTAAAAGAGACAATTTGTTGACTTTTCAGACGACATGGAATTTTCATGTAATTTGAGGAACGTTAGGTAGGTCTTGATCTCTTGAGTACAATGAGAGGCGGCACGCTATCATCGGACATCGGACGGTTTCGTTATGAGGCTAACTATGTGAAGGGAAAAATGGTAAATTGTGCACCAAGGGCAAAATGGTCTTTTGACTGATTTTGAAAATGGTTTAAAAGGATGGGGACATCTGTCCCTATGTGGTTGGATATTTTCACCTGGGAACAATGAGATGTGGCTACCTGTCCATTCTTTGGTTGGTTCCAGCCCCTTCTCACCACTTGATCGATTAAAACAGGGGAGGCCGTGTTGGTTTAGATGGTTGAACCGTGAGAAGAGATGAGGGTGGAGTGTGTGACTGAGTGAGAAATCAGAGGTGAATTTTGGTGTGCTTGTGAAGGAGACGGGGAGAAATAGTCAGAGGGAAGGACAAACAGAGTGAGAGAAGGGAAGTTTGAAACTGTGAACACCCATAGCCGTGGAACTCAAGTTGCAACCCTCTATAAACTTCATCTGTTGGTGGTGATTAGTGAGCAAAAGGGGACTAGGATGACCTGAAGAGTACGGTGGAGGCCATGACGGTCGGCCAGAGGAAAGATGAGACATTTTCTAATTAACTCTGTTTCCTTTGTCACGGTTCAAACCTGGTAACTTGGGACATGATCGTTATTGATCAGTTTGATGAGTCAGGGGTGCTTGTGGAAGTTGAGACGAGCTCAGGGGAGGTGAAGCCGTGGCTAGAGGACAATGGCGGTAACTCGGAACCGAGGAGGATGTTTCAGGTTTTTTCTGCAAATCAGGAAGGTAATCACCTAGCCTAATTTTGTGTTTTTAATTAGTTAGAATGATCATAGAGGCTTGGACGAACTTAAGGTAAGAACTAGGATCGAATTTGGACTGAAATTGGACAAAAACCGCTCACCACCGGTTCAGGGTTGGATCAGATTTGCAGAACCCGTTCAGACCGGTTTGACTGAGCTTGAAGATGAACAGTGCCGCGTGAGGCCCACGCGCAGCCCCCTTTGGGTTGCGTGTGTGGGCGCGTGGTACAGTTTTTGAGGATGGTTTTAACACAACTTTTAAAGTATTCGATATAACGAACATTTTGGCACTTGTTTCGAGTTGATCGGACATTGTCTCGATATGTTTCGGGATGTCCGAAGGTTTTAGGGCTCGATTAAAAATAGTTAAAAATTTGGGAAAATTACGGGGCTTTAGTATGAACATTTTGAAGTAGTTAATGATCTTATTATGGGATTTGGATAGGTTTGGGAAAGCCGGTGGTAGTGGATTGGCCAGTAAAGAGTAATTGTGCGCGTATCGAGATAGCGGCGTAAATGGTCTGTGAGTGGACTTTTCTTTCGAACTTATGATGCATGCATATATGTTTTATATGTTTCTTATATGTGATTTCTATATTTATGATTTGATCTTGGTGATTTATGGTTTTGCACGTATTTCGAGATAATTACGAAATTGCACATTTTACGAGATTATGGTTTTTATACTTTGAGTTTGGGATTTGAAATGTGATTTGATTTCAATTATTCATAATTGATTTTGGAAAGTGATTTTGGGCTTGAAGCCCAGTTCATAAAAGGGATTTCGATAAACGTGATTTCAGGTTTTGGAATCGGATTTCAAGATGACGATTCGAGATTCAATTTTGGAACTTGGAAGTGGATTTCCAGATTTGGGTTCGGAATGGTTATTCCGGATGCCGGCTTACAGAATGATGGTTTCAGATTCAGATTTGGAAATGGATCTGGATATGATTCTGGATTTGGATTCGGAATAATGATTTCGGATTCGGTTTGGAATTCGAAATGGTGATTTCGAATTCGGATTTGGGACATGGATTTGGAAATGTTTTTAAAATGGTTTTGGATTGGATTTGCTGGATCTGGTTATTGGGTTTAAAGACCCAGATATGATTATGACGGGGGCAGACTCGGATTGAGTTTAAAGACTCGGGAGTTTAAAGACTCGGATATTGTGATTTCCCCCGTAGGCTTATTGAGTTTAAAGACTCGGGAGTTTAAAGACTTGGATTATATTGAGGCCTGGATTGAGTTTAAAGACTCGGATAGATCCAGCAGGTTCGATGGATGGCAAAGGATTTCAAATGGTTTTCAAATGTTTTTTGCATTTCGATGATAATGATGGTTTTCATAATGGTTTTCCGATGTTTTGGGCAATGACCCGGATGAAACCGATTTTAATGGTTTTGGGCTGAGACCCGGGATTTGAGAAAAGGAAATAAGTTCAGTTTTCGTAATTGATGATGAAATGGTTTTATGATATGAGTTGATTATGCATGCATTGGTTTTTCAATGGAGGGTATAATTGTCTTTTCTTATAAAATGTTTTCAAAACTTATCCTTTATTTTTGTCCACTCACAGTCTTTTATGTTTTCGATACCCTCCAGGTTGTTGCGGTGCGGGTTATTGGTAGAGAGAGACAGAGACATCACACACGCGATCCACAGTAAAGTCTGCGCGCTCTAGGAAGTCCGGAACTTGTTGACGGTTCGATTGGAAATCCCTTGTCCGGCTTACGTATTAGACGGTGGTTGGACGTAGGTGATGTTGGAGGACTTATTATTTTAATATCAGTAGCGAAATCTCTTGTCCAACATCGCCAACTATCGAAGAAATTAACCGATAGTTTCAACATCAAAGCTGGAGTCAAGTTTGGAGCCGGGAGCTACGGAGTCGAAACTAACTTTCCTGCCTTGGAGATCGGTGATGTTGACGAAGCCAAGTTTTCCAGGGGCGTGTCCTGTGGTCTGGTAGAGAGTGGTGGTGAGGACGGAGCCGTCAGAGATTTTGTGAACTTGGTGGGGTCATAGTAGGCGAGGAGTATGTGGAGGCTGAGAGCGTATTTTTACGACGGATACGGGGTGTTTGGCGGCGAGGATGGAGATGGTGGTGTTTTTTTAGGACAAGGATTGTGATGGTTTGGCGAGTGTTGATCTTGTTGGCTGAGATTGTGGTGGCAAGGGCCAAGAAGGAAAAAAGGAGAAGAGTGTTGCGCGATGAGGCCATTGTGGTCTGCACTGTGTTGTGTGAGTGAAAGTGAGAGTGAGTGAGGAGAGTTAAAAGAGTGGGGTTTGAGAGGGGTTAAGTTAACTAAGGTTAAGAATATAGGGTTTAAGTAATTATGGTTGAGTTTAGGATGGGGCCATGTGGAAGGGGATAGGGGCAAGTGTTCTTCACAGCTGGAAATGGAAATGAGGGGTTTTGTGGGCTGTGTGGCAGATGTTTGGTCTGTATCTTTTGGGTGGAAATGACAAAAATGACCTCCTTATTTTTGGTGGTTTTAACTTTTAAGTTGGGGGATAAGCTGAAATCCATCCCATCTCCTTTGTTGGGATTCAGCTGGTCCTTGTCCGACCCTAAATTTATGACAATTATGGTAATTATGAAGTGCTAAAGAGATAAGATAAAGTAAAATATATGAAAAAATTCAATTGTCTTTATATGGATGATCTTTTTGTTTCCACAAGCTAAACTAACTCATGGCCTGCTAATCAAACTGTATACTTTTAATATGTTTTCACATCACATGATGCACGTAAAATAAAAGTGAAAGTCTAAAGTTTTCTCACATGATACTGAGATCTAACTCAGTTCAAAGCAAAAAAAAGAATGCAAAAGAATGAGATGTTATTGATTATTGATTACAATAAAATAAAATAAAATAATCAATGATAAACTGTGGTGATGGAAGTGAGTTTAGATACTTGAAATAAAATACAATATATGACCCTAAAAAAAGAAATAAAATAATGGAGGAAGAGTAGGTCATTCAAATGAGATACACGAATATTATGTCCAACAATACATTTCCGCTTGGTCAAGCAACATCACTTGACAAAACTTTTGTGTCTTGGTAGATGAAGATCAATTTAATTTTCAATCTGGTAGAGACTCTACTTGTTTTTAATAAGGTTCAATACATAAAGTATTCTTAGTGTAACATTATCAATACAATTATATTTTAATTTAAGTTTATTTTTAAGATTTTATACTGTTAGTTATCAGCAGACCTATATTTCATCATATGATTCATCATATATTTATTATATCAAGTCATTTTATAGCTGTTATTAGTCATATATAGCAATTATTGAGTATTTAACTTTTTCTCAAAGTTTCATTCTAAATTTCTAACTTTTGGATCAAATTTCTGTCATTTTTGTTGATCGTAAATGATATCGATATTGATATCGATATTTAATGGGAGATATCCATAAATTCAATTAGCGAGAAATTGATATTCCGATTCTTAAATACCAACTAGATCATCCAGACATCAGCTAGACTGTTATCCACCGCATCTAGGAGACAACCATATAGGAGAATGTGATGAATTTACTATCTGCCGGTGGTGGACCTGAAACGCCCCATTGCATGGAACACATGTCATGAGAAGGCCATGCGGTGATGGCATCAGGATCCCATGTCCTGAATAAAGAAGGAAGCAACGTAATCGAATATCTTAATCAATGACCCAAAAAGGACAAAAACGATAATGCTCAATCAGGCCAAGTCCCGGTCCCACGGCGTTATTAGCGACTAGAGAACAAATCAAATTAGCGATTATTATTACATTCACTCACTATTGTTTCATAAGCCATCTACAAAGTGCATCACAAATTCACAATACAAGACCGAAGAAGATCTGTTTTGCAAAGGACTATCGATAAGAAAGTTTAAGAAAGTTTTAGGTGATATTGACAATGGTAGCAAAGTTTTGATTTTTTATAAATATTTAATAAATTGTATAACTTTCTAATGTTAAATTTTTTATTTTATTTTTATATTTTTATGCATCCTCTCTGAATTGTTTTAACTTAATTAAATCGTTAAGATAATTAAAACGTCATATCTATAAGTGACACATTTGAGTTGTGTCGATGAGCATGCAACTCCAGCTCATGGTTTTGGGCATGATAATTATGCATTCCCAAAATATATTTTATTGTTGTCACCTAAGTACTTAAGCAACATGATAATTAATTTGATAATTGAAACTTCCCTAGATGCATGTGTTGTTTAACCATCTATAATCTCAATCAATGTGCAATTAAAAAGACCTTGGACTTTTTCACATTTCTGTTTTTATGCACAGGTTGCCAAATTCCAGTTCAAAGATGAGATGCAAGCAGTCAATATTTGGTATTTATTTTTCATTCTATTTTTCTTCTATGAAAAACGTAGGCAAGTGAAATTCATTGAAGCTTTATTCAAAGGAGTTTTATCTTTCATTTTTTGTAGTCTTGGGTATATGGAACCGAAATATCAAAATTAGACCGTTTTGAATTAAATCATACCAAAAAAATATCAAATAACTAAACGGACGAAAGATTGGGATGATACCGAAATTAAACTGGTTTGGTTCGGTACAGTTTCAATTTCAGAGTTTGAAAAAGCATCTCATCTCGTATCGTACCGAATTAAAAAGTTTATTTATTTATTTTATATAATTAAAAACCTAATACTATTAGAAATTTTATTAATTTCGAGGTTCAAATTGTTGAATACCAAATAGTATCGAACCGATCAAAATTGAGTTATATGCTTTCGATATCGATCCAATAGAGAACCATACATGGCCGACCATAAGGGGCAAAAGTTCTGGGCTCCAAATATTTTAGGGCCCAAAATAAGTCCAAAATTATTAATATATATTTTTACATATATATATATATAATAAATTAATAAAACATGTGGATAAATAATTAATATAGGTGTATGTAAGTTTGATATTAGTTCAAATTCTTTAAATGATAGAGCACTTATTTGAAAACTAAATGCTTGTATTGAATATAAAAGTTTTAGTTTAATAGTCTAAAATGTGGACATTTTCATTTATATACAAGTTAGGAATATATAATTTGATTTATTATATTTTTGTTTTTGAACTAAATGTAATGTTTTGAATATGAAATCTTTTTTTCTTTGTTAGGGTTTTTGTTCCAGTAGGTTTTTCTTAACAAAATTTTAATAATGCCATGTAGTATAAAAATAAAATAATCAATCCATAAAAATTTATTTTTTTAATGATTCAATATATAAATTACGTGCATATTTTTATTTTCGATATAGACTTTTAAATATTTAGAACGATCCTAGAACCATACCAATCCAATAGCAAACCATTCTGATCCGTACCCATGACTAATTTTTTGTTTCAGTAACTCCATTCAGTTGATGGTGTTGTCTTTATTCCATTTAACTGCCTCTGCTACTTTCAAAAGACGGGGAATATTATATATTTTTGTAGGATACTAAATTACTAATTAGCCATGGAGTGCTATTATTCAAGGATGAAAATATCGTTATCGACGGATATATCGCTAGTCAATTTTACGGATATCTCGCCCCAAATATCGATATCGATATCGTTTACGGTTAACAAAAATGACGGAAATTGGGTTTAAAAGTTGGAAATTTGGAATGAAATTTTGGGGAAAACTTAAGTACCCAATAATGGTTATATATGACTAATTAAAACTATAAAATAACTTTGATATAATAAATGTATGATAATTATATGATAGAATATAAATCTGACGATAACTAACAGTATAAAACCCTCAAAGATAAACTTAAATTTAAACATAATTTTATTGATAATGTTACACTAAGAATACTTTACACATTGAACTTCATTAAAAACAAGTAGAGTGTCTACTAGATTGAAAATTGGATTGGTCTCCATCTACCAAGGAGCAAATTATAATCACGTTATTTAAATTCTTTCAATTAGAACATATATTAGTTAGACTTTGATGATGATAAAAAGTTAATAAGAAAAAAACACATATATTCTAAATTAAAACGTATGTTACTAAATATGTAAGTTAAGCCATATTTCATATTAAAACATATTTCTAAATTAAAATATATGTTACAAAACCATTTATTAGCAAATAAACATACTAATAAATTATAATCACGTTATTTAAATTCTTTCAATTAGTACATATATTTTAAGTTATACTTTGATGATGATAAAAAATTAAGGAGCAAAAACACATAAATTTTAAATTAAAAAATATATTCTAAATTAAAATATATTCCCAAATATGTAAGTTAAGCCATATTTTACATTAAAACATATTTCTAAATTAAAACATATGTTTTAAATTAAAATAAATATATATAACTAAATATGTGAGTTAAGTCATATTTTACATTAAAATATATATTACCAAATAATAAATTAGGGCTTTTGAAAAAAAAAACAAAATAGGTTAAGCAAAAAAAATATGATATGATAAAAAAAAAGTTAATGAAATAATTGCAAAACGCAGCGTTTTGCATGTGTTTGTTTTACAACTAAAGAGAGACCAGGGAGGGAGGGTTCGATCGTTCATTTTGGTTCCAGTCTTCTCTGGAACTCTCTCTTGGCGGCGACTCCTCTGAGATCGTTTCCTTGTCACTCTCGAATGGAACGAAACAGAGAGGGGTGGGCGAGATCTGGAGAGTCGTCGATGAGGCCGTCGACGGAGAGAAACGGGGAAACACAGTGGCCCAGTCATCGTCGAGGGTCGAGCAGGACGTTGAGAGGAGCCGTCGATAGAGGAGGAGCCGTCGTCGGGTCGAGGAGTGCTGTGCAGCCGAGGTTCTCTGGCGAGGAGGTTCGGTCGTCGCTGTGCTTCGAGGTGGAAGGAGGTTTGCCCAAATTTCTTTTTCCCCAAATTCGACTATCTTCTCTCTCAATTTTTTATTGCTGTAATTTGTAGATTGATGGAGTGAAGTGAGTGTTTGAATTGTAATTTGTAGGCTTGAATAATTGTCCCCCTTTTTCTGTTAATCCATGGATGATTTGGTTTTGAATTTTGATTTTGGGCGTCGGCGACTATCGTCCAAATGAGTGAAAATCGATGATATCGACCAAAATTGGCGATACTCGCCGATTTCTGTCGATATCATCGATTTTCCGAGAAGATTTTCCTTACCCCCTCTTAGGTGTCGATACCCCAAATAACGATATATCGGCGATATATCAGTTATATCGTCCGATATTTCAATCAGTGCTATTATTACCAAATAATTTCGAATTTGGACGAAATCCAACATAATTACTTTTTTTATTCAGGCCACATTTCAAATCTTTCACTCATTATTGCAAGAAAATATGGGATTTAAAGTCAAAACTAGGAAAGAGAACAAGTGAGCAACCATTCTTTTTTAATACCCAACAATTTATTCTTTGATATATTTTTGAGATTTTTTTAATGAAGATTCGATTTAATTAGACAAAAAGATTGAAGATTTGATTTAATTAGACAGAAAAAAAAAAAAAAAACAATGCGTAAAGGTTGAAGCTTCACCAACAGATGATGCAAGGAACCAATCGATCAGACAAAAGTCGCCACCAATTGCGAATAACTAGCGTTTCCCACATTTTCTGTCAACGAAAGCAATTACAAGTGGCATTTATGTCATTTTTTCGAAGTTGGATCCAAACGCATTTTGGACCAAAACTCCATGAAATTCTCAGAGCTTCTCACTCCTCGTTAAAGGCCAAAACCAGCAGAAGAGCGTACAAGCTCAGCACTTTTCTCTCATACCAAGGTACTTTTCCTTAAACCCAACAAGGTTTCTTCTTTCTTATTTTCCCTTTTCTTTTTCCTGTCCTCTCCGGGAAAATGAACTGTTTGGTTGCTGAGAAAGTGTGGAAATTAATGACTGGAAAAAGCAACAAGCCTTGCCTGGAATATAACGTTAGAACCCATCTTACAATCCAAAGCCAGTTTGTAGAATTCAGGATAAATTTGGAATCTTTCTTCCTTTTTGCTTCTCATTTCCATTCTCTATCTCTCTCTCTTCATTCATTCAGCTGCTAAATTAATAAAGAAACTGTTTTTATAGTTTTGAAGTTTGAACTCTTGAATGTTTCATGTTTAATTAGCTGTAGATAGTTGGTAGATTACTATGACTTAATGGGATTCTTGTTGCATGTTCAGATATTTGATTGAAGGTGAAACCCTTTTTTTTTTTGGCAATAGAATTTTGATTTTCTTGATTTAAGTTGATTCACTCGAAAATTAACAAATGCAGGGGATTTTTGTTTGGATGTCGATGAGTAGATTAAAGGAAAATAGCCAGTCTGTTTCAAGTTTCATCATCTGCTCTAATGCTGCATTTAAATTTCTTCATTGTTTTTTATGTAATTTCGCAACAATTAGTTGCAAGTGCTTGTTCATTGTAAGTGAACTTCAGGGCTGAATTTGATTGAAGTAAATTTTTAATTTTTTTGCCTCAATTAGAAAAATGGATCTCTCCTTGATAATAATTAGATCCTGTGATTGTGGAAAATGTGCAGGGTGGATTATGATTTTTGATAATTTTATTGAAAGTTGGCCAACAATCACTAGGGTGTTCTCTCAAAATGGGTCAGGAGCTTTTATCTATATGCCAAGTAGAAACAAGGAGATTGCTGTGGCTCGCAGGACTGATATTTGCTGCAATTTTAGTTATCCAGCATCTTGAACTTCCATATGGTAAAATTTTATCGTCTATAATCTCTGCTACAAAGGTTCCGACACAAAATGGCTTGCAAGATGGAGATTCACCTTCTAGTTCTGAGATGGTTGGTAATTTTCCAATTTCTAATGATGGGAACCACACTGGTACATATGTAATTCACGAGATAGGTAACAATACTAGGGCATCTGATTTTGTGTTAGAAGGAAATGACGGCTCAAACAGAACTTTAGAATTGGATGAGGATAGAGATGATTCAGATGAGGGTGAGGAGGCCCCATCCGGAAAAATGATAGAGCAAAACAGAACTTTCATTGGGGACAATGCAAAAAGGTTGGAGCCTGATATGTTTTCAGAAGGAAGAATTCGAAATGAAAGTAATGATGAAGTAAATTCTACTGCCAGTATTCCAACCACTTCACCTGCATCCCCTTTGGCGAATTCATCACCTACCGAAGCTCCAGAAGTTTTTGAACCAAAGGTTGAAGCTCCCACTGTATCGGTCACCTCAAATGTGACTTTGGAGGAGAAAGATCGAACAGCCTCTTCTGAGAAAACCAAAAATTCTAAGCTAGTGGATAGTGATCCTCCCCAAACAGAACACAATCCTCCAATAACCAGTATCCCTGAAGTGAACAAAGAGCCAAAAGTTCCAATATTGGATGTATATTCAATATCTGATATGAACAAGCTGTTACTTAAGAGTCGTTCCTCATACCATTCGGTGGTACGGTTGGAAGTCCAAAATTATGTTATTCTGAATGTGTAAGCTCTTATACCGATTGAACTCCTTATTCTTGTTTTTTACTATATGTTTTTGGTGTGTAGATACCACAATGGTCTTCACCTGTTGATCAAGAACTGCAATACACAGCATCACAGATTGAAAATGCACCCATTATAAAGAGCGATCCAACTCTTTATGCTCCAATTTATAGGAATCTTTCCATGTTTAAAAGGTAAGTCAATTAAAGCATTATATGTACATATTTCTTGCATCTTCAAAAATTTCTTACCGAGAAATATCCGGAGGTACTAGTCATGAGCTAGTAATTTTTTGTGGAATGACAATGTTGAATTAAACTAAGCTTGCAATGTTGGTTCTTACTTTCTCATTTAAATATCATCCAATTTTTTTGAAGATTTTCACAATCTGCATGTTGCAACCATACAATTAGCTATGCTTTCACAAGTTAAAATTACATATAACTTGCAGGAGCTATGAATTAATGGAAGAAACTCTTAAGGTATACGTTTATAGGGAAGGAGAGAGACCGATATTACACTCGCCATTTCTCAGAGGGATATATGCATCCGAGGGATGGTTCATGAAGCAGTTGGAAGCTCACAAGAAATTTGTTACTAAAAAGCCTCAGAAAGCACACCTCTATTACTTACCTTTTAGCTCTCGAATGTTAGAGGAAAGATTATATGTGGCCAATTCACACAGTCATAAGAATCTCATAGAGTATTTGAAGAACTATGTCAGCATGATTGCAGAGAAATATCCTTTCTGGAATAGAACCGGAGGAGCAGATCATTTCCTTGTTGCTTGCCATGATTGGGTACGCTTTTCAGCCTTCCTGTATGGTTTAGTTTTCAATTTACTTAAAAGCATCTTAATTTTCATTGAAGAGTCAAATAAGTTTTAAATGTTACATCCTCAGGCCCCAGCAGAAACAAAGAAATATATGGCTAAGTGCATCAGAGCCCTCTGCAATGCTGATATCAAAGAAGGTTTCGTATTTGGAAAGGATGTGTCTCTCCCCGAAACATACATCAAGAATGACAAGAATCCTCTCAGAGATCTTGGAGGGAACCGTCCTTCCAAAAGATCAATACTTGCTTTCTTTGCCGGGAGCATGCATGGTTACGTTAGGCCAATTCTGTTGCAGCATTGGGAAAACAAAGACCCCGATATGAAGATCTTTGGCCCATTGCCTAAGGGGAAGGGCAATAAGAACTACGTCCGGCATATGCAGAGCAGCAAGTACTGCATCTGCGCAAAAGGGTACGAAGTGAACAGCCCACGAGTGGTAGAGGCGATTTTCTATGAGTGTGTTCCCGTGATTATATCAGACAATTTCGTGCCTCCATTTTTCGAAGTTTTGAAGTGGGAGTCGTTTGCTGTTTTCGTGATGGAGAGGGATATTCCGAATTTGAAGAACATACTCCTTTCGATCCCAAAGAAGAAGTATCTGCAGATGCAAATGAGGGTGAAAAAGGTTCAACAGCATTTTCTGTGGCATTCCAAGCCTGAGAAGTATGATATTTTTCATATGATACTGCATAATATTTGGTACAATAGACTCCACCAAATAAACCCCCGTTGACATACGAACAGTCAACAAACAGTCTACTTTTTTTTTTTCCTCTTCTAGTAGTGTAAATTGTGTATTAATATTTGTTATTCATTATTGGTGTTGGAGTGAAAACATTCTATGGAGAAACGAAATAAGAAGAAAGTGGGAGGTAGCATTAAGTGTTATAATACTCCGATTTGGATTTGATCGGAAAAAAAATTAAAAAATTTTGAATTTTGATTTTGGAAATCATTGGAATCCAAATTGAACTGTGGAGGTTTTTATTTATTAGTTAATATTTTCCACCCTATAGTATTTTAATGTAAGTTTTTATCACTACACTACAGTATTTAATTTATACTCATTTTTTGTTACTTTTGAATTGAGTTATATTTAAACATAACATCTCATATTAGAAATTTATTAAAATGTTGAAAGTTTTAATTTGTTGATGTATATGAATGAAATCTTCATGTGAATGATATCTTGATGTAAATAAATGAATTCTTGATGAGAATGGAGAAAATTTGGAAGAAAAAAAATTATGTTTTGGAGGAGTCTTTTTAGTGAACAAATTAAATAATAATTTTATGCTTAAATTGTTCAAATCGGCCTAAACCATTAACGGTTTGGATTGGAACGGTTTCAATCTTATTTTTGAAATCTCAAACCATATCGAATCGTTAAGATTTTAACTATTTGTATCTACAACGAACCAAATTGTACCCACCTTTAAGACCCACAAGCCAATATGACAGAAGATGGAGGAGAAAAGCTGTACAAATAACTAAAAAATCCACATTACTAATATTATGAAAAATTACAAACCAATCAAACCCCAAAGCCCAAAACAACTAAAATTCTAAGAACACCTAACCCTAAATAGATTACCTCCACGTACAAATAGATATTTATATAAAGGACAAATTTAAGAAATTGTCCCTCAACTAAACCTCAATTATTGGGATCGTCCCTCAACTCGATTTTTTACTTTTTTGGTCCCGCTACTTTAGCCAAATCTCTAATTTAGTCCCCTCGTCTACAAAACTCGCAGTTTCTATTAAAAAATTGCATGTGCGAGACATGTGAGCGGAAAGATGAGGGTAAATGCGACATTTCACAAGATTGAATCAAATGTTTCTCTGGGTTGTCCGAAAACCAGAAGCATGACGCAAACTGAAACGGTAGTGCTGGGCTAGGGCTAGGGAAATGGTGAGAATGAGACTGCAACGGTGGAGGGAAAAGGGTTACTAGGGTTCGATATTAATGTGATAGGTGTTGCAAGTGGTTTTTAACTTGGATTTAAGAGATAATTTGGGTGGGTTTTTAGAAACTCGTTTCTTCGCTGCGAACGAGGAGGGTTCAATTTTATGTGGGTCTTCTCATAGCCTTAAGTTTGTTTCGGTGGGAAGGTGCAACGCCTAAATATGGTTAGTGTTAGAAATTTAAATTTTGGTTGTTCTTGGTTTCGATTGTTTGAAAATGAAAATGAACTTGAAATTTTGAATTTTTTTGACCTTGTTTTTGGGTGTTCATATTTTTTGGGTTAATGGTTTCCATGTATAATGATGTATTAACACCTCACGGTGGCATTGCTACTAAGAGAAAAAGATGTGCAAAATATGAGGTTTTGGGTCCATCGAAACCCTCTATTATAGATGGACAAATCCATAATAAAAAAAAAACAGAGACATATTGTTGATACGCTTGAGTATTTATAATAGGTTTTTCTCTCAAAATATATAGTGGTATGCTATAAATTTGAGTTATGTGATGCCATGCTATAAATCTGAGTTATGTGATAGATAATGCTATAAACTGTGCTTGCTGGTTTTGATCATTTAGTTTGATTTTTTTTTATATAAATTTGAGTTATGTGATGGATAATGCTATAGAATGTGCCTACTAGTTTTGATCATTTAGCTTGAAACCTTTTATATAAAACTGGGTTATGTAATGGATAATGCTATAGAATGTGTCTGGTAGTTTTGATCATTTAGATTGAAACATTTTATATAAATCTGAGTTTTGTGATGGAATGTATCTGAGTTATGTGATGGTAGTGTTAGGAAGTTATGTGATGGTAGTGTTAAGAAGTTACAATGAAGGAAAGCTATGTTATATAGAATCTGAGTTTTCCATTTTGGCAGAGAGTATGGACTTTTGCACTCTGCAATTGAACCATTTTGGATTGATGGAATTAGGAAGTTATAAAGGAGGAAATGTATGTTATCATGATAGGTGTGTTCATGACTACTTGTCATTGTTGGAGTGAACATTACGCTGAGAGATACAAGTTTGAAAATATTTTATAGGGTTCTTGAAGGGGGTGAAAGATTAATGAATGAGGTTGTAGATGATAGTTGTATTTCTAGGTTGGTAGCAAGCATGTCAGATGATAGGGTTATTGAATTGTATTTCCACGATTCTATTTATAAGAGCACCATTTTGCACGAAGACTTTGATGTACATTGGGCAAGTATATGCGGTGATGATGTTGGAGATGATGCTAAACCAGAAGCTGAGCTTAATGCACAAGTTGAACCAGAAACTAAGCTTAATGAACAATCTGAACTAGAAGTTGAGCTTAATGCAGAACCAGAAGTTGAATTTTTTGAAGACTTTGATTATGGGGTTAGTGATAATGAATTGGATCATGAAAGCCCTAAACATGAAGCTGGTAGAGGCAATAGAGAACCTGATTTGCAGAAACAGGCAGAAGGCAATAAAGAACTTGATTTGCAAAATCAGGAAGCAGGCAATGAAGATGAGGTTCCCTCTACAAATCCAAGAAGGGAGATATCCTCAGGTGGTGAAGACAATGAGAATCTCCAATTAGACAATGATGATCAAGAGGAAGAACCAATAACAACAAAAAGAAGGAAGAGGTCCAGAAGGATTGCCTGGAAAAATAGCACTGTGAAGCAATATAGGCGATCAACAAATCTTAGAAACCCAGAGTTCAGATTGGATTTGAAATTTTCCAATAGGAAAGAACTTAAGGAAGCTATAAAGGAGTATGCTATTATTCATAAGAATAAAGTTATGCTAGTGAAGAATGATAATAAAATAATTAGAGCAAAGTGTCTAGGGAATAGGAACGTGTGCCCTTTTGTTATACTAGGTTCCAAGATTAATCGAGATGAGGAGACATTTTCAATTACGACACTCTATTTAGAGCATGAATGGGCAAGGTCAAATATGATAATGACATATGGATGTCAGAGAGGTTTGCAAATAAGTTCAAGAGAACTCCAAAATGGGAATTGACTGATTGTTAAGGAGAGGTTCGAGAGCAGTATAAGCTAAATGTTATCAGGAATCAAGTATATAGAGCTAGGAAACTGGCCAAAGTTTTAGTGGAAGGCAGCTACATAGAGAAATATGCCAAGTTACAGGGCTACACTTCAAATTTGAAGTCTGCTAACAAGGGTAGTACAATGGTCATTAAAACTGAGTTGCAGAGTGATCAACCTATTTTCCAGAGGATCTATGTGTGTTTGGGTGGATGTAACATAAGATTTTTGGAGGGATGTAGGGCTGTAATTGGTTTGGATGGCTACCATCTAAAAGGGCCCTTCCCATGATAGATTTTGACAGCTATTGGGGTAGATGAGAACAATGGAATGTTCCCAATTACTTATGCTGTTGTGGAGATTGAATCAAATGATTCTTAAAATTGGTTTTTGAGTATTTTGAAGGATGATCTTAGGATAGAAAATGAGAATGCTTGAGTTTTCATTAGTGACAAGAAAAAAGGCTTAATGTATGCCATTGATAGTGTGTTTCCAAATATTGAACATTGAATGTGTGTTAGGCATACAACAATTTTTGAGCAATTCATCCAGGTCGTACATTAAATGAGCTTTTATGGGCAGCAACTAAGGCAGCTACCATACCATGGTTTGAAGCATGGATGGAGAAGCTCAAACAGATAAATGAAGCAACTTGGTAGTGGCTTTCATCTACACTTGCAAAAAATTGGAATAGGTCTCATTTCGAACGGTGTTTAAGTGTGATTTGTTGCTGAATAATTTATGCGAAAGTTTTAATGTCTGCATCATAGAAGCTAGAAATAAGCCCATTTTGACATGCTTTGAGAAGATAAGAACTTATGTGATGTTGAGAATGGCTAATAGAAGGAATGATGGTAGAGGTTGAAGGCATCTAGTCAGTCTTAAAGGTGTTCAAGATCTTGGAGCAGAACACACTTGAACATAACCAGTGTATTCCTAGGTTGGTAGGAGAGGAAATATACCAAGTCACATATATGTATGGTGTTGAATTTGATGTTGACTTGAACAAGAAGACTTGTTTATGTAGAAGATGGGACTCATGTGGAATTTCTAGCTCACATGCAATTTCCTGCATTTTTATGCACAACGTAACATTAATGCATACGTTCACAATATTTAAAAGAATGAGGCATATTTGAAGGCCTACATTTCATTGGTATATCTGGTTTCCTTCTCAGACCAATGGGAAAAAATAAACATGGCTCTCATACTGCCTCCAGCTTACAAGCAGCAACCTGAAAGACCCAAGAAGACAAAAAGAAGGGAAGCTATTAAGATTGAAGTACATGTTCCTGTTCCTCCTAACCTATTCCACCAAACTAACATCCACATCCAGCTAGGTTAAGGAAGGTCATAATAAAAGAGGGCACCAACACTACACCAAAAGAGGGCTTTTAGAGGGGCGCAAATTAGGGCGTGCAAAAATGCGCGCCCTAAAAGGGTACTTTTTAGGGTGTGCATTTTTGCACGCCCTAAAAGAGGGTATTCTTAGACTATTTAGGGTGCACATTATGTGTGTGCCTTCGTTTATAGCTATTCAGGGCATGCTTTGAATGTGTGCCCTAAACGTATAACCTTTTAAGGCGTGCATTTGCACGCCCTTAAAACGAAGAAATTTTTGCTAACCCAAAATTTTTAGTTCCCGCACTTAAAGTTCTAAAGGCGCCAACGCTCAACCTTCTCTCTCGTTCGCACTTGAGTTGTTTCTCAAAAAAAAAAACCCCAAATTTTGTATTATTAGAAAACCCAAAATCAGCCACTCAGAAATTGCCCTCAGCCTCCCTCGCTTGTATTCTCCAAAGCTCAAAAATTGCCCAAAATCAGCCACTCATACTGAATTGAATATGGATTTGGAAACCCTACCACCAAAGTGAACCCTCCCCCTTTCTCTTCCCTCCTGCACCGCGTAGGTGCCCCTGACCTCCGCTTCTCTGGATGAAGCCAAGCAACGAGTCGCCCTCTCACCTCCGCTCCATCGTCGCCACTAAGGTTATCTTATTTCCCTATTTTCAAATTTGATGATTCTATTCCATTTCTTATTCATCTGTCCTTACATTTCCAATTTGCAATCAAATCGTGTTTCTTTTAATTCAAGGAATTGTGTATTCATTTCCAATCTTGTATTCAATGGACTTGTCAGGAGAGTACTGTGTTGGCGGGATATTGCTATGACTTGAATATATTGTTAAAGCACAGTGATATGAAGCTACCCCTGAAATGATTGAAAGCTTTAGAGAAATAGAAATTGAAGCTGCTCGCTGCGACGCTCGGCTTGCCCTGTGTGATATGGAAAAGAAAGTGGTTATTGTGGATAACTTGAAAATCACAAGAGAGTTTCATATGTTAATTGAGGGCAAATGACACTTGTTGGTTGATTGGTTTCAGATTTGGATATTCGATGTGATGACCCGTCCTGAATTAGTGGGATTAATTAAGTATTAATGACGGATTAGCGAGATTAATCGGGGATTAGACGAGGATTAATGGACGTTCAAGGCGAAATGACGATTTTGCCCCTAAAATGGGTGAATCGTTGACTTTTTACTCAGGCAGTCAAATGGACTTTGACAGATGACTGTGACGTAGTTCGGGACGTCACGAGTTCATAGACAGGTGGCACGTTCGATTCCGACATTCGTGGAAGAAGTTATGACGATTGGAAGTCCAAGGGCATTTTGGTAATTTGGTTGAATAGGGGCCAATAGTTGACTTTCAATCCAGGAGGTCCGATGGCCAAGGGCCAAGGACCGTTACGTAGATTGAGACGATATGAATCCGTAGACAGGTGGCACGTCGAATTCGGACGTTCGACGGAAAAGTTACGGTTCACCGAAGTACGAACACACTATTGCACGAATTACGAAACGGATACTTTTTGGAATTAAGTGGGGCCCAGATATTTTTCATTGGACCAATGGATGAGTGACAAGTGTCACCCATCCACTGGCCATCCCTTTTCCTTCATGCATATCACATTCCTCTTCATCAATCATTTTCCCATTTCCAACCCAATCTCACCATTTCAAACCAATCCAACCCAATCCCAAAATCCATTTCCATCTGTGTTGTTGGACTGAGGGGAAGGAAGAGAAGGACAAGATGATGGTGGTGGCCGACCAGGTTGGCACCGCCGTGCACGGCTGAGGCCCAAACTGTAACGACCCGAACAAAAAATAATAACATTTTAATGTAAAAAGACTATTTTGCCCTTGAAGGGAAAAACTTTGACTTTTGACCCGAGAAATAATTTGGACTTTGACCCATGACTATGACGTAGATCGGGACGTCACGAATCCGTAGACAGGCGGCACGCCGAAATCGGAGTTCGTATGAAGAAGTTATGGTCAAGGAAGCGTTTAGCGGAATTTACGAACCGAGAACAACGGAATAAAATATTAATTTATTATGGGAATCCGTGCCAAACTAATATTTAAATCAAACCAGTGGATGAGTGACAAGTGTCACTCATCCAAGCCAACACTATTCCAATAAAGCAACCTTATCACTATTCACACATTTAATACTCATATATTTTCCCTCCATTAACCCCAGCCGTTGGATCCCTACCCAAATGCATCTCAACCCTTCATTTCCCCTGCTTTTTTCTTATTCATGCACGATCTCAAACTCTCTCAAACACACTCTGCCTATCTCAAAACCGTGCAACCCATTTTTCCTTTGATTTTCTCTCGACTCAAACGGTCGAACCAGCAGCGCACACACCACCAGCCGACCACCAACAGCACCACCCTCACCCACTGATCATCACCGTGCATCACCGGCGACCACCACCCCATTTCCCTTGCCCTGAACTGCCGTGCAAACTCAGACCCGAAACACAGAGGAATCAGGTCCAAGAAGCAAAACTCGACATCCACACCACCTCGACGCAAGGGAAGCACCAGTCTACACCGTGAGGACCCCATGAGCATAACTGGACGACGGAGAAGGTTGTGGCGGCGACACGGCGGCGGTAAGAAGCAAAACCCGAGAACCCCATTTTTCTTCCCTGTTTCGAACCAACCTGTTTTGATGCTTAGAAATCGATTAATTGGTTATAGACATGTCCTAGGGTTAGAGACGAGTTGATTGGGACCGGTTTGGACGACGGAGACGGCGTGGATCGCTGGAGACGACGATCGGATTTTGACCGTGAGTTTCAGCGACGCTCTGGTAAGTTTCTTCCCATTTTCTTCCTATTTTGAGTTTACAGAGCCATAGAACAGACCTAGATGACCCTATAGGAATGAACCCCGTCGAAAATGGTGGCCGGAATCGTACGGTGGAATCGGGTCAAGCCGTGGGTCGACGGTGACCCGGTTCCAATAAAACGGGTCGACCCGGTACTGTAGCAGTGATGACGTCATCATGCTGACGTCACCTCTGACATCATGATGACGTCACCTCTGACATCATGATGACGTCACCTCTGACATCATGATGACGTCATCCTGTCAGAAATTGTCAGACCAGGGACCAATCAGAACATGCCACGTGTCACCTGACATGTGTCAATGTCAGCATGACGTCACTGCTAACGTCAGCATACTGTAGCAGCGTTGACCCAGGCATTGACCAGGCGCGTGGGGGCGCATGTGAACAGTGATTTTGGTGGGGCCGGTACCATTTTCAAGTTTTCGACGATACGGATCCAATGGAGGTGGTTTCGTGTCGATCAGAAATCGTTAAGTTAGTCAAAATGGGGTTTGAAGCACCGGGAATAGTGCCCGAGATGCGATTTTGAGGCGGATCTGTTCTAGGGTCTTGGTGTTGATGTTATAGGGTCCTTAAGTAACTCTTAGGTATAATAATACAAGTTTTTAGAGATCGTTGAGCAGCAAGGACCGAGTGTGAGTGGGCTGTTTGACTTATAAAAGGCTTGCATGCATAAACTGTTTTACTATTTCCACTTATGATTTCGATGAGTCTTATATGAACTGTGTATATATGCTATTACAATGTTTTGGGCATGAGACCCGTCTGGATTATATGTGGATTTTGTTTGGGATGTCTGGGGGGACATATGGTAAACTATACTGTTATTGTACTGTACTTTCCTACCTGTGTATATTGTCTCCTCCAGGGAGGGTTGTTGGCCTGGGTGGACCCTGGAGTAGTCACGGGGCCCTGACTGAGTGAAGTTGACCGCCGTTGGGCTACTTACTCTCAGGAAGGCATGTTCATATAGCTCGGGCAGTGACCGGGATACCAGGAGCTGATGTACCTAGAGAGTCTCGGGTGTGAGACCCTGAGTGGCAACACGTAGCCTTAGAACCGTGACATCATTTGGGTTGGGTTTTACAGTACACTGATATGTTAGTTTCTCCTTTCGATTATTATTGTGGTTTTATGGATTGATTCATTATAACATTATGTTTTCACTGCATGCAAGATTTGGAAAACGGAGGGGTAAAACCTTATGATTACTTTATTCTTAAATTGATTTATAAACTGTTATTTTTGGCCCACTCACTCTTGTTTTACCGACCCCTCCAGACCCTGACACGGAAATAGAGGAGGAGGACCCGGAAGAGGAGGCAGAGGTTTAGTTTGCTTAGCTGTGCACTTGTACACCCACTTGTGGGTAGGTTGAGCACCGAATAATGTACTCTGACTATTGTGCTCACGTGTTGTTATTTTGTTATCCCTTGTATGATAGTATCGCTTTAAACACTGTTGTTGTACGTTATCTATCTATTTAAGTATTTGGTTTTTATTTAAGGGTAATTTTGGTATGTTTAGAGTCATTGTCAGACGGGAGCGGGGCACGTCCCCGGGTGGTCCCAGTGGGATTAGGACGGGTCTTGTCACAAACCCGAGAGGTACTCGGTTTATCCTGTTTTTCCATATATTTCGATTTATGCGTTATGGATTGTTTGGGATGATTAGGATGAGTTTATTAGGTTGTTAGGATAGTTTAGAGGAGGTTTTGGTTTGGTTGGACGGCTGTGGAAGCTGTGGGAGGAAAATGAAAAGTTAGGCCGTGAGGCCCTTTGAACATGGATAGGATTTAGGGTGTTTTGATTAGGTTTGATGATTGGAAATGGTAGGAAATGAGAAAATAGGAAGATTGGGATTGAAAAGGAGAAGATTGGACGAAAAATGAGGATTGGAGAGGCCTGGACCGGTCATGCGGTCCAGTTGCAGAACCTGAACCGAACCTGCGGGTCTAGACCGGTTCACTCGCTGGGGAAGATGAACAGTCGCCAGCGTGTGAGGCCCACGCGCAAGCCACTCCTTGGGAGCGTGACAGCGCGTGTCAAGGTTCTTGGGTATGTGTTTAACATGTCAAATCATCTACTCGATGTAACAAACATTTTGGGACTGGTTTCGTGTCAATCAGACATAGTTTCGATATAGTTCGGGTTGTTCGAAGGTTTAGGTTCGCATTTAAAAATAGTTAGAAATTCCAGAAAATTACGGGACTTTAGTGAGGGGTTATAGAAGTAGTTGGTAACCCTCTAAATTAATTTGGACAGGTTCGGGATTCCCAGAGACGACGATTGGCCCGGGAGAAGCTTATGGCACGCGTATCGAGGCGCAGCTTCGGACGGTCTGTGAGTGGACTTGTTTTATGAATTCGATGCATGCATAAATGTTTTATAAGTGTTTTAATATATGTTTTGTGATGCCATGAGTGCATTTGTTTGTGGTAGCCTAGGATTTACGTATTTGCACGTATTTCGAGATTTCTGATTTTTTTACGATGCTTATACGTGCTAGGTTTTCAACGAGGGTTTCATAAATGGATTTTGGATTTGGAAATATGAAATCAGGCATGAGGCCCATTTGATTTACAAACTCTCGGACTTAGAGTCCATTTGATTTGACGAGAAATCGGACCGAGGGTCCATTTGAGTTATACGATCGAACCGAGGGTCCCGTTGGTTTACGATTCGGGCTTGAGGCCCATTTGAATTATGGTATAGGGCTTAAGGCCCTATTGGTTGTGAAATCGGGCTTAAGGCCCCGTTGCTTTATGGTTTCTGGCTTAGGGCCCAGTTAGTCGTGGTATCGGGGCTTGAGGCCCTGTTGATTGTAACATCGGGCTTGAGTCCCAGTTCAGTTTGTGAAATGAGAATTCGGGCATGAGACCCTGTTGAACTGTGGATTTAGGCCGAGGCCTGTGAAATGGATTTGAATCGGATTTGAGGAATTCTGTTGAGGTGATTCGGGTATGAGACCCAGTTGAGAAATGTTTTGAGAAAGAAAGAAAGATTTTTGAAAATGGTTATATACCCTCCATATGATTTATATGGTCTGCTCCAGACGTCAACCTGGAGAGTCATGATCCACATACCAGAATGGGTATCCCCATAGGGATCCCGTTCCAGGAGTGGAGGTTACGATTTATGATGTGGTCCCGGACCAGTTTCCGGAGAGATGATCAGACTAGGTCCGAAGATAGAGCCTCCCAGATGGAGAATTCCTGGGAGAAGACTCGGAGTGAGACCCCGAGTAGTGTGCACACTAGGATAGAGATGATATCGTGACATATATCGGGGATGTGTTCCCTAGGGGTTGTGTGGCCCGAGTTGGCATTTTCTCGGAAGTGCCGCAGATGGGTTATACGTATAAGTACGTATGAGGTTTTATGAAAGTGATTTGGGGGCGGAGACCCCGTGTTCCATGTTTTACATTTCAGAAAGTGATTTGTATGTTTTGGTATTTCAATGAGAATGGTTTTGGGCTGAGACCCACGTATGTTGATTTGGGCTGAGTTCCCACATGTATGGATTTACGGGTTTTTGTGATTTCGGGTCGGGGACCCTTAAATGGATTTATGGTTCATGACCGTTTATGAGGACCGGCATGAACCTTCGAAAGGTTTTTAATGGGTCATGATGGTTTATGGGGACCGGGCATGAACCCTTGAAAGGTTTTGAAAATGTTTTCAAATGGTTTATGAACGTGTGGATAAATGGTTTTTGAATGCATGCATATGCTTTTAGTGAAGGGCATAAATGTCTTTTACGTGAAAAGTTTTTAATGAAAATATTATTTTTTCCACTCACGAATTTTGATGTTTTAATGCACGTTGATCGCGGATGCGGGCTGTAGTAGAGACGAGACATCACACTCCTCCTCCTATGATCCTGACGTGCTTTGGAAGCCCGGTAAGAGCTAAAGACGGAATTTTCCCTAGTCTGACACTTCGTGTCAGACGGGATCAGGCGCGTCCCACGTTAATCCCGGGGGATTTGGGACGAGTCCTTACATTCGACTCATTAGAACAATAGTTTCCATTTACCTTCTCCTTCGTAAGAAAACCTATCTCTCTCTCTCTCTCTCTCTCTCTCTCTCTCTCTCTCTCTCAGTTACCAAAGAAAACCTTTGGGTAGTGGAGATTCCGTTTAGTGCTTTTGTTGGTTGGATGACACCTGATTTGTTATTATAGCATCTGAAGCAGGTCGGGTCATATAAGATATTGCCATGGATGAAAATATCGTCGGTTTTGCCGATATATCGCTCGATATATCGGTGTATTTGGCCGACGACACGTAAGAGAGGGGGGGGGGGAAGAAATTAAGCGAAATATCGATCGTTTTCTTTGTTTTAAGCTCATCAATCTTCTTATTTCATTAAAACGATCGAGATATAAACAAATCTCATGAAAATTGGACGTAAAACCAGTGAGTTACAGCCGGGTCATGCCGCCGGGTCAAAAAAACCCGAATAGCAGACCCGCGCTAGGTAGGGGACGACTGTTTTTAAGTCAGTAAGTTTACTTTATATATTATTTGGTTGGATAATTTTTCAATTGGGCTTGTTAGTGGAGTTGGTTTGGCTTGTGTTTGTTAATTAATAGGTGCAGGTGCACCTGGGTTCGACACCCCAAGTGTGCGCATTATGCTTCCTATTTTTATCTTTCCGTTTTTTCCCTCTTTTTTTTCTTTCCGTTTATTCCCTTTTTTTCGTTTATTCTTTTTTTTCCATTTATTCCATATATTTTTCATTTATTCCTTATTTTGAACTATTTTTTAAATTTATTCCTTATTTTGAACTATATTTTTAATTTATTTCTTATTTTGAACTATATTTATCATTTTTTCCAATTTTAAATATATCAATCCTTTCCAATTTTTGAACAAAGATTGAATCTATTTTTTTTATTCTTTTTTCCAATTTTAAATATATTTACTCATTTTATAATTTTTCTTCCATTCAAATTTTTTTATGCTTATTTTTATGTTTTTAATTATATTAACATTCAATTATAGTAATTCACTTCAATTTATGTTTATGTTTAGATTTTTATATTACTAGTCATCGGCAGAACCCTATTGTATCATATTATTCATCATATATTTATTATATCAAAGTCATTTTATAGTTTTTATTAATCTTATATAACCATCATTGGGTATTTAAGTTTTTCCTAAAGTTTTATTCCAAATTTCCAACTTTTAGATCGATTTTCCATCATTTTTGTTGACCGTAAACGATATCGATATCGATATTTGGGGCGAGATATCCGTAAATTTGACTAGCGATATATCCGTCGATATTGATATTTTAATCCTTGGATATTGCTAAAACAATAGTTCTTTGGATCTTATCTTCCCTGGTAGGTGGAAAATCCTCTATTTTTGTTTTTGGTCACATTATATTTATTCATTTAACTACTATTTATTTCAACCTTTAGTTTTTAGGGAGCGGATAATCGGGCCTTAGTTGTGGCATGTAACCTCGAAATGGAATCTATCTGTTCTAAAACCAAACTGCATCTCTCTTCGTTTCAATTTGGTGTTAGTGTTTTGTTGGTAGAAAGCATAAACATTTCCTGTTAGTGTTTTGTTGGTAGAAAACATGAGCATTAGCTGTTAGTGCTTTGTTGGTAGAAAATATAAGCATGGAGGCTGACCTATATCCGACAGCCAAGGCCATCGCACCTGAACTCAACCTCTGGGCTCGACGGCTAGACCCAAAAGATAAGCTCTTTGCTCCAATTCAATTTTTGTTCTTTAATTTTTTTTCTTCACTTTTTAATTATTTATATGTAAGGTTTTTCTTTGGTTGAGGGGTTTTCTGGTTAGATTTCCGTATGTGGGGTCTTTTCCTTGGTCAAAGTGGGTGCCCCCAGGTTCATAAGTGTGTCATAGTTGGGGATGGAGTACTAGTGGGGAAGGCTTGGAGTGGCGAGGAAGACTGTTATGCTCATTTTCTACACCGACAACACCTTCCATACGGGAAGAGGCTCTTTGTTTTTATTTTGTTTGGTTGTTGAGAAAACTGTGGAAAAGAAAATGGAAGAGAAAATGATTTGAAAGTTGTAAATCTTTGATGTGTGTCTTCATTTGGATTTACTTGATGTCCTGACTGAGCCTAGTATAGGTCTCAATGTGGGTTTACTGCAGAAATATTGTGTATAGTTCGTTTACTCCCTTTTGTTTGCTTTCCAAGAAAATGTGGACACAGAGGGAAAATCTTTTGTTCTTTTGAAAAAGAAAAATTATGATTCAGAAACAAAATTAGGAAATGACCATAAACTTTATTCCCGTACTTATTTTAAGATGAGGGCTTCTTGACAAGACCCGTCCCCGAAGGACATAGATAACCGTGCCCGGTCCTGCTCTTGTCTGACAAGTCAACTGAAGTTCCGAAATTACCCTCAACACTTGCCAAACAAGGGATAACGACACCTATACCCACTCATGCCTCCACCTCTCGAATAGCCCCGATCATCGCGCCACGACCTGGAGGGTCAATAAAATAAAAAAGGTGTGAGTGGACAAAACAAACTTTTATAAATACATTTACCAAAATGCATTCTTACCCTCCAGTTTCACAAACATGTATGCATATCATAAACCATGAGTAAAACATAAATCACAAATCTCAATAAAACCACGGGACTCATTTTCATATCCAATCTCATTAGTCACGTTATCACTGCAACGCGTGCAAATCAAATAGGCTCAAGGACCGCTCAAATCCGAGTATGTCACTGTGAACACATCACCAGCTGACATTCCAAATCGTCGTGAATACATCATTGATCGATCTCCACATAATCCAGCACATCTGATCTGAGTCGAGCCTCCCTCGGTTGCACGACAAAAGACCGTGCTACGTGACCTCTCCGGGCGAACACATCTCATCGCGGAGGCGAGAGTTATCTACAGGGTTCATTCCGGAGAAACACATTCCCAACCGGAAGCCCTAATATTCACAACACAGTATGCACTCCGGGGGAAACATATTCCCAACTGAAAGCCCTAAATATCTGCAACACATCACTATCATAAAAACAAGTGAAAACAGTTGCATTTAAAACCAAAACCATTTTCAATACAGGGTCTTAGCCCCAAAATATAGTTTCCTCAAAATCCATAAAACCAGAGTCCCGATTATTTCATAAATCTGAAAACCATCAATACCATCATGTAATCACATGTAAATACTAATCCAATCAAAATCACATCTCCATTGGGTCTTAAGCCCAAAATATCATTTTGACGCAAATCCGTGTAATCGCAACCTGAGTTGCCATTTTCACATAAATCCATCAAATCAATCCTTGACTCATAATCCGAGTCAAAATATCAATCTCAAATCTCAAGCCTTCGCCTAAAACCTCAATTGCACATTTTCTCGAAAATTGTGCCCAAAATCAATATAATATTCTCAAAAATCCAGAAATCATCATACCAAGGCATCAATCATACTAAATCATTTCAAATCATATAATAAAGCATTTAAAACATATATGCATGCATTCTGGTTAGAAAAAAAAATCCACTCACATACCTTCCAAATCACTCGCTTTCCGAGCTGCACGCCTTTCCGTATTTTCTGACACTTTCCAAGAATCCCAATTCCTATCCAAAATCATCCTTAAGGGTCACTAATGACTCAATTAAGACAATATTAACTTCCCATAATTTTTCCGAGAATAAAATATGAATTTAAAACAAAACATAACACTTCGGACCCTCGAAACTATATCGAAACGGTGTCCGATCGACTCGAAACCAACGCCAAAATGTTCATTACATTAAAAGGAGCAAGTTTCATGTTGAACTCACCTCGAGATTTAGTCTCACGCGACCCCACGTGCCACCGTGAATGGCTGCGCGTGAAGCTCACGCGCCAGCTACAGTAACTGCTATAGTCATCGTCCCAACCCGTTTCTGCTGCAATTGGGTCGTTCAGCCCGCGTGTTGACCCGGTTCAATCCCTGCCAATTTCAACTTGAATTACTCAATTGATAAATCACATAGCATCGTAATCACCTTAATTATGGGGTTGTTCCATCAATTTCGATCTTAATTACTTGAAACCAGTTGAACTTCATTCAAATTTTCGAAGGATGTTCATCATCCAAGTTCATCAAATATTCATCCATTCTTCCAATTAATTAGTCAGGGAGCATCACAAAATCAGTTTAAAGATGATTTTGAAATCAATTTCGAGATCCTTTACCTCCAATTACCTGAACTTAAGCTCGCGATTTCCCGAATTCCGTCATTTCTGTTCATGGCTCCAAGAGCTTCGAACCTTGAGTTTCTCGATTTGGATCAACTAATAAGGTTCCCAGAAGTCATAATCTAACCTTAATTCGACTTGGGATGTCCTACAACTCGAATTCGAATTTCAATTTTCCAAGAACAGGTTTTGGGTTTCTCTTCAGGTTTTCTCTCTGTCCCTCGTGTTTTCCATTCTATCTCAGTCTCTTAATTCTCTCAAACTCATCAGTTTCCTTACGTTTTGTCGAATGGTTGTTAATTGGTTCGAATCAGAATGAATTTTTGAATCCAGTCCCCTATTTTCTTTGTTTTTTTTATCCCTTTGTGAACGATTGAATTGGCGGTGTAAAGACACTCAACCATTCAATCCTAGTGCCAGGTGTCCATAATTGAGTTAAAATAACCCTAACATAGTTGAATCAGCCATCATAGCTGCCAGATTACCATTTTGCCCCTACCACACATATTTACCAAAATGCCTTTCACATCTCTAGACCCATAACTTTGTCATCCGAACTCCGATTGATGCATGCCGCCTGTCTACGAACTCAGCGTCCCCAGACATATCCAACGGTCCTTACGAAAAGTTCAAACAAGGTCCCGATCAAAAAGTTAACTTTTAGCCCTTATAACTAGGGGCAAAATCGTCATTTCCTTCCAAATTTTCCAATTTTTTCCTTTTTCGAATTTCCTGGTCGTCACACTTCTGTTTAATGAATTCAGATTTCATTTTTAAGATTAGTAATTTAAGGATTTAAATTTTTTTTTTTGGTAGGCAAATTAGAATGAAGAAATCTTACTTTTTATGGAATCTAAGCCTTTATGTTTGAATTGTGGCGTATTAACTTTAAGCCTATGTATGATTTGTCATACCTGATTTGTGTCAAATGGTATTACTGAATTAAGCCTAGTAACTAAGTTGAAAATTAAGGCTCAGATTTCTCTTATTTTCTATTTCATTTTCTTTCTTTTATGAAGGAATCTACTGGAATGCTATACATGCCTCCTTGAATGATCATAAACGATTAATAAAAATCTTTGTGTTATATATAGTTGTTTTGTAGACCATAAGATTGGTCTGTGTAAGGTGTTGTGATTTCAAGAAGTATAGAATGTCTTAACTTACAGAATGGTCTTATCTTGCTTTCGCATTGATGTGACTGTTAAGATTTCAAAATTGTTGTTTTGTATGTTTTTACTCTTCCTGAATATTGGTCCGTGTAAGATACTGTTGTTATTTCAAGAAGTATAGAATGTCTTAACTATGGCGTTGATGTGACTGTTAAGATTTCAAAACTTCTATTTCGTGTGTGTTTACTCTTTCTGTATGAGATTGACTTTTCCAGATGATGATTATGATGTGCTGTCATTTATTGCAATTGTTGGGAAGCAAGATTATGTGCCTACTGTGTTTGATAATTTCAGCGCAAACGTGGTTGTGAATGGGAGCACTGTTAATATGGGGTTGTGGGATACTGCTGGTAAGTTTAGAACTCCAAAAATATTCTTCCACATAGTTATGTCTTATTCCATAGCATAGGCCTAAGGTTTTAGATTTATGGAACAGGGAAAGAAGAATACAATAGATTAAGTCCATTGATCTATCAAAGGGCAGATGTGTTTCTCGTTGCATTCTTTCTGATAAGCAAGGCCGACTATGAAAATGTTGCCAAAAAGTAAGACTCCAACTAGCCACAGAGTTGACTCTTTCCTCCCTCCCTACCTTCCTCATGTTGATTGCTAAGCTTGCTGATGAAGCTTTTTTTTCCTTTTTCTATGTATAGTGGTTCCTGAATTCATGCATTAGGCACCTGGTGTTCCAATTATTCTTGTGTGAACTAAGCTTGGTTAGATCTCTATACCCTATTTTTTCCCCATTATGCTACTTGGTGATTTTATCGATCAGTTAATTTCCATATTTCCCTATGAAATTCTTTCCTAGGGTTTTTCTTACTTATGCATTCTTGGTTGGATCTTATTAAGTATGATTGCATGTATCAAGATAGAAACGAATGGTCAATTGCCATATGTTGTCTGCGTTGCTTTCTCATGTGTTCTATATGTACCTATTAGCTCTTATAAATCAAATCTCATGGATTTTTAGGCTAAAATCTTAGGAACTGCTACAAGTTTTTTTATGGGATGTTTGAAATAAAGAGATCCCTCTAATATAGATAATTAACTTATACATAATCATTAACCAATATTGTTTAGCTGAACCATAACTAATTGTTATGTTGGTGCAGTACTGATCATATGTATCCCTAGTTCAGATCACGATATGCTGTTGTAGCTACTGGATGTAATCTTATCTTGGCCATCACTTGTCCCTTAATACTTATGTATATCTCGTCTTGTAAATCTTCTGAATGATAAGCAGCTCTCTGTAGATCACCCTAGTACAGTTCCGGATTACCATAGCTCAGGTATTTTCTAGATCAATCCGAATTTATAATCACAGTTTTGAGTCTTTTGACCATTTATCTTGCTATTAGACTTTTTTCATAAACTCACCCCAACTAATTGGATAAAGACTTGATTTTATATAAAGTTCACTGCAATTCATTTTTCTAGACCAACCCGGATTACGTAGTGATTAAGCTTCACTGCAATTCATATATAAGCTCTTATGTAAGGTTTTTAGTATTAAGTCTTGATTTTCTATAATAATACAAGTTTTCCTTCTTTCTTCAAGACTCCTTTCATGGTATCTCAACCATATTCATGATCCATGGTTAACACCATTCATGAATGATCCCGATTCTTATGCTTCCGCTTCAATACAAAATGTTTCTTTGTGAAAATTTTTCTTCTTCCTTCTCGTTGAAATCTCTGCAGAAATCTGAGCACAATGTATGCTGATGCAAAAATCTATTAGTGCAAGGGGATAATATGTTAGTGCAGATTTTTCTTCTTATTTTAAGATTCTTTTCTAAGATACTTTGAGTTAAATATTTATATTTGAAAATCAGCCAGATACTTTCAGTTACATCCATAAGATATATATATATATGTATTATATATATGTGGGATTATTGAATGTAAATATGTACACGAGCCTATGCAAACATGGTTAAAAGTGGTAGATAGCCTGGTTCCTATAGGGAGTGGTCCACGAGAACTTATAATCATGGACAAAAAATTGGAAAAACGGCTATTGCTATATATATATATATGCCCATAATTGGTAGAATAAGAAAAAGAATGCAAATGCTTATTGTTTCACCTTCTAACACTCTGTTTGGGTGTTCCTTGTCTGCATGCACAAATGAAAATCCTTACACTTTTATGCAGAGTCTCATATATTTGAAAGCAAAAGAGTACACTGATGCATTTTTGACTCATAGTATACATATAATTTGAGTGGTCTTATGGTACTTTTATTATTTTGCTACCCTATGATATATCTATGCACTAAATGTACCTGGCGAGGAATACCTTGAAAATTATGCTGGTCCTATTTACTACCTTTACAAATCTTCAATGATCTCTAGTTTGATTCAACAATGGATTTTGCTCTTGTAATATTCTAAGAGTTCTATTTTTATAGATGTTTTACTGTCAACATGCTTTCATCTTCAATATCATGCATCACTTCAACCCCCCTTTGCAAGTTGTTAGGATGAGATCATGCTTATGAGATGATGCTTATGTTTATTCATAATAATGTTGCAGGAGTTAGCATATGTTTATGGAAGGATTTTGTATGAAAAGAGGAAGCTGGTGCAGAATACGCATGAAGGATTAAGAGGACAAACTTGCAACTAGTGGCTTGGTATATGTTTATGGAAGAATTTAGTATTTTCTTTTTAACCATCTTCAATGTTTATTAGAAAAAATTTCTATATGGATATTTTTGGGATTTGGAAATTTGAGTAAGTGTACATTGAGATAACGTAATAAGTATAATTTATGCTAATTTTCTTTGTCAAATTGATATCTATGATTTACTCTTTAAGTTTTGATATATTTTCTTTTTTATGGAATAACGATGTGTAAATTGGTTCTTTATTTCTTATTGAATATATTATACAATATATGTAACAGGTATTGAGTTTATAAATGGAAATTAAAAATAATTACTAAATGGATGTTAAAAAAAAGATATTTACAACGAGGGCGTGCATTGCACGCCTTAAATAGATTATTTAGGGTGTGCATTGCGCACCTTAAAAGATTATTTAGGGCGTACGTTTGTGCGCCCTAAAAGAGTATTTAGGGCGTGCATTTGTTTGCCCTAAAAAAGTATTTAGGGCGTGCATTGCACGCCTTAAACATCAGCATTTACAGCGCATAATGTATGCCTTGAAAAAAATGAGTATTTTACGGCATGACCTTTTCAGGCGCGCGTTTGTGCACCCTAAAGGGCCTTTTAAGGCGCACATTGCGCGCCCTAAAAGCCCAGTTTTGGTGTAGTGCAAGGAGCTTCTCAAGCTCTCTCTCAAGTATGATATTACCAATATCTAATCATCATATTGTTCATATCTTCATTATTTGAAAAATTTATGACTAGTTTCCATCACAATGATATCTAGGACCAACATGCTAGCACTAGTGAAGGAAGAGGAACATGATGCAGAAGAGGAAGAAGGACATCGAGGATAGACAGAGAAACTTCATCACAACTAGGAACACCAATTGTTACATAGTGCATCTAAATTGCATAGACAAAAAAAAAGTAAGTGTAGAAAAACTTGTATAATATGTGTATACTTTGCCCTTTTCTGTTTTATGTTTTATTAGGGAAATCTGGTATAATGTGTGTTGTGCGAGAATACTGCCCTTCTCTGTTATACTATGGAAAAATGCTCTTGCCTGTTAACAAAAGGAATGTGTATACTACTGTATACTGATGTGTGTGCTTAAAACTGCCATGTTTTGTTTTATTAAGGAAAACCAGCACATCACACCAGGCAAAACCATCATCGCAGCCCGTGTTAAGAACATCTCCCCGATTGAGCTTTAAAGAAAAGATGCATAAATCATGGAAAATATGAAGACCTTCACTTTGTTACTTTTGTGTTCCTTTAAGATTGTAATCTCTTTTGAAATCTTTGGCAATGTAATCTCTTGATATTGTAACCTTTTGCATTGAACACTTTGGTGCTATTTTGGTTATGCATCTTGAGATTGTAATCTCTTTCCATTAGAATTGAATACTCTGGTGCTACTTTTGAAATCTTTGGTATTGTAATCTCTTGAGATTGTGATCTTTGCTATGAACACTTTGGTGCTATTTTGATTATGCATCTTGAGATTGTAATCTCTTTCCATTATAATTGAACACTTTGGTGCTACTTTTGAAATCTTTCGCATTGTAATATCTTGAGATTGTAATCTTTTTCTTTGAACACTTTGGTTCTATTTTCGTTGTTATGCATCTTGAGAATGAAATCTCTTGCCATTAGAATTGTAATCTCTTCAATGAATTCATGGAATTATTAGAGAACAACAAATTGTTCAATTCATTGAAACTTCATCATTGTCATAAGTCTTTCATAAAGCACCTAACTAAAACACCAAAAACAACAACTTCACCAACAAATGGCCTTCCACAGTACTTTCAAAAGCCTTCATCATCAGTCACAGTCACCAACTTCACCACCAACATGAATAACAATAGCACCACCAACGATGACATAAGCAATCCTCCACAAAAAAATTTATCCCGTTCTTCATAGCTTAAGGTCGAAAGCCTTAATTCTCTAATTTGGCCCTCCAACTCCTTCTTTTCATTTTCCAAAACTCGTAATTTTTCTTCTAATTGCATCTTTTCTCCTTGTAATGTAGAAATCTCATTTTCCATTCCTCTAAATCTCCTTAGAAATCCGGGAAGAACCACATTTCCTCTTGGGAAAGTTTCTTTGTCCACCCACTCCCAAAAATGTCATCTCTCCTTCTTAATCTGATTTTTTTTTTGCATACCAAAATGTCAATATTATAACAAAACATCACACAAAAACCAAAACAAATTCAAAATTTTTTTCTTACCCGATTGTTCTCACAAGCTTCAAACCTTCTTCCGGGATTTAGATCGGTCCATGAAGTTTGGGGTTAATCAAGTCACCACACTTGCATTGCTTCAATGTCGTGAAATTCCCACCTCCAATCGATGAAGATGACGAAGACATCTCCCATTGGGTAGCTCTTTTCTATTACTTTCTTTTTCTTCTTCTTCGTTTTCTTTATTTTTTCCTTCTTTTTATCTTCTATTTCATCAGAGAGAGGGAGCTCATATTAGCCCCCTATTTTGGTGGAAAAATTCCCTCACCCGCTACTTCATTATTACCTAGTGCCAATACACAATTTAGGATCATTTTACCCCTTTATTTTAACAGAAATCATCACTCATGTTAATGAAAAGACTAAATCAGAGATTTAGCAGAAGTAATGGGACCGAAAGTGACATGACCCATCTTAATCCCTCTGGATTATCGTGGGTTGTGCCCTGCTTCCGTTTGACACCACGTGCCAGACCAGGGATAAAACCTTTAACCCACTCAGGGTTACTCGAGTGCGTAATGACTTGTGGAGTACGCAGTGGCATGTGATGTCTCGGTCTCTACTATAGCCCACATCTGCGATCAGCCTGAAGGGTATCAAAAACCATAAAAGCTGTGAGTGGACAAAAATAATTAGTTGGAAAACAATTTAACAAAAATGACATTTATACCCTTCACTTAAAAGCATGCATGCATCATAAAATAGTATTTTAAATTACTTTCTTAAAAGCAAATCACATGGCATTTCAAAGCAATACACAATGAAAAATACTTCTCAATCAAAGCCATTTCCTCAGTAAGGTCTCAGCCCCAAAATCAAAACACATAGAGTCTCAGCCCAAATCAAATCACATAGGGTCTCAAGCCCAAATCATTCTCATAAATCATCTCAATAGGGCCTCTTCCCGAAACATAAACTCACATCTAGAGTCTCATGAAAACATGAGTAACCAATCCTGTTTATCCCATATCCAAATCATCACACTAGTCACGATATCAGCGCTACGTGTAACACCCCGGAAATTCGAGGATTCCCATATTGTAATTTAATGTGTGATTTGACGATTTTACCCCTGTGAATGGTATGGTCAAATTGTTGACTTTTTATTGATGAACTAAATGAACTTTGACCTATGACCGTGACGTAGTTCGGGACGTCACGAGTTCATAGACAGGTGGCACGTCCAATTCGGACGATCAGGGTAAAAGTTATGACTATCGGAAGTTCAGGGGCATTACCGTAATTTGGACTCTCGGGGGAAAATGTTGACTTTTCTTTGGACAACTAATTTTCTGTTGACTCAAGGACCGTTGGGTAGGCCTCGACGTCCTGAGTCCGTAGACAGGCGGCACGCCGAAATCGGACTTCGTACGAGGAAGTTATGGTCAGAAACGTGAAATCGGGAGGTTCGGGTCTCGGTTTTCGTGTCGAATATTAAATTCAGGAAATCTGATTGGAGGACATCTGGTGAGTGACAAGTGTCACTCACCCATTGGCTAGATTGGATCAGATCCACTATTGGATTAATTAGCATTTAAATCTGCTTTAAATTACAGCCCTTAGATCTGAAATCCCTTGATTTGATCTCAGCCTTTGATCTCATTCTGAGATTCAATCCTGGCCCTTGATTCATTTTCCTATTCAGTATTTAAAAGTCCATGAGATCATGCACCCATGTGTTTATTCTCTCAACCGTGTGTGCGATTTCTCCCTGGAACCAGCCCATCAGCCACCACCACTCAACCCCACACCTCAGACAACCAGCAGCCACACCCTTGACGCCGGCCACCGCTCCACGGCCACCCTGCACGGCGGCATCCTTTCAAACCCGTGAAGAAAACCTGAGGAACCCAAGTCACCAAACCATCCAAACCATCGATCTAGGACTGGAACCAACGTGCGGTTGTGATCACCGTGACTACTGGATGGCAAGGAGCTGACCCTGACGGTGTACGGCGGCGACACGGCGGCGTTTGGACGTTAAACCCGTAGGTAACCATTTTCCTTCCCGGCTTCAAAACACCTGGTTGTGACGTTGACATCATTGAGTTGTTGTTAGGACTCGTCTAGGTGACCTTGACGACCAATTTGGAACCAGGACCAGGGCTGAACAACCGTCGACTCGCCGGAAAGGATTACCAGAACCGGCAACCAAGCTTCCCGTCGAGTTTCAGGTAACCTCCTAGACCTAAAACCTAATTCTAATTACATAGAACCAATCTGGGGACTAGGACGAGTAATTAGGAATTAAAAGGAACGAAATTGATGAAGAAATGAAGAAATGGCAACCGGGTCGTGATCGCGGGTCTGATCGACCCGAGTTGCAGGAAAACGGGTCAACCCGTCTGATGACAGTGGTGCTGACGTGGCACCCTGTCAGTCTGTCAGATGACGTGGACCAACCGTGAGCCGACACGTGTCACATGTCAGTGCACAGTCAGCACTGACATGTCAGTGACGTGGCCCAATCAGGGACTGCCACGTGTCACTGACATGTCAGTGACGTGGACCAGTGCCATGCTGACACGTGGCACATGTCAGATCTGACACGTGGCCTGACAGATCAGTGGGGTGGACCAATCAGATGTTGACACGTGGAACCTGTCAGAGTCTGACATGTCAGACCTGACAGCTGTCAGATGACGTCAGCATGACGTCAGCGATGACGTCAGCAGGAACTGTTCCTGCGTTGACCGCCGCGTTGACCGGCGCGTGGGGGCGCGTGTGAACAGTGTTTCTGGTGGGACCACCACCATTCTTTAGGTTTCGACGATCCGGATCCAATGGCGGTGGTTTCGGGTCGATCGGAGATCCTTAAGTTGGTCAAAATAAGGTTTATTGCCTTGGAAAGCGCGTTCGGGCGGCTTTCCCGGGTCGGTTTCGACCTAGGCTTTCATGGTTGAATGTTGGGGGTTTAATTTGACCTTTACGAATACTTGGACTTGACAGGGATTGTACATTTGTACCAGGACGAGGGTATACGTTCGGTTTCTAGCAGGATTGTACTGTGAGTGGGCCATTTTCTTAAACCCTTGTGTGCATAAATGTTTTCTGGTTTTATTATACTTCTTCACATGCTAAAACAATGATGGTTTTGATGATATGGAAAATATGGTTATGGCACGTTTCACGGTATTTGGGCTTGAGACCCGTCCGATGAAACTGAATGATTGGTTCGGATTCTATCTATGTATATATATGTTTGCATGTGGATATCAATAAAATGTATTTGTTACTGCACTGTATAGATCCTTCCATATTGTATTGTCTCCTCCGGATGAGGTACCCCGGAGAGGTCACGGACGTCTAGAACGTCCAGCGTCTATGACGCTAAGCATCGGGGATGCTGTACCCGAACGGGGTTCGGGGATTGAACTCAGAAATTGAGACCCGAGTGGCACGCGTAGCCTTGTGTTTGTGACCTTATTGGACGTCAGGGACGTCAGACATCAGGGATGTCGGGATTGGAGTGTATAGTGCAGCAACTAAAATTATGGTTATGGTTTTATTATATGCCTTATGGTTCATATTTTATGGTTTATGATTTTGAATTATGTTGCACGCATGTTTGGAAAACGGAGGGGTAAATTATATGTTTTACTTATCAAACGATTTCATAAACTTGAATTTCGGTCCACTCACCCTTTAATGTTTTTGATAACCCCTCCAGGTCGGGAAACTGAGGTAGAGGAGGAACCAGAGGCTGAGGCATAGATCTACTTCTGCGTACCTGAACCCCTGCTGGGCGGTGTACCCGCAGGATTACTTTAGAGTCGTGCTCGCAAATTTGTAATTTTGGATTATATCCCTTGTCTGACATTCGTTTAATTCGGATTTTATGTATGACTTTAATTTGGTTATTTATGCTTTTAAATGTTTTGAGGTTAAAATTGGTATGAATTATTGGGTGTCAGACGGGAGCAGGGCACGTCCCCTTGTGGTCCCTGTGGGATCGGGGCGGGTCCTGTCAGCTTGGTATCAGAGCACTAGGTTGTGGTCAGTACTAGGGTATTGGTCTGCATGCTAGACTAGCGATTAGTACTAGTTACTTTTCGACTTTTAAGAATATTGTTTTCTGATCTATGCCTCTTGACAGTTGGTTATGCCTCCTAGGAGAATTTCGCATACTCGAACGGACGAGGATCTAGAAAGAGAGATGGAATGCGCGAGCATCGAAAGGGCTCAACGTTTGGGAGCCACTCCTTTCTGCGGGGGATCAAACCCCGAGGATGCTCACGACTGGATCACCAAGTGGGAGAGGATCTTCTCGATGATGCACTGCCCTCCGGGCGAACGAGTGACTCTGGCGGCCTTCTTACTGGAGGGAGGAGCCTACCAGTGGTGGCACAGACTCGAAATGTCTGGGTGGTCTGTCCATACCACTACCTGGGAAGCTTTCCGTTCCAGGTTTTTGGACCAGTACTACCCGCGATCCTTTCGTGCGGCGCGGGAGGCGGAATTCCTGCGGCTGGAGCAGGGTGACATGTCTGTTGCAGACTACGAGCAAACCTTCTGGAAACTTTCCCGGTTCGCTGCCTCATTCGTAAGCACGGAGGAGGACAAATGCCAGCGGTTTGAGCTTGGACTCCGAGGGGAGATCCGGGCCAGTGTGACTGCTACCACTCATGCTTCTCTGAGGGATATGGTCGACGCAGCGGTGCGTGTCGAGGCCAGTCTGGCGGCACACCAATCACGACAACCTTCGGGGGAGGGGCGACGTCAGGATCGCCCACATCATGGGCCATCGGGCCGTAAGAACAACAGGGGAGGGAGCTACAGGGGAGCACCCTCATCCTTCAAGGGTCGTGGCTGGTCGGGTCGACGTGGAGGCTCTCAGGGCAGAGGATCTGGACACAACTCTGGGCAGCACTCATCTTGGAGCGGTGCATCTGGTGGGCATTCGGGCAGGCCAAGGCCAGTAACTTGTTTTGCTTGCGGAGAGGAAGGCCACTATGCCTGCGATTGTCCGCAGTTGTCCAAAAACAACGACGCTGGGGGCTCGAGTGTGGTGCAGAGCACGGCGTCCCACACTAATGGAGGTCGCGGTCAGGGAGGTGACCGTGGTGCTGGACGTGGCGCACGCGGGCGCGGACGGAACGGAGGGCCGAGGGCCCAAGTGTTTGCAATGACCCAGCAGCAGGCGAGGACTGCTCCAGGCGTGGTCACAGGTACACTACATATCTTTAATTTTCTTGTACGTGTATTGATGGATGCGGGGGCTACACATTCTTTTATTTCGAAGTGTTGTGCTGGTTTGCTTGATTGTGTGGTATCAGCCTTAGATTGCGAAATGGGTGTTGGCACCCCGATGGGTACCGTGTATCTTGTGAATCAGGTGATTCGGAGGTGCCCGGTAAGAATTGAGGATGTGGATTTACCAGCAGACTTAATTATTTTGGATATCCACGACTTCGATATAATCCTAGGGATGGATTGGCTGTCGGAGCACGGATCGCTCATCGACTGCTGTAGCAAGCAAGTGATTTTGCGGAGCCCGGGTTTGCCGGAGGTTATCTTTCAGGGGGAACGTGATGGTTCGCCTCCTGAAGTGATTTCGTCACTTACTGCTACCAAACTTCTACGGAAGGGATGCCAGGGTTATCTGGCGCATGTCGTGTCGGAACGGGTCGATACTCCGGTTATCGACGAAATACCGGTGGTCTGTGAGTTTCCGGACGTATTCCCGGAACACTTACCTGGATTGCCACCATCGCGGGAGATTGAGTTTACTATTGAACTACTCCCGGGTACCCGACCTATATCCCAGGCACCATACCGGATGGCGCCGGCCGAGTTACGAGAACTCAAGACTCAATTGCAGGAGTTGGTAGATTTGGGATATGTCCGACCGAGTACTTCACCGTGGGGAGCACCGGTGTTGTTCGTGAAGAAGAAGGAAGGAAGTCTCCGTTTATGTATTGATTATCGACAACTCAACAAGGTGACATTGAGGAACCAGTATCCTCTACCCAGGATCGATGACCTTTTCGACCAGTTGCGGGGAGCTCAGTGCTTCTCGAAAATTGATTTGCGGTCTGGGTATCACCAACTGAGGATTTCGGAGGAGGATATTCCGAAAACTGCTTTTCGAACCCGTTACGGGCACTACGAGTTCCTTGTTATGCCATTTGGTTTGACGAATGCTCCAGCAGCATTCATGGATCTGATGAACCGGGTCTTCCGACCCTACCTGGATAAGTTCGTGATTGTGTTCATCGATGATATTTTGGTATACTCGAGGAGTGCCCGTGCACATGAAGAACATCTACGGTTGGTCTTGGAGAGACTGAGACAAGAACAATTGTATGCCAAGCTGAGCAAGTGTCAGTTTTGGCTGAGCAGTATTGGTTTTCTGGGACACGTGATATCAACGGATGGGATTTGCGTGGATCCCCAGAAAACAGAAGCGGTGACCAACTGGGCTAAACCGACAACAGTGACCGAGGTGCGGAGTTTCGTCGGATTAGCAGGTTACTACCGGAGATTCGTGGAGGGTTTCTCCAAAATTGCTGCACCTTTGACTCGTCTGACTCGGAAAGGAGTAAAGTTTATCTGGGACGAGCAGTGCGATCGGAGCTTTCAAGAGTTGAAGGATCGATTGACCACTGCACCTGTCCTTGCATTGCCGGACGACAGTGGAGAGTTTGTAGTTTTCAGTGATGCTTCACTGCAAGGGTTGGGCTGCGTGTTGATGCAAACTGGCAAGGTTATCGCCTATGCATCCCGGCAGCTGAAGACTCATGAGTTGAACTACCCTACTCATGATTTGGAGTTGGCGGCGGTGGTTCATGCTCTCAAGATCTGGAGACATTATCTGTTCGGCGCAACGTGTCGGATATACACCGACCACCAGAGTCTTAAATACTTATTCACTCAGAAGGAGCTCAACATGAGACAACGGAGATGGTTGGAGCTGCTGAAGGACTATGACTGTACGATCGAGTACCATCCGGGTAAGGCCAATGTGGTGGCGGATGCACTCAGCAGGAAATCAGCAGGAACTATTGCACACCTGGGGATGGTGTATCTTCCCTTGCTGGTGGAACTCCGGAAGGCGGGAGTTATTTTGGGTACTGACGAGCATGGAGCTTTGTTGGCCAGCTTCCATGTGCGACCAGTACTGATTGATCGGATCATTGAAGCACAACTGCAGGATCCGATACTCTGTATTTACAGAATTGAGGTCGATGCGGATGGGAGACAGGATTTTACCATCCGGGACGATGGAGCACTGGTGAAATTGGGTCGTTTGTGCGTACCTGCAGTGGCAGAGTTATGGGCCGAGATACTTGAGGAGGCCCACAGTTCGGCCTATGCTATGCATCCGGGAGGTACAAAGATGTACCGTACCCTCCGGAACCATTATTGGTGGCCAGGAATGAAGAAGGATATTGCTGAGTTCGTGAGCAAATGCTTAACCTGTCAGCAGGTTAAGGCGGAACGGCAGAGACCGTATGGGGCTATGCAGCCACTTCCGATTCCTGAGTGGAAGTGGGATCACATCACCATGGACTTCGTCTTTAAGTTACCGAGGACTCAGAGTGGAGTGGACGGAGTATGGGTGATCGTGGATCGGTTAACCAAATCAGCCCATTTTCTGCCAGTTCAGGAAACCTATAAACCTAACCGACTGGCTCAGTTGTTTGTGAAGGAAATCATACGACTTCATGGTACGCCGGAATCGATCGTGTCTGATCGTGACCCGCGTTTCACTTCCAGGTTCTGGCGAAGTTTGCAAGCTACTTTGGGAACAACCTTACGTTTCAGTACTGCTTTCCATCCACAGACCGATGGACAGTCTGAGAGAACCATTCAAACCCTGGAAGACATGATGAGGTCATGTGTACTACAGTTTCAAGACTCTTGGGATACTCATTTGCCATTAATGGAATTCGCTTACAACAACAGCTATCAGGCAAGCATCGGAATGGCACCTTATGAGGCACTGTATGGCCGACAGTGCAGGACACCTATCTGCTGGACGGAGGTAGGAGAGCGAGCGGCTGTAGGGCCGGAGATGATGGACTTATCCATGGAAACTGTTCGCGTGATCAAGGAGAGATTGAAGGTGGCACAGGATCGCTAGAAGAGTTATGCCGACCGACGGATTCGAGACTTGGAGTTTGAAGTGGGAGATTTTGTCTTCCTGAAGTTGTCTCCGTGGAAAGGGATTATCCGTTTTGGCCGATGGGGGAAACTGAGTCCGCGTTTTATCGGACCTTATGAAATCGTGGAGAGAATTGGCAGAGTTGCATACAGATTGGCACTACCCCCAGAACTATCTAGAGTTCACGATGTTTTCCACGTATCGATGTTGCGGATGTACGTACGTGATGCTTCTCATGTACTTGGGGAACAACCTGTTGAACTACGGGAGGATTTGAGCTTTGAAGAACAACCAGTACAGATCTTGGATCGGAAGGACAAGGTACTACGACGGAAGACGATCCCTCTCGTGAAAATTCTCTGGAGAAACCAGAATGTGGAAGAAGCCACATGGGAGCCTGAGGCTCAGATGCGAGAACAATTTCCTCATTTGTTTCTTTGAAATTTCGGGACGAAATTTCTTAAGGGGGGAAGGTTGTAACACCCCGGAAATTCGAGGATTCCCATATTGTAATTTAATGTGTGATTTGACGATTTTACCCCTGTGAATGGTATGGTCAAATTGTTGACTTTTTGATTGATGAACTAAATGAACTTTAACCTATGACCGTGACGTAGTTCGGGACGTCACGAGTTCATAGACAGGTGGCACGTCCAATTCGGACGATCAGGGTAAAAGTTATGACTATCGGAAGTTTAGGGGCATTACCGTAATTTGGACTCTCGGGGGGAAAATGTTGACTTTTCTTTGGACAACTAATTTTCTGTTGACTCAAGGACCGTTGGGTAGGCCTCGACGTCCTGAGACCGTAGACAGGCGGCACGCCAAAATCGGACTTCGTACGAGGAAGTTATGGTTAGAAACGTGAAATCGGGAGGTTCGGGTCTCGGTTTTCGTGTCGAATATTAAATTCAGGAAATCTGATTGGAGGACATCTGGTGAGTGACAAGTGTCACTCACCCATTGGCTAGATTGGATCAGATCCACTATTGGATTAATTAGCATTTAAATCTGCTTTAAATTACAGCCCTTAGATCTGAAATCCCTTGATTTGATCTCAGCCTTTGATCTCATTCTGAGATTCAATCCTGGCCCTTGATTCATTTTCCTATTCAGTATTTAAAAGTCCATGAGATCATGCACCCATGTGTTTATTCTCTCAACCGTGTGTGCGATTTCTCCCTGGAACCAGCCCATCAGCCACCACCACTCAACCCCACACCTCAGACAACCAGCAACCACACCCCTGACGCCGGCCACCGCTCCACGGCCACCCTGCACGGCGGCATCCTTTCAAACCAGTGAAGAAAACCCGAGGAACCCAAGTCACCAAACCATCCAAACCATCGATCTAGGACTGGAACCAACGTGCGGTTGTGATCACCGTGACTACTGGACGGCAAGGAGCTGACCCTGACGGTTTACGGCGGCGACACGGCGGCGTTTGGACGTTAAACCCGTAGGTAACCATTTTCCTTCCCGGCTTCAAAACACCTGGTTGTGACGTTGACATCATTGAGTTGTTGTTAGGACTCGTCTAGGTGACCTTGACGACCAATTTGGAACCAGGACCAGGGCTGAACAACCGTCGACTCGCCGGAAAGGATTACCAGAACCGGCAACCAAGCTTCCCGTCGAGTTTCAGGTAACCTCCTAGACCTAAAACCTAATTCTAATTACATAGAACCAATCTGGGGACTAGGACGAGTAATTAGGAATTAAAAGGAACGAAATTGATGAAGAAATGAAGAAATGGCAACCGGGTCGTGATCGCGGGTCTGATCGACCCGAGTTGCAGGAAAACGGGTCAACCCGTCTGATGACAGTGGTGCTGACGTGGCACCCTGTCAGTCTGTCAGATGACGTGGACCAACCGTGAGCCGACACGTGTCACATGTCAGTGCACAGTCAGCACTGACATGTCAGTGCACAGTCAGCACTGACATGTCAGTGACGTGGCCCAATCAGGGACTGCCACGTGTCACTGACATGTCAGTGACGTGGACCAGTGCCATGCTGACACGTGGCACATGTCAGATCTGACACGTGGCCTGACAGATCAGTGGGGTGGACCAATCAGATGTTGACACGTGGAACCTGTCAGAGTCTGACATGTCAGACCTGACAGCTGTCAGATGATGTCAGCAGTGACGTCAGCGATGACGTCAGCAGGAACTGTTCCTGCGTTGACCGCCGCGTTGACCGGCGCGTGGGGGCGCGTGTGAACAGTGTTTCTGGTGGGACCACCACCATTCTTTAGGTTTCGACGATCTGGATCCAATGGCGGTGGTTTCGGGTCGATCGGAGATCCTTAAGTTGGTCAAAATAAGGTTTATTGCCTTGGAAAGCGCGTTCGGGCGGCTTTCCCGGGTCGGTTTCGACCTAGGCTTTCATGGTTGAATGTTGGGGGTTTAATTTGACCTTTACGAATACTTGGACTTGACAGGGATTGTACATTTGTACCAGGACGAGGGTATACGTTCGGTTTCTAGCAGGATTGTACTGTGAGTGGGCCATTTTCTTAAACCCTTGTGTGCATAAATGTTTTCTGGTTTTATTATACTTCTTCACATGCTAAAACAATGATGGTTTTGATGATATGGAAAATATGGTTATGGCACGTTTCACGGTATTTGGGCTTGAGACCCGTCCGATGAAACTGAATGATTGGCTCGGATTCTATCTATGTATATATATGTTTGCATGTGGATATCAATAAAATGTATTTGTTACTGCACTGTATAGATCCTTCCATATTGTATTGTCTCCTCCGGATGAGGTACCCCGGAGAGGTCACGGACGTCTAGAACGTCCAGCGTCTATGACGCTAAGCATCGGGGATGCTGTACCCGAACGGGGTTCGGGGATTGAACTCGGAAATTGAGACCCGAGTGGCACGCGTAGCCTTGTGATTGTGACCTTATTGGACGTCAGGGACGTCAGACATCAGGGATGTCGGGATTGGAGTGTATAGTGCAGCAACTAAAATTATGGTTATGGTTTTATTATATGCCTTATGGTTCATATTTTATGGTTTATGATTTTGAATTATGTTGCACGCATGTTTGGAAAACGGAGGGGTAAATTATATGTTTTACTTATCAAACGATTTCATAAACTTGAATTTCGGTCCACTCACCCTTTAATGTTTTTGATAACCCCTCCAGGTCGGGAAACTGAGGTAGAGGAGGAACCAGAGGCTGAGGCATAGATCTACTTCTGCGTACCTGAACCCCTGCTGGGCGGTGTACCCGCAGGATTACTTTAGAGTCGTGCTCGCAAATTTGTAATTTTGGATTATATCCCTTGTCTGACATTCGTTTAATTTGGATTTTATGTATGACTTTAATTTGGTTATTTATGCTTTTAAATGTTTTGAGGTTAAAATTGGTATGAATTATTGGGTGTCAGACGGGAGCAGGGCACGTCCCCTTGTGGTCCCTGTGGGATCGGGGCGGGTCCTGTCACTACGCATGCGATTCGGGATTACACATCCCAATATACCCCTGGTTTTGGAGCCCGTGGCTCGACGTCTAGGTGTTTTAACTCAGGCTTGGAACCCCTGACTCGACGTTTGCAAATTTTCCATCTCTGACACTCCTGCAGGTAGTGTCCTCGTGACCTCTCCAAGATCACACATCACACAGGATGTGTCAAAACCCGACCCTCCTCGGTCAGGACCCGACTCATCTAGCACGATATTGTTAGCTTTGGGCCTCCTTGCCCTTGCCCTCACGGTTTTGTTTTCGGGAGCTCACATTGCAATTTCCCAAGAGGTCACCCATCATGGGATTGCACCAGCCTCAACTCGCTTAACTTTGGAGTTCCAACCAAACTCAAAGCCAATAAGCTCCCAAAATGCCTCGTTTAGATCGGAGTTTGCACAGCGGTCCACTCTATCTATCACGATATTGTCCCTTCTGGGCAAGGCGCACCATCACACCGGTAGGGTTTTGACCCCAAAACCTCACGCTTGGCAGGGCATACCTTTACCAACGCGGTCAAGAAAGGCCTTGTGCTAGATAGGTGTGTGCCTACACCTTTAAGGCACACCATCACTCCCCTCCCAGACCATTCCCCCATTGCAAGAATGTGGGATTGTTCACTGTTCCCTCCAGGACACGGGTCTTACAATCCACCCCTCTTAGGCCCCAACGTCCTCGCTAGCACACTTCTTGGTCGGGGTCTAGCTCTGATACCATTCTGTTAGGACCCGACACTCCTCACTCAGGACCCGAATCTTGCACGATATTGTCCACTTTAGGCCTCCTCGCCCTCACGGTTTTCTTTTCAGGAGCTCACAGTGCAACTTCCTAGGGGGTCACCCATTATGAAATTTCACCAGCCTCAACTCGCTTAACTTTGGAGTTCCAACAGAACCCAAAGCCAATGAGCTCCCAAAAGGCTTCGTTTAGATCAGAGTTGCGCAGCAACCTACTCTATCTAACACGATATTGTCCCCTCTGGGCAGGGCACACCATCACACCCACAGGGTTTTGACCCCAAGACCTCATGCTTGGCAGGGCACACTTTTACCAACGCGGTCAAGGGAGGCCTCGTGCTAGATAGGTGTGTGCCTACACTGTCCTCGCCAGCACACTTCTTGGCAGGCCACCCCAAGACCTCACTCCCCTCACTGTCCTCGCCAGCACACTTCTTGGTCGGGGTCTAGCTCTGATACCATTCTGTCAGGACCCGACACTCCTCGGGCAGGACCCGAATCTTGCACGATATTGTACACTTCTTGCACAGCGGCCCACTCTATCTATCACGATATTGTCCCTTCTGGGCAAGGCGCACCATCACACCGGCAGGGTTTTGACCCCAAAACCTCACGCTTGGCAGGGCATTCCTTTACCAACGTGGTCAAGGAAGGCCTTGTGCTAGATAGGTGTGTGCCTACACCTTTAAGACACACCATCACTCCCCTCCCAGACCATTCCCCCATTGCAAGAATGTGGGATTGTTCACTGTTCCCTCCAGGACACGGGTCTTACAATCCACCCCTCTTAGGCCCCAGCGTCCTCGCTAGCACACTTCTTGGTCGGGGTCTAGCTCTGATACCATTCTGTTAGGACCCGACACTCCTCACTCAGGACCCGAATCTTGCACGATATTGTCCACTTTAGGCCTCCTCGCCCTCACGGTTTTCTTTTCAGGAGCTCACAGTGCAACTTCCTAGGGGGTCACCCATTATGAAATTTCACCAGCCTCAACTCGCTTAACTTTGGAGTTCCAACAGAACCCAAAGCCAATGAGCTCCCAAAAGGCTTCGTTTAGATCAGAGTTGCGCAGCAACCTACTCTATCTAACACGATATTGTCCCCTCTGGGCAGGGCACACCATCACACCCACAGGGTTTTGACCCCAAGACCTCATGCTTGGCAGGGCACACTTTTACCAACGCGGTCAAGGGAGGCCTCGTGCTAGATAGGTGTGTGCCTACACCTTTAAGGCACACCACCACTCCCCTCCTGGACCATTCCCCCTTTGCAAGAATGTGGGATTGCTTACCATTCTCTCTAGGACATGGGTATTACAAGATGGCCGACGTCTGGAGGCTATCATCACATCATAGAGGATGGTCGTGTGGAAAACATTTAACATCATCTCAAAACATCTCAATAGGGTCTACGCCCGGATATACTTTCATCAAATCATTTTCCACAAAATCAGGATAAAAAAAAAGTGTCTAGAAACACTTCATAAATCCAAGATAACTCGAATCCTATCAAATCCAAACTCACAAATCCACAACAGGGTCACATGCCCGAAATATCTTTCATAAATCTGAAATAGGGTTATAGCCCAATAAATCATTTCCTCGCGTTTGACTATACCCTAAGACAAATTATTAATCAACTGGGACACAATTCTAAAACACATTTCCAAATTCGAAAACCATTTTACTATTCAAATTTTTATTCAAAATCACCTTTGACTATCATCCAAGTCAATGTCCATATCCAACTGGTTCTCAAGCCCGAAATGTCGATTTCATGCATCTCCGTGAAATCATTCAAACCTGATAGTCAAATCTTATCTTTCACGACTCTCCGTGAAACCATCAAAATCACATCAATCACATGCATGTAGGATACTCGGCCTAAGCCCAAGTATCATATAAAATAAAAATCTCAAAATACGTGCATACTAACATTTTCTACGAAATGCCAAATCATACTCAAAATATTATGCAACCAATGCATCTCAAATCATGTTCATAAAACATATACAAAATTTATGCATGCATCATATTTATAAATCAAATGTCCACTCACAGACTGTTTGTACTGCGCGCCGCGTCGTAAGTCATTCCGAGGCTAATCCACATTCTCCAGGATGTTCGGACCTGTCCAAATCATATCTAAAGGACACTACCCATCTATACAAGTCCATATAAAAAACTCCTAACTATTCCGGAATCGAGAACACGTTCCAAACATGCTTCTTGAGGCTAAAAACCTCTAAATTACCATTTAAACGACATCCGATCGACCTGAAAGTACCACCATTGGATTCAGAAAGTTGAAACCTTTCGAACAAGACTGGTTTGACCTTGAAATTCGTGCCCACGCTCCCTCACGCACTAGTCAAAGTTTGGTCAACAAAAACTCAATAGTCAACGGTCAACCTGACGTAATCGGTCAACATTGATGTCATCGGTTAACGCTGACGTCAGTTGCTAACGTCATCCACCCCGTCGGAGAAGACGACCAACGCCGCCGTCTGGTTTGCTGGCCAGCAACTGGATTTCCACCATTTTTGGCTCGATTTTCAAACCTTCATATCTCCCTCAATACTTAACCAAATCTTGCGTTCTTTATATGAAAATCTATCTACTCGAGCCAAGGAACCCAAATTTGAACCCAGAATTGAGAGAAAATACCTGGTTTTGAAGATATGGGCTTCCAATTTTTTTGCCAAACTTTGAGTTCATATCCTGTCCACTCATGTCGTCCAAAACATTCCATTTTTTTATCCTACAGGCTCAGATGAGCTCCAAGAACATGAATATGGCCTTAGGTTTGATCCAAAACATCAAAATCAAAAGCCCAAGTTAAACACCCCCACGGCTTACCTTGTTTCACGGTTTTAGGCCACCTCACTGTGGCTCCGCCGTCCTTCCACCGTCCATGGCTGCCTCTCAGTCTCACCCTCTCACTTTTCTCTCTGTGGTCTCAAGTAAGGAGATGAAATGCTGGTTTTGAGTAGGTACAGGTAGGAGGAAAGAAGAAGATGAAATGGAAATGAGAGATGGCGACACATGAATTAATTAAAATGGGTCATAGGGTGGGTGACAAGTGTCACTCATCCTATGGTCCCAAAACTATTATTTTCTGGCCCACTAAAAGCAAACCAATTTGAAAACCATGCAACCGTAAAACGCAATCGAACCTTCTGTGATCCGTAACTTTCCCATACAATGTTCGATTTCGACGTGCCGCTTGCCTACGGATATGTATCGTCTTGATCTACATAATGGACCTCGGTTCACATGCTTTAGACCTCTCGGGTCAAAAGTCAACTTTGTCACCCTTCTAGGGGCAAAATCATAATTTCACCCCAATCATCCAATTATTCTGGATTAATCCTCGATAATCCTCAATTAATCCTTAATTAATTCTTGTTAATCAAAAAATTCGGTGCGGGTCGTTACAGAAAGAGTCAAAAATCGAGTTGAGGGACTATCCTAATAATTGAGGTTTCGTTGAGGGACCATTTCTCCAATTTTCCTTTATATAAATTATTATTCAGTTCACTTTCTCTCTCTAATAGTTTTTTTATCTACCTTATCATTATGTCTTCCCTACCCTTGCAACCCTAGCAGTCGTCTCCCCCTCCCCTTTATTTTCTCTTTTTCTCTCCTCCTCTTCCTTATGTTTTCCCATGCCTCCCCTACTTTTCCATTTAGGTCGTTTCTCCGCCTCCCCTATTTTTCCCTCACTGGTTTTTCTGGTGTGGTGAGATCTGAGAGGTCTAGAAGGCCACCAGTCTGTGGGTTGTTTGCTTCCTCCGTTAGGTGCTTGCTACAGTGGTCACCATCAGCAAGCAAGTTGAGGCGCTAGTTTTCTCCCTATGGGTTCTTGCTATGACGATGGCCAGTGGTTCTCTACTTTTGCTTGCTGCAGCGGGGTGCTCGCTGTTGGTTTCTTACTGCGAGGGGCACTTGGTGGGTTGGGCTATCTGATGGTTTACACCCAGATGTTTGCTTGATGCGACGATGGCCGCTAGTTCTTTGCTATTTTCTTTGCTGTATGCTTTCTTATTCGAGTGGTGGTTGTGTTCGCCATTTTATTTTAGTCTTTTTTTTTTTCATTTGGTCGTATTTTCACTCTCTTTTGTTTTTTAGCTTTCTGGTTTCAAACCTTTCGGCCCCACTCTTTGTGGAGGTTTTATCTTCACCTCCTTTGGTGAACATAATTATGGTTTCTTCGGATTTGGGCTTTCACCTTCATATCAAGATGTATCCACCCACCTTCAATCATCTCTCATCCCCTCACCAGATGCTCATTGTTGTCACTCTATGTGGTTTCCCTCTGCTGTCGTTTACCCTTTGACCTCTCTGCTGCCATCTCTAATTGTATTTTGGTTGGTTGTGGTTGTGGGTTAATTTTAAAGTGTTTGATGCACTCTTTCAACGGATTATGAGAACGCTTTATGCTCAGGTGGCTTACTCGCCCCCGTTTTCCGAATGGTTCTTCGGTTTCTTCTCCATTTTTATCAGTAGTGGTAGTTTTTGTAGTGTTGTGGTGGCAGTGGCAATTTGGTGGGCGGCTGGAGGCTCTCCATTTTTCAGATATGGGGTTTCCTTTATGTTGCTTTAATTTTTACTGTTTTCGACTTTAGTTTGCTTTTGGACCTTTTTGGTTTTACCATTTGCACTTTATTTGTCTGTTAAGGTATTTTTTTTTTTTCCTATTTTGGACCTTCAATACTATGTACTTGTTTTTTTTTTTAAATTAATGGAAACGCTTAAAGTGTCTGATATAAAAAAAAAATAGATTACCTCCACTAATAGCAATAGTCATCACTGTCAAACTGATCACATATTGTCTTGAAGAACCTACTGAGCATGGGCATATCTAATGAAGACTTGATTTATAGCGACTAATAGTTTATAAATGATAATAGATACCAAAAGCTCTAATCTAATTACTATGAACAAAATCAGTAGAAAATATTGCACTCCTCCAATAATAAGGTAGAACAAGATTTGGGTAAAAAGAATCAAATTTAAAGGAAGATTTTGGATAAGGGGATAAATTGAAAAATATAAAAAAAATAACAATGAAGGGGAAAGTAAATCTAAGCATGGTTCAGACTAGAAAATCATTATAAGGGAATCTTATTACTATCACAAAAGAAAAAAGAAAATTGGTAGAAGGGAACAGAGGAAAGATATCTTATCCTTCTTCTCCCTTGGTGTACTTCTTTGGAACCGAAAGGAGAGAAAACGAAGGATAAGGTTTTGAAAAATCCTTGTTATATAGGTATGCTTATCGATAAGGCAAAATGAGAGTTTTTTGTCGTACAATTGATATTTTCTAAGGGGAAATCTTTGTTGATATTCCCCAATACGTTGTAACCACCCATATAAATATTATCCATGTTTTCTTAATTCAGTTAGTTTTAACAAACCACTAGATTCACATACTCGCCGTACTCGTGCGTGGGTTAATTTATTTTTATTTTGAATTTGCTATTTATAATTTTTAAGGAATAAGGAGAAATGAAAATAAATTCAAAAAATAAAAAAGAAAGTATTGGAGTAACTATCCACCCCTCCATTAAAATTTTTCTTTTTCTTTTTAAATTTAAATATCTTGTTTTACTATTGTATTTTTTATACATGAAATATGAAGATTATTAATGGATAGGTATTTTCGTCTGAAATTCATCTAGTTTTATAACAATAGAGATAAAGCTCACATCATTTTAAAATTATTGACGTTAACCTTCTTTTACCAATACATTATGCCTAAAACATTTTTTTATATAATGATATGAGGGAGAAAATTATGTTATTTTAACCTCACACTTTATTAGATTCAAATCCAAAAGAAAAAAGAAAAAGAGATCATAGAATCACAGTTTTAAATGGCCTTATTCCTAAAACATTCATCACATGCATTTGATTCTCAAGATGGAGTAATTTGTTTTGCAGAAGTGCAAGCCTGTAGAGCTCAACTATTTATTCTTTAGACTTAACATAATTTTGAATGATAATTTATTTTCTTATTTTCACTCAAGAATTCAACACAACATCGATCGAAATGCAAGTTATTTTGTGAAAATATAAAATGCTCATTTCTTAGATACAAACTAGATTTAAACTTGACTTCATTTTATTAGCGACCTAGATTCAACAAAACTACTTTCAAACTAATGTTAAAGTTACACAGGAAAATGCAGCTTTTGTTCCAACACATGGCCCGACCATCACTAATTGAAATTTGAAACTGAAGATTAAAGTATTGACCAAAAAGATTAACCAAAAGCAAAAGGTATTGACCAAAAAGATTAACCAAAAGCAAAATAAATGAAGGCTAAAATAATAAAAAGTAGAACGCCTCACGCTAAGCACCTCCATCTTCTGAGTAAAACCGTCCGATCATAACAGCCTTCGCAAAATCTACACTCAGATCAATCTGACGTTAAAAGCGAACACTCCACGATATAGCCGAACACAAGTTATCCTCCCTTGTCTGCGTTGGAATATTTTTTCATGACCACTTTACCCTTCGGCCGCCTCCATACTGACCATCTCACTCTATATAAGGGTAGAACAGTCTTTCAGCGAAAGAAAAGGAATAGGATCGTCGTCATCTGTCAGAAAAACCTCAAAATCAGTTAAACAATTGTTTTTTTTTCTTTCAGTTAAACAATATTAATCTGCAAATCTGATATATCCAAAATATCCATTTTTAAAATGAAATTTTAAATTCTCCATATTTAATGTGTGTTTTATTATCATTAATCTTTGGAATTTTGCAAAGCTTTATACCTCTGAGAAGAGAGGTTGAGCTAATTGATGAATTTTCAGTGAGAGGAGTAGGAGGCAATCAAAAGAACATAAAGGCTTCTTTATCCGATCAATAGCAAGCAGTAGACACACACAGAGATAAATTTGCGGGATTGGCATCCATGGCGAGTGCGGTGAAGGTCAAGAGCGACAACCAAGATGGCCCTTCAAAGGGGAAGCTTGGTTTCTCTGCATCTAAAAAGAAGATCGAGAACTCATCATCAAGCAAGCAGGGACCTCATATCAAGCAGAAACCTTTGCTAACTGTTACAAAAACAGATGTAGCCCATCTCAAATTTTGTTTAGCTGGTTCTTAATTTTTTAACCTTAAAGTTGTGTGCTTTTGATTGATTTTTCAATTTGGTGAATTGGGTTTGTTGGGTTTTGAATTGGGTTTATTGGGTTCTGAATTGGGTTTATTGGGTTCTGAATTGGTTTGAATTCCAACCTGTAGTTATGTGATATTGGTTTCTGGATTTCTGTGTGGTTAACTTGTTATACTTTGGTTTTTTCTTCGATTGTTTTGGATGATTGACAATGAGATATTGATTTACGATGCAATCTGGTTTTGTTAATTTGATGCTGGATGTGACTGAGTATTGTTTGGTCAATGTGAAGGTAAAATCGAAATCCAATTCGGGATCAAAGACAACACAGACAACAAAGACAACAAAGACGACAAGGACAACAAAGACGACTACCACAAAATTGAAAGAGAAGAAAGTGTACACTTTGGCTGGCCAGAAATTTGATCCTCCAGAAGAGGTTCTTCTCTCATGATAATTATTCGGTTTATGTTTGTTTAGAAGAAGAATGACTATTGATAAAATGCAACTTATCCTGGTGTTCATTCTGCTTCTTATTTCCAGAGAGAACCTCTGAGGATCTTCTACGAATCGTTGTCAGAACAGATACCAACGAGTGAAATGGCAGAGTTCTGGTAACTTCTCTTTTTGTTAATGAAACGTTTCTCCTTACATTTGATAGCATACAACGATTATAGCGGTTCCTCAAATGCAATTGAACCTCAGGTACTTGGACGTGCCTGAGCTAATTTTTCATGTGGAAGGGGGCTGTGTTCACATTTGTTATGTGGACCAACAAACTTCATCAGTAAGCTATGCAAATTAAAACTCTTAACTTAAATGCGCAAAACAAAATAAAAGTTTTCGTAAGTGCTAAAATGCTTAGGAAGTGAGTAAAAGGCACAGTGAAGCCTTCTATTTGCTTTTGCAAGATGAGAAGTCTTTAGGTAAATAGTTCAATCTTTTCCTTAGTGAGCCAATAACACAGCCAACGGTTCTTGATTATTCAGAAGCCTGTATTTTCCCAATCTGAACTGCATTATGATTGAATGCCCTCAGAAAATCTACCCCACCGTTAAGTTGTTTGATGAGAAGCACTCAAACTAACCTGAACAATATTCTTTCAACAATATACTCTGACAGGTTATTGTTGAAACTTATCGAAATTAATAATATTTGGCTGACAACCATGTTCACTGAAATTAGGGTTATAGAAACACGGCTTTGTTTGTTACATTGATGTAATGAAAGATGGTGTAAGCTGAGTACATAGTCGTTAATTGTCTGGATTACGATATAAAAACATGACTGATTGTGAATTAACTAAGGATTATTTTGGCATGCTCTAATATTAGTAGTTGATGCAAGGCCCTTCAAATCTGAATTTGCTCTAAGACATATTTCATCAATGCAAATCACAAAAAATAGCAGTAAGTTTGTTAAATACCATAAAAATTGACCAATCTTACAGAATGCGAACCCAAGATGATCAGCTTTGGGTTTGGCTGCATAAGTATGTTCTCAGTCGTGCATTGTGCTTAGGTTGGATTTCAGCGTAACCCATTGCAGTCTTCCATTAGAATCTGAATGTTCTTTAAAATCCATTTTACTTCCTGCGAGACTGAATGTTTGACTAGTACATCAGTCATTTATGTGCAATTTGTGTGTTGGAGTTCCGATGAATAAGGAATGGTTAGAACTTGGAAGTACAAACACTTCCAAGGTTGCATAGGTGACGTTTCGTTGTTTCTTTGCTGCGTATGAACTTCTTATTTTCTCCTATACCTACTAGAATATGAAAACATTACCGACAAACTATTCTTGGGTTCATTTCCAGTAGAATAGACATCATAATCTGGTTGATATGATATGTAACATGTATGATGTTAGTTAGTAAATGATTGATTTTAATTGGCTTGTTGATTTGTTGGATCTCCCCTTTTCATTTTTGGTTTCTAAAAATAATTTTCAGGATGATGGAGCATGGCCTTTTGTCCCCCGAAAGATCCAGAAAGGCATACGAGAAGAAGCAGAGAAAGCAAAAGCAACTCCGCCTGGGAACACCTATTAAGTCTCCGCCACCAAAATCATTGAGTAGACCTGAGAGTAGTTTACAGAGGCAACAACAACAACAGCAGGCATCTAAAAATGGTGATCTAAAAGCCAAGAAGAGAGTTATCAAGGAGAGTGATGATGACGACGAATTCATTCTAAGTTCCAAGAGAAGGAGAGCGTAAGTTAAACCTTACACCAATCTCTCATCCCATGCACCATTGTACTCCTGGAAATTGCATAATTTAGATTTCTTTGTATTCGACGAAAAAACAAAGAATGCGGGAACTGTTCAACATCAGACAAGGTGAGACAGACATTCTTTTCATTTACTTCATCTCATCACTTGTATTACATAAATGCTCATGAGAAGCCGAAAAATTGTGTAATCTTTGTAACTTATGCTCTTGTTTATGATATTGACCACAGAGTTTGATTCCAATCATTCCAAAATAACTGGATTGGCAATTTTTTTACTCAACGTCTGCCTGCTCTGGGAATTACTTCTGAATTCATTTGTTTCTGTTCCTATATATCAAAATAGTGCAGCTCTCGTTGTTCAATAACTTAATTTATCTATATGACATAATGAAACTCAAATTCAATTTACACTGCTAACCTGGATTTAAGTTCTCAATGAAAAGAGGAACTATAATATATATGAGTTTGACTAGCTTATGAGTATTTGGTCTTGCGACGCTCAGTTTCGATCACCATTCCAGTTGTTGATTGATCCCAGAGACGGCTTTAGAATTGGCAGTTTATTGTCTAATGAATTTTTCCGGTACGGTAAGCCTTGAGGATTACTTAAATCAACTTTTCAATATGGGACATTCATTTCTCACATTCTGATCACATCGTCAAACTAAACGAGTAGGTGCCTCGTGTCTCATGCCTCAACCCATTTTCTTTATCTGACATTAATTTGATGAGAGGGTCTGAAATGCATGTGTTACCTGTCATGTGTCATTGTGTTCATATATATGCTTATATGGGTTAGGAAGTGTCACTGTCACTCATCACTCGTCCATCACCTGCATCTGCATTCTGCATGCCCTTTAATTCATCACAGGCTCACAGCCGTTGATATTTGATAGCTATCATCATCTCTGTGTAAGAGAATTCAGATCTCAGACTCATCAGAGCATAGGGTTATGAACCATTTGTAACAAAAATCCTCAGCTTCTAAATGTGAAGACCAGTGGTTCCATGGCTCCACAGCTCCACCGCTCCAGCATGGTCATACACACCTGGTACTGAACCGCACATGAATTAAACTTGCATACATTGATTACATATATACCAATTTATGATCAATATTAATAATATCTGTATAGAATTTAATTTCGGTGATCAGGCCCTACATATATATATATATATATATATACGTACTATGTTTTGAGATTAATGTTTAGTCGATCTAGTTCATATCTGCTGTATATATAATAAGGGAGATTCATGAGCATGCTTGCTTCACATGAACTCCATGTGAATGGATTGAACATGAAAATTAAGAGATAATTATTTAGTGCATGCACACATTTAAAACATTCATATGATCCGTTCGGCTCTTCGAATTCGTTATATATGAATATAATATCGAGAATGAATCATCTTAATTTGATTTATATTCAATACCGTATATCTGTTTATATTGTATGATTTTAATTAAATTTTTAATAGCTCTTCAATAATATTTCTTAATTTCCGAATCAATAATATTATATGTTGATTTAATATATATATATATATATATGGGAATTAATTATATATTAATCACCTATATATAAGAGATGAAATTTAAAGGCACATGATTCATTGGATGGATCACAACATATACAGCAAGAACAAACCCCCATATCCACCTTCAGTCCCATCCTATATCCACACTTAAATCCAACAAAGCGTACAGCTCAGTGGAGTTGGAGTTGGCCAAACCAGATATAAAGTTGCAACCACTAGGCACTAGCTAGGGTTCTTCCTTTCTCTTTCTTTCTTTCAACGAATAAATTCTGAGCAAAAAAGCCCCCAACACCCGATAATAATATTAGGATATTGCTGATGCTAAAATTTTATTTCAACTAAGATGTGATTATAGTTACATTAATTAAAATTAAAGGCGGGTATAAATTTGTTAAAATCCGAAACTAATTTGATTCAAATCGTTATTGACAATCTAATTAATTTGAATTTGATCCGATAAAATATCAGAAAAAAAAAGAATAAAATCCAAACCGTTTTGTAGTGACGCAACATGAAATTCCCTCTTGCCCGGTGAATTAGCTTCATCAACCAAAATTTAGCTTTCGTCGGGTAACCTAAAATCCGGAAAGTCTCCGCTGAGAAATATTTGTCCAGCAATGACTGTCGGGCTTCATTTATAATGACGAAAATAGTGTCTTCCTTGGGTAACAAGAAGTTTCCCCACCTGGAAAAAATTTTCCCTCGGGGAAAGTGAACTGAATTGTGTTGTTTGACGAAGTGATTTCCCGAGAAAATTTAAAAAATATCGGTGGGAGTCCACCATTTGTATTTTTTGAGGGTTGCCCGACGATGAGATTCTCTAGGCAAATTGAATAAATATCGGTGATTCGGTGGGTGTCCAGCAAATTGTATCCTTTTAAGTTTCGCTCGACGATTGAGCACGTTCATCGGGCAAAATGTTAAAAATTAAAGAAAATAGTTTTGGTAATTTATTTAATTAAATAAATATATAAATAATATAAAAATATGGATAAATAAATATAATTAAAATAGTAAAACAAATCAAATGAAAATTTAAAAAAATTAGAAAAGTCAATGTTATGTTTTTACATAATAAAACTAAAGTAATGCTTTACAAAAAACAGATTTCTAACTACTTGGCGACAAGTCGGGATGGTGGGACTCCTGGGTGGGCTGTTGGGTCGGAGCTAAGGTTGTGACATACTATCATTAAGACTACAGTCATCCAAGCGGTCAAGCACCTTGGTGAGTTGCACTTAGATCCTCTCGTTTTGGGCCCTGATCTGCGCATTTTCGGCTTGGGGTCTAAAAGTTTATCTTGTGCTCTATGATTTCCTCGGGATTGGCTCTCATGGAAGAACTCGAAAAGTCACTAGAGACATCTTGAACAAACCCCATCTTACCCTCCAGATGATTTTCCTAGACGCCTACCAAGCCGTTGCTCTAAGATGGCTATCGACCTCCCGAAATCTGGTAGCTTCTAACGGCACCTCAGGTTACTGCTATGTCAGCCTAACTTGTGTCTAGTGGACGTTTGGCAGCATGTCCACCTACAATAAACATTAATTAGAAATATAATTATCAATACATGGTTTTAATATTTAATATGTAAAAAATAAACTTACGTGAATAGTATCAATCTCCTGATTGCCTCGTCCAACATACACTTGCCCCCAGACATCCATATCTGAGAACAACGACCCAGCGATGTGCTAATCTTCCTGCCAGGCCAATAAGGAACGCGCCAACAAGGAACGTGACCCCCCATGTGGTGGTTGAATTTCTTCGCTCCTTGGTTTGACTTTTTGGCCCTATATTTTTATTTTGATCATTTGTAAAAACAATCATTATATTTTCAAATGGAAAACAACATTAAAAAAAAAATTTAACTAGGTGGATTGTACCAGATAACTGGACGATACGAAGTGTTTGCACAACCAGTGCCACCCTATCTCCCGAGGCCCCTCCGACTCCTGTAGAGGATTTGCACGAGTTTCTTCCAGGAAAGACCAGCTCAAGTACCACATGTGGAGCTCATACTTCCAATTGGTGTACTGTAACCGTGAGTGGTCTCTCATGTAGCCAATGAGAACGGCGTGGTAACGACCCGGACCTTCGGAAAAGGAAAATTTGGAAAAAATTGAAGAAAATGACGATTTTTCCCTAGATAATGGGCAAACGGTTGACTTTTTGCATGAGCGGTCAAACGGATTTTGACCTATGACTGTGACGTAGTTCAGGACGTCACGAGTTCATAGACAGGTGGCACGTCCGATCCCGACAATCAAGGAAGAAGTTATGACGTTCGGAAGTTCAAGGGCATTTGCGTAATTAGGACGAAAAAGGGGAATCTGTTGACTTTTCAAATGGCATGCACTTTGCACGTAAGCTGAGGACCGTTGGGTAGGTCTCGAGACGTTGAGTCCGTAGACAGGCGGCACGCGCCAATCAGAGTTCGGATGACCGAGTTATGGGTCTAGAAGCGTGAAGGGTATTTTGGTAATTTTGTGAAGGAGGGGCAAAGTGGTAATTTCAAAAGAGACAAACTAAAACTGCCGTGAATGGTCCATTAGAGCAGAGCACGGGTTGCAATTGTTTTTGGAATTGCTAGTTGGGCTGAGTGCTACTGCATTCTTTATGCATTGAGTGGGAAACATGGGCGTGCTGAAGGCAGAGCACGGGTTGATTTCTCTAATGTTTGGTGCGGTTGGAAATGGAAAAACAGAGCATGGGTTTCAGTTTTGTAGTGAGTGGCTTTGCACGGGTGACAGGGAATGTTGGGGTTGAAATGACTTACTGGGAAGGAATGAGAGAAACAAAGAGACGTTTTGGAGAGGAAAAACGGGGGGACTGAGTGAAGAATATACACTGGAACCCAAAACTCGTTTTTGGACAAATTCGAATTCGAATTTGAATTGTAGACCAGCCCAAGCCAAATTGAGGTTCGAATAAGTCTTCTGGAACCTTGATTAGTCGATCCAAATCAAGGGATGCAAGCTTCGAAGCTCCTGGAGCCATGGACGGACGTGGTGGATGGCCGGAAAATCGCGAGTTGTGTTCGTGTAATTGAAGGTAAGTTTTTGAGAAATTGAATTCTAAATCATCCTTACCATGAGGCTACGATGCTGTACGACTAATTAATTGAAGAATTACATGGTTATTTGACAAACTCAGACGAGGAACTCGTTTTTGAAACTTCGATTAAGTCGGGATGGTTTAAGGTAATAACGACTGCAATGGATGTTACAGATCCCTAATTCAATTGGTTGCGAAGCTAATGGAGTGTTCAATTGTTCAAAATGATGTCGAATTGATGGAATACTAGCGGGGTCAAGTCGTGGGCAACCGGACCCGTTTACCAGTCATTCAGGTGAGAACGACGACTGAGCACTTTATTGTAGCAGGCGTGTGGCTTTCACGCGCATCCACTCACGGCGGCGCATGAGGGCGCGTGGGCCTAATTCTCGAGGTGAGTTCAACACGACTTTTGTCCTATACAATGTAACGAACATTTTAGCGCTGGTTTCGAATTAACCAAACACCGTTTCGATGTTGTTTCGAGGGTCCGAAGGTTTATGTTACGTTTTTAATTAACATTTAATTCCTGGAAAATTATGGGAAACTAGTATGCTTTTATTTGAGTCCTTTGTGACACTAAAGAATGATTTCAGACAGGATTCGAGATTCCTGGAAAATGCCGAAAATTACGGAAACGCGTGCAGCTCAAAAGCGGGCGTTATGGACAGTGTGTGAGTGAACTTTGCTTTCTAAAATTTAATGCATGCATAAATGTTTCTATGATTTCTATGATTATGATCATGACTTGTGATAATTATGATTTTCGTATTTATACGTATTTTGGTATGCAATACGTAATTGTACGTATTTCGAGACTACGGTTTCTCTTATGCCTTGGTGATGGTTTGATGAACGATTTTGCATCATTTGTGCGCATGATGTTTTAAAGATGTTTTGATTATGATTATGAGTATGAGTATGACTTACGGTTTTGACACTTATTTCGAGATTATTACGATTTTGGGGTTTTACGAGATTTTGAGTATATTGTGTTTTGATCATGGTTTTGATGCCTTGTCTTTGGAATTTGAAATGTGATTTGATTTGACTTTGGGATTTGAAATGATTTCAAAGATTTAAAACGGATTTTGGAAAAGGAGATTTCAGGCTTGATGCACAGGGCATAAAAGTAATTTTGATGAACGAGATTCGGGTTTTGGAAACGTGAAAGTGGATTTCTGGATTTGGGTTCGGAATGATGGTTCCAGATGCTGGCTTACGGAATCATTATTGCGAATTCGAATTCAGGAATGGACGACGGATATGATTGGGGATTTGAATGTGAAATTCGGACATAAGTCCTATTATGACAAAATGTGATTTCGGATTGGTTTTGGAATTTGGATCACGATGGATCCTGGATTGTTGTGTTATACAAATGGTTTTGGGTTTAAAGACCCGGTGCTATTGCTGGATCATGTTTTGAGTTTAAAGACTCGGTTAATTGATGACGGGGGCGGGCCCGGAGTGGGTTTAAAGACCCGGATTGAGTTTAAAGACTCGGTTATTGTGATACCCCCCGAGGCCTATTCATTTTTTTCTGAGTTTAAAGACTCGTTGATATCCCGGGAAGGCTTGATATGTGAGTTTAAAGACTCGGTAATTGATATCCAGCAAAACTGATTGACTTGTGATTTGTTGTTGATCTTTGATGTTTTCGGATGTGTTGGGCAGTGGCCTGGTTTTTATGGTTTGATGGATTTGGATTATGTTGTGTACTTGGATTTGATTCGTGATTTTGGGCTGAGGCCTCGTGTTTATGATTGCGGGCTAAGACCCGAAGGTCAAGAAAAGGAAAATGATTTGATTTTCGTACACGGTTTTCTTATGTTGAAAATGTAACAGATTGCGAAATGATTTTTGAATGCATGCATTGGTTTTACATGGAGGGTAGAAATGTCTTTCTGTAACTGTTTTATAAACTGATTCGTTTTTGTCCACTCACACCTTTTGTGTTTTTATTGACCCTCCAGGTCGTGGTGCGTTGAGCGAGGCTGATCGAGAGGCGGAGGCATGAGTGTGTACGTGTGTGGCTATCCCTTGTTTGGCAAGTACTGAGGGTAATTTGGGAACTTCAGTCGACTTGTCAGACGGGAGCAGGACCGGGCACGGTTATTAATGTCCCTTCAGGGGCGGTTCTGTCAACTTGGTATCAGAACACTAGGTTGCTGATTCTGTTGCCACATCATGCCTCCGAAACGTAAGCCTCGTGCGCGACCTGCTAGGGAGACGGGTAGACGAGGGTGTATGAGACCTCGTGATAGATCTCGGATCAGATTGACCCTGGGTTGAGGGTCGGATGTTATTTAGAGTACACTGTGAACTCCAGTTTGTTAGACATAGAATTGTGTGGGTCGCAGGGATGAATGAGCCCAGTGGCGAGGAAGATTGCATAAGCGGGCAAGTTGCACTCGTGACGTGATTATTCACAGTGGATTCCTTAAGTGGAATATGTGTTTAAAGAGTCTAAAATGTGATGGGATACCTCTTAGGCCTTATCGGTCGTATAAGATATGGTTGAGCATTAGTGTTTGCTCGGCGACTGGGTATGTCAATGATGACATGATTGATTGGTATGAGATTGGACTCAAGAGGAGTCGAGATATGGGTACGAGACTCAAAATGAGTCCGAATATGGGTTAGAAACGTGAGATGAGTCATGGTAAGGTGTCATGGCTCGAGAGGGGCCAAAAAGGCTGATTGGGGAACGTTTGGCACTTAGGATGCCAAGGACTGATATATGGTCAGACACTGTCGAGTTAGGAAACTGTGGCTTGGTCTTGTTTAACCTTGTTTATTGGACTTATGGGTCAGTGTCCTTAGTGACTGAGGTTCGGGCGAGGACCCGAAATATACAAGGATTTGGACTTAGGAGATAGTCCAGTTCAGTGGGACGCAAGTCGGGTCCACTGGGAGGTAAAGTAATAAGGGTATTGATAAAGTAATAGTTATGATTGTGGGTTGTCTTGTCACGTCATAAAGACGGCGATATAGATTGATGGATATAAGTGAGATGGCACTGTTGGGATGTGATAGGGTGAGGATTGGCTCCTATTTTGACTGTTGATATGACAGTCGAGGGAAGAGTTGGTGGGGCCAGTGATGGACCATACGGGCATGGTTAGTTGGGACCACATGCCGGGGGATTGCAATTCCTTCGTGGGGAGCCTGAGTAGCTCTGGAGTGATGGTCTGGATACCCATTACTTGTGGTCGTGATGTAAGATTAACCAGGACGTATGTACTTGGTAGGTCCCGGGCCATCCACTCTTCCATGTCTTGAGATTTGGCTATTGGTCGGATATGGGTGTTGTTGGTGATTGGTTTTGGTATGGAAGTCGTTGAACTGACTAGAGTTATCGATGTGATACTTTGATAATAGTCATGTGGTAACCTTGGTAATCATGTATGGTAAGATTGGCGAGATATAAGTGGGGTAGACCTATCGATGTGAGGTTACCCAGGATGACTGGTGTTATTCGCCTTGTGATGGACTTAGATTGGATGATTTGGATGTCATCCTTGGATTGGATTGGTTGATGACCCATGAGACCCCTATCGAGTATGATGATTAGAGAGTGACATGTGGAGTCTAGGATTCCAGAGGTTATGTTTCAGGGAGACTCGAGGGTGTTACCCTATAAGATGATTGTGATCCCCCCCAACCAATAGATGGTTGGGGTATGAGGTATTCAAGTTTACTAGTCACATGTGTGGTATATGTGCCTAATGTATGAGATGCCTAGTGAGGGCTGAGGATGCCCAGATTTCTCAACCTATCCCTGAGATTTTTCCAGGATGCGAAATTGAGTCTATAATGATTTGAGTTTACATATGGATTATGGACAACTTGATAAGTAACAGTACAAGATAAGTATCCTGTATCGCGAATTAAGGGATTGTGGTTTTGTGGGAAGGTTGTGAGTAGTGACCTTAAAAAGAGAGGCCAACATGGTGATGATTGCCGATTTTGAGTAAAAGAGAGAAAAAGATGATGTTCGGATTTGATATGGCTAAGGTTAGTTAATGGAGATACCCTTGGATAGCCATTGGACTAGTTATAGTTGGGAGATGAGGAGTCGGGTAGTCCGACCATATTTAGATGATGTATGGTACCTTGGATTGATGATTGGTTGGTTGGTGTACTTACATGTGCTGATGGTCGTGTAATGTACTGAATAGATGTATTGAATGTCCTCAGAGAAAGAGATAGTTGAATAAGTGTTAGGTCTGATAGACCAGAGTAGGTTTGGGAACGTGAGTTGATCGGAGATTTTTTAGAGACCACGGAGGATTGTAGGGGGTTTCTCTCCCATGTTTTTCCAGTTATGACGATTGACCCGGAAGGAAGTCAGAGTTATTGGAACTGAGAACTGAGTGTTGATTGGTTGGTGTCCTCCTATGTATAGAGGAGTGTGTGAGATACTGGACGGATGTAGCGAATGCCTCAGGGCGAAACATATGGTTAAATAAGTGCTAGGTCTGGTCGAACGAATAACGGTCGGGACTAGAGTGAATCCTAGGAAAAACAGACGTTTTGGTCAATGGAGATGAGAACTGAGATAGAATGGTTACAAGTGGAGAAACGGTGACTTATGTTCGATCACTCACTGTGAGATTTTGGATTCGGTTAGTCGGGTGTTGATGATAGTTGAACCCTCAGAAGTTGACCTTCCTTGTATGAGTTGAGATCGACCCATGGGGTTGAGTATGCAGAGGTCCTATACCTTTTAGGAAGGAATGTACGAGTATCATATCGACCTTTAGAATTGGTAATGATGGATAAAAAGAAACGCCTAATGTGCGATAAGGTGATGGTCGGAATATTGAGATGACGGCCACATTGTCGGATCAGGTATTACTTGGGGAGAGGATTGTCATGTTGGATAACCTAAGGATAGGTGAAATCCTGTTAGTTACGGAACTCCATAGGATTGGAGTAGTACATGATTTCTGATAACTTGGACGGTTGGCGTCCAACTACAAGACCATACTTGGTATATGGTGGAGTCGAGGTTACGAGAAGGGTGTGATTTGCGATATAGCACGAATGAGATTGTACTGCGCGCTTATTGGCAATAGGAAGGAATCATGAGGAAAAGTTGAAATCATTATACAGAGTGACCCTGGGAAAGGGGATATGGTGTAATTGACCTAGTGAGGGGAATGAGTTTCCGAGTTGTTGAACCTTATGAGTTTATTGGCCTGGTGGCCTGATGACACATGTGCGGATTTAGCCATGGGATCATGTCACGAGTGGATGACATGTAAACGAGAAGATCTGACGGATTTTCGTGATCTTGGATTGTGGGAACTCGAACTGGAGCTATGACAGGACCCATCCCAATCCCCCTGGGATTACCATGGAATGTACCTTGCTCCCGTCCAACAAGGGGTGTCAAACAAAGGATGACCAAGAGCCACTGCCCAAACAGGGCATCCAGAGTGCGCAAGGATCGATGGAGGAGGTGTGCAATGTCCCAGTCTCTGCTGCAATCGCATCCGTGATCAACCTGAAGGGCATTAAAACCAAAAGCTGTGAGTGGACAAAACCAATAAGTTCATCAAATACTTTTATAAGACATTTATGTCCTCCAATAAAAACGTATGCATGCCACCAAAACCAGTAACCAAAACGTTTGCTCAACCGAGCCATTAGGGCCTTAGCCCAAAAACCGTTAACCAAAAACCAAGTGTGGGAACTCAGCCCAAAACAGTGGAATACCACCACCATACATATACGACCATGTGGGCCACCACCCACGACCATAAATGAACATCAATTCATTAAAATCACACAATCATAAATCCACCCGGAAAGCCATTTCATTAATTCGTATTTTACCATTACCATCACCAGCATCCTTGATGCTAGACGTCCCTGACGTCATGTCTCACGGTTTCATAAGCTACGCGTGCTGCCCGGGGTCTCTCCGGGTCCATATTTCTGACATCCCTGATGTCTGACGTCCCAGACGTCAATCATAGCAATCCTGCTCCTGAGTCATCATACGGTCCGGCTGCTCCGTATGGTGACCCTTCACAGGCAATGCACCGTGACTTCCCCAGTGTCCCAGACATCTGGAGGAGACCATCATATATCCTTGTATCAAGATGGTATATGGAAAACAGTTTTTATTAATTCATTTCACAACATCACAATGGGCCCTACCCGAATTTTCCATAAAACAACACATTTCCATTTAGGGTCCCTGACCCGAAACCACATTTATTAAATATAGGGCCCCTGACCCGAAATCATCATTTAAATCCAACTGGGCCTCATGCCCGACTTTATGAACCACTGGGCCCACGGCCCGATTTGTAAACCAACTGGGCCCGCAGCCCGACTTACGTACTCAAATGGACTCCAAGTCCGAGATTTCCAAAACAAGTGGGCCTCAAGCCCGAATTCATCTTTCCAATATAAAAACCATTTTATCATATTATTTATTTAACCACAAACACGCAAAACCACAAATAAACCGTTAATCCCGATATACGTGAAATACGGAAAACACCTCGAAATACGTGCAACATACCCAAAATCAATGCTCACAAATACCATCATAGAAATCATGTATATAAACCATATAACACATTTAAACATGCATAGGATTTATAAAACCAAAGTCCACTCACAGACCGTTTTAATGGTATGCCTCGATACGCGTGCCACTGGCCCTCCCAGGCCACACCACTATCACCGGGACTCCCAATCCTGTCTAAATCACATTAGAGGGTCACTAACCTCATTATTAACATCCTATCAAAGTCCCGTAATTTCCCGAATTTTTACTTATTTTTAAACTTAATTTAAAACCTTCGGACATCCCGAATACTATCGAGACGGTGTCCGATCGACACGAAACCAATTCCAAAATGTCCGTTACATCGAATGGATTAAAATTCATGTTGACCTCACCTCAAGATTCGTGCCCATGAGCCGCCACGCGCCGCCGTGAGTGGCTGCGCGTGAAACTCACGCGCCGTGAACAGTGTCACCATTCTGACCCGGTTGTCTGATAAACGGGTCACCGTGACCCGCGGCCCAACCCGACTGGTTCTCAGCCATTACTCGATCATTTTCAATTCCGTTTGTTCCTACAAGATCGTCTCATTAATTCCAGTTGATCTGAGGTTTAAAAACTAATAAACAACCTCGTTTCACTACCTGTTCGTGGAGGTGTGCAGACCGGCCACCTGCAACCGTCGTGTCTGCACGATCCCGGCCACCATTCCTTTCGAAAACGATCCCCAGAAGCTCGTCTCACCTTCTAGATCATCATCCTAATCACCAGATCGATCGAAATACGTTAAAACCCAACCTGCCATTTTCACCCGAAAACAGGTTCACGGGTTCGAGGCTTACCTCGCCGCCGTGGCTCCCGCCGTGGCTACCAGCACACCTAGTTTGACTCCAGGAACATCATTCACCTCTCCAAAACGATCAAACACCATCCCACAACGATTTCCAATTTCTGAGTTTCGGACCTCCCCTGTTTTTCCTCTCCGCCGCCAGCCTCGCCGTCTCCCGTCGTCTCCCGTCATCTCTCAAGCCTCACCGTGCAGCTAATCTTTCACACACACCAACACAGAGGAGATTGGTGAGGTAGTTTGGACGTTTGGATGTTTTGGGCCGATTTGGTTCCTCTCGGGTCTGGGGGGTTTGTGGGCTGCGCCACCGCCCGTGGTGGTTGTCCGCCCGTGGTGGTTGTTGCCGGCGTCTGGGGGTGGCTGGTGATTACCTGGTGCCGTCTGGTGTGTGAGGCTGGGCTGTGAGGTGATGATGTGCATGATCAAGGAAGGAAACCGTGCTCACGGTTTTGAGGGAGAATGAAAATGGGTGTGTGAGTTGTCTGATCAAATACAAGGGAAGGAAATGAATCAACGGCCCAGATTCAATCTCAGTTTAAAATGAAGGGTGAGGATTCCATGAGAGGAAATGATTACCTACACCAATGGCCAACAAGAACCCCTGATTTAGGGAATGAAGGGGATGATGACATGTGTCATACATCAAGGGTCCAGATTGGTTTGGGATTAGGATAATCAGATTTTATTATTATATTATTATTTTATTCCGAGTCTCGGTTAATCGCGTTTTACGTCCTTGACCATAACTTCGTCGTCGAATCTCCGATTTCGGCATGCCGCCTGTCGTTGGATTCGTATCGACGATACCTACGTAACGGTCCTTGGCCCTCGTCCATCGGACCTCCCGATCAAAAAGTCAACATTTGGCCCCTAACATGCCAAATTACCAAAATACCCCTCAACTTCCGAACATCATAACTTTCTCTACGAATGTCGGAATCGAACGTGCCACCTGTCTATGAACTCGTGACGTCCCGAACTACGTCACGGTCATCGGTCAAAGTCCATTTGACCGCCCGAACAAAAAGTCAACATTTTGCCCACGACCAGGGGCAAAACGGTCATTTCTCACAATTTGTCCGATTCCGCCCTACTAACCACCGTTCAACCTCACTAATCAGGATTAATGACTAATCTAATCCCGGAATTCGGGACGGGTCGTTACAACCTTCCCTCCTTAATAAATTTCGTCCTCGAAATTCCAACCGATCTAATCTCAACGTACTTCCCTCCTTAATAAGTTTCGCTCTCGAAACTCGACTATCCTGATTCCACAAACACCCCGCGGAAAGTGGAATCGACCACGCAACACGTGTTCACCCGTACACCAACTACTTAGACAAAACTTGTCTACACCCAAACGTACCACTGGTACTCAAAACGCAATGACTACATTCGACCCCGTCGAATGACTGAAACTACTTGTTTCGAATTTGACACCACTTGTCAAATCGACCCTCTCGTTGACGCAACAACTCGACGGTTTCTCTCCCACTCCCACTAGGAGTCAGCTGACCCCACTCAACGATCTATGTTGACACAACCTGACAATCTGTCACCACACAGTTGTTGTCAGTCGAAAACTGACACTAGACTCACTCGTGGCTACACATGACACCAACGTACTCGACTCACCAATACCCTTACCGACATTTCACACGACCTGTGTGTAATTAAACATATCGGAAATACGATGACGCATTGCATAGTAATGTACGATCCACAACCAATCCCATGGTATCGGAACCAATCCGACTACCAACACGTTCACCGACACACCTCGGGTATATCCCGTATACCGTAACTAGACATCACAAGTCTACACGATATTGTACCTCGAACCATGTACGAAGTACACACATCTACCTAATAACCAGACTACGATCACCTAGGTCATAGCCGAACGTGTTCCAATAATGGAGTACGTTTGCCCAATCCAGCATGAGACAAATCGAAACTCCACCCAACATCTAGTTCCAATTCCGAATCTGAATCCACAATTTCGTAAGAAATCCCGGATCCAAGCCCAGACATCAAATTTTAATTCTTATCCAAATCCGAATCCGAAATCATTATTCCGTAAGCTAGCATTTGGAATAACCATTCCGTACCCAAATCCGGAAATATACTTTCAAGTTCCAAAATCGAATCCTGAATCGTCACCCAGAAATTCGATTCCAAATCCCGAAATCTCGTCACATTTACCAAGACACACCAAAACCGAACCTATCGGTTACCCGTTTGATACCTCCAATTGACTTCATAGGGAAGCCAATCCAACCTCCACACGTCTAAGGTTGACAAAATTCGACTACATCGAAAACCTACTCACCTGAGTAGAATACCGTACGGGCCCCACTTCGAAAAGAAGTTCAATTCTGTCATTACGACTCACATACCAAAGTAAGAGTGATATACTCTCCCCCTATCTGAATCATCAAGATCACGACCCAGATAGACACTGTGTCCCTGACAATAACGTCAAAATCCTAGATCGCCACAACGATCGACAACCGACTCCCACAACTAGACAGATCAGTCAACGACGAGACACGTCGAGACTGCGGATTCTCACGGATTACCTTGTATCAATCCTTGTCATTCCACCTAGGAAAAACCAAGGATGATCCAAAATGATGACGCCAAAACTCATCCTACGTGGATGCAAACAAAACTCGCTGCACTCACAACATCCTCTGCCACCAAGCAGAAAATGAGAAATCTCGTTTACCTAATTTCGAATACGTAGCTCCTCCTAATGACCCACAAACACACATGGGCCCACCAACCAATACACGCTCAACGTACTGGTAACTACACTCAACGTCTGCCAGGGCAGAAAGCAAGAAGTCAACCCCAATGACTTCGGAATACCAATCACCAAAAACGAGCACCACTCTCGTTCCCCAATCACAACTTTCCTCGACACTAAGGTTCCAACCATGTTGGAAACGGACATGCTCCCAACAAGACGTCAAGTCTAACCACTAGACTTCCTACCTCCTCAACTCACTTGGACAACCCCGTGTCCACAATCAATCCGTTATTGTTCCGTTCGCACATCCCAACCTTTACAGGTTCAACACTCGGTTTCCCAAGTTCTCAATTATACCTTTTTAATCCACTCCTTACTGGTTATCTCACCACTATTGGGACTTATCCCAACACATCACAATCTTAACTGGATCCCATCCAGTCCATCACTCAACCACTACCGAATCTCAAAGACCGAACGTATGTTCATCATGACGGAGTCACCCGTCAACTTGTGGCTCATCGTCAACACCATTACCGACACTAGCACCAGCGCTAGTGTAACAACCCGTCCCGAGAATTGGGATAAGTAGAGTGATTAAGGTGTGATTAGTAAGGTTAATCAAGGGTTAGGTGGTCCCGAGGGGTCCGGGAACTTAGAATGACGATTTTGCCCCTGGGTCGGGCAGAAATGTTGACTTTTATTTCGGGTGGTCAAATGGGAGTTGACCGGTGACCAGGACGTAGTTGAGGATGTTACGAATCCGTAGGCAGGTGGCACGCCCGATTCCGACATCCGAGGAGGAAGTTGTGATGTTCGGAATGTTGTGGGCATAACCGTAATTTGGCGAAATTAGGGGGGAAACGTTGACTTTTTATACGAACGGGTTTTGGTAAGTTGACCTAAGACCGTTAGATAGATCTCGTCGTCCCGAGTTCGATGACAGGCGGCACGTATTTATCGGACGTACGATGTGGGAGTTACAGGTCTAGAAAGGTAGTGGCAAAGTTGTAATTTTGGGTAAAACAGAAGGGCATTTTGGTCTTTTGTGCTCTGGGGTGTGTGCAACAGATAAGGACAGATGAAGGGTTGAGATTGAGCCACATGTGAGATGAAGGGTAGGATGGTGACACGTGTTAAAGGTGGAGTGGTTTCTGGGGGGTTCCAGTATGTGCACGGTCCAATTATTTGGGTGCAACCGTGCAAGTGTGAGTTTTCTTCGACCCAGATAGAAACAGGGTGAGCTTGTGAGGAGGAATTAAGGATTGATCGTGGCTGGTGATGAGTTTTGGTGAGTGAAGAGTGATCAGAAGGAGGTTGAGAGATGCTGGGGTGGTGCTGAGAAGGTTAGAAGTGTGCAGGTGGTGTGTGAGTGAGTTGAGAGCCACGGGAACTTCAGAGAAAAACAGAGAGGAACTGAGGGAGCTGGTGGTACTGTGACCGTGTGTAAGTGCGATTGACCTCGAGAGGAGGCTGAGGCGACGTTGTGGACTCCAGGAACCGCGGCGGCGAGCACGGTGGTGGACGATTGCAGGTAATCCCTCATCCTTGTAAACTTGCCCTGTTTTCCCGTCGAGTTTTGAATCGAAAGTCGTGAGTCTAGGGGTTGAATCGATGGGTCTATAGTGGTTTAGGGGATTTAGTTGAGTCCTAGGAACCGTCTGGTTGTGTTGCCGTGACGAGAGGTGCACGGTGGTGGTTGAGGCGACGGAGGGACTCTGTGTGCCCTGTTTTTCCGTTTTGTTTCAATCCAAGAGTCGTGATCCCAGGGACTGAGTCGAAGGTTTAGAAGAGTTGGATTAGGTTCAGTGAGGTCCTAGGAAGAGTCTGGGACAGTCACCGTGACGGGGGGTGACCGGAGTGGCTGGATCGTGAAACAGGGGAGTTCAGGCCGTCTGGTTCGAGCTTGAGTCGACGGTGTAGGGGCCGTGTCGAGTTCTAAGGAGGAGGGGGATGGATAGCTTAAGGTTGGACGATGAAGATGGTGAAGAAAGGAGGTGAATGGTGGCCGGACGGTGGAGAACAGGTCTCGCCGGTCCGAGTTGCAGGCTCCTGTTGCGAACCGGGTTGGCTCGAGGTTGACGGTGGCACTGTAGCAGGCGCGTGAGGGCCACGCGCAGCCACTTTGGGCGGCGCGTGGGGGCGCGTGCGGCGGTTCTGGGAGAAACGGTCAACATAGTTTTTGGTCTAGGAGTTGTTGTGAGTTCGATGGAGTTGGTTTCGGGTCAATCGGAAGTCGTTTGAGTTGAGTTCCGCGAGGGTGAAAGTGTAGGGTCCCGGGGTTTTAAGTCTTTGGTCCGGGGATTTTTGAGGGCTTTTAGGTGAGTGTTCGTAGACGTGCTAGTAACGTAATTTGGCGGTGTTTGACAAGATCGGGATTTCCCGAGGAAGCCGAGGAACGGGCTGGACGTTCGGGACGCGAGTAGGGCTCAGTACTGTGAGTGGACCCTTTTCTTAAACTCGAGCATGCATAACTGTTTTTATATACGTATTTTATGGTTTTACTTATGAATCTATGTTTATTGAATATGAAAGGATGATTTTATGTGTTTGCACGTTTTTCGAGAGAAAAGGTGGTTTTGGAAAATAAAGATACGGTTTTCGGGCCTTCAAAGGATAAATGATTTCAATGATTATAAAGGGATTTTGGAGCATGATTTCGATGATCAAAGTTTCGATTTTAGAATCGGATTTCACTAATCGGAATTTGGTTTTAAGATTGGAAAGTGGACTCCGGATTTGGGTTCGGAATGACGGTTCTAGATGCCGGGAGAGCATCGAACCCGTGATTTCGGATTCGGGTTTGGATGTGGATTGGTAAATGGTTTTTAAATGGTTTTGGGATTGGATTTGCTGGATCTGGATATTGGGTTTAAAGACCCGGATATATGTGACGGGGGACCGGCCGGATTGGGTTTAAAGACCCGGATTGAGTTTAAAGACTCGGGAGTTTAAAGACTCGGATATATATTGATTTTCCCCCGTAGGCCTTGAGTTTAAAGACTCGGGAGTTTAAAGACTCGGATATGATTAAGGCCTGGATTGAGTTTAAAGACTCGGGAGTTTAAAGACTCGGATAGATCCAGCAGGTTTGATCGGAAAAATGATGATTTGGGGATTATGGTTTTGATACGGTTTCTGATACTCATGTTATGGTTTCCTATGATATTTTATAGTGTTTCTGTTTCTTATGATGTTTATAATGATTATTTTATAAATGTGTTTATAACTGTTGGTTATGCATGTGGTTTCAAAACGGAGGGTTTAACTCGGTTTTCTTATAAAATGGTTTTGAACTTTTGTACTTTCTGGTCCACTCACATTTTCTGTTTTAATTGCCCTCCAGGTTGTGGAGCTAGCGCGGGGTCTTGACGTCGAGGCAGAGTCTGAGGCATAGAAGTGACGTGAGGGTTCCCAGAGTAGAGTAAAGGCTTCCGTGTGCGTGTAGTTATCGGTTTTATTTTCTTTGTATGTTCGTACTATGTTCTGTAAATGCTACCTTCGGGACTTTGTGTCTAATTACTCCTGCGTTTGACTGGTTAGAATGTGAGTGAGTTTTACTTGAGTTTTGCGTCGGGGAGTCAGACGGGAGCGGGATTTACCTCGGGTTTCGGGGTGAAACCGGGGTGGGTCCTGACAATTGGTATCAGAGCATAGGTTTTGTCGAGTTTGTTGGGTCTGTCGGTTTGTGAGGTTGTGTTTCAGTTGTTTGACTACTTCTATGCCTCTTTCAGTGTGCGGTTGACGATGCCTCCGAGACGTAGACCCTCTCCACAACCTGAAGAAGTAGCCAGAGAGACGGAGAGTGCCACGATTGAGCGAGCCCAGCGGCTCGGGGCTACTACTTTTAGGGGTGGGGCTGATCCTGAGGAAGCCCAGAGGTGGATTACTAGACTGGAGCGGATTTTTGCGGTGATGCATTGTCCGCCGGAGGAGCGAGTATTGTTGGCTGCATTTTTACTAGATGGTCGAGTTGTCCGGTTGGGATGTTCACAGTGTGACCTGGGAGACGTTTAGGGAACGGTTCCTGGAGCAGTACTACCCTCGTTCTTTCCGAGATGCCAAGGAGGCGGAGTTTCTGCAGCTCCAGCAGGGGAATATGACAGTGGCAGAGTATGAACGGAAGTTTCAGATGTTGTCTCGGTTTGCTCCTGCCTTTGTGGCCACTGAAGCCGAGAAGTGCCGTAGGTTTGAGTTGGGTTTGCGTGGTGAGATTCGAGCCGTAGTGACGGCTGGATCTTTTGCTACCCTCCGAGATCTGTCGGATGCTGCGGTGCGAGTTGAGGCTAGTTTGCCGGTGCGATGCCGGGAACCTTCTATTCCTGGAGCTTCGAGCCAGCGGACACCAAAAAGAGGTAACTTCGGTGGATCGTCCTCGTCGGGCGATGATCGTTTTGGTAGACCTGGTAGTGCCCAGAGTTCAGGATTTTGGGGTTATCGAGTACCGCCGACTCCGCAAGCGAGTGCGACGTCGGTAGCGTCCACAGGGAGACCGAGTAGTGGACCAGGCTGGAATGTGTGTTTCTACTGCGGGGAGCGAGGTCATTTTCGACGTGAGTGTCCACTGTTGCCACAGGAAGGTGGTGTAGGCAGAGGAGTAGCGGAGTCCGGACAGAGTACAGCATCAGGGACAGCGGGCACTAGAGGAGGTGGTGGCACAGCCACGAGTAGTTCGAGGGGACGTGGTAGAGCGTCAGGATCTCAGGCCCGGGTGTTCTCGATGACTCAGCAGGAGGATCAGTCGACACCAGATACGGAGATAGGTACTTGTTTTACTTTTGGTTGTTCTGTCAGTTTGGTTGTTGGATCCCAGGGTAGAGTCTAGGAGTTCGCCTAGAGGACTTGGAGTGTACAGTAAGTTCCGTAGGAGGTTGACGGGAAGTAGAGGAAAGGAGTGACTGTGGAAGGAGAGAACCCACAAGCTAGAGTTTGCCTTCAGGACTTTGTGGAGTTAGTCCGACCGTGGCCGGAATGGTAGCCGAAGGAGATGGGTGGTGGTATACGAGGAGGTACTCTATGATTTCTGTCGGGTACTGTGACATGAGGTATTTTATAATATCTTTGTTTCCTGTTCATAGAGTTTCCCTTGCGTACACCATGTAGTTGTTACATAGCTAGGGTTGGCTGTGGTAACAGTAGCTGGGGATGGAGTGAAAGACCCAAGGTGGAGATGATAGACAGGAAACCTAGGAGAAGTTGTTGTTGATCCGTTGTTGATTCCGGGTAGGAGACCCTAGGTGTCGGGAACTAGCTGTGGAATTTCGGGGACGAAATTCTTTTTAGGTGGGTAGATTGTAACAACCCGTCCCGAGAATTGGGATAAGTAGAGTGATTAAGGTGTGATTAGTAAGGTTAATCAAGGGTTAGGAGGTCCCGAGGGGTCCGGGAACTTAGAATGACGATTTTGCCCCTGGGTCGGGCAGAAATGTTGACTTTTATTTCGGGTGGTCAAATGGGAGTTTACCGGTGACCAGGACGTAGTTGAGGATGTTACGAATCCGTAGGCAGGTGGCACGCCCGATTCCGACATCCGAGGAGGAAGTTGTGATGTTCGGAATGTTGTGGGCATAACCGTAATTTGGCGAAATTAGGGGGGAAACGTTGACTTTTTATACGAACGGGTTTTGGTAAGTTGACCAAAGACCGTTAGATAGATCTCGTCGTCCCGAGTTCGATGACAGGCGGCACGTATTTATCGGACGTACGATGTGGGAGTTACAGGTCTAGAAAGGTAGTGGCAAAGTTGTAATTTTGGGTAAAACAGAAGGGCATTTTGGTCTTTTGTGCTCTGGGGTGTGTGCAACAGATAAGGACAGATGAAGGGTTGAGATTGAGCCACATGTGAGATGAAGGGTAGGATGGTGACACGTGTTAAAGGTGGAGTGGTTTCTGGGGGGTTCCAGTATGTGCACGGTCCAATTATTTGGGTGCAACCGTGCAAGTGTGAGTTTTCTTCGACCCAGATAGAAACAGGGTGAGCTTGTGAGGAGGAATTGAGGATTGATCGTGGCTGGTGATGAGTTCTGGTGAGTGAAGAGTGATCAGAAGGAGGTTGAGAGATGCTGGGGTGGTGCTGAGAAGGTTAGAAGTGTGCAGGTGGTGTGTGAGTGAGTTGAGAGCCACGGGAACTTCAGAGAAAAACAGAGAGGAACTGAGGGAGCTGGTGGTGCTGTGGCCGTGTGTAAGTGCGATTGACCTCGAGAAGAGGCTGAGGCGACGTTGTGGACTCCAGGAACCGCGGCGGCGAGCACGGTGGTGGACGGTTGCAGGTAATCCCTCATCCTTGTAAACTTGCCCTGTTTTCCCGTCGAGTTTTGAATCGAAAGTCGTGAGTCTAGGGGTTGAATCGATGGGTCTATAGTGGTTTAGGGGATTTAGTTGAGTCCTAGGAACCGTCTGGTTGTGTTGCCGTGACGAGAGGTGCACGGTGGTGGTTGAGGCGACGGAGGGACTCTGTGTGCCCTGTTTTTCCGTTTTGTTTCAATCCAAGAGTCGTGATCCCAGGGACTGAGTCGAAGGTTTAGAAGAGTTGGATTAGGTTCAGTGAGGTCCTAGGAAGAGTCTGGGACAGTCACCGTGACGGGGGGTGACCGGAGTGGCTGGATCGTGAAACAGGGGAGTTCAGGCCGTCTGGTTCGAGCTTGAGTCGACGGTGTAGGGGCCGTGTCGAGTTCTAAGGAGGAGGGGGATGGATAGCTTAAGGTTGGACGATGAAGATGGTGAAGAAAGGAGGTGAATGGTGGCCGGACGGTGGAGAACAGGTCTCGCCGGTCCGAGTTGCAGGCTCCTGTTGCGAACCGGGTTGGCTCGAGGTTGACGGTGGCACTGTAGCAGGCGCGTGAGGGCCACGCGCAGCCACTTTGGGCGGCGCGTGGGGGCGCGTGCGGCGGTTCTGGGAGAAACTGTCAACATAGTTTTTGGTCTAGGAGTTGTTGTGAGTTCGATGGAGTTGGTTTCGGGTCAATCGGAAGTCGTTTGAGTTGAGTTCCGCGAGGGTGAAAGTGTAGGGTCCCGGGGTTTTAAGTCTTTGGTCCGGGGATTTTTGAGGGCTTTTAGGTGAGTGTTCGTAGACGTGCTAGTAACGTAATTTGGCGGTGTTTGACAGGATCGGGATTTCCCGAGGAAGCCGAGGAACGGGCTGGACGTTCGGGACGCGAGTAGGGCTCAGTACTGTGAGTGGACCCTTTTCTTAAACTCGAGCATGCATAACTGTTTTTATATACGTATTTTATGGTTTTACTTATGAATCTATGTTTATTGAATATGAAAGGATGATTTTATGTGTTTGCACGTTTTTCGAGAGAAAAGGTGGTTTTGGAAAATAAAGATACGGTTTTCGGGCCTTCAAAGGATAAATGATTTCAATGATTATAAAGGGATTTTGGAGCATGATTTCGATGATCAAAGTTTCGATTTTAGAATCGGATTTCACTAATCGGAATTTGGTTTTAAGATTGGAAAGTGGACTCCGGATTTGGGTTCGGAATGACGGTTCTAGATGCCGGGAGAGCATCGAACCCGTGATTTCGGATTCGGGTTTGGATGTGGATTGGTAAATGGTTTTTAAATGGTTTTGGGATTGGATTTGCTGGATCTGGATATTGGGTTTAAAGACCCGGATATATGTGACGGGGGACCGGCCGGATTGGGTTTAAAGACCCGGATTGAGTTTAAAGACTCGGGAGTTTAAAGACTCGGATATATATTGATTTTCCCCCGTAGGCCTTGAGTTTAAAGACTCGGGAGTTTAAAGACTCGGATATGATTAAGGCCTGGATTGAGTTTAAAGACTCGGGAGTTTAAAGACTCGGATAGATCCAGCAGGTTTGATCGGAAAAATGATGATTTGGGGATTATGGTTTTGATACGGTTTCTGATACTCATGTTATGGTTTCCTATGATATTTTATAGTGTTTCTGTTTCTTATGATGTTTATAATGATTATTTTATAAATGTGTTTATAACTGTTGGTTATGCATGTGGTTTCAAAACGGAGGGTTTAACTCGGTTTTCTTATAAAATGGTTTTGAACTTTTGTACTTTCTGGTCCACTCACATTTTCTGTTTTAATTGCCCTCCAGGTTGTGGAGCTAGCGCGGGGTCTTGACGTCGAGGCAGAGTCTGAGGCATAGAAGTGACGTGAGGGTTCCCAGAGTAGAGTAAAGGCTTCCGTGTGCGTGTAGTTATCGGTTTTATTTTCTTTGTATGTTCGTACTATGTTCTGTAAATGCTACCTTCGGGACTTTGTGTCTAATTACTCCTGCGTTTGACTGGTTAGAATGTGAGTGAGTTTTACTTGAGTTTTGCGTCGGGGAGTCAGACGGGAGCGGGATTTACCTCGGGTTTCGGGGTGAAACCGGGGTGGGTCCTGACAATTGGTATCAGAGCATAGGTTTTGTCGAGTTTGTTGGGTCTGTCGGTTTGTGAGGTTGTGTTTCAGTTGTTTGACTACTTCTATGCCTCTTTCAGTGTGCGGTTGACGATGCCTCCGAGACGTAGACCCTCTCCACAACCTGAAGAAGTAGCCAGAGAGACGGAGAGTGCCACGATTGAGCGAGCCCAGCGGCTCGGGGCTACTACTTTTAGGGGTGGGGCTGATCCTGAGGAAGCCCAGAGGTGGATTACTAGACTGGAGCGGATTTTTGCGGTGATGCATTGTCCGCCGGAGGAGCGAGTATTGTTGGCTGCATTTTTACTAGATGGTCGAGTTGTCCGGTTGGGATGTTCACAGTGTGACCTGGGAGACGTTTAGGGAACGGTTCCTGGAGCAGTACTACCCTCGTTCTTTCCGAGATGCCAAGGAGGCGGAGTTTCTGCAGCTCCAGCAGGGGAATATGACAGTGGCAGAGTATGAACGGAAGTTTCAGATGTTGTCTCGGTTTGCTCCTGCCTTTGTGGCCACTGAAGCCGAGAAGTGCCGTAGGTTTGAGTTGGGTTTGCGTGGTGAGATTCGAGCCGTAGTGACGGCTGGATCTTTTGCTACCCTCCGAGATCTGTCGGATGCTGCGGTGCGAGTTGAGGCTAGTTTGCCGGTGCGATGCCGGGAACCTTCTATTCCTGGAGCTTCGAGCCAGCGGACACCAAAAAGAGGTAACTTCGGTGGATCGTCCTCGTCGGGCGATGATCGTTTTGGTAGACCTGGTAGTGCCCAGAGTTCAGGATTTTGGGGTTATCGAGTACCGCCGACTCCGCAAGCGAGTGCGACGTCGGTAGCGTCCACAGGGAGACCGAGTAGTGGACCAGGCTGGAATGTGTGTTTCTACTGCGGGGAGCGAGGTCATTTTCGACGTGAGTGTCCACTGTTGCCACAGGAAGGTGGTGTAGGCAGAGGAGTAGCGGAGTCCGGACAGAGTACAGCATCAGGGACAGCGGGCACTAGAGGAGGTGGTGGCACAGCCACGAGTAGTTCGAGGGGACGTGGTAGAGCGTCAGGATCTCAGGCCCGGGTGTTCTCGATGACTCAGCAGGAGGATCAGTCGACACCAGATACGGAGATAGGTACTTGTTTTACTTTTGGTTGTTCTGTCAGTTTGGTTGTTGGATCCCAGGGTAGAGTCTAGGAGTTCGCCTAGAGGACTTGGAGTGTACAGTAAGTTCCGTAGGAGGTTGACGGGAAGTAGAGGAAAGGAGTGACTGTGGAAGGAGAGAACCCACAAGCTAGAGTTTGCCTTCAGGACTTTGTGGAGTTAGTCCGACCGTGGCCGGAATGGTAGCCGAAGGAGATGGGTGGTGGTATACGAGGAGGTACTCTATGATTTCTGTCGGGTACTGTGACATGAGGTATTTTATAATATCTTTGTTTCCTGTTCATAGAGTTTCCCTTGCGTACACCATGTAGTTGTTACATAGCTAGGGTTGGCTGTGGTAACAGTAGCTGGGGATGGAGTGAAAGACCCAAGGTGGAGATGATAGACAGGAAACCTAGGAGAAGTTGTTGTTGATCCGTTGTTGATTCCGGGTAGGAGACCCTAGGTGTCGGGAACTAGCTGTGGAATTTCGGGGACGAAATTCTTTTTAGGTGGGTAGATTGTAACAACCCGTCCTGAGAATTGGGATAAGTAGAGTGATTAAGGTGTGATTAGTAAGGTTAATCAAGGGTTAGGAGGTCCCGAGGGGTCCGGGAACTTAGAATGACGATTTTGCCCCTGGGTCGGGCAGAAATGTTGACTTTTATTTCGGGTGGTCAAATGGGAGTTTACCGGTGACCAGGACGTAGTTGAGGATGTTACGAATCCGTAGGCAGGTGGCACGCCCGATTCCGACATCCGAGGAGGAAGTTGTGATGTTCGGAATGTTGTGGGCATAACCGTAATTTGGCGAAATTAGGGGGGAAACGTTGACTTTTTATACGAACGGGTTTTGGTAAGTTGACCAAAGACCGTTAGATAGATCTCGTCGTCCCGAGTTCGATGACAGGCGGCACGTATTTATCGGACGTACGATGTGGGAGTTACAGGTCTAGAAAGGTAGTGGCAAAGTTGTAATTTTGGGTAAAACAGAAGGGCATTTTGGTCTTTTGTGCTCTGGGGTGTGTGCAACAGATAAGGACAGATGAAGGGTTGAGATTGAGCCACATGTGAGATGAAGGGTAGGATGGTGACACGTGTTAAAGGTGGAGTGGTTTCTGGGGGGTTCCAGTATGTGCACGGTCCAATTATTTGGGTGCAACCGTGCAAGTGTGAGTTTTCTTCGACCCAGATAGAAACAGGGTGAGCTTGTGAGGAGGAATTGAGGATTGATCGTGGCTGGTGATGAGTTCTGGTGAGTGAAGAGTGATCAGAAGGAGGTTGAGAGATGCTGGGGTGGTGCTGAGAAGGTTAGAAGTGTGCAGGTGGTGTGTGAGTGAGTTGAGAGCCACGGGAACTTCAGAGAAAAACAGAGAGGAACTGAGGGAGCTGGTGGTGCTGTGGCCGTGTGTAAGTGCGATTGACCTCGAGAAGAGGCTGAGGCGACGTTGTGGACTCCAGGAACCGCGGCGGCGAGCACGGTGGTGGACGGTTGCAGGTAATCCCTCATCCTTGTAAACTTGCCCTGTTTTCCCGTCGAGTTTTGAATCGAAAGTCGTGAGTCTAGGGGTTGAATCGATGGGTCTATAGTGGTTTAGGGGATTTAGTTGAGTCCTAGGAACCGTCTGGTTGTGTTGCCGTGACGAGAGGTGCACGGTGGTGGTTGAGGCGACGGAGGGACTCTGTGTGCCCTGTTTTTCCGTTTTGTTTCAATCCAAGAGTCGTGATCCCAGGGACTGAGTCGAAGGTTTAGAAGAGTTGGATTAGGTTCAGTGAGGTCCTAGGAAGAGTCTGGGACAGTCACCGTGACGGGGGGTGACCGGAGTGGCTGGATCGTGAAACAGGGGAGTTCAGGCCGTCTGGTTCGAGCTTGAGTCGACGGTGTAGGGGCCGTGTCGAGTTCTAAGGAGGAGGGGGATGGATAGCTTAAGGTTGGACGATGAAGATGGTGAAGAAAGGAGGTGAATGGTGGCCGGACGGTGGAGAACAGGTCTCGCCGGTCCGAGTTGCAGGCTCCTGTTGCGAACCGGGTTGGCTCGAGGTTGACGGTGGCACTGTAGCAGGCGCGTGAGGGCCACGCGCAGCCACTTTGGGCGGCGCGTGGGGGCGCGTGCGGCGGTTCTGGGAGAAACTGTCAACATAGTTTTTGGTCTAGGAGTTGTTGTGAGTTCGATGGAGTTGGTTTCGGGTCAATCGGAAGTCGTTTGAGTTGAGTTCCGCGAGGGTGAAAGTGTAGGGTCCCGGGGTTTTAAGTCTTTGGTCCGGGGATTTTTGAGGGCTTTTAGGTGAGTGTTCGTAGACGTGCTAGTAACGTAATTTGGCGGTGTTTGACAGGATCGGGATTTCCCGAGGAAGCCGAGGAACGGGCTGGACGTTCGGGACGCGAGTAGGGCTCAGTACTGTGAGTGGACCCTTTTCTTAAACTCGAGCATGCATAACTGTTTTTATATACGTATTTTATGGTTTTACTTATGAATCTATGTTTATTGAATATGAAAGGATGATTTTATGTGTTTGCACGTTTTTCGAGAGAAAAGGTGGTTTTGGAAAATAAAGATACGGTTTTCGGGCCTTCAAAGGATAAATGATTTCAATGATTATAAAGGGATTTTGGAGCATGATTTCGATGATCAAAGTTTCGATTTTAGAATCGGATTTCACTAATCGGAATTTGGTTTTAAGATTGGAAAGTGGACTCCGGATTTGGGTTCGGAATGACGGTTCTAGATGCCGGGAGAGCATCGAACCCGTGATTTCGGATTCGGGTTTGGATGTGGATTGGTAAATGGTTTTTAAATGGTTTTGGGATTGGATTTGCTGGATCTGGATATTGGGTTTAAAGACCCGGATATATGTGACGGGGGACCGGCCGGATTGGGTTTAAAGACCCGGATTGAGTTTAAAGACTCGGGAGTTTAAAGACTCGGATATATATTGATTTTCCCCCGTAGGCCTTGAGTTTAAAGACTCGGGAGTTTAAAGACTCGGATATGATTAAGGCCTGGATTGAGTTTAAAGACTCGGGAGTTTAAAGACTCGGATAGATCCAGCAGGTTTGATCGGAAAAATGATGATTTGGGGATTATGGTTTTGATACGGTTTCTGATACTCATGTTATGGTTTCCTATGATATTTTATAGTGTTTCTGTTTCTTATGATGTTTATAATGATTATTTTATAAATGTGTTTATAACTGTTGGTTATGCATGTGGTTTCAAAACGGAGGGTTTAACTCGGTTTTCTTATAAAATGGTTTTGAACTTTTGTACTTTCTGGTCCACTCACATTTTCTGTTTTAATTGCCCTCCAGGTTGTGGAGCTAGCGCGGGGTCTTGACGTCGAGGCAGAGTCTGAGGCATAGAAGTGACGTGAGGGTTCCCAGAGTAGAGTAAAGGCTTCCGTGTGCGTGTAGTTATCGGTTTTATTTTCTTTGTATGTTCGTACTATGTTCTGTAAATGCTACCTTCGGGACTTTGTGTCTAATTACTCCTGCGTTTGACTGGTTAGAATGTGAGTGAGTTTTACTTGAGTTTTGCGTCGGGGAGTCAGACGGGAGCGGGATTTACCTCGGGTTTCGGGGTGAAACCGGGGTGGGTCCTGACAGCTAGTACCAGCACCAACACACTATCAACAACACTAGTATCAGCACACAGGCATCCATACTAGCATCAGCACAAAAGTACCAACCCGCAAACATCCATACTGCACGCCGTGTGCAAATACGACAACCCTGGATCTCCGTTCATACGGAACGACGATCCCGTACCTCACGACTATGGGTACCACCACTCTGGCAATCCACATCAGGAAAATGAACGTTCCCTGAACGTCCCCTGATCCCCAAGTATTATAACCACACCAATTACCCTCGATAGCCAGTCATCTCCATATGACTTCCGACTAACTGTCATTGCTGTCGAGATCCGCATCCATACCTCACACTAATACCCGATCCAACACGGGATTCCATAAGTTATCTCAGAACCGTATCCGTAAATTAGATCCCATAGTTCTGACGAGATTCACCAGAGCCATCCACATGGTCATCCACGACCTCAGCCACTCGTCGCAGCACAAGTTCTCATCCACTAGTCACAATTAAGGTTTACCTTTTTAATACTAGGGTTCCACAATCACACCCTATGGTTCAACCGAAGCCAACCACTTTCCGTAATATAAAATTCACAACCTGACCGACCCCGCGGTCTAGACATCGAATAGACGTCAGATCCAATCCTACCATCAACTCAATGTGGGTTCCACCACTAAGGTCACCGGCCAACTCCGATGAACCAACATCTCTCACACCAACAACCACCACTAGGGTTCACATTTTAGACCATTACTCAAATGAGGTTCCCTGAACCTGGATGCACCTAGCAGCACAACAATCCAATATCACATGACCGAACCGACGGTCCCACAATACCAGTTCGTCACAATCAACCCCACTTGGGTCGAATCACATTAACGCACGGCGTATCAGGCCAATCACACTCCATCCACTATTTAAACCCAAAAACTATCTATCAGGTTGATAACGAATTGCAGCCCAAAGAGACATCACACCCTCGACCTGCGCACACAAAAGAGCAACCGTGCTCTGATACCAAGTTGACAGGACCCATCCCAATCCCCCCGGGATTACCATGGAATGTACCCTGCTCCCGTCCAACAAGGGGTGTTAGACAAAGGATGACCAAGAGCCACTGCCCAAACAGGGCATCCAGAGTGCGCAAGGATCGATGGAGGAGGTGTGCAATGTCCCAGTCTCTGCTGCAATCGCATCCGTGATCAACCTGAAGGGCATTAAAACCAAAAGCTGTGAGTGGACAAAACCAATAAGTTCATCAAATACTTTTATAAGACATTTATGTCCTCCAATAAAAACGTATGCATGCCACCAAAACCAGTAACCAAAACGTTTGCTCAACCGAGCCATTAGGGCCTTAGCCCAAAAACCGTTAACCAAAAACCAAGTGTGGGAACTCAGCCCAAAACAGTGGAATACCACCACCATACATATACGACCATGTGGGTCACCACCCACGACCATAAATGAACATCAATTCATTAAAATCACACAATCATAAATCCACCCGGAAAGCCATTTCATTAATTCGTATTTTACCATTACCATCACCAGCATCCTTGATGCTAGACGTCCCTGACGTCATGTCTCACGGTTTCATAAGCTACGCGTGCTGCCCGGGGTCTCTCCGGGTCCATATTTCTGACATCCCTGATGTCTAACGTCCCAGACGTCAATCATAGCAATCCTGCTCCTGAGTCATCATACGGTCCGGCTGCTCCGTATGGTGACCCTTCACAGGCAATGCACCGTGACTTCCCCAGTGTCCCAGACATCTGGAGGAGACCATCATATATCCTTGTATCAAGATGGTATATGGAAAACAGTTTTTATTAATTCATTTCACAACATCACAATGGGCCCTGCCCGAATTTTCCATAAAACAACACATTTCCATTTAGGGTCCCTGACCCGAAACCACATTTATTAAATATAGGGCCCCTGGCCCGAAATCATCATTTAAATCCAACTGGGCCTCATGCCCAACTTTATGAACCACTGGGCCCACGGCCCGATTTGTAAACCAACTGGGCCCGCAGCCCGACTTACGTACTCAAATGGACTCCAAGTCCGAGATTTCCAAAACAAGTGGGCCTCAAGCCCGAATTCATCTTTCCAATATAAAAACCATTTTATCATATTATTTATTTAACCACAAACACGCAAAACCACAAATAAACCGTTAATCCCGATATACGTGAAATACGGAAAACACCTCGAAATACGTGCAACATACCCAAAATCAATGCTCACAAATACCATCATAGAAATCATGTATATAAACCATATAACACATTTAAACATGCATAGGATTTATAAAACCAAAGTCCACTCACAGACCGTTTTAATGGTATGCCTCGATACGCGTGCCACCGGCCCTCCCGGGCCACACCACTATCACCGGGACTCCCAATCCTGTCCAAATCACATTAGAGGGTCACTAACCTCATTATTAACATCCTATCAAAGTCCCGTAATTTTCCCGAATTTTTACTTATTTTTAAACTTAATTTAAAACCTTCGGACATCCCGAACACTATCGAGACGGTGTCCGATCGACACGAAACCAATTCCAAAATGTCCGTTACATCGAATGGATTAAAAGTCATGTTGACCTCACCTCGAGATTCGTGCCCACGCGCCGCCACGCGCCGCTGTGAGTGGCTGCGCGTGAAACTCACGCGCCGTGAACAGTGTCACCGTTCTGACCCGGTTGTCTGATAAACGGGTCACCGTGACCCGCAGCCCAACCCGACTGGTTCTCAGCCATTACTCGATCATTTTCAATTCCGTTTGTTCCTACAAGATCGTCTCATTAATTCCAGTTGATCTGAGGTTTAAAAACTAATAAACAACCTCGTTTCACTACCTGTTCGTGGAGGTGTGCAGACCGGCCACCTGCAACCGTCGTGTCTGCACGATCCCGGCCACCATTCCTTTCGAAAACGATCCCCAGAAGCTCGTCTCACCTTCTAGATCATCATCCTAATCACCAGATCGATCGAAATACGTTAAAACCCAACCTGCCATTTTCACCCGAAAACAGGTTCACGGGTTCGAGGCTTACCTCGCCGCCGTGGCTCCCGCCGTGGCCACCAGCACACCTAGTTTGACTCCAGGAACATCATTCACCTCTCCAAAACGATCAAACACCATCCCACAACGATTTCCAATTTCTGAGTTTCGGACCTCCCCTGTTTTTCCTCTCCGCCGCCAGCCTCGCCGTCTCCCGTCGTCTCCCGTCATCTCTCAAGCCTCACCGTGCAGCTAATCTTTCACACACACCAACATAGAGGAGATTGGTGAGGTAGTTTGGACGTTTGGATGTTTTGGGCCGATTTGGTTCCTCTCGGGTCTGGGGGGTTTGTGGGCTGCGCCGCCGCCCGTGGTGGTTGTTGCCGGCGTCTGGGGGTGGCTGGTGATTACCTGGTGTCGTCTGGTGTGTGAGGCTGGGCTGTGAGGTGATGATGTGCATGATCAAGGAAGGAAACCGTGCTCACGATTTTGAGGGAGAATGAAAATGGGTGTGTGAGTTGTCTGATCAAATACAAGGGAAGGAAATGAATCAACGGCCCAGATTCAATCTCAGTTTAAAATGAAGGGTGAGGATTCCATGAGAGGAAATGATTACCTACACCAATGGCCAACAAGAACCCCTGATTTAGGGAATGAAGGGGATGATGACATGTGTCATACATCAAGGGTCCAGATTGGTTTGGGATTAGGATAATCAGATTTTATTATTATATTATTATTTTATTCCGAGTCTCGGTTAATCGCGTTTTACGTCCTTGACCATAACTTCGTCGTCGAATCTCCGATTTCGGCATGCCGCCTGTCGTTGGATTCGTATCGACGATACCTACGTAACGGTCCTTGGCCCTCGTCCATCGGACCTCCCGATCAAAAAGTCAACATTTGGCCCCTAACATGCCAAATTACCAAAATACCCCTCAACTTCCGAACATCATAACTTTCTCTACGAATGTCGGAATCGAACGTGCCACCTGTCTATGAACTCGTGACGTCCCGAACTACGTCACGGTCATCGGTCAAAGTCCATTTGACCGCCCGAACAAAAAGTCAACATTTTGCCCACGACTAGGGGCAAAACGGTCATTTCGCACAATTTGTCCGATTCCGCCCTACTAACCACCGTTCAACCTCACTAATCAGGATTAATGACTAATCTAATCCCAGAATTCGGGACGGGTCGTTACAAGCTAGGCTACGTATTCCGAGCCTGCATGTGGTATGAATGCCCATGGAGCAGGGATTTATACAGAGGTTGAGACTGGATGTATGATTGCTATAAGTTGGGTATGACGTATACCCGATTGAGAGTGATTATGTTTCGAGTTCATCTTAGACTTGTTTCCTTGGGAAAATATTATGGCTCCCACTAATTGGAATTTCTAGGATGAAATTCTTTAAGGGGGGTAGGTTGTAACGACCCGGACCTTCGGAAAAGGAAAATTTGGAAAAAATTGAAGAAAATGACGATTTTGCCCCTAGATAATGGGCGAACGGTTGACTTTTCGCTCGAGCGGTTCAAACGGACTTTGACCGATGACTATGACGTAGTTCGGGACGTTATGAGTTCATAGACAGGTGGCACGTCCGATTCCGACAATCAGGGAAGAAGTTATGATGTTTGGAAGTTCAAGGGCATTTTCGTAATTAGGACGAAAGGGGGGAATTTGTTGACTTTTCAAATGACATGGACTTTGCACGTAAGCTGAGGACCGTTGGGTAGGTCTTGAGACACTGAGTCCGTAGACAGGCGGCACGCGCCAATCGGAGTTTGGATGACCCAGTTACGGGTCTAGAATCGTGAAGGGCATTTTGGTAATTTTGTGAAGGAGGGGCAAAATGGTAATTTCAAAAGAGACACACTGAAACTGTCGTGAATGGACCTTTAGAGCAGAGCACGGGTTGCAATTTTTTATGGAATTGCTGGTTGGGCTGAGTGCTACTGCATTCTTTATGCATTGAGCGGGAAACATGGGCGTGCTGAAGGCAGAGCAAGGGTTGATTTCTCTAATGGTTGGTGCGGTTGGTAATGGAAAAACAGAGCATGGGTTTCAGTTTTGTAGTGAGTGGCTTGGGACGGGTGACAGGGAATGTTGGGGTTGAAATGACTTACTGGGAAGGAATGAGAGAAACAGAGAGACGTTTTGGAGAGGAAAAACGCGGGGACTGAGTGAAGAATATACACTGGAACCCGAAACTCGTTTTTGGACAAATTCGAATTTGAATTTGAATTGTAGACCAGCCCAAGACAAATTGAGGTTCGAATAAGTCTTCTGGAACCTTGATTAGTCGATCCAAATCAAGGGATGCAAGCTTCGAAGTTCCTGGAGCCATGGACGGACGTGGTGGATGGCCGGAAAATTGCTGGTTGTGTTCGTGTAATTGGAGGTAATTTTTTGTGAAATTGAATTCTAAATCATCCTTACCATGAGGCTACAATGCTGTACGACTAATTAATTGAAGAATTACATGGTTATTTGACAAACTCAGACGAGGAACTCATTTTTGAAACTTGGATTAAGTCGGGATAGTTTGAGGTAATGACGACTGCAATGGATGTTACAGATCACTAATTCAATTGGTTGCGAAGCTAATGGAGTGTTCAATTGTTCAAAATGATGTCGAATTGATGGAATACTAGCCGGGTCAAGTCGCGGGCAACCGGACCCGTTTACCAGTCATTCGGGTGAGGACGACGACTGTGCACTTTATTGTAGCAGGCGCGTGGCTTTCATGCGCATCCACTCATGGCAGCGCGTGAGGGCGCGTGGGCCTGATTCTCGAGGTGAGTTCAACATGACTTTTGTCATATACAATGTAAAGAACATTTTAGCGTTGGTTTCGAATTGACCAAACACCGTTTCAATGTTGTTTCGAGGGTCCGAAGGTTTATGTTACGTTTTTAATTAACATTTAATTCCCGGAAAATTATGAGAAACTAATATGCTGTGATTTGAGTCCTTAGTGACACTAAAGAATGATTTCGGATAGGATTCGAGATTCCTGGAAAATGTCGGAAATTACGGAAACGCGTGCAGCGCGAAACGGGCGTTATGGACGGTGTGTGATTGTACTTTGCTTTCTAAAATTTAATGCATGCATAAATGTTTCTATGATTTCTATGATTATGATCATGACTTGTGATAATTACGATTTTCGTATTTATACGTATTTTGGTATGCAATACGTAATTGCACGTATTTCGAGACCACAGTTTCTCTTATGCCTTGGTGATGGTTTGATGAACGATTTTGCATGATTTGTGCGCATGATGTTTTAAGGATGTTTTGATTATGATTATGAGTATGACTTACGGTTTTGACACGTATTTCGAGATTATTACGATTTTGGGGTTTTACGAGATTTTGACTATATTGTGTTTTGATTAGCCCTCGCCATTGGGCCGGGCCGGGCTGGACTTATTAAATAATTTTTAAATTTGAGGTCTGGGCCGGGCGGGCTTAATGACATAAAAAAGAGCCCACGGGCTTTTATCGGGCCGGGTTTATATCAGGCTTTTCGGGTCGGGCCTATTAAGCCCACTTGGATCGGGCTTACGTGAGCTTTTGCAATAAATTATGTCTCAAATTTTAAAATTACAAAAAATATATGCATGAAGAAAAAAAATATTAATAATGAAAAAAAAATACTCAAGGGTGCAAAATGTGGCTTAGTTAAAATAAAATACTCAAAGGTCCAAAAACGTTGGACCTATTAAGTAGGTGGAGGAGTGGTTAGGGTTTGTATTGGGTATTGGGTATTGAGTATTGTGTATTGGGCTTTTTAAAATAAATTAGGTGGGCTTGGGGCTGAGATTTGGGTTTGGGTTGAAATATTAGTATTAATAATGGGTTGAGTATTAATTTTTAAATAATAAATTGTAACGCCCCGGACGTTCTGGAAATGTAATATTATAAATATTGAATAAAATGACGTTTTTACCCCTGTGTTTGTGTGGTCGATTTGTTGACTTTTTGATTTGGAGGTCGAACGGACGTTGAGTGATGACCGTGATGTAGTTCGGGATGTCACGAGTTCATAGACAGGTGGCACGTCCGATTCGGACGCTCGGAGTGAAAGTTATGATGTTCAGAAGTTCAGGGGCATTATCGTAATTTGGGCGTTATAAGGGGAAAAAGTTGACTTTTTGTTTGACAATTGATATTCATTTGACTCGAAGACCGTTATGTTCGTCTCGACGCCCCGAGTACAACGACAGGCGGCACGCTTGAAACGGACGTCGGATGACCGAGTTATGGGTCACGGATGTTGGAGGGCATTTTGGTAATTATTGCACAGAGGGGCATTTTGGTCATTTCACGGTGGTTACTGTTCACCACCGTGAAAAACAGAGTGCACGGCCGTGGGTTTTGTGCGTGCAATTGTTTATGGCTAGTGGGGGGCTCAGACGTTTTGTATATGCAGTTTTAGGCAGTGGAAGCAGGATTGAGTGACCTTGGTGCACGTTTGGGCAGAGCTCAGAGCACGGGAGAGTGAGGAATGGCCGTGGTCTCTGTGCTTGCGGGAAACCGTTTTCAGAGACTTCAGAGTGTCTCCCACGAGTTGCTGGCCGTTTGAATCGATTACTCTGATTGCTGTTGGACTTAGAGACTCATTTGCGTCCTTCCTGCTGTGGAAAAACTGAGAGAGATTGAGAGAACCAGTGTTGAACCATTTCGGGTTTCTGGGGGGGAAATCGCAGAGTTCAAATTCTGAGGGTCGAGGGATCAAACTAAACACACGGTGAGACTTCTTTGTAAGACCCGTGTCCTGGAGGGAACGGTGAACAATCCCACATTCCTGCGAGGGGGGCATGGTCAAGGAAGGGAATGGTGGTGTGCCTTAAAGGTGTAGGCACACACCTATCTAGCATGAGGCCTTTTGGGAGCTCAGTGGCTTTGGGGGGGATTGGAACCCCAAAGTTAAGCGAGTTGAGGCTGGTGCAATTCCAGATGGGTGACCCCCTGGGAAGTTACACCGTGAGCTCCCGAAAACAAAACCATGAGGGCAAGGGCAAGGATGCCCAAAGCGGACAATATCGTGCTAGTTGAATCGGGACCTGCCAGAAGAGGGTCGGGTCCTGACAATTTGGTATCAGAGCCAGACCCCGACCGGGAAGTGTGCCAGCGAGGACGCTGGGCCCAAAGGGGGGTGGATTGTAAGACCCGTGTCCTGGAGGGAACGGTGAACAATCCCACATTCCTGCGAGGGGGGCATGGTCAAGGAAGGGAATGGTGGTGTGCCTTAAAGGTGTAGGCACACACCTATCTAGCATGAGGCCTTTTGGGAGCTCAGTGGCTTTGGGGGGGATTGGAACCCCAAAGTTAAGCGAGTTGAGGCTGGTGCAATTCCAGATGGGTGACCCCCTGGGAAGTTACACCGTGAGCTCCCGAAAACAAAACCGTGAGGGCAAGGGCAAGGAGGCCCAAAGCGGACAATATCGTGCTAGATGAATCGGGACCTGCCAGAAGAGGGTCGGGTCCTGACATCTTGGAGTGAAATAATCACTACGGTGCAAGAACTGAAGGGATTGGAGCCCGTTTCGCCCAGGAACCTGAGTTACGGTTCAGAGTTGAACCAGTTGGAGGGAAAAACTGAATTCGATTTCTGAGGTTTGTTGATCGGAACCAGGGGCCATTCTAGTCTTCTGGGAGCAAAAGGAAACCAACCACGTCAAATTCGAAGGACGACATCCACGAATTGGCCAAGAACGGAGTACCCTGGTTCTGAGTATTTTCGAGCTTGAGGACGACGACTTCCAGGTAACGGCGAGACCAATTGATGGTACCATTGTGTTCGTATAAGTCCCCTTAAGCTACTGGTGAAATTAATTTGGGAATGGGGTTAGTTTGGGTGAGTTCCAGAATGTCGATTTGTTCGACTGTTCGAGTTTGAGTTGGGTCGTTTGGGTACTAGTCGAGGTTAATCTTCAATACAGACCAAAAATTAAAGGATTAGAGAAGATAATAGAATCAAAAACGAGAGGAATTGATTGAGAATTGGGCTTGAACTGGTCGGGTTGAGTCGCGGGTAATAGACCCGTTTATCAGTTGATTCGGGTAGGGACGAAGGTACTGTAGCTTGGCGCGTGGCTTTCACGCGCAGCCACTTTGGGCGGCGCGTGACGGCGCGTGTGACGTCAACTCCGATCACGGTCAACATGAGAATTAATCCTTACAGTTTAATTAACATTTTATCTTTAGAGTTCGAATCGATCGGGAGTCATTCGGGATAATTTCGGGAGTCCGGAAGATTCAGTCTTTAAGTTTATTTTTCGCCGAAAATCCGGAAAAATTAGGAAAAATCCTACGAGTTATTTTGGGATGTTTGTAACCCTTCTTGTACGTTTTCACAGGCCCGGACACTTCCGAAGCTACGGAGGAGCGCGCGGGACGCGATTGACGTGTCCTAAGACTGTGAGTGGACTTTTGATTTCTAAATTGGGCATGCATGACTATTTTGCTTATTTATCTCATGGTTTTACATATGATTTTATGATGGTGAGATGATATATCGGTTTTACCTGTTTTCACGTTTTTCGAGATATTTATCGTATTTCACGCATTTCGAGATTTCGTTTTTTTTGCCTATGCATGCGTGATAATTTTGATGAAGTATCTGGATATGAATATGCATGTTTCGGATTTATGATGTTTGATCATATTGTGAAGTAATTTTCGGAAATTGCATGTGTTGGAAACTGCATGTGACTTCGGACATAAGTCCTACTATGTTGTGATATGATTTCGGAAAGATATTGGGAACCAGTTGTGATGAATCATGGTTTATTGTGTTTTAAAAACGGTTTTGGGTTTAAAGACCCGGTTGATGGTTGGATCTGGTTTTGGGTTTAAAGACCCGGTATGTTGATGTTGGGGGCGGGCCCGAAAATTGAGTTTAAAGACTCGTGAGTTTAAAGACTCGATTATTATGATACCCCCGAGGCCTACTAATGGTGTTTTGAGTTTAAAGACTCGTTGATATCCCGGGAAGGCCTAATGTTGAGTTTAAAGACTCGGATGGATCCAACGGCATAATCATGGTTATTGATTTGCGTTTTACTTGATTGTGCAAATAATGTTTCAAAATGACGGTTTCTGGAATCTGGTATTATTAAATGGTTTTACATGAGTTATGACGAACCTTGTAACGTTTTTCATGTGTTTCGGAAAAAGAGTTTTCAAAAGTCCAATACACAATTTTGAATATTTGGTTATGCATGCGGATTACAAAACTGGAGGGCGAACCCGATTTCGGAAAAACTGTTTTTCCTGTTAAACTTATGTTTCGGTCCACTCACACCTTGTTGTTTTAAATTCCCTCCAGGTCGTGGAACAAGCGTGGGGGCAAGCGCCGAGGCAGAGGCGGAGGCATAAAGTTTTTCCGTTGCGGAGTAGTTAGTTCACAGAGTAGGACTTGTTTCTTTAACTTGTTTTGTAATATTGCTCTGTGAAACTGTGGACTTGACGTCCAGTCGGATGTATTTGTTTAATCTCCCTGGTCTGACAATGGGTGTGTTGTAATTTTAACTAGTTCCGGTCTTTTTGATTCGATTGTCAGACGGGAGCAGGATGCTTCCCGATTATCGAGGCGATAATCGGGGTGGGTCCTGTCATAAATATTTTTTTTCTGGCTTATGGGCTGGATTTATTACAGGCGTGTCGGGCTGGGCTTATCGGGCTTTATCGGGCTCGGGCCTATCGGGTTTGAACACCATAAGCCCAAGCCCAGCCCGCTAACTCTCGGGTCGGGCCGGCCCACGGTCCATAGCGGGTCGGGCCAGGCTTTTGTCCATCGGGCTTATCGGGCCCCCATAAGCCCATGGGCTTTTGGGCCAAATGGTGAGGGCTAGTTTTGATCATGGTTTTGATGCCTTGACTTTGGAATTTAAAATGTGATTTGATTTGACTTTGGGATTTGAAATGATTTCAAAGATTTAAAACGGATTTTGGAAAAGCTGATTTCGGCCTTGATGCCCTGGGCATAAAAGTAATTTTGATGAACGAGATTCAGATTTTGGAAACGTGAAAGTGGATTTCTGGATTTGGGTTCGAAATGACGGTTCCGGATGCCGGCTTACGGAATCATTATTGCGAATTCGAATTTGGGAATGGACGACGGATATGATTGGGGATTTGAATGTAAAATTCGGACATAAGTCCTATTATGACAAAATGTGATTTCGGATTGGTTTTGGAATTTGGATCACGATGGATCCTGGATTGTTGTGATATACAAATAGTTTTGGGTTTAAAGACCCGGTGCTATTGCTGGATCATGTTTTGAGTTTAAAGACTCGGTTAATTGATGACGGGGGCGGGCCCAGATTGGGTTTAAAGACCCGGATTGAGTTTAAAGACTCGGTTATTGTGATACCCCCCGAGGCCTATTGATTATATTCTGAGTTTAAAGACTCGTTGATATCCCAGGAAGGCCTGATATGTGAGTTTAAAGACTCGGCAATTGATATCCAGCAAAACTGATTGACTTGTGATTTGTTGTTGATCTTTGATGTTTTCAGATGTGTTGGGCAGTGGCCCGGTTTTTATGGTTTGATGGATTTGGATTATGTTGTGTACTTGGATTTGATTTGTGATTTTGGGCTGAGGCCCCGTGTTTATGATTGCGGACTAAGACCCGAAGGTCAAGAAAAGGAAAATGATTTGATTTTCGTACACGGTTTTCTTATGTTGAAAATGTAACGGATTGCGAAATGATTTTCGAATGCATGCATTGGTTTTACGTGGAAGGTATAAATGTCTTTCTGTAACTGTTTTATAAACTGATTCGTTTTTGTCCACTCACACCTTTTGTGTTTTTATTGACCCTCCAGGTCGTGGCGCATTGAGCGATGCTGATCGAGAGGCGGAGACATGAGTGTGTACGTGTGTGGCTATCCCTTGTTTGGCAAGTACTGAGGGTAATTTGGGAACTTCAGTCGACTTGCCAGACGGGAGCACGACCGGGCAAGGTTATCAATGTCCCTTTGCGAGCGGTCCTGTCAGGCGTCCTCGATGGCATACTCAAAATTGACTTGCAATAAATTATTAAAGTAAAGTAATTAAAAATAATGTTAAAAAAAAAAAAGGAGAAACACATACCAATAAGATAGACCCACAATGTGTGATATCCTCCGGGGGTTGGGTCTTGAGCGTATCCCCCCATCATCAAGGACTCAGTAGTTAATATTTTTGGATTTCATTTTGAAAACCATCGGAATTTAAATCGAACCGTGACCCCCCAAACTTAACCCCAAAAACAGCAAATGTCATCTCTGCTACACTTCATTATTGTTATTTAACATTGTTTAATATATAAGTATACACATTATCAGTCATCTCTAACCTTTAGCCGGGTCTGCAACTCGGGTTTTTCGATCCGGCGGCATGATCCGACTTAATCTCTCTCGTTTTACGTCCAATTTTCACGAATTAATAGTGCATTTTCATCGTTTTGATCTTTGGAAAGGATCTGTAGGCTCAAAACAAGACAATTGTTCGATATTTTGTCGAATTCCCCCCCCCCCCCCCCTTCTTATGTGCCGCCGGGTTAAAATACCGAAATTTCGGCGATATTTACCGATATTTTCATGAATGGCCATATTTGAGCTGAACATTAATTAATCCTAACCTAAACATTAAAGCTGAACATTAAACTAATTCAACAATGAGTTCTGCTTCATCAAGTACCACCCTAGCTAAACTAGCCAGTGAATTAAAGACATTAATTACTTACCTACCTGCATTTAAGAAACTAGTCAATTTTGGGCCAAGGCTAGCTAGGGGTTCGTACATTGTTCGTTCGCGAGAGTATCCTGCGTAAATCGAACATGAATACTTGATTTGATTTACAAGGTTCTCTGATCTGAATTCGTTATTATTTGATCATCACCACCACCAAGTCGGCTGAGACTTTATTGAGATATAGTACTCTAATTAATTAATTACACTCACCAATAATCTCTCATTAAACAGGAAAGCAGTTTATTTATGTCGGTGTTACCTAGCTACTACTGATCCACTGCAGCTAATACATACGCAACGCCCAAATATAGGCATGAACCAAATAATTAGAAATGAGAGGAGCTAAATATTAACATAATTTTTACTTTATCATCAAATTTCCATCATATTAAGTGAATTTCACTAATTTAGAAAATACACATAGTAAAAATACATATTTTATGCAAGAAACAAGAAACAATCGTGTAATAAATTAATACAATATAAAACACTTAAATTGCAACAAGCTTCTCTTTGACGTGAACAAAATATCATACTATCGCCAAAAAATTCACAATCTCACTTTAAGTATGTGGAATCATAAAACACCGAAAAATTGTGGAACTACTACGTGGCTCAAAATTCCCAAAATGATTAAATTGCTCCTGGAAACAATATTAATGGCTTGCAGACACCCGTACATCAAATAATCTATTTACCAGCTAAATACGTTATTTAGTTGGGTTAGAAGCCTATGTAATATTAATATTTAATTGTCATTATTCTTAATAATGGATAATTAATATTAATATTAAATTGCAATAATTATCATTATTATCATAATGAGCCATTATTATAATTATTAAATAATATATTTTATTCAAAATATATTATTTATTAATTACAAATTCCTCTCTCAAAGCTAAGTTAGGCATCAGAGGATTTTTAGTCGAACAACCTCCCGGGTAATCGATCGAGACAACAATAGCTAATTATTTGTTGTTTGCAAGAATTGTAAGGACTTTTCGTAACGGGTTCGATTTCTTCTTTAACAAAGTGTAAAACAAAATATTCAATTTCGGGTGGATTAGAGTACATCCCAACCCTAAAGTCTAGCTCGTGCTTGCCCAGATACCATTAATTGCCGACCGTACAATCACACTTTACACTAATTAAACACGCGAAAACGGTATGCTTGCGTGAGTCGTGCTTTTGTGTGACACTATAGCTATAGCATAATCGTGAATGAGTTTAGGATTTAGGGTTAGTACGTGTTACATTTACATATATCAACAATGACACGAAAAAGAAAGTATGATTGTGTCATTCATATCACCATATATATGACCATCGATCGACTTATCCATGCTAGTTAGCCAATAAAAGATTGTGCTTTCTCAATTAACGAAAGTGAAATGAGAGATCATGCGGTGGGAAAAGTGACTGCAATGTAATTGGCACCATCAAATTAGACATCTCTAATTAACCACTATTAATTGATTGCAAGGGTATTATTGTAGGCTAGCAACACTCAATCTATAGCACTGTTTACTTTTCCAATGCTCATATACTCGAAAGTCGAAGCCTACCTAGCTTCCTCAATTGCATATGCTATGCTAAATTTAGTAAGAAAAATAGAAACCAAAATCTTGATTGGTCTCCTACTTTAAATCGATCCGCAAGAAAGCTGATTTGACTAATCAATTGGTAATTAAATCACAATGTGTTGTATAGTTGACAAATTCTCATATCTAGATGGCAAATTTCCCGATGCTTAAATGACAGAAGTTGGTTTGAAACTTGTCTGAAGCACTTTATGACCAGGGACAAGCTGCATCTCGAACGGAACTAGATTAACTATACATTTTGAATATAGAAACACCTCGTAGTATTAATTTAAAATGAGTATAAGTCATATATCATTTACCAAAAGATTAGGCTTATGAACTCAAATGTACAATAACATCAAATGACATTTATTAATTTATTTTATTCAAAAAACAAGCGATTAACTGTATAATGGGTTATATATTACATATATACAAATCATAAGCATAACTCGTGGGATGTAGAAGGAAGAATAAGAACTTAATTTACATCATATATGAACCTTCATTTGACACCCAATGAAAACCATCCGGCCCCTTGTGTTATTTAACAGGTTCACGTGTTAACGCGGCGTCGATCTTGTACCTTATACATAGCTCTTCAATCAATGAAGACGTACCGTACGGCTGATTAGAAAAGAAAAGGGGTTGATCTTTTGAAAAGATAGTAGATGATTCGATGCGGTTCATGTTAGCTAATAAGACATTGATGACAGCTTGAAGGTGCGCGCGCACTTGATTCAGGTAAAATGTTTTCTAACATATGTGGAGTAGTCGATTAATTAAGCTAGTATATACTAGGGCAATTAATTAGACACTACTGACGATACGATCATGATTCATTTAATGGTGTTAAGCTGGTGGTTTTATGAAATGTCCCAAGGATGTCGTGGGATTTGGGCCACATGGTCAAAGCTAGCCTAAATGTATCAAAATTGTGTGGCCATGGTTTTAAGGTGTAGTACTGCTACTGCAAGCCAGTGGAACCTTACATGGATGATATACATGGCTACTGCAGCAGCTACTGCTTTAAATCTAAGGACAGATTAAGGGTCAAAATGGGGACATATCTACATATATGTATATATATATATATATATATATATATGGGACCAAGATTATATATTGGTACGTCAACACAGCTCACTACTTAGGACGTACATTTTTAACTTTGTTGATGATGAAAGTACCAAGTACCCTATAGATCGACTGGGATGATTAATCTAGATCCATATATCTTGACGAAAGGCGATCGATCCATCTATTAATAATATTCATGATGTTGATAACTTGATACGATTGGAGTTTGATTTTAACACAAACTTATTATGTGATGTATCATACATCTAAAGTTAGTAAATAAAAATTGAGCGAATTTGCCCATCCATTATTTAATTAAGTTCTTCCGTATGTCATAGGAGCGTTCTCTCCCGATCACAAAAAAAAAAAAAAAAAAAAAAAAAACTTACTTACACTTTCGTAATCTCTTCTTATTAGATCTGACAACAGAGAAACGCTAGCTCCAGATGAAGAAAGACTAGAACTCCTTCAAGAATATAGCAATTAGCTAATAAAAAATTAAGGATGGTAGAAGTAAAGAGAAAAACTCACTCGAGGAACATGAATTACCCCTTTGTCTCATAAGAAATAATGATCGAAAAGGAAAGCTAACTGGCTTCAATCATTTAAACATACCATAAAATGAGAAGGATGGAACTGGAAGCATGCATTTCGTTCGTAAAATTCCTACGTTTATGATAGCATAGGGGGGAAAGGGGCCCTTAAATAATTTGTTATAGAATTGCCAATTTCCCTTTTTCTATCTGACATGTCAAAATTGTGGTGTGGGGGGTTTTTAGTCCATTCATATTTATTAGGGTATTGAGGCACCATATAATCGTGGACCAACCACAATATGAGCCGTGGTCATGGACGGGCCAAGATCGATCATCACATAATGGTGGTTGGGACCCATGATGAGGTGTCCCTCAAGTTCGGTGGCTCCAGTTCCAGATACGAGTTGGTGTTCAATGCAACATTGCAACCACTACCTGATCACTTACATCAATTCAATAATCACTCGATCTACTTAACACTCTATTTATTTAGAGTGCGGCTTCCAGTTTGAGTTTTGAGTTCGAGTTCTAGTTCGAGACTTCAAATCTAATCACGTTATAATTTAATTACATTATTACGTACGAATATTGTCTGAATTTGAAATAATGTAAACTAAATGAATATTATCTGAATTTAGAATAATGTAAATTAAACTGAGGATTTAATTTGAATCAAATATAGTTAGATTAAACCAATTAGTTGGACTAGAAGATTCTTGATCTCACCCATCTTCTCTACCATAAATGTGACCGGTAGATGATCTCACTTCACAACAGAGTAAGAAGAAGAGGGAGATTGAGATTTTTGTCTTGCACTATTTGGATGTGCTTATATGATGTAAGATGATATTTTTTATATAAGTGCATTGCATGCAAGCATATGGACCATGCTCAAAACCCTTGTTCATTGCCACCTCATACTTGATACTCACCCCCCTCCCTCATAATTACACCACACGTACTAGTTCAAAATAAAAAAAATAAAAAAAAAGTCATAATTATCATCCTCTTCTCTTACCTTTTTTCTTGGGTTCTAACTTCTAAGCTTGTAATAGGATAATTGTTTTTAACCCGTAGATTAAATTTTTAAGCTGAGTCAAAATAAGTGGGTTGTTGAATAAGCAGTTTAACACGATGATAAATGGTGATTCCGACTCGGTAAATGGGTCGACAAGGGACGAAGATGATCAGGCATAAATGAACAGTGTAACATGGGTAAAAAAGTTGTAAAAATCTGAGAGGAATTAAATGGCTTGCGTGGTGGTGCTATGGAAGGGGACCCCATTCTATAGCCTCTAGCAGTGTGACCATTTCTCTTATGTCCCTGGCCCTTCCCCTTCATCTCTCTCTCTCTCTCTTATTTCTTGCTTGTCACTCTCCCTTCTCTCTCTCTCACTCTCACTCTCTATAAGTGTTGTATGACTCGTTGGCGAAAATATAGCAAATAGAACAAAGGAAAATCTAACCTAGCTCTCAATAACTTGCATGCCCTCAATTTCCTTTCTTCTGCTAAGCCAAAAGCCCTTCATTCAATCATTCTACACAAAGACATACCCAAAATTACTCTCTTTCACTACTTAATACAGCCAGACCTTTGGCTCAGGCATTTTCACAAACACTTACAAGGCACTATTCACAATGAGCAGTGATCAACACCAAGGTTCGGAGACTGAAAGCAGCTCCAATTCATTCACTTCTGCATCACCTCCTCCCTCGCCCTCCTCACTCCAAAACCCACTCTTGTCAAACCCACAAAAACGCAGCTCGCCAATTCACCAAGAAATTGAGCTACCCGACAAAAAAAATGTGAAACGGGACGGAGACTCCAGCAGCAAGCACCCAGTTTATCGTGGGGTCCGAATGAGGAATTGGGGCAAATGGGTATCCGAAATCCGCGAGCCCAAGAAAAAATCGCGCATTTGGCTCGGGACCTTCCCAACACCCGAAATGGCAGCCCGTGCCCATGACGTGGCCGCGTTGAGCATCAAGGGCAACTCGGCGATTCTCAACTTCCCGGAGCTCTCCGACGCCCTGCCTCGCCCGGCTTCACTCGCTCCTCGCGACGTCCAAGCCGCGGCCTCGAAAGCCGCCCAAATGCACCAATTCGACGCCAACCCTTCAATGTCGTCTTCGATTCTGTCGTCATCATCTTCCTCCTCCCTGTCCTCCCTCGTCTCTTCCATAGACAACTTATCGACCGAGTCGGAGGAGCTGAGCGAGATCATCGAGTTGCCGAGTCTGAGTTACGACTCTACCGAGTTAAGAAGCGAGTTCGTGCTTGTGGACTCGGCGGACCAATGGTTTTATCCCCCGCCGTGGCTTCAGCGCCTGGGAGAGTGCTGCGATGAGTTGGGGAGTCAGAGTTCCGGTGGGTTTAACTCGTTTGAAGAGGCCTTGTTATGGGAGTATAATTAGCACAACTATTTTGTGCTAATTGGCTATAATTAAGAGTTTGTGTAAAAATTTGAAGTGTGAGCTTTCTCTATTTTTTTTTTTTACTTTTTCTTTTCTTTTTGACTTCTCTACCAGTTTTTTGGCTCTTTTGGTTTTTTTGTTTGAAGGGCTTAAACTCTGAAGATCTCTGTCTCTCCCTCTGTTATTTTTCTTGTTCGAAGTGTACAGTAATTATAATATTCAGGATAAATATCTTTCCGTTGATTGTTAACTTTGGTTGCAAATAAAATAAATTCTCCCGACTTTTTTTGGTTTTTTGTTTGTTTCTTCTCTAATATCTATTCAATATGATTCCAAAAGATCTAGTTTCGTTGAAGTAATGGATTCTTTGAAAGGATCCTTTGATCAATCCAGAGATCATTTCGATTCCATTAGTAATGAGGATTCAGAATATCACACTTCGAAAATACTTGGCTCTTTGGATACTTACTAATTAGACGTAACTAAGACTGTGAATTGCAGAAGGGAGAAATGAATGCCACTGTGTATACAGTATTGTAACAACAACGTGGAACAAGCATTCAAACTCCAATCAAATAAAAATGAATGAGTAATAATAATAACAGAATAGTCAGAGCAAGAAGAGTGACAGCAGAAGAAGAAAAGGAGAAGTCCATTCCAAAAAAAAGTATAGGCTGTTTTTATTTTTTTTATCTGAATTAAATAGGGTATAATTTTATTGAATGTTGAATGTCCAGTGTTAGAATGTCTCTTCTTTCTTTTTCTTTTTTTTTTTTCTTTGATGAGGAAGATGAGTGTTAGAATGAATGTTGATGGGGATGGTTAGGGAGAAGGTGCTAAAGATGTTGAAACATAATGAGCTGGGAATGGGACAATGACATTGACACATAATTTTACCCTAAAGGAGGTGACACACATTGGGTCTAGTTTTGCTCAATTCTTTGTATCTCTTGTTGCTTTTGAATAAACTAGCTCCTCCCCTCTTCTGGCAATTCCAATATCTTGTAATCTTTGCCTCACTCTCTTATTTTTTATTTTTTTGTATGTAAGTGTGATAATTAAAACTATTAGATTTATTTATTTTAGATTTTCACTTTATACTAAGTAGAAAAAAAAATGTTGCATATACCTCCTCTCTCTCTCTCTCTCGGAGAAGAAGAGACAAATTAGAGAACCAACATTGAACATTCAATAGAAATACCAATACTCTCTCTCCTCCTATTGGAGAAGAAGAGACAAATTAGAAAACCATCATTCAATACAAAAACCACTACTCTTCTCTTAACTTCCATTTCCAAATAATCATGTTGTTGAAAGGTTGCTAACCCAACTAGCAATTTTTTTTTGTTTATTTTATTTTGTGCTTGATATATAGACGAAGAAAGTAAATAAGGAAGAAAAAAGGAATTATATATGAATAATACTGGTAGAGAGAAAAAGCATGAAAAAAGGAATTAGTTTTAAATTATCATTTTGTGTATTTTTATTTGTGCATTTTTTTCAACATTGACTCATTTTACTCTACTTACCGATTTTTCACTCATTTCACATTTTCAACATCGACTCATTTATTTGTACGTGTATCTTTAAATATTTGTGTATCTTTATTTGTGCATTTTTTTCAACATCAACTCATTTATTTGTGTATCTTTAAATATTTTCACATTTTTTTGTTGGTTTTAAAAAAGGTGAAAATATTTAAATTTAAATTTAAATTTAAAACCAAAATTACTAGTAGTATTCTAAAAGAGCCATTCAATTCATTTCTCAGAACTTAACAAAATACGAATTATAATGCATGTACAATAATTTTTTTAAATATCGATAACAGCTAGCAATAGAAATTTGAGCTACATATTGATACATACATTTTATTATAGAACTATACATTGCATGGTTGGATGGCAATATTATCTACATCTGTCATCTGTATATATATATATATATATATAAAGTTCATGCCATCAATTTTCAAACAGTATTTTGGTCCCACATCCTTTTTGAAATTGGTTTTCATGGCTGTAAGCCTGTAACATGGGAAAACAAATTAACATATTTTCCATCACCGTAGGACTCTCTCCCGCCCACCAGGTAAAGGAGAAAACAGTCCATGCAATTGTGTTACCCTACTGAAAGGTATGCATAATTTTCTTTCTTTCAACTGTTGTAGATTTTCTTTCGTTCAACTATTGCAGACATTGACTACTTTCAATTTAATTTCTTCTTTTGGCAAAAAGTTTGATGCTCCATTTTCATGCACTCGAGTCTAGGGTATGGTTCTAAATAGCATACTCCTTTGTCATAATCACTACTTAATTAACTTAATATATTAATTATATAATAAATCAATGAAAGTGCGGAAAGAAAGACTCAAAAGTGGGAAAATAATTAATATCTGATGCCATACCCTCATTTCCCTTATTCCGAACGTGAATCATCCAAATAAGGCAACTCATTTCTGACTTATTATTTCATGCGTGCAATTTATAAAACTATTTTCAAAGTTATTGTAAACATGTTGAAAATAGTGATACCGACTCTCATCTTTAAGTACTAGAGTTCCTTTGTTCCCTCACAGTTAATTACAGACAACATAATTCACAGCTTTTGAGAGTATCCATGTGATCAATCAACGTGGGAATATTATATTGGATTTCAAAAGCAGAGGAGTCGATCAAGGTTCATCGAGTGCACTGTTTCATTGGTTTCCAGGTTTGCTTCTTGACTTATTCTCTAGCTGAATTGATCACGAGATTAGCTCGTTTGTGTTTAGGATAGATTACTCTCTTCCTCTCTGAATTCTGGTTTTAATCGATCAAGCAATTCTGTACAAATTCACAGAATTGCAGAATGCACTCTATGTGTTTGATAAAATGCAAGATGAATGTGAATGGATTGTTCTTGGTATCACAGTGATCATAATCTCTCTGATTCTCACTGTACCACTTCAATTCTCATTAGTTTGTGTAGGACGATTACAATTCATATATTCACCCTCACTCACACATTCTCTCACACTCTCACACACACACACAGCATGACAGTTACATGTGATAGTGACACCCCCTTAGCTTCAGCATCACACAACCACGTCACTCACTTACTAACTGAATCCACCTCACTCATTTGCTGACTTGTACTCTTTTCTCTTGCTATGACACCTGTCTCCTCGAGTTGGCAATAACAAACACTGCCAAGTCATACCAGTGCACACATTACACTCCAACAGCCCCTCCTAAGGTGTTCACTGGTATTACTCCTAGTAGTTCTCTTAGGTAGTAAAACCGTTCCTTAGGGAGAGCCTTAGTGAATATGTCTGCCACCTGTTCTTCAGACCTACAATACTGAATGGAAACTTCTCCATTCTGAATTGCATCTCTTATATAGTGCCACCTTCTGTGAATATGCTTGGTCTTTTGATGGAACACAGGGTTCCTGGCCATGGCAATTGCAGACATGTTATCACACATGAGAGGAGTAGCTTCTATCTGCTCTTCTCCTAGTTCACCTAGGACAAACCTTAACCAAACAGCCTGAGTAGTTGCCTCTGAGGCACTAACATACTCAGATTCTGCTGTTGAGAGGGCCACACTAGACTGTTTTACAGAGGCCCATGAGAATACACCACTTCCTAGTGTGAAAGCATAACCAGAGGTACTCTTCATGTCATCAATAGAGCCTCCCCAATCACTATCACAGTATCCTACTAGGATAGCAGTCTTCCCCTTCCTGTATCCAATCCCAAAGTTCAAGGTTCCTTGAACATATCTTAGGACTCTTCTGGCAGTCCCAAGATGTTTCTTGGTTGGATTGTGCATGAATCTTGACAGCAAACTTGCTGCAAACATCACATCTGGTCTAGTAGCAGTGAGATAGAGCAGACTTCCAACAATCTGCCTGTATAATTCCTCATCTGCAGATCCACTTCCATCTTCCTTCTGTAACTTGTCACTAGTTGCAACTGGTATGCTGACAGGTTTGCAATCTTTAAGACCAAACTTCTCAAGGAGAGTTGCAGCATACTTCCTTTGGTGAATATATATTCCCTCACTGGACTGCAGAATTCCCATTCCTAGGAAATGATGAAGTAGTCCCAAGTCTGTCATTTCATACTTTCTCATCATATCCTGTTTGAATTCAGTCATCATCCTTGTGCTCTCACCAGTATAGATTATGTCATCCACATAGATAGACACAATCAAAGTCCCCTCACTTTGTTTTCTCTTTAAGTACAAAGTAGGCTCACTTGTGCTTCTTTCAAAATCACAGCTTAGTAGATAAGAATCTATCTCACCATACCAAGCCCTTGGTGCTTGTTTCAGACCATAGAGAGCCTTGTGCAATTTGTAGACCTTGGATTCATTCCCTTGAACCTCAAAGCCTTCAGGTTGATCAATGTACACCTCCTCCTCTAGTACACCATTCAAGAAAGCAGACTTCACATCTAGTTGAAATAGCTCCCATCTTCTTTGTGCTGCTAAGGCAATCAAAACTCTGACTGTGTCCAGCCTTGCTACTGGAGCAAACGTCTCATTGAAGTCCACACCAGGCTTTTGTGCATACCCTTTTGCAACCAATCTGGCCTTGTGCTTCTGTACTGAACCATCAAGATTCAGTTTAGTCTTGAACACCCACTTGACACCTATCACAGGTTTAACTGTAGGTCTCTTCACAAGTTCCCATGTTCCATTCTTCTCAATCATCTCTATTTCAGCCTCCATTGCTTTTCTCCAAACAGGTTCTTTAGCTGCCTCTATGAAACCTTCTGGTTCTATCATGCTCATGTGACATCTGGCATAGATGTCACTTAAGCTTCTTAGTCTCACAGGTGTATCACTAGTCTCTTCTGTAGAGCTTCCTGCAGCACTACTGGATGAATGATCAGGACTGTGACTAGGTTGATCATCTTCACTTGGGCCTGGGCTAGTCAGGCTAAGAGAATGAGTTGATGTTGCTGGTTCTGTCTGAGAATCTCCAACATTGAAACTTAGAGGAATGCAACTTGTAACCTCCTCAAGCTTCTCCCAGTTCCAGTGACTTTTCTCATTGAAAATCACACTTCTAGACACCACGACTTTCCTGCTTTCCAAACTGTAAACTCTATAGCCTTTTTCACAGCTTCCATAGCCTACAAAAATTCCTTTGCTGCTGGAATCATCCAACTTCTGCCTGGTCTGTTTTGGAACATGCATATAGCATAGGGATCCAAAAACTCTCAAATGTGTCACCCCTGGTCTTCTTCCTGAGAACACTTCAAATGGAGTCTTGTTTAACACAGCCTTTGTAGGACATCGATTTAGGAGATATACAACAGTGTTAACTGCTTCTCCCCAAAACTTATAGGGTAAATGCTTACAATGAAGCATTGACTTAGCCATTTCTACAACAGTCCTGTTCTTCCTTTCAGCTACCCCATTCTGTTGGGGAGAATAGGCCACAGTTAGTTGCCTTTCAATTCCTGCTTCATCAAGAACTTTCTGAAACTCATTAGACATATACTCTCCTCCCCTGTCACTTCTCAGCTTATTAATCTTGAATCCACTCTGCAATTCTATCATAGCCTTGAATTTCTTAAACACATTCAAGACCCCTGACTTGTGTCTTAAGAAATACACCCAGCACATTCTTGAATGATCATCAATGAATGTTAGGAAATACAGATTGCCTCCAATTGTTTCTGTTTGCATAGGTCCACACACATCTGTGTGTATGAGTTCTAATGGTGAGGATGCCCTCCAAGCTCCTTGAGTATCAAAGGAACTAACATGATGTTTTCCAGCTATGCATCCTTCACACACCCCCTTTTCTCCATGTAAACTAGGCAATCCAATCACCATATCTTTCTGTTTAAGTTGTCTCAGGCTAGCAAGGTTTAAATGACCAAACCTCAAATGCCACAACTCAGTACCTTCTTCAGTGCTTGCCTTCAAACCCTCAACTGTTTCAGGTTCCTTAGTTCTGAAATTCACATAGTTGAGTGACAGCTTGAAACACCTGCTTCCTGTCATAGGAACCCTTGCCACTCTTTGCTTCAAGGTCTCATCTTCAAAGATTTCTGCAAATCTGTTTCCAAACACCAGACTGTACCCATGTTCTACCATCTGTCCCACACTCAACAGATTTTCATCTAATCCAGGTACAAGCATAACTTCCTTGATGTATTTATCTCCCTGATCCGTGTGAACAAGCAGGGAACCTTTTCCTGTCACCTGAACAAGATCACCTGTACCCATTTTCACTTTCACATTTAGATTCCTGTCAATATTGGTCAGCAAGGACTCATGGCCAGTCATGTGATTGCTACATCCACTGTCCAGGTACCAAACAGCTTCATCATGTTCTATTGATGCTGAGTGACAAGCATAGAACATACTTCCTTCAGCTTCTTCAGCTTTCTGAGCAACAACTGCAGCAGGTTGTTTTCCTGGGCAGTTCCTTGCCATGTGACCAAATCTAGAGCACTTGAAACACTTCACTCTGCCACCCTTCAACCAGCACTCACCCCAGTGATGCTTGTTACAATCCTTGCAGAAAACCTTCTTAACTTCTCCTCTCTGAGTTTCTGTAGGTTTCTCCTGCCTCATAGTTTCCTTAGCTTTATCAGAAGCCCAGGGTCTAGATCCTGGCCTTCCCTGAAACTTCTTTGCTTTCCAGGAACCAAACCTGGATTGTCCCTGAGATTTACCAGAAACATTCATACTCGTGAAGGCTCTCTCAACCTCAGCCTCATTGTGCATTTCCAACCTTTGATCAAAGGCTCTGATGGAAGCAGAAATGCTCTCAACACTAACCAGGTCCAAGTCCCTAGTTTCTTCTAGAATTGACACTATGGAATCATATGTTTTAGTTAGGCTGATTAATATCTTTTGAGTGAGTCTTTTCTCAGTTATCTCTTCTCCATAGGATTTCATTTGATTAACAGTGATCAAGAGTCTAGAAAGATAAGCAGAGAAACTTTCATCCTGTCTCATACGAGTATATTCAAAATCCCTTCTAAGAGCTTGAAGTTTTACAGCTCTTACCTTAGGGTCTCCTCTGAATTCCTTTTTAAGAACATCCCATGCTTGCTTAGCAATCTCAATATTTGAGATTCTTGGGAAGATCTCCTCTGATACAGAATTCTGAATCAGATTTAGAGCCTTAGCATTCTTGATCAGATCAGTATGACTTACATCTTGCTCGATTTCCTCATCCTCACTGTCATACTTAGGTTCTGGCAATCCCTGAGTGACAATAGGCCATAGATCACAAGCCTTTAATGCCGTTCTCATTTTGATGCTCCAAAAATCATAATTCTCTCCTTTGAATACAGGTAACTTGGGATCTCCAGCTCCTGCCATTGATTCCTTGATCTCGAAGAAAGAAACCAGAATCACACAACAGTTTCTTCACTGGCTCAGTCGATTTCAACTCGCGGAAGTATCAACACAATCAGACGCCCCATATAAGCAGATCAACCTGCTCTGATACCATGTTAGAGTTCGGGATTCCGGCCATTATATAGACTCGGGAGTTCGGCCCTAAAACTAATTGGTGGCACACTCAACCTCAGCCTCATTGTGCATTTCCAACCTTTGATCAAAGGCTCTGATGGAAGCAGAAATGCTCTCAACACTAACCAGGTCCAAGTCCCTAGTTTCTTCTAGAATTGACACTATGGAATCATATGTTTTAGTTAGGCTGATTAATATCTTTTGAGTGAGTCTTTTCTCAGTTATTTCTTCTCCATAGGTTTTCATTTGATTAACAGTGATCAAGAGTCTAGAAAGATAAGCAGAGAAACTTTCATCCTGTCTCATACGAGTATATTCAAAATCCCTTCTAAGAGCTTGAAGTTTTACAGCTCTTACCTTAGGGTCTCCTCTGAATTCCTTTTTAAGAACATCCCATGCTTGCTTAGCAATCTCAATATTTGAGATTCTTGGGAAGATCTCCTCTGATACAGAATTCTGAATCAGATTTATAGCCTTAGCATTCTTGATCAGATCAGTATGACTTACATCTTGCTCGATTTCCTCATCCTCACTGTCATACTTAGGTTCTGGCAATCCCTGAGTGACAATAGGCCATAGATCACAAGCCTTTAATGCCGTTCTCATTTTGATGCTCCAAAAATCATAATTCTCTCCTTTGAATACAGGTAACTTGGGATCTCCAGCTCCTGCCATTGATTCCTTGATCTCGAAGAAAGAAACCAGAATCACACAACAGTTTCTTCACTGGCTCAGTCGATTTCAACTCGCGGAAGTATCAACACAATCAGACGCCCCATATAAGCAGATCAACCTGCTCTGATACCATGTTAGAGTTCGGGATTCCGGCCATTATATAGACTCGGGAGTTCGGCCCTAAAACCAATTGGTGATAAGGGGAGTTGCCCAAGCCTATATAAGGCACACATTCATTTTCCTCTTTTCCGATGTGGGACATCTCACCCTCACATCCCAACACGCCCCTTCACGTGTGGCGGCTCTTCCAGCCAACACGTGATGATGTGAGCCCATTGTCCCACATCCTCTCTCAACTCAACTCTTTTCTTTTTCTCTTTTTTTTTTCTTTCGTCATCACTACGCCCCCTATCCGTGTGGCGGCGAGTGAATGGGCGACGTGTGGCACGTGTGGCGGTTAAACCATCCACGTGAGTTAACCCGCTCTGATACCATATTGGATTTCAAAAGTAGAGGAGTCGATCAAGGTTCATCGAGTGCACTGTTTCATTGGTTTCCAGGTTTGCTTCTTGACTTATTCTCTAGCTGAATTGATCACGAGATTAGCTCGTTTGTGTTTAGGATAGATTACTCTCTTCCTCTCTGAATTCTTGTTTTAATCGATCAAGCAATTCTGTAAAAATTCACAGAATTGCAGGATGCACTCTATGTGTTTGATAAAATGCAAGATGAATGTGAATGGATTGTTCTTGGTATCACAGTGATCAGAATCTCTCTGATTCTCACTGTACCACTTCAATTCTCATTAGTTTGTGTAGGACGATTACAATTCATATATTCACCCTCACTCACACATTCTCTCACACTCTCACACACACAGCATGACAGTTACATGTGATAGTGACACCCCCTTAGCTTCAGCATCACACAACCACGTCACTCACTTACTAACTGAATCCACCTCACTCATTTGCTGACTTGTACTCTTTTCTCTTGCTATCACACCTGTCTCCTCGAGTTGGCAATAACAAACACTGCCAAGTCATACCAGTGCACACATTACACTCCAACATATTAGTCTGAAAAAGATGGTACTCAAACTTGATATGTCGAAAGCTTATAATTGTGTTGAATGGTGTTTTTTAGCAGGCATGATGAGATGTCTAGGTTTTACTAAGAGAATGGCTTCTCTAATCATGGATTGTATGTCTACTGTGAGTTATTCTGTTTAGATTCGTGTACAAGTTGCTGGTAATATGGTTCCGACTAGGGGTATGAGACAGGGGGGCACTTTAGCCCCTTGTCTTTTCCTTATTTGTGCTTAAGGTTTCCTAACTCTGTTATCTCAAACTCAGCATACTCGTCAGATTCATGGGGTGCCCGTGGCTCTCGGGGCTCTTATTCAGTCCCACTTATTTTTTTTATTGATGATAGGTTTTTTTTTTTTTTGTAATGCTTGGTTCCCTGAATGCCAACAATTGTTGGCAGTTTTGAAGGATTCTGAGCATGTCTCGGGCCAACTCATTAATTTTGAAAAATTTGCAGTCTTAACACTTGGAATGCTAAGTTTCTCTCAGCTACTAGTAAAGAGGTGTTGGTTAAGGTTGTTGCTCAGGCTCTACCCACTTATGCTATAAGTGTGTTCCAATTGCCTAAGACTCTTTGTTAGGATTTATCTACTAAATTTTCCCGGTTTTTGTGGGGGAAAATTAGTCGTAAGGGGATTCACTAGCTCAATTGGCTTAAGCTTTATGTCTAAAAAGAAGGAGAGGGTCTAGGGTTTAAAATATTTGAAGCATTCAACTAATTTCAACTAAGCAATGGTTGTAAGGCAGGCATAGAGATTGCCGGAACACCATCTTCGCTGATTTCCAAAATGTTAAAAGCTCGTTATTTTACTAATAAGGATTTTTAAAACACAGAATTGAGTTCGGGGATCCATCATTTAGGGTCGGGAGGTTGTCCAGCGGGGGCTGTTATGTAGGGTTGGTACATGGGAGTCAATTGGAGTGTTTTGTGATCGATGGATCTCGCGACCACCCACGTTTAAACCTATTATGAGCAAGGAGTTACCTGCTGATGCTCTCATTTCTTCACTTATTTCTGTTGATGGGGGATGGAATCTTAAGAACCTACAAAATAATTATGTCCAGAGGATGTGAATGCCATTCTTATGATACTTCACTTTAAAGATGGTCGTTATGGGTATTATACAAAACATGGAAAGCACTCTATTAAATCGGGGTATTATGTTGCTTTGGATTGCTTGGAGCACAATTGGGGTTGGGGAGGGGGGGAGGCAGGGAGGCGAAAGGCTCTACATTGTTAGTCATTGGGCGATATTGGAAGCATCTTTGGAAGTTGAATGTTCCAAATAAGTTGAAATTGTTCCTTTGGAAGGCTAGTTTGGACATCCTACCCACGACTGTTAATTTTTTCCTGAAAAAGATTATCCCTTTAGGGCTTTGTTATAGGTGTGGTAAACAGAATGAAGATACTCTTCATGCATTGTGGAGTTGGAAGTTGAGTCAACAGGTGTGGAATCTCTTTGAGTTTTCCTCCTCTAAACTCTCTTTTTCTGAGTTAGAACAATTTTTTTTATTTTATTTGTGGACAGGTGTGGAGTTGGAGAAATTAAGTGGTGCATCATTTTCCGGTCATGGAGGCTAACGTATGGCAGAAACTACTTTGGCGGCACATATAGAGTGGGCGGGGCTTCTCTTTATTAAATCTGGTGCACGATATGAACGTATGGCCCTATGGTCTAAACCTGCTGCATCGGGTTTCAAACTTAAGTGTGATGCATCTATGGATTTTGAAGGTGTACTAAGGAAGGTTGGTGAGATCCTGCAGGATTCATCTAGATGACTGTTTACTAGTTTCTCTGGACTTGCTCCTGGTGGGACCTCAGTTCTGGAGACAAAGATAGAAGCAGTGAAGATCAGATTGCTAATGTTGCAATTCCTGGGTACTCAAAATGTTGAGGTTGAGACTGACCCCTTGGAGGATGTTACTGCTATTAAGTTTGCGCTTGAGAATTGGAGTCCAATTGGTTTGTTGGGTCGTGCAATTTGGAGTTTAATGTTAGAGATCGGACTGCAAGACGAGCATTTGTGTTTCGCTCCTCAATAACTAACTATGTAACGACCCGTCCCGAATTCCTAGATTAGATTAGTGACTAATCACGATTAGTGAGGTTAATCAGTGATTAATTAGGCTAAATCGGACGAACAATGCAAAATGATCGTTTTGCCCCTAGGCGTGGGCAAAACGTTGACTTTTCATTCGGGCGGTCAAATGGACTTTGACCGATGACCGTGACGTAGTTCGTGACGTCACGAGTTCATAGACAGGTGGCACGTTCAATTCCGACGTTCGAGGAGGAAGTTATGACGTTCGGAAGTTTAGGGGCATTTTGGTAATTTTAGTTAAAAGGAGTGAAATGTTGACTTTTTGATTGGGATGTCCGATGTCCGAGGGCCAAGGACTATTACGTAGATAAGGACGATACGAATCCATAGACAGGCGGCACGTCGAATTCGGACGTTCGACGGCGAAGTTACGGTTCACGGAAGTACGAAAGTACTATTGCACGAATTACGAAACGAGTTAACTTTTGGACTCTAGTGGGCCTAGATATTTTATGGAGGCCCAATGGATGAGTGACACTTGTCACCCATCCATTGCCCAGCCAAAGATATTCATGCATCTCACCTTCCATTTGCATCGATCATCTTCATTTCCTTTGCTTTTCTCCCTACTACCCGATCTCACCCAACCATCCAAAACCCATCCAACCCCTCCCATGCGGCTAGGACTGAGGACAGAGTGAAGTGAGGATGGTGAGGACGTGGTGGCCGGCCCAGGACGGCGCCACCGTGCACGGCCGAGGCCCAAACCCGAACAGGTAACCCGATTACCCATTTTCTCCCTTTTAATTCGATTTTAATGTAGTAGTTGTTTTTGGATGATTAGGAAGTGGTTATTAGGTTGCTAGGGACATTTTAGGATGGTTTGGAGGGTGGTTCATAGCGGAGGAAGGCTGGAGGGTGGTCGGGAAAAACAGGGGTCGTGGGGGGGGGGGGGGGGGGGGGGGGGGGAGAGGGGGGGTGATTTTTAGGGATCGATTTAGGAAGTTTTGGACGATTTTGTTGATTGGGTTAGATAGGAAATGAGAAAATAGGAATTTAGGAATTGAAATGGAGGCAAACGGACGAGAATTGAGGGAGTAGGGACGCTGAACCGGTCACGCCGGTTCAGCACAGTGACCGGACCGGAAAACCAGAAAAAAAAAACGGTTTTCCTGAGGTTGATGGTGATGAACAGTATTTTCGACCTTCTAGGGGCTCGTGAGGACGCGTGGGCCATAATTTGGGAAAGTGTTCAACATGGGAAATCTTATATTCGATGTAACGAACATTTTGGGACTGGTCTCGCGTCAATCGGATATCGTTTCGATAGTTTTCGGGGTGTCGGAAGGTTTAGGGTCGGTTTAAAAATAGTTAAAAGTTCGGGAAAATTACGGGGCTTTGGTAGGAGGTTAATTAAGTAGTTAGTAACCTTCTATTAAAATTTGGACAGGTTTGCGAGTCCCGGTGACGGTGATCGGCTCGGGGAGCCGCATGGCACGCAAATCGAGGCGGCAGCTCGGACGGTCTGTGAGTGGACCTTGTTTTCTAAATTGGTGCATGCATAAATGTTTATTATATGTTTTATTACATGTTTGATGATGCCATGGGTGCATTTGTATGTGGTTACGTCTAGGCACGTATTTCGAGGTTTCGGCCCTATACGGTGTCTATACGGGTCTGTATTTTTTTATTGGTCTAAATGAAAATGTTTTGGATTTCTAAAAGAATAAACTCGGGTATAAGACTCATTTGGTCTGGTCTCGGGCATATGACACTATTTACGACCTTCGGGTGTAACGACCCGTCCCAAATTCCATGATTAGATTAGTGACTAATCACGATTAGTGAGGTTAATCCGTGATTAGTTGAGCGAAATCGGACGAACGATGCGAAATGACCGTTTGGCCCTTGGGCATGGGCAAAATGTTGACTTTTCATTCGGGCGGTCAAATGGACTATGACCAATGACTGTGACGTAGTTCGTGACTTCACGAGTTTATAGACAGGTGGCACGTTCAATTCCGACGTTCGTGGAAGAAGTTATGACGTTCGGAAGTTTAGGGGCATTTTGGTAATTTTGGTTAAATGGGGCAAATAGTTGACTTTTTGACCAAGAGGTCCGATGGACGAGGGCCGAAGACCGTTACGTAGATAAGGACGATACGAATCCGTAGACAGACGGCACGTCGAATTCAGACGTTCGACGGCGAAGTTACGGTTGACAGAAGTTCAAGTGCACTATTGCACGAATTACGAAACGAGTTAACTTTTGGACTTTAGTGGGGCCCAGATATTTAGTTCCTACCCTATGGATGAGTGACAAGTGTCACCCATCCACAGGCCACCTATATTGATTCATGCACCGTGCAAACCATTCCATTTTCTCCATTTCAAACACACACAAAACACCCACCCGATCTCACCCATTTTCCTCCCATCCGTGCAACCCAAAACCCATCCACTCTTCACCCATGACCAGGCAGAGGAACAAGGAGGCTGAGGAGGTTGCTGGGCGGCCAGAACCGCCGTCCACGGCGGCGAGAGGAGGAAGAACCCGTGAGGTTCACGGTAAGTCCATTTTGATCCATTTTTACATTTTTGATGTTATGGTTGGTTTTTAATGGTTTTAATGAGTCCATTAGGTTGCTAGGGACATGTTAGGAAGGTTTAAGGAAGCTTGGGATGGCTGGGCAGCCATGGGAAAGTTTTGGGAACTTTGAACCGTTTGGTTCAAAATCGAACCATGTTTAGGCGGTTTTTAGGTTGTTTTAAGGATTGGATTGGATAGAAAACACCAAAATAGGATGAAAGGAACCAAAAAGGAAGAACTAGGATGGAAAATGGGGTGTCTAGGGTTGTGAACCGGTCACATCGGTCCAGTTGGACCGGCCAAACCAGGTGAACCGGCCATGAACAGTAAAACCGGTCTGCTAGAGGTTAGTGCCGATGAACAGTATTTTCGACTTTCTAGGGGCTCGTGAGGATGCTTGGGTCATAATTTGGGAAATTGTTCAACGCAGGAAATCTTCTATTCGATGTGACGAAGATTTTGGAACTGGTCTCGCATCAATCGGACATCGTTTCGATAGTTTTCGGGGTGTCGGAAGGTTTAGGGTCGGTTTAAAAATAGTTAAATGTTCGGGAAAATTACGGGGCTTTGGTAGGAGGTTAATTAAGTAGTTAGTAACTTTCTATTAAAATTTGGACAGGTTTGGGAGTCCCGGTGACAATGATCGGCTCGGGAGAGCCTATGGCACGCAAATCGAGGCTGCAGCTCGGACGGTCTGTGAGTGGACCTTGTTTTCTAAATTGGTGCATGCATAAATGTTTATTATATGTTTTAAATACTTTTATGTGATGCCATGAGTGCATTTGGATGTGTGGTTACGTATAGGCACGTATTTCGAGGTTTCGGCCCTATACGGTTCCTATACGGGACTGTATGTCTTTATTGGTCTAAATGAAATGGTTTTGGATTTCCAAATGGATTATGAATATGATTTTATGATGTTGATTTGGATGCTTGTGAATTATATGGGTTCACGTATTTCGAGGCGATTTACGTGCTTGCACGTAAATCGAAGTTTTCTAGGTTTATACTGATTTTCCGTACTTATGATTTTGGAAATGGTTTAATGAAATGGTTTTGGATTTGAAAAGGTAAACTCGGGTTCGAAACCCATTTGATTTACGGAATCGGGCCGGAGGTCCAGTTGGTTTACGATTCGAACCGGAGGTCCAGTTTCTATGTGGATTCGGGCCTAGCGCCCAGTTATGTATTACAAATGGTTTTTACAGGTCATGACGGTTTATGGGAACCGGCATGAACCCTTGAAATGGATTTACGGGTCATGACGGTTTGTGGGAACCGGCATGAACCCATGAAAGGATTTTATGGATTATGACGGCTTATGAGGGGCCGGGCATGAATCCTGGAAAGGTTTCAAGAATGATTTCAAAAGGTTTTTTCATATTCCATCATTTATATATGATTGTCTCCTCCGGGGAGGGTCGTTGGCCTGGGTGGACCCCGAAGTAGTCACGGAACACTGATTGAGTGGAGTCGCCCCCACAGTTGGGTTCTTTACTCTCAAGATGGGCATGGTTCGTTACCTCCAGGGAGGGTCATTGATCTACGGACATTGACCTGGGTGGACCCTAGAGAGACTTGGGTTTGAGACCCCGGTTAGCACACGTGTAGCTCTATTTTACCGTGACAGGTTCTGGATATGAATATAAGGGATAAACATGATTTAAATTGGTTTGGGAAATTATGTTTTATGATGATAAATGGTTTTGAGCTAAGATCCCACATACGTTTACTATGTTATGATTTTCTGTAAAGGGTTTTGGGTAGGAGCCCGTAGAATTTGTATTTTTAGAATTTGGGGCTGAGACCCTAATTATGGTTGTTTAAACTTATGTGTTTGGATAAATAGTTTTACTATGCATGCATGCTTTTTAGTGAAGGGTATAAAGGTCTTTTATGGAAATGTTTTTATAAACTTTGGTTTTGTCCACTCACAGCTTTTGTTTTTAATACCCTTCAGGTTGGATACGGTGTGGACTGTAGCAGAGATCGAGATATCACATACCTCCTCCGGATCCTGGCGTACTCTGATAGCCCGAAAGGGCAAAGGTCAGAAATATCCCTTGTCTGACACTTTGTGTCAGACGGGATAAGGGTCATCCCGCACTAATCCCGGGGGGATTGGGATGGGTCCTGTCATCGGGTCTAAATCGTGGTCACGACGGGTGCTATGTGCACGGCGATCGACGATACGACGCTCGCCTCCGGTTTGGGATGTGTTCCTTCCAGAGAGGTCACGATGCACGATTCGTGGTCGGTCAGCCTGATGAGGCTCGACTTCAGAGTGCTGACGGTTCAGGATAGTGATCGGTGATGAGTGCACCATGATCTTGTGGTGGTCGCGTCGGTTGATTCGTTCACGGCGACATACCAGGATTGAGGGCGGTCCTGGATGGATGGTTGCACGCATCACTATGTTCGGAGTCGTGACTGACCCTTAGATATCGGGCACGGTGCCCAGTTGAGTCATATGTTCGGGCACGAGACCCAGTTACCTTACGGTTTATGATTTCGGGTCAGGGACCCTACTTGGATTTCCAAGTTCATGACGGTTTATGGGAACCGGCATGAACTCTGGAAAGGTCATTGTGGTTCATGACGGTTTATGGGAACCGGCATGAACCTTTGTTAGGTCATTCTGGTTCATGACGATTTATGGGAACCGGCATGAACCCTGGTTAATGGATGTTATGGATCATGACGGTTCAAGAGAACCGGGCATGAATGTTTATGTTATGTATATATATATGTATTCATATACCTTCCTTTACTTCTATTATCTCCTCCAGGGAGGGTCGTTGGCCTAGGTGGACCCCGGAGTAGTCACGGAGCACCGACTGAGTGGAGTCACCCCCCAGTTGGGTTCCTTACTCTCAGGAAGGCTATGATTACTATTACCTCGGGTAGGGTCAGTGGTCTGCGGACATTGATCTTGACTTTGAGAAGACTCGGATTGAGACCTGGGTAGCACGCGCGTAGCTTTGGAAACCGTGACAAGATTGGTTGTGTGAATTATATGTATATATGATGTATGCTATATGATATGATATATGATGTGTGTTTACACAAGTTTTGGGCTGAGTCCCTTATGGATTTGGGCAGTGGCCCGTATGGTCGTTTTCATTATGGTTCTTTCAATCTTGGTTTTGGGCTTAGTTCCCACATATGGTTCTTTCAGTTAAATGGTTTTCGAATGCATGCATACTTTTTAGTGAAGGGTACAAATGTCTTTCTCGATAAACTGTTTTTATAAACTCTTGGTTTTGTCCACTCACAGCTTTTAATGTTTTGACTGCCCTTCAGGTTGACATCGGATATGGACTGTAGCAGAGACCGAGATGTGTCACATACCTCCTCCGGATCTTGGCGTACTCTGATAGCCTGGGAGCGCAAAAGTCGGAAATATCCCTTGTCTGACACTTCGTGTCAGACGGGAGCAGGGTCATCCCGCACTAATCCCGGGGGGATTGAGATGGGTCCTATCAAACTAGGTAGCTCAAAGCTTTCCTCATGAGGGGTTACATACACAGTGGATGACGACTTGGGTGCCCCCTGCACCCCCTTGGATTCACACCCTTGAGAGGGATTTGTTTGCTTGATTGTTTAACTATTTTGTTGTTTGCGGGGTACTAATTTCCCTCGCTGGATTTATCATAAAATAGTTAGGTTTTATGGTGAGAATTTTAATGAGGTATCATGTACTTTCTATGCACCCTTTCAAGTATAATCCTTCAATCTTCAACGAAATTTTCATTTAGATAAAAAATAATAATACCTGATGAGTCGCTGCAGCATGTAAGGTTAAAAAAACAAATTTGGCATCCACCATACATTGGATGTGCTCAAAAGTTTTGGGCAATAACATTCTCGTAATTGAGTATTGAATTTTTTAAATATAAGTGTGATAATCGAAGATATTTGTAACGACTCGTCCCGAAAATCGGGATTAGACTAGTTGTTAATGACATATTAGTGAAGTTAATCGGTGATTAGTTGGGTGCGTTCGGACGGACAGTGCGAAATGAGGATTTTGCCCCTGGAATTGGGCAAACAGTTGATTTTTAGTTTGGATGGTCAAATGGACTTTAACCGAGGACCGTGACGTAGTTCGGGACGTCACGAGTTCATAGACAGGTGGCAAGTTCGATTCTGACATTCGAGGGAAAAGTTATGATGTTCGGAAGGTCGAGGGCATTTTCTTAATAAGGTTAAAAAGAGGGAAATTGTTGACTTTTTACGTGGCATATGTTTTTCACGAAATTCAAGGACCGTTAGGAAGGTCTCGATGTCCTAAGTACAATGACAGGCGGCACATGTCGATTGGAGTTCGGACGATGAAGTTATGGGTCTAGGAATCAGAGGGGCAAAATGGTAAATTGCGAAATAAAGGGTGTTTTGGTCAGTTCTGTGCCTAGGGATCTGTGCCCAGTTAGTGTGAGACACTTGGCTACTTGGGGGAGTGTACCCATCAGATTGAGGACACTTGGCCTCTACTGGAAGGCTGTGGAACCTTTTGTCACCGTCTAACAATTTGAACATGGGGTTTTAATGTTTTATACGTTTGTGAGGGGAAAAACAGAGACAGAGAACAACAATCAGCCATCATCTGTGTATGAGTCATGAGTGTGCGTGTCTTGTGTTCGATTGAGATCAGAGACTTGTTGTGATGTTGTGAGTGAGATTGAGTACGAGATTGAGTGAGATATTTGAGAGAATGAGAGAAAAAGACATAGAAACAGAGAGAAACTGTGAACGGTCTGGAACCTCAAGCAATCAAATCAATCGAAAACCAGTCTCTGGTGATGCTTAGAGGATTGAGGATGGTTTCTTGGACCTTGAGAACTGCGGAGGAAGTCACAGCGGAGGAATAGAAGCAGGTAAGGACGTCGGGTTCTCTGTTTTTCCAACATAGTTCAAATTAAAAATCGATGGTTTTGGGGAACTATCGAGGCATTCTAATGGTCCTTACAATTGTAGGAAGTCCCTATTGAACCAAGGAAGTGAACTCACAACTTGAGAAGCCTGGTGGTGGCCGGGAACAGAACCTGAAATTTTCTGGGTTTTTGGTTCAAATTGGAAAGTATCATTTAGAGGCTCATTTTATGTTTTAATTAGTTAAATCAATCCCAAACTTAAGGACGAAACTAATGGGCTAATTAGGACTGAAAACGGGTTAGAATGCAGAGACCGGTCTGAACCGGATCGACCAGAGGTTGCTGGTGACACTGTTCACGCGCGTGGGTTTCACACGCAGAAGCTTCCAGATGAGCGTGAAGGGTAGTTTGGGGAAGTTTCCAACACTACTTTTAAAGTATTTGATGTAACGAACATTTTGGCACTGGTTTCGAGTTAATCGGACATCGGCTCGATATGTTTCGGGTTGTCCGAAAGTTTTAGGGCTCAATTAAAAATAGTTAAAAATTCGGGAAAATTACGGGGCTCTAGTATAAGTTTTATGAAGTAGTTAGTGACCTTGTTGTGGGATTTGGACAGGTTCGGGAAAGCCGAGGATAATGGATTGGCCGGGAACGGCATAGGTGTGCGAGTATCGAGGCGACGACGCTATGGTCTGTGAGTGGACTTTGCTTTATAACTTATGATGCATGCATATATGTTTTTATTATGTTTTATGTTATTCTACGATTTTATTTATGATCTTGATGGTTTACGGTTTTACACAATTTTCGAGATATTTACGGAATTTCACGTTTTACGAGATTTCGCACGATCTTGTGATTTGATGGTGATTTTAATGATTTGATTTCGGGATTTGAAATATGATTTGATTTTAATGATTTGAAAAGGATTTTGAAAAAGTGATTTCGAGCTTGGAGCCCTATTCATGAGATTTCGTTAAACGAGTTTTCGGTTTAAAACTGGATTTGGGTTCCGGACAGTGGTTCCGGATGCCGGCTTACGGAATCATTGTTGTGAATTCAATTATGGATTTTCTGTGGTTTTCACTAGATTGAAAAATGGTTTTGGGTTTAAAGACCCGGAAAAAGAGAACAACCGCTGGATCTGGTTTTGAGTTTAAAGACTCAGATTGATTGACGGGGGGAGGGCCCTGGATTGATATGTTTTGAGTTTAAAGACTCGGATATGATAACCACCCCCCTCCCTCCCGTGGTCTGTGATTGTGTTTTGAGTTTGAAGACTCGTTGATATCCCGGGAAGGCCTAGTTATTGCGCATGGTTTTGAGTTTAAAGACTTGGGCGCACTTGAGATCCAGAAAACTTGTATGATTGATATTTTCACTGGTTTTCCGATGTTTTGGGCAGTGGCCCGGATGCTTTGGATTTGATGAGTTTTGGGACTGAGTTCCCGTATTTGAGATGGATTTGTGATTGGAGGCTGAGGCCTGGATTTGAATAGCAGATTTGATTCGAGTTTCCAAATGGTTTTAAATGATGGTTTTTGATATGAATAGTTTCATGACTTGGATTTGAAAAGCATGCATTGGTTTTTAAATAGAGGGTATAAACGTAATGATGTTTTCTGATAACTGTTTTTAAACTATACTTTATTTTTGATCCACTCACAGTCTTTTGTGTTTTCGATACCCTCCAGATTGTTGCGGTGCAGGCTGTTGGTCGAGAGAGACGGAGACATCACACGTACGATCCACAGTAGGTTCTGTGCACTCTGGGAAGTCCGGATGTTGTTGGATGGACAAATCGAGAATCCCTTGTCCGACTTACGTGTCACATGGAGGTTGGACGTCGGTTTAGCCTTCGTGTCATGCGTAAGTTAGACGGGAACATGATTTAGCCCTTAATCCTGGGGGATTAGGGGTGGGTCCTGACAATATTTATTTCTCAAAACATTATACAATGATCATTTTAGCAAAAATATCAAGCATATTAGAGATTTTTTGAAATGAAGTCTGTATTTATCAAAACAATCAATGATTTTGTTAAAGTTAGAAAGTTTAATTTATAGTCAATTTGGTTGATACATATTAATTAAATGATCACTAACTTATTTGATTTTATTTACAAACAATTATTATCAATGCTTTTAGAAATAATTGTTCTGTTTATCATATTTAGATAAGAAAAATTAATAATTAAATATGGGAAAGTAATAGCTCTGGGCATATTGAACTGAAAAATCGAAATCATACATTTTGGATCAGACCAAATCGAAAAAAAAATACCGAATAGTAAAATCAAAGTGATGATCGGTATGGTACCAGTTCAAGTCAGTATGGTTTCAATTTTGAGATTTTAAAAAACCTTCCATACTAATACCGAACCAAATTGAAATAATATTCTCTTTTAGTTGGCATTGCTAAATTATCACCCTTACATTTCTCTTTGCAGATAGTGGAAGTGTTAATGGTTCTAGTGCTTCTGTAGCGAGTAGGAGAAAAGGAAACAAGACAGAGAGAATGAGAGTCCAAGTGGTCTCTGATGTTAAGACTTGGAAGCATACTGACCAGCTATAATGAACCTACCAACATCTGCTATGGATACTTATACCAGCTACTAGTACTTCTTATAGAAGCACGCATAGTCGTACTTGTTCTTCCATGGCAACCAACACCAGTACTTATATAAGCATGATCTAATAATGAATATACCACATTATTAGAACTCTGGTAATTGGTATCTAGTATTGTTTACCAGGAATATTGTTATTTGTGCTTCTATGGAAACATTGGCAGACCAACTAAAGGACAAAAAGGGTCACTTGACCCTCCGCCTGCCAGATAAACCTTCATATATGGAGGTCTTGACCATGTCCTTTACGCCAAAGTTGTCTACCAGATGTTTGATAAAATGCCTTTGAAAAGAATGCAGTGGGGAAGATGTTTTTTTTTTCCTTTAACATAAACAAAATGATTTTGTTTCGTTAAGTGAATTTTTTTTTCACTCTCAACCAAAACAACTGCGTTTCATTAAATTAAAAGGAAAAAAAAATACAAACTGGAGAAACCCTATTGCAGTTTGTGTTCTTTACATATGGGGAAGACTGAAATAAAGCTTAAGGAACTAAGAGAGGCTGAAGTCTGAAGACATCACACAACTGCACAAGCGGCACATGCGCACATGCACATCATTTGGTCTCTCTCCCACCGCCACCTCGCACTAAGTCGAATCAACCGAGGGTGGTCGACCATTTCCTCCATTAAATCAAAGTAAATAAATTTCAAAATTCATACACCCTAAATGTGTGTATCTAAATCTTTTCGATTGATTGGTAGATAGGTTGTTATTACCATGGAAATAAAGGAAGTTGTTATAATGGCTTTGAATTTTATGTATTAGAAATTTAGAAGAACTGCCCAAATTGGATATTTTGATTTAATGGTTGTGGAATCCAAAATCACCTGAAAATTGTGGAGCTGACACGTGGCTTATAATTCCCAAAATGACCAAATTGCCCCTGGAAATAATACTAATAACATGTAGATACCCGCACATTAAATAATCTATTTACCAATTAAATACGTTATTTAATCGAGTTAAAAGTCACCGTAATTTTAATATTCTTTCCGAGATTTAATTGCCTTTATTCTTAATAATGGACAATTAATATTAATATTAAATTGCAATTATTATCATTATTATCATAATGAGTCATTATTATAATTATTAAATAATATATTTTACTAAAAATATGTTATTTATTAATTACAAATTCAACCGACTAATTAGAACGCTCCGGAGCTCCCATGATTTTCCTATAAATAGCGGAACTCATTTCATTTACAAGGTAATTCGATTAAATGCTACTTAAGTTCTTGAGATTTCTCTTTCAAAGCTGACTTAAGTATTGAAGCGTTCTTGGTCGAACAACCCCCCAATCCTCGATCTTGAACGAACGATAACTTATTGTTTGTTGTTTGCAGGGGTCTAGAAGATTTTTGAGTGTAAAGAACGAATTCTGCTTCAACAATGGTGAATTGGGATTTTTATTAGAAATTTAGAAGAACTACCCAAATTGAATATTTTGATTTAATGGTGAATTGGGATATTTTGGCTTTGAGAGAGTCAGGCTCACCTCACTCAAATTCATTTTATGGTGAATTGGGATAGCTTACAGATAGAGAAACCTTGTGATTTATGATTATTGCAAGGATACTGAATGCTACCCGACATTTCCAGTGGAGTATCCATTGAGTCCATGGGAATGATTAATCATGCAAAGTTCTGTATCTTGATTTTTGGTATACAACACCAAGATGTGCATGATTGTTGCTCAAAGGTAGCTACAATATATCTGAAAAGCTCTCACCTCTCTCTAAAAGTCCTCCCAGCCGGCCCAATTTTGGGGGTGGGGTGCTTCTCCAATCTACCTTTTTTCGAGATGGATCTTAGTCCTCTACCTCCCTTTCCCCGCTCCCTCTCCTCTTTCCCCCGCCCTTCCTCCTTCCGTCTTTCTTCTTTATCCATTTTCTCTTGTTCGATGTTTGCAACTGCTTATTCCAAGATTTTTTTTTCCGCCCAGCCCCTATCATAGCTGTTATTTGCTGACCTTTGAACAGCCGCAACACCAACCTTGTCTTGGTTGCTAGTTTTCCTGGTCGCCTGCTTGGGTGGACGTGCTCGTCATTGACTCGTGGTGTCTAGACAGTGGGATACTTTTTGCCTTGGTGGTGGCCCATCCTCTGCCTTACTCCTACTGCAGCGATGGTGTTTTACTTTGTGCTCTGCTCTGGCTGTGGGAGTGATGAACCTATTCTCCTGCTTCTTCCCTCATGGGGAGATTTTTGGTCTTAGGTGGCTTTTCTCCGTTACTCTTAGTTTTCTGCTAGTTTCAATACCTTGGCCCCTCTCTTGTGGAGGTTTTATCTTCACCTCCTATGGTGAACCATGTGGTCTCTCCGGATTTGGAATTTCACCTCCACATCAAGCTATATTCACCCACCCTCTTTTATGTCCCCTCCTCTCATTGGTTGCTCTATGTTGTCACCTTCTATGGTATCTCTGTCGCTGTCCTCCACCATTTGACCTCTCTACTTCCATCCCAGATTGCCTGCAGTCAGTTGTGGTTGTGGGTCAACATTAAAGTGCTAAATGCACCCCTTGAATGGATTATGGGAGCGCTTAATGTACGGGTGACTTGCTTACTCCCATTTTCCGAATGGTTGTTCGGTTTCTCCTTCATTGTTAACAGTAACGGTGGATTCTGCAGTGCTGTGGTGGCTGAGATAACTTGGTGGGCGGCTGTTGGGAGTTTGGAGGCTTTTCGTTTTTCAGATCTAGGGTTACTTTTAGGTAATTTTAAATTTTACTATTTCGAATTTTGGATTGCTGTAGGGCCTTTTTGGTTTTACCATTTGCACTTTATTTGTCCGATTAGGTTTTTCTCTTTTTTGAACCTTCGATGCTATGTAATTGTTTGTTCAATTTAATTGAATGCTTAATTGTTTGATGAAAAAAAAAAACACCAAGATGTGCATTTGTACCTATCATTGACTTAGGCAATTGGGTTTCTTATTAAATTTATTAATCAATTTTATTCATTAATCATGAATCAATTTATTTGGCTATGTTGATTTCTTCTGGGTGAGACCATGAGTGGGTCAGTGGGTGGCTCATGGTGTCACTAGTTACAGTCGGGCTTGTGCTTGCGGAGTTGCGCTCTTGGTAAATTGGTGTTGTTGTGATTTGAGAAACATAATTGTATTGTGATTAATTGATGATTGATTTTTGAATGGTGAATAGGTGATGATTGAGCCTCCCAAATTTTGTAAATTATGAATGTTAATAGTCTCCTTTAATTTTAAATGATATTTTTGCTTTCCAAATTTTTTGACGTTTTATGTGTTGACCCTCCTGAGCAAAATTATTGAGTTCGTAACTGCATGGCAACCAAAATAAGTGCTTCTTGTACCTCGAGGTTTTGCCGACGGTTCTAGTGCTTCTATTCACTTGAATATTTTTTTTAATAACACTTGAATACTTATAAGAAGTTTTCAATTTTCTTGGAAAATAATTACTAATGGTTCAAATGTTCCTTTGTCTTGTTTAAAATTTTGGTTCAAAATCGAAACCAAACCAAAATCATATCAAACACATTTGATACAGTACGATTCAATATTAATTTCATATTATAGAATACCAAACTGCATCGATCCAACTCAAATTAAACCGATATAATTTCAGTATCACCTACCCTAATATCAAATTATATTGAACCATGCCCAAAGTTAGAAAATAATCACAAAAGTGATACATTAACAGAAAGATCATGAAATGGCGAGAGGATAGATCTTCCCAATATATGATATATCACAGAATCATAATTCCGGACCCAAATAATTTGGATTCTCTGGCAGTTGATGAATAAAACAGAAAAACAAATTAATAATATATAGAGATAAGTCGACGACCAAAAGCATGTAATTGCATGTTAATTACATTTTAATAAGACCTAACAATAATCATTATAATATTAATTATTAGTGGATTATATTTTCTATTTTCCAATGATTACTTGATGCTTTAATCAGATTCCTCATCCAATACAAGAACCTGTCGATCGACATGCGATCAAACAGTTGGGGGAAGACGAAACAAACTAATCAAAAAAAGAGAATAAAATAATTTAGCTCAGTGTGCCCAATCACTTCGTCTACTAGTATTATTATTATTATTATTATTATTATTATTATTATTATTTTATTACTTTATTTTTATAATGATTACGAGTGAGATAATTGAAACTGTTTATAATGAGAATTATGCAAATTAAAAGATTATATATAGTGACGTTATAACTACTATAATCTGCATGGATAGCAGCCTTTCCAGCACCCGCCTGTTGAAATTAGGGGTTTGGTCAGCCAAGGTATTATAGTTTATGGATATTTGTGTTGTTTTCTAATTATTCCACCTTCATAATTATAAAATGGACATTAAAGAGGGTTTCATATATAGCTATTTTATTTCATGTCGAAGTGATGTGTTGATGCATAAATTATTCAGATATTAATTAAGTTAAAGTTGAATTTAGAGATGGAGAGTTCAATCAGCCATGATGCTTGATTCTTAAATCAGCTCAATCCATAGTATAAATTGAAATGCCAATTATGAGAATAATTGTGAGGTACTTGAGAGGGTGAGGAAAATGAGTAGGAAAATGATAAATAATTTGCTCAAAATTTATTTATTAGGAGTAGGAAAATGAGTTCTAATTAATTAATAAATCCTTAATGTAAAGGAAATCTACTTATCCATTGAAACCTAGTTGAAAAATGATCTCAAGAAGATGTCTTTTATCATGTTGATGTAACTCCTATAAATTAAAATATCCAATTGGTAAATATATTAATTAATGTGCAGTAATTATATTCCAACAATAACTCCAACAAGGGCAAAGTAGTCAATATATAAATTATGGGTCACGTGGCAATTCCACAATTTTTTGACGAATTATTGTCCCACAATTGCCTACACATCCCTTAGGAATTTATAGGAATTCTAAGGGAAGTGATTTTTTTTTTTTTTTTGCGATTCTGATAATCCATTGCCTTTTGTTTCTTCTGTATAAGAAGGCTTTTGATGTTTTTTTTTTTAAAGAAGGCTTGGATGCTTTATAGGACGAAGTCTTTGATGCTTCCCTGGAGGAAAGCTATAATGCTTCGCAAGACGAAGGCACTGATGCTTTTACAGGAGAAGGCTTGAGTACTTCGCGGGGTGAAGGCTTTTATGCTTACATGGAGAAACGCTTGAATGCTTTGTAGGGGGAAGGCTTTGATGCTTCTAAGGGAGAATACTTGAATTACGTCGCAAAGCGAAGACTTTGATGCTTCTGTAGAGGAAGGTTTGAATGCTTCGCAAGGTGAAGACTTTGATGCTTCTATAGGAGAAGGCTTCAATTGTATCGTAACGAGAAGGCTCTGATGCTTCTATAGAGGAAGGCATAAGTGTTTTGCAAGGTGAAGACTTTGATACAAGGCGAAGTTTTTTATGCTTCTACATAAGAAGGCTTGAAATCTTTCGCAAGGCGAAGACTTTAATGTTTATGTAGATGAAGGCTTGAATGCTTTCCAATACGAAAGCTTTGATGCTTCTATGGAGAATGCTTGAATTTCTTCGTAAGGCAGAAGTTTTTATGCTCCCGTAGAGTAAGGCTTATGTAACGACCTAGAAATTCGAAACAGGTAATTTCGAGAATTGAAAAAGGGAATTGACGATTTTGCCCTTATAGGTCAAAAATTGACTTTTTGCACAGAGTATTTTTTGGAATTTTCATAAGGACCGTTATGTAGGTCACGAAGTACTGAGTCTGTAGACAGGTGACACGCTAGAATCAAAGTTCGTAAAAAATCATTCTAGGTATAGAATGAAAACCTGGGGAAAAAAGCTCAAGAGGAGTAATTTGGTAATTTGGCACTTGGAGTTGTTATGCTGGTCCAATGAATTGGGGACATGTGGCACCACCTTCCCTTATTTGTCTTTGTGTGTGTGTTAGATGGCAATTCAAAAACCAAAACCCAAAGCTTTCACTCATGGAACCCGAGAGCAAGAACAAAAGAAATTTTGGGAGGAGAAAGGAAAAAAGAAGAAGAAGAAATAGATAGAAAAGAAAACCAGATAAGAAGAAAGAAGAAATCCCTAGACTCGTAACCCGAAACATACAACCGTGTACCCTTAAACTTGATTTTCAATTTTGGACATGGAAGCTTAAAGATGAGGGTACCAATGGACTTATCGTAGTAAGTTATTCATGTTTTGAAGCTAGATTATTGCTTTTGGGAATTTATTAGATTGACTTCGATGTTTGGAACGTTAAGATTGGATAAGAAATGAAGGATTTTGAGCTGAGTCATGTCGCCAGTCGAGTCCGAGTTGCAGACCTGTGGGTCAATTCGGACCAAGGAGGAAGGGAACTAGCCTTGTGACTACAACTGCAGGCGCATGATGCCTAGTTGTAAGGAGGCTGGGTGGCGCGTGCCACGTGACCTTGAAGTTCAGTCAGCACATGTCTTTATATACTCAATGTAACGAACATTTTGAAGTAGATTGCGGGTCAATCAGACATCTTCTCAAGTAATTTGATGTGTCCGAAGTGCTTATATTTATGTTTTAAGTATGTGTTTTATCTCGGAAAAATTAGGAGATTATATTGTGAGGTTACTTGGGATGTTAGTGACCCTTAGTAGTGATTTTTGACGGGGCAGACGACTCTTGGAATTTCATAAGAACGCACCTCTCAGGATTAAGCTCCCTGGATGGATTGTGAGTGGGCAATTGTTTTATAACAGTAATGCATGCATATTTAAGTGTTTTAAATGTTTTATTGCAAAAGTTTGATTGCAATTGGCTGAATACATGATTCTAATTATGTTTGACGATTTTCATATTCGACTAGCTTCTAGACACGATATTTACGGTATTATGGAAACAATATATTGGGCTCAGACATAGTTCGGAAATATTTTGACTTGGAATGTGAGGAAAGGATTTGTTTTGTAAGTACAGTTTTGGATTTAATCCATGGACTGTTTTCACTGTTGATGTGATGAGTTCCCAGACAATCGAAGCTAGGGGTGTTTTCCAAACGATCAAAGCTCAAGCTTATTATTTGTAATGACTCGTCCCAAATTTATGAGATTATTAAGAATTAATTGAGGATTAATCAAGACTAATCGGGATTAGTCGAGGCAAATTGAAGTTTTACCCTTGGGAGGTAAAAAGTTAACTTTTAACTTGAGAAGTCAAATGCATGTGGACCAATGTCGATCGAGACGATACGAGTTCGTAGACAGGCGACAAGTCGAAATCGGACGTCGTATGGGGAAGTTACAGGTCTAGAACGGTTCAATAAGATTTTACGGTGGCACAGTTTTCGAAATAAGTGGACTTTTAGTTTTTCTTTAGTGGGCCCTAAATATCTGGCCTGGACCAATAGATGAGTGACAAGTGTCACTCATCCTTTGGTCCATAACCCACATTCATGCACCTATCTTCATCCTCTTTGTTTTCTCTCCCAACCGAAACCAAAACTCATTCCATTTTCATCCTACCCATCTTCACCTACTGCCTGAGGGAGAGAGAGAGAGAGAGAGAGAGAGAGAGAGAGAGAGAGAGAGAGAGAGAGAGAGAGAGAGAGAGAGAGAGAGAGAGAAGTGAGAGAGTGAGATAGAATGAATGAGAGGACGGTGGAGGAGACGACGGAGCTATGACAGGGCTGCTTGTTAGGAATCCAGGTAAAACTCAAAACCCATTTGAATTTGGTTCTTTATTTTCAAACGTTTGGGGCGCGTTCTGAAGCTTGGTTGGTGTTCTGTGAGTCCCTACAAGCGTCTGAGGATAAGAAAAACAAGGGTTGAGGATGGCAGGACGGATCTGGGTTCGAACTTGGAGGTTGGTCGTGGGAGTTCGATCATGATAGGTACTTTTTGGGGCTTTTCTCCTAATTTTTACATTGTAGAGAGGTTCCTAGGAGAAAGACGAGTGTATAGGAAGAAAAATAGAGGAAAACAGTGGCTAGATGACTGAGTTCTAACTAGGTTGAGTTCGTGGGTCAAATTGACCCGTTATAGTTAAACGGGTCGACTCGTATGAGGTTGAAGAAAATGACATAACAAGCCACGTAATCACCTATCATGCCACGTGGCCAATCAAGTAGTGACACGTTAGTGTTGACCAACCACGTGGACCAGTAAGAGGGTGCCACGTGGTAGAGTGTTAGAGGTGTCAGATGACGTGGTACATGACGTGGTAAGTCGACGTCAGCAATGTCAAACTACAAAGACCAATGGGGTGGTGCCACGTGGCAGGATGTTAGAGAAATGTTAGACCTGTCAGTGACATGTGGCACCAATCAGGGAGTGTCACGTGACAAGCTGTCAGAGCTGACATGTGTCAGAGTTGTCAGGCTGACGTCAGTAGCTAACGTCAACATTGACCGGGGTTGACCGACATTGATCGGCGCATTTGAACTTTGACTGATGCGTGTGGGTGTGTGGGCACGAACTTTGAGGTGAAATCGATCTTATTGGAATATTTTGACGTTCTAAATTCAATGGTGGTGGTTTCAGGTCGATCAGAGATCGTTTGATAGATCATTTGGAGGTTTTTAGTCTCAGGAAGCATGTTCAGGACACATTTAATGTTCCTGTAATTTTGAGGGTTTATGGTTAGGACTTGTATTTGATAGTGACCTTTGGATATGATTTGGATAGGTCCGGACGTCCCAGAGATTGTGGATTAGCCTTGGAGTGGCTTACGACGCGGATTGTGAGCGCGCAACTTGGACAGTCTGTGAGTGGACTTTGTTTTATGAAATGATGCATGCATAAATATTTTATATCTTTTATGATCATAATTTGATATGCATTGATTGCATGATGTTTTGAATATGATGTTATGCACGTATTTCAAGACTTATGTTTTATATGATATTTGTGCTTAGGCTGAGTTTTCAACATGGATGTGGTTTATGTGTTTGAATGATTTTACGGAGAGACGTGAAATTGAGGATTTGATTATCGGTTTTAAGTGATTTCACAAAGATGCGTGAAATTGGTATTTCAGGCATGAAATCCAGCTGATTTATACTTTGAGTCGGATGATAGTCAAAGGTGATTTTGAACAATGAAATGGTTTTCGGATTTGGAAATAACATTCAGGCTTGTGTCCCAGTTGATTTATGGTTTGACTTAGAATATAGTCAAACGTGAGGGAAATTGTAAGACCCGGTCTTGGAAGCAAGAACGACGAGCAAGACCCATGAGCTTGAGAAGGAAGAATGGTGAGCAAGACCCGTGAGCTTGGAAAGGTAAGATCGGTGAACGATCCCACATCGCTCGGGGAGGGAAAGGTGAAGTAACTTATATGTGTGGGCACGTATCTATCTAACACAAGGCCTTTTGGGAGCTCAGTGGCTTTGGGGGGGATTGGAACCCCAAAGTTAAGCGAGTTGAGGCTGGTGCAATCCCGTGATGGGTGACCTACTGGGAAGTTGCACGTGAGCTCCCGAAAACAAAACCGTGAGGGTTGGGCCCAAAGCGGACAATATTGTGTTAGATGGGACGGGTCGTGACAGAATGGTATCAGAGTCGGACCCTGACCAGAAATGTGCCAGCGAGGACGCTGGGCCCCAAGGGGGGTGGATTGCAAGACCCGGTCTTGGAAGCAAGAACAGTGAGCAAGACCCGTGAGCTTGAGAAGCAAGAATGGTGAGCAAGACCCGTGAGCTTGGAAAGGTAAGATCGGTGAACGATCCCACATCGCTCGGGGAGGGAAATGTGAAGTAACTTATATGTGTGGGCACGTATCTATCTAACACAAGGCCTTTTGGGAGCTCAGTGGCTTTTGGGGGGATTGGAACCCCAAAGTTAAGCGAGTTGAGGCTGGTGCAATCCCATGATGGGTGACCTACTGGCAAGTTGCACGTGAGCTCCCGAAAACAAAACCGTGAGGGCTGGGCCCAAAGCGGACAATATTGTGTAAGATGGGCCAGGTCGTGACAGAAATGATATATCGAGCTGTGGCCCTGTTTTAGATTTATGATTTGATATATCGGGCTTGTGACCTAGTTGTGGATTTACGAGTTTGGATTTGATAAGATTCGAGAAATCCTGGATTTATGAAGTGTTTCTAGACACTGTTTTTATGATGGTTTTGTAGAAACTGATTTGATGAAATTATATTCTAGGCATAGACCCCATTGAAATGTTTTGAGATGATTTGTGAAATGTTTTCCACACTACCATCCTCTATGATGTGGTTGTAGCCTTCAGACGTCGTAGATCCTGGAGAGGTCACGTTGACATTGCCTGCAGGAGTGTCAGAGATGGACATTTTGCAGACTTCGAGCTAGGGGTTCCGAGCCTATAGATGCCATCACTCAGACATCGAGCCAGGGATTCCAAGCCTGAGTTAGAACACCTAGACATCAAGCCACGGGCTCCAGAGCAAGCTGTATATTCGTATGTGTAATCCCGAGTCGCATGCGCAGTACTGATATCGTGACTAGTGAGATAATTTGGATATTGGATAAAGAGGATCAGTTTATTATGTTTTCATGAGACTCCGGATGTGAGTCCATCTTTAGGCAGAGGCCCTATTGAGATGATTTATGAGACTATTTCGGGCTGAGACCCCATGTGGTTTTGATTTATGTCAGGACCCACCCCGGTTTCACCCCAACCCTAGGTAAATCCTGCTCCCGTCTGACTCCCCGACACAACACGCAAGTACAACTCACTCAAAATCACCCAAAACTCAGTCAGACGCAGGAGAAACTATATAAAATATCCCGAAGTTAAAGTTTATAGAGCATAGTACGAAACACAAGGAACTAAAAACCGATAATAATTACACGCACGCGGAAAACTTTAAACCACTCCGGGATCCCTCACATGACCTCTATGCCTCGGACACTGCCTCGACGTCAAGACCCCGCGCTCGCTCCACACCCTGGAGGGCAAGTTAAAACAAAAGGTGTGAGTGGACCATAATAAAAGAAAAGTTCTAAAACCATTTATCAGAAAACCAAGTTTCACCCTCCGTTTTGAAAAACACATGCATAACCCAGTTATCAGAACAGTTTTAAACCAAGTTACCATAAACCACATCATAAGAAACAGAAACACTATAAAACAGTTAGAAAAACCACAGCCTGTGAATCATAAAACCGTGACATAAACCATGAACATGAAATCATCATTTCCCGATCAAACCTGCTGGACCTCTCCGAGTCTTTAAACTCCCGAGTCTTTAAACTCAATCCAGGCCTTAATAATATCCGAGTCTTTAAACTCCCGAGTCTTTAAACTCAAAGGCCTACGGGGGAAAATCAATATATCCGAGTCTTTAAACTCCCGAGTCTTTAAACTCAATCCGGGCCCTTCCCCCGTCAATCAATATCCGGGTCTTTAAACCCAATAACCAGATCCAGCAAATCCAATCAAAACCAGTTGAAAACCATTTCCGTAGTCACATCCAAACCCGAATCTGAAATCACCGGTCCGATGCCCTTCCAGCATCTCGAACCGTCATTCCGAACCCAAATCCGGAATCCACTTTTCCACTTGGAAACCAACCCTTTTTCTGAAATCCGTTTCTAAAACCGAAAACCTTTAATCATCGAAATCATGTTCCAAAATCCCTTTATAATCATTGAAAACCACTTATCATTTGAAATCCCAAAACCATAGCATCAATTTCAGAAACCAACCATTCCTCGTAAAACATGCTAAAAACCGATTTCCTCGAAAAACGTGTAATAATGTAAAACCAACCGAAACATATTCGATAAACATAGAATTATGATTAAAACCACAAAAAAATTATAGAAAACAGTTATGCATGCTCGAGTTTAAGGAAAGGGTCCACTCACAGTACCGCGCCCTCAATCGCGTCCCGAACGTCCAGCACGTTCCTCAGCTTCCTCGGGAAGTCCCGATCCTGTTATCAACCACCAAATTATGTAACTAACACGTCTACAAAAGTTCACCTAAATTCCCTCAAAATTCCCCAAATCGAAAGCGTAATAACTCGGGACCCTAAACCTTCACCCCCACGGAACTAAACTCAAACGACGTCCGCACAACCCGAAACCACTTCCAATGAACTCAACACAACTCCTGGACCAAAAACCATGTTGACCTTGTTCCCCAACGCCGCAGCACGCGCCCCCACGCGCCGCCCAAAGTGGCTGCGCGTGGCCCTCACGCGCCTGCTACAGTGCACCTTCATCCTCGAGCAGACCCGGTTCAGCACAGCAGCCTGCAACTCGGACCGGCGAGACCTGTTCTCCGCCGTCCGGCCTCCATACTCCTCCCTTCCTTCACCAGTCTCATCGTCCAGGCCTACCCTATCGATTCCCCAACGCCTCTAACCTCGACATTGTCCCTAACCCGTCGACTGAGGCTCGAACCAGACGGTCCAAAAGCCCCTGTTCTCCTTCCCGGCTACTCAGCTCACTTCCCTTCACGGTGGCTACACCAGACTCTTCTCTAGACCTCTCTAAGCCTAACCCGACTCACCTTGACCGTCGACTCTCGCCCAAACTGTCAGGACCCACCCCGGTTTCACCCCGAAACCCGAGGTAAATCCCGCTCCCGTCTGACTCCCCGACACAACACCCAAGTAAAACTCACTTAAACCCAGTCAGACGCAGGAGTAATTTAACAAAATATCCCAAAGTTATCGTTTCCAGAGCATAGTACGAAAATACAAGGAAAATAAAAACCAAGAAAGTACACGCACACGGAAGACTTTAAACTATTCCGGGATCCCTCACGTCTATGCCTCGGACTCTGCCTCGACGTCAAGACCCCGCACTCGCTCCACAACCTGGAGGGCAATTTAAAACAAAAAATGTGAGTGGACCATAATAAATGAAAAGTTCTAAAACCATTTATCAGAAAACCGAGTTTAACCCTCCGTTTTGAAAACCACATGCATAACTAACAGTTATTAAAACAGTTCGAAACCAAAGTACCATATACCACATCATAAGAAACAGAAACATTATAAAACCTATGAGTCATAAAACCGTATCAGAATCCAGAAACAGCAATTCATTAGTTTCCGATCAAACCTGCTGGACCTATCCGAGTCTTTAAACTCCCGAGTCTTTAAACTCAATCCAGGCCTTAATCATATCCGAGTCTTTAAACTCAAGGCCTACGGGGGAAATATCAATATATCCGAGTCTTTAAACTCCCGAGTCTTTAAACTCAATCCGGGTCTTTAAACCCAATCCGGCCGGTCCCCCGTCACATATATCCGGGTCTTTAAACCCAATATCCAGATCCAGCAAATCCAATCCCAAAATCATTTGAAAACCATTTACCAATCCACATCCAAACCCAAATCCGAAATCACTAATCCGATGCCCTTCCGGCATCCAGAACCGTCATTCCGAACCCAAATCCGGAAAATCACTTTTCAACTTTAAAACCAAATCTCGTTTTCCGAAATCCGATTTTAAAACCGAAAACTTTTAATCATCGAAATCATGTTCCAAAATCCCTTTATAACCATTAAAAACCACTTATCATTTAAAATCCCAAAACCCTAGCATTTTACTCAGAAATCGACATTTTTCGTAAAACGTGCCAAATACCGTATTTCTCAAAAACACGTGCACTAATGTAAAACCAACCAAACATATTCAATAAACATAGAATCATAATCAAAAATCATAAAACAATTATAGAAGACAGTTATGCATGCTCGAGTTAAAGGAAAAAGTCCACTCACAGTACTGAGCCCTACTCGCGTCCCGAACGTCCAGCACGTTCCTCGGCTTCTTCGGGAAATCCCGATCCTGTTCACAATCACCAAATTAAGTCACTAACACGTTCACGGAAGTTCACCTAACTTTCCTCAAAATTCTCCGAATCGAAAACGTAAAACCCGGGACCTTAAACTTTCACCCTCACGGAACTAAACTCAAACGACTTCCGATTGACCCGAAACCAACTCCATTGAACTCACCATAACTCCTAGACCAAAACCCATGTTGACCGTTTTCTAGATCGTCGCCGCACGCGCCGCCCAAAGTGGCTGCGCGTGGCCCTTACGCGCCTGCTACAGTGCACCGTCTTCCTCAGACAAACCCGGTTCGGCACAGTGGTCTGCAACTCAGACCGGCGTGCACGGTTCTCCTTCTTCCGTCCACCAAAACGGCTCCTTTCTTCACCAACAGCATCGTCCAGGCCAACCCTATTGATTCCCTAACTCCGTTCACCTCGACACTGTCCCTAGCTCGTCGACTGAAGCTCGAAACCAGACGGTCAACTCCCCCTGTTTCACGATCCAGCCACCCAGCTCACCTCCCTTCACGGTGGCTTCACCAAACTCTTCCCTGGACCTCACTGAACCGAAACCAACCCTCCTAGACCTTCGACTCAGCCCCAAACTCGATGACTTTGGGTTCGAACATCACGGCAAAACAGAGCACAAGAGTGCCTGTCGTCGTCTGAGCTCCGCCGTGTACACCCCCGTCACGGCGACCATCCTAGTCGACGCCTAGGACCCTCCTGAACCTCACCCTGACCTCCATTCCTCTCGACTCTCAGCCCAACCTCACGATTTTCACGTTGAACCTCAACGGAAAAACAGAGTATCGAAATGGGGACGAGGAAATTACCTGCCTCCTGTCGCCGCCGTGAGCTCAACCGTGAGGTAGTAGCTCCTTCTATCTTCCTCCGTCCTCTAAGCACTTCCCTTGACCTCGAGTGATCGATCATGGCTGCACCACCACCCAACTTCTCTGTTTTCCTCCCAAAATTCCTCCCTGGTTCCCGTGGCTCACACCTCACACACACACACCCGCTGCACCTCTCAACCACCTCACCAGCTTCCCTTCGATCTCCAGTCCCTCACTCACTCACCAGAACTCAGCAACCACCACAATCAGCCTTCAATTTGCCCTCAAAATCTCCCTCTGTTTTCTGTTTCTCTCTGTGTACACACAAGATCACGGGCACGGCTGCACCCCAATTATTTGGGCCGTGTATGCACAGGATTCCACCAGAATCCTCTACACACATGCCACATGTCACAATCCACTCCACACACTCCCACATGGCCCAATCTCAGCCGTTCATTTCATTTCTCTGCGCACAAATCTCAATGTGCAGAAAGACCAAATTACCCTTCTTTCTAACTTATATTTACGGTTTTGCCACTAACTTCCTAGACCCATAACTTTCACCTCGTCAGTCCGATGAATACGTGCCGCCTGTCATCGAACTCAGGACAACGAGAACTATCTAACCATCCTAGGTCAACGTACCAAAACCCGATTCTACTAAAAGTCAACTCTTCCCCCTAATTTACCCAAATTACGGTTATGCCCTCAACCTTCCGAACATCTCAATTTCCTCCTCGGATGTCGGAATCGGGCGTGCCACCTGCCTATCGATTCGTGACGTCCTAAACTACGTCCTGGTCACCGGTCAAAGTTCATCGGACCACCCGAACTAAAAGTCAACGTTTTGCCCGAACCAGGGGCAAAACCGTCATCCTACGCTAATAACCTTTCGGAACCAACTAACCACCGATTAGCCTCGCTAATCCACCTTAATCACACTACTAATCCCAACTCTCGGGACGGGTTGTTACACAAACGTCACGACTTGCCGTTTGAAACTCACGGCCAAAACAGAGCACCAGAATACCCCTGTCGTGCCATCCTCCGCCGTGTACCTCCCCGTCACGGTAGCACAACTAGAGGACTCCCAGACCTCAGCTGAGTCCCCTAAACCTCCCTATGAACTTCGATTCGTCCTCTAGACTCACGACTCTCGATTTGAAACTCAACGGAAAAACAGGGCAATTGTACAGGGATGAGGGATTACCTGCAACCGTCCGCAACCGTGCTCGTCGCTGTGTTCCCTGGAGTCTACAACGCCGTCTCCGCCTCCTCTCGAGGTCAAACACACCCGCACACGGCCACAGCACCACCACAAGCCCTCAACCTTCTCTGTTTCCTCTGATTTCCCCGCAGCCTACAACTCACACACACCACGATTCCTCACTTCCCCAACCTTCTCAACAGCTCTCTCTCACTCTCTAATCTCCCTCACACACTCACAAACTCACCAGCACCCTCGATCAGCCCTCAAGCCTCTCAATTCTCTCCCTCTGTTTCTCTCTGTGTCGAAGAACACGAACACACAGCACGGGTGTACCCCAATTATTTGGGCCGTGCATATACAGGATTCCACCAGAACCCTCTAGCCCCCCAACACGTGTCACCATCCAATCCACACACTCCCATATGGCCCAATCTCAGCCATCCATTTTCCTTCTCTGTTGCACAAATCCCAATGTGCAGAAAGACCAAATTGCCCCTCCTTTTATCCAAATTTTACGGTTTTGCCACTAACTTTCTAGACCCGTAACTCCCACCTCGTAAGTCCGATGAATGCGTGCCACCTGTCATCGAACTCAGGATGACGAGCGCTATCTAACCATCCTAGGTCAACATACCAAAACCCGATTACACAAAAAGTCAACTATTCCCCCCTATTTTACCCAAATTACGGTTAGGCCCCCAACCTTCCGAACATCACAACTTCCTCCTCGGATGTCGGAATCGGGCGTGCCACCTGCCTATGAATTCGTGACGTCCTAAACTACGTTCTGATCACTGGTCAATACCCAATTGACCACTCGAACGAAAAGTCAACTTTTTGCCCTAATTAGGGGTAAAATCGTCATTCTACGCTAATGACCTTCTCGATACCGACTAATCCCCCGATTAACCTTACTAAATCCCAACTTAATCATGCCACCACTCACGGCTCTCGGGACGGGTTGTTACAATCTACCCACCTAAATAGAATTTCGTCCCCGAAATTCCACCGCTAGTTCCCGACACCTAGGGTCTCCTACCCGGTAATCAACACTAAGTCAACAACTTTTCCTAGGTTTCCTATCTATCATCTCCACCTTGGGTATTTCACTCCAATTCCAACTACCCGTTACCCTTCATGGTGTACGCAAGGGAAACTCTATGAATAGAAAACAAAGGTATTTTACAATACCTCATTTAAAAGTACCCGAGAGCATTCACAGAGTACATCCTCACGTACTACCACAGCTATTTCCCTACTGGCTGATGACTCCTCCCTCGGTTGTTACTTCGGCCACTATCAGAATAAATCTACAAAGTCCTAGAGGCAAACTCTAGCTTGTGGGTTCTCTCCTTCAATAACCTCATATCGATCAGTTAGTCACTCCTCTCCTGTTCCTTCCGTCATCCTGCCACTACAACACTCCTGAGGTCACCTAGGGAAACTCCTTCTAGACTCGGCTCCGCTGCTCCTCGACCGACACCACCTTCCTGTGGCAACCGTGGACATTCACGTCGGAAATGACCTCACTCCCCACAGTATGTAGCCAGTAACACTCGTTCCTCCGGCGGGCAATGCAGCACCGCAAAGATCCGCTCAAGTCTCGTAATCCACCTCTGGGCTTCCTCAGGATCAGCCCCGCCACTAAAAGTAGTAGCCCCGAGCCGGTGGGCTCGCTCAATCGTAGCACTCTCGGTCTCTCTTGCTACTTCGTCTTCAGGTCGTGGAGAGGGTCTACGTCTCGGAGGCATCGTCAACCGCACGCTGAAAGAGGCATAGAAGCAGTCAAACAACTAAAACACAACCTCACAAACCAAAAAACCCCACAAACTCGACAAACCTATGCTCTGATACCAATTGTCAGGACCCACCCCGGTTTCACCCCGAAACCCGAGGTAAATCCTGCTCCCGTCTGACTCCCAGACACAACACGCAAGTACAACTCACTCAAAATCACCCAAAACTCAGTCAGACGCAGAAGAAACTATATAAAATATCCCGAAGTTAAAGTTTACAGAGCATAGTACGAAACACAAGGAACTAAAAACAAAGCCTCGGACACTGCCTCGACGTCAAGACCCCGCGCTCGCTCCACAACCTGGAGGGCAAGTTAAAACAAAAGGTGTGAGTGAACCATAATAAAAGAAAAGTTCTAAAACCATTTATCAGAAAACCAAGTTTCACCCTCCGTTTTGAAAACCACATGCATAACCCAGTTATCAGAACAGTTATAAACCAAATTACCATAAACCACATCATAAGAAACAGAAACACTATAAAACAATTAGAAAAACCACAGCATGTGAATCATAAAACCGTGTCATAAACCATGAACATGAAATCATCATTTTCCGATCAAACCTGATGGACCTCTCCGAGTCTTTAAACTCCCGAGTCTTTAAACTCAATCTAGGCCTTAATAATATCCGAGTCTTTAAACTCCCGAGTCTTTAAACTCAAAGGCCTACGGGGGAAAATCAATATATCCGAGTTTTTAAACTCCCGAGTCTTTAAACTCAATCCGGGCCCGTCCCCCGTCAATCAATATCCGGGTCTTTAAACCCAATAACCAGATCCAGCAAATCCAATCAAAACCAGTTGAAAACCATTTCCGTAGTCACATCCAAACCCGAATCCGAAATCACCGGTCCGATGCCCTTCCAGCATCCCGAACCGTCATTCCGAACCCAAATCTAGAATCTACTTTTCCACTTGGAAACCAACCCTTTTTCCGAAATCCGTTTCTAAAACCGAAAACCTTTAATCATCGAAATCATGTTCCAAAATCCCTTTATAATCATTGAAAACCACTTATCATTTGAAATCCCAAAACCATAGCATCAATTTTAGAAACCAACCATTCCTCGTAAAACGTGCTAAAAACCGATTTCCTCGAAAAACGTGTAATAATGTAAAACCAACCGAAACATATTCGATAAACATAGAATTATGATTAAAACCACAAAACAATTATAGAAAACAGTTATGCATGCTCGAGTTTAAGGAAAGGGTCCACTCACAGTACCGCGCCCTCAATCGCGTCCCGAACGTCCAGCACGTTCCTCAGCTTCCTCGGGAAGTCCCGATCCTGTTATCAACCACCAAATTACGTCACTAACACGTCTACGAAAGTTCACCTAAATTCCCTCAAAATTCCCCAAATCGAAAGCGTAATAACTCGGGACCCTAAACCTTCACCCCTGCGGAACTAAACTCAAACGACGTCCGCACAACCAGAAACCACTTCCAATGAACTCAACACAACTCCTGGACCAAAAACCATGTTGACCGTTTTCCCCAACGCCGCAGCACGCGCCCCCACGCACCGCCCAAAGTGGCTGCGCGTGGCCCTCACGCGCCTGCTACAGTGCACCTTCATCCTCGAGCAAACCCGGTTCAGCACAGCAGCTTGCAACTCGGACCGGCGAGACCTGTTCTCCGCCGTCCGACCTCCATACTCCTCTCTTCCTTCACCAGTCTCATCGTCCAGGCCTACCCTATCGATTCCCCAACGCCTCTAACCTCGACACTGTCCCTAACCCGTCGACTGAGGCTCGAACTAGACGGTCCAAAAGCCCATGTTCTCCTTCCCGGCCACTCAGCTCACTTCCCTTCACGGTGGCTACACCAGACTCTTCTCTAGACCTCTCTAAGCCTAACCCGACTCACCTTGACCGTCGACTCTCGCCCAAACGTCACGACTCGCCGTTTGAAACTCACGGCCAAAACAGAGCACCAGAATACCCCTGTCGTGCCATCCTCCGCCGTGTACCTCCCCGTCACGGTAGCACAACCAGAGGACTCCCAGACCTCACCTGAGTCCCCTAAACCTCCCTATGAACTTCGATTCGTCCTCTAGACTCACGACTCTCGATTTGAAACTCAACGGAAAAACAGGGCAATTGTACATGGATGAGGAATTACCTGCAACCGTCCGCAACCGTGCTCGCCGCCGTGTTCCCTGGAGTCTACAATGCCGTCTCAGCCTCCTCTCGAGGTCAAACACACCCGCACACGGCCACAGCACCACCACAAGCCCTCAACCTTCTCTGTTTCCTCTGATTTCCCCGCAGCCCACAACTCACACACACCACGATTCCTCACTTCCCCAACCTTCTCAACAGCTCTCTCTCACTCTCTAATCTCCCTCACACACTCACAAACTCACCAGCACCCTCGATTAGCCCTCAAGCCTCTCAATTCTCTCCATCTGTTTCTCTCTGTGTCGAAGAACACGTACACACAGCACGGGTGTACCCCAATTATTTGGGCCGTGCATATACAGGATTCCACCAGAACCCTCTAGCCCCCCAACACGTGTCACCATCCAATCCACACACTCCCACATGGCCCAATCTCGGCCATCCATTTTCCTTCTCTGTTTCACAAATCCCAATGTGCAGAAAGACCAAATTGCCCCTCCTTTTATCCAAATTTTACGGTTTTGCCACTAACTTTCTAGACCCGTAACTCCCACCTCGTAAGTCCGATGAATGCGTGCCGCCTGTCATCGAACTCAGGATGACGAGTGCTGTCTAACCATCCTAGGTCAACATACCAAAACCCGATTACACAAAAAGTCAACTATTCCCCTTATTTTACCCAAATTACGATTAGGCCCCTAACCTTCCGAACATCACAACTTCCTCCTCGGATGTCGGAATCGGGCGTGCCACCTGCCTATGGATTCGTGACGTCCTAAACTACGTCCTGGTCACCGGTCAATACCCAATTGACCACCCGAACGAAAAGTCAACTTTTTGCCCTAACTAGGGGCAAAATCATCATTCTACGCTAATGACCTTCTCGATACCGACTAATCCCCCGATTAACCTTACTAAATCCCAACTTAATCACGCCACCACTCACGGCTCTCGGGACGGGTTGTTACAATTTAGGCTGGGACTCTATGTGATTTGGTTTTGGGCTGAGACCCTACTGAGGAAATGGCTTTGATTGAGAAGCATTTTTCACTGTGTTTTTTTTTTGAAAATCAAATGATTGTCTTTTAAGAAAGTATTTGAAATACTTGTTTTCTGATGCATGCATGCTTTTAATTAAAGGGTATAAATGTCATTTTTGTTAAATTTTTTTCCAAGTGATTATTTTTGTCCACTCACAGCTTTTACGGTTTTCGATGCCTTTTAAGTTGATCACGGATGAGGGCTGTAGGAGAGACCGAGACATCACATGCCGCTGCGTACTCCAAAAGTCACTACGCACTCGGGTAACCCCGAGCGGGTTACATTTTTATCCCTATTCTGACACGTCGTGTTAGATAAAAGCAGGGCACATCCCACAATAATCCAAGGGGATTGGTATAGACCTTGTCATTACTTTCCAAACAGCCAAAATCTAGGGTTGTTTTCCAGACGGTTGATGATTAGGGTAGTTTTTTTCCAGGCAGCCGAAGGTAGGAGTATTCCTATAGGGCCTGTCACAATCTGTCCTTCTCCAACAGGATATTGTCCGCTTTGGGCCCGGCCCTCACAGTTTTGTTCAACATGATATTGTCCTTCTCCAACAGGATATTGTCCGCTTTAGGCCCAGCCCTCACAGTTTTGTTCTCGGGAGCTCACGTGCAACTTCCCGGTGGGTCACCCATTTTGAGATTGCACCAGACCATTCTCACTTAACTTTGGGGTTCCAACCAAATCCAAAACTAGTGAGATCCCAAAAGGCTTCCTGTTGGATAGATGCGCGCCTACACATATAAGGCGCATTCCCCAAATCCCCCCGGGTGATGTGGGATTACTAACCATGCTTCCAGTGCACGGGTCCTCATAAGGCCGATGCTCGGGGTTATTGTTATTATGATTATTTCCCAAGAAGCCGAAGATAGGGGTGTTCCTAGATGACTGATACTCGAGGTTATTGTTATTGTGATTGTTTCCCAGGAAGTCAAAGATAGAGGTGTTTTTCAGAAGGTTAATGCCAGGGTTGATTATGCTAAGGGTGACAGGACCCGCCCCGATCCCACAGGGACCACAAGGGGACGTGCCCTGCTCCCGTCTGACACCCAAGAATTCATACAAATTTTAACCTCAAAACATTTAAATGCATAAATAACCAAATTAAAGTCATACATCAAATCCGAATTAAACGAATGTCAGACAAGGGATGAAATCCAAAATTACAAATTTGCGAGCACGACTCTAAAGTAAACCTGCGGTTACACCGCCCAGCAGGGGTTCAGGTACGCAGAAGTAGATCTATGCCTCAGCCTCAGGTTCCTCCTCTACCTCAGTTTCCCGACCTGGAGGGGTTATCAAAACATTAAGGGTGAGTGGACCGAAACTCAAGTTTATGAAATCGTTTGATAAGTAAAACATATAATTTACCCCTCCGTTTTCCAAACATGCGTGCATCGTAATTCAAAATCATAAACCATATAATATGAACCATAAGGCATATAATAAAACCATAAGTATAATTTTAGTTGCTGCACTATACACTCCAATCCCGACATCCCTGATGTCTGACGTCCCTGACGTCCAATAAGGTCACAATCACAAGGCTACGCGTGCCACTCGGGTCTCAATTTCCGAGTTCATTCCCTGAACCCCGTTCGGGTACAGCATCCCCCATGCTTAGCGTCATAGACGCTGGACATACTAGACGTCTGTGACCTGTCCGGGGTACCTCGCCGGAGGAGACAATATAATATGGAAGGATCTATACAGTGCAGTAACACATGCATTTTATTGATATCCACAGGCAAGACATATATATACATAGATAAAATCCGAACCAATCATTAAGTTTCATCAGACGGGTCTCAAGCCCAAATACCGTGAAACATGCCATAACCATATTTTCCATATCCTCAAAACCATTATTGTTTTAGCATGTGAATAAGTATAAATAACCAGAAAACATTTATGCACGCAAGGGTTTAAGAAAATGGTCCACTCACAGTACAGTCCTGCCGAAAACCGAACGTATACCCTCGTTCTGGTACGATTATACAACCCCTGTCATATCCAAAGTATATGCAAAGGTCAATTTAAACCCCTAACATTCAACTATGAAGCCCTAGACCGAAACCGGTCCGGAAAAGCCGCCCGAACGCGCTTTCCAAGGCAATAAACCTTAATTTGACCAACTTAATGATCTCCGATCGACCCGAAACCACCGCCATTGGATCCGGATCGTCGAAACCTAAAGAATGGTGGTGGTCCCACCAAAAACACTGTTCACACGCACCCCCACGCGCCGGTCAACGCGTCGGTCAACGCAGGAACAGTCCTGCTGACGTCATCGCTGACGTCACTGCTGACGTCAACATGACGTCCTGCTGACGTCATCTGACAGCTGTCAGGTCTGACATGTCAGACTCTGACAGGTGCCACGTGTCAACATCCAATTGGTCCACCTCGCTGATCTGTCAGACCACGTGTCAGATCTGACATGTGCCACGTGTCAGCACGGCACTGGTCCACGTCACTGACATGTCAGTGACACGTGGCAGTCCCTGACTGGTCCACGTCACTGACATGTCAGTGCTGACTGTGCACTGACATGTGACACGTGTCGGCTCACGGTTGGTCCACGTCACCTGACAGACTGACAGGGTGCCACGTCATCACCGCTGTCCTCAGACGGGTTGACCCGAAAACCTGCAACTCGGGTCGATCAGACCCGCGATCAAGACCCGGTCACCATTTCTTCATTTCTCCATCATTTCAGTCCTAGTTTGTTCCTAGGTGCTCGTCTCAATCCCAGAAAGGGTTCTATGGAATCAAAATCGAGAAAAACAGACAGGATCGAGGGCTTACCTCGAAGAACAGAACCGGTTTCCGTCGCCGTTTAGTCACCACCCTGAGCTCCTCCGGCCACGAGTTCAATTCCAGTAAGTCCCTGGCAGTTCCTAGAGTCTATTAGGATTCAATAAGGACAAATCAAAACGCGGGAAATGGGTTTACCAAAAACTGGGTTTGAAACCGTCACGGTTTCCCCTGCTTCCTTCCTCGCCGCCGTCCTCCGCCGTGATCACTGCCGTCGCTCAGCCTCACCAGGGAGTCCCCCAACACGCAGACACAGTGAGTGGGTGATTAGCTGGGATGCTTGATCGAAATGGATAGAGTGTGCGATTCGAGTAGGAAATATAAAGAAATGGAGGGAAGGAAACGGACGGCCCAGATTTGATCTCCATGATTAGATCAAGGGCTCAGATTAGATCAGGGGTTTTCAATCCAAGGACTGGAATTTAAAGCTGATTTAAATGTTAATTAATCCAATAGTGGATCTGATCCAATCTAGCCAATGGGTGAGTGACACTTGTCACTCACCAGGTGTCCTCCAATCAGATTTCCTGAATATAATATTCGACACGAAAACCGAGACACGAACTTCCCGAATTCACGTTTCTGACCATAACTTCCTCGTACGAAGTCCGATTTTGGCGTGCCGCCTGTCTACCGACTCAGGACGTCGAGGCCTACCCAACAGTCCTTGAGTCAACTGAAAAATAGTTGTCAAAAGAAAAGTCAACATTTTCCCCCGAGAGTCCAAATTACGGTAATGCCCCTGAACTTCCGATAGTCAAAACTTTTACCCTGATCGTCCGAATTGGACGTGCCACCTGTCTATGAACTCGTGACATCCCGAACTACGTCACGGTCATAGGTCAAAGTTCATTTAGTTCATCAATCAAAAAGTCATCAATTGACCATACCATTCACAAGGGTAAAATCGTCAAATCACACATTAAAGTACAATATTGAAATCCTCGAATTTCCGGGGTGTTACAACCTTCCCCCCTTAAGAAATTTCGTCCCGAAATTTCAAAGAAACAAATGAGGAAATTGTTCTCGCATCTGAGCCTCGGGCTCCCATGTGGCTTCTTCCACATTCTGGTTTCTCCAGAGAATCTTCACGAGAGGGATCGTCTTCCGACGTAGTACCTTGTCCTTCCGATCCAAGATCTGTACTGGTTGTTCTTCAAAGCTCAAATCCTCCCGTAGTTCGACAGGTTGTTCCCCAAGTACATGAGAAGCATCACGTACGTACATCCGTAACATCGATACGTGGAAAACATCGTGAACTCTAGATAGTTCTGGAGGTAGCGCCAATCTGTATGCAACTCTGCCAATTCTCTCCACGATCTCATATGGTCCGATAAAACGCGGACTCAGTTTCCCCCGTCGGCCAAAACGGATAATCCCTTTCCACGGAGACAACTTCAGGAAGACAAAATCTCCCACTTCAAACTCCAAGTCTCGAATCCGTCGATCGGCATAACTTTTCTGGCCACCTTCAATCTCTCCTTGATCACGCGAATAGTTTCCATGGTTAAGTCCATCATCTCCGGCCCTAAAGCCGCTCGCTCTCCTATCTCCGTCCAGCAGATAGGTGTCCTGCACTGTCGGCCATACAGTGCCTCATAAGGTGCCATCCCGATGCTTGCCTGATAGCTGTTGTTGTAAGCGAATTCCCTCAATGGCAAATGAGTATCCCAAGAGTCCTGAAATTGTAGTACACATGATCTCATCATGTCCTCCAGGGTCTGAATGGTTCTTTCAGACTGTCCAGCGGTCTGAGGATGGAAAGCAGTACTGAAACGTAGGGTTGTTCCCAGAGTAGCTTGCAAACTCCGCCAGAACCTGGAAGTAAAACGTGGATCACGATCGGTCACGATCGATTCCGGCGTACCATGAAGTCGTATGATTTCCTTCACAAACAACTGAGCCAGTCGGTTAGGTTTATAGGTTTCCTGAACTGGCAGAAAATGGGCTGATTTGGTTAACCGATCCACAATCACCCATACTCCGTCCACTCCACTCTGAGTTCTCGGTAACTTAAAGACGAAGTCCATGGTGATGTGATCCCACTTCCACTCAGGAATCGGAAGTGGCTGCATAGCCCCATACGGTCTCTGCCGTTCCGCCTTAACCTGCTGACAGGTTAAGCATTTGCTCACGAATTCAGCAATATCCTTCTTCATTCCTGGCCACCAATAATGGTTCCGGATGGTACGGTACATCTTTGTACCTCCCGGATGCATAGCATAGGCCGAACTATGGGCCTCCTCAAGAATCTCGGCCCGTAACTCTGCCACTGCAGGTACACACAAACGGCTCAATTTCACAAGTGCTCCATCGTCCCGGATGGTAAAATCCTGTCTCCCATCCGCATCGACCTCAATTCTGTAAATACAGAGTATCGGATCCTGAAGTTGTGCCTCGATGATCCGATCAATCAGTACTGGTCGTACATGGAAGCTGGCCAACAAAGCTCCATGGGCATCCGTACCCAAAATAACTCCCGCCTTCCGGAGTTCCACTAGCAAGGGAAGATACACCATCCCTAGGTGTGCAACGGATCCTGCTGACTTCCTGCTGAGTGCATCAGCCACCACATTGGCCTTACCCGGATGGTACTCGATTGTACAGTCATAGTCCTTCAGCAGCTCCAACCATCTCCGTTGTCTCATGTTAAGCTCCTTCTGAGTGAATAAGTATTTAAGACTCTGGTGGTCGGTGTATATCCGACACGTTGCGCCGAACAGATAATGTCTCCAGATCTTGAGAGCATGAACCACCGCCGCCAACTCCAAATCATGGGTTGGATAGTTCAACTCATGGGTCTTCAGCTGCCGGGATGCATAGGCGATAACCTTGCCAGTTTGCATCAACACGCAGCCCAACCCTTGCAGTGAAGCGTCACTGAAAACCACAAACTCTCCACTGTCATCCGGCAATGCAAGGACAGGTGCAGTGGTCAATCGATCTTTCAACTCTTGAAAGCTCCGATCGCACTGCTCGTCCCAGATAAACTTTACTCCCTTCCGAGTCAAACGAGTCAATGGTGCAGCAATTTTGGAGAAACCCTCCACGAATCTCCGGTAGTAACCTGCTAACCCGACGAAACTCCGCACCTCGGTTACTGTTGTCGGTTTAGCCCAGTTGGTCACCGCTTCTGTTTTCTGGGGGTCCACGCAAATCCCATCCGTCGATATCACGTGTCCCAGAAAACCAATACTGCTTAGCCAAAACTGACACTTGCTCAGTTTGGCGTACAATTGTTCTTGTCTCAGTCTCTCCAAGACCAACCGTAGATGTTCTTCATGTGCACGGGCACTCCTCGAGTATACCAAAATATCATCGATGAACACAATCACGAACTTATCCAGGTAGGGTCGGAAGACCCGGTTCATCAGATCCATGAATGCTGCTGGAGCATTCGTCAAACCAAATGGAATAACAAGGAACTCGTAGTGCCCGTAACGGGTTCGAAAAAGCAGTTTTCGGAATATCCTCCTCCGAAATCCTCAGTTGGTGATACCCAGACCGCAAATCAATTTTCGAGAAGCACTGAGCTCCCCGCAACTGGTCGAAAAGGTCATCGATCCTGGGTAGAGGATACTGATTCCTCAGCGTCACCCTGTTGAGTTGTCGATAGTCAATACATAAACGGAGACTTCCTTCCTTCTTCTTTACGAACAACACCGGTGCTCCCCACGGTGAAGTACTCGGTCGGACATATCCCAAATCTACCAACTCCTGCAATTGAGTCTTGAGTTCTCGTAACTCGGCTGGCGCCATCCGGTATGGTGCCTGGGATATAGGTCGGGTACCCGGGAGTAGTTCAATAGTAAACTCAATCTCCCGCGATGGTGGAAATCCAGGTAAGTCTTCCGGGAATACATCCGGAAACTCACAGACCACCGGTATTTCGTCGATAACCGGAGTATCGACCCGTTCCGACACGACATGCGCCAGATAACCCTGGCATCCCTTCCGTAGAAGTTTGGTAGCAGTAAGTGACGAAATCACTTCAGGAGGCGAACCATCACGTTCCCCCTGAAAGATAACTTCCGGCAAACCCGGGCTCCGCAAAATCACTTGCTTGCTACAGCAGTCGATGAGCGATCCGTGTTCCGACAGCCAATCCATCCCTAGGATTATATCGAAGTCGTGGATATCCAGAATAATTAAGTCTGCTGGTAAATCCACATCCTCAATTCTTACCGGGCACCTCCGAATCACCTGATTCACAAGGTACACGATACCCATCGGGGTGCCAACACCCATTTCGCAATCTAAAACTGATACCACACAATCAAGCATACCAGCACAACTTTTCGAAATAAAAGAATGTGTAGCCCCCGCATCCATCAATACACGTACAAGAAGGTTAAAGATATGTAGTGTACCTGTGACCACGCCTGGAGCAGTCCTCGCCTGCTGCTGGGTCATTGCAAACACTTGGACCCTCGGCCCTCCGTTCCGTCCGCGCCCACGCGCGCCACGCCCAGCACCACGGTCACCTCCCTGACCGCGACCTCCATTAGTGTGGGAAGCCGTGCTCTGCACCACACTCGAGCCCCCAGCGTCGTTGTTCTTGGACAACTGCGGGCAATCACAGGCATAGTGGCCCTCCTCTCCGCAAGCAAAACAAGTTACTGGCCTTGGCCTGTCCGAATGCCCACCAGATGCACCGCTCCAAGATGAGCGCTGCCCAGAGTTGTATCCAGATCCTCTGCCCTGAGAGCCTCCACGTCGACCCGACCAGCCACGACCCTTGAAGGATGAGGGTGCTCCCCTGTAGCTCCCTCCCTTGTTGTTCTTACGGCCCGATGGCCCATGATGTGGGCGATCCTGACGTCGCCCCTCCCCCGAAGGTTGTCGCGATTGGTGTGCCGCCAGACTGGCCTCGACACGCACCGCTGCGTCGACCATATCTCTCAGAGAAGCATGAGTGGTAGCAGTCACACTGGCCCGGATCTCCCCTCGGAGTCCAAGCTCAAACCGCTGGCATTTGTCCTCCTCCGTGCTTACGAATGAAGCAGCGAACCGGGAAAGTTTCCCGAAAGTTTGCTCGTAGTCCGCAACGGACATAACACCTTGCTCCAGCCGCAGGAATTCCGCCTCCCGCGCCGCACGAAAGGATCGCGGGTAGTACTGGTCCAGAAACCTGGAACGGAAAGCTTCCCAGGTAGTGGTATGGACAGACCACCCAGACATTTCGAGTCCGTGCCACCACTGGTAGGCTCCTCCTTCCAGCAAGAAGGCCGCCAGAGTCACTCGTTCGCCCGGAGGGCAGTGCATCACCGAGAAGATCCTCTCCCATTTGGTGATCCAGTCGTGAGCATCCGCGGGGTTTGATCCCCCGCAGAAAGGAGTGGCTCCCAAACGTTGAGCCCTTTCAATGCTCGCGCATTCCATCTCTCTTTCTAGATCCTCGTCCGTTCGAGTATGAGAAATTCTCCTAGGAGGCATAACCAACTGTTAAGAGGCATAGATCAGAAAATAATATTCTTAAAAGTCGAAAAGTAACTAGTACTAATCGCTAGTCTAGCATGCTGACCAATACCCTAGTACTGACCACAACCTAGTGCTCTGATACCAAGCTGACAGGACCCGCCCCGATCCCACAGGGACCACAAGGGGACGTGCCCTGCTCCCGTCTGACACCCAATAATTCATACAAATTTTAACCTCAAAACATTTAAATGCATAAATAACCAAATTAAAGTCATACATCAAATCCGAATTAAACGAATGTCAGACAAGGGATGAAATCCAAAATTACAAATTTGCGAGCACGACTCTAAAGTAAACCTGCGGGTACACCGCCCAGCAGGGGTTCAGGTACGCAGAAGTAGATCTATGCCTCAGCCTCAGGTTCCTCCTCTACCTCAGTTTCCCGACCTGGAGGGGTTATCAAAACATTAAGGGTGAGTGGACCGAAACTCAAGTTTATGAAATCGTTTGATAAGTAAAACATATAATTTACCCCTCCGTTTTCCAAACATGCGTGCATCGTAATTCAAAATCATAAACCATATAATATGAACCATAAGGCATATAATAAAACCATAAGTATAATTTTAGTTGCTGCACTATACACTCCAATCCCGACATCCCTGATGTCTGACGTCCCTGACGTCCAATAAGGTCACAATCACAAGGCTACGCGTGCCACTCGGGTCTCAATTTCCGAGTTCATTCCCTGAACCCCGTTCGGGTACAGCATCCCCGATGCTTAGCGTCATAGACGCTGGACGTACTAGACGTCTGTGACCTGTCCGGGGTACCTCGCCGGAGGAGACAATATAATATGGAAGGATCTATACAGTGCAGTAACACATGCATTTTATTGATATCCACAGGCAAGACATATATATACATAGATAAAATCCGAACCAATCATTAAGTTTCATCAGACGGGTCTCAAGCCCAAATACCGTGAAACATGCCATAACCATATTTTCCATATCCTCAAAACCATTATTGTTTTAGCATGTGAATAAGTATAAATAACCAGAAAACATTTATGCACGCAAGGGTTTAAGAAAATGGTCCACTCACAGTACAGTCCTGCCGAAAACCGAACGTATACCCTCGTTCTGGTACGATTATACAACCCCTGTCATATCCAAAGTATATGCAAAGGTCAATTTAAACCCCTAACATTCAACTATGAAGCCCTAGACCGAAACCGGTCCGGAAAAGCCGCCCGAACGCACTTTCCAAGGCAATAAACCTTAATTTGACCAACTTAATGATCTCCGATCGACCCGAAACCACCGCCATTGGATCCGGATCATCGAAACCTAAAGAATGGTGGTGGTCCCACCAAAAACACTGTTCACACGCGCCCCCACGCGCCGGTCAACGCGTCGGTCAACGCAGGAACAGTCCTGCTGACGTCATCGCTAACGTCACTGCTGACGTCAACATGACGTCATGCTGACGTCATCTGACAGCTGTCAGGTCTGACATGTCAGACTCTGACAGGTGCCACGTGTCAACATCCAATTGGTCCACCTCGCTGATCTGTCAGACCACGTGTCAGATCTGACATGTGCCACGTGTCAGCACGGCACTGGTCCACGTCACTGACATGTCAGTGACACGTGGCAGTCCCTGACTGGTCCACGTCACTGACATGTCAGTGCTGACTGTGCACTGACATGTGACACGTGTCGGCTCACGGTTGGTCCACGTCACCTGACAGACTGACAGGGTGCCACGTCATCACCGCTGTCCTCAGACGGGTTGACCCGAAAACCTGCAACTCGGGTCGATCAGACCCGCGATCAAGACCCGGTCACCATTTCTTCATTTCTTCATCATTTCAGTCCTAGTTTGTTCCTAGGTGCTCGTCTCAATCCCAGAAAGGGTTCTATGGAATCAAAATCGAGAAAAACAGACAGGATCGAGGGCTTACCTCGAAGAACAGAACCGGTTTCCGTCGCCGTTTAGTCACCGCCCTGAGCTCCTCCGGCCACGAGTTCAATTCCAGTAAGTCCCTGGCAGTTCCTAGAGTCTATTAGGATTCAATAAGGACAAATCAAAACGCGGGAAATGGGTTTACCAAAAACTGGGTTTGAAACCGTCACGGTTTCCCCTGCTTCCTTCCTCGCCGCCGTCCTCCGCCGTGATCACTGCCGTCGCTCAGCCTCACCAGGGAGTCCCCCAACACGCAGACACAGTGAGTGGGTGATTAGCTGGGATGCTTGATCGAAATGGACAGAGTGTGCGATTTGGGTAGGAAATATAAAGAAATGGAGGGAAGGAAACGGACGGCCCAGATTTGATCTCTATGATTAGATCAAGGGCTCAGATTAGATCAGGGGTTTTCAATCCAAGGGCTGGAATTTAAAGCTGATTTAAATGTTAATTAATCCAATAGTGGATCTGATCCAATCTAGCCAATGGGTGAGTGACACTTGTCACTCACCAGGTGTCCTCCAATCAGATTTCCTGAATATAATATTCGACACGAAAACCGAGACACGAACTTCCCGAATTCACGTTTCTGACCATAACTTCCTCGTACGAAGTCCGATTTCGGCGTGCCGCCTGTCTACCGACTCAGGACGTCGAGGCCTACCCAACGGTCCTTGAGTCAGCTGAAAATTAGTTGTCAAAAGAAAAGTCAACATTTTCCCCCGAGAGTCCAAATTACGGTAATGCCCCTGAACTTCCGATAGTCAAAACTTTTACCCTGATCGTCCGAATTGGACGTGCCACCTGTCTATGAACTCGTGACATCCCGAACTACGTCACGGTCATAGGTCAAAGTTCATTTAGTTCATCAATCAAAAAGTCATCAATTGACCATACCATTCACAAGGGTAAAATCGTCAAATCACACATTAAAGTACAATATTGAAATCCTCGAATTTCCGGGGTGTTACAAAGGGTGTTTCCCACATGGTTGATACTCGGAATGGTTGTTTTCTATGTAGCCGAAGCTAAGGGTGTTCCCAGACGATTGATGCTCGGAGTTATTTTTATTGTGATTGTTTCCTAGGTAGCCGAGGTTAGGGTTGTTTTTCAGATGGCTGATGTCCAGGGTGATTGTTTCCTAGGCAGCCTAAGGGGTGTTCCCAGACGGCTGATGCTAAGAGTTATTGTTATTGTTATTGTTCCTAGGTAGCAAAAGCTTGGGGTTCTTCACAGACGACTGATACTCGGGGAATTCAATGATTGGCTTTTGGTTGGTTATTGATATTCCTCTCCAGGTTTTGTCACATGTTTGTATAAATAGGTATTTAAGGGAAATGTGGGCCACGTGCTTTTGATATACATTTTAGATATGATTTGAATTGAAATCTAGTTGATTATATTTTATTTTATACATACATGTTTTATAATCAAAGGGCAAAGGTTTTTGTTTTCAAAAATATATTATCAAATTATTATTTTTATCCACTCACACTTTTAAAGATTTTGTTGACCCTACAGGTCGTTGCACAGAAACCAGGCTTATTTAGAGGTGCATGAATGAGTAAGACATCAGTATCGTTATCCCTTGTCTGAATAGTATTGAGAGAAAGTTTTGGAATTTTGATTTATTTGTCGGACATTAGCAGCACTTGGCACGATTATTAAAGAGTTTTCAAGAAAAGTTCTGTCAACTTGAATGCTTCGTAAGACGAAGACTTTGATGCTTTTGTAGATGAAACTTAATTGCTTCTATAAAGTTCATGGTTGAAAATAATCTTGAAAAATGATAGAAATAATTATCTCAAAAAAAATCACAGCTGATAATTGAAAATAGCCGATGTAAATGACAAAAACTATTAACAACCTTAATGTGATAATGAAATGACATTGATTTTTCATTTTAATTATAATTCAACGAAATATACCCTGAAAGCTTCCTATATATATATATATATGTGTGAATATATGGACTAACACTTCTCAATTAAGGTCATGTTAGTGGGTGGGATTGGATTGGATTTCAAATTCAATATATTTTGAATGTAAAAATAGAAGTGTTTTCATTCTACAAGAATTAGAGGAGATTAGATATAGAAAGAAACTTACTTCTTCTAATGCTATTATTTTGAGATAATTAAAATGGATGAGTTCTCTTCTTTGTCTTCTCTCCTTTAGTCTCCCTTTATAGTGAAACTACATCAATTTTTACATTAGAGTGCGTTAGTTTTGATGCATTACCGATCACTGACCCATGAAACTTGACTTTTGATGTTTTGTTCATACGAATTCACATGTTAAAGAAAAATAGAAATTTTAAAAGAAAAGAAAGATGCGTGAATTAAAATACACGAAAATGAACAATAAAATTTGAATGATCCTTTTTAACATTACAAAAAGAAAAACAATATTGCTCAATTACTTTGACATTAATATCATGATCTAGGAGTATATATTCAATTTCACAGTATAATGAAAAGTCTAAGTTTTTAGGTTCGATACTCATAAGAGCGAAGTTAATATATAATCAAAATCGACTAATATTATTTCTTTTTTTGGTGAAAATCAAGATATCTCTCGCATGTAAGTGAGGACTAACCCTTGAACTGCGTAAGATCTTGATACAGGGGGAGCTCTCCCTAATGTTGATTACTCTATTCACAAAGCTCAAATTTGAAACCTTACTTAAAAAGAACAAAGTCTTTTCCACTAAAATCATCAACCATTGACTAATATTATTGTTATATATATTACCATCGGAGTTATATTTACTGCCTAATAATCAATGGTCTTAAGAGTTAAAAGACAACAATATTGTACGTTGACAATGGAGGTCCAGCCTTCCCTAATAATTCAGAACCCCACGGCATACACCCGGAATGACTCTTTAAAGCTTAAAGCCCCCTAGATATATTTTTCGTACACATTTTACATTATATATATATATATATATATATTAGGAATTATTCCTACTATCAAATAAATTTTGTTCATTTCGACTTCGACAGCAAAACCCTATATATAGAGAAAAGAATCTTCCAAGATTTTACATATAAAAATTAAATCGATCCAAATCAAGGGTGCCCTCCTCATATGCATATGATCGATGTCGTCCCCCCTTAAGGACCCCCAACAAATTGATCAAAAAGGTCACCCTCATACTAACCCTTATGATAGACCTCTTGACCTTATCTGTATATTTTTAGATTCACCTGTACGATCGATAGACCCCATTTGATTCTCAGTGTTTTGGTTATAATTTCACTGCCTGTTGTGTACTATTTTCTGTTTTATAAGATAAAGTGAATATAAATTCATAATTTTTATTTTATCTATGTAATTATATCATACGTACTTACAATACAAAAAGAAAAAAGAAAAAAGAAAAAAGAAAAACATGATAAATATCAGTCCGTATGCTAAATACACCTTATTTTTTTTTTAAATTTTTTTTAAAGCCACGATAGCCTTTAAATTTGGTCTTCTGGGTTCAAAGCCTATTCCAAGCGAAGACCCACAACTAACTGGCGTTGTAATTTATTTTTTGTCATCTTATACATGATTTTCTCTAGCTGTCTTTCTTCTTTTTATTTTATATAAGGGGCAGATCTTGTTTCTTCTCTTTCAGTTCTTTTTCTCCTCATCGTTATAATATATTATATGTTCATACAGAGGCACACATTGCCGTATTGATGGGAGCGTATGCCTTTGGAACTCGAGCGCCAACAACCCCAAATCAAACTTATTGGATTTTTATTTTTATTTTTATTTTTATTTTGAAATTATATATTGATGGTTTCCTATTTTAGTGCTATGTTTGGCGGCCAAGAAATGGAGACAAATACATAATTGTTAGAGCAACTCATGGGCATTCTAATATTTTTTTAAATAAAAAAAATAAGATACTTGTGACCTCATTCATAAATTATTATATCTATATTAAAATTGAAGCAGAAAAATACTGTTTAATAATAGTGTTTTACCAATTTGTCCTTTGTTTTACTTTCCTTCGTCGTAAATAGTAAAAAGACAATTCTGCCTTCTAGAACTTTCTTCTTTTCCACTGCTTCTATATTCTGTTTCTTTGCTCACCACAAACTTCACATTTTGCACCCATGCCAAAATCAGTTCATTCTCCTCTATACTTCATTAGGGATGTCAATGGGTCCTGTCATGTCGGATTCGTGTCGTATCATAAATTCTATTTTATCCATTTATACCCAACTCGAATCTGACCCGTTTAATAATCGTGTCAAGAATGTCCAACCCGAACCCGACCTGTTAATGACCTGTGTAACCTGTTTAATCCATTTAATAAACATATCATACTCAAAACTCAATTAACTTATGACCCGTTTAACCCACTTAACATGTTTAACCTATTTAAATTATAAGATTTAAATATTTATTTAGGTATGTAAATGGATAGATATATGTGTTAGTAATGACACACTTATTCAATGGGTCAATATATAAGCTAATATACGAGTTAACATGTTAACCCGAAATCTACCCATTTATTAAACGGGTTGACAAATCATTATACGGGTTAACAAGTTGACCCGAAATCCACCCGTTTAATAAATGGGTCATAACGGATTGACCCGAAAATGACCCGAAATTTTAATCGTGCGGGTTGACCCGGATAGATTTCGTGCGGGTTTCGAGTCGTGTATCGAGTCGTGTCAAAAATTGCCACCCTTATACTTCATTGATATATTTCTACTATCGCCACATCCAATTGCGAATCGCGAATGCGACTATATGTATATGCTTAAATTGTAATTTCTTCATATTTTTCATTCAATTGTCAAGTGTCAATGAATTCTCAATTTCTCGCTTCCAATTTTTTTTTTCCTATAAAATCTAATTAAATTGTTGTATAGCTTTTGTCTAATTTTATTTATTATTATTTTTTTTTGCAGAGAATCTCTAAACATAAATTAAATTAGTCTTGGATATTTAGGTGGTCATCTCAGGTATTCTTCTTTCATGTGCTGATAGTATGTATATGCATATATGTATTTTTATCATTCGTTGGAGCAGACAAGTTTTGGAAGTGTGGTTTGAAATTTTTATTATTGTTTACCCAGCTCTTCTCACGTAATTGACCTTTTTTTCAAATCTCAATAACGCATTGATTTATATTTGATTCTACATGAAGTTAGTTTGGAATTTGATTTCTGATTTATTAAACTGCTTTATATTATGCTAACACTTAATTTATTTTTTTATCTCCTTTGTATATTTGTGTTTGTACGACTTTTGGGTGAACGATAGTTGATTGTGTTTAGTTTGGTTATTAGTTCCCTGTGATTTGAGTTTTTTTCACATTTTTTGTTTCAGTTTTGGACAAGTAGGTTAATCTTCATTTATGGTTTTGAATGATTTATATTCTTGCTATTGAGTTTTTTTATTTCCATATAAATTTTTTGTTCTATTGATTTGCAAGATCTGAACTTTCTGGGGTGATTTTTGTTCCTTGCAGGCTGAAGGATTTACATAGGCCATTTGGGCAATTTGGTCCAAGTTGCTAGGATTAAATCGTGATACAATCAAATACTAACTTTCATGGGTATTTTGTTTTTAGGCTTTTTACTGTAAATGCACTAGAAATGCGTCAGCATGTCTCAAAATGCACTAGGAACAGAAATTTGTTCCACTTTACACAAGGAATAGGTGAAACCTTAGGTCTGTTATACCATTTAACTGATGTCGTCTTTGTCACCACCCTATTGGTCCACGTGTCCTCACACGTGTCTCTGACATCTTTGACACCCTGCCACGTGGCACCACCAGATTGGACCACGTGGTCTAACGTGCTGACTAGGCCTGACAGCCTGCCACGTGGCATCACCTGATTTGCTACGTGGACTAACATGTCTGACATGATGACCTGTTTCTCTGTAACGGGTCGTTAGACCCGCGACCCTGACCCGACCATATCTCTCTCATTTCTCATCCATTTCACTCCATTCTTCCACCATTAGACTCGTTTATAAGACCCGTGTCTTGGAAGAACGGTGAACAATCCCACATCACTCGGAGAGGGAAATGTGAAGTGCCTTATATGTGTGGGCACATATCTATCTAACGCGAGGCCTTTTAGGAGCTCACTGGCTTTGAGTTTGGTTGGAACTCTAAAGTTAAGTGATAGGACGTTAAATAAGCATTATTTTATATTATTTTATACCCTTTATACTTGACTTTTAGTATTAAAATATTAAATAAATTGATAAAATAAATTATTTTGTGATTTTTAAGTTTAGATAAATAAAGTTTGTAATTTGGAGTATTTTGGCGAAAGAATCGTCTCGATCGGAATTATAACAAATAAAATATGGACGAAATTCGGTGGATTAATTAATTTAGTTAATTAATTAATTAAATCTGTGCAGCCCAGCCCATTTCTGAAAACCCAATTGTCCGGCCCAAAGACCAGCAGCCCAGGCGGCCCACGTCAGCGCAGCCCAGGCCCAAATCACGCCAGCCTGCCATTCTGCCGTTCGGAGCGCGCCTGCCGACGACAGCTTCTGCACTCCAGCTCACGCCTGTCGACCAGCCGCCTCCTTTCCAGCTCACGCCTGCCGACCAGCCGCCTCCTTTCCAGCTTGCACCCACCGAAAATTTCCCTTCTCTTTTCAGCAGCTCCAGATTCCTCTCTTTGCTGTTTTTTATGCTTTTCTTTTCTTTTTTTTAATTTCTCTTCCCCAAAAACCACCTATACTCATCATTTCACTTTTGAATATTTTTATTATAATTTTTGTTTAGTTTTTATTTATTTTCTAGGGTTTAATTTGAGTTTTTCCCCTATAAATAGGAGTTGATTTCACTTGTTGAAATCACTTCCAAGTAGCACAAAATTGAGCTTCTTTTAGGAGAAATCTTGGCAAAATAGTTCCAATACAATTTTGAGAGTTCAAGTCCGAATTTCCTTGTTTAATCTTCTTCCATCTTCATAAGGTTCCAGCCGCTGTTCGGTGTTCCTTGTGAAAAACAATCCATTGTTCTCATCCAATCTGAAAAGTGTAACATTTGCTCTCCATTCTCTTAAACTCTTTTATTTGTTATTGGTTCTAATTATAATGCAATATATGTATTGGTTTCTCCTTCCTATCTTTTGTGAAAATTGAGTATAATCTCCATGTGTTTTACTTTCTAAAAATCATTCACTTCTTACATTTTAGAGCTTAAACTTCATTTCGAAACTAAATGTTGATCCGCTGTTCGGGGCATTTAGAGTAGATTTGGAGAGATTTAATGTATGACCGCTGTTCGACGCATTAAATCACAAACTTAAGGTAATTATATTATAAGTAAAAATCCGCTGTTCGGTGCATTTATAATATGAAAAATGTATGAAGAAAAATGAGTTTGTGAAGGTATAATTTCGTGATTAATTCAAATATTTGCAATTATAGTATGTTGTTGAAGTTTGTGTTTACGGGAAGTCTACTTTGTGCATAAGTTAGAATAGAAATAGAATGAGTTTATCTATGCTTTTACTTATTTACATAATTACAAACCTCTTCAAAACCCCCCTTGTTTATTCGTTATTCTTTTATTCTTTGATGCTTTTATTCTTTCATTCCTTTATTATTTAATTTATTGATTCTTTGATTAATTAATTCCTTTATTCTTTGATTAACTAAGTCCTTTATTCTTCTATTATTTCATTCTTTAATTCGTTAATTTATTAATTCTTTGTAATTCATTAATTCATTATTATCTTGTTCATCTATTCTTTAATTTATTAATTCTTTGATTGTTTAATTCTTTTATTATTTAATTCTCTAATTCATTATTCTTTTATTCATACTCCACTAACATATTATTAATGTTCCCTAATTTCTCCGGTTAAGAACGATCCCTATTTATCAATACTACATCTACACAAAAAGGGTTTAAATTGCATAACACTCGAATTACATGTTTAATTTAATGCGTAGTTTGAGCATAGTCAATTTTTGGCGCCGTTGCCGGGGAAATTGAAAATCATTTTAATTTGTTAGTGTATGTATATAAATTGTGCATATTATACTTGTTTATAAATTTTACTTTTGTTAATAATATATTTGTTTATAACATTTACTTACTTGTTTATATTTTATTTATCCATCTTATTATTGTTCTTATCATTTTTGTGTATAATGCTCATACTTTACTTATTCTTAATTTCTAATTTATACTTGTTCATAAATGTTCATAATTTTTATTTTTTTATATATATTTGTTCATATTAAATTTGATACTTGTCATAAATGCATATTTTATATGATCACTTTTCTTTACTTTTACTTTTATTTATTCCATTAACTTTCTTTTAATTTTATTCCATAACCTTTATGTTCCACTAACTTTATGTTTACACTTATTTTATTTTTATGTAATCAATTATTTGTTTATGTCTTGTTAAACTTTACATTTTAAATGAAAAAAAAAAAGAAAAAAAAATTCGGAATAATAAAAAAAAAATTAAAAAAATTAAAAAATTAAAAAAATAAAATAAAATATTTTAAAATAAAATAAAAAATTTTTAAATTTTTTTTTATGAAACTTTATTCATCTTTGAATTTCCTAAAGTGTAAGTATTGTTTCCTATTAATTGTTTTAGAGTTGCATGAATCTCTTAATCCCTTTTTCTTCAAAATCTTACTTTCGGGAACAGGTAGTGCCCCTCTTATTTACTTTCTCCTTAACCCTTCATGATGTGTGGATTTCATCACCACACACCATAGACTCGAATCTATGGACATGAGGTTGGGGCGGAGTTTGTAAACACTAGGGTTTGGTAATTCTCTACGTCATCATTTGGATTAATTATGGTGTCTAGGAGAGTTATGACTGGTGACAAGTTTTGGATTAAGAAAGGGAACACCAATGGAGTATATGCCAAGCTAGCCTCGGGGTGCTCTTAAAATTATCCTTGCTTCTCGCGTTATATCTATCTCAACTGGCCATGATTAATGTTGAATGGTGGAATGGTGGTTATCAGTACGCGCAGGCCGTACGCCCAGGAAAGTACTATGAGAAGCGGAAGGGGAAAGTTATTCATGACACTCTAAAACTCTACCTATTGCATTATTATTTTGCATTTGGAACTTGTGTATTTTCTTTTCATAAACATGACTTATTGTTGATTCTGATATTTTATGCAAGTCTCTACTCTCTTCTTGTGCATATGTAATATCGGTTTAAAATTTTTGCAGTCATACTTGTTACATCTCACATTTTCTTGCTAATTATGATTTCCTTGACTTATATTTTCACTACTAACCCTAACTTTGTAACAACTATCCTGTCTTAATTAACTTTCACTAGCTACTTGTGTATACTTGCCTTCTAACTTAGTGTTCTGTTAATATAGGTACGAACTTATGAATGCGCGCTCATCAATCTAAGCTTGATCGGCTGAGAAGACAACTTGACATCTCACCAAGCAACGCGACATTCAGAGACGCACTTAAGCAAACCGGCTCATCCGGACCTCCATCCCCAATAATCGGTGAGTCCATAAGTGAGAAGAGTAATTCAGAAGAAGAACAGACTTTCGGAACACCAATAGCCATGGCACGAAACCTGAGTATCCGGGAGCAGACATGTGCAAACACAAATGGCACTACAAACTTCTGCATCCAGTATCCCGAGCCTAGAACCAACAAGAAAGATATTGAGCTTAAGAGTGGAGTTCTTCATCAGCTACCCAAGTTCCGTGGAGTCAGAAATGAAGATCCACATAAGCACTTAACAGAGTTCCAATTCATCGTTGGTAGTATGTGTCCGGATGATGCGGACTTGGAAATCATGAAGCTGAAAGCTTTCCCGTTGTCCTTGGAAGAAAGAGCACGGGTATGGCTTTTGAGTCTCCCACCCAATCATATTGACTCTTGGGAGAAGTTGGTTCAGGAGTTTCTTACCAAGTACTTCCCTGCCTCAAAGATTACGGTCTTAAGAAAAGAGATCACTGGAATCAAGCAGAAAGAACATGATGAGAATTTCAGCCAGTACTATGAGAGGTTTAAGGAACTTTATGCTTCATGCCCTACTCACGGGATCACAGAAGGCTATCTTTTAACCTACTTTTATGAAGGACTTAAAGGTTGGGATAGAGGACTGCTCGATGCTGCAGCTAATGGAAGTTTCTTAGCTCGGAGCCTAGTAGATGGTCGTGCACTACTTGAAAGCCGTGCACTCAATGATGCACAATACGAAGGTGCCGATCCCATTTCTAGAAAGGTACATGAGGTAAGTTCCCATGCTATAAATGATTCAAAGTTAGATAAAATCACCTCTATGCTTTCGAATATGCTTGAGCTAAAGAAACAGGTAGCTCCAGTTTGTTCCATATGCTCTCAAGGCCATCTTGAGGAACAATGTCCCTACACTGCAAGGGAAGAAGACTCCGGAACTGAAATGGCACACGCCATTGGAGGCTATCAAGGAGGGCCAAGGACCCAAGGTTACAGTTGGAGAGATCCGAACAATGTCCTAAACCCTCAGCACATGTCGACCGGGCCAAACCGTGTCCCAGACCAGTTCCCAAGGCCCACATGGCAACCAAGGCCCACATGGCAACCAAGGCCCCCGGTCCCATTTTCTAACTTTTCTCATAATCATGCAAATAATCATACCTCTTCATCTTCTAATCCTGATTATGATAAAATGCTGGCTGCTCTTTCCCAAGGGCAGCAAACACTAATGGCGTCAACTCAGGCTCTTGTCACAGGTCAGCAAAATCAACAAAAAGACATCGCTGATCTCAAGGACCAAATGGGCAAGGTCGTGGACTTCATGGGTAAGATCCAAGCTAGTGGGGTGCTTCCACCTCAACCTACACCCAACCCAAATGTAAGACCTGAAGCCAATGCAATCACCACTCGAAGTGGTAAAGTGCTCGGAGAAATAGAACCAGATCCAGCCGTTTCTGAGGCTGAAAAGCACAAGGTGGCAACTAAGACCACCATGACACAACCGCCAGTTCAACCTACCCACACACAAGGTAATAACCCAATCCCTTCAAGTTCGGTTGTTACTAATTCCCCGTTTGTGCATGCACCATTTCCAAGTAGGCTTGCCAAATCTAAGAAGAATGAATCCGATGAGGAAATCTTGGAGATCTTCAAAAGGGTGCAAATCAACATGCCCTTGATCGAGTGCATCAAACAAGTGCCGAAATACGCAAAATTTCTGAAAGAGTTATGCACTCCAAGGCGCCAGACGAGGGAGAAGGAGGTTGTGATGGTGAGTGAAACAGTTTCTGCTGTAATCCAGCGTCGGCTACCCCCAAAGTTGAAGGATCCAGGGAGTTTTTCTGTTCCCTGCGTGATTGGTAACAAGTCATTTGATAAAGTCATGCTAGACTTAGGAGCATCCATTAATGTTATGCCATATTCACTATATGTTGCCCTAGGTCTAGGTAAATTACAGCATGACGATATTATCATTCAGTTAGCCGATCGCTCTAATGTGTATCCTAAGGGATACGTAGAAGATGTTCTTGTGCAGGTTAACCAGCTCATCTTCCCAGCTGACTTTTATGTCCTAGACATGGAGGATTCCCCTAGGAATCAAGCTCCACTAATGCTGTTGGGAAGACCATTCATGAGAACTGCCAAGACAAAGATTGATGTGTTCAATGGAACATTAACTATGGAAGTAGACGGAGAGGAGATTGGCTTCAACATTTTTGATGCCATGAGGTACCCTAGTTCCGCAACTCATACTACTTTTTCTGTTGACGTGTGCACTTCTCTCGCAGAGAAACATTTTGATTCAATTCGAGAAGACACACTCAACATGATAATCCAGAAAGGAGTTGGCCTAACGCAATCAAGGGACGCCTTGGTTGAGGATACGGATTACGAACTAGAACCTCGAATTTGGGATGAAGTCATGACCCTAAATGAGACCCCCAGAATGATGAATCATCAGGTACCCTCGTCATTTCCAATCAGTACTAATGCCACTCCTCCTTCAGTGATTCAGGCCCCAGTTCTCGAGCTCAAAGTTTTGCCTGACCACCTGAAGTATGCCTATCTTGGCTCGGACGACACTCTGCCCGTCATAGTGTCTTCTGCACTAACCGAGTCACAGGAAGATAAACTGGTACAGGTCTTGACAAAGTACAAGACAGCCATTGGATGGACTCTGTCAGATATCAAGGGAATCAGCCCTACAACCTGTGTGCATCGAATCTTACTAGAAAATGATGCAAAGCCCTCTCGCGAAGCCCAACGTCGCCTCCATCCTTCGATGATGGAAGTTGTGAAACAAGAGGTCATCAAACTCTTGGACTGTGGTGTCATCTACCCAATTTCAGACAGCAAATGGGTCTCACCAGTCCAAGTAGTCCCAAAGAAAAGTGGAGTCACAGTTGTTGCGAACAGTGAAGGAGAGCTAGTGCCCCAGCGAACAGTGACCGGATACAGAGTCTGCATCGACTATCGACGCCTGAACAAAGCAACTAGGAAGGATCACTTCCCTTTGCCCTTCATTGATCAAATGCTTGAAAGGTTAGCAGGTCACTCCTATTATTGCTTTCTTGATGGTTATTCCGGGTACAATCAAATCTGTATCGCTCAAAATGACCAAGATAAAACGACTTTCACTTGTCCTTTTGGCACTTTTGCCTACCGAAGAATGCCTTTCGGTTTATGTAACGCCCCAGGTACTTTCCAAAGATGCATGCTTTCTATTTTCTCTGAATACGTCGAAAAAATAATTGAAGTATTTATGGACGATTTTAGTGTCTTTGGGGATAGTTTTGATGCATGCTTAGAACACTTAGCACTTATCTTACAAAGGTGTGTCGAAACTAATCTGGTACTTAACTGGGAGAAATGCCATTTCATGGTTAGACAAGGGATAGTCTTGGGCCATATTGTCTCTGAAAGAGGAATTGAAGTCGATAAATCTAAAGTTGATACTGTGCGCCACTTACCCTCTCCCACTTCGGTGAGAGGAATCCGTTCATTTCTTGGTCACGCAGGATTTTACAGAAGATTTATCCAAGACTTCTCCCACATTGCAAGGCCCTTGTGCCGACTGCTTCAGAAAGAGACACCCTTCGTCCTTGATGCAGACTGTCAGGAAGCTTTTGAGAAGCTTAAAAATCTCTTAACCACTGCCCCCATTCTTTGTGCCCCTGATTGGTCCTTACCCTTTGAACTAATGTGCGATGCCTCTGATTATGCAGTTGGAGCCGTACTCGGACAAAGGCGGGATAAGAAGCCCTACGCCATCTACTATGCATCCAGAACCTTAAATGATGCCCAGATGAACTACACCACTACAGAAAAGGAGTTGCTTGCTGTTGTATTTGCTTTAGATAAATTTCGCTCTTATCTACTTCGAACTAAAGTCATTATTTACACTGATCATGCAGCACTGAAGTATCTCCTAGCCAAAAAAGAAGCGAAACCAAGACTGATCCGATGGATTCTTCTTCTTCAAGAGTTTGACATCGAGATTAAAGATAAGAAAGGCGTAGAGAACGTGGTGGCGGATCATTTGAGTCGCATTGCACATGAGCGAGATCCTGTGGCGATTCAAGAGATGTTTCCAGATGAACAACTCTTCAGAATCGAGGGAGGTACTCCTTGGTATGCTGATATTGTCAATTATTTAGTCACCAAGCAGTTGCCCACCACCCTCCCCCGTGCACAAAAAGATAAACTTAAGAAACATGCTAGGCACTATATTTGGGATGAACCTTATTTGTGGAAACACTGTGCAGATTTATTGATTAGGAGATATGTCCCTGATATTGAACATAGGTCAGTCCTAGAGTTCTGCCATAGCCATGCTTGTGGAGGCCACTTTGGATCTAAAAAAACTGCACTCAAAATCTTAGAATCTGGGCTATATTGGCCCACACTTTTTAAAGATGCACATTCATTTTGCTTAGCCTGTGATAAATGTCAGAGATCAGGAAACTTAGGACGCAGGGATGAAATGCCACAACACTATGTTCTTACTGTCGAAATATTTGATGTTTGGGGTATCGATTTTATGGGTCCGTTTCCTCAATCTAATGGCTATCTCTATATCTTACTTGCCGTTGATTATGTATCAAAATGGGTGGAAGCTAAGGCCACCAGGACTAATGACTCTAAAACTGTTGCAGATTTCCTCAGAACTAACATTCTTTCCAGGTTTGGGATCCCGCGGGTCCTAATAAGTGATGGAGGAAGTCATTTCTGCAACAAGACCATTGAAGCTTTACTGAAATGGTATGGTGTCACTCATCGAGTATCTACACCTTACCATCCTCAAACGAGTGGAATGGCGGAAGTCAGTAATAGAGAGATCAAGAAGATACTAGAGCGAACTGTGGGCCCTAATCGAAAGGATTGGAGCCAACGGTTGGATGATGCACTTTGGGCATACAGGACGGCCTACAAAGCACCTATAGGAATGTCTCCCTATAGGTTGGTGTACGGTAAAGCATGTCACCTCCCGGTGGAACTAGAGCATAAAGCATGGTGGGCCGTCAAAACGTTCAACATCAAGCTAGATGACGCCGGTCTGCATCGGAAGCTCCAGCTGAGTGAGCTTGAGGAAATCAGAAATGATGCATTTGAAAGCACTCTGATCTACAAGGAAAAGGCAAAGGCATTTCATGACAAACAGATCAGGAGTAAAGCATTTGGCATTGGCCAGAAAGTTTTGCTTTTCAACTCTCGGCTTAGACTCTTTCCTGGTAAGTTATGTTCTAGATGGGTAGGACCTTTTGTTATCACTAATATTTTTGCCCATGGAGCCATACAGATAAAACACGTTGGAACTGGAAAAGAGTTCAAGGTCAATGGCCATAGATTGAAGCCTTATATCGAGGCAATTGGCGAACACGATGTGGAGTCAGAAAGAGTGCTACGACGTCCCATCAGATGAACTAAATTTGGTCTAGGCTGGATGGACGTTAAACTTCAAGCGCTTGTTGGGAGGCAACCCAATGTGTTCGCAAGTGTGAAGGAGTCATCAACACAGATTTGCTTTCTTTCAACCCTTCACTCTCTTTTATGTTTTTCTTTCTTATTTCATTTTCTTAAATCATCTTCCTTACTTTGATTCTATGTTTAAATTACTTCGTACTTTCCTACATTGAGGACAATGTAGAATTTAAGTATGGGGGAATGGTTTACAAATTTATTTGTGCATTTGAAATTGATTTATTAAGTCTTTCTTAATTTGCAATTGTTTTATTTCCATTTGCAATTGTTTTATTTCTTTCTCAAAAAAAAAAATTAAATAAAAAAAAAACAAAAAAATTATTATTGCTTTCTTGAGTCTTTTTGTTTTAACGTAGTGTTTTTGCGAGTCATCAAGTTGCCCTTTAACTTGTCAATGATATAAGTGAATGGAAATGATTATGTTATGGCCATAAAGATAATCACTACAACTTGAATTTGTTTGTTAATATTTTGTAATTAAGTGTTATAACTTGAAGATAATGCATGTAAGTTGGCATATAAACAAGCATGATAAGATAAGTATGAATCATATGAACCTTATGTGAGCTTTAGAACTTAATATACATCTTTGATGAGTGATTCATAAGTTCTTTGTTTAAATTGATATACATATGCCTCATAACTACTTGCAATAGATTTTAATGAACTCTAGAGTACTAGAACTTATTCTATGTGATTTTCAAAGCTTTTAAGTCGATAAACTCTCTGATTTTGGATATGATTAAGGCATTAGGGTTAACACCACAAATTCAAACATCCATGTTCCCTATTTTGTGCGCACAAGTTGCGACCCCCTTAGTTTTAACCCTTTTGAGCCCACATTAAGCCTTTCTTTCATCACCATGATTATCTAAACACTTGAGCTTAGCATAGACATCCTTTACCCTTGTTCCAAGAACTCGGTTGAAGATATAAAGATTGTGTAAGGAGAAAATGATGATGTTGAAAAGACTTTTATGTGAACTATTTGGATTTACCGACTCAAGTTTTGTTGTATTGTTGACACATGTTATTACCTTGATCTAAAAAAAATCAAAAAAAAAAAAAAATCAAAAAAAAAATCAAAAAAAAAAAAAAAAAGTTGAGACTCGATCCAGGTAATAAGGTTTGGTTATGTAATGTTTGAGTTAAGTCCTTTACATTTGTAAATCCGACACAAAGAATGATTATGAGGCCCAACATGATGGAATTAGGCCTATGTTCGAAGGGATGGATTATTGACATCATTGCACTAAGGTTGGGAAGCTATGATACGTTTTGGGAGTCTATTGAGTCTTGGAACGAATTGAGCACCACTTGTCCTATATTTTCCTTGCCTCTAAACTTAGCCCCATTACAACCTTTATAAAGACCTTATGATCCTTAAGATGGTAAATTTTGATTAGTTGAGTTAATCACTTGAGTAAGCTTATGGTTTTGGTTCATTTGTGCAAGTATATGTTGTTTTTATCTTGAGGTGTTTGTTTGATATTTTTGCAAAAGTACTTCATTTCGATTATGTGAGTATTTCTCACATACTTTGAGTGCAAACACAAACCCTTACAAAATTGAGTGAATTTATGAGTGCATATCCTTGTGAGTTGATTCATACTTGTTTTATTCATGTTGAGATCCATTTCACCATATTTACTCATTATCTTACTTGTTAAAACATTTTGTTACCATATATTAACTCTTGAATTCCATATGCTTAAATGATTTAAGTGAAAATCTTTTATGCCATGATTATAACAATGAAATTTGAGACAAATGGTTAAGGGTCTACTTGTTTTGAATTCGTAGTTTGATTTTAGTATTTGCTAGGGACTAGCAAAGTTTAAGTGTGGGGGTATTTGATAGGACGTTAAATAAGCATTATTTTATATTATTTTATACCCCTTATACTTGACTTTTAGTATTAAAATATTAAATAAATTGATAAAATAAATTATTTTGTGATTTTTAAGTTTAGATAAATAAAGTTTGTAATTTGGAGTATTTTGGCGAAAGAATCGTCTCGATCGGAATTATAACAAATAAAATATGGACGAAATTCGGTGGATTAATTAATTTAGTTAATTAATTAATTAAATCTGTGCAGCCCAGCCCATTTCTGAAAACCCAATTGTCCGGCCCAAAGACCAGCAGCCCAGGCGGCCCGCGTCAGCGCAGCCCAGGCCCAAATCACGCCAGCCTGCCATTCTGCCGTTCGGAGCGCGCCTGCCGATGACAGCTTCTGCACTCCAGCTCACGCCTGCCGACCAGCCGCCTCCTTTCCAGCTCACGCCTGCCGACCAGCCGCCTCCTTTCCAGCTTGCACCCACCGAAAATTTCCCTTCTCTTTTCAGCAGCTCTAGATTCCTCTCTTTGCTGTTTTTTATGCTTTTCTTTTCTATTTTTTAATTTCTCTTCCCCAAAAACCACCCATACTCATCATTTCACTTTTGAATATTTTTATTATAATTTTTGTTTAGTTTTTATTTATTTTCTAGGGTTTAATTTGAGTTTTTCCCCTATAAATAGGAGTTGATTTCACTTGTTGAAATCACTTCCAAGTAGCACAAAATTGAGCTTCTTTTAGGAGAAATCTTGGCAAAATAGTTCCAATACAATTTTGAGAGTTCAAGTCCGAATTTCCTTGTTTAATCTTCTTCCATCTTCATAAGGTTCCAGCCGCTGTTCGGTGTTCTTTGTGAAAAACAATCCATTGTTCTCATCCAATCTGAAAAGTGTAACATTTGCTCTCCATTCTCTTAAACTCTTTTATTTGTTATTGGTTCTAATTATAATGCAATATATGTATTGGTTTCTCCTTCCTATCTTTTGTGAAAATTGAGTATAATCTCCATGTGTTTTACTTTCTAAAAATCATTCACTTCTTACATTTTAGAGCTTAAACTTCATTTCGAAACTAAATGTTGATCTGCTGTTCGGGGCATTTAGAGTAGATTTGGAGAGATTTAATGTATGACCGCTGTTCGACGCATTAAATCACAAACTTAAGGTAATTATATTATAAGTAAAAATCCGCTGTTCGGTGCATTTATAATATGAAAAATGTATGAAGAAAAATGAGTTTGTGAAGGTATAATTTCGTGATTAATTCAAATATTTGCAATTATAGTATGTTGTTGAAGTTTGTGTTTACGGGAAGTCTACTTTGTGCATAAGTTAGAATAGAAATAGAATGAGTTTATCTATGCTTTTACTTATTTACATAATTACAAACCTCTTCAAAACCCCCCTTGTTTATTCGTTATTCTTTTATTCTTTGATGCTTTTATTCTTTCATTCCTTTATTATTTAATTTATTGATTCTTTGATTAATTAATTCCTTTATTCTTTGATTAACTAAGTCCTTTATTCTTCTATTATTTCATTCTTTAATTCGTTAATTTATTAATTCTTTGTAATTCATTAATTCATTATTATCTTGTTCATCTATTCTTTAATTTATTAATTCTTTGATTGTTTAATTCTTTTATTATTTAATTCTCTAATTCATTATTCTTTTATTCATACTCCACTAACATATTATTAATGTTCCCTAATTTCCCCGGTTAAGAACGATCCCTATTTATCAATACTACATCTACACAAAAAGGGTTTAAATTGCATAACACTCGAATTACATGTTTAATTTAATGCGTAGTTTGAGCATAATCATTAAGCGAGTTGAGGCTGGTGCAATCCTATGATGCGTGACCTACTGGGAAGTTGCACGTGAGTTCCCAGAAACAAAACCATGAGGGCTTGGCCCAAAGCGGGCACTATCGAGCTAGATGGGTCGGGTCATGACAGAATGGTATCAGAGTTAGACCCCGTCCGGAAGTGAGCTAGCAAGGACGTTAGGCCCCAATAAGGGGGTGGATTGTAAGACCCGTGTCTTGGAAGAACGGTGAACAATCCCACGTCGCTTGGGGAGGGAAAGGTGAAGTACCTTATATGTGTGGGCACGTATCTATCTAGCGCAAGGCTTTTTGGGAGCTCACTGCTTTGAATTTGGTTGGAACTCCAAAGTTAAGCGAGTGAGGCTGGTGCAATCATAGGATGGGTGACATACTAGGAAGTTGCACGTGAGTTTCCAGAAACAAAACTGTGAGGGCTGGGTGTCAGGACCCGACCCTCTTCTGTCAGGCCCCGATTCATCTAGCACGATATTGTCCGCTTTGGGCCTCGCCCTCACGGTTTTGTTTTCGGGAGCTCACGGTGCAACTTCCCAGGGGGTCACCCATCTGGAATTGCACCAGCCTCAATTCGCTTAACTTTGGGGTTCCAATCCCCCCCAAAGCCACTGAGCTCCCAAAAGGCCTCATGCTAGATAGGTGTGTGCCTACACCTTTAAGGCACACCACCATTCCCTTCCCAGACCATTCCCCCATCGCAGGAATGTGGGATCGTTCACCGTTCACTACAGGACACGGGTCTTATACTGGGCCCAAAGCGGACAATATCGTGCTAGATAGGTCGGGTCGTGACATTGTCTCTCACCAAGAAACAAATATTTCCCCTCAAAATCAAGAGAAAACGCCTAGAAGTCTCTAGCATAATCCAGAGATATTCCTCAATGAGACATGATGGGGGAGTACCCCTCGTCACTTGTGTCAGCACCCGTCCCAATCCCCCTCGGGATTAACGAGGGACGCTCCTGATCCCGTTTGACACGAAGTGTCAGACCAGGGAAAATTTGAACCTTAGCCCGAAGGCTTCCAGAGTACGCCAGGATCTGGAGGAGGTATGTGATGTCTCGGTCTCTGCTACAATCCGCACCGTATTCAACCTGAAGGGTATTGGAAACATAAAGACTGTGAGTGGACAAAAAGTAATAGGTTTAGTAAAAGACATTTCATAAAAGACCTTTATACCTTTCACTAAAAAGCATGCATGCATAGTGAAACCATTTATCCAATCACATATGTTTGAACAACCATATCCATACGGGTTTCTGCCCAAAACCATTTACAGAAAACCATAACATAGTAAACATATATGGGATCTCAGCCCAAATCCATTTATCATCATAAAACAGAATTTCGCAAACCAATTGAAATCATGTTTATCCATATATTTCATATAGCCAATTTTGTCACGGTATCTAGAGCTACACGCGTGCTACCCGGGGTCTCAAACCCAAGTCTCTCCAGGGTCCACCTAGGTCAATGTCCGTAAATCAATGACCCTCCCTGGAGGTTATAATCCATAGCCTTTCTAAGAGTAAGGAACCCAACGAGCGCGACTCCACTCAATCAGTGCTCTGTGACTACTCCGGGGTCCACCCAGGCCAACGACCCTCCCCGGAGGAGACAATTTATATATGAAGGATGGTATACAAAAAACCTTTTGAAATCATTCTTAAAACCTTTCAAGGATTCATGCCCAGCCCCCATAAGCCGTCATGAATCATAAAAACCTTTCAAGGGTTCATGCCCAGTCCCCATAAATCGTCATGAGTCATAAAACTTTTCGAGGGTTTATGTCGGTTCCCATAAACCGTCATGAACCAAAATCCATTTATGGGTCCCCGACCCGAAATCACAACTTAAAACATAATTGTGCCCTAAGCCCGAATCCACATACAAACTGGGCCTCTGGCCCGAATCATTAACCAACTGGGCCTCGTGCCCGATTTCGTAAACTAAATGGGCCTCGTGCCCGATTTCGTAAACCAAATGGACCTCATGCCCGATACATAAGTCAACTGGGCTCCGAGCCCGATTTGTAAACCAACTGGACCTCCGGCCCGATGCCTTATTAAATCAAATGGACTTCAAGTCCGAGAGTTCGTAAATCAAATGGGTCTCGTGCCCGGTCCATATTTCCAAATCCGAAATCGATTTAAGAACCAATTGGGCCTCTAGCCCGAGAACGTAACTAAATGGACTTCGAGTCTGAGGGTTTCCAAAACAAATGGGGTTTGAACCCGAGTTTACCTTTTCAAATCCAAAACCATTTCATGAAATTATTTCCAAAACTATAAGCACGGAAAATCAGTGTAGAAATCAAGGTCCACTCACAGACCGTCCTAATTGCCGCCTCAGTTTGCGTGCCGTAAGCGTTACCGAGCTAATCGTCGTCACCGGGACTCCTAAATCTGTCCAAATCAATCTAGAGGGCTACTAACTACCTTGTTAACCTCTCATTGAAGCCCCCTAAGTTTTCCAAATTTTTAAGTATTTTAAATCTCGAACCTAAACCTTCCGATGTCCCGAACATTATCGAGACGGTGTCCGATCGACACGAAACAGTCCCAAAATGTTCGTTACGTCGAATAGACTAAAAGCCATGTTGAAGTCATCCCCAAAAGGTGGCCCACGTGGCCCCCAAGCGAGGCCTGAAGTCCCTGCGCGTGAAGCCCACACGCGGGGGCACTGTTCATCCATAACCTCAATCGAACCCGGTCTGACTAGTTTGAACCGGACCAGACCGGTCTGGACCGGTCCAGGGCCCAAACTCGTCCATTTTCGGTCCATTCTTTCCCTTTTTCATTTCTAAAGCTTCCCCTACCCCTTTCCTATCTTTTTAACTATTAAAAGCATAAGAAAACCCACGAAAACCGTACCTCTTTGATCGACCATGGCAGTGGCGAGTTCCTCGGCCGTCCACCGTCATTTCCGGCCGTCCAAGTTCTCGAAAACTATCCCATTCGCTTCACAAGACCACCAGAAGCATACCCCAATCGTAGGTTCGATCAAAAACCAACCAAAACCGAAGTTCGAATTTAAATTAAAATCCTACCGTCTCGGGTTTCTCTGGCCACTGTGCATGTCGGCCCTCGCCGTCAACGCCACCATCTACTCCTCATCTCCCCCTTAAAGTTTCCTTCAGGAGCCACCAACGTCAGACAAGGTTTAGAGGAGGTGGAGATGATATGTGTGTTTGCTTAAAAATGGAATGGAAGAAATGGAGGTGTTCGGGTTGTGGGAAAACAGAGAAGAAGATGATAGTGATCAGGTGAGAGAGGGAAGGGAATGGATGGTTAGGATTAAAGGATGAGATGAGATGGAGGGTTAGGATTGAGAGGTGGGTAGATTAGATTATAAAATAATAAAAATAATAATAATTAATTAGTATAGATCCACAAATTGGGGGTTTGGGCCAATGGGATGAGTGACACTTGTCACTCATCCATGGGTCCCACCTAAATATCTGCCCAATCAGATATTGCCACCTCAACATTACCTCGTAATGCGTGCATAGTGAAATCGAACTTCAGTGACCCATAACTTTTCCGTTCGAAGTCCGATTTCAGCGTGCTGCTTGTCTATGGATTCGTATCGACCCAATCTACGTAACGGTCCTCGGCCCTCGGCCATCAGACCTCCCAAGTCAAAAGTTAACTATTTGCCCCACTTTAACCAAATTACCAAAATACCCCTAAATTTCCGAACGTCATAACTTCTTCCTCGAATGTCAGAATCGAACGTGCCACCTGTCTATGAACTCGTGACGTCCCGAACTACGTCACAGTCATCAGCCAAAGTCCATTTGACCGGCTAAACGAAAAGTCAACGGTTTACCCACGACTAGGGGTAAAACGGTCATTTCGCATCGTCCGTCCGAATGTACCCCACTAATCACCGATTAACCTCACTAATCTTTGATTAGTCACTAAGCTAATCTTGGAATTCGGGACGGGTCGTTACAACTTGCTAGAGAAAAACCATGATAATCAATATGGTACACCTAGTGTAACGACCCGTCCCGAATATCGGGATTTAATAATATTTAATTGTGATTTACTAATCTGGGATTAGTTGGGCGATTTCGGACGAATGGTGCAAAATGACCGTTTTGCCCCTGGGCATGGGCAAAACGTTAACTTTTAATTCGGATGGTCAAATGGACTTTGACCGATGACCGTGACGTAGTCCGGGACGTCACGAGTTCATAGACAGGTGACACGTTCGATTCCGACGTTCGTGGTGAAAGTTATGATGTACGGAAGTGCAAGGGCGTTTTCGTAATTTGAACGTAATAAGGGGAAATGTTGACTTTTTGATCGGGAGGTCCGATGGCCGAGGACCGAGGACCGTTAGGAAAATCTCGATGCCCTGAGTCCGTAGACAGGCGGCACGCATCAATCGGAGACCGTATGACCGAGTTACGGGTCAGGATACTTGAGGGGCATTTTGGTAATTTTCTGCACAAGGGCAGAATTGTAATTTCACACGGGGGGGCACTGTTTCATTGATTCAGCTGTGAAAGTGGGAGGTTTGTGCGATCGATCCCATGGATTGTTTATCAATTTATGGACTGAATTGGGACAGTGTGAGGTGTGATTGCACATGTATTGTGCTGGCAATCGATCACAATTGCACTGGGCACTGATTTTTAATGGTTTCGGGTCAGTGCAGGGGAGCTTTACGCAGTGGATTGTGGGACACTTTTGGACGCCTTTAACGGCTGAATTGAATTAAAAGAATGGAGAGTGAGTCGAGAGTGGTTCACTGAGATTGAGAATGAGAGGAATGAGTGAAATTGATGTTGGATTTCTCTGAAAATCCGAAACTGGTTCTTGAGAAATTCAAATTCGAACTTCTAGTTTTAGGCCAGCCCAAGCCTAATTGATGATGGATTGAGCTTTTTGGAACCTCAACGAGTCGAACCAGATCAAATGGGACAAGCTTTGAGGCTCATAGGGCCGTGGACGGACGAGGTGGATGGCCGGAAAACTCAAGCTTGAGTCGTGATGATTGATGTAACGTCGTGTTCAATTAATCATGCGAATTGGTTCGTATTAATCCTTATAAGCTTCCTGTGAAGTTAGTTTTACAATGGTTGAGGATTTGTGGAGTTTTGGTGATCGACCCGTTTTGGGTGATCACGGGTTGGTGGCACGATTACGGTTTGATTGTTATTAATCGATGTCACAGAACTGAAATTGGTCGGTTAATGATTGTTTTAGGATCAAGAACGGATGGAATCAAGGTCGAATTGATGGTTATCTGGCCGGGTCAGATCGCGGGTAATCAGACCCGTTTACCAGACAAACGGGTGAAGATGGTGACTGTAGCAGTCACTGTAGCAGGCGCGTGGCTTTCACGCGCAGCCACTCACGGCGGCGCGTGACGGCGCGTGGGTACGAATCTCAAGGTGAGGTCAATATGACTTTTATCCTATACAATGTAACGAACATTTTGGGATTGGTTTCGTGTCGATCGGACACCGTCTCGACATTGTTCGGGATGTCCGAAGGTTTTAAATCCAGTTTAAAAATACGTAAAAATTCGGGAAAATTACGGGACTTGAATAGGATGTTAATGATGAGGTTAGTGATCCTATAATGTGATTTGGACAAGATTGGGAGTCCCGGTGATAGTCGTGTGGCACGGGAAGGCCTATGGCAGGCGTATCGAGGCGCTCAGTTAAACGGTCTGTGAGTGGACGTTGGTTTTATAAATTCGCTGCATGCATAACTGTTTCATGATTGTTATAATTGTGATTAAATGATTTATTTTGGATATCGGTGAATTTAAATGGTTTCACGCATTTCGAGGTGATTTACGTGTTTGCACGTAAATCGAGGTTTTCTGGATTTGCACCGATATTCATAGATGTGGTTGGATATGATTTCATGAAACGGTTACGGATTTGATAAAATGAATCGGGTCAGGGGCCCAGTTAACTTATGAATCGGCCCAGGGGCCCAGTTAACTTGTGGATCGGGCCAGGGGCCCAGTTAACTTGTGAAATCGGGCCAGGGGCCTAGTTGATTTCCACATGTGATTGCGGGTCGGGGACCCTAAAATGGAATTGAATAAATGTTTTCTGGTTTACATTTTATATATGTTCACATGCTGAAATCAATAAATGGTTTTGATGATATTTCGGTTATGGCACGTTTCACGGTATTTGGGCATGAGACCCGTTTGATGAAACGTAACGATCGGTTTGGATTTTATCTATGTATACATATATGTTTTTCATGTGGATATCAATAAAATGTATTTGGTGCTGCACTGTATAGATCCTTCCATATTATATTGTCTCCTCCAGATGAGGTACCCCGGAGAGGTCACGGACGTCTAGTACGTCCAGCGTCTATGACGCTAAGCATCGGGGATGCTGTACCCGAACGGGGTTCGGGGATTGAACTCTTAAATTGAGACCCGAGTGGCACGCGTAGCCTTGTGATTGTGACCTTATTGACGTCAGGGACGTCAGACATCAGGGATGTCGGATTGGAGTGTATAGTGCAGTGGCTAAAATTATGTTTACGGTTTTATTATATGCCTTATGGTTCATATTACTGGATTTATCAGATAACTCTTGGATTGACTTTTGGAATTTGAAACTATGCTTTGGTTTCCGGGCTAAGGCCCTAATGGTTATTTCTAAATAAATATGTGAAAATTGGTTTTGGTGCATGCATATGCTTTTACTGGGGGGGGGGCATAAATCTCTTATAAGGGTTTTAAACAGACTTGTTTATTTTCGTCCACTCAGAGTTTTTGTTTTTAATGCCCTTCAGGTTGATTCCGGATGCGACTGCAGCAGAGTCTGGGACATCATACACCTCCTCCATCGATCCTTACGCACTCTGGAAGCCCGGTTGGGCAGTGGCAACAGGTTATCCCTTGTCTGACACCTCTTGTCAGACGGGAGCATGACACATTCTATGGTAATCCCGGGGGGATTGGGATGGGTCGTGTCAAGTGGTATCAGAGCCAGGTTTTGCTCTTTTGTGCGCGAAGGTCGAGGGTGTGATGTCTCTTTGGGCTGCCGTTCCGTTGTCAACCTGATAGATAGTTTTGGATTTGAATAGTGGATAGGGTGTGTTTGGCCCGATACGCCGTGCATTGATGCGATTCAACCCAAGTGGGGTTGTATACGATTAACTGGTAATGTGGGACCGTCGGTTCGGTCATGTGATGATGGATTGTTGTGCTGCTGGGCACAGCTGGGTTCAGGGAACCCAATTTGAATAATGATATGGAAATGCGAGACTCAGTTGGGCAATGGTCTAAATTGTGGACCCTGGTAGTGCTGGCTAGTGTACGGGGTGTTGGTGCATCGGAGTTAGCCGATGACCTTCGTGGTGGAACCCACGATGGAACCCACGTTGAGTTGACGATTAGATTGGATTGGACGTATATACGATGTCAAGACCGCGGGGTCGGTCAGGTTGTGTATTTTACTGCAGAAGGCAGTTGGGTTCGGTGGAACCCTAGGGTGTGATTTTGGAACCCTAATTTATAATTTATGGACCGGAAGGTGAACTTTAAATGAAAACTTGTGCTGCGGCGAGCGGCTGGGGTCGTGGATGACCATGTGGATGACTCAGGTGAGTCTAGTCAGGAGTATGGGATTCGATCCACGGATACGGTTACGAGATATGATGTGGAATTCCGTGTGGGATCGAATGGTAGTGTGATGTGTGGATACGGATTTTGACAAGCGATGACTGTTGGTCGACAGTTGTGTCGAGATGACTGGCTACCGAGGGTATTTTGCGTGGCTTTCACACTTGAGGATCAGGGGATGTTCAGGGAACGTCCATTATCCTGATGTGCCAGTGGTCAAATTGGAGGTACCCATAGTCGTGGGGTACGAGTGGTGTTACGAGATCGTCGTTCGGAATGAATGGAGATCCAGGGTAACAACTTTGCACACCGTGTGCTAGCATGGATGTTCGTGTGCTAGTGTGGATGTTCATGTGCTATGTATTGATGTTGGTATGTTGGTACTTTTATGCCAATACTAGTATGGATGCCAGTGTGCTGATACTAGTGTTGATGATGGTGCGTTGGTACTGGTACTAGCACTGGTGCTGGTGTCAGTGATTGTGATGACGATGAGCCACCAGTTGGGGTGTGACTCCGTCATGATGGACAGATGATTGGTATCTGCGACTCAGTGGTGGTTGAGTCTTGGATTGGATGGGATCCAGTGGAGGTTGTGTCGTGTTGGGATAAGTCCCAACAGATTTATGATGACAAGTGATGAACGGATAAAATGGTATGATTGAAACTTGTGGAATCTAGGGATGATGTCCCCTATGTCATAAGAATTGGTGGATTTGGGGAGTTTTTGTCAACTCCAAGATTGGTAAGATTGTTTACCCCTAATATCCCTAGAGAGTACAAGGAGATCATTGAAATTGGAAAAGTCGGGGAAACCATTTGTGGTATTGAGGTGTGATTTTGTGATTGTGAATCACTTGGAACCTGAGGATTGAACCTGTTAAGGTTGAGATGTGAGATGAAGGCAGTATGGTATGCACATCCAGGCAAAGTTGTGGATATCCCGTTCGGAATCGGGGTATGTGCGTACATGAGTATGGGCGGACGTGAGGTCCGAGTAATGAATTGATTTTGGACACATGGTGGTCCAAGTGAGGTATGGACATGGGCAGTCCAGTGGTTGAACTTGACATCTCATTGGGAGCATGTCTGTTTCCAACATGGTTGGAACTCCCGATTCGGGGAGAGTTGTGATTGGGAGACGAGAGGAGTGCTCGTTTCCACATCGCTGATTGGTATTCCGATGTCTTTGGGGGTTGACATCTTATTTCCTGCCGTGGCAGATGATGATTGTTGCTACCAGCACGTGGAGCATGTATTGGTTGGTGGACCCATGTTTGGCTTAGGGGTCATTGGACACAAGAAGTTGTGCATGATTTTGGATTTGGTGGTGAAATGCGAGGTCATCTTTCCACCAAGGGAAATTTGGCGAATGATTCAATGAGGGTGTAAGACCCTACGATCAGCTTTCAGATGGATTGTTAGCTATGTGGGCATATGTGGATCCTAGGCGGATCTGATTGGTGATGTTGTCGACTTTGGACGATGTGACGATCTAGGATCGTGATATTACTTGTCGGGTGACGTAGTGATGGATCTGGGTCGTGTCGTGATGATCCAGATTGGGTGTGAGTTTATCACTCTTACCTTGGTATATGAGTCGTGAATGACGGGACTGAACTCCTTTTCGGAGTGGAGTCCATATGGTTTGTTACTCAAGTGAGTAGGTTTCCGATGTAGTCGGATTTCGTCAACCTTTGACGTGTGAATATTGGGATTGGCTTCCCTATGAAGTCAATCGAGTGTTTGGACAGGCAACCGATAGGTTCGGTTTTGTTACGTCTTGGTGGACGTAAACGAGATTTTGGGTTTTGGAATCGAATTTCTGGGTGACGATTCAGGATTCGATTGCGGAGATCGAAAGTGGTTTACTGGATTTGGGTGCGGAATGATTATTCCAATGCTAGCTTACGGAATAATGATTTCGGATTCGGATTTGGACATGGAATAAAATTATGATGTCTGGGTTTGGATTCGAGATTTCTTTCGAAATTGCGAATTCGGATTCGGAACTGGAACTGGATGATGGGTGGAGTTTCGTTTTGTCTCATGTTGGTTTGGGCAAATGTACTCCATTATTGGAACGTGTTTGGCTATGACCTGGGTGGTTGTAGGCGGATTGATGGATTGATGTACATACAGGGTACGTTGTACGGGGGTTGATACTGGTTAGGCCGAGTGGTGCCAAATTGCGGTACATAGGAGGAACCAGTGGTGTGTGATTAAACGTGTTGGTAATCGGCTTGGTTCCGATATCATTGGTTTGGCTGTGTTGTGGACTGGACATTGGATACTGTGAGCTGTGCAGAGCGATTTTGTCGGGTTCAGTGATTGTATGAGCAGGTGCTCTTAGCCACGGTTGGCTAGTGGAACCCTAGTATCGAGATGTGTGATCACTGCTGGGCTGGTATTCACTATGTTCCAGTTACACCACTTGATTGTGTAAGTTAATGGTATACGTACACTCAGGATGAGTGAATTGGTGGTCTGAGTAACCACGAGTAGCCTTGTGCGACTTGATCACACCATTAGTTCCCAGCGTCTTGGTTCGCTGAGGGAGTCGGCGATTATGGACATTGAGATTATTTTGTGTCGCAGGATTGGGTTTGCCCTGCGAATTGAGATCATGTGGTTGATCTTACGCTACATTGAGGGTGATGTAGTACATGGTGTTGTCATTGATTTATCGATGGTTTGGGCTTTACCAGGGTGGTAAAGCTTGGTGATGACAGTTTGACTGATGGTGTCAGCATGGACCGACAAATGAGATTGGGTGACTCCCAATGGGAGCAAATGTAAGGATATATTGACAATGGAAAGGAACCATCTAGCTGAAGGGTCAGCTTAATGGTTAAGCGATTTTATCGCAGATCAGGTGTTTATGTTCACTCGAGGTGGTCGAGTGTTGTTACTATGACGTATGACTATGATGGGATGTCTGGGTACAGACGAGGCTGGTGTTGACCCAGTATGTGGGTGTACAAGTGTACACAGATGTGAGGTCGGAATGTTGTCCACGTGGTGGTTGTGGAATAAGGTTATTGGTAATTTCGAAAACGAAATTCTTTAAGGAGGGAAGGTTGTAACTACCCGTACCGAATATCGGGATTTAATAATATTTAATTGTGATTTACTAATCTGGGATTAGTTGGGCGATCGGACGAATGGTGCAAAATGACCGTTTTGCCCCTGGGCATGGGCAAACCGTTGACTTTTAATTCGGATGGTCAAATGGACTTTGACCGATGACCGTGACGTAGTTCGGGACGTCACGAGTTCATAGACAGGTGGCACGTTCGATTCTGACGTTCGTGGTGAAAGTTATGATGTACGGAAGTGCAAGGGCGTTTTCGTAATTTGAACGTAATAAGGGGAAATGTTGACTTTTTGATCGGGAGGTCCGATGGCCGAGGACCGAGGACCGTTAGGAAGATCTCGATGCCCTGAGTCCGTAGACAGGTGGCACGCATCAATCGGAGACCGTATGACCGAGTTATGGGTCAGGATGCGTGAGGGGCATTTTGGTAATTTTCTGCACAAGGGCAGAATTGTAATTTCACACGGGGGGCACTGTTTCATTGATTCAGCCGTGAAAGTGGGAGGTTTGTGCGATCGATCCCATGTATTGTTTATCAATTTATGGACTGAATTGGGACAGTGTGAGGTGTGATTGTACATGTGTTGTGCTGGCAATCGATCACAATTGCACTGGGCACTGATTTTTAATGGTTTCGGGTCAGTGCAGGGGAGCTTTACGCAGTGGATTGTGGGACACTTTTGGACGCCTTTAACGGCTGAATTGAATTAAAAGAATGGACAGTGAGTCGAGAGTGGTTCACTGAGATTGAGAATGAGAGGAATGAGTGAAATTGGTGCTGGATTTCTCTGAAAACCCGAAACTGGTTCTTGAGAAATTCAAATTCGAACTTCTAGTTTTAGGCCAGCCCAAGCCTAATTGATGATGGATTGAGCTTTCTGGAACCTCAACGAGTCGAACCAGATCAAATGGGGCAAGCTTTGAGGCTCCTAGGGCCGTGGACGGACGAGGTGGATGGCCGGAAAACTCAAGCTTGAGTCGTGATGATTGAGGTAACGTCGTGTTCAATTAATCATGCGAATTGGTTCGTATTAATCCTTATAAGCTTCCTGTGAAGTTAATTTTACAATGGTTGAGGATTTGTGGAGTTTTGGTGATCGACCCGTTTTGGGTGATCACGGGTTGGTGGCACGATTACGGTTTGATTGTTATTAATCGATGTCACAGAACTGAAATTGGTTGGTTAATGATTGTTTTAGGATCAAGAACGGATGGAATCAAGGTCGAATTGATGGTTATCTGGCCGGGTCAGATCGCGGGTAATCAGACCCGTTTACCAGACAAACGGGTGAAGATGGTGACTGTAGCAGTCACTGTAGCAGGCGCGTGGCTTTCACGCGCAGCCACTCACGGCGGCGCGTGACGGCGCGTGGGCACGAATCTCGAGGTGAGGTCAACATGACTTTTATCCTATACAATGTAACGAACATTTTGGGATTGGTTTCGTGTCGATCGGACACCGTCTCGACATTGTTCGGGATGTCCGAAGGTTTTAAATCCAGTTTAAAAATACGTAAAAATTCTGGAAAATTACGGGACTTGAATAGGATGTTAATGATGAGGTTAGTGATCCTCTAATGTGATTTGGACAGGATTGGGAGTCCCGGTGATATTGGTGTGGCCCGGGAAGGCCTATGACACGCGTATCGAGGCGAGCGGTTAAACGGTCTGTGAGTGGACATTGGTTTTATAAATTCGATGCATGCATAACTGTTTCATGATTGTTATAATTGTGATTAAATTATTTATTTTGGATATCGGTGAATTTAAATGGTTTCCCGCATTTCGAGGTGATTTACGTGTTTGCACGTAAATTGAGGTTTTCTGGATTTGCACCGATATTCATAGATGTGGTTGGATATGATTTCATGAAACGGTTACGGATTTGATAAAATGAATCGGGTCAGGGGCCCAGTTAACTTATGAATCGGCCCAGGGGCCCAGTTAACTTGTGGATCGGGCCAGGGGCCCAGTTAACTTGTGAAATCGGGCCAGGGGCCTAGTTGATTTCCACATGTGATTGCGGGTCGGGGACCCTTAAATGGAATTGAATAAATGTTTTCTGGTTTACATTTTATATATGTTCACATGCTGAAATCAATAAATGGTTTTGATGATATTTCGGTTATGGAACGTTTCACGGTATTTGGGCATGAGACCCGTTTGATGAAACGTAACGATCGGTTTGGATTTTATCTATGTATACATCTATGTTTTTCATGTGGATATCAATAAAATGTATTTGGTGCTGCACTGTATAGATCCTTCCATATTATATTGTCTCCTTCGGATGAGGTACCCCGGAGAGGTCACGGACGTCTAGTACGTCCAGCGTCTAGGGCGCTAAGCATCGGGGATGCTGTACCCGAACGGGGTTCGGGGATTGAACTCGTAAATTGAGACCCGAGTGGCACGCGTAGCCTTGTGATTGTGACCTTATTGACGTCAGGGACGTCAGACATCAGGGATGTCAGATTGGAGTGTATAGTGCAGTGGCTAAAATTATGTTTACGGTTTTATTATATGCCTTATGGTTCATATTACTGGATTTATGAGATAACTCTTGGATTGACTTTTGGAATTTGAAACTATGCTTTGGTTTCCGGGCTAAGGCCCTAATGGTTATTTCTAAATAAATATGTGAAAATTGGTTTTGGTGCATGCATATGCTTTTACTGGGGGGCATAAATGTCTTATAAGGGTTTTAAACAGACTTGTTTATTTTCGTCCACTCACAGTTTTTGTTTTTAATGCCCTTCAGGTTGATTCCGGATGCGACTGCAATAGAGTCTGGGACATCATACACCTCCTCCATCGATCCTTACGCACTCTGGAAGCCCGGTTGGGCAGTGGCAACAGGTTATCCCTTGTCTGATACCTCTTATCAGACGGGAGCATGACACATTCTATGGTAATCCCGGGGGGATTGGGATGGGTCGTGTCACCTAGCTAAAGCTAGGGTATAAATCCCAACTCATTCACAACACCTTCAAAATACCAATCAGGAGAACACTAATATCAAGGAACCCTTAAATACACAGTTACCCAGGCTCTCTTGACCCTCAAACCATAATCTTCCTCGTACTGACTCAACATAACTTGAATTTTCTCAAATAGGGGTCCTAAACAGACCCAAATGACCTCGAAACTGTTGTAAATAGGTCCAAAACGTAAAAAACAAGAGCATACATGCATCCGTGAACCCTGGGATGGCCCATACATCGGATGAAGTCGAACGGACCTTCAACACTCCCACATGCGCTCACACGTGCATGTGGATGGTTGCCGTTCAACCCACGCAACAGCATGCACCCACACACACCGGCTACAGTAGCTCACATGTTCCCACACACGATGATGAGGCACTGATGTGGTGCCCATGTGGCTTTAACATGGCTCTTGCGTGGCGCTGACTCACTTGACACGTGGCATGCAACGTCGGTAACTCATCAGATGCGGTCGTCGTAGAAGATGGTTGCACTACCATTTGATTGCCGTCTGTGCCATTGAAGAAGGCTACCAGCGTTGCCACCATCTAGTTCATCAGAAACTGTAAAATCCCTACTGGAAATCTCAATTTCTAGCGAACCTCCAGCTTCCTCATTTCTCCACCATTTTTAATGATTAACCCATGAAAATTCATCTACTTCTCACCAGAAACTCGAAAATGGAGTCAATGGCTCGAGATCGTACATGTTTGGCTTGAATATGGTTGTGAATTTTCGCTCAAGCTCCCCTTCGGCTCGCCTTATCTGGTGGTGCCCACGCCTTGATCCTTGAACCAAATTTTTGTGAGGTCATGTGGATTCTATTCCCAACCTTTAATTGGTTTGATTTGGCCCATATATGAGCTGACTAGGATGGAGGGCACGATGATCGCGCAGAAGAAGAGAGAGATCAGGTGAGAAGAGAGAAGGTGGTTCTAGACCAATCTCCTGAGAAGAGAGAGTGTGGCCCCCTTTAAACTTTGGGCCTTTTTAAATTTACCATTATACCCTTGTCATTTCAAACCCTTAACTTTCTCTTGCATACTCCATTTTTTAAGTGTTGCATGTATACGAATTCGTGAGTTCGAGGTCTACACTACATTCAAAGTAAAACGTTTAAAAATTCCTCCAGGCAAAAGTTGACTTATGAACTGCTCCGAGACCAAGGACAAAATCATAAATTCCAAATTTGACTTCATTAGAATATGAATTCTTGTTAATTGAATATGGGAATAGGGAATTTCGAGCATTGACAATAGTTATCATCAACCCACGTCTTGCTGTGAAATGCCCCTGCTTATTTGCTGCTTTATAGCAACTACTTTTATATTTGTCACAATTTATTTGTTTGGCATGCACTTGAAGAATAGAAACTCGGGGAATAGTAAAAGTGCTGAAGGAAGGTTACCGGCCAGTAGATATTGAGCTGAGTAAAGCTTCAAAACAAATCATATTTCATGTTTTGTATGCAGATTTAAATTACTAATAGCTTTCGTTTATATATTCTCAACCATCTTAATTCAAATGTGTATCACATATGTTTTATCAGCGTCGAATGTGAATAATTACTTTGCATCTGTATACTGTATATTCTATTACATTATACATTTTATATTTATCTTCAAAACACTTATAACCTGCAATATCTTGTGTGCTCCATTTCTAGTTAAAAACTATATGAAGTTAAAAAAATGTTACATTGAATTAAAATATGCTGCATTTATTTATGGGTGATGTAAATTAAAAAATAATAATTTAATTTCTTTCTTACTTTCTTGATTATATATATATTTTTTTCAATTACTAATTACTTCATATTGTGTTATATTTCTTTGTAGATCAAATTATCTCGTGCACCTTACGCTTAGTAGATAATATAGCGTTGATCACGTGGTTAATTGGATGAATTACTAAGTTATCAAAATGTAACATTAAATTAAAATATGCTGCATTTATTTATGGGTGATGTAAATTGAAAAATAATAATTTAATTTCATTCTTACTTTCTTGATTACATTTTACTTCATATTGTGTTTTATTTCTTTGATCACGTGCATGGTTAATTGCGTTAATCTATCATGCGCGCCCAATCTAATTATTAAGTGTGAACCAGATAAAAATCACGTGGTTAATTTGATGAAGTAATTTATTTATTATGCCAAGTTAATTTGATGGAAAATTAATTTAAATTTATTACTTATTTTACTCGCCTAATCGGATATTAAGTATCACCTTACTTATCGATATACTGTCATAAGTGCACTCGTGTTAGCACTGTTACTCTATTCTATTAGCCAAATTAGTAATTTCTTTAAAAGTGCTTGTGTGTTAATACGTGATTGGTTATTTAATTAATTATTAAACATTATTAAAATTAAAATTTTAAAACAAAAAATTAAAAAGAAAGATAGAACATCTGGGTTTCATTGTTCATCTTCCTCCAAATCGATGATGTTGACCCACAAGCTTTTGGTTATTTTGAGACTATATCAACATATCACATTGCCACTTACCATTTATTTTTGCTATGGCTCTCTCTTTGTCTCGAACAGACTAATTTCATACAGAAAAGAACAGCCTTCTGAAAAAGAAAGTGAAAAAAAAAGGCTGTGCTGAGAGATTTTATGTCGGCTGGTTTTGATTTCGCTGTGATTGGGGCTCCGTTGAAGCTCTATGTTTTGCCTAAATCTTCCTTCTCTGAGTGCTTTGCCGCCTGCTTTATGTTTCTCTGCTCGTTCTGGGGGAGATACAATCCGGTGCTTACATCTGCTTCGATGAGTTTGAGGTAAAAAAGGTATGGACTTTTGTTGATTTTTAGCAAACCTTGGTTAAACCCTTCTGGGCTTTTCATTTCTGGGCGATTTTAGTTTTCTGGTTAAATCTCACCTGTTTCTAATTTTCGATTTGCAGGACTTGTTCTGGATTACAGTACTTTGGGGCTTTTCATATAAAGCGATTTTCTACCTTCTTCTTATTTCTGAGAGGGAATCATACTTGATGAATGAAAATGAATTGAGGAAGCCCAGGAACAGATAGCCACCAATACTCTCGCCTCCAACCAACCCAACCTTCTACAGCGACGCCAAATCCATTCCCTCATCGAGACGAGACGAATCAATGTTACCTGGTTCGCGGGTTGGTTCAGTACGAAATATGGATTCTAGTACGGGGTATAATAGATTAAGAAGATCCTGGTACGTTATGATATATATAATCAGTCCAGAATTTTGAAGAAATGAAACCTTAAACTCAACATTTATTCAGTTCGCATAGGTAACTAAGTTATCTTTTACCCTCAATTTACCTAGAATTTCTGGGTCGGTCGATTTGGAAATTTGGATTGGAACCGTACTCCATTTGGGGTCGGGTGTTCCGGATTGCGGATCGGAACCCCTTTCACCGAACCAAGTAACTATAAGACGAATCCCTCCTGCCTTCATCCACCGTCAACGTCTGCCGTAGGGGGAGTATCGAAGCCAGGAACACAGAAAATTTGTGTCGTCTTCCATGGTGTTTCTGCTAGATCGACGATGCGGGACCACGTCCGATCATCATCCCAACCTCGACGATGATGATGACGAGACGATGAGAACGTTGACTCCACACTGCAGCTCATCCCTCGCATGCCACAACGACGTCTGCGAGGTTGAGGACCTCCTTAATCAAGGCATCAACGTCAACAACATCGATTTGGAGGAAGGTGAACAATGAAACCCAGATGTTCATCTTCCTTTTTAATTTTTTTTTAATTTTTAATTTTAATAATTTTTTATAAATAATTAAACAACCAATCACGTATTGACACGTGAGCATCCTTAATGCAATTACTAACTTGGCTAAGTGAATGGAGAAACGGTGCTAACAGAAGTGCAGTTGTGGCAGTACAATGGTACTAAATCCATTTCGGGGAGCAAAGTGATACTTCATGTCCGGTTAGGCTAGCAAAGTTATCTTAATATCCGGTTAGGCGAGCAAAGTGAGTAATAAGCCATTAATTTATTATCCCTAACCCGATTATTAAGTGTGTGAAGTAGGAAAAAAAGGCTGTTTTTTTTTTAAAAAAAATCATACAATATTAAGGGAGGGAGATTACAAGATACACATTGTGTATTGATTTTGTCTTTTATAAGATTCAAATCCAAGCCAACTCACATAACGTGTAGAAAAATGATTTTATCTTTTATAAGAATTTATCTCCCATATTAAATCATTCTCAAGATGCACAAGTCGTAAAATCGAGCATTTTATTTTATTTTTATATAGCGGATTATTATTAAGACTTAAAACTAATCATTGGATATGCAACATCAATACAGTTTTAGAAAAAAAAAATCGTATAACTAATAATTAAGGCATGGTATATATCCATTATTCTCCATGGAGTTATTTTATTTTTATATAGCGGATTATTATTAAGACTTAATCATTGGATATGCAACATCAATACAGTTTTAGAAAGAAAAAAATCGTATAACTAATAATTAAGGCATGGTATATATCCATTATTCTCCATGGAGACTCTGAACAATTATTTCAAAATTTTCTTTCACAGTATGCAAATTGTGTGTGGATTCACTCCACCAAAAAGTGGGATTTTAGGGCACGCAAAGTAGGGTGTGCAAAAATGTGCGCCCTTAAAGGGTATTTTTTAGGGCGTGCATTTTTGCACACCCTAAAAGGGGTTATTCTTAAGTTATTTAGGGCGCACATTATGTGTGTGCCTTCTTTTATAACTAGTTAGGACACGCTTTTTATGTGTCCTAAAAATATGATTTTAAGGCGTGCAATGCGTGCACTTAAAGAATGACATTTTAAGGCGTGTTTTTGCACGCCCTTAAAACAAAACAAATTTTTGCGATCCCAAAGGACAAACAATTTATGCCTCCCCTTTTCCTTAATTTTCTTTTCTCTTTGTGGAATTGCAAATTTATATATTAAGACCCATACAAACTCTACAACTACTTGCGAATTTTAAGGCTTCTTCTTTTCTATTAGAATTCAACATTCTGCACCTTCTTTTGTACGGAATGTTCTTTATTAAAATGTATGGGTGTTTAATTGAGATGTTCATGCTTTGTAAGAGTGTTTAAACAGTAACTAGAGGCGAGTGCAACTGAAAGAGGTAGTACATCAACATGCCTTCATCTTCAATATCATGCATCAATTCAAACCTCCTTTGCAAGTTGTTAGAATGGGATGATGCTTATGGGATGATGCTGATGTTTATTCATAATAATGTTGCAGGAGTTCGCATATGTTCATGGAAAGATTTTGTATGAAAAATGGAAGCTGATGCAGAATAAGCATGAAGGATTAAAAGGAAGAACTTGGAACTAGTAACTTGGTATATGTTTATGGAAAAATTTAGTATTTTGTTTTTAATCATCTTCAATGTTTATTAGAAAAAAAAAATCGTTATGTATCTTTTTGGGTTTTGGAAATTTAGATAAGTGTACGTTGAGATGATGTGATAAGTACAATTTATGCTAATTTTCTTTGTCAAGTTGCTATCTATGAATTACTTTTTGAGTTGGATATATTTTCTTTTCTATTGAATACCCATGTGTAAATTGGTTTTTTATTTCTTATTGAATATATTATAGAAAATATATAACATGCATTGAGTTCACAAATGGAAATAAAAAAGAATTACCAAATGGATGTTAAAAAAAAGAAAATTTACAGCAAGGGCACACAATGCATGCCTTGAATAGATGGCGCCAAAGTTTTCAGGGTGTGCAATGTGCACCTTAAAATAGTATTTAAGGCGTGTAATGCGCGCCTTAAACGAATATTTAGGGTGTGTATTACGTGCCTTAAAAGAGTATTTAGAGTGTGCACTGCGCACCTTAAAAGAGTATTTAGGACGTGCAATGTGCACCTTAAATAGTATTTAGGGTGTGCATTGTGTACCTTAAACCTCAGCGTTTATGATGCAGAATGTGTATCTCAAATAATAAAAGTTTTTTACGACATGACATTTTAATACGCGCATCCGCACACCATAAAAGTCTAGTTTTTATGTAGTGATTGTTAAGGCTGACAATGATGGCTCAATTAGCTAGCTCTCAATTATTAACTTATTATTGCTTTGAGCTTGTATATATATATATATGTGTGTGTGTCTTGCTAGTCGATGATCTTGACTGGCTATATGAACACCCTAGCTACTTACTATGTGATACTTTGAGTCAGCTACCCTCTAATGTACATTACTATCTTTCTATCTCTTTTTATTTTCTCAAGTTGAACGTACGAGAGGTTAAGGTTGGGATCTTCTGTTTAGATTTTCTCTTACATATCTACTCCGTTTTCATTTATTATTTTTTACATTGAAAAAAAGTTCAAGAAGAGAACACATTTACATACTGCACTTGGCATATTAATCGACTCCCAACATCAATGTCACTAGTCCTCCTCCATCCTTAAGAAATTGGAACATGCTTAGGAAGAATCATTATAAAAGTTAATGAGGTGTACAAAGTTATTTTGTTTTTTTCGTTTCTTAGCATATGACAGCAATATGACACCTAGCTAGACTAATATTATTATTAATATATTGCAACTTTACACACTAATTAGTAATTAGGGCACGTTTCCTTAATTTGGATGTAAGAAAAAGAAAAAGAAAAAGAAAAAGAAAATGAATAAGAATATATATGGATGATGCATTCCAAACTAAAACGATGGAAAATAAGCGTCATGCATGAACTCATCAATGGATACCTTTTTTATTATATTCCTTGGGTGGGTTTTGATTCCTTTTAGAATGCAATCCATCAATCATGTCAACCTTTCCATTTTCATATCCAAATAAAGCCTATATCTTCTGCAACCCATACCCATTTTTAATTCATTAATTAATATAGACAAACATAATATATGTATATATATATATGTATATGTATAGGGTAAATAAAGTACTCATCTCTCTCATTCCATGTCCTTTTCTTCTTTTAAACGTCTAATCCACAATTCCAAATCCCTCTTTTGATTACCAAATAATCTCAAACGTCATTAGCAACCCTAATGTACGTGGTGTGCTCCAAAATCAGACTACCGATCGTCAATACCGACATGTGCAACAGGACTCGTATTTGAAATACGAACAAAGAAGAAAAAAATTAATTGTTCTAATTAGCCTGCGTTTGGATAAAAAATTTTAAATATTTTATTTTTTTAGTACTTAATTATTTACTTCAAATTCTTATATTTTTTTAGTACTTAATTATTTACTTCAAATTCTTATATTTTTTTAGTATATATATTTTAATAAAATAGTATAATTTTTTTATTTATGAAATTTTGAAATTTCTGGTACAAATTGTCAATGGTTAATAAATATACGGAAGTGTACTACTTCTGACTTCCATGCTGGCTATAGAGAACAATGATTAAAGTTTCGAGAGTGAACTACATGGACGTGGCTGCATCTCACAAACCCACAGAACTAAAAATAGAAAGGGCCTCAAAATTAATATATATGACAAAAATCTTTTTCTTGTGCAGGGGTCAGTTGACCCTAAGTTTTTTGTATGAATCCATTTAGAAAATACCAAATTGTTGATATGAAATATATTTTACAAGAAAATAGAGTGGGAAAGATATTTTATTAAAGCATTAGTGGTGTCCTAAGATGAATTGTATGCTACGAATTCACGGAGTTTTTCAAACTAAGTTAAATTTTTCGTATTATTTTGAAAAAAAAAAGTCATATACATGAATGACTGAGATGATGATTTGCCAGCTGGAGAATTAACCTTAGCTGGTAGTGATTACTTTTGAAGTAGCAGGTTGAGGCTTAATACAAAGCTTCGTAATTACGTGCAGGTAAAGTCCTAATATTGATTAGTGAATTACTAGTGCACAAGTCATAGTCTAGCAAGGAACAAAAATGACAAATCATTTTGATCGATTAACAAAATAAGCCCACGGTTCTCTTTTTAATCCCCACAAATTCTCTACTGATTAAATGATCAAATCAAACCACCCAAATGCCTAAAGTAGAAAGCAGAATATCCTACTTTTGGGGTTCTCAGGACAAGGTTTTATAATTAAAGATGCTCAACTACTATATTTAAATTTTAAAGATCTTGTTTCTTCTCTAAATATCTTCAAAGCATTAGCTACTCGCTAGTCTTTGGGGCCACACATACGTGAGATATATAAATATAATAATCTAAAGGATATTTTTCCTGGCTACCTAGCTCTTGGCTCTTCTTATAATTTCTTGTTTAGTATTAGGGCTAATAATGAATCCTATTGTATTAGATCTTGTCCTATTATTAATTTTATTTTATTCATATATCCAACTCAAATTTAACTCATTTAATAATCGTGTAAAAGATGTCCAACTAAATCTTAACCTTTAATGAGCAAGGTAATCCGTGTAACTTATATAACTCGTTTAATAAACAAATCGTACTAGAAATACAATTAGCCTATGACATGTTTGACATGTTTAACCTATTTAACATATCTAATTTATTTAAACTATAAGATTTAATAAGTATTTAGGTAGGTAAATGAGTAGATATATGAGTTAGAAATGACATATTTATTAAACGGGTTAACAGATTGACCCGAAACCCATCCATTTATTAAACATGTCATAACGAGTTGATCCGAAAATGACCAGAAATTTTAATCTTGCAGGCTGATTAGGATAAATCTCATCCGGATTTCTAGTGGTGTATCAAGTCGTGTAAAAAATTACCACCCTTATTTAGTATATATCTGGTTTGATCCCTACATGTAATTTAGGCATGAAAAATATCGATGATATAAACAATTATTGGCATTTAAATTTACTGATATATTAGAGACTTTGAAGATACTAAAATGTATTTAATATGGATATTTCAATTTTAAGACAAAATTGAAAATGTAAATATAATTTTTAGAAATTTTGGTGGTATTTTAATAGAATATTTTAAAATGCAAATCATTTTTAGTTCGGTGAAAAAATTGAAATTTTCATTTTCATCCCTTGAAATAAATAAATTCTCACAACTATATATATATATATTATATGTATATAGTAACAAGGCTTAAGGGGCAGTGGGTACATTTCTGCTGGTTTGGTTCTCTGGGGTAGCGTGGTTGGGTTTTTGGGGTTGTTGCTAAAACTTGGGCACTAATATAGGTATTGGAAGCTGAGATTTGGGAATTTTCTAGTGCTTAAAGTTGGCCTGAGATTTGGGATTTGGGATTCCGCCGGATGCGGTAATTACGATTCATTCTCTATCTTATTTGGTAGCTACGTTGGGTGATATTATGAAGAAATAAAAGTCAACATCAGAAAATTACTCAATCAAAGTGATTATTAAGAGGAGTTGGATTACTCCACATCCTATTCCGCGATTCATTCTGAACGACCCGAACTTTCGTAAATACTATTTTATTGTAAAATGACCATTTTTCCCATAAGGGGGAAACAGTTGACTTTTTCCCCAGGGAATATTAGGACTTTGACCCATGCCCGTGACGTAGATTAGGACGTCACGAGTACGTAAACAGGCGGCACGTCGAAAACGGACGTACGACAAAAAAGTTATGGTCACGGAAGTAAAATCGATTAACCGAACAAACCGAGGTTTGAATTAAAATAATATTAAAATATTAGGATATAATTTAAAAAGCAAATCATTCTGGACCCCTGGATGAGTGACAAGTGTCACTCATCCCACACATTCCCTAAAACCTGGATCTTGGTTGGGCTACTTATTTTAATATTTCTTCCCTCCTAAAATCCTAACCATCCATTCTAAACCTCAGATTGAATCTGGACCCTTGATCTCATCTCCCTTTCTCTTTTAATGCATCAGACAACTTACTCACTTGCATTTTCTCTCAACCCGTGAGCATACTTCCCTTCCTTGAACAAACACACGACTACCCCTCTACCTTGCTCCATCACCAGACCACCACCAGCCACCACCACCACAGCCTGGCCTGCACGACCCAAAACCCCCCAGACCCGAAAGGAAGGAAAATTAACCCAAAACGTCCAATCGTCCAAACCTCCACACCTGGACTTGAACTAACGTAGGGTTAGGTTAACTGGGACGGCAGGAGGACTGAGAAGTGAACTTGATGGCCTATGGCGGCGACACGGCGACGGTAAGTCAGGAAACCCGATTAGGTCCGATTTTCTTCCCTATTTCGAAATGGCTAGTTTTAACGTTAGAATTCATTGTTCATCTCTGGGACATGTGTAAGGACCCGTCCCGGAAATTAGGGTTAAGAAAATGATTAAGATGGGATTAGTTAGCTTAATCAGTGGTTAGTTGGTTCCGATAGGTCCGTTAGTGTAGAATGACGATTTTGCCCCTAGTTTGGGCAAAAAGTTGACTTTTAGTCGGGCGGTCAATTGGGTATTGACCGATGACCGTGACATAGTTCGGGACGTCACGAGTCCGTAGAGAGGTGGTACACCCGATTTCGACATCCGAGGAGGAAGTTATGATGTTCGTAAGGTTGAGGGCATTACCGTAATTTGGTTATAAAGGGAGAAAAGTTGACTTTTCGTACGATCGGGTTTTGACACGTTGACCGAGGACCGTTAGGTAGATCTCGTCGTCTTGAATTCAACGACAGGCGGCACGTGTTCATTAGACATAGGACGGGCAAGTTACGGGTCTATAATGGCAGTGGCATAACCGTAATTTTTTTAACTCAAAGAGGGGCATTTTGGTCTTTCCGTGTCTTGGGATTTGGGCCAATCAGATAAGGCCATGTGTACAGTGGAGATTGGGATATTTTTGAGAGGGCCCTTGGGATGGTGACACGTGCAGTGTGTGTAGTGGCTTCTAGGGAGTGCACGGTGTGTGTGTTTTAAAATTGTGCGGTGTGTGCATCCGTGTTCGAAGAAGAGAGAAACAGAGTGAGGTTTGAGAGGGAAATCGATTAGGTGAAGGGCGGTGTGAGGTGCTGTGTTTTGTTGAGTGAAAGTAGAGGTTGAGTGAGACCTGATGAGTGAGTTTGAGTAAGGGTTTCGTGTGAGGAAACTTGGTGTGAGAAGAGGGTGAGGTTACAGGAAACAAAAACAGAGAGGTGTTGAGGGACCTTGGTGGTGGTGTTGCCGTGTGTGGAGGAATTGGGCTCGAAGGGAGGCTAGGATGGCCATGTGGACTCCAGGGAACGCGGCGGCGAGCACGGCGGCGATCGACAAGCAGGTAATTTCTTTCACCCGTTTAATTGCCCTGTTATGCCGTGAAGTTCAAATCGTTAGTCGTGACGGTAGGGGCTGAGTCGAGGTGTTTGGTAAGGTCTAGTGAGTTCAGTAGGGTCCTAGGTAGCTGCTGGTTGTGCAGCCGTGACGGGGGATTGCACGGCGGAGTCCAGAACGACGGTGAGTTCACTGTGTTCTCTGTTTTTCAATTTAGGTTCAAACTTAAAGTTGTGGTTTTTGAGTATGAGTCGAGGTGTCTAGTAGGTGCTAAACGATTCCTTAGGTCCTTAGGAACCTTTTGGTGTCGAAGTCGTGAAGGGGAAGTGTGCGGGTGACTAGATTGAAAATTAGGGGTACGGGTGGTTTTTGTTTCGAGCTTAAGACGATGGTTGAGAGGTCGTGTTGGAGTGTTTGGAGTAGGGGACTGGATTACAGGGTAGAGGAAGATGGGATTGGTGGAAAGAGGGAGGAAAATGGCGGATGGACGGTGGAGAATCGGCCACTCCGGTCTGGAACAGTGCATGGGTTCGAAGGTTGAAGATGAACAGTGCATGTGCAGGCGCGTGAGGCCCACGCGCAGCCACTTTGGGCGGCGAGTGGAGGCTCGTGCGGTGGTTTTTGGGGAAAGTGTTAACTAGGTTTTTGGTCTAGATGTTGTAACGAGTCTATTGGACTAGGTTTCAGGTTAATCGGACGTCGATTCGAGTTAGTTCCGCGGGATCGAAGGTTTAGGGTCTCGGTTCGCTATGTTTAGGACCCGGGGATTTTTGGGAAAAATTAGGAGGATCTTCGTTGACGTGTTAGTGATGTTTTTTGGTGACTGTTGACAGGATCGGGAGTACCCGAAGTGGACGAGGAACGTACGGGACGTACGGGACGCGAGTGACGTGCCCGGTATCTGTGAGTGGACCCCTTCTCTATAACTGAGCATGTATAACTGTTTTTAATGACTTGTTTTATGGTTTTATATGTGATTTCATGGTTATTTGAATATGCTATAACTGTTTTACATTATTGCACATTTTTCGAGAAAGTACGGTTTTTAGCACGTTTTACGAGTAAGGTTTGAAATTCTGATTTCGATGCCATGATTTTGGGATTTCAAATGATAAGTGATTTAATGATTATAAATGGATTTGAAACATGATTTGACAATCAGTTTTAGAATCGGATTTCTAGAATCGAGATTTGGTTTTAAAGTTGTAAAGTGGATTTCTGGATTTGGGTTCGGAATGACGGTTCTGGATGCCGGTATGGAGTCAGACAAGTGATTTCGGATTCGGGTTTGGATACAGATTTAGAAATGGTTTTCGTATGGTTTTTGATTGGATTTGCTGGATCTGGTTATTGGGTTTAAAGACCCGGATTGTGATTGACGGGGGACGGGCCCAGATTGGGTTTAAAGACCCGGATTGAGTTTAAAAACTCGGATATACTGATATTTCTCCCGTAGGCCTATTGAGTTTAAAGACTCGGGAGTTTAAAGACTCGGATATTATTGAGGCCTGGATTGAGTTTAAAGACTTAGAAGTTTAAAGACTCGGATAGGTCCAGCAGGTTTGATCGGATAATGATTGCTTGATATGGTTTTATGATGCTTATGACGTGATTTCTATAACTGTTTTCATTTCTGTTTTTATGATGATCCTTATGTGATTTATAACTGTTTCCAGCAAATGGGTTATGCATGTGTGTTTTCAAAACGGAGGGCTAAAACCCTGGTTTGATTATAAAACGGTTTTCGAAACTTTTATTCTTTATGGTCCACTCACACTTTCTGTTTTTAATTGCCCTCCAGGTCGTGGAGCTAGCGCGGGGGTTAGACGTTGAGGCAGTGTCGGAGGCATAGAGTATTTGAGAGTGACCCCGGAGTGGTTTACACTTTCCCGTTGTGCGTGTACTCTGTGTATCGGTTTTTGCGTTCCTTTGTTTAGTACTATGCTCTGTATAGTTTTGACTCTGGGTTGTATTACATTTCTCCTGCGCCTGACAGTGTATTTGTCGTTTGCGGTAAGGGTATTTTCGGTTTTTCATTCTGGGTTGTCAGACGGGAGCAGGATTTACCTCGGTTTTCGGGGTGGAACCGGGGTGGGTCCTGACAACATGTCTTAGGAACCTAGACGACCAGCTTGGACCAGTTCTTGAGGCCAGAATCAGGTTGACTCGCCGGAGAAGACAACCAGAGTTTGCAGTCGGTTTTCCCTATGTTTTTCAGGTAGCCTCTTAATCTCTAAACTTGGTTTTGTTTCCACGAGCTGTTGAGTAGGTTGTGATGAGTCTTTAGGGCCAAGTCTGATTGAAAATGGTGGCCGGAAACGTGATCTGTGATCGGGTCATGCCGTGAGTCAACGGCGACCCGGTTTCTGGAAATCGGGTTGACCCGATTTCTACAAATCAGGTTGACCCCGTTATTGTAGCTGATGACATCATTATGCTAACGTCAGTAGTGACATCATGATGACGTCATCATGTCAGAAACAGTCAGACGATGGACCAATGAGCATGTGACACGTGTCCTCTAACACTGTTAGTGCTGACGTCAGCATGTACTGTAGCAGAGTTGACCAACCTTTGACCAGGCGCGTGGGGGCGCGTGTGAACAGTAAATTTTGTGGGACCAGTACCATTTTCAAGGTTTCGACGATACGAATCCAATGGTCGTAGTTTCGTGTCAATCGGAGATCGCTAGGCTGGTCAAATTAGGGTTTGAAGCCTTGGGAAGCGTGTTCGGACGGCTTTCCCGGGCCGATTTCAGTCTAAGATTTCTTGGTTGTTTAGTAGGGACTTATAGTGACCCTTACGTATGCTTTGGACATGACAGGAATCGTGCAATATCACTTGGACAGGGTTATACGCTCGGATTTGCAACGGGATTGTACTGTGAGTGGGCCTTTGATTTCACTAAACCTTAGCATGCATAACTGTTTTCCTTTATATATATATATATATGTGATTCAAGAGAGGCACGTATTACGAAGTTTGGGCTTGAGACCCGTCTGGTTAGTTTATGCACGATTTTGAGTTATATATATGTATATGGATTTTAAAGATTATCTTTAGTACTGCACTGTATAGATCTACTCTAGTGATACTGTCTCCTCCAGATGAGGGTACTCCGGAGTGGTCACGGCGCATTGCCAGTGAGGAGTCATTCTACGGAGGGACCGGACCGTAGAGTGGCTCAGGAGCCGGGGTGCTATTATTGGATGTCTGGGACGTCAGGCATCTAGGATGCCATACCAGGATTGGGTTCGGGATTTGGACTCGGGATTGTGACCTTGGGTGGCACGCGTAGCCTTGGGACTGTAACCTTATTGGACGTTTGGGACGTCAGACATCTGGGATGTCAGGGTTGGGATGTATAGTGCAGCGACTGAGGTTATGATTATGTTTACATTTTTTCTGCTTATGTTTATATGATCTGATATTATAGCTTTTGACACTGATGCATGCTTTTTGGAAAACGGAGGGGTAAACCTATATGTTTTCGATATGGAGAACTGTTTTATAAACTTGAGTTTCGGCCCACTCTCACTTGTTGTTTTACTAACCCCTCCAGGTCGTGCTACTGAGGAAGAAGAGGATCCTGAGGAAGAGGAATAGGTTTACGTTGCGCACCTGAACCCTACTGCTGGGTAGGTTGGCACGTTGAATGTCTAGAGTCGTGCTCAATAACATGTATTTGGAAACTATCCCTTGTCTGACACTATTTGTATTTGGATGTTATGAATGACTTAAATTTGGATATTTATGCATTTGAATTCATTTAAGGGTAATTTTGGTATTGAGTGGTCAGGTGTCAGACGGGAGCAGGGCACGTCCCCGGTGGTCCCAACGGGATCGGGGCGGGTCCTGTCACATTCTCTATCTTATTTGGTAGCTACATCGGGTGATATTATGAAGGAATAAAAGTCAACATCAGAAAATTACTCAACCGAAGTGCTTATTAGGAGGAGTTGGATTACTCCACATCCTTTTCCCCGTTTATTATAGGGTGAAATTTCAACTTGATTCAACTTGGATGGTCCCACCCTTTAGCTATTCTAATTCTTATTTGTGGGAGTTTGATTTCAACTATTGGATTTTTGGCAATAAACTAATGTTTATCATGTAACGACCCGTCCCGAATTAGCGGGATTAATTAAGGATTAATGACGGATTAGCTAGTCTAATCGGGGATTAGACGAGGATTAGCGGACGTGCGGTGCAAATGACGATTTTGCCCTTAGAATGGGAAAAATGTTGACTTTTTGTTTGGACGGTCAAATGGACTTCGACCGATGACCGTGATGTAGTTCGGGATGTCATGAGTTCATAGACAGGTGGCACGCTCGATTCCGACATTCGAGGAAGAAATTGTGACGTTCGGAAGTTCAAGGGCGTTTTGGTAATTTGGGTGAATAGGGGCCAACGGTTGACTTTTGGCCCGGGAGGTCAGATGGCCGAGGACCGTGACGTAGATCACGACGATACGAATCCGTAGATAGGCGGAACATCGAATTCGGACGTTCGATGAAGAAGTTACGGTTCACGGAAGTTCGAGGGAACTATTGCACGTTTTATGAGACGAGGATTGTTTGGACTTTAGTGGGGCCTAGATATTTGTCCCAAGGCCAATGGATGAGTGGGGCCCAGATGTTTGGACTTTAGTGTGGCCTGATATTTGTCACAGAAGTGTCACTCATCCACTGGACATCATTTTCCTTCATGTATACCCCATTCCCCTTTCATCGATCATTTTCCATTTTCCCAAAACCCAAACCCGATCCACCCTTCACCCCAAAACCAAACCCTTTAACCCACATGACCGTGAAGGAAACATAGAGGAGGAACTGAGGAGGTGGTGCTTGGCCCAGGCAGAGCCGCCGTGGACGGCGGTGGAGAAAACCGATCGAGGTAATCGGTTAAAACCATTTTCAATCCATTTTTTCATTTCGGTTGTTATGGTCGATTTTGGATGTTTGGCTTGATTTAAATAGGTTGCTAGGAGGTTATTAGAGAGGGTGGTTGGACGTCGAGGAAGCCTGGGGTGAGTTTTGGATTTTTGAATCGTGAGAGGAAAATCGAACCGGGCTGTTTTCGTGGGTTTTAAGGGTTCTAATTTATTAGTTTAGGTTCCTAGGATCTAAACTAGAAGAATAGGATTGATTAGGGATGAAAAAGGTGAAAATTGGACAGTGTATAAGCCTGGACCGGTCACGCCGGTCCAAGTTGCAGGAAAAACCGGACCGGACCGGTCTGACCGAGGACAGGGACGACACTATAGCACTGGCGCATGGCTCCCACGCGCAACCACTTCAGGCGGCGCGTGGAGGAGAATCTGAGGAAGGTTCCAACATGTCAAATCATCTATTCGATGTAATGAACATTTTGGGACTGGTTTCGAGTCGATCAAACATCGTCTCGATATAGTTGGGGTTGTCCGAAGGTTTCGGTGCGCGTTTAAAAATAGTTAAAAATCCCAGAAAATTACGGGGCTTTAGTGAGGGGTTAAGTAAGTAGTTAGTAACCCTCTAAAGTGATTTGGACAGGTTTGGGAATCCCGGAGTTGACGTTTGACCCAGAAAGGCGTACGACACGCATATCGAGGCAGCATCGCGGACGGTCTGTGAGTGGAATTTCTTTCTGAAATCGATGCATGCATAAATGTTTTATATATGTTTTAATGTGTGTTTTGAGATGCTTTGAGTGCATATTGGTGTGTGTTTACGTATGGGCACGTACTTCAAGGTTTTCGGGTTTTATACGTGCTTAAACTTGCTTACGCTTTAGGTTTTCATGAAATGGTTTTGAAAAGTAAAACAATGCATTTGGTATTGATTTTAATGAGGGCATGAGACCCATTTGGTTCCGACTCGGGCATGAGACCCTATTGATGACCCGTAGGTCTGAGTCGTGGTCGCGACGGGTGCTATGTGCATTGCGACGGACGACGTGACACTCCCCTCCAGATTGGGATACGTTCCTTTCAGAGAGGTCACGATGCATGTCCCGTTGTTGAGCAGCCACTGGAGTCTCGACTTCGGAGTGCTGATGGTTTAGAGGATCGATCGGCGACGTGTGCACCATAGTGTCGAGATGGTCGCGGCAGTGATGTGTTCATGGCGACATACCAGGATTGAGAGCGTTTCTAGATTGATGGTTGAACGCATCGCTAGGATCGGAATCGTGACTGACCCTGAGATATCAGGCCCTATGCCCAGTTGATTTACTAGTTCGGGTGCGATACCCAGTTATTGCGAAATCGGGCTAGAGGCCCTGTTGAGTTTTATGTTCGGGCTAAAGGCCCATTTGCTTTGTGTTATGGGGCGTGAGTCCTGTTTTTATGGGTTTTGATATACTGGCATGTATATACCCTCCTTACGAGAGTATTGATTGGTCTCCTCCAGTGTCGACCTGGAGAGTCACGATCCACAGACCAGAGTGGGTATCCCCATAGGGATCTCGTTCCAGGAGTGGTGGTTACTTATTATGTTGTGGTCCTGGACCAGATTCCGGAGAGATGATCGGACTAGATCCAGAGAGAGAGCTCGGACTAGATCCAGAGATTGAGCCTCCAAGATGGAGAGTTCTTGGGAGAAGACTCGGAGTGAGACCCCGAGTAGTGTGCATACTAGAATAGAGATGATATCGTGACTATATCGGGGATGTGTTCCATAGGGTCTGTGTGCCCCGAGATTGGCATCTTCTCCGGAAGTGCCTAGGATGGGTTATATATGTATATATGTATATGTGTGTGTGATTTCACTGAGATGGCGTTGGGCTGAGACCCTCGCGTATTGGTTTTGGCCTGAGACCCATATGAGATGGGTTTGGGACGAGTTCCCACGTGTCTTGGTTTGGGCGGAGGTCCCATGTGTTGTTTAACTGATTTTGGGCTAAGGCCCAAATGGTTTGATGGTTCATGACGGTTTATGGGAATCGGGCATGAACCCTAGAAATGGTTTTCAAATGCATGCATATGTTTTTAATGAATGATATAAAGGTCTTTTTATGAAATGTTTTTATAAAATATTTGTTTTGTCCACTCACAACTTTTATGTTTTGAATGCCCTTCAGGTTGATCGCGGATGCGGTTGTAGTAGAGACGAGACATTCGCATTCCTCTTTCGGGTCCTGGGGTATTCTGATAGCCCCGGTTGGGCAAAAGACAAAAATATCCCTGGTCTAACACTTCGTGTCAGACGGGAGCAGACACGTCCCATGCTAATCCCGAGGGATTTGGGACGGGTCCTGTCATATCAAGAATGCAATATGGTTGCCCACAAGTTGGGTGATTGAGGTTGAACTATTTTCTGGTCAACTACTTACTAGATGAGCCTCAGAGTAGCATATATAATATCGTTGTTGTCTAATAATTGGCTTATTACTTTTACGAACCGAATATTAAGTTTCAATTTACTGCTCTAATGCCAAGTTGTTATAATATACTGCTAGAACTCGCCTTCTATCAATTCTGATGCTTCAAACGTTAGGCTTCGTTAATAATTGTGTTTATGAGACTTACATGTTAATAAGAGATTGAATATTTAATCATTTTATTGAAAAATATTAAAACTAATATTAACCCATTAACCCCAAAACACAATTTCTCTCCGCCATCATCATCATCATCTTCTTCTTCTCCTTTTTTTTGTTCATCTATGAAATCAAACTTTGGGTTCTGCAAAAAACCAATCCCAAATCCTACCCTAATCTAATATGTGCCATTACTAGTAGCCATTTGTCTTTGAAAAACAAAAAAAAAATCGAAGCTTTATTTATTCATGGGGTTCAAAACCCATCATACCCTCGTAGCCATTCGACGAATGGTAACCATGGGACAAAGACTCCAACAGCTTCTCTTGAGAATCAAACCCTGCCTTCTTGATGATGTTAACCCCTATGATGAGTCTTGCACGCTCAATACGTACGGCCCCAATCTGAGCCTTTCCGATTTTATCATCAGGAACTCAATCTTCATTTCCTCGAGAAACAACATCGAGGAACCAACTTTCCTCCTACAATACGCTGTAATAATTACCCACCACTCCTCTACAACCTTAGCAAACTCAGATCCCCAACTTAAATTTTCCTTCCACCAACTCAACCATGCAATCTGGAAGGTAGCCCCACGAAACCCTAGCAGACCAAGATAGCCCTTCGACCCCATGTAGCTCATAATTTGGAGTAGGATTACAGAACCCAAAAATCCAAAACCCAAAAGCTGCCGAGTTATACAACCCAAAAGCTGCCGAGTTATACAACCCAAAATCCAGATTGGGATTTGATTTTTGCAGAATCCAAAATTTCATTTCAATTAAATGAAAAAAGAAGAATAAGAAGAATAAGATGATGTTGATGGAGAGAAATGGTATTTTTGGGTTAATTGGTTAATGATGATGATGATAGGGAAGAAAAATCCAGATTAGATTCAGAGGTTTGGAAATGGCTTGAGAAACCCAGCTTTACTGTTTATCATCATCTTCTCCAATTATTTTTTTTAGGCTTATTATATTAAATGCACACTGAACTCGCGTTTTTATAACACTTTGCACAACTCGTTATTCACTTACTTAACTGTCTGAACCCGCTGAGTTGTGCCACTCAGCTCATTTTTCGTCACTAATGTTAAATGACAGTGAAAATTAAGGATAAATTTGAGAATTTTGACACGTTGGCTTACACATTTGTCATGTAATAGTCTATGAAAAAATGATTGGAAATTTTAATTTTTGTTTTCATAGAAAAGATTAATTATATCATCAATATCATAATTTTATCTATTCAATCAAGGAAGAAATTGTCTGAGCTCTGGATTTTCCTTCCATAAAATCCCAATACTCCAGCAATTGCTCCACAACTTCTTGAATGAAAATTGAGGAAAAATCTGAAATTTAAGATTTGGGAAAAATTTAGGGTTTTCAAATCAAAATTGGATGAAAATATGAAGATAATTAATTGATGCTTGAGATAAGAAAATTGGATAGAAGCAGGTGATACTTGGTAGCAATGGGTTAAATTGAAAATACTGCTGATAATGGCAAAGAACTCGAGAGACTAAATCTCTGAGATCTTCATCTTGGACTTCATTGATCCTTTCCTGGGTTGAAAGCAATTCGTCCAAGTAATGTTCTTGGCACATAAGCCAGGCTTCAAATAACTCGAGAGACTAAATCTCTGAGATATATGTCAAGGACCGAGATCTAAATCACCTGCTTCTAATAATGGCAAAGAACTTGAAAGACTAAATCTCTGAGATCTTGGACATCGCCAGTTTGACATATATCACTTGCTTCTACGAGTAGAGACTGAAAGGGGCAGAATCGAGGACCGAGGTTGTCGATCCAAGGATAGAGCAAAAGATTTAGGTTGGTTGTGGATTATATATAGGCTATATGTTGATTTTACCTCATTTTAGTTTTCCTCATCTCTGAAAATCCCTAACTTGAATTTTATGTTGACTGCACGATGCAAACAAATCAAGGCATCACTCATCACGAGGTAATGCATTTTTATGTCTAGCGTTTTTATTTCAAGTGTGTCTAGTTTTCTCATCTGACGTTTACCCTTTATGTTATAGATCACGACTACCACAATTCATCGTATTCCTGGGACAAGGATCGCCATAGACTTCATCCTTATGCTTGAATTGATCATCTATTCTAACTGACTCAAACATCATACTTTTGCTCCAGGACTTCTTTAATGGAAATTGAGGAAAAATCTGAAATTTAAGATTGGGGAAAAATTTAGGGATTTCAAATCAAAATTGGATGAAAATATGAAGATAATTATTTGATGATTGAGATAAGAAAATTGGATAACCATTTTGGCTATCAATTATGGTGATGATGTGGTATTATCGAGAAGGTGTTGTCCATTAGAAATTGAGGAATGAGGTGTGATGGGTTGGAGGAAGAAGAAAACTGTAGAAATTGCACAATTACCCTTTGTTAATTAATTGTATTTTAATCCACATAGGTGCCACATAGATTTTTTCACGCCGAAGGAAACTGTAGTGATGGAAAAGGAGCTGTGTGGCACATCTCGGCGAGTTCAAATAGTTAAGTCAGCGAATAACAAGTTCAGGGTGCAAAGTGTGACACAAGTGCAAGTTCAGGGTCCATTTAATGTAATAAGCCTTGTTTTAAGGCTTTTTATTTCAAATGCACCTATTCTCAGACGAAAGTTCCACTTTGCACCACATTCTCATTGTTGGTATTAAGTACACCCTATTCTCACCGAGTCGGTGCAAATCGGTGTATTTCCGTTAATACAGTCAAATAAGCATCCAAAAACAGGGGCAAAATAGTGACGTCGAATAGAAGAGGTTGACGTGGAAGTGGTCAACGCTAGTATAGATGAAGTTGACGTGGAGTCGACGTGGAATCGAACTAGTTTCTCCTTTTCGAGGTAAATTTTAAATCTAGAAATTAGGGATTCCATTTTGTACGATTGGGGAATTCTAGGGTTTGGAGAATCACGATTTGGGGATTTCAGAAGTTGGGTAAATTAGTAGCCTTACTCTTGAAATTAGATTCGTCAGAGAAGTCTGTAGACTGATGCTAGGATGATTCGGCGAACCGAAGGGGCTGAGCAGCCCATTTATGGTAATTGCTTCTTCATTTTCAGTTAAAATAATATGCATTTTGTTTGCTTAATTTCAATTAGTTTTCGTATGGATTGGAATTTTATGTATGCATGGAATTGTATGTTGTTACTGATTGTGGAATTCCATGTTGTTAATGATTGTGGAATTGTATGTTGTTAATGATTGTGAAATTGTAAGCACTTGGGACTAGAATTGGGAATGGAAGTTTACCTTGTTAACTGGGACTGGAATTGTACGCACTTGTGTATTGCATTATGATAGGATAATTGTAGTATGGATTTGTATTTGAGAATTGGGGCTGGAATAGGTACTTGGGGGACAGGAATAGGTACTTCGGACTGGAATTGTATGTTGCATTGGAATTGGGAATAGGCACTGGAATAGGGAGACAAGGTGCACCAATGAGGAGCATTGGGGCTGGAATAGGTTTTAGGAAAAATAGGGTGCATATTGAAACTTGCTGTCATGTTTGAACTTGTTGTCATATTGAAACCTACTACTAGATATGGACTTTGATCTTTTTCACTTTTTTGTTTATTGAGTGATTCTTGAGTGCAAATGGTGAAGACTTAATCACTATGAAGATTCATTATGGTGGGACACTTTGTATAGAAGAGTCTAGTTGGTCTTACACGGAGGTGAATTAGTCTACATTGATTGGTGCACAGTTGACTTTATATCCGTATTGGAACTTAAATACTTAGGGGCTGAGCTTGGTTATACCCCTAGCACCATATCTATATTTTTCGTAGACTTGGATAGTGCTAAATTGATGAAATTGTACTCGGATGTAGACTTATTCAGACTTTGTGTCAACTATGCAAAGAGAAGGCAATGTGTACTTATTTATTTGAAATCTGGAGGTGGTGATGAGATTAAACTACCAAAACATGTGGAGTTAGGAGATGCTCATATTGTTGAATTGGTGAAGGGTAGGGGTAATCCTGTTGCTGCAAGAAGTTAATTTGAACATCGGGGTTATGTTAGTTCAAGTACAAGTGAGAGTGAAGATAGAGATTGTGATGATGATTCCACCAGTGATCCTGAGTATATTGTTAATGAAGATTATACACAAACATAAGAGGATACATTGGAAGAAGATGATGCCAACCTGTTTGCATCCTATGTAGACCTTGATGCTGCCTTTGATTGTGCACCTTCTAGTAGTGGTGGTGAGAATGAGCAAGCAGATGATGGTCCAAGCTCTCCAAGGTTGGATTCATTTGATCTAGAACCAGAATCATATGGTCAGGAAGATGGGCCTCCTCAGAAAAAATCAAGGCCAAGGAAAGTTGGAGGTAACCAGTTCAACCCTGAAACTGATGGGAAAAATCCCCAATTCCAGCTTGGAGTGAAGTTTGCTACTGCAGCAATCTTCCGAGAGGTTGTGAGAACATATTCAGTGAATACTAAGAGGGTGCTTTTTTTTTTCAAGAAGAACTTCTCAGAAAAAATCAGAGTTGTTTGTGCCAAAGATACTTCAGAAGGTTGTACTTTGTTCGCATATGATAGGACCAGTCCCGACTACCCCCTTGGTAGTCGTGCAAGTCTTGTTCCCGTCTGACACATACACAGTAATATACCAAACATGGGATATAGAAAAATACCTAAATATTGTAATCTAACCAGTTAACAGTAATCTCAGAGTGGTCATGACTGTACAATGTGTTACAATGACAAAAGAACCTACTTTGATAAACAAGAGTAACCAGCAGCGGTTATGATATGCCTCTCCTCGTAGACCATCCCCGACGCCTATGCAAACGGCCTAGAGGGTCAGTAAAACATCAAAAGTGTGAGTAGACAAAAATAATAAGTTATAAGTTCATTTTTCGAAATCTGGTTTACCCCTACGTTTTACAAAGCATGCATGCATAATCAGTAAAATCATTTATTTCAAGTAAAGCAGTATATCATATACTTCTGGATGCAAACAACATTTAAAAGCAATTATGAGTCATTCTCGTGCCAAACTCAAATCTCAATCTCATATCATAATCAGTCATGATCTCTGCGCAACGCATGCCAAATAAGCTCCAAGACAGCTGTAACGACCCGTCCTAAACTCTTGGGATTAATTAAGAATAATTATGAATTAGCAGAACTAATCGGAGATTAGTCGAGGATTATCGGACGTTCAAGGTAAAATTATAATTTTACCCCTAGACGAGGGTAAAAAGTTGACTTTTGACCCAAGAAGTCCATTGACACGACCCATCCCCAATCCCCCGGGATTAAGGGATGAGTCATGCTCCCGTATGACCCATGTGTGACACGAAGACTAAACACATGTCTAACCTCCATGGAACACGTAAGCCAGACAAGGGATATTCAGGTCAACGTACTAAAAACCAACTTGAGTTAACCAGAGTTCGCAGCATCACTGTGGATCGCGTGTGTGATGTCTCCGTCTCTCTCACAACGGCATGCACCTCATCAACAACTTGGAGGGTATCGAAAACATAAAAGACTGTGAGTGGAAAAAAAATCAATAATAAGTTCAAAAAGCATTTACAAGCAAAGACAGTTATACCCTCCACGTAAAATCAATGCATGCATTCGAAAACCATTTCATGTCCAAAGTCCTAAACCGTTTAGGAAAACCAAAATTCATTTCTTTCCTCAAGTTTGTTTCTCAAATCCAGGGCCTCAGCCCAAAGTCATAAATCAATATCAAAGTACGGGAACTCATCCCAAAATCTGAAAATCCAGATAAACCGGGCCGCTGCCCAAAACATCTAAAAAACCATGTGAAACTCAACAGTAAAGAACAAATCAACCAATCTGCTGGATCTCATATCACCGAGTCTTTAAACTCAAAACACATATATGTCAGGCCTTCCCGAGTTATCAACTAGTCTTTAAAATCAAAACACAATCAATAGGCGTCGGGGGTATCACAATAACCGAGTCTTTAAACTCAAAACATATCTGAGTCTTTAAACTCAAAATATCTCAATCAAGGGCCCTCCCCGTCACATCAATCAACCAGGTCTTTAAACCCAAAACCAGATCCAGTAATAGCAACGGGTCTTTAAACCCAAAACCAAGTGAAAATCATAGGAAATCCAGAAATCCATCGAAAACCAAATTCCAAAACCAAAGCCGAAATCATCATTTGAATGCTCGAATTCAAATCTAGAAATCTCATGAAAATCGAAATCATTAGAAACTGGATTCACATTTAGAAACGGGGCCTCAAGCCCGAAATCACTTTCTGAAATCCATTTATAAATCCTTAAATTCAAATCCCAAAAAAAAAAATCTTTGAAATCATATCAAATCACAACATAAGATAGAATTTCGTAAAACATGCAAATACGTAAAATATCTCGAAATACGTACAAAACAGAAAATTATAAAGATCATAAGCATAAACATAGAAATCATATATAGAAAACATATAAAAAATTTATGCATGCATCGTAATTTAGAAAGCAAATTCCACTCACAGACCATTCTCGTTGTCGCCTCGATACGCCTGCAATACGCCGTTCCCAGCCAATCGACTATCACCAGACTTCCCGAACCTGTCCATATCACATAAAAAGGTCACTAACTACTTCATTATGCTTATACTAAGTCCCCGTAATTTTTCTGAATTTTTAATTATTATTAAACTATCCCTTAAACCTTCGGACATCCCGAATCATATCGAAACGATGTCCGATCTACTCGAAACCAGTCCCAAAATTATTGTTACATCGATTAAATTAAAAGTCGTGTTGGAAAATTCTTCAAAAGACTTGCAACGTGCCCCCACGAGCCACCAAAAAGGGGTTGCACGTGGGCCTCACGCGCCTGCACTGTTCATCGTCTTCAACCTCTGTAGACCAATCCAGACCGGTTCAGACCGGACTCTGCAACTCGAATCGGCATTCCTGCTTTTGTGCCCATTTCTAGTCCAATTTTAGTCCCTTTTCTACCATTAGCGTCATCCCACTATTCCTAATCGATCTAGCTATTTACAACATGAAATTAAGGCTTGTTTATTACCTTCCCAATCAAGAATCCAATTATGTTTTTCCCCTTTATGTCCGGCCATCACAGGCCACCATAGGCCATGGTTTTGGTCACGATTAGCTCTTATCAACTCCCTAAACACATTTCTTTCATCAATATTGATCAACACGCACAAAAACCCATAGTTCCATTTTTGCACCCAAAAGAGATGTTTATGGGAATTCTTACCCTCCGTCGCCGTCGTGCCCCGCTGTGGCCACTAACATTATCCACTCGACTCCCTTTCCATCCTTCCTTCACCAGTCATAGATAATTGATCAGGATTTGAGGATATTGGGTCCAAGGCCACACTTAACTCTCTGTTTTCCATGGTCCTAAGGCCACCGTCCACGACAGTTCTCGTGGCAGCACCACCACCAGGACCACCTCATCATTCTCTTTCACATTCATCCACACTTCACGGGTAAGTGCCACACTTCACGGGTAAGTGTTTGAGGGAAAGGGATTCACGATCACACACACTCACAAACCCTCAGTTATTATCTATTTTGTCTCAGACCCGTGCAACCCATTGTCATCCCTGTTTTGTTTTTAAACAAACATTCCAAGCTTCCACATCCTTCCAGTAAGGGACAAGTGTCCCAAATCTGGTGGGCATAAATCCCAATGCACCATGTGTCCCAATTTTACTAGGCATAGATCCTTAGGCAACCAAATGACCAAAATGTCCTTGAGGCTAAATTATCAAAATATCCCTCAACTTCCGAGACCCATAACTTCTTCCTCGAACGTCAGAATCGGACGTGCTACTTGTCTATGGACTCGTGATGTCCCGAACTATGTAAAATTCATAGATTAAAGTGTAATTGACTTCCCAAACTAAAGGTCAATATTTCACCCTTTCTAGGGGTAAAACCCTCATTTTGCACTGTCCGTCCGAAATCACCCAACTAATCACCAATTAACTTCACTAATCCGTCATTAGCCACTAGTCAAATCTCAAACTCCAAGATGGGTCGCTACATCCATTACACGAGGACTGAGGAGCATTACGTTGATCGTATCAATACGAGTCCGTAGATAGGAGGCACGTCGAAATCGGACATTCGACGGGAAAGTTACGGGTCATGGAAGTTCTGAGGTACTATTGCACATTTTACGAGACGAGTATCATTTTTCTTAAGTGGGCCCCAGATATTTGTTTCAGGCCCAATGGATGAGTGAAAAGTGTCACCCATTCATGGCTCCCATTACATAGATACATGCATCTGTTTCCTTGGCTATTTGATTCGAACCCGTCGAACCCAAACCGAAAACCACCCCACCCCCCTTTCGCTTGCTGGTTCGATTGAGGAACTCTCAGACACTGAGAGTGAGGCTAAGGGTGAGATGATGATGACTGGTCGAGGACAGAACCACCTTGGACGACGGTGGATCCACGGGAAAAAGGTACGCCATAAACCGTGAAGTTTGAACTTTTGATTTTTGGTTTTAGAAATTTGGGGCTGTTCCTGATGATTTTAAGATGTTTGGGAGGTTTGTACGATCATGTGGGGATTATTTCGGATGGAGAAGGTTGGCTGAACAACCCAGAAAGACGACCGAAAAACTGGGCGGAGGTTCTTCGATCTAAAGGTAAGATCTTTGTCCTTGTTTCACGATTTTGAACCCATGGATAGATAGGGTAGACTAAGATGGAGAGAATAGGAGAAAAATGGGATTGAATGGTAGTCGGACGAAAGAGAACCGATCTCGTCGGTTTAGTCGAACTGGAAACCAGAGAACCGGGTTTGAACCGGTTCGGTGTAGTTTCGAGTGTCCGAAGGTTTAGGGTTTAATTTAAATAGGTTTAAAAATCCCAAAAAATTTGGGAATTCAATGGTTCGAAGTAGTTAGTCACCTTCGAATATGATTTGGACAGGTCCGGAAGTTCTGGAGATGGTGAGTTAGCCCGAGGAGGCTTATGACACGCGTATCGAGGCGCAACTTGGACGGTGTGTGAGTGAACTTTGTTTTATGAATATGATGCATGCATAAATGTTTTATATGTGTTTATGAACATGTTTGAGATGCCATGAGTGCATATGATTTAAATATGATTTGTTGGGCATTTTCGGAGAAAAATGAGTTATTGTACGTAGTTCAAGATTTCTATTTTATATGATGTTTGGGCTTTGGCCGAGTATGCTATGTGCTTGTGTTTTATGTGGTTCCGAGGTTTCACGGAGAGCGGTGAAACAGAGAAACTGATTTACGATTTAGCAGGATTTCATGGAGATGCGTGAAATCGAGATTCGGGCACAAGTCCCAGTTGAACTATGATTGGAAAGTGTTTTGGAAATGAGAAATGGTTTTTAGGTTTGGAAATATCTTTCGGGCATATGGCCCAGTTGATTTGAGGTTTGAATTATAGTACAGTCAAACGAGAGATAAGTTGGGCAGAGACCCAGTTATGAGTTTTACGAAAGGTATTTCGGGCGTGAGACCCAGTTGTGGATTTGATAGGATTTGAGGAATCTTGAGATGTGAAGTGTCGTAGGAAACTAGACTTCCAGGTTGTGGCCCATTTGATGATGTTCTGTGCTTGAGGCCCTATGTATGATGATATCATTCGGGTTCGTCCCGGGTGTTACGGCGCTCACCTCCAGATTGTGATGTGTTCCTTTCAGAGAGGTCAAGATTCAGTGCCTGTTGTCGAGCAGCGGCGTGAAGTAATGACCGTGGGAGGTTCGACTTAGGAGTGCTGATGAGATATTATGAGATCGACCAGCGGTGTGTTCGTGATGATCTAGAGACAGTCGCGACGAGTGATGTGTTCACGGCGAAATGCTAGGATTATGAGCAGTCATGAGTTGTTTGCACATGTGCTAGGATGAGAAACGTGACTGATATTGGGATGAGTTCCCACGGGATGTGTTCCCACGAGTTCGATGATTTTGGCTGAGGTTTTGTATGTGTTTTCTATTTGGGCTGAGACCCGTACGTGTTTTATATAATTCGGTTTTTTTGCTGAGACCCTACTGAGATGATGGCTTCGATTGAGAATCATTTTTCACTATGTTTTGATTTGGGAAGCAATACGTCTTGCTTCCGAGATAGCATTTGAAATAACTATTTTATGATGCATGCATGCTTTACGTGAGGAGTATAAGCGTATTTTTTTTTTTATATAAATGAGTTTTATAAAATTGTTGTTTTTGCCACTCACAGCTTTTATGGTTTTAATACCCTTCAGGTTGATAGCGGATGCGGGCTGTAGCAGAGATCGAGACATGATATGCCACCACCGATCCTAGTGTACTCTGATGGACCTCGAGCGGGTGACGAGTTTATCCCTGTTCTGATACGTGGTGTCAGACGGGAGCAAGCACGTCCCACGATAATCTTGGGGGATTGGGACAGGTCCTGTCAAGTTGGTATAGGAGTATGTGTTGCTCTCAGAGTGACGCGCAGGTGTTGGATGTAATGTCTCTGTAGTGGTAACAGCCCGTCATCAACCTGATAGTTAGGGTGAGAGTATGAGAATTGAGTGGAATCGAACCCTGGTTAGGTTACGTTTGGCGCGTGGTGAAGTGGTTCGTAGTTCGATTGGCATAGAATGCCGTGTTTTCGAGAAGCTTGATCCTAAGCAGGATCGATGTTCATGTGAATCTAACGGGCTAAAGCCATATTGTTACTGATGGATGGGACTTAGTTAGCCAGTTGTCCCAGTATGACGACCATAGTTGACACTGTTTGGGAATATGAAAGTTTGACCCATCTTGGCATGTGTTGCCACATTGCAGTGTGTCGGATCCCAGAGGGATGTCGACTAGCAGAGGACGCCACTGTGTAGACGTTGTGTGGTGTAGTAGTGTGTGTAGCAGGACATGGTTGAGTAATGATGGACACTAGGTAATGTCAAGCGCTTGTGGGCCGAATGGCGGGAGGCCGTAGAGTTACGAGTGGACGAGGTCCTCAGGTTGTGGTTACTGGTTGGTTGGATACTAGTATCGGAGTATGACGACTTGTCGGAGTCAAGAAAGATGGATCGGTTAGGATGGTCGTGCTGTAGTGAGCAGCCGGGTTCATGGTAACCCTAGTTTGAGATTGAGTGGACAAGTTACCAGGAGTGTGGTACTTGTGGACCGGTTCCTGAGGTGGACCAATCGATGGATATTACATGTTAAGCGGTTGGTATCTGCAGTGAGTTGACTGCTTGGATATGGAGTCTCGATAGCGGAGTGTTCCTAAGATTGGTCTGCACGCGGTTGTAGTAGACGCTACTATCGATGGATGTAGTCGAGTCTTATCGAGTGGATATGCTCGTGTTACAGTGAAGACGAAGACGATGGAGATCGTTAGTCGTGATGAGGATATGGAGGTGCGTGAGTGACACACAATATGAGCAGTGATTTTTGGATTCGACTCGGTTACCACTAAGTATTGGGTGCTGGAATTGATCCCATAAAGTTGGGACAAGAGAACCAGTATACCGACGAGGGTGGAAATGGAAGAAAATGAAAGGATTACTCTTAGGCGGAGGAAGTGACTTCGCCTTTTCTGTTTGGTTGGCCAGAGTTCTGGTTTGGCCGTCAACATGATGCGATACTTGAGACACGAGGGTGTGCTCAAGAGTTGTAACTTTAAGGATGGAACATGAGAATCAGATAGTAATGAGTGACAACCTTTTGGATGTGCATAAACGGTGTAATCAAACATGCGAGTTAGGTACTGAGTTAGATTGTTTTTGGACATCCATCCATGTGAGGGAGTCCAGGAAATCCGGTGGTAGGACGATGTATGGATGAGTTGAGGACTTAAGAGTCCATTACGGATTTGTTTTGTTGACTACGGTTGACTATACCTCCTGAGTTACATATAAGCTTGTTGTTGGAGAAATCTGATTGTGGAGACAAAATAACTAGGGTGAGTCCAAGAATTGGAAACGTTGAGTATGCTTGTGTAGAGAGTAAGCTCAGTAATTTGAAACGTTGAGTATGCTTCCAACGTGGTTGTAACTTCGGAGTCAAGAAAAATTGTGATTGAGACCAAAGAGAAGAATGCTTGATTCCGGATTAGAGATGGGTATTCCGAAGTAGATGAAGGAGATTTCTCATTTTCTGCTCTTTAGCATATGGTGTTTGGTGTCGCGGGATGACATAGGAGGAATTTTTATGTCATCATCTTTGGCTTTCCCTATGTGGGCTAATGAGGAATGATATGCCAATTAAGGGATTCAAAGAGGGTGTAAGGACCAAACACCTAGGCTGTGAGTCAATTTGATAGACTGGAAGAGCATATGGTATTTAGCATCACCGGATGTTAAGGGTGGCAATTTTTGACACGACTCGATACACTACTCGAAACCTGCACAAAATCTATCTGGGTCAACCCGCACGATTAAAATTTTGGGTCATTTTGGGTCAACCCGTTATGACCTTTTTATTAAACGGGTGGGTTTCGGGTCAACCTGTTAACCTGTATAATGACCTGTTAACCCGTTTCATAAATGGGTAGATTTCGGGTTAACAGGTTAACCCGTATAGTGGCTTATATATTGACCCATTTAATAAATGTGTCATTACTAACCCATATATCTACCCATTTACCTACCTAAATATCTATTAAATCTTATAATTTAAATAGGTTGAACATGTTAAATGGGTTAAACGGGTCAAACAGGTCATAGGTTAATTGAATTTTGAGTATCACCTGTTTATTAAATGGGTTAAACGGGTCATTAACTGGTTGGGTTCAAGTTGGACATTCTTGACATGATTATTAAACGGGTCAGATTCCAATTGGGCATAAATGGGTAAAATAGAATTCATGACACGACACGACCCGACCCATTGCCACCCCTAGATGTGACGAGTAAGTGTCCGAGGTGGTAAACCCATGTTGGTATTATGGGTCATGTTACATTGACTAAGAGAGCTGATAGTGGATCCTAGGAGGATCGAGGTGAGTTTGGATCCAGTACCGTGGTGATGATCATAAGGATCGAAATGATATAGATGATTGTGGTGATCGTGAGTCAAATAGACCGAGGTCTAGTCGTCATCGGGGAGAATTGTACTACTGTTTATGCTAAGCTAGGAGCAGAGGAGAATCGTATAGTATGACAGTTGAAGAATCTTTTGGGATGGTTGGTGAGATGACAAGACAAAGGTTGGATATGTGAAGGAAGATTGGTCTGCCTTTAGTGAACGTGAGGATAGAGATTGTGATGGATTGAGGCTAACTTGTGACAAACGGTTGAGTATCGAGCCGTGTTCGGAGTGAGGATTGGTACGTGGTTAGGCGTTTCCAGAGTGCAATCCTTGAGCAGGCTGGGCAGTGACTTGATGGTTGATATGATGGGGGTGCACCGGTGTGTAGTGCACGTTGGACGATGGGTTGACCACGGTCAATCGGTATGTCAGGTTGAGAGTTACCAAAAGGGATGAATGTTTGCCAAATGTACAGAGTCCTAGTTGGACATGAGATAGTGATCGGATTGGATCCGATGGTGACAATTCGATGAGGATTATGATCAGATGTGTTCTGACATGATGAGATGGTGACTAGACGTCGAATACTGTGCTAGTGCAAAGATGATTAAGAGGGTTCAGTGATTATGTGAGCCGAGAGCTCTAGGCCATGTGGGCCAGAGGAACCCTAGTGATTTTATATGTGTGGTTAACTCTGCTAGGAAGTATTCGATGGAGTCCAGATACACCCAGGATGGGTGACATGTCGAATGTGTTTCGACAGGATACGTGAGACGACAGTTTGGGACTCAAGATGAATCGAGATTTCAGTATAGGTCATTGAGTGACACAAGATACGATATGGGGACTCGAGAGCGAGTCGAGATAAGAGTAGCGCAGTGGATCCGAGAGTTTCCGGTCGGTCACGATGTTTTTCTATGGGATTGGCTTTCGTGCGAAGTCAATCAGACATATAGTGGTAATGGATTAAATCGGTATCTGACAGATTCAGATTGGTATGTAGTGATGGGACTCTAGGGAGAGTTAGTATGGAAAATGAGGGAGTTGGCGGATGAGAGTACTAAGGCCAATAAATGCCGCCATTTTGAGCGATGGTACGAATCTCATCTCATCAGCGTGGTACGGTTGGTGGAAATTCGTGCCATTGTGACGCTAGAGTCTAGCGGATGATTTTCTGGTCAGATACTGAGTAGAATGTCAACTTGGATGTGATAACCCTCAGTGGGAGTACGTATTTAAGTCTCACGACCAAAAGTTGGAAATTTTCAGATGAGAAGAACCATCAAGATGAAAAGCTAACTTTGATGTCAGCTTAGTATGGAAGACCTGTCGGAGTGCGTGATAGGCGAGATTGACGAGTGTCGGTGTCTAAAACGAGAACTACGAGCCGACTTGTGGTTTCTCGAGAGTGAGTTGGAGCTTTGGAAGCTCCGGTCACAGTGCGTACCGAAGAGTACGGTGGTTATGTTGGATGTGTGCTTTTACACGAGTGTGCCCGAGTTGGAGGCAGGATTGGACTTCCACTGTTTAGTCGTGGAATTTGGGTCAGTTTTAATTTGGAGGAAGAAATTGATTAAGGAGGGAAGATTGTATTGACCCATCCCAAACTCTTGGTATTAATTAAGAATTAATTATGGATTAGCAGGACTAATCGGAGATTAGTCGAGGATTATCGGGCGTTCAGGGTGAAATTATGATTTTACCCCTAGACGAGGTTAAAAATTTGACTTTTGACCTGAGAGGTTCATTGCACGAGGTCCATGGACCGTTACTTAGATCGTATCGATACGAGTCCGTAGACAAGCGACACGTCAAAATCGGACATTCGACTGGAAAGTTACGGGTGACGGAAGTTCCGAGGTACTATTGCATATTTTACGAGATGAGTACCATTTGTCTTAAGTGGGCCCTAGATATTTGTTTCAGGCCCAATGGATGAGTGAAAAATGTCACCCATCCATTGCTCCCATTACACAGATACATGTATATGTTTCTATGGCCATTCGATTCGAACCCGTCGAACCCAAAACCGAAAACCACCCCACCCCCCTTTCCCTTACTGGTTCGATTGAGGAACCCTCAGAGACTGAGAGTGAGGCTGAGGGTGAGATGATGATGGCTGATCGAGGACAGAACCGCCGTGGATGGCGGTGGAGCCACGAGAAAAAGGAAAGCCGTAAATCGTGAGGTTTGAATAATGGATTTTTGGTTTTAGACATTTAGGGCTGTTCTTGATGATTTGATGATGATTGGGTGGTTTGTAAGATCGTGTGGGGATGATTGTGGATGGAGAAGGTTGGCTGAACAACCCAGAAAGACGACCGGAAAATTGGGCGGAGGTTTTTCGATATAAAGGTAAGATCTTTGGCCTCGTTTCTCGATTTTGAATCCATGGATAGATAGGGTAGACTGAGATGGAGAGAATAGCAGAAAAACGGGGTTGAATGGTGGTCAGACGAAAGAGAACCGGTCTCGTCAGTCCGGTCGAACTTGAAACCAGAAAACCGGGTTTGAACCGGTTCGCCGAAGGTTGACGACTACATTGTAGCAAGCACGTGGGTTTCACGCGCATGGAATTTGGGTGACGCGTGATGGCGCGTGGGCCTGTATTTCGAGGCATGGTCAACATGTGATTTTTTTCTTTCGATGTAATGGACATTTTGGTACAAGTTTTGAGTCGATCGGACACCGTTTCGGTGTAGTTTCGAGTGTCCGATGGTTTAGGGTTTAATTTAAATACGTTTGAAAATCCTTAAAATTAGGGGGATTCAATGGTAGCCTATTCAAAGTAGTTAGCAACCTTCGAATATGATTTGGACAAATTCGGGAGTTCCAGAGATGGTGAGTTAGCTCGGGGAGGCTTATGACACGCATATCGAGGCGCAGCTTGGACGATCTATGAGTGGATTTTGTTTCTTGAATATGATGCATGCATAAATGTTTTATATGTATTTATGAACATGTTTGAGATGAAATGAGTGCATATGATTTAAATATATTTTTTTGGGCATTTTCGGAGGAAAATGCATTATTGCACGTAGTTCGAGATTTCTATTTTATATGATGTTTGAGCTTCGGCCAAGTTTGTTACGTGCTTATGTTTTATGTGATTCTGAGGTTTCACGGAGAGGTGTGAAATTGAGGAACTGATTTACGATTTTGGAGGATTTCGCAGAGATGTGTAAAATCGAGATTCGGGCACGAGTCCCAATTGAACTATGATTGGAAAGTGTTTTGGAAATGAGAACTGGTTTTCAGGTTTGGAAATATCTTTAAGGCATATGGCCTAGTTGATTTGAGGTTTGACTTATGATACAGTCAAATGCGAGATAAGTTGGGCAGAGACCCAGTTATGAGTTTTACGAAAGGTATTTCAAGCGTGAGACACAGTTGTGGATTTGATGGGATTAGAGGAATCCTGAGATGTGAAGTGTCGTAGGACACTGGACTTTCGGGCTGTGGCCCATTTGATGATGTTCTGTGCTTGAGGCCCTATGTATGATGATAACATTCGGGTTCATCTCGGGTGTTACGGCGCTCACCTCCAGATTGTGATGTGTTCCGTTTAGAGAGGTCACGATGCACTGCCTGTTGTCGAGCAGCCGCGGGAAGCAATGACAGAAGGAGGCTTGACTTAGGAGTGCTGATGAGATATTATGAGATCGATCGGCGATGTGTTTGCGATGATCTAAAGACTGTCTCGACGAGTGATGTGTTCATGGCGACATGCTAGGATTACGAGCGGTCCTGAGTTGTATGCATATGTGTTAGGATGGGAAACGTGACTGATATTGGGATGAGTTCCCAAGGGATGTTTTCCCACGAGTTCGATGATTTGGACCGAGGTTCTGTATGTGTTTTCTGTTTGGGCTGAGGCCCGTACATGTTTTATATGATTCGGTTTTTGGGATGAGACCCTACTGAGATGATGACTTCAATTGAGAAACATTTTTCACTGTGTTTTGATTTGGGAAACAATACGTCTTACTTTCGAGAAAGCATTTGAAATAACTATTTTATTATGTATGCATGCTTTTACGTGAGAGGTATAAATGTATTTTCGATATAAATGAGTTTTATAAAACTGTTCATTCACATCTTTTATGGTTTTAATACCCTTCAGGTTGATAGCGGATGCGGGTTGTAGCAGAGATCAAGACATCATATGCCACCACCGATCCTGGTGTACTATGATGGACCCCGTGCAGGTGACGAGTTTATCCCTGGTCTAACACGCGGTGTTAGACGGGAGTAGGCACGTCCCACGATAATCTAGAGGATTGGGTTGGTCTTGTCAATAGCTCACGTCCGAGCACGTCGCCGTGAACAATCAATGACCGATGTTTTCATCGTCGTGAACTCGTCAGTGACCGATGTCATATATCGGCATTCCTGAGACAGTGCCTCCTTACGTCTGTTCGTCAACATACAGTGCTTTGTGACCTTTCTGGAGTGTACACATCGCATCCCAGAGGCGAGCATCAATACCATACATATAATCTTAATACACACCGAGAATATTCATAACAAAAACAATGGAAATAAATTTCACAAACATTTGTATTTTCAAATCCAAATCATTGGTTTCCATCGGGTCACAGCCCAAAATCGAGTTTCCACAATATCGTAAAACAATATCATATATGCATTTCACCAAATCATGCTAACATTTAATCAATTTATCAATACAAACCACATGAAAACTCACATTTTAAATCATATTATGCATGCGCCAGTTTAAAAGTCAAAGTCCACTCACACTTGGTCCCAATTGCTAGCTCAACCTTGAGCTGGACGTCTCTCGGAAGTCTCGGGATCGTTTCTGCATGTCAAACACAACGAGTAAGGGTCTGTAAACCTGTATAAGACCCTAGTATAGAAAACCCTAGGATCGTCTCTCGGAAGTCTCGCCGTTGGTGTCTTCCTCTTCGTCTCAACTCACTCTCTCAGTCTCAGTCGCTCTCAAATAGCAAGGTGAAGGATTGATGGTGTTTGTGTGGGTTTTGCCTTTCGGATGAATGAAGAAATGAAACAAAGATGAATATGGGTGATGTATGATTTTGGATTAATGGGCCAATGAGTATTGATCAAGGTCCAAATACTATCCCGGGTCAAAAGTCAACATTTTTCCCTTCTCTAAGAATAAAATGGTCATTTCACATCTAATTTTCGATTTTACATTTTATTAAAAGTTCGGGTTGTTACCATCTATCCCCCTTATTGTTCCCGTATCAAAGCTTCGGGCTCCAAATACTTTAACTAGGGGAATAATCTTGTTCAGCAAGATCTTCTGCTTCTAATCCAGAATCTGTACTAGTTGCTCCTCGAAGCTCAAGTCTGTCATAAGTTCCAATGGTTTTTCTTTCAAAACATACAATTCCTCGTACACGTACTTTTGGGGCATTGAAACATGGAATACATCATGCACTCTCGCAAGCTCTGGGGGTAAAGCTAATCTATACACAATGACGTCAATCCTTTCTGTAATCTCGCCTGGCCCAATATAATGTGGACTCAACTTCCCACATATGCCAAATCGTACAATGCCTTTCCATGGTGATAGCTTTAGGAAAACCCAGTCTCCTACTTCAAACTCAAGTGTTCTAAGCTAACGATCGGAGTAGCTTTTCCAACGATCATGAGCCGTCTTCAGCCTTTCTTTGATAATTCGGACCTTCTCTTGGGTCATATCCATGAGATCTGGTGTCAATACTGTCCTCTCACCTACCGCAGTCCAACATATCGGCGTTTTTCACTTTCGTCCATACAGTGCCTCAAATGGAGTGATAGGACCCATCAAAATCTCCCTGGATTATCGTAGGATGCGTCCGCTCCCGCCTGACACCACGTTCTAGACAAGGGATAAAACCTTAATCTGCTCGGGGTTATCCAGAGCACGCAAGGATATGTGGGTTATGCATCGGCATGTGATGTTTCGATCTCTGCTATAGCCCGCATCCGCGATCAACCTAAAGGGTATCAAAAACCATAAAAGCTGTGAGTGGACAAAAACAATCAGTTATAATTTTTTTTTATCAAAATGACATTTATACCCTTCACGTAAAAGCTTGCATGCATCAGAAAACAAATATTTCAAATACTTTTCTCAAAAGAAATATATTTTGTTTTTCAAAACAAAGCACAGTGAAAAATGCTTCTCAAACAAAGTCATTTCCTCAATAAGGACTTAGCTCAAAACCAAATCATACGTGGTCTCAGTCCAAAACCAAATCATACAGGGGACCTCAGCCCAACAATCAAACCATGTGGGATCTCAGCCCATCATCATCAATCACGATTCCAATCCCAGAAACGCGTGCCCATAAGCTCAAGGATTGCTCTGATTCTGAGCATGCACCGTGAACACATCAACAACCAAAAATCTCCAGATCGTCGTGAACATATCATCGATCGATCTCATATTCCGCACTCCTAAGTTGAGCCTCGCTCGGCTGCTTGACAGTAGGCACATCGTGACCTCTCCGTACCTAGGAGGCGAGCATTATCTTCAGAGTGTTTTCTAGGGAAACATATTCACAACCGGACCCTCTCATAATCCAAGTCTTTAAACTCCCAAGTCTTTAAACTCAAAATCATAATCATCATTTTGAAAACAGTGGAAAATTTTTCATAGCTGTTGTAACGCAAATCAAAACAGTTATTTGTCATAAATTATTTCAACAGGGTCCATGCCAGGAATATAGTTTCAGCAAATCCGTTTCCATAAAACCATCATTGACAATAGTGTCTACCAATACTTCATAAACCTAGGATTCCTCGAATCCTATCAAATCCACAACTGGGTCTCATGCTCGAAATATCTTTCATAAATCTCATAACTGGGTCACATCCCGATATATTTCACGTTTGACTATATTCTAAGTCAAAACATAAATCAACTGGGTCATACACCTGAAAGATATTTCAAAATTCGAAAACCATTTCATTGTTCAAACCATTTTCCAAATCCCAATAATCAAAAGGGATTTCCAATTGGGACTCATGCCCGAATCTCAATTTCACGCATCTCCGTTAAATCCTTCCAAATCGTAAATCAAATCTTCGGTTTCACGCTTCTCCGTGAAACCATCAAATCATATAATCACATGTGCATAGTATACTTGGCCTAAGCCCAAATATCATATAAAACATAAATCTCAAACTACGTACAATATCGTAGAAAATGCGATATAAAATAGATTTAAATCATATGCACTCAAGGTATCTCAAATCATGTTCGTAAGACATATAAAACAGTTATGCATGCATCATATTTCATAAAACAAAGTCCACTCAAAAACCGTATGTGCTGCGTGCTCAGGGGCTATTACATACTCTCAGGGACGTCCGGACCTATCCAAATCATACTCAAAAATCACTATCAACGTGCAAAAGTCCATATCAAAGACCCTCACACATCCCGGAACGGTCAACGTCTCCTGAACACGCTTTCCGAGGTTAAAAAACATTAAATGACATATCATACGACATCCGATCGACCTGAAACCACCACCATTAAATTCAGATCTTCGAAACTTTTCGAAAAAAATAGGTTTCACCTAGAAGCTTGTGCCCATGTTGCCCCACGTGCAGGTCAAAGTTTCGGTCAACCAAAAAGTCAACAGTCAACGCTGACATTTGTAAAGTCAACGCTGATGTCATCAGTCAAAGGTCAATGGGTTAGGTTAACGGGCCAGATCAATGCGTCAGATTAATAGGTCAAGCTAATGGGTTGTGTCAACTGGTCAATGGCTCGTCGGAGACGACAACCGGCACTGCTGTGGGCCTTTGTTTGGTTCGGCCACCGGTGGCTAGAAAACCTTCATTTTTGTCCAATTTTTCAAACCTTCATAACTCTCTCATTTCTCAACCAAATCCTATGTTATATACAAGGAAATTCACCTACTCGAGCTAAGGAATCCAAATCTGAACCCAGAATTGAGATAAAACACCTGCTTTTGAAGATATGGTCTCTCAAAGTTTCAGCCAAACTTTCAATCGATGTTCCGACTACTCCCGTTGTTCAAAACCTTCCTTTCTTTCACCTACAAGCTCATATGAGCTCCAAGAACATAACCATGGGCTTGGAATCGATCCAAAACTTCAAAAATAAAAACCCAAAATCGAAGCCCACGGGTTACCTTTTGTTTCGCGGGTTTCCGGCCGCCTCCGCCATCTCCTTCACCGTCCTTACCGGCTCTCATCCTCTCCATCCCACTCCCTCACTTTGTTTGTCTCTGCGTGGTCCAAAAGATGAAGCAATGGTTTGGGTTTAGCGGGGGTACGATTTTGGGTGAATGAAGAAGATGAAGATGAATGAAATGAAGATAATGATGATTGTGCATGTATGTGTATGGATGTGGATCAATGGATGAGTGACACTTGTCACTCATCTATTGGTCCACAAAGGATATTTTGGGTCCCACTAAAGACAACCCATTTTAAAACATTGTAATCCTAAATAGTTCCCTGAATCTTCGATTTTGACGTGCTGCTTGTCTACGGACTCGTATCATCTCGATCTACGTAATGGACCTTAGTTCGCGTGCATTTGATTTTTCAGGTCAAAAGCTAACTTTTTGCACTTTCTTGGGGCAAAATCGTATTTTTACCCTGATCATTTGAAAATCTTTGATTAATCCTTAATTAATTCTCGATAATCCATCATTAATCCGTAAGTTTGGGATGGGTCCTTCCAATCATCCCCCCTTAAAGAATTTCATCCCCAAAATTCAAACTGACCCAATCTACTCTGGAAATCCAATCCTACCTCCATCCCGAGGTACCCGCCTAATATCAATCCACAGTGCTCAACCATAACCAAACATCACTCGACGTCAACCACAATCCAACGGTCAATGCTGAAACTCAGCTCATCCTCTGTGATCGTATCTAAGAGTGACATGTTGTCACTGGAAACCTCCAATGCTCAATCTGAAGTCTCAATGAGACATCAACACTCGTCGATCTCATCTGCCACCTACGTAGATGTGCTCAGAATCCAAACAAACAAGTCAATCTTACCGTCATGTTAGGCTGACAATCCAGGCCGGCAATCCTGCTATACCAAGGTGACATTCTGCTCAATCCTGTTCAGCCCTGCTCCTCATCCTACTCAGCATCCAATATGGCGATCGTACTCAATACTTATTCTATGATACTAAACTAATAATCCTTCTCAGAAGAAGCATCACAAGTCCTCCGTCTCACTCGACAGCTTCCCACGTCCAACACACTCATGACGTCCAACACATTCACGATACTTAACACATCGACGACACACCCTCGTGCCCAGCTAGTAACTCACAGCTCCACTACGTTTCCGTTTTGTAACTTTGACCTTGACTCACTATAGAGTCCCAACATCGTATCTTGTGTCATTTCGCGACCAACATTATGATCTTGACTTTTCACGAGCCTTAACTGTCATCTCACTCATCCTCTCGGTACCCAAACCAACATCTCACTTATCCTATTGATACACTCGGGATGTATCTGGAACCCATCGAATACTTTCTCTAGCCAAGACAATCACAATCAGAAACACCAGGGTTCCTGACAGGACCCGCCCTAATCCCCTTCGGACCACCCGGGGTGGTGCCCTGCTCCCGTATGACACCCGACCTTAGAATACCGATTTTACCCTTAAAGGAAAGCTCAAATGCGTAAATATATAAATTAAGTCATACAAATCGTCCAAAATTTAAAATAGTGTCAGACAAGGGGAAGCTTAAAACAATTAATGAGCACAACTCCTAAAGTTTCCTCACGTGCCGACCTACCCAGAAGTAAGGTTCAGGTGCACAACGTTAACCTATGCCTCTGCCTCGTGATCCTCGTCTACGTCAGTAGAACGGCCTGGAGGGGTCAATAAAACACTTAAGGGTGAGTGGGCCAGAAACATCAAGTTTATAAAATAGTTAAATCCATAAAGTAAACATACGGTTTTACCCCTCCTTTTTCCAAAACATGCATGCATGAGAATGGAAAACCATAGCAATATGTCATATAAACATAACAGAGTAATATAAACATAATCATAACATCAGCCGCTGCACTATACATCCTAACCCTGATATCCCAGATGTCTGACGTCCCACATCCAGAGGAGGCAGTATCATTAGGGTAGATCTATACAGTGCAAGACTAAAGACAATCATCGAAATCCATATATATAGATATAACTCAAAACAGTGCATAAATAACTAGACACGTCTCATGCCCAAACATCATAATACATGCAATAATCATAACTCAAGATAATCAGATACTTTTGCTTGAATCATATATATATATAGGAAAACAGTTATGCATGCAAGGATTTAACAAAATCAAAGTCCCACTCACAGTCCGGTCCCACCGATAATTGGACGTATAAACCTGTCCTGGTGCTTACATACAATCCCTATCAAGTCCAAAGTACACATAAAGGTCACTATAGGTCCCTAAAACTCAAATATGAAGCCCTAGTATGAAACCGGCTCGGGAAAACTATCTGAACACGCTTCCCGAGGCTTCAAACCCTAATTTGACCAACTTAATGATCTCTGATTGACATGAAACCACCCCCATTGGATTCGTATCGTCGAAACATTGAAAATGGTACTAGTCCCACAAAAAATACTGTTCACACGCGCCCCCACGGGCCTGGTCAACGTCTGGTCAACACTGCTACAGTACCCTGCTGACGTCAGCCTGACAGGTGTCAGATGACATGTGTCACACATTGACTGGTCATAGATCTAACATATCTGTCATGATAACGTCATCATCTCTGACATTCGTCCTGGTCCTACCGAAAACTGCACTGTCCTTCGGCTGGTCCGTACCGAAACCCAAAACTGCACATCGGCTGGTACCTACTGAAGAACAGTGATCGGGCCACCATGACCCACGGCCAAGATCTGACTGTAACTTCTGTTTCAGGCCACCAATTTTGACAAGATTTGGTCCTAGGGGTTCTTTAATCCTACATTAGAGATTTGTGGACTCAAAAACCAAAAACAAGGTCTAGATCTATACCTGTAACTCGAAGGAAACTCACGACCAACTCCGGTTGTCTTCCCCATCGACTCACTCCTTTTCCGGCCTTGAAACTGGTCCTCCTAGGTCGTCTCTGTCCCTAGAACACATCCTAACAACTAGAGATGAAACACACACGTCAAAACAGTTTGTTCGAAATCTTGGGAAAAACAGAGTCTCTCGAGTTTTCCGGCTTATCGCCGCCGTGTCGCCGCTGCAAATTGTCACGTCCGTCTCTCAGCCTTCGTGACGTCCTAACCCTCCTAAGCTAAGCTTGGTTCGAGTTGTGGAGGTGGGGTTTGAATGGTTGGCTTCTTTGGGGCTGGTTTTTCCTTCACGTGTTCATGGGTTTTCGGGTTTGTAGATAGGGGAGGAGGAAGGTGGTGGTGGCTGCTGATGAAAATGGTGGTTGGTGAGGTTGAGTCGTTGGCTGGAGGTGAAGCAGGTAGGGGATAGGGGTGAGGGTGGTGCTCTATGGGGTGTTTGTTCGAATTAGGGAGATGGTCTCCTTCACGGGTACAAAATGAGAGTGAGAGTGTGGTGACTAATCTGAATAAAAAGAAACGAGAAGATGGATGAATGGTGCAGATGCAATCTGACAATTAGGATGGGCGGCTAGGGTTGCATGAAGAAAATAAATTATATTTTAAGTAACCAATGGGGGCAAGATCCACATTTTAGGGAAAATGGAGTGTAGGATGAGTGACACTTGTCACTCATCCAAGGGTCCAGATTAATTCCAGTTTTAGATCAGGTTTAAATATTATAATATTATCTTAATTAAACCCTCGGTTCGTACGTTTAATCAATTTTACTCCCGTGACCATAATGTTTTCGTCGTACGTCCGTTTTTGACGTGCCGCCTGCCTACATACTCGTGACGTCCCGATCTACATCACGGTCATAGGTCAAAGTCCAAAATATTTTTTGGGTTAAAAGTCAACTTTTTCCCCCTTCAGGGGCAAAATGGTCATCTTATAATAAAATAATATTTACGAAAGTTTGGGTCGTTACAGTTCCTTTGCCCCATCATGGCCCAGAGCTCCATGCTCGCACAATCACCGAACCCTCTAAAAACACTCTGCACTAGCGCACCGTATTTGTTTTCTGGTCCTCGTACTCAACGTACAATGAACATCGGACTCCATCCGATTACTTTATCATCTCAACCTCGAATTCAATCTGATGATCCTACCACATCCATCAGATGATTAATACTCAGCAATCTCGCTGTCCAACATACACTACTCACAGGTGCATCCACATCACATCAATCACATAGGCACTCTCAGGCCTGCTCAGGGACTGCACTCATGCAACGTCCGAGCACATACTAATATCCACCCATCCCATCTCTGTCAATCACATGGTTTACATGCCAATCATGTTTCAACATTGGAACCTGTTTGTCTGATCTCTACTTTGGACAGACCACATACTAACACACAAGGTCCTCTCTGAGTTCTCATAGTCACGCAACCAACTTCCGAGACACTCCAAGACCAACCAATTCATGTCTTCCAAGATGTACTGATCCGAACTTCGACCCCATCCTGATAACGCAAGGGGCCGGATTCTAAAACGGTGATGTAAACTGATGATTCAACCCATGTGTCTCACTGGAACACTGTCTAGTAACACTCCATGGTCATCTACCACCAGCACAAGCTCTCTATCTGGAGCCATAACGAGACTGCAACATCCTACTTGAGGCATCTTCTATTCATTTTTTCCTGAATGATACTCAACGTATCCTCAACATCTGTCAACCAGCTCCAGACATATCCTCTGCCTCGAGTTCCACTCTGAGGGAGTACCAACACATAAAGATCCGCGTACAGAATAACCAACCTAGAGCAGTGATCAAAATTCTGCTCACTCAATTATCATCTCATATCAGATTGACTCCCTTCTGAGTCAATCTCGTCAACAAACTGCAATCACGGGGGTAACCTCCACCCGACAATCCATGACACTCATTCAGTCCGAGTGAATCCAATCTCAACTGTAATAGTTGGCCGACGCCAATCCAACACTATCTCTATCATCTCGATCCATAACCCAAATCGGTCCTCAACATCTCGATCCTCAGCCATCTCACTCGATCCTCGGAGGATCTATACTAGCTCTCTCAGCCAATGTAACATGACCCATATTACCAACACAGGTCTATTGAAACCAGCTACAATCATCCACGTTGGGTGACACCAAGCACCTTCTACTTCTCAAGTCATTCAAATTTGACCCATATCCTGGGTGTTAAGCTCTTACACCCTCTTTGAACCCAAGAGAAATTGCAACCATGTTGCAAGTATAGAAGCAGGAAATGAAAAGTCTCATTCACCAACCAATAATATCTGTTGATAACTTCTGTCGTGATCCTCCCATGATCGCATCACCCCTCAAATCAAATCGACCTTTACAAGCTTATACATCCATGAGTGATGAGAAGTTCACTAGGGAATTTCAGGAAGAGTATATTTACTAGCTATCTTGTCGTATTTAACTCTCAAAGTTCCATCGAATTTTGACAAGGAACCTTGGTTTTCCTTAACAGTGACATAACTGCTGTAACTCAAATCAAAATAGTTATTTCTAATAAATCATCTCAATAGAGTCCATGCCAGGAATATAGTTTCAACAAATCTATTTCCACAAAAAATATCATTGACAACAGTGTCTATCAACACTTCATAAGCCCAGGATTCCTCGAATCCGATAAAATCCACAATTGGGTCTCATGCCCGAAATATCTTTCATAAATCTCATAACTAGGTCACAACCCGATATATTTCACATTTGACTATACTCTAAGTCACACCATAAATCAACTCGGTCATATGCCCGAATGATATTTCTAAATTCAAAAACCATTTCATTGTTCAAACCATTTTCCAAATCTCAATAATCAAAAGGGATTTCCAATTGGGACTCATGCCTGAATCTCAATTTCACGCATCTCCGTGAAATCTTTCAAAATCGTAAATCAAATCCTCGATTTCACGCTTCTCCTTGAGCCGTGAAATCATATAATTACATGCGTGTAGTATACTTGGCCTAAGCCCAAATATCATATAAAACATCAATATCAAACTACGTACAATATCGTAGAAAATGGGATATAAAACATATTTAAATAATATGCACTCAAGGCATCTCAAATCATGTTCATTAGACATATAAAATAGTTATGCATGCATCATATTCCATAAAACAAAGTCCACTAACAGACTGTCCGTGATGCGCGCTCCAAAACTCACGTCGTAAGCCACTTCGGGGCTAATCCATATTCTCCGAGACGTTCGGACCTGTCCAAATCATACTCAATGGTCACTATCAACCTATGTGTTTATATCAATGACCCTCACACATCTCGGAACGGTCAACGTGCCCCCGAACACACTTCCTGAGGCTAAAAACCTCTAAATGACCTAAGAAACGACCTCTGATCGACCTGAAACCACCACTATTGGATTAAGATCGTCTAAACCTTTCGAAAAGATCAGTTTCACCTCAAAAATCGTGCCCACACACCCCTACGCGTGGGTCAAAGTTTCGGTCAACCAAAAAGTCAACGATCAAGACGTAAGAAAAGTCAACGCTAACGTCATCGATCAATGGTCAACGGGTTAGGACAATAGATCGGGTCAATGGGCCAGGTCAACAGCTCGCAGGAGACGATGACCGGCGCTGCCGTCTGGTTCGGCCGCTGGAGGCCAGAAAACCTCCATTTTTGTCTAATTTTTCAAACCTTCATAACTCTCTCATTTATCAACCAATTCCTACGTTCTATATATGGAAATTCATCTACTCGAGCCAAGAAATCCAAATCTGAACCGAAAATTGAGAGAAAATATCTGGCTTTGAAGATATGGCCTCCTAAAGTATCAGCCAAACTTTGAATCGATGTTCCAGCAATTCCCATCGTTCAAAACCTTCCATTCTTGCACCTACAAGCTTGTATGAGCTTGAAGAACATAACCATGGGCTTAGAATCAATCCAAAACTTCAAAAACAAAAACCCAAAATCAAAGCCCATAGGTTACCTTTTGTTTCAAGGGTTTCCGGCCGCCTCCGCCATGTCCTTCCCTGTCCTTCACGGTTTTGGGTGAAGGAAGAATATGAAGATGAATGAAATGAAAATGATGATGGTGCATGTATGTGTATAGGTGTGGATCAATGGATGAGTGACACCTTTCACTCATCTATTGGTCCACAAAAGATATTTTGGGTCCCACTAATGACAACTGTTCAATCGTAAATAGTTCCCGAAATCTTCCGTGACCCGTAACGTTTTTGTACGATGTCCGATTTCGACGTGCTTTTTGTCTACGGACTCGTATCATCTCGATCTACGTAATGGATCTCGGTTCACATGCATTTGACTTCTCAGCTCAAAAGTCAACTTTTTGCCCTTTCTAGGTGTAAAATCGTAATTTTACCCCGTTTGTTAAAAAATCCTCGATTAATCCTTAATTAATTCTTGATAATCCATCATTAATCCTTATTTAATCTGTAAGTTCGGGACGGGTCCTTACATGGAACCATCCCAATACTTGACTGATAACTGTTGTTGTAGGAAAACTTCATCAACTGTAGGAGTGTATCCCTTGAATTCTAAAACTGTAGCATAGAGGCTCTCATCATATCCACCAGAGTCTGAATACTCCTCTCAGACTGTCCATCTGTCTGAGGATGAAAAGTAGTAATGAAGTGTGGCCTTGTGCCAAGGGCTCTCTTTAGACTCCCCCAAAACCTTCATGTGAACTGTGGATCTCCATCTGATACTATCGATTCTGGCGTCCCATGTAACCTAATGATCTCATCAACAGACAACTGATCTAACCGATTCTGTTTGAAGGTTTTTCCCACTGGTAAGAAATGCGCCGACTTCATAAGTCTATCAACAATCACCCTGATCCCTTCAAAATCGATTTGTGTCTGTTAGGTCATATTTTATACATGTTTTATCCATGATTTAATACCCCTTTACTTATTTTTTGTTAATATTTTGTTCTATGCAATTGGAGAAAAAAAAAATTTTGTGATAAATGTGTAGATCAAATAGATCTTGGAATAATGAGAATTTGGGTGAAAGAATCACCTAAACCAAAGTTGTAACGAAGAAGGTAGGAAGGAAAGAAGCTTGCGCAGGGAATTCGGTGCTTAACCACCAAATGAAGCATTGGGCTTTGCGGTTACTGTAGCGCATGCCCCATTCAGTAAGCGTCGGCCGAACAACACCTCTGCTCCTCGACGCGAGCGTCCTGAAGTCATTCGTCCCACTTTGGTGGATTGCCACCGAAACTCCAGAACTGAAGCCCTAGCGCCCTTGACCAGGGTTGACCGAGGAATTTGACCACCTATTTCGGTGATTAACCATCGAAACATGCTCTTGAAACTTTAATTCCGAGTTTTTGTCTAATTTTGGGATAATTCAAACTTCCTTTCACACCTAATCTCCATATTGTATAAGGATTTTAGTCTTCCTTCCTTTTCTATTATTATTTCAATCCTTTTACTTGTAGGAAAGGTTTTTAATTATATTTCTTAATTATTTTGGAAGCATTTTCCTAATAGAATTTAATTGTAAAACTTTTATTTGTAGGAGGATTAATTGTTCTTTTATAAATAGAGGTACTAGGGTTTTTGTAAGGAGGTTCAGAGTTTTTAGTTTACATTCAGAAATAAAAAGAGCGAAATACTTTTGTATTTTATTTTATAATTTCTTTTATTTTATAGTTTCTTTTTAGGTTAGGGTTTCTTTTATTTCATGAACTCAATTTACGGTTATAAGTTTGATCACATTGTTTGTGTATAATTGTCGATGTGATTACTTGACGGATTACCTCGATGTTTGTGTATCACCCTACAATTTTTAGCATCATGTTTAAGAGGGGGACTTGTATTCGTAATCTAAACTCATGACTCCCTAGGATTGTACATCACTTTTCTAGGGATAGTGTAGTGTCATTAAATCTTCTTCATGTTTCATACATTATCACGCACTATTGGTAATAGTTGTTTAAGTGCGTGCACATCACGCTTAAACATGCAATCTAAGAGAAATAATATATGCGGGGTGAGCCTTCGTTGGACCCCTGCACGGGTACTTAATTCAGATATATGCATATCAATCTAATCAAAGAAATCTAAGGAGAACTATAATTGGTTAGTGGTGGATGTAATGCCTTAACCTATTTATTTATTTTATTTTATTTATATTAATTGTTTTATTTGTTATTTTTAATAATCTTTAAAAGACCCCCCAAGTGTGCGTGTGTTTGTGTTTTATTTTAGTATTAATAAATGTTTTAGTTGATTAATTAATCTAAGAAATAATGTGGATTAAACGTTAAGACAAGTCATTGTGGGATTCAACCCTTACTTATTTGTTATATTATCTTCACGATTTGTGCACTTGCAAGGTTAAACTGAATAGAATAGATTTCATATTTATTAATGTTGTCTATTTTATCCAACAGTGACCTAGGCAGTTTGAACACGAAGTCCATAGTGATGTGATCCCATTTCCACTCAGGGATCGAAAGTGGCTATAAAGTTCCATACGGTCTCTGCCGTTCAGCTTTTACCTGCTGACAAGTTAGACATCTGCCAACGTACTCTGCCATCTCCCTCTTCATGCCAGCCCACCAATAATACTCTCTGAGTGTATGATACATCTTTGTTCCTCCTAGATGTATCTCATATGCTGAACTGTGGGCCTTCTCAAGTAGTTTGGTCCTTGACTTTGCATCTGCAGGCACACACAATTGAATGTGTTTCAGTAAATCTCCGTCGCTTCTAATAATGAAACCCTGCCGGTCACCTGCTTCAACTTCTATCCTCAAAATACACAAGGTGGGATCTTGAAGTTGAGCCTCAATAATCCCGCCAATCAGGATGGGTCTCACATGGAAACTAGCCAGCAAACCTCCCCTAACGTCCAGTCCAAGAATAACTTTAGCCCTTTGGAGTTCCACTAACATAGGCAAGTAAATCATCCTCAAATGCGCTACAGAACCCGTAGATTTTCAGCTCAAAGTATCTGCCACTACATTTTCCTTTCCAAGGTGATACTCGATAGTGCAGTCATAGTCCTTGATACTCGATAGTCTCAGATTCAATTCCTTTTGAGTGAAAAGGTGTTTTAAACTCTAATGGTCCTTGAAAATCCTGCACGCCTCCTTGTATAGGTAGTGTCTGAAAATCTTTAGAGTATGTACCACTGCCCCTAGCTCTAAATCATGGGTAGCGTAGTTTTACTCATCAAATCCATAAACGCAGTTGGTGCATTTTTCTATTCGAATGGTGGTATCCTGACCGAAGATCAATCTTTGAGAAATATTCTGGCCCTTCTCAACTGATCGAACAGATCATCAATCTTGGGTAAAGGATACTTATTCCTCATTGGAAGCTTGTTGAGTTGCTGGTAATCTATGCACAATCGGAGACTACAGCCATCTTTCTTCACAAATAACATTGGAGCTCCTTAAGGCGATGCATTGGGTCGAATAAACCCCATGTCTACCAACTCTTCCAACTGAACCTTCAGTTCCCTTAACTTAGCTAGTGCCATGCGATATGGTGTCTGAGATATAAGTTGCGTACTTGGAAGAAGCTCGATGGTGAACTCGATCTCTCTGAGTGGTGGTAATCCTGGTAAGTCTTCTAAGAATACATCTAAAAAATCCTGCACCACTGGTATGTCCTCTGTGCTTTTTGGTGTAGCCCGTCTCTCCACGACATGAGCCAAATAGCCTTGACAGTCTTTCCTCAGCAACTTTTCCGCTATAAGGACTGAAATCACTCCAGATGGCAACACTCTCTGATCTGCCTGGAAGGTCACCTTAGGTAAATCTAGACTCTGGATTCTCACCCTCTTATTGAAACAGTCGATGAAGGTATGATGTGTCGATAACTAGTCCATCCCAAGCATGACATCGAAATCATGCAAATTTAGGAGTACTAGATCTGCCACTAGATCAACACTCTTTACCATCAATGGATAGTCTCAAACTACGAGATTTACAACATAAACCTCCCCAATGGGCGTACTCACTCCCATATCTCAGTCAACGGACGAAATTTCTCTATCTGCTAACGTCGCAAAACCCCGAGAAATGAAAGAATGTGTAGCCCCGGGATCTATCAAGACACGTGTAGCGTGACTAAAGATAGAGATACTACTTGTCACCACATCGAGAGCCTCCTACTGAGTTACTGTAAACACACGGGACTGCGCTCCTAGTGCTCGGCCTCGTCCTTGTAGTTTATTGTAGCACCGTCCGGCTCCTCTTGAACCTGTCGAGCTAAAACTCGAGGTCACACTCGGCTCCTACACCGTCATACCTCAGCTGGCACCGCTACTAGTTGGCAAATAAGGGGAACATCTCTTGATAGGTCATTTCTCTCCGCAATGATAGAACAACACTATGCCAATCTGACTAGGCACACTGAACTGTCTGGCACTAGAGCTGGATGATGTCCCTCTAAACCGAGTCGACTCAATGTGTCTGACTCCCAAGCTCCGATCACCTCTACTAGCATTATTGATAGGTCCCATCCCAATCCACTTGGATTATCGTGGGATGTACCTGCTTCCGTCTGATACCGCCTGTCAGACCAGAGATAAACTCGTCACCCGCTCGGGGTTAGCCGGAGTACGCCAGGATCGGTGGTGGCATGTGATGTCTCGATCTTTACTACAACCCGCATCCGCGATCAACCTAAAAGGGTATTAAAATTTATAAATGTTGTGAGTGGACAAAACAACAGTTTATAAAAATCATTTTTCTGAAAAGTGATTTATACCCTTCAATTAAAAGCATGCGTGCATCATAAAACGGCATTTCAAATATTTTCTCGGAAGTAGGACGTACTGCTTCCTAAGTCAAATCCAATGAAAAATACTTCTCAATCGAAGCCAGTATCTCAGTAGGGTCTCAGCCTAAAACCAAATCAAACAAGGTCTAAGTCCAAACTAGAATACACGTATAGGGCCTCAGCCCAAATCATAGAACACATGAGAACTCATCACTTCCTCTTCTCAGTGTCAATCACGATTCCAATCCTAGGACATGTACTAATAGCTCAAGATCGCTCACAATCCTAGCATGTTTCCATGAACAAATCACCCACCTCCACCGTCTCTAGATCATCGTGAACACATAACCGATCGATCTCAGAGAATAACATCAGCACTCCTAAGTCGAGCCTCCCTCGGCCATAGCCTCCAACGGTTGTCCGACAACAGGCAGTGCATCGTGACCTCTCCGGAAGGAACACATCTGCAGTCCAGAGGCAACCGTCATATCATTTGGGACTCAAACTCGAATGTCATCATCGATCGGGACTCTAACCAGATTGTCCGAGACTCTAACCCGTAGTATCACACGTAGGATTCCTCGAATCCTGTCAAATTCACAATTGGGTTTCATGCCCGAAAAATAATTTAGGATTCCTTGAATCTTGTCAAATTCATAACTTGGTCTCATGCCCGAAATATCTTTCGAAATCTCGTAACTAGGTCGTAGCCCAACTTATCTCACGTTTGACTATACTCTAAGTCAAACATCAAATCAACTGGGTCCTATGCCCGAAAGATATTTTCAAATCTGAAAACCATTTCTCATTTCCAAAACACTTTAAAAGCATCCCTAACTTCACGCTAAGTCAAGGTCTTTCCAATGGGTCTCGTGCCCAAATCTCGATTTCACGCATCCCCGTAAATATCTTTAAAACTATTTCTCAGATCCTCGGTTTCACGGATCTCTGTGAAACCCTCAAACTCATATAAAATCATGTAAAACAAATGCTCATAGAAAATATGGACGAAGCCCAAATATCACATAAAATAGAAATTTCGAACTACGTGCAATAACGTATTTTCCTCTGAAAATGCCAAACAATTCATATTTAAATCACATGCACTCATGGCATCTAAAATCACGTTCACAAACACCTATAAAACATTGATGCATGCATCATATCCATAAAACAAAGTCCACTCACAGACCGTCCGAGTTGCACCCCGATACGCGAGCCAAAAGCCTCTCCGGGTCATCCGTACCTATCCAAATCATACTCAAAGGTTAATACTAACCTTTACAAGTCCATATCAAGAATCGCCAACATTCCCGAAAAAGTCAATGTGCCCTGTACACGCTTCCCTAGGCTTTAAACTCCAATTTGGCCAACCTAACAATCTCTGATCGACTCGAAATCACAACCATTGGATTCGTATCGTCGAAACCTTTAAAATGGACCTAGTCCCACCTCAAAATACGTGTCCACGAGTCCCTACCTGTCCAAATCATATCAGCGGTCACAGACAAAGTCAACGCTGACGTCATGTCTGATAGTCTGACAGTGCCACGTGTCACACGCTAACTAGTCCACATGTCTGCCACGTGTCCTCTAACACATCTGATAGTCAGCCACGTGGCACCACCCGATTGGTCCACGTTGTCTTACATATCAAGCTGACTGGGCACTGACAACTACCACGTGTCCATCCCTCATTCAGCCATGTCACCTGACAGTCTCACAGGTATGATGTCAACTGATGATGTCATCACCCCTAACCTCTCGATCGGTCCTGTAAATGGGTTGCACAGATCCGCGACCCGACCTGGTTCTAACTCCTCCACTTCTCAACAAAAATCGATCTCTTTAATTCCTACATGATCGTCTAATCATATGCAATCGATTTCTATGATCAAAACTAAGAAAAACAGCTTAAAAGTTCACTTGGGATCGATGAACAGTGAGGCCAATTTTCCAGCTCCTTGCATGAGCTGATCTGCCATCCTCAGCCTTCGATTATGATCCATGTCGACTCGTATAGACCCCATGAAGGCAACCCCATCATTTCAAACAGCTCCCAACGTCCAAAATTGAGATTCAAATTTTGAATTAAAAAGGGATTTCGGGTTTACCGTTCCCATTGGTCCCTCCTCCGTCCACGGTGGCCTTTCCGTCCCTGGCCCTCCCTCAGCATCTCCAGCACTCTGTCTCTCACCATCAGGTCGAGAAGCTAGAAGATTGAAACGGGTTTTGGGAGTGGGTACGAGTTGGATGCACAAAATGAGGGGAATGGGAGGGATATGGATGAATGAAAGGAAAGGGCAATGGATGAGTGACACTTGTCACTCATCCATTGGGCTTGACCAAAATATCTAGGGCCCACTAAAAGACAAAAGTCACTCATCTCGTAAAATGTGTAATAGTACCCCGAACCTTCCGTGACCCGTATCTTTCTCGTCGAATGTTCAATTTCGACGTGTCGTCTATCTATGGACTCGTATTGACTCGATCTATGTACTAGTCCTCGGTCCACATGCATTAGACCTTCCGAGTCAAAAGTCAAATTTTTACTCTCGTCCAAGGGTAAAATCATAATGTCACCCTGAATATCTAACAATCCTTGACTAATCCCCGATTAGCCTAGCTTATCCTAAATTTAATCGTAATTTATCCCAAAATTTTGGGACGGGTTGTAATAATCTTCCCTCCTTAAAAAATTTCGTCCTCAAAATTCGAACTTACCCGATTCCACAACCAAACCGTGGAAATCCAATCCTACCTCCAACTCGGGGAACTTTCGTGTAAATGTACACGTCCGACACAAACCACACGCTGGCTCGTAGGTCACACTCGAGACACCGACACTCGTCGATCTCACCTGTCACTCACTCTGGCAGTTCTTCCATACTAACGTCGGCGTTGACATCATAGTTAGATTTTCAACCTGATGGTTCTTATCAGATGACAATCTAAGATGACATCGTAGTCAGCTTTTCAGCCTACCACTCAGACATTCTACTCAACATTCGATCAGACAATCATCTTCTAAATCCTGCTATCTCAAGTCGTCATCATTGCTCCCACTGAGCAATCTATTATCCTCTGTCACTTAATGGACTGCAGCTGTAACCCACTGTCCATAGAGATATAACTTTTCTCTAAAACCCTTTAAGTCCACGATGACGATTGTGACTAGCTGGAAACTCCCGGCCCTATAGCGCTTTCGTTACTCCACTCTGATCTCAACTCGCTCTTGAGTCCCCAATCGTATCTCCTGTCACTCAGCAACCTACACTGAAATCTTGACTCATCTCGAGTCCCAAACTAATACATTGATCATTCTGTCGATTCACCAATCGACATCTCACTCGTCCTCCTGATACCGTCAGGACGTATCTGGACCCCATTGAATACATGCTAGCAAAGGTAATCACATATATAATCATTAGGGTTCCTCTGGCCCACATGGCCCTGAGCTCTCGGCTCATACAATCCTTGATCCCTCTCAATCCACTCTGCTCTAGGGCATAGTATGTAGTCTGATCCCTGTACTCAATGTACAATCAACATCGAACCCCGTCCGATTACCATCTCATGTCCATCTAAGACTACATATGAGGATCCTACCATATCTGTCAGAATGGTTCAACCCCATCGTCCAACATGCACTGCTCATAGGTGCACCCACATCATGTCAATGATCAAGGCGCTACCTAGGCCTGTTCAAGGACTACACTCTAGCAACGTCCAACCACATATTACCATCCCCGTTCTAATCATCTATCCTGGCAAAACTTCACTCTACTCAAACGTCCTCTCGAAGTCATCATGGTCACCTAACCAACTCTAGAGATAATCCAGCCAGTTCACTAACCAATCTCATTCCTTGGTTCGTTCTAAAGGTCAACCGACTCACGTCATCCAGACGTACCACTCTCGAACTTTTTGGTTACCTTTCATTGTCGAACAACAGTCCATGGTCATCTATCGCCAGCACAATCTCTCTATATTGAGTGATGTTGAGTATGCCAACTTCCTACTCGAAGCATTGGCTATTCATCTTTTCCTGAATTATATTCAACGTGTCACCATAATCTCTCTCGATCCAAACTCACTTCGATCCACGGTGGGTCCACATTAGCCATCTCTCAGCTAATGATCCGAAAGATGAGAATAGGGACTTACACCCTCCTTGAACCCCTTTAACTTTCATATCATTCCTCATTGACCCACATATGGAATGTGAAAGATGATGACATTAAATTTCATCCTACGTGAATATAAACACAAATCCCACTACACTCGCCACGTCCTGCAAAACTAAGCATCATCTGCCAAAGAGCAGAAAATGAGAAGCCTCCCTCAACGACTTCGGAGTCAAGAGAAGTAGCAACCATGTTGGAAGCATCCTCAAATACTATAGGAAATCGGATGTCAAGTCCACCTTGGACTCACCCTGATGATCCTGCCTCAACAATCAGATTTCTCCCCAAACAAGCTTATATGAAACTCAGGAGGTATGGTTACCCGTTGTCGACTAAAACCAATTCCCAATGGACTCTCAAGTCCTCAACTCATTCAAACATCCATCCACGTGTCTGTAAACAATCTAACCATAGCATCCAACTCGCCTGTCCGTTTATACCGTTTATACATATCCAAAAGGTAGCACAGGACGACTACATGTTTCTCACGTTTCAACCTTTATAGCTTCAACTCTTCCACCTAACACTCGTGCAATCCGTCCAAGGATAACTAGGGTACCTGTTACTCATCCAAGTATATCTCGTGCCTCAAATCTCGCATCCACTAGGGAATTGGCCACCAAAAAAGGTATACCCCGTGACTCCCACTGAGCCACTCGGGATCCTCTCTGTCTAGCTCAGTGCCCACCGAATTCACGTATTTTCCACTCTGGGTGTAAGGACCCGTCCCGGGAGTCAGGATTAAGGAAGTGTTTAATGAGGGCTTAACTGAGTTAATCGGTGGTTAGGTGGTTACTTTTGGACTTTGGGCGTAGAATGACGATTTTGCCCCTAGTTTGGGCAAATTGTTGACTTTTAGTTCGGCCGGTCAATTGGGCATTGACCGATGACTGTGCCGTAGTTCGGGACATCACGAGTCCGTTGAAAGGTGGTACGCCCGATTCTGACATCCGAGGAGGAAGTTATTATGTTCGACAGGTTGAGGGCATTACCGTAATTTAGTTAAAATAGGGGGAAGAGTTGACCTTTTGTACGATAGCGTTTTTACACGTAGACCGAGGACTGTTAGGTAGATCTCGTCGTCCTGAGTTCAACGACAGGCGGCATGCTTTCATCGAACGTAGGACGAGTGAGTTACGGGTCTAGAACGACGAAGGGCAAAATGGTAATTTTGATTCATAGGGGCATTTTGGTCTTTTGGTGCCTTGGGAAGTGTACAATTCAGATTGGGACAAGTGTACAGGAGGGATTGGATATTTTGAGTTTGAGCCATGGGATGGTGGACACGTGGGGGTGCTCTAGTGGCGTCTAGGGTGCATGGGCAAATTAATTTAGCCGTGTGTGATTGTGTAGTCGTGCACGAGGAAGAAAAACAGAGACTCAGTTTGAGGGAGGAATTGAACGATTGCAGTGTGTGTTTGTGTGTTCTAGTGATCGAGTGAGTGAGCAGCGGCTAAGTGGAAGGCTGGTGAGTAGTCTGGAAAGGTGGTGAGCGTGTGAGAGACTTGGGACTGTGAGGAAAGCCAGAGGACACAGAGCCGAGGACCACCGTGCACGGTTGTGCACTTCCTGTGATCAAATCATCAATTGAAACCGTGGTGGTGTCGAGAGGCCTGAGGGAAGTCGATTAGGCACGACGGAGCTCACGGTGGCGGACGTGACACAAGTAATTCCTCAATTCCTTTTATACGGTCTCTTTTGCCGTTAATTTCAAATTGAAAGTCGTGGCTTTTGGGTATGAGTCGAGGTGTTTGGTGATTGCTAGTCGACTAAGTAGGTCCCTAGGAAGCTGCTGGTGGTGAAACCATGACGGGGGATTTCACGGGTGGCCGAGAGCAAGAACAGAGTTTTGGGTGGTTTCTGTTTTGAGTTGGGAGGCTGAGATTTAGGTGGTGATGCTGTGTTTGGTTGAGAGGAATGGATTTCTAGGATGAGGACGAAGCTATTGGTGGAAAAAGGGACAGAAATGGTTGCAGGAAGGCGGAGAACCGGTCACGCCGGTTCAGACCGGTCTGACCATCGAGGAAGAAGATGAACAGTGACTGTGTGCAGGCACGTGACACCCACGCGCAGCCACTTTGAGCTGCACATGGGGGCGTGTGCGGTGGTTTTTGGGGAAACGTCCAACTAGGTTTTTGGTCTCATCGTTGTAACGAATCTGTTGGGGACAGGTTTCGGGACAACCGGACGTCGTTTCGAGTTAGTTCGAGTATTCGGAAGGTTTTGGGTCCCAGTTAGTTACGTTCGAAGTTCGGGGAAATTTGGGGAAAATTAGGAGAACCTTATTTGACGTGCTAGTGACGTATTTTGGTGACTTTTGATAGGATCGGGAATCCCCGAGGCGGACGAGGAACGTACAGGAAGTACGGGACGCGAGTGACGTGCCCGGTAATTGTGAGTGGACTTCTTCCTTTAAACTGAGCGTGCATAACTGCTTTTAATTACTTGGTTTATGATTTTATATGTGATTTCATGATTATCTGAAAATACTATAACTGTTTTATCTATTGGGATGTTTTACGAGAAAGGCTTGATTTCTGATTATGATGCCATGGTTTTGGGATTTCAAACGATAAATGGATTTCTAGGATTATAATGGATTTTGAGACATGATTTGATGATCAAGAGTTTTCAATTTTGAAATCGGATTTCGGAAAGCGGAATTTGGTTTTAAAGTTGAAAAGTGGTTTTCCGGATTTGGGTTCGGAATGATGGTTCTGAATGCCGGAAGGGCTTTAGACCAGTGGTTTCAGATTCGGGTTTGGATATGGATTTAAAAATGGTTTTCAAACGGTTTTTGGATTGGATTTACTGGATCTGGATATTGGGTTTAAAGACCCGGATTATGATTGACGGGGGATGGGCTCGGATTGGGTTTAAAGACCCGGATTGAGTTTAAAGACTCGGGAGTTTAAAGACTCGGATATTGCTATTTTCCCCCGTAGGCCTGTTGAGTTTAAAGACTCGGATTATATTGAGGCATGGATTGAGTTTAAAGACTCGGATAGATCCAGCAGGTTTGATCAAATGATTATATTGGTATCTGATGTTTTACTGCTAATGTTTTATAATGTTTATTCTATTGTGTATGTTGCTGCGGTTTCCATGATGAACATAATGTGATTTATAAATGTTTTCAGAAATTAGGTTATGCATGCATGTTTTCAAAACGGAGGGCCAAACCCTGGGTTGTTTATGAAATGGTTTTTGAAGTTTTATTCTTTTTGGTCCACTCACACCTTCTGGTTTTTAATTGCCCTCCATGTCGTGGAGCTAGCGCGGTGGTTGACGTTGAGGCAGCGTCGGAGGCATTGAGTACTCGAGCGTTTTCCCGGAGTAGTTTCAGTGTTCTGTTGTGCGTGTACTCTGTGTGTGGTTTTGTTTTACTTTGTTTGGTACTATGCTCTGTATAACGGTTGACTAGTTGGATGTTTTAATTCTCCTTCGTCTGACAATATAATTTGTGGTTTTCGTGAGGGTTTTTTTTTCGGTCTTTTGTGTTGGTTTGTCAGACGGGAGCAGGGTTCACTTCAGTTATTGGGGTGATAATCGGGGTGGGTCCTGTCACTAGGGCACATCTACCCTCCCGGTCACAATCCAAGCTCTCAATGGCATTACATTACTTAGACACACACAGTGTTATTTGGAACCATCCGATCACTATTGGATTCGATCGAACACGTCTTTGGCATCTCCCACTCATCTTAGTCACCTCCACTGAGGTAGTGTGGCACACTCGCCAACACCCAAAACTCAACATCTCCTTCTGTGATCGCACTTGGGTGTAACCGAGTTAAATCCTGAAGTCTCTGCTTGTACTAAACGACACTCCCACACCTCTGTACCATCGTCATGACTGGCGAATCCCCATCATCTCAGTTGTCACTATAACACAAGCCTATCCATATTGATAGGTCTCATCCACATCCGTCGATAGCAGCGTCTACCACAACCACGTGCAGACCAATCCCAAAAAAGCACCGCTATTGAGATTCCATACCCATGTGGTCAACTCCTCGCAGGTACTAGCCGCTCAACATGTAATATCGCCGATAGGTCCACAAGTACCCCTCTCCTGGTAACTTGTCCAATCAATTTCAAACTGGGGTTATCACGAACCCGATTGATCACTACAGCACATCCATCCTGACTGATCCATTGCTTTTGACTCTGAAAAGTTGTCATACTCCGATATTGGTATCCAACCAACCAGTAACCCAATCTAAAGACCCCGTTCACTCGTAACTCTACGGTTTCCAGCCGCTGGGCCCACAAGAACTTGGCCCTACGCAGTGTCTAACACTACTCAACCACAACATTCCACAATCACGACATGCCATACCAAACCACACAACATCTATACTGTGGCATCCCCTGCCAATCAAAATCACCCCGGGATTCAACACACTGACCATGGCACACTATACCAAACAAGATCTCTTCGGTTTTCATTCCCTCGTAACGTTCCCATCCAATTCTCAACAGTCTCAACTAGGGTCATCCACGACCTCTACTGTTACCACTTTGACAAAACCCCCTGTCTGGCATGACCGCCCAATGGTCCTGACTCTCAAAGTCGTCATACTGGGACAACTGGTCGACTAGGTCCCTTCCACTAGTAACACTACTGCTCTAAGCCTTTGGATTCATATGAACATCGATCTTACTCGGGATCAAACCTAGCTAAAACATGGCATCTTGTGCCAATCGAACCCTAAACCATCTCATTACATGACAAACACAGCCTAACCAGTGTTCACTTTCACTATAGAGACATCATATCCAGCACCTGTGCATCACTCTGATACCACGTTGATAAGACCCATCCCAATCCCCCTGGATTATCGTGCGATGTACCTACTCCCGTTTGACACCACGTGTGAGACCAGGGATAAACTCATCACCCGATCAGGGTTAGCTAGAGTACGCCAGGATCTGTGGTGTAAAGTGATGTCTCGATCTCTGGTACAGCCCGCATCCGCGATCAACCTGAAGGGTATTAAAAACATGCATACATCATAAAACAACATTTCAAATACTTAGTCGGAAGCAGGACGTATTGCTTCCCAAGTCAAATCCAGTGAAAAATGTTTCTCAATCTAAGCTAGTATATTAGTAGGGTCTCTGTGACGCCCCGGAAATTCAAAACATGAAAATTTGGAAAATTTGAGGAAAAGGACGATTTTGCCCTTGGAATCGGGCGAAAAGTTGACTTTTAATTTGAGCAGTCAAATGGACTTTGACCGATGACCGTGACGTAGCTCGGGACGTCAGGAGTTCATAGACAGGTGGCACGCCCAATTTCGACATTCGAGGAGAAAGTTATGACGTTCGGAAGTTTAAGGGCAATTTGGTAAATTGGTTAAAAGGGGCCGAAAGTTGAATTTTTGATCGGGACCTTGTTTGGACTTTCCGGGAATACCGTTGGATAGGTCTCGGGACGCTGAATCCGTAGACAGGCGGCTTGCGTCAATCGGAGTCCGAAAGAAAAAGTTATGGGTTTGGAAAGTTCAGGGGCAATATGGTAATTTGTTTTAACAAGGGTAAAATGGTAAATTTAAGTAGGACGGTGAAGATGATGATTATCATGTGAATCAAATGTTGATTCAGCTAAAGTGGCTAAGGATGTATGATTAGGTGACATCTGTCACCATTAGATGAAGATTACTGGCATGTGATTGCCATTAGGCTTAATTAACTCATTTAAAACATATAATTAACTTAGGTACTGTTCATTGAACAGGAAAACAGAGAACAACCAAGACCGCCACTTGTGTATTCGAATTCGTCCAAGATTGAGTGATTTTGATGAATGGAGAGTGAACAGAGAGAAAGAGTGTGAATTGTGTGAGAAAAATATGAAAGAAAACGAAGAAAACCATTGTTGAATTGTACTTAAAATACCCGAAAATCCACCTAAATTCATAAATATCGAATTTAAATTCATAGACGGTTTCGATTGGAATTGACGATCTATTTCATCTTCTGGGAGCTCAACGAAGTGAACCAAATTGATTGGGCAAGAAATTGGCGATGAATTGATCAGGAACAGACCCCGCGACATCTGCAAATTTTGGAGGTTGAGTTCAGATACCTTGAGGTAAGGGTTCTTGCAATTAGCATTGAATTGATGCTTAGAATGACTATAGAATGCTTCATGTGCAATCAATTGAACTAAACAGTATGAAATTGGGTGGAACCCGATTTCAGACCCGTCGGATGTTCATCTTAAGTCGAGAGATTCTAGGGTTTAAATTATGAAATTGAAGCCACAGATCGATTATAAACATGGAATAGATAGTAATAAGTGAAAGAAACGATAAAATTGAGTCAGAATTAGTAGAGAACGAACCGGGTCTGATCGCGGGTCGTAGGCTCCGTTTATCAGAGAAACGGGTAAGGAAGGGAACTGTTCACGGTTACTGTAGCACGGCGCGTGGACTCACGCACGGCCACTTGCGGCGGCGCGTGAAGGCGCGTGGTGGCTTTTCTGGGAAAGTGTTCGACATGTGTTTTACTCTATACAGTGTAACGAACATTTTGGTTTTGGTTTCGAGTCAATCGGACACCGTTTCGATATTGTTTCGAGGGTCCAAAGATTTACGTTACGTATTTAATTAATATTAAATTCCCGGAAAATTATGGGAAAATTATATGATGTAAAGTGACTTGTTAGTAACCCTACATAATGATTGTGGACAGGATTCGAGATTCCTGACAAGTGTCGGAAATTACGGAAACGCGTGCAGCGCGGGAAACGAGCAACCGGACGGTGTGTGAGTGGACGTTTGTTTTATAACTTGATATGCATGCCTAGTTAAATGTTTTACATGATTGATTGCAATGATTTGGCTTACAATGATGTCTTGATGATGTGACATGCTTATGTATGATTTAATGAATATTTTAATCGGTCTTTCGGGCACGTTTATCGAGGAAATGTGCAAATGATATTTTGGGCTAGGCCAGGAGTTAAAATGATTTCAAAATGGATATTTTGATGAACTAATGAGTTAAGAATGATTTCTGGATTATTATAATGTTTTCTATATGATTTTACGAATTTACGTGTAAAGGATATTTGGGCTTGAGTCCCGGTTGGTAATGATTTGACTTGGATTGGGTCATGGACTTGACTGACATCTTTTGGGATAACATCCCGGATGGTTTTCATTGTGATTGTGATTGTGACTGTGAATGCCCAGACGGGCGGAGCTAGGGGATTACCTAGTCGGCCAGAGCTTGGGGATATGATGGTATGATTGTGAGTAGTATGGTAAGCCAACTTCTCGGATGTGACTGAGCCTGGATGTACCAATCGGATGTGTCTGAGCCTGGGGATGTGTTCGCCCAGATGTGACTGAGCCCGAGGGTTGAGCCCAGATGTGTCTGATCCCGAGAGTGTGGCTGGATGTTGGCCTACGCATAGTGCAGATGTGATCGTATGATGATTTGTGCACTTATGAATAGTGCGGATTTATTGATTGATTGATTGAGTAATTGATTGTGACCTTGTGCATAGTACTGTTTGATGTTGCGTACTGGTATTGAGTACGAGTTCTAGTCTGTGGGGCCAGGTGACTATGTTTCATGTGTTTGGCCTGAGAGCCGGGAATTTGACTTATTATATGGTTTGGCTGAAAAGCCAGTATTTGTGTTTCATCTGTTTTTCCCTATGCATGCGTGATTTGTAAAACTGGAGGGTAAAGGATGTCTTTTCAAATGTGTTTGAACGAATATATTTTTGTCCACTCATACTTTTCTGTTTTGATGACCCTCCAGGTCGTGGCACGATACTCGGGGCGGATTACAAGGCGGAGGCATGAGCAGAAATCAGTGTAGTTATCCCTGGTCTGATAGGTGCTGAAGGGTACATTCGGAATTTTAGTCGACTTGTCAGACGGGAGCAGGACCGGGCACAGTTATCGAGGTCCAGTTGGGACAGGTCCTGTCAGTCTCAGCCCAAAACCAAATCAAACAGGGTCTCAGGCCAAACCAGAAAACACGTACAGGGCCTCAGCCCAAATCATAGAACACGTGGGAACTCATCCCATCCTCATCTCAGTGTCAGTCACAATTCCAATCCTAGCATATGTACAAATAGCTCAGGACCAGTCACAATCCTAGATCATCGTGAACACATCACCAATCAATTTTAGAGAATAAGATCAGCACTTCGAAGTCGAGCCTTCCTCGGCCAGCCTCCAGCGGCTGCTCGATAACAGGCAGTGCATCGTGACCACTCCGGAAGGAACACATCCGCAGTCCGGAGGCGAGCGTCATATCATCCGGAACTTGAATCCGAATGTCATCATCGACCAGGACTCTAACCCGATTGTCCTGGAGTCTAACCCGCTCATCTTGGACTCTAACCCGTAGTATCACACATAGGATTTCTCGAATCCTGTTAAATTCACAACTGTGTCTCATGCTCGAAATATAATCCAAGATTCCTTGAATCCTTTCAAATTAACAGCTGGGTCTCATGCCCAAAATATCTTTCGAAATCTCATAACTTGGTCGTAGCTCAACTTATCTCACGTTTGACTATACTCTATGTTAAACCTCAAATCAATTGGGTCCTATGCCCAAAAGATATTTCCAAATCCGAAAACCATTTCTCATTTCCAAAATAGTTTCAAATCAACCCTCACTTCACGTTAAGTCAAGGTCTTTCAAATGGGTCTCGTGCCCGAATCTCGATTTCACGCATCCCCGCGAAATCCTTTAAAATTGTTTCTCATATCCTCGATTTCACGCTTCTCTGTGAAACCCTCAAAATCATATAAAATCATGTAAAACATATGCATATAGAAAACTTGGCCGAAGCCCAAATATCACATAAAACATAAATCTCGAACTACATGCAATAACACATTTTCCTTCGAAAATGTCAAACAATTCATATTTAAATCACATGAACACGTGGTATCTAAAATCATGTTCATAAACACCTATAAAATATTTATGCATGCATCATATTTATAAAACAAAGTGCACTCACAGACCATCCGAGCTGCACCTCAATACGCATGCCATAAGCCTCTCTGGGGCTAAATCATACTCTCTGGGTCATCCGGACCTGTCCAAATCATACTCAAAGGTTACTACTAACCTATACATGTCCATATAAGGAATCCCCAACATTCTCGGAAAAGTCAATGTGTCCCCGACAAGCTTCCCTAGGTTTTAAACCCAAATTTGACCAACCTAACAATCTCCGATCGACTTGAAACCTCCACCATTGGATTTGTATCGTCGAAACCTTTAAAATGGTTTTGGTCCCACCTTAAAATGCATGTCCATGCACCCCCATGCGCGGTTGAAATGTAAAGTCAATGTTTACCAAAAAGTCAACGAAGACGTCAGCGGTCATGGTCAAAGTCAACGCTGACGCCAATATGTTGTCATCTCTGACAGTTTAACAGTGCCACGTGTCACACGTTGATTAGTCCACGTGTATGCCACGTGTCCTCTGACACATCTGATAGTCAGCCACATGGCACCACCCGATTGATCCACGTGGTTTGACATGTCAGGCTTACTGAGCATTGAAAATTGCCACGTGTCCATCCCCCATTGGGCCACATCACCTGACAGTCTGACAGGTGATGCCGTCAGCTGATGGCGTCATCACTCCAAACCTCTCGATGAGTCCTATAAATCCGGTCTCGCAGACTCGGACTCGACCCGATTCTAACTCCTCCATTTCTCAACCTAAATCGATCACGTTAATTCCTACACAATAGTCCAATCCTATGCAATCGATCTGTATGATCAAACTAAGAAAAACAGCTTAAAAATTCTCCTGGGATCGATGAATAGTCTGGCCAATTTTCTAGCTCCTTGCCCTAGCTGCTCCGTCATCCTTACCTTTCGATTTCGATCCCCGTCGACTCGTATAGACCCCACGAAAACAACCCCATCATTAGAAATAGCCCCCAACGTCCAAAACTGAAATTCAAATTTTGAATTAAAAAGGGCTTTCGGGTTTACCGTTCCCATTGGTCCCTCTGCCGTCCACGGTGGCCTTGCCATCCCTGGCCTTCCCTCAGCCTCTTCAACATTCTGTCTCTCACCCTCAGGTCCAGAAGCAAGAAGATTGAAATGGGTTTTGGGAGTGGGTACGGGTTGGATGCACAAAATGAGGGGAATGGGAGAGATATGCATGAATGAAGGGAAGTGGCAATGGATAAGTGACACTTATCACTCATCCATTGGTCTTGACAAAAATATTTGGGACCCACTAAAAGGCAAAAGCCTCTCGTCTCCTAAAACGTGCAATAATACCCTAAACCTTCTGTGACCCGTATCTTTCCCGTCAAATGTTCGATTCTGATATGCCATTTGATTACTGACTCGTATCGACTCGATCTACTTAACGGTCCTCAGTCCATGTGCATTGGACCTTCTGGGTCAAAAGTTAATTTTTTACCCTCGTCCAAGGGAAAAATCATAATTTCATCCTGAATGTCCGATAATCCTTGTCTAATCCCCGATTAGCCTCGATAATCCTCAATTTAATCTAAATTAATCCCAAAAATTTGGGATGGGTTGTTACAATTATACCCGGAATAATCTCCTCTAAAAGATCTAGAACTGAAACTACCCTTCCTCGATCTAATGAACTAACGCTCTCTGCGGCGTCCAAAGCCTGCACACTGCTGCTGTGTCAGCAAACTGGCCTCGACTCTGATCACAACATCTGCCAACTCTTGAACGGTATCATAGGATCCGACGGTCACTATGGCCCACACATCGCTCCTCAAACCAAGCTCAAAATGACGGCACTAGTCTTCCTCAGTGGCCACATAATGTGGGGCAAAGCGGGACAATGCAAGGAATTCCTGCTCGTACTCGAGTACCGTCTTTGTCCCCTATTGCAGTTGTAAGAACTCAACCTCTCTTTCCACCTGGTAGGAACGAGGGTAGAACTGATCCATGAAGCTGTTGGGGTTAGGGTATCAGCATCCAATCTGTTCATCTGCAGTCTGTACCACCATCTATAGGCATGGCCACTCAAAAGGAACATTTCCAATAGTACCCTATCTCTAGGGGACACCTCATAATTGCAACGATCCTCTCCAGCCAAGTAATCTACTTATAAGCCTCATCAGGCGTATTCTGTCTTGAAACACAGTCACTCCGAACCTCTGGGCTCTATCAATATTATGGCCCTCAAGCTCATCGGCAGGTCATACAAGGGGCTCACGTCTTGGAGGAATATCGCGAATTATCTGTAAGAAACAAAGAATAGTATGATAATCGTACACAAATTGTACAGTCTATGACAGACGACCAACTGCTCTCATACCACACTGATAGTACCCGTTCCGACTACCCCCTTGGTAGTCGTTAAGGTCCTGCTCCCGTTTGGCACATACACAGTAATATACCAGATAAGGGATAAATAAACATACATAAATACTGTAATTAAACCAGTTCAGCCAGTTAACAGTAATCCCAGAGCAGTCATGACTGTACAATGTGTTACAATGACAAAAGGACCTACTGTTATAAACAAGAGTAACCAACAGTGGATATGATATGCCTCTCCTCGTAGATCAGCCCCTATGCCTAAGCAAACGGCCTGGAGGGTCAGTAACACATAAAAAATGTGAGTGGACAAAAATAGTAAGTTATAAATTCATTTTTCCAAAATCTAGTTTACCCCTACGTTTTACAAAGCATGCATGTATAATCAGCAAAATAATTTATTTCAAGTAAAGTAGTATATCATATACTTCTGGATGCAAAAAAAAATTTAAAAGAAATTGTGACTCAATCTCGTGCCATACTCAAATCTCAATCTCATATCATAACCAGTCACGATCTCTATGTAACGTGTGCCAAATAGGCTCCAAGACAGCTCACGTCCGAGCAAGTCGCCTTGAACAATCAACAGCCGACGTTCTCATCGTCGTGAACTCGTCAGCGATCGATGCCATATATCGTCACTCCTGAGACAGAGCCACTCCACGTCTGCTCGTCACCAGGTAGCGCTACGTGACCTATCCGAGTGGTACACATCGCATCCCTAGAGGCGAGCATCAATACTATACATATAATCTCAATACAGACCGAGAATAGTCATAAGGAAAATAATGGAAATACTTTTCACAAACAGTTTTATTTTCAAATCCAAATCATTGGTTTCTATCGAGTCTCAACCGAATACCGAGTTTCCACAATATCGTAAAACAACATCAAATATGCATTTCACCAAATCATGCTCAAATCATTGAATAAAAATTTAATCAATTTGTCAATGTAAATCACATGAAAACACATATTTAAAATCATATTATGCATGCATCGGTTTAAAAGTTCAAGTCCACTCACACTTGGTCCAAGCGGCTAGCTTAACCCTAAGCTGGACGACTCTTAGAAGTCTTGGGATCGTTTCTGCCTGTCAAACAAAATGAGTATGGGTCACTAAACCTGTATAAGACCCTAGGATAGAAAACCCTAAACACCAGACTTGTATAGTACCCCGAACATGCAACCCGAGGCTAAAAAACATCCAAACACTATTTAGAAGACCTATGATAGACCTGAAACCACCACCATTGGATTCAAATCGTCAAAACCTTTCGAACAAGACTAATTTGACCTAAAAATTCATGTCCACGCGCCCCCTTAAGTCGATCAAAGTTTGGTTAAGGCTGGCCATCGCTGGTTAACGATGGTCAACGATAGTCAATGGTTAACGTCATCAAGATGTCAAGCTGACGTCAGCCTGACAGATATGACATGGTCAGGTCTGACATGGTCAGGTTTGACACGTGGCACTCCCTGATTGGTGCCATGTGGTACCCCCTCACTGGTTCACTTGGTCTGACAGTGGCTAACATGGACTACCACGTCACCTGCCGCGTCACTCTGACACTTCCTTATAGGTTGCCATGTGGCACCACCTTATTGGGCCTGACAGCTTGCCATGTGGCATCACCTAATTTTGCACGTGGACTGACATGTCTAACATGATGATGATGTGGATTTCCACGTCATCATCGTCAACCTCTGGTTGGGTCGACCCGCGACCCTATAACGGGTCAACTGGCCCGCGATCTTGATCTAGCCATATCTCTCTCATTTTTCAACCATCTCATCCCATTTTTCTTCCTACATGCTCGCAATGATCCCATAAAGGTATCTATGGACACAAAAATATCAAACAAGGTTTGAAATTACATGTTCGAGCTTGATGATTTTCTGTTAAACTTCGACCTTGATTTCCAGGTGATTCCAGCTGCCTTTCTTCACGATTTTGGTTCTACAATCCCTCTAAGATAATTTCAAATTTTGAACCCCTACGGCTTACCTCTCGGTTTTCAGGCCACCGTACGCAGTTTTCCTCGTCGTTGGTGTCTTCCTCTTCGTCTTCACTCACTCTCTCAATCTCAGTATCTCTCAAACAACAAGGTGAAGGATTGATGGTGTTTTTCTGAGTTTTTGCTTTCGGATGAATGAAGAAATGAATCAAAGATGGATATAGGTGATGCATGATTTTGGGTTAATAGGCCAATGGGATGAGTGACACTTGTCACTTATCCATTGGTCTAGGTTGGGATATTTTGTCCAATAAATATCTGCTAACTATTGTAACGACTCATCCCGGAATTCGGGATTAGATTAGTAACTAATCATGATTAACAGGGTTAATCGGTGATTAGTTGGGGGGAATCAGACGAACGATGCAAAATGACCGTTTTGCCCCTGGTCGTGGGTAAAACGTTGACTTTCAGTTCGAGCGGTCAAATGGGCTTTCATTGATGATCATGACGTATTTTGGGGCGTCACGAGTTCATAGACAGGTGGCATGTTCGATTCCGACGATCGTGGGGAAAGTTATGATGTTCGGAAGTCCAAGAGCATTTTCGTAAGTTGGACGAAAGAGGGAAAATGTTGACTTTTTGACTGGGAGGTCCGAGGATTGTTAGGATGGTCTCGATGCCCTGAGTCCGTAGACATGTGGGACGCGCCAATCGGAGTTCGAATGACCAAGTTACGGGTCTAGGATGCGTGAAGGGGATTTTGGTAATTTGTCAATCTGAGGGTAAAATAGTAAATTGGTGGCTGTAGGTTGAAACAACCGTGTATGGTGTTGAGTATATTTTTCTGAATTGAAAAAAAGAGTGGGAAATTGTTTAATCGTCCTTGATCAAAGTGTGTGAGTGTGTGGTGGTGTTGTGAAGGACAGAGCACGGGTGTGTGTTTGTGGGGAACAAGTGCTGGTGCTGGGAATTGAAAAAGAAACAGAGCCTGGACATGAGAGTGCACGGTGCGGGGTTTGTTTATACAACTGAGTGAGGGACATAGACAGGGGCTCAGGCACGGGTGTGTTCAGTTGTGAGTGGAGTGGAATTGGAGTTTGAAACTTGGTGGTGACATTGAACTGAGCAGGTAGTGCACGGGCCATTGTTTTATCCCTTTGAGAAATTGAACAGGGCACTGGTCGGTCTGGATGGATCAATTGGGTCTGTTGGGTCCATTTCTGAGACGTTGAGAGGGAGAGAGAAGTAGTAAGAACCTGAGTGAGGAATTAGAGAGGAGAAACAGTTGAGCGGGGTGAAATTTATGCACCGGAACCCGAAGCCGTGTTCGAGCAAATTCAAAATTCAATTTCAAGTTGTAGGTCAGCCCAAGCTAAATTGAGGCTCGAAACACTCTTCTGGGACCTCACTTAGTCGATCCAGATCAAGGGGATCGAAGCTCGAAGCCTGGGAAGCCATGGACAGTAACGAATGAGTTTCAGAAAAACCGAGCTTGGAGTCGTGGTCCTGGGGGTAAATTCTTGTGAAATTGGTTGCAAAGTCATCTTCTAAGTGCGTCTACGGTCCTTCCTAACTGATCAATTGAGGAAATGGGGGACTGTGTGGTGGTTGGGGTTGATGAACCTTGATTAGAACTTGAGGTCCATTGACTCAGTTTTAGGCCGTGACGATGGAAATGGATGTCGCAGACCTTTAATTGAGTTCATTTCGATCTTAATGGAGGGTTCAATTGAGGGAAACTTGTTGTTTATCGTAAGGATTTGGCTGGGTCGTCACGCGGCTTAAATGACCCGTTTAGCTGCTGGACGGGTAAGGACAATGAACAGTGCATGTCACTGTATTAGGCGCGTGAGTGTCACGCGCAATCGCTTGCGGCGGCGCGTGACGGCGCGTGGGTCCGATTTTCGTGGTAAGTACAACATGACTTTTGTCCTACACATTGTAACGAACACTCTAGCGTTGGTTTCGAATTTACCGGACACCGTTTCGATGTTATTCCAAGGGTCCGAAGGTTTAGGTTACGTTTTTAATTAACAAAAAATTCCCGGAAAATTATGGGAAATTAGTATGTTGTTATTTGAGACCTTAATGACCCTAGAATGTAATTTCGGACAGGATTCGGGTTTTCTGGAAAATGCCGAAAATTACGGGAATGCGTGCAGCGTGAAACCGAGCCTTAAGAACGGTGTGTGAGTGGACGTTGCTTTCCAAATTTGATGCGTGCATAAATATTTCTATGATTTCTATGATTATGATTATGAATGGTGATTGATTTTGATTCCCGTATTTATACGTATTTTTTATATGCATACGAAATTGCACGTATTTTGAGACTATGGTTTCTTTTATGATCGACGATGGTTTAATGAATGATTTTATGCGATTTGTGCGTATTATGTTTTTAAGATGTTGGATTCGGTTATGAGTATGGTTCACGGTTTTGACACGTATTTCGAGAATGACACCGTTTTGCATGTTTTACGAGTTTTTGAGTACGTTTTGATTGGACCGTGATTTTGGTGATTATGATTGTGGTTTTGATGTTTTGACAATGAGACTTGAAAAATTAAGTGATTTCAAGGAATTAAAATGGATTTTGAAAAAGGTGATTTCGGGCTTGATGCTCGGGGCATAAAAGTAACTTTGATTAACGAGATTTCGATTCTCGGAAATTTAAAGCGGATTCTTGGTTTGGGTTCGGGATGATGTTTCCGGATGCTGGCTTACAGAATCATTATTGCGAATTCGAATTTGGGAATGGAAGAGGATTTAATAAAGTGATTTGGTATGAATATACATGCCCCGTGTTTAATAATAATTTGATTATGTTTGCGAAGTATGATTTAGGGAATTGAATGTGGAAATTCGGACCATGAGTCCTGTTGTGAAAAATGTGATTTCGGGATGGATCCCGCATTGTTGTGATTGATAAATGTTTTGGGGTTTAAAGACCCGCCAAAAACTATTTTGGGTTTAAAGACCCGGTGCTATTGCTGGAGCACATTTTTAGTTTAAAGACTCGGTTAATCGATAACGGGGGAGGGCCCTTAATGAGTTTAAAGACTCGTGAGTTTAAAGACTCGGTTATTGTGATACCCCCGAAGCCTATTGATTATTTTTTGAGTTTAAAGACTCGTTGAAATCCCGGGAAGGCCTGATTATGCGCATGGTTTTGAGTTTAAAGACTCGGGCGCACTTTATATCCAGCAAACTGATTGATTATGATTCATTGTTAATTTCTGATGTCTGGATGTGTTGGGCAGTGGCCCGGTTCATATGGTTGATGGATTTGGAATATGTTATGCACTTGGATTTTGATTTCGTGATTCTGGGATGAGGACCTGTGTTTATGATTGCGGGCTAAGACCCGATGATTGAGAAAGGAAAAATGATTTTGAGTTTCATACGGGTTTTCTTTATGTTGAATTTTGCTACACGGTTTTTCTTATGTTGAAAATGTAACCGATTGTGAAATGATTTTTTTGTATGCATGCATTCGTTTTATGTGGAGGGTAAAAACGTCTTTCTGTAACTGTTTTGTAAACTGATTTATTTTTGTCCACTCACACCTTTTGGTTTTTATTGACCCTCCAGGTCGTGGTACGATGTTCGAGGCTGATCGAGAGGTGGAGGCATGAGTAAGTACGTGTGGCTATCCCTGGTTTGGCAAGTACTGAGGGTAAACTGGGAATTTCAGTCGTCTTGCAAGACGGGAGCAGGACCGGGCACGGTTATCGATGTCCCTTTCAGGGGAGGTCCTGTCAATTTGGTATCAGAGCGCTAGGTTGCTGATTCTGTTGCCACATCATGCCTCTGAAGCGTAAGCCTCGTACACGACCTGTTAGTGAGACGAGTAGGCGAGGGTGTTTGTGACCTCGTGTTAGATCTCGGGTGAGATTGACCCTAGTTTGAGGTTCAGATGTCGGGTAGTGTACACTGTGAACTGCGATTTGTTAGATATAAAATTGCGTGGGTCGCAGGGACGAACGAGACCGGTGGCTGGAAGGCCACATAATTGGGTAACTTGTACTATCTCTTAGGCCCTATTGGTCGCTAAGAATGTGGTTGAGCATTGGAGGTTGCTCGGGGACTGGGTATGTTAGTGATGACATGATCGGTTTGGTATGAGATTGGACTCAGGAGGAGTCGAGATGTGGATGTGGGACTCACGATGAGTCAGGATTTTGGGTTAGGAACGTGAGATGAGTCATGATAAGGTGTCAAGACTCGAGAAGAGCAGGAAAGGATGAATGAGGACCGGTTGGCACTTAGGATGCCAAAGACCAGTTTATGGTCAGGTATTGAATGAGTTAGGAAATTATGGCTTGGTTTTGTGGAACGGTGATCTTGTGGAGATAGATGATTGTCGTGGGTACTTGGTGTAGTGGTAGTAGTTTAGAATCAGGGAGCGTTCAGGGAACGTTCATTATCCTGACGTGGATTGTCAGAATGGTGGTACCCATGGTTGCGGGGTACAAGTGATGATGCGGGATCGTCGCTCGGTATGAGCGGAGATCTAGGGCTACCCACTTTGCACACGGTATGCTAGTGTGGATGATTGTACGTTGGTGCTGGCACTAGCGCTGGTGCTAGTGTCAGTGATTGAGATCGTGTAAAGCCACGAGTTGGGGTGTGACTCTGTCATGATGAGCGTAAGTTGGTATTTGGGATTCAGTAGTGGTTGAGTCATGGACTGGATGGAATCCAGCGGAGATGGTGAGGTGTTGGGATAAGTCCCAACAGTGATGAGGCGATAAGAGATTGTGGATAAACGGTATGTTTGAGACAGGAGGAATCTTGGGATGACCTTCCCTATGTCACGAGAGTTGGAGGATTTGAGGAGTTATTGTCGACTCCGAGATTGGTGTGACCATGCGATCCTTATATTCCCAGAATGTACAAGGAAATTACTGAATAGGAAAGGATGAGAGAATCATTGGTGATTGGTATTCTGAAGTCATCGGGGTTGACTTCTTATCTTCTGCCCTGGCAGACGTTGATCGTGGATACCAGTACGTTGAGTGTGCATAGGTTGGTGGACCCATGTGTGTTTTGGGGTCATCAGGAGCCGTTGCGTTTTTCGAAGCCGGGTAAACGGGATACCCATTTCCTGCTTGGTGGCAGACGATGTTGGATATTTGTTACGGTGGGTGCAGTGATTTGTGTTTGGATTCACATAGGATGGATGTTGGTGACATCGTATTGGATCATCCTTGGTCTCTCCTAGGTGGAGTGGCAGGGATCGATATGAGGTAATGGAGGGGATCCACCGAGTGGATGTGTTACGTTGTTGAGTGAATGATTGGATGCGGAAATAGTTGAGGTGTGTTGGGTGGTTGACAAGAATTCTAGTGGGTGTAGACCCTACGATCAGGTTCCAGGTGGATTGCTAGCTGTGGGCATGTGTGGGGCATGTGAGGACCCTAGGTGGATCTGGATTATGATGTTGTGGACCTGGACGTAGTGACGATCTAGGACCATGATGTTACCAGTCGGCTGACGTGGTGATGGATTTGAATTTTGATCGCCTTAATCAGGCTAGGTGATGAGCCTATCGCTCTATCATAAACATTTGGATTTGGGAATAGTTGGATTGAACTTCTTTTCGAAGTTAATCCGTACTCGAGCGAGTTGGAATGCTTATATTTGACTCGAGGTTTTGACTAGTGACTGATGGGATTGGCTTCCTTTCGATGTCAATCGAATGTCACATGGTAACCGTTGAGTGAGTGCCCGATAGATTCGGAGTTGGTACGCCTCGATAGTTCCTAATGAGGTCAGATGCTCATTCAGTATGACTGTACACGCCTTGGTGAGCGTGCTTGGATTGGTACATCTTGGATGACGTGTTTGGGAGTTGATGTTGTGTTACTGGTCGGGTGACCATGGGATCTAGAATGGATGATGAGTTGGAATTATCGATTTGCCTAGTATGAGATTGGATAAGAAACCCCAGCATCAGATTGTGATTGACTGTGAACACTGTAGTGGACTTGTTGGAGATGGATGTACGTACCCTGTACGGTGTACGAGGATTAGTACTGGACCGGCCGAGTGGTATCTAGTGACGGTACGTGAGAGGTACCAGTGGTGTTGTTGTACGTGTTGGCATTCGGCTTAGTTCCGACACACTTGGAGTTTGTTGTGAACTGGACTTTGAGCTTGATATATGCCGCATGGTTGGGGTTACCCTGCGAGACGAGATCGTGTTATTGATCATACGCTACTTTGAGTGACCCCAATTGGCTGTTGATTACCGCTTTACTAGGGTGGTAGAGCTTAGTGGTGACAGTTTGGCTGGTAGCGTCAGCACGGACTGACAAGTGAGATTTGGTGACTCCTAGTGGGAGCAGATGTCAAGTGATCATTTTCACTCGAGGTGGTCTAGTGTGCTCGGTACGACGTGAGACTGTGAGGGGACCTCTGAGTTCAGATGTGTTTAGTTGGTGTACAAGTGAACACAAATATAAGGTCGAAATGTTTTCCACGTGGTGGATGTGGAATAAGGATAATTGGAAATTTCAAGAACGAAGCTAGTTTTAGGAGGGAGGAAAGCCGACACCCCAAATGGACTTGGAAAGTCTCCTGGAAAGCCGACACAATCACTGACGACCTATACCACCAACATCTCCCTTAACTCAAGCTTCTCCACCAAAGAAAATGAGGTTTAAATCCCCAACAAATAGGAAGAAATAGATGATTGTCTACTAGTCTACTAACAATGGCCTTGTGTATTTTGGCCATGTTTTTGTGTAGTTTGGTCATATTTTGTGCAGTTTGGCCTTACTTCTAAATTTATGTACAATTAGGTTGGCCTAATGTAGACAATGAAGTTTATGTACGTATGCTTCTTTTGGAGACAATCGAGCTATCTTGCTTTTGCATTCAGTAGCTTTGTTACTTTGGAATCAATTTAGATGCAAGTTAATAGATGAGTAAGCTTTATTAATTTTAGACTCAATTTAGAAGAGTAACAAAAAACATAACTTAAAGAGTTTCATTAGATGCAAGTTAATAGATGAGTAAGTCTTACAACATAGCCTTTGTTACAAGTCTTGTTACAATAACACACTACCCAACAACCTAGAATCTAGTACAAAATTGGATTTGTTGGGCATTAAACAATTACATCTGCCTCAAACCTTCATCACATACATCACAACCCATGATACAATAAGAGCTACGCATAGCTTCCTTTTCCTATCTCTGGCCTTCTTTTGTTCCTCTTACAATATCCCAATCTTCCTCAATGACCTCGGTATAATTGACTTGCATCTATGACAATTATCAGGATCATACCATTCCTAGAACCCATAATTACCTCCCTGCAATCAATATAATATATCTTATAAACTGCAATCAAACCCTTACCCTGGTTACTAGAAAAACTTGGAATCGCCTCCCAGGATGTCTATCGCTCCAAGATATCCTCACCTTGTAGGGTTTTCCACAGAAACACATCTTGGCTTCAACGCTGTTCATATTGGCTGCAACGCTGTTCATCCCTTTGATGCAGCTGGATTTTTACTGCAACTGGGTTTTTGATGATTCTGGGTTCAAGACGAAAACTGAAGAACGAAGACCAAGAACAAAGATGGAGATGAAGAATGTGAGACTGACGAACCAAGGTGCGACTGACGAGACGACGAAGAACGATAATGAAGAAGACGAGACGACGAAGTACGCGAATGAAGAACGGCGATGATGATGAAGACGAAGAAGGAATTTGGGGACAAAGTGTAACGACCCGTCCCAAATTCCTAGATTAGATTAGTGACTAATCACGATTAGTGAGGCTAATCGGTGATTAGTAGAGCGAAATCGGACGAACGATGCAAAATGACCGTTTTGCCCCTGGTCGTGGTAAAACGTTGACTTTTCATTCAGACTGTCAAATGGACTTTGACCGATGACCGTGACGTATTTCGTGACGTCACGAGTTCATAGACAGGTGGCACGTTCAATTCCGACGTTCGAGGAGGAAGTTATGACGTTCGGAAGTTTAGGGGCATTTTGGTAATTTTGGTTAAAAAGGGGTCAAATATTGACTTTTTGACCAAGAGGTCCGATGACCAAGGGCCGAAGACCGTTACGTAGATAAGGACGATACGAATCCGTAGACAGGCGGCACGTCGAATTCGGACGTTCAACGGCGAAGTTACGGTTCGCGGAAGTTTCGGGATACTATTTACGGTGACACGTTTTACGAGAAAAAAAGTAAGTTTTGTCTTTTGTGGGCCTAGTTACTTTTCAGCAACCAATGGATGAGTGACAAGTGTCACTCATCCACTGGCCATTATTCCATATACATGCATTCACCTTCTTTGTTTCCTACAAACCCAAAACCCGATCTCGTACAAACCACACCACCCCAAACTATATCCCCTACCTGTGCTAACCAAGAGAGACTAAGAGGGAGGCTGAGACTAAAACCAGGAAGGAGGGGGAATGATGGTGGCCGGCTGGAAGCCACGCCGCCGTGGACGGCGGCCTTGAACCCACGAAGTGCACGGTTAGGCCCATTTTCCTTATTTTTCGATTTGAGCATTATGGTTGGTTTTAAATGATTAGGGAATGATTATTAGGATGCTAGGAAGCTTTTAAGAGGGTTTTGGTGGTGGTTGACGGTTGGGACGCCGTGGAGGTTGATCGGGAAAGTTTGAACCGGATGGTTCAAAATGGGTTCACCGGTTTTAGTTGGTTTTAGATGGTTTAATTAATTGGGTTAGATAGGAAATGAGGAAATAGGAATTTAGGGACCAAAATGGAGGCAAACGGATCGAATTTGAGGGAGGAACCAGGCCAAACCGGTCACGTCGGTCCAGCTGGACCAGTTGTACAGAGTGAACCGGCCGGACCGATTCGATCGAAGGAAGAAGATGAACTATTCACTGGCGTGTGTGGGCGCGTGGGGAGATTTTGGGGAAATTTCCAACATGTCAAATCATCTATTCGATGTAACGAACATTTTGGGACTGGTTTCGAGTCGATCGGACATCGTTTCGATAGGTTTCGGGATGTCCGAAGGTTTAGGTTCGGTTTTAAAAGTAGTTAGAAAATCGGGAAAATTATGGGACTTCAATGAGAGGTTAATGAGGCTATTAGTAACCCTATAATTGAATTTGGACAGGTTTGGGAGTCCTGGTGACGACGATTGACCCAGGAGATGATTATGGCACGCGTATCGAGGCGCGGCTTCGGACGGTCTGTGAATGGACTTTGATTTCTAAACTGTGATGCATGCATAAATGTTTTCTATGGATAATGATTGTGATTTCATGGTGTTGATTTGGATTGTTATGACTTGAATGGTTTCACGTATTTTGAGGCGATTTACGTGCTTGCACGTAAATCGAGGTTTTCCAGTTTTACACTGATTTTCCGTACTTATGGTTTTGGATATGATTTCATGAAATGGTTTTGGATTTGAAAAGGTAAATTCGGGTTCGAGACCCATTTCATTTACGGAATCGGGCCGGAGGCTCAGTTGGTTTACGATTCGAACTTGAGGTCCAGGTTCTATGTGGATTCGGGCCTAATGCTCAGTTATGTGTTACAAATGGTTTTTTTGGGTCATGACGGTTTATGGGAATCGGCATGAACCCTTGAAATGGATTTACGGGTCATGACGGTTTATGGGAACTGGCATGAACCCTTAAAATGGTTTTTATGGTTCATGACGGTTTATGGGAACCGGCATGAACCCATGAAAGGTTTTATGGTTCATGACGGCTTATGAGGGGCCGGGCATGAATCCTGGAAAGATTTAAATAATGATTTCAAAAGGTTTTTCATATTCCATCCTTTATATATGATTGTCTCCTCCGGGGAGGGTCGTTGGCCTGGGTGGACCCCGGAGTAGTCACGGAGCACTGACTGAGTGGAGTCGCCCCCCAGTTGGGTTCCTTACTCTCAGGATGGGCATGGTTCGTTACCTCCAGGGAGGGTCATTGATCTACGGACATTGACCTAGGTGGACCCTGAAGAGACTTGGGTTTGAGACCCCGGTTAGCACACGTGTAGCTTTATTTTACCGTGACAGGTTCTGGATATGAATATAAGGGATAAACGTGATTTAAATTGGTTTGAGAAATTATGTTTTATGATGATAAATGGTTTTGGGCTGAGATCCCACATATGTTTACTATGTTATGGTTTTCTGTAAATGGTTTTGGGCAGGAGCCCGTAGAACTTGTATTTACAGAATTTGGGGCTGAAACCCTAATTATGGTTGTTTAAATTTATGTGTTTGGATAAATGGTTTTACTATGCATGCATGCTTTTTAGTGAAGGGTATAAAGTTCTTTTATGAAATGTTTTTATAAACTCTTTATTTTTGTCCACTCACAGTCTTTCTGTTTTTAATACCCTTCAGGTTGGATACGATGTGGACTGTAGTAGAGATCGAGATATCACATGCCTCTTCCGGATCCTGGCGTACTCTGATAGCCCGGGAGGGCAAAGGTTGGAAATATCCCTTGTCTGACACTTCGTGTCAGACGGGAGCAGGGTCATCCCACGTTAATCCCGGGGGGATTGGGATGGGTCCTGTCACAAAGATGATAAGATATGAGAAGGAGATTGGAGATTTAGGGATTCATTGACGAATTTGGGGATAATCGTGTGCGAACGAATTTGGGGATTTGGGGTTTGATCAAAGTTCCAATTATGCCCTTAGTTGACTTGTATCCTCTTTGTCCATATCAGCGCTAGGTAAGTGTCACGTCAAATTTTGGATGCCCATTTGACTATATTAATGGAGCTGATATAAATAGCGTTATAGTAGTGTATTGCAATGATTTCATATTTATATAACAAATTGAGACTTGATGTCCCGTTTGAAGAATATTTTGAGTAATAAGCCCTAATAATTTTTTGAGTGTAGCTAGCTGAAACTGGTTAGCTTCCCATTATTATTATATTTAGTTTATATCTGGTTTTGTCCTAAATGTGTTTGAGCCCCTTATCATCATCACTAAAATAAATTGGAGGAAATATGGATATTTAATTTCATCGGGTTAGGCTTAGGCCCATCGCCAATAACATGCCAGATTTAGTTTTGGGAATTATGGGGTGACATACAATTGTTGGCATTATACATAGGGGTGGGCATCGTTCGGTTAGATACGGATATTGACAATATTCAAATCCAAACCGTTAAAATCTTAACGGTTCGATACGGTTTGGATTTTATAAAATTAGAAATAAAACCGATAAGAAATAAAAAAATAAGGATATAGAAAAAATAAGGATACAAAAAAAAATCAATACTCAATATTCAAAATTTTATATATTAAGCTTGCTAAGTATTGAATTGTAAATATTATCACTATACTAAGATTTATCAAACACAAAAACTATTTAATAATTTTTTTATTATACTCTTATATAAGTGTAGATATACTTATATAGATATATCTAGGTATCCTTTTAATTTTTTTTTAACTTTGTATTAATAATAGATTTAAACGTTAATAAAAATTAATATATTTTTTAACGGTTAGGTTTGGATTTAACAGATTTCCAAAATGAAAATCCAAATCCAAATCCAAACCGTTACTAACGGAACGGTTTAGATATTCAAACCGTTTGACTTTTATCCGGTCAAACTTAAACCGTTGGATAAATAGCGGTTTAAAACGGATCGATTAACGGTTTTAATAGATTTGTGCCGACCCCTAATTATACACTATGTAGTGTACGTGTGTTGTAGGGTTTTGTATCAATAAAAGGTGTTGTAGGGTTTTGTATCAATAAAAGTAGGGTTGAATTCGAGCTCATTAGTATTTTGTGTTATATATATGTGCCTATCTTTATAGGGATTACTTTTTTTTATTTTGCTTTTTTGTCTGCTTGATGTTCATCTCAACACTATTGGGAATTGGTCCGAAACAAAGACCTCTACTTTGGGATTTTCTTTCTTTTTTTCCTTTCCCTTTTCTTTTTTAAAGGAGCCCTAGCCCTTGTAAATAAATGGGAGGAAAAGGACATCTTGCAATAACACGATTTAATAAGTGATATTTGATTTATTTTATAAATTTAATAATGTAAGGCTAATATTTGATAAATCTAAATAGTAACGATATCTTATATTCGTAAAAAAAATGTCGATGTTAAGATAACATATAACTTGTAAGTTAAAAATTAATAGAATATAAAAATTCATGTAAAAAATAGAAAAATGCAAGAAGCAAGCCTCTCTAGCTAGTGCCTTAGACAGTAAAGACTCGAGTGTTATTGATCATGATTTGAGAAAAATAGGTGTGGAGAGGAGACAGTAAGATTCTTGACATTGATTGATTACAGTTACTAATGGATGTCACGTACATACATACCTTCATAAGCTTCTCTTTATTAGAGGTGTTCTCCGGCCACCAACTAATTAGCACATTATTCATGTTATTATATTATTAATTAGGCCGTTTTGTTAATTTATCGCAACTTTTCCTTACGAACTTTTGACATAAATTATTATTACTGGCCAATCTCTCGTCTTACCGTCACAATTTTTGAAATTTTTCATTAAACTTGTTACTTTTCAAAAAAGAAAAAAAACACACATTAATAAAGAAAAAAATTACTAACTAAGTTAAAAATTAACAGAAAGTGAATCGACTATTATTAATACCAACTAAGAGGAAAATTAACTGAAATAAAAATTGATAAAAGAAATGAACAAATAAAAATTCATAAAACAGATTGACAAATTTAATTTTTTTTATTAATTAACCACAAATATATAGTATGGTGTGTCTTAATAAAGCAGCAGGGCCGGATATCCGAAAATAGATTTGCATCCATTTGGTACCCCGAAAACAAGTGTCAAGACACCCACAAAAATAACTTTTATCTCTTTATCAAATTTTTCTTTGGTTGACGATGAAGGAAGTTAAAGCGATTGAATAGACTTCTTCTAGTGATAAGTAGAATCTTGTGTACCAAGATTTGCTAGCTAGCTATTAGCAGATCTTTGTGGACAATGGACAATGATGCATAATATTCTAATACACAATGGACAATGATGAATTCCTCGCAAGCTACTACCACATATCTATAGTTTCTTCAGTTCTTCCATTCCTATTAGGCTACTACTATAGTGTAGTGTAGGATTGTCGATAACATCCCAATATCAGATATTACATAAATATTTAATCATGAATATATTTCATCAACTTATGCTAAATATAATGTTAATATTATATCTATGACATATTGTTTACACTCAGAAAAAACCCCCTCTGACCCAAGACGTGACTCACAGAAATTAAAGGCCCAAAATGACTTCTGACCCAAACCCAAGCAGCTTTGAGCGTGGAGATGAAGAAGGCATGGGCGATGCTGACAGAGGGCGAAGAAAACAGAGGCAAGATGGAGTATCCTAACCAAAAAAAATGGGAATATGGGACCCACGCGAGACCCAATTCAACAAGTTGAGAATTTTTTCACCGCCTATAAATAAAGAATGACCCAGTTTCTCAAATGACCGACAATTAACCAATCAAACTCATCAAATTAATTTTCATCAATTTATGAACCTATGAACATCTTTAACTAAAGTTTCATAGTTTAAAAAAGGCTGACCCTTGTGACAAAAATTACTTTCGACCGAGAAAATCAAGATGCAGCTTCTCTTCTCACCCCTTCGAGGCATTTATGCATTTGCCTAACCATCTTTCTGACTGTTCTAGTAGTAATGTCATAATAGTTGGCTTCATTTCCCACCACAAACCTTTTTTACACTCGAAAAAACCCCTAAACCCTAAACTTATGCTAAATATAATGTTAATATTATATCTATGACATATTGTTTACACTCGAAAAAACCCCCTCTGACCCAAGACGTGACTCACAGAAATTAAAGCCCCAAAATGACTTCTGACCCAAACCCAAGCAGCTTTGAGCGTGGAGATGAAGAAGGCATGGGCGATGCTGACAGAGGGCGAAGAAAACAGAGGCAAGATGGAGTATCCTAACGAAAAAAAAAATGGGAATATGGGACCCACGCGGGACCCAATTCAACAAGTTGAGAATTTTTTCACCGCCTATAAATAAAGAATGACCCAGTTTCTCAAATGACCGACAATTAACCAATCAAACTCATCAAATTAATTTTCATCAATTTATGAACCTATGAACGTCTTTAACTAAAGTTTCATGGTTTAAAAAAGGCTGACCCTTGTGACAAAAACTACTTTCGACCGAGAAAATCAAGATGCAGCTTCTCTTCTCACCCCTTCGAGGCATTTATGCATTTTCCTAACCATCCTTCTGACCGTTCTAGTAGTAATGTCATAATGGTTGGCTTCATTTCCCACCACAAACCTTTTTTCTGACTGTTAGTGTCATAAAGGTTGCTCTCTTCCCGGCTGACTAGTTCATGGACTTTCAGTTGAGGTTCGCGGAAGATCGAACTTCTTTCTGGCCATTTAGTGTCATAAGAGTTAATATTATCAACTACCGGCTCACGAAAAGTCATTCCGACTACCGTTTCACAGATAATACTTAGCTACCGTTTCACGGAATGCCATCCCGACTACCGATCACACGGAAGGTCATCCTGACTACCAAAATATGGCTAGTCACTAGGAACTCAAACCTCCCTTTACAATGTCTTGTCGATGCATTTGAGTGCTTTGTCATCTTATGGCATGATTTTTTACTAATATTCATTTCAGTTGATGATTCCCGGATTTTCTCGCTTGTTACGGGCTTGAAACACAAAGGGGATAATTTACTTTCATGTACTTGTAATTTCAGTTTTTATTCAATTTCAGTATTTTTACATATCTGTACTCGTACTTCCATTTCTATTTTAATATAAACTAGATTTTTTTAAGTAAGTAAGTAGTACTTGGGACACACCATCCGAGTGTGGTTCCCAACTTATCAAGTTGGAACACCATCTTCGTGCATCAGTCTGAATACTTCGATTTTGACTCGAGACAACCTGAGACCATTATCTATTTTAACAACTGAAAAAACAACGTCGCCACCTTGAATATCATGGCGAAATAAAATTTACGAACTTTGGCAATGATGGAATTTTTTTTTAAGTCTTTGAAAAAGGCACATAAAAGAACAGCGCATGAGATTTCTTGTTCGCCTGTCTCACAATCGCATTGATTAGAAAGAAGGTTCATGGGCGGAAAACCGAACACATTTACACTATCTAGTAGCAGTTTCTACTAGTAGCATGTCTGCATATGAGTTGAGAAAGCCTGCTCGTTTCCTGGTCTGCCACTTTAGGGATCGAACGTAGCTTGATGCCCATTACACTCAGCCCATCTAGTATCTCTCCACCTCACCATTCACAGCAAAGAGATCCCTACTAGTGGTCTGCCTCCCTCGTTCCGCAAACAAGGTTTCGCGCGGAGGTCCAGCTAAGGTTGCCCCAGGTGTAACGACCCGTCCCAAATTTGTGGGATTAATTATGGATTAGCGAGGCTAATCAAGGATTAGCTGAGGATTATCGAATGTTCAAGGCAAAATTACGATTTTACCCCTAAACGAGGGTAAAAAGTTAACTTTTGACCTGGGAGGTTTAAGGCACGAGGGCCGACGACCATTGCGTAGATCGGGTCGATATGAGTCAGTAGATAGGCGACATGTCAGGACCCACCCCTAATACCCCGGGATTAAGGGCTAAATCCCGATCCCGTCTAACTTACGCATGACACGACGGCTAAACTAACGTCCAACCTTCATGTGACACGTAAGTCGGACAAGGGATTCTCGATCCAACCATCCCAAAAGTAACCGGACTTCCCAGAGTGTACCGAACTACTATGGATCGCAGGTGTGATGTCTCCATCTCTCTCGTCCAATAGCCCGTACCGCAACAACCTGGAGGATATCGAAAACACGAAAAATACTGTGAGTGGACATAAATAAAGTACAATTGCAAAAACAGTTCAATTAAAACAAGTACATTTATACCCTCCATTTAAAAGAAAACCAATGATTGCATATCAATCTCGAGTTATGAAACCATTCCACATCAAAACCATCAACGAAAACCTTTATCGAAAAACTAAATTACATTCGTCACTCAAAAATCCAGGCCTCAGCCTCAAGTCATAAATCAATCTCAAAGTACGGGAACTCAGTCCCAAACCTCATCAAATCCAAATCAATTGGGCCATTGCCAAAAACATTCTAAAAACCAGTGAAAAACATCAAGCATACAAGTTTACTGGATCTCAAGTGCGCCTGAGTCTTTAAACTCAAAACCATGCGCAAATAACCAGGCCTTCCCGGGATATCAATGAGCCTTTAAACTCAAAACACAATCACAGGCCTTGTGGGGTATCATAATCACTGAGTCTTTAAACTCAAAACATATACCGAGTCATTAAACTCAAAACATATCAATCCAGGGCCCTCCCCCCATCAATCAATCCGAGTTTTTAAACTCAAAACCAGATCCAATGGGTGTTTTTTTCTCTTTTTCCGGGTCTTTAAACCCAAAACCATTTTTCATTCAATCAGTCAAAACCATAGAAAATCCTTCTCCGAATTCGCAACAATGATTCCGTAAGCTAGCATCCGGAACCATCATCCGGAACCCAAATCCAGACTTCCTTTCCAAATCTCGAAAACCAATTCCGAAATCGCATTTCCAAATCCAGTTTCAAAATCGGAATCTCAATCACATGAACAGGGCCCAAGCCCGAAATCACTTTTCTTAAATCTATTTCAAATTCTTGAAATCAAATCATATCGCAAATTCCGAAATCAAATCATTAAAACTATCGTCAAATCACAAGAGAAATCGAAACCTCGTAAAACGTAAAATTCTGTAAAATACCTCGAAAAACGTGCAAAATCGAAAACCATCAAAATCACAAAGTAAATCATAAAATCACGTATAGAAAACATATAAAAACATATATGCATGCATCATAAGTTTGAAAGCAAAGTCCACTCACAGACCATTTTGCTGTTGCCTCGATACTCGCGCATTTACGCCGTTCCCGGCCATTCCGCTATCCTCGGCTTTCCCAAACCTGTTCAAATCCCATACTAAGGTCACTAACTACTTCACAATACTCATACTAAGGACCCAAAATTTTCCCTATCTTTAACTATTTTTAAACGAGCCCTAAAACATTCGGACATCCCGAAACATATCGAGACGATGTCTGATTGACTCGAAATCAGCGCCAAAATGTTTGTTACATTGAATACTTTAAAAGTCGTGTTGGAACCATTCTCAAACACTGTGCCATGCGCCCACAAGCACCACCCAATGGGGCTGCGCGTGTGCTTCACGCGCCAGCACAGTGTCATCTTCAACCTTGCTTCGACCGGTCCGACCGGTTCACGGTTTATGACACGACCCATCCCAATCCCCCCGGGATTTCCATGGAATGTGACGTGCTCCCGTCTGACAAGAGGCGTCAGACAAGGGATAACCGATTTCCGTTGCCCAAACGGGCTTCTAGAGTGCGTAAGGATCAATGGAGGAGGTGTGCGATGCTCAAGTCTCTGCTGCAGTCGTATCCGGAATCAACCTGAAGGGCATTAAAAACAAAAGCTGTGAGTGGACGAAAATAAACAAGTCTGTTAAAATCATTTATAAGACATTTATGCCCCTCAGTAAAATCATATGCATGCACCAAAAACCAATAATCCCATATTTATTTAGAAATAACCATTAGGGCCTTAGCCTGGAAACCAAAGCATAGTTTCAAATTCCAAAAGTCAATCCAAGATTTATTTCATCAATCCAGTAATATGAACCATAGGGCATATAATATAAACCATAACCATAATTTTAGCCACTGCACTATACACTCCAATCCGACATCCCTGATGTCTGACGTCCCTGACGTCAATAAGGTCACAATCACAAGGCTACGCGTGCCACTCGGGTCTCAATTTCCGAGTTCAATCCCCGAACCCCGTTCGGGTACAGCATCCCCGATGCTTAGCGTCATAGACGCTGGACGTACTAAACGTCCGTGACCTCTCCAGGGTACCTCATCCGGAGGAGACAGTATCATATGGATGGATCTATACAGTGCAGTACTAAATACATTTTATCGATATCCACATGCAAAACATATAGGTATACATAGGTAAAACCCAAACCGATCGTTACATTTCATCAAACGGGTCTCATGCCCAAAACCGTAAAACGTGCCATGGCCGAAACATCATCAAAACCATTTATAGATTCCAGCATGTGAACATATATAAAATGTAAACCAGGAAACATTTATTCAATTCCATTTTAGGGTCCCCGACCCGCAATCACATGTAGAAATCAACTGGGCCCCTGGCCCGATTTCACAAGTTAACTGGGCCCCTGGCCCGATTTCATAGTTCAACTGGGCCCCTGGCCCGATTTTACATTATTTAAGTTCGTAACCGTTTCATGAAATCATATCCAACCATATTTATGGAAATTGGTGCAAATCCAGAAAACCTCGGTTTACGTGCAAATACGTAATTCACCTCGAAATACGTGAAATCATTTTAAATTCACCGATATCCAAAGTAAATCATTTAATCATAATTATAACAATCATAAAACAGTTATGCATGCATCGAATTTATGAAACCAATGTCCACTCACAGACCGTTTAACCGAGCGCCTCGATACGCGTGCCATAGGCCTTCCCGGGCCACACCACTATCACCGGGACTCCCAATCCTGTCCAAATCACATTAGAGGATTACTAACCCCTTCATTAACATTCTATCAAAGTCCCGTAATTTTTCCGAATTTTTAAGTATTTTTAAATTGGATTTAAAACCTTCGGACATCCCGAACAATATCGAGACGGTGTCCGATCGACACGAAACCAATCCCAAAATGTTCGTTACAATGTATAGGATAAAAGTCATGTTGACCTCACCTCGAGATTCGTGCCCACGCGCCGTCACGCGCCGCCGTGAGTGGCTGCGCGTGAAAGCCACGCGCCTGCTACAGTGTCTGCACAGTGATCTCCTTCACCCGAATGTCTGGTAAACGGGTTAAAAAACCCGCGATAAGACCCGGTCCAAATCCTAGCAATTCGACACCGATTCCATCAATTCAAAATTCCATTAGCATCGAATTAGATTCAATTAGGGATCTGTGGACTAAATTACACACAATCATACCTCAAACCTTAAGATCAAGGATGATCACACGAAGAACAATCCGATCGCTGTTCATCATCCGAAATCCTCCCATGTCAATCGATTCTTTCAATTGATGCATCCATTAGCATCGTGAGGTCATAATGAACTCAATCCCCAGTCCAATTGCATCACTCCAAGCTTCAAATCCCACGACTCAAGCTCGAAATTTCTGAAGCTACAGTAGTTCTGTTCTTCCTCAAACGACCCTCAATCCGCTTCGTTCCTTCGACGAAAATGATCGTGGAAATCCCAGAAGACTCAAACCAATCTCCAATTTGATCGTCAAGGCCCAAATCTTCCAATTCGATTTTCCCCCCGAATTTCGGAATTTTCGAAATTCCAGCCCCCCAGCTCTCAATTAGTCCCTCGTGTTTTCCCAAATCATTCCAGTCTCAATTCTTGCCAATTTCGTTCACAAAATCAGTGGATAGAGAGGAGATTAAGGGTAGAAGAAAATTGAAGTTTGGTTGTTCACGGTTGAAGAAGTTTGAAGGGATTAATGGAGGAATAATTCAATTAATTAATCAATAACACAATCATAATGTTCCCCCATGTTACAATTATACTAAACAATTCAGGGATAGATCGCACTAGCCATCCACCCAGCTCAATCATGGCTCCAACTCACGGCTGTTCAAAATCACAGTCCAAATTACCATTCTGCCCTTGTGCAGAAAATTACCAAAATGCCCCTCACGCATCCTGACCCGTAACTCGGTCATACGGACCCCGATTGATGCGTGCCGCCTGTCATTGGATTCGTATCGACGATACCTACGTAACGGTCCTTGGCCCCCGGCCATCGGACCTCCCGATCAAAAAGTCAACATTTACCCCTTATATCGTCCAAATTACGAAAACGCCCTTGAACTTCCGCACATCATAACTTTCACCACGAAAGTCGGAATCGAACGTGCCACCTGTCTATGAACTCGTGACGTCCCGAACTACGTCACGGTCATCGGTCAAAGTCCATTTGACCATCCGAAATAAAAGTCAACATTTTGCCCACGCCCAGGGGCAAAACGGTCATTTTGCACAATTCGTCCGAAATCGCCCAACTAATCCCAGATTAGTGAATCACAATTAAATATTATTAAATCCCAATATTCGGGACGGGTCGTTACAGTTTAAGCCGATCCGGCGTGGCCAGTTCACAGCTCTATCCAGTCCAGTTTTGTCCGATTTCAACCCTATCTTATCCTAACCGTCTCTTTAAGCCTTTACAATCAATCCATTAGTTCTAAAAAAAAAGATAAAACCATATACCTTAATCGGTTGTTGAACCGGCCGTCCTTGCCTTCGACGGTTCTGTCACGTCCGGCCACCGTTGACCATGTTTTCAGATCCTACGAACTCCCCTGGACTTCCAGATCATCACCCTACTGACCAAAATGATCGACAATCACTAATTCAAACTTTACCATTTTTAGCTTAAAAACAAAACTTCAAAGAAAACTCACCTTCTCATCGTTTTCGAACTCACACTTAGTTTCCCTACTTCCTTACCACCGTAGTCTGGTTACTGGTGAGCCAAATGGATCACCAATCCTTCAAACAAGCACCACCATTTTCAATGAAAATAGAGCCCTTTACTGTTTTTATTTGCTCCAATCTCCATCGCCTCTCACTGCGGTGAACTGCCCAGCTACCGCCGTCTCCAACCTCTCTTCTGTTCATTAATCTACACGGGTTGATGGTTGGGTGGAGGCAATTTAGGCTCAGTCACACACACACACTAGCACATGCTCTGTTTCCTACCCGTGCACAAACCCATAATCGATTTAAAACGATTGAAGGCGGTGGGGAACGTTCTACCACTATCCACGATAGGCCAAGTGTCCACCATCGTGTGGGCACACTCCCCAGACTGCCACATGTCCCAATCTGCCCAATCTGTCTCAATTGACCAAATAGCCCTTTCTCATACAAATTACCATTTTGCCCCTCACATATCTAAACCCAAAACTTAACCGTCTGATGTCCAATGACGGCGTGCCGCCTGTCGTTGCACTCAGGACATCGAGACCTATCTAATGGTCCTCGATTTGCGTGAAGAAAACTTATCGTGCAAAAAGTCAACAATTTCCCCCTTTTAAACCAATTTACAAAAATGCCCTCGACCTTCCGAACATCATAACATCCTCCTCGGATGTCAGAATCGGAAGTGCCGCTTGTGTATGGACTCGTGACATCCCAAACTACGTCACGGTCATCAGCCAAAGTCCATTTGACCGTCCGAACTAAAAGTAATCAATTTTGCCCATTCCAAGGGCAAAATTGTCATTCTGCACCGTCCATCCAAAAGTATCCAACTAAACACCAATTATCTTCGTTAATCCGTCATTAACTACTAATCTAATCCCGACTTCTTAGACGGGTCATTACACGACACGCCGAAATCGGACATTCAACGGGAAAGTTGCGGTTCACTAAAGTTCCGAGGAACTATTGCACGAATTACGAGACGGGTGGACTTTTTTCACTTAGTAGGCCCCAAATCATTTGTTTATGGCTCAATGGATGAGTGACAAGTGTCACTCATCCATTGCCTACCATTTCACATACATGCATATCCATCCCCTTTTGTTCGATCATCCCACCAAGCCAAAACCCATGAAAACCCAGACCTCATTCCTCCCTAAAGCTATGTTGATCGAGTGAAAGGCTAAGGATGAGTGGGAGGATAAGAAGGCGACGTCGAGAGGTGACAGAACTGCCGTGGACAGCGATGGAGCCACGGGGAAGCAGGTAATCCGGAGAACCCCCGTTTTGATTTAAAATTCGAGATTTTTTATTTGAATGTTAGGGGCTGCTTTTGATGATTGTGGAAGGTTTATTGGGTTTGTATGGACGTTTAGGAAGGGTTTTGGATGGCGAGGGACGACTGAGCAGCCCAGAGAGTGGGCTGGAAAATTGAGCCGTGAGAGGGAAATCGGACCACTGGGTTCTACGCGGTGTTTCTTGGTTTTAAACACATAGATGGGTTGCAAATGATTAGAGGAAACTATAGGAATTGGAATGGATGAAAATGAGGGAGTTATAGGACTGAACCGGTCACGCTGGTTCGATCAAACTGGCTGACTAGTGAACCGATTCAGACTGGTTCACACTAGGAGGAAGACAACCCTGTGCACTAGCGCGTGAAGCCCACACGCAGCACCTTTGGGCGGCGCTTGAGGGCGCGTGGGGGTGTTTTTGGGAAGTGTTCAAAATGTGAAATCACCCATTCGATGTAACAAACATTTTGAGACTAGTTTCGAGTCGATCGGACAACGTTTCGATATAGTTTGGGATGTCTAAAGGTTTAGGATCGAGTTTAAAATATGTTAAAAATTCTGAAAAATTAAGGGGTTTAAATGGAAGGTTATTAAAGTAGTTAGTAACCCTTTAGTATGATTTGGACAGGTTTGGGAGTTACGAAGATGGTGATTGGCCCGGGAAAGGCTTATGGCTCGCATATCGAAGTGCATCATGGACGGTCTGTGAATGGACCTTGCTTTCTAAATTGTGATGCATGCATAAATGTTTTATATGTTTTATATCAATGTTTTGAGATGCCTTGAGTTCATATGATTGTGGTATTTAATATTCACGTATTTCGAGATTTATGGTTATGTACTGTTCCTATATGTGCTGTGTTTTCAATGATAGTTGATACCATTTTGACAGGACCCGTCCCGATCCCCTGTGGAACCTACAGGGGATGTGGCTTGCTCCTATCTGACTTTGACTCTAAAATACGAGAAATACCCTTAACGAGCTTAAAGTCTTTCAAATTAATTAAACAAGGTTAAACATGCAACCCTAGAGTTTTATAATGTCAAACCAGGGATAACACAATACAAAAAGAGAGCACAAATTCGGGTTACAAAACGGTGCTCAACCTACCCAAATAGGGTGTACAGGTGCGCAACAACGAAACTATGCCTCGGACTCCGGGTCCTCCTCCTCCTCTAACTCGGCTGCACAGCCTGGAGAGGTCAATACAACAGTAAAGATTGAGTCTGTTTGATTTCAAAATGATTGCATGCATAACTTTTTCACTATTTTACTTCATGATTGTGATGGGATGAGTCTTGATACTTTATTATGGGGTTCTATATGTAGTATGATGTTTTGGGCATGAGACTCGTCTGGATATATGTACGAATTGGTTTTCGAAGTAAGTCGGGGAGTTTTGTGGATTGTGATACTATTGCACTGTATATACCTACCTTATGATTTATGTCTCCTCCAGATGTCCAGTAGTATCGTGGGGTAGTCACGGGCACTGCCCCAGAGGGGTTGGCCCCGAGGGGCGGCTCGTGAACAGGAGTGCAGGTGTGGATGATACCCCTAGGGAGGATAAATGATCTACAAGTAATTGACCTGGGTGGACCCTGGGGAGACTTAGGATTTGAGACCCCGGGTGGCACGGGTAGTGTAACGACCCGTCCCGAGTATCAGGATTTAATATTATTTAATTATGATTTAGAATGACTAATCTGGGATTAGTTGAGTGGATTCGGACGAATTGTGCAAAATGACCGTTTTGCACCTGGGCGTAGGCAAAATGTTGACTTTTAATTCGGACGGTTAAATGGACTTTGACCAATGACAGTGATGTAGTTTGGGACGTCATGAGTTTATAGACAGGTGGCACGTTCGATTCCGACATTCGTCGAAGAAGTTATGACGTTCAGAAGTTTAGGGGCATTTTGGTAATTTGGTCAAATGGGTAAATTGTTGACTTTTTGACCGGGATGTCCGATGGCTGAGGGCCAAGGACCGTTATGTAGAGCATGTCCATACGAATCCATGGACAGGTGGCACGCCGAAATCGGACTTCGTACGAGGAAGTTATGGTCTGAAACGTGAAATCAGAGAAGTTTACGTCTCGGTAACCGTGTCGATTATTTTATTCTGAAATGGTGGTTGGAGGACACTTGGATGAGTGACAAGTGTCACTCACCCATTGGCTAGATTGGATCATGTTCCATTAATTATAAATTATAAGCTAAAGTTTCCACTATGAAATTAAATATGATTAAATCTCTTCTTTTAATCTGAGCCATCCATCTCACTCCCCAGATTTCATCTCACCGTTCATCTCATCTCTTCCCTTCTATTTCTGATCAGTCCTCACTCCCTCACTCTCAATATTTCCTTGCCCGTGAACAAGCAAAACAGGGAGGTTAGAGTTTGAATTTCTGGCCATCATTAATCTTCCTTCCACAACTGATCTTGCGAATGGAAATTGAGTGATTTGGGGAAGGAATTGGCTGAGGGAGAACAGAAGGGACTGAGAGGGGCAAACTAAACAGAAAATCGAAATTGGAACAATGGAGGGAAATTCAAATTTTGAGCTATGAGCTCTGAGGACCAAATTTGAGTTCAATTTGAGCCTTCTGGGATTGCCTCGATCACAACCAACTCAAGAACGATGAATTTTGGCAACCATTTGGCTCTGACCAGACTTGGTGACAGAGAAGGAGCTTGAAGATTGAGTCGTGATTCTAGAGGGATTAAACGGTGAAATTGGATTAGGAAATGAGTTTATCTTGGTCCAACGAAGCTTCTTAGTGGATCAATTTAAGGAAATCCAGAGAAATTGATGAAATTCGAAGGATGAACAGTGTCCAGATGTTCTTCGATGTTCATCTTCAAATCGTTGGATTTCAGGTAATGATTGTTGTAATTGGGTTTACATACCTCTAATTAGACTTAAAACGAATCTACTTGAATGTTCAATTGAAAGGATTGAGGTTGAATTGACAGTGAACATATTGGGTCATCTCGCCGGCCAACTGGACCCGTTTTACAGACATACGGGTTGGAACAATGACATTGTAGCAGGCGCGTGGCTTTCACGCGCAGCCACTCACGGCGGCGCGTGACGGCGTGTGGGCACGAATCTCGAGGTGAGGTCAATTTGACTTTTGTCCTATACAATGTAACGAACATTTTAGCGTTGGTTTCGTATCAATCGGACCCCGTTTCGATATTGTTCGGGATGTCCGAAGATTTTAAATCCAATTTAAAAATAGTTAAAAATTTGGGAAAATTATGGGACTTGAATAGGATGTTAATGAAGAGGTTAGTAACCCTCTAATGTGATTTGGACAGGATTGGGAGTCCCGATGATAGTGGTGTGGCCCAGGAAGGCCTATGGCACGCGTATCGAGGCACACGGTTAAACGGTCTGTGAGTGGACTTTGGTTTTATAAATTCTATGCATGCTTAACTGTTTTATATGGATTATGATTGTGATTGTATGATGTGATTTGGATATTGACAAATTATACGGTTTCACGTATTTCGAGGAGATTTACGTGCTTGCACGTAAATCGAGGTTTTCCAGTTTTACACTGATTTTCCATACTTATAACTTTGGATATGATTTCATGAAATGGTTTTGAAATTGGAAAGAGAAACTCGGGCATGAGGCTCAATTGTTTTGGAAACCTCGGACTTGGAGTCCACTTGAGTTACGTAATCGGGCCAAGGGCCCAATTGCTTTATGAAATCGGGTCGGGGGCCCAGTTATTTATGAAATCGGGCTACGACCCTTTGGTGTTATATAATCGGGCCGTGGACCCAGTTGGTTGACAAATTCGGGCCGTGGGCCCAGTGGTTTACAAAATCGGGCATGAGGCCCAGTTGGATTATAAACGTGATTTCAGGTCAGGGACCCTAAATGGAATTGTAATGTTGTGAAATGATTTGAATAAACTAGTTCCATATACCATCTCGATACGAGAATATGTGAAGGTCTCCTCCAGGTGTCTGGGACACTGGGGAAATCACGGTGCATTGCCTGCGATGGTTCATTATGCGGAGTTACCGGACCGTATAATGATTCAGGAACAGGATTGCTATGTTGAGCGTCTGGGACGTCGAGCGTCTAGACGCTAGGCATCTGGGATGCAGTACCCGGACAGGGTTCAGGGATTGGACTCGGGATTGAGACCCTGGGTAGCACGCGTAGCTTATGGTTATACCGTGAAATAAAATGTGACTTCTGGGACGTCAAGAGTCAGGGACGCTAGGCATCTTGGATGCCGGTTATGGTAACATGGTAAATATGGATTAAAGAATATATGAAATGGTTTTCAGTTGGATTTATGGTTTACGGTTTTGGGCTAAGGACCTAATGCCTTGTTGAGTAAATGTTTTGGACTACTGGTTTTCTTGGCATGCATACGTTTTTATGGAGGGCATAAATGTCTTATAACTTTGTTTAATGAACTTATTTATTTTCGTCCACTCACAGCTTTTGGTTTTTAATGCCCTTCAGGTTGATTACGGATGCGACTGCAGCAGAGACTGGAACATCGCACACCTCCTTCATCGATCCTTGCGCACTCTGGAAGCCCGTTTGGGCAGTGGCAACAGGTTATCCCTTGTCTGACACCTCTTGTAGAACGGGAGCATGACACATTCCATGGTAATCCCGGGGGGATTGGGATGGGTCGTGTCAAGTGGTATCATAGCAGGTTTGCTCTTTTGTGCGCGAAGGTCGAGGTTGTGATGTTTCTTTGGGCTGTAGTTTCGTTGTCAACCTGATAGATAGTTTTGACCTTGAATAGTGGATAGATTACGTTTGGCCTGATACGCCGTGCGTTAATGCGATTCAACCCAAGTGGGGTTGTGTGCGATGAACTGGTAATGTGGGACCGTCGGTTCGGTCATTAGGTGATGGATTGTTGTGCTACTGGGCACAGCTGGGTTCAGGGAACCCCATTTGAATAGTGATATGGAAATGCGAAAATCGGTTGAGGAATGGTCTAAAATATGGACCCTGGTAGTGATGGCTAGTGTACGGGGTGTTGGTGCATCGGAGTTAGTCGATGACCTTCGTGGTGGAACCCACGATGGAACCCACGATGAGTTGGTGATTGGGTTGGATTTGACGTCTATACGATGTCGGGACCGCGGGATCGGTCAAGTTGTGGATTTTACTGCAGAAGGCAGTTGGGTTCGGTGGAACCCTAGGGTGTGATTTTGGAACCCTAAGTTATAATAGTTGGACTGGAAAAGTGAACTTTAATTGAGAACTTGTGTTGCGACGAGCGGCTGAGGTCGTGGGTGACCGTGTGGATGACTCTTGTGAGTCTAGTCAGGATTATGGGATTCGATCTACGGATACGATTATGAGATAAAATATGGAATCCCGTGTTGGATCGAATAATAGTGTGATGTGTGGATACGGATCTTGACAGCGATGACTGTTAGTCGACAGTTGTGTCGAGATGGCTGGTTATCGAGGGTATTTAGTGTGGTTTTAACACTTGAAGATCAGGGGACGTTCAGGGAACGTTCATTATCCCGATGTGCGGATGCTTAATTAGAGGTACCCATAGTCGTGGGGTATGATTGGTGATACGGGATCGTCGTTCGGTATGAACGGAGATCCAGGGAATTAACTTTGCACACAGTGTGCTAGTGTGGACGTTCGTGTGCTAGTGTGGATGTATGGATGCCTGTGTGTTGAGGCAAGTGTTGATGATACTAGCATTGGTGCTGGTGGCGGTGATTGTGATTGTGATGAGCCACGAGATGGGGTGTGACTCTGTCCTGATGGACATATGATCGGTATCTGCGACTCAGTGGTGGTTGAGTCATGGGCTGGATGGGATCCAGTGGAGGTTGTGACGTGTTGGGATAAGTCCCAACAGTTGTGAGATAACAAGTGATGAATGGATAAAAAGGTATGATTGAGACTTGAGGGGTCATGGGATGACGTCCCGTACGTCATGAGAATCAGTGGATTTGGGGAGTTGTTGTTAACTCCGAGATTGGTAAGATTGTTTATCTCTAATATCCCCAGAAAGTACAAGGAAATTATTGAAATTGGAAGAGTCGAGGAAAATCATTGGGGGTGTTGAGGAGGAATTTTGTAATTGTGAATAACTTGGAAAATCGAGTGTGAACCTGTAAGGGTGATGATGTGGGCAGTCCAGTGGTTGGACTTGACATCTCGTTGGGAGCATGTCTGTTTCCAACATGGTTGGAACTTCCGATTCGGGAAGAGTGGTGATTGTGGAGACGAGAGGAGTGCACGTTTGAGCATCGGTGATCGGTATGCTGAAGTCATTGGGGGTGACATCTTATTTCCTGCCGTGGCAGATGATGATTGTTGTTACCAGTACGTTGAGCGTGTATTGGTGAATGGACCCATGATTGGCTTTGGGTCATTGGATTCAAGGGGGTGAAGGACCCTACGATAAGTCTTTGGATGGATTGTTAGCTACGTGAACATGTGTGGATCCTAGGTGGATCTGAACTGTGATGTTGTGGAATTTGGACGATGTGACGATCTAGGATCGTGATGTTACTTGTCGGATGACGTAGTGATGGATCTGGATCGTGATCTTGATGATCAGATAGGTGGAAAGTTTATCACTCTTACTTGGATGTTGAGTCGAGGATGTCGGGATTGAACTTCTTTTCGAATGAGTCCCATATGGTTTGTTACTCAGGTGAGTAGGTTTCCGTTGTGGTCAGGTTTTGTCAACTTAGACGTGTAGATATTGGGATTGGCTTCCCTATGAAGTCAATCGATTGTTTTGAGCAGGTAACCGATAGGTTCGGTTTTTGGTACGTCTCAGGTAGACGTAAATGAGATTTTGGGTTTTGGAATCGAATTTCTGGGTGACGATTCAGGATTCGATTTCGAAGCTCGAAAGTGGATTACTGGATTTGGGTACGGAATGATTATTCCAATGCTAGCTTACGGAATAATGATTTCGGATTCGGATTTAGAAATGCATATTGGGTCGGAGCTTTGATCTGTCTGGTAAAGAATCTGACGGATGAACTCTAGGGTAATTAGAACGTGCTTGGCCACGACCTAGGTGGCTGTAGGCGGATTGATGGATAGATATACGTACAGGGTACGTTATACGAGGATTGATACTGGATATGCTGAGTGGTGCCTAGTGACGGTACATGGGATGTACCAGTGGTGTGTGATTAAACGAGATGGTAATCGGCTTGGTTCCGATATCATTTGTTTGGTTGTGATTGTGGACTGGACATTGGATACTGTGCGTTGAGCAGAGGGATTTTTTCTGGTTCAGAGATTGTATGAGCAGGTGCTCTTGACCATGGATGGCTAGTGGAACCCTAGTATTGAGATGTGTGATCACTGCTGGGCTGACCTTCAATGTGTTCCAGTTACACCACTTGATTGGGTAAGTTGACGGTATACGTACACTCAGGATAAGTGAGTTGGTGGTTAGTGTAACTACGACTAGCCTTGCGTGATGTTATCACGCCGAGATTTTTCCAGCGTCATGGTTCGCTGGCAGAGTCGGCGGTTATGGACATTGAGATTGATTTATGTCGCAGGATTGGGCTTGCTCTGCGAACTGAGATCATGTGGTTGATCTTACGCTACTTTGAGCGAGTGACGGTATAGGGTGTTGTCACTAATTAGTCGATGATTGGAGCTTTACTAGGGTGGTAAAGCTTAGTGGTGACAACTTGGCTGGTAGTGTCAGCGTGGGCTGACAAGTGGGATTTGGTGACTCCCAATGGGAGTAGTTGTAAGGATGTATTAGCAATGGAAATGAACCATCTAGCTGAAGGGGTCAGCTTAATTGTTAAGCGATTTTTAACGAGGATCAGGTGATCAATTTCACTCGCGATGTTCGAGTGTGGTCGGTACGGTGAGGGACTATGATGGGATGTCTGGGTGCAGACAAATGTTGTCCCAGTTAGTGGGCGTACAAGTGTGCACATGTTGTGTGACCAAATTGTTTTTCCACGAGGTGGATATGGAATAAGGATATTGGTAATTTCGAGGACGAAATTCTTTAAGGGGGGAAGGTTGTAACGACCCGTCCCGAGTATTGGGATTTAATAGTATTTAATTATGATTTAGAATGACTAATCTGGGATTAGTTGAGTGGATTCGGACGAATTGTGCAAAATGACCGTTTTGCCCCTAGGCGTGGGCAAAATGTTGACTTTTAATTCGGACGGTCAAATGGACTTTGACCAATGACCGTGATGTAGTTCGGGACGTCATGAGTTCATAGACAGGTGGCACGTTCGATTCCGACATTCGTGGAAGAAGTTATGACAGTCGGAAGTTTAGGGGCATTTTGGTAATTTGGTCAAAATGGGCAAATTGTTGACTTTTTGATCAGGATGTCCTATGGCCAAGGGCCAAGGACCGTTATGTAGAGCATGTCGATATGAATCCATGGACAGGTGGCACGCCGAAATCAGACTTCGTACGAGGAAGTTATGGTCTGAAACGTGAAATCGGGGAAGTTTACGTCTCGGTAACCGTGTCGATTATTTTATTCTGAAATGGTGGTTGGAGGACACTTGGATGAGTGACAAGTGTCACTCACCCATTGGCTAGATTGGATAATGTTCCATTAATTATAAATTATAAGGTAAAGTTTCCACTATGAAATTAAATATGATTAAATCTCTTTTTTTAATCTGAGCCATCCATCTCACTCCCCAGATTTCATCTCACCGTTCATCTCATATCTTCCCTTCTATTTCTGATCAGTCCTCACTCCCTCACTCTCAATATTTCCTTACCCGTGAACAAGCAAAACAGGGAGGTTAGAGTTTGAATTTCTGGCCATCATTAATCTTCCTTCCACAACTGATCTTGCGAATGGAAATTGAGGGATTTGTGACAGGACCCGCCCCGATCCCACAGGGACCACAAGGGGACGTGCCCTGCTCCCGTCTGACACCCAATAATTCATACCAATTTTAACCTCAAACATTTAAATGCATAAATAACCAAATAAAAGTGATACATCAAATCCGAATTAAACAAATGTCAGACAAGGGATGAAATCCAAAATTACAAGTTGCGAGCACGACTCTAAAGTAAACCTGCGGGTACACCACCCAACAGGGGTTCAGGTACGCAGAAGTAGATCTATGCCTCAGCCTTAGGTTCCTCCTCTACCTCGGTATCATGACCTGGAGGGGTTACCAAAAACATTAAGGGTGAGTGGACCGAACTCAAGTTTATAAAATCATTTGATAAGTAAAACATATAATTTACCTCTCCGTTTTCCAAACATGCATGCAGCATCATTAAAAATCATAAATAATATAATATGAATCATAAGGCATGTAATAAAACCATAACCATAATTTTAGCCACTGCACTATACACTCCAATCCCGACATCCCCGATGTCTGACATCCCTGACGTCCAATAAGGTCACAATCACAAGGCTACGCATGCCACTCGGGTCTCAATTCCGAGTATAATCCCCGAACCCTGCTCGGTTACAGCATCCCCGATGCTTAGCGTTGTAGACGCTGGACGTTCTAGACGTCTGTGACCTCTCCGGGGTACCTCATCCGGAGGAGACAATATAATATGGAAGGATGTATACAGTGCAGTACCAAATACATTTTATTGATATCCACATGCAAGCATATATATATACATAGATAGAATCCGAACCAATCATTAAGTTTCATCGAACGGGTCTCAAGCCCAAATACCGTGAAACGTGCCATAACCATATTTTCCATATTATCAAAACCATTATTATTTTTAGCATGTGAATAAGTATAATAAACCAGAAAACATTTATGCACGCAAGGGTTTAAGAAAATGGCCCACTCACAGTACAATCCTGCTAGAAACCGAACGTATACCCTCGTCCTGGTACAAATGTACAATCCCTGTCAAGTCCAAAGTATTCGTAAAGGTCAATTTAAACCCCCAACATTCAACCATGAAAGCCTAGGCCGAAACCGGCCCGGGAAAGCCGCCCGAACGCGCTTCCCAAAGCAATAAACCTCATTTTGACCAACTTAATGATCTCCGATCGACCCGAAACCACCGCCATTGGATCCGGATCATCGAAACCTAAAGAATGGTGGTGGTCCCACCAAAATCACTGTTCACACGCGCCCCCACGCGCCTGGTCAACCCTCTGGTCAACCGTGCTACAGTACTGATGACGTCAGCATGACGTCACTGCTGACGTCAGCATGACGTCATCACTGACAGTGTCAGAGGACACGTGTCAGCAGTCCATTGGTCACTGGTCTGACAGTTTCTGGCATGATGACGTCATCATGACGTCACTGCTGACGTCAGCATGATGACGTCATCAGCTACAGTAACCGGGTCAGAGAACCGGGTCACCGCAGACCCACGGCTCGACCCGATCACAGATCGCGATTCCGATCACCATTTCAGGTGAGATTTGTTCCTATGGACTCGTCTCAACCTCCACAATGGTTCTGTGCAATTAGAACTGGATTCTAGGTCGAAGAGATTACCTGAAAATCGACTGGAAGGTTGGCTGCCGGTTCTGGTTATCTTCTCCAGCGAGTCGACGACTTTCCAGTCACGGTCCTGGGTTCAAACTGGTCGTCAAGGTCCCCTGAATGTGTCCTAACAATAAGCAAACAATGTCAACGTCAAAAACAGACGTTTTGAAGCAGGGAAGGAAAACGGCAACTCACGGGTTAATCATCCTATCGCTGCCGTGTCGCCGCCGTACCTCGTCAAAGTCAGTTCCTCGCCGTCCTGTCGTCACGGTGATCCCAACCGTACGTTGGTTCAAGTCCCAGATTGAAGGTTTGGATGGTTTGGTGACTTGGGCTGCTCGGGTTTCTTTCTCGGGTTTGAGGGAATGCCGCCGTGCAGGGTGGCCATGGAGTGGTGGCCGGCGTCAGGAGGGTGGCTGCTGGTTGTCTGAGGTGTGGGTTTGAGTGGTGATGGCTGATGAGCTGGTTCCAAGGAGAAATCGCACAAGCGGTTTGTGAGAATGAACACATGGGTGCATGATTCCATGTAGTTTAATACAGAACAGGGGTAAAATTCAAGGGTCAGGATTGGATCTCAGAATGAGATCAAGGGTGAGGATTGGATCTGGGGTTTTCAGATCCAAGGGCTGAAATTAAAAGTTGATTTAAATGCTATTTAATCCCATAGTGGATCTGATCCAATCTAGCCAATGGGTGAGTGACACTTGTCACTCACCAGGTGTCCTCCAATCAGATTTCCTGAATATAATATTCGACACGAAAACCGAGACCCGAACCTCCCGATTTCACGTTTCTGACCATAACTTCCCCGTAGGAAGTCCGATTTCGGCGTGCCGCCTGTCTACAGACTCAGGACGTCGAGGCCTACCCAACGGTCCTTGAGTCAACAGAAAATTAGTTGCCAAAAGAAAAGTCAACATTTTCCCCGAAAGTCCAAATTACGGTAATGCCCCTGAACTTCTGATAGTCATAACTTTCTCCATGATCGTCCGAATTGGACGTGCCACCTGTCTATGAACTCGTGACGTCCCGAACTACGTCACGGTCATAGGTTAAAGTTCATTTAGTTCATCAATCAAAAAGTCGACAATTTGACCATACCAATCACAAGGGTAAAATCGTCAAATCACACATTAAATTACAATATGGGAATCCTCGAATTTCCGGGGTGTTACAACCTTCCCCCCTTAAGAAATTTCGTCCCGAAATTTCAAAGAAACAAATAAGGAAATTGTTCTCGCATCTGAGCCTCAGGCTCCCATGTGGCTTCTTCCACATTCTGGTTTCTCCAGAGAATCTTCACGAGAGGGATCGTCTTCCGACGTAGTACCTTATCCTTCCGATCCAAGATCTGTACTGGTTGTTCATCAAAGCTCAAATCCTCCCATAGTTCGACAGGTTGTTCCCCAAGTACATGAGAAGCATCACGTACGTACTTCCGTAGCATCGATATGTGGAAAACATCGTGAACTCTAGATAGTTCTGGAGGTAGTGCTAATCTGTAAGCAACTCTGCCGATTCTCTCCACGATCTCATATGGTCCGATAAAACGCGGACTCAGTTTCTCCCGTCGACCGAATCGGATAATCCCCTTCCATGGTGATAACTTCAGGAAGACGAAATCTCCCACTTCAAATTCCAAGTCTCGAATCCGTCGATCGGCATAACTCTTCTGGCGATCCTGTGCCGCCTTCAATCTCTCCTTGATCACGCGAACAGTTTCCATGGTTAAGTCCATCATCTCCGGCCCTACAGCCGCTCGCTCTCCTACCTCCGTCCAGCAGATAGGTGTCCTGCACTGTCGGCCATACAGTGCCTCATAAGGTGCCATCCCGATGCTTGCCTGATAGCTGTTGTTGTAAGCGAATTCCATCAATGGCAAATGAGTGTCCCAAGATTCCTGAAATTGTAGTACACATGATCTCATCATGTCCTCCAGGGTCTGAATGGTTCTTTCAGACTGTCCATCGGTCTGTGGATGGAAAGCAGTACTGAAACGTAGGGTTGTTCCCAGAGTAGCTTGCAAACTCCGCCAGAACCTGGAAGTGAAACGCGGATCACGATCGGACACGATCGATTCCGGCGTACCATGAAGTCGTATGATTTCCTTCACAAACAACTGAGCCAGTCGGTTAGGTTTGTAGGTTTCCTAAATTGGCAGAAAATGGGCTGATTTCGTTAACCGATCCACGATCACCCATACTCCATCCACTCCACTCTGAGTCCTCGGTAACTTAAAGACGAAGTCCATGGTGATGTGATCCCACTTCCACTCGGGAATCGGAAGTGGCTGCATAGCCCCAAACGGTCTTTGCCGTTCCGCCTTAACCTGCTGACAGGTTAAGCATTTGCTCACGAACTCAGCAATATCCTTCTTCATTCCTGGCCACCAATAATGGTTCCGGAGGGTACAGTACATCTTTGTACCTCCCGGATGCATAGCATAGGCCGAACTGTGGGCCTCCTCAAGAATCTCGGCCCGTAACTCTGCCACTGCAGGTACACACAAACAACCCAACTTCACAAGCGCTACATCGTCCCGGATGGTAAAATCCTGTCCCCCATCCGCATCGGCCTCAATTCTGTAAATACAGAGTATTGGATCCTGAAGTTATGCCTCGATGATCCGATCAATCAGTACAGGTCGTACATGGAAGCTGGCCAACAAAGCTCCATGTGCATCCGTACCCAAAATAACTCCCGCCTTCCGGAGTTCCACCAGTAAGGGAAGATACACCATCCCCAGGTGTGCAACTGATCCTGCTGATTTTCTGCTGAGTGCATCCGCCACCACATTGGCCTTACCCGGATGGTACTCGATCGTACAGTCATAGTCCTTCAGCAGTTCCAACCATCTCCGTTGTCTCATGTTAAGCTCCTTCTGAGTGAATAAGTATTTAAGACTCTGGTGGTCGGTGTATATCCGACACGTTGCGCCGAACAGATAATGTCTCCAGATCTTCAGGGTATGAACCACCGCTGCCAACTCCAAATCATGGGTAGGGTAGTTCAACTCGTGGGTCTTCAGCTGCCGGGATGCATAGGCGATAACCTTGCCAGTTTACATCAACACGCAGCCCAGACCTTGCAGCGATGCATCATTGAAGACCACAAACTCTCCACTGTCATCCGGCAATGTAAGGACAGGTGCAGTGGTCAATCGATCTTTCAACTCTTGAAAGCTCCGAACGCACTGCTCGTCCCAGATAAACTTCACTCCCTTCCGAGTCAAACGAGTCAATGGTGCAGCAATTTTGGAGAAACCCTCCACGAATCTCCGGTAGTAACCTGCTAATCCGACGAAACTCCGAACCTCGGTCACTGTTGTCGGTTTAGCCCAGTTGGTCACCGCTTCTGTTTTCTGGGGGTCCACGCAGATCCCATCCGTCGATATCACGTGTCCCAGAAAACCAATACTGCTCAGCCAAAACTGACACTTGCACAGTTTGGCGTACAATTGTTCTTGTCTCAGCCTCTCCAAGACCAACCGTAGATGTTCCTCATGTGCACGGGCACTCCTCGAGTACACCAAAATATCATCGATGAACACAATCACGAACTTATCCAGGTAGGGTAGGAAGACCCGGTTCATCAGATCCATGAATGCTGCTGGAGCATTCGTCAAACCAAATGGCATAACAAGGAACTCGTAGTGTCCGTAACGGGTTCGAAAAGTAGTTTTCGGAATATCCTCCTCCGAAATCCTCAGTTGGTGATACCCAGACCGCAAATCAATTTTCGAGAAGCACTGAGCTCCCCGCAACTGGTCGTAAAGGTCATCGATCCTGGGTAGAGGATACTGGTTCCTCAGTGTCACCTTGTTGAGTTGTCGATAATCAATACATAAACGGAGACTTCCTTCCTTCTTCTTCACGAACAACACCGGTGCTCCCCACGGTGAAGTACTCGGTCGGACATATCCCAAATCTACCAACTCCTGCAATTGAGTCTTGAGTTCTCGTAACTCAGCCGGCGCCATCCGGTATGGTGCCTGGGACATAGGTCGGGTACCCGGGAGTAGTTCAATAGTAAACTCAATCTCTCGCGATGGTGGCAATCCAGGTAAGTCTTCCGGGAATACATCCGGAAACTCACAGACCACCGGTATTTCGTCGATAACCGGAGTATCGACCCGTTCCGACACGACATGCGCCAGATAACCCTGGCATCCCTTCCGTAGAAGTTTGGTAGCAGTAAGTGACGAAATCACTTCAGGAAGCGAACCATCACGTTCCCCCTGAAAGATAACTTCCGGCAAACCCGGGCTCCGTAAAATCACTTGCTTGCTACAGCAGTCGATGAGCGATCCGTGCTCCGACAGCCAATCCCTCCCTAGGATTATATCGAAGTCGTGGATATCCAGAATAATTAAGTCTGCTGGTAAATCCACATCCTCAATTCTTACCGGGCACCTCCGAATCACCTGATTCACAAGGTACACGATACCCATCGGGGTGCCAACACCCATTTCGTAATCTAAAGCTGATACCACACAATCAAACATACCAGCACAACTCTTCGAAATAAAAGAATGTGTAGCCCCCGCATCCATCAATACACGTACAAGAAGATTAAAGATATGTAGTGTACCTGTGACCACGCCTGGAGCAATCCTCGCCTGCTGCTGGGTCATTGCAAACACTTGGGCCCTCGGCCCTCCGTTCCGTCCGCGCCCACGCGCGCCACGCCCAGCACCACAGTCACCTCCCTGACCGCGACCTCCATTAGTGTGGGAAGCCGTGCTCTGCACCACACTAGAGCCCCCAGCGTCGTTGTTCTTGGACAACTGCGGGCAATCACAAGCATAGTGGCCCTCCTCTTCGCAAGCAAAACAAGTTACTGGCCTTGGCCTGTCCGAATGCCCACCAGAAGCATCGCTCCAAGATGAGCGCTGCCCAGAGTTGTATCCAGATCCTCTGCCCTGAGAGCCTCCGCGTCGACCTGACCAGCCACGACCCTTGAAGGATGAGGGTGCTCCCCTGTAGCCCCATCCCTTGTTGTTCTTATGGCCTGATGGCCCACGATGTGGGCGATCCTAACGTCGCCCCTCGCCCGAAGGTTGTCGTGTCTGGTGTGCTGCCAGACTGGCCTCGACACGCATCGCAGCGTCGACCAAATCTCTCAGTGAAGCATGAGTAGCAGCAGTCACACTTGCCCGGATCTCCTCTCGGAGTCCAAGCTCAAACCTTTGGCATTTGTCCTCCTCCGTGCTCACGAATGATGCAGCGAACCGGGATAGTTTTCCGAAAGTTTGCTCGTAGTCTGCAACGGACATGTCACCCTGCTCCAGCCGCAGGAATTCAGCCCCCCGCGCCGCGCGAAAGGATCGCGGGTAGTACTGGTCCAGAAATCTGGAACGGAAAGCTTCCCAAGTAGTGGTATGGACAGACCACCCAGACATTTCGAGTCCGTGCCACCACTGGTAGGCTCCTCCCTCCAGTAAGAAGGCTGCCAAAGTTACCCGTTCGCCCGGAGGGCAGTGCATCACCGAGAAGATCCTTTCCCACTTGGTGATCCAATCATGAGCATCCTCGGGGTTTGATCCCCCGCAGAAAAGAGTGGCTCCCAACCGTTGAGCCCTTTCAATGCTCGCGCATTCCATCTCCCTTTCCAGATCCTCGTCAGTTCGTGTATGAGGAATTCTCCTAGGAGGCATAACCAACTGTCAAGAGGCATAGATCAGATAACGATATTCTTAAAAGTCGAAAAGTAACTAGTACTAATCGCTAGTCTAGCATGCTGACCATACCCTAGTACTGACCACAACCTAGTGCTCTGATACCAAGCTGACAGGACCCGCCCCGATCCCACAGGGACCACAAGGGGACGTGCCCTGCTCCCGTCTGACACCCAATAATTCATACCAATTTTAACCTCAAACATTTAAATGCATAAATAACCAAATAAAAGTGATACATCAAATCCGAATTAAACGAATGTCAGACAAGGGATGAAATCCAAAATTACAAGTTGCGAGCACGACTCTAAAGTAAACCTGCGGGTACACCACCCAACAGGGGTTCAGGTACGCAGAAGTAGATCTATGCCTCAGCCTCAGGTTCCTCCTCTACCTCGGTATCATGACCTGGAGGGGTTACCAAAAACATTAAGGGTGAGTGGACCGAACTCAAGTTTATAAAATCATTTGATAAGTAAAACATATAATTTACCTCTCCGTTTTCCAAACATGCATGCAGCATCATTAAAAATCATAAATAATATAATATGAATCATAAGGCATGTAATAAAACCATAACCATAATTTTAGCCACTGCACTATACACTCCAATCCCGACATCCCCGATGTCTGACATCCCTGACGTCCAATAAGGTCACAATCACAAGGCTACGCGTGCCACTCGGGTCTCAATTCCGAGTTCAATCCCCGAACCCTGTTCGGTTACAGCATCCCCGATGCTTAGCGTTGTAGACGCTGGACGTTCTAGACGTCCGTGACCTCTCCGGGGTACCTCATCCGGAGGAGACAATATAATATGGAAGGATGTATACAGTGCAGTACCAAATACATTTTATTGATATCCACATGCAAGCATATATATACATAGATAGAATCCGAACCAATCATTAAGTTTCATCGGACGGGTCTCAAGCCCAAATACCGTGAAACGTGCCATAACCATATTTTCCATATTATCAAAACCATTATTGTTTTTAGCATGTGAATAAGTATAATAAACCAGAAAACATTTATGCACGCAAGGGTTTAAGAAAATGGCCCACTCACAGTACAATCCTGCTAGAAACCGAACGTATACCCTCGTCCTGGTACAAATGTACAATCCCTGTCAAGTCCAAAGTATTCGTAAAGGTCAATTTAAACCCCCAACATTCAACCATGAAAGCCTAGGCCGAAACCGGCCCGGGAAAGCCGCCCGAACGCGCTTCCCAAAGCAATAAACCTCATTTTGACCAACTTAATGATCTCCGATCGACCCGAAACCACCGCCATTGGATCCGGATCGTCGAAACCTAAAGAATGGTGGTGGTCCCACCAAAATCACTGTTCACACGCGCCCCCACGCGCCTGGTCAACCCTCTGGTCAACCGTGCTACAGTACTGATGACGTCAGCATGACGTCATCACTGACAGTGTCAGAGGACACGTGTCAGCAGTCCATTGGTCACTGGTCTGACAGTTTCTGGCATGATGACGTCATCATGACGTCACTGCTGACGTCAGCATGACGACGTCATCAGCTACAGTAACCGGGTTAGAGAACCGGGTCACCGCAGACCCACGGCTCGACCCGATCACAGATCGCGATTCCGATCACCATTTCAGGTGAGATTTGTTCCTATGGACTCGTCTCAACCTCCACAATGGTTCTGTGCAATTAGAACTGGATTCTAGGTCGAAGAGATTACCTGAAAATCGACTGGAAGGTTGGCTACCGGTTCTGGTTATCTTCTCCAGCGAGTCGACGACTTTCCAGTCACGGTCCTGGGTTCAAACTGGTCGTCAAGGTCCCCTGAATGTGTCCTAACAATAAGCAAACAATGTCAACGTAAAAAACAGACGTTTTGAAGCAGGGAAGGAAAACGGCAACTCACGGGTTAATCATCCTATCGCCGCCGTACCTCGTCAAAGTCAGTTCCTCGCCGTCCTGTGGTCACGGTGATCCCAACCGTACGTTGGTTCAAGTCCCAGATTGAAGGTTTGGATGGTTTGGTGACTTGGGCTGCTCGGGTTTCTTTCTCGGGTTTGAGGGAATGCCGCCGTGCAGGGTGGCCATGGAGTGGTGGCCGGCGTCAGGAGGGTGGCTGCTGGTTGTCTGAGGTGTGGGTTTGAGTGGTGATGGCTGATGAGCTGGTTCCAAGGAGAAATCGCATAAACGGTTTGTGAGAATGAACACATGGGTGCATGATTCCATGTAGTTTAATACAGAACAGGGGTAAAATTCAATGGTCAGGATTGGATCTCAGAATGAGATCAAGGGTGAGGATTGGATCTGGGGTTTTCAGATCCAAGGGCTGAAATTAAAAGTTGATTTAAATGCTATTTAATCCCATAGTGGATCTGATCCAATCTAGCCAATGGGTGAGTGACACTTGTCACTCACCAGGTGTCCTCCAATCAGATTTCCTGAATATAATATTCGACACGAAAACCGAGACCCGAACCTCCCGATTTCACGTTTCTGACCATAACTTCCCCGTACGAAGTCCGATTTCGGCGTGCCGCCTGTCTACGGACTCAGGACGTCGAGGCCTACCCAACGGTCCTTGAGTCAACAGAAAATTAGTTGCCAAAAGAAAAGTCAACATTTTCCCCGAAAGTCCAAATTACGGTAATGCCCCTGAACTTCCGAAAGTCATAACTTTCTCCCTGATCGTCCGAATTGGACGTGCCACCTGTCTATGAACTCGTGACGTCCCGAACTACGTCACAGTCATAGGTCAAAGTTCATTTAGTTCATCAATCAAAAAGTCGAGAATTTGACCATACCAATCACAAGGGTAAAATCGTCAAATCACACATTAAATTACAATATGGGAATCCTCGAATTTCCGGGGTGTTACAATTTGGGGAAGGAATTGGCTTGAGGGTGAACAAGAGGGACTGAGAGGGGCAAACTAAACAGAAAATCGAAATTGGAACAATGGAGGGAAATTCGAATTTTGAGCTATGTGCTTTGAGGACCGAATTTGAGTTCAATTTGAGCCTTCTGGGATTGCCTCGATCACAACCAATTCAAGAACGATGAATTTTGGCAACCATTTGGCTCTGACCAGACTTGGTGACAGAGAAGGAGCTTGAAGATTGAGTCGTGATTCTAGAGGGATTAAACGGTGAAATTGGATTAGGAAATGAGTTTATCTTGGTCCAACGAAGCTTCTTAGTGGATCAATTTAAGGAAATCCAAAGAAATTGATGAAATTCGAAGGATGAACAGTGTCCAGATGTTCTTCGATGTTCATCTTCAAATCGTTGGATTTCAGGTAAGGATTGTTGTAATTGGGTTTACAGACCTCTAATTAGACTTAAAACGAATCTACTTGAATGTTCAATTGAAAGGATTGATGTTGAATTGACAGTGAACAGATCGAGTCATCTCGCGGGCCAACTGGACCCGTTTTACAGACATACGGGTTGGAACGATGACACTGTAACAGGCGCGTGGCTTTCACGTGCAGCCACTCACGGCGGGGCGTGACGGCGCGTGGGTACGAATCTCGAGGTGAGGTCAACTTGACTTTTGTCCTATACAATGTAACAAACATTTTAGCGTTGGTTTCGTATCAATCGGACGCCGTTTCGATATTGTTCGGGATGTCCGAAGGTTTTAAATCCAATTTAAAAATAGTTAAAAATTCGAGAAAATTACGGGACTTGACTAGGATGTTAATGAAGAGGTTAGTAACCCTCTAATGTGATTTGGACAGGATTGGGAGTCCCGGTGATAGTGGTGTGGCCCGGGAAGGCCTATGGCACGCGTATCGAGGCACACGGTTAAACGGTCTGTTAGTGGAATTTGTTTTTATAAATTCTATGCATGCTTAACTGTTTTATATGGATTATGATTTTGATTGTATGATGTGATTTGGATATTGATAAATTATACGGTTTCACGTATTTCGAGGAGATTTACGTGCTTGCACGTAAATCGAGGTTTTCCGGTTTTACAATGATTTTCCATACTTATAACTTTGTATATGATTTCATGAAATGGTTTTGAAATTGGAAAGAGAAACTCGGGCATGAGGCTCAATTGTTTTGGAAACCTCGGACTTGGAGTCCAATTGAGTTACGTAATCGGGCCAAGGGCCCAATTGCTTTATGAAATCGGGTCGGGGGCCCAGCTATTTATGAAATCGGGCTACGACCCATTGGAGTTACATAATCGGGCCGTGGGCCCAGTTGATTGACAAATTCGGGTTGTGGGCCCAGTGGTTTACAAAATCGGGCATGAGGCCCAGTTGGATTATAAACGTGATTTCGGGTTAGGGACCCTAAATGGAATTGTAATCTTGTGAAATGATTTGAATAAACTGGTTCCATATACCATCTCGATACGAGAATATGTGAAGGTCTCCTCCAGGTGTCTGGGACACTGGGGAAATCACGGTGCATTGCCTGCGATGGTTCATTATGCGGAGTTACCGGACTGTATAATGATTCAGGAACAGGATTGCTATGTTGGGCGTCTGGGACGTCGAGCGTCTAGACGCTAGGCATCTGGGATGCAGTACCCGGACAGGGTTCGGGGATTGGACTCGGGATTGAGACCCCGGGTAGAACGCGTAGCTTATGGTTATACCGTGAAATAAAATGTGACGTCTGGGACGTCATGCTTCAGGGACGCTAGGCATCTGGGATGCCGGTTATGGTAACATGGTAAATATAGATTAAGGAATCTATGAAATGGTTTTCGGTTGGATTTATGGTTTACGGTTTTGGGCTAAGGCCCTAATGCCTTATTGAGCAAATGTTTTGGACTACTGGTTTTCTTGGCATGCATACGTGTTTATGGAGGGCATAAATGTCTTATAACTTTGTTTAATGAACTTATTTATTTTCGTCCACTCACAGCTTTTGGTTTTTAATGCCCTTCAGGTTGATTACGGATGCGACTGCAGCAGAGACTGGGACATCGCACACCTCCTCCATCGACCCTTGCTCACTCTAGAAGCCCGTTTTGGCATTGGCAATAGGTTATCCTTTGTCTGACACCTCTTGTCAGACGGGAGCATGACACATTCCATGTTAATCCCGGGGGGATTGGGATGGGTCGTGTCACGTAGCCTTAGGACCGTGACATGATTTGGGCATCGGGGATGCCAGACTTCATGGATGTCGGGGTTAGGTTGTAGAGTGCACTATATTATGATGATTTCCTTATGCTGGCTACTTGATTTTATATTCCTATGTTTTGACTAAATGCATGCAAGTTTCTAAACGGATGGGTAAAACCTTATGATTATTATATTATTATTTAAACTGGATTTGGAATTATTGTTATGGATTTGGAAATACGGAATCGGGCATGAGACCCAGTTGGTTTAAAACTATCGGACTTGGAGTCCATTTGATTTAATGTGAAATCGGGTTGGAGGCCCATTTGAGTTCTATGATCGGGCGGGGGCCCGTTGGTTTATGAATTCGGGCATGAGGCCCAATTATGATTTATAAATGCGATTTCGGGTCAAGGACCCCAAATGAATTTGGATTTATGATTGTTTTGTGGAAAACCTGGGCATAGCCTTTTGAACGATTTGAGACGATTTACGAAACGGTTTTCCGTATACCATCCTCACGAACGGTTTCCCTCCAAACGTCCCGTAGTATCCTGGAGTGGCGGGTTGTCTCCTCTAGAAGTCTCGTAGTATCCTAGAGTAGTCATGGTCTATTGCCTGCGAGGGGTCATTGAACGGAGCGACCGGTCCATATAGTGACTCAGGAGCAGAATTTCCAGAGGTTAAAACCTCCCCCAGGGAGGGTCATTGATCTGCGGGTCATTGACTTGGGTGGACCTTGGAGAGACTTGGGATTTGAGATCCCAGGTGGCATGCGTAGCTTGAAACTATGACAGTGGTATTGAGTGTGACATCTGAGATGTCATGCATCAGGGATGCCGAGGATTGGTTTTGGGCTGAGACCCACTTGTATTGGTTTTGAGCTAAGACCAATGTGTAGCGACCCATCCCGAATTTCGGGATTTGATTAGTGATTATCATGATTAGTGGGATTGATCGGTGATTAGTTGGTCGAAATCGGACAAAATGTGCAAAATGACCGTTTTGTCCCTGGTTCATGGGCAAAACGTTGACTTTTTGATCAGGTGGTCAAACGGACTTTAATCGATGACCGTGACGTAGTTAAGGACGTCACGAGTTCATAGGCAGGCGGCACGTTCAATTCCGACATTCGAGGAGAAAATTATGACTATCGGAAGTTCAGGGGTATTACCGTAATTTGGACATTTGGGGGCAAAAATGTTGACTTTTCATCTAATAACTAATTTTCAGTTGACTCAAGGACCGTTGGGTAGGTCTCGACGTCCTGAGTCCATTGACAGGCGGCACGCCGAAATCGGACTTCGTACGAGGAAGTTATGGTTAGAAACGTGAAATCGGGAGGTTCGTGTCTCGATTTTCGTGTCGAATATTTTATTCTTAAATTTCTGATTGGAGGACACCTGGGGAGTGACAAGTGTCACTCACCCATTGGTTAGATTGGATCAAACTCCACTAAGCATTTAAATAGGATTTAATCTGTTTTTGATCTCAGCCCTTCATCTCAAAACCCTCAGATTGCATCTCAGCCCTTGATCTCATTTCTGAGATTCAATCTGGGCCGTCCATCATTTCCCTCCGCTTCTATATATATTTCCTTACCTGACACCCACGTACTGCCCATTCCATACCATCACACCACATTGCACCTGACCCTTACTCTGTGTGCCACTAGGCTGGACGAGTGAGGCGGCAAACGGCAGTGACCACGGCGGAGGACGGCGGCGAGGTGAGCTGTTTTCAAAACCCGAAACCGTTTTAAAAACTCAGGATTTGGAAGCTTCATTCCAGCGTGTGTTGTCGAGTTCTAGTGACCCTAATCGACTCTCTGGATTAGTAGGAAACCTTGGGACGTGTCTGCGTGGCCAGTGGTGACCTGGACGGTGGCTAAAGGGCGACGGGAAGGCCGGCTCTGTTCTTCGAGGTAGGCCTTCGATCCCGTCTGTATTTGTCAATTTTGATTCCATAGAACTGTTGTTAGGATTGAGACGATCATGTAGGAACAAACCAGAGTGAAAATGATTGAGAAATTAGGAAATGGTGATCGGGTCATGATCGCGGGTCTGATCGACCCGAGTTGCAGGGATACGGGCCAACCCGTCTGAGGACAGTGGTGGTGACGTGGCACCCTGTCAGACTGTCAGGTGACGTGGACCAATCGTGAGCCGACATGTGTCACATGTCAGTGCACAGTCAGCACTGACATGTCAGTGACGTGGCCCAATCTGGGACTGCCACGTGTCACTGACATGTCAGTGACGTGGACCAGTGCCGTGCTGACACGTGGCACATGTCAGATCTGACACGTGGCCTGACAGATCAGCGAGGTGGACCAATCGGATGTTGACACGTGGCACCTGTTAGAGTCTGACACGTCAGACCTGACAGCTGTCAGATGACGTCAACATGACGTCATGCTGACGTCAGCATGACGTCAGCAGTGACGTCAGCAGGAACTGTTCCTGCGTTGACCGGCGCGTGGGGGCGCGTGTGAACAGTAATTTTGGTGGGACCACCACCATTCTTTAGGTTTCGTCGATCCGGATCCAATGGCGGTAGTTTTGGGTCTATCGGAGATCATTAAGTTGGTCAAAATGAGGTTTATTGCATTGGGAAGCGCGTTCGGGCGGCTCTCCCGGGCCGGTTTCGGTCTAGGGTTTCATGGTTGAATGTTAGGGTTTCGTATTGACCTTTGCGTATGCTTTGGATATGACAGGGATTGTATAAGCGTACCAGAACGAGGGTATACGTTCGGTTTTCAGCAGGATTGTACTGTGAGTGGGCCATTTTCTTATACCCTTGCGTGCATAAATGTTTTCTGGTTTATTATACTTATTCACATGCTAAAACATGGTTTTGATGATATGGAAAATATGGTTATGGCACGTTTCACGGTATTTGGGCTTGAGACCCGTCTGATGAAACTTAAGGATTGGTTCGGATTTTATCTATGTATATATATGCTTTGCATGTGGATATCAATAAAATGTATTTGGTACTGCACTGTATAGATCCTTTCATATTATATTGTCTCCTCCGGCGAGGTACCCCGGAGAGGTCACGGACGTCTAGTACGTCCAGCGTTTATGACGCTAAGCATCAGGTGATGCTGCATCAGGTGATGCTGCATCAGGTGATGCTGCATCAGGTGATGCTGTACCCGAACGGGATTCGGGGATTTAACTCGGAAATTGAGACCCGAGTAGCACGCGTAGCCTTATTATTGTGACCTTATTAGGCGTCAAGAACGTCAAACATCAGGTGATGTCGGGATTGGAGTGTATAGTGCAGCAACTAAAATTATACTTATGGTTTTATTATATGCCTTATGGTTCATATTATATGATTGATGGTTTTAATTACGGATGCATGCATGTTTGGAAAACGGAGGGGTAAATTATACGTTTTACTTATCAAATGATTTTATAAAACTTGAGTTTCGGTCCACTCACCCTTATTGTTTTTGGTAACCCCTCCAGGTCGTGATACTGAGGTAGAGGAGGAAACTGAGGCTGAGGCATAGATCTACTTCTGCGTACCTGAACCCCTGTTGGGTGGTTTGCCCGCAGGTTTTATTTTAGAGTCGTGCTCGCAACTTGTAATTTTGGATTTCATCCCTTGTCTGACATCTGTTTAATTCGGATTTGATGTATGACTTTAATTTGGTTATTTATGCATTTGATGTTTTGAAGTTAAAATTGGTATGAATTATTGAGTGTCAGACGGGAGCAGGGCACGTCCCATTGTGGTCCCTGTGGGATCGGGGCGGGTCCTGTCAAATGTGTATTGGTTTTGGGCTGAGACCCACAAGTACTTGATTTGGACTGAGACCCATGTGTATTTGATTTGGGCTGAGTTCCCATATACTTTGGTTTACAATTTTGGGCTAAGGCCCTAATGATTTAAATATTGATAAATGGTTTGAGAATTGGTTTTCGAATGCATGCATGCTTTTTAGTGATGGGATAAACGTCTTTTCGTGAAATGTGTTTTATTAAATTAAATTATTGATTTCGTCCACTCGGAACTTTTAAATGATTTTAATGCCCTTCAAGTTGATCGCGGATGCGGGCTGTAGTAAAGACCGAGACATCACACTCCTCCTCCGATCCGGGCGCACTCTGGAAGCCCCGAACAGGTTGAAGTTGGAAATTATCCCTTATCTGACACTTCGTGTTAGACGGGAGTAAGCACGTCCCACGATAATCTAGGGGATTTGAGACGGATCTTGTCACCAGGACACTCAACTTGTAATACGAAAGAAACATTTTGGGCAGTAAACACACACACACACACACACACACACATATAGATCTACTCATACAAGCGAAATCAGGGCTATTCGCTGGGATCGAAGACTTTCGAAATATGGAATAGTACTTTATATATAATAACGAAGCCAATCATTTTAATTTGGGGTTTGTTGTGTGCTTATAAGTAGAGGGATAAAGAATCGGTATGTAACTGGTACTCATCACTATCACCATCATTGTGATCACCATCGCTATCATCACGGCCGTCTCATTACCAGAAAACAATAGACATCCAATAACGTCAATCGTACCATTGCCGACCCTTAACCACAAGGTCCATTAGTTTTATGTGATTATCTCATTGCGTGATCACTAATTTCCATACGCATGATGTGATTACCTACTGTAACAAAAAGCTAAGACAATTTTTTTTAATATAAAAAGAACACATAATCATTTTTAACGTATATGAATTACTATTTGAGAAGAATATATATAAGAATTATTCCAATAATAACTTGCATCCCATCTTGAAAGGAATCTTCCCATTTCACTTGTCTCAATCATTAAATTATATATATATATATATTTAATAAACGGAATCATCATCATTCTCTTAAGGTTTTTTAGGTTAAATGCACTAGGAACAGGAAAATTAATCTCAAAATGCACCAGGAATAGAAATTAGTCTCAATATGCAACAGGAACAAGTACAACGTCAAAAACGTTGCATCATCCATTAGCATACATCAGTAACGACGTTCAAAATGATGACTTTATAAGGGCAATTAAGACATTTTTTATATTATATGAAATTTTATATGAAAAATAATTTTTTTAAATTAAAACAAATCATAAAATTAAAAATTCCTCCCCTTTCTCTTCCGTCTTCTTCATTCTCTACTAGATCCATGGCTTCAACTGTGGGTAGACACAGTATATGAATGCTATTGAAGCCATCCTCGAGCACATCAGTGTATAAATTCTGCCAAAATTTAGTGGGTTTATGACTAGGAAACCTGCTTTAATTTCTCCGCCTCATTCGTATTAGGGATGGTAATGGGTCGTGTCGTGTTGGGTTCGTGTCGGGTCATAAGCTCTGTTTTATCCAAATATACCCAACCCGAACTCGACCCGTTTAATAATCGTGCCAAGGATATCTAATCCGAACTCAACTTGTTAATAACTCAGGTAACTTGTGTAATCTGTATAACCCATTTAATAAATCGGTCGTAATGAAAAGCCAATTAACCTATTTAACATATTTAACCTATTTAAACTATAAGATTTAATAGGTATTTAGGTAGGTAAATTGGTAGATATATGAATTACTAATGACATGTTTATTAAATCGGTCAATATATAAGTCAATATACGGGTTAACAGATTAACTTGAAATCTACCCATTTATTAAATGGGTTAAGAGGTCATTATACGGGTTAACAAGTCGATCCGAAACTCACCTATTTATTAAACATATCATAATGGGTTGATCCAAAAATGATCCGAAATTTTAATCGTGCTGGTTGACCCAGGTAAATCTCGTGCGGGTTTCAAGTCGGGTATCGAGTCGTGTCAAAAATTGTCACCCTTAATTCGTATCCACAAACCCAAAAAAAGCCATTCTTGTCCATCATTTTTCTCACCAATGCGGATACAATCTTGAAGCCTCTTTCTTTCGCATCGATCACAAGCTTTCTGAGTTTCTTGAGCTCTTCAAAGGATAAATAACTCTTGTAAGGAGGTTTGAATGGTTGAGTCTTGTAGAGATGGAATATGCAATAGAGCCCACCCAAACTGGCAAGACCCGTCCCGATCTCCCTAGGACCACCCGGGCACGTGCCCTGTTCCCGTCTGACACACAGCCTTAGAATACCAATTTTACCCTTCAAAGGTTCAAATGCATAAATATCCATAATTAAGTCATACAAATCGTCCAAAATTAAAATAGTGTGAGACAATGGAAAGTTTAAAACAAATATTGAGCACGACTCCTAATGACTCCCCACGTGCCGACCTACCCAGATGTGGGGTTCAGGTGCGCAACGTCAATCTATGCCTCTGCGTCGGGATTCTCGTCCACCTCAGTAGCACGGCCTGGAGGGGTCAATAAAACAATTAAGGGTGTGTGGGCCAAAAACATAAAGTTTATAAAACAATTTAAGACATAAAGTAAACATACGGTTTTACCCCTTCGTTTTCAAAAACATGCATGCATCAGAATTGAAAACCATAATAGTATATCATATAAGCATAACAGAGTAATATAATCATAATCATAACATCAGCCGCTACACTATACATCCCAACCTGGACATCCCAGATGTCTGACGTTCTAGATGTCTAATAAGGCCACAGTCCCAAGGCTATGCGTGCCACCCGGGGTCTCAATCCCGAGTCCAAATCCTGACCCAGTCTGGGTATGACTACCCAGATATCTGACGTCCCAGACGTCCAATCATAATAATCCTGCTCTTGAGTCACTCTGCGGTCCGGTTCCTCCGTAGAATGACCCCTCGCAGACAATGCATCGTGACCACTCCGGGATACCAACATCCGAAGGAGACAGTATCACTAGGGTAGGTCTATACAGTGCAGAACTAAAGATAATCATCAAAATCCGTATATATATATATATAACTCAAAACAGTGCATAACTAACCAGACGGGTCTCATGCCTAAACCTCGTAATACATGCAAGAATAATGACTCAAGATAATCAGATACTTTGATTCAATCATATATATATATATATATAGTATGACAGGACCCATCCTAATCCCCCTGGGATTAATGTGGGATGACCCTGCTCCCGTCTGAAACGAAGTGTCAGACAAGGGATATTTCCAACCTTTGCCCTCCTGGGCTATCAGAGTACGCCAGGATCCGGAGGAGGTATGTGATATCTCGGTCTCTGCTACAGTCCACAACGGCTGTCAACCTGAAGGCAGTCAAAACATTAAAAGTTGAGAGTGGACAAAACAAGAGTTTATAAAAACATTTTAACGAAAGAAATTTGTACCCTTCACTAAAAATCATGCATGCATTCGAAAACCATTTATCCAGAAAAACCATAGGTGGGAACTAAACCCAAAACCATGAAGATACCAAACATACGGGCCACTACCCAAATCCATACGGGACTCAGCCCAAAATCTGTATACATCACATATCGTATATCGTAGATCACATATCATATATGATATATACATATAATTCACACAACCAATCCTGTCACGGTTTCCAAAACTACGCTCGTGCTACCCGGGGTCTCAAACCCAAGTCTCTCAGAGTCCAAGGTCAATGTCCGTAGACCAATGACCCGTCCTGAGGTTACGATCCATGCCTTCCTGAGAGTAAGGAACCCAACTGGGGCGACTCCCACTCATTCAGTGCTCCGTGACTACTCCGGGGTCGACCCAGGCCAACGACCCTCCCCGGAGGAGATAATAGAAGTAAAGGAAGGTATATGAATACATATATATACATAACATAAACATTCACGCCCGGTCCCCTTAAACCGTCATGATCTATAGCATCCATGCCATTCATCTATATATATATATATATAAAACATCATCCATGCCCGGTTCCCATAAATCGTTATGTACCACAATAACCATTCCAGGGTTCATGCCGGTTCCCATAAACCGCCATGAACTTGGAAATCCATCTAGGGTCCCTGACCCGAAATCATCAATGTAAAACACCTCGGTCTCGTGCCCGAACATATGACAACAGTTGGGCATCATGCCCGATATCTAAGGGTCAGTCACGATTCCGATCGTAGTGATGTGTGCAACCATCCACCCAGGACAACCCTCAATCCTGGTATGTCACCGTGAACGAATCAACCGACGGGACCACCACAAGATCATGGTGCACTAATCACCGATCACTATCCTGAATCGTCTGCACTACGAAGTCGAGCCTCCATCGGCTACCCGATAACAGATCGCGCATCGTGACCTCTCCGGAAAGAACACATCCCAATCCGGAGGTGAGTGTCGTATCGTCGGTCGCCGTGCACATAGAATTCTTCCGCGACCATGATTTAGACCTGTAGGCCATCAATAGGGTCATATTCCTGAGACAAAAACAAATGGGTCTCATACCCGAGTTTATCTTTTTGGAAATCCAATTCCATTTCATTTAAACCAATAAAGACATACAAACCCGTATTGGCACCGTACAAGGCTGAAACCTCGAAATACGTGCCTATACGTAACCACAACCAAATGCACTCATGGCATCACCAAACATGTATTAAAATATATAATAAAAATTTATGCATGCACTATGTAACAACCCGTACCTTCGGGAAGGGTAAAAATGTAATTTTTGTGAAGTTTTGTAAAAAGGACGATTTTGCCCTTGTGAATAGTAGAGGAAACGTTGACTTTTTGTACTATCGATTGGATGAGTGTTAGCCCTTGACCGTGACGTAGGTTAGGACGTCACGAGTCCGTAGACAGGTGGCAGGTTCGATTCGGATAACCGGAGGAAAAGTTATGATGTACGGTAGGTTGGGGGCGTTACCGTAATTTTGAGTAAAACGAGGGAAATGTTGACTTTTTGGAGGACTTGTGATTTTCACGTAGACCGAGGACCGTTGGATAGGTCTCGACGTCCTGAGTTCAACGACAGGCGGCACGCTGTCATCGGACGTCGGACGGAAAAGATACGGGTCTGGAAAGTCTGAGGGTAAGATGGTAATTTGTGCAGGAGGGGTATTTTGGTCATTTTCCCTCAGCCCAATCAGATAAGGGCAAGTGGCAGAGATTTTTGGGCTGGCCTATGGTTGGTGGACACGTGCAGGGGACTGGATGGTTCCACTACGTTCTCAAGTGTGCACGGCCACACTTTACCCTCATTTGAACCGTGCACACCTTCGAAGAACACAGAAACAGAGAGAAGAGTTGGGTGAGGCGGTGACCGATTTTGATGCTAGGGAGAGTGAAGAGTGAGTTGAGAGAAAGACAGTGAGGCAAGGAGAAGCTGGTGATCGTGGTTTGGAGTTGCAACCGTGCACGGAGGCGACGTGGTGGACGGCTGGATATTTGGAAGAAACAGAGGAGGCAGTGGACGGTGGTGGCTGTTGTGTTGTGTGGTGGACCGATTCAAGCTACTAGAAGACTCAGGAGGCTACGGGGAGTCCCACGAGCACCGTGGTGGGTGACGGTTCTCACGGCGGCGCCGGAATCGAAGGTAACCTCTTTTGCTCTGTTTTTCGTGGATTTTTCATTTCAAAAGTCGTGGACCTAGAGCTAGAATCGAAGGGTTTGGTGAATGAAGTGTGGTTTAGGGAGGTCCTAGGAGTCGTTTTTGGTGGTTGCCGTGACGGGAAGTTCACGGTGGGAGGTGGTTCGACGGCGGGTACTCTGTACCCTGTTTAGCCGTGATTTTCAAACGGAAAATCGTGGAGTTGGAGGGTGAGTCGAGGGATTCCGTGAGTTGTGTGTGGTTCAGTGAAGTTGTGGAAGGAGTTTGGAATGACCACCGTGAAGGGGGAAGTGCGGAGTGGCCGGAAAGAAAAACAGAGGATTGGTTGGTTTTTCTTTCGAGCTTCCGTTGTGAAGCTTTGGGTCGAGTCGAACCAAGAGAGTGAGGGGGATGGATTCTTTGAGAGTGGACGAAGCTGTAGGTGAAAATAGGAGGGGAAACGGTGGCCAGACGGTGGAGAACAGTTCTCGCCGGTCCGGGTTGTCGTCTGGTGCGAACCGGGTTCGAGCAAGGAAGACGGTGGCACTGTAGCAGGCGCGTGAGGCCCACGCGCAGCCACTTTGGGCGGCGCGTGGGGAGGAATCCGGCCAAGCTTTCAACATGAGTTTAGTCCTAAATGTTCTAACGAATCCAATGGTATAGTTTTCGGGTTAATCGGACGGTGTTACGGGATGATTCGGGAATCCGTACGGTTTAGGGTTTAGGATTAAAATATTATTAAATTCCCGAAAAATTGGGGAAAATAGGGAAGGTATCCTTGATGTAATTGTGACCCTATTTGGTATCTATTGACAGGACGGGAGACACCAGAGACGGTTGAGGAGCGCACGGAGCGCGAGTGACTTGCTCTGAACTGTGAGTGGACTCTTTCTTACTTCCGAGCATGCCTAACTGTTTTTATTAATGTTTTATGCTTTTTATGTGTGTTTATATGTGATTGAGATTTTGCATGTTTTTCGAGAAAAAGCTGGTTTTCAGATTTTGATGCTATAATTGAGGAATTCAACCTAAAGACGTTTTCTGATGATGGTAAATGGGTTGTGGAATATGACTTAGGATTTCCTATGGTTTTGTTAGGAACATGGATCTTTTTCCGGATTTGGGTTCGGAATGTCGGTTCTGAACGCCGAAAGGGCTTCGAACTAGAGATTCCGAATTCGAGTTTGGTGATGGGTTTCGGAACGGTTTTACACTGAATTGGATTGGATTTGCTGGATCTGGATTTGGGTTTAAAGACCCGGATATATGTGACGGGGGACGGGCCCGGATTGAGTTTAAAGACTCGGGAGTTTAAAGACTCGGATATTACGATATTACCCCCATAGGCCTATTGAGTTTAAAGACTCGGGAGTTTAAAGACTCGGATTTATATATGAGGCCTAGTTGAGTTTAAAGACTCGGATAGGTCCAGCAGGTTTGATCGGAAAAAGTGGTTTGATGTTTATGCTCTGGTTCTATATCAGTTTTATAGTGTATCTGTTTCTTATGAGGTTCTATAGTGTTTCTGTTTCTTATGATGTTTCATATTATGATTTTTCTAATACTTCGTTGGGCATGCCTGGTTTTAAACCGGAGGGAACAAATGATTATATTTCTTTACTTTGATTTGATGGTAAACGGTTTTAAACTTTTTTTTTCCTTTCGGTCCACTCACACCTTCTGTTTTTTTTCAATTTCCCTCCAGGTCGTGGTGATAGCGCTGGGGTGAACGTTGAGGCAGATATCGAGGCATAGAGCTTCCGACGTTCTTCCGTTGCGGACTTAGACTTGTAGGACTTTTGGTGCCCATTTTGTAGAACTATGCTCTGGATTATTGTTGTATATATTTACTCCTTCGTCTGATAGTTATGCTTATAGTTGTATTAAGGTTATTTTTGGTACTGTAAGTGTGATTGTCAGACGGGAGCAGGGTTCATCCCGGGTATCGAGGTGATATTTGGGACGGGTCCTGACACACTAATTTAGAAAACAAGATCCACTCACAGACCGTCCGAGCTGCCGCCTCGATTTACGTGTCATACGGCTCTCCCGAGCCAATCACCGTCACTGGGACTCCCAAACCTGTCCAAATCGTAATAGAAGGTTACTAACTACTTAATTAACCTTCCACTAAAGCGCCGTAATTTTTCGGTATTTTTAAATATTTTCAATCCCGAACCTAAACCTTCCGATGCCCTGAAAATTATCGAGACGGTGTCTGATCGACACGAAATCAGTCCCAAAATGTTCGTTACATCGAATAGAAAATTTCACGTATTGAAAGCACTCTCAAAATACTCACCATACGCTCACACGTGCCCTTGGAACCCCCCTGCGCGTGAGCCCACGCGCCGGGTACTGTAGCCCTGTCTTCAACCTCCAGCCAGTTCAGACCGGCTGGTTTGGTCTGTCTTCTGTAACTGGACCGGCGTGACCGGTCCAGGTCTGTACAATCCTCATTTTGGTCTTTTTTCAACCCTAATCAATTCTAATCTTCTAGTTTAGATCCTAGGAACCTAAACTAATTAATTAGAACCCCTAAAACTCACGAAAACAGCCTGGTCCGATTTTCCCCTCACGGTTGGATTATCCAAACTCTTCCCCAGGGGTCCCTCAACGTCCAAACCTTCTCAAAACCTTTGTAATGACCTCCTAACAACGTAATTAATTCATTGAAACCATCAAAAACGACCCATAACAACAAAAATGGAAAATGGATCGAAAATGGGCTAACCGATTATCTCTAGGGTTTTCTCCACCGCCGTCCACAGCGGCTGCGGTCCTGGGCCGGCCACCACGTCCTCAGTATCCTCACTTCACTTTGTCCTCAGTCATGGCCAAATGGGAAGGGTGGGGTTGCACAAGGGAGAGGAATGGTGTGAGATCGGGTTTGTTTGGGTTATGAAGAAAATGAATGATCGATGCAATGGGGAGATGCATGAATAGGAATTAAGGGCCAGTGGATGGGTGACACTTGTCACTCATCCATTGGGCAGGGATTAAATATTTGGGGCCCACTAGAATCCAAAAGTGGTCAGTCCCGGTGCTAACGTACAATCCCTGTCATATCCAAAGTATACATAAAGGTCACTATAGGTCCCTACATCTCAATCATGAAGCCCTAGAATGAAACCGGCTAGGGAAAGCCGTCCCAATACGCTTCCCAAGGCATTAAACCCTAATTTGACAACCTTAACGATATCTGATCGACACGAAACCACTACATTTGGATTTGTATCGTTTAAGTATTGAAAATGGTACCGGTCCCACCAAAATACTATTCACACATGCCTGATCAACATTCTGGTCAACCCTGCTATAGTACTTGATAACGTCATCCTGACAGGTTTAGATGACACGTGTCACTCCCTGGTTGGTCACTTGTCTGACATGTCTGACATGATGATGTCATGATGACATCAGCATAATGTCGGCATGATGATGTCATCATCTTTGACATTCGGCCAGGTTCTACCGAAAACCTACAACCGGGGCACCGATGACCCGCAGCTTGACCCGATCGGAACTCTCATTTCCAGTAACCATTTTCAGTGCTGTTTGATCCTATGAACTCGTTTCAGCTTGCACTATATGTCTGTGGACTCAAAACTAGAAGAAAAAGGCAAGATATATACCTATAGGTCGAAGGTTCACGACCCAGTTTTCCCGATCGCCTTCTCCTTCACGTCAGGCTACGTCCAGCCTCGAAACCGGTCATCACATATTCTTCACAGTCCCTAGAATGCGACTCAACAGATAAGGACATCCCAAACAAGTCAAGCTCAAGATTTCGAAACTAGGAACAAAACAGTGAAGGTTTCGGGTTTTTCCAGCTTACCTCCGCCGTGTCGCCGTCGTGGTTCTCCCGTCAGCTCCTCAGGTGTGCAGGCGTCCTAACGGTCCTAACCTTGGTGTTGGTTCAAAATGTGGCTGTGTGGTTGAACAGTTTGGATTTTTGGGCTGGTTTGTCCTTCACAGGTCTTGGGTGGTGTTCGGGGTTGCAGACAAAGACGAAGATAATGGTGGTGGTGGCTGATGATGAAGATGATGTCTAAGGGAGGGTGGCGTGATAGATCTTGTGGCTGGAGATGAAGCAAGCAGATGGGGAAGGTGGTTGGTGGTGTTTGTTCAATATGAGGGGGCGGGGGGGGGGGGGGGGAGGTGGGGATGGGTGTTCTTCACGGGTGAGAGGAAAAATCATAGTGAGAGAGAGATGTTTGATCTCAGTTTAATAAAGGGAATCAAAAGATGAAATGAAGGGTGTAGATGGCTTTGCTGGGATGAGATGGACGGCTGGGGTTGGTTAAGGGGGAATAAAATATAATTTAATTAACTAATGGGAGCAAGATCCACATATTAGGGAAAAAGTGAGTGTGGGATGAGTGACATTTGTTACTCATCCAAGGGTCCAGATTAATTCCAGGGGTAAATCAGATTTTAATATTTTAATATTATTTTAATTTAGTTCTCGGTTAGTAAATTTAATCGATTTCGCTCCCGTGACCATAACTTTTTTGTTGAATGTCAGTTTTCCACGTGCCGCATGCCTACGGACACGTGACGTCCCGATCTACGTCAAGGTCATTGGTAAAAGTCCTAAATATTTTTCGAGTCAAAATTAACTTTTTCACCTTCGCGGGAAAAATGGTCATTTTGCAATAAAATAATATTTATGAAAGTTCGGGTCGTTACACAAACTGCGTGATAAAGATCAAGCTGCACTTGCACCGATTATGTATCCGATTGAATGTGCATACAATGATTGCATAAACGAGACCGATTTTTTGGGAGGATAAGACTCGAAAATGTAGGAGAAATTTTAGGAAAGCAAGAGTCTTTTCATATCTACCAAGGTTGTTGATTCAGCCTCTGTAAATGCATCTACGAGCTCATCAATGTCACGCTTGAATGGTGCGAGTTTCATAATAATGGCGAATAGTGAGGATGATTAGACCGAGTATGTGGGAAGATAAAGTTGAACAAAAACATGGAATCAAGGATGGAAATTTTTTGTTTGGATTTGGGGAAGAAATTGTAATTTGATTAGCGTTTTGAAAGTCCCAATATAACTAGGTATCACATTTTGAATAGTAAAGCACAATAGGCATTTTACTAACCGATTCAGGGTGCACCTGTTCATGGATGAGACTCGGTGGCCTTTTGATTGCCAAAGTGGTTTCGGCGATTGAGTAGCTGCTGATGCCAGTGTCTGTGTTGATTTCCAGAGTGGTTTCGGCGCTTGAGCGTATTTGTGCTTGCTCGATCAAAAATGCCATTTTGAGCTTATTCTTGGTGAAGGTTTGGGAGGTTCATGTGAGTGAATTTGTTGGTGTAATTAGGAAAAAAGGGCTAATGTGAGGCACAAAAATATGAGAGGAGAGGAAGAATCCTTGGCCGTGGAAGAAGATTAATAAATGGTAAGTGGTGATTGATGAAGAAAGGCTTCCTACTAAATTTTGGCGAAATTTATACACCAAAGAAATAGGGGAGGAGTTTAAAATTCTTGCAGTTGATGCTGATGTGTTCGAGGATGGCTTCAATCGCATTCATATACTGTGTCTACCCACAGTTGAATCCATGGATCCAGTTGAGAATGAAGAAGACGGAAGAGAGAGTTGAGGAGTTTTTAATTTTAAGATTTGTTTTAGTTTTAAAAAATTATTTTTAATAAAATATAACAAATGTCTTCATTGGCATTATAAATTATGTACTATTACTGTCACGTCATTAGTTTGAATGGCGTTATTAACGTATGCTAACGGATGATGCAACGTTTTTGACGTTGTACCTGTTTTCTGATGCATATTTAGGTAAATTTTTATTCTTGATGCATTTTAAGATTAATTTTCCTGTTACCATTACATTTAGCCTAAAAACATTTCTCTTAATTCTTAATTTCATATTATTTTATAAAAATTTAATAAAATTAAAAATTACTTATATCTAATAAATAAATCAATAATTTATTACAAATTAAGATCATGAATAATGAAACCATGTTTTGTATGTTACTTTTTTATAGCCCTGTTAATTGGTTCGGAAAAACCGACCGAAAAACCGAACCGAACCGAAAAAAACCGAACCGAAGGAAAACCGAAATCGGTTGGAGAAAACCGAACCGAACTGAATCGAACTGGTTCGGTTTCGATTTTCGGTATAATAATACCGAACCGAACCGAACCGAATAGACCTAAAAATCAAACCGAACCGAACCGTCCCGAACCGAAATGCTTTAGGTTACTTTGTAATGAACATTGATTAGTTATAATGGATCTTGATTAGTTGTAATAAACATTAATTAGGTTGTAATGGACATTAATTAGATAATAAATATTGATTATTATATAAAAGTACAAAAAAACAATTGGTTTTTAGAGAAAATTGAACCGATTTAACCGAACCGATTCACCATAATTTGAAGGAAAAAAAACCGGTTTTAACCGGAACCGAACCGAACCGAACCGAATAAGAGGAAAAACCGAACCGAACCGCTGGAGGAAAAACCGAACCGAACCGAACCAATTTTCCAACCGATTTCGGTAAAAAAAACTGAACCGAAAAACCGATTAACACCCTTACTTTTTTATTTCAGAATCTAATGCAATGATGTAATTGTGTACGGCAAAATATCTGGGGTCTGGGGACTGGGGACTGGGTAAATAGGTGGCGGTGATGACTGTACGGGGCTCGGGTCTCATTTGGTGTCGCGTTTGGGCATAAACGGAGGGAAATGCAAAACTGACCGTGACAACGATTGTCGGCATCTGCAGAAGTCTCCACCTGTCACAACTAGTTTATGTCTCAAGGCCTGTAAGTCCAGGCTGTCACTCACCTCGGGGTAAGATTTACAAATTATTTGTCGGGTCCCACGTGGATTGTAAGTTTGACGGGCTAGCGCTGACAATGATTGTTAAGAGAAAGGTGGCATAATAAGCACCACTAATTAGATGATCGTACGTCCGATATTAGCAGCGATCATCCCTTCTGTTTTTTTTTTTTTTTCTTTTTTTTGAGGTCACCTTATTCCAAATTTTCATTTTGACCGGATCGCGGAAACAAATTGTGCTGTCTGTTAGCCAGTTTATCATTTTCAAATCTGAATCCATGTAACTTTGGCACCATTGAAGTATATAATTAATCCTTTTTAGTAATATACATGCATGTCGAAATAAGATTTTGGAACTAGAACATGAAGCTCTTAATTTGTGCGAGAATTTGAGGCAATTAACGAAACTTACTTAACTTCTTTTCTTTCTTATTGAAAATTGAGAAGCATACTTATGAATAATAAATTTTACATCATAGTATTGAATTTTTACGGAAAGAAAAACAATGAAATTCGACACATATTTCATAGACCACATATATACATTATTATTGAAATTTATGGTCAAAATTTAAAACTTCTATATAATCCAGTAATTATGGCAACCAATATATGTGTGTGATAGATAATAATATGTAAGTAATAAGATGAATTATACAGTGATTGAGTCAAGTAACTATACTAAGAAAAAGGAAAATACGTGCATCCACTCTAGGGCATGGATGTGGTAATTCCCTTCATAATAAATTACTGAATTTTTTATATGCGCAAACGAGATAGTCGGAACCATTAATATTTTCAATATCATGTAAATTAAGGTTGTTTTAATAAAATAATCAATCAAATTGGAAATTGTTGGATAGTGTATATGTGGATATATATCAAAACAAGCGATGGTTTTAGTACGTACCAACTGTCAATTTAATTTATACATATAAATAACTAAATTATCACCACTTTATTTAAATTTGTGTAAAAATGATCTTTATATTATATTTTAAAATATAAGCCGTTCCATCACATTTAAATAAAGAATATTCCAAATTTGTATAAATTTATCACATTTGGTATGCATATAATTGCAAAAACCCTAATTCGATAAGATCAGATGAGATGATTAGAGGTGTGGATAGAAGCAAGTAGCTAGGAGTAGTAGGAAGGAAGAATTAATTAAGGCGTTAATAATGATTCGTCCATCCAAATATTCGCATCTCATTAGGTTCCCTACCTACCCACCCTCCTTAATATCTTTCTTTTCGAATTTATGACAACTTATATTATTAGATTCCCCAAATTAATAATCTCCTTCTTTGACCGATTAAAATGCGAAGGTAATTTTGTGCATGTATATATACATAGTTATTTTATATTTTTTTAAAATATCATTATTTCTAATTTTCATAAAATCAAATTAATTTAAGATTCTATTTAATAACTACAAGAAAAACAAGCTTAATACACCAATAATTATGTCTTTTGTCTCTATAAGCACAAATATATGTGTCCTATAACAAAGGGCACGCTGCAACTACTATTATTTGCATGTGTCCATCTTGGTCGTGCCTTTTGATCACAACACAAATAATGGACTTTGTGGCCAATTATCAAAGATCAAAGGTCACTGCAAATATATTATTGTGTCTTCTACTCTAATTTTTTTTAAATAACACTATTTATAACATTATATTTAAAATCCATATACATGCATACCACTATATTTATTATAAATGACACAAATATTTGTGCCTTATAAGTTGGAGCGGTTGGTCTTAATTGTGATGTAATAGACACAATTAATTGTGTCCTCAAAGGAGAAATTTATGTCAACTAAAGTGACCCATACTTCTATTGCACAATCTTCCTGTGTCTAATAGGTAATCGTCGTTCATTAATAAAAGTATTGGACAGAAACGATTGTGTACTTTTTAAAGTAGAAACAAATATAAAATAAATGTGTGTAATAATTAATAAAGGGCACACAAAAAATATTTGTGACTTACACACATATGCCCAATAGCAAGTTTTCTTGTTGTGATAACCGAACAAACCCAAAGAGTAAATTTATTAAATCCATCATTCATCAAGCTGCTTTTCAAAATTTCAACAAGTAGAACCCACATGAGCATAATATAGGTCACTCTACTTAAAATTGGAGATGCGTAAAAAAGGAAGTACATGTTAATTTATCTGCATGATTATATGAGATCTGTAAATAAATATCGTATATATTTAATCTAATATTTCATTATTTATTTATTTTAATTTAAAACGTTTAAAAAATGACGCATCAAGATTTAATATGATCTTGATATAATAATAATACATGAATGCATTGAAAATTATGATGATGATTAGTGGATGGGTGGTTATGATGGAGTGACGAAAATTAAGCAGCTAGCTAGATTGCGACTAACGGGGATGCAAGGTAGTATGTTGTTGAATCTTAATGGGAACATGAAAAACTTCATTGGCGTGCGACCGGCCACCCAAAATGGGTTAGCTAGTACGTAGCTAGTGGCTTATTATATTATATATGTTCAACCCTAACGCAAATTAAAATACATATAGTACAAAGGGTTTAAATAATTTTGTTTGTCGGCATGGAAAATATCCAAAACTCTTTTGATTATACAACCCAGATATGGGAAACGAAAAAGCTCCACTTGAATTCAGAAAGAGTGACATGGAAGCAAATCAAATTATCCCGTGGACTTATCAAGTGAAGTAATCAGCAACTACGATGGCATGGGCGGAAGGGGAAATTTTTACTATAAACTACTATGTTATTGTGGTTCGGTAATGTTAAGACTTACCAAAAGAGTTAAATTACCCATTTGACAATTCTTGGATTGTTAACAATTTATCCTATAATTTTATACTTATTTTTTGGGATGAATATCATTAAATCTTTAAACATCGTTCAATTTCAATATGAATAAAGTGGTAATGCTTTTATTTACCAATACAATAAATATAATCAATTTAGTGTATTTGAATAATATTATTCATCAGGATATTAATATAAATTAACAAGAATAGCATTTCAATTTTTTTCTCACAGTGCGTACGGTTGCAATCTTGACTATTATGGACCTTATTATCATTCTCACACACACACACATATATATATATATGGAACAAAAATAAGAAAATATGTATATATATATATAATTATAAGTCCACTTTATCATTTTCTTTCATTTTGTAAATAAAATTTGGGCTTATTTTATCATTTTCTTCCAATTTTGAGTATATTTTGTCTCTATTTTATCATTTTCTTCCACTTTTGAATAAAACTTAGCCTTATTTTATCATGTTCTTCTAATTTTTGAATAAAATTTGTCCCTGTTTTAATATTTTTTCAATTTTTAAATAAAATTTGATGAATTTCGCCCACTCTGACTTTAGCGTACCCGACTTTTAGTTTCTGAATCCATTCCTAATAATAAACAGCTCAAATTAGGATATATTTATAAAAAATAATTTAATAAATTAAAATGATGGTATAAAAGAGTATCTCCAGAACAGAATGTAGATTTAATTCCGTACAGAATTCAACCATTTCGAAATAAGTCTCGCATGCAGTTGTCTCACATGTACACTATCTTCTCTTTAGGCTCAAAGAATTCGTATATATACGAGTAATTATTATTACAAAAGTAGAGCCTTTTTATTTACTGAGCCCTCGTTCATGCAGCTAAAAGGGGGTGGGCCTCACAGAAGACTTGAAACGTGGCCCTAAAGATATATTTTTGATGGTAAGTGTCGGGCAAACAATCCATACACATTGCAGACACTCAGTGTTGAGAGGTGCATATCAAATGGAAAATTTGCCGTCGATTTGTAGGAGCCACATCTCGGACTACCACCAGCTTTCGATGATGTGACGTGTCATGAGTGGACTGCCGCTCACTGTGGTCCGAAGAAGAAAAAGGACACGGTGATGAAAATGCCACCCGAAGAGAAACCAGAGAAAATGTCGACGACTTTTGCGGCGGTGGGAACAAGCACCGGCCACTTTTTTTGACCGGAGCGTTATGCTTTTGTCAACGACACCATCACTTGCTGTCTTAATGCAATGGACATGCATGGTTCCAGAAGCTAATCCTAGCCGGGGCTGGGAGCCAGGCATGGTTCCAGGAGACTACATAAAACTTTGTCTCGAGATTGTTGAGACTACTCATTGCTCCATGACTCAAGAGCATTTAATTTTGCTAGCTAGTGCAGTATTAAATAGTGCTGCGGGAAGATTAATAACAGAAAAATAATAATTGATCGATGAGTTCACTCGTTGTTAATGGAGAGTGAGGTTTGTCACAATGAAGATGCCCTTGTAGAACAGGTTCGTTGTGTAACGTTTTTCAGGTTATTAGTTATTTATGGTTTGAAAGTATTGAAATTTCAAATTCGGGAATTCGTTGTATGATAGTGGTTGATTGGAAAGGCTAAAGGATTATTGTACGTAGGTACACAGAAATAAACTCAATTTTTGGTTGGGTATGTTTCAGGTTACCTCACATTATAGAGAAAAAAAATTGAGGTATAGCAATTTTAGCCCACGTACAAAGCCCACTTAACGCATACTATCTGGAATCAATGATTAAAATATCGACATCGACGGATATATTGTTAGTCAAATTTACAGATATCTCACTCCAAATATCAATATCGATATCGTTTACGGTCAACAAAAATGACGGAAATTTAGTCTAAAAGTTGAAAAATTTTAATGAAAATTTGGAAAAAAACTTAAATAAAAAATATAAAATGGCTTTGATATAATAAATATATTATGAATAATATGATAGAATATAGGTCTGACGATAACTAACAGTATAAAATCTTAATGGTAAACTTAAATTAAAACGTAATTTTATTGATAATATTGCACTAAGAATACTTTACACATTGAATTTCATTAAAAACAAATAGAGTGTCTACCAAATTGAAATTTGGATTGGTCTCCATCTACCAAGACACAAAAATTTTGCCCAAGTGTTGCTACTTGACCAAGCGGAAATGTATTGTTGGACATAGTATTCGTATATCTCCTTTAAATGACCTACTCTTCCTCCATAGATGGGGTAGCTAGGATTTATCCAAATAATTTCCCCATAATCTTCATTGAGATGAGGATCTTCATAGCCTCCATAGCCATGTGGCATTTGAGGGAGACAGTTGTCTAACTGGTGGTAACCATATTGATCTTAAGCATATGGTTCATTTGAGTTGTTACTAGGATAGGTGCCTAAACTTATTGGCTCAAAACTAATTGTCATGAAATTCTCAGAAGATTGGTTTCCATAACCTTTGTATATGTTGCGTATCCGAGTGTAGTCTTTCCCAACACCACCGATTCCTACTCCGCCTTCTCTACATCCATGATCATAATCTTGGGTGGCATGAGTGAAATCTGCCTCTCCAGTAAATGGGCTCAAGGGTTCATATGTTTCGGATACATGTTCATTTCCCCCGTCATCATCACCACCGTCATCCTTGTCTTCATCGTTTGTCTCAACATCATCTCTTCCATCATCATCATTATCATCATCATCATCATCATCATTTGTAAAATTATTTTGATGTAGTCCCTTACTTGTAGCATCAACTCTCAAGTCACGTCCAATGGTAGTCCACAACCAGTTTGATTGGATTATGTTGGTCAGACGATGTTTATCGAACAATATTCGGTCGGACAGTATTGGTTAGAAAATGTTTGGTTGAACGATAAGGAAAAAGGGATCAAAGGATCCCTCATATACATATTTTCTTACTCAAGCACTCTAAATTTTTGTTTGGATGATTTACTCCTCAAAATGAGATGAACGACAGTTTGTTTGTTTGCTCTATATTTCCGAGAGAGAGATTGGCAGGACCCACCCCTAATCCCTCGGGATTAAGGGCTAAACCCTGCTCCCGTCTAACTTTCGTATGACATGAGGGTTAAACAGACGTCCAACCTCCATGTGACACGTAAGTCAGGCCAGGGATTGTCGATCGAACCATCCTCAAGGTACTCAGACTTCCCAGAGTGCATCGAAACTACTGTGGATCTTGGGTGTGATGTCTTCGTCATCCTTGACCAATAGCCCGCTCCGCAACAACCTGGAGGGTATCGAAAACACGAAAAGACTGTGAGTGGACAAAAATAAAGTATAAGTTTAAAAACAGTTCAATTAAATAAGTACATTTATACCCTCCACGCAAAAACCAATGCATGCATATCAAGTCAAGTCATGCAATCACTCATATCAAAAACCATCATTGAAAAACCATTTAAAAACCCGTATCAAAACCGTTATTCCAATCCAGGCCTCAGCCTCAAATCTTAAAAAATCTCAAATTCGGGAACTCGGTCCCAAAACTCGTCAAAACCACTTCATCCGGGCCATTGCCCAAAACATCAGAAAACCAGTGAAAAGCATTAATCATACAAGTTTACTGGATCTCAAGTGCGCCCGAGTCTTTAAACTCAAAACACAATGCGCAATTAGCCAGGCCTTCCCGGGATATCCGAGTCTTTAAACTCAAAACACAATCACAGGCCTCGGGGGGTAGCATATCCGAGTCTTTAAACTCAAAACCATACCGAATCTTTAAACTCAAAACATCAATCCAGGGCCCTCCCCCCCGTAAATCAATCCGAGTCTTTAAACTCAAAACCAGATCCAGTGGGTTTTCTCTTTTTCTTTTCCGGGTCTTTAAACCCAAAACCATTTTTCAATCAGTAGTGAAAACCACAGAAAATCCTTCTCCGAATTCGCAACAATGATTCCGTAAGCTAGCATCCGGAACTATCATCCCGAATCCAAATCCAGACTTTCCCTTTCAAGTCTCAAAACCAAATCCAAAACACAATTTCCGAAATCACATAAACGGGCTCCAAGCCGGAAAGCTCTTTTCTGAAATCCTTATCAAATCATTGACATCAAATCACATTTGAAATCCCGAAATCAGACCATTAAAATCATCGTCAAATCACAAAAGAAATCAAAACCTCGTAAAACGTGAAATTCCGTAAAATACCTTGAAAATCGTGTAAAACCATAAACCATCAAGATCATAGAGTAAATCATAGAATCACGTATGAAAACATATTAAAACATATATGCATGCATCAAGAGTTAGAAAGCAAAGTCCACTCACAGACCATTCCGACGTCGCCTCGATACGCGCGCACTTATGCCGTCCCCGGCCATTCCGCTATCGTCGGCTTTCCCGAACCTGTCCAAAGCCCATAAATAGGTCACTAACTACTTCACAAAAGTCCTACTCAAGTCCCATGATTTTCCCATATTTTTAACTATTTTTAACTGAGTCCTAAATCCTTCGGACATCCCGAAACATATCGAGACGATGTCCAATCATCCCGAAACTTGTCCCAACAGATTCGTTACAACAATTAGACTCAAAACTATGTTGGAAGGTTCCCCAGATTCTTCCCCACGCGCTCTTACGCGCCTGAACAGTAGGGTATTGTTCATCATCGTCCTTAGCCGTGGCCGGTCTGAACCAGCGTAGGCCGTTCTTCGCTGTTCCTCCACCATTTTCTTCCCTTTTCATTCCTTTAGCTTCGTCCTGACCTAATTAATTGATTCCAATCCTAAAAACAAAACATTACAGCCTCTAACCCGTCGTCCTCAAGCTCGAACAAAATTGTCCGAAACCTCTGTTTCGGTTCCCGGCCAATCAAGAAATCCCCCATCACGGCTTCGAGTTTAAACGATTCCTAGGGACCTACTGAGTCTCACAGAACTCACAGAATCCCTCGACTTAGCCCCAAAAGCCACGACTTTTCGTTTGAATCAAAACGGCAAAACAGGGGAAACAGGTGCTTACCGTCTTTCCAACCTCCGCCGTACGCGCCGCTGTGCTCCTCTGCGTCCACAGAGTTATCCTCAGCCGTCCTAGCCTCCCTTTGAACTTGTTTGGATCAATTCGATCGTCTGTGGTTGCACCACATACTCAGCCCTCTCTGTTTTCCTGAAAACTCGCACCACTCTCCCACCGTGATTCCTTGCACAGTTCTCACTCACAAGCCACTCACCAGTTTCTCCCTACTCTTTGTCACCCTCACCAAGTCACAAGGCTTCCCACACACAGAAAATCGATCAGGAATCCTCACTGTCTCACTCTTTGTTTTTGCGAAATTGGACGATTGCACGGTGTTGTGAACGTGTGCAAGTTATAACCGTGCACACAATAACCTTCCTAGAAACCTCTAGGTTCATCCCACGTGTCCAACTTCCCATGGGCAGTAAAATAAATATCCAATCCCACAAACACATATGGCCTTAGCTGATTGGCCCAATTGTGAAAAGACCAAAATGCCCCTAAGTCTAAAATTACCATTTTGCCCTTCAACTTCCTTGACCCATAACTTAACCGTCTGACGTCCGATAATAGCGTGTCGCCTGTCGTTGTACTCAGGACGTCGAGATCTATCTAAAGGTCCTCGGTCTACGTGAAAACTAAGAGTCCAGTAAAAAGTCAACATTTCCCTCTACTTAACTAAAATTACAGTAACGCCCTTAACCTTCTGAACACCATAACTTTTTCTCCGATTGTCCAAATCAGACGTGTCACCTGTCTACGGACTCGTGACGTCCCAAACTACGTCACGGTCATCGGTCAATGCCCAATTGACCGTCCGAACTAAAAGTCAAAAATTTGCCCAACCTAGGGGCAAAATCGTCATTCTGCACCCCATTTCCAAAAATCACCAACTAACCACCGATTAACTCAACTAATCCGTCAATAAATCACTTCGCTAATCCCGACTCTCGGGACGGGTCGTTACAGAGATGATCCTAAGGGAATTTGATAGAGATCAGCAGACTATGGTAAGGACATCTAGAGGCTGAGAATGCCTTGGTATTTCTAGTGAGGATGCTACCTGAGGAAATGCTAGATGATGTGACAGATCAGTAGTATTCTTCAATGAGGGTATTTCCCTGTTGTATCGACCGTTTGTGGGCTTGCCGACCGGGTGTTGTCTTGTTGACCGGTTGTGGTCCTGTCGACCGGTGTGTGATCCTACCGACTGGTGTGTTCCTGTCGACTAGGTGTGTTCCCGCTGATTGGTTGTGGTAATGCTGACCGAGGTGTGGTCATGTCGATTGGTTGGGGTCCTGCCGATTGGGGTGTGGTTTTGGTGACGGTGTGTTCCTGCCGATTGGTTGTGTTCTTGTCGATTAGGGTGCGGTCCTTTCGGCTGTTACGGTCATACTGACCCGTTGTGGTCATGTCGACCAACTGTGCTCCTGCCAACCATGGTGTTCCTGTTAATAAGGTGTGTTCCTACTTGCTAAGGTGTGGTCCCACCAATTAGTTGTGGACATGCTGATCGAATGTGGTCCTACCGATTGGGTGTGGTCATGTCGACTGAGTGTGACCCTACCGACTAGTGTAACAACCCGTACCTTCGGGAAGGGTAAAAATGTAATTTTTGTGAAGTTTTGTAAAAAGGACGATTTTGCCCTTGTGAATAGTAGACGAAAAGTTGACTTTTTGTACTATCGATTGGATGAGTGTTAGCCCTTGACCGTGACGTAGTTTAGGACGTCACGAGACCGTAGACAGGTGGCAGGTTCGATTTGGACAACCGGAGGAAAAGCTATGACGTTCGGAAGATTGGGGGCGTTGCCGTAAATTTGAGTAAAGGAGGAAAATGTTGACTTTTTGGAGGACTTGTGATTTTCACGTAGACCGAGGACCGTTGGATAGGTCTCGACGTCCTGAGTTCAACGACAGGCGGCACGCTGTCATCGGACGTCGGACGAAGTATTTATGGGTCTAGAACGTTCGAGGGCAAAACGGTAATTAATTATACAAGGGGTATTTTGGTCTTTTTCATTCAGCCAATCAGAGATGGGCAAGTGGCAACAGGTGGCTGGGATATTTTGTTTTGCACCAAGGGTTTGTGGACACGTGGTGAGAAGCCAGAGGCTTCTGGAGGTGTCTAAAGTGTGCACGGCCACACTTAGTTCATTTTTGAACCGTGCAATCCGTTGAACACACAGAGAAACAGAGAGAAGAAAATTGAAGAAGATTGATCGATCTTGGTGCTAGAGAGAGTGAAGAGTGAGTTGCGAGAAGGACGGTGAAGCAAGGCGGTGCTGGTGATCACGATTTGGGGCTGCAACCGTGCACGGAGGCGACGTGGTAACAGCTGGAATTTGGAAGAAACAGAGGAGGCAGTGGACGGTGGTGGCTGCTGTGCCGTGTGGTGGGTCGATTCAAGCCACTAGGAGACTCAGGAGGCTACGGGGAGTCCCACGAGCACCGTGGTAGGTGACGGTTCTCACGGCGGCGCCGGAATCGAAGGGTAAAATTCTTGGCCCTGTTTTTCCGTAGATTTTAATTTCAAAAGTCGTAGACCTAGAGCTAGAATTGAAGGGATTGGTGAGTGAAGTGAGGTTTAGGGAGGTCCTAGGAGTAGTTTGTGACGGTTGCCGTGACGGGGAAGTTCACGGTGGGAGGTGGTGCGACGGCGGGTACTCTGTACCCTGTTTGGCCGTGAATTTCAAACGGGAAATCGTGGAGTTAGAGAGTGAGTCGAGGGTTCCTGTGAATTGTGTGTGGTTCAGTGAAGTCGTGGGAGGAGTCTAGAATGACCACCGTGAAGGGGGAAGTGCTGAGTGGCCGGGAAGGAAAACAGAGGGTTGTTTGGTTTTTCTTTCGAGCTTCAGTTGTGAAGCTATGGGTCGAGTCGAACCAAGAGAGTGAGGGGGATGAATTCTTTGAGAGTGGACGAAACTTTAGGTGAAGATAGGAGGGGAAATGGTGGCCGGACGGTGGAGAACGGTTCTCGCCGGTCCGGGTTGCAGTCTGGTGCGAACCGGATTCGATCAAGGAAGACGGTGGCACTGTAGCAGGCGCGTGAGGCCCACGCGCAGCCACTTTGGGCGGCGCGTGGAGGCGCGTGGGGAGGAATCCGACCAAGCTTCCAACATGAGTTTAGTCCTAAATGTTCTAACGAATCCAATGGTATAGTTTTCGGGTTAATCGGACGGTGTTACGGGATGATTCGGGAATCCGTAAGGTTTAGGGTTTAGGATTAAAATATTATTCAATTCCCGAAAAATTGGGGAAAATAGGGAAGGTATCCTTGATGTAATTGTGACCCTATTTGGTATCTATTGACAGGACGGGAGACACCAGAGACGGTTGAGGAGCGCACGGGGCGTGAGTGACTTGTTCTGAACTGTGAGTGGACTCTTTCTTACTTCCGAGCATGCCTAACTGTTTTTATCAATGTGTTATGATTTTATGTGTGTGTTTTTATGTCCTGATGATGATTATATGTGATTGAGATGTTTGCACGTTTTTCGAGACGTTTTCGGGATTTTGCACGTTTTTCGAGAATAAGCTGGTTTTCAGATTTTGATGCTATAATTCAGAAATTCAACCTAAAAACGTTTTCTGATGATGGGAAATGGGTTGTGGAATATGATTTGGGATTTTCCTATGGTTTTGTTATGAACATGGATCTTTTTCCGGATTTGGGTTCGGAATGTCGGTTCTGAACGCCGAAAGGGCTTCGAACTAGGGATTCCGAATTCGAGTTTGGTAATGGGTTTCGGAACGGTTTTACACTGAAATGGATTGGATTTGCTGGATCTGGATATGGGTTTAAAGACCCGGATATTGATTGACGGGGGACGGGCCCGGATTGAGTTTAAAGACTCGGGAGTTTAAAGACTCGGATATTTATGATATTACCCCCATAGGCCTATTGAGTTTAAAGACTCGGGAGTTTAAAGACTCGGATTTATATTTAAGGCCTGGTTGAGTTTAAAGACTCGGATAGGTCCAGCAGGTTTAATCGGAAATGATGCTTTGATGCTGAACCATGATTTCTATATCCGTTTTATAGTGTATCTGTTTCTTATGATGTTTTGTAGTGTTTCTGTTTCTTATGATGTTTCATATTATGATTTTCTAATACTTCGTTGGGCATGCCTGGTTTCAAACCGGAGGGAACAAATGATTATGTTTCCTTACTTTGATTTGATGGTAAACGGTTTTAAAAATTTTATTCCTTTCGGTCCACTCACACCTTCTGTTTTTTTTCAATTTCCCTCCAAATCGTGGTGATAGCGCTGGGGTGAACGTTGAGGCAGATATCGAGGCATAGAGCTTCCGACGTTCTTCCGTTGCGGACTTAGACTTGTAGGAGGTTATTTTTGGTACTGTAAGTGTGATTGTCAGACGGGAGCAGGGTTCATCCCGGGTATCGAGGTGATATTTGGGACGGGTCCTGACAATTGGTATCAGAGCCAGGTTGTGTCGATTTGTGTTGGGTCTAGGTTGTTATACTAACTCTATGCCTCTTTCAGCGTACGATTGATCATGCCTCCGAGACGTGAACCCCCTCCACGACCTGAAGATGAAGCGGCGAGAGGGACTGAGAGCGCTTCGATCGAGAGAGCCCAGAGGCTTGGGGCTACTACGTTCAGCGGTGGGGCTGATCCCGAGGAAGCTCACCGATGGATCACCCGACTAGAACGTATTTTTGGGGTGATGCACTGTCCTCCCGAGGATCGGGTATTGTTAGCTACTTTTCTATTGGATGGAGTTGCCTATGAGTGGTGGTATACGCTGGAACTGTCCGGCTGGGATGCACATACCTTGACTTGGGAGACTTTCCGGGAGCGGTTTCTAGATCTGTACTATCCCCGTTCTTTTAGGGATGCGAAGGAAGCGGAATTTCTTCACTTGAAGCAAGGGAACTTGACAGTTGCTGAGTATGAGCAGAGGTTCCAGATGCTATCTCGTTTTGCTCCTGCATTTGTGGCGACTGAGGCGGAGAAGTGCCGCCGGTTTGAGTTGGGCCTCCGGGGAGAGATCAGGGCCATAGTGACAGCTGGCTCTTTTGCTACATTCCGAGAGTTGTCTGATGCTGCTGTCAGGGTGGAGGCCAGTTTACCTGCTAGACCACAGTACTCGGGCAGTGTTCGACGCCGAGAGCAGTCATTTCCAGGAGCATCGAGTCAGAGGCCCCCGAAACGGGGAAATTTTGGTGGATCATCATCGGCTGGTGGAGCCCGGTATGGCAGACCAGGCAGTTTTCAGGGCTCGGGATTTCGAGGAGCTAGGTCACAGCCGACTCCTCAGGCGAGTGCGACTTCAGTGGCTTCTACAGGGAGGCATACCGGTGGACCCGGTAGGGATACTTGCTTCTATTGTGGAGAGCGAGGACACTTCCGTCGGGAGTGCCCATTGTTAGCTCCGGAGGGTGGAGCAGGTAGAGGTGCAACGGAACCCGGGCGAAGTACTGCATCAGTGTCAGGGGCAGCAGGCCCTAGGGGTGGCGGTGGTGCCACGAGCAGTTCCAGAGGGCGCGGTAGGTCATCGGGACCTCAGGCGCGAGTTTTTACTATGACTCAGCAGGAGGCTAGGTCAGCACCGGGAGTGGTGACAGGTACACTCACCATACTTGGTCACACTGTTTTTGCTTTGATAGATCACGGGGCTACTCATTCATTTATAGCTCGGAGTTGTAGTTTGGTTAAGGAGAGGGAGGTGTCTACTTTGGATTGTGCGTTAGGAGTGAGTACACCTACTGGGGAGGTGTTGGTAGTGACTCAGGTACTGAGAGAGTGTCCGGTGATGGTAGGCGAGGTGGAGTTACTGGCAGATTTGTTACTCTTGGATTTACGGGACTTTGATGTGATCTTGGGTATGGACTGGTTGACGAGACATCATGCTTCTATCGAATGTTTCGATAGGAGAGTGACTTTTCGGAGTCCCGGATTATCAGAGACTACGTTTCAGGGGGATCAGCGTGCACTTCCTACGGGAGTTATTTCGGCACTCGAGGCTAGCAAACTGTTACGTAAGGGGTGCCAGGGTTACTTAGCTCATGTGGTAGATACGTGTGCTACGCCAGTGAGGGCGGAGGATATACCAGTGGTACGGGAGTTTCCCGATGTTTTTCCCGAGGAGTTGCCAGGACTACCCCCACATCGAGATCTTGAGTTTACGATTGATCTTCTACCAGGTACACAGCCTATTTCCCAGACTCCTTATCGTATGGCACCTGCAGAATTGAGGGAACTTAAGGCCAAGTTGCAAGAGTTGGTCGATATAGGATTTATTCGACCGAGTATGTCACCTTGGGGAGCACCTGTTTTGTTTGTCAAGAAAAAGGACGGAGGATTGAGATTGTGTGTGGATTACAGGCAACTGAATAAGGTAACTATTCGGAATAAGTACCCCCTACCCCGGATTGACGATTTGTTCGACCAATTGAAGGGAGCTCAGTATTTTTCAAAGATTGATCTTCGCTCCGGTTATCACCAGTTAAGGGTTAAAGAGGAGGATATACCGAAGACAGCTTTCCGGACCAGGTACGGTCACTATGAGTTTGTTGTGATGCCTTTTGGTTTGACTAATGCCCCAGCAGCTTTTATGGACCTTATGAACCGAGTGTTCAGGCCCTACTTGGATCGTTTTGTGATTGTCTTCATTGATGACATTTTGGTGTATTCGAAGAGTGCGAAGGCGCATGAGAAACATCTGAGGATCGTGCTTAAAACGTTGAGGGAGCATCAGTTGTATGCGAAGCTCAGTAAGTGTCAGTTCTGGTTGACCAGTGTTGGATTTCTTGGCCATGTGATTTCGGCCGAGGGCATCCGTGTGGATCCTCAGAAAGTTGAGGCGGTAGCCAATTGGGAACAGCCTAAGACGGTAACAGAAATCCGGAGTTTTCTGGGTTTAGCGGGTTATTACAGGCGTTTTATTGAAGGCTTTTCTATTCTTGCAGCACCGTTGACGAGGTTGACACGGAAGGGAGTTTGGTTTGAGTGGGACGATAACTGTGAACAGAGTTTCCAGGAGCTTAAAAGGCGGTTGACATCTGCTCCTGTGTTAGCCCTTCCAGATGATAGTGGGGAGTTCGAGGTGTACAGTGACGCTTCTTTACAAGGTTTGGGTTGTGTCTTGATGCAGCACGGGAAGGTGATTGCTTATGCTTCTCGGCAATTGAAACCCCATGAGGTGAACTACCCTACACATGACTTGGAACTGGCTGCGGTGGTTCATGCATTGAAGATTTGGCGACATTACTTGTACGGTGAGAGGTGCAGGATCTTCACGGACCACAAGAGTTTAAAGTATTTGTTCACTCAGAAGGAATTGAATCTGAGACAGCGCCGTTGGTTAAAGTTACTTAAGGACTACGACTGTACTATTGAGTATCATCCAGGGAAGGCTAATGTGGTAGCCGATGCTCTGAGCAGGAAGTCAGCTGGTTCTTTGTCGCATTTGAGGACGGTACGGTTACCTTTGCTGGTTGAGCTCCGTAGGTTTGGAGTAGAGTTGACTGTGGATGATCAGGGAGCACTCCTAGCAAGTTTCCATGTGCGACCTGTTTTGATTGATCAGGTGATTGATGCTCAGTTTGAGGACCCTATTCTGGGCATCATTCGGATTGAGGTCGAGGCTGGAGAGAGACAGGATTTTGAGATCCGTGAGGATGGAGCCTTGGTTAAGAATGGACGTTTGTGTGTACCTGAGGATGAAGCTTTGAAGAAGGTGATACTGGATGAGGCTCATTGTTCAGCTTATGCGATGCATCCTGGTGGGACCAAGATGTATCGTACACTTCGAGAGCATTACTGGTGGTCAGGGATGAAACGTGAGATTGCCGAATATGTCAGTGGATGCTTGATATGTCAACAGGTAAAAGCCGAGCGGCAGAGACCTTATGGAGCAATGCAACCTTTGCCGATCCCCGAGTGGAAATGGGATCACCTGACTATGGATTTCGTGTTCAAGCTTCCGAGAACACCGAAGGGACACGATGGTGTGTGGGTTATTGTGGATCGACTTACGAAGTCTGCTCATTTCTTGCCAGTACGGGAGAACTTCAGGTTGGAACAGTTTGCACAGTTGTTCATAAATGAGATTATTCGGTTACATGGGACTCCAGAGTCGATAGTATCTGATAGAGATCCGAGATTCACTTCTCGATTTTGGCAAAGCTTACAGGAAGCTTTTGGGACTAAATTACACTTCAGTACTGCTTTTCATCCTCAGACAGATGGGCAGTCTGAGCGGACTATTCAGATTCTCGAGGACATGATGCGAGCTTGTGTACTTCAGTTTCAGGGTACTTGGGAATCACATCTGCCTTTGATGGAGTTCGCCTACAATAACAGTTATCAGGAGAGCATTGGGATGGCTCCTTATGAGGCTTTGTATGGGCGGTAGTGTCGGACTCCATTGTGTTGGACTGAGGTTGGTGAGAGGAGGTTGACTACTTCTGAGCTGGTGGAGCTTACTCAGGAAAAAGTGGCACTGATTAGGGATAGATTAAAGGCAGCGCAGGACCGCCAAAAGAGCTACGCTGACCGTAGGATCAGGGATTTGGAGTTTGCTGTAGGAGACTGGGTTTTCCTGAAGCTATCTCCTTGGAAAGGAATTGTGCGATTTGGCAGACGAGGGAAGTTGAGTCCTCGTTACATTGGACCGTATGAGATCTTGGAGCGGATTGGTCCTGTAGCTTATCGCTTGGCCTTACCAGCAGATTTGGAAAAGGTACATAATGTCTTTCATGTCTCTATGCTTCGAAAGTATATTCGAGATGATTCGCATGTTCTGGAAGCACAACCAGTGGAACTGAGGGAAGACTTGAGTTTCGAAGAGCAGCCTGTTGCAATCTTGGATCGGAAGGATAAAGTTTTGCGAAGGAAGACGGTTCCCTTAGTGAAGGTATTGTGGAGAAATCATCAGGTCGAAGAAGCTACTTGGGAACCCGAGGCCTTGATGCGGGAACAGTACCCTTACTTATTTCACTGAATTTCGGAGACGAAATTCTTTTTAGGGGGGTAGATTGTAACAACCCGTACCATCGGGAAGGGTAAAAATGTAATTTTTGTGAAGTTTTGTAAAAAGGACGATTTTGCCCTTGTGAATAGTAGACAAAAAGTTGACTTTTTGTACTATCGATTGGATGAATGTTAGCCCTTGACCGTGACGTAGTTTAGGACGTCACGAGACCGTAGACAGGTGGCAGGTTCGATTTGGACAACCGGAGGAAAAGCTATGACGTTCGGAAGATTGGGGGCGTTGCCGTAAATTTGAGTAAAGGAGGAAAATGTTGACTTTTTGGAGGACTTGTGATTTTCACGTAGACCGAGGACCGTTGGATAGGTCTCGACGTCCTGAGTTCAACGACAGGCGGCACGCTGTCATCGGACGTCGGACGAAGTATTTATGGGTCTAGAACGTTCGAGGGCAAAACGGTAATTAATTATACAAGGGGTATTTTGGTCTTTTTCATTCAGCCAATCAGAGATGGGCAAGTGGCAACAGGTGGCTGGGATATTTTGTTTTGCACCAAGGGTTTGTGGACACGTGGTGAGAAGCCAGAGGCTTCTGGAGGTGTCTAAAGTGTGCACGGCCACACTTAGTTCATTTTTGAACCGTGCAATCCGTTGAACACACAGAGAAACAGAGAGAAGAAAATTGAAGAAGATTGATCGATCTTGGTGCTAGAGAGAGTGAAGAGTGAGTTGCGAGAAGGACGGTGAAGCAAGGCGGTGCTGGTGATCACGATTTGGGGCTGCAACCGTGCACGGAGGCGACGTGGTGGACGGCTGGAATTTGGAAGAAACAGAGGAGGCAGTGGACGGTGGTGGCTGCTGTGCCGTGTGGTGGGTCGATTCAAGCCACTAGGAGACTCAGGAGGCTACGGGGAGTCCCACGAGCACCGTGGTAGGTGACGGTTCTCACGGCGGCGCCAGAATCGAAGGGTAAAATTCTTGGCCCTGTTTTTCCGTAGATTTTAATTTCAAAAGTCGTAGACCTAGAGCTAGAATTGAAGGGATTGGTGAGTGAAGTGAGGTTTAGGGAGGTCCTAGGAGTAGTTTGTGACGGTTACCGTGACGGGGAAGTTCACGGTGGGAGGTGGTGCGACGGCGGGTACTCTGTACCCTGTTTGGCCGTGAATTTCAAACGGGAAATCGTGGAGTTAGAGAGTGAGTCGAGGGTTCCTGTGAGTTGTGTGTGGTTCAGTGAAGTCGTGGGAGGAGTCTAGAATGACCACCGTGAAGGGGGAAGTGCTGAGTGGCCGGGAAGGAAAACAGAGGGTTGTTTGGTTTTTCTTTCGAGCTTCAGTTGTGAAGCTATGGGTCGAGTCGAACCAAGAGAGTGAGGGGGATGAATTCTTTGAGAGTGGACGAAACTTTAGGTGAAGATAGGAGGGGAAATGGTGGCTGGACGGTGGAGAACGGTTCTCGCCGGTCCGGGTTGCAGTCTGGTGCGAACCGGATTCGATCAAGGAAGACGGTGGCACTGTAGCAGGCGCGTGAGGCCCACGCGCAGCCACTTTGGGCGGCGCGTGGAGGCGCGTGGGGAGGAATCCGACCAAGCTTCCAACATGAGTTTAGTCCTAAATGTTCTAACGAATCCAATGGTATAGTTTTCGGGTTAATCGGACGGTGTTACGGGATGATTCGGGAATCCGTAAGGTTTAGGGTTTAGGATTAAAATATTATTCAATTCCCGAAAAATTGGGGAAAATAGGGAAGGTATCCTTGATGTAATTGTGACCCTATTTGGTATCTATTGACAGGACGGGAGACACCAAAGACGGTTGAGGAGCGCACGGGGCGCGAGTGACTTGTTCTGAACTGTGAGTGGACTCTTTCTTACTTCCGAGCATGCCTAACTGTTTTTATCAATGTTTCATGATTTTATGTGTGTGTTTTTATGTCCTGATGATGATTATATGTGATTGAGATGTTTGCACGTTTTTCGAGACGTTTTCGGGATTTTGCACGTTTTTCGAGAATAAGCTGGTTTTCAGATTTTGATGCTATAATTCAGAAATTCAACCTAAAAACGTTTTCTGATGATGGGAAATGGGTTGTGGAATATGATTTGGGATTTTCCTATGGTTTTGTTATGAACATGGATCTTTTTCCGGATTTGGGTTCGGAATGTCGGTTCTGAACGCCGAAAGGGCTTCGAACTAGGGATTCCGAATTCGAGTTTGGTAATGGGTTTCGGAACGGTTTTACACTGAAATGGATTGGATTTGCTGGATCTGGATATGGGTTTAAAGACCCGGATATTGATTGACGGGGGACGGGCCCGGATTGAGTTTAAAGACTCGGGAGTTTAAAGACTCGGATATTTATGATATTACCCCCATAGGCCTATTGAGTTTAAAGACTCGGGAGTTTAAAGACTCGGATTTATATTTAAGGCCTGGTTGAGTTTAAAGACTCGGATAGGTCCAGCAGGTTTAATCGGAAATGATGCTTTGATGCTGAACCATGATTTCTATATCCGTTTTATAGTGTATCTGTTTCTTATGATGTTTTGTAGTGTTTCTGTTTCTTATGATGTTTCATATTATGATTTTCTAATACTTCGTTGGGCATGCCTGGTTTCAAACCGGAGGGAACAAATGATTATGTTTCCTTACTTTGATTTGATGGTAAACGGTTTTAAAAATTTTATTCCTTTCGGTCCACTCACACCTTCTGTTTTTTTTTCAATTTCCCTCCAGATCGTGGTGATAGCGCTGGGGTGAACGTTGAGGCAGATATCGAGGCATAGAGCTTCCGACGTTCTTCCGTTGCGGACTTAGACTTGTAGGACTTTTGGTGCCCATTTTGTAGAACTATGCTCTGGCTTACTGTTGTATATATTTACTCCTTCGTCTGATAGTTATGCTTATAGTTGTATTAAGGTTATTTTTGGTACTGTAAGTGTGATTGTCAGACGGGAGCAGGGTTCATCCCGGGTATCGAGGTGATATTTGGGACGGGTCCTGACAACTAGGGTGTGGTCTCGTCGACTAGTGTGTTCCTTGACACGACCCATCCCAAATTCCCCCGGGATTAACGTGGGATATGCAATGCTCCGGTCTGACACGAAGTGTCAGACAAGGGATAACTCGAACCTTAGCCCAAACAGGGCTTTCAAAGTGCGCCAGGATCAGTGGAGGAGTGTGATGTCTTAGTCTTCGCTACAGCCCGCATCCGCAATCAATCTGAAGGGCATTAAGAACCATTAAAAGTTGTGAGTGGACGAAATAAATAATTTACAAAACACATTTTGAAAAAAGACGTTTATGCCCTTCGCTAGAAAGTATGCATGCATTCGAAAACCAGTAATCAAACCATTTACTTTATTAAATCATTAGGGCCTTAACCCAACATCATAAATCCAACCATGTGGGAACTCATCCCAAAACCAATCAACATTAAATAACTAGTTTATCAAAATACAATGTAACCAATCCTCGGCATCCCTGATGCCTAATCAATATCATTGTCACGGTCTCTCAACTATGCGTGCTACTCAGGGTCTCAATCCCGAGTCTCCCCAGGGTCTACCCAGGTTAATGACCCGCAAATCAATGACCCTCCCTATGGGTATTATCCATAATTGCACTCCTTATCATGAGCTGCGCCTCAGGGCAGCCCCTCTCAGGTAGTGCGATGTGACTACTCCGAGATACTACGAGACGTCCGAAGGAGACAATCCATACGTAAGGATGGTATATGGAAAACATTTCATAAATCATCTCAAACCGTTCAAAGGGCTATGCCCAAGATTTCCATAAAACCATCGTAAATCCACAAATGGGTCTTGTGCCTGAAGTATAACTTTCATAAACCATTTCCACAATTCCAATTTCTAAATTCAAGGGACTCTGCCCCAAAATTCCATTTCATAAACCAACTGGGCCTCAAGCCTGATAGTATAACCAAATGGGTCTTCGGCCCGATGCTTCATTAAATCAAATGGACACTAAGTCCAATAGTTCGAAAATCAAATGGGTCTTAAGCCCGGTTCCATATTTCCAAATCTGAAATCATACAATTGAACCATAATTGGAAACACAAGAAAGTTCAATGCTGTATAAAACCATAACCTTGAAATACATGCACATACATGAATACTAAATACCACAACTGACAGGACCCGTCCCATCCCCCTGGATTATCGTGGGACGTTCCTGCTTCCGCCTGACACCGCGTGTTAGACCAAGGATAAACTCGTCACCCGCTCAAGGTTAACCAAAGTACGCCAAAATCGGTGGTGGCATGTGATGCTTCGATCTCTACTACAGCCCGTATCTGCTATCAATATGAAGGGTATTAAAACCATAAACGTTGTGAGTGGACAAAAAAACCGTTTATAAAAATTATTTATCGAAAAGAAATTTATACCCTTCACGTAAAAACATGCATGCATCATAAAACAGTTATTTTAAATACTTTCTCGGAAACAAGACGTATAGCTTCCTAAATCAAAACATAGTGAAAAATGCTTCTCAAACGAAGCCATTATCTCAGTAGGGTCTCAGCCCAAAACCAAATAAAAAAAAATTAGAACGAAGCCTCAGCCCAAATCATAGAACACATGGGAACACATCCCATGGGAACTCATCCCAATGTCAGTCACAATTCTAATCCTAGCACATGTGCAAATAGCTAAGGACCACTCGTAATCCCAGCATGTCGCCGTGAACACATAACTCGCCGCGACCGTCTCTAGATCATTGCGAACATATCACCGATCGATCTCAGAGGATACCATCAGCACTCCTAAATCGAGCCTCCCTCGGTCATTGCTTCCCGTGGCTGATCGACAATAGGTAGTGCATCGTGACCTCTCTAGAAGGAACAAATTTGCAGTCCGGAGGCGAGCGTCACCATCATCAATAGGGCCTCAAACGTGGAACATCACCTAATGGGTCACAGCCCGAAAACTAGTGCCCCATGACACTTCATATCCTAGGATTCCTCGAATCCTATCAACTCCACAACTGGGTGTCATGCCCGAAATATCTTTCATAAAACTCATAATTGGATCACAGCCCAAACTTATCTCACGTTTGACTATACTCTAAGTCAAACCTCAAATAAACTGGGTCATAGAAAGATATTTCCAAAGCTGAAAACCAGTTCTCATTCAAAACACTTTCAAATCATCTTTCAACTGGGACTTATGCCCGAATCTCGATTTCACGCATCTCTGTGAAATCCACCAAAATCGTAAATCAGTTCATCAGTTTCACGCCTCTCCGTGTAACCCTTGGAATCTCATAAAACAAAAGCACGTAGTACACTCGGCCGAAGTTCAAACATCATATAAAATAGAAATATCGAACTACGTGCAATAACGTATTTTCCTCTGAAAATACCAAAAAAATCATATTGAAATCACATGCACTCATGGCATCTCAAAACATGTTAGTAAACACATATAAAACATTTACGTATGAATCATATTCATAAAACAAAGTCCACTCACAGACCATCCATGCTACGCCTCGATACGCATGCCATAAGCCTCTCCAGGTTAGTCCGACCTCTCCGGGTCATCCAGAACTGTCCAGATCATACTCAAAGTTTACTACCAACCTAGACATGTTTATGTCAAGAATCCCCAACATTTCTGGAAAAGTAAACGTGTCCCGGACACGCTTCCCTAGGCTTTAAACCTCAATTTGACCAACCTAACGATCTCTGATCGACTTGAAACCACCACCATTGGATTCGTATCATTGAAACTTTTAAAATGGTCTTAGTCCCACCTTGAAATATGAGCCCACGCGCCCCCATGCACATGTAACGACCCGTCCCGGGAATTAGGGCTAAGACAGTGATTAGTAAAAGATAAGTGAGCTTAATCGGGGGTAGTTCGTCAAGATAAGGTCGTTAGCCTAGAATGACGATTTTGCCCCTAGTTTGGGCAAAAAGTTGACTTTTAGTTCGGGCGGTCAACTGGATTTTGACCGATGACCAAGACGTAGTTTAGGACGTCACGAATCCGTAGGCAGGTGGCACGCCCGATTCCGACATCCGAGGAGGAAGTTATGATGTTCGGAAGGTTGAGAGCATAACCGTAATTTGTCTAAACTAAGGGGAAAAGTTGACTTTTTGGACGATCGGGTTTTGGCACGTTGACCTAGGACTGTTAGCTAGATCTCATCGTCCTGATTTCGATGACAGGCGGCACGTATGCATCGGACTTACGATGTGTGAGTTACGGGTCTAGAAAGTTAGTGGCACAATCGTAATTTTGGGATTCAAGAAGGGGCATTTTGGTCTTTTGCACTTGGGATTTGTGCAACAGAGAGGGACAAATGGAGGGCTGAGATTGAGCCACTTGTGAGAGAGAGAGAGAGAGGATTGTGACGTGTGGCAAGGGCCTAGTGGCTTCTAGGTTTGTACACGGTCCCAATTATTTGGGGTAATCGTGCAGGTGTGTGTTGTGTGTGTTCGAAGAACAGAAAACAGAGGGGGAGATTGAGAGGGAATTGAGAGGTGATTGTGAGTGTTGGTGTGTCCTAGTGAGGGGGTGAGTGACCAGAGAGTGTGGGAGAGTTAGGGAGAAGTTTAGGAGGTGCGGTGGTGGTGTGTGTGTGAGTTGTGAGCCACTGGAAAATCAGAGGAAACAGAGAAGAGGTGAGGAGTTTTGGGTGGTAGTTCTGCCGTGTTCGATCAATTGACGCTGCTGGTGGTGTTCAGAGACATGAGTGGAGCCTTAAGAACCCAGTGGACACGGCGGAGCTCACGGTGGAGAGCAGGACGCAGGTAATTTCTTTACTTTCCTCTCTGTGCTCTGTTTTACCGTCTAGGTTCAGATGCCAAGTCGTGGCTTTTGGGGTTGAATCGAGGAGTCTAGTGAGGTCTGGGGGACTCAGTAGGGTCCTAGGTAGCTGCTGATTGTGCAGCCGTGATGGAGGAGTACACGGCGGATGCTAGAACGACAGAGAGTACCCTGTGTGCTCTGTTTTTTTCGTTTTGCTTTAACGTTGAGTCGTGGTTTATGAGTACGAATCGACGGTTTTGGTGAGTTGGGTGAGGTTCAGGAAGGTCCTATGAACCGTCTATGGTGGTTGCCGTGACGAGGAAGACCTGGTTGGCCGGGAGGAAGAACAGGGGACTGGTTCTAGTTTTGTTCGAGTTTGAGTCGAGGACTTAGAGGCTGAGTCGAGGTGTTTGGGTAAGGGGAATGGATAGCTTAGGACAAGACGAAGAGGATGGTGAAGAGAGGAGTTGATTTGGTGCAGGCACCGCGGAGAACCGGTTACACCGGTTCGAGTTGTAGGGACTGTTTCGAACCGGGTCGACCAGAGGTTGCTGGTGACACTGTAGCTGGCGCGTGAGGGCCACGCGCAGCCATTTTGGGCGGCACGTGGGGGCGCGTGCGGCGGCGGTTGGGGAATTGGTCAACATGATTTTTGGTCTAGACGAGTCCATTGGAATTGGTTTCGGATTGTTCGGACGTCGAATAGAAGTAGTTCCGTGAGGGTAAAGGTTTAGGGTTCCGGTTCGTTACGTTTAGGACCCGGGGATTTTTGGGGAAAATTAGGTGGACTTTCATAGACGTGTTAGTAACGTGCTTTGGGGGTTGTTGACAGGATTGGGACTTCCCAAGGAAGCTGAGGATCGCACGGGACGCGATTGACGCACACGCAAGTTGTGAGTGGATTGTTTGTTTTCTAACTAAGCATGCATAGCTGTTTTATTTATTTAATTATGTTTTAAACATGTTTTTGTGCTTTCGCTATATGCTTTCATGAATTATGTTTCTATGCCCTGCTCTACGTAATTATGCTTTATATAACTGATCGGATTTGCACGTACTTCGAGAATACTGGTTTTTATGATGCCTTTGCGTATGGTTTCAGATGAATGAATATGCTTATACGCATTCTGTTAATTTAGATTTGTGGGATGATATGAGGTTGGATTTGAAATTCGGGAGGAATTCCTTTTTTAAGTAAATGTGATTTTGGGTTTTTGGAAGTTTTCCGGTTGGGTTTTGGTTTTCGGATTTTGATGATTTTCTTATTTATGTGAAAAATGGTTTTGAGTTTAAAGACTCGGAAAAACCTACTGGATCTGGTTTTGAGTTTAAAGACTCGGATTGATATACGGGGGGAGGGCCCTGGATTGATGTTTTGAGTTTAAAGACTTGGTATGGATTTGAGTTTAAAGACTCGGTGATATTGATACCCCCCGAGTCCTGTGATTGTGTTTTGAGTTTAAAGACTCGTTGATATCTCTGGAAGGCCTGGCTATTGCGCATTGTGTTTTGAGTTTAAAGACTCAGGCGCATTTGAGATCCAGTAAATGCGTATGATTGATGTTTTTCACTGGTTTTCGAATATTTTAGGCTGTGACCCGAATAACTTGGTTTTATGGCTTTAAGGCCAAGTGCCTGATTTTGGTTTTGATTTCTGCATGTTGTTTCATTTCGTACTACTGTTATTCTAAATTACTTGGTTATGCGTGCATGTTTTCAAACGGAGGGTGTAACCCTGGTTTATTTTTCATAAAGGGTTTTATAACTCCTTATTTTTGGTCCACTCACATTTTTAATGTTTTTAACACCCTCCAGGTCGTGGAGCTAGCGCGGGGTTTCGGCGTCGAGGCAGCGTCTGAGGCATAGAAATCACGAGAGCGATCCCAGAGTGTTTTAAAATTTTCCGTAGTGCGTGTACTCTGTGTATCGGTTTTCCTTCTTTTGTATTTAGTACTATGCTCTGTAAATTTTAACTTCAGGATGTTTTAAAGTTCTCCTGCATCTAACGGTGTATTTTAGTGGTTTCTTTGGTGTTGTGTTGGGGTATCAGACGGGAGCAGGATTTACCTCAGTTTTCGGGGTGAAATCGCGGTGGGTCCTGACAATAGGTCAAAGTGGCTAGTCAACGTTGACCAAAAAGTCAACACTGACGTCAGTAAAGTCAATGGCTGACGTAATCTGACACATGTCAGCTGACGTGTCAGACTTGACATGATGGTGTCATTTGTTGACATCATCGATAACATCATCATCCCTGTCCTCTATCCGGGTCGACCCGGATCACTACAACCGAGTCATGCAGACCCACGAACCCGACCTTGTCCGTTCTTCCAACTCCAACCATCATTTTCGAAGACGTCGCTTCCAGTGTGATCGTCTAATCCTCCCTAGTCAATCTATGGCTTTAAAAACTAGAAAAACGATCTTGAATTTTACTTTCAACTCGAAGAACAGTCGCCTAGTTTTCTGGGTTCCTGTCCGGGCTACTCCGCTGTCCACAACCTCCATTTTTGACATCCACTTGCTCATACAGATCCTAAAAACGCAACCCATCCCTTAGATTCAGCCCCAAATGTTCAAAACTTAAAATCCAAAATTCAAAACTTCATGGGTTACGAGCTTACCTTTTTCTCATGACTCCACTGTCGTCCACGGCGATCTTGCCACCCTCTCGCTGTCACCGTCCCACCCTCAACCTCACTCTCAGTCTCATAGGGAATGGAACGGGGTAGTGGTGTTTTGAGTTGCACGGGTTTGGGGGGTTTCGGGTTCGAATGAAAACAAATGCGGATGAAGGGGTGGGTACATGTATGTGGGGCGATAAGCAATGGATGAGTGACACTTTGACAGGACCGTCCGCGAAGAGACATTGATAACCGCGCCTGGTCCTGCTCCCGTCTGGCAAGTCGACTGAAGTTCCCAATTTACCCTCAGCACTTGCCAAACGAGGGATAACCATACGTGTGCCCACTCATGCCTCCACCCCTCGAATAGCCTCGACCATCGCGCCACGATCTGGAGGGTCAATAAAAACACAAAAGGTGTGAGTGGATGAAAATGAATCAGTTTATTAAATAGGTTACAGAAAGACATTTCTACCCTCCACGTAAAACCAATGCATGCATTCGGAAATCATTTCATCATTCATTTCATTTCCAATATAAGAAAATCGTGTATGAAAATCAAAATCATTTTCCTTTGCTCAAACCTCGGCCTTAGCCTGAAATCATAAAACGGGGCATCAGCCCAAAATCAAGAATCAAAAGCCAAGTACATAACACAACCCAAAATCCATCAAGTCATATAAACCGGGCTATTGCCCAACACATCCGAAAACATCAGAAATCAACAGTAATGCACATATGCTGGATCTCAAGTGAGCCCGAGTCTTTAAACTCAAAACCATGCGCATAATCAGGTCTTCCCGGAATATGAACGAGTCTTTAAACTCAAGCATAATCAATAGGCCTCTGGGAATGTCACAATAACCGAGTCTTTAAACTAAAAATGTGTCAATCAAGGGCCCTCCCCCGTTATCAATCAACCGGGTCTTTAAACCCAAAACTATTTGTAAATCACAAATCACAACAAATCCAGAATTCATCGTAAGCCAATTTCTCAAGTCAAATCCGAGATCACACTTAATCGAAATGGAACTCATGTCCGAAAGTCACATTCAAATCCCCAATCATATCCATCAACCATTCCCGAATCTGAATTCGCAATAATGATTCCGTAAGCCGGCATCCTGAACAATCATCCCGAACCCAAATCCGGAAATCCAATTTCAAGTTTCTGAAATCCGAAATCTCGTTCACCAAAGCCACTTTTATGAATTGGGCATCAAGCCCGTAATCACTTTTCCCAAAATCCATTTTAAATCTTTGAAATCAAATCGTATTTTAAATACCAAATTCAAATCACCAAAATCACGGTCAAACCACAACATACTCGAAATCTCGTAAAACGTGCAAATCCGTAACACTCTCGAAATACGTACCAAAACCGTAAATCATACTCACAATCATAGTCAAAATATCATCAAAACATGATACACACAAATCATATAAAATCATTCATTAAACCATAATGAAAACATAGGAGAAACCATAGGCTCGAAATACGTGCAATTACGCATTGCTTATTGAAATACGTATAAATACGGAAATCGTAATTGTCATCAGTCATAATCATAATCATAGAAATCATAGAAACAGTTATGCATGCATTAAATTTTAGAAAGCAAAGTCCACTCACACACAGTCCATATTGCTCGCTTTTCGAGCTGCACGCGTTTCCGAAATTTCCGACATTTTCCAGGAATTTCGTATCCTGTCCAAAATCATTCCTTAGGGTAACTAATGACTCAAATAACATTGTACTAATTTCCCATAATTTTTTCGGGACTTAAATATTAATTAAAACGTAACATAAACCTTCGGACCCTCGAAACAATATCGAGACGGTATCCGATTAACTCGAAACAACTGCCAAAATGTTCGTTACATTGTATAGAACAAAAGTCGTGTTGAACTCACATCGGGAATCGTGTCCACGCGCCCTTACGAACCGCCGCGAGTGGCTGCGCGTGAAGGCCACACGCCTTGCTACAGTACGACTATAGTGTTCTTCCTTACCCGAACGCTTGTAAATCTGGTCTTTTAGCCCGCGTCTTGACCCGGTTAAATCTTTGTCAAATTCAACTTAAATTCCTCAATTAATCCATCATGTAGCATCACAATAAACTTAATTAAGGGTCTGTAACATTTATTCCAATCATCACGACCTAAAACCAACTGAATTGAATTCAAGTTCTAATCAAGGTTCATCATCCCAGTACATCAAACAGTCACTGATTTCTTCAATTAATTAGTTAGGAAGCATCATAGACGTACTTTAAAGATGATTTTGCAATCAATTTCACAAGAACTTACCTCCAATTACACGACTCAAAGCTCGATTTTTCCTCTCTGTCACCAAGTCCGTTCGAAGCTAAAACAACATCAATTCTTTTCCTTCTTGCACTTGATCGACTTGAATTGATCCCAGAGAACTCAATGAAGCCTTAATTTGCCTTGGGCTGGCCTACAATTCGAAATCGAATTCTCACTCTCTCAAGAACCCGTTTTGGATTTTGAACTCTCCTCTCACCATTTTCATCACTTTTCTTCCTCTCTCAATCTCAAAAATCTGCTCTTCCTCCCTTAATTCCTTTCCAGTTCTCACTTTCTCTCAATTGGTTGTGAGGGAGGTCGATCAGACAACATTTGTTTCCTCTAGACTCTGTTTTTCATTTCCAACAGCACCACGCAGTTTCAATTTCCAATTCCATAACCGTGCACCTGTTCCAAACACACTAACACACACTGTGCACTTCCACCTCTGTCTCTGTTCTTTCCCTCATAGCACTCAGTTGGTTAAAACAATTCGAAAGCAACGGTGCTCTATTTCCCAAACATCACGCTTGCACACACTCACGCCCAAAACCACTAATCTGTTCCTTAGTGACAATTGTCACTTAATTAGTAAAAAAACTAAGTTAAACATTCCACTACAGCTGATTCAAATTCCAACATAAAAATTACCATTTTACCCCTACCTTGACAATTTACCAAAATGCCCTTCGCACTTTTAGACCCGTAACTTAGTCGTCCGAACTCCGATTGACGCGTGCCGCCTGTCTACGGACTCAGCATCTCGAGACTTTCCCAACGATCTTCGAATTACGTGAAAAGTCCATGTCGTTTGAAAATTCAACGAATTGTCCCTTTTTAACCAAATTACCGAATTACCCTTAAACTTCCGAACATCATAACTTTCTCCTCGAATGTCAGAATTGAACGTGCCACCTGTCTATGAACTCGTGACGTCCCAAACTACGTTATAGTCATCGATCCAAGTTAGTTTGACCGCTCAAACTAAAAGTCAACTATTCGCCCCAATTCCAATGGCAAAATCGTCATTTTCTTCAAGTTTTCCCAAATTTACTTTTTTTCGAATGTCCAGGTCGTTACACACTTGTCACTTATCCATTGGACCTGGAAAAAATATATGGGGCCCACTCAAGACAAAATTCCACCCGTCTCGTAATTCGTGTAATAGTACCCTAAAACTTCCGTGACCCGTAACTTTCATGTCGAATGTCTGATTTTGACGTGCCGCCTGTCTACGGACTCGTATTGACTCGATCTATGTAACGGTCGTCGGTCCCTATGTACTGGATCTCTCGGGTCAAATGTCAACTTTTTACCCTCGTTTAGGGGTAAAATCGTAATTTCGCCCTGAACGTCCGATGATCCTCGACAAATCTCTGATTAGCCTCGCAAATTCTCGATTTAATCTTAATTAATCCCAAAAATTTGGAATAGGTCGGTACAACAATCATGTTCATCATAAATCACATATTTAAAACATATAAAATAGTTATATGCATGCATCATATTTAGAAACCAATATCTACTCACAGACCGTCATATATGCTGCCTCAATACGCATGCCATAAGACTTTCGGAGCTAAATCACCATCTTTGGAACTTCCAGATCTGTCCAAGTCACACCTGAAGGTCACCAACCATGTCAGGACCCACCCCAGTTTCACCCCGAAAACCGAGGTAAATCCTGCTCCCGTCTGACACCCCGACACAAATACAGTCAAACGCAGGAGAAAACACGCACACGGAAATTAAAACAAAATACTCCGGGGATCCCTCTCGTAACTTCTATGCCTCAGACGCTGCCTCGACGCCGGAACCCCGCGCTAGCTCCACAACCTAGAGGGCAGTTAAAAACAGAAGGTGTGAGTGAACCATGAATAAAAGAAAAGTTCCAAAACCATTTTATAAGAAAACCGGGTTTAGCCCTCCGTTTTGAAACCACATGCATAACCCAGTTATCAAAAAAGTTATCAATCAACCACCATAAAACATCATAAGAAACAGAAACACTATAAAACAGTTATAGAAACGACCATATCATAAGCATCATAAAACCGTATCATAAATCGTGAATATCAAACCATCATTTCTGATCAAACCTGCTGGACCTATCCGAGTCTTTAAACTCCCGAGTCTTTAAACTCAATCCAGGCCTCAATATAATCCGAGTCTTTAAACTCAACAGGCCTACGGGGGAAATAACAATATATCCGAGTCTTTAAACTCCCGCGTCTTTAAACTCAATCCGGGTCTTTAAACCCAATCAGGGCTCGTCCCCCGTCAATCAATATCCGGGTCTTTAAACCCAATAATCAGATCCAACAAATCCAATCAAAACCAGTAGAAAACCATTTCGAATCCATATCCAAATTCGAATCCGAAATCACTGGTCCGATACCCTTCCGGCATCCAGAACCGTCATTCCGAACCCAAATCCGGAAATTCACTTTTCAACTTTAAAACCAAATTCCGCTTCCGAAATCCGATTCTAAAACCGAAAATCCTTTAATCACTAAATCATGTTTCAAAATCCCTTTATAAGCATTCAAACCAGTTATCCCTTGAAAACCCAAACCATGGCATTTTACTCAGAAATCGACGTTTCTCGTAAAACGTGCCAAATATCGAATTTCCTCAAAAAACGTGCAACAATGTAAAACCAACAAAACATATTTGATAAACATAGATTCATGATTAAAACCATAATACAAGTATTGAAAAAAGTTATGCATGCTCGAGTTTAGAGAAGGGGTCCACTCACAGTACTGAGCCCTCAATCGCGTCCTGAACGTCTCGCACGTTCCTCCGCTTCCTCGGGAACTTCCGATCCTGTCAATAACCACCAAAGTACATCATTAACATGTCTACGAAGGTCCACCTAATTTCCCTCAAAAATCCCCGGATCCTAAACATAAGGAATCGGAACCCTAAGCCTTCACCCTCGCAGAACTAACTTCAAACGACGTCCGAACAACCCGGAACCAATTCCATTAGACTCGTCATAACACCCAGATCAAAAACCTAGTTGACAACTTCCCCAAGGATCGCCACACACGCCTCCACGCGCCACCCAAAATGGCTGCGCGTGGCCCTCACGTGCCTGCTACAGTGTCACCGTCTACCTCGAGTAGACCGGGTTCGACACAATCCTGCAACTTGAACCGGCGAGGACGGTTCTCCTCCTTCCTTCCACCAAATCGACTCCTCTCTTCACCAACAGCATCGTACAGACTTAGGCTACCCATTCCTGTACTCCAATCACCTCGACTCACCCTCAAACCTATCGACTCAAGCTCGAACAGAAACCCGTACTGTCCCCTGTTTCCTACTCCGGCCACTCAGGTCTTCTCCCGTCACGGTGGCTAGCCTAAACTCTTCCTAGGACTGTCCTAAACCTCACCCAACTCACCAAAACTGTCGACTCTACCCCAAACTTCACGACTTTACGTTTGAAGCAAAACGGAAAAACAGGGCACACAGGGCACCTCCGTCGTACCAGCCTCCACCGTGCACTCCCCGTCGCGGCAGCACAACCAGCAGAAACCTAGAACCCTACTGAGTCTCCTAGACCTCCCTAGCCTCTTCGATTCAACTCCTAAACTCACAACTTCCACCTTGAACCTCGATGGAAAAACAGAGCATATAGAAGGGGGTGAGGAATTACCTGTCCTCCGATCGCAGTCGTGAGCTCAGCCGTGAGGTAGTAGCTCATCCTGTCTTCCTCCGTCCTCTGAGCACCTTCGCTGGCCTCGAGTGATCGATCACGGCTGCACCACCACCCAACTTCTCTGTTTTCCTCCCTGCTTTCCTTACTATTTTCCCGTGGCTCACCTTGCACGCACACATAGTCACCACACCTCCAAACCTCCTCACTACCTCCCTCTCACTCTCTGGTCACTCTTCACTCACCAGAACACATCAATATTCACCATCGTCCTTCAATTTTCTCTCTATTCCTCAGCCTCTGTTTCTGTTCTTCGAACACACACACACACACACACACGACATACACGACACACTCAGCCCCAAATAATTAGACCGTGCGTCCCAAAACCAACCAGAACCCCTACACGTGTCACCAATCCCTCAACTCCCTCACATCTGTTTCAATCTCAGCCCTCCATCTGTCCTTCTCTGATGCACAAATCCCCATGTGCAAAGACCAAAATACCCTTCCTTTTAAATCAAATTTACGGTTTTGCCACTACCTTTCGAGACCCGCAACTCCCACATCGTACGTCCGATGAATACGTGCCGCCTGTCATCGAACTCAAGACGACGAGATCTATCTAACGGTCTTAGGTCAACATACCAAAACCCGTTCGTACAAAAATTCAACCTTTCCCCCTTAATTTAGTCAAATTACGGTTATGCCCTCAACCTTCCGAACATCATAACTTCCTCCTCGGATGTCGGAATCGGGCGTGCCACCTGTCTACGGACTCGTGACGTCCTAACCTAAGTCCTCGTCACCGGTCAAAGTCCATTTGACTCCCCGAACTAAAAGTCCACTTTTTGCCCAAACTAGGGGCAAAATCGTCATTCTACCCTAACGACCTTATCGGGACCAACTAACCCCCGATTAAACTCACTAATCTCTTCTTAAACACTATCTTAATCCTAGTTTCTAGGACGGGTCGTTACAAACCATCTATATATGTCTATCGGATAAAACCCCTAAACTCCCGAAAAAGTCAACGTGTCCCGGACACGTTTTCCGAGATAAAACAATCTTGATTTGACCAACCTAACGATCTCTGATTGACCTGAAACCACCACCATTGGATCCGGATCGTCTAAACCTTTAAAATGACACTAGGCCCACCTTGAAATTGGTGCCCACGCACCCCCACGCGTCTGGTCAAACCAAAAGTCAATGCTGACATCATTGCTGACAGGTTCTAACAGCTGTCAGATCTAACAGTGCCACGTGTCGAGCTCCCATGATTCTAATCATTCCTAAGAGATCTGTGTGATCAAAATTATCAAAAACACACCAAATCATACATGTTCATGGAGGAACAGTAACTGACCACCTGCAACTCCGTTCTGCCACCGCCTCTGACCACCGTTGCCCTCGATTTTGACCTCCCTGGGCTCGTCTCACTCCCTAGAACACCATCCCAGCAACCAAATCGATCAACTAGCACAAAAATCCAATTTCGAATTTTTAAACAGAAACCTCACCGTGTCGGGTTGCTGGCCACCGTACACCGTCGTCCATCCCGTTAGCACCGTCGCACTCGTTTCCCCCCACTCTCTCATTTTCATTCACAAACCAAGCACAACAGATGAAGATTAAAGGTGTTTAGTGTAGTTGTATTTGTGTGTGTTTGTTTAGGAAGATTGAAGACGATGATACACGGGAAGGAGAGAGAAAGAGAAAATAATATAAATAATATATTTAATAAAACTACCCAATGGGCATAGATCCATAAATTATGGAAAGCCACCAATGGGATGAGTGACACTTGTCACTTATCCAAGGGCCCACATTCATTATTCAATTAATCACATTTTAGTATTATTTAATTCGAATCCCAAGGCGTTAATTAAACCGATTTTGATCCCATGACCATAACTTCCTCGTTCGACGTCCGATTCCGACGTGCCACTTGTCTACGGACTCATGACGTCCCGATCTACGTCACGGTCATAGGTCCTCGTATGTTTGACTCCCCGGGTCAAAATTCAACATTTTTTCCAATTCCAGGGGCAAAACGATCATTTCACACTGTTCGTCCGTATTCTCTGGATTAATTTTTGATTAGTCACGCTAATTCATAATTAATTAATATTTAATTTTGATATTCGGAACGGGTCGTTACATTCCTGCCAACCGAGGTGTGGTCCTATCGATTGGTTGTGATCCTGGTGGCGTGATGTGGTCATGTCGGTCTGCTGTGGTCACATTGACAGTTTGCGATCCTACCGACTGGGGTGTGGTCCTACCAACTAGTGTGTTCATGTCGACCAGTTGTTTCTACCAGCCTAGTGTAGCATCGCCGATCGATTGTTTGTATGTGATGAAGTCCCCCAATCTGTTCAATTAAATGAAAATTGATTGATAAACTGAATAAATAGGTAGAAAGACTTATCTGCATGGGTGGTCGGATGGTCAGTGCTCTTGAGTAGTGTAGGATTCAGCGGGAGAGTGAAGAAAGGGAGAATGTCATGAATTTTAGTCATCTTCCCACAAACAGTGCCAACGTTGAATTTGTAAATGGACCAATGTGTCTGTGAATTCGTAAATGGACCAATGTCCCTCAATCACCCAGATCGGGCTACATCCATGGTGGTATACTCTTCTCATCAGTAATATAAGTGTTTGTACATATTATATTAGACCTTGAAACTTAAGAGAAAGACTAGAATGTAGCCTTAACGGAAGACTAGAATGTAGAGGTATAAGTTGAGAGCTCTAATCTAGAGAGTGAGTAGAACTTGTTTTATGAGGGGGGATAGTTTTCTATTTATAATATAGCCCCTAGGTTTAGGTTATGGGTCACAACAGTGGGCTTTGTGATAGGCCTTGATGGGCTTTCTTCATATGCTTAATTTTGTGCCAAAAGATTTTCTAGATCTAACCTAATTGATCGATATGGTATTAGCAAAATATATACTAAATGGGTTAATAAGAACAGTTTTATAAAACATAACTAATATCCTTAAACCAAAGGAACTTGGATAAGAAATTTTCAGTGAGGAAAGTTGGCTTTAAATTACTCAATCTCTAATTTCAATTCTAAGTTCATGCTTGTATGTACTTACGGACATATGTTGGTTTGAGAATTTCCCTTCTAGATCAATATATATAGGTCATGCTTGTTGCAATATATACAAGAGCTGGTCAATGATCCATCTATATTAACTCTCACCGAGATACCTTATTCCATCCAGAAAATATTCTAGTTGTAAATTAGCTTGTTAGATAAATGAGATATTCATAAAACATAATCAGAATTTTCTTCACTTAATGGTATCATGGGTGGATAAATCAATTCAAGATATATATCCTATGGTTCAGCATAAAGCAGATATTAAATTCAACTAAGTTACCTAATTCTTTACTTAAATTCAACTAAAATCAACGAAACATACTTACGTACATAGCTCTTTAGCAATTATAAGAGATTTCTCGAATTTATATACAATGAAATTACCATGAAGTTATATATTGGATTGAAATTTGCAGCCAGGCAGGACATTATTAATTTATATATTCCGACAAAAGGTCTTATCTTTTTGCTTTGTTACCATTAGAAAGTCAAATTGCTTGAGATCACCATCAATCATCAACTCGTTAGCTAGGTATAGCACATTTTGTATATATGAGAACCCTGGAAGTTTCATGAAGAGATATATATATATATATATATATATATATATATATATATACGTATGAAACAGCCTCATGAAGCTTTTCAATGTTGAATATTGTGCTGGGGTCGACATAAACGATGAATTATTGATCGGGTGTCGCATGTCAGTAGCAGTTTTCTTTGTCATACGTTAACCTATCACGAGAGCTTGCTCCAATGGGATTGGCCAACCCATGCAGCTTGCCGCATAAGTGCATAGCCTACCCAGACAAATTGAGCTAGTGCCATGTGACTGGTGGCAGCTAGGGTTGGCAATGGATAAGGTATATATTATCGGATTGTTTAAACTCTGTTTTACTTGCGACTTTTATAGAGGGTTGGAAATTTTGAGTTGGATTTTTATTTATAAGAATCGACTGTCATATTTGGTCTGAAAATTTAAGTATAATAATGGTAATTCTTATGCCTATAAATGATAGGGCACCTTATTTATGGAAAATAACAAATTACGAACAAATAATAATAAACTAATAACTATTAGAAACAAGTTGGATTCTATAATTACGACATATAACTCAATTATATTATAATAATCACTTGTGTAGATAGGACTAGCACGGCGGTAGGAATTAAACTTATGTGACATGATTCTTGTATACCTAATCTATTCTTAAAAGTCTTAATTATATTACAAATTATATACTTTTATTTCAAAATATCACTATTATTTATATAAATTATATATGATAATAATATATATATATATATATGTATTATGAAGCCTAAAAATTGTATTTCAAATTGAATGTGAATTTTAAAATATATAATTAATTATAATTATATAATAATTCTTACTTATTAATAAATTTTTAATTAATTAAAATATATTTAAACATATATTATATTAAAATATATATAATTTAGTGGGGCTCAGGACCCTCTGGCTCCATGCTAGCTCTGCCCCTGATCGTAATTATATATAAGTTAGTGACTAACTTACTCTTCAACTAGGTTAATTAAATATATAGATAATTAAATTGGTTGACACGCTAAATCAAAATATATTCGTTTAATACTTTGACAAGCTCACTCAAAATTCACCAAAGATTTTAGTCGTGGGAAAAAAAGTTGATTTGAAGGAGTTTCGAGTAGGTGGTTTTGAAAATTGCCATCTCTAGAAGCTAGCTAGTAGCATCAACAAGCCCCAGCCCCGTACCACCATATATAACGTCGACTGCACAGTTATGTTCGATCATGATCTATGAGTGCGGGGTTTCAATTATGTTAGAGACATTGAGCAGGACTGAACCACCTTTTCACCAGAAAACTACAAGGCTCTGTGGAAAACACTGGTTTTCAGTACCGTCTGATTCAAACATGCATTATGATTCATAGGGAATAATGACAAACTGCATTTAAGTTTCTGCATTCTCTTGTCGTCCAACATGTTTATATTTATTTATTTATTTATTTTTCCAATAGTAAAAGTAAAATATATATGCATGTATAGCCTTTTCCAACAATTATTTGGTACGTTCAAATACGCGCCAGGCCGGGGACTTTTAACAGTGCCTACTATTCATCGCTGATTGCTTCACCCCCCTTCATGACAAGTGGATCATCAATCACATGTTTGCAGCAGAAAATTCATTTGGAGGTTTTTGTGGACGAAAATGTTGTAATGCATGCATCGATTCGATACCACCGAAACTTTCCAAACTGCAATAAAGCGTCATCACACCCTGAGCCTTAGGCTTAGGAAGGACGGGGGATCAGTGTTTGCCCTTTGATTAATTACAGAAATTGTCCAAAAAAAGCAAGGACGGGGATCAGTGTTTGCCTTTTGATTTTTTAGTCACTCGGTAATAAAAAGATTAAAATTTAATTGTTAAAAATTCAGTACATTAATTAGTACAGAAAATTGTGCGATGCACGCGCGCATCAGTGGATTGATCATTTCTTAAAGCCATTCATTTGCAAAGGTGTGTTCGGCCCATTGATGCAAAATGTTTGTATAAAAAGTTTGGGCTGAATGTTGCTAATTTGGAAAAGTCTCAGATTGAATTCAGAACTGAGTTGAACACGTTGGAATGGTGACACAAGAAACATTCAATGAATTGAATCAAATCTAATGGGTTTTCTAATGGGCTTTGAAGCCTCAAAAAAGTTGTAAGAAATTTTGTTTTGGGCACAAGAAACAGAAATAAGGGACCATAGTAATTTGAGGACCTAAACTTGGAGATCATATATATAAAGGATTATTAGAGGAAACTGTTAGGATTGGAGACCGCTAGAAGAAGAGAGTTGAAGCAGAAAAGCAAGAGCAAGAAGAGAGAATCGAAGCAGAAAAAGAGAGAGTTTTAAGAGAGTTTTAGAGAAGGTGTAACAAACTTGACTGATCATTGATAGTTGCAAATTTGACCAAAGACAGCTGGTGTAACATACTCATAATAACCCACCGACCACACCCCCTGAAGGGGACAATAGATTGAAAGTGTGAACAAGTAAGGATGTTAGCAATTTGATCACAAGAGGAGACATGTTGAACATCCAAATCCCCACGAACAAATATTCCATGGACAAAATGGTAATCGATTTCAATGCTTTAACACATAAATGAAATGTTGGATTTGCTAATAAACTTGTGGCAGACATGTTGTCACAATAAATCAGGGGTGGGCTAAGAAGACGAACTTGTAGAGCACACAAGAGCTGTTGAATCCAAGCAAACTCAACTGCTGTGATTTCCAATGCATGATATTCAACCTCAGTACTTGACTTAGAAATGTAATATGCTTCTTATAGGACTAGGAAATAGGATTGGTACCAAGGAATACCACCATGCTAGTTGTGGATCTTCATTAGGATCTTCTGCCCAATTCGCATATGTGTAAGCTACTGGATCAAGATTATCGTAGCTGAATTGAATACCAAGACCTTGACTACCATTGAGATATCTCAGAATTCAGTTGACAACCATGAAATGAGAGTCACATGGAGAATGTATAAACTGGCAGACTTGATTAACATCAAATGCAATGTTAGGCCAGGTAAAGGTAAGATACTGCAAAGCACCAACTATACTCCTATAGTTTTCAAGACTGTGATATAAAGGACATCACCACGTTAAGTAATTCTAGAACCAGGAAAATAAGGAGTGTCAACATGACTACTAGCCAACATAGAAGTCTTACCAAGCAGATCCTTAACATACTTGGCTTGGGAAAGAATAAACCAGCATCATTGTGAGTGATTTGAATGCCAAGGAAATAGTTGAGATTACCATGATTCTTCATATCAAACACAGTGGTTAATGAGTAGACAACAAGTTGAATTTTTGAGATAGAGCTACCTATGAGGATTATATCATCTATGTATAACATCAAGACAACAATATCAGTGGATGTTTGCTTAATAAATAATGAGGCATCTAATCATGAAGAAGTGAAACCCAAACCAGAAAGGAAGGTTGTAAACAGATCATTCCAAGCTCTAGGGGCTCGTTTGAGCTCATCCAGTGACTTATAAAGCTGTCATACTTAATCATTGTGATGAGCATCCTCAAAACCAGGAGGTTGAAACATAAAGGCTTCCAACATTGAGCACAACATAAAGAAAGGTATTTTTGACATCAAGCTGCCTTAGGGGCCATTTAAATTGAACAGCTAGAGCTAATACAAGCCTAATAGTTGTAGGTTTGACAGTAGGACTAAATATCACACCATAATTCAAGCTTGGTCCATGGCTGGACCCCTTGCTCTAATACCATGATAGGATTGAAGATAGCGAGAAGAAGAAGAGAATTGAAGCAAAAAAGCAAGAGAAAGAAGAAGAATCAAAGCAGAAAAACAGTGAGTTTTAAGAGAATTTTAGAGAAGGAAGATACTCTGTTGAATGATCATTGATAGTTACATTCTAGAAATTACACAATTCCTTATATATGCTAGACTGTTATGGTTACTTAGAGCTTAAGTAAGAAGCTGATTACAAGCACTAACTAGCCGTAACAATCTCTCTTACAATCATATAACAGATTTGATCAAGGAAAGCTGGTGTAACAAACTCATAATAACTAGAATATCAGCTTCTCTTCATCTTAACAGAAACAACTATAATCACAAACGTTACCTGTTTTTCAGCTCATCAACACCTCAAGCTGCTTGCAATCAAAGAACTAAGGACAATTAATTCATAGGTCCTTACCAACATATACGTTTATTTAAAAACTTGCATATAGAAAAATTAATCTCATAGATTTTTTGACTAGTCAAATGACTATACAATACAATAGAGCATAGTTTTTATATAAATTATAACTAATGCTATCCAATTGCAAACTAGTCAAACAACAATCTAAAAAACACTTACCAAAATCTATCATGATTTCAACATTACTTTTTATTTTTATTTTTTTATTATAAGATTATATTGAGGATTATGAAAACATTACTCCTATTTATAATATATTTTTTTTCACTTGCTCATTTTAAAAGTAATATGAGTATCTAATCTAACTTAAAGTAAGATAATTAAAAGCAATAATTCTTCAAAAATACTTTTAAATTCTAAATTTAAAAATTCTTTATCTTCCGATATTAAATAATTTGGTTAATATTGTACGATTTTCCAACACCATCTCACCCCCTCCTAAATTTTTTTTATACCCTATCGTTGAACTCCAAATAATACAGATTTTATTTTTTATTTTATAGAAAAAATTTAGTTGTAACTATATACAATATATATATAAATAGTATGCATATATAATAGTTATTATATGCATAATATAATAAGGGTCCAAGAAGCCAAAGAAATCAAATACTAAGGGGCACATGGGGCAAAGTTGACCAAAAAAGACAATATTATTTTTAATTGTTTTAAAAAAATTTCCAATAACTCACTCATCCCCTTTATTAAAATATAAAAGGGTAGATGCGAAATTTATTACTTACAAATTCCGTTTAGGGACTTATGAATAAAATAAGTTTGAGAGAAGCTATGTCTTATTTTATTTAATACGCAAATACTAAAAGTTATAAATAAATATAAAAATTATCAAGGGTATAACAATAATTTACTCAAGAACTAATGATCCTAGAAAACATTATCACTACTCTTATTATTGGAGTATTTCAGTTTTAGAATACTGAATCGAACCATGGAGTTTTTCCGATTAAAAGTGTACGTTTAGCTATATATTCAAGATTTCTGATTTTAAATTTTCATTTTCTACATAAAACTTTTATCTGAATTTTACTATATTATTTTTAATTAGTCTTAATTTCTTCTCGTCGAATTTATTTGCGGATGTCATTTCTCTTCACGAACTATAGGACTTGTACATAACTTAATTAGGGCTAAGCAAACTCTAATAGAAGCTTAAAAGAAACCGAAATGACGAGACTCTTTTGGTTGAGTATGAATGCAATTTGAAATCCGAGAATGATTCGATTTCAGATGAATAAAAGTCAAACTCAATGCCCAATTGTTGCAAAATTTGGCAGTACGTTTGAATTTGTTCGTGTCAATTTTGTTCAATTCACAAACAATGAATAAGGACTTATATTTAACCTGGATGATATGGACAAGCGTTGAACTCCAAAACCTATTTTCGAACTCATCTTCTATTCTATTGAATCCTTGTTATTCATAAGTAACGTACAAAGCTTACCAGTTGTATTTTGTGCTTGACTAAAGAAGCATGTATATACACCAATATACTAACTTGCATGCCAAGAATTGGACACCTGGGCAAAACACAGATCAAAAGACAAAACTGGCCTATCTGTTGGATCAATCTACTAATTTCTTTCATTTAACAAATTATCTAGCTAGGAACAAAAATTGACCGGCTTGCACAAGAAAGACTATTGCCATTTTTTTATGATTCAATTAGTATTTTTTCCAGGATTTAATTTGAATTTGATTATTCATCATTAATTATTATTATTACACTTAAATTGGCGCTATCACACCTAAATTGTTAGAAGGAAAATGGGATGAACTCGAAAAGATAACTGTAAGAAAATCCAAGTGGAGGCCTATTTGGTAAGCCAAGTTCGCCTTGGACTTCCTATAAAAGGAGAAGAAGCCCTCTTCTCCAATGATAACTAATCAATCAATCAAACAAACAAATTGAGCAACCTAATCAATTTCAAACGACTGCAAACCATCAAAAGTTTTCTTGTTCAAAGGCTATCCTTTTTAGGCACAACTTGTTTTTTTGATATAGGATCGAGATTCAGTCTTTTTTCTCACCCCCCTTTCCCAGTTCTACAACTTGAAACTTGAACCTCGTCTTCATCGCGACTACACCCTCAGTCTACTTTGAAGATCACCAAACATCTTCCTCATCCAGGCTACTGATCAATTTAGTCTTTGAGGCATCTATACAACTTTTGATGATCAGATGTTGTTTAAATATTCCAATAACTGGTATGATCTCGAATGGTGTTCACCAATTTGACGATTTCTAGAAGATTGTGCTCCTCAAATAGCTTGATCCCGAAAGAAATACTGACTCACATCGCTTGTAATTCCCTCAATTTATTTAATACTAATACATTTACTTTCTAAGTGTTTGCACTTCACTTCCATCTCAATACAACATATTTCTTAAGTTGATCGAGATACTCGGGATACGCCAACCAAGTGTTTTTTAGCTGACTTTAAGTCATAAAACCTTTTTTCCGTGTTTTGGTCCAATATTATCATCCCAACTTAACGAAGTTTTCCTCTAACTGGCATTTAACTAAATAACAAGATGTTAATATGGACATTTCAGACATAAATAAATCGAACATGGACTAGGTTGGAAAGAAAATTATCAAAGTCTTTGCATACATCAGGAATAAGGCATAGAAAAAACAAGTGCAAGTAATTTTTCCCGCTTGCATCTTAATCACTTGATTAAGGAAAAGTTCTTAGGCCGAACATAGAACCCATCTAACTAACTAATAACAGTCTCTGCTAATGGCAGGGTGATAAAACCCATCCCTAACACACATTAATAAAGCCACTTGGCCCTACTTCGGTCTGACAAGTAACCAAAAATTCTGAAATTGCCCCCAACACTCGTCAGACAAGAGATACTCGTATTCTTCGTCGGCTCATGTTTACCTCTCTCGAATAGCCTCGATTTCTGTGTAACGATCCTGGAGGGTTGTCAAAACCGAGAAAAGCGTGTGAGTGGAGGAAAATAAACATTTTTAAAATGTATTTTGAAAACATAAGAAATTACCCTCCGTTTTGTAAAACAACATATGCATATGAAAAATTGTCATATCTCGATAAAACAGATGATAAATAAGATATCTCGAAACTATGTTCAAATATTAGAAAATCCAACAATATTAGAAGGAAAGTCAACATAAAACCATATCAAAATACCATAACCATAGTCACACATAACCAACCCATCCTTGATGCCAGAATGCTAATCATTATATCAAATTTGGACTACCAGTAGGCCAATAGCTCGGGAAAACGAGTTTTACCTCCACGTCTAAGTGAGGATCGACTCAAAAAAATGAGCTTTACCTCAACATCTGAGTTGTCATAACACTAGTCTCAGAAAAAAGAGATTTTCCTCTACATCTGAGACTACTCACCACAATACTAGTCTTAGGAAAAGGAGCTTTATCTCGATGTTTAAAACTAGCCAACCAACCAGCATCTCGAGGAGGGTTATCCACAACACACATACATTTCACATCAGAGATATCGAGAAAACATATATTTATAACTCATATCAATCTCTAAAACCAAATTCATGTCTCAAAATTTGGCATAAGCCCAAAACACGATATGTGCAAAATTCTCGTAAAACGTGCATTAAGAACAATTTCTGTAAAATCACCAAAAATCATACATAAACAATCATAATGAAAATCATATAATAAAGCATTGAAAACATGTAAATATGCATGAATAATAGTTTAGAGAAAGGAAAATTCCACTTACACACCATCCACGAAAAGTCCACTTACACACCATCCACAGAGACGAATCTTGTCTTTGCACATTCTTCCATAGTTCCCGACAAGATCACCTCATGTTATAAATAACTTCTTAATGTAACTACCCGTCTCAAATTTTTGGGATTAATTAAGATTAAATTGAGGATTAGCGAGACTAATCGGGATTTAGTCGAGGATCATCGGACGTTTGGGGGTGAAATTACGATTGTACCCCTAGACGAGGGTAAAAAAAGTTGACTTTTGATCCGGAAAGTTCAATGCACGAGGATCGTGGACCGTTACGTAGATCAAGTCGATATGAGTCTGTAGATAGGGGTCATGTCCAAATCGGACATTCGACGGGAAAGTTACGGGTCATGGAAGATTTTAGGAACTATTTACGGTGGCACGTTTTATGAGGCAAAGTTGACTTTTGTCATTTAGTGTGGGGCCCAGATATTTGTGTTAGGCCCAATGGATGAGTGACACTCGTCACTCATCCATTGCCTGTTATGTTACATACATGCATCTGTTTCCCCTTCATCTGTTCCATTCGAACCCATTGAATCCAAAACCGAAAACCACCCCATCCTGTTCCTCATCATCTTGCATGAGCTGGTGGCCTAAGATAGAGACTGAGAATGAAGGGAAGGCTGTGAGACGACGGAGGGAAGGCTGAGCACAGCGGAAGAGTCAAGGCCAGGTAAAACCCAAAACCGTTAAATGGGTTAATTTTTGAAGTTGGGTTTAGAAGGTTGTTGGGCCATTTCTAATGATCAAATAGGGTTCCTGGGTAGTGTACAATCTCACAGAGACCAAAAGGATGGACTACGAGGGCTGGGATCAACGGGGAAGCAAACTGGAAAATGGGCCACCACTATTCATCCATAAACAGGTAAGATTCTGATCGATTTTCTCAGTTTGGATTAGAGGGACCTCTTCTTGGGGATTGGACGATCACATAAGGACTAACGGCTTCGAAAACGGTGGTCGAAGGAGCGTTTTTCGGTCGGATCGGGTCGTAGGTCTGCACGACCTGCTATAGTGGATCCAGTTTGACCCAGACATAGGTTAGGGGTGAGATGACATCATCGATGACATAATCATATGATGTTATCCTATCAGACCTAACATGTCAACTGACACGCGTCAGATGTTAGATGTCATATGGTGTCAAGGATGACTGCTAACGTCAGTGTTGACTTTTTGGTCAACGTTGACTTTATAATTGACCAGCATGGAGACGCGTGGGCACGTATTTGGAGATGGGACTAGGACCATTCAAAAGGTTTTGACGATACATGTAACACCCCGGACATTCGAGGATTTTAATATTGTACTTTAATGTGTGATTTGATGCTTTTACCCTTGTGATGGGTATGGCCAATTGTTGACTTTTTGATTGATGAATTAAATGGACTTTGACCTATGACCGTGACGTAGTTCGGGACGTCACGAGTTCATAGACAGGTGGCACGTCCAATTCGGACGATCAGGAAAAAAGTTATGACTACCGGAAGCTCAGGGGTATTACCGTAATTTGGACATTTGGGGGTGAAAATGTTGACTTTTCTTTTGGCAACTAATTTTCCGTTGACTCAAGGACCATTAGGTAGGTCTCGACGTCCTGAGTCCGTAGACAGGCGGCACGCCGAAATCGGACTTCGTACGAGGAAGTTATGGTCAGAAACGTGAAATCAGGAGGTTCGTGTCTCGGTTTTCGTGTCGAATATTTTATTCTAAAAATTCTAATTGGAGGACACCTGGTGAGTGACAAGTGTCACTCACCCATTGGCTAGATTGGATCAGATCCACTATGGGATTAAATAGCATTAAAACCCACTTTTAATCACAGCCTTTGATCTCATTTCAAGATCTAATCTGGACCGTTCATTTCATTGTGCAGCTTTCCCTCCATTTCTATATATTTCCTAACCCGACACACTCACATACTGCCCATTCCAAACCATCACACCATTGCATCTGACCCTTGCTCTGAGTGACGCTGGACTGGACGGGTGAGGCGGCAGACGGTAGGGATCACGGCGGAGGACGGCGGCGAGGTTGGGAAACCGGGAAAGCCCGAAACGGTTTTAAAACCCAGAATTTGGTAACTCGAATTCCCACGTTTAGTTTTGTTTCCTATTAATCCTAATCGACTCTAGGGACTTATAGGAACCTTCTGGGCTTGAGTTCGCGACCGGAGGTAGCCTGAACGGAGTGCAAACGGCGACGGGAACCCGGGTCTGTTCATCGAGGTGAGTCTTCGATTCAGCCCTTGTTTATTGATTTTAATTAGCTAGAACTGTTTCTGGGATTAAGACGAGTAGTTAGGAACAAACCTGAACGAAAATGATTGAGAAATGGTGAAATGGTGACCGGGTCTTGATCGCGGGTCTGATCGACCCGAGTTGCAGAGATACGGGTCAACCCGTCTGAGGACAGAGGTGATGATGTGGCACCCTGTCAGACTGTCAGGTGACGTGGACCAACCGTGATCCGACACGTGTCACATGTCAGTGCACAGTCAGCACTGACATGTCAGTGGCGAGGCCCAATCGGGGACTGCCACGTGTCACTGACATGTCAGTGACGTGGACCAGTGCCGTGCTGACACGTGGCACATGTCAGATCTGACACGTGGCCTGACAGATCAGTGAGGTGGACCAATCGGATCTCGACATGTGGCACCTGTCAGAGTCTGACATGTCAGATCTGACAGCTGTCAGATGACATCAGCATGACGTCATGCTGACGTCAGCGATGACGTCAGCAGGGACTGTTCCTGCGTTGACCGACGCGTTGACTCGCGCGTGTGGGCGCGTGTGAACAGTACTTTTGGTGGGACCACCACCATTCTTTAGGTTTCGACGATCCGGATCCAATGGCGGTGGTTTCGGGTCGATTGGAGATCATTAAGTTGGTCAAATTAAGGTTTATTGCATTGGGAAACGCGTTCGGGCGGCTTTCCCGGGCCGGTTTCGGCCTAGGATTTCATGGTTGAATGTTGGGGGTTTAAATTGACCTTTACGAATACTTTGGACTTGACAGGGATTGTACATTTGTACCAGGGCGAGGGTATACGTTCGGTTTCTAGCAGGATTGTACTATGAGTGGGCCATTTTCTTAAACCCTTGCGTGCATAAATGTTTTCTGGTTTATTATACTTATTCACATGCTAAAAACAATAATGGTTTTGATAATATGGAAAATATGGTTATGGCACATTTCACGGTATTTGGGCTTGAGACCCGTCCGATGAAACTTAATGATTGGTTCGGATTCTATCTATGTATATATATGCTTGCATGTGGATATAAATAAAATGTATTTGGTACTGCACTGTATAGATCCATTCATATGATACTGTCTCCTCCGGATGAGGTACCCCGGAGAGGTCACGGACGTCTAGAACGTCCAGCATCTATGACGTTAAGCATCGAGGATGCTGTACCCGAACGGGGTTCGGGGATTGAACTCGAAATTGAGACCCGAGTGGCACGCGTAGCCTTGTGATTGTGACCTTATTGGACATCAGGGACGTCAGACATCTGGGATGTCGGGATTGGAGTGTATAGTGCAGTAGCTAAAATTATGGTTATGGTTTTATTACATGCCTTATGATTCATATTATAATATTTATGATTTTAAATGATGCTGCATGCATGTTTGGAAAACGGAGAGGTAAATTATATGTTTTACTTATCAAATGATTTTATAAACTTGAGTTCAGTCCACTCACCCTTAATGTTTTTGGTAACCCCTCCAGGTCGTGATACTGAGGTAGAGGAGGAACCTGAGGCTGAGGCATAGATCTACTTCTGCGTACCTGAACCCCTGCTGGATGGTTTACCCGCAGGTTTATGTTAGAGTCGTGCTCGCAACTTGTAATTTTGAATTTCATCCCTTGTCGGACATTCGTTTAATTCGGATTTGGTGTATGACTTTAATTTGGTTATTTATGCATTTGATGTTTTGAGGTTAAAATTGGTATGAATTATTGGGTGTCAGACGGGAGCAGGGCACGTCCCCTTGTGGTCCCTTTGGGATCAGGGCGGGTCCTGTCAGCTTGGTATCAGAGCACTAGGTTGTGGTCAGTACTAGGTTATGGTCAGCATGCTAGACTAGCGGTTAGTACTAGTTACTTTTCGACTTTTAAGAACATCGTTATCTGATCTATGCCTCTTGACAGTTGGTTATGCCTCCTAGGAGAATTCCTCATACACGAACGCACGAGGATCTGGAAAGGGAGATGGAATGCGCGAGCATTGAAAGGGCTCAACGGTTGGGAGCCACTCCTTTCTGCGGGGGATCAAACCCCGAGGATGCTCATGATTGGATCACCAAGTGGGAGAGGATCTTCTCGGTGATGCACTGCCCTCCAGGCGAACGGGTAACTCTGGCGGCCTTCTTGCTGGAAGGAGGAGCCTACCAGTGGTGGCACGGACTCGAAATGTCTGGGTGGTCTGTCCATACCACTACTTGGGAAGCTTTCCGTTCCAGATTTCTGGACCAGTACTACCCGCGATCCTTTCGCGCGGCGCGGGAGGCGGAATTCCTGCGGCTGGAGCAGGGTGACATGTCCGTTGCAGACTACGAGCAAACTTTCGGAAAACTATCCCGGTTCGCTGCATCATTCGTGAGCACGGAGGAGGACAAATGCCAAAGGTTTGAGCTTGGACTCCGAGGGGAGATCCGGGCAAGTGTGACTGCTGCTACTCATGCTTCTCTGAGAGATTTGGTCGACGCTGCGGTGCGTGTCGAGGCCAGTCTGGCGGCACACCAAACACGACAACCTTCGGGCGAGGGGCGACGTCAGGATCGCCCACATCGTGGGCCATCGGGCCATAAGAACAACAAGGGAGGGGGCTACAGGGGAGCACCCTCATCTTTCAAAGGTCGTGGCTGGTCAGGTCGACGCGGAGGCTCTCAGGGCAGAGGATCTGGATACAACTCTGGGCAACGCTCATCTTGGAGCGGTGCTTCTGGCGGGCATTCGGACAGGCCAAGGCCAGTAACTTGTTTTGCTTGCGGAGAGGAGGGCCACTATGCCTGTGATTGCCCGCAGTTGTCCAAGAACAACGACGCTGGGGGCTCTAGTGTGGTGCAGAGCACGGCTTCCCACACTAATGGAGGTCGCGGTCAGGGAGGTGACCGTGGTGCTGGGCGTGGCGCGCGCGGGCGCGGACGGAACGGAGGGCCGAGGGCCCAAGTGTTGGCAATGACCCAGCAACAGGCAAGGACTGCCCCAGGCGTGGTCACAGGTACACTACATATCTTTAACCTTCTTGTACGTGTTTTGATGGATGCGGGGGCTACACATTCTTTTATTTCGAAAAGTTGTGCTGGTATGCTTGATTGTGTGGTATCAGTTTTAGATTGCGAAATGGGTGTTGGCACCCCGATGGGTATCGTGTACCTTGTGAATCAGGTGATTCGGAGGTGCCCGGTAAGAATTGAGGATGTGGATTTACCAGCAGACTTAATTATTCTTGATATCCACGACTTCGATATAATCCTAGGGATGGATTGGCTATCGGAGCACGGATCGCTCATCGACTGCTGTAGCAAGCAAGTGATTCTGCGGAGCCCGGGTTTACCGAAAGTTATCTTTCAGGGGGAACGTGACGGTATGCCTCCTGAAGTGATCTCTTCACTTACTGCTACCAAACTTCTACGGAAGGGATGCCAGGGTTATCTGGCGCATGTCGTGTCGGAGCAGGTTGGTACTCCGAGTATCGACGAGATACCGGTGGTATGCGAGTTTCCGGATGTGTTCCCGGAAGACTTACCTGGATTATCGCCATCGCGGGAGATTGAGTTTACTATTGAACTACTCCCGGGTACCCGACCTATATCCCAGGCACCATACCGGATGGCGTCGGCCGAGTTACGAGAACTCAAGACTCAATTGCCGGAGTTGGTGGATTTGGGATATGTCCGGCCGAGTACTTCACCGTGGGGAGCACCGGTGTTGTTCGTAAAGAAGAAGGAGGGAAGTCTCCGTTTATGTATTGACTATCGACAACTCAACAAGGTGACGCTGAGGAACCAGTATCCTCTACCCAGGATCGATGACCTTTTTGACCAGTTGCGGGGAGCTCAGTGCTTCTCGAAAATTGATTTGCGGTCAGGGTATCACCAACTGAGGATTTAGGAGGAGGATATTCCGAAAACTGCTTTTCGAACCCGTTACGGACACTACGAGTTCCTTGTTATGCCATTTGGTTTGACGAATGCTCCAGCAGCATTCATGGATCTGATGAACCGGGTCTTCCGACCCTACCTGGATAAGTTCGTGATTGTGTTCATCGATGACATTTTGTGTACTCGAGGAGTGCCCGTGCACATGAGGAACATCTACGGTTGGTCTTGGAGAGGCTGAGACAAGAACAATTGTACGCCAAACTGAGCAAGTGTCAGTTTTGGCTGAGCAGTATTGGTTTTCTGGGACACGTGATATCGACGGATGGGATTTGCGTGGATCCCCAGAAAACAGAAGCGGTGACCAACTGGGCTAAACCGACAACAATGACCGAGGTGCGGAGTTTCGTCGGATTAGCAGGTTACTACCGGAGATTCGTGGAGGGTTTCTCTAAAATTGCTGCACCATTGACTCGTTTGACTCGGAAGGGAGTAAAGTTTATCTGGGACGAGCAGTGCGATCGGAGCTTTCAAGAGTTGAAAGATCGATTAACCACTGCGCCTGTCCTTGCATTGCCGGATGACAGTGGAGAGTTTGTGGTTTTCAGTGATGTATCGCTGCAAGGTCTGGGCTTCGTATTGATGCAAACTGGCAAGGTTATCGCCTATGCATCCCGGCAGCTGAAGACCCACGAGTTGAACTACCCTACCCATGATTTGGAGTTGGCAGCGGTGGTTCATGCCCTGAAAATCTGTAGACATTATCTATTCGGCGCAACGTGTCGTATATACACCGACCACCAGAGTCTTAAATACTTATTCACTCAGAAAGAGCTTAACATGAGACAACGGAGATGGTTGGAGCTGCTGAAGGACTATGACTGTACGATCGAATACCATCCGGGTAAAGCCAATGTGGTGGCTGATGCACTCAGCAGGAAGTCCGCAGGATCCGTTGCACACCTAGGGATGGTGTATCTTCCCTTGCTAGTGGAACTCCGGAAGGCGGGAGTTATTTTGGGTACGGATGCGCATGGAGCTTTGTTGGCCAGCTTCCATGTACGACCAGTACTGATTGATCGGATTATCGAAGCACAACTTCAGGATCCGATACTCTGTATTTACAGAATTGAGGTCGATGCGGATGGGAGACAGGATTTTACCATCCGGGACGATGGAGCACTTGTGAAGTTGGGCCGTTTGTGTGTACCTGCAGTGGCAGAGTTACGGGCCGAGATTCTTGAGGAGGCCCATAGTTCGGCCTATGCTATGCATCCGGGAGGTACAAAGATGTACCGTACCCTCCGGAACCATTATTGGTGGCCGGGAATGAAGAAGGATATTGCTGAATTCGTGAGCAAATGCTTAACCTGTCAGCAGGTTAAGGCGGATCCGCAGAGACCTTATGGGGCTATGCAGCCACTTCCGATTCCCGAGTGGAAGTGGGATCACATCACCATGGACTTCGTCTTTAAGTTACCAAGAACTCAGAGCGGTGTGGACGGAGTATGGGTGATCGTGGATCGGTTAACCAAATCAGCCCATTTTCTGCTAGTTCAGGAGACCTATAAACCTAATCGACTGGCTCAATTGTTTGTGAAGGAAATCATACGATTGCATGGTACGCCGGAATCGATCGTGTCCGATCGTGATCCGCGTTTCACTTCCAGGTTCTGGCGGAGTTTGCAAGCTACTCTGGGAACAACCCTACGTTTCAGCACTGCTTTCCATCCACAGACCGATGGACAGTCTGAAAGAACCATTCAGACCCTGGAGGACATGATGAGGTAATGTGTACGTTCGGTTTCTAGCAGGATTGTACTGTGAGTGGTATACGTTCGGTTTCTAGCAGGATTGTACTGTGAGTGGGCCATTTTCTTAAACCCTTGCGTGCATAAATGTTTTCTGGTTTATTATACTTATTCACATGCTAAAAACAATAATGGTTTTGATAATATGGAAAATATGGTTATGGCACGTTTCACGGTATTTGGGCTTGAGACCCGTCCGATGAAACTTAATGATTGGTTCGGATTCTATCTATGTATATATATGCTTGCATGTGGATATAAATAAAATGTATTTGGTACTGCACTGTATAGATCCATTCATATGATACTGTCTCCTCCGGATGAGGTACCCCGGAGAGGTCACGGACGTCTAGAACGTCCAGCGTCTATGACGTTAAGCATCGGGGATGCTGTACCCGAACGGGGTTCGGGGATTGAACTCGGAATTGAGACCCGAGTGGCACGCGTAGCCTTGTGATTGTGACCTTATTGGACGTCAGGGACGTCAGACATCTGGGATGTCGGGATTGGAGTGTATAGTGCAGTAGCTAAAATTATGGTTATGGTTTTATTACATGCCTTATGATTCATATTATAATATTTATGATTTTAAATGATGCTGCATGCATGTTTGGAAAACGGAGAGGTAAATTATATGTTTTACTTATAAAATGATTTTATAAACTTGAGTTCGGTCCACTCACCCTTAATGTTTTTGGTAACCCCTCCAGGTCATGATACTGAGGTAGAGGAGGAACCTGAGGCTGAGGCATAGATCTACTTCTGCGTACCTGAACCCCTGCTGGGTGGTTTACCCGCAGGTTTATGTTAGAGTCGTGCTCGCAACTTGTAATTTTGAATTTCATCCCTTGTCGGACATTCGTTTAATTCGGATTTGGTGTATGATTTTAATTTGGTTATTTATGCATTTGATGTTTTGAGGTTAAAATTGGTATGAATTATTTGGTGTCAGACGGGAGCAGGGCACGTCCCCTTGTGGTCCCTGTGGGATCGGGGCGGGTCCTGTCAATACAAATCCAATAGTGGTGGTTTCGAGTCGATCGAAGATAGTTAGGTTTGTCAAATTGTGGTTTCAAACCTAGGGACGCATGTTTGGGACACGTTGACTTTTTCGAGAATGTTGGGGGTTCTTGATATGGACTTGTATAGGTTAGTAGTAACCTTTAAGTGTGTTTTGGATAGATCCGGATGACCCAAAGAGGTTGGATTAGCTCGGAGAGGTTTATGGCACACATATCGAGGTGCAACTTGGACTGTCTGTGAGTGAATTTTGTTTTATGAATATGATGCACACATAAATGTTTTATATGTGTTTATTAACATGATTTTAGATTCCATGATTGCATGTGATTTAAATATGAATTGTTTAGCATTTTTGGAGGAAAATGTGTTATTGCGCGTAATTCGAGATTTCTATTCTATGTGATATTTAGGCTTCGGCCAAGTGTACTCTGTACATGTGTTTTATGTAATTTCAATGGTTTCACGGAGAGGCGTGAAATCGAGGAACTAATTTACGGTTTTAAAGGATTTCACGGAGATGTGTGAAATCGAGATTCGGGCACAAGTCCCAGTTGAACGACCATGACTTGATTGAAGTCAAGTGTGATTTTGAAAGTGTTTTGGAATTGAGAAATGGTTTTCGGATTTGGAAATATATTCCGGGCATATGACCCAGTTGATTTGAGGTTTGGCTTAGAGTATAGTCAAACGTGAGATAAGTCGGACTACGACCTAGTTATGAGTTTATGAAAGATATTTCGGGCATGAGACCTAGTTGTGAATTTGACAGGATTCGAGGAATCCTGAATTATATTTCGGGCATGAGACCCAGCAGTAAATTTGATAGTATTCGAGAAGTCCTGTGTGTGATACTATGGGTTAGAGTCCTGGTTGATAATGATGACATTCGGGTTCGAGTCCCGGGTGTTACGCCGCTCGCCTCCGAAGTGCGAATGTGTTCCTTCTGGAGTGGTCACGAGGCACTGACTGTTGTCGAGCAGTCGCTGGAGTGTCAATGTTATTCTCTGAGATCGATCGGTGATATGTTCACGATGATCTAGAGATGGTCGCGGTTAGTGATGTGTTCACGGCGACATGCTAGAATTGTGAGCGGTCCTGAGCTCTTTAACATGTGCTAGGATTGGAATCGTGACTAACATTGAGGATGATGATAGTGGGCAGAGATCCCACATGGTTTTTTATTTGGGCTGAGACCCCATACTTGTTTTCTATGATTTGGGCTGAGACCCTGTTTGATTTGGTTTTGGGCTAAGACCTTAATGAGATACTAGCTTCGATTGAGAAGAATTTTTCACTGGATTTGACTTGGGAAGCAATACGTCTTACTTCCGAGAAAGTATTTGAAATAACTGTTTTATGATGCATGCATGCTTTTACGTGAAGGGTATAAATAGTGATTTCAATAATTTTTTTTTATAAACTGTTGTTTTGTCCACTCACATTTTTTTTAATACCATTCAGGTTGATAGCGGATGCGGGCAATAACAGAGATCGAGACATCATATGCCACCACCGATCCTGGCGTACTCTAGCTAAACCCGAGCGAGTGACGAGTTTATCCCTAATCTGACACGCAGTGTCAGACGGGAGCAGGCACATCCCACGATAATCTAGGGGGATTGGGATGGGTCCTATCACTTAAGGTCACTAATCATCCCAATAAACTAGTATTTTAATATCTCAATTTTTCGGGGTTTTTAAACGAATTAAAAAAAGCATAAACCTTTAAACAGTCAAAACTACTCCGAGCCGATGTCTGATCGCGTCAAAAAGTGTATCGTTAGACTCGTAACATCAAAATCCTTATAAAGTATGTTGACCGTATTCTCAAAATCCCGGCCACGTACCTACATGCTCCATCCCAAGTCCCTGTGCGTGGGCTTCACACACCGGGCACTGTTCACCTCCTTCCATGTAATGACCTGTTATGAGTATCGGGATTAAATATTAATTAATCATGGTTTAGAATGACTAATCGGGGATTAGTTGAGAGAAATAGGGTGGAATGTGCAAAATGACCTTTTTGCCCCTAGTCTTGGGCAAAATGTTGACTTTTGACCCAGGAGGTCCGATGGCCGAAGGCCGAGGACCATTACTTAGATCGAGTCGATACGAATCCATAGACAGGCGGCACGTCGAAATCGGGCGTCGAACGAAAAAGTTATGGCTTGGGATCTGAATAAAATATTAATTAATTCTGATTGCGTAGATATTTTTGGTGGGACCCTTGGATGAGTGACACTTGTCACTCATCCCATGGCTTGGAACCCCCAAAACGTGGATTTTTTCTTTTGGGCTAAAAATTAATTAAATGGTTTAACATCACACATCTTTCATCTCTCAGATCTCAGCCTTCAATCTAGTCGTCCATCTCCTTCGGCCCACTCATCTCCACCCTCCATTCCATCCCATCTGATCCTTCATCATCAAACTCAATCTCTCTCTCTCTCTCTCTCTCGACATTTCTCAAACCGTGAAGGACACAAATCATAACCTCACCTCCATTCCTCTACATCTTGAGGTCGAATGAGGACAATTGAGTGAATGTGAGGCCAGTGGGACAAAGACGACGTGATTGTGGTGAGCTGGGCACGGCGGGACGACGGTAGAGGTGAGAACCCGTAACCCATTTCAAAACCAAAAATGGAAACCAAGTTTTGGACGTGTGTTAACCGTTGGGGTTGATCCTAAAGTGTTATAGGAACCTAAACGAGTGCTATGGACGTGGTTTCGAGGATGGAGACGGCCGAAGTCGGTGGCAGAACTTAGTTGCAGGTGGTTGGTCGTGCTTCCTCCATGAAAAGGTATGGAAATGACCTCCTTTCTTGTTTTTGAGGTTACTGATCGATTGTGCCAGGACCGGCCCCAAAACCTCCGAGATTAACGTGGGACCCGCCTGATCCCGTCTGACACGAAGTGTCAGACTAGGGAGAATTCCATCTCTAGCCCTCGCCGGGGCAATCAGAGTGCGTCAAGATCGTAGGAGGAGGGGAGTGATGTCTCGTCTCTACTACGGCCCGCATCCGCGATCAACCTAAAGGGCATTAAAAACACGAAAACTGTGAGTGGACAATTTAATAATTTAATAAAAACACATTTCGCATAAAGACATTTATGCCCTTCATAAATACATACGCATGCATTCAAAAATCATTTATCAAACGTTCATAAAACCATTGAAAACATTCTCAAAATCATTCAAGGGTACGTGCCCGGTTCCCATAAACCGTCATGAACCATATATCCATTTGGGTCCTCGACCCGAAATCACAATAAAAAACCCGTAGGTCAAATTACTAGGGACTCAGCCCAAATCACATCAAGTGGGTCTCAGCCCAAAACTATTCTCAACATATCACAAACGGGGTCTTCGCCCCAAATCACTTTCACAAATTCAAATACGGGGCCTCCGCCCCAAATCACTTTCTGAAACATAAAACACAGGGTCTCCGCCCTCAAATCTCGTATATAGGGTCGCAGCCCCAAATCACTTTCTAATCATAAAACATAGGGTCTCCGGCCTAAAATCACTTTTCCATAAAATCTCATACGTACCGTCATACGTATAATCCATCCGCGGCACTTCTGAGAAGATGCCAACTCGGGGCACATAGCCCCTAGGGAACACATCCCCGATATAGTCACGATATCAATCCTCTCTATCTAGTGTGCACACTACTCGGGGTCTCACTCCGAGTCTTCTCCCAGGAATCTCCATCTGGGAGGCTCAATCACTGGATCTAGTCCGAGCTCTCTCTCTGGATCTAGTCCACATATCCCTCCGGAATCTGGTCAGGGACCACAACAATATAAGTAACCACCACTCCTGGAACGGGATCCCTATGGGGTTACCCACTCTGGTCTGTGGATCGTGACTCTCCAGGTCGACGCTGGAGGAGACCATATAAACATATGGAGGGTTTCATATACATTTTCAATTACTATGTTCTTTCTTTCTCAAATCACTTTCAATTGGGTCTCATACCCGAATCATCTCAATAGGATTCCGCGAATCCGATTCAAATCCATTTCACAGGCCTCGGCCTAAATCCACAGTTCAACTGGGTCTCATGCCCGAATTCTCATTTCACAAACTGAACTGGGACTCAAGCCCGATAACACGAATAAATGGGCCCTAAGCCCGAACCACAACTCAATAGGACCTCCAATCCGATTTTACAACCAATAGGGCCCTAAGCCCGTTATCTCAACTAAATGGGTCGCATGCCTGATATCATAAATCAACGGGGCATCAAGCCCGATAGTACCACTAACTGGGCCTCAAACCCGAATCGTAAACCAACTGGGCCCTCAGCCCGATCGTATAACACAAATGGACCCTAGGTCCGATTCCGCGTCAAATCAAATGGACTCCAAGTCTGAGAGTTATAAATCAAATGGGTCTCGTGCCCGATTTCATATTTTCCAATCCAAAATCCATTCATTAAAACCTTGTTGAAAACATGGTACGAAAAGGTACGACATAAAGCCGAAAACCTCGAAAAACGTGCAAATATGTCGACCCTAAGCTACCAAAAATAAATTGTACTCATGGCAACATAAAATACGTATTAAAAGCATTTATAAACATTTATGCATGCATCAATTTCGAAAGAAAGGTCCACTCACAGACCGTCCGAAACCGCGCCTCGATACCCGTGCCATAATCGTCTCCCGGGTCAATCGTTACCTTCGGGATTCCCGAACCTGTCCAAATTCATTTCTAGGGTTATTAACTACTTATATAACCCCTCACTAAAGCCCCGTAATTTTTCGGAATTTCTAACTATTTTTAAACGCGAACCTAAACCTTCGGACAGCCCGAAACCTATCGAAACGATATCCGATTAACACGAAATCAGTCCCAAAATGTTCGTTACATCGAATAGATGAAATAACATGTTGGGCTACAACACCTTGGAAATTCGAGGATTATAATAATGTAATTTAATGTATGAATTGACGTTTTTACCCTTGTGAATGGTATGACCAAATTGTTGACTTTTTGATTGGAGGGTCAGATGGACTTTGACCAATGACCGTGACATAGTTCGGGACGTCATGAGTCCATAGACAGTTGGCACGTCCAATTCGGACGATTAGGGAAAAAGTTATGGCTATCGGAAGTTCAGGGGCATTACCGTAATTTGGACGATAGGGGCGAATATGTTGACTTTTCATTTGACAACTAATTTTCACATGACTCAAGGACCTTTAGGTAGGTCTCGATGCTCTGAGTTCGTTGGCAGGCGGCATGCCGAAATCGGACTTCGTACGAGGAAGTTATGGTCAGAAACGTGAAATCGGGAGGTTTGCGTTTCGGTAATCGTGTCGAATATTTTATTCTGATATTATGATTGGAGGACACCTGGATGAGTGACAAGTGTCACTCATCCATTGGCTAGATTGGATCAAACTCCACTAAGCATTTAAATAGAATTAAATCTACCTTTTAATCCTAGCCACTCATCAAAAGTTCCCAGATTTCCTCTCATCCCTTGATCTCATCCCTGAGACTTAATCTGGACCGTCCATTCCATTTGATCAGTTTCCCTCCATCCTTTATATTTTCCTACCCGATTGCACACACGATCCATTTCGAACAAACACCCTATCTCATCACTCATTCTCCGTGTTCGTGTGTGGCTAGACTGGGCTGGTGAAGGCTGAGGGACGGTGTGGTCACAATGGCGGACGACGGCGAGGTAGGCTGTGCTAACCCGAAAACTGTTTAAAAACTCAGTGTTTGGAAGCTTAATTTCCAACGTGTATCTTTGATTTCGATTAACCTAATCGATTCTAGGGACTAATAGGAACCTCTAGGGCTCGATTTGGTGACCAGTGGTGGCCTGAATAGAGAATAAACGGCGACGGGAGAACCGGTTCTGTTCATCGAGGTAAGCCTTCGATTCAGCCTGTGTTTTATGATTTTGATTGGTTATAACCCTTACTGGGAATGAGCTGAGTAATTACGAAGAAACCTGAGTTAAAATGGTCAAGAAATGAAGGATTAGTGACCAGGTCACATCGCGGGTCTGCACAACCCAATTTCAGAGAAACGGGTCGACCCGTCGCGATGTTGATGGTGATGACGTGGCACCCTGTCAGACCTGTCAGTGACGTGGACCACTCTTCAGCCGACACGTGTCACATGTCAGTGCACAGTCAGCACTAACATGTCAGTGACGTGGCCCAATCAGGGACTGCCACATGTCACTGACATGTCAGTGACGTCGACCAGTGACATACTAACACGTGGCACATGTCAGATCTGACACGTGGCATGACAGATCAGTGAGGTGGACCAATCGTGTGTTGACACGTGGCACCTGTCAGAGTCTGACATGTCAGACCTGACAGCTGTCAGATGACGTCAGCAGGAACTGTTCCTGCATTGACCAGAACGTTGACCGGCGCGTATGGGCGCGTGTGAACAGTATTTTTGGTGGGACCACCACCATTCTTTAGGTTTCGACGATCCGGATCCAATGGCGGTGGTTTCGGGTCGATCGGAGATCATTAAGTTGATCAAAATGAGGTTTATTACCTCGGGAAGAGCGTTCGGGCGGCTTTTCCGGGCCGGTTTCAGTCTAGGGTTTCATGGTTGAATGTTAGGGGTTTATATTGACCTTTACGTGTACTTTGGACATGACAGGGATTGTACAATTGTACCAGGTCGAGGGTATACGTTCGGTTTTCAACAGGATTGTACTGTGAGTGGGCCCGATTTCATTAAACCCTTGCATGCTTAAATGTTTTCTGATTTACTTATATTCACATGCTGGAATCATGAAACGGTTTGATGATATTGAAATTATGGTTATGGCACGTTTCACGGTATTTGGGTTTGAAACCCGTCTGATGAAACTTAAAGATCGGTTTGGATTTTATCTTGTATATATATATGTTTTGCATGTGGATATCAATAAAAGGTATTTGGTACTGCACTATATAGATCCATTCTTATGATACTGTCTCCTCCAGATGTGGTACCCCGGAGTGCTCATGGCGCATTGCCTGCGAGGGGTCATTCTACGGAGGAACCGGACCGTAAAATGACTCAGGAGCAGGATTGCTTATTTGACGTCAGGGACGTTGAGCGTCTAGGACGCTAGGCATTTGAGATGCCGTAACAGGACAGGGTTCGGGGATTGGACTCGGAATTGAGACCCGAGTGGCACGTGTAGCCTTGAGACTGTGACCTTATTGGACGTCAGGGACGTCAGACATATGGGACGTCGGGATCGGAGCGTATAGTGCAGTAGCTAAATTATGTTATGATTTTATTACATGCCTTATGGTTCATATTATATGATTTATGGTTTTAAATTCTGATGCATGCATGTTTGGAAAACGGAGGGGTAAATTATATGATTTACTTATTAAACGGTTTTATAAACTTGAGTTTCGGCCCACTCACCCTTAATGTTTTGGTAATCCCTCCAGACGGTGCTACTGAGGTAGAGGAGGATCCTGAGGCTGAGGCATAGATCTACTTCTGCGTACCTGAACCCCTGTTGGGTGGTTTACCCGCAGGTTTACTTTAGAGTCGTGCTCGCAACTTGTAATTTTGGATTTCATCCCTTGTCTGACATCTGTTTAATTCGGATTTGATGTATAACTTTAATTTGGTTATTTATGCATTTGATTATTTGAGGTTAAAATTGGGATGTTATTTTGGGTGTCAGACGGGAACAGGGCACGTCCCCTTGTGGTCCCTGTGGGATCGGGACGGGTCCTGTCATGGACACTTCCCCAAAAGACTGGACACGCGCCCTCACGCGCCCCAAACAAGCCCTGCGTGTGGGCATCATGCGCCAGGGTAATGTAGATCGTCTTCAACCTTCAGCGACCGGTTCAGACCGGCCAGCCCGTTCCAACCTTGCAACTGGACCGACGTGACCGGTCCAGCCCATTTTCTTACTATTTTTCGGTCCGTTTTCCTCCGTTTCAATCCCTAAATTCCTCTTTTAATCTTTTCTATCATTCCTAATTAACTAAACCACCTAAAACCGATTAAAACCCGTGAACCCAAAAATCCCCTCTCGGTTCAACTTTTCAAAATCCTCCCCAGGGGTCCCTCAACGTTCAAACCTTCCCAAAACCTTCCTAATGGCTTCTTAACATCCTAACTAATTCATTAAAACAATCAAAAATGACCCACAACATTCAAAATGGAAAATGGATCGAAAACGGCTTAACCGATACCTTTCGGGCTTCACGGCTCCACCGTCCACGGTGGCGTGCCCTTGGCCGGCCACCACCTTCCTCAGTCCCCTTGTCACTCTCTAGTCCCTCAGGAATGAGCCTCACGCTCAAGGGTTTGAGTTTTGGGTGAGAAATGAGATCGGGTTTGTGTTTGGGAACAAAGAAAATGGACGATGCACGGGGATGGATTTTGGTGCATGAATGGGTGAGGTTGGCCAGTGGATGAGTGACAAGTGTCACTCATCTATTGGATGTCTAAAAAGCTGGGCCCACTAGAGACAAAACTGCACTTTTTGTCTCGAAAAACGTGTCGCCGTAAATAGTATTCCAGAACTTCCGTGAACCGTAACTTCGCCGTCGAACGTCCGAATTCGACGTGCCGCCTGTTTACGGATTTGTATCGTCGTGATCTACGTAACGATCTTTCGCCCTCGGCCATCTGACCTCCTGGTCAAAAAGTCAACTTTTGACCCTTTTTTCCCAAAATTACCAAAATGCCCCTAAACTTCTGAATGTCATAACTTCCTCCTCGGACGTCGGAATCGAGCGTGCCACATGTCTATGAACTCGTGAAGTCACGAAATACATCACGGTTATCGGTCAAAGTCCGTTTGACCATCCGAATGAAAGGTTAACGATTTGCCAATTCTAAGGGCAAAATCGTCATTTCGCCCGAACTTCCGCTAATCCTCGTCTAATCTCCGATTAGTCTCGCTAATCCATAATTAATCTTAATTAATCCCTTTAATTCAGGACGGGTCATCACAGATTGGGGGGAATGAGACAAGGACCTAGGATGAAATAGGGAGGAAAATGGTTGGATATTGGCTGAGAACTGACCGGATCAGTTCACCAGTTCGGTCGAACCGGAAAACCAGGTGAATCGGGTTCACCTAAGCTTAACAATGAACAGTACTGCCGCGCGTGCGGACGCGTGGGGCACTTTTGGGACATGTGTTCAACATGACTTTTAATCTATTCAATGTAACGAACATTTTGTGACTGATTTCGTGTCGATCGGACATCGTCTCGATATGTTTCGGGGTGTCCGAAGGTTTAGAATCGAGTTTAAAAATAGTAAAAAAATCGGAAAAATTACGGGGCTTTAATAGGAGGTTAATGAAGAGGTTAGTAACCATATAGTGTGATTTGGACAAGTTTGGAAGTCCCGGTGATAGTGATGGGTTCCGGGAGGGCTTATGGCACGTGTATCGAGGTGGCAGCATAGGACGGTCTGTGAGTGGACATAGTTTTCTAAATTGTGATGCATGCATAACTATCTTATATTTTTTTATATACGTGATTTTTATGATGATGATTGTGGCACTGGTGGTTTACGTGATTGCACAGATTTCGACGTAATTCAATATTTACACGTATTTCGAGATTTACGAATTTATGCTATTGCTATGTGATTGTGAGTTTAATGATGGTTCTATGACATGGTTTTGGTATTGGAAAGATAAACTCGAGCATGAGACCCATTTGAATTATGTGATTGAGCCAGGGGCCCAGTTGGTTTACGAAATCGGGCTGAGACCCTTTTGAGTCTTGTGAACGGGTCGGGGGCCCAGTGGTTTACAAAATCAGGCATAAGGCCCAATGGAGTTTTATAAATGTGATTTCGGGTCTGGGACCCTATGTTTCATAAACGTGATTTTGGGTCGGGAACCCTAAATAGTTTTGTGATATTTTATAGAGATTTCGAGCAGGGCCCATTGAGATATTTTGAAACGACTTGTAAAACTGTTTTCCATATACCATCTTGATACGAGGATATGTGATGGTCTCCTTAGGTGTCTGGGACACTGGGGAAGTCACGGTGCATTGCTTGTGAGGGGTCATTATACGGAGCTACCGGACCGTATAGTAACTCAGGAGGAGGAATGCTATGATTTGACGTCTGTGACGTCAGACATCTGGGATGTCAGAGATATTGACCTGGAGAGACCCCGAGTAGCACTTGTTGCTTACTACCTTGAGATATGACGTTTGGGACGTCAAGCGTCTGGGATGCTAGGCATCTGGGATGCCGAGGATGGTTATGTGGTAAATATGGACTATGGAATCTATGAAATGGTTTTCAGTTGGATTTGTGTTCATGGATTTGGGCAGTGGCCCACTTGGTTTTGGATTTACGGTTTTTGGGCTAAGGCCCTAATGGTTTATTGAGTAAATGTTTTGATTACTGATTTTACGATGCATGCATACTTTTTAATGAAGGGCGTAATTTATCTTTATGATATATGTTTTTATGAATTTATTGATTTTCGTTCACTCACAGTTCTGAATGGTTTTAATGCCCTTGAGGTTGATCGCGGATGCAGGCTGTAGCAGAGACCGAGACATCGCACTCTTCCACCGATCCTGGCGCACTCTAGGAGCCTTGTATGGGCTGAGGTACGTATTATCCCTTGTCTGACAGTTCGTGTCAGACGGGAGCATGACGCATCCCACGTTAATCCCAGGGGGATTGGGATGGGTAGTGTCATTCCACCTCCAACGAGCCCGTTTCCTCCAATCTGGGTCACCCGACCCAACGACCATGACCCGATTCTAAAACCTTGATTTTACATCCATTTCTTACATTCTTTACTTCAAATCGAACCTCCTTAATCTCATAAACTTATCCAAAAATTAAGAGCACTTACCTAGAAAATTTGGCCAACCCGTAAAGTTCCTATTTTGATATTTCCCCCATCTAAAATGTTTCAACCCTTGGCTTCTTGTAGTCACATGACCACCCAGGAATTACCAGTGAGCTTGGTTTTAAGCTTCTACGTCGAATACACCAAATTGGTGTTCAAAAACTATATTTTCTTTTCGGGTTTTATGGTTGATTCTCGAGTCTAAGCTTTGTTCTGTACATTTCTCAATATTTTTCTCTCTCCTCATTCTCTTTTTTTTCCCTGGTTTTCTCCCTCATCTCTCTTTCAAATGACCAAAATACCGTCATACCCAAAATTACCAAAATACCCCTAGTTACATTTGACTCATAGCAAACCTATTCGACCTCCGATTTTGACATTACCGCCTATTATTCACAAAATGTTTGGAAAGTGTCAAGGTCAAAAGTCAACATTTGACCTTCAGGGGAAAAATCAACGTTTTTCATTTTCTCAGATTTCCTGGCCGTTACAGTCAAGCATTTACTTTCTAAGTCTTTATACTTCACTTCCATCGCAATACAATAGGTTTTCTAAGTTGGTTGAGATACCTTTGTAATGGTATTCAGAAAATGTCTGGAATGTGTCAAGGTCAAAAGTCAACATGTAACCGTCAGGGGAAAAATCATCATTTTTCATTTTCTCAAACTTCCGGGCCGTTACACTTAAGCATTTACTTTCTAAGTCGTTATACTTCACTTCCATCGCAATACAATAGGTTTTCTAAGTTGGTCGAGATACTCAAGATACACCAACCAAGTGTGTTTTGTGGCTAACTCTAAGTCATAAAACCATTTTTCATGTTTTGGTCCGACATCATCATCCATACTTAAGGAAGTTTGTCTGTCTAACTACTATCTAACTAAATAACAAGCTGTTAGCATGCACATTTCGAACATAGCATAAATTGAACTTCTACTTGGTTGGAAAGAAATGTATTAAAGTCGTTAGATACACAAAGAAGAAGGCATAGAAAAGAATCGTACATGCCATTTTACCTGCCTATCTCACAATCACTTGATTAAGGAAAGGTTCTTAGGATTAGGAAAAAAATGGAAGCCATCTAACTATCTATGAATAGTCTATACTAGTGACATGCCTACTTTTAAGGCAACTAAATGCCTACTTACTTTCTAGTCAACCCATCTAGGGATAGAACGTGGCATCAAAACCCTTTCAGCCCACATGTTTCAACTCATCCAAAACAGTCACAATATTACGCCCACTAAAAGAAATTCACACGAGCCTCCTCCTTCGAAGGAAAGATGACCCCTCAGTCGAGATCCCCCGAAAGGTGATCCCGAGGCTGTTGTTAATATTTTTGGATAGAACAACCACAGGGGATCCTTATTATTAATCTTTTAAAAAAACGTGGAAGGGACCTGGAGGAAAGAAGATATTTTTCTTCCTTCGATTCGCCCACTTAATTAGTGTATTTTTCTTTTTCTAAACTCAGAAGAGATAAAAACCTAAGAATTAGAATTTTTAACAAGTAATCATTATCTGAGTTGATTCAAAATTGGACCCTTTTAATCAAAATCAATTTTTCTTATTACCACCTAGGCTAGAATAAGTTAATCAGCTAAGAATACTGTGGGTCTAGCCAAAGTAATTAAGCTTGTTTTGCTTACTCTAATAGCCACAAATCTTTGTACTTATAAACGATGTGACACGGGAAAATCTGTGGCTAATTTATCATTAGGCACAATAAGTTGTGCCTTTAGTATAAAAAGATATTAATAATTAATAGTGATATTCATGTAATGAATATCTAATTATTTGTTAATGAGATTAAATCACTTAATTAGTTTTAGTGATGGTCATCAAGCATGTTAGTCACTCAGCGCGCTACGTACTGGAGTGGCGTATCGTTTAGCTCGTCACGATAATGAAATTTTCTAGTTTAAGGAGCCATCTGATATTGTAGCTTAGTAATGGAAGAAGGATCCCACTAATCTTGGCGTTTGGTATTCTATTTTCTTCAATCAAATTAAAAGCTCTAAAAAATAAATTAACGACGCTATTATAAGCACACTATTCTAAAAAATTACGTAATAAACGGGAAAAAAAAGAGAAAATAGAATTTAATCAGATGTCTTAATCTCTTTTATGAATAATTTAACTAATAATGTGGGAACTAATAATTTAACAAAATTTCTAGTTGAAAGCAAATTTGAAGAGTCAATTGAGTAGGGCTGGGCATATGGAACCAAAATACCGAGACCGTACCGTTCCAGATCAAACCATACCGAAAAAAACCGAATAGTAAAACCGTCGTATGATTGGTACGGTACCGAAACCGTACAGATATAATTCGGTACGGTTTTGATATCGATATTTTGAAAAACCGTCCCGTACCGAATTAGATTTTTTTTTTAATAATTAAATTGATTTCTTATTGGTTGATTAGGCATTCTTCAAGAGTTGATATGACCATACATGTCTTAATTTAGCTTCTAAGAGTTGATATCTTCAACTTAGTGCAATTTCTTCAATACATATTTGAAAACTTAAGTTCTTCATAAATGTAATTTTCCTTTTTCTTTAATCTTTTACTATGCTGAGGATTAGTATTCACTAATGAATATAAGCTTCTGGAGTCTGTCTTGTGCTAAATTAGTGTAACAAATTGCTAATTTATTGTTTTCTTTTCTCTATGCAATGTTGCCTTGCGTCCATTGTATTATTAGACACGGTTTGTTATTGATCGGTTGGCTATCTTTGCTAATTAAAAACAAAATAACATTGAGGACTCAGAAACTTCTACTTGAATGTCTAGTCTAAGCTACTGAAAGTTTTTAATTAGCAAAGCCAACCAATTGATCTTTCGGATTATACATGAAGTTTGTAATATTTATTTATATATGATTTGCTTTTGATTTTGATTTTTTATTAGGGAACCAAAAACAAAATTATTGAGAATCTAAGCTCACACTTAACCATGCCTAAACCTAACTCTTGCTTTATAATCACAAACAAAATTTTGGCTCAAAACCGAAACCATACCGAAATTGTACCGAACTTAATTGGTACGGTACGATTTGGTTTCACTTTCAAAATATTGAATACCGAACCGTACCGTACCGATTAAAATTAAATGGTATGATTTTAGTATCGATCAATTTTATACTATACCGAACCGTGCTCACCCTTACAATTAAGAGAGAATCTGCGCAAACGTCGAAAATTCTTTGAAGTCATAATTTATCATGAGCACTTCCAAATATTTCAAAGTGCATAATTTGGATTCTCTTGCCACTAATTCTGTATCAAGGAATGGAATCAGTTTGCTTTATTGACTTAAATTCATAATTAGCATCAAATTTTAATTAATTAATAATACAAATTAAACTAGATAACCAATCATGGTTATGAGTCAGCATCAAATTTTAAATAATGAATTAGCATACATAATGAGAAACTGACACGTCACTTCGCATAGCACCGGCCAAACACTTAATTAAATCATGGTTAAGAATTAGATTGGACCACGTACCCACTAACAGGTTTAATTAATCTTATTTAATCCAAGAAGGGTGTCTATGTGTTGCTTGAGTGGGGAAACCCTAATTTTGTCCGCCACATTGGCATTTGGAGGAATTATTTGTTTGATTTAATAAAATCTGTGGGAATCAATGAGGGCATGAAGGGACAAGCAATTACAAGGGTCTTCATTTCACTAAGCAGCATCACTACTTGTGACTTGTCCAATACCAAACCGCACACGACTGACTTTCGATCATAGCACTTAGATAATTACGTCAAGTGGGACGCACATTAATCATTTTCCAAATTATTTAAGTTGGGGTTTGCATCATAGCATACGTTCTCACTCTAGAATGTTAGCTGGTGGGAGATTATATATGAATTTGTTATTATTTTTTGATTTTTTTATGTAAAGTATATATTAATATGTTAAGATTAATAGTAGTCTTTTAATTTTATAAATCAAGTGGTTAGCTGATTTTGTCACTCGATTACTTGTTGCATTCTATTTTTTTTAATGTTTTCTTATTTTGTCATGAATCAAACTTTTCAACTTAATCACTTTCTTATTTCTTATTTATATAGGAACGTTCTCCTTAAAGTGATATTTTTCACCTACTCAAGATTGAGTTTGCTAATAGGTTTTAGATAAATCACTTCCAAAATACGACGAAGATTGAAACTTTAGTTTAGTTTAACAATAGCCAAAATTCCCTTAGAATTTCTTTAGGAAACAAAATAAGGGAGGGAGAAACGTATATATGAAATAGGATACTTTTTTACGATTATTTTGTTAGCAAATTAATCCCCCATCATGCAAGTACTAGAAATAAAGATGGAATAAAGGAAATAAAGAAGCCAAAAACACAACAGATTTAACAAGGTTCGGCCAAATAACTTGCATATGTCCTCAGAGAGGTTTCACCTTCTTTATGAGAGAAAACAAAGTACAAGATTATGCCACTCAAGTTTATATCCAATTTGAGCCCTTGTATCCAATAGGATATCCCTTGTATACTCTCTCTCAACCTAGAAGATCACTCTACCCCAAGAGCTATGCACTCTTAAAACCCTCACAACTCATCTTGCTTATATACCCAAAGACCCTTAGAGTTGCTCTCACTAACTCACTTGTGATGTGATCTCCTTGATTTTCAAATGTGGCCAAGATCTCTTTCTTATATAGTGCTTAAGGAAGTCTATAGATCTCTTCATTAAAACTCCATCCACCCACCTACCTCATTTACGAATCTTCTACCTACTTCCTTTATGAACCTTCTACACATATCTTAGGTTTATGTATTTTAATCTAGAACCACAAATATGTTCTAGATAAGCCCAATAATATGGAAGCCCAAATGCCTTTTGTGATTATACTTTAGTATTGGGCTTGGATATTTTACAATCTCCCTCTCCAGGCCAACTTAGGTGAATAGTGCCACACCGTCACTTCAATTCCAGAAGTCCATCTCAATTTGAGATACCGATTGATATACTCATAAGCATTCCATTGGCCTTATTCTTGTACGAGCTACACATACCCCGAATCAGTTGCATACAGTCCTAGCTCCCTTTAATTCAAAATGGTCAATGCTATGTGCAGCTGCTCTGAGTTAACAATCACCAGTTGGCTGTGAAGAGGGACCTTGAATTTACCTTTTCCCTAGCAGGATGTTCATTCTCACCATCATCTAAAACCTGGAAACATGTGAATAACGTCTTCGCTGTGCCCACGAACGAGACTTGATTCAAGTACATGTTCTCATATGCACGCTGTTTCCCAACAACCTTCGAGGTCTGAGTTTTTCCTATCCTACGGAACATACTTTTACATTTTTCTCCCTTCATTAGGACCATGCAGCCACGTGATATTTTCATAAATCCCCTTATTGACGAAACCTTGCAGCCCTTGGAGTCTAGTTGGCTCAAGGATATTAGATTTCTCCAAAACTTTGGGACATACATCACTTCACCCAATGTGCGAACCGCTCTATCGAACATCTTGATCTTCACAGTTCTCGTACCCATGACACGACATCTTGTGCCATCACCCCAAGTCACAAATCCTTGGACATCTTTGAATGTATCAAAATATTCCCTCCTAGAACAAAGGTGATGAGAACAACCGCTATCTAATATCCAATCATCTTGAGAAAAAGCGTAATTACCTTTGGAGACCGTGAGAATTTCTCCAAAATCTCTAGACATCTTCGCTACACCAATTAAGGATTGAAATATTGATATCGATGGATATATCGTTAACCAAATTTATGAATATCTTGCTCTAAATATCGATATCGTTTACGATCAATAAAAATGATGGAAATTTAGTTTAAAAGTTAGAAATGTTTAATGAAATTTTGCGAAAAATTTAAGTACCCAATAATGGTTATATATGACTAATAAAATTATAAAATGACTTTGATATAATAAATATATGATGAATAATATGATGTAATATGATTACGACGATGACTAATAATATAAAATTTTAAATATAAACATAAATTGCATTTAGTTACTATGATTGAATGTTAAAATAGATAAAAACATAACAATAAACATACAAAAATTCAATGTAAGAAAATTGATAAAATAAGTTTAAATATATTTAAGATTGGAAAAAAAAGATGAAAAATAGGACCAAACGTTGTTAAAAAATTGAAAGTAATGGATATATATTTTAAATTGGACAAAAAAAGGAAAAAAAAAGGGCCAAACTTCGTTGAAAAATTGGAAAAAATGGATAAAAATAATAAAGAGAAACAACAGTTGTAGACAAAGGGGGTTGAACCCAAGACCTCCCAAATGAGAACAAAACCCAAAGCAAACTCTACTAGCCAGTATTTTTGTAGTTTAATCAACACCAAATATATAAGTATAAACACTAACAGTCATCTCCTATCTCCGGCCGGGTCTATAACTCGAGTTTTCCGACCCCACGGCATGACCCGACTCAATCTCCTTCTATTTACGTCTGAGTTTCAGGAATTAATAGTTCATCGTCATCGTTTTGATCCTAGGAAAGGATCTGTGAGCTCTAAGGCCACCGACAAATGTGTCCCTTTCTTCAAGGCTCTCAAGGCCAAATCTAAACACATTACTTGGATTGAAGAATGCATGAAAACCTTTCGTCGAGCTGAACAAATGCATGAGTAGGGCACCACCATTGGCCAGACTCGAGACTGAAAAACAACTAATCATGTACCTATCTATCTCCACTTCTGCGGTTAACTCGGTATTACGTTAGCTAGGCACTATAAGACACCAAAGACATGTACACTAATCTCGAAAAACTTTCCTTCACTCTAATAATCTCGTCCAGGAAACTCCAACCATACTTCCAAGCCTATGCCATAATAGTTCTAACCAACAGTACTCTCCGTAAACTGCTACAAAAACCTAATTCCTCAGGTCGACTACCCAAATAAGTTGTTGAGCTTAGCGAGTTTGACATAACTTTTGCCTTCAGACCAGTTGAGAAGGGACAAGCTGTCGTGGATTTCATCTCGGAATTCACCTACCTCCTAGCCAAGCCAGCAGACATAACCACTTCTGGGCTTCCATCCGCACCCATAATACCTTTTCTGGATATTGACCAACCCAAATAGCTCTTATTCGTGGATGGTTTTGCCTGTCATAGCAATTCAGGTACATGACTCCTCCTCACCACTTCAGATAAACTCTGACTGGAGTACGCCCTCCTCTTCATGTTCAAGGTCTTCAACAATGAGGCTAAGTACGAAGTCCTACTTGCGGGTTTGTGACTAGCCAAACACATGGAATCCGAGATGGTCAATGAAAAGTTCAAAGCCAATGACACTTCCATGGCTCTATAGTGGAAAATTGCCCAGTTGCTCCTAGGTGGTTTCAAGGCCCACGCCATCACATGAATCCCATGTTTCGAGAACAGCCACGTCGGCGAGCTTTCCTGATTGGCTTTATCTCTTGACAAAAAAAAATGGGTCGAAACATCTTGGTTAAGATACTTCATCGAAACCAATTCAACATGGATGACTCCTCTAATCAGCTTCCTAAATGACGAGACCTTACCAATTGATAAGGTCAAAGTTAAAAAGATCTGGCGATAGGCAGCTCAGTATACACTCATTAGTGGTCAACTCTATAAGGGCTACATGTAATGACCCGTCCCGAATATCGGGATTGAATATTAATTAATTATGAATTAGAATGACTAATCGGGGATTAGTTGAGTGAAATCGGGCGAAACGTGCAAAATGACCGTTTTGCCCCTATCGTGGGCAAAATGTTGACTTTTAGTTCGGGCGGTCAAATGGACTTTGGCCGGTGACAGTGACGTAGTTCCGGACGTCACGAGTCCATAGACAGGTGGCACGTTCGATTCCGACATTCGTAGAGAAAGTTATGGTGTTCAGAAGTAGAGGGGTATTTTGGTAATTTGGCATGTTAGGGGCCAAATGTTGACTTTTTGATCCGGACGTCCGATGGAAGTGGGCCAAGGCCCGTTACTTAGGTCTCGTCGATATGAATCCAATGACAGGCGGCATGCCGAAATCGGAGATTCGACGACGAAGTTATGGTCACAGAATCGGGCTCGATTAACCGAACGAACCGGAATTAAAATAATATTTTAATATGAACAGTACCCGGTGACTGTGCACATTCGGATGAGTGACAAGTGTCACCCATCCCCTGAAATCTGGTCCATGTTTCCCTCCCAACACCATCATTACAACATAATCATTTATCCTTCATCATTTCCTCCATTTTCTCCTTAATTTTCTTCTTCTTTGTTTTTCTTACCCGTGAGCATTGAGCAGCAGAATTGGAGAGTGTTAGCTGCCAATTCTAACTGGTTCTGAGGGCAAAATCGAGTGCTTGTTGAGACTAACTCAACTGGGTAAACACGGGAGATTGAGAGTGAGCTGGGAACTAGAATTCGAAAATTGGGTTTTTGGGAGGAAAAATCAAATTGGATGAATTGAGCCTTGTTGATCGAAATTGGGTTCAGTTTCAGTCTTCTGGGATTACTACGATCAATTTTGTAGAAGGAACTAAGTGGAATTGAGGTCGAATTGAGGTAGAACTGAGGAAGGAAGCTTTCAGAATTTTCGAGCTTGAGTCCAGGAATTGGAGGCTTCGATGGATGGAATTGAGCTGGGGATTATGTTCCTGAGGATCCCACGATGCTTCTGGATCCATCAATTGGAAGAAACTGGTTGAGATTGACTGAACTCCATGGTTGCACAGTGACGAAGAATCGAGTTTGAGTCGTGGAGTTTGAGCCACGAATTGATTCAATTGATTTGGGGAAAAGGTTTACCTGAGTCCCTTGATGCTTCTGGTTGAATCAATTGAGAGAAATCGATTGAAATTGAGGGAGTTCTGTTGATGAACAGTGTGCGGGGTGTTCTTCGAATGATCAACTGTGATCATGAGGTTTGAGGTAGGTTCGATTGTAATTGTGTCCACAGATCTTAAATTGAACTTCATTCGAAGCTGTATGAATGTTCAATTGATGAATTCAGTGTGGATTTGACAGAAAACCAAACGGGCCTGATCGCGGGTTAAACGACCCGTTTACCAGACAAACGGGCATGAACGACGACACTGTAGCTGGCGCGTGGGTTTCACGCGCAGCCACTCACGGCGGCGCGTGAGGGCGCGTCCGGCCTAGTCTCAAGGTGAGATCAACATGACTTTTGATCCTCTCAGTGTAACGAACATTTTAACGTTGGTTTCGATGAAATCGTATATTGTTTCGATAATGTTCTGCGTATCCGAAGTTTTGTATTACGTTAAAAATACGTATTTAAATCCCGGAAAAATTGGGGAAAATTATATGATGTATTTTGAGATGTTAGTAACCCTCTAAAATGATTTTGGACAGGAGTTGTGATTTCCAGATATTAGGAAAAACGTGCAGCTCGGAAACGGACCGTTTTGGACGGTGTGTGTGAGTGGATTTTGTTTTCTAATCGTGATGCATGCATATATGATTTAAATGCCTTATTATATGATTTTATATGCTTGGGCATGATTTGTGTTTCAATCCGGTAATTTCTCGGTTTTATGAATATTATATTATTATTTTGGGCGATTTTCGAGAAATTACGAAATTTGGTAAAAATGATGTTTGGACTTGGTTTATGAGTCCGGGATTGAAATTGATTGAAAATAATGTTTGGACTCGGATTGTTGAGTCATGGATTGGAAAATGATGTGATGACTCGGGAATGAGTCAATGGTCAATTTCGTCGATTTACGTGAAAATGGCAACGGAGGTTGCAACACATGGATTTGCGTGATAATGTTATTTTGGGCATGAGAACCCAAGTGAATAGTGATTTTGACTCGGATTTGGAGTCACTTGTGAAATTGTGAAATTGTGAAATTAATGATTTATTGTGATTTTATGATTATTTTAATCAGTCTTTTCGGGCACGTTTTACGAGGAACGTGCAAATGATGTTTTGGGCTAGGCTCGGAGTTTAAATGATTTCTAAAATGATATTTTGACTTTGTTGGTGAGTCAATGATGATTTCTGGAATATTTTATTGAATTAAAAGGTGATTTTAAAGAAGTACGTGTAAATGGTATTTTGGGCTTTGAGACCCAGTTGGGAATGATCTTGACTTGGTATGAAGTCAAGATTTGATTGAAATATTTTGGGATGTAATTCCCGGGATGGTTTTCATTGTGATTGTGATATTCCCAGACGGTCGGTGCTTGGGGGGATTACCTAGACGACCGGAGCTTGGGGGATGTGATTGTAGGATCGGGAGTTGATCCTATGGTAGTCAGCTTCTCGGATGAGACTGAGCCTGGATGTACCACTCGGAGGTGTCTGATCCTGAGGATGTGTTCGCCCAGAGGTGACTGAGCCCGAGGGGGTTGAGCCCAGAGGTGTCTGTTCCCGAGAGAGTGACTGGATATTGGCCTACGCGTAGTGCAGCACTTGTGAGTAGTGCAGTTTGATTGATTGTGCACTTGTGAGTAGTGCAGATGTGATTTGTGATATTGGATGCACTTGCGAGTAGTGCGGACTGATTGGATTGATATATTTATTGTGCACTGGTGAGTAGTGCTGATTGATGTTGTTTGTGATAACGTACTGTACGGGTTTTTGGTCTTTGTGGCCAGTGATTATGTTTTCACATGTTTTGGCCTGAGAGCCGGGATTTGATGTTTTATAACATGAACTGATTTGGTGAACATGAGTTTTGTGGACCATGGTAAAACGTGTTTTGATTTTATCGGTCCACTGTTCATACTTGAATGATTTCATACTATTACTCATGTTTTACGATATGCATGCAAGTTTGTGAAAACTGGAGGGTAAGAATATATTTTTGATAAATGTTTTTATAAGAGGTCATTTTTGTCCACTCACACCTTTTCTGTTTTGTGACCCTCCAGGCCGTGGTACGACGTTCGGGGACTGATCGTGAGGCAGTGACAGCAGCAGAAATCCGCGCAAACATCCCTTGTCTGGCAAGCACTGAAAGGGAGTTTCGGACCTTTAGTTGACTTGTCAGACGGGAGCAGGACCGGGCACGGTTTTTGACGTCCAGTTGGGACGGGTCCTGTCAAATTGGTATCAGAGCATTTGGTTCTTGATTTCTGTTGATACGTCATGCCTCCGAGTCGTGCGTCCCGTACACGGTCTGAAGATGGGAGGGGCGAGAGTAGTGTTAGTAAAGGCCCAGATATTGAGCGAGCTCGACGGTTAGGAGCCACTGTGTTTCGTGTTGATTCGGGACCGGATGGTGCCGAAGATTGGCTTACTCGGTTGGAAAGGATTTTTGAGGTCATGATATGTCCCCTGGAGTACATGGTTCCCTTAGCCACTTTTCTTTTGGATGGCTATGCTTACAGGTGGTGGCATAGTTTGCAGTTGACTGGCTGGAATGCCCGTACCTTGGCATGGGATGCATTCCGAGAGCGATTTTTGGATCAGTTTTATCCTCGCTCATTTCGGAACGCTAAGGAGGTTGAGTTTCTCCAATTGCAGCAAGGGAATCGGTCAGTGGTCGATTATGAACATCAATTTTTGCACTTATCTAGTTTCGCTCCTCTGTATGTGGCTACTGAGGAGGATAAGTGTCGAAGGTTTGAGCAGGGATTGAGGAATGAGTTACGGGGTGCTGTAACTGTTGGCTCGTATTCTACCCTGAGGGAATTATCGGATTCTGCTATCCGAGTGGAGGCTACTATTTTACCTGTGCCAGAACAACCTTTGGGCTCTAGACGACGCCGAGAGCGTCAGGATACTGAACAGATAAGTTAGGAAACATCGAAGGGAGTTAGCCTTCATACTCTTGTGTCGCAACCCTCGGTGGGTGTTCATTCGGGTGGAACTTCAACCCAGTCGACAAGTAAGCGGCGTGATGGGGCAAGTCGCCTCAGCACTGCCACTTGTCACTTTTGTAGGAAACTTGGACATTTGCGAAGGAACTGCCCCGATCGACTTGACCGTAGGTCAAAATAATTGTATTGATACATGTTTTCGTGATACCTTGTAAATAGTTTGTATTGTCCATTTGTGTTGTAATATTGTATCATGTGTTTTGAATGTGTCGGACTAGTGTGGGTCCGGATGGTTGTTTTTGTTAACAGTTTGGTTTGTAGATGGGCATGTTGGGCCCAGAATAAACTTGACCCGGGGATGAATATTGGTGTTATTGTTTTGGATCATCCTTGGTTTTCCCTAGGTGGGATGTCAAGGGTAGATTTGAGGTAATCAGTGAGAACCCACAGTCGCGGCATGTCTCGTCGTTGACTGAACTTTCTAATTGTGGGCGTTAGTTGTCAAACGTTGTGACAGTACGCGAATTAGATGAGGGTGTAAGACCCTATGGTTCCTAGTAGTTAACCGTGTGGATCCTTGGTGGATCGGGTTTGTGATGTCATGGACATTGGACATTGTGACGATCTAGGATCGTGATGTTCATGGTCAGCTGACGTCGTGATGGATCGGGACCGAAATCCTGATGATCCAGTTGGGTAGAGAGTTTGTCACTCTTACTCCGGTATGTGAGTCGTAAATGACGGGACTGAACTTCTTTTCGAAGTGGAGCCCTTTATGGTATATTACTCGAGTGAGTAGGTTTCCGAAGTGGTCGGATTTTGTCAACCTTAACCGTGTGGTTGTTGGATTGGCTTCCTTATGAAGTCAACCGAGTATAATGAATGTGTAACCGATAGGTTCGGTTTTGGTGCGTCCGAGTGGACGTGAACGAGATTTCGGGTTTTGGAATCGAAATTCTGGGTGACGATTCAGGATTCGATTTTAGAACTTGAGAATGGAATACTGGATTTGGGTGTGGAATGATTATTCCAAATGCTAGCTTACGGAATAATGATTTTGGATTCGTATTTGGACATGAATTAAAAATGTGATGTATGGGTTTGGATTCGGGATTTCTTACGAAATTGCGGATTCGGATTTGGAATTGGAACTAGTTGATTGGTGGAGTTTTGATTTGTCTCTTGCTGGTTTGGGCAAATGGACTCCATTATTGCAAACGTATTTGACTATGACCTAGGTGGTTGTAGTCTGGTCAATGGATAGATGTATGTACCTTGTACATGGTTTGGAGTATGATACTTTGCGGACTGGTGGTGCCGGGTGACGGTATACGGGTTATAACAGTGGTACGTTGGTGAACGTGTTAGTAGTCGGCTTAATCCTGATACCATTGGATGGGTTGTGAACGTGAACTGGACATTGAACACGATGCACTGGGCAGAGTGATTCTGATGATTTCAGCGATTGTTTGAGCAGGTGCTCTTAGCCATGGTTGGCTAGTATAACTCTAGTGTTGAGCTGTGTGATCACTGCTAGGCTGGTGTTCAATGTGTTCCAGTTACACCGTCTGTTTGAGTGTGATAACGGTATGCGTATACTCAGGATGAGTGAGTTGGTGGTTAGTGTGACCGCAAGTTGCTTTGCGGCGAGATATTATCATGTCGTGACCTTACCAGCATCTGGGATCGCTGAGGGGGGTGACAGTTGTGGTTACTGCTGTTGGTATTTGTCGCAGGATTGAGTTTGCCCTGCGAGGGGAGATCATGTTGTTGATCTTAAGCTACATTGACGGACATGGTAGTATGATGTGTTGTCACTGATTTGTTACTGATTGGCGCTTTACTAGGGTGGTAAAGCTTGGTGGTGACAGTTTGGCTTGTGGTGTCAGCATGGACTAACAAGTGAGTTTTGGTGACTCTACATGAGAGCAAATGTCAGGGCACAGTAGTGATTACGTGGGGCCGTCAAGCTGAAAGAGTCAGCTTAATGGTGACATTGCCAATTTCTGGTGATCAATTTCACTCGGGGGTGGTCGAGTGTAGATTGTACGACGTGCATCGGTGATGTGACGTCTCAGTGCGGACGAGTTCTGTGTTGGCTAGTGGGTGTACATGTGTACATGTGACGTGAGGCCATTTGTTTTCCACAAGGTAGTTGTGGAATACGAGTAGTTGGAATTTCGGGGACGAAATTCTTTAAGGAGGGAAGGTTGTAATGACCCGTCCCGAATATCGGGATTGAATATTAATTAATTATGAATTAGAATGACTAATCGGGGATTAGTTGAGTGAAATCGGACGAAACGTGCAAAATGACCGTTTTGCCCCTAGCGTGTGCAAAATGTTGACTTTTAGTTCGGGCGGTCAAATGGACTTTGGCCGGTGACAGTGATGTAGTTCAGGACGTCACGAGTCCATAGACAGGTGGCACGTTCGATTCCGACATTCGTAGAGAAAGTTATGGTGTTCAGAAGTAGAGGGGTATTTTGGTAATTTGGCATGTTAGGGGCCAAATGTTGACTTTTTGATCCGGAGGTCCGATGGACGTGGGCCAAGGCCCGTTACGTAGGTCTCGTCGATACGAATCCAACGACAGGCGGCATGCCGAAATCGGAGATTCGACGACGAAGTTATGGTCACGGAATCGGGCTCGATTAACCGAACGAACCGGAATTAAAATAATATTTTAATATGAACAGTACCCGGTGACTGTGCACATTCGGATGAGTGACAAGTGTCACCCATCCCCTGAAATCTGGTCCATGTTTCCCTCCCAACACCATCATTACAACATAATCATTTATCCTTCATCATTTCCTCCATTTTCTCCTTAATTTTCTTCTTCTTTGTTTTTCTTACCCGTGAGCATTGAGCAGCAGAATTGGAGAGTGTTAGCTGCCATTTCTAACTGGTTTTGAGGGCAAAATCGAGTGCTTGTTGAGACTAACTCAACTGGGTAAACACGGGAGATTGAGAGTGAGCTGGGAACTAGAATTCGAAAATTGGGTTTTTGGGAAGAAAAATCAAATTGGATGAATTGAGCCTTGTTGATCGAAATTGGGTTCAGTTTCAGTCTTCTGGGATTACTACGATCAATTTTGTAGAAGGAACTAAGTGGAATTGAGGTCGAATTGAGGTAGAACTGAGGAAGGAAGCTTTCAGAATTTTCGAGCTTGAGTCCAGGAATTGGAGGCTTCGATGGATGGAATTGAGCTGGGGATTATGTTCCTGAGGATCCCACGATGCTTCTGGATCCATCAATTGGAAGAAACTGGTTGAGATTGACTGAACTCCATGGTTGCACAGTGACGAAGAATTGAGTTTGAGTCGTGGAGTTTGACCCACGAATTGATTCAATTGATTTGGGGAAAAGGTTTACCTGAGTCCCTTGATGCTTCTGGTTGAATCAATTGAGAGAAATCGATTGAAATTGAGGGAGTTCTGTTGATGAACAGTGTGCGGGGTGTTCTTCGAATGATCAACTGTGATCATGAGGTTTGAGGTAGGTTCGATTGTAATTGTGTCCACAGATCTTAAATTGAACTTAATTCGAAGCTGTATGAATGTTCAATTGATGAATTCAGTGTGGATTTGACAGAAAACCAAACGGGTCTAATCGCGGGTTAAACGACCCGTTTACCAGACAAACGGGCATGAACGACGACACTGTAGCTAGCGCGTGGGTTTCACGCGCAGCCACTCACGGCGGTGCGTGAGGGCGCGTCCGGCCTAGTCTCAAGGTGAGATCAACATGACTTTTGATCCTCTCAGTGTAACGAACATTTTAACGTTGGTTTCGATGAAATCGGATATTGTTTCGATAATGTTCCGCGTATCCGAAGTTTTGTATTACGTTAAAAATACGTATTTAAATCCCGGAAAAATTGGGGAAAATTATATGACGTATTTTGAGATGTTAGTAACCCTCTAAAATGATTTTGGACAGGAGTTGTGATTTCCAGATATTACGGAAAAACGTGCAGCTCGGAAACGGACCGTTTTGGACGGTGTGTGTGAGTGGACTTTGTTTTCTAACCGTGATGCATGCATATATGATTTAAATGTCTTATTATATGATTTTATATGCTTGGGCATGATTTGTGTTTCAATCCGGTAATTTCTCGGTTTTATGAATATTATATTATTATTTTGGGCGATTTTCGAGAAATTACGAAATTTGGTAAAAATAATGTTTGGACTTGGTTTATGAGTCCGGGATTGAAATTGATTGAAAATAATGTTTGGACTCGGATTGTTGAGTCATGGATTGGAAAATGATGTGATGACTCGGGAATGAGTCAATGGTCAATTTCGTGGATTTACGTGAAAATGGCAACGGAGGTTGCAACACATGGATTTGTGTGATAATGTTATTTTGGGCATGAGAACCCAAGTGAATAGTGATTTTGACTCGGATTTGGAGTCACTTGTGAAATTGTGAAATTAATGATTTATTGTGATTTTATGATTATTTTAATCAGTCTTTTCGGGCACGTTTTACGAGGAACGTGCAAATGATGTTTTGGGCTAGGCTCGGAGTTTAAATGATTTCTAAAATGATATTTTGACTTTGTTGGTAAGTCAATGATGATTTCTGGAATATTTTATTGAATTAAAAGGTGATTTTAAAGAAGTACGTGTAAATGGTATTTTGGGCTTTGAGACCCAGTTGGGAATGATCTTGACTTGGTATGAAGTCAAGATTTGATTGAAATATTTTGGGATGTAATTCCCGGGATGGTTTTCATTGTGATTGTGATATTCCCAGACGGTCGGTGCTTGGGGGGATTACCCAGACGACCGGAGCTTGGGGGATGTGATTGTAGGATCGGGAGTTGATCCTATGGTAGTCAGCTTCTCGGATGAGACTGAGCCTGGATGTACCACTCGGAGGTGTCTGATCCTGGGGATGTGTTCGCCCAGAGGTGACTGAGCCCGAGGGGGTTGAGCCCAGAGGTGTCTGTTCCCGAGAAAGTGACTGGATATTGGCCTACGCGTAGTGCATCACTTGTGAGTAGTGCAGTTTGATTGATTGTGCACTTGTGAGTAGTGCAGATGTGATTTGTGATATTGGATGCACTTGTGAGTAGTGCGGACTGATTGGATTGATATATTTATTGTGCACTGGTGAGTAGTGCTGATTGATGTTGTTTGTGATAACGTACTAGTATTGAGTACGGGTTTTTGGTCTTTGTGGCCAGTGATTATGTTTTCACATGTTTTGGCCTGAGAGCCGGGATTTGATGTTTTATAACATGAACTGATTTGGTGAACATGAGTTTTGTGGACCATGGGAAAACGTGTTTTGATTTTATCGGTCCACTGTTCATACTTGAATGATTTCATACTATTACTCATGTTTTACGATATGCATGCAAGTTTGTGAAAACTGGAGGGTAAGAATATATTTTTGATAAATGTTTTTATAAGAGGTCATTTTTGTCCACTCACACCTTTTCTGTTTTGTGACCCTCCAGGCCGTGGTACAACGTTCGGGACTGATCGTGAGGCAGTGACAGCAGCAGAAATCCGCGCAAACATCCCTTGTCTGGCAAGCACTGAAGGGGAGTTTCGGACCTTTAGTTGACTTGTCAGACGGGAGCAGGACCGGGCACGGTTTTTGACGTCCAGTTGGGACGGGTCCTGTCACTACATGCTCCTTTTGTTCAAATGCCTTAACTCGTACGTTGTGAAGATCCTCCTCAAGGAAATACATGCATGTGTATGCAGAAACCACTCAGGACCCTAATCCATAGCACACAAGATTTTCTGCCAAGGTTTCTAATTGTCGGGCATGCATGTTGACGCAACTGAATTCACTTGGTGTTGTGACATGTGCCAACGTTTCAACCTGTACATCCTACTTACACCTGAGAACTTGACACCCATGCTCACCCTTGGCGCTTCGCCTAATGGGGACTCGACCTCATCAAAAAGATGCCAACTGGTAAGGGACAAACTAAGTACTCGGTCGTCGTTGTGGATTGCTTCACTAAATGGGTTGAAGCGAAGGCACTTACCACCATCACCACAGCTTAGATCGACACTTTAATCTTCTAGAACATCTTATGTTGGTTTAGCCTCCCCCAAACCATCATCACCGACAACAAGAAGAGTTTAACAACTACCAATTCAGGGCTTTCTACGCTTGGCACAAGATACATCTCTGTTTCACCTCCCCCACTTACCCTCAGTCCAATGGCTAGGTCGAGGTTGTAAGAAAACCAATCAAACACGTTTTGAAGGCTCAGCTCAGAGAAACAAAGGGAAAAGGGCAGACATCCTATTGAATGCACTTTGGTCATATCGAACTTCATTCAGAACAACCACCAATGGGACACCATTTTCTTTAGCTTTCGACACTAAAGTAGTCGTCCTAGTTGAAGTTCACAAGACCTCATACTGAGTCCTCGGATATGATGTCGAATAGAACAGTGATCAGATGACACTCATCCTAGATCTAATCGAAGAACACCGAGAAAAGGTCCATCTCTGCAACGTTGCCTAGAAAAAAAAGCTCTAGCAATACCACAACACCAAGGTTAAATTGCGCCCCTTCCAGGTCAGAGAATAGGCATTCAGGAAGGTCTGACTGGCCACTCAAGACTGGCAACGGAAACCCTCTGACCAAACTAAGAAGGCCCTTACAAGGTCACTCAGATTTACCACCCAAGCACCTATGAATTCTTTAACACCGACAGACAGGCCCTTAGCTACCTGTGGAATGTCGGAAACCTCAAAAAGTACTACATCTAGCTCGGTCTATGCCCAAAGTCTTGTGAGCCTCACTTAGGCCCTCATTGTACAGGTCCTAGCTAACCCAAATGAACAACTATCAATGATAAAATCTCCTTTTTTTCTTACTTTATCTCACTTAACACACATCGAGCTACACTCTAGCACATCTACACTAAGGACACACTTAACACTTAGTACCACACTCACAAGGTACAGAGGGAATCGACCGCAGTACACAATGCACATTGGTCGATTCACACTAAACACTCGTACCTTCATAAGGAAAAATTCCCAACCTACACTGTCTACTGACCAACACTAATAAACCACAAAGGCCCTGCCTTAACACTAACATCGGTTAGCCCAGTTGATGAACATGATGAGCAAACAAACGCTCACACTAAAACCTTTCAATACTCTGATTTTGTCACGAAAAATTACAAGTTTATCCAGCCCCTGCTCTGCTATTGCTAACGAAACTCGTGCAAGTGCAGCACTTGCCCATAAGTCGGCTCAGATTGCCCCACCTTCTAGAACCAACATACATATTGGTTAGCACAATCCATACGTTGGGATCAAGTTAACCCAATGCTACCATCATCTTTAGTATCATCTTCTAGAGCTAGGGACGTAGCTGAAACCTCACCCCATGTATATATAGCTTGGGGTAAAAAAACGCATAGCTCGAGAGAGGGTTACTTAGCACATCCTGGGGAATGACTAGCTTCAACTCCAATATCAAAGGGACATTCCAGGCGGTACGCCACTTTTTTTGACTCGCCTCGATCTCCCGACTGATTAGCTCATCCATAAAAAACTTAGCCTGCTTTACGGTAGATTCATCGGGACAACAATTTTTGGAGCCTTTACCTTTGGCTCTCCAATGATATTCACTAACCTATTCTCTCGACTGGAAGTTACTTTTATAGCGTGAATCTCCACAGCTGATCATATTCCTCCTGAGAAACCTCTTCATTTCCCCCTTAGATTCGACGTCCTAATGTGGGTCTAATCACCCCGAACGCAATTTCTCCCTCAATTTAGGTGGAGAAAAATATGTGGATGCCCTTGATGGGCGGCCATTAGCATACACTCGAACCATGTTGGACTCGCTACCACAGTTAGACATAAAAAAAAACTAGATAAGAATAAACAAAAAATAAGGGTTTCATTACAGACCACATTGCTCTTCGGATCAAACCAACATTCAACCCCTGATTCATCCCTAGTTCATTCCAAAAAGGAACTTTGATTCGAAAAAGAAGAGAAGAAACACACATACCTTATTTTTACATGTGGAGATGTTCGCTAGAAATTGCCTTGTTGTCCACACTGCCACACTACTACTCACCAGAAATATCCTAGTGAAAAGTACAGGGATTCTCCAAAGCACGAGTGGAAAAAGTGAAAGTGATTTCCCACAAACCACCCCCCTTATATATAAAGGCACTATCGGCACATAAAGGGTCACCTTGGTAAATACGCATCATTTATTACCACCTGCCACCTGTCACACTCCCATTGGCCTCACACGTATCCACACGTACAGGATGGAAACTTCGAGGACGCAGGTCGAGCCACACATATGGCGACCCCTGTCCTACCTCACCCATGCCAACCACCTAACACATTACTTAGCACACCATGATAATGGCAGGGCAACCCACATCTTGCAACGACCCATCTTGAATTATCGAGATTAATTAGGAATTAATGACGGATTAGCCTCGCTAATCGGAGATTAGACGAGGATTAACGGACATTCAGGGTGAAATGAAGATTTTTCCCTTAGAATGGGCGAAACATTGACTCTTCGTTCAAGCGGTCAAATGGACTTTGGCCGATAACTGTGACGTAGTTCGGGACGTCACGAGTTCATAGACAGGTGGCACGCCTGATTCTGACGTTCGAGGAAGAAGTTTTGACGTTCGGAAGTTCGGGGGCACTTTGGTAATTTGGTTGAAAATGAGTAAATATTTGACTTTTGATCCGGGAGATCCGATAGCCGAGGGCCAAGGACCATTACGTAGATTGAGACGATACGAATCCATAGATAGGTGACACATTGAATTCAGACGTTCGACGAAGAAGTTACGGTTCACGGAAGTTCGAGGGAACTATTGCACGAAGTTCGAGACGGATTGACTTTTTTCTCAAGTGGGCCCCAGATATTTTCCCAAAGCCCAATGGATGAGTGACAAGTGTCACCCATCCACTTGTCACCATTTTACATTCATGCATATCACCCCTTGTTTGTTAGTCCAAAACAAAAACCCGATCTCATCCAATCCCCATCAAACAATCACCCCAACCCTTCCCCACATGATCATGCTTATGAGGACCAAAGGGTGATGGGAGGACATGAGGATGTTGGTGGCCGACCAGGAGCAGCGCCGCCGTGGACGGCGTAGGACATCGTGCGAAGGTATCAGTTTTACCCGATTTTCTCCATTTTTTATTTCAAGCATTATGGGCCATTTTTAGTGATAAAAATGGGGTTTTTAGGTTTCTAGGGACATTTTAGGATGATTTTGAAGGGTGGTTGATGGCTGTGCAGCCCTGAGACAATTCTGGAAAAGTGAACCGTGGGAAGGAAAGTTGAACTGGGGTAGTTTTGTAGGTTTTAGGTGATTTGGTTCATAGGTTTAGGTTCCTAAGATCAAATTAGGAAGAATAGGATTGATTAGGAATAGAAAGGATGAAAATTGGACAGTGTAGTATCCTAGACCAGTCACGCCGGTCCCAATTACAAGAAAAACCAAACTGGCTGGTCGGACCAGTCCGCTGAAGGTAGGAGACGGTCTATAGTGCGACGTGTGGCTCCCACGCGCAGGGGCTGTTACCGACGCGTGTGGGTGCGTGGCCCACTTTCTGGGGAAGTTTCAACTTGTTAAATCATCTATTTGATGTAACGAACATTTTGGGACTGGTTTCGTGTCGATCGGACATCGTTTCGATATAGTTCGGAACGTCAGAAGGTTTAGGTTCGCGTTTAAAAATAGTTAGAAATTCCGGAAAATTTCGGGGCTTTAGGGAGGTGTTATTTAAGTAGTTAGTAACCCTCTAAATTAATTTGGACAGGTTCGGGAACCCCGGAGGTGATGATTGGCCCGGGAGAGGCATATGGCACGCGTATCGTGGCGCAGCTTCGGACGGTCTGTGAGTGGACATTTTGTTCGATATTGATGCTTGCATAAATGTTTTATAATTGTTTTATAACATGTTTTGTGATGCCATGAGTGCATTTTTTTGTGGTAGCTTAGGATTTACGTATTTGCACTTATTTCGACATTTCCTATTTTATACGATGCTTGTACGTGCTAGGTTTTCAACGATGGTTTGATGAATGAATTTTGGATTTGGAAATATGAAATCGGGCATGAGACCCATTTGATTTACAAACTCTCGAACTTGGAGTCCATTTGATTTGACGAGGAATCCGACCAAGGGTCCATTTAAGTTATACGATCGGGCCGAGGGCCCCGGGCATGAGACCTTGTTCAACTGAGGATTTAGGCTGAGGCCTGTGAAATTGATTTGAATCGGATTCGAGGAATTGTGTCGACCAAAAAATTCGAAAAAAGGAAAAAATTGGAACATTTGAAGGAAATGACGATTTTGCACCTAGTTATAAGGGCCGAAAGTTGACTTTTTGATCGGGACCTTGTTTGGACTTTCCAGAAGTACCGTTGGATAGGTCTCGGGACACTGAATCCGTAGACAGGCGGCATGCGTCAATCGGAGTCCGGATGAAAAAGTTATGGATTGAGGAATGCTAGGGGCATTTTGGTCATTTGTGCTTAGAATGGTAAAAGGGTAATTTTAATGGCCAGGTTGATTAATCAGCTAGGTCACTTGGTGACACTTGTCACCAGAATTGAAGGCTTGGTGGGTTTGTTTGTGCATCGTGTTTGAATGCCTAACAAGGACAAACAAACCCGCCCACCTTTTGCTTAAATTCATCAAATTTGATTAATCAAAAAAGCAAGTGTGAAACCAGAGATACGGGGAGATTAAGAGGGAAATTGTGAGTGAAAAACGAGAGGGAAACAGAAGAGAAAACAGAAAGGAAACCATAAACCCGAGAGGAAAACCCGAATTCATGCTTGGAGAAATTGAGATTCAATTTTCATGTTTGAGCTTAACCCAAGTCGAATTAAGGTCAGAATTAGTCTTCTGGGACCATTTCGAGTTGAACCACATCAAAAACAAAGGAAATTGACGAAGAAATCATCATGAATAGACCCTGCGAAATCGCCGAAATAGTCGAATTGAATTCGTGTAATTGAAGGTGAGGAATTCCCAACTTGACGTTGGATTTATGTTTTTGTTGATCTAATGATACTTTCTGGTTAATTGGAAAGGACAATTAAGGTCGAATTGGATGAATTGGACAATTGGATTCGACGGGATGGACGTGGAGAATTATGAGTTTTAGTGTGAATCGTGTTAATTAACTTGAACAGAACATCAATTAAGATGTAATATACGTGATCCAATGAAGGAATGGAAAGAAACAAGGTCGAATTGAAGGAAATCTAACTGGGTTATGTCGCGGGTTGAACAACCTGTTTGTAGGGAAGTCAAGAGAAGAAGAACACTGTAGCAGGTTACTGTAGCAGCGCGTGAGTTTCACGCGCAGCCACTCACGGCGGCGCGTGAGGGCACATGGGCCCGATTCCCGAGGTGAGTTTAACATGACTTTTGTTCTATGCAAAGTAAAATGACTTTTGTTCGATATTGTTTTGAGAGTCTGAAGGTATATGTTACGTGTTTAATTAATATTTAATTCCCGAAAAATTATGGGGGATTTATATGATGTTAATTAAGTCATTAGTGATCCTGACTCGAATAGGTCCAGCAGGTTTGATCGGATAATGATTGTTTGAGACTCATGTTTTATGATACGGTTTTATGATGGTTATGACGTGATTTCTGTAACTGCTTTCAATTCCATTTTTATGACGATCTTCATGTGATTTATAACTGATTTCAGTAAATGGGTTATGCATGTATGATTTCAAAATGGAGGGCCAAAACCCTAGTTTTCTTATGAAATGGTTTTTGGAAACTCTTCTTTTATTTATGGTCCACTCACACCTTCTGTTTTAAATTGACCTCTAGGTCGTGGAGCTAGCGCGGTGGTTGATGTTGAGGCAGCGTCGGAGGCATAGAATACTCGAGAGTGACCCCGGAGTGCTTTAAATTTTCCGTTGTGCGTGTACTTTGTTTATCGGTTTTCTTTCCTTTGTATTTTGGTACTATGCTCTATAAAACTTTGACTTCGGGATGTTTAAATTTTTTCCTGTGTCTGGCATGTAATTTGGTGGTTTATCGTGAGTTTACCTTATTTGCGTGTCGTGATGTCAGACAGGAGCAGGATTTACCTCGGTTTTTGGGGTGGAATCGGGGTGGGTCCTGACAATCGAGATTTCTGGAAATTGTCGAAAATTACGAAAATACGTGCAGCTCGGGAAGCGAGCAGTTTGGACGGTGTGTGAGTGGACGTTTGTTTTATAAACTGGCATGCATGCATAATGAAATGTTTTACATGATTTATGGCATGATTTGAATTGCAAAATTTGGTATGATTATTTCTGGATTTAAATGATTAATTTAATCAATGTTTCGGGCACGTTTTTTGAGAAACTGTGGAATTACTATTTTGGGCGAAATCCTGGGATTTGAGATTGGTTTTTAGTTGGGAAAGTGATTTGGTGGATTTATAATACTTTGTGGATATATTTTATGGATTTATGTGAAAAGGGCACCTGAGGTTGCGGTTGTACGGATTTGCGTGAATTGATGATTTTAGGCTAGGCCCGGGATGGTAAAAGGATGTTTTGAATAGTATTGTGACTTAATGATTTTAATGAAAAAGATGATGAAATTGAATGATTTCGGATATGATTTTACGGAATTACGTGCATTGAATGATTTAATGATTTTACGGATTTACGAGAAATGAGAAATGAGATTTGGGCATGAGACCCGGTGATAAATGGTTTTGGCATGATTTTAATGATGATTGCGAAATAATGATTTTGATTGTGTATTGATGTTTGATACCCCTAGATGTGTAATTCATGGGTAGATTTCAAATGTGTAATTCCCGAAGTGACTCCAGATGTGTAATTCCTGGAGGGACTCCGGATGTGTAATTCCCGGAGGGACCGGATGTGTAATTCCCGGAGGGACCGAATGTGTAGTTCCCGGTGAGGTTGGATGTGTAATTCCCAACAAAATGACGTCTCTGGATGTGTAATTCCCAGAGGATCGTCGGATGTGTAATTCCCGAGTTATATGCTTTGTTATATGATAAAATGGTTTTATAAAATGATTTAAATGGCATTTGGGCTTGAGAGCCGGGATTTGATGTTTTCATGAGATTGGGCTAGAAAGCCGGTGATGTTTTTCATATGTTGATTCTATGCATGCATGGTTTGATAAACTGGAGGGTAAATGATGTACTTTGATAAACATGTTTTAAATGATATTATTTTTGTCCACTCACACCTTTCCTGTTTTTGATGACCCTCTAGGCCGTGGCACGAGAATCGGGGCAAATCGAGAGGTGGGGGCATGAGCAGAAATCGATCCAGTCATCCCTTGTCTAACAGGTGCTAAGAGGTAATTTCAGGGCTTTGGTTGACTTGTCAGACTGGAGCAGGACCGGGCACGGTTATCAAAGTCCAGTTGGGATAGGTCCTGTCAAGTTGGTATCAGAGCATTTGGTCATTGATTTTTGTTGTTACGTTATGCCTCCGAGACGTGCGCCCCATGCACGGCCTGAAGATGAGAGGGACGGGGACATGGTTAGAGAAGGTCCGGATATTGAGAGAGCTCAACGGTTATGAGCCACCGTGTTTCGTGGTGATTCGGGCCCGGATGGTGCCGATGATTGGATTACTCGTTTGTAGCGGATCTTTGAAATTATGGGATGTCCCCCGGAGGACATGGTGTTATTAGCCTCTTTTCTTTTGGATGGCCATGCATACTAGTGGTGGCATGGTTTATAGTTAACTGTATGGGATGCTCGTACGTTGACATGGGAAGTATTTCGTGAGCGATTTTTGGATCAGTTTTACCCTCATTCATACCTTGATGCGAAGGAAATTGACTTCCTTCGATTACAATAGGAGGGTATGACAGTGGCCGAATATGAACAACGATTTCTGGATCTAGCTCGCTTTGCTCCGAGGGTTGTAGTCACAGAGGGTGATAAATGTAGATGTTTTGAACTTAGTTTACGAGATGATATTTGAGCCGCTGTGATTGTGGGATCATATGGCACCCTCCGAGACCTATCAGATGCCGCTGTCAGAGTAGAGGCAAGTTTGCCGGCACGTTACTATCTTTGAGTTCTGAACGACATCGGGAGCGTCAGGAAACTGAGACAATGAGTCAGGGGACGTCGTCAAAAAAAGGTAGTTCTAACCCCGGATTTTCTGGCAGGTCTCTGTCAGGTTTTAGTGGGGGTAGACAAGGACATTCCTTTGATCCTACAGCAGTCCCTCAAGCATCTGTCCAGTCGAGTAGAGCTTCAGTACCGTCAACTGGTAAACCTTATAACCGATCTACCCATTTCGGTAGGGCTACCTGTTATTTCTGTGGTGAGTTTGGACATATCCGGAGAAATTCTCCACACCAACCAACGGGTGGTAGTCCGCGCTGCAGTCATACAGAGCAAGGTTCGGGGACGACCTCGACCTCTGGAGTTGGAGCTGTAATTGGGATGGGAACTGACAATACTAGAGGTGCACCACGAGGACGTGGTTGAACTTCAGGCCCAATTTCTCGGGTATTTTCTCTTCAACAACAGGAAACTAATGAACCACCCGAGGGGAGTTCAGCGTAATGGTAGTACCTCGTGGGTTGATGTTTTGTATATTTGTATTGTGTTGTAAATATTGTTGTACAGTTGTACTGTTGTATGTTTGTTTCATAAATAATGTGATTGAATTTCGAGGATGAAATTCCTAAAGGGAGGGAAGGTTGTGATGACCCGGAAATTCGAAAAAGGTAAAAATTGGAAAATTTGAAGCAAATGACGATTTTTCCCTTGATTATAAGGGCTGAAAGTTGACTTTTTGATCAGGACCTTGTTTGGACTTTCCGGAAGTACCGTTGCATAGGTCTCGGGACGCTGAATCTGTAGACAGGCGACATGCGTCAATCGGAGTCCGGATGAAAAATTTATGGATTGAGGAATGCTAGGGGCATTTTGGTCATTTGTGTATAGAAGGGTAGAATGGTAATTTTAATGGCTAGGTTGATTAATCAACTAATGTGGATGAGGATTGGTCAATTGGTGACACTTGTCACCAGAATTGAAGGCTTGGTGGCTTTGTTTGTGCATCGTGTTTGAATGCCTAACAAGGACAAACATACCCGCCCACCTTTTGCTTAAATTCATCAAATTTGATTAATCAATAAAGCAAGTGTAAAACCAGAGTTACAGGGAGATTAAGAGGGAAAATGTGAGTGAAAAATGGGAGGGAAACAGAAGAGAAAACAAAAAGGAAACCATAAGCCCGAGAGGAAAACCCGAATTCATGCTTGGAGAAATTGAGATTCAATTTCCAAGTTTGAACTTAACCCAAGTCGAATTAAGGTCAGAATTAGTCTTCTGGGACTATTTCGAGTTGAACCACGTCAAAAACAAAGGAAATTGACGAAGAAATCATCAAGAACAGACCCTGCGAAATCTCCGAAATAGTCGAATTGAATTCGTGTGATTGAAGGTGAGGAATTCCCAAATTGATGTTGGATTTATGTTTTTGTTGATCTAATGATACTTTCTGGTTAATTGGAAAGGACAATTAAGGTCGAATTGGATGAATTGGACAATTGGATTCGACGGGATGGACGTGGAGAATTATGAGTTTTAGTGTGAATCGTGTTAATTAACTTGTACAGAACTTCAATTAAGATGTAATATACGTGATCCAATGAAGGAATGGAAAGAAACAAGGTCGAATTGAAGGAAATCTAACCGGGTTATGTTGCGGGTTGAACAACCCGTTTGTAGGGAAGTCGGGTGAAGAAGAACACTGTAGCAGGTTACTGTAGCAGCGCGTGAGTTTCATGCGCAGCCACTCACGATGGCACGTGAGGGCGCGTGGGCCCGATTCCCGAGGTGAGTTTAACATAAATTTTGTTCTATGCAATGTAACGAACATTTTGGTGTTGGTTTCGAGTCAATCAGACACCGTTTCGATATTATTTCGAGGGTCCGAAGGTATATGTTACTTGTTTAATTAATATTTAATTCCCGGAAAATTATGGGGGATTGATATGATGTTAATTAAGTCATTAGTGACCCTGAGTAATGATTTTGGACAGGATTAGAGATTTCTGGAAATTGTCAGAAATTGCGAAAAAGCGTGCAGCTCGGGAACCGAGCGGTTTGGACAGTGTGTGAGTGGGCGTTTGTTTTATAAACTGGCATGCATGCATAGTGAAATGTTTTACATGATTTATGGCATGATTTGAATTGCAATGATCTTGTATGATTATTTCTGGATTTAAATGATTATTTTAATTAGTGTTTCAGGCACGTTTTTCGAGAAACTGTGAAATTACTGTTTTGGGCTAAAACTCGGGATTTGAGATGGGTTTTGAGTTGGGAAAGTGATTTGGTTGATTTATAATACTTTGTGGATATATTTTATGGATTTATGTGAAATGGGCAACTGAGGTTGAGGTTACACGGATTTGCGTGAATTGATGATTTTGGGCTAGGCCCGGGATGGTAAAAGGATGTTTTGAATAGTATTGTGAGTTAATGATTTTAATGATAAAATGATGAAATTGAATGATTTCGAATATGATTTTACGGATTTACGTGCATTGAATGATTTAATGATTATACGGATTTACGAGAAATGAGAAATGAGATTTGGGCATGAGACCCAGTGATAAATGGTTTTGTCATAGTTTTAATGATGATTTCAAAATAATGATTTTGATTGTGTATTGATGTTTGATGTCCCCAGATGTGTAATTCATTGGTAGACTTCGGATGTGTAATTCCCGAAGTGACTCCAGATGTGTAATTCTTGGAGGGACTCCGGATGTGTAATTCCTGGAGGGACCGGATGTGTAATTCCCGGTGAAACTAGATGTGTAATTCCCAGCAGTTTGACGACTCTAGATGTGTAATTCCCAGAGGATCCTCAGATGTGTAATTCCCGAGTTATATGCTTTGTTATAAGATAAAGTGGTTTTATAAAATGATTTAAATGGAATTTGGGCATGAGAGCCGGGATTTGATGTTTTCATGAGATTGGGCTAGAAAACCAGTGATGTTTTCATATGTTGATTCTATGCATGCATGGTTTGATAAACTGGAGGGTAAATGATGTACTTTGATAAACGTGTTTTAAATGATATTATTTTTGTCCATTCACACCTTTCCTGTTTTTGATGATCCTCCAGACCGTGGCACGAGACCCGGGGAAAATCGAGAGGCGGGGGGGCAAAAGCAAAAATCGATCCAGTCATCCCTTGTCTGACAAGTGCTGAGAGGTAATTTCAGGGATTCGCTTGACTTGTCGGACGGGAGCAAGACCGAGCACGGTTATCAAAGTCCAGTTAGGACAGGTCCTGTCAGGAATCCTGTTGAGATGAATCGGGTATGAGACCCAGTTGATAGAGCCTCCCAGATGGAGAATTCCTTGGGGTAGACTCGGAGTGAGACCCCGAGTAATGTGCACACTAGTATAGATATGATGAATCGTGACATATATCGGGGATTTGTTCCCTAGGGGCTGTGTGCCCCCAGTTGGCTTTTTCTCGGAAGTGCCGCAGATGGATTATACGTTCGCGTACGTATGAGGTTTACGGAAAGTGATTTCGGGGCGGAGACCCCGTGTTCCATGTTTTAGAACGTGATTTGGGGCGAAGACCCCGTATTTGATATTTTGGGAATGGTTTGGGGCGGAGACCTCGTATTCGATGTTTTACTATTTCACTGAGAACAATTTTGGGTTGAGACCCACGTTTACTAGATTTGGGCAGAGTCGCACTTGTGTTTGACTTGGGCTGAGTTCCCATGTATTGATTTAAGGTTTTTTTTGTGATTTCGAGTCGGGGATCCATAAATGGATTATGGTTCATGCTGGTTTATGGGGACCAGCATGAACCCTTAAAAGGTTTTTATGGTTCATGACGGTTTATGGGGACCGGGCATGAACCCTTGAAAAGTTTTGAGAATGTTTTCAAATGGTTTTATTAACGTTTTGATAAATGGTTTTCGAATGCATGCATGCTTTTCAGTGAAGGGCATAAATGATGTTTGTTGAAATATTTTTATTAAAATGATTGTTTTGTCCACTCACGACTTTTGATGTTTTAATGCCCTTCAGGTTGATCGCAGATGCGGGCTGTAATAGAGACTGGGACATCACACTCCTCCTCCTACGATCCTGGCATACTCTAGAAGCCCCGGTCAGGGCTAGAGACAGAATTATCCCTGGTCTGACACTCGTGTCAGACAGGAGTAGGCACGTCCCACGTTAATCCCCGGGGATTTGGGACAGGTCATATCAAGTTGGTATCAGAGCCAGACCCCAACCGGGAAGTGTGCTAGCGAGGACGTTGGGCCCTAAGGGGAGTGGATTGTAATACCCGTGTCCTGGAGAGAACGATGAATGATCCCATATTCCTGCGAGAGGGAATGGTCTGGGAAAGGAATGGTGGTGTGCCTTAAAGGTGTAGGCACAAAACTATCTAGCATGAGGCCTTTTGGAAGCTCAAGTGGCGTTGGGGGGGGGGGGGGGGATTGGAACCCCAAAGTTAAGCGAGTTGAGGCTGGTGCAATTCCATGATGGTTGACCCCCTAGGAAGTTGCACTGTGAGCTCCCGAAAACAAAACCGTGAGGGCAAGGGCAAGGAGGCCCAAAGCGGACAATATCGTGCTAGATGAGTTGGGTCCTGACCGAGAAAGGTTAGGTCCTGACAGAATGGTATCAGAGTGTGGTTGGCTCAATTGATACTCATGGTACTCTGATACCAGTGGTATCAGAGCGTGTTTTGCTCTCAGAGTGTGCGCAGGTCGAAGATGTGATGTCTCTACCGTCGTAACATCCCGTCATCAACCTAATAGTTAGGTTAAGAGTAGGAAGCACCTTGTGCTGAATGAAACTCGATGTAATGGTTCATGGTCTGATTGGCATAGAATGCCACGTGTTTCGAGGTTTGAGCCCGAGTAGGATCGATGTGCATGTGAATCCAACGGCTAGAGCCGTAGTATCAATGGTCGATAGAATCTAGTGGACCAGTGGACATTGTCTGACGACCCAAGAGTAGAGACCGTTGTCGGTCGTGTCATGTCGGATTGGAAAGTCTGATACAGAGAGCAACTGAGGTCATGATTGACCCGAGTGAGATTGTTGGGAATAGGAAAGTTGGATCCAATTCGGCATGAGAGGCCATGTTTCAGTGTGTTGAATCCCGGAGGGATATTGACTGGAAGGAGATGCCCAGAGTAGTGATTGTGTGACGTGGTGGGATACGATTACGACGTGTAGCAGTGGTGTAGTGTTAGGTACCATAGAGTTATGAGGGGACGAGATCCTCAGAGTGTAGTTATTGGCTGGTATGGTACTAGTATTGGAGTATGACGACTCTTTGGAGTCGAGAGCGAGGGATCGGTTAGCATGGTTGAACTGCAATGAGCAGCCGGGTTTGTGATAACCCTAGTAAGTGATTGATTGGGCAATTTACCAGGAGTGTGCTACTTGTCGATCGGATCCTGAGGTGGCCCGATCGGTGGATGTTACGTGTGGAGTGGTTGGTACCGGCGGTGAGTCGACCGCATGAATTTGGAGTCTTGATAGCAAAGTGTTTCTGAGATTGGTCTGCACGAGGTTGTGGCAAACGCTACTATTGATGGACGTAGTCGAGTCTTATCGAGTTGGATAGGCTCAGGTTACCGAGATAATTGTGACGATGGGATTTGTCAGTCGTGACAATGATACGTGGTGCATGAGTAACACACAGTACGAGTATTGATTCTGGATTCGACTCGATTACAGCTGAGTGCAATCATAAAATGAGACGCTGACGTTGGGTGTTGGCACACTTACGACGCTACCTCTATGAGGTGACTGTGACGAGTAGGATATACCTGGATGAGTGACAGGTACCCTAGATGTCCTTGGACGTATCAAAAAATTTTGAGTGCTGCAGTTGATCCTATAGAGTTGGGACGTGCAAACCGGTATGCCGACGAGATAGTAGAGGTGCTCAGAGGGGCGAGCATGTGAGTTCGGTGGGCACTGAGCGGGACAGAGAGGATCCTGAGTGGCTCAGTGAGATGTACCAGGAGTACTTGGTTTGGTGACCAGTTCTCTGATGATACGAGACTCGAGGCACTAGTGTGTGCCCAGAAGGGGTAACGTTAAAGTTTGAAATGCCTAAGTGGCATTCAGATGAAAAGATATAATAGGATGACATAAGTGACGTCACATGACGTATGGGTCGGTTGGTCAAATATGTAGTACGCAGAGATTTGGCTTCAGATCACGACAGACGTTACGATCTGTTTAGCCTACTAACCGATGCCAGTGGATTCCGGCCACTTATGTGAGTCAGAGTTGGATCAGGTAGATTAAAGGTACGCGATGGGAGTGTTGGATACCGTTTATGAACATCTATAACTATTACACAAAGTTTAACCTTGAGTCGTGTGAATTCCACTCGGAATGAGCGTACCTACATAAACAGTGTGCACGGACACGTGGATGGTGTCCGGTTAAGCTGAGGACCTGAGAGTCCATTGTGGATTGGTTTTGGTTGAATACGGTTGACCATACCTCCTGAGTTGAGGACTTGGAAATTGTTTGCCTATAAAACGCGGGAATGCTCGTTTAATGAGTGAGCTCAGTAATTGGAAAAAAAGCATGTTTCCAATGTGATTGGAACTTCGGAGTCAAGAGAAGTTGTGATTGAGATGATGAGAAGAGTAATTAATTCCGCATTGGTGATGGATATTCCGAGGTCACTAAGTGTGACTCTTTGTTAAATAGTGCTGGATACCGGAGGATGACATAAGATGAACTTTGATATCATCATCTTGGATTCTCCTAGATTCGTCTCTATATGGGACGGAGAGGAGAGATATGACAGCTAGGGGTTCAAAGAAGTTATAAAAACCGAACACTTAGGCTGTGAGTCAAATTTGATTGACTTGACGAGTTAATGGTGCTTAGCGTCATAGGATGTGACGAGTAAGTGTCCGAGGTGATGGATTGATGTTCGCCTGGTGACAGACGGTTGGGGTACAGACCATGGTTGGAACGCGGACAGTAGTATGTGGTTGGACGTTGCCAGAGTGCAGTCCATGAGTAGTTCGGGGGGTGCCCCGATATGATGTGATGTAGATGCACCGGTGTATTGTGCACGTTGGACGATGCGATTTACCATGGTCAATCGATATGTCGAAAATGTGTTGTAGATTGGATAGAGTCCTAGATGGACGTGAGTGGCGATTAGATCCGATAGCGACAGGTTGAGACTCGAGGTGAGTATAGATGTCAGCGGAGATCGCTGAGTGATGCGAGATGCGATACGAGAACTTGAGAGCGAGTCGAGATCAGAGTGGCGCAGCGAAAATGCAGTGGAGCCGAGAGTTTCCGACTGGTCACGATGATTGTGGCCTATGGTGGTAATGGATTTAATCGGTATCTGATGCGTTCCGATTAATGTGGATTGATAGGACTCTAAGGAGAGTCAGTATGGGCATAGGTTTGTGTATGGTCTACAAAGTGGGATTCATGCCATTGTGACGGTAGGATCTATAGAATGTTGTCTGATCGGATGTTGAGCAGGATTTCAGCTTAGATGTGATAGCCCTTAGTGGGAGTACGTAATTCAGCTTGACGACTGTAGGATGGAACGTGTCAGAGTGTTAGACTAAAAATCTGTTTGAATGGTGGTTTGGTATTGCTGACCTGTCAAAGTGAGTGACAGGTGAGATCGGCGACTGTCGACGTTCTGTCTCGAGTGAGACGTACGAGCTGACGTGTAGTTCTCAGAAATGAACTGGAGCTTTGGAAGCTCTAGTGACGGTACATACTGACGAGTACGGCATGTGTGTCAGACGTGTACTGTTACACGGGTACTCTCGTGTGTGTGCTACGACCTGAGTCGAGGAAAAAAGTTGGATTCCAAAGTTTAGTTGTGGAATCGGGTGAGTTTGGATTTCGAGGACGATATTCTTTAAGGGGGGAAGATTGTAACGACCCGGCCCAAATTATCAAGATTAATTAAGAGTTAATGACGGATTAGCTTCGCTAATCGGGGATTAGATGAGGATTCACGGGTGTTCAAGGCGAAATGACGATTTTGCCACTAGAATCGGCGAAACGTTGAGTCTTCGTTCGAGGAAGAAGTTATGACGTTCGGCGGTTCGGGGGTACTTTTGTAATTTGGTTGAAAAGGGGCAAATAGTTGACTTTTGACTCGGGAGGTTTGATGGCCGAGGGCCAAGGACCATTACATAGATCGAGGCGATACGAATCCGTAGACAGGCGGAACATCGAATTTGGACGTTCGACGGAGAAGTTACGGTTCACGGAAGTTTGAGGGAACTATTGTATGAAGTTCGAGACGGATTGACTTTTGACTCAAGTGGGCCCCAGATATTTTCCCAAAGCCCAATGGATGAGTGACAAGTGTCGCCCATCCACTGGCCACCATTTTACATTCATGCATATCACCCCTTGTTTGTTCGTCCAAAACCAAAACCCGATCTCATCCAATCCCCATCAAACCATCACCCCAACCCTTCCCCGCCTGATGGGAGGACATGAGGATGTTGTTGGCCAACCAGGAGCAACACCGCTGTGGACGGCGGAGGACCATCGTGCAAAGGTATCATTTTTACCCGATTTTCTCCATTTTTTATTTCAAGCATTATGGGTCATTTTTAGTGATCATAATGGGTTTGTTAGGTTGCTAGTGACGTTTTAGGATGATTTTGAAGGGTAGCTCACGACTGTGCAGCCCTAAGACAATTCTGGAAAAGTCAACCGTGGGAAGGAAAGTTGAACCAGGGTAGTTTTGTAGGTTTTAGGTGATTTGGTTCATAGGTTTAGGTTCCTAAGATCAAAATAGGAAGAATAGGATTGATTAGGAAGAGAAAGGCTGAAAATTGGACCATGTAGGAGCCTGGACCGGTCACGCCGATCCAAGTTGTAGGAAAAACCGAACCGGCCGGTTGGACCGGTCTACTGAAGGTAGGAGATGGTCTATGGTGCGGCGCATGGTCCCACGCGCAAGGGCTGTTGCCGACGCGTGTGGGCACGTGGCCCACTTTTTGGGGAAGGTTCCAACATGTCAAATCATCTATTCGATGTAACGACATTTTGGGACTGACTTTGTGTCGATCGGACATCGTTTCGATATAGTTCGGGACGTGCGTAGGTTTAGGTTCGCATTTAAAAATAGTTAGAAATTCCTGAAAAATTACGGGGTTTTAGTGCGGGGTTATTTAAGTAGTTAGTAATGACAGGACTCGTCCCAAATCCCCTGGAATTAACGTGGGACCCACCTGATCCCCTAGCCCTCACCGGGGCTTTCAGAGCACGCCAGGATCGTAGGAGGAGGTGTGTGATATCTCGTCTCTGTTACAACCCGCATCTGCGATCAACCTGAAGGGCATTAAAACATCAAAAGTCGTGAGTGGACAAAATAATATTTTAATAAAAATATTTTCACATAAAGACATTTATGCCCTTCACTAAAAGCATATGCATGCATTCAAAAACCTTTTACCAAAACGTTCATAAAACCATTTGTCAAACATATTCAAAACCTTTCGAGGGTTCATGCCCGGTCCCCATAAACCGTCATGACCCATAGAAACCTTTCAAGGGTTCATGCCGATCCCGATAAAACGTCATGAACCGTAAAACCATTTATGGGTCCCCGACCCGAAATCACAAAAGAACCGTAACCAAAACATGGGAACTTAGTCCAAATCAAACACAAGTGGGACTCAGCCCAAAATAATTCTCAGTGAAATACCCAAAACACAGAATACGGGGTCTCTACCCCAAACCACTTTCCAAAATATAAAACACGGAACACGGGGTCTCCGCCCCCAAATCACATTCCATAAAACCTCATACATATCAAAATACGTATAACCCATCCGCGGCACTTCCGAGAAGATGCCAACTCGGGGCACACAGCCCCTAGGGAACACATCCCCGATAAATGTCACGATATCATCTCTATCCTAGTGTGCACACTACTCGGGGTTTCACTCCGAGTCTTCTCCTAGGAATTCTCCATCTGGGTGGCTCAATCTCTGGATCTAGTCCGAGCTCTAACTCCAGATCTAGTCCGAGCTCTAACTCCGGATCTAGTCCGAGCTCTAACTCCGGATCTAGTCCACATATCTCTCCGGAATCTGGTTCGGGACCACATCATAAATCGTAACCCCCACTCCCGGAACGGGATCCCTATGGGGATACCCATTCTGGTCTATGGATCGTGACTCTCCAGGTCGACGTCTAGAGGAGACCATATAAATCATATGGAGGGTTTATATATATATATATATATATTCAAATACTTTCTTTCTTTCTCAAAACACATTTCAACTGGGTCCCATACCCTATTCATCTCAACAAGATTCCTCGAATCCGATTCAAATCAGTTTCACAGGCCTCGGCCTAAATCCACAGTTCAATAAGGCCTCATGCTCATATTCTCTTTTCATAAACCGAACTGGGACTCAAGCCCGATGTTATAATCAACAGGGCCTCAAGCCCGATACCACAGCTAACTGGGCCCTAATCCCGAAACCATAAACCAACGGGACCTCATGTCTGATTTTACAACCAACATGGCTTCAAGCCCGATACTACAGTCAAATGGGCCTCAAGCCCGATTTTACAGTCAACTGAGCCTCAAGCCCGAACTTGTAAACCAACGGGACCCTCGGTCCGATCGGATAACTCAAATGGACCCTCGGTCCGATTCCTCGTCAAATCAAATGGACTCCAGGCCCGAGAGTTTGTAAATCAAATGGGCCTCGTGCCCGATTTCATATTTCAAAATCCAAAACCAAATCATTAAACCCTCATTGAAAACCTAGCACGTATAAGCATCGTATAAAACTAGAAATCTCGAAATACGTGCAAATACGTAAATCCTAGGCTACCATAGAATAAATTCACTCATGGCATCACAAAACATGTATTAAAACACTTATAAAACATTTATGCATGCATCAAGTTCGAAAGAAGGGTCCACTTACAGACCGTCCGAAGCCGTGCCTCGATACGCGTGCCATAATCTTTTCCTGCGCCAACTGTCGCCTCCGGAATTCCCGAACCTGTCCAAATTAATTTAAAGGGTTACTAACTACTTATATAACCCCTCACTAAAGCCCTGTAATTTTTCGAAATTTAAAACTATTTTTAAACGCGAACCTAAACCTTCGGACAACCCAAACTATATCGAAACGATGTTCGATTGACACGAAACCAGACCCAAAATGTTCGAAATAGGGCTCACGCGTCCGTACGTGCCCCAAGAAGGGCCTGCGCGTGAGCCTCAAGCGCGCAGCGCATTGTTCATCTTCTTCATGCAGCAGACCAGTCTGATCAGTTCACCTGGTTTGGTCGGTCCATTGGACCAGCGTGACCGGTTCGGCCACCCTTCTCTCTTATTTTCAGTCATTTTCCTTCCTAATTAATCCTAAACTTCCTAATATGGTCCTAGGAACTTGTTTGGATGATCAAAATAGGGAGGAAACATAGAAAATCCATGGTTTGATTTTCTTCTTAACGGTTCAAGTTATTTCAGAAATTCCCCAGGCTTCCTCAGCCGTGAAACCCCATCAAAAACTTCCTCTAAACCTTCTAAGAAACCTAATAGACATCCTCTAATAATTCAAAACCAACCAAAATGCACAAATCGAATTAAAATGAAAAAATGGATAAACCGAGTACCTCTCGGGTTTGGATCTCAGCCGTGCACGGCGGCGCCAACCTAGCCAGCCACCACCATCATCTTGTCCTCTCTTCCTTCCCTTGGTCCCAGTCATGGTCAAAGGGAGATTGGTTTGGGTTTGGGTAGAAGAGAGATCGGGTTTGTTTTGATGAAAATGATCGATGAAGAAAGGGGAAGATATGCATGAAGGAAAAGGGATGGCCAGTGTATGGGTGACACTTGTCACTCATCCATTGGTCCAATAACAAATATCTAGGCCCCACTTAATTCCAAAAAGCATCTGTCTCGAAAATTGTGCAATAGTGCGTTCGTACTTCCGTGAACCATAATTTCTCAGTCGAACGTCCGAATTCGACTTGCCGCCTGTCTATGGATTCGTATCGTCCCAATATACGTAACGGTCCTCGACCCTCGTCCATCGGACTTCCCGGGTCAAAAGTCAACTATTTTCTCCTATTAGACCAAATTACCAAAATGCCCTTGGACTTCTGTTCGTCATAACTTCTTCCACGAACGTCAGAATCCAGTGTGCCACCTGTCTATGAACTCGTGACGTCCCGAACTATGTCACAATCATCGTCCAAAGTCCATTTGACCGCTTGCACAAAAATTCAACGATTCACCCATTTTAGGGGCAAATTCGTCATTTCACCCGAACGTCCGCTAATCCTCGTCTAGTCCCTGATTAGTCTCGTTAATCCATTATTAATCCTTAATTAATCCCGTTAATTCGGAACGCGTCGTTACAAGTAACCCTCTAAATTAATTTGCATAGGTTCGGGAACTCCGAAGGCGACTATTAGCCTGGGAGAGGCTTATGGCACGTGTATCGAGGCGCGGCTTCGGATGGTCAGTGAGTGAGCTTTTATTTTGAAATTGATGCATGCATAAATGTTTTATAATTATTTTAGAGCATGTTTTGTGATTCCATGAGTGCATTTGTTTGTGGTAGCCTAGGATTTACGTATTTGCACGTATTTCGAGATTTCTTATTTTATACGATACTTATACGTGCTAGATTTTCAATGATGGTTTTATAAATGAGTTTTGAATTTGGAAATATGAAATCGGGCATGAGATCCATTTGATTTACAAACTCTCAAACTCGGCGTTCATTTGATTTGACGAGGAATCATACCGAGAGTCCATTTAAGTTATACGATCGGGCCGAGGGCCCCGGGCATGGGACCTTATTGAACTGAGGATTTAAGCCGAGGCCTGTGAAATTGATTTGAATCGGATTCGAGGAATCCAGTTGAGATGAATCGGGTATGAGACCTAGTTGAAATATGTTTTGAGAAAGAAAGTATTTGAAAATGTATTATACCCTCCATATGGTTTATTTGGTCTCCTCCAGACGTCGACCTGGAGAGTCACGATTCACATACCAGAATGGGTATCCCCAGAGGGATCTCGTTCCAAGAGTGGGAGTTATGATGTGGTCCCGGACCAGATTCCGTAGAGATGATTGGACTAGGTCCGAAGATAGAGCCTCCTAGATGGAGAATTCCTGGGGGTAGACTCAGAGTGAGACCCCGAGTAGTGTGCACACTAGTATAGATATGATGAATCGTGACATATATCAGGGATGTATTCCCTAGGGGCTATGGGCTCCGAGTTGGCATCTTCTCAGAAGTGTCGCGGATGGGTTTTATGTATGTGTACGTATGAGGTTTGCAGAAAGTGATTTGGGGGCTGAGACCCGTGTTCCATGTTTTAGAAAGTGATTTGGGACAGAGACCCCGTATTCGATGTTTTATTATTTCACTGAGAACAGTTTTGGGTTGAGACCCACGTTTACTGGATTTGGACAGAGTCCCACTTGTGTTTGATTTGGGATGAGTTCCCATGTATTGATTTACGGTTTTTTTTTTTGTGATTTGGGGTCGGGGATCCATAAATGGATTTATGGTTCATGACAGTGTATGGGGACCGGCATGAACCCTTGAAAGGTTTTTATGGTTCATGACGGTTTATGGGGACCGGGCATGAACCCTTGAAAGGTTTTGAGAATGTTTTCAAATGGATTTATGAACATTTTGATAAATGGTTTTCGAATGCATGCATGCTTTTCAGTGAAGGGCATAAATGATGTTTGTGGTAATGTTTTTATTAAAATGATTGTTTTTTCCACTCACGACTTTTGATGTTTTAATGCCCTTCAGGTTGATCGCGGATGCGGGATGTAGCAGAGACTGAGACATCACACTCATCCTCCTACGATCCTGGCGTACTCTGGAAGCTCCAGTAAGGGCTAGAGACGAAATTATCCCTGGTTTGACACTTCGTGTCAGACGGGACCATGCACGTCCCACGTTACTCCTGGGGGATTTGGGACGGCTCCTATGATATCTTGTTGACCTTATGGCCACAAACCATCTTAGAGCCCACATACTGGTCGGTACATCATGCATACATCGGCCTAGTCTTACTCTGGGACCGATCTGAGCACCCACGGATGACTTACTACTCCGCTTGGTACTCTCCCTCGCTAGAGGGACTTGGGGGGCTGGAGGTATATCCTTACACTGAGCTTGTGACAGTTTGCAAGTCCCCAATTGAGAAATTCCACCTCAGTCAAGAACTTGGGGGATTTCTGTTGATACCATATTGGACCTGACTCGATGGGCCTAATACCTCAAGCCCAAGACACACTTATGAGCTTAAATGACCTAAGCCCACACTACCAAAAAAACCCAAGAAAGGGTTTTTCAATAGTTGAAACATGGAAAAATCCCCTTCATCCATCAGGAGGCCTTGTGTTAGTGCCATAATAGATGCACATTCTCCCACATCAAATTAACTCATTATCTATCCTTCACACACCCATACAAAGGGGTCCATTTCCCAATAAAGGTAACTAAGTTGTACTATTCACAACTACTTACAAATTACTATTCACCACATACTCTTTATACACAGTGATCTACAATACCATGGGCGTCGGTGACAGAACCCATCCATAGCGACCTACACTACCAAAGGCATCGGTGTAACAACCCGTACCTTCGGGAAGGGTATAAATGTAATTTTTGTAAATATATGTATGAAAGGACGATTTTGCCCTTGTGAATAGTGCGTCAAAAGTTGACTTTTTGATTGACCGGTTGGATGAGTGTTGACCATTGACCGTGACATAGTTTAAGACGTCACGAGTCCGTAGACAGGTGGTAGGTTCGATTCGGACAATCGGAGAAAAAGTTATGACGTTCGGAAGATTGAGGGCGTTACCGTAATTTTGACTAATTGAGGAAAATGTTGACTTTTTGGTGGACTTGTGATTTTCTCGTAGACCGAGGACCGTTAGATAGGTCTCGACGTCCTGAGTACAACGACAGGCGGCACGCTGTCATCGGACGTCGGACGAAGTAGTTACGGTTCTGGAAAGTGTGAGGGCAAAACGGTAATTATTACAACGAGGGGTATTTTAGTCTTTTTCCCTCACCCCAATCAGATAAGGGCAAGTGGCAATAGTGGATTGGGATATTTATTTTGAGCCATGGGGTGATGGACACGTGCAAGGGGCTGGATGGTTCTAGGAAGATCGATTGTGTGCACGACCACACTTTGAACGATTTCAAACTGCGCAATTGGGTTCGAACACAGAAAACAGAGGGGAAAACTGGGGGAGACAGTGATCGATTCAGGGTGTGAGTGAGTGAAGAGTGAATTGAGAGAGTGACAGAGAGACAAGGCTGAGCTGGTGATCATGTTTTGGTGGAGGAATAGTGCACGGGGACGCGACGGTGGACGGCTGGATTTTTGGAGAAAACAGAGAGACGGTGGACTGTGGCGGTGGTTGTGCCGTGTGGTGGCTCAAACCAAGACAGTGGGAGGCTCAGGTGGTTGCAGGGAACCCAACGAACACCGTGGCACGCGGCAGTGCACACGGCGGAGACTGAATCGAAAGGTAAGCCCAATTCCTCTATTTTTCCAGTGAATTTCAATTCGAAAGTCGTGGACCTAGAGCTAGAGTCAAGGGAATTGGTGAGTGAAGTGAGACTCCTGGAGGTCCCAGGAGTCATTTGGTTGTGGTGTCGTGCCGGGGGAGGACCTGGGCGGCTGGCGGCCAAAACAGGGCCCACGGGCCGTCTGTTTCGAGGCCGTGAACGATGGGTTTTAGGCGTCGATTTTCATAATTTAGGATGGGGTTAGATTGCTTAGGATTGGACGAAGCTTCTGGGATTGGTTTGGACTGAAACGGTGGAGGAACGGCGGAGAACGGGTCACGCCGGTTCAACTGTGTTGAACCGGGTGGCTCGAGGTTGAAGGAGCACTGTAGCAGGCGCGTGAGGCCCACGCGCATCCACTTTGGGCGGGGCGTGGAGGCGCGTGGGGAGGATTCCGGCCAAGCTTCCAACATGGTTTTGGTTCTAAATGTCCTAAGGAATCCATTGGTAGGATTTTCAGGTTAATCGGACGATGTTGTGAGATAGTTCGGGAATCCAGACGGTTTAGGGTTTAAGATTAACATATTAATAAATTCCCAAAAACTTGGGGAAATTAGGGTTAGTATCCTTGATGTATTGGTGACCCTATTTGGTGTATATTAACAGGACGGGAGACGCCTGAGACGGTTGAGGAGCGCACGGAGCGCGATTTACTCGTTCAGATTTGTGAGTGGACTCTTTCTTTCTTTACGAGCATGCCTAACTGTTTTATTGATGTTTGATGATATTAAATATGTTTTTATGCTTCTTGTTGATGATTATATGTGGTTGATATGTTTGCACGTTTTTCGAGAAAAGTTGGATTTCGGATTTTGATGCCATATTTAGGGATTTCAATCTATAATTGTTTTCTGATGATGATGAATGGATTATGAAACATAATTTGTGATTAAATGTGGGTTTTGGTTTAAAAGTGGATTTCCGGATTTGGGTTCGGAATGACGGTTCTGAACGCCGGAAGGGCTTCGAACCTGGGATTTCGAATTCGGGTTTGGCCATGGATTTGGAAATGGTTTTACATTGAATTTGGATTGGATTTGCTGGATCTGGATATGGGTTTAAAGACCCGGATTCTGATTAACGGGGGACGGGCCCGGATTGAGTTTAAAGACTCGGGAGTTTAAAGACTCGGACATTTATGATATTACTCCTGTAGGCCTAGGGAGTTTAAAGACTCGGAATTACATATTGAGGCCTGGTTGAGTTTAAAGACTCGGATAGACCCAGCAGGTTTGATCGTAAAATGATGATTTGATATTTACGATTTATGATGCTATGATATGATTTTTATACCCGTTTTATAGTGTTTCTGTTTCTTATGATGTTTTATGGTGTGGTTTTTCTGATACGTAGTTGGGCATGCATGTTTTCAAAACGGAGGGAACAAATGTTATTATTGTTTTTCCTTAACTTTGTTATGATGATAAACTGTTTTTGAAACTTTTATTTTCTTTAGTCCACTCACACTTTTGGTTTTAAATTTTCCCTCCAGGTCGTGGTGATAGCGTCGGGGTGAACGTTGAGGCAAGAATCGTGGCATAGAGCTTACGACGTTCTTCCGTTGCGAGACTAGCATAGTAGGATTTTGTGCCCATTTTGTAGAACTATGCTCTGACTTACAATTGTATTATATTTACTCATGCGTCTGATAGTTATACTTACAGTACTATTACGGGTATTCTGGTACTTTATGTGTGATTGTCAGACGGGAGCAGGGTTCGTCCCTGGTATCGAGGTGATATTTGGGACGGGTCCTGACAATCGGTGACAGGACCCATCCCTAAATTTACTTTGAAAATTGTATCGGTCCTACTCCCATCTGACAACTTTTGTCAGACAAGGGATATCTCCAATTTCGTACATATCCGTATTGAATTAACCAAATTAAACCCAACGTTGTGGGGTTACCGCTCATGTCCAACCCACTCCTTGACAAGTAGTGGAATTTACTAGTTTAAACACATTCAACCTTAGTTTCATTATTACATTTATCAGAATTTGCAACAATAATTATTTACTAAAACTATTATATCTAACTGTTCGGATCTTCCTCATGTTGTCATTTTTAAATGTGCACAATATAAATTATAATCCTATAATAATTACGGTAGTAACTTTTACATAATAAAACTATATAAATAAGTCCTTAGATGAACACATTTTCCATATTTTCATAATTCCTTTATTCATCATAAGATACTATCAAGGTTCATTGTCCATCCAAAATAACTCATATTTTAATCCCTCATTTTTTTCGGATTTTTTTCGGATTTAAAACGAAACAAAAAACCTTCGGATGGTCAAAACTGCCCTGAGACGATTTCTAATCGCCTCAAAACTGTATCATTGGACTTGTAATGTTGAAAACATCAAAGATCATGTTGACTACATTTCGAAATGGGCTAACCCCACACACCCTGTTCCTTCACTATACGCTGGATTCACGCTCGGTTATTGTTCATCTCCTACCTTGGGATAGACCCAGTTGGCCTGCAACTCGGGTCACTCGACCCGTGACCATGACCCGATTCGAACCCAAGCTTTTCTTCACCTTTGTTCGTGTTTTAAACCTCCAATTTCATCTGAGGAACTCCAGAAAGAGATCTATGAACTCAAACTCAAGAAAAACTTACCTCCAAACACTATTCAATTCCTTGCACTTTGACCATAGTTTCCATGTCTATTTCCACCGCGTTCATGCGCCCAATATCTTCTATTCTTGCCTCAAAATGATCATATGATCTTCAGGGACACACTCAGATATCTACTTCTAAGATTTTTTGTCCCAAAATTGAGAATCTGAAATATGAACTTCATGGTTTCCTTCACAGTGGGTCCTTATTTTCACACCAATTCCATGCTTCTTCTTCTCTCACCTTTCTCTCCCCCTTCTCTCCTTACCTTTCTCTCACTCTCCCTTTCTTTCTAATCTTTTTTATGACGGGTTGGTGGTTTGGTGGGTTTTCTCATTTTCTGTTCCACACCACCCCCAACTTCATATATATATATATATATATATATTTGAAATAAGTGTATGTTAGTGGAAGATTAGGGAGGGAACGGACCAGAATTTTCTGGACAAGTGTCTGCATCCAAAAATATCTCTTAAGAAAAATGACCAAAATGCCCTTCAAGGGAAAATTACTATTTTCCCTTAGTCCATTTTGTCCCATAACAAACCCAATCGATGTCCAATTTCATCATAATACATGTCTGCTGACTCATGACACACCAACCTATGTAACGATACTCACGAATTGTACAAAAAGTGTCCAGATCAAAAAGTCAATGTTTGGCCTTGTAGGGGCAAAATCATCATTTTTTATTTTCTTGAATTTTCGAATTTATGGGTTGTTATGGTCAGAGTATCCTTAGGCCTGTACTACACCAGCCCCAAACTCTAACTGACAACCAGTTTACCCTCTTCTAACAAGTCAGACCAAGGACACATTGCTGAGTAAAATTCCATCCCTAAGTTAGCACCTTTTGTGCATCAACAAATCCCATAGAAAATTTTCGGGCGAAAATTCTAAGAAATGCAAGGCAGGTCATACTCCCCAAACTCCAACCATAGGAAAAGCCATTTTGACATTGTCTCTACTAGTCCATCAGATTCACAATGAAGTAAAAGACAAGCCTTGGTTTTAGAAGTCAGAATTGGTCAAAGGCGATTAGGAGAAAGTCGATAAGACAAAATGGTGTCCCTACCATGAATGTTATGGGCACAACTTCAAAAAATGCATATCCTTCAAGAGATATCTCTGGAATCTCATCAAGGAAGAACATTGCATTGATTATGTCAACGGGTAGGTCGTAGATCGACCCAATGACAAAGAACCCAAGGAACCTGTGTAAAAAATGATTCACATCAACACAATCATAGCGAAATCAGAGTTGAACCACTTCCAAACAAAAGAAAAGGAAGATTTATGATGCTTAAGCTATCTCTGAAGTCTCCCATGCCACCACCCCGGGGTGGCTAACAACCTCGTCATTGGTTTCTTTTTGAAGGACAAAGAAGGACTTGATTGAAGCACATAAAATATCCTAAGCCTTGATGTTATGCAGAAAATGGGCTTAGAGAACCTTACTATGAAAAAGGATGTCCCACTTTGAGGATTTAAGGATTAAATAAGTATGACCGTTGGCACCATTCAGCTGGATGTGCACTCTAACCCCATCGTCATGTCCCAAAATTTCTACATCATGTACGAGGATTCACCATATAATAGAATACTTGGAGGAATATGGCTTCGTGAAATCCTAGCCATTACATTGAGCCTTTACTATAAAATTCGATTCCCAATCCGTAGAGGAGGAATTGGTGAGATAAAGGGCGGTCAGGCTATGACCCGATGGTGCTTCACCGAAGGACTGAAGAGAGCCAAGGAGACTGAGTCTATTCCCCATATTAGAACATCCACTAGGGGCAAACCATATTCTTTGTCTCCTAGATAGCAACCAATTGTGGATCAAGATCCATATGTTTATAAGGAACCTCCAACTCCAATGGATAGAAACCAGAAGATGACATCTCCTTCATCCAACTTAAAGCTCAATATCATGTGTGATATGTTCGCATTGGCACACGCTTAGCTGCCACAAAAAAAATAAGAACTCACAACGTTCCTGCATGAGGAAAAATAAGTTTTCACTAGGTCACCATTTGACATGCTTGGAATTGACCCTGCTATTGCTTGTTACAAGCTGCACGTCAATCCAAACCATAAGTCGGTAAATCAGAAAAGATGCAATTTTCTCCCAAAAAAATTTCTATTATCCAAGAAGAGATTGATAAACTACTTGTTGCTGGTTCCATTAAGAAGTTTCTCACTCTAAATGACTGGAGAACTTCGAACTTGTCAAGAAGAAGGAAGCGGGGTGATGGCAAGTTCTGTCGATTACACTGATCTCAATCTCATATGTCCAAAAGATAATTATCCCTTGTCGATAATTGACCTCTTAGTGAATTCCACCATAGAAAATAAGCTCCTTAGCTTTTTGGATGCATATTCGAGCTATAACCAAATTTTCATGCACGAGAAAGACAAAGATAAGACGGACTTCCGACCGAGGATTATATTGCTACAAGGTCATGCCGTTTGGCCTCAAGAATGTGAGAGAAACGTATTAGAGACTTGTAAATAGAATGTTCAAGGAATTCATTGGAAAGTCCATGGAAGTCTATGTGGATGACATCATGGTCAAAGGCGAAAGGCAAGATGATCATATAACCAACCTACGAGAGACTTTCAATTTGTTGAAAAAATATAAGATGAAGCTCAACATTCTAAAATGCACTTTTGGAGTATCCGCGGGGAAATTCTTAGGTTACCTAGTGACCCAATGTGGAATCGAGGCTAACCCAAAGTAAATCAAGGCCATCCTCGAAATGAAATCACTATCAACTCTAAAGGAGATTCAAAGTCTCATTGGTTGAGCAGCATCAATGAATAGATTTTTATCCAAGGTAATAGATCGATGTCGATCTTTCATTCAAGCAATGAAGAAAATGCCCTAGGAGAAGTAGGATGAAAGGTGTGAGAAGGCATTTCAAGATCTCAAGACCTGCTTGATGTCTCTGCCACTCCTATAAAAACCCAAAGATAATGAGGACCTTGTGACGGCCTAGGAAATTCGGAAAAGGAAAAATTGGAAAAATTGGAAGGAAATGACGATTTTGCCCCTGGTTATAAGGGCCGAAAGTTGACTTTTTGATCAGGACATTGTTTGGACTTCCCGGAAGTACCGTTGGATAGGTCTCGGGACGCTGAATCCGTAGACATGCAGCATGCGTCAAACGGAGTTCGGATGAAAAGGTTATGGATTGAGGAATGATGGGGTCATTTTGGTCATTTTGGTCATTTGTGTATAGAAGGGTAAAATGGTAATTTTAGGCAGTATGGGGAATTAGATAATTATATGGCTGATTCAGCCATGTATTGAACGGACACCTGTGCCTACTAATTGGATGAGGTTTTGTTGTATAGTGACACATGTCACTGTTCAGAGCACAATTAGTGGTAAGTGGTGATTCATACGTTTGAATTATAACAAACCGTTTAATATGTGTCTTCTGCAAAACCAAAAACAGAGAGAATACCATTGTTTGATTGATCTTCCCAGCAAGCAAACCATAATCGATCTCAGGACAACTGAAACCTACGTGAGAAACTAAAGGGAATGGAGAGAGATGAATCGTGAAAGAAAACCCAGTTGAACTTAAACCCATAAAACCCGAAAAACCTTTAATGGAACTTAGGATTGAATTCGAATTGTTAGACGTTTATGAGTGAAATTGATGTTGGAGTTAGCTTCCTGGGATTGAGACGAGTCGAACCCAATGAAAATTGATGCAAATTGGGGTCGTTTTGCCTTACAACAGAAAGGGGGAGGATGTTGGATTTTCGAGCTTGAGTCGTGGAATTAGGGACATGGAACCATGAAATTGATCGTGGAAATATGTTCACTAGGATCCCACGATACTTCCTGATGCATCAGTTGAAAGAAAACATTAATAATTTGTGGAGATTGGAAGATGAACAGTGTTTTGGTGTTCTTCGAATTCGAGTTCAATTCGATTGGCTTGAGGTAAGGTTGCGTGTAATTGAGTTCACAGAACCTAAATTAGGTCTATAACGAAGCTAATAGACTCTTTAATTGTGGAAATGGATGCATAATTGATAGGAATCAAACAGGGTTACCATGTGGGTTGCAGGACCCGAATTACAAAGATACGGGTTGGGACCATGAACTGTAGCAGGCGCAGGGTTTCACGCACAGCCACTCATGGCGGCGCGTAAGGGTGCGCGGGCTAGAATTCCAAGGTGAGTTTAACATGATTTTTGTTCTATACAATGTAACGAACATTTTGACGTTGGTTTCGAGTCAATCGGACACTGTTTCGATATTGTTTCGACGGTCCGAAGGTTTATGTTACGTGTTTAATTAATATTTAATTCCTGAAAAATTATGGGGAATTGATATGATGTTAATTAAGTCCTTAGTGACTCTGAGTAATGATTTTGGACAGGATTCGAGATTCCTGGAAAATGTCAGAAATTACATAAACGCGTGCAGCTCGGAAAGCAAGCGGTTTGGACGGTGTGTGAGTGGACGTTTGTTGTTATAAACTGTTATGCATGCATAGTTAAATGTTTTATATGATTGATTTCATGATTTGATATGCAATGATGTCGTGGTGACTTGGTATGATTATTTGTGATTTAATGATTATTTTAATCGGTCTTTCAGGCACATTTTACGAGGAACGTACAAATGATATTTTGGGCTAGGCCCGGAGTCAAAATGGTTTCAAAATTGATATTTTGACTTAGTTGATGAGTAAATAATGATTTCTAGATTATTAATGTTTCAAATGAGATTTTATGGATTTACGTGTAAATGGTATTTGGGGCTTGAGGCCAGGTTGATAATGATTTTGACTTGGTTTGAAGTCAAGGATTTGATTGAAATGTTTTGGGGATGTAATACCAGGATGGTTTTCTGTGTGATTTTGGATACCCAGACGGTCGGAGCTAGGGGATCACCCTGACGACCGGAGCTTGTGGGATATGATGGTATGATTGTGAGTTGTATGGTAAGCCAGCTTCTCGGATACGACTGAGCCTGGATGTAACACTCGGATGTGTCTGAGCTTGGGGATGTGTTCGTCCAGATAGGACTGAGCCCGAGGGTTGAGCCCAGATGTGTCCGATCCCAAGAGTGTGGCTGGATATTGGCCTACGCGTAGTGCGGATGTGATATGTGATTGTTTGTGGACTTGTGAATAGTGCGGATTGATCGATTGAATGATTGATTGTGCACTTGTGAGTAGTGCTGTTTAATGTTGATTGTGATTTCGTACTGGTATTGAGTACGGGTTCTGGTCTATGTGGCCAGGTGATTATGTTTTCATATGTGTTGGCCTGAGAGTCGGGATTTGACTTGTTATGTGATTTGACTGGAAAGCCGGTGATTGATTCATATTTTTTTCCCTAAGCATGCATGGTTTGATAAACTTAAGGGTAAATGATGTATTTTGAAATGTGTTTTAAACGATATTATTTTTTTCCACTCACACCTTTGTTTTTTATGACCCTCCAGGCCTGGCACGGCATTCGGGGCTGATCGAGAGGCGGAGGCATGAGCGGAAATCAGTGCAGTTATTCCTGGTCTGACAGGTGCTGAAGGGTAGTTTCGGGACTTCAGTTGACTTGTCAGACGGGAGCAGGACCAGACACAGTTATCAAAGTCCAGTTCGGACGGGTCCTATTAGACCTAATCCTCTATCTTGGTGTCTTTGATGTCGTAGTAAGCTCCGCACTTGTTCGAGAAGTGAATGGGATTCAACTTCCTGTATTTTATACATTAAAAGCTCTCTTCGGTGTAGAAACACGATACCCAAAGTTTGAAAAGTTAATCTTAGCATTATTGGTCACCACAAAGAAGCTAAGACCATACTTTCAATCCCATTGGGGTAATCATCATGACCGAATGTCCTCTTCATTCATTGTACCATGCACCTTATGCATCAACAAGTAAAGAAATGGGCAATAGAGTCAAGTGAGCATGATTTACTTTATCGTCCAAGAATTTCCTTCAAAGGACATTCCTTAGCGGAATTTGTCGTGGGGCTTACATCCGTATCATTGGAAGAAAAAAATGACAGGAGGTTAGACAAAGCCCTCGACCCGACTGGAACTTCCTCGTCACAAGATCAAGGCATCAATTTCGCTTCACTGCAACCCTCGACTTCGAATCTTCTATGGATGCTCTTCATTGATGGTTTATCAAACTAGAAGGGCGCATGAATGGGGGTTGTCCTTATCACCCCTGATGGCTCAATAATGGAATAAGAAGTTCAATTTCGATTCAAAGCTTCCAACAATGAAGTGGAATATAAAGCATTGATTTGTGGGCTCGCACCCACCAAGGAGTTGGGACTCTAGAAACTCACTATTTATTCTGATATTTATTCTAATTCACAATGGATCATCAATTAGTCAATCAGTGAATATGTTGAAAGAGATAACAACAAGGTGTAAGAAATGCTTGCGGCTTTCATAGCTTTTCATCTTTTTATCTACTTCCACATGTCAAAAATGCTCAAGCTAGGAAATCTAGCATCATCACTTGATTATCGGTTCAAACACTCAATCTCGATTAAGTACCTCGAACGACGTAGCACTGTTATCAAGGAAATTGAAGTAAGATAAGTTGATTCTTTGCCAAGTTGGCAAGAAAATTTTGTTAACTTCTTGGAGCATGGCACATGCCCTGATGATTGACTAGAAGCCTGAAAAATCTAGATCAAAGCTGGGTGATATTATGTTGAGAAAGGTAGACTTTTTCGTAAGAGTTCACGGAGCCAAACCTACTATGTTTGAGGCATCCCGACACTTAATGCATTCTTTTACTAGCCAATTTTATTCTACAAAGCATTACAATATGACCAGAAATGCTACAAGTACGAAATACCTGATCCTCAGATCACTAAGGACACCAGAGGAGCTGCACGTAAAGACGTGTGACGACTTGTCACTAATTTTTGGGATTAGCGAGAATTAATTGAGAATTATTGAGATTAATCGGGGTTAGTGGAGGTGAAATGGTGATTTTACTCTTGAAAGGGTAAAATGTTGACTTTTGAACTGGGAGGTCAAATACACGTGGACTGAAGTCCATTAAGTAAATCGAGATGATACGAGACTGTAGACAGGCGGCACATCGATATCAGATATCTAATAGAGAAGTTATGGGTCTAGAATAATTTTTTTACTATTCATAGTTGCACGTTTTACCCCAAAATCGTTTGAACCGAAAACCGATTAAACTGGTTTGGTTCTTTTTTGAGCCGGTTTAACCGATTTTTCGACGTAATCCGTCATCCATGTTCAAACTAGAAAAAACCTTCGATTTTTGCAGATCGAAGCACAAGAAACAACAAACTTAGTAAAGCAATAACAATCGATCACTTCAATCAAACAGTAAATGCCAAATCAAAATCGAAATAACAATCGAGACCCTAAATCGAAATTCAAAACCCTAAATCAAGACTCACTGTCCTCGAATATGAAGATGATGCAGAATATCCATCCCCGAACCTCGATCGAGCACCATCTCCCCCAACCCTAACCATTCGACCCACCATCTCCCTCAACCCTCAATCCCTCGACCGTGAGCCAAATGATAGGGATAAGCAGAGACCGTGAGAAACTGCGAACGGAAGAGATGAGTGAGAGTCGGAGACTGAAAGCGCTGAGAGAAATGAGTGAGAGGCAGAGGATCAAAGGTGAGGATGAAAGGTATGAGACATGAGAGGCTTGAGAGTTGAGAGGATGAGATCATGATTCATGAGAGTACGACTCTATCTCTATCTCTATGAGAAGCAAGAACGGGAGCGAAGAGGAAAAGATAGAGACTAAGAGGGCTACTTGCACTCTAGTAGAAAAGAAAAGAAGAGGGTGGGAAATGAGAAAGACGGCGAAATGCAAGACTGGGGTTGGGTTGGACTGAGTATCAAAAATTTTAGGGTTTTGGTGGAGACGGCGCCTTTTGGAAGACTGGGGTTGGGTTGGGCTGGTTTTCCACATAGTTTTTGGGCCTGGGTTGGACAATTGCTTATGGGGCTCGGCTTGGGTTGGAATTCCACCTGGTTTCTGGGGCTAGGTTTCTAGAAACAAAGGCTTCCACTTGGTTTCTTGTGATGGGCTTCCAAAAATAGAAACCCATTTCATTTAGTTACGTTTTTTTGGTTCGGTTCGGTTTTGTTAAATTAAGAATCAAAATAAAACCGAGTTAGATTCAGTTCGATTCTGTTTTTACTATTCGATTTCAGTTTTCTTTCAGTTTGGTTTTTTCAGTTTCGGTCCAATTTTTGGTTCGGTTGTTGAGAACCAATTAACAGGGCTACTTGTAAGCATAACAAACTACTAAATAGTCAAATGGGTCAAGTTAACTTGGTTCTAATGTTGGCTTGTAGACAATTAGTCTCATGTTTGAACCCCGATGACATATTGTATGGATAATGTCAACAAATTTCCCCTTTTATGTACTTTCAAATTCCACATTTTAAACTAATTTTACTAAAATTTCATGGGAACTTTAAAATTTCCCATCCAAATGCACTCTAAATCAGATTAACCGGTTAACTGATCCAAAATTAAAATCCTAAAGTTCTTAACTCAAATGATGATTGCAAAGAAACATGGCAATGATGCGGGAACATAATATCTAGGTGCATGCATGGATCAAGATTCATGAACTAACCTTCACTACAAGAAAATTTTCGGGACCTAACGGTTTTTTGCCCGAAGACTAAGGAATCGTCGTTAAAAACGGTGTTACCTGACGACTTCCATTACACCATCGGGCAATGTTATGGCGCAAAAAGAAAACATTCTCGCGCTGAAAATGGCAATGTTACCTGACATCGACATAATTCTCGTCGGGTAAGCACACCAAACCCAACGGATATATTGTTTTACACTGTCGGATAAAACATAAGCATTGACCGCTATTACCCGACGGCGTAATGCGTTAGGTATGCAATTTGGCGGGAAGGAATTTTTTTCGCACCAAGATGTTCTTCTTACTCGAGGCATCATTAAAAGTTGCCCAACGACGATCTTCGTCGGGAAAACTTCTTCCAGCATTTATCACATCTGATTCATCCTTCTTCCTCCCCAACTGTGTTTTGATCATCTTTTCACAACTCTCTCTCTCTCTCTCTCTCTCTCTCTCTCTCTCTCTCTCTCTCTCTCTCTCTCTCTCTCTCTCTCTCTCTCTCTCTCTCTCTCTCTCTCTCTCTCTCTAATCCGATATTCCCCAATATTAATTCCTCGCCAATCACATTAATTCATCTTCTCATCACACCATCTCCAATCAAAGGTATGTATTTAATTTTGGAGATTTTGTTAATTGTATTTTATTTTGATATGTATATTGAAATTGTTGATTATTTGTGTGAAAATAGTTTACAAAATTAGAAGATTTATTAAGAAAAGATGAATATAGAAAGTATGTTATGAATTAGGAAATATAAATTGTGATATGAAATTAGAAAATGCGAAAATTAGTTAGGAAATTAGAAAATTAGAAAATTAGATAGGAAATTAGAAAATTAGTTAGGAAATTAGAAAATGTGTGAAAATTAAGAAAATAGAGAATATGTTAGGAAATTAGAAAATTAAGAAAATATATTAGGAAAATAGAAAAATCGAATATATGTTGGGAAATTAAAAAAGTAGAAAATATGTTAGGAAATTAGAAAATTAAGATCATATATTAGGAAAATAGAAAATTGTTGGTAAACTATCTTTTTCATATATTTTGATTGTGTCAAATGTGTTTACATTTCATAACAGTTTATAGGGAGTTAATCTGGTTGATTAACTTCATATAATTAAATTTAAGGAACAACCTTATACCTGTTTAAGAGTCAGTGAATCGAGTTGATTAACTAACTCTTAAATTATCCATTTATTCGTACAGTTTGGGAGTGTGCAACTATGTGCTGTATAGTTTGTGCTTTACGAGATCAGATTTTGGTTGTGGAAAATTCGGTATGTTTACATCCTACAATGTTCTTCGAATGCGTACTAGATATTTCTTCGTAATATCTAGTTATCTACGTCACCCATTTGGGGAACTGTAAGGAGATGCTGCCGAATTTTCCACTGATCGAAACTTTGGCTCGTAGACTGCGAACTGAATAGCACATAAAGTGCACTTTCGAATGGGACAGGGCCACAAAAACGGAATAATAAGGAGACAAGTGACTTTTCATATTCCTTTGTCGACAATATTAAACCAATTACTTACAATGACTATATTTTGTGCTGCCAGGACAATGGATAGAAGTTGAATGCAATTGTTTGATAGATATATAGTTCAATATATGGATGGGATCGACAGTTTCATTGAGTTTGCACGTAATCATTGCATTGATGAGACATTTATAGTTTGTATGTGCCGTAAATGTAATAACTACAGTCGGATGTCGTTGAATGAGGTTCAGTATCATTTGGATCGAAATGGGATCATACACAACTACACTAATTGGATGTATCACGGCGAAGAAATATTTTCTGAATCTACATCTTCAGTTCGTAGGCCCCATCGAGAAGAAAGTACTTTGGACTATCAATGTGATAATGATCAGGTCCTTGAGATATTAACAAATGATTTTCCTCCTACGAACAATTATATAGATGGTGATGAACCCAGGTTTCATCCCGAAGATTTTGATCTTTATTAGATTGTTAAAAGAAGCTCAGCGTGAATTGTACACAGATTTTAAGTCTTTTTTAGTTATAGGGGCAGTTTTGGAGTTGATGCATATGAAAGTTTAGTATAATCAAACGAACAAGAATTTTGATCACATGCTTGACATCATCATTCGAATGCTCCCGGAAGAAAATTGTCTCCCTAAATATTATTATAACTCTAAGAAGTTGTTGAAGGGTCTTGGTTTAGGGTATGTCAAAATTCATGCATGCAAGAACAATTGTGCATTATTTTATGGTGAATTCGAGCAGCTTGATAAATGTCAAGTGTGTAATGAGTCTAGGTTTCGAAAAAACATGATTCCAAAAAAGGTGCGGCGTTATTTTCCACTGAAACCAAGGCTACAATGATTATACATGTCGTCTGACACAGTGCGAGATATGAGGTGGCACAATGATAAGCGCGTTGATGATACATTGAGGCATCCAGCTGGACGACAGGCTTGGAAGGAATTCGATAAGATGTATCTTGATTTCGTTGGGGAGCCAAGAAATGTCAAATTAGGGCTACTACTGATGGTTTTAATCCCTCTGGGAGTTTTGTTAAGCCGCATAGTACATGGCCAGTGGTTATGGTTCCGTATAACCTACCTCCTTGGAGATGCATTAGGAAAGAGTTCACAATCCTCAGTACTTTGATATCGGGCCCCAAGTCCCCATGTAATTCCATCGATATTTATTTGCGGCCATTAATTGATGCGCTCGTAGATCTGTGGGAAAATGGTGTACGAACATACGACAAATTTAGTGGGCAAATGTTCACTCTACGAGCAGCAGTAATGTGGAAAATGAATGATTTTCCGACTTACGACATGTTGGCAGGGTGGAGTACCAAAGGTTATCTTGCGTGTCCTACATATAGTCCAGACACAACATCATTTTAGCATGTATCGAAGGTATGCTACTTAGGTTTAAGAAGGTTTTTACCTTGGGATCACCGATGTTGTACATAATCAAACTTATTTGATAGGAAATTAGAGTTACGGGCTCGATCCCGAGAAAGATCTAATTATGAGATATTGTCTCAATTGAACAGTATACATAACTTCGTCACACGAGTTTCGAAACCTCCTAAACAAGAAAATTGGATTTTAAAAAAACATATTCTTCAGGTTGCCATATTGGTTAAAATTGAAAATCAGACATATCGTAGATTCTATGCACATCGAGAAGAATGTTGCTGAGAGCATTGAGGGAACTACTTTACCCATCGAAGGCAAGTCCGAATACACAAAAAAAAAAAAACCCGGCTAGGTATGCAAGAAATTGGGATTGGTCCAAATTTATGGCTGAAAGTCGTCAATGGAAAATACGTCATGACTCATCCAAGTTATACATTTACCCCGAAAAATAAGAATTTTTTTTAAAGTGGTTGCAAGGTGTGAAGTTTCCCGATGGGTATGCCGGTAATATATCACAAAATATTAGTACAGACAGTGGCACCTTATCTGGTATGAAGAGTCATGACTATCATGTCTTGCTACAACGGCTCATGCCAATTGGTATTCGATCGTACTTGGAGCCTGGCATTGTTAAGACTCTAGTTTATTTGTCTCAATTTTTTTAGATATTATGTGCCAGATCGTTGCCCCTAATTCCTTCTTGTCGTTCATAATTGTGATTCATAATGTATAATTTATTTCAGGATGTTAGGTACATATAAACTGTATGTCCACAACAAGATGCATCCTGAAGGCTCTATAGCGGAGGCTTACATTGCAAAGGAGTCGCTCTTTTTGTGCTATGTACCTTCAGAATGTAGAGACTTCTTTTAACAGGGTCTCGCGTAATGATGATAATGGTCAATGTCTAGAGACTCTATCTGTATTTGCCCAGCCTGCATGACTTTTCGGCAATAGTCTAGTCTCAGAGCCGTTCACCAATCGAGACAAGGACATGGCTCATTGGTTCATCTTGAACAATTGTGACGAAGTATGGCCTTTTCATGAGCAGCACCTAAAATTGATGAAGGCTGAATATCCTTCTAATTCGATGGAAATGGATAGAAAACTATTCGCATGTTGGTTTTCCACGCATGTAAGTGAAATCTTTTATATAAAAGTTCCTTAAAGCAATATCATACTTAACCACATTTTTTACATCTAACCAAATGGCCAAGCTGAAAGATGAAAACTCGACAAATTTCAATGTAGAATTAATGCAACTTGCCATTAGCCCATTTCGAGGAGAAACGTATAGTGGTTGTCACGTAAATAGAGTTAAGTTCGTATGCACAGAACGAAAAGGTAAATTGTCGTCACAAAACAATGAGGTCTTCGTGCCAGGTGAAGAGGAAAACGCGGATACTGGATTTTATGGAAAATTGTTAAGTGTGATTAAAGTGTTGTACGCAAACCGCAAGATAATCATCATGTTCAATTGTGATTGGTTTGATACAAACCCTAATCTCCCAGGGCAGGTCATTAAAGATCATTTATGCACCTCTATCAAACAAAACACTCGATGGTTTGAAAGTGATGCATACTGTAACGACCCGAACTTTCGTAATTATTATTTTATTGCAAATTGACCATTTTGCCGCTGAGGGGGGGAAAAGTTGACTTTCGCCTCGGGAAATATTTAGGACTTTGACCCACGACCGTGACGTAGTTTAGGACGTCACGAGTTCATAGGCAGGTGGCACGTTCGATTCCGACGTTCGAGGAAGAAGTTGTGACGTTTGGAAGTCAAGGGGTATTTTGGTAATTTGGTCAAAGAGGGGCCAAATGTTGACTTTTGACCCGGGAAGTCCAACGGACGAGGGCCAAGAACCGTTACGGAGGTCGCGTCAATACGAATCCGTAGATAGGCGGCACGCCAAAATCGGACGTACGACGAAAAAGTTATGGTCACGGACGTAAACGCGATTAACCGAACTAACCGAGACCCGGATTAAAATAATTGAATCTGATCACTTTAATCAATTCAATCTGGACCTTTGGATGAGTGACACGTGTCACTCATCCCCTACACTTCCTAAAACAAGGAATCATGTTGGCCATTAGATTAATTAATCATTTTTCCCTCCTCAAATCCTCACCATTGATCCTAAAGTCAGATTGAATCTCAGCCTTTGATCTTATCTGCTCCATCAGTTTTAAATCTATCAAACCATACACTTACATCTTCATTTCTCTCAAAACCGTGTACCTTCTCACCCTTCGAACAAACTCTCCACCACTTCTCAGTCTCAACCCACGCATCAGACACCACCAGACCACCCACCACCTTCACCAAACACCGGCCACTACCACCACGGACGGCGGCGCAACCCAGAAACCCCCCAGATCCGAGAAAGAACCCGAACAGCCCAAAACCGTCCAAACCATCCAAACCTTCACACTTGGACTCGAACTAACCTAGGGTTAGGATCACTGCAACCTTGGGACTACTCAGAACAGGACTGGATGGCGTACGGCGGCGACACGGCGGCGGTAGGTCTGAAAACCCGAGAAGGCCCGATTTCCTTCCCTGTCTTGAACCGTTCATTTTTAACGTTAAAATTGTTTGGATGCTTTTGAGAAATACGTAGGGAACCCAGACGACCATTTTTGACCAAGACTCGTGGCTGGAAGCTTGACGACTCGCCGGAGAAGACGACCAGAGCCGGCAGCCGATTTTCCCATCGATTTTCAGGTGACTTCTTGAACCTAAGGTCTTGTTTCGATTGCACAGAACCATAGAGTATGTTGTGACGAGTTCATAGGAACAAATCCCACCAGAAATGGTGGTCGGGTTGATGGGAAATGATCGGGTTGAACCGTGGGTCTACGGTGACCCAGTTCTCAGACCCGGTTACTGTAGCTGATGACGTCAGCAGTGACGTCATGATGACATCAGCAGTGACGTCATGATGACATCATCATGTTAGAAAACAGTCAGACCAGGGACCAATGGACTGCTGACACGTGTCCTCTGACACTGTCAGTGATGACGTCATGCTGACGTCAGCAGGGACGTCATCATTACTGTAGCACTGTTGACCAGAGGGTTGAGCAGCGTGTGGGGGGCGCGTGTGAATAGTGTTTTGTATGGGACCAGGACCATTTTTAAGGTTTCGACGATACGGATCCAATGGCGGTGGTTTCGTGTCGATCGAAGACCTTTAGGTTGGTCAAATTAGGGCTTGAAACCTTGGGAAGCGTGTTCGGACGGCTTTTCCGGGCCGGTTTCAGTCTAGGGTTTCTTAGTTGTTTAGTAGGGACTTAAAGTGACCTTTACGTATGCTTTGGACATGACAGGAATCGTACTTTAGCACTTGAACAGGGCTTTACGCTCGGGATCGCAGCAGGATTGTACTATGAGTGGGCCTTTGATTTCACTAAACCTCGACATGCATAACTGTTTTACTTTCTATTATATCTATATGTGATTCAAGCAAAAGTATCTATTTATCCTGAGTATGATTTATGGCATGTATTACGATGTTTGGGTATGAGACCCGTCTAGTTGTTTATGCACGGTTTTGAGTCATGTATATGTATAATGGATTTCTATATTTATCTTTGGTACTGCACTGTATAGATCTACCCTAGGATACTGTCTCCTCTGGATGTAGGTACCCCAAAGTGGTCACGGCGCATTGCCTGTGATGAGTCATTCTACGGAGGGACCGGACCGTAGAGTAACTCAGGAGCAGGATTGCTACTATTGGACGTCTGGGACGTCAGACATCTAGTATGCCACACTCGGACTGGGTTCGGGATTTGGACTCGGGATTGAGACCCCGGGTGGCACGCGTAGCCTTGGGACTGTGACGTTATTGGGTGTCTGGGACGTCGGGCATCTGGGATGTCAGGGTTGGGATGTATAGTGCAGTGACTGAGATTATATTATGTTGATATTATTATGCTTATGATTATATGATTTTGTGTTTTTGATACTGATGCATGCTTTTCAGAAAACGGAGGGGAAAATCTATATGTTTTCAAGATGGTAAACTATTTTGTAAACTTTGAGTTTCGGCCCACTCACCTTTGTTGTTTTACTATTCCTCCAGGTGGTGCTATTGAGGAGGAAGAGGAGGAGGTTCCCGAGGAAGAGGCATAGATTTACGTTGCGCACCTAAACCCTACTGCTGGGTAGGTTGGCACGTAGAATGTCTAGAGTCGTGCTCAATAAACTGTATTCGGGAACTATCCCTTGTCTGACACTATTTGTATTCGGATATTTTGTGTGGCGTGCTATGTATGACTTAAATTGGATTTCCTTTATGCATTTGAATTTCTAAGGGTAACTTTGGTATTCTGTTGTCGGGTGTCAGACGGGAGCAGGGCACGTCCCCAGGTGGTCCCAGGGGGATCGGGGCGGGTCCTGTCACATACATCTTGGCCAGTACAGTGAAACAAGTTTTTATGTGCATGATCCAAAAGCTGGTGCTAGTTAGAGAGTTTGGTAGATGGTCAATCACAGAAATATTTGGAATTTGGAGGATCGTTATCATGACGATGAGACAGACACAGATAACGACCAAAATTTTTACCAATTGGATTCCTCTGTTTCCACCCTACACGTAGATGGAGTTTGGACCAACGATGTAATCCCACCAATTGCGATTGATGGCATTTTCATTGGTCTTGGAACATTAGAACGAATTGAAAGTGATCCAGAGGAGTTAATAGGGGAACACACCTCGAATGACGAGGGCAATTAGGTGGGGGATAGTGACACTGAAATCGATTGGTTATTTGTAAGACATAAAACTCAATTATTAATGTATAAGATTCATTACAAATCCAAATACTTCAAAAGAAAATTACATCACAAAAAAAAATTAAAAATTTACATAATTCAAAAACAAATTAACACAATTATTAAATAAAACCCACGAAAATTAATAGAAATATTCGTCGGGTACTCATATTCGGCAGCTCTTCATCGAATGTGTTACCCAAAAGGTGTATATAATAGGCCCATCGGGTAACCCATTTTATAGTCAAGTATACCCGACGGGCACATCATTAACACCCGTCGGGCATAATGAATGAAAATTTACGAGTTAGGGTTTAGGGTTTAGGTTTTAGGGTTTAGGGTTTAGGGTCTCGTCAGGTATGCTTTATACTACAGTTTCAAACCCATATATTTTTTGCAAATTTTAGGATTTTCCACTGATATTCGACGGATCCACCCATCCACATTTATTGTACATACTCGTAGATTGTCTATGTAAAAATTTAGAAGATTTTGAAATCCCGAGGCTAGGGAACGGGGCGTAACGAATCAACGGTTACAAAACATTCGATCACGATCAGACAGCTTAATCTTCTCGGAACATCGCGAATTTTGACAGGAGGATTTTAATAATACAAGGGCTCAAAATGAACGGTCGGATTATGTATTATTAATCGTTCGAAACTGAAACAGGTCACATTATGCAACTATGTTTAAACTCTTATTGAACTGTTTCCAAGTGTTTGTTGAAATTGCTGATTTTACAAATTTAATTAATATATTTTGATACTTTAATCGATCCACTCGTCCACATTTATTGTACATACTCGTATATTATCTTTGTAAAAATTTAGAAGATTTTGAAATCCCGAGGTTAGGGAACGAGGCGTAACGAATCAACGGTTACAAAACATTCTATCACAATCGGACGGCTTAAACTCCTCAAAACATAATGAGTTTTGTACGGTAGACTTAAGTCACTTAAGGGCAAAAAAATGAACGGTGGGATATTGGAAATGAACTGTTTACATGGTTACCCGGCAAATATTTCAAAAATGTTCATCAGGTAATATTAAAAAATTCCTTGCAAAAATCTAAGCGTAACAATAACCAATGCTGGTAAAATTTTGAGGAAAAAATTTGCGTCGGGTAAAGTTGTATGCCCGTCGGGTGAAGGTCTATATCCGTCGGGTATCCTCAAATTTAGGCGGTAATTTCAAATTTTCTCGAAATTTCATTTATAGCCTAAATATTTTCTGACGGACATGCGTTGTCGCTTCGTTACCGCCTAAATATTACCTGACACCCAAATATTACCTAACGAGTATCCTCAAATGAGTAAACACCAGGCCTCAATGTTAAAAACACAAAATATCGTCTTCTTCCTTCTTTGTTATTTGAAACTGCTGAAACACAAAAATCTCTCCACCTCTCCGCGCCTCCCTCTTTCGCAATTGACTCTCCTTATGTCCCTCTCGAGCTCACTGGCTTGCAGTTCTCTCCCTCGCAGCTCTCTCTCTCTCTCTCTCTCTCTCTCTCTCTATTTATCTCTCGAAGTTCTCTCCCTCTGTCGCTGCTCTATCTCCCTCGCTGTCACCACGGCCAAACCAAACCAGGTTGAACAATCCTCTCTCACTCTCTTCCATTCTTTGTTAATTTTTTTTATTATTAGTTTTCAATTTCATGGTGTAATTTTAGTTTGAATTTCGTTTAATGTTTGTTGATTTTAGTTTTTAGCAATGATTATTAATATATTTATTGATTTTAGTTTTTAAGAATGTTTATTAAATTTCTTGGTTTAATGTTTATTGATTTTAGTTTTTAGTTCTTGACTTAATTTTTCGGACCAATAGATCGGAATTTGAATTGGATTTTGGTTTTGAATGGATTTCAGTTTGAATATCATGGAATAATTTATTTGTGGTTTGAGGTTGTATTTTTGGCAGTGCACTATCATGGATTATATATATATTTTTTCATGGATTCATTGTTTTTTATTTTTTATTGGAATTTAGTTTTGAATTCGTGGATTATATATTGGTTAGCATCGACTATGTTTGTGATTTTAGGTTGGAATTTTTCTTAGCATAGTTATGTTTGTGATTTTATGTTGGAATTTTGATTATTCATTATTGATTATTTTTTATGGTTTGAATTTAAATTATTATTAGTTATTATTGATTATTAATTATTATTATTGATTATTGATTATTAACTACTTTTATTGATTTTTGATTACTTTTTATTAGTAATTATTGATTATTTTTTATTATTACTTATTGATTATTTTTTATTATTACTTATTTTTGTATGATTTTTATTTATTTTATTGAATTTTTATTATTTTTTATTAGTAATTGTTAAGTATTTTTTATTCCTTATTTTTGTATGATTTTTAATTATTTTTATTTAATTTGTATTATTTTTTATTAGCAATTGTTAAGTATTTTTTATTATTACCTATTTTTAATGATTTTTAATTATTTTTATTAGTAATTGTTAAGTATTTTTTATTATTGATTATTTTTTATTATTACCTATTTTTGTATGATTTTTATATATTTTTATTGAATTTTTATTATTTTTATTAGTAATTGTTAAGTATTTATTATTATTGATTATATTTTATTATTTCCTATTTTTTTATATTTTTAATTGTTTTTATTGAAATTTTATTATTTTTTATTAGTAATTGTTATGTATTTTTTATTATTGGTTTGGTTTTTATTATTACCTATTTTTGTATGATTTTTATATATTTTTATTGAATTTTTATTATATTTTATTAGTAATTGTTAAGTATTTTTTATTATTGATTATTTTTTATTATTAATTATTGATTATTTTTGTAGATGTCGACATCCATTTTGATTACTTCACAAGCTTGTCCTTGCATTTCATCAAGACTGGTTCAGCAACCAGCGGTCATCGCGACTTCGTCGGTCCCGAATACACCAAGGGACCATGTTGGCTCGACACCGATACCGGACACACCGGTCTCGACTCCAACTCCTTCAACAGCACCAGCATCTGCCACACTAGTATCGACTCCAACACCTCCACCAGCATCTACCACACCGGTACTCTGAGTGGAAGTACGAGCTGGGGCTATGGTGGAAGAGCTGGCAGACCCCAGACGTAGCTCGTGTCAACTCTCCGGAAGAGGTGGACGGTTCACGCAGGGTCGGGTGGGACTGGCTTTGTGACCACTTCATCACGCCCGAGTGGATTGTAAGTTCATTTTCTTAATTTGTTATATTTTGTAATTATAAATTTGTACTTATTGAAATTAATTATATCTATTAATGGATAGAAAAAATCGGAGGTTAACAAGAGTAACTGGGGAAAGAAGACGCTGAACCACCACGGGGGGTCGCGTCCATTGTCTGCTAGGCACGAGGATCGGCGCAATGTTGGGTCACTATTCCTAGAAGTGGATGCCTGGGGACAAGTGTACGCTGGTTGAGGGAACCCGCAGGCTGATGATATTCATGTAAGTCCAACTTGATTGGTATTTTATTTTTTTTATTATTTATTTATTTTAAAAAATCATAATTGTGTTTTGATTTTGTAGGCGGGGATGCTGGCAGACGTCCAGATTGGGAGCAGCTTCCAGATCGGGAGCGTTCGAGGGCGATCTTGGAGGGACGACTGAGTCGACGTCCTGGGAAGATCGTTTAGGGTACTGGCAAAGGGCTAGAGCGAGACATCTCGACTACCTCCAGGGCTTCTTCTAGGGGCGTCAACTTTAAGGAGTACTCGGAGTTAAGACGCAACTATACTAAGCTTCGGATCGAGACCACCGAGTTGAGGGCCAAAATTGCCTACATTTGAGCTCAGCATGATATGGTCCTTAGCTGCATGGGAGTTCATCCGCCCTCTGAGCAAGCTTCGCTTCACCAGACTGGCACGTCCGACTAGTCACCCCCTCGAATAGCCCTATTCTTAACCATTTATGTATTATATTTTGTTGTAAATATGTTCAAAACAATATTTTAAATTTTATAAATATATATTTCCTAATTCCAAAATTTGAATTTTATTTCATATTCATATTTTTCATAATTAATAATAATTTCATTAATTAAATAATTAAAAAAATAATTTTAAAAAAATCCCATTACTGTTCAAAAGTAAACCCGATGAAGGTTACTATGTAACTCGACATAGTATTTTTAACTGTTCAAGATAATACTCGACGATGTCGTGCTAGGTTCGTCGTGTTTAAAACTCAAACCTGATGACGAAGACTCGATAACCCGACGAGGAATTCACTTAGGTAAATGGCTGTCGAACTTAGTATAACCTGACGCGTGTGATAGGTTTGTCGGGTTATGTCTGTTGACCAAAATATTACCTGACGCGTAATCACTGACGATCGTTGCTTCGGGTGATATTAGTTGTACCCGACAAGATTCTGTTATTCGTCGTTAAATCATATAGCCCTCCGACCGGGACCCGGCGACTGGCTGCCCGACAGGTGGCCGTCGGGTTTTAATTTTACCCGACGAGGCCCTAATGTTACCCGATGGGCCTTTGTCGCTGGGTAAAACTGTATTTCTTGTAGTGCTTATTGTCGATCATTCATTGTCCACCATGCACGTCCAGATTGGTTTAGGATGAATTTAATTAGGTCGATATGCACTTGCATATATACGATTCTTAGAATTCTTATGATCATATCTTCAATCTTCAATAAATAATAATAAAATTGAAATTAACATGCAATAAAAATGAGATTTTCTAAAAAGTAAAAAAGTCCACCCAAAAAAAAAATTAAGAATATGTGCTCAATTAAGACATTCATAGAGTTTAAATTTATCTAAAAATTCGTAAATATTAATTTAGGACTTTTTAAGGGTTAATGGAATGTATTGAATTAAGAATTATAATTTGAATTACATATGTGTTTTATACATATTTATTAATTTTCATATACTTTTACAGAGCTAATAATGAAATTTTATGGAGCTAAGTGACAGAGTTTTTCCGAGTCATACGGAATTTTATATATTGTGATTGAATTTTTCAGAAAATGATATTAAGTTATATCATTTAAAATATAATCTTTTGAAATTTTTATAATCAAATCATAATTATTTTTTTAGTAAAATATCACTCACTAAATTAAATTAAATAATATTTTTAATGCTACAAAAATAATTACAAAAATATAAACTTTCAACGATCATTGAGATCGAGAGACTAGAGCCACTAGGCATCATGCGTTGCCTTTGAAATAATATTTTTCCTTTTATTAATTTTTTTCCTTATTTTTTTTTTCATACAACAAATATACTAATGTAAAGTTTGTATCATTTAACTATTTAGTATTCCTACAGGCAAAAATATATAATAATAAATATCAATAGGAAACTTGAATTTTATTGAGTCTATTGAAATGTATAACAACTTGTACAAACTCTCAAAAAGTCTCAATTGAATATATATATATATATATATATATATATATACTTTTATAGACATTTAAACTCTATAAAAATCTCAGTTGAATACATTCGTTAGTAAAAGTTTAGGGTATTTCATCTATACTTTTATAAAGATTTATAAGGTCATTAAAAGTTGAGGTATATTCAAATAAAATTGACAAAATTGTCAATACATGTGTGGTTTCACATTTTTTTAATAGAATTCATTTGAAAAATAGATAGGGGGACTAATGGAACGATTAGGGTAAAGTTTAGGGACAAGGGATACTAATATTGATAGAAATAGTTGCTAAAATTCTGGTAAGTTTAGGTACGGTTGTAACCATGGACACTAAAAAATATTATTTGTGGTTATTATTTTTCAATAAATTCAACAAAATTCATGTCTTCTAGAGATATATATATTATCATATATTACTTTTTTTTATATAGGAATTCTAAGTAAATGATATAATCTTTACATGAATTTATTTACTTTTTGAAAGAAAAAAAAATTTAATGTCACACATGATTTCTGGCGACTCTCAGCCTCGTTTAAGGTTTTTATTTTTATAATTGTAAAATTATATATTTTTTTATTTTAATTTAGTGAGAGGATTTTTATTAGTGAATAAATGATTATGACCTGATTATAAAATTCTTCAAAATAAATATCTATCAGATTATAAATTTAATAGCATTTTCTATAAAACTCAATCATATTATATTAAATCAGTATGATTCTGCAAAATTTTGTCATAATTATGTTATTAACTCTATAAAAGTTTATAAAAATCAATAAATTTGTAGAACTCGATCATTTAAAAAAAAAACTTTGTAATTATTTATATAAATTTAAATTCAATACACTTCTCTAAAATACGAGACTGCTGGTTTGAAAAGAAGTGGTCTCCATGCAAAACCAAAAATTTAGAATTTGGATAAACAACTTTGGCATCAGGTAGAAACTAGGTGGGGAGCATATTGGGCCACATCCATCATAGTAAAAATACATTAATTAAGTAATAAGTTGATAAATCCACTTTCCTAAATGGGTATGGACTATGAATTTGAGTGGGGGGTGAGAGTACTTATTTTAATTAAACCAAACTCGTATCATTAAAAATGGTCCATTAGCAAGCATCATAATTTGATTTGGACCGTAAATGCCTTGTCTCACCTCCACTTTCGACGGCCATATATTCCATCGCCCATATTCTCATAATTAATGAACAGTTACTCATAAAGATATCTGTATTGTTACAATATTGTTGATTTGTTAAATTTCCGACATGAAGTTTTTACACAACTTGCTCTTTAATCCAAGCTAGTGATGAGTTGTTTTCATAAGGATAAGTCAAATTGGTGCATTTCAATAGGTGAAAGTTGAATCCCATAATTTTAGTGGAAGCTTTAAGAGCCACGACACGAATATATGTGGCATTGCTTTTCTTAACCAAATTGATACGAGAGAGAGAGAGAGAGAGAGAGAGAGAGAGAGAGAGAGAGAGAGAGAGAGAGAGAGAGAGAGAGAGGTGCAACCTAATCGCATCTTCGATTTGAAATGAAAGCGAAATATATGATAATTGCAATTGATGATCCGTCCACCTATGTCTTCAAATTGGTTTTAGATCGATTATAAAATAGTGTTCAAATAGTTAATTACACCCAAACTTATTCAGTTCAGTGGTTAAGACTGATGTGTGTTTATACACGTTAAGCTTATTTCGTTTATGTCGATGAATGACTGACTAAGTGAATATTTCCTTTAGGTGAATGAATAAAAATTAAGAAAAAGGTTATAACAATGAGTTTAATTAAGCTAATCTTTTTAAAATTTTACCAAACAAGAATAATTAAGTTCAATATGAATATTTACTTGAATTGTTTGATATAAAAGGATCTTACTTTTAACAATAGACAGTTCACGTGAGTAAACTAAATAGACCGTTCACCATAAAGATCTTACTTTTACCAATATTGTTGAATTGTTTGATATATATAAATGACTAAATAATCTCCAAATTTGTTGATTTTTTTTTATAAAGATAATCTTGAAATGATATTTTAGAGATTAACAGTTCTAATTATAGTACATGTATATAGATTATTCAATATATCAAAAGAGTGGTATAAATATATACCATTAGAAATGAAAGAGTGGTATACATATGTACCATGAGAAATAACTCTTGAGACCAGCATAGGTTGCCCCTTGGTTCTCAAGAATATGAGACATGTTCTAGACATGCGTTTTAATTTGATCTCTCTCGGCTTACTAGATGATGAAAGCTACACCATTGTGTTTGGTGGTGGACAATGGAAGCTCATCAAAGGCTCTTTAGTGCTATCAAGGGGAAAGAAGGAGAATACACTCTATATGACATATGCCAAGATCAGCAACCAGCATGTCAATGCAGCAACCAACCATTCAGATTCAGCGATTGGGCTATGACATAGACGTTTGGGTCATATGAGTGAGAAGGGATTGAAAATTCTCGCCAAAAGAGAGGTATTAATCGGATTGAAAGAAAAAGATGTACCTCTAGATCAATGCATTGATTGTTTGGTTGAAAAACAACATAGAACTTCATTTCATTATAAGGTTACACCTATAAAACCCAATATACTGGATGTTGTTCATTCTAATGTTTGTGGACCTATGACTACTAACACTCTTGCTGGTACACGATACTTTGTTAACTTCATTGATGATCATTCCAGGTAGGTGTGAAGCTTTGCAATCAAATCCAAAGATCAAGTCTTTGAAGTCTTCAATCAGTTCCATGCCACTGTTGAACGTGTGACATGCATGACACTCAAGTGTATCTGTTACGATAATGGTGGAGAGTACATGGGAGACTTTAGAGCATATTGTAAGAACAATGTGATCAGACATGAAAGATCAGTTTCAAAGACCCCTCAACACAACGGGTTGGCCGAGAGGATAAACAGAATGATCGTTGAGCGAATAAGAAGCATGTTATCTCATTCCAAGTTACCAAAGAGTTTCTGGGGCGAAGCACTGATGACTGTAGTGCACTTGATCAATTTATCTTCATTAGCTCTATTGAATGGCGATGTACCAAATAAGTTTTGGAGTGGTAAACATTTTTCCTATCAATACTTGAAGGTGTTTGGCTGCAGAGCATTCGTTCACATCCCAAAAGATGAGAGGCCCAAGCTTTATGTCAAATCAAAAGAATGCATTTTTCTGGGCTATGAAAATAAAGAGTTTGGGTATAGATTATGGGTTCCTGTTAACAAGAAGATTGTCAGAAGTAGAGATGTGGTCTTCTTTAAAGATCAAACCATTGAAGATATCCAGAAGAGGAAGAGGTTAAACGACTCCAAAGAATATCCAGTCGACCTAGATCCATTTCCACAACCTAGGGTTCGTGATGAAGGGGATGATGCAGTCAAGAACAATAATTATGAACCTATTGTTAACAACAATGATGATAATGTTGTGCCTGAATATGTGCAAGAAGATCATGCTCTTGAAGAGCCACAACTGAGAAGATCAAATAAACAGTGAAAGCCTAATAACTTCTACTCTCTAGACTAGTTTGTGTTGTTGACAGATGTAGGACAGCCTGAGTGCTACCAAGAAGTTGTGACCCATGAGAAAAATGGGGAGTGGTTGAAAACCATGAAAGATGAGTTGAAATCTTTGCATGAGAATCACACTTATGATTTGGTGAAATTGCCGAAAGGAATAAGAGCACTTAAAAATAAGTGGGTGTATAAGTTGAAGATAGAAGAAAATAACTCACAACCAAGATACAAAATAAGGCTAGTTGTGAAAGGATTCAGTCAGAAACAAGGAGTTTCATAGGACATGTCCCTAATTTTCGAAAAAAAAAAGACCGGTCCTACTCCCATCTGATAACTCTTTGTTAGATAAGGGAATTTCCTATTTTCGTTCTTAGTTAACACTTAAGCAACAAAAACTATAGCTTGTGGGGTACCGCCCACATCCAACACTCTAACCCCGTCAAGAGGTGGAAATTTTCTAATTTGTCCTTATTCGGGGTCTTATTTCAATTGTTAAGAATCTACGTGTTTTACCGTCTATGTTTTACCACTTCATTTACTTATATATAAACATAATCACAAATTTAAAATACATAATTGGTTCCATAATCAAGTCCACCTTGTAAATATAAATCATATCCTCTCTAATTATACAAGTCTAACTCAAATGACCATATTAACCTCTACATTATTCACATATAACAATCCTTGTAAACAATCCTTTGTTCTAACAATTTATATAAATTCATCAATTTATTAATATCCGTGTGTAATCACAAAGTGGTCCTCAACATCGCATATGTATACTCACTAATAAAAACTCTTTTAACCCTATTCTTAACATATTCACTATAATTTCATGTCATCATATTATTATTTATCATAATTATATTCAATTATGATCAAGTTCTTATTCATAAATAAATAGCACCATAATATACCTAACAAACTATTCACATAAACAATATACATAATTAATTTCCACATAACCCATTAATATCCTAACTATTAGTGTAATCAAATTCCTCAATTTTCCCAATTTTAAAACTAAAATTAAAACATAGCATATATTGTTGAAAAGTTAGAAACATACTCATATGATATCCAATTTTCTCAAACCTTATATATATTCATATTAAAGAGTTGAATAAAAACCATGTTGACCACAATCTCAAAGAAGGATGGACGCGCCCTCATGCGCCGCCTACTACCTCTGCGCGTGGTGGCCACGCGCCTACGCAGGTTATCTATAATCATAAGTCAGGTCAACCCAGTTTCTACAACTCGAGTGCCCAACCCACGATCTTGACTCGGACGTAACTCGTCTGTTGTTCATCAATTTTCTTCCATTCTACGACCAAACTACTCTAATCAACGCAAAAAAGGAGTTCTAATCTCTTAAAACTAGATAGTTTGTCCAAGAAATTAGAAGAGCATACCTTCAAGTTTCAGCCGACCTTTAAACACAGTGTTCTGGCATTTTTCAACGTTCTAACTCTAGTTTTTCAGATCACTACAATCATAGGGACTTATGAATCCCTCTGGAACCCTTAGTTTCAGGCTGAATTCCCTTGAAACCACCTAACACTCCACGGATTCATTTCTTTTTCTACACAGGTTTTGGGTTGTGGAGATCTTCTTCCCTCACTATTTCCCTTCCACTTTTCTCTTCTTTCCCTTCTTTTACTCCCTTCTTCCTTCTTTTATTCTCCTCCCTTGGTCTGGTCCTCCTTCATGGGTTGGTGGTGATGATTTTTCTCTTTTTTCGATCACCATGTCCAGATTGCCCCAAACACAACTCCTTCACACATATATATACACTGAAGTTAAGTCAGTGGAGAAAAGATGGTGGTGGGAAGGAGAGAGTTCTAGCCAGGTGTCACTCTTCCCATATGATTCACATGCCAAAAAATGTAAAATTACCAAATTACCCTTAATACCAAAATTACCAAAATGCACTTATGCTACTTAGACTCAAAACGAATTTATCTGTACTCTATTTTTGTCATGTCGCATGTCTACGTATTCAAGAGCTTGAGACCTACGTAATGGTCTTTACGAAACGTCCTAAAAACGTTCTGATCAAAAAGTCAACTGTTGACCCTACGCGGGAAAAATTGTCATTTTTATTTAATTATTTCAAATCTACTGTTCTCAAATTTCCCGGGTGTTACAAAGTTGAATTTGAAGAGATTCTTTCACCAGTAGTCAAGATGACGTTTATCCGAGTAGTACTTGGTTTGGCTGCTAGTCTGAATCTAGAAGTTGAGTAACTAGATGTCAAGACTGTATTCCTTCATGGAGATCTTGAAGAAGAAATTTACATGGAGCAGTTAGAAGGTTTCAAAGTCGCAGAAAAAAGAAGATCTAGTTTGCCACTAAAGAAGAGTTTGTATGGACTGAAGCATGCACCGCGACAATGTTACAAGAAGTTTGATTCCTTCATGATCAAACATGGATATTAGAGGACCACTTCTGATCATTATGTTTTTGTCAAGAGGTACTCTGACGGAGAGTTTATTATACTTCTTTTATATGTTGATGAAATGTTGATCGTAGGTCATGATAGTGACAAAATTAGCAAGTTGAAGAAAGAACTCGGCAAGTCTTTTGCAATGAAAGACATAGGACTAGAAAAGCCAATTCTTGGCATGCACATCTTTCGTGATCGAAAGAATGGCAAGCTCTGGTTATCACAAGATCAATATATCAAGAAGGTGTTGAAGAAGTTCAATATGGCCAAGGAAAATTCAATTGTGACTCCTCTTGCTAATCATTTCAACTTCAGCTCCAAGCAATGTCCTACAAGTGACAAAGAGAAGGAAAAGATGAACTCGATGTCATATGCCTCAGTAGTTGGAAGTCATATGTATATGATGGTGTGCACTAGGCCATATATAACACATGCAATCGATGTTGTTAGCAGATTCTTATCCAAACCGGGTAAAGAACACTGGAAAGACTAAAATGGATTATGAGATATCTCAGAGGCACCTCCAAAATGAGTTTTTGTTTTGGAAGTGGCAAGCTCGAATTGGTCGGGTACACAGATGTAGACCATGCTGGAGAAATTGACTCCAGAAAAGTCTACTTCAGGTTATTTGGTTACTTTTTCTAGGGAGGGGAGGGGGGGGGGGGGGGGGGGGGGGGGCTATTTCCTATTTGGCTAAATTATAAAAGTTTGTTGCTTTGTCAACTACTGAAGCAGAGTTTATTGCTGCTACAGAAGCTTGTAAAGAGTTATTGTGGATGAAGAGATTCCTACAAGAGTTGAGACAAGAGCAATAAAAATATGTTCTTCATTGTGATAGCCATAATACTATTCATTTGAGTATGAACTCAAGTTTCCACTCCAGGTCAAAGCACATTGATGTGAGATATCATTAGATTTGTGAAGTGCTAGAATCCAAGAAACTTCAAACCGAGAAGATCCATACTGATGACAACGGTTCAGATATGATGACAGTCTTTACAAAATGACAAGTATGAGTTGCAAAAACGCAGCTGGTATGATGGAGCCCTCCACTTAAGTCGGAAAGGAGGAAATTGATGGGTCAATCCCTCCATTAAGTGGAGGAGAATTACTATAATATTTGGAGTTCCCAAAATGAAGACTTTGATATCCCAATGCATATGTGATGGATTGTGCATGGATGTGATTTTGAGTAGGTTCATTCTTATGCATAAAAATAAGAAAGATCACTTATTGATGAAGAATACTATGCTCATGCGAATTGCCATTAGATTAATTGGTTAATGCTGCTAAGTTGTATTTTGATACATATATAGATAACGTCAATTGTGGTGATATAAATAATATGTAACTTACTAATAATAGTAATTTCTGAATAACTTAATTCAACCACTTGCGCCTTGATTGTATAAAAAAAGGGTGCTTGCGATTGCATCTATATATCAACTCAACTATATATATTAACATAAATGCTTCAAATTAAAACTTGGTTAATTATTACAGATTGCCACATAAAACAGCTGTGTTGTTGAAATTTTAGCCTGCGTACACCAAATTAGTGACTGTAAGTTTGTAGAGTTCTCTATGAAATTGTACTGTCTTTAATTAATACATGCTTAAAGTGTAAGTTGCAACTAAGTATTTTTTTTAGTTGAATATAGCAAGTAGCTAATTGAATAGTTGGTTGGGGGTATGGCTAGATGTTCGTGCCTCCTTTTAGTAAACTCGATCCGCCAAGTAAATTATCAACAGCTTCCACTTCAGAGAGAGAGAAATATATAAATATATATATATATATATATATATATTATATATATAGACTATATCAATCAATCATATTCAGGACGAACAGTAGTACCACAAATATGTAGCCCAAAGATCTGGCCACTCGGTAGCCCTAATTGGCAAGCGTAGGTCGGCATCTCTAGTATCATCCTCTAACAAAGGTTAATAACAACTCCGACATGAGCTCTATTGACACATGGCGTATATTCTAATTTTGTGGGACACATGTCAGTATCTCCTAAGGTTGAACTCTACACCAATAGTGACCAACCACCACATTCATTGTTATTCTAAATACCCCCTTAAACGCTTTCATAAAGGTATATGCCTCTCTCTTCCTAAACACACAAACTTGACTCACTGTTTTTGTACTGTTGATCTGCCTATTGATTTCCATCTCACTTATTGACTTAAGAATCGGATCCCATTAGGCTGGCACCCCACCGGTGTGTAGTGCTTTTATCTCCACCTCGCAAGTCACTCAATAGGCTAAGAAGAAAATGAACCAACACCCAGCTAGATCTCATCCCATTAAGTCTATTTTCAGATAAAACATTTGGCTCGCAACAACCCAATCGACACTAGAACTCAAATGGAAGATAGAGAACTTGCATGGGCTTTCACGGTGATGACCTCCGCGTACCGATTAGAAAGTCTGGTCGAGCTCATCTCCTCCATCTTGGAGAGCCCTTTCTATGAGCTGAGAACCAAGGTATTGACGACCATAACGATGGCCAGATGTATGCACTCGGTAACCTCCATCCATCTTTCATCCAACTCGGACGACTGAACCACAACAACAGCCTCTTTTGGCTCGGCAAAGCATGACTGGAGGCCATGGTTGAAGACTGGATTCTTGAGGGGCTTCAACACAATCTTGGACGGTAACTCCAATTCAGGCTTCATAGATACCTTGTCCCTTGCCTCCTCCAGCGCCTTAATATGGGCCTCTTTCTTTCGCTGAGCAGCCTCCCCCTCCTCGACACCCTACAGTCCCTGGCCCACTCACTGCCCTTGGAGGGCATCAACTTCTACCGCCAAATTTCCGGTTGGTCAAAGCTAGCTTCCATTGCTGACCTCTTCTGAGTCAGCAAAGGACTCCACTCGGACCCGCCGGTTGAGCCCTCCCCACTCAGTTACGTCTCTAGCTGATTAAGTTTCGTAATATTTGTCCGATTGAATGTTGTCTTCTGGTTGACACCCTCGAGGCAGATCTATCTTCTTTGGCCTTATCGGCTTTCTCGGCAGTCAGCCGATACTTGTCAATGGTCCCTTGCATCTTCTTTGCACATGCAAGTTCAATTTCTGGATGCACTACAACAACAACAACAAAATTCGAAGTCAGCTCTAGTCGACACATGCAACAACATAAGGCCAATCGACAGAACATCGAAATCGGAACTTACAAGGACCACATATTAGACCAACCTTCAAAAGGTTATCATACAGCCTTAACGCACATTGACTCCTTTCGAGATCGCTAAGTGACTGCCGAACAAACTCACACGCATGCTCCTCTTCAATAAAGCAGCATGCCTTAAACAAATCTGCAAGCAAAATATTTCAATCAATCAAAAATTGATTTGGGAGGCAAAGTTCACATGCAAAAATCCTATGGGCTAGTGGGCACTACAACTTTATGATTGGAAGTCATGCTCAATCTGATCTCTGAGCAGACTCACATTCCATTCCCAGGGTTCAGACACCCAACAGAACCAGTTTCTCCAACTCTTCTACGAAGTTGGAATATCATTGATGAATTCCCCGCGAATCGACTTTGCGATACACTCAATCTGTACCCATTAAACCCCATTCGTCTGCCTTTTGAATTTGTACAAATGGTATAGCTAACTCCAATATGGCTCGGGAAGTCCACACAACCAAAAGGCCATATACACCCTGATTAACGTGATCCACCCATTCACGTTGAGCTAGCTAATAGTGATCTTCGCCCTAGCCAAAATTTCTTGGAGCCATGGATGAATTGACAATCATGCTCCATGTTCAAAATAGTCAACATAGAATAAATTTGATCCCTCTGATGGCTCAGTTGGCTTTAACCCAGCTAGCAACAAAGTAAGCTAAACCTCAGGCAGCACATTGTACAATTCCCTGCATTTCAGCATATCGACATCCTTGATTGTGTGGACTTCATAATTAACAATGTATGGGGACAACCAGATGGGAATTGCCGATGGAGGCTCCTATTCGGTATCCACTTGCTCGAAATCAGAACCCTTTTTAGAACCATGCTCCTTATTATCCTCACCCTTACACTCCATCTCCCCCTCACCCTGCTCACTCTCCAGGTCTATGACAAGAGGCTGGGACGAGGATGCCTCTCCTCTAACGATCTGGTCGGCACTTCTCTGTTGCTCGGTACCTCTCACCTACTCGACACCCTTTGTCTTTGGGTCCCTTAATGATATATCTAAACTATCAACTAAGGAAGAAGATGCATAACTACTTCTAATTGATGAGGACTCATTAGTGGATTGTGAAACGCCCCCTCACTCAACCCACTACTTGCCAAGTAAGAAGTTGTTTCATTAACAAAATTTTATGGGGATCTATCCCCAGCTCCACTAGTTAAGTCGGACTCTGACATCTACAAATGAAAAACATAAGGGAAACTACATCTAAGAAAACTAATCCTAATGCCAAAGAGGAATAAAAAAATCAAATGACAAATTTTTTTTACCTCAAGTATTTCTTGATTAGAAGCTGTACACTCTCGCAAGCAAATCAGAAGGTAGGTTCTGAGTCAAATATGATGGGAAACTTAAAAAACTGATAGTCAGTTCAGCAGAGCGCTGATGATTTTTTTCTGCAAAAGTATCAAAATGAGAAAATTCCAGCCCCTTTTATAGGCGTCTTCCATGCCTCGAGATGCGAACTAGACATTTGACTTCTCCACACGTTGTTCTTAATGTATCCACATATAATTATGGATACAAATACAGATACAATTCGTATAAAAAATTCATTTTTAAACATTTGAAACTGAAAAAGGATTCATGTAGTGTTTTCCGATTAGCAAGTAGGTACATTACAACCGATTGGAAGCTTCATTTAAGGTACCCTCTCAGATTTATACTCTGATCGACAAGTAGGAACATACCAACCAATCGAAGCATAATTTGAGGTGCTCTCACAACCTCGGTCGACATGCAGGAACATTGTGATTGATTGGAAGCTTCATTTGAGGTAGCGTCACAGATTTATGCTCTGATCGATAAGTAGGAACATTGTGGTCGGAAGTATTTGAGGTGCTCTAATAGTTCTAACTGCCAAGCAGAAACATTGCGACCTATCAGAAGTTTCATTCAAGCTATCTCTTAGATTTATCCACCGATCGGCAAGTAGGATCATTGCGACCGATCAAAAGCATCAATTGAGGTGCTTTCACAGCTCCGATAAGCAAGTAGGAACATTGCGACCGATAGGAAATTTCATCTGAGGTACCCTCTCATATTTATGCTCCGATCGGCAAGTAGGAATATTACGACCGGTCAGAAGCATCATTGGACGTGCTCTCACAGGCTCTAATTGGAAAAGAGGAACATTACGTGACAGGACCCACCCCGTTTTCCCCTTGGGGACCATTGGGGAAGGCCTGCTCCCATCTGACAAGTAATCCAAAGTACCACAAATACTCTTCCGTGGGTTTTATTACACAAATACCCCTACTGGGGGTTCTAGATACACACCGGTGTGTTTCATATTACAACATGTCAGACAGGGGAAATGAGCATTATGTTCGTACTAATACAAATAAAGATAACACTTACCCCTCAGGATGGTCCAAACGCAACCGTGATATTTATGTCTCGGCCCCGTAGTCGATGCCCTCCTCGGTTTCCTCTCCTGAAGGGTCAAGAAAACATTCAAAGTGTGAGTGGACCAAAAATAAAGCCGTTATAAATTCATTTGAACATATATATATATATATATATTGACCCTTCGTTTCTATAAGCATACATGCATTCAGTAGAAAACATAAAAATACGATCAATTATAAAAACATATAACATTTCTATACATATACGTATATCTATATAAAAAAATTCATCTGGGCACGTATAACCTGAATTCAAATGTAACTATGTATCCACAATCCCTTCCTCGGCATCGAAGGCAAGTTCGACGCCAACTCGGGGCACACAACCCCTAGGGAACAAATCCCCGACAATGGTCGCGATCCATATCTAAAGGTATACACACCACTTGGGGTCTCACTCCGAGTCTACTCGCACGAATTCTCCGTCTGGGAGGCTCAATCTTTGAATCTAGTCCGAGCTCTATCTCGGATCTAGTTCGCGTATCACTCCGGAATTTGGTCCGGGATCACAACACAATCTCCCACTCCTGGAACGGGTTCCCTATGGGGATACCCATTCTGGTCAGTGGATCGTGACCCTCCAGGTCGACGTCTGGAGGAGACCAATCCGCAAGCTGGAAGGGTATATACATATACGTATGAAAACCTTTGCAAAGCCATCTTTTCAAACCATGTCAAAACATTTACCCAGAATTCTTTATAAACCAAATCTTTAGGTCAAAATTCTCAACTCATCAATACATTCAATAGTTCACAATTCATTTCGAAACACCGTTGACTCTCTCAAATCTGAATCAACACTCGTCAAATGCGTCTCAAGCCCGATACGACCATTTTCACGTAAATCTGTGCATTTCTCGAAATCCCTGATCCAATTCTCAAATCCCAACATCATAAAACATTTAACATAAAACAATTTAGAAAACAAGTAAAAAAGTTATGCATGTATTCAGTTATAAAATCAACGGTCCACTCACAACCAGTCCTTGCTACGCCAACGAACCATTTACATTTGTCCTGAAGCTAAATACAACGTCCGAACCTGCCCAAATATACTTAAGGGTCACTAATTGACCCTACTAGGTCTAACATCCAAACTTAGAATGAGACCGGCCTAGGAACGCGCTCCGAACACTCTTCGCGAGGCTAATTCCTTCAATTTGATCAACCTAACGATCTCCGATCGACACAAAACCACTACCATTGGATTCTTATCGTCGAAACCTTGAAAATGGTACCGGTCCCACAAAAATTACTGTTCACACGCGCCCCGATGCACCTGGTCAACTCGTGGTCAACAATGCTACAGTAACGCTGACGTCAGCATGACGTCATCCTCTGACATGTGTCAGACGACACGTGTCAGTCCCTGACTGGTCCCTGCTCTGACATTTCTGACAAGAAGACGTCATCATGCTGTTAGAATGGTGTCAGAATGATGATGTCATCATCTCTGTTATTCTGTGGATTCCTACCGAGGACCTAGGCTACCGTTCGGTTGGCCTCTACCGAGAACCTGCGACGTGGCTCGATTGGTTCCTACAGAAAAACCAGAGGCGGAGCCGCCGTGACCCACGACCTTGGCCCGCTCAGAAATCCCTCCTCCAGTCACCATGTCAAGACCCGACTCATCTAGCATGATATTGTCCGCTTTGGGCCTCCTTGCCCTTGCCCTCACGGTTTTGTTTTCGGGAGCTCACGGTGCAACTTCCCAGGGGGTCACCCATCATGGAATTGTACCAGCCTCAACTCGCTTAACTTTGGGGTTCCAATCCCCCCCAAAGCCACTGAGCTCCCAAAAGGCCTCATGCTAGATAGGTGTGTGCCTACACCTTTAAGGCACACCACCATTCCCTTCCCAGACCATTCCCCCCTCGTAGGAATGTGGGATTGTTCACCGTTCCCTCCAGGATACGGGTCTTACACACCATTTTCCTCACGGTTGGTTCCTACGGACTCGTCTCTATCTATTCTACAAATCTAGAACCTTAAAATAAAGAGAGAGAGAGAGAGAGAGAGAGAGAGAGAGAGAGAGAGAGAGAGTCAAGTTTGTTACCTCTAAGTCGAATAAGCTTTGCCCAGTTTTCAGCTTCTTCCTCCGCCATGTTCCATGGTCCTTCTTCTAGAACCAGTTCGTAAGAGCCTCAATCTGTCTTCCTGGCGTCTCTGTGTTCCCAGTCTTGCTCCATAGTGAAGGTAGGCGAGGTGGGTTGAACGATTGAAGTTCCTGGGTTTGTTTGCCCGTCGCGGTTTGGGTGGTTGTGGTGGCTGCAAGCGGCTGGGGCTGACGACAGTGAGGATGGTGATGATGAGAATGATGTTCACTGATGCTGAGAGATCGGTTTGGGTTGGGAGAGATCAACGGGAAAGGAAGATGGATGTGGTTTGTATGCAAAATGGGTTTCACGGCAAAATGGAAGACAAAGAAGGCTGGGTTTATGCATCCAATTATTTGGGCTTTTGGGCCAGTCAGATGAGTGACATTTGTCACTCATCCGATTGGTTCAAGAGTCCAACTTTGACCAATCCATTCAAACCACTTGTCCCGATTCTCGAAAAATGAAATAGTAACCCGTAATATCTGTGACGCATAACTTTCGCTCCCGGTCTCCAAATCTGGCATACTGCCTGTCTACGAAATTAGGGTGACCTGATCTACGAAATGGTCAAAGGTTCAAAGTCGTACGACGCTTCGGGTCAAAAGTCAACATTTTGCCTTGACTAGGGGAAAAATGGTCATTTTACATATAATTTCCATAAATTAAATAATAACGAAAATCCAGGTCGTTACATTACGACCGATTGGAAAATTTATTCTAGGTACTCTCTCATATTTATACTCTGATCGGCATGTAGGAATATTGCGACTAATTGGCAGTATCATTCGAGGTGCCTTCACAGCTTCGATCGGCAAGAAAGAACATTGCAAGTGATCAGAAGATTCATTCGAGGTACCTTCTTAAGTTTATGCTCCGATCAGCAAGTTGGAACATTTTGACTGATCAGAAGTATCATTTAAGGTGTCTTCATAGCTCCGATCGGCAAGTAAGAACATTTCTATCAATCAGAAACTTCTTTCAATGTACCTTTTCAGATTTATACTCAGATCGGCAAGCAGGAACATTACAACCATTCAAAAGCATCACTTGAGGTGCCTTCATAGCTCCGATTGGAAAGTAGGAACATTGTGACCGATTGTAAGCTTCATTCGAGGTACCCTCTTAGATTTATACTCTAATCGTCAAGTAAGAATATTTTGACCAATCGGAAGCATGATTCGAGGTGCTCTCACAGTCTTAATCGGAAAGTAGAAGCATTACGACCAATCGGACCCATCATCCACGATACTCTCACCAACAATCAGTACACATGCATATGCTGACCACACACAATACTGGGGACTAATGCAATGCCATGTGACCAAGGTCCACTTCCTCAATCAAGAACTTGGGGGACTAGTGAGTACACCCCTCTAGTCGGTAAACACATATCGGCCTAAGGTACAAGTCATCAACCGAGAAAATTCACCTCATACAATGATTTATGGGACTTATGTTGATACCATATCGACCAACTAGACTCAGCACGACCAACAGCACCACAAATATACGATCCACCACCAGGTGATTGGTAATCATACCAATCGACAGATTCATCTTCATCCGACAGGAAATGCCTGTAAGCACCCTTAGATCAAGCCTAAGACTTAGCCACTCGGCAACCCAATCGGCAGGCATGGATCATCAGCCCTAGTATGATCCTTTGACAAAGGTTAAAAACGACTACCTAACATGACAGAAGATCTATTGCCACCTGGCATACATCTTGGATCCACGGGACACATGGTAGTATCTCCTGAGGTTGCTTGAACCTACACCAATAATGGTCAACTAACACATTTATTGCTACTATAAATACCCCCTCAAACCCTTTCATAAAGGTACATGCTTCTCTCTCCCTAAACACACAAACTTGTCACACTGTCTTTGTGCTGTTGATCTGCCTATTGATCTCCATCTCGCTTACTGACTTAAGCATTGGAGTCCATTAGGTCGGCACCCCACCAATGTATAGTACTTTTCTCTCTGCCTCGCATGTCACTCAACTGGTTTAGAAGAAAGCGAACCAGTGTCCAGCATGATCTCTTCCCACTAGGTCCAGTTTTGGATCAATAAAAAAATGTATATATCTCAGGTACAAAATGATGAAACCTATGCATCACACCTGTGTATTATATACCACATGCATCTATGTGCAAATTTGTGGGATAAGAAATGTTTTGCAATATATCCGAAACTCTATACGTATTTCGTATTATACAATTATTATAACAAGTGAGTTTATTGTTTAGTTCTAGAGTAGCTGTGGTTAATACCTAGCACAAATGCTCTTGAACTATAAGTCTCATTTTGGTGCCCGACCGATCAAATTACTACATTTCGTAATCTTGAAACTTTATCAAATGTACCAATTAAGTTGGTCCTTATAACTTATAAGTAGTCAATTTAATCATTATACTATCTATTTGAGCAACATAAGAGTCAATTTATATATCTTATTTGAATGAAACCTTAAACAAACAGGAAAGTAATTAAAAATAATAGCAAAAATAAGATGGCTCTCGGATATTCCTGCATCCCACCATCGTATTCACCCAACCCGCCTCTCTTTTGTTAACCCTTATTACCTTTTGAAATGAAATTGAACATCTTAGTAAAAAGGAGCGAATTAATTAGTGTTGATCTCTTTTAGTACTGCAATGCATTAAAAATGAGGATTTGGGAAAGGGCAAGTTATTGGTAAGTGATGGGTGAGGCATGCATGCCCGTTTAATGGGCACACATGTTGGTGGGTTAGGAATTGCAAATAACCATCCCTATGTCTTTCAAACGAGTGGTATCAAAACTGTTAAAGAATGACCTATTCAGTTTGCTTACTACAGTTTAAGCACTACAAAATTCGATAATCAAAGTGACACCCAAATTATATTTAAAGGACTGTTTAAATTAGAATAATGTTATTTGGACCTTCTAAATTGATCACATTTAATGACCATGTTGATGTATCAATCAACATGGTCACTAAATCCACTGTCAAGCTCCAGAATCAAATTCTGAATCGTCACCCAGAATCCGATTCCAAAACCCAACTCCAGAAATCCTCTTTCAAGTTCCAAAATCAAATCCTGAGTCGTCATCCAGAGATCCGATTCCAAAACTTGAAATCTCGTCCACGTCTACCGAGACGCACTATATTCGAACCTATTGGATACCTGCTTAAACAATTACCTCGACATACATTAGATTGACTTCATAGGGAAGCCAATCCCAACATAAACACAACACTAAGTCTGACAAAATCCGACCTCGTCAGACACCTACTCGCTCGAGTAACAAGCCATATGGGATTTACCTCAAAAGAAGTTCAGTCCCATCATGCTCCGCTCAAACATCCCAGTAAGAGTGATAACTCTCCACCTATCTTGATCATCAAGATCACAATCCAGATCCATAAGGATACCCAAAGTCCTAAACCAATTCCCACATTTTAAATACAGCAGTCAACGTCGAGACACGCTGAGACTATGGGTTCTCACTGATTACATAGTATCGATCCTTGTCATTCCACCTAGGAAAAACCAAGAATGATTCAAAGTAATGACATCAAAATTCAACCTACGTGAATGCAATCAAAACTCATTGCACTCACCATGCCATGTAAACCAACGTCGTCTGCCACCAAGCAGAAAATGAGAAATCTCATTCACTTAACTCCGAAATACTCATTATCAATGCGGAAAACCCGCATTCCACTCGTCACCTCAATCGCAACCTCTTGCGATTCCGAAATTCCAACCAGATTGGAAAATAACATACCTGGACATCAACCACGTGTCCCCTAACCAATTTAACTATATCTGAGATCCACTCTGGGACCACAGATACCGAACATATGCCCATTTTGACAGAGTCATATCCGACTCATGACTCACCATCATCACAATCACCGGCACCAGCACCAGCATTAGTACCAGTATCATCACCTGTCAACATCAGCACACAAGCATCCACACTAGCATCAGCACTAACACTAGCACACCGTGTGCAAAACTGACGACCCTATATCTCCGCTCATACCGAGCGACGATCCCGTACCTCTGCTCAAATGGAAGAAACTCTGCCTCCCTCGTATCCAACAACTATGGGTACAGTTACCATGACAACGCGCACGAGAAAAGGAAACGTCCCCTGAACGTCCCCGATTCCCAAGAACTGTAACTACAACCACTCTCGGTAGTAGTACCTTCCACAGACTCGTGCATACCTAAACACCAAACATCACGATCGAGACTCCGCATCCAACGGAATCAACCGCCCGTACTCATTACTCCGTATCCCACTGAGGGATTCCGTCGACAAGTACCAACCCTGATAACTTGTCCAACTAATCACTAACCAGTCGTAACTCGACTCAACTAATGTCGTCTACCAGGTCGCCCATGACCTTAGTTGCACCAACTATCCAACACAACTATGTAGTACGACAACCAACTAGGTCTAACCGATAAATACAACCTCGATTGCGAAGTGCAGTCCAACACAAGCTGATATGACTAGACCGACTAACGAACTCGCTTGCCAACTCACCTTTCTGAACCATACACATCCTAAGGTAGGGTTCTACGAACTCGACTGCTAACCGCCAGGAGCAGTAAATTCATCAAACTCAACCAAAGTCCGACCAACCAATGGTCACAACACCGAATCAGTCGTCAGAACCGATCCAACGACATCGTGAAAGACGATCCCAACTAACCGTCTCACGATCAAAATGCTAACGTACGAATACGTTCATCCTTCCATAGGGTCCCACACTGTCAACTCTGACAGAACTATGGCAACCCCGGCATCAAGTGCCGAACCAAGACATTCCACGATACGGTCCTACTAACTATCGTATCGACATCCTACTATCAGGTTGACCATGAATTGCAACCCATTGAGATATCACATCCTCGACCTGCGTACATACTCCAAGAGCTACAGGTTGCTCGAATAGAGACAACCCCGCCCTGATACCACGTTGACAGGACCCATCCCAATCCCCGGGGATTAGTCCGGAGGAGGTATGTGATATCTCGGTCTCTGCTACAGTCCACATCCGATGTCAACCTGAAGGACAGTCAAAACATTAAAAGCTGTGAGTGGACAAAACAAGAGTTTATAAAAACATTTCATAAGAAGACATTTGTACCTTTCACTAAAAAACATGCATGCATTCAAAAACCATTTAACCAAAGAAACCATATCTGGGAACTAAGCCCAAAACCAAGATTGAAAGAACCATAATGAAAACGACCATACGGGTCACTGCCCAAATCCATAAGGGACTCAGCCCAAATCACAAGAAACCAACCATAAGGGCCACTGCCCAAAACCTGTGTAAACACACATCATATATCATATCATATAGCATACATCATATATACATATAATTCACACAACCAATCCTGTCACGGTTTCCAAAGTTACGCGCGTGCTACCCGGGGTCTCAAACCCAAGTCTTCTCAAAGACAAAGTCAATGTCCCCAGACCACTGACCCTACCCAAGATTATAGTAACCAGCCTTCCTGAGAGTAAGGAACCCAACGGGGGCGACTCCCACTCAGTCAGTGCTCCGTCACTACTCCGTGGTCCACCCAGGCCAACGACCCTCCCCGGAGGAGATAATAGAACAAATAAAGGAAGGTATATGAACATATATATACATAACATAAACATTCATGCCGGCTCCCCTGAACCGTCATGTACCATAATGACCTTTTCAGAGTTCATGTCGGTTCCCATAAACCGCCATGAACTTGGAAATCCATTTAGGGTCCCTGACCCGAAATCATAACCATAAAGTAACTGGGTCTCGTGCCCGAACATATGACATCAGCTGGGCATCCTGCCCGATATCTAAGGGTCATTCACGACTCCGATCATAGTGATGCCTGCAACCATCCATCCAGGACCGCCCTCAATCCTGGTATGTCGCCGTGAATGTATCAACCGACCCGACCACCACAAGATCATGGTGCACTCATCACCGATCGATATTCTGAACCGTCAGCACTCCAAAGTCGAGCCTCCCCAGGCTGTCCGACCACGTATCGTGCATCGTGACCTTTCCGGAAGGATCACATCCCAAACCGGAGGCGAGCGTCGTATCGTCGATCGTCGTGCACATAGCACCCGTCGCGACCACGATTTAGACCCGTAGGTTGTAACTAGAGTCATATGCCCGAGGCCAAACCAAATGGATCTCATACCTGAGTTTATTCTATTGGAAATCTAAAACCATTTCATTTAGACCAATAAAGACAAACAAACCCGTATAAGCACCGTATAAGGCCGAAACTTCGAAATACGTGCCTATACGTAACCACACATCCAAATGCACTCATGGAATAACAAACAAGTATTTAAAACATATAATAAACATGTATGCACACACCAATTTAGAAAACAAGGTCCACTCACAAACCGTCCGAGCTGCGCCCTCGATTTGCGTGCCATACGGCTCTCCCGAGCCAATCACTATCACCGGGACTCCCAAACCTGTCCAAATTGTAATAGAAGGTTACTAACTACTTAATTAACCTCCTACCAAAGCCCCGTAATTTTCTGGAATTTGTAACTATTTTTAATCCCTATTCGAAACCTTCTGATGCCCCGAAACATATCGAGACGGTGTCCGATCGACACGAAACCAGTCCTAAAATGTTCGTTACATCGAATAGAGTGTTTCACGTGTTGAACACATTCCCAAATAGTGGGACACGCGCCCCCATGTGCCCTCTGAACCTCACGCGCGTGAAGCCCACGCGTGGGCACTGTAGCAGCACCATCAACCTCGTTCGGGTCTGCAATCCGGGTCATCGTGACCCGCGGGTTGACCCGGCCGGTTCTCCTCACTCCGGCCACCATTACTCCTCCCTTTTATCCCATTTTCATCCTTTAATCCTAACCTAAGGTTCTATGACATTAAAATGGAAGGAAAACATCGAAAACCATACCTTCGAGCTTGGCCATGGCGGCTGTGACTTTCCCCCGCCGTTCACGACCTTTCCCGGCCATCCCCAGCCCTTAAACTAATCCTATTCGATTCCTAGAGTCCCCAGAAACCTAACCTAGGTCTTAGAATCGATTAAAAACCAATAGAATCGAATTTAGGAATTTTGTATATTCCTTATCTCACGGGTCGAACTGCCGTGGCCACCGTCGTGTGCCACCATCCAGCCATTCAGTCCTCAGCCCCTCACACTCCTCACACGGTCACTCTCAGCTCACACAAGCAATGAATGGTGATGGTGTGTGTGTGTTTCGGTTTTTTTGAAGAAAATGAAGAAAATGAAATGAAAATGGTGTTGGTGTCGTGGAAGAGAAGAGAGAAGAAGGTGATGTGATCAGATGAGAGAAGAGAGGATTGATGGTGAGGATTGAAGGATTAATTGGTAATGGATGGTTAGGATTTGATGATAGCTGGATTAATTATATAATAATCAATATAATAATATTTTATTAAGTAGATTCACTTTTTAGGGAAATTGGCCAATGGGATGAGTGACACTTGTCATCACCATCTCGAAGTACGTGCATAGTGAAATCGAACTTCCGTGACCTATAACTTCCCCGTTCGAAGTCCAATTTCAGCATACCGCCTGTCTATGGATTCGTATCGTCCCGATCTACATAACGGTCCTCGGCCCTCGGCCATCGGACCCCCTCGGCCAAAAATTCAACATTTGACCCCTTTTAACCAAAATTACCAAAATACCCCTAAACTTCCGAACGTCATAACTTCCTCCCCGAACGTCATAACTTCCTCCTCGAACGTCGGACTTGAACGTGCCACCTGTCTATGAACTCGTGACGTCACGAACTACGTCACGGTCATCGGTAAAAGTCCATTTGACCGTCCGAATGAAAAGTCAACGTTTTACCCACGCCTAGGGGCAAAACGGTCATTTTGCATCGTTCGTCCGATTTCGCCCAACTAATCACCGATTAGCCTCACTAATCGTGATTAGTCACTAATTTAATCTAGGAATTCGGGACGAGTCGTTACACTTTGGGTCTGGTTGGAATTCCAAAGGTAAGCAAGTTGAGGTTGGTGCAATTCGATGATGGGTGACCCCCTAGGAAGTTGCACCGTGAGCTCCTGAAAAAAAAAAACCGTGAGGGCAAGGAGGCTCAAAACGGATAATATCATGCTAGAGTTAGTCACACATTCCTGCGAGGGGGCAATGGTCTAGAAGGGGAATGGTGGTGTGCCTTAAAGGTGTAGGCACACACCTATCTAGCACGAGGCCTTTTGGGAGCTCAGTGGCTTTGGGGTTGGTTGGAACTCCAAAGTTAAGCTAGTTGAGGTTGGTGCAATTCCATAATTGGTGACCCCCTAGGAAATTGCACTGTGAGCTCCCGAAATCAAAACCGTGAAGGCAAGGAGGCCCAAAACGGACAATATTATGTTAGAGTCGGTCACACATTCCTGCGAGGGGGGAATGGTCTAGGAGGGGAATGGCGGTGTGTCTTAAAGGTATAGACACACACATATCTAGCACGAGACATTTTAGGAGCTCAGTGGCTTTGGGTTTGGTTGGAATTCCAAAGTTAAGCGAGTTGAGGTTGGTGCAATTCCATGATAGGTGCCCCCCCTAAAAAGTTGCACCGTGAGCTCCCGAAAACAAAACCGTGATGGCAAGGAGGCTCAAAACGGATAATATCGTGCTAGAGTCAGTCACACATTCCTGCGAGGGGGGAATGGTCTAGGAGGGGAATGGTGGTGTGCCTTAAAGGTGTAGGACACACCTATCTAGTACGAGGACTTTTGGGAGCTCAGTGGCTTTGGGTTTGGTTGGAACTCCAAAGTTAAGCGAGTTGAGGTTGGTGTAATTCCATGATGAGTGACTCCCTAGGAAGTTGCACTGCGATCTCCCGAAAACAAAACCGTGAAGGTAAGGAGGCCCAAAACGGATAATATTGTGCTAGAGTCGGTCACACATTCCTGCGAGGGGGGAATGGTCTAGGAGATAATGGTGGTGTGCCTTAAAGGTGTAGGCACACACCTATCTAGCGCGAGGCCTTTTAGGAGCTCAGTGGCTTTGGGTTTGGTTGGAATTCCAAAGTTAAGCGAGTTGAGGTTGGTGCAATTCGATGATGGGTGACCCCCTAGGAAGTTGCACCATGAGCTCCCGAAAACAAAACCGTGAGGGCAAGGAGGCTCAAAACAGATAATATCGTGCTAGAGTCAGTCACACATTCCTGTAAGGGGGGAATGGTTTAGGAGGGGAATGGTGATGTGCCTTAAAGGTGTAGGCAGACACCTATCTAGCACGAGGCATGTTGGGAGCTCAGTGACTTTGGGTTCGGTTTGAACTCCAAAGTTAAGCGAGTTGAGATTGGTGCAATTCCATGATGGGTGACCCCTTGGGAAGTTGCACCGTGAGCTCCCGAAAACAAAACCGTGAGGGCAAGGAGGCCCAAAACGCAGAATATCGTGCTAGAGTCGGGTCCTGACTGAGGAGGGTCGGGTCCTGACAGATAAGACCAAATTTCATGAAAATCAAACGTAAAACAAGCGAATTCCAGTCTGGTCATGACGCGGGGTTGAAAAACCAGAATGGCAGACCCGCGGGAGTAAGGAGATGATTGTTAAGAATGTTAGTTGATATACTTTATATATTATACCGTTCTTATATGTTCAATTAAGTTGGCCCAACTGAGTTGGTTGTACACTTTATGCACTTCCCCTCAACCTGTGTTCGAACCTAGCAATGCTCCTTTTCTTTAGTTTTTTTTTTATTCGTTTTTTCCAAATTTTTAACAATGTTTGTCATTTTTTTTTCAATTTTAAATATATGAATTCTTTCCAATTTTTGAACAAAGATTGACTCTATTTTTTCATCTTTATTTTTTCCAATTTTAAATATATTTACTCATTTTATAATTTTTCTTGCATTGAAATTTTGTTATGCTTATTGTTATATTTTTAATTATACTAATATTCAATTATAGTAATTCACTTCAATTTATGTTTATGTTTAAAATTTTATATTATTAGTCATCGGCAGAACCCTATTAGATCATATTATTCATATATATATATATATATATATATATATATATCTATTATATCAAAGTCATTTTATAGTTTTATTAGTGCTATATAATCATCATTGGGTACTTAAGTTTTTCCCAAAGTTTCATTCCAAATTTCCAACTTTTAGACCGAATTTCCTTCATTTTTGTTGACCGTAAACGATATCGATATTTGGGACGAGATATCCGTAAATTTGACTAGTGATATATCCGTCGATATTGATATTTTCATCCTTGCTTACAATGCACATATCTTTTGTTTTTTAGTACATTTCTTTGTAATATAGCTTAAATTTCATACAATTTTGAAGTTCCTCGTTCAGTCATATGCTTAATAAAATTATACTATATGGCCACAAAGCCGCAATATCATTCTACTATACTTCTCTTTCTATGGTGATTAATGGTAAACCTTCTAAGGAACTTGAGGCAGTCGGCGACCCACTATCTCTGTACATTTTTCTTCATTATTACTTGTTAGTGAGATTTTATCTTTGAATACTCATTATGCTTTATGAATTATGGGTTATTGCAGTCAGTACGCCATGAGAATTCGAGACCATAACTGCTTCAATTTGAATGGGACAATGCTTGGGAAGCTACATGATTTGCAAACCACACATTGACATAGATATGATGTAAAACCCGTGTCCTGTAGTGAACGGTGAATGATCCCACATTCCTGCGAGGGGGGAATAGTCTGGGAAGGGAATGGTGGTGTGCCTTAAAGGTGTAGGCACACACCTATCTAGCATGAGGCCTTTTGGGAGCTCAGTGGCTTTGGGGGGGGATTGGAACCCCAAAGTTAAGCAAGTTGAGGCTGGTGCAATTCCATATGGGTGACCCCCTAGGAAGTTGTACCGTGAGCTCCCGAAAACAAAACCGTGAGGGCGAGGCCCAAAGCGGACAATATCGTGCTAGATGAATTGGGACTTGACAGAAGAGGGTCGGGTCCTGACAATTTGGTATCAGAGCCAGACCCCGACCGGGAAGTGTGCCAGCGAGGATGCTGGGCCCTAAGGGGGTGGATTGTAAGACCCGTGTCCTGTAGTGAACGGTGAACGATCCCACATTCCTGCGAGGGGGGAATGGTCTGGGAAGGGAATGGTGGTGTGCCTTAAAGGTGTAGGCACACACCTATCTAGCATGAGGCCTTTTGGGAGCTCAGTGGCTTTGGGGGGGATTGGAACCCCAAAGTTAAGCGAGTTGAGGCTGGTGCAATTCCAGATGGGTGACCCCCTAGGAAGTTGCACTGTGAGCTCCCGAAAACAAAACCGCGAGGGCGAGGCCCAAAGCGGACAATATCGTGCTAGATGAATCGGGACCTGACAGAAGAGGGCCGGGTCCTGACATATGATCCACCAACACAAATTGGACAGCTTGTATTATTGTGTGTTTTACAAGTCATGTGATGTACGTACCTAACATTTCCATTTGAATGTAATTAAATTGGTTTAAAAAGACGGAAAAATATCATTTAGCATGCATAAGAAGAAATCAAAATTTGTCCACGATAAAATTTGAGAAAGGGTGTTTGGTTGTGATCAGATAAGTTGATCTTCATTAAGGATTGTTATACAATGGTAATTTTATTATTTTTAATAAATATATCAGCATATAATTAATTTTCATTGAATATAAAAAGAATTATGCGTTAGAGTTTGAAATCTAATAATGGAATGTTTTTGTAATTATCGAAAACTAAAAGAATATTTGCGAAAGCACGAGAAATTTCAAGAAATGTATGTGTAAATGAATAAACCAAATGAAATTATAATATAAAGTTAATTTGGATATTTGTCATAACAATATAACATAATTAATGAGGTGTCTGTTAGTGAAATGGAATTCCACCAATTAAGATACCAAAATTTAGAGGCATCGCATAAGCATGAGCAAACGCAAATGCAAATGCAGACTGTACGTCCTCTGTATAAATACCAATTACACCTCGCACTCTTTTTAACCTACTACCCTTCCTCTTAACACACAAGACTGCTTACTCTCCCTCCCATACTCTTAGCTCTCATGGCTTCGATAACGTTTTCTGGCACAGCCGGAAACTCTTTCTTGTTGCCGACCGCAGCAGTTTCTGATTACTCCAATTATAATTTGAGAGATGGGTTTAATCCCTTAAAGAAGAACTTGAGTAAGACTAGTAGGAAACACAATGGCCGGGGCTTGATTTCCACAAACGTAGCAAGCCCACCCTTACCCGCGGTTGCTCCTCCGCCACCCACGAAAGAAAATGACGACCGGAGCCACGTGGCATGGACTAGTGTGCGGCAAGAGAGATGGGAAGGCGAGCTGCTCGTCCAAGGTGAAATACCATTGTGGCTGGTACGTATATGATCATTAACCTCCAATTTATTTATAAATATTAAAACCATATGGTACGTATATGATCATCACTACTATAACTTCCAATTTATTCATAAATATTATTCATATTTAATATCATCTATTGATCATTAAACCAATTAGTTATCTTGTTTCAAATTTTCTTTCTTGTTTTTGTAAATGTTTCATGTGTGTAACCACTGAGCTTTGCATGTAGGGATAGATTTTTTTTTTTTTTGGGTCATATCAATAAGAAAACCCCAAAAGCTACATGGGGTTAGCACAAAAATAAAAACTAAAAAGCCGATAATTAATAGAGGATGTGTACAGCTCAAATTTTTATGTTTATGCTGTAAATTGCAGAAAATTAATAAAAGCACTCGAGTAAACGCATTAACCTGATGATGTGTCTAAAACACTTGACGATGTGTTAACTAAAGGAAAAAGACTAACAAGTTGTAAACAAAGCGACATTCTTTTTGCTTGGTTTCCACTTGTTTTGTTTTTTTTTTTGGGTCCATGATCCCTTTCTTTTTCATATTGTTTCGCTGAATGATTTGGGTCCATGATCCCTTTTTTTTTTCATATTGTTTAGCCGAATGAAAGGCCTACAATCCACAGAGGTAGAACAGTTTGTCGTTAATAACGCGCGTACGTGTCTTCTTGCTAATACGATTAATTAGCTCATTATTATAAATTAATGGTCTTTTTATTTATTATCTAATAAAAAGATTCAAATTTGATTTTCATAATCAAACAAATTAAAACGAAACATAATATGTATATTCCCTCACTCTGACATTTAGATATAAAAAATCATAATAATAATAAATTAAGATACACTAAATCAGATTAATGAATAATTAATCAACTGACAATCATACTGTCGCCACATAATATTAGAGAGACGGGTGCTGCTCCTTATTAATTAATAAGCTCCATTTTATTTCTAATTGTTGAACATGGTTTTGATAGCTAGCTCATGTTTAAATTAACTTTGCATCCAGAAAGGAACGTACCTAAGAAATGGTCCGGGGCTGTGGAACATTGGGGACTATAACTTCCGCCACCTATTTGACGGCTACGCCATGCTCGTCAAACTCCACTTCCACAACGGTCGCCTCACTGCCGGCCACCGCCAAATCGAATCCGAAGCCTACAAGGCCGCCATGAAGAGCCAAAAATTATGTTACCGTGAATTCTCCGAGGTCCCTAAGCCTACCAATTTTTTATCCTACATTGGCGAGCTAGCCAATTTATTCTCCGGTGCATCATTAACTGACAACGCCAACACAGGAGTGGTTAAGCTCGCTGATGGTCGGGTTGTGTGTCTCACTGAGACGCAAAAAGGGTCTATAGTGATCGACCCGGCCACGTTGGAGACACTAGGAAAATTTGAGTATAGTGACACATTGGGGGGTTTGATACACTCGGCACATCCTATTGTGACTGACACCGAGTTATTAACATTGCTACCGGACTTGATCAACCCGGGTTACTTGGCGGTCCGGATGGAGCCGGGTTCTAATGAAAGGAAGGTGATCGGGCGGGTTGATTGTAGTCGGGGACCGGCCCCGGGTTGGGTGCACTCTTTTCCGGTGACCGAGCACTATATAATTGTACCCGAAATGCCATTGAGATATTGTGCTGGAAATTTGCTTAAGGCTGAGCCCACTCCATTGTACAAGTTTGAGTGGCACCCCGACTCTAAGGCTTTTATGCATGTCATGTGTAAAGCTAGTGGCAAAATTGTAAGTCCCATTGGTTTCATCTCTTTGTCATTAATTGTAATTAAGTCCCATTTAGTTGACACTTTTTTAATCAACTTTGATTGGAAATTTTCTTAGGTGGCAAGTGTAGAAGTACCATTGTACATAACGTTCCATTTCATCAATGCTTATGAGGAGAAAGACGAGGACGGCAGGGTGACGGCGATCATTGCTGATTGTTGTGAGCATAACGCCGACACAACGATTCTCGATAAGCTTAAGATACAGAATCTACGGAAATATACGGGAGAAGATGTATTGCCGGATGCCAGGTATTGATTATGTTCAAGTACGGGGTTTCGTAATATGATAACAATCGCATCTAAATATTATGTTAAATTGTAGCTTAATTTTCGAATTGAATTTGTTTATGCAGAGTTGGAAGATTTAGAATACCATTTGATGGGAGTCAATATGGAAAATTGGAGGCAGCTTTAGACCCAAATGAACATGGAAGAGGGATGGATATGTGCAGCATAAACCCTGCATACTTGGGCAAAAAATACAGATATGCTTATGCTTGTGGGGCTGAGCGCCCATGCAACTTCCCCAACACCCTCACCAAGGTTATATATATATATATATATGATTTACTACAAGTAATTTCCTTCATGTATTATATATATGTTAATTATTTTTACATTTTTTAAAATAAAATTATTGCAGCTTGATTTGGTAAACGAGAAGGCTAAGAATTGGTACGAAAAGGGAGCTGTGCCATCTGAACCATTCTTCGTTGCCCGGCCAGGGGCGACCGAAGAAGATGATGGTGAGAATTTAACATTTTCATTTTCATTTTTATTTGTATTTTTTATTTATAGTTTTTGAATGATAAACTTTTCATTATTGTTCATCCAAACGATCACAAGAAAATAATTTTTTTTTTATCTGAAAATAAATTATTAATTCATTAATGTTTTGGATGCAGGAGTGGTAATCTCGATGATCAGCGAGAAAAATGGAGATGGGTACGCCTTGTTATTAGATGGATCCACATTTGAAGAGATTGCTAGGGCTAAGTTCCCCTACGGTCTTCCATATGGGCTGCATGGATGCTGGGTTCCAACTAAGTAAAGACCTTCTGCTGATTCGGGAAATTATATGTAGTTTAATTAGTACGGTATTACAGTCTTATGAGATATTCGATTAATTATTTTACTTTTATAATATGGGTGGATGATATGATTAATATTTTATAATTATACGTTAATATGGACTGAATATTTCACGAGACAATAGTACGTACAATATTAGAGTATAATTACTACATCGATTATAGCTAAAGTGGGTTATAGCTATATGTATGTATGCATATACATATATATACATTGATATAGCTAGATATATGTAGCGAAGAATATGTATATATATGTATATAGCAAAGAATATGTATATATATATTAGCAGTGTGAAAAAATTATGTCCATAGTTTTGTTATTTGTAGTGAGTATTGCGAGCGAATAATGTACTATAAAAGTCTTGTATTTATCCCAGAATTGAAAGCTCATGATCAAACAATACTTTTGTTAGTTGGCAAGAAAATAAATATATCAGTATTTTAATTAGTTGTTAATTAACGTACTGGATCATTTCCGATACCAATTGCAAGCAAACTGATCCAAATTGTTCGCTTCATATATTGGTGCTGCAAAAAGGCAAACCAAACTCAACGCACGCAGAGATACCCAAAAGCCCACAACAAGATACCACAAGATCCTCCATCAGCCGCCACCTCCAAGCAACAAAGCATCACATCAAATGCAACACAATCTAGAACCAAATAGATCAATCAGTAGAGCATGGATTGGAGACACAATGTCACCACAAATCAAAATACTCAAACGATCAGTTAAATCAAGAATGACCGAGAAATTACTCAACCCAAAAACCCAAATCAAAAAGAACAAAGTGGAGAAGAGCATAATGAAAAAAAACTGCAGTGACTTTATTAAATGAAGTAGCTAGTTAAGACACCAACATAGTTCCACAGGTACCATCTTTAAGTTTTTGAGCCAAATAATTTCAAGACTTATTAGCGTAAAAAAACCTTGAACTTGCACATCAATCATACTTTGCACCATGAATTCATTATTGTTTTACTTAACAGTATCAAACGGCCGAATTGCACCACTCAACTCTGTTTCCATCACAGATGTTAAGTGGCCGTGAAAAATAAGGGCAAAATTGAGATTTTTGACATGCTGACATACTTTTGCCGTGTAAGACTCTACGTGAAAGGGATTGGGACCCAAAAATGCCAAATCACGACTCTCCCTCTCCAGTTCATGTTTGAAATCGAAATTGGCGGAAAATTTTCTAGGGTTTGATTTCGATCAAAATTTGGCAAATCTTTGGGCAGTAATTCAAAGTAAGTTCCAAAGCAAATATAATTTTAAATTTCCTTTACAATATCTTTGTATACATAAGATGGGAGATGAAAATCCAAAATTAAAATACCTAAGAATTCAAAAAAATCCAAAATTCAAATACCCACAAAAAATCCAAAACAAATTCAAAATTGAAATACCCATGAAAATCTAATTATAAATTTCGACTTCTTGATTTCTCGATTTTAAGTTTCCAAAGCTTCTTTCATGGCTAGGTTTCTGTGTTTTGGTTTTTTGAAGTACTTTGATTCTTAGTTCGAGTATGCTTCAATCTTTCGAGGAGAGGGCGGTTGGCGAAGAGTGGGAGATCGGGCCAGAGCTGGGGGATTTCACCGACAAAGAACTATTGCAGACTAAGAACTACTGCAACAATAAATCCCTAATTCCTACAATAATAAATCCCTAAAAGACGGCGACGATGAGGAAGATGAGAAAAAAAAAAAGAAGAAGCAAAATTTGAGCGAAGTGAGAATTTGAGGAAGATTAGAATGATTATAAGAATAAGAAACACCATGAAAAGAAAAGCAAAGAGCTGTTCATCTTCCATTTCCAAATTTCTACATTTCTTCCTTCTTCAAATTTCTAGATTTTTTCGTCTTTTTCGTCTTTTTCATCTTTTTCATAAATCTCACTACGAAGTAACCCCATCATCGAATCGAGCCATGAGGAAAGTAACCCCTAGCTGCTCTAAGCCTTCTTGTTCTAATCCTCCATAATAGTCCACATCGTTGAGATACCTAAAAAATGGGTCATTTTCATTAATTAAATAGTTAATTTGGTTTTAAGTAATTTGATTAAATAACTTACAATTGATTGAGAAAGATGCAAGAGTCAACCCGCAGCTCCTCGAGGATCGCAAGGAGATCGTACGAGTAGCCTTGGAGGGTGGCGTAATGCTCGAAGTCAATGTATTCAAGGTTGGTCGTGCTGGCACCCATGTTGTCATACACGACGACACGGTAGTCGTCGACAAGGTGGGTACGAGGTGTTTTTAGAAGGATTGGTCGGTGGCGAAGCCATAGACGAGGACTTCGACCTCTTGGCCCGAGCCCCGAACCATGAAGTTGTGAGCTTCTTCGACTATTCCCATTTCTCCTCTCTAGACTCTGATCTGGTCCTTACTGGCTAGGTTGGTTCACAACAACTAGCTGGAACTGTTGTTGCTCCCCGCATCGAGGCTGGTTGATAATGGAAGCTGCGAAATTGCATGAGAAAAATCACCCAAGCTCAGAGTTTCCTGAGTTGTCACGCGACAAGGGGTAGAAAACCTAAAAACCTAAGTCCTCTGCCTCTTGAAGGTTGCCGGTGAGAGACCAGATCAGCATCTCTTCCTTGTCCTGGTGGGTCTGGCCTGCAGTTGACCCCCTCTCTCTCTCTCTCGCTCTCTCTATATCTCTCTTTCTCTCTTCTTTTCTCTATCAAATTCGAAATTTGTAATTGGGGAAAAATTTAGGATTTCCAAGCTCAGATTTTATAAAGAGAGCGATACCGATAGAGGAAGAAGAAGAAGTGAAAAAAATTTCGAGTTTGGTCGATTTGGATTCCTTCTTCTTCCAAATAGAAAATTTGGCCGAAATTGAGGCTCAAAGGTGCAGAGAGAGAGAAAGAAGTTTTGGGTCTGAGGAGAAGATTAGGGTTGGGAAGGTTGAGAAGAAGAATTGTGAAATTTCATAATTGTCTTTTATTAATTTAATGTATTTTAATCTATGTAGGTGTCACATAATCATTTTAACGCCAAATTGAACGGAAGTAACGGAAAAAGAACTGAGTGGCTCAACTCGGCCATTTCAAGGTATTAAGTGGAGGTGCAAAATGTGACTATTGTGCGAGTTCAAGATGCATTTAAACTAATAAGCCTAATTTCAATTATGACCATTGTGATGTATAGTTTATGGCCATTTAATGATGTATAGTTTTGGCCATATAATGGTGTATAGTTTATATATTCATTATCGTAATTCAAAAGCAACGATTTAATTGGATCATTACTTTTTCAATTCTTGTTTTTATCAATAGGTAGTTATTTATTAACCAAATGGTAAGAGAATTACACTTAAGAGGAGTCTGAATACATATTTAGTCAAAAATAAACAAAAGGACTCAACCAAATGGAAATAAACACACTGCTTAAAATAGTGAGATAAACAGATCTAAACAATAAAAGCCCAAATCATTAAAACCCTAACACCACCCATCAACGTAGGATAGCAACCGTCGCCACATCTAGATCCACCATTGTTCAGAAACAAACAGAAGAAGTAGTCGAGAGAGGAGATCAATAGAGAATGGTGTTGGAGGAGCAATCTGCAATAGTTAACATACTCAAACAATCCATTAGGTTGTCCATGACCTTTAAGTAAACTTACCCAAGAAGATTGGGTATTCAGTGGCAAGTTGAGGCATATAAATGAGGGGATTAGGAATTTTAGGAAATGGGGAGGAGATTGGATGAAAGGTAGACATATGGAAGTTGAGGGTGTTGAGGTGTGGGTGAGAGGAGGAGATGAGTGAATCTTGAAGACTAAGGGCCCGTTTGGATGTGTTTTAGAAAATACCGAAAGTGTTTTTAAATGGATAAAAGCACTTCCTAAATTAAAAATGTGTGTTTGGAAAATTTGAAGAAGTTTTTCATTTCAAAAGTACAAGCACTTAAAAGAGGGTTTTTGAGACGTACTGTGTTGGTGCTTTCTTTCAAAAGTGTTTCCCATCAAAAAACAGATAAACAATTGTTTTCTTTTATGTCATAACAAAAGTTCCCAAGTATTTTTTCTATTAAAAAAATCGAGTTATAAGAACGTTGAATTATTTTATATTTCTAAAAATACTTTTTGTTTTCACTACCAAATGCTCTGGACTTATACCACAAGTATTTCTTTAGTAATAAAAGTACTTTTATGAGTCTATACCAAATATCAAACTATTTTTGGTTAAAACCGCTACTAAATAAGTGCTATTAATCAAAAGCACTAATGCTTAAAAGCGCTTTATAAGAAGTACAACCAAACGAGCACTAAAACTACATGAAAGAGAATATGAGGTAGATGGAGAATGAGCCAAAAATGGGAACTCAAAAGTGAGAGAGGCATATCAAAGCAGCCGGATAGCCACACAAAAGGTGGGAGATGAGGCATGTGTAACTTTGAGCCGGAGCCACAATGGTAAATGGAAACTCCTCAGAAGAGGAATGGAACATGGTTGGGAAGGGAAAATGGCTAGGAAGGAAAGATGGAGAAGGATAGAAGGAAGGAAAGATGGAGAAGGATAGAAAGAAGGAAAAGAAAAGAAAAAAAGACAGCCATTAGCCCCAACCAAAGCCAAGGTCGGTGGCAGCTAGGATAAGGATGGTTGTGTTTCGCAAGAGAGAGGAGACGGAGAAAAGTTGTGTTTCGCAGGGTTGTATAAGTTAATTGTTTCGAAAAACACATACATCCCTTTGGGTAGCTCTAGATTTTGGATCATTTGTCCTTATATATCTACAAAACAAAAAAAATTCAGGGTTGTATAAGTTAATAATGTGAGAGATTATGTACAAAATATTTTTTTTAATTGTAAAAATTGACTATTTCTAATTCTATTGATTCTCAAAAATCCAAAATCATTTTATCGATTCTCAACATCATTATATTGATTTTGATACTCACCATCATTATATTTATTTTGATACTCAACATCACTCTATTGATTTTGAACAAGGCTTAGGCATGAAGTGTGAGGTTTAGTGCCTCTACTTAACAATTTGACTATAGTTTACATGAATGCGGTTTCGAAGTTAAGATACTTTTCAAAATCATTTCGAGTTTGAGTTTTGAAATTATAAAGTTGATATGAACTCTAGCGTAATATATTATGGATTGAAAAAAGAATTTTGACTTTCTTCCATTTTGAATTTGACTGTTTTAATAGAAATTTTTGTGTAAATGAACTCAACAACATAAGATTGTGCTCTCGAAGTTGAATTTTTTTTTCTTTCAAAGGATTTTGGAATAATAAAGGTTGCATCATCTCTAGCTTTTGATAATGTGGATTGAAAAAAGGAGTTTTGAACATTTTTCCATTTTGAGTTTAGTGTTTTCAATTGAAAAGTTTATGTTAACTCTAATAATATACGATTAGGGTTTAAAAATTTTAAAAAAAAATCCTTCAAAATATTGGGTTTGGACTTTGAAATTATAAATTTATATCAACCATAATGTTTGATACTGCAGATTGAATTTTGACATTTTGAGTATGGATTTTTCCATGGAAAGATTTATGTGAATTCTAATAATATATGATTTGGGATTTTGAAGTTTTATTTTTTTCAAGTTGTCACGACCCGACTTTCGTTCAATGTCTTTTCGTAAATTATTTTGGGAAATTATTGTTTTTATCCTTCGTTAGTGGGGCCCATTAGAGACTTTTAGTACAGAGGCACTATTGAGGATTTTTCTTGGACTAACGTGTAGGTTTCAGACACACGAATCCTTAGGCAGATGGCACGTGCGAATCAGGATTTGTTTGATGGTTTTACGGTTTATGGTGCGTGAAGGGCATTTTGATCTTTTAATCTTGTGGGTTATTTTGGGCAAGGATAAGGATATCCCTTATTCCTTTCCCTTTTAGTAACCACCCATCCTCACTTCACACACACACGCACACTCTCTCTCTCTCTCTCTCTCTCTCTCTCTCTTTCCTCTCTTTGTTGAGCAACCCCAAAAACCTAACCAAGATCCAACCCTCCATTTTAGTTTCTTAATCATCAAACCAAGGACATATTCAAGTTCCTCAAGCTCGAGCAAAACCATTCAAGAGTTAAAGAGAAAATGATGCGAGAAAGCCCAAAATGGAGAAGGAAAGGATACTTGAAACTTTCAAGCTAGATTTCGAAAAATTCATGTACATTTTCCAATTTGTGGATTTGGATTTGAATTCCTGGGATTGACTAGATATATTTCCATTATTAAAAGGTTCGATTTGATTGAGTTTTGAGTGAGATATGAAATTTTGAAGTTTTGGACAAAAATGAAAGATTCCGGCCAAACTAGCAGCGCTGGTGCATGGATGCACCAGTTACCCTCTTCGACAGTCGTGAAGACATCAGCAATGACATCACATTAGCAGCCAAATCAGGGCATGTGGAGGAGCATGGGGAAGGTCGTCAGTGGCCACGTTAGCGATTTTTGAGGCATGGGAGTGGGTGCCTAATAGTTCTCCACGTTCTAAATCTAATGGTGGTGTTTTCGGGTTAATCGGAGCTCATTTAGGGGTGTTTGGGGCATCTAAAGTGACGGCTTGTATGTCTAGGATGCGTGTACAATCCTGGGAATTAAGGGGTTTGAATACGAGGCTATTTGTAATGTTAATGACCTTTGAGTATTACTTTTGACAGGAGATACTACTTTGGGGAATACAGGGGAGCGCACTGCTCGAGACTGAATTTTATTAGACTAACGGAGTGGACATTTGTTTTGTTAATCATGATGTTATGATTTGATTAATTATTCTAAATTTCTAAATTTCTAAATTTAGTCTAATAAAACAAATGAATAATTATGCTTGATTAACCATTTCAAAGCTTGATTATTATAATAATTAGTCTGAATTTCAAAGCTAAACTAACGTGAGTGGACATTAGAATAATTATTAAATGATTTATGATATTATCTAGCTTTGAAATGGTTTGATTAATTATTCTAAATTTCTTTGCATGTTATTTGTGGATTTATAGTTTTAGCATAATTATTCATTTTATTTAATTATTCGGGTTATTGTTCTGGACTCATATTTTTACAGGTTTTTGGTGGAAACAATGTTTTGGGCTCAAGCTCCAGTTTTAATATTTTGACTTGGATATTGAGTCAATGATTTATTTCAAAAGAAGGTTTTGGCTTTACTGCTGCACTGTTTGCCAATGTCGACTATCCTCATGATATACAGTGATTCTCTTTTTTCTGGACTAACATCATGGACTGTTCTCCACTATATCATGGGGCATTATTTTCAGACTAGCATCATGGAGTGTGTCTCCACCAGATCCTGGGGATTGCCTACGCGTAGTACTATTTCCTGTCAGATAGCTTGTGACTACGACTCGGGAGATTTTTCTAGTCAACTAACTTGGTGACAGCAACTCGAGGGAAATTCGAGGATATGTCGGGTGTCAATTTCAGATATTTGTGTCTAGATTTTTCCATATAGCTTTATAAACGAAGATTTCAGGGAAATGTGGGCCACATGTATTTTATACACATTTTACGTTTCGTATCTTGTGGTTCCATGATTTTGATTTGAATTTTATATCTAGAATCGTCATGATTTATAACTTGATTTTGAATATTTTTGTATATGCATGCTTGTTTTAGAAACTAGAGGGTTATACTATTTCATTCCTCGTTAAACTTTAACTTGAATATTTTTATCTAATCACGTTTTCATGGTTTTACTTACCCTCCAGACCGTGACGTAGGAGCGACGGCGAACTTCGGACAGAGACTTACTTCTGGTTCACTGTGTACGTTGATCCTCAAAGTAGGATCCTTGTATTTGTTGTCATTTTCTTTTCCTAGTGGCTCTATTTACTATTTTGGACCTTTGTAAGACTGTGCACTTTTGGGTTATCTGTTGGATTTTAAGTGAAGTATCCCTGGTCTTACATGTGTCAAAGGAATTCTTGGGTTTCTGAGTTGTTTTGTTAAAAAAGAGCAGGACCCTTCACAATTTTTAATTAATTTTTGGGTTGGGTTCTGTCATAAATTCTATATGTTGTATCTAGCATTTGATATTGCCAATTGGTAAAATAATTTTGGAAGTTTTCTATTTTTAGTTTGATTTTTTGAATATAATTAAAGATTTTCGTAAACTCTAACAATATACGATTGAGGTTTCAAAATTCATTATCTTTTTCAAATTTTTTAGTGTGATTTTGTAATTATCAAATCTATATGAACTCTAGTGTCTTATAATGCAGATTGGAAAAAGAATTTTGACCAATTTGTTTTTCTATTTTGAGTTTGGTCTTTTTAATAGAAAGGTATATGTAAACTATAACAATATATGTTTGGGGCTTCAAAGTTGACAATTTTTTTTCTTCAAAATTTTGTGTTTGGATTTTGGAATTATAAAATATATATATGTAAACTCACATTTGATATGTCGGATTGGAAAAAGAATCTGACAATTTTCAATTTGAGTTTAGTTTTTCAACAAAAAATTCATGTGAACTCTAACAATAACGATTGAATTTCAAAATTAAATTTTTTGTAAAAAAAATTGAGATTAGGTTTTGGAATTTTAAAGTTTATTTCAACTTTAGTGTTTGATGCAGATTAGAAAAAAAAAATTGACATTTTTCTTTCTCAATAGAAAGATTTATGAGTACTAGAGTTTCCAAGTTTTTTAAAAAAGGCTTATTGGCTTAAATGCACCGTGAACTCGCATCTTTGTGACACTTTACCCCTTGAACTCGTTATTCGCTCACTTAACAATGTGAAATGGTCGAGTAGGGCCACTCATCTCCTTTTCCGTCCAAGCTATTATGTTTGCCGTGAAAAGTCAATGTGGAACCTACGTGAACAAAAGTACATTAAATTGGAAAAGGGCATTTGTGGAACTTCACAATTGGCCATTTCAATTCGAATCCCAAATTGAGAAATCCTAAATCATGATTAACCCCAAATTGCGAACCCAGGCATTTTTTTTTGTGGAGCTTCACTAGGCGTTGATGTGAACCCAAGCTTCGACGGAAGCCCAGCTTTCGACAAACCCAGGGTACAACGGAAACCCAGCCTTCGACTAACCTAAGCTTCGACGGAAACCTAGTCTTCGATGCAATCCACCTTCCCCCATCGGTGCGACCCACTAATTTCAACTCATCCACAAGACCGTCGAAGAAGAAGAGATGGAAGAGCATGAAGCCAGGCATTTCTATTGCGGGAAGAAATGTAAAATCCTGACTTCTTGGACTAACAGACATCTCGGGAGGAGATGTCACGGCCCATCCCAATCCCCCCGGGATTAACATGGGATGTGTCATAATCCCGTCTAACACGAAGTGTCAAATAAGGGATAATTCAAACCTTCAGTCCGACCGACTTCCAGAGTGCGCCAGGATCTGGTGGAGGAGTGTGATGTCTCGGTCTCTGCTACAGTCTGCATCCGTGATCAACATGAAAGGCATTAAAAACAACAAAAGTTGTGAGTGGACGAAAAGCAATAAATTCATAAAAACACATTTATGCCTTTCACTAAAAAACATGCATGCATTCGAAAACCATTTATCAAACCACATGTTTAGATAACCATTATTAGGGTCTCAGCCCCAAGTTTCATAAATTCAAGTCATACGAGCCCCTGCCCAAAACCATTTACAAAATCCATAATTCATTTCAACCATATGTGGGAACTCAGCTCAAAACCATTAATCTGAGTATGTGGGTCATTGTCCAAATCCATTTACTATTCACTAAATACAATTTCAAAAATCCAAGAAATCATGTTTACCAATATATCATATAACCAATCCTGTCACAGTTTCCAAAGCTACGCGCGTGCTACCCGGGGTCTCAAATCCCAAGTCTCCCCAAGGTCCACCTAGGTCAATGTCCGCAGATCAATGACCCTCTCTAGGGGGTTATAATCCATAAGCCTTCCTGAGGGTAAGGTACCCAACGGGGGGGCTTCCACTCAGTTAGTGCTCTGTGACTACTCTGGGGTCCACCTAGGCTAACGACCCTCCCCGGAGGAGAAAATCCATAAATAAAGGATGGTATATGAAAAACCATTTTGTAATCATTCTCAAAACCTTTCAAACCTTTCAAATGATCCATGCCCGGTCCCCATAAACTGTCATGAAACCAGAAATCCATTTATTGGTCCCTAACCCAAAATCACAAACGTAAACCATAACTGGGCCTCAAGCCCGATTTCGTAAACCAACTGGGCCTCGTACCCGATTTTGTAAACCAACTGGGCCTCGTGCCTGATTTCGTAAACCAAATGGGCCTTGTGCCCGATTTCATAACCAACTGGGCCCTAAGCCCGATTCGTAACCCAACTAGGCCTAAGCCAGATTTTGTAAACCAACTGGGTCTCAAGTCCGATGCCTTATTAAATCAAATGGACTCCAAGTTCGAGAGTTTGTAAATCAAATGGGTCTCATGCCCAATTCCATATTTTCATATCCGAAATCAATTCACGAACCAATTGGGCCCCTAGCCCGAGAATGTAACTAAAATGGACTTCGAGTCTGAGGTTTCCAAAACAAATGGGTCTCATGCCCGAGTTTACCTTTTCAAATCCAAAACCATTTCATTAAACCATTACCGAAACCATAAACCTCGATATACGTGCAAATACGTAAATCGCCTCGAAATACGTGTAAGTATGTAAATCACCAATCCATAATCATCATGATAGAAATCATATCCATAAAACATATAAAAAATTTATGCATGAATCACAATTTAGAAATCACGGTCCACTCACAGACGGTCTTATGCTGCCGCCTCGATTTGCGTGCAGTAAATCTCCCTAGGTTAATCACCATCACCGGGACTCCCAAACCTGTCCAAATCATAATAAAGGGTTACTAACTACCTTATTAACCTCTCATTGAAGTCCCATAATTACTATTTTTAAACTCGATCCTAAACCTTCGGCCATCCCGAACTATATCGAGACGATGTCCAATCGACACGAAACCAGTCCCAAAATGTCCGTTACATCGAATAGATTAAAAGTCATGTTGAACACATTCCCAAACCATGCTTCGTAAATCCCCACGCGCCGCCCAAGGGGGCTGCTCGTTAAGCCTATGCGCCCTGTACAGTATCATCCCCTGCCTCCAGCAAACAGGGTTTGAACCAGTTCGCTGGTTCTCGATCGGACCGGACCGGACCGATACGACCGATCCAGTGCTATATCTCCTCCATTTTTGATCCATTTTTATCCCTTTCAATTCCTATAGGTTTCTAACATCATTTTCTAATAACCTATGCCTTCAAAACACGTGAAAAACCATAAAAAAAAAACTTACCTTCTGATCCTCACGACCCAAAAACACAGTCGTCATCCAAGGCATTTGCACTGTCCACAACCTCCATTTCCAATCCCTACCATCCCATTAGATCACCAGAAAGCCATTTCCATCAATGAAATCAACTAACAACTCCTAGAACTCATATTCGAATTTCACACCAAACCTTGCCTCTCTGTTTTTTGGTTCCTCTCCGCAGTGGCCACCGCCGTGGCTCAGGCCATCACTGTCAAGTCCTCCCTATCCCTCCAGCCTCGCACTCTCTCAATCATACTCATGGTTCCTCACACGAACACAGATGAATAATGTGGTAAGGTGGTGTGTTTGTGTGTTCGGGTTTGAAGAAGAATGAAATATGGTGAAGTCTGATGATGATCAACAGATGAAGGAGATGGACAGTGGAGATAAGAGGGGGACGTAGATATGAACAGTGGAGATGGAAAATGGGTGGGATTAATTATATATATATATATTTGCACCTAATCCACCAATCATGATTAAGATCCAATTTTTAGGGATAATGACCAATAGGATGAGTGACACTTGTCACTGATCCAAGGGTTCCACATTATTAAGTCAACCAATCAGATTTAGCCATGTATTATTCACCTCGAAATACGTCCATAGTTCAATTTAACTTCCTGTGACCATAACTTCTCCATTCAACGTCCAATTTCGACGTGTCGCCTGTCTACGTACTCGTGACCTCCCGATCTACGTCACAGTCATCGGTCTTCGTACGGTTGACTCCCCGAGTCAAAAGTCAACATTTTTCCCAAGACCAGGGAAAAACGGTCATTTTACACCATCCGTACGATTTCTTCCAACTAATCACCAATTAATCTCACTAATCCTTCATTAATCACTAATCTAATCCTAGAATTCGGGACGGGTCGTTACAGGAGATTCCAAGTGTGTCCATGTTCTAGGGTATGACGAATCAACAAAATTGTGTTTTAATTGAATGAAATTATGATGAATACGCGCAAGTCTTTGAAATTAGGTTTATTACTTTAAATTTTAGATGGAAAATGCTTAAATTGCATTTAATTGATGGGACTGTGTGTAAATTATTGATAAGAGTCTTTTTTTATGCAGGAAAACAAATGTGGGTATTGGGAATGGTTTGATCCTGAAATGTCTCATCGGTGCAAGGTAATCATACCTGGATTGTCGAAAAGGTACAGAGCTAGGATAAGGAAGCTTTGGGTTGCCCTAATTGTAGCCGGTCCTGTGACGTTGTTTAAGAAGAGTGAAGTTTAGGTTTAGGGATTGCCTAACAATCCAATTTTGTTTGTAATCCATGCTAAATGACAATATAATTTGGCAACATAATCTATGGATTTTTTGAGCAATGAAACGATGCTAATTTAAGCCTTTATGCAATGTAATTCTATGAATTTTTCTGTCAAATTCAGCCTTTCTGCAATATTACAGGGTACAAATTTGGTAGTTCAGCGTGCAAAGTGACACATGCATTAGTAGTCCATGGTGCAATGTAAAACACAATTGGTAGTACACGGTGCAAAATGACACACCCTTAGTAGTATAGGGTGCAAAGTGACACAAATATAGTAGTACAGGGTGCAAAATGACACAACTTTAGATGAACATGATTCAACTAATCCTGCAATATTTAAGGAAGATAACTTGAACGTGAAAACATAATTCATTACACAACAATTGAAGCAGATGAGATATAATAGCATTGTCAAATAGTGTAAAAGTAGGCCATTTTGTCTATTACATGGTGCAATGAAACACAAAATTTGTAGTCCATGATTGTGCCTGAATACAATAGGTATAGTCTAGGGTGCAAATTAATACATAAAATACTAAAAAAACACATTCACTAATCAGCTTGCACCCACCAGCCTACACCCATCATCATATACATATCTGTCTTGTACTTCATGTTAACCTAACACCTAACATAACACCTAACCTAACACACAAACCAGCCTACAAAACCCTATGCTTCATTGTTGATGCTACCTCGTCCTCCTTGCTGGAGATTTGAACCTGAGCTTCTTACGAGAGTGTTAGTTAATAGAAGAGGAATTTGTGTAGGCTGTGTTTGTGGTTGAGGTTGGGGTTCTGGATTAAGTTCTGGTTAGGGTTGGGATTCTGTTTGGGATTGGAGCTTGGATTGGGTTTGGGGTTGGGTTTATGTTTGGTTTTGGGGCTGGGATTCTGTTTGTGGCTGGGATTCTATTTGGGGCTGGGCCTAGGATTGAGGCTGAGATTGGGGTTTTGTTTGGGTTTGGGGCTGGAATTCTGTTTTGGGCTAGGGCTGGGGCTGGGGCTGGGGCTGGGGCTGGGGCTGGGGCTGGGTTTGGGGCTGGGATTGGGTTTCTGTTTGGGTTTAAGGATGGGATTCTATTTGGGGTTGGGTTTCTGTTTGGATTTGGGGCTGAGATTTTGTTTAGGGCTTGGGATGGGACTGGGTTTGGGGCTGGGATTGGGGATGAGATTGGGGTTCTGTTTGGGATTGGGTTTGGGGATGGGATCCTTCGTGTTGACTACATCCACTTGCCTTGGCTTGTTCCCTCCTTGCTTTAGCTTCAATTCTTTTTCTTCTCAAACTTTAAGCCTTTTCTATAATAGGCTCCTGTAAAACAAACATCAAACCAACAATCAACACAAGCATCCAAATTAGGTAAATAAGAATTCATAACTAAGGTGATTTATACCTTGCATTTGTTAAGCTTATGCCCCAATTGACCACAATTGATGCATTGCATCTCAGTGTGAAACCTTCCAAGCTTGGTTGGATTTTGGGGTAGGTCTGCCTCACTAGTAGAGGGGGGGAAGGTTGTGACGACCTAGAAATTCGAAAAAGGAAAAATTGGAAAAGTTGGATGTAAAATGACGATTTTGCCCTTCGTTATAGGGGTAAAAGTTGACTTTTTAATTGGGACCTTGTTTGGACTTTTCGGAAGGACCATTGGATAGGTCTCGGGACGCTAAATCCGTAGACAGGTGGTGTGCATCAATCGGAGGTCGGATGTGAAAGTTACTGGTCTGCGAAGGCTAGGGGCATTTTGGTAATTAGCCAAGGAAGGGCATAATGGTAATTTGGGGTAGAAGGGAGAATTGGACGGTTAATTGGCTGATTCAGCCATGTTTCATGACTCATTTAGTTCAGTAGGTGACATCTGTCACTTTTTAAGAGAGAATTAGTGGCAGTGAGGTGTGGCGGTGATGTGTGAGTCATTCCACCACCGTGTCTGGTTTTTAAGAGAAAACAAAAGCAGAGAAAAAAATTAGTGTTTAATCGATCGTCCCAGCAACCAATTGAGAAAACTTGAGAAAACTAATGCAATTGAGAGACTTAGGAGCTTGGGACATAAAGGAAAACTCGAAGGATATAGAGGAAAAAAAACCGAAACCCAAAAACCCGTAGAACTTCAAATCAACCAACATCGAATTTGAAACCAGGGACCACAATTGCTATAATTGACCTTGAATTCAGTTTTCTGGGATTGAGGCGAGTTGAACCCAATCAAAAATGAAGGAAAACGGGGTCGTATCGACCTTGAACGGAGGTCCTCAACTCCTCAAAAATTTGAGGTTTGGTTGGATTAATTCGAGGTAAGAATCGATGTAATTGATTTCAGAACTGTGTTTATAGGACCCCTCTGTGGCTTCCTGGTTAATTAGAATGAAAAACTAAATCGAAAATGATGAGAATTGGAATTGTAAACCGTCGAACACTAAAATGGGGATTGATTGGTTTTAGTCGTTAATTAGATAAATTGACTTTACGGAACTAAAATTAAGGTTACAAAGATGAGATTAGCCGAATCAATTGAAGAAATTAATGTGAAATTGGACAGGATTCAACCGGGTTGCTTCGCGGGTTACAGGATCCGTTTGCAGGTAAACGGGCGAAGACGGTGACACTGTAGCATTTTACTGTGCAGGCGCGTGGTTCCCACGCGCAGGCGCTCGTGGCGGCGCGTGAGGGCGCGTGGTCAGGATTCCCAAGGTGAGGTCAACATGACTTTTGTTCTATGCAATGTAACAAACATTTTAGCGTTGGTTTCGAGTCGATCGGACACCGTTTTGATATTGTTTCGAGGGTCCGAAGGCTTATGTTAAGTTTTTAATTCGTAATTAATTCCCAAAAAATCAGGGGAAATTAATATGATATTCATCGAGTCATTAGTTACCCTTAATGATGATTTTGGGCAGGACTTGGGATTCCTGGAAAATGTCGAAAAGTACGGAAACACGTGCAGCTCGGAAAGCGAGCGGTTTGGACGGTGTGTGAGTGGACATTTGTTTTATAAACTGATATGCATGCATAGTTAAATATTTTACATGATTTATGGCATGATTTGATTTGCAATGATTGCTTGATGATTTGATACGATTATTTACTGGATTTAATGATTATTTTAATCAGTGTTTTGAGCAAGTTTTACGAGGAAAGTACAATTGATGATTTTGGGCTAGGCCCGGGATTTTAAAAGGATTTTTTTTTACTAGGATTGTAAGTTAAAGATGATTTTATGGAATTGAATGATTTTTGGATATGATTTTACGGATTTATGTGCATTGAATTATTTAATGATTTTACGGATTTACGAGAAATGAGATTTGGGCTTGAGACCCCATGATAAATGGTTTCGACGTGGTTTTAATGATGATTTTGAAATAAAGATTTTGATTTTGTATTTATGTTTCAGTGCCCCTAGATGTGTAATTCATGGGTAGACTTCAGATGTGTAATTCCCGAAGTGACTCCGGATGTGTAATTCCTAGAGGGACTCCGAACGCGTAATTCCCGGAGGGACCAGATGTGTAATTCCTGGTGAGGCTGGATGTGTGATTCCCAGCGAGATTTGGATGTGTGATTCCCAGAGACTCTGGATGTGTAATTCCCAGAGGAACCTCGGGTGTGTAATTTCCGAGTTATGTGATTTGTGTTATGATAAAATGGTTTTATGAAATGATTCATATGTTTGATTCTATGCATGCATGGTTTGATAAACTGGAGAGTAAATGATGTATTTTGAAATGATATTATTTTTTTCCACTCACACCTTTCCTGTTTTGATGACCCTCCAAGCCGTGGCACCGCGTTCGGGGCTGATCGAGAGGCAGAGTCATGAGCGGAAATTAGTGCAGTTATCCCTTGTTTGATAAGTATAGAGATGTAGTTTCAAGATTTCAGTTGACTTGTCAGACGGGAGCTGGACCGGGCACGGTTATCAAAGTCCAGTTGGGACGGATCCTATCAAAGGCCATTGATCTTCACTTGTGATTGGCTCAATGATCTTTGTATAGCATCTCATGTAAGCCTCCTTGCTGTAGCATTCATAGAGATAAGCTTCTAGTTATCCATTTAAAAAAGCTATTGATGTACAAGCATGGGGGCATGGGATACCAAATAGGTCTCATTCTCTACATGAACATTTTTTCAATTTCAACTCCACTCTAAACTTCCTCCCTGTTTGATGAGTGACTTCGAAAACTTCATCTCATGCATGCCTTGTAACATACCATTGTCCCTCTCTCTGTTTCTTCTCCAAAATCTGTCTTATCCTTGGACCAGTTTGGTGACCCCCCCCCCCCCCCCCCTCCCCCCTAATTCACAACTGTCTGCTTCCTTGTAGAGTATAACATCATCAAATACATCCTAATTCTCTTATGTATTGTTATTATAGTTTATTCCCTTGCTGGCAGTATGGCCCTGTTAAATGCCTCATTGAGGTTATTGAGCAGAATATTACACTTGAAAACTGTGTTGAAATGTGACCTTGTCCAATTTTTTGGATCCATCATGCTTAACCAATCATGGGCAGCATGGCTTAGAGTAGCCATTTTCTTCATCTCAGTGTTGTACCAGGCCATATCGATGCATCTTGTAATCTTTTCAAATTGCTCCTTCAGTGCTAACCCTTTGTGAAGGGCATTGAAATTTGTATACATGTGTCTGGTACAATGCCTATGTTCTGCTCTTGGAAATAAATCCCCCACAGCCTCAAGTAAACCCTTTTGCTTATCAGTGATGAAAATGTACCCTTCACTGTTTTGAATCTTCAAGTCCAATGCCAATAGTTCAAGGAACCACTTCTAGGAAGAGTATGACTCAACCTCCACAATCGCATAAGCCATAGGGAACATGTCATTGTTTGCATCAACTGAGATAGCACTCAATATTTTTCCACTATGGGGACGTTTAATATGAGCACCATCCAGCCCAATGAAAGGCCTACAACCAGTCAGCCAACCTTCCTTGGAAGCACCCAAGTAAACACACACCCTTTGGAATCTAAACTGTCCATCACCATCCATTTCAGCCTTGATTTGTACTGTACTACCTTGGTTTACCTTAACAAGCTCCTCACAATAGTTCCCGAATCTCTCATATTAGGACAAGTAGGTCCCCTATAAAAATTGAAAGGTCATCCTTCTTGCCCTATAACATTGAGTCCTACTAGGCCTATATCTAGTTTCTTGGACTACCAGCTCCTGAAATTTACCTACACCCCACTTATTGCTTGTAAGCTACCTCATATACTTCTGCTTCAACCATTTCACTTCGGCATGATAATTGACAGCCCCTTTTTCACATAAATGCACACCATTATAAGTTTTGACTTGCAAGTATTCCCACATGTTTACTTTAGAGGCATATATTACAAAGGGACATCCTTCTGCCTCGACACACTTGGCCCTAATCTGGTCTGCCTTATTCACCTTGAACACAATCCTTTTCTGTGCATTGACAAAATATGTCCTCACAGCTTCTTTACAAACTGCACCACTTGAGAACTTCATCCCAAGAGAAAACTTGGGATTTTTCATATCCACCTCATTGTTAAACTCCCTAAATCGCCTAACAGACTTCCTCCTCCTTGAAATTTTTTGAGGAGGTTGAACCAAATCCTCTCCCTCACCAGCAGCTGGTTCTGACTCAAATGCATTGAGCCTTGGTGAATTAGGTGCTTCATCTTTTTCTTGGGCTGCCTCACCATCCTCTTCAACATTTTCAACATCCACATATGCTGAAAACAAGTTATCATTATACTCATCCATGTTTACCACAGCCTCTTGTCTAAAGTCAATAGCAACCCACTCAGAATCTTCACTATCCTGATCATCTTCATCATCTTCCTCGTCACTAGTCTTTGAATCAGATTCAGTGGAAGAATACTGCATCTGTCTCTTTGGGAAATTTCTTCGTTTAGGCACCTCCCTTATATCCACAGCCTCACTTCCAATCTCTACATGCCCTGGAATTTGGATCACATCACCCCCTCTTTTTTGCATATACTGAGGGATACAACCATTACTCTTTGCATATTTATCACAGAGTTTAAATAACTGGCCATCAGAGGTTATCTTCACCAATATTTCACTATCATGAACTTCAATTCCAAAAGGGAAATCCAATCTATTGTAACAAAGTCATAGAACTTGACTTATCCCCCGATGTAATTCCAACAATCCTCATCTTCTATTAGTAGTTCACCTCTATAGTGAACTTTCATACTAAAGATATCTCTATCATCTGCATGCATATATAAAATAGTAACTAAGAAACTAACCAACTAACTACAAACTATGACTGATACATGAGCTTAAGGTACCAAAGTGTGACCAACAGTCCAAGTACAGGGTGCAACATGTAATAAATATAATAAATACATGGTGCAAAGTGAAACCAAATCATCAAGTTCAAGGTGCATAATGAACCAGAACATTGAGTACATGGTGAGACATTCCTCAACACATCGTGAGTATAGGGTGCAAAGTGAAACCCGACCATTGAGTTCAGCATCACCTTTCACCAGCAACAACACAAACCATACACCTCATCTTTCAACAGATATGCCAAAAACAACGACACAAACTAAACCTAGATATCCTATTTCAACATGCACATCAATTTCAGCATACTATTCAGACTAATGATAAATTAGGCAAATAAAGACACAAGCTAACCTTAGAGGTATATTGAAACACAAAAGGAAGCAAAGACATAAACCCAGACAGCATATTCCATGGATAATAGAACAAGGGTGAAACCAGAAGCATGGAGGAAAGGAAACTCACCGTAGACAGGCTCCTCCGCTCCAGGCTTGCGAGGAATCATTTTTCAAATCATCTGCATCTACTTGTTCGTACCTACGCGTCAATTAAAAACATGAGGGATGAGTCTGATTTGGAACTTGTGGATCCCAAAACCATCCCCACGCCACGGCTGACATGGAAAAAGGGTGCTAGCGTGTCAAAATTTCCCATTTTATCCTTAATTTTTACGGTAACATAACAGTTTGGCGGAAAATGTGTTGAGTGGCCCTACTCGGTCATTTCATACTGTTAAGTGAGCGAATAATGAGTATATGGTGCAAAGTGTCACAAAGATGCGAGTTCAGAGTGCATTTAAGCCAATAAGCCAAAAAAAAAAATCAAACTTTAGAGTTTATATTTTAAAATTATAAAACTTTTGAATTCTAGCACTTGATATGTGGATGAGAGTGAATTTTGACATTTTCCCTTTTTTGTTTGGCTTTTTTAAATATAAAGGTTCATATAAACTCTAACAATGTACTATTGAGATTTCAAAGTTGAATTTTTATTTTTTAGTTTCTAATTTGGAATTATGAAATTTATATGAACTAGAGTGTTTGATATTAAAAATGGAAAAGGAATTTTTTACATTTTTCTATTTTGATCTTGGTTTTCTCAAAAAAAAATTATGTGAACTCTAATAATATGAGATTAAAGTCTCAAAATTCAATTTTTTTTTCTTCAAAATTTTGAGTTTGGATATTGGAATTATACAGTTTATATAAAGTCTAGCGTTTGATATTATTCATTGGAGAAATAATTTGTTCTTTTTTTTATTTTAGTTTCAATATAAAGGTTTATCACTCTAACAATGAGATTGAAGTTTAAAGTTCAATTTGTTTTTTTGAATTTCGAGTTTGAATTTGGAAATTATAAAGTATACATGAACTCTAGCGTTTGAATAGTGGATTGAAAAAATAATTTTGACATTTACTCATTTTGAATTTCATTTTTTCAATAAAAACTTTTGTGTGAACTCTAGTAATATGTGATTGTGTTTTTGACATTCAATTTTTTTTCCCTTCAAAATTTGAGTTTTGATTATGAAATTAAAGGTTTATATCAATTTTTTCGTCTGATATTACGAGTTAAAGAAATATTTTTTTTAAATCAAACAAATTAAAAAAAAAACATATTGAACTTCGAAACTCCAATCTCGATCATATTGTTAGAGTTTACATAAACTTTTTTATTGAAAAAACCAAAGTCAAATTGGTAAGAAGTAAAAAAAAAAATCCTCCAATCAACAATATCAAATGCTAGAGTTCACATAATCTTTATAATTCCACAATCCAAGCTCAAAATTGAAAAAAAAAATGTACTTTGATATTCCAATTTCATATTAATTATTAGAGTTCACATAAATCTTTCTATTCAAAAATGAAACTCAGAATAAAAACAATGAAATTTTTTTCCTTCAATCCGCAATATCAAATGCTAGAGATTTATATAATCTTTATAATTCCAAAATAAAAAAAATTTAAAATTTAAAATCAAATTAATATTGAAGCCCCAATCTATATAGTTAGAGTTCACATAAACCTATCTATTAAAAAACTATTACAATGGAAAGTAATTTTTTTCATCTGCAATATCAAGTAATAGAGGTTTATATAAATTTTATAATTCCAAAATTCAAACTCGAGTTATTAACTTCGGAACCCCAGTGGTAGACTTTTAAAGTTCACTTGAACCTTTCTATTGCAAGACCAAATTCAAAATAGAAAAATGTCAAAATTATTTTTAATATCCACAATATCAAATACAAGAGTTCATAAAAACTTTATAATTCCAAAATCAAAATTCGAAACTTATTTTTTAAGTTGCATTGAGTATATATATCTATATATCTATATACACATATATACATATATTGATAGCGAGGTAAGAGTGATTCGCTTTGAGGGAATGAAAGAGATATTAATATTGGGTTATCGCCTTATTGGCTTGTAAGTATTTGGTGTGGAAATAGGTAATGATGGTTGCACTAAACTTGAAAAATGGTGAGATGCCGTAATAAAAAGTTGTGTTAGAGGCATATCTTTTTCTATAACTATTACATTTCTTCTTTTGCAGTTGTCTTTTTCTATAACTGTTACATTTCTACTTTTGCAGTTGTTAGAGAAGGTATTATCTTTTGGGGCATTCAATCCGATTATTTCACATGAACAATTTGAGAAGTTTTATTTTAGTAGGTGCATACTTTATAAAGGAAGTCAATCTTGTTAATTTATTAAGTGGCTAATTTATATGAATGGTACAAAACACTGAATTCTTAGGCCTCGTTTGATATGTCATATTGTACTAATTATTTTAATTTGATAGACTCATTTATCCATCAGATAGATTGACTATTTAGTCGGCCGTCTAGTGGTCTACCGGATTAAAACGATGAAAATATTACACTTAACAGGTCCCTTCCCGAAATCACTTTAATAAATGTGCAAACTGCTCCCATCTAACAACTAGATCAATGTTCTAGATTACCCTTAAGACTTTAAAAACATAATATGAGAGATCTGTCAGATAAGGGATGAACATTAACTATATCGTCTTGTTATATGAACCAAACATATTTCGTCATTTTGGGGTCACCGTCCACACCAACCTACCGACTCCGATAAATAATGTAACCCAATATATTGGCCCTTTCCAAGCCTTAATCTGATATTTCGGCTCCCATGGATCTTCTTGAGCCCCAAACCGATATCTCGACTTCTCCCGAGCCCTATCCTTATATGCCAACCCTTCCTGAGTCCTATTCTAACTCTTTTTGAGTCCTATTCTAACTCTTTTCGAGTCCTATTCTAATATTTCGACTCTTCCCAAGTCCTATTCTGACATCCCAACTATTTGTTAAGTTTTATCTTGATGTCCCAACTTTTCTCGAGTCCTAACATGATATTCCGACTCTTCTTGAGTCCTATTTTGATATCACCACTATTCTCGAGTCTTATCCTGATATCCCAAATCTTCCTAGGTCCTATCCTAATATCTTGACTCTTCCCAAATCATATCTTGATATCCTGACTCTTCCCGAGTCTTATCCTAATATCCAATCCCTAGAGATGCACCCATATCTTTGTTAGAAGTACCGTCACTTTGGGCATATAGAACTACCTTTAAACGATTCAATTGACTCAAAAAGTGAATGGGTATGTAACATAAAACAGATACAAACACATGTTGGTCGGACCTTCAAAGAACGTTCTATGCACCTCCACGTGCCAGTGGAGGGCAGGGAAGTCTCCCTATGCACCTACAACCATGATTGCAGGTGGTACTCACCTTCAACCTCTCGCCGAGGCGACCCAAATTCCTGCAACTGGGTCTTGACCACCGTAACTGACCTACAAGTTTATTCTTCCAAACTCCATCCAATTTTGACATTTAATCCATCAAACATATTTTAACCAATTTCAAAAACATGAATGCAACTTCAAAAAACACAATACCTCGCCTTCAAATCCTCAACCTCAGGCTTGAAATTCCAGTCAAGGTTCAAACTCTAATCTAGTAGCTTCCCATGTACAAAACCCTTAAAAATTTAGCATGTCTTGGTTGCCCATGTTCAGGAAAGGTTATGGTGACCTTGGTTTCATGCATTAACTCCAAAACCAAAGTTCCACCTCAAGGCCATGGTTTCTCCCGCCCTGCTTCCCTGTCTATGTTTTCCTTCTATTTTCTCCTCTCCAAAGATGTACATATATAGACATATGTGCCATGAAGGTTCCCAGTTCCTCCATGCTACCATAAACTGGCACAGAAAGAAACCCTCCAAGGAACCATTTTCTCCCCCTCTATTTTTCCTTAGTTCCTATTGAAAAACATGGAATGGGCAGCAATGTCCACCCATCATATTCTCCTAATGACACTTGTCACCTATTAAGTGACTCAGCAGCAATATGTTGACTCACCACAAGAAGCTTCACAAATTTACTAAAATGCCCTTATCAAAATGCCCTCAAATGTTTAGAACTGTAACTCTTCCGTAGGAATTTCGTTTTACACGTGTCACTTGTCTACGAACTCGTGAGTTCAAGACTCATCCAACAGACTAATTAGAAATTCTGAGAAGTTTTTTGAGTTTAAATTCACTTCCAATCCCTTTTTACACTAAAGGGTAAGATGGTCTATTTTTCGAATCGATTCTGAAATCAGTCTAATTTTTTTAACGGTTCGTTACATGTTTCTCCCTTACAAAAATTTTGTCCTTGAAATTTACTCATGCAGGTCAAAATATAATCTCATACATTTCCTTGATTACCTCGAGCATCAGTCGTGTGGGAAAAATCCCAAGCATCGACAGTGTAAGAATCCCGAGCATCAGCCATGATAAGACCTCAGCTAGAAAAACATTAAAAAGGTACATTATGGCCTTGCTCCTGTCAGACAAGAATCAAGATACAACCATGAAACCTTGTCACACAAAGGATACACGAAAGTCTCGCTAGTTCATACATATGCCACTCGAGCCTCAATTCCCATGCAGTGACACTGGAGGGTTACAAATCCAAGAAAACATGTCAGTCGACAAAAAAATATAGTTTAAAAACATACTTTGAAAACAACCAGAAATTACCCTCATTTTTAGAAAACTATGCTTGCATACGAAAACCATTTCATTTAGATTAAAACAAAACACAATTTATATCCTCAAAATCCGTGAAAAGTGGCCTCATGTCAAAATCAACATTCAACTATCAAAATCACCCATAGTCCACCATGAAATACTAACACGTCATAAACATAATAGTCAATCACATCAACGTCACATAACCAAACCATATCCACTGTCACATCATTCCATACATTTCACAATCAACCCATCCTCAATGCACAATGACAAACATCAAACCACTGCACAACTGGTAGGCATACCACAACCTCACACGAGAACTGGAGCCCAACTCGACGTCCAAGTCATCACAACACAATCTCAAGAACCGGATCTCTGCATGACATCTGAGATTACCAAATCCGTCAACACGTATCTCGAGGATAATTACTCATCAAGAATCACATCAGTAACATGCAATCAATTCACATACAACATTACCACAGAATTCACATAAAATCAACTCAACATCGATGCACAAGAACAACATCAATCATCACATCACAAGTGCACTACCACTAGGCCATCACATACTCACTCAGGATTCAGAGCCCAGCTCGACATCTGAGTGAAACCCGACTCAGGATAAAGAGCCCTCGGCTCAACATCTGAGTCCCCAACACAATACCAGTCTTAGGATTCGGAGCCCTTGGCTCGACGTCTGAGACAAACCTTCTAATCAACACAATCACCACAACATTTCACACATCACGAGTACTGAGAAACACATACTCATATCACATCTCAATATCATAATATCAAATCCAAAATTAGAACCTTGGACCTAAGCCCAAAACATAACTCAAGCTCAGTTCTCGTAAAATGTGCTATAAAACAATTTCCACAAAATAAATCACCGAAAATCATACGAAATTCACGAAACATTTCAACATCATGACATCTCATATCACAAACCATACTCATCCCAAATACACAATTTAAAAGAAATCTAGTAACGAAATCTCAGTAAAACCTCGTAAAACGTGAAATGGAAAAACTTCCGTAAAAACTGGAAAAAATCATATAAAAGTCTCAATCATCAAGATATCACCAAAATCACATAGAAACACATTTAAATTATATAAATATGCATGCATAATCATTTATGGAAAAGAAAGTCCACTCATACACCTTCTGTATAGTCGAATCCCGCTTTGCATGCATTTCTGTAATTTCTGGGAACTTTAGAACCTTAAATCATCGAGCTTGATCAAGCATCAAAATTCAAATTTCAAACTCAGTTCCAGGCTCATGTTTGAGTAATTTTCTTTAGTTTTTCGATGATTATGCTCGACGTGGTTCGAGGAAGGGACATACAATCTCAATTTGAGCACTTGGAAGTCCAATTTCTCAAACTCAATTCAAACTCACAGGTTCAATAATTCAAATTTCCAAAACTCTCATCCATTCTCCTCCCATCTTCATCTCCTATCTCTCTCCCTTTCTCTGATCTTGGGTGAAAATCTCTCCTTTTCTCCCCTATTTGCTCACGGTTCATCTATCTCTCCCTTCTCGGTCAAACTCACACACAAACACTTAAAAACACATATAAACTAAACACACACACACAAACCCAAGTTCGTGCACAATGTCATATGGGATAAAGGACACTTTTCCCTATCCCATTCAGCCACTAGGAAAAATCTCACCAGGTCAAATTACCAAAATGCCACCATTAGCCAATTTACCAAAATAACCTTACCATGTTTACACCCAAAGTAAAACCATCCGAACTTCATTTTGAGCATGCGCCTGCCAACGTACTCGAAAGGCCAAAATCTTTCTAACGGCATTTACAAAATCACCAAAAGTCATCCCAGTCAAAAAGTCAACTTTTAACTTTGACCAAATAGTCCACATTTGACTTCCAGGGGCATAATAGTCAATTTCATTTGAATTTTTCGATTTTGCACTCATTGAAAGTCCTAGTCGTTACAAGCCATGTCAGAAAAACTCCAAACTGCAGCTGCCTGGGAAATACCCTGAGTAATCAGCCGTGTGGGAGAAGCTCGATGGTATAGTTCATCTCCCGATGAAGTGGTAATCTCAATAAATCCTCTAGAATTACATCCAAAAACCATCTCGTTACTAGTGTAACCCTCACACCCTCGAGTATCAACTACCTGAGCCAGATATCCCTCACAACCTTTCCTCAAAATGAGATTGCAAAAGGGTATTGGAAAATCTCGTATCCCATGTTCCTTGTTCTATCCCAATCTCAAATGACTTGAAGGTACAATGCGAGTGGATAAAGTAAACATTTGAAGAAAATACATTTCTGAGAAAAACATACATTTTACCCTCCAGTTTCCAAATATGGAAGCATAAAATAATTCATAAATAACCTGTGGGCCAAAAAAATCATAAAATGTACGTAAAATGCCCATAGCACACATTTCCTTGAGATCCACGTCTATAAAATTGTTGAAATACAACTTAGACACAAATATCTATGATCTAATACAACTAATCGTCAATGTCATGGCCTCTACCAGCTGAATGCCATGTACTATGCGTAAATAGCCTCAGGATCTGAGGAGCCAAGCTCTGACACGTCCGAGTCACACCCTACACTACGTGCAGACAACCTTAGGATCTACAGAGTAGAGCTTTGACGACGTCTAAGTCACATCCCTAAGACCTACGATGTTCGGGTGGCGAGCTTCGGATCTGGGTATGACATCTGGAAGATGTCGAATAATATCCCCAATCTCAGGATCTACGGAACCAAACTCTGACGATGACTGAGAGATGTTCAAACCTCACGAAGATGGTCGATCATGGAAAAAAGTTATAAACCAAGCAAAAACTTTGCTTTCACACAAATCCTTTACTCCAAATCAAGTCAAAACAATACAACCCAGGCTCAAGCCCAAAATACTATTTCCACAAAAATTGTAAAACTATGTCCAGAATCAATCCTTAATAAATATTCTAAAACTGGAAAATCACCAAAACACATTTAGAATCATTTACTCTACCCATTGCAATCAATCTCAAGCAATAAAACATTTACAACATTTATTTATGCATGCATCACAGTTATAAAGTAAAAGCCAACTTATAACTAGCTCATTCCAAAGCTATATGCTCCACTAGACTTCGTAGAACAATGGACCAGGTTTGCTCTGGTACCATATTGACAGTACCTTTCCCAAAATCACTTTGATAATCGTGCAAGATCTTGCTCCGTCTGATAACTAGATCAATGTTGCAAAAGTACTCTTAAGATTCTAGAACATAATATGAGAAACCTATCAAACAAGGGATAAACACATATCTCATTATACGAACCAAACAAATTTGATCTTCCTAGAGCCACCGCACACACCAACCCACTGACCCTGATGAATAAGGGAACCCGATATCTCGATCTTTTGTAGGCCTTAATCTGATGTCCATCCATCAGGTTCTCCTAATGAAGCTTGTCACCTAATAAGTGAGCAAGTACCAATATGCTGACTCACCACAAGAATCTTGATACAAATGACTAAAATACCCCTATTTTGCCCATTTTTCCAAAATGCCGTTAGGATTTTGTGTAAAAGCCCGTGTCCTAGAAGGAACAGTGAACGATCCCACATTCCTGGAAAAGGAATGGTTTGGGAGGGGAATGGTCGTGTGCCTTAAATATGTAGGCACACACATATCTAGCACGAGGCCTTTTGGGAGCTCAGTGGCTTTGGGTTCGATTGGAACTCCAAAGTTAAGCAAGTTGAGGCTGGTGCAATTCCATGATGGGTGACCTCTTGGGAAGTTGCACCGTGAGCTCCGAAAAACAAAACCGTGAGGGGGAGGAGACCCAAAGCGGACAATATCGTGCTAGAGAAGGGTCCTGACCGAGGCGGGTCGGGTTCTAACAGAATGGTATCAGAGCCAAACTCCGACCGGGAAGTGTGCTAGCGAGGACGCTGGGCCCTAAGGGGGTGGATTGTAAAAGCCTGTCTCTTGGAGGGAATGATGAACGATCCCACATTCAAACGAGGGGAATAGTCTGGGAAGAGAATGGTGGTGTGCCTTAAATGTGTAGGTACACACCTATCTAGCACGAGGCCTTTTGGGAGCTCAGTGACTTTGAGTTTGATTGGAACTTCAAAGTTAAGCGAGCTGAGGCTGGTGAAATTCCATGATGGGTGACCCCTTAGGAAGTTGCACCGTGAGCTCTCAAAAACAAAAGCGTGAGGACAAGGAGGCCCAAAGTGGACAATATCGTGCTAGAATCGGGCCCTGACTGAAGAGGGTCGAGTCCTGACATTTTGACTCTTAACTTTTTCTTACGAACTCCATTTTACATGTGTCACCTATTGATAGACTCGTGAGTTCGAAACTTACACAACAATCTAATTACAACTTCCAAAAAGTTTCCCGGGTTCAAATTGACCTCATGTCTCTTTTCTAAACTCGAGGATAAAATGGTCCATTTTTTGAATCGATTCCGAAATCAATCTAATTTTTTTTGGGAATGGGTCACTACAATGTTGGTTGGATTATATTATACTAGTTGAGAAGAAATATATATATATATATATATATTGTTTGATGCAAAATTGGACCTAACGTGATGAGACCCACTGAGGGATCTAAGACCCACTCGAGGGGCGTTCGGACCTGCTTGGGGTGATGATTCAAATCCTGCTTAAGCCTGTCGAGTGACCTACGAGGCACATAGGAAATACTAGACACCGATGGGGTGCCGGCCTAAAAGGCTATGATATTTAAGTCAGTAAGCGTAATGGAGAACCAGTAGGCAGGTCACAGCACAAAGATTGAAGAGTCGAGGTTGTGTGTGTTTAGTGAGAGAAGTAGATGAGAGAGAGTACCTTTAAGAAAAAGGGTTTTGGGGGTATTTATAGTGGAAACTAATGTGGTGGTTGAACAATGTTAAAGCCGGTTTCAAGCTATAGTAGGATATGTTGTCACGTGTCTCGCATATTCGGGAAGTATGTCAGGTGGCTATGGATCTCTTAGCATGTTAGGAAGTTGGTACTGACAACTAGCTGATCGAACCGAGGGTGCCGATCATACCTACCGAGCACACCTATCGAGTGGCTAAGATTTGGGCTTTTTTGGGCGTATTCTGTTGGCATATACTACCAGGTGGCATACTTGTTTAAGCCTGCTACTGGGCACCGTTGGCATTGCCTACCGAGTGAAATGGATGGGGTCGCCTGCTGATCGACATGCCTACTAATCACTTGGTAGTGGATCATATACTTGTGGTGGTGCAGCTCGTACTGAGATTGATTGGTCAACATGGAATCAACATAAGTCCCCTAAGTCTTTAAGTGAGGTGGATTTCCTATATCGAGGACTTGTAACTCTAGCTGATACATGTCAACCAACCAGGGGGATGTACCCACTAGTCCACCAAGTGCTAGATGGAGGAAGTATGCCTCAGTTAACCGATGTTGCACTAGTCTCTAGTCGTAGGTCGGTGAGGATGGTTCATGCATACCGAATGAATATGAGAGAATGTGGAGTAATAAGCTTCTAACCGATCATGCATGCGAAGGCTGCCACTTAGTCGTAATGTGCCTGCTTACCGAGTGGAGTCACGAGAATACTTCGCTAGAGGCTATCAATTGGTCGCAATGTTCCTACTTTCTAACTGGAGCCTTGGCATAGGAAGGAACTTTGCAAGTGGCTCCTAATCGGTCGCAATGTTTCTTCTTGCAGATCAGGGCCTCAAGCGCACCTTGCTAGATGCTTCTGATTGGTCCCAATGTTCCTTCTTGCTGATGGAAGTGTTGACATGAGAGGGTACTTCGCAAAAGTTTTCGTTCGATCACAATGTGCATGCTTACCGAGTGGAGCTGCGAAAATACTTCACTAGAGAAGCACCTCGCTAGATGCTTCTTATTGGTCCCAATGTTCCTGTTTGTCGATGGAAGTATTAACATAATAAGGTATTTCCCAAAGGCTACCAGTCGATCGCAATATGCCTGCTTACCGAGTGGAGCCGTGAGAGTGCTTTGCTAAAGGCTACCGATCAATCGCAATGTTCATGATTTCCTTTTGGAGCCTTGGCATGTGAAGGTACTTCGCAAGTGGCTCCTAATCAGTCGCAATGATCCTGCTTGCCGATCAATACTGTGAGAGCACCTAGCAAGATGCTTCCAATTTGTCGTAATGTTCCTACTTGCCGATCAAAGCATTGATATAAGTGGGTATTTAAGCATCTGATCGGTCGCAATGTTCATGCTTGCCAATTGGAGAAGACTTCAAAGTTTGAGTGATTTCGAGTTGTCGAGAATCAATTTTTTTTAATATGTAAGGTGTACGTATTCGTATGTGTAATCAGTATGGAGGAACAGTGCTAGAGATGCATAGCACCGTGCATATTGAAGGTTTGCATCTCGAGGCATCCTAGGCGCCTATAAAAGAGGCTGGAATTCCTCATTTTTCCACTTTTACGCTAAGAGCTTATCAGAGCACCGAATTGCTACCGATCACTCTTGCCATCTACCAATTAGATTTGACTCGAAAGCCAACTTCCTATCACAATTCTCGTATCCCAATTAGAAAAACTTTGAGGTTATTTTCGTCCTTTGTTGTGTTGTTTGCTATGTCGGTAGGACTAGTGGTTGCTTAGTTGTAGTTTCCCTTTTGTTTGCATTTGTAGATGTCTGAGTCTGAGTCAATTAGTGGAACTAGGGGCAAATCCCCGAAAACTTTTGGTAATGAAACACCTTCTCGCTCGGAAGCTGATGGGTCGAGTGAGAGGAGTGTTTAATCAACCACTAGTGGGTCCTCGTCGACTGGAAGTTTCTCTGCCTCATCCATAGACATTGATAGTTTAGATATAGCAATAAGGGATTCGAAAAGGAAATGAGTGGAGCAAAGTGGTAGTGTCGATCAGAGGCAGAAAATTTATCAGAGACAAGGTGCTAAGCATGGTTCCGAACAGCGACGTGGTGTCAAGAAGGGTGTTGATCAGCGGCACGGTGCCGAGAGGGTTGATGTGGAGGAGACCTCAACTGCACAAGATCTCGTAATTGAGTTAGAGAGTGAATGGGAGGATGGTGAGATGGGAAGCAATTTGGAGACTGAGTTGAATCCCGAGAAAGGTCCTCTCGAGGCCATTCTGATCATGAAGTTTGATTATGCTGTGGATTATGAACTAAACACTATTCAGCAGGTAGACCTGGATAGGTTCAAAGAGTGGGAAACGTGCAGATGGAGATTGAGATGACCATTCCTCTAAAAAGAGCAGGGCCAAGTGAGCCGCTAGAAAGGTCGATGTTGTTCTGTTGACTATTTTAAGCATGGAGTGCGGCTGCTGTTGTACCCTTGGTTGCAAGACATCATAGCTTGGGAGAATATTTCAATCGACCAGTTGAATATGAATGGATGGATTACGCTGATCGGAATGTATACGGCCTTCCGACAATGTGGTCTTCCTGAGTCGCAATGGGCCCAGCTCTACCATCTGTAAAAATTCAAATGATAGACCAATGAGCCATGTTGGGAGTAGATTGAATGTGTAAACAATTCGATACGTGGGGCCTTCATTATAGACATTCTAACCTCGTAGAAGAGCTGGAGGCATAGATTATGCTAGGTTTCGGTTCCCTGTGAAGGGGATTTGAGTCGAGTCAGAGGTAGAATCTCAATCGAGAGGTTTTGGTGCCTACCAATTGAGATCTTTTGTTAATAGTTTCGTATTAATGTCCTGCTGAATGAGAAAGTAATGGTATGATTATCTATGCAGGTGTTTTCAAAGGGGGCTTTGATACTGAGGAGAAAGCTTGCTAATCTATTCAATGGACCCTAAGTGACTTGGAGAGAAGTCGTTGCATCTTGAGGTTATCAATGTTGGCTTAATCAACTACCTTGCAAGTTCCATTGAGTTACGTGTCGATTGGCCTAATTTTGTTGAGTTCCAATTGGCATTGACTTCAACGTTTTTTTGTATTTTAGTGGCAGTTCATCCAGCTATCGAAAAGGCTTGTGCGAAGATAATGAATGAGACGATTGCCAAGTACCAGTAGATTACCCAGAAGGAGAAAGCTCTAAAGGCATGGATGAAAGTTCGGCCCAATGGTAGGGATACAAGCAGAAGTCCACGGCCGATCAGCCCAAGTTGGTGAAGGGTGATCGGCAGGAAGGCATGCCGATTGGCAAAGGGCCTTCTGCTCGATTGGAAGAGAGCCCGTAGGACAATCTGAAATAGTCGGCCGAATGAGAGATTGACCAAGCTAGGATTTGACGGAAAAATTTGATGGAAGTCTGGAAGTAGCAATTGGCACCCATTCTGGAGGTGGTTGAAGACAAGGGTGCTTATCAGCATAAGAGGAAAGCTGCGTAGATCAAGATGATCGAGACTACCTGGGATAGGGTATCCAAGGAGCCCAGGATTGATCTACATCCAAGAGATATGCCCAAGGAACTCAAGAGGCCAATCTTCTGATAGGACCCACCCCGATAATTGGAAAGGATCATGCTCCTGTCTGACAATTGAGAGTGAAAAGTACCAAAATACCCATAATAACAACATACATACATTGCCAGACCAGGGAGAACTTACATTACATTACAATGTATAATAAGTCAACAGTATCATAGAGCATAGCTAACAGTACAAGATAAGAACAAAAGCGTACTCTGTGAGCTAACTATAAGCGCAACAGAAAACTTTATGCCTCTGCCTCTACCTCGGCGTCAGCCCCAAAAATTTACACCATGACCTGGAGGGTGTTGAAAACATTAAAGGTGTGAGCGGACTAAAATAATAGTTGTGAAAACAGTTTTAAAGAAAATTAAGGTTCACCCTCCTTTTTTGAAATACGCATGCATAACCTAATATCTGAAAACAACAATATGGACAAGGAAAAAATAATATGCAAACAATCATGAAGTCATGTAACTCCAAACATAACATTAATGAATCGAACCTACTGGATCTCATATCACCGAGTCTTTAAACTCAATTTACACATTAGGCCTTCCCGGGAAATCAACGAGTCTTTAAACTCACGAGTCTTTAAACTCATAACAGGCCTCGGGGGAAATCAATAACCAAGTCTTTAAACTCACGAGTCTTTAAACTCAAATCACATGTAGGGCCCTCCCCCATCATAATCAATCACCAAGTCTTTAAACTCAATCTAGATCCAGCAAATCCAATTTAAAACTATTTTATCAAATCCAAATCCATAGATCCATCCAAGATCACATTTAAACCAAAATTCGACAGTAAATAGTATAATTCGAATATAGTTTCATCAAAAGCATTATCATAGCCAGAACTCAAGGTATACCAAAGCCAAGATTTAAAATATGAAATCATGAAAATCAATATCATCAAGCAATGAATTTTAAGGCAAATCATATAAGTAAGCATGGGAAGACAATCCACTCACTGAGTTCGAATGCTTCAATCGTGTCCCAGACGCCTCAGGAATGTCCTGACCTGTCAAACATCACAGGTTTTAGTCACAAATACTTCAATTAGGCTCACATTAACTCCCCTAATTTTTTCAGGATTTTTAAACGTAATTAAACTAAACCCTAAACCTTCGAACACCCAAAACTACCACGAAACGGTGTCCGATCGACTCGAAACTTGTCCCAAAAGATTCGTTACATCGAAAGGAGGAAAACATACGTTGACCTTGACCGGAGACACGGCTCCACGCGCCCTCACGTGCCGCCCAAAGACGATGCGCGTGAAAGCCACGCGCCTCCATAGTACATGCTACAGTGCATCTCCTTCACCCGTTTTTCTGTTAAACGGGCTATGAACCCGCGATGCGACCCGATTAATTCTCCTTCAATTTGACCTCAATTTCATCCTTTATTTCATCGAATTCCGTTTAGTCTATCCTAATTAAGGTTTTATGTATTTAGTTTCATCAATTAGGACCTTAATCGATTAATTTTCCATTCAATCTTCGAACAGGTTACAAATTCAATCTCATCTAATTACCACATGTTTCTTTAATTCAATCACACACAGAGTATAGTAAGATCATTATAAAGACACTTCTGAAATCAATTGCAGATTTCCTTACCTCTAATATCATGAACTCAAGCTCGATTTTTCAAAGAACTTAGAGCTTCTTGATCGAAACGATGTCGAATTCTTTCGATTTTGAAGTGGATTGATTTGAAATGGTCTCAAGAAGTTAACTCTAGTCTCAATTTGGATCCTCCAGGCTACCAACTTGAATTCGAATTCTCACCCTATTTTTCCAATTTTTCGATTCTGGGTTTCTATATTCCTCTCTGTCCCTCGTGCTTTTCTTTTTATCCCAGTCTCTTAATTATCTCAAGTGTATCCATTTTCCCAGTCCCTCACAATGGTTTACCCTCTGATCCTTACCCATTCCATTTCGGTTCCTCTGTTGTTTGTTTTTCAGTGTTTGAATTCACACACACACATCCACGGCCGATAGGCCACTCATCCTTCAATTCCTTGTGACATGTGGCACTTAGGGAGATAAGGAAGTCATCAATTTGGGTTGATTAATCCACTGCTGTCAAATATACTCTTTTGTCCTTCCTTAACATAATTACCAAAATGCCCTTCATAGCTCTAGGCTCGTAACTTTTCCATCCGGACTCCGATTTATGTATGCCTCCTGTCTACGAACTCAGTGTCTCGAGACCTACCCAACAGTCTTTACGGAAAGTCCAAAAAGTATCCCAAAAAAAGCCATCTTTGACCACACCATATACAAGGGTAAAAACGTCATTTTTACATTAAAGGTTTCCAAATTTACAATTTCTTCCCTTTTTGACGTTCCGGGCCATTAAATCTTCTCTCACGGTCTTTAGTCGTGCTTTGCTGAGCTGTCTGACATGGCCGATCTGGTCTGATCATCAAAGGTTGATGAGAGCTGGGCATAGATGACCAAGTGCATGAACCCAACTGTAGTGCTGGTCATCAATGCTTTGGAGCAAGACTCGCAAAAATCGTTGGCCAAGATTGAAGAGATGAGTGTGGCCAGTCTTCTTGATCGGTATGCTAAGGTCATAGCTGACCAAGCTCACGTAAGTGTTCTTGTCCTTCCAATTATTGCTACTGATTGGCATATATATATTATTGTACTTGTTTTGAACTGTGAATTTTTTACCAAGTGTTTTTGGTTTCGTAGTGCTTTGGAGAGGTGTACATTGCCATGTAGTAGTCAGCTAAGCAAGCGCAGTGGCTGGAGGCTGATCGGAAAATCGTTCGCCAACGGGAGGAAAAGCTCAAGGGCAAAGAACAAGAGGTTAATCTAGCCTTGGAGCGATCAACCAACCTTGAGCGAGAGGTGTAATGCCTAAATCACAGGGAAGAGGCGGCCGAGAAGGCTATAGCCGAGATGGAGGAAACGGTCCACATCTTCACGAAGGAGAAGTTGAGCACCTACGCAACTTACTTGTGGTCAATCGACAGGAGACACTGAAAGACTTCATGAATTATCCATACTTCCAGAATTACATGGATCTAAGCCTTGCCGAAGTGGAACATGAGATTATGCAGCGCGTACCATTCTTCAATCCCAACCTGCTGTTGCAATGCCCTTAATTGAATGAGCCTCCTGAGCTAACCAAGTCCTTCAAGGTGCCAAAAGGCAATCAAGAGCCGAGCATAAAGGAAGCAATAACGGAAGATGCAAGAGGTTCATCTACAGAGGCAGAGAAGCCTTCCAGTGTGGTGTCGAATGAGCCTAAAGCCAGGGATACTAAGTGGGAAAATGAGGAAGGGATGAGTGTTGACGAGTGCATTGAGATTGAAGATTGAGTACTGACGAGCTAGTATTTATAATAATGTTCGTTTCCGGGGGATGCCCTGTGTAAGTGTACTTTGAACAAATGGAGGTTTATCGAAGTTTAATATTTTCTCGTACGGTTGAATTTGACTGTCAGTTAAGGCTATTACTGAAGATGTTTGACTGCCTATTGAGGCACACTTGCAATATAATTTCTTCAAAATTTATGTTTTGCTGCTTGTTTGTATGTTGAGTAACGATCCGTTAAAGGCGAGTGGTCATGACAGCCGAGTACCCGTCAGGTGTCGAGGGAAATGTGAGGCATGTAACACCTTGGATATTCGAAAAAAAGGAAAAATTGCCAATTTCCCCCTGAAAGACAAAATATTGGCTTTTGACCAAAAAGTCAAAGTGTTGACTTTTTGACCGGAACATCTTTTAGATAATTCCAAAAGACCATTACAAAGGTCTCGGTCTCCTGAGTGCGTAGACAGACGGCATGCCAAAAATGGAGATCGAATAAAATCATTTGAGGTCTAAATTGTGTAGGGGCAATTTGGTAATTTTAGTTGCAAGGGTATTTTTGTCATTTTACTTGGACCTAGAATGTTCTAAGTTTTTCTACAGAGTTCCCTCCAAATCTTCAACTAAGGGTGGCAATTTTTGACACGACTCGAAACCCACACGATATTTATCCGGGTCAACCCGCACGATTAAAATTTCGGGTCATTTTCAGGTCAACCCGTTATGACCCGTTTATTAAATGGGTGGGTTTCAGGTCAACCTGTTAACCCGTATAATGAACTATTAATTCGTTTAATAAATGGGTAGATTTCGGGTTAAATGGTTAACCCGTATATTGGCTTATATATTGACCCATTTAATAAACGTGTCATTACTAACCCATATATCTACCCTTCACCTACCTAAATATCTATTAAATCTTATAATTTAAATAGGTTTAATATATCAAACGGGTCAAACGGGTCATAGGTTAATTGGGTTTTGAGTATGACCTGTTTATTAAATGGGTAAAACGGGTTATTCGGGTTACACGGGTCATTAATAGGTCGGGTTCAGATTGGATATTCTTGACACGATTATTAAATGGGTCGGATTCAGGTTGAGCATAAATGAGTAAAACAAAATTCATGACACGACACGAACCCGACACGACACGACCCATTGCCACCCCTATCTTCCACCGACCTACCTCTACTATTTATATGTGTTATGTGTGCAGGTAGAAGACATCGGTAGGTAGTCATTGAATGGTGAAAAAACCATCAAAAACCCACTCGTGAAGAGGTGAGTCTGAAAGAAAAATAGAATAGGAGAAAGGAGGAAATAAGAAAAAGAGGAAGATGGGGAGAAAACTAGGAGAACGCATGTCAGGACCCGACCCTCCTCGGTCAGGACCCGAATCTAACACGATATTGTCCGTTTTGGGCCTCCTCACCCTCACGGTTTTGTTTTCAAGAGCTCACGGTGCAACTTCCTAAGGGATCACCCATCATGGAATTGCACCAGCCTCAACTCACTTAACTTTGGAATTCCCTAGAAATCCAAAGCAGTGAGCTCCCAGAAGGCCTCGCACTAGATAAGTGTGTGCCTACACTTTTAACGAACACCACCATTTCCCTCCCAGACCATTCCCCTCGCAAGAATGTGGGATCGTTCACTGTTTCCTCCAGAACACGGGTCTTACAATCCACTCCCTTTAGGGCCTAGCGTCCTCGCTGGCACACTTCCCGGTCAGGATTTGGCTCTGATACCATTCTGTTAGGACCCGACCCTCCTCGGTCAGGACTCGACTCTAGCACGATATTGTTCGCTTTGGGCCTTCTCACCCTCAAGGTTTTGTTTTCAGGAGCTCACGGTGCAACTTCCCAGGGGGTCACCCAGTATGGAATTGCACCAATCTCAACTCGCTTAACTTTGGAATTCCCTAGGAATCCAAAGCCAGTGAGCTCCCAGAAGGCCTTGCACTAGATAGGTGTGTACCTACACCTTTAAGGAACACCACCATTCCCCTCCCAGACCATTTACCTCGCAGGAATGTGGGATCGTTCTGTAACAACCCGTACCTTCGGGAAGGATAAAAATGTAATTTTATAAAGTTTTGTTTATAACGGACGATTTTGCCCTTGTGAATAGTAGGTTAAAAGTTGACTTTTTGAATTACCGATTGGATGAGTGTTAACCCTTGACCGTGACGTAGTTTAGGACGTCACGAGTCCGTAGACAGGTGGCAGGTTCGATTCGGACAATCGGAGGAAAAGTTATGACGTTCGGAAGATTGGGGGCGTTACCGTAATTGTGAGTAAACGATGAAAAAGTTGACTTTTTGGAGGACTTGTGATTTTCACGTAGACCGAGGACCATTAGATAGGCCTCGACGTCCTGAGTTCAACGACAGGCGGCACACTGTCATCGAACGTCGGACGGAAAAGATACGGGTCTAGAACGTTCGAGGGCAAAACGGTAATTATTTGCACAAGGGGTATTTTGGTCATTTTCTTTCAGCCCAATCAGATAAGGGCAAGTGGCAGGGATATTTTGGGCTAACCTATGGCTGATGGACACGTGCAAGGGACTGGATGGTTCCAGGGGCTACTAACGTATGCACGGCCACACGTTGTTCAATTTGAACCGTGCTTGTTCGAAGAACACAGAGAAACAGAGGGGCGAAACGGGAGAGAATTGGATCGATTTTGTGCCAGGGGCAGTGAAGGGTGATTGGTGAGAGTGACAGAGAGACGAGGGCGAGGTGTTGATCGTGTTTTGGGACTGGAATCGTGCACGGCGGCACGGTGGTGGTGCGGCGAAGGTTTGAGGAACCAGGGGAGACCGTGAGTTCGTGGTGGTGGCTACGCCGTGTGGTGGCTCAAATCACAACCGTGGGACGTTCAGGAGGCTGTAGGGAATCCAACGAACACTGTGGTACGCGACGGCGCTTGCGACGGAGACGGAATCGAAGGGTAAGCTTCTTTACTCTGTTTTCCCGTGCTTTTTCAATTCAAAAGTCGTGAGGGTAGGATGAAAATCGAGGGGAGTGGTGAGTGCAGTGGTGTTCAGGGAGGTTCTAGGAGTGGTGTGGGATGGTCGTCGTGACGGGGGTGTACACGGCGGAGCTCAGTCGACAGTGAGTACTCTGTACTCTGTTTTGGCCATGGGTTCAAACGGCGAGTCGTGGCGTTTGGGCACGAGTCGACGGTCAAGGTGAGTCGGGTTAGACGTAGAAGGGCCCTAGGAACCATCTGGTGTTGCCACTGTGACGGGGGATGACCGGAGTGGTTGGATCGTGAAACAGGGGCCGTCTGTGTGTTTCTTTCGAGCTTCAGTTGTGAAGCTGAGTGGTGAATCGAACCAGGAGAGTGAGGGGAATGGATAGGTGGGAACTGGACGAAGCTTTAGGTGAAGAAAGGGAGAGGAATCGTGCAGGTACGGCGGAGAACCGCGGACGCCGGTTCAGTTTGCAGACCACTGTGCTGAACCGGGTCTGCTCAAGGTTGAAGGGCACTGTAGCAGGCGCGTGAGGCCCACGCGCAGCCACTTTGGGCGGCGCGTGGAGGCGCGTGGAGAGGAATCCGGCCAAGCTTCCAACATGAGTTTAGTCCAAAATGTTCTAAGGAATCCAATAGTATAGTTTTCGAGTTAATCGGACGGTGTTACGGAGTTGTTCGGGAATCCAGACGGTTGAGGGTTTAGGATTAAAATATTATTTAATTTCCGGAAAATTGGGGAACTTAGGATTAGGATCCTTGATGTATTTTTGACCCTATTTAGTGCATTTTGACAGGACGGGAGGCACCCGAGACAGTCGAGGAGCGCACGGAGCGCGAGTGACTCATTCTGGATTTGTGAGTGGACTTTTTCTTTCCTTCAAGCATGCCTAACTGTTTTATTAACGGTTTATGATCTTAAATATGTTTTCATGCTTATGAATGATGATTCATGTGATTAATGAGGTTGCACGTTTTTCGAGACATTTCCGAGATTTTGCACGTTTTTCGAGGAAAAAAAATCTGGTTTTCGGATTTTGATGCCATAATTACGATTTCAACCTATAAATGTTTTCTGATGATGATAAATGGGTTATGCAATATGATTTGTGATTACGCGTGATTTCTGGGCATAAGAATGGATTTCCGGATTTGGGTTCGGAATGTCGATTCGGAACGTCGGAGGGCTTCGAACCGGGGATTTCGAATTCGAATTTGGCGATGGATGTTGAATTGGTCGTACACTGGATATGGATTGGATTTACTGGATCTAGATATTGGGTTTAAAGACCCGGATTGATATTGACGGGGGGACGGGCCCGGATTGAGTTTAAAGACTCGGGAGTTTAAAGACTCGGATTTCATTTCAGGCCTTGTTGAGTTTAAAAACTCGGATAGGTCCAGCAGGTTTGATCGGAAATGATGAGTTGATGCATTGCTATAACCGTTTTATAGTGTTTCTGTTTCTTATGGTATTTTACAGTGTATCTGTTTCTTATGATATTTTATAGTGTTTCTGTTTCTTATGATGTTTCACGTTATGATTTTCTAGTACTTCGTTGGGCATGCCTGTTTTAAAAACGGAGGGAACACTGATTCTTATTTTTCCTTAACCTTGAATGAATGATAAACTGATTTAAAAACTTTTGGTTATTTAGTCCACTCACATCTTTTGGTTTTAAATTTTCCCTTCAGGTCGTGGTGATAGCGCCGGGGTGATCGTTGAGGCAGATATCGAGGCATAGAGCTTCCGACGTTCTTCCGTTGCGAGACTAGTCTTGTAGGACTTTTGGTGCCCCTTTTGTAGAACTATGCTCTGACCGACTGTTGTGTATATTTTACTCCTTCGTCTGATAGTTATGCTTATAGTTGTGTGATGGTTGTTTGTTTTGTTTGATACTGTAAGTGTGATTGTCAGACGGGAGTAGGGTTCGTCCCGGATATCGAGGCCAGATTTGGGACGGGTCCTGACACGTTCACTGTTCCCTCTAGGACACGGGTCTTACAACGCCCATACCATTGAGTAGAAACAGAGAAACAAAGATATTATGGTTAAGTTGTTAAGAGGTTTTTAGCTTGAACCACGGGCCACTAACGTTCAAAGGAGGTTTCCACGAGTCTTCTGGGACGAAAGTATGAAGGTTGCTTGTAGGAACAGGCCCAGAAGACAAGTCGAGTTTGGCCGTGAGTTTGTGATCGACTACCATGAAGGGTAAGTTATATCTGTTTTAAGGTTATAGACAGCTTACTGGATGTATTTCGAAAAGTTTGAACGTAAAAAGGAAAGAAAATGGATGAAAATAGTAGAAATGGTCGGGTCTGGTTGTCGGGTAGAACTGACAGGACCCGTCCCTAATTTCCAAGAAAACCGAACCGGTACTGCTTACGTCTGACAAACTCTTGTCCGATAAAGGATCTTAAAAATTTAACCCAGTTCGAATTATTACTAAATAAATCAAATCATTCCCATCTTGCGGGGTTACCGTCCAGGTCCGACCCACTTAACCCCCGACAAATAGAGATTTTAACAAATTGACTTTATTTAGGGTTTTATGTTCTTTAGTAAAATCGTCATTGTTTACATGTCTCAAATCCATATAATTTACTATTAATAGTTTTTATATCTCTCACAATTAACGTCTCCTTTTTTCCCCTATTTTTCATCGGTAATATTACTTAGTAGAATTCTAAAATAGAACCATAAGTTTAGAAGATTCACATATTGTATTTGTATATCCAATTTATTCACTACACCACGCACATTAAATCATAGTAACTATGTTTCTATTCTTAATCTAATAATTATATTCTTCTTTCCATATTTCTTTTTTCCATAAGTACTCATTTTCATTTTACCTTCTCAAGCCATAACCCAAAGGCTCAATACATACACATTTTTGTCCCCGCATCATCACTTTACATTACACTTTTAACGTAAAACATTAATAATCAACAATTCCTCTATAAATATCCTCATCAAATATTTCTCACAATACCCATTCACATATTGCCAACTTAAAAACCATAACATAGGAATTCCACATAATAACTCTAGCCTTTTATCATAATTCTAGTGTTATAATTAATGAAACTATCAAGATTAATCATAAATGATTTTATTTGTAACCCAAGCATTAAGTAACAACAATTATACTATTTATCCTTAACTTAATTATAAAGACTTACTCAAGCCTTTCACATTTCAGAGCTAACCTCCACATAAAATCATTAAAACTATTAAGATTAATTAACTAATTATTCTTCTTGAATTTCTGTAATTACTCATAAACAAGATTAAAACCAAATATAAATATAAACCATTTACACGTCTAGAACTGTACCCAAAAGATCACCAAATAACACTATCTTGGTACCATTAAATCCAAAAATTACAAGAAACAACTTTTATGTTGACGAAACCTCGAGGAGACGCTAGACGCACCTTCACACGCAGCCTGAAGTGGCTGCGCGTGAAACACACGCGCCCAGCTACAATGTCATCGTACTAAGCCATATTTATGATTTTCCGAGTCACCCGACCCTCGACGGTGACCCGACCGTTTCTTCATCGCTTCACATCCATTTTCTTGGTTCCAAGCATCAAACTTTGTCTAACCTAACTAACAAGAAGATCTAGATTTACACATGTGATCCACATGTTCGTTTTCAAAATTACCAAATTACCCTTGAACTTCCTAGACCCATAACTTACTCACCGGAGCTTCATTTTCGGCATACTGCCTGTTGATGTTCTCAAGAAATTAAGACCTTCGTGACAAACCTTTTTGTATGTCCAAAGGATTTCCTGAGGAAAAAGTCAACATTTTGATTTTGTCAAAAAATCAATCCTTTGACTTCCATGGGCAAAATTGTCATTTTGTTTTTCTCGAAGTTCTGGGGCATTACAAGAACAACCCGAGTTGCAGACCCATCGAGAGGAAGGAGATGACATTGTTGCTAGCGCGTGAGGCCCACATGCAGAGGGCCTCACTGGAGCGTGGCGACGCGTGCGGTGGCTGATCACCGTCCGGCTAACACAAAAATTCTAGTTTTTAAATTCTGAATTAAAAGGTACAAAGTTTGAATTAACTAGACCTCGTTTGGATTTATTTGTGATTTTTTAGTGTAATATATTTATTTTTAAACTAGAATTTATATACGAAGGTTGGGTATATCCTTGCACGTAAATTTTGGTATTTTTAGACCTTAAAATTAAATTATCTTCATGGAGAAATTTATAGAGAAATTTATAAAGAATTATTATATGGATTCCCAAATGCTGAAATAGTGTAAATTTGTAAATATTCTAAATTTGATGAATTTGATACTTAGCCAAAATTGTGGTAATTTGTTGGGAATATGGTGTAAATGATTACTTGAAGATAATCTTGGTAATTTGGTAATGAGTATGATTATGTATAGTTTACGATTAATAATTTGTAATATCTCTTGTCTAATAAGAATGGTCAAATGGGAGCAGGATCGATTCGACTTTGAGGAAATTTGGGACGGGTCCTGTTAATTTGATATCAAAGCGAGGTTTTTGATACGTTATTTTTAAGAATATGTTGGCTAAAATTCGGTTTAGAAATTGGGTGGATTTACGTGATAATAATTTAAATATGGAAAATGTGAATGTGATTTTTATGAATTACGAAAATTATTTTGAGTGTGATTTTGGAATATGATACGAAGAAACAATAACTATGAGATGTTGATGATAAGATATGTGTGATAACGTGTGATGATAAATACTTGATATTCGTATGAAATGATAATGATTATGTTGATGACATGAGATGAGATGAGATGAGGAAATATGTGACAACTAGCTGGTTGTTATGCACGTTTCACATGAAGCATGTTTATATCAGGATTTTGGCTTTATATTGAATTTTGGAAACTGATTTTAGACTTGAAATGACTTTTCCATAGGCTTGTGAGGGTATTGATATGATTGAGGCTTATTCGGTTTTATGAGCTATTTTAATGGTATGTTTTATGAGATTTTGACATAACCGGTAACTCAGAATTTGAATTGTGGGTTGGATCCATGGAATCAAGGTGCGTTAAAATTATGGGATGAATGATGTCATGTTATGATTGCGATTTGTATATGTTTTTTTGGTATGGTGTTATTGTGTTGTGGACAGGTGGTGGAGTAATAATCCATTCTTGAGACTAGTATTGTAACGCCCCGGAAATTCGAGAAATATAAAATTGAAAGTTGGAATGTAAAGTGACGATTTTACCCTTGGTTTATGGTGCAAAAGTTGACTTTTTGCTCCGAACACTTTTTGGACCTTTCGTAAAAACCGTTGCGTAGGTCTCGAGATGCTGAGTTCGTAGACATGTGGCATGTCGAAATTGGAGTTCGGCATGACCATTACGGGTCTAAAAAGGTGAGGGGTATTTTTCGTAATTTTTTACTCGAGGGCATTTTGGTCTTTAGTGATTTGCTGAGTCATTTGGGTGTGCCTCACCTTATTCTTTGTGTGACATCTGTCACTTTCATCTTCAAATTAGTGGCATTGTAGCCCCGTGTGTGTATGTGTACGCGTGTGTAGGTATGTGTTAATTAAAAGAGAAAGAAAAGCAGAGAACAAAACCATAATATGAATTGATCACCTGGGGATTGATCTTCACAACACCCATTCGAGAGACAAAAACAAACCTAAGACCTTGAGTATAATTAAGAGTGAAAATGAGAAGGAAATCGAAAGAAAAGGAGAAGAAGGAACCCGAGAGAGGGAAGGAAACCTGAAACTCAGAACCTTGAAATTCAAGAAATCGAATTTTGATTTTGGGCATTAAACTCGTGAAATTGAGTTGTAAACGGTGTTCTTTGGCTTTTGAAGAGTAGGATGGAGTGATCACCATAAAGAATTGGTTACATAAGGGTAGGGTTGGCTTTGAAACTTGGAACCTTTACGGAAATTCAAGTTCGGGTTATCGGATTGGAGGTAAGACTTCGTGTAACTGAGGTTATGAATCTTTGATTAGGATTGATTAGATGCATTTGGATGAATAAATTATGGAAATTGACGCAGAATTGACTGAAATTGGACCGGGTTGAACACGCGGGTCGAAGGACCTGTTTTGTAGAAAACGGGCGAGAACGATGAACAGTAACGGGGCACTGTAGCAGACGTGTGGGCCCTGTTTTCAAGGTACGGTCAACATATGATTTGATGATTTTGATGTAACGAACATTTTGGCACATGGTTCATGTCGATCGGATAGCATTTCGATATAGTTTTCTGTATCCGAAGTGTTATGTTACGTTTTAAGTACATATTTTTATCCTGAAAAATTGGGGGATTTTAATTTAAAACTATTTGAGGTGTTAGTGATGATTTTTGACAGAATTGGTGATGCCTGGAATTACGAAAAAGCCTACGGCTCGGAATCGAGCAGCTTGGACGGTGTGTGAGTGGACGTTTGTTTTATAAACTGTTATGCATGCATAGTTAAATGTTTTACATAATTGATTGCATGATTTGAGTTACAATGATTGTATGATGATTCAATATGATTTTTTGTTGATTTTATGGAGTATTTAATCGATTTTCGGGCATGATTTACGAGAATGGTGAAAACGATGTTTTGGGCTAGGCCCGGGTTTGAAAATGATGTTTTGACTTGGTTTTAAGTCAAGGATTTTGTTGAAAGGTCTTTGGGATGTAATCCCTATACAGTTTTCATTGTGGCTGTGATGAGTTCCCAGACGTCCAAAACTAGGGGTATTTCCCAGACGACCAAAGCTTGGGTGATTGTGTTTGTTTCCCAGGCAACCGAAGCTCGGGGTGTTCCCAGATGGCTTATGCTCTAGGTATATGTTTGTTCCCAGGCAGCCAAAGTTAGGGGTGTTCCCAGACGGCTGATGTCGGGGTTATTGACTTATTGTTGGTTGCCTACACATAGTGTTGATGTGATTGTGTGATTGACTGTGCACTTGTGAGTAGTGCTATTTAATTATTGTGCTTGATATTTGAGTACTGGAGACGAGTACTTTTGTCGATGGTCTTTATGACTGGTTTGATGATTTTCATGTGATTTGGCATGTGAGTCGATTGTTCGTGTATTTTATACTATGCATGCATGTTTTATAACTGGAGGCGAAAATGGTTCGTTTTGAGATTTGTTTTCAAACGATATTATTTTTGTTCACTCACACCTTTTATGTTTTTGATGACCCTCTAGACCGTGGCACGAAGATCGGGGTTGATCGAGAGGCGGAGGCATGAGTGAAAATCAGTGTGACTATCCCTTGTCTGGCAAGTGCTAAGGGTGTTTTCGGAACTTCAGTTGACTTGTCAGACGGGAGCAGGACTGACAGGGTTATCAAAGTCAATTTGGGACAGGTCTTGTCAAGTATGGTATGAGATGACCACTCATACTTCGAGCTAGACTCCGAATCATGAGTAAGTGTTGGTTAGTCAGTCTTAGACGTCGAATAGGGCTCTGAATCCTGAGACTGGTACTGGCTCAGACATCGAGCAGGGCTCCGAATCCTGAGTCAGTAGACCCTCAGACGTCGATCCGAGCTCTGAATCTATAGTGGTTTATGTGTGGATACTGGTTAGTCTCAAACTTCGAGCTGGGCTCTGAATCTTACGACTTAGACGTCGAGTTGGGCTCTGAAACCTGACTTGGTTTTCACTCGGACATCGAGCAAGGTTCTGAATCCCGAGTGGTAGTACTGATACCCCTGGGGGATCCTGTGACAGGACCCGCCCCGATCCCCATGGGACCACATGGGGACGTGCCCTACTCCCGTCTGACACCCAAAATTATGTTCCAATTTTAACCTCAACGTTCAAATGCATAAATAACCAAATTAAAGTTTTACATCAAATCCGAAATAAACAGATGTCAGACAAGGGATGAAATTAAAAATTACAAGTTGCGAGCACGACTCTAAAATAAACCTGCGGGTAAACCACCCAATAGGGGTTCAGGTACGCAGAAGTAGATCTATGCCTCCGCCTCAGGATCCTCCTCTACCTCGGTAGCACAGCCTGGAGGGGTTACCAAAACATTAAGGGCGAGTGGGCCGAAACTCAAGTTTATAAAACCGTTTAGTAAGTAAAACATATAATTTACCCCTCCGTTTTCCAAACATGCATGCATCAGAATTTAAAACCATAAATCATATAGTATGAACCATAAGGCATGTAATAAAACCATAAACATAATTTTTAGCCACTGCACTATACACTTCAATCCTGACATCCCTGATGTCTGACGTCCCTGACGTCCAATAAGGTCACAGTCTCAAAGCTACGCGTGCCACTCGGGTCTCAATTCCGAGTCCAATCCCCGAACCCTGTCTGGGTACGGCATCTCAAATTCCTAACGTCCTAGACGGTCGACGTCCCTGGCGTCAAATAAGCAATCCTGCTCCTGAGTCATTTTACGGTCCGGTTCCTCCGTAGAATGACCCCTCGCAGGCAATGCGCCATGACCACTCCGGGGTACCACATCCGGAGGAGACAGTATCATATGAATGGATCTATACAGTGCAATCCCAAATACATTTTATTGATATCCACATGCAAAACATATATATATATATATACATAGATAAAATCTAAACCAATTTTTAAGTTTCATCGGACGGGTCTCAAACCCAAATACCGTGAAACGTGCCATAACCATGATTTCCATATCATCAAAACCGTTTCTTGATTCCAGCATGTGAACATATAAGTAAATCGGAAAACATTTAAGCATGCAAGGTTCTAATGAAATCGGGCCCACTCACAGTACGATCCCGCGGTGAACCTGCGCGTATGAACTTATACCGGGATTATCGTACAATTCCTGTCAGTCCAAATCACATGTAAGGGTCACTACAAGTCTTAAACATTTATCCAAAAAGTCCGAAATAGAAACCGGCTCGGGGAAGCCGTCCAACACGTTTCCCGAGACAATCGGCCCTAAACTGACCCTCCCAAACTATCTCAGATCAACATGGTTAATTCATCAAAAAATGTTCAGAATGATGAGAGGAACAAAAGTCATGTTGATCGTGATCGGAGATAAGGTCCAACGCGCCCTCACGCGCCGCCCAAAGTGGCTGCGCATGAAAGTCACGCGCTTGACACTGTAGCTACAGTGTCACCACCTTCACCCGTTTGTCTGTAATACGGGCCTGCCACCCGCGGCTTGACCCGGTTAATTGACCCTCAATTCCTACTCGATTTCAATCTAATTTGATCTAACATGTTTATTATTCTTCCAATTTAAGTTCTGTGTCATTAATTTGCCTCGACAAGTCCATTAACTAGCCATTCGACCCGTGATCAACCAAACGGGTTGATCATCCCAACTCACTGGTTTCCAAACCAAAATCAAATTAACCTTCCAGGAAGCATCAAAGGACCCAAACGAACTATAAGGAATGATCAATTGAACAAAACGTTACCTGGAAGTAGCCGTCCGAACCTCTGAAATTCCTCTGAAAACGGCAGCCTCCGTCCCAGCTCCACCGTGGCTGGTTGCCCTCGATTTCGATATGGAGGTGTTCTAAACACTCCCACCAAGATCACTCAGTGCGTAGGTTGGTCCAACAGTCACCAGAAATTAAACTCCGAAATTCACTCCAATTTTCCAGAAACTGAATTCTCTGGTTCTCCTCTCAAGCTCACTGTCCTCTCCTCAATAGATTGTAGTACACACCATTCCTACTCTGTTTAAACAATCCATACCAGCCAATAGCTCGTGGAAGCCATACTGTCCACTGAAGAATGTCTCCCGCAAAGGTTCGAATCTTTGAAATTAAAAACTGTGGCTTTGCTGGATGTATCCAGCCATGTGCTGATGTCTAAAGGGTTTAAACAAATCCCAGCTTTCCAACTCACACACTGATTAATCAATTGGGACACAGAACTACCGCACATTGTGGTGCCGCCCAAGTTCCTCCGAGGTTTGCTACAGTGACTAGGGGTAAAATGACCAAAATGCCCCTGGTTCAAATAATTTGCCAAAATGCCCCTCACTTCCTAGACCCTTAACTCAGCCATACGAAGTCCGATTTCGGCGTGCCGCCTGTCTACGGACTCGGGACATCGAGACCTACCTAACGGTCCTTGAGTCAAGTGAGAATTAGTTGTCAAACAAAAAGTCAACATTTTTGCCCCTATCGTCCAAATTACGGTAATGCCCCTAAACTTCCGATAGTCATAACTTTTTCCCTGATCGTCCGAAATGGACGTGGCACCTGTCTATGAACTCGTGACGTCCCGAACTACGTCACAATCATTGGTCAAAGTCTAGTTGACCCACAAATCAAAAAGTCAACAATTTGGCCATACCATAAGGGTAAAAACGTCAATTCATACATTAAATTACAATATTAAAATCCTCGAATTTCCGGGGTGTTACAACCTTCCCCCCTTAAGAAATTTCGTCCCGAAATTTCAAAGAAACAAGTAAGGAAATTGTTCTCGCATCTGAGCCTCGGGCTCCCATGTGGCTTCTTCCACATTCTGGTTTCTCCAGAGAATCTTCACGAGAGAGATAGTCTTCCGACGTAGTACCTTGTCCTTCCGATCCAAAATCTACACTGGTTGTTCCTCAAAGCCCAAATCCTCTCGGAGTTTGATAGGTTGTTCCTCCAGTACATGAGAAGCATCATGTACGTACTTCCGCAGCATCAATATGTGGAAAACATCGTGAACTCTAGAAAGTTCTGGAGGTAGTGCCAACTTGTAAGCAACCCTGCCAATCCTCTCCACGATCTCATTTGGTCCAATAAAACGCGGACCTAGTTTCCCACGTCGACCAAAACGGATAATCCCTTTCCACGGAGATAACTTCAGGAAGACAAAATCTCCCACTTCAAATTCCAAGTCTCGAATTCGTCGATCGGCATAACTCTTTTGGCGATCCTGTGCCACCTTTAATCTCTCCTTGATAACCCGAACAGTTTCCAGGGTTAAGTCCATCAATTCTGGCCCTACAGCCGCTCGTTCTCCTATCTCAATCCAGCAGATAGGTGTCCTGCACTGTCGACCATACAGTGCCTCATAGGGTGCCATCCCGACGCTTGCCTGATAGCTGTTGTTGTAAGCGAATTCCATTAATGGCAAATGAGTATCCCATGAGTCCAGAAACTGTAGCACACAGGACCTCATCATGTCCTCCAGGGTTTGAATGGTCCGTTCAGACTGTCCATCAGTTTGTGGATGGAACGCAGTACTGAAAATTAGGGTTGTCCCCAAAGTAGCTTGCAAACTCCGCCAGAACCTGGAAGTGAAACGCGGATCACGATCAGACATGATTGATTTCGGCGTACCATGCAATCGTATGATTTCCTTCACGAACAATTGAGTCAGTCGGTTAGGTTTATAAGTCTCCTGAACTGGCAGAAAATGGGCTGACTTGGTTAACCGGTCCACGATCACCCATACCCCGTCAACTTCACTCTGAGTCCTTGGTAACTTAAAGACGAAGTCTATGGTGATGTGATCCCACTTCCACTCGGGAATCGGAAGTGGCTGCATAGCCCCATACGGTCTCTACCGTTCCATCTTAACCTGCTGACAGGTTAAGCATCTACTCACGAACTCCGTAATGTCCTTCTTCATTCCTGGCCACCAATAATGGTTCCGGAGGGTACGGTACATCTTTGTACCTCCCGGATGCATAGCATAGGCCGAACTATGGGCCTCCTCAAGAATCTCGGCCCGTAACTCTGCCACTGCAGGTATACACAAACGGCCCAACTTCACAAGTGCTCCATCATCCCGGATGGTAAAATCTTGTCTCCCATCCGCATCGACCTCAATCATGTAAATACAGAGTATCGGATCCTGAAGTTTTGCTTCGATGATCCGATCAATCAGTACTGGTCGTACATGAAAGCTGGCCAACAAAGCTCCATGCTCATCTGTATCCAAAATAACTGTAACAACCCGTACCTTCGGGAAGGGTAAAAATGTAATTTTATAAGATTTTTGTATATAAAGGACGATTTTGCCCTTGTGCATAGTAGGCTAAAAGTTGACTTCTTGAATTACCGATTGGATGACTGTTGACCCTTGACCGTGACGTAGTTTAGGACGTCACGAGTCCGTAGACAGGTGGCAGGTTCGATTCGGACAATCGGAGAAAAAGTTATGACGTTCGGAAGATTGGGGGCGTTACCGTATTTGTGAGTAAATGAGGAAAATGTTGACTTTTTGGAGGACCTGTGATTTTCATGTAGACCGAGGACCGTTAGATAGGTCTCGACGTCCTGAGTACAACGACAGGCGGCACGCTGTCATCGGACGTCGGATGAAATAGTTACGGGTTTGGAAAGTATGAGGGTAAAATGGTAATTTGTGCATAAGGGGTATTTTGGTCATTTTCTTTCAGCCAATCAGATAAGGGCAAGTGCTGGGATATTTTGTGCTGACCTGTGGATGATGAACACGTGGTGAGGACTGGATGGTTCTAGGAAGGTCTAAGGTGTGCACGGCCACACTTTGCACAAAATCAAACCGTGCTTTGGGTTTGATCGCAGAGAAACAGAGAGTGAGAGATTGGGAGAGATTGATCGATTCTGTGCAAGGGAGAGTGAAGAGTGATTTGTGAGAGTGACGGAGAGAAGTGTTTGAGCTGGTGATCGTGTTTTGGTGGAGAAATCGTGCACGGCGGCACGGTGGTGGTGCGGCGAAGTTCTGGGAAAACAGGGAGACCGTGAGAGTTTGGTGGTGGCTACGCCGTGTGGTGACTCAAACCACGACCGTGGGAAGTTCAGGAGGCTGCTGGGAATCCAACGAACACCGTGGCACGCGGCGGTGCGCACGGCGGAGACGGAATCAAAGGGTAAGTTTTCTTCCTCTGTTTTTCCCGTCAATTTCATTTTGAAAGTCGTGAAGGTAGGATGAGAATCGAGGGGATTGGTGAGTACAGTGATGTTTAGGGAGGCCCTAGGAGTAGTTTAGGATGGTCGCCGTGACGGGGGAGTACATTGCGGAGTTCAGACGACGGCGAGTACTCTGTACTCTGTTTTGGCCGTGAGCTCAAACGGGAAGTTATGGACTTCGGGGGTGAATCGAAGGTTTCTGTGAGTTGGATGTGACTTAGTGAGGTCCTAGGGAGAGGTTGGAATCGCCACCATGAAGGGGGGAAGAACTGGGCGGCCGGAAAGGAAAACAGAGCTTTGTCTGTGTTTTCTTTCGAACTTCAGTCGTGAAGCTGTGGGTCAAGTCGAACCAGGAGAGTGAGGGGGATGAATTCCTGGTGCCTGGACGCAGCTATAGGAAAAGAGAGGAGATGAAATGGTGGCCGGACGGCGGAGAATGGATCTCGCCGGTCTGAGTTGCAGCCTGGTGCGAACCGGGTTCGATCGAGGAAGACGGTGGTACTGTAGCAGGCGCGTGAGGCCCACGCGCAGCCACTTTGGGCGGCGCGTGGAGGCGCGTGGGGAGGAATCCAGCCAAGCTTCCAACATGGTTTTAGTTCTAAATGTTCTAAGGAATCCAATGGTATAATTTTCGAGTTGATCGGACAAAGTTACGGGATGGTTCGGGAATCCGGACGGTTTAGGGTCTAGGATTAAAATATTATTTAATTTTCGAAAAATTGGGGAAATTAGGGTTAGTATCCTTGATATGTTTGTGACTCTATTTGGTGCATATTGACAGGACGGGAGGCACCCGAGACGGTCGAGGAGCGCACGGAGCGCGATTGACTCGTTCTGATTTGTGAATGGACTCTTTCTTTAAACCCGAGCATGCCTAACTGTTTTATGAATGTTTTAAGATATTCACTATGTTTTTATGCTTCTTAATGATGAGTATATGTGTTTGATATGTTTGCATATGATTCGAGACATTTCCGGGATTTTGCACGTTTTTCGAGAAAAGCTGATTTTCCGATTTTAAAGCTATGTGTGGAGATTTTGATCTATAAGTGTTTTCCGAAGATGATAAATGGATTGTGAAACATAATTTGTGATTTAACGTGAGTTTTGGGTATAAAAGTAGATCTCCGGATTTGGGTTCGGAATGTCGGTTCTGAACACCGGAAGGGCTTCGAACCGGGGATTTCGAATTCGAGTTTGGTTCTGGATTTGGAAATGGTTTTATATTGAATTTGGTTTGGATTTGCTGGATCTGGATATGGGTTTAAAGACCCGGATACTGATTTGACGGGGGACGGGCCCGGATTGAGTTTAAAGACTCGGGAGTTTAAAGACTCAGATATTTATGATATTACCCCCATAGGCCTACTGAGTTTAAAGACTCGGGAGTTTAAAGACTCGGATTACATATAAGGCCTGGTTGAGTTTAAAGACTCGGATAGACCCAGCAGATTTGACCAGAAAATGGTGTTTTTATAGTGTATCTGTTTTTTATGATATTTTATAGTGTTTCTGTTTCTTATAATGTTTCTTGGTTTATAATTAGTTTACTCACTGAGTTAAGCATGTGATTTTAAAACGGAGGGAACAAGTGTTCTAGTTTCTTAGCTTTGATTTCATAATAAACGGTTTGCAAACTTTCATTTTCGTTTAGTCCACTCACATCTTTTGGTTTTAAATTTTCCCTCCAGGTCGTGGTGATAGCGCTGGGGTGAACGTTGAGGCAGATATCGAGGCATGGAGCTTCTGACGTTCTTCCGTTGCCACACTAGCATAGTAGGATTTTGTGCCCATTTTGTAGAACTATGCTCTGACTGACAGTTGTATTATATGTACTCCTTCGTCTGATAGTTATGCGTAGTGGCATTTTGGTACTTTATGTGTGATTGTCAGACGGGAGTAGGGTTCGTCCCGGGTATCGAGGTGATATTTGGGATGGGTCCTGACAATAACTCCCGCCTTCCAGAGTTCCACCAGCAAAGGAATATACACCATCCCCAGGTGTGCAACAGATCCCGCTGACTTCCTGCTGAGTGCATCTGCCACCACATTGGCCTTACCCGGATGGTACTCAATTGTACAGTCGTAATCCTTCAGCAGCTCTAACCATCTTCGTTGTCTCATGTTAAGCTCCTTCTGAGTGAATAGGTACTTTAGGATCTGGTGGTCGGTGTATATCCGGCACGTTGCGCCGAATAGGTAATGTCTCCAGATTTTTAGAGCATGAACCACCGCTGCCAACTCCAAATCATGGGTGGGGTAGTTCAACTCACGAGTCTTTAGCTGCCGGGATGCGTAGGCGATAACCTTGCCAGTTTGCATCAACACGCAGCCCAAACCTTGTAGAGATGCGTCACTAAAGACCACGAATTCTCCACTGTCATCCGGCAATGCAAGGACAGGTGCAGTGGTCAATCGATCCTTCAATTCTTGAAAACTCCGATCACACTGCTCGTCCCAAATAAACTTCACTCCCTTCCGAGTCAGACGAGTCAATGGTGCAGCAATTTTGGAGAAACCCTCCACGAATCTCCGGTAATAGCCTGCTAACCCGACAAAACTCCGCACCTCCGTTACTGTTGTCGGTCTAGCCCAGTTGGTCACTGCTTCTGTTTTCTAGGGATCCACGCTAATCCCATCCGTCGATATCACGTGTCCCAGAAAACCAATACTGCTCAGCCAAAACTGACACTTGCTCAGCTTGGCGTACAACTGTTCTTGTCTCAACTTCTCCAACACCAACCGTAGATGTTCCTCATGTGCTCGGGCACTCCTTGAGTACACCAAGATATCATCGATGAACACAATCACGAATTTATCCAAGTAGGGTCGGAAGACCCGGTTCATCAGATCCATGAATGCTGCTGGAGCATTCGTCAAACCAAAAGGCATAACCAGGAACTCGTAGTGTCCGTAACGGGTTCGAAAAGCAGTTTTCGGAATGTCCTCCTCCGATATCCTCAGTTGGTGATACCCAAACCGCAAATCAATCTTCGAGAAGCACTGTGCTCCCCGCAACTGGTTAAAAAGGTCATCGATCTTGGGTAGAGGATACTGGTTCCTCAGTGTCACCTTGTTGAGTTGCCGATAGTCAATGCACAAACGGAGACTCCCTTCCTTCTTCTTTACGAACAACACCGGTGCTCCCCACAGTGAAGTGCTCGGTCGAACGTATCCCAAATCCACCAAGTCCTGCAACTGAGTTTTGAGTTCTCTTAACTCGGCCGGCGCCATCCGGTATGGTGCCTGAGATATAGGTAGGGTACCAGGGAGTAGTTCAATTGTAAACTCGATCTCCCGCGATGGCGGTAATCTAGGTAAGTCTTCCGGGAACACATCTGGAAACTCACGTACCACCGGTATCTCGTCGATACCCGGAGTATCAACCTGATCCGACACGACATGCGCCAGATAACCCTGGAATCCCTTCCGTAGAAGTTTGGTAGCAGTAAGTGAAGAAATCACTTCAGGAGGCGAACCGTCAAGCTCCCCCTGAAAGATAACCTCCGGCAAACCCGGTCTTCGCAGAATCACTTGCTTGCTACAGCAATCGATGAGCGACCCATGCTCCGATAGCCAATACATCCCCAGAATTACATCAAAGTCGTGGATATCTAGAATGATCAAGTCCGCTGGCAAATCCACATCCTCAATTCTCACCGGGCATCTCCGAATCACCTGATTCACAAGGTACACGATGCTCATCGGGGTGCCAACACCCATTTCGCAATTTAAGGCTGATACCACACAATCAAGCATACCAGCACAACTCTTCGAAATAAAAGAATGTGTAGCCCCCGCATCCATCAACACACGTACAAGAAGGTTTAGGATATGTAGTGTACCTGTAACCACGCCTGGGGCGGTCCTCGCCTGCTGCTGGGTCATTGCAAACACTTGAGCCCTAGGCCCTCCATTCCGTCCCCGTCCGCGCGCGCCACGCCCAGCACCACGGTCACCTCCCTGACCTCAACCTCCGTTAGTGTGGGAAGCCGTGCTCTGCACCACACTAGAGCCCCCAGCGTCGTTGCTCTTGGACAACAGCGGGCAATCACAAGCATAGTGGCCCTCTTCTCCGCAAGCAAAGCAAGTTACTGGCCTCGGCCTGTTCGAATGCCCACCATACGCACCGCTCCATGATGGACGCTGCCCGGAGTTGTATCCTGATCCCCTGCCCTGAGAGCCTCCACGTCGACCCGACCAGCCACGACCCTTAAAGGATGAGGGTGCTCCCCTGTAGCCCCCTCCCTTGTTGTTCTTCTGGCCTGATGGCCCGCGTTGTGGGCGATCCTGTCGTCGCCCCTCGCCCGAAAGCTGTCGTGTCTAGTGTGCCACCAGACTGGCCTCAACACGCACCGCAGCGTCGACCATATCTCTCAGAGAAGCATGAGTAGCAGCAGTCACACTTGCTCGGATCTCCCCTCAGAGTCCAAGCTCAAACCTTTGGCATTTGTCCTCCTCCGTGCTCACGAATGATGCAGTGAACCGGGATAGTTTTCCGAAAGTCTGCTCGTAGTCCGCAACGGACATATCCCCTTGCTCCAGCCGCAGGAACTCAGCCTCCCGTGCCGCGCGAAATGATCGCAGGTAGTACTGGTCCAGAAATCGGGAATGAAAAGCTTCCCAAGTAGTGGTATGGACAGACCATCCAGACATTTCAAGGTCATGCCACCACTGGTAGGCTCCTCCTTCCAGTAAGAAGACCGCCAAAGTTACCCGTTCACCCGGAGGGCAGTGCATCACCTTGAAGATCCTTTCCATTTGGTGATACAATCATGAGCATCTTCGGGGTTCGATCCCCCGTTGAAAGATGTGGCTCCCAGACGTTGAGCCCGCTCAATGCTTGCGCATTCCATTTCCCTTTCCAGATCCTCGTCAGTCCGTGTATGAGGAATCCTCCTTGGAGGCATAACCAACTGTCAAGAGGCATAGATCAGTTAACATTATCCTTAAACTCGAAAAGTAACTAGTACTAATCGCTAGTCCAGCATGCTGACCACAACCTAGTGCTCTGATACCAAGCTGACAGGACCCGCCCCGATCCCCATGGGACCACATGGGGACGTACCTTGCTCCCGTCTGACACCCAAAATTATGTTCCAATTTTAACCTCAACGTTCAAATGCATAAATAACCAAATTAAAGTTTTACATCAAATCCGAAATAAACAGATGTCAGACAAGGGATGAAATCCAAAATTACAAGTTGCGAGCACGAATCTAAAATAAACCTGCGGGTAAACCACCCAACAGGGGTTCAGGTACGCAGAAGTAGATCTATGCCTCAACCTCAGGATCCTCCTCTACCTCGGTAGCACAGCCTGGAGGGGTTACCAAAACATTAAGGGTGAGTGGGCCGAAACTCAAGTTTATAAAACCGTTTAGTAAGTAAAACATATAATTTACCCCTCCGTTTTCCAAACATGCATGCATCAGAATTTAAAACCATAAATCATATAGTATGAACCATAAGGCATGTAATAAAACCATAAACATAATTTTTAGCCACTGCACTATACACTCCAATCCTGACAATTCCGATGTCTGACGTCCCTGACGTCCAATAAGGTCACAGTCTCAAGGCTACGCGTGCCACTCGGGTCTCAATTCCGAGTCCAATCCCTGAACCCTGTCCGGGTACGACATCTCAAATGCCTAGCGTCCTAGACGGACGTCCCTGACGTTAAATAAGCAATCCTGCTCCTGAGTCATTTTACGGTCCGGTTCCTCCGTAGAATGACCCCTCGCAGGCAATGCGCCATGACCACTCTGGGGTACCACATCCGGAGGAGACAGAATCATATGAATGGATCTATACAGTGCAGTCCCAAATACATTTTATTGATATCCACATGCAAAACATATATATATACATAGATAAAATCTAAACCAATTTTTAAGTTTCATCGGACGGGTCTCAAACCCAAATACCGTGAAACGTGCCATAACCATGATTTCCATATCATCAAAACCGTTTCTTGATTCCAGCATGTGAACATATAAGTAAATCGGAAAACATTTAAGCATGCAAGGTTCTAATGAAATCGGGCCCACTCACAGTACGATCCCGCGGTGAACCTGCGCGTATGAACTTATACCGGGATTATCGTACAATTCCTGTCAGTCCAAATCACATGTAAGGGTCACTACAAGCCTTAAACATTTATCCAAAAAGTCCGAAATAGAAACCGGCTCGGGGAAGCCGTCCAACACGTTTCCCGAGACAATCGGCCCTAAACTGACCCTCCCAAACTATCTCAGATCAACATGGTTAATTCATCAAAAAATGTTCAGAATGATGAGAGGAACAAAAGTCATGTTGATCGTGATCGGAGATAAGGTCCAACGCGCCCTCACGCGCCGCCCAAAGTGGCTGCGCATGAAAGTCACGCGCTTGACACTGTAGCTACAGTGTCACCACCTTCACCCGTTTGTCTGTAATACGGGCCTGCCACCCGCGGCTTGACCCGGTTAATTGACCCTCAATTCCTACTCGATTTCAATCCAATTTTGATCCTAACATGTTTATTATTCTTCCAATTTAAGTTCTATGTCATTAATTTGCCTCGATAAGTCCATTAACTAGCCATTCGACCCGTGATCAACCAAACGGGTTGATCATCCCAACTCACTAGTTTCCAAACCAAAATAAAATTAACCTTCCAGGAAGCATCAAAGGACCCAAATGAACTATAAGGAATGATCAATTGAACAAAACGTTACCTGGAAGTAGCCGTCCGAACCTCTGAAATTCCTCTGAAAACGGCAGCCTCCGTCCTAGCTCCACCGTGGCTGGTTGCCCTTGATTTCGATATGGAGGTGTTCTAAACACTCCCAGAAAGCTCACTCAGTGCGTAGGTTGGTCCAACAGTCACCAGAAATTAAACTCCGAAATTCCCTCCAATTTTCCAAAAACTGAATTCTCTGGTTCTCCTCTCAAGCTCACTGTCCTCTCCTCAACAGATTGTAGTACACACCATTCCTACTCTGTTTAAACAATCCATACCAGCCAACAGCTCGTGGAAGCCATACTTTCCACTGAAGAATGTATCCCGCAAAGGTTCGAATCTTTGAAATTAAAAATTGTGGCTTTGTTGGATGTATCCAGCCATGTGCTGATGTCTAAAGGGTTTAAACAAATCCCAGCTTTCCAACTCACACACTGATTAATCAATTGGGACACAGAACCACCGCACATGGTGGTGCCGCCCAAGTTCCTCCGCGGTTTGCTACAGTGACCAGGGGTAAAATGACCAAAATGCCCCTGGTTCAAATAATTACCAAAATGCCCCTCACTTCCTAGACCCGTAACTCAGCCATACGAAGTCCGATTTCGGCGTGCCGCCTGTCTACGGACTCGGGGCATCGAGACCTACCTAACGGTCCTTGAGTCAAGTGATAATTAGTTGTCAAACGAAAAGTCAACATTTTTGCCCCTATCGTCCAAATTACGGTAATGCCCCTAAACTTCCGATAGTCATAACTTTTTCCTTGATCGTCCGAAATGGACGTGCCACCTGTCTATGAACTCGTGACGTCCCGAACTACGTCACAATCATTGGTCAAAGTCTACGTCACTTAAATTTTGGTATTTTTAGCCCTTAAAATTAAATTATCATCATGGAGAAATTTATAAAGAATTATTATATCGATTCCTAAATGTTGAAATAGTGTAAATTTGTAAATATTCTAAATTTGATGAATTTGATACTTAGTCAAAATTGTGGTAATTTTTTGGGAATATGGTGTAAATGATTACTTGAAGATAATATTGGTAATTTGGTAATGAGTGTTATTATGTATAGTTTATGATTAATAATTTTTAATATTCCATGTCAGATAAAAGTCGAGACGAGAGCTGGATCGGTCTAACTTCCAGGCAATTGGGAGGGGTACTGTCAAGGCACATGAGTTTCGACTAATTAGTGGGTGCCGAGTAGGAATCCCATTTGGCTATTGAGTAGGGTTGACTTGAGTGTTTTTTGCTTAACGAGTAAGGGTTGATGCACATAGAGGATGTAGAGAACCCTTCCAAATAGCTACTGGTTGATCAAGACGTGATAGTACACGATTGCTGATCATGGTGGCATTGAAGTGGAAGTTGGATCCATGCTTGTGGGGAAAGATCCTTATGTGACATCTTGGTTGATCGGTCGTAGTAAGACGGGAAAGCCCCTTGTATGGAAGCCCTACAAATAATTGTGTGGAAGCCCTACAAAAAAGGCCATGGTCGATTGGTCATGGTATTGCATAAGTACCAATTGTCAGTGAGAGGAGACTACCGATTGAGATGACGTAGTGAATTGAGTCTATTGAGAAATCGATGTAGTGTCGATCGGAAGTTGATATATTGGTGCCGTTTGACTTAGGTATTTGGTGGGCTGCCAATTATGGGTCTGAGGGTTGTAGTGAACCTGTGCCAAGTTGTGGGGATCCAATCGGAAGTTGGCAGAATGTAGTGCCGAATGGCTTACACTTGTAAATATAAAGAAGGTGAAATTTTTTCAAAAAATGTGCTTCATTTCATTCATAAATAACGATATGTCTGATTGGTGATTACCAAATTGGTTACAAAATATGTGTTCTAATGCTAAGTGAAGTTGTCCAGGATATCTCACTTGTAGAAGTGTTTGAAATGGTCAGTATGCCATGGATGAGCCAAAAGTCGGCCGACAGTGGTCTGTAGTCCATAGGTTCCTAGTCGACAGACCTTGGTGACCAGGTAGGGTCCTTCCCATTTGGGGCCAAGTGTGCCATATGCCCGCTCCTTGGTTACCAGGCTAATTTTTCTGAGGACCCAGTCACTAACCTTAAAGCTTTTGATTCTGACCCAGGAGTTGTAGTAGCGTGCAACATGCTATTTGTGAGCCATGTTGCATAAGATTCCCTGTTTGCAATGCTCTTCCGAAAAGTCAAGGTTGAGATAGAGAAGTTCGTTGTTTGCATACGGGTCGTATGAGAGCACCCGATAAGAAGTTTTGCCAATATCCACCAGTACGAAGGCCTCCGTACCAAATTCTATGGAGAATGGTGTTTCCTTGGTTGATGTTCGATAAGATGTGTGGTAGGACCAGAGAACATCTAAAATGATGTCAGACTACTTGCCTTTGGAATCCTCATCAAGGCGGGTCTTTAGGTTGTACTTGATGAGCTTGTTAACAGCTTCTACTTGGCCATTTGCTTGAGGGTGAGGGACACAAGTGGCACGACCCAACTCTCCTAGCACGATATTGTCCGCTTCAGGCCCACACCCTCTCGGTTTTGTTTATGGGAACTTAAGCGCAACTACCCAATGGGTCACCCATCCTAGGTTTGCTCCAGCCCAAAATCGCTTGACTTTGGAGTTCCAAAAGAATCCAAAGTCAGTGAGCTCCCAAAAGGCCCCGTGCTAGATAGCTAGCTCTGATACCAATTTGATAAGACCCGCTCCAAAGGAGCTTTGATAACTGTGTCTAGTCCTGCTTCTGTCTCACGCCTCAATCAATGTATCTGAAATGCCCCGAGCCACAATTTTTCAAGTAAGGGATATACATTCCTCAAAATATGAATCAAATAGAATATATCCTCACAAGATTACTAGCCACATCCAACCCACTAACCCTGGAGTGTCGGAAGGGTGTTTAACCTTAGTTACTTCCGACGCTTAAACTGGTGCCTGGATCATCTTGACCCTAATCCTGCCATCATAATACTTTAAACATAATATTCTGGTCCCTTTAATATCACAAAGCTTTTACTGAACTCCTGGAATTTTAAGAGGTTTATACATAAACAAAAATAATAATTAATAAATATAACATTAGAATTACAATTAAATGAAGTCTAACCATAACAATATTTATATCATTAATACCATGAGGAAAAGATGAACAACTTTCGTATTGGGAAGACCACCAGAAAACCCTACACGCGCCCATAGGCGCCGTCATGGCCTTATGGGCGTGGGTTTCACACGTCTGCAGGCGCAGTCACAAGCGCACTCGCCTGCAACCTCTAGCCGGGTCCGTAGGTCGACCCAATTCCTGAAAACGGATACCCACGATCTGTTTTCCAATTTCCCTCGAATCTAGTCTATAAATTCCATTCAAATTATCAAATCCATTCAAATTACCTCCAGGAACTCATATATATCTCCAATTTCAAGAACCAACATAGAATTAGGCTAGAAACACAGTTATAAATCCCCAGCTCCATCACGGGGCTCAATTGCTTCACCATTGGGGCACCCCTACTCTGAGATTGATACCACTCGACTCGACAGGCTGAGGAGAACCCATTCCTAACCTTAGTTACAAAGACTCGTCCCGAATTTACAGGATTAATTAAGGTTAATGACGGAATATTGATAATTAATCAAGGACTAATCGAGGATTAGCGAAAAATCTGGATAAAATGACGATTTTGCTCCTAGAAAGGGCAAAAAGTTAACTTTTGACCTGCGAGGTCCAATTCACGTAGACCGAGAACTGTTACGTAGATCGAGATGATACGAGTTTGTAGACAGGAAGCACATCAAAATCGGACATCACATAGGAAAATTACGGGTCACGGAAGGTTCCAAGAACATTCACAGTTGCACGTTTTACGAGACGGTTGAGTTTTGGGGTTTGACTTGAGTGGGCCCAAAATATCAGTTGTGGGCCAATAAATAAGTGACAAGTCCCTTGATTCCCATTTCACATACATGCACCTACCATTCCCTTCCTATTCCATTCATCCTACCTGAAACCCAAACCCACCCAAACCTCATCATTCCCTCATCCTTTGCTATTCGTGTGAAAGAAAGAGTGACATAGTAAGACGAGATGAAGCAGACAGTGCCAACAGCTTGGATAACCATGCACGGTGGCTGGAAATCCGAAGGTAAGCGATTTTGGGTTGAAAGTCAAAATTCATGTTTTAGGGCTGGTTGGATGGTTTTGATGATCAAAAAATGTTTCCAGGGACCAGACAAACTCGCATGGACCAAAAGGAGAGATTGGGGTTGCTGGAACTGCCCAGAAATCAGGCTGGAAGCTTTCCCGAATTGTATCTAGCTCTACAGGTACTTTCTAGACCTTTTTAGCTGGTTTTGAGTCCATAGAACCCTTTCTGGGATCATTGCAATCATGTAGGAAGAAAAATGGGTGAAAATGGTTGAGTATTGAAGGAGATAGGACTAGGTCGAGTCGTGGGTCAAATTAACCCGTTATAGAGAACCGGGTTAACCCGGTTGGAGGTTAATGATGATGATGTGGCAGTCCATGTCATCATCTATCAGAGTTGCCAGTCCACGTGGCCAATTAGGTGATGTCGTGTGGCATGATGTCAGGTCTAGTTAGCATGTCAGGTCTAGTCAGCATGTCAGACACGTGGACCAATCAGGTGGTGCCATGTGGCAGTCTATTAGTCCTGACATTATTAGACATGTGGACTAATCGGGTGGTGCCACATGGCAGGATGTCAGATCTAACAGGTGTCAGACCTGTCAGGCTGATGTCAATAGATGGCGTCAGTGTTAACCATGATGACATCAGCGTTGACCATGATGACGTCAGCGTAGACCATTACTTTTTGTTGATAAAAAATTTGACGGCATGTGAGGGTGCATGGGAAAAACTTTTGAGGTCAAACTGGTCTGATTCGAAAGGATTCGACGATCTGAATCCAATGGTGGTGGTTTCAGGTCAATTGGAGTTCGTTTAATAGGTCATTTAGAGGTTTTTAGCTTCTGGAAGCTTATTCAGGACACGTTGACTGTTCTGGGAGTTTTGAGGGTTTATGATTAGGATTTGTATAGGTTGGTAGTAACTTTTGGATATGATTTAGATAGGTATGGACATCCCAAAGATTGTGGATTAGCCCTGGGGTGGAATACGTCGCAGGTTTCAGAACGCGCAGTACGGATGGTCTGTGAGTGGACTTTATTTTATGAAAAATGATGCATGCATAAATGTCTTATATGTTTTATGAACATAGTTTGAGATGCATTGATTACATATTCTTTTAATATGATTTGATTGGCATCTTCGTAGAAAATACAGTATGGCACGTATTTAGATATTTACGTTTTATACGATGTTTAGGCTTCGGTCGAGTATTTTACGTGCATGTGTTTTATATGATTTTGATGGTTTCACAGAAAGGCGTGAAACTGAGGATTTGATTTACAGTTTTAGAATATTTCACGGGGATGCGTGAAATCGGTATTCGGGCATGATTCCCCGTTGATTTAGACCTTGACTAGGATAATAATCAAAGGTGATTTTGAAAAATGAAAGGGTTTTCGAACTTAGAAATATCTTTCGGGCGTATGACCCAGTTGATTTATGGTTTGACTTAGAGTATAGTCAAACGTGAGATATATTGGGCTGTAACCCAGTTATGATTCGGGCATGAGACCTAGTTGTGGATTAGATAGGATTCGAGGAATCCTGGATTTATGAAAGATAATTCGGACATGAGACCCAGTTGTGGATTTGATAGGATTCGAGGAATCCTGGATTTATGAAAGATAATTTGGACATGAGAGCCAATTGTAGATTTTATGGGATTCGAGGAATCCTAGGTTTATGAAGTGTTGACAAATAATGTTCTCGGGCTTGTGACCCATTTGATGATATTTGGGGCTTGTGGCCCTATTGTTGATATTCAGGCTTGTATCCCTGTTGATGATTAGATTATTTTGAGTTTAAAAACTCGGGAGTTTAAAGACTCGAATTTTTATTAGAGGGCATCCAGTTATGAATATGTTTTCCCAGAGAGCACTCTGGAGATATGCTCGCCTCCGAGGTACAGAGAGGTCACAAAGTGCCTGCTGTCGAGTAGCCGAGAGAGGTTGCAACCGAGGGAGGCTCGACTTAGGAGTGCGGTATATGAGATCGGTCGATGATATGTTCACGACGATCTGGTGATTGTCGGCTGGTGATCTGTTCACGACGACACACTCAAGATTAGAGCAGTCCTTGAGCTTATGGGCATGCATGCTGGGATTAAAATCGTGACGGATGATGATGATGATGATGATGATGATTATGGGCTGAGGTCCCACGTGTTTTATATTTGGGCTGAGACCCTTTGTGATTTGATATGGGCTGAGATCCCACATGGTTGATATTTTGGGCTAAGACCCTGTGTGATTTGATTGAGGCTGAGACCCTGTATGATTTGATTTTGGGCTAAGACCCTACAAAGGAAATAGCTTTGATTGAGCCATGTTTTTATTGGATTGATTTGAAAAGCAATACGTCTTGCTTTTCGGAAAGGTATTTGAAATACTGTTTTATGATGCATGCTTTTTCGTGAAGGGTATAAATATATTTTTGAATAAACTGTTTTTATAAACTATTATTTTTTTCCACTCACAGATTTTATGTTTTTCTACCCTTTAGGTTGATCACGGAAACGGACTGTAGTAGAGATCGAGACATCACATGCCGCCACAGATCCTTGCGTACTCTAGATAACCCCGAGTAGGTTACGGTTGTCATCCCTGGCCTGACACGCGGTGTCAGACGGGAGCAGACACATCCCACGATAAGCCAGGGGGACTGGGATGCGTCTTGTCATTAGTTATACTCGACTCAATCTCCTTCTCTTCTTCCATCCTCGACAAGAACTCTCATCACACAATCAAACTCAATCTCTCACTCACAACCACCTAAAATGGTTGGAATCCACATAGGAAGGTAGGGAATGGTCTCTCCACCATAATCCCACTACCATCCTCCCCCATATGATGGAGAGGGTGGCTCTCACTCCATTCGGTGTTTCCGCACCGAAACCCTTATCAGGAGACTTTCCCCCCATCCCCCATCCCCTCACATCTTCGTAGATTTTGTCTATTAAACACCAAATCCACACTAAGCTTGACACTAATATTTCTTCCTTAGTGCCAAGTGTCACCAGACAAATGAGCTAGCAGAACTTTTGCTGACTCAACAAATAATCACACAAATTACCTAATTACCAAAAATCCCTTGGACTCAAGACTCTGAGACCTATGCAATGGTCTCCACGAAAGGCCTAAAAGTGTACAAGGACAAAAGTCAACTTTTGACCACACAAACTATGGGTAAAAATATCAATTCTCAGATTTCATTTTCGAAACTGCCTAAATTTCTGGGACGGATCATTACAAGAAGCAAAGCAGAGTTTGATTCCATAGACTTGGTAAAAGTTACAGAAGCGAGCACAGTCAAATTTCTTCAAGTTATTCGTCACAATGGTGTGAGGGATGTTGAACTAATAGATGATGTTCTGGTACATGAAGTAATCAACGGCGACCATTGCATGTTCTACGCCTCCCTTGCCCCTAGGAATGGGGTCGATGAGGCCAAATTCCCTCTACAAAAATGGCCATGGGCTGAGCATTTGAGTCAAGCTCTCTGCAGGTAGATGAGGAATGGGAGCATACTTCTGAAACTGGTCGTATTTCTGCATAAGTGCAACTAAGTCTGCATGCATGGTTGGTCAATAGTAACCTTGTCGAAAGGCCTTGTGAGCGAGGGACCTGGGTCCTGAGTGGTTATAATAAATGCCCTCGTCGACCTCCTTGAGAAAAGCATGTCCTCAATCTGCCAAAAGGCACTTTATGAGAGGGACGTCATAGCTGCATTTGTACAGATTGTCGTGAACAATTTTGTAGTGGGTGGATTAGTGATTGATGCGCTTAGCGGCGTTTCAATCCTCCAGTAGTTCTGCATGTTTGAGGAACTAGATGATTGTGTCCATCTTGGATGGTTCAGTGGTGATGGCATTGATCGGTCGTTCCTTCGTGTTGGGAGTCTCTAGGAGCTCAACTGGTATGCTGCGACCAATCATTTCTTAGATGGAGGAGGCCAAGTGGGTTAAAGCATTAGTGTGGCTGTTCTCCGAGAGCGGGATCTGGCTGATCTCATAAGCTTGGAAACTGCGGAGGAGTGTCCTTACCTTCTCAAGGTATAATATCATGGAGATGTCCTTGGCATCGTAGACGTTGTTCACTTGGTGGACACAGAGCTGGGAGTCACTGAAGATTTGGATATGTGGTGCATGTAAGTCCTTCACGAGGCAAACGCCAAATAGGAGTTCCTTGTATTCTGCCTCATTGTTAGAGGCCTTGAAGCCGAAATAAAGTGCATATTCGAGCTTGGCTTGGTCGGGTGTGTTAAGCACGAAGCCCGCACCAAAGGCAATGTGGCATACTGAGTCATCCACATAGAAGGTCCAAATTAGCATTGACTTGTCTAGTGGAGGGGATGTGTTCTCTACTTAGCAAAGTCTAGGTTGCTACATGGTGTTGATTCCTAAGTCTTCCGGCATGTACTGGGACGTGGTGTAGGTGAATTCAGAACGAATCTCAATGATTGCCCGACCTGTTTCAATAGAGCAAGGGGCATAAGTGATATCGACCTAGCTGAGCTCGATCGCACACTTGATCAGTCATTCGGATATGTCCGGATTCTAGAGGACCTGCTTGAGAGGCTTGTTGGTTAAGACTAGGATGGGGTGAGCCTAGAAGTAAGGTCTGAACCGTCTGGTAGTGGTGACTAAGGAAAGAGCCAGTTTCTCCAAGTCGCAGTATCTGGTCTCTGCATCCTGAAATGCTTTGCTCACGTAGTAGACTGGGTGCCCTGTGCTGTTCTTTGTCTTGATTAAGACATAACTGATAGACGAGGTGGAAACTGGAAGGTAGACATGGAATTGCTCTCTAATATATAGTCGAGCGAGCAGGGGTGCCTTGCTCATGTATTCTTTCAATGCGTTGAATTCCTTGTAGCAGTCAGCAGTCTAGTTGATGATCTTGGTGCTTGTCTTTAGAGCCTTGAAGAATAAGAGGCACTTGTCTGTTGCCCTGAAAATGAACCTGGTAAGAATGGCAACTCTTCTAGTTAGAGTCTGAACTTCCTTGATTGTGCCGGGTGCCTGCATATCAAGGATGGATTTGATTTTCTCGGGGTTTGCTTCTATCCCACATTGGCTAATCATGTGGCCGAGAAATTTTTCGGATCTTATGTTGAAAACACATTTGGTGGGATTGAGCCACATCTAGTACTTCTTGAGCACCTGGAACATCCTATGGTGGTTGGTGACGTGATCTATAGCCGTCTTGATCTTAACCAGCATGTCGTCCACATAGACTTTCATAGTCTTCCTGATCTGATCTGCTAACATGAAGTTCACTAAACGTTTTTTTTTTCACCCCGACATTTTTCAGTCTGAATAGCATGACGTTGTAGTAGTAGACGCCAAGATTGGTTTGAAAGCTGGTATGGATCTGATCATCTAGGTGCATCTTGATGTGGTTGTAGCCTGAATAGGCATCTATGAAGATGTGTAGCTCGTAACCTACGGTGGCTTTCACCAGAAGATCGATTTTCGACAAAGGAAAGCGGTCCTTGGGGCATGCCTTATTGAGATTGGTGAAGTCGATGCACATTCTCCAGGAACCTGAAAGTTTGTTCACTAAGACAACATTGACGATCCAAGAGACGTAGATTGCCTTCCACTCAAACTGGATTGTGTTGAGCTTGATGATCTCTTCTTGCATGGACACTCGGTGTCGTATGTTCTTTGCTTCTAAGTGACAGGTTTGAAAGAATGGTTGATGATGAGACGGTGGCAGATTACGTCGATGGAGATTCCCGTTATATTAGCGTAAGACTATGCGAAGACTTCCCTATTATCCTTAAGGAACTGGATGAGGGCATCCTTGGTCTCCTGTGTGATCTTGGTTCCAATCTTCACCTACCGATCAGGATTCTTAATGCTAAGTATGATCATCGCAGTCTCCTCAACTAGTTGAGGTTTTACTGTTGTTGTTAGGTCTCAGTGGTCTTCAGGGGGACTGGACTGGATCTCCCGATGGAGTTTGGGATTGATGGGATCGATGTTATACAATGATTCGGCAACGACAATGGTCTCCTGGCTGGTACATGGGTTGATTTTGGCCAGGCAGATTGCTAGCATGTTCATGCAAATTATTTGTTTCCTCTAACTTGGCAAGTGCCTATGATAATAGGGAACTTGATCCACAGTAGGCAAGTAGAAGTTACTGCATTGATCTGGTTCAAGAGAAGTTACTGCGTTGATCTGGTTCAAGAGCCCCCTGCTGAGCATGACATTGTAGGTGATAGGGCAGACGACCACTAGGAAGGTGATCATTGTTTCTTATAGAGGGTGTGCTACCAAGTAAGATTTTCAGGGAGATAGTTCCGAGTGGTAGTGAGGAGACGGTCCAATTGAGCTCTTTCGAGTCGATTTCGAGTTGGTTGAAAGCTTCCATGAAAAGGACATTGATGGAGCTTCTAGTATCCACAAGTATCTAACCTACGTCAACGTTGGCGATAGTTGCTTGGATGATCAAGGGATCGTCATGAGGGAAGATTACACATTACTCTTCCTCTTTCGAAAATGTGATTGGTGTCTGTCCTGCCCTAGCGACCTTCGTTTCCCTCCCGAATTCGATGTTGAAGATCTGGTGGTTGGATTGGGTTGCTCGAAGAAAGCTCTTCTTCACCCGATTGGTGGTGTATAATGAAGAGATTGTTGGGTCACCGCTAACGGTGTTAATCTGCGGGTCATTCTGCACCGATTCTGCATTTTATAGGAGCTAATTGATATTCCCATCCCTAAAGATGGATTTCACGATGTCGCGGAAGGCTACGCACCCATCAATGGTGTGCCCATTTAATTTGTGGTACTGACTGACACGACCCATTCCAATCCCCCCGAGATTAACACGGGATGTGCCATGCTCACGTCTAACCCACGTGCCACACGAGATAACACGAAGGCCAGATAAGGGATAATCTGAAATCCTGAGCCCAATTGGCTCCTAGAGTGCGCCAGGATCAGCCGAGGAATGTGAGGTCACGATCTCTACTACAACCCGCATCCACTATCAACCTGAAAGGCATTAAAAACCATTAAAAAGTGTGAGTGGACGAAAATAAATAAGTTAATAAAATTCATTTCAAAAAGACATTTATGCCCTACACTTAAAAACAATACATGCATACAAAACCAGTTAATTCACATATCATAAAACCCTTTAGAAAACCAAAGTCATTTCCTTTTCTCGAATCATTAGAGTCTTAACCCAAAATCATAAAATCAACCAAGTGTGGGAACTCAGCCCAAAACTGCAAAACATCGAAATCCGTAAATCCAAATCCAAGTCCATGTGGGTCCCTGCCCAAATCCATAAACACATAAATGCAATTTCATAAATCCAATAAATCATGTTTACCAAATACCCATCATTGGCATCCCAGATTCCTAGTGTCCCAGACGCTTGACATCCCAGAGGTTATATCTCACGGTCTAAGCAACGCGTGCTGCCCGGGGCCTCTCCGGGTCCATATCTCTGGCATCCCAAATGTCTAACATCCCAGACGTCTAATTATAGCAATCCTACACCTGAGTCACTATACGGTCTTATCGCTCCGTGTAATGACCCCTTGCAGGAAATGCGCCGTGACTTCCCCAGTGTCCCAGACATCTGGAGGAGACCATCCACATATCCTCATCTAAGGATGGTAAATGGGAAACATCTTTATAAAACTGTTTCAAGACATCTCAAAGGGGCCATGCCCGGACTTTCCATAAAGTCATCGTAAAACCATAAATCCAATATCCATTTAGGGTCCCCGACTCGAAATCACATTCATAAACCACAAATGGGACTCATGCCCGATATCATAATCAACTGGGCCTCTAACCCGATCATGTAAACCAAATGGGCCTCCAGCCCGATATCTCGTTAAATCAAATGGACTCCAAGTCTGATAGTTTCCCAATCAAATGGGACTCATGCCCAAGTTCATCTTTTCAAATCCAAAACCATTTCATCAAACCATCACTGACAACATAAGCACATACAAATTCAACATAAAATCATACTCCTTGAAATAAGTGAAAATACGTAAATCATAAATACCACAAATATACATATTCAAGGCATTCAAAGCATAGATATAAAACATATAAAACAGTTATGCATGCATCATATTTATAAAACAAAAGTCCACTCACAAACCGTCCTAACTGCAACCTCGATACGCGCGCCATAAGCCTTCCCGAGACTAATCATCATCACGAGAACCTCCAGACCTATCCAAATCACACTCAAAGGTCACTAATCATCTCAATTAACCTCTCATTAAACCCCCTCCCCCCTAATTTTCTGGAATTTTTAAACGTATTTAACATAGACTCTAAAACTTCGGACATCCAAAACTACCTCGAAACGGTGTCCGATCGACTCGAAACCTATCCCAAAATGTTCATTACATCGAAAAGATGAAATTACATGTTGACTACATCTCCCAAAACTTCCCCACACGCCGCTGCAAGCGGCTACGCGTGAAGTCTACGCACCTGCACAATGTCATCCATGTCCTCGCATCGAACCCAGTTCAAACCGGTTCTCTAGTTTTTGGTTCTCATCTAATTCTACCCCTTTCTACTCCATTTTTCCTCCAATCCCTTCGTCTAACCATTTCCTATCAATCTACGGTGTCAAAACATGAAAACCAAGTCTGGATCATACCTTCCAATTCGAGGAACAAAACCCAGTTTTCCTCCTCTGTGTTCTCGTGATTCCGGCCACCGTTGGCCGTGATTCCAAGTCTATCAGCCTCTTTTCGACTTCCAAAACCTCATCCAAGCAACCAATTTGATTATTATCTTCCAAAACAAGGCTTACCATTTTTAAACGAAAACAGGGCATTTCACTGTTTCTCACCTCATCTCACCGCCTCGAGCTCCACCGTAGCCACCACCACGTTCATCTCGACCTCAGCAGCAGCATCCAATCCACAAAAATGATCAATAACTACTGAAATCAATTGCACCATTTTTGAACCCAAAAACAAAGTTTTGGTTCCTTACCTCCGAACTGGGCCACCGTCTATAACGGTCAACGTCATTAGCACCACCCTCATCGTCTCACTTCACTCTCCCTTTTTCATTCACAGGTCACAAGCAATAGAGGGGGTTTGAGGGTTGATACATGGGATGGGTTCACGGGTATGGGTTTTCCATGGGTTTTGGAAGAAGGCTCGAGAGGATGATCAAATCAGAAGAGGATAAGGACCCATTTAATTGGGGCCTGGGCCTATCAGATGGGTGACACTTGTCACTCATTTGGTGGGTCTTTCCAGAACCTTCCCCAATCAAATCTTTCCACGTGTCGCGATGTCTTGGTTTGCATGAATAGTGCCATAGAACTTCCTAGACCCATAACTTTCCTATCGAACCTCCGATTTCAACGTGTCGCTCGGCTACAGACTCGTAACGTCCCGATCTACATCAAAATCATCGGACAAAATCCATTTGACTGCCCTAGTCAAAAGTTAACTTTTCACCCAATCCTAAGGGTAAAACCGTCATTTTACATCGTCCGTCTGCGATTCTCTAACTAATCCCCGATTAGTCCCGCTAATCCACAATTACTCACTAATATAATGCCAAAATTTGAGACGAGTCATTACACTGACAATATAAGTTGGACTGAACTCCAGGCCAGAGGCCTTGAGTTCGTTCCCGTGGTTTCTCAATCATCCCTTCAATGTTCATGAGAACGTTCTCGAGCGAAGTATTGAAGATAGAGTAAGTTTTGAATTTAAATACTGGCCCCTCATAAGGTTTATCATGCTGGCGATGATTATTGTGTTTGTGCCCCTGGTTCGGATTGTACTTTTCCTTTTTCCTTTTGTGGCTGTTGTCATAGGAACCATGTCTTTTACCAAAGTAAGAGTTGTTCCCATGAGCTTAGTGCTGACTACTGGAGTTATGGTGGGGCTTGGACTGCTAATTTCCCTAGGGGAAAAAAGTAAGCCTAAGCAGGAGTAGTCTCATTAGGTTCTACTCGTGGAGTATTGAAGTTTTTTGCCTTGGCGTGGATCACCTCATGCCGCGTCAATTCATTATAGTCATCTCATCCATGTGTGAAGGCATGGTACTTGAAGGTAAACTCCCTCAAGCCACTATGGAATGCCATGTGGGCTGCCTTGTCGTCGGTCTCCTGGAACTTGGAGTACTCGAGGCTAAATTTTATGCGTACTTCTGCAATGATTCGTTCTCCCCTTGCCGTGGAGAACCTAGGTCTTCTGTGGCCATCAATTAATATGTCTGGATCATGAACTAGTTCAGAAAGATTGTGTACAGCTGGTCAAAGGAATCAATCATTTGAGGCTCTAGCTGGTAGAACCAGTTGAGTGTAGCTTTAGTGAGGGTGAAGCTGAATATGGGGTATTAGACCTCGTCAGAGAGGTTTTTGAACGCCACAGAAGATTGGTAATTGTTCATGTGGATAACTGGATCTCCATTTTTTAAGTGTACAATGTGATATTGGGAGGTTTGACTTCTGTCTTGTGTCTGTATTGCAGGATACGATCTGGAAAGGGTCCAATATTGGCCTTCATCTTCATTGGAGATTTAATTGTCTGCTTGTTAGTCTCCATCTCGTGGACTCGTTGGAGAAGCTTCTGGACAACGTCGTATGACTTGGGAGGTTTGGAGTGTTTTCTGAGTCTCCTAGCAATGGATCGATGACTTGCATTGTTCATACTCCTCCCCGACCATTTGGCCTGTTTTGATCTTCTGCCAAACATGGCAGTCATTGAGTCAACATCATTCTCCATGTGGTGGGGGTTGATCTGCGACGGTTGATTTTCAGTTGGCTGAGATGGGGCCTTCTGACGTTGTGCTTTTCTCAAGGTTGATCCTGAATGAGAGTGGCCTCTTTGGGATAAGTGGGACAGAAAGGGCTGATCCTAGATTCGGGGATCGTTTGTTGGATAAGTCAGTCGGGTGGGCTAAATTTACATAGGCCTTCTATCAAGTAATTCACAAATGTCGCGGAAGATTTGTGTACCTGAAGGTCCCACTGCATCAGTGGGATGAATGAGCATCCACCATGTGGGTTCTAGATGGAAAGGCTCTACTGCCTGCCGATCGACATTAGCTGCAAGTGCTCGCTCAGTGGCTGCCTGCTTCTCCTTCAGTTCTTCCCATATGGGCTAGAAAATAGCGAGGATGCTTTGATGTTGTTCTCCCCACACGTGATTTCTGTTTTCGATGGCATCATTACTTTTTCTAAGTTTCGCCGTCCCCGTACTGAGGGTTCTCAGCATTTCGAGCATGACCTCAGAAGGCATGTCGATTCTAGTTCTATTGCAATCTCCATGGGCGTGTTGTTGAGCTCACCATCATCTTGCTCGACATACATTATGAACGGCAGGTAGATGGAGCGGAGATATGTGAGCTAGTGGGAGGACTTACTTAGAATTCCTACAGATAGTGCCAAATATTTTATTTGAAAATGGACCTAACGTGATGAGATTTTTTGGGGGATCTAGGACCCGCTGGAGGGGTGTTCGAACCCGCTCGGGGGTGCTGGTTCAAATTCTGCTTAAACCTGACGAGTGACCTGCGAGGCAAAGAGGAAATACTAGATAGCGGTGGGGTGCCAGCCTAAAAGGTTCCGATGCGTAAGTTAGTAAACGTAATGGAGAACCAGTAGGTAGATCACATCACAAATACTAAAGAGTCAATGTTGTGTATGTTTAGAGAGAGAAGTAGATAAGAAAGAGTACATTTATGAAAGGGTTTTGGGGATATTTATAGTGGCAATGAATGTGATGGTTGAACACTGTTGAAGTAGATTTCAAGCTACAATAGGAGATATTGTCACGTGTCCTGCAGATTCGGGATGTGTGCCAGGTGACTATGGATCTCATGGCATGTTAGAGAATTGGTACTAACAGCTAGCTGATCGGACCGAGGGTGCCGATCATACATGTCAAGTACGCATGCTGAGTGGCTGGCTGAGATTTGGGCCTTGTTGGGCATATTGTGTTGGCATATACTCCCGAGTAGCGTACTTGTTTAAGTCTAACGATTGGCACCATTGGCATTACATGCCGAGTGATATGGCTAGGGTTGCCTACCGATCAACATGTTTGTCGATCACCTGGCGGTGGATCGTATGCATGTGGTGGTGCTGCTCGTACTGAGCCTGGTTGGTCAACATGGTATCAATATATATCATAAATACTGATTATTATATTATTAATATTTATTTTAATTAATTATTGATATTATTATTTTTATTACTATTTATTTAATAATAATATTATTAATATAATAACAATTATTATTATTATACTTTTTAAGGTTACTAATTATATGACTATTTAATACAGACAATTTTAATAATATTATTTTAGCATGTGTAAACCGTATAAAGATACTCAATCATACTAATTTTTTAGTTGACTAATTAATACAAGTAGTAACAAAAACGAATTTCGTACTATATTATTTCCTTATCCGGCGTATCAAAAATAGTACAATAGTATTGTTTTATTCCATGCCTTATACAGCAAAGGTAACCTAAAAGTTTACAAACTTCCATATTAATACACTTATGATCCTAATTAAGGATGCCTCAATTCAACTTAAGATGTGCCTTATGACATGTGCCTTATTTTGTAATAAGTACAAAATTAAATGTATGTATAATTAATTTGATTTAAGAAAAAAAGTTCATGTGGGCCGGACAGACGTTACTCCTACCAAATAAAGGAGATCGAAAGCTCAAACCAGCATTAACATTTTACTGTATAGATTTAAATTCTCCAAAAACCAATAATATTTTGAATATTTTCTCATCTTATTCTTACTCAAAATTTTACCAAGTACGAAGATACAGCAGAACAAACTTGTTCTTCCTGGCGGAGAACAGACAGGTAACAACCCCCAACTCTTCTACCCTCTTTATAGGTCCGAAAGATATCCTTTCATCCAGATAAAAGGTCAAAAGAAAACGAACGGATTAGATGAATATTGGAAAACCAAAGCTTGGTTCGATGGCTGAGCCGCTGAGGTGATGCCTGAAGAGAGATTCCGATCACTTCTGGTCGGTGTACACAGCATCAACATCATCAAGTTCAAGTAATTGGGACATAAGTTCCTTGTTCAAGTCAATAGCCTCATCATCTACCTGCATCAGACCAAATTTTTTACCTCAAATGCTCGTCCTCTACTATAAAGTTGCGCAAACAACGTATTTAAAGAACAAAACAGATCAAAACCATTTAACTCGTGTATGCATTAGATACACACCTCGATAGTGCTTATTGGAAGTAGCTCAGAACCATTATCCGTCTCAAAACTTACTCCTCCATCGCGTAGCTTTGATAGTATTGTTGAGTAGTTCTCAGATGAACTTACAATTTTATAATACCTACGAGAAGCAAAAATTTCAAATTAAAAATCAGAAATTTGTAGAATTCACAATGGTTTAGGTGTGCCATTGTGTGTGGATGCTTGTATGTCTTCACTTTCGAGAATATAGTTCTTTGCTCTATAAAAGCACCTTAATTGATCAAACCATGGGCCACAAATGATTGGTTACACAATCTAAATATGTAAATGAAATTCAATTAGAGGTTAGGATCCACAAACTCCTATTTAAGCCTAAAGAAAGCTATTATCAGAATTGAAAATATTGTATTTCACCGAAAACTTAAGTTCACACGCAGAGTAAAAATTCTCACGGCTCAAGATACCCCAGATAAATCTTAAAAACCGCAATGGTATGATAGACCAGGAGTGTCTAAACTAAAGTCTACTTTGTTTATCAGAGTTACAATAGGATAATGTCAGTCTAGTAGAATCACATACTGGTTTAAAAACTGGAGACAGTAGAGCTAAATGACGAATCTAGACATCAGAAATGTACCTCTGGTCTAATATTACCTTTCTGAACTATCCTCTTCAGTATTATCTTCATATACAGGCGGTTCAATAACATCCTCAGCACCGGCATCTAAAGCAATGTTAAGGAGTTGATCTTTATCAGCATCTGAAACTTTTATGTTTATAACCCGAGCACGCCTGAATTTGAACAAAACAGATCCTGGGTCTGCCATCTTTCCCCCACAATCTTTCACTACCTCTCTAACCGCTGCCACAGATCGGTTTATTTTATCTGTCAACACCTCAACTACCATACTAGCTCCTCCAAAACCATAGACCTGACACAAGAGACAGTATATATAATGAACTAAATGATATGAGCCTATAAAATCAGGTCAAATGAAGAGTACCAATCCAATAAAAACGCTTTATATAGATCATGAAACATAGCAGGACCAGAAAGCTCCAATTGATGACACTGATACCAACCTCGTATACTTTCTCAATGTAAGCCTCTTGTCCTTTTTCAGATGCTTTCTTGATGTTGCGCTCCAAAATGTCTTTGGGTACATCAAGCTCCTTGGCTTTCTCCAATACAGTAGCCAGGGCCGTATTTGACACAGGGTTTGGGCCACCCTTCTTTACACTAAATCATTTCAGCATGGAAAAAAATTATTAATGGCAGCATACAAGACCAAACAACACTTATTAAGAAAAAATAATCAAGATCATTCATACTGCTTAATCGATGTTAAATCAGCACTACTAACAACCCTAAGTAGAGAAACTGATTTCTAAGTTCTAACACATTGAATATCCTATTTTCCTAACTAACTGGATCTATGCCTTTCTTCAGGAATAACAATGTAAAACAAAGAAAAAGGACTAACTTACGCAGACACAACTTCCTTTCCAATCCTGGAATACAGCTTTGCCTTCTTTGCATCTTGAGCCCCCTGCATTACAACTTTGACAACTTTCAAAACAAACCCAACAAATAAAATGATTCTTGAAATCTATTAGCTCGCAAATAGCAGATACACTAACACAGGCATTTCATCAAACAGGTGGCATTCAACTAAAACTAACAAAGCAGAGAGAGAGGACCTTTCGGCCAGCGATTTTGCTGGAACGTCTGCCCATACAGAGAGGACCAACGGTCCATATGGCTCTTCTAACTGAAGCGCTGCCATGCATGTCGGTCGAAACCCACGAAGGCACCGATGAACTTGAAGATGAAGATGATAACTTTCTGCTCAGCAGGCCATTCCCTGAATCACAAAGTGAGTTCAAAATTCATTCCCAAAATCAAAATTCCGAATTGAATTAAATTGAAAAAGAGGAACATATTAACATATACACTGAAGGGCCAAAGGGTTGGGGCATTTGGAGGAGACCCTATTAGTGAACCTCTGAAGACTTGCTCCTACTGCTCTCATTGTACAAGGTGACCCCATTTATTTTTACTTCCCCCCTCTAATTTTTCTAACAAATACAACTGGAAGTCCAGACCACACCTCATAATCATACGCTTCTAATTGGGCCATGGTAGCAACTGTTCATATAGGCCTGGCCTAAACTTTGCTGAGTTAGGCCTACCCAGCATAAGAATTCCAAACTTGCTTATTTTTGTATCTCAAATTTGAAGTTCCAATTGCAGCATGATGGCAAAACTATATACCTTATCATGTATCGGATCTAGAACTTATACTCTGTGGCTCTATCACTATAAGGTCCATCAACAATGCATAATGTGATCCACTCCCTCATATCTTTTATCAAAAAGCCCTCCCATTGTATATCGAAATATCACAACTTCTCACTATATATTGAAATATCACTAATATATTAGTGATAAGACATATGAAACTGTATACTTATATCTAACTAACTAAACTATACCCATCATTCTTTACTTGTAGCCCAACAATTTTTTCCTTTCCAATGTATAAACAATATTTTGGGAAGCCAGAATCAAATACTTGAGTTAGAAGCCTTGTCCCACACAAATTGAGGCCAAAAGAATGTTATCTTGTACTTGGAGAAATATACCAGTTTTTTTCCATTTTCAACCCTTTATGTAAGAATAAATTATAACTTGCCGTCGAGTTTAATAATAAGGGCTCGTAATTAGAGAGGACATTAAAATAGGTGGCAGACTGAGTTTGATCTCGTTGGGCACTTCCTACCCATTTTAAATCGGTAACAAATGAAAAATTATATTTGACAAAATTATAACCTAAAAAGTACAAAGTGTTTATGTCCAAAAAAATATAACATAAGGTAATTTTGCCTTTTTAATTGTGAAGAAGAGTTTTCATCTATGAATTTGTATAGTTAGCTTTAGCTACATCTGCTGCCTTTGATCTGAAACTGGATGAAAAGCCTGAAACCAGTTTACAAACACATTGATAGCAGCATCCAAGCATATTCTGAAAATGAAAAGTACAAGACCACTTAAAAGCATCAGTACATCTCAAGGTCTTTGAAGAAATGTTTCTTTCTTGACAAGGTACTTTAACTATTCATAAACCGTGGGGTGGGAGATCCAGACTCTGAGTGCAATATTTAGCTTCAACCTTTCAAGTTTCAACACCAAACCAAGCTCACCAATCTGCTAATTTTCTCTTGCATCTGGTGGTTCATCCATGATCTCAGCCCTCTATCCAGCACAATAGATTTCAATGACCAGCATCTAAGCACAATGTGCTCCACATCTGACCCACAAACATTGAAGCAAGAATGCAAAACAAGACCCTGTAAGCATTTGTGAGTTGCAAATGTACGAATCCCAGGTCCAGTGACCAATTCACAACCAGTTAAATCCAACATCTCCAAGCTCGGGCAGTTCTCAGCTAGGGCTAAAATTGTAGGGTCTGACACATTGATCAGCCAAGACAAGTTCAATTTTTTCAAAGACTGAATTGCGGCAATGGATGAAGCTCCAGTATCGGTCACTTTTGGGCCCATTCAGCCAAATTCACCTCCACCAACCCACGCATTAGCTTCAAAAGTGAGACCCCGAAATCGGTGATTCGATCACACTCAGCAAGATTAAGCCTTTTCATGGATTTTGAGCAAGATCCATTTGCCAGAAACCCCAGTCCACGATCTGTGATCAATGAACAACCTTGCACATTCAAAACGCTGATCGAATTTGCAGACCCAATTGCTTCAAGGGCTTCGTCCGAGACAAACCCACAAAACCCCAAATCCAAATAATGTAAGTTTTGTGATGAATTCACAATTGAAACAATTCCGAAATTCCCCACGTTCTTTCTCTTTCTGAGGATTACTTTCGACAATTGGGGAAACCCATTTGCCAAAGCGCATAGGCCTTCGTCCCCAAATTCATCCGAAACAGATAATTGATCGAATTCGATGGAAATTTCACGTGGGATTTTCATATTGAGATTGATGGATTCAATTTTAGGACAAGTTTGGGCTATGAATGCGAGGTCGGCATCGGTGAGGAATTTTGAGGATTCGAATGTGATTACATTTGGGAATCTAGGTAAGAACTGAAAGAGAGAATCGGGCTCGAGAAGACGAATTGACGATCGATTTAGACCCTCCACTCTCAGCCATTGCTTGCAGACCTTGGAAAATGATGTTCTATCATTCGGGTCGGTAACCCGGTTGAGGATTAGGGCTACTTCATCATCTCCTAGCATATCCATTTTCACTATTTTTGTTGCTTTCGCGCCAATACGAACAAGAAAACCAGTGTGTTTGGGAGGAGAATTTAACAAAACAAAAATAGTTGAAGTATAACGATTAAATGCATGAATCTCAGGTTTTTTATAAAACTTGCAAAAATAGTAGAAAACACCATTAATTAGACTCGTGTATCCTTAAATTAAAACACTAATTACACTTTTTTAAAGAGACGTTTTATTGAAAATATCTAGAAATATACAAATAGACACTTAGTTTATCAAAGACTTAACAATAAACACAACATGAACAATAGCAAAATTTTAAAAAGAATTGCGACCTGTGTAGGTTCACAATGGCAATAAAATACAAAACCCTACTACTAATTACTTGGAGTTTTAGCAAGGACATATATCTTCAATGAAGAGTGAAGGATAAAGCTTATGTCACTGTCTCGTTAAAAAACCTTGTTAGGAAAAACCACTTGGAATAAAAACTTAATCGAAGGAAAAAGAATGCAGCAACAGTAATGATGAGCAAAAACGTAGCTTGATGCTAGGTATGATCATTGTAACTTTGTAGTTGCAGATTAAAAAGAGAAAATGTTAGTACCTAAGATAAGAGACTAGCTTATTGATATAATGCAAGACAAATGAACCGAAAGAAAGGGAGACTTGGACGAAAAAATCAGGAGAAAATAGAAAAAAAACAAAAACCAGATTCTTATTTACAGTTGAGTCTCAGCATAGAAAAACTAACTGAACATTTCCACCAGAGAAATCAAAGGACGGTATTAACACTCCATAATCAACGTAGATAAAAGATAAACAAAAATTAAATACACCAAATCCGAACTAACCAAAGAGAGATAAGAAGACAAAAATCCTACAAAAACACTGAAGTAAAATCTAAAACAATTTGGATAAAGAACGTAATTACTGTAAAAGCAAAACAAATTAATAGAGGACAATGGTACAATGGAGAATTTAATGGGTAATAGCAGAACCCCTATAGTAAGGGACAAATAAGAATCGTCCATCGAAATGGAGAATTAGAATATTTCCATACTTAATTTGAGGCCATAAATAACAAGCATAAAAATGTTAAAAATCAAAAAAGAGCGATTGAAATAAGATAGATAGCTATAAATATAAAACTGTGAAAAAACTTCCCTGAAAACATCACTGCTAGAAAACAGCCCTCAAAAATGCCTCTAGCCGCCAACAACAGATAAAAAAACCTCCCTCAATTGCCGCCATGCAACTGGTGTTTGCAACCCAATTTTTGGAACATCCTAATAGTTTTACACAAAATTTAATAATATAAATATGAATGTGCTGAAGTAGTACCGAAAATAGAGATACAAAGAGTAATTTTCAGATCATGGAAATATCGTGTGGACAACTTTGTTCACAAAACAAAAGATCCTCGGGTGTGCAAACATTATCAAAGTGAGAAATAAACAAATCTAACAATAAGAAATTAAACAAGCAGCAAAGGGGGAGAAATAACAAAATTACATCTGGATGTCTGCTGGAGTTTAGTATAGCCATCCAACCCTTTGGATGATATATCCATTGAAATAACATTAGGTCAAATCCAAAAATTATAATTAGTGGGTATGGCTTGGGAGGATGAGAATATGACTCGTAGATGGAAGAAGTGTGGGCGGTTATGGGCAGTTTTGGGCGTCAGGTTGGAGCGGTTTTTGGCGTCTATCAGAGAGAAAAAAGCCAAGCATGTAGATGCGAGGATTTGAGGCACCTTGAAATCTACGATCATGAGAGCCACCACCACACGGAACCCACCATCACGGGATGGACTACCATCACCGAAACCAAATCCGCCATTATCGTGGGAAGAGAAGTGACCCCAACAGAGCCATCACCACAGTTGTTTTATACTTGTAGATATGACTTCAGCAAGGCAGCACTTGATGAAGCACAAGCGGAAGACTATCCAATCAAGGATCGGGCGGCGACGGCCACCACGCTTCGTCCGGAGTTGGACTTGCGTACGGTAGAGGCGTCGGAAGCGGTGGGAGAGAGAGAGAGAGAGCGTTTGGACGAGAGGGAGAGTTTGTCGTGGTTTGTGATTTTTTATTTTTCTTTTGTTCATTACATAATGAAACAAATTAACTAATTACACTTAAAAACTAAAATATAACACGATGAATTAAAAACTACTTATTCTACAAAAAAAAAAAATACCACACCATCTCCGACCACAAACCGTCACACTGACTGATACAATCGTCCACTGATCTATCCTTCACTTTTCAATTTTGTTTCTTTTTATACTCAACAATTGTAAATGTCGTATTGTACATCGTGTTTGGGTACTAGACGATGATGATGAATATCGCAGAACAATAAAGGAGACTTCTTTCTCCATGTTTGATTGCTCATTATCTTAAACAAGGTAGCCATAGATTTCATTATTGATTATTTTTACTACCGACAGTGGATGAAAGTAATAGGGTTTGTTATTTGAGTAATTTGAGAGCATTTAAGTCGATCTATGTAACATCGATTTTTGCTATTTCCGAAAGTTTTATAAAAAAAAAAATATTTATTTATGAATTTAAATGTTAAATTTTGACTATTTTTTATAAATACTCATTTGTGAGGGAGACTTATGCCATGTAAGGACATTTAGCTTTTATCTTTGGCCAGAAAGTATTGGAAATTGGGTGACTATTCATGTACTATAATCAGAACTGTTAATAATTAGATTTTAACTCGAATTCGAACTGAACTTGATAACTTAATAAGAGCGACTGTGATTTACATTAAATCACACGTCTATACTAGTACTTTCAATTCTTAAATTTAACAACTTATATTTTTTAAAACGTTACAACTTTATCCCTCCACTAATTTTTTTGTTAAATTTTATGTTAAGTGATAGTGAGACCCATGTTTAGTTTAAATGAATACCAAATATGCACCACGAAATCAATGATGAAAATATCAACAATAAAACTTACGAACATATCGATGGATATTTCGATATCAATATCATTCATATTCAACAAAAATAATAAAAAATTTAGTCCAAAAGTTGAAAAAATTTAATGAAACTTTTGTAAAACCTTAAGAAACCAATAATGGTTATATAAGACTAATAAAATTATAAAATAACTTTGATATACTAAGTATATGATATATAATATGATACATATGGTCTTACAATGACTAACAATAAATTATACAAAAAACAAAATTATAGAAATTAATTAAATTTTATTGTTACAACTCACTCCGAAAAATTATATCAAAAGTATTCCTATCTTATAAATCAAATTTTATGAAAGGTGTTATGTGAGCAAAAGTAACTAATTCAAGTGTTAGACATCGAATTATTAATTTAAATTGAGAATTTTGTAGAAAATTTCCAAAGACAAGATTTTAACGTGTAAATCGAATTCGTTAACAAATTTATTTCCTAAATAAACTATTTAGGAGAATTATAAATTATTTATCTTTACTTTGCTATTATTATTATTATTATTATTATTATTATTATTATTATTATTATTATTATTATTATCCCTTAAAATCCCCCCACCAATCACAAAACGCCATCTTTGTTCCATTTTTTCCTCTCTCTCTCTCACCGTCATCTTGTTCTTCCTTACTTTATAATCAACAACATGAACCAGCATCAACTAGCATTATCGCCTTCAAATCCGACCACGATCGAGCGCATCAACGATATCAAATGAACCCCCTCCTCGAGACAAACCCTCACTACCTTCACTTGCAGTTGACCCTCGCCTCAGGATAAATCACAGCCGTGAAAGCACCTCATTTCACTTCGTATGGGCAAGAAAAAGTTGGGCTTATCGTTCATCACAATTGTTGTTACTTATGTTGGTTTCAGATTACTCAGTGCAGTGAGGAGAGGCAGGTCGTCTTCAGATTTGCAATGAAGAAATTGTTTCACGGTGAGGTAATGCTCTACTCCCAAATTTTAGCTGAAAACGATTGGTTTAGGATAAATTTAGGAGTTGATGATTGATGCTAGATTTAAGCTTGTTTGAGCGTAGCAAAGGGAGATTACAGTGAGGATTTGCTGGTGCTCTGCAAAGAATTGCAGAGATGAACACCAGATGCTTGAGAAAATGCATAAGTGAGAAAAATCTGAGTAATCTTAGTGCTATCACCGTCTAGAAAGAGTCACTCAACTTTTCATTGATTTTCTTGAATGAATTCATTAGCTCACTCACTCTCTTACACACAAAACGGTTAGAATTCACATGACATCGCCCTACATATGCTTTACATGCATTTCATTCTCTCTAAGGCACTCACACCTCACACAATTTGTTATAACTAACTCCAGCTGTCACACACACACATTCTAGAAGCTAGTACAAGTGTCCTTGAGTGCATTTGAGATTTAGATCAACTGCAATGTGTAACGACCTGTTTCAGGAATCAGGATTAGATTAGTGATTAATGAAGGAGTAGTGAGGTTAATCAGTAATTAGTTGGACGATTACGGACGGACAGTGCGAAATGACGATTTCGTCCCTAGAATGGGCAAAAATGTTGACTTTTCATCGGACGGTCAAATGGACTTTGACCGATGACCGTGACGTAGTTCGGGACGTCACGAGTTCATAGACAGGTGGCACGTCCGATTCCGACATCCGGGGAGGAAGTTATGACGTTTGGAAGTTTGAGGGTATTTTGGTAATTTCGTTAAAAAGGAGTAATTTGTTGATTTTTCCTACGACATGGAATTTTCATGAACTTCGAGGACCGTTAGGAAGATCTCGATGCCTTGAGTACAACGACAAGCGGCACGTCGTCATCGGACGTCGGGCGACAAAGTTACAAGTCAGAGAATACGAAGGGCAGAATGGTAATTTGACCTTTATGGGCATTTTGGTCATTCTAGTGGCCTAGGGATCTATGCCCAATAACAGTAGGACAATTGGCTGTTTTGGAGAAGGTGACCACCAGATGTTTGACAGGTGTCCCTCTCCAGATGGTTGTGGAACAAACGGTGACCGCCATACACGTTTTAAAATAAAGGGTTGCACGGGTTGTAGGGAGAAACAGAGGATGTGGGAGTGTGGAAGTGTGATCCACGTTTGAACCCTTAAAGAAATTGTCCTTTGGCCGTGAAGAATGAGTGAAATAGAGAGATGGGATGGTGAGGAGGATGATGGTGCCACCGTGGAGGGCTATCCACGACGGTGGCCATGGAAACGAAACAGAGCCCTGTACACCGTGAGGAACAAGTGAGCGATTCTCCCCTCAATGTGACCCTTTGCTCACGATCTTCGAATGAAAAAGTGAGAAGAATTGGAGAGAAGATCAGTGGTGGCCGCGGTGGTGGATGACGACGATAGTAAGGTGAGTAGCCGTGAACTTCCCGATTCAAATTTAAAATGGTAAGTTGGAATTTGGGGGCTGTTGTGAGGTCCTGATCATCAAGTTATGCTTCTAGGAGTGCCAGAAGACGGTTAAGACCAAAAACAAGAAAAATGGAGGCCGGAATCGGGACAACTAGAGGAAGACAGGGGCTGGTTCACTACTCGAGTTAGGAGGTAATATCCAGCTCCATTTCTCACGATTTAATTATGTAGAATGGTTAGAATTGAAGGGACGAAAATATTGGACTAATTAGGATTGAAAAACGGATCGAAATCGATAAAAGCTGCTCACGCCGGTTCAAAATTGGACCGAATTTACAGACCGGTCGACTTGAGGAAGACGATGAATAGTGACTTAGGCACGTGAGGCCCACGCGCAGCCACTTCAGGCGACGTTTCAGGCGGTGCGTGTGGACGCGTGGCACGCCTTTTGAGGAAGGTTCCAACACGACGTTTAAAGTATTCGATGTAACAAACATTTTGGCATTGGTTTCGAGTCGATCGGACATCGTCTCGATAGGTTTCGAGATGTTCGAAGGTTTTAGGCCTCGGTTAAAAATAGGTAAAAATACGGGAAAATTACGGGGCTTTAGTAGAAGCTTAATAAAGTAGTTAGTAACCTTATTATGGGATTTGGATAGGTTCGGGAAATTCTACGATAATAGATTGGCCGGAAAAGCGTAATTGCTCGCGTATCGAGGCAGTGGCAGAATGGTATGTGAGTGGACTTTGCTTTCGAACTTATGATGCATGCATATATGTTTTTATATGTTTTCTATACATGATTATATGATTTTGATTATGATCTTGATGGGTTACGATTTTGCATGGATTTCAAGATAAGTACGTATTTGCACGTTTTACGAGTTTTCGATTTCTCTTGTGATTTGATCCGGGTTTTGATGATTGGATTTTGGGATTTGAAATATGATTTGATTTCAATGATTTGAAATGGATTTCAGAAAATTGATTTCGGGCTTGGAGCACTATTCAGGTGATTTCGGAAATGAGATTTCGGTTTTGGAACTGGATTTCGGAAACGTTGTTTCAGATTTGGTTTTGAAATTTGAAAGGGAAAGTCTGGATTTGGGTTTGGGATGGTGGTTCCGGATGCTAGCTTACAAAATCATTGTTGCGAATTCAAAGAAGGATTTTCTATCGTTTTCGAATGAAAAATGGTTTTGGGTTTAAAGACCCGGAAAAAGAAAAGAAAAACTGCTGGATCTGTTTTGAGTTTAAAGACTCGGTTGATTGACGGGGGGAGGGCCCTGGATTGATATGTTTTGAGTTTAAAGACTCGGTATATGTTTTGAGTTTAAAGACTCGGTTATGATACCCCCTGAGGCCTGTGATTGTGTTTTGAGTTTAAAGACTCGTTGATATCCCGGGAAGACCTGATTATGCGCATGATTTTGAGTTTAAAGACTCGAGCGCACTTGAAATCCAGCAAACTCGCATGATTGATGTTTTTCACTGGGTTTTCACTGGTTTTCAGATGTTTTGGGCAGTGGCCCGAACGATTTGGATTTAATGAGTTTTGGGGCTGAGTTCCCATACTTTGCGATTTATTTGTGGTTTTGGGCTGAGGCCCTAGATTTGACTAACGGATTTGATTTGGGTTTTCAAATGGTTTTAATTGATGGTTTTGGATATGAAATGGTTTCATAACATGGAAGTTATATGCATGCATTGGTTTTTGCGTGGATGGTAAAACTTATGCTTTCTATTTTCTAAAATTACTATGTATTTTTGTTCACTCACAGTCTTTTCATGTTTTTGATACCCTACAGGTTGTTGCGTGCGGACTGTTGGTCGAGAGAGACGGAGACATCACATACGTGATCCACAGTAGAGTATGCGCGCTATGGGAAGTTAGGTACTGTTGAACGATTCATTTTTGGAAATCCCTTGTCCGACTTGCGTGTCACATGGAGGTTGGACGTCGGTTTACCCTTCGTGTCACACGTAAGTTAGACGGGAGCAGGACTTGACCTTAATCCCGAGGGGGATTGGGGGTGGGTCCTGTCAAATTGGTATCAAAGCAGGTTTCGTGCGTTCTGCGCGAGGTTTGGTTCCTAGAGTCGTTGTTTCGTCGACTCGGGTGTTGTGATGCTAATGTGGATGTGATATCTCGACACGGAGTAGCCTGTCATCAATCTGGACGCGATAGTGATAGTATGTTCGCTAGTGTTTAGTTAGTGGCGATTGTTAGTGCCAGGGTGATAGTCGCTCGATAAGCGGTGCAAAGTATGACGTATGTCGGCTTGGGACCGGCCTAGTTAGCGTATTTGGCGCTGGATATGCTCGATGGTCAGACCATAGGGTTGAAGATAGGCTAGCAGGCTTAACTTGGATGATAGTCGATGAGCTATGATTTAGTAGGCTGGTCGGCCTATGGGGCCCGATAGTAGCCTGTTGAGCGGGTGGTATACGTGGGCGAAGGAGGCTGGTTGACGATGGCTGGTTAGGCCGGGTTAGGCCAGATGAGGGTAGTATTGATTGGTGACCTTTTGGTCGATTTGTTTAAGTTTGGATTGGTGTGGCTATGAGTAGCTGGATGCCCCGCGTGGCGAAGGTATATGAAGCAACTTGAGGATCTGAGGGATTCCTCCCTGGTGATGGATACTAGTTGATGTTGGAGTGTAGAATTTTCGGTAGGTAGGGTGAGACGACCCGAATGGAGGTTTGTGAGCTAGTGGTTGTTGCGGGTTTGGATAACCCGTATGACGGGGCTGATTTGAGGAACCCTGTGAGACGACTGGTTTAATCTGTGGGATTTTTGATGAGAAACCCTAGAAGAAGTGCTTAGTTTTGGAACTTTGAGTTGGTAGTGGTGGTTGGGCCGATTTACGGCCGGATTGGAGATGGTGCTGCTAGGTCTAGCCGCTGTAGTGAATGGTTGGTGGACGATTCTGGATGAATCCAGTGTTGGGTTTCTTAGAGTATTGGACTACGAGGGAGGTTAGTTCCCCCGACCCGAACGTAGATTGAGGGTTTGGCTCGGTAGGAGCAGAGGCTCGGGACTGGTGTACTGTGAGTGCTAGGTCGGAATGATGTGCCACAAGTTGGGATGCTTGTAAATGGTCGGATGGGTACATCGAGTCGAGGTTGTGGCCAGTTGTGAGGTGACGGTGTCTGGTAGGAACCACTAACCGAGCGGGGATATGATATGACCATTGGTAGGTCATGTTTCGGAACGAACGGTTAGGATGTCGTTGGTTTGGTCAAAGTAGCGCAGCAGAAGCGTGGTAGACTTGTGCTTCGTGTTGGAACGGGCTAGGTTTGTATGGACGGGTTTAACCGTTCGTGAGGTTGGTTTTAGTGGGCTTCCCCTGATGTTTTGGCATATGTCGGCAGATGCCAAGGTTGGCATTTGGGTAATGCCGAGGTTCGTGCTTGGTAATTGTCTAAGATTTGTGATTGATGAACTCGGGGATCATGACTCAATAGGACGAGGTTAGTTACGAGTATGATAGTGGTGCTCAAGGTTGAACCTCGGGAAGGTTGGAATGCGATCATCAGAAGGAGTGATGATTAACACCCGTTTGGATGTGCATACACGGGGATAATCGACAGGCGAGTGGTCGGTAAGTTGATTTGGCTAGGACACGTGGTTGTGATCAGTAAAAGTTGTGGATCGCCTAAGTATAGCGGAGTTGATGTGTGGATAGGTGGTCCATGTAACGACCCGTCCCGGAAATCAAGATTAGATTAGTTGTTAATGACGAATTAGTGAAGTTAATCGGTGGTTAGTTGGATGTTTTCGGATGGACGGTGCGAAATGACAATTTTGCCCTTGGAATGGGCAAAACGTTGATTTTTTCTTTGGACGGACAAATGGACTTTGACCGGTGACCGTGACGTAATTTGGGACGTCACGAGTTCATAGATAAGTGGCACGTCCGATTCCAACATCCGAGAAGGAAGTTATGACGTTCGGAAGTTTGAGGGTATTTTGGTAATTTTGTTACAAAAGGGGAAATTCGTTGAGTTTTAAAATGACATGGAATTTCCACAAACTTCGAGGACCGTTAGGAAGATCTTGATGCCCTAAGTATAATGACAGGCGACACATGTCGATTGGAGTTCGGACGATGAAGTTATGGGTCTAGGAACCGGAGGGGCAAAATAGTAAATTACGCAATAAATGGCATTTTGGCCATTTCTGTGCCTAGGGATCTGTGCCCAGTTAGTGTGGACACTGGGTTGCTTGGGGGAGTGTGCCTATCAGATTGAGGACACTTGTACTGGGAAGGCTATGGAACCTCTTTGCCGCCTTAGGGAATTTGTCCTTAAACAAACCAAGTCCAAAACGTAGTGCACGGTGGGGAAAACAGAGACACAGATGGTGAGGAAGTCAAACCCCAACTTCTCCTCAAATGGTTGTGCCATGTGCATAAAAAAGAAAGGCTAGAAGGTGGGGATTGTGATGGTGCTGTCACGACAAGCCGTCGTAAGACGGTGGTTGAGGATGGGGGAAAAAACAGAGAAGAACGGTGAGCTCTGTTTTTGAAATTCAAAGTTGTACTTCTAGTTCAGACCAGTGAGAATGGCTCTAATCGATTAGAAGGTGATCAGGAAGGTGAGACATGTCTGAGGAACTTGGAAGGGTGGTTCGTCGTGGACGGTGGCCGTGAAACCGACGAGGTAAGGCCGTGTGATTCAAAAATGGTAATTTCTGTTGTAGTGGTTGTAGTTTGATCTTGATGAGGGGTTGCTGTTCTAAAGGATCAGATGAGACGTTTGGACGTGAAACTGAGACCTAAGGTGGTCTAGGGCGACCAGAATTGAAGCTCGAAGATGACCGGTCTATTTTTGATCGGGGAGGTAAAACTCTGGACCTAGTTTTTCTATTTTCAGATTATAGATATAACCTAGAAGATGGGACGAAACTATGAGTGAAACACATAATGAAATCGTGTTGGAAATGGCTGAAAACCGCCTACGCCGGTTCAAATCGGCCTGAACCGGGCTGGCGGGAGGTTGAAGGTGACATTGTTCATGCGCGTGGGTTTCACGCGCAGAAGCTTCCAGATGCGTGTGGGGGCGCGTGAAGGGTATTTTATGGAATCTTCCAACATGACTTTTAAAGTATTTGATGTAACGAACATTTTGGAATTGGTTTCGAGTCGATTGGACATCGGCTCGATATGTTTCAGGTTGTCCGAAGGTTTTAGGGTTCGGTTAAACATAGTTAAAATTCGGGAAAATTACGGGAATTTAGTATAAACTTTATGAAGTAGTTAGTGACCCCATTATGGGATTTGGACAGGTTCGTGAAAGCCGGTGATAGTGGTTTGGGCAGTGGCCCGGATGATATGGATTTGATGAGTTTTGGGACTGAGTTCCCATATTTGAGATTGATTTGTGATTTGAGGTTGAGGCCTGGATTTGAACAACAGGTTTGATTCGGGTTTTCAAATGGTTTTCATTGATAGTTTTGATATGAACGGTTTCACAACATGAATTGATATGCATGCATTATTTTTTACATAGAGGGTAAAAAATGTAATTTTCTCCTGAACTGTTTTCTGAACTTATTACTCATTTTTTTCCACTCACAGTCTTTTCATGTTTTTGATACCCTCCAGGTTTTTTCTATGCATGCTGTTGGTCGAGAGAGGCGGAGACATCACACCCGCGATCCATAGTAGTTTCGGCGCACTCTGGGAAGTCCGGACACTTTTAGGACGATCAGATCGAGAATCCCTTGTCCGACTTACGTGGCACATGGAGGTTGGACGTCGGTTTAGCCTTCGTGTCATACGTAAGTTAGACGGGAGCAGGATTTAGCCCTTAATTTCGGGGGATTGGGGGTGGGTCCTGTCAGTCCAATAGTGGTATTCGTGTTACCGATTAAGTTTCATGATTGGAATCTCGGAATCAGAAGATGTTGAGTTTGAGATGATGAGGTACTGTGTTTGGTTCCAAGGTGGTGAGTAGGTGGTGTGGTACATACTCTAGAGTTGAGTTGGGATGTTATGATTTGTGACCCCCCCCCCCCCCCCTCCCCCCCCCCCCCCCTAATCGTAGACACTTGTGGTTGTGTTCAGGGATAAGAGTACTTAGTGACGCTGAGTGTGGTGAGTGTTCGGAAATGGTGTTAGATGGATTATGGTCGTTGTGATGACATGGTTGAAGACCATTGTAAGTTTCGTTGTAGGATGACGGAAGGAAGCTGAGAAAGAGTGATCGATATGAGATTATTGAAGAGAACCCACAATCTAGACGTTTGGTATTTTTGGATCAATGTAATGGTATGATGGCGTTGTATGGATGAGAGTGGGATCCACTTAAGAGTAAGTGGATCGGGACTGCATTACTTCTGGCTCAAGATTGAAGTATGGTGGATCAGAAGGATAATATGGCAAGACAGAGGTTGGATATGTTGGACATGCAGATGAGGATAGTGCTCTGTCCTGCAGGAGTGGAAGTGGATGAATATCCTGACCATCTTGGAGTCGTGCAGTACGTATGTGGTTTGTGGTTGCATACGTATGGATATTGGACCTGGAATTGGTACTGGGTCTGCTCTGGGTTCGTAGTTGAGTTGTGATGGGATTTCATATTGGTCAGGAGACTGAGAGACTGGGAAGGAATTTGAGTTGGACTTCCCCGGTAGACATGAAGTTCAGCCAAGAAGTAGGAATGGACCGACGAACTTTACAGGCGAAGCGTGTTTGGATTATTGACAGGTAGTAATCAGTATAGTTATGAGGAAGTTTGTGTGCCCTAGAGATTACACCGTAAGGTGACAGGTACACTAGAATGTTGTTGGTCGGACTTTGGGTGTAAGAGCTTGTGGCTAACACCGTTTTGGTTGATTAGTGGACGTACCGTAAGATGACGTTTGAAGTATGTGAGGATATACTCTAGGAACTGTGTTGAGGTATTCTAAAATATCTTTGTTTTTATTCCAAGTTCGTAGGGTTGTCCTTGGTTGTGTTTGGTGGTAGGCAACGTGGTTCTAGTTGGTGATACTTGGTAAGTGTACTTGAAATGTGTACGTACTAGCTCTACAGTGGTCGGACCCATGCTTAGGTAATTGGATGTGCAGCGTGATGTTCTGGTGGAAGTGTTGGTGATCGGTCGAGTGCCGAGGTATGTTGTGGATATATGGATGATCGGTGTGGTCCCGATATGATGGATTTTGACGAAGCATATGGGCTGGATCAGGGTGATCCCGAGTGGTTGATTGGTTATTGTAGGCCTCAGTGTTGATATGAACTGGATGCTCCGAGCCATGAGTGGCTGGTGGGACCCTAACATTGAGAGTTATGCTTTTGGTTACACAGGGATGTGATAGGGTCCGGTTGCAAATAGATGGTGTGGGACGTGGTTGCTGTGCCCACAGGTTGACAATGTTGGTGGTTAGTGGAACCACTGGAGAGATATTTTGTTGAACTAGTAGTGTGAGCGAGTATGTTGTGACTTCCGTGTGGTCGGCGCGGATCGCTGATGGCAGACTTGCACGATGTACTGAGGTGTTGGTACAAGATGCGCTAGCCTCGAGAAGGAGTCTGATGTGACTGGTAGCAATGTTGTTGTTGTTTTTGTTGTTGTTGTGGCTCACCTACAGTTAGTAGAGCCGGGTGACGTTAGAAATACCGTGATTACGAGTTGAAATGTGTTGACTTCAGTGAGCATGAGATAATCGTCAAAAGGACTGGAAGTCGGATAAGGTGGTTCGTTTGATCAACTTGAGGTGACAGTTTGGGAACTGTCGGGATAAATTGGATGGGCATGTGTGGGACATCGGGTAGGAGACCCAGGTGTGAGATCAGTTGAATTTTCCCTCAATAAGTTGAGACCGTACGAGATTCAGAATTTCGGGGACAAAATTCTTTAAGGGGGGTAGATTGTAACGACCCGTTCCAGGAATCAGGATTAGATTAGTGATTAATGACGGATTAGTGAGGTTAATCAGTAATTAGTTGTACGATTTCGGACGGACGGTGCGAAATGACAATTTTGCCCCTATAATGGGCAAAAATGTTTACTTTTCTTTCGGACGGTCAAATAGACTTTGACTGATGACCGTGACGTAGTTCGGGACATCACGAGTTCATAGACAGGTGGCATGTCCGATTCCGACATCCGAGGAGGAAGTTATGACGTTTGGAAGTTTGAGGGTATTTTGGTAATTTCGTTAAAAAGGAGTAATTTGTTGATTTTTCCTACGACATGGAATTTTCATGAACTTCGAGGACCGTTAGGAAGATCTTGATGCCCTGAGTACAACGACAAGCGGCACGTCGTCATCGGACGTCGGGAGACAAAGTTACAAGTCAGAGAATACGAAGGGCAGAATGGTAATTTGACCTTTAGGGGCATTTTGGTCATTCTGGTGGCCTAGGGATCTGTGCCTAATAACAGTAGGACACTTGGCTGTTTTGGAGAAGGTGACCACCAGATGTTTGACAGGTGTCCCTTTCCAGATGGTTGTGGAACAAACGGTGACCGCCATACACGTTTTAAAACAAAGGGTTGCACGGGTTGCAGGGAGAAACAGAGCATGTGGGAGTGTGGAAGTGTGATCCACGTTTGAACCCTTCAAGAAATTGTCCTTTGGTCGTGAAGAATGAGTGAAGCAGAGAGATGGGATGGTGAGGAGGAGGATGGTGCCACTGTGGAGGGCTATCCACGAAGGTGGCCATGGAAACGAAACAGAGCCCTGTACACCGTGAGGAACAAGTGAGTGATTCTCCCCTCAACGTGACCCTTTGCTCATGATCTTCGAATGAAAAAGTGAGAAGAATTGGAGAGAAGATCAGTGGTGGTCGCGGTGGTGGACGACAGCGATAGTAAGGTGAGTAGCGGTGAACTTCCTTATTCAAATTTAAATGGTAAGTTGGAATTTGGGGGCTGTTGTGAGGTCCTGATCATCAAGTTATGTTTCTAGGAGTTCCAGAAGACGGTTAAGACCAAAACCAAGAAAAATGGAGGCCGGAATCGGGGCAACTCGAGGAAGACAGGGGCTGGTTCACTACTCGAGTTAGGAGGTAATATCCAGCTCCATTTCTCACGATTTAATTATGTAGAATGGTTAGAATTGAAGGGACGAAAATATTGGACTAATTAGGATTGAAAAACGGATCGAAATCGATAAAAGCTGCTCACGCCGGTTCAAAATTGGACCGAATTTACAGACCGGTCGACTTGAGGAAGACGATGAATAGTGACTTAGGCACGTGAGGCCCACGCGCAGCCACTTCAGGCGGCTCGTGTGGACTCGTGGCACGTCTTTTGAGGAATGTTCCAATATGACTTTTAAAGTATTCGATGTAACAAACATTTTGGCACTGGTTTCGAGTCGATCAGACATCGTCTCGATAGGTTTCGGGATATCCGAACGTTTTAGGCCTCGGTTAAAAATAGGTAAAAATACGGGAAAATTACGGGGCTTTAGTAGAAGCTTAATAAAGTAGTTAGTGACCTTATTATGAGATTTGAACAGGTTCGGGAAAATCGACGATAATAGATTGACCGGAAAAGCGTAATTGCACGCGTATCGAGGCAGCGACAGAATGGTCTGTGAGTGGACTTTGCTTTTGAACTTATGATGCATGCATATATGTTTTTATATGTTTTCTATACATGATTATATGATTTTGATTATGATCTTGATGGGTTACGATTTTGCATGGATTTCGAGATAAGTACGTATTTGTACGTTTTACGAATTTTCAATTTCTCTTGTGATTTGATCCGGGTTTTGATGATTGAATTTCGGGATTTGAAATATGATTTGAAATGGATTTCGGAAAAGTGATTTCGGGCTTGGAGCCCTATTCAGGGGATTTAGGAAATGAGATTTCGGTTTTGGAACTGGATTTCGGAAACGATGTTTCGGATTTGTTTTTGAAACTTGAAAGGGAAAGTCTGGATTTAGGTTCGGGATGGTGGTTCTGGATGGTAGCTTACGGAATCATTGTTGAGAATTTGGAGAAGGATTTTCTATGGTTTTCGAATGAAAAATGGTTTTGGGTTTAAAAACCCGGAAAAAGAAAAGAAAAATCGCTGGATCTGGTTTTGAGTTTAAAGACTCGGTTGATTGACGGGGGGAGGGCTATGGATTGATATGTTTTGAGTTTAAAGACTCGGTATATGTTTTGAGTTTAAAGACTCGGTTATGATACCCCCTGAGGCCTGTGATTGTGTTTTGAGTTTAAAGACTCGTTGATATCCAGGGAAGGTCTGATTATGCGCATGGTTTTGAGTTTAAAGACTCGGACGTACTTGAGATCCAGCAAACTCGTATGATTGATGTTTTTCACTGATTTTTCACTGGTTTTCAGATGTTTTGGGAAGTGGGCCGGACGATTTGGATTTAATGAGTTTTGGTGCTGAGTTCACGTACTTTGAGATTTATTTGTGGTTTTGGGCTGAGGCCTTGGATTTGACTAACAGATTTGATTCGGGTTTTCAAATGGTTTTCATTGATGGTTTTGGATATGAAATGGTTTCATAACTTGGAAGTTATATGCATGCATTGGTTTTTGCGTGGAGGGTAAAACTTATGTTTTTTGTTTTCTGAAATTACTATGTATTTTTGTCCACTCACAGTCTTTTCATGTTTTCCATACCTTACAGGTTGTTGAGTGCGGGTTGTTGGTCGAGAGAGATGGAGACATCACACACGCGATCCACAGTAGAGCGTGCGCGCTCTGGGAAGTCCGGTATTGTTGAACGGTTCGTTTTTGGAAATCCCTTGTCCAACTTGCGTGTCACATGGAGGTTGGACGTCAGTTTAGTCTTTGTGTCACGCGTAACTTAGACGGGAGCAGGACTTGACCTTAATCCCGGGAGGGGGGGGGGATTGGGGGTGGGTCCTGTAACAATGCATCGTGATCACTGTTGCTCTAGTGGCAACATATATTCCAACACTCTCTCCTAAGCTGCACACAGGTTTAACTCCAAGTAGTGTTCTTAGATAGTTAAACCTAACCTTAGGAAGAGCTTTAGTGAATATGTCAGCAAGTTGTTCCTCTGATTTGCAATAGTGTAGCAAAATCTCTCCATTATGTATTGCATCTCTTATGAAGTGGAACTTCCTCCTGATATGCTTAGTTCTTTGATGAAAGACAAGGTTTTTAACCATAGTTATAGCTGACATGTTGTCACACATTAGAGTAGTAGGCTCTGATTTTTCTTCCCCAAAGTCTTGTAGAACAAATCTGAGCCAAACAGCCTGTTTTGTGGCATCAGCAGCACTCACATATTCTGCTTTAGCAGTAGAAAGAGCTACACTGCTCTATTTGACAGAAGCCCAAGAGAATATCTCACTCCCAAAAGTAAAGGCATATCCTGAAGTGGTTTTACTGTTCTCCTCTAATCCTCCCCAATCACTATCACAAAAGCCAATTAGGGTAGCAGCTTGACCTTTCTTGTATTCTAAACCATAGTCTAGGGTGCCTTGAATATATCTCAGTACCCTCTTTGCTGTTCCAAGAGACTATGCATAAACCTGGATAATAAGCTAGAGGCGTACATGATGCCAGGCCTTGTAGCAGTTAAGTACAACAAGCACCCCGCTATTTTTCTGTAAAGCTGTTCATAAGCATACTCACTGTCATCCACTTTCTATAGTTTTTCATTTGCTGCTAGAGGAATGCTCACAGGTTTGCAACCTTTGAGTCCAAACTTCTCCAGTAAAGTAGATGCATATTTCCTCTGATGAATGTAGATTCCAGAGCTAGATTTTAGGATTCCCATACCTAGGAAATAAAGTAATAATCCTAAATCTGTCATTTCATATCTTCCCATCATTTCTAGCTTGAATTCTTCCATCATAGGCTCACTGTTACCAGTATAGATGATATCATCTACATAGATTGAAACAATCAAGGTCCTTTCATCTTTCTTGACTTTCAAGTAAAAAGTAGTCTCACTTGAACTCCTCAGAAAACCACAGCTTAAGATATATGAATCTATTTCAACATACCAAGCCCTTGGTGCCCGTTTCAACCCATAAAGAGCTTTGTTCAGCTTGTAGACCTTGTCTTCTTGCCCTTGTCTTTCAAAACCCTCAGGTTGATCCACATAGACTTCTTTCTCTAGAACCCCATTCAGGAAGGCTAACTTAACATTCAGTTGAAACAATTTTCACTCTTTCTGTGCAGCTAGGGCAATCAAAGTTTTGATTGTGTCCAGCCTTGTAACTGGTGCAAAAGTCTCATTGAAATTGATTCTTGGTTTTTGTGCATATTCCTTAGCATCCAATCTAGCCTTAAACTTTTGAATTGAACCATCTAGATTCAATTTAGTCTTATAGACCCACTTGACACCGATTACTGGTTTCTCTGTTGGCCTTCTTACCAGATTCCAGGTTCCATTCTTTTCAATCATCTCCATTTTTTTTTCATAGCTTTCTGCCATGCTTTGTCCTTGGCAGTATCCTGAAAGCTTTCTGGTTCAATTATTGCAACATGACATCTAGTATATATGTCACTCAACCTTCTCATCTTGACAGAAATATTGCTAGTTTCTGAATCAGTCTCACCATTAAGGTTTGTTTGAGTGTCCTGTCCACCTTAGTCTGGTTCTGGTTGTCCACTGTGTTCTACATCAGTATCAGTGTCAACTTCAGAAGTAAGTTAAACACTGAACTCCATGTTTGTATCCCAGTCCCATATGGCTTTCTCTTTGAATGTCAATGTTCTAGAAATCATAATTTTCTTAGTTTCTAGATAGTAGACCTTATAGCCTTTCTCACAGTTTCCATATCCCACAAATATTCCTTTAGCAGCTGATGAGTCCAGCTTCTATTTGATTTGATTAGGAATGTGAAAGTAGCAGATTGAGCCAAATACCATCAGATGCTTCACTCCTGATTTTCTTCCACTGTACACCTCAAATTGTGTTTTCTTCTTAATAGCCTTAGTGAGAAATCTGTTGAGCAGATAGACAACAGTGTTCACAGCTTCTGCCCAAAATTCATAGGGAATTCTCTTTTCATAAAGCATTCCCTTCGACATTTCCACAATTGTCATGTTCTTCCTTTCTGCCACTCCATTTTTCTATGGAGAGTAGGCAACAGTGAGTTGCCTTTGAATTCTCATTTCTTCCTAGTAGTCCAGGAACTCCTGAGAGGTAAACTCACCACATCTATCACTTCTCACCTTTTTTATCTTAAAACTTGTCTGGAGTTCAACCATAGTTTTAAACTTTTTCAATGTTTTGAACACTCCAGATTTGTGTATGAGGAAATAAACCCAGTACATTCTTGAGTAGTCATCTATGAAGGTTAGGAAATACTTATTCCCACTTTGTGTTAAAGTCTGCATAGGCCCACAGACATCTGTGTGGATTAGCTCTAGTAGCTTAGTTGATCTCCAAGCTCTATTTCTGTCAAAACGCTCAACATGTTGTTTTCCCTGAATGCAGCCTTCACAAACTTCTCCTGACAAGACCCATCCCGATTATCCCTCGATAGTCGTGATGAATCCTCCTCCCGTCTGACAATAACTAAAAATTGCCGAAAGTAACCAAACTTATATACATACATCACACAACAAATCCCGAACACATTGTCAGACAAGGGATAGCTAAGTTTTACAGACCAATGACGTCACAAGTTTGACTAGTCATAGACAATACAGAGCATAGGTACTATTACAGATAGGGGTCAAATTCCTACTCTGTAGAGTGTCTGAGTGCGCAACGGTCTATTTATTCTTTTGCCTCGCTTGCCTCGTTTCTAGCCCTCGTACCTGTGCACTGGCCTGGAGGGTGCATAAAACAATAAAGGTGTGAGTGGACAAAATAAAGTTTGATAAATACATTTACCAAAACACATTTCTTACCCTCCAGTTTTCACAAACATGCATGCATATCATAAAACACGAGTAATAATAAGAAATCAATTAAATATGTTCAGTGGATCAATTAAAACAATTTCCACAAAACCACGGGACTTATTTTCATATCTTGTTGCTTAGAGTCACGTTTATCCCTGCAACGCGTGCATATCAATAGGCTCGAGGACCGCTCAAAATCTGAGCATCCGCCGCTGTGAACACATCACCAGCCGGCAATCCAGATCTAGTGAACACATCACTTACCGATCTATGTATATCCAGCACATCTGATCTGAGTCAAGCCTTCCTCGGCTACTCGAAAAAGACCGTGCTACGTGACCTCTTCGGGGTAAACACTTCCATCCCGAAGGCGAGCGTTATCTCCAGGGTGCACTCCGGGGAAAACATATTTTCTCCCGAAAGCCCTAAATATCCGCAACATATCATCATCACAAAAACCAGTGAAAAATAGTTGCATAGAAAATCAAATCACATATCGACACAGGGTCTCAGCCCCAAATTAACCAAAGTCCCGATTTACTTTATAAATTCGAAATCATCAATATCATCATGTAATCACATGGAAATACAAATCCAATCAGAAACACAATTCCATTGGGTCCCAAGCCCAAAATAACATTTTCACGTAAATCCGTGCAACCGTAAACCCGAGTTGCCACGATCACGTAAATCCATAAAATCAATCACTGACTCATAATCTGAGTCCAAATATCATTTTCAATCCCGGGCCTAGTGACAGGACCCGCCCCGATCCCACAGGGACCACAAGGGGACGTGCCCTGCTCCCGTCTGACACCCAATAATTCATACTAATTTTAACCTCAAAACATCAAATGCATAAATAACCAAATTAAAGTCATACATCAAATCCGAATTAAACGAATGTCAGACAAGGGATGAAATCCAAAATTACAAGTTGCGAGCACGACTCTATAGTAAACCTACGGGTACACCACCCAACAGGGGTTCAGGTACGCATAAGTAGATCTATGCCTCAGCCTCAGGTTCCTCCTCTACCTCAGTATCACGACCTGAAGGGGTTACCAAAAACATTAAGGGTGAGTGGACCGAACTCAAGTTTATAAAACCTTTTGATAAGTAAAATATATAATTTACCCCTCCGTTTTCCAAACATGCATGCAACCGTATTTAAATCATAATATGAACCATAAGGCATGTAATAAAACCATAAGTATAATTTTAGTGGCTGCACTATACACTCCAATCCCGACATCCCTGATGTCTGACGTCCCTGACGTCCAATAAGATCACAATCACAAGGCTACGCGTGCCACTCGGGTCTCAATTTCCGAGTTCAATCCCCGAACCCCGTTCGGGTGCAGCATCCCCGATGCTTAGCGTCATAGACGCTGGACGTACTAGACGTCCGTGAGGAGACAGTATCATATGAATGGATCTATACAGTGCAGTACCAAATACATTTTATTGATATCCACATGCAAGCATATATATACATAGATAGAATCCGAACCAATCATTAAGTTTCATCGGACGGGTCTCAAGCCCAAATACCGTGAAACGTGCCATAACCATACTTTCCATATCATCAAAACCATTATTGTTTTTAGCATGTGAATAAGTATAATTAACCAGAAAACATTTATGCACGCAAGGGTTTAAGAAAATGGCCCACTCACAGTACAATCCTGCTAGAAACCGAACGTATACCCTCGTCCTGGTACAAATGTACAATCCCTGTCAAGTCCAAAGTATTCGTAAAGGTCAATTTAAACCCCCAACATTCAACCATGAAAGAGGCCGAAACCGACCCGGGAAAGCCGCCCGAACGCGCTTCCCAATGCAATAAACCTCATTTTGACCAACTTAATGATCTCCGATCGACCCGAAACCACCGCCATTGGATCCGGATCGTCGAAACCTAAAGAATGGTGGTGGTCCCACCAAAATCACTGTTCACACGCGCCCCCACGCGCCTGGTCAACCTTCTGGTCAACCGTGCTACAGTACTGATGACGTTAGCATGACGTCACTGCTGACGTCAGCATGACGTCACTGCTGACGTCAGCATGACGTCATCACTGACAGTGTCAGAGGACACGTGTCAGCAGTCCATTGGTCACTGGTCTGACAGTTTCTGACATGATAACGTCATCATGACGTCACTGCTGACGGTTTCTGACATGATGGCGTCATCATGACGTCACTGCTGATGTCAGCATGATGACATCATCAGCTACAGTAACGGGGTCAGAGAACCGGGTCACGGTAGACCCACGGCTCGACCCGATCACAGTTCGTGATTCCGATCACCATTTCAGGTGAGATTTGTTCCTATGGACTCGTTTCAACTTCCACAATGGTTCTGTGCAATTAGAACTGGATTCTAGGTCGAAGAGATTACCTGAAAATTGACTGGAAGGTTGGCTGCCGGTTCTGGTTATCTTCTCCGGCGAGTCGACGACTTTCCAGTCACGGTCCTGGGTTCAAACTGGTCGTCAAGGTCCCCTAAATGTGTCCTAACAATAAGCAAACAATGTCAACGTCAAAAACAGACGTTTTGAGGCAGGGAAGGAAAACGGGCACTCACGGGTTTATCGTCCTATCGCCGCCGTGTCACCGCCGTACACCGTCCAGATCAGTTCCTCGTCGTCCTGTCGTCACGGTGAACCCAACCGTACGTTGGTTCGAGTCCCAGAGTGAAGGTTTGGATGGTTTGGTGACTTGGGCTGTTCGGGTTTCCTTCACGGGTCTGAGGGAATGCCGGCCGTGCAGGGTGGCCGTGGAGTGGTGGCCGGCGTCAGGGAGGTGGTGGTTGGTTGCCTGAGGTGTGGGGTTGAGTGGTGAGGGCTGGTGAGTTGGTTCCAAAAGGGAATCGTGCAATCGGTTTGAGAGAATGCAAACATGGGTGTATGATTTCATGCATTTTAATACAGATCAGAAAAATAAATCAAGGGCCAGGATTGAATCTCAGAATGAGATTAAGGGTGAGGATTAGATCTGGAGATTTCAGATCTAAGGGCTGTGATTAAAAGTGGGTTTTAATGGTATTTAAACCCATAGTGGATCTGATCCAATCTAGCCAATGGAGGAGTGACACTTGTCACTCACCAGGTGTCCTCCAATCAGATTTCCAGAATAAAATATTTGGCACGAAAACTGAGACACGAACCTCCCGATTACACGTTTCTAACCATAACTTCCTCGTACAAAGTCCGATTTTGGCGTGCCGCCTGTCTATGGACTCAGGACGTCGAGACCTACCTAACGGTCCTTGAGTCAACTGAAAATTAGTTGCCAAAAGAAAAGTCAACATTTTCCCCCCCGGAAATCCAAATTACGATAATGCCCCTGAACTTCCGATAGTCATAACTTTTTCCCTGATCGTCCGAATTGGACGTGCCACCCGTCTATGAACTCGTGACATCCCAAACTACGTCACGGTCATAGTTCAAAGTCCGTTTAATTCATCAATCAAAAAGTCAACAATTGGCCATACCCATCACAAGGGTAAAAGCGTCAAATCACACATTAAATTACAATATTGAAATCCTCGAATTTCCGGGGTGTTACACCTAGCCCAAAACATCATTTGCACGTTCCTCGTAAAATGTGCCCTAAAGACTGATTAAAATAATCACAAAATCACGAGAATACAAAAATCATCAAATTCATCAAATTCACATGTAACTCCAAATCCGAGTCAAAATCATTATTTACTTGGGTTCTCACGCCCACAATATCATTTTTAACCAATTTCATGATTTCTCGAAAATCGTACCAGAATATAATTGACAGGACCCGTCCCAATCCCACTGGGACCACCCGGGGACGTGCCCCGCTCCCGTCTGACAATGACTCTAAACATACCAAAATTACCCTTAAATAAAAACCGAAGACTTAAATAGATAGATAACGTACTACCACAGTGTTTAAAGCGATACTGTCAGACAAGGGAAAGTAAAAATACAACACGTGAGCACAATAGTCAGAGTACATTTATTCGGTGCTCAACCTACCCACAAGTGGGTGTACAGGTGCACAGCTAGGCAAACTAAACCTCTGCCTCCTCCTCCGGGTCCTCCTCCTCTATTTCCGTGTCAGGGTCTGGAGGGGTCAGTAAAACAAGGGTGAGTGGGCCAAAAATAACAGTTTAGAAATCAATTTAATAATAAAATAATCATAAGGTTTTACCCCTCCGTTTTCCAAATCTTGCATGCAGTGAAAATATAATATTATACTGAAATCATAACAAATAAACCACAATAATAATCGAAAGGTGAAACTAACATATCAGTGCACTGTAAAACCCAACCCAAATGATGTCACGGTTCTAAGGCTACGCGTTGCCACTCAGGGTCTCACACCCGAGACTCTCTAGGTACATCAGCTCCCGGTATCCCGGTCACTGCCCGAGGTATATGAACATGCCTTCCTGAGAGTAAGCAGCCCAACGGGGGTCAACTCCACTCAGTCAGAGCCCCGTGACTACTCCATGGTCCACCCAGGCCAACGACCCTCCCTGGAGGAGACAATATACACAGGTAGGAAAGTACAGTACAATAACAGTATAATTTACCCTATGTCCCCCGGACATCCCAAACAAAATCCACATATAATCCAGACGGGTCTCATGCCCAAAACATTGTAATAGCATATATAAACAGTTCATAAGACTCATCAGTGGAAATAGTAAAACAGTTTATGCATGCAAGCCTTTTATAAATCAAACAGCCCACTCACACTCGGTCCTTGCTGCTCAACGATCTCTAAAAACCTGTATTTTTATACCTGAGGGTTACTTAAAGACCCTATAACATCAATACCATGACCCTAGAACAGATCCGCCTCAAAATCGCATCCCGGGCACTATTCCCGGTGCTTCAAACCCCATTTTGACTAATATAACGATCTCCGATCGACACGAAACCACCTCAATTGGATCCGTATCGTCGAAACCTTGAAAATGGTACCGGCCCCACCAAAATCACTGTTCACACGCACCCCCACACGCCTGGTCAACGCTGCTACAGTACTGCTGACGTCAGCATGACGTCATCCTGTCAGATATTGTCAGACCAGGGACCAATCAGAACATGCCACGTGTCACACCCGACCCTCTTCTGTCAGGTCCCGATTCATCTAGCACGATATTGTCCGCTTTGGGCATTCTTGCCCTTGCCCTCACGGTTTTGTTTTCGGGAGCTCACGGTGCAACTTCCCAGGGGGTCACCCATCATGGAATTGCACCAGCCTCAACTCGCTTAACTTTGGGGTTCCAATCCCCCCTAAAGCCACTGAGCTCCCAAAAGGCCTCATGCTAGATAGGTGTGTGCCTACACCTTTAAGGCACACCACCATCCTCTCCCAGACCATTTCCCCCATGCAGGAATGTGGGATTGTTCACCGTTCCCTCAGGACACGGGTCTTACAATCCACCCCCCTTAGGGCCCAGCGTCCTCGCTGGCACACTTCCCGGTCGGGGTCTGGCTCTGATACCAAATTGTCAGGACCCGACCCTCTTCTGTCGGGTCCCGATTCATCTAGCACGATATTGTCCGCTTTGGGCCTCCTTGCCCTTGCCTTCACGGTTTTTTTTTCGGGAGCTCACGGTGCAACTTCCCAAGGGGTCACCCATCATGGAATTGCACCAGCCTCAACTCGCTTAACTTTGGGGTTCCAATCCCCCCCAAAGCCACTGAGCTCCCAAAAGGCCTCATGCTAGATAGGTGTGTGCCTACACCTTTAAGGCACACCACCATCCTCTCCCAGACCATTTCCCCCATGCAGGAATGTGGGATTGTTCATCGTTCCCTCAGGACACGGGTCTTACAATAATAATATAATAATCATAAAACCGAGAAATCACCGAATTGAAATACCAATCATGCCAAAGCATATTAAATCATATAATAAAGCATTTTAAATCATATATGCATGCATCACAGTTAGAAAACCAAAAGTCCACTCACACACACCGTCCCGATTGCTCAGCCTCGAGCTGTTCGTTTTCCTCCGACGTCCCGGGAATATTCCAGCCTGTCAAACAAAGTGATTTAAGGTTACTAGACGATCATATTTTCCTCATATAATAATCCCTTAATTGTCGGAATTTTATAATATTATTTTAATATAAATTAAACGTGTCGGGTACTCGGAACTACACTGAAACCATATCCGATTGACCCGAAACCAACGCGGATAGGTTCGTATCATCGAGAACATCAAGTTTCATGTTGAACACTTTGTCGGAATCCTCCCCACGTGCCGTCACCCGCTGCCGCAAGCGGCTGCGCGTGGAAGCCACGCGCCTAGCACAGTACATGCTACAGTTCAAACTCCATAGGATCCGATTCAAACTCCATCAATTCGACCTCAAATCGATCCGTTCTTTCAACTGATCTCATATAATCCAACATTTCAGTTCTTTGAATTCAATTACCTCAATTAAGGTCCAAAACTCCACGACTCACGATCGAACTTCAACGGGTCTCCGATACGGGTTTCATGATTTCGTCCCTAATTTTCCAATTAATTCACATGGTTAGCATCGTGAGAGTGTAAGGAACAATTTTCCATGATCAATTTCATACGAGCTTACCTCTAAGTATCTGAACTCAAGGTCGATTTTTGGCAGCCATGGCAGCGTCTGTTCTTCCTCAATTTGACACGATTTCTTCTCGTTTTTGTTGCAATGATGTTCGTTTTGATCCTAGCAACCCAATGTAATCCTCAATTGCTCTTCTCCTGGCTCCCAAATCCGAATTCGAATTTCCCCCTAATTTCAAGGATTTTCGAACTGGTTGCACCCGTCACCTCTCAGTCTCTCGAGTTCAATTTCTCTCAATTCGGTTTCTCAATTACACAAATCACAATGAGGCTGAGACAAATGGGTGTTATCTGGTGTTAATTTGGTATGATTAGGACAAACCCCAATTTAGGGAATTATGTCTAAAGCCATATGATTATGTTCTCCCTTAAGACCCGATTCCTTGTTTCCTAGGGTGAGAATCAGACAAAAGACAAGTCTGATCAAGGCTAAAAGACCATTTTTCCCTTGGTTGGACAAATTACCATTTTGCCCCTAGCCTTCCGTGACCCGTAACGTTCGTATCCGAACTCCGTTTTCGATGTGCCGCCTGTCGTTGTACTCAGGGCATCGAGACCTACCTAACGGTCCTCGAATCTTGTGAAAATTAGTTGTCAAACAAAAAGTCAACATTTTCCCCCTTTTTGCCCAAATTACGAAAATGCCATTTGGCTTCCGAACGTCATAACTTTTTCCCAGATTGTCGGAATTGGGCGTGCCACCTGTCTATGGACTCGTGACGTCCCGAACTACGTCACGGTCATCGGTCAACATCCGTTTGATTCACCAATCAAAAAGTCAACAATTTGACCATACTATTCACAAGGGTAAAAACGTCATTTATTCATTATGTTACAAAATTTCATTTTCCGAATTTCCGGGGCGTTACATCTCCCTTCTTAGATAGGCTAGGCAGACCCACAACCATATCATCATTGACCAAAGTAGTCAAACTAGAATGGTTTAGGTGACCAAACCTTCTGTTCCACATCCAGGTATCACCTTCCGCAATGACAATCTTTGCCACAGGGATAATTTGTTGGAAAGATAAGGGAAAGCATTTGTTACCAGTCATAGCTACACAAGCTATCTCTTGTCCTTGATCATAGATTGTAGCTTTCCTTCCTTCAAACACTAGATTGTATTCATGTTCCACCATCTTCCCCACACTCAGCAAGTTCTCATCCAGCCCAAGTACCAGCATCACCTCCTTGATCAACTTATCACCATTTTGAGTTTTGATCACCAGAGTACCTTTACCTCTGGTCTCAACCAACTCTCATGTTTCCATTTTTACTCTGCATTTCAGAGTTCTGTCTAGGTTTATCAATGATGACTCGTTTGAAGTCATGTGATTACTGCAACCACTGTCTAGGTACCATGTGTCTGCATTTTTTGAGGTTTTCACAAAATGACAGGCATAGAACAAGGTTCGATCTTCCTCTGCATGTTGTGCAATGTTTACACTTACCTTGGCATAGTGTCCCATTTTGTTACATTTGAAACATTTTCTACTTTTAAACTAGCAATTGCCATAAAGTTTCCTACTGCAGACTTTGCAAGTAGGTCTGGAATCATTCTCACTCATTTTCTCATTTTTTTTGTTATCCAATATTACCATCCTTAACATGGTAATCTAATTTCTTGTTCCATGGCTTACTTCCACTTTTGGAAAACTTTTTGGTTTTGCTTGAACTGGAGGAAGCTCTCATATGCATACTAGAGAATGCTTTCTCCACAGTATTCTCAGAATGAATTTCTATCCTCTGATCATAAGTCTTAATTGATGCAATTAGCTCTTGTACATTTACTTCATCTAGATCCTTAGTTTCTTCTAAGATGGCTACAATAGGATCCTATGGTTTAGTTAGACTAACGAGAATTTTCTGTCTCATTCTTGTTTCTTTTATAACTTCACCATATGACCTTATTTGATCAACAATTGTATACAATTAGATAAGTATGTATTTAAGGTTTCGTCATCCTTCATTCTAATATATTCAAAATCTCTTCTCAAACCCTGTAGTTTGACTGACCTTACATTTTGATCTCCATGAAATTCCTTTTCAACAGATCCCAAGCTGATTTTGAACTCCCCTCATTTGCTATTCTGGAGAAGATCGCATCCAAACAGAGGTTTGGATAAATCCCAGTGCTCTTGCGTCTCTGATGCAATCTGCATGGGTTGGCGCAACCATTCAGGATCCGCATTCAAATATTTATCAACATACTCCCACAGATCTTGAGCTCTATGTAAGGTACACATCTTTATACTCTAGAACTCGTAGTTGTTTCCATCAAATATAGGAGCCCGTAGCTCACTATTTCCTGTTCCAACCATTGCAGGTACATCTTCACAGATTACGCCCCAGCACTCTGATCATGAACTAGAGAGCTCTGATACCATGTTGGTTTCAGATTACTCAGTGCGGTGAGGAGAGGCAAGTCGTCTTCAGATTTTTGATGAAGAAATTGTTTCACAATGAGGTAATGCTCTACTCCCAAACTTTAACTGAAAACGATTGGTTTATGATAGATTTAGGAGTTGATGATTGATGCTAGCTTTAGACTTGTTTGAGTGTAATAAAGGGAGATTACAGTGAGGATTTGCTAGTGCTTTGCACAGAATTGCAGCGATGAACACCAGGTGCTTGAGAAAATGCACAAGTGAGAAAAATCTGAGTAATCTTGGTGCTCTCACTGTCTAGAGAGAGTCACTCAACTTTTCATTGATTTTCTTGAATGAATTTCATTATCTCACTCACTCTCTTGCACACAAAACAGTTAGGATTCACAAGACATCACCCTACACACGCTTTACTTGCATTTCTTGCTCTCTAAGTCACTCAAACCTCACACAATATGTTATAACTAACTCTCTAGCTGTTACACACATTCTAGAAGCTAATATAGGTGTCCTTGAGTGCATTAGAGATTTAGATGAGCTGCAATACAGCTTGATCACTGCTGCTCCAGTGGCAGTTTATATTCCAACAACTTATAGCTCACGAATAATTTGGACGTCGGTAGCTAGCGCCAAATATCGGTCGATTTTGCCAATAATCTTCGGGGGGAAAATTCCTTCCCTCCTTGTTTTGATGCCAAATCGTTGAAATTTCTACCATATTGTCGATCATGCACGTGACATAAAATAATAATAAACTTAATAAACAAATAAAATAGTCTCGACTCTCTCCTCTACTCTTTCCTCTCTTCTTCTCCGCCGATCAAACTGTAGAGATGGCGCTGGGTTTCATCCATCTTTGACTGCGTTTTTAGTTTTTAACCATAACCTCACTTGGAAGGGAAAGAGTTGTTTCTGTCATTGTTTGCATCGACCATTTTATGGTTCCAGGTCATGATACGTTTACTGCTCTGTTGACATTCCCAACACCTTAGTGGACCTTAGTGGAGAGCGGATCTCGTATGTTCCTACTTTGCACGCTAGATTAAGTTAATTAACCACGAAAGTTCAGGATTTTAGCTATTTGGTAGATTGGCACAGTACTGGATTTTCGTTCAATAATCTAGTATGTTCCTACTCTGCATACTTTTCAGCTTTAATTTGTGATGGAGCTTGAATTGGGTCTTACTCTGCCTCTTTCAGGCTTCCACGTGAACATTAAAGATGGGGCAATTGAAAAGCCAGTTGAGCTGCTGGGTTGGACTTTGGAGATGTAATTTTTTTCTGAAACCAAAACTGGGGTTCTAAAAACGCTTGATTTTCACAAATTTTTTAGAGATACAAATTTGATGATTTCACTAATTTTGTAGAGTTTAACGAAGTTAATGACAAAATTATATAAAATTATGTGATAGACTTTTGTAGAATTCAATACGGACGTTTACATAATAATGATAATTTGTTTTGCAGAAATACATATTGAGTTATATAATTAATCTTTCAAAGACATAATGATCATATTTGTTGAGCGAAATTAAATTGAATTTGATATCTTTTCAAAATCTTTTGAAGAAAATGAAGCACTTTTCATTGATTTGATACATATTGGGTTTCATCCTCATGTGCTAGCTGTTAATGAGCCCAATATGTGCTGTTAATGAACAAATGTATTATAACCTAATGCCAAGCAGTAATGCGACGGCCAACCTTAAAAATTTCTTTGAATTTAACTAGTTTTCCGGCCAAGCCAAACAATTTCTTTAAATTGGTTCATTTGAAAATGAAAGTGCGATTATAAAGAGGAGGAGAGCAAATGCCGCGTCGTTTTCAAAGGGTGCAGTAAGAATGAATCAAACTCGAAGAGAAGGAGGGTTTTCTGACCTTAAAAAAAATAATAGAGAGAAGAAGCTACAGATCTGGACTAAAACGACAATGACAATTATCCTTGGAATTATTTGTAATCACTCTTAATTATAAAAAAAAAAAAAAAAAAACCATGTGAGACATGTTGTCGTCTAGGAAAACCACTCAAGCAAATGTTTTTATAAGTAATTTTTGAGTCAGAATTAGATTAATTTATGATAATTCAACCACTGTCATTGTGTTACTTCCACTATGCAAATATGATGATGTTTCATTTTATTGAAATGCCTGCAATCGCATTCCAGCAAATTTAGAGGATAATAAATAATAATTCACCAACAAATTATTATGTAAAAAATAATTATAATTGCTATGATCACGGTGTGTATTTAGTATTTGTCTATTTTTCTGTTCTTCAATCTTGTCATTATTACTGTTTTTATATTTAGCGTGTACCACACTCTCAGATATTACAAAAGACCAGACTGCTCAAATAAAGCATTGGAAATAACATATGAAGCCTCCTCAAACCATAAAAGAAACATGGAATTTGGCTTATTTTAAATTTTTTATAAAAATGTGTCATTTTTTAAATTATATCTTTATATTTATAAATATCATTTACATATAAATATCAAATTTCATTCTATTTTTATATTATCGAACTAAAAAAATCTTCACAAATTCTAAAAAAAAATATTTCAAAAATTTCAATTTCATAAACTTATGAAGTTTTAGTTATCATAATATTTCTCGATCAAACACACCCTAAGCGATTGTTTACCAACCTTTTGCCTGCATGTTCCAGCCTTGATGTGAACCCTTTTAAGTTCCACAACCATGAGGGCTTGTTGGTATCTCACGCTCCTTCCTCTATTATTTCGTCAAGCAACTTAGCTGTTCTTTTTTATTTTTGATATTTATCAAATGGGCTGTTCCCAGCTGAGTGTGCACCCGACTATTTGATTTATGTTTGGTAAATTTTCGGATGATCAGAAGTACACTAAAATATATATGTGTGAATTTTCTCGATTTCTTGAAAGGAGGAAAATATCCGAAGCATCTCATGGGCATGAGTTTACTGAGTGAGGGACACTCTTTCTTTTTCTCTTTTTGGAAGTTTTACAACCTGCATGTCGGCTGTGAAATTACTAAGAAAGATTAGTCGGCAATCTTTAAATTTAGTTAAGCGATGGTTTTTAGTAAATACTCTATGCACATATTTTTTTTTAAAAGAAATTAGATTTTTCTTTTAAGATCAAATACTTTTGTCATTATTGATAAGATATGTAAAACGGGAAATTTTCACTAAACTGGTTTGACTATCTTGGGAAATTTTCACTAAACTTTCTTTCCTATTTACTTATTTTCTTGGGGTTTAAGATTGAGGGACTATTATGTTTTATGTTTTTTTGAGTTAAAAAGAATATGAACATGTTTTAGGGTTTATGTTTCACTATTTACTCATAAAGGTGCAGCTTATAAGTTGTGTTTCATCTTTTGCCATAATATTGTAAAACTGTGGGGATTTTTATCTCTGGTTTCACTGAATATCAAACTCTATATGATTTTACCAAGAAATTTTATACTTAGCCATCTTTTCATTTTCATTCTTATGTGTTACAAGTTATTGACACATCATTTCAATCTATGACTCTACCAAAACCCCAGACAGGTAGGAACAAGAACAACAGTTAAAAAGATAACAATTTAATAAAAAACCGAAAAAAATAAAATAAAAAGGCTCTTCTGTTGGTGACATGGTGTATGAGTGCGAACTTACAAAGTCCGAATCTTGGACTTCATCCCTCTCCTCCTCTGTTACTTCAGCAATGGCTCACCTCTTCAGAGACCTCTCCTCACTCGGCCATTCGAAGAGAGGGACCGCCGCCTCCGCCACCACCACCACTACACCCCCCAAGACACTCAGTATACCCACCAAGCCCATCTCCACAATGGCCACCGATCTCCCATCCCCGCTCGGCCAACTGTCGGCCCAGCTCTCCGACGCGGACCTCCGTCTCACTGCCTACGAGATCTTCGTCGCCGCTTGCCGCACTTCCACGGGAAAGGCCTTGACTTTCACACCCTCCTCTGCTTCTTCTCATTCTGCGGACTACTCGCCGACCCAGCATGCCAACTCGCCAAATGGGTCGCCAGCGTTGCAGAGATCGCTCACTTCCGCAGCCGCCAGCAAGATGAAGAAGGCATTGGGCCTCAAGTCTCCGGGTTCCGGCTCCAAGAAGAGTCCTGGGTCCGCAAATGGGTCCGGGTCGGGTCCAGGAAAGCCCAGGCGGGCTATGACGGTGGGTGAGCTGATGAGGATCCAAATGGGGATTTCTGAGGCCATGGACTCTAGAGTCCGGAGAGCTCTGCTTAGGATTTCTGCTGGTCAGGTCAGCTCAATTTCTATGCTTTATCATTTCGATTTCATGCGTTTGATTTTGTTTTATATTTGTTTTGGTGGGTAATTGTTAATTCTGATCATCTTGATTATTTAATGGGATGTGAACGTTTATCAAACTAGTTGGGTCAATTTTGGATTTTGGTTTATCTTACTTTGGAACAAAATTGTTGCTTTAATCAAACTGACAATGTTCGATCTGATCAAACTGACAATGTTCGATCTGATCAAACTGACAATGTTCGATCTGATCAAACTGACAATGTTCGATCTGATCAAACTGACAATGTTCGATCTGATCAAACTGACAATGTTCGATCTGATCAAACTGACAATGCTAAAAAATCACAGTTTTCTCTTCAAGCTAGTAATGGTGCATTTAACTTTATCCTCGGCAATTTCTAACTTTCGATCTTACTTTGGAATTGTAATTGATATGGATTTATATTTGATGTACTAACTACAGGTTGGAAGGAGAATCGAGTCAGTGGTAGTCCCACTGGAGCTGTTGCAGCAGCTCAAGTCCTCTGATTTTACTGATCAACAAGAATATGATGCATGGCAGAAAAGAACCCTCAGAATTCTTGAGGCCGGTCTCCTCTCACATCCTCACGTGCCACTGGACAAGTCGAACAATGCTGCACAGAGGTTGCGGCAAATTATTCAGGGGGCATTGGATAGGCCCTTTGAAACCGGGAAAAATAATGAGACCCTGCAGGTTCTTCGTAGTGCTGTTACGACTCTTGCTTCCAGGTCATCTGATGGTCTCTATGATACATCCCACTGGGCGGATGGCTTACCATTGAATCTCCGGATTTATGAAAGGCTTCTAGAAGCCTGCTTTGATCTTCATGATGAAACATCTATAATAGAGGAAGTTGATGAGCTAATGGAGCATATTAAGAAGACCTGGGCAATCCTTGGACTGAACCAGGTGTTCCATAACCTTTGTTTTATGTGGGTTTTATTTCACCGGTCTGTTGCAACTGGCCAAGTTGAACTGGACTTGTTGTATGCTGCTGATAGTCTGCTAGCCGAGGTTGCTAAAGATGCAAAGGCAACAAAGGATTCTGTGTACTGCAACATCTTGAGTTCGACATTGGCTGCAATATTGGGTTGGGCGGAGAAGAGACTCCTTGCATATCATGACACTTTTGATAGCAATAACATTGATACCATGCAGGCTATTATTTCTCTGGGGGTAGTTGCAGCTAAGATTTTAGTTGAAGATATATCAAATGAGTACCGCAGGAGGAGGAAAAGTGAAGTTGATGTTGCTCGCAACAGGATTGACACTTACATCAGATCATCATTACGTACTGCTTTTGCTCAGGCAAGTCCTCAATATCTGCCATTGGCTTTCCCCCATCCCCCACTTTAGTAAAGGCAAAAAAGCAATAAATATGAGTATTGACATACCGGCGATCCACTGTTTGTGGAAGGCATAAATGAAAGAAGAAACATTTAGTGCACTGTGTATGAGTGGATTTTCTACTTGAAATTATAAATATTTTTGTGACCGGTTTTTGCGACAGATTCTAAACTTTATCAGTTACAGTTGGACGTATGATCTAAAATATGTTTCTTAATGTTTATGTAGAGAATGGAAATGGCAGACTCAAGCAGGAGAGCAGCAAGACACCAGCCGAATCCCCTTCCTGTTTTGGCCATCCTTGCAAAGGATGTTGGTGAGTTGGCAGTTAAGGAGAAGGAGATGTTCAGTCCAATAATGAAGATATGGCATCCCTTTGCGGCAGGTGTGGCTGTGGCAACGCTTCATGCGTGCTATGCGAATGAGATTAAACAATTCATAGCAGGTATAATGGAGTTGACACCAGATGCTGTACAAGTTTTGAGAGCCGCAGATAAGCTGGAGAAAGATCTTGTCCTGATAGCAGTTGAAGATTCTGTAGATAGTGATGATGGTGGCAAGGCAATCATTCGGGAAATGCCGCCTTATGAGGCTGAAGCTGCAATTGCAAATCTGGTAAAAGTGTGGATCAAGACTAGAGTCGACAGACTCAAAGATTGGGTTGATAGGAATCTGCAACAAGAGGTAATTAGTTTAATTTTTTCTTTTGTAAAAGTAATTAGTATAATTTATTGAAGTAAAATACAAAAAATTAAAAAGATTGCAGGATTAAAAAATTACAATGATTTGGTAAGTCTTTTATTTTTTTATTTTCTGAGGAATGCTGGGATTATTATTAGCAACTCAAAACTTTGTTCATTTCACCCATGCCCACACAAAACTCAGACTACTTACAGCCTTGCTTATGATTCAGATCCTTGTATTGTTCGTCTCTTTCCTGAACTTAACTGCTTCCATTTGGAGCTTTCGACATCCCCTTCTATAACATACAATATTATAATATGAACTAAACTGTGGTGTTGTGGGCTTTGTTGGACCGCTCTTTTTTTTTTAATATTATCTTAAATTCATGGATTAGAAGAAAATCCCGTGCAGATAAATGAATCATTCAATGAAAGAGTGTGCCTTGTTATTAATGAAACATTCATGGATTATAGTTTGTCACTTGTTATAGTGTGCCTTGTCGACGTCTTTCCTAAAGATATCCATTGCATTGATACAGGTATGGAACCCACAAGCAAATGAAGAAGGGTTTGCTCCATCTGCTGTTGAAGTTTTGCGAATTTTCGATGAAACTCTGGATGCATACTTTAAGCTTCCAATTCCAATGCATCCTGCATTACTTCCTGACTTGATGGCTGGCCTCGACTGTTGTCTTCAATTCTACGCCACCAAGGCAAAATCTGGATGCGGTAAAGAATTTTGTAACTCATATCACTTATAAATGGATTAGGTATGTTCTATTTTGAAAACCAATATAATCAATTCTGATATGCAGGATCACGTAATACATTTGTTCCCACTATGCCGGCACTGACCAGATGTACCATCGGATCAAAATTCCAAGGCTTTGGGAAAAAGAAAGAAAAATCACCAAATCCTCAGAAGAGGAACCCCCAGGTTGCAACAGTCAATGGGGATAACTCCTTTGGGATACCACAGCTGTGTGTTCGTATAAACACACTGCAAAGACTCCGGAGTGAGTTGGAGGTTTTGGAGAAACGGATTATTACTCATCTAAGGAATTCTGAATCTGCTCATGTGGAAGACTTCTCGAATGGATTGGGGAAGAAGTTTGAACTCGCATCACCGGCTTGTGTGGAAGCAATCCAACAGCTTTGTGAGGCAATTGCTTATAAAATGGTGTTCCATGACCTAAGTCATGTCCTGTGGGACGGCTTGTATGTTGGCGAACCGGCATCTTCTAGAATAGATCCTTTTCTCAACGAGCTGGAAAAGAACTTACTTATCATATCAAACAGTGTGCATGATAGAGTTCGTACACGGATCATTACTGACATAATGAGAGCTTCATTTGATGGATTTCTGCTGGTTTTGCTTGCTGGAGGCCCTTCTCGTGCATTCTCCCGGCAGGATTCCCAGATAATAGAGGACGATTTCAAAGCCCTGAAAGATCTATTTTGGGCCAATGGGGATGGCCTGCCTTCTGAACTGATAGATAAGTTTTCAACAACAGTGAGAGGTGTCCTTCCACTGTTGAGAACTGATACTGAGAGCCTTGTTGAACGATTCAGACGTGTGACCTTGGAGGCGTATGGCCCTTCTGCCCGGTCCAGACTCCCATTGCCTCCAACTTCGGGGCAGTGGAATGCAAATGAGCCAAACACTCTCCTCCGCGTGCTGTGTTACAGGAGCGATGAAGCAGCTACTAAATTTCTTAAGAAGGCTTATAATTTGCCTAAGAAACTGTAAACACTCTCCTAAGCCAAACACTCTCCGCGTGCTGTGTTACAGGAGCGATGAAGCAGCTACTAAATTTCTTAAGAAGGCTTATAATTTGCCTAAGAAACTGTAAATTATCTTGAGGAATATGGTCCATGGCAAGTCAACCAAGGGCTTGCAGTGTATCTTGTATAGTAAATTCTTGAGTGTTTGATATAATGCAGCAGTTGGCTAAGATATGAGAAGTTTGCAGCGGAGCAGATGGATTCGTACGGACGCGGACTGACTTCTACAGTGGAACATTCTTTTTCTTTTTTCATTCAATGTCTTTGTTTAGGGGTATAAAATCCCATGTTATTATTCTTTTCATTCAATATATATTTGCCACTTTCTAGGTTGGCGATCAATTTTCTTTCTTTCTTTTTTCTTGTTAGAATGGAATATTAGTGATGCTGTTGTTGTTGATTGCAAATGGAGTTTCTATCTCTCCTCTCTAATTGCAATATTTGGTTCATATTACAGTTTGAGGACATTTAAACACCTTTAAGAAACAAACTAATAACTTGGTGTTAATCTTCCAAAAAATTTAAATCTGAACCTTTTACTCATACATATCATGCAAATTTACAAACATATATTTCGAAGCATTCTACATGAAACGAGCCTCAAATTTTACCCCAACTTCGTGTTATAGGATGCGAGAGTATATACCAACCAAGAGTACACAAAATTTGATGTCTGAGAAAACCCTACTCCTCCAAGATGGCGCGTCCCAGATTTGAAGCGAGAGCTAACCTTACCGAAGTGAGGGCCTGCGGCGGTAAGTTTGGTTCGATAAAATCGGGACGAAGCCTGGCCATGGACAAGTCTTGCAGTTTGTTTAATAAGAGGCTTGTCTGAGTGACATTCAGTAGAGGACGCTCTTGCCAGTTGAGTAGCTTTAACTGCACAAGGTAATCAAAATGCAATCATATAGGGTGACAAACACACATCAAGATCAAATACTGCGGCATGAATTCATGCAGTATCATAAATGTCTCACCGAGTCATGCAGTAGAGGCAGCCAAAAGCGCTGAGGTGTAGATGGGTTTTTCATAAGCTGCAGAATCATAATAAATAAGGTTATAATACTTCATGCCTGGAAAGTATAGATGCAAATCAAAGCATTCACCAAATTGCAAAGCAAACTGAAGGATAAAGAGTTTCTCCTTTCGAAATTGGTATCATTCCCAATATAATCTGTTATAAACAAAATCTATCTTTGAAGATGATAACTGCACTAATTACAAGTTATACACTAACCGATATCAGAGATTCTACAGCTTGCCGAGCAGCATCAGTTGTTTTTCCACCATACACCTGCTTAACGGACTTTTTAAAATCCCTATACCTAAAACACACCAAAAGTTTAAGTGAAAAAGATATTGGAAAAAAGAGAGCATCATGATATTCCACACAGATACATACTTGTGTAAAAATTCAAGGCCACCAGTAGTCTTGGATTCAGAACCCAACAATTCAATCAAGCCTTCCCATTGCTGCATATACACAAATGGTAAACAATATAAATCATAAGTGGTGTACAAATTGATTTTTGTTTCCTTCTTAATATTATCAAGATTTAACATTGTTGTGAAAACAAATAATATTTTACCTTAAAACTTTCATCAGAGATTGACTTTCCAACAGAATCGAATAAATGCTGAGCAATCCTGTTAAGACGAACTTCATCTTGGGCTTGCTGAAGCCAATATACTCCACAACCTTTCCTACCATGCTTCCAATTGTACACCCCTGCAATCTAAAAACTGAAATCCTTTTAACACAAATACAGAATGTATTGCAAACTCAACCTTGATCAATCTTAAGAAAAATGGAATAACTTGCCTACTTCAGACTTACATCTAATTACAAAAAACTAAAATTCAATCAAATTGAGGTACCTAAATCGTAAAGATGCCTGGCTGTTGCCAGAACGATCTAGTCTTAAAAAATTGAGAACCTCAATTTATATCTAGAGTAGGCTGCACTTTATCTTATGGGTAATGTCTTTCGCCTATTAAGAAGCACAGTTTTTACTAGAACTTAGTGAATATATTGTATACTGAGAACCAGTCTAGATCATGCAAGTGCCAATCATTTCCCATATTTCCACTTTTAGTACAAAGCACATAAATTGATGGTACTTCTTATAGGAAAAAAGAAAAACAAACCCTTCCAAATTTGGACATACCTTCATAATGTTTGAACGAACTGTATCAAATTCATAAAGACGACATATCTCTATATTCTGCACGAAGTTAAGTTTGTATATCAGCTGCAAATATTCATATAAAGCCCAATTGCAAAGATCCAGGCAATAGAACCATGTGCACTAGTTAGTAACAATAAACTTCGGCACTAAATGTCGACCCATCACCTTGAGCAGCGTTTCATTGTGGTGAATAGGCAACTTATACAATAAAATCTCTAATAAACCCATTCCCTGCTTCATGCACGATGCCAAATAAATTGGAGCAATCTGAAAACATGAGAGCATCAAACTGTCAACATATTTTTCTGATTTAGTTACTATAAGTCACTTTTGAATTCAGGTTGTCTCCAATGGAAGCCTAACTTACCTTTTGCACATAATTGTATGTGCCAACTTGTCTATGACAACTTGAAAAGCAGAAGATCATGAATCAACTATAGTAATAGATATAACAAATATAATCTAAACTATCTGACATGCACTCACTTGCCAAGTCAATGGATGGGAGGATAGAACTTGAGCATAGATAAGTCGATGTAATTCTGCTATACTAATGCCACCCAAGCTAAAGCATTCTTTTTGTAGAAGAAATTCTGCTTCATCGCTTCCGGTGGTCAACAACTCAATGGCATGGACAACCATCCTATTGCAAGCAATGAAGAGTTACATCTATTTGAATTCAACTAAGAAAGCAACAAACATTCAGGCTTTTTCAACTTCACAAGCTAAAATTGGTGGGATTGGAACATGAGTGATGGAAGAATATTAGTTTCTTCAAAAGACAGAATTCAAAAATGCATGCAGTTACAAGAGGACATAGCAGCTCACCAAGGCCCAAATGCTCTCGAACATTCTGCTAAGACAACCTGTACCATTTCCAAAACCATAAAGGTAACAGAATAAGAAAGAGATGAAGAAAATAGATAAATCTGTGTCTAATCCAAACTCTTTACCTCAGTATTTTCCCCAAGGATTCCAAGAATTATTGCTATCAATCCATGGGCACTAGACATTGGTTTCAACTGCATGCATCTCTGGGCTAGGCTATACATGCTTTCAAGACCCTGGTTTTCAGAAAAGAAATTAGTTTCCTACTTCAGAGTCCAGCTCCTAGACATAATAATGTTATACAAAGAGATGAGAAATACATAAGTTCATAAATATCTGTGCCCAAAGCCCTCAAAATAACTCATATTAGGGTATTGTAATTTGGCATTACCACTGTGAATGGCCTGCTATATAGAAAGTGAGAAATAAACAGCTCTATCCAATGACAAGTTACATTGCAGAGATTGTCAGTGGTTCCAAGCATAATTTGTAACAAATTTTTCAATCCATCCCGGGTTTGACGGTGATCACACTGAAGCCAGAATGCACTGCAGTCGAGTTTAGTGATTTGCCCTCTCCATTTCTCCCATGCCTAGGAAACAAGAAAATGTGAAGTTGCAAATTACAATAGGAAAAGAAGAAGGACGAATATAGAATAAGCGCTCAACTTTTACAGGTCAAAACATACCTTGACAAAATCCGGCTTAGCTTTAAAGCATTCACCTAGCTTTCCATCTTCTACTTCAGGACGCATGCGTGGCATCTTTGAAATAAGAACAGAAACTGTCTCTACAAGTCCATTCTCTGTCTATTCAGTTACACACAGAAGAGACATCAGATAAATATCATTAAGAAAAATATCATTTGTTTCAGTGGTAACTTCCAGAAGGTATGTAATTGAATGTTTTACATGGAGCACTAGAACATGTATATTGCAATTTGTAACCAGCCACAAAGAAAAAGCTTGTCAGAATAAGTAGAACAGAGCATGAGCACATGAACATGAAAAACTAAAAGGAGGTAGCAGTGCCATCAAAATATTTTCCAAACCACATATTCCATGATCAATATATTTTTCACCAACCTCGCGATTGCCAAGCTCATGGAATTCATAAGATCCATGTAAGTGCAACAATTTCACCTGCACAAAAGCAAACAGAATTATCACTGGAAAATGCAACTACTTAACTATCCACTATTCAGAAACCCTGGGCTACAAAAAGAAACTATTTTTAGAAAGAAAAGGCACAAAGCCGATAAAGATACAAACCACAATCTCAATCCAGCCGACTGCCAGCGCTGAAGATAACACTTCCCAATATTTGGGATCATCCTCAATAACCTGAAGAACACAGCCTAATAAATTCCAACATCTTTATGAATCAAAAGTGACAAACTTACTATCAGAGACATAGCCACAATGGTCCAACTTCATAATCAATAATTTAACCTCAAAAAATATTGCATTCAATCAAATGAACCTTAGAGCACTTTAAGTATTACTAGGCTTAATTATACCACACAGAAATTCAATTCACGCACAATAGTTTTAAATGAGAGCATTGCAGTATGAGCCAGTGTAATGAGAGAAATAAGCCATGAAATAACTACCAGAAAATTATGGTCCAATGGATGACTAGAACAGGCAAAATAAGAAAAAAAAATTAGATTTCGGAAAACTTTGTGACAAATTGGAATTTCCGAAATTTCATATGCATTAATTAGAAAAATAAATTTAAGTTTAATCTACTACATTCCAGCTTTATACCACATTATGATTTCAAGAGATGTTTAAAAACCGCTAATGAAACATGAACTTTAACTAAATCCCAAGGGAAGAGATAAGATGAAAATGGGAATATCTAGGTCAAACCTGTAATCCAACAAGTTCACTTTGAAAACCCACAAGCTTTGAGTGGACTGTAGGCTGTGTACCAGAAAGTAGACTATCATAATCCTGCCACAAAACACAAGCATATACTCATGAGGCAAGAGTCATGACCATCATATATCAATAACTGAAAAAAATGAACTTGAGAAACAAAGAAAAGAGAATAAGATCATTACAGCCAACCAATCAACAAGCCGTTCCGGTAGCCATGCTTGAGATTGTTTGTCAGCATAAAATATCTCCATCAGCTCCCAAGCAGCTTTTAGAGAGGTAGGCTTCTCAACTCTCTACATTATCATTATTATATTTTAATCAGAGGCATCAAACTATATTTGTAATTTGGAAAAGCAACGTCATGATCAATAAAAAAAGATACACAATTGTGGAAATTTACTTCTAAAATCGTCTTGGGGTCGCCAATCACTGAATTAGGAGGCGACTTGGAGTTACCAAGAAGTAAATTTATGTCCTTGCTGTACTCCATCACATACTCCCACCTAAATTTCTCAAAAGAGTCACATTTAGATAATACAAATGGAAAATTAAATAAATATTCCAAAAAAAAAAATCTCTACTTTTGTACTCAGCTTTCTCGGAAATCAAACAGACTAATCCAATGTATCCATAACATTACTTACCAATCGATGTTATATGGCGATGGAGACATTGACATTTTCGTTAAGGTTGCTACCGAGCTCCTCCGGCTCTGAAGAAGCGCGAACGGCCTAACAGAGCCGTACGCGATCCTCCGCCACTTCGCATCACCATTTTCGCTGTCTCCACTACTTAGCCTCACCTCCACCACTCTCCCGCCAACTTCTGCATCTTCAGATTCTTCCCCGGACGGAGGCCGAAGAACTGACAAGCGCAAAGCGTTTCCACGGGACCAGGAGATAGAGATTCTATGGATCGGAGGCTTGAGGCCATGGTGAATTGAGTATACTGCGGGTTGCGGGAGCTCCGGAGAGTATGGGACCATAGAACCATCGTTGGAGCCTGAGGCCCCACGCTCTTCTCCGAATTCAGATGCAACGCCGGGCATTTTGGCCCGGATTTCGTAGTGGAGAGTGAGCTCGGTTAGGGTTTTGGGAGGGTTTGTGAGGAAGAAAAGAGAGGGAAAGTTGAAACGCGCGTGGCGGTGAAACGTGGGGACTAAAATTGGACAGAGGACTGAACAAATTTGGGTATGTTTGGTAACGGTAAAATATTATCCAAGTTTATTTGTTCTTGGACTTGTAATTCCTCAAACCCCGTGAGATATATCACTGGGTAAAATACATTATTAGTCATTGTGATTATACGATTACCAATTTCTTAAATTCGATTCAGATTTTAATGGGTTTTAATAGATTTTAAATGATTTAGAATTACAATGAATTTTATAAAATTCACCTTATTTTATATGATTTCACTTAAATCATTTCAAATTTTAATAGATTTTGTAATAAATTTATATAGATTTTGAAGTGTTTCTATGTATTTTATAAATATAAACCATGTCCAATAGGACCAGATGTACTGATGTGCACATTCCCCATTTCTCTTCTCCGCATTACCATTCGGTGATGACAATCGTATAACCAATTTTTCAGTTTTCATATCTGTGTTTTTTTTAACTAACGAATTAAGTTATATAACCAATTTCTAGGAGTTAGAAAAAGGACATTTTAGAATTTTACACCACGAAATTTAAAAAAATAAATAAATAAATAATCTTGCCCCGCCGCAACCACCTCCGTCCCTTTCCTCATCCGCCTCATCGATCTCAGTTCACTTCCATATTCTCTTTTCCCTTCCCTTGTCAAAGGTACAAGACCCCGCCCTTCCTTCCATCATCTTCTTTGAATTTATTATTGCTGAAATGGTGGTGTGAAGCAGTAGGTACCAAAGATTACCACAAGAAAAACTTCACGAAAAACGTAGAATTTAAATGGAAATCTATTGAACCTTACCTTCTTCCCCTCAAGATCTCCATTGTAGGTGATTATTTTTTTATTCACTTTCCTTGATTATATTAAGTAGTTACGTACGTGCTTCTTTTTTAGGTTGCCTGGACAACTACGATAAGAGAATTGTTGGTAGGGTAGGCAAAATCAGTCATGCCAAGTTGTTGCAGGGTCTGGGTTGGTACTTGTTATCTGGGCAGTGATGTTTTTGGGTTTATGGTGGCTAGGAATCTTGGATAGAACATGGAAGGTGAGAGGCCAAGTTGCGGCTCAGTTGAGTATTGGTCGCTGGAGATTTTTCAAACTTTTAATCTAAAAATTTCCCGGCAAAAAATGGAAGGGAACAAAATCGTCCATATGACTTAATTTGTTAGCTAACAAAAATACAACAAGCAAAATTGAAAATTTGAAATTATGGTAACCAAAATTGTTTTTACCCTAATGACTACTAATGCATTGTAGCCACCTCACTTTTTACGGGTATAATATTAAAATTTATTTCAGAATAAATAGAGGAAAAATCAAAAATCAAATTTTTATTGTAGATCCAGAAACAAATTCACCATCAAAATCATAAAGTTCTGGGCTTTATTACTAATCATATACAAATATATTTACTGCCCTATTAATTAGTTCTAAAAAACGACTGAATTACAGAACCAAACCGTACCAAACCGAAAGAAAACCGTAACCGAAATAAAAAATTGAACCGAACCGAACTGAATTTAATTTGGTTTCGATTTTAGGTCCTTGAAAACCGAATCAAACTGAATTAAGGTATAATAGCCGAACCGAACCGATCAAACCGAATCGAGCCAAATTACTAACCTTAATTCTAATGAAACTACGTCGTTTTATGTTATATGGGCTACAAACCCTAATATATATATATATATATATTCTGTCTTCTGCGTCTCTCATCTTCATTTTATCCTTTTCAGCCTTCAATCTTCACTACTTTTCTCTTCTACTGCTCGATGTCTCTCGCTCTCGAACCCGAAAGTATGAAACTACCGAGCTTTCTCTCTCTCTCTCGGTTGGGCTACTAATTCTGCTTCACTTCTTCTTTTTTCCTCCATCATCGCCGCATTGCCGCACTAGTGAATCCACGAGGCATCAATATCGCTCTCTCCTCTCCGTCGAATCACTCTCTCGATCTCCACCACACTGCTCTAGCGCTCTCGATCTCTGCCACACCGCTCTGGCACTCTCGATCTCTGTCGCACCGCTCTCCCAATCTCTGCCTCACTATGAGCACTTTCTGACTTCAAATTTTTTTGCTGACGTGGTATGCAATGTAGATGTTTTATTAATGTTGTTAATTGGTATGCGATTGAAAGAGATTGACGAGTTTGGTAGAGAGTGAAGAAGGAATATGGTTGAGGAAGAAGAGGATTGAGGTTTGCAGTTGTAGGCAAAGAGGGTGTGAGAGAAGGAGAGGAGGAGATGGCCCATTTGAGTTTGTTTATAATCCCAAAATAATATAAGCATTAGCAAGCTGCACTTATGTTGAACTTTGAAGAGTGATAATTGAACTTTGGGGGTTTTGTCCTGTGTATGCTTGTGTGCTTGTGTTTACCTAGTAAGCAAATTGAACTTTGAAGAGTGATAATTGAACTTAAATGCTTCTGTTTTATTGGCTCTTTTTATTCTTATTTTTAATATATGTGGAAACACCTAGAGGGTTAATTTTGTTGCTTTTGCTTGTATGATTTATGGGGTTGTCTTTTGTTGCTCAAAAAGCAAAATATACAGTAGAGAAGAGCATAATTTGTGTTGATATCTTTTCGGTCTTTTGGCATCTGTGTTCTGTCTTGGTTACTCAAATTGGAATTTGTCTTTTGGCTCAACAGTGCCCTTAATTAATTAATTTGCTCAACTGTGCTCACCTCTTGAATGAGACTTCTTTCTTACAACTGAAATAGAAAGGAGCATGAGCAAGGTTATTAGTAGTAGAATATTCATGATTATTTTGTACCCGTTTTATGTAGAAATTAATTATTGTCTGTAGAATAGGTGGCCACCTTTTTTCATTGGTAAATTCTCTGTTCACTTGCTTTAGTGTCTTCAAGTTATACCCCACTACATTTTTTTTCTTGTTATTTACTCTTTATTCCCGATGATTCTTGGTTTGCTTTTAACTGTTTATTCTCACTATTATTGGTCTCACTACTTATGTTCTGCCATTCTCGTGATCTACATTCATAATGGTTTATCGGGGTGTTCTATGTGCATGAATTACTGAGCCAATAAAACCTGAGATTAGAGACCCAAAATTAGGAGTTGGAAAACAAGAGGAAGATGATTATTATCGGGGTGTTCTATGTTATTTACTCTTCACAGATGAAGTTTCCGGTGTTTGACTTCTATTTGATTAAGGTATAACTACTACTTTTCCACCTAATTAAGCATTATTATCCCAACTCATCAAGTATATAAAATATCACTTATGCTGAACACCACAGTGATTCCCGACGAAGTAGTAATTACTAATTGAAATTGGGAAGTGATATTGCTACTAATCTGGAACTATCAAAAGGGCATTGCTTTTTATAATGTTTTCAGTTTTGATTAGGTTGTTAAACGATGAGGACTTGTGTTAATAAAGTTAACATTGTTGTGCAAAGTAGAAGTTGAATGGACAGAGTTGAGCTTTAGATTGTAAATCTGTCATCTTGTTAGAACATTAATGTTTTTTTTGTTGGGTTTTGCAGGATGATACCCAAATTGTGACAACTTCTAGTGACTATACTATAAGTGATTAAGTTCTAATTATTACTATGTGCCTTAATATATAATTAAGGATGAAAATATCGATATCAACGGATATATCGCTAGTCGAATTTACGGATATCTGGTCCCAAATATCGGTATCGATATCAATATCGTTTACGGTCAACAAAAATGACGGAAATTCGGTCTAAAAGTTGGAAATTTGGAATGAAACTTTGGGAAAAATTTAAGTATCCAATAATGGTTATATATAACTAATAAAAACTATAAAATGACTTTGATATAATAAATATATGATGAATCATATGATAGAATATAGGTATGCTGATAACTAACAGTATAAAATCTTAAAGATAAATTTAAATTAAAATATAATTTTATTGATAATGTTGCACTAAGAATACTTACACATTGGACTTCATTAAAAACAAGTAGAGTCTACCAGATTGAAAATTAGATTGGTCTTCATCTACCAAGACACAAACGTTTTTCCAAGTGATGTTACTTGACCAAACGGAAATATATTGTTGGACATAGTATTCGTATATCTCCTTTGAATGATCTATTTTTCCTCCATGGATAGGGTAGTTCGGATTTACCCAATTAACTTCTTCATAATCTTCATTGAGATGAGGATTTTCATAGCCTTCATAACCATGTGGCATTTGAGGGAGATGGTTGTCTAACTGGTGGTAACCATATTGACCATAAGCATATGGATCATTTGAGTTGTTATTAGGATCGGTGCCTAAACTCATTGACTAAAAACTAATTACTATGAAATCTTTAGAAGATGTGTTTTCATAACCTTCATATATGTTGTGTGTCCGAGTGTAATCTTTCCCAACACCACCGATTCCTACTCCTCATTCTCTACAGCCATGATCATAATGTCAGGACCCACCCCGGTTTCCATCCCGAAAACCGAGGTAAATCCTGCTCCCGTCTGACACCCCGACACTAAACCGAAGTAAACTCATGAAAAACCAGCAAAATATACAGTCAGACGCAGGAGAAACTGTAAACATCCCGAAGTCAAGTTTTACAGAGCATAGTACCAAAAACAAAAGAAAGAAAAACCGATGAACTAGATACACGCACAACGGAAAATTTAAAACACTCCAGGGTCGCTCTCGTAAATTCTATGCCTCCGACGCTGCCTCGACGCCAAACCCCGCTCTAGCTCCACGACTTGGAAGGCAATTTAAAACAGAAGGTGTGAGTGGACCATAAATAAAAATAATAGTTTCAAAAACCGTTTAATAACCAAACCAAGGTTTTAGCCCTCCGTTTTGAAAATATACATGCATAACCTATTAGTTGGAAACAGTTATAAATCACATAAGGATCGTCATAAAACCAGTTTCAGAAACAGCATAAAAACAGTTATAGAAATCATGTCATAAGCATCATAAAAACCACGTCATAAAACATAAGTTTCAACCAATCATTATCCGATCTAACCTGCTGGACCTATCCGAATCTTTAAACTCCCTAGTCTTTAAACTCAATCCAGGCCTCAATAATATCCGAGTCTTTAAACTCCCGAGTCTTTAAACTCAACAGGCCTATGGGGGAAATATCAATATATCCGAGTCTTTAAACTCAATCCGGGTCTTTAAACCCAATCCGGACCCGTCCCCCGTCAATCATAATCCGGGTCTTTAAACCCAATAACCAGATCCAGCAAATCCAATCAAAACCATTTGAAAACCATTTCTAAATCCATATCCAAACCCGAATCCGAAATCATTGGCCCGAAGCCCTTCCGGCATCCAGAACCATCATTCCGAACCTAAATCCAGAAATCCACTTTTCAACTTTAAAACCAAATCTCGCTTTCCGAAATCCGATTTTAAAACCGAAAACCTTGATCCTCAAGATCATGTTCCAAAATCCCTTTAGAATCATTATAAATCATTTATCATTTGAAATCCCGAAACTAGAACATCAAAATCCAGAATCAAAGCTTTTCTCGTAAAACGTGCCAAATACCGTACTTCCTCGAAAAACGTGCAATTATGTAAAACCCACATAGCATATTCAATAATCATGAAATCACATATAAAGCCATAAAAAAGTAATTAAAAGCAGTTATGCATGCTCAAGTTAAGAGAAAGGGTCCACTCACAGTACCGAGCCCTCAATCGCGTCCCGAACCTTCTTCAACTTTCTCGGGAAGTCCCGATCCTGTCAACAATCACCCAAGAATGTCACTAACACGTCTACGAAGGTCCACCTAATTTCCCTCAAAAATCCCCGGATCCTAAACATAATGAACCGGAACCCTAAACCTTCAACTTCGCGGGACTAACCTCAAACGACATCCGAACAACCCGAACCCAATTCCAATAGAATCGTTACAACTCCTAGACCAAAAACCTAGTTGACACCTTCCCCAAACATCGCCGCACGCGCCGCCCAAAGTGGCTGCGCGTGGGCCTCACGCGCCTGCTACAGTGCCATCGTCTACCTCGGGTCGACCGGTTCGACTGTACTGAACCGGCATTCCCAGTTCTTCGCTGTCCGTCCACCAAATTTGACTCCTCTCTTCACCATCCTCACCGTTCAGTCCTAAACAACCCATTCCCCTTACTCTAATACCTCGACACAGTCCCTAGATCATCGTCCCAAACTCGACACAAAAACTCGTTTGTCCCTTGTTCTTCCTTCCAGCCAACCAGCCACTCCCCCTTCACGGTAACCACACTAAACAACTCCTAAGGACCTACTGAAGCTCACCAACTCACCAAATCTCTCGACTCACACTCAAAACCCAAGACTTCATGTTTGAAATTTAAGGCAAAATAGAGTAATTACAGGAGAACACGAAATTACCTCTACTCAGGCCACCGTTGTGAGCTCAGCCGTGCGTAAGTAGCTCCTCTCGTCCTCCTCCGTCCTATGGACGCCACCACCAGCCTCGACTGGTTGAATATGGTAGCACCACCACTCAAATTCCTCTCTGTTTCCTGATTTCCCGTGAACTCACCCTTCCTTCTCACTCACTCACGATCACACAACCCCTCCAATTCACTCCTCAACTCTCCCTATTCACTCTCACCAGCTCACAACACTCAAACCTTCCCAGCCATCGATCGATTTCCTCACCGCCTCACTCTGTTTTCTCGACTGCACGGTTAACAGCCCTCAATTATTTGGACCCATAAACAAAATCCTGGAATCCACTAGACCCCTAGCACGTGTCACCATCTCAAAGCCCCTCTCACAAGTGTCTCCAACTCAACCGTCCACTTGTCCCAATCTGTTGCACAATGCCCAAACAACCAAAGGACCAAAATGCCCTTCTTTGAACCCAAAATTACCATTTTGTCACTACCTTCCTAGACCCGTAACTCACTCATCCTAAGTCCGATGAACACGTGCCGCCTGTCGTTGTACTCAGGACGATGAGATCTACCTAATTGTCCTAGGTCAACATGTCAAAACCTGATCGTACGAAAAGTCAACTCTTCCCCATATTTTACCCAATTTACGGTAATGCCCTTAACCTTCCGAACATCGTAACTTCCTCCTCGGATGTCGTAATCTGGAGTGCCACAAGTCTACAGATTTGTGACATCCCAAACTACGTCACAGTCATCGGTAAAAGTCCATTTGACCGCCCGAACTCAAAGTCAACATTTTGCCCAACCTAGGGGCAAAATTGACAGGACCCGCCCCGATCCCCCTGGGACCACCCGGGACGTGCCCTGCTCCCGTCTGACACCCGACATTAAAATACCAAAAATACCCTTATTGAAGATAAAATGCATAAAGAAAATCCATAGTTAAGTCATACATAGCACACCACACAAATACTCAAATACAAATAGTGTCAGACAAGGGATGGTTCCCGAATACAGTTTATTGAGCACGACTCTAGACACACTACGTGCCAACCTACCCAGCAGTAGGGTTCAGGTACGCAACGTAAACCTATGCCTCTTCCTCCTCGGGATCCTCCTCCTCCTCCTCGGGATCCTCCTCCTCGATAGCACTACCTGGAGGGGTAGTAAAACAACAAAGGTGAGTGGGCCGAAACTCAAGGTTTACAAAGTAGTTTACCATTTCGAAAACATATAGCTTTTCCCCTCCGTTTTCCGAAAAGACATGCATAGTATCAAAACCACAAAACCATATAGTCATAAGCAGAATAATATCAACATAATATAATCTTAGTCACTGCACTATACATCCCAACCCTGACATCCCAGATGCCTGACGTCCCAGACGCCCGATAAGGTCACAGTCTCAAGGCTACGCGTGCCACCCGGGGTCTCAATCCCGAGTCCAAATCCCGAACCTAGTCCGAGCATGGCATTCTAGATGCCTGACGTCCCAGACGTCCAATAGTAGCAATCCTGCTCCTGAGTCACTCTACGGTCCGGTCCCTCCGTAGAATGACTCCTCACAGGCAATGCGCCGTGACCACTCCGGTGTACCTACATCCGGAGGAGATAGAATCCTAGGGTAGATCCATACAGTGCAGTACCACAGATAATATCGAGATCCATTATACATATATATGACTCCAAACCATTCATGAACAACCAGACGGGTCTCATGCCCAAACATCGTAATACGTGCCATAAATCATACTCAAGGTAAACAGATACTTTTACTCAAATCACATATAGATATAGTAGAAAGTAAAACAGTTATGCATGCCGAAGTTTAGCGAAATCAAAGGCCCACTCACAGTACAATCCCGCTGCAATCCCGAGCGTAAAGCCCCGTCCAAGGGTTAAAGTACAATTCCTGTCATGCCCAAAACATACGTAAAGGTCACTTTAAGTCCCTACTAAACAACTACGAAACCCTAGACTGAAACCGGCCCGGGAAAGCCGTCCGAACACGCTTCCCAAGGCGTCAAACCCTAATTTGACCAACTTAACGATCTCCGATCGACACGAAACCACCGCCATTGGATCCGTATCGTCGAAACCTTGAAAATGGCACTGGTCCCACACAAAATACTGTTCACACGCGCCCCCCACGCGCCGGTCAACCCTCTGGTCAACAGTGCTACAGTGATGCTGACGTCAGCATGACGTCACTGCTGACGTCAGCATGACGTCATCACTGACAGTGTCAGAGGACACGTGTCAACAGCCCATTGGTCCCTGGTCTGACAATATTCTGACATGATGACGTCATCATGACGTCACTACTGACGTCAGCATGATGACGTCATCAGCTACAGTAACCGGGTCTGCGAATCGGGTCACCGCAGACCCACGGTTCGACCCGATCACAGATCGTGATTCCGACCACCAAAATCGATGGGGTTTGTTCCTATGGACTCGTCTGAACATGTTCTATGGCTCTGTGTAATCAAAACAGATTTTTAAGTTCGAGAAATCACCTGAAAAACGACGGGGAACTGGCTGCCGGTTCTGGTTCGTCTTCTCCGGCGAGCCGTCACGCTTCCAGCCACAAACTCAGGTCCAAAACGCTCGTCTAGTCCCCTAGGTTAAGTCTCAAAAACAACCCAACAAGTTTAACGTTAAAAACGGACAGTTCGAGGCAGGGAAGGAAAATCGGCCTTCACGGGTTTGCAGGCTTACCGCCGCCGTGTCGCCGCCGTGGGCTGCCCAGTCCAGTCCTACGCCGTCCAGAGGTCACAACGGTCCTAGCCCTAGGTTGGTTCGAGCCCAGACGTCACGGTTTGGATGGTTGGATGGTTTTGGGCTGCACGGGTTCCTCACGGGTTTGTGGGTTTTCCGGGTTGCTCCGCCGTCCGTGGTGGTGGTGATGGCCGTCTGGAGGTGGCTGAGAGGTAGGCTGGTGTGTGGGTTGAGGCTGAGGGGTGGTGTGATCGCTGATGTGTTTGTGCAGAGTGAGAGGTTGCACGGTTTATGAAGGAATGAAAATGAAAAATATGTTGTTCTGATGGTTTAAGAACAGAAGGAGAAAATAGAATCAATGGCTGAGATTCATCCTGAGTTAAGAGTGAAGGGTGAGGATTTAAGGAAATTAAACTAATTAATTAATCACATGGCAGACCAAGATCCAGATTGTTGGGGATGATGTGGATGGGGTAGATGAGTGACATGTGTCACTCATCAAGGGTCCAGATTGATTGGGTTAAAGTAAATCAGATTATAATATTTTATTATTATTTTAAGTTCCGAGTCTCGGTTAGTTCGGTTACGTTCTTGACCATAACTTTTTCGTCGTAAGTCCGATTTCGGCGTGCCGCCTGTCTACGGATTCGTATCGACGAGACCTACGTAACGGTCATTGGCCCTCGTCCATTGGACTTCCCGGGTCAAAAGTCAACATTTGGCCCCCAAATGGCCAAATTACCAAAATGCCCCTCGACTTCCGAACGTCACAACTTCTTCCTCGAACGTCGGAATCGAACGTGCCACCTGCCTATGAACTCGTGACGTCCTAAACTACGTCACGGTCACGTGTCAAAGTCCTAAATACTTCCCGAGGTAAAAGTCAACTTTTCCCCCCCTCAGGGGCAAAACGGTCATTTTACAATAAAATAATAATTACGAAAGTTCGGGTCGTTACAAAAATTGTCATCCAAACCTATCGTCACCAACTAAACACCGATTAAGCTCACTAATCTCATCTTAAGCACTGCCTTAACCCTACTTCCCGGGACGGGTCGTTACACGTAATCTTGGGTGGCATGAGTGAAATCCACCTCTTCGGTAAATGAGCTCAAGGGTGCATATGTTTCGGATACATGTTCATTTCCGCCGTCACCATCCCCTCCGCCATCCTTGTCTTCATCGTTTGTCTCAACATAATCTCTTCCATCATCATCATCTGTAGATTTATTGCGATGTAATCCCTTACTAGTGGTATCAGCTCGCAAGTTACTTCTAGCGGTAGAACCAAGCATTGATCTTTCCCATGAAGACATCTCCCGCTCACTTCCTACTTCCTTACTCCCCACTTCTTCAGATAGCACTCTATCGACATTAACACCGTGTTCACTAACAATATGGACTACTCGAGGGTTAGGCCTTCCTCTATCATCATCCAAGTGAGCTGGCATAATTCATGTTTGAAGTGGATCAGCCTCATTACTTTCCACGTGTTGACCAGCAATTTCCAAAAGGTCAACATAGTCTTATTCCACAACTTTACTAGATTCAGCTTCGTCATCTCTTAACTTGAGTTTCATGTTGTAATAACAGAAAACAAGTTGTTCTAACTTTGAATATGCAAGACGATTTCTTTGCTTTGTATGAATTAAAGAAAATATACTCCAATTTCTCTCACATGCCGAAGATGATGTCGTTTGTGATAATATACGAACTGCAATTTTTTGAAAGACTAGAGAAGCTTGGCCATATAGTTCCCACCACTCAGCTGTCAATATCAAGTTTAATGTAAGATGACACGACCCATCCCATTCCCCCCAGGATTACCATGGAATGTGTCATGCTCCCGTCTGACACGAGGTGTCGGACAAGGGATAACCTGTTGCCATTGCCCAACCGGGCTTCCAGAGTGCGTAAGGATCGATGAAGGAGGTGTATGATGTCCCAGTCTCTGCTGCAGTCGCATCCGGAATCAACCTGAAGGGCATTAAAAACAAAAGCTGTGAGTGGACGAAAATAAACAAATCTGTTTAAAACATTTATAAGACATTTATGCCCCTCAGTAAAACCATATGCATGCGCCAAAAACCAATGATCACACATTTATTTAGAAATAACCATTAGGGCCTTAGCCCGGAAACCAAAGCATAGTTTCAATTTCCAAAAGTCAATCCAAGAGTTATTTCATAAATCCAGTAATATGAACCATAAGGCATATAATACAAACCATAACCATAATTTTAGCCACTGTACTATACACTCCAATCCGACATCCCTGATGTCTGACGTCCCTGACGTCAATAAGGTCACAATCACAAGGCTACGCGTGCCACTCGGGTCTCAATTTCCGAGTTCAATCCCCGAACCCCGTTCGGGTACAGCATCCCCGATGCTTAGCGTCATAGACGCTGGACGTACTAGACGTCCGTGACCTCTCCGGGGTACCTCATCCGGAGGAGACAAAATAATATGGAAGGATTTATACAGTGCAGTACTAAATACATTTTATTGATATCCACATGCAAAACATATAGGTATACATAGATAAAATCCGAACCGATCGTTATGTTTCATCAAACGGGTCTCATGCCCAAATACCGTGAAACGTGCCATAACCGAAATATCATCAAAACCATTTATTGATTCCAGCATGTGAACATATATAAAATGTAAACCAGAAAACATTTATTCAATTCCATTTTAGGGTCCCCGACCCGCAATCGTATGTAGAAATCAACTGGGCCCCTGGCCCGATTTCACAAGTTAACTGGGCCCCTGGCCCGATCCACATGTTAACTGGGCCCCTGGCCCGATTTCATAGTTCAACTGGGCCCCTGGCCCGATTTTACATTATTCAAGTCCGTAACCGTTTCATGAAATCATATCCAACCACATTTATGGAAATCGGTGCAAATCCAGAAAACCTCGGTTTACGTGCAAATACGTATTTCACCTCGAAATACGTGAAATCATTTTAAATTCACCGATATTCAAAGTAAATCATTTAATCATAATTATAACAATCATAAACAGTTATGCATGCATCGAATTTATGAAACCAATGTCCACTCACAGACCGTTTAACCGAGCGCCTCGATACGCGTGCCATAGGCCTTCCCGAGCCACACCACTATCACCGGGACTCCCAATCCTGTTCAAATCACATTAGAGGATTACTAACCTCATCATTAACATCCTATTCAAGTCCCGTAATTTTCCCGAATTTTTAAGTATTTTTAAATTGGATTTAAAACCTTCGGACATCCCGAACAATATCGAGACGGTGTCCGATCGACACGAAACCAATCCCAAAATGTTCGTTACATTGAATAGGACAAAAGTCATGTTGGAAGTTTCCCAAAATTACCTCACACGTGCCCCCACGCGCCGGTTGAACTCCCTGCGCGTGAAACCCACGCGCCGGGTACTGTTCATCGTCGTTCAGCCCGAATGACTGGTAAACGGGTCGCCGTGACCCGCGGGCCAACCCGACTGGTTCTCCGTCGTTCCTCGATCATTTTGGACGGGGTTTTCACCTGCAAGACCGTCTGAGTTCAACCAATAGTTCTGTGGAATCAAAAACCAGAAGTAACGTCAAGATCGTACCTCCCCGATCGAGAAGTTCACGGCCAAAACTCCTCCGTCGACTGCTCTCAGGTCCGACCACCATTCTCGATAAAAATGGTCCCTATAGACTCGTCTCATCCTCTGAGTCATCATCCTGGTCACTAGATCAACTAAAACGTCGTAAAATCCAAGCTGCCATTTTAGACCCGAGAACGGACTCGCGGGTTTAGGCTCACTTCGCCGCCGTGGTCACCACCGTGGCCACCGAAACGCCTGGACTGATCACACGAACATCCACCACCCATCAACACGATCACAAACAGTCAACATCGACCTCCCCAATTTTTGAGTTTAGGACCTCCCCTGTTTTTCCCCTCCGTCGCCAACCCCGCCGTCTCCCGTCGTCTCCCGCCGTGCCCAGCTCACGACAGTCCTCACACAATCCTCTGCACGGCCCAAGGATACAGATATGGTGGTGGTGTGTAGTGTGAGCCGTGTGTGTGTTCACGGGTTAGAGAGAAAATGAGAGTGAGAGCGTGTAGTCTGATCCAATTAAAGAGAGAGAGGGAAAAGAATCAACGGCCCAGATTCAATCTGTGGTTAGAGATGGATGGCCCAGATCAAAAGGTGCAATAAGTGGGAATTCTTTATATTTTTTAATTCCAATAATTTAATCCAATCCCACCAATCCAGATTTGAGTCCATAATTAAAGGTTAGTGGTCCACGTGTCCCACTCAGAATCCCAAACCAAATCAGAAAACGCCACGTAATGCGTGCATAACGAACCCAAACTTCCGTGACCCATAACTTCGTCGTCGAATCTCCGATTTCGGCGTGCCGCCTGTCGTTGGATTCGCATCGACGAAACCTACGTAACGGTCCTTGGCCCTCAGCCATCGAACATCCTGGTCAAAAAGTCAACATTTGCCCCTATTTCGTCCAAATTACGAAAACGCCCTTGAACTTCCGCACATCATAACTTTCACCACGGACGTCGGAATCGAACGTGCCACCTGTCTATGAACTCGTGATGTCCCGAACTACGTCACGGTCATCGGTCAAAGTCTATTTGACCACCCGAAATAAAAGTCAACGTTTTGCCCACGCCTAGGGGCAAAACGGTCATTTTGCACCATTCGTTCGAAATCACCCAACTAATCCCAGATTAGTAAATCATAATTAAATATCATTAAATCCCGATATTCGGGACGGGTCGTTACATAAGAGGCATTATAAAGTGCTAATTCATACAATATCAAGTTAAATGCAAGCATATACCTGGGGGCATTTTCGTTCATGATTGTACAACTATAGGTGAACGAAATGTTTTCAGACCATCTCTAAAGTTGATCAACTACATTAAGAATGGTGTTAATATCATGTCATAGATGTACAGATTCCAAAATATCAAGGTTCATATATGGTAGTGAACTTACGTCTATTCCAAAATTTTGTAAACCCAATTGCCCATTTGGATTCAGTTTGAGGAATACTTGTTGAACTGATTAGAGGAGGTAGGAGTCATGCCCAACACCTGCTTGATATTAATATCGGGGGTTCAAGTAATTAGCTACAAATCATGAATGAAAATTTCTTAGTAAACAACAATAAAATAAAATATTAACAAGTTCAATAAGATATAAATATACCAGCGGCATGTAAGGGATGCACTAATGTTTCCCATCACTCCTGTATGATTTTGAGGACCCATTTCTTTTCTTTAAGACGGGTTATCTTCTCTTTCATTCGATTAAGCATATCATACAGGATTGGCATGGTTGGGACTACCTCTGTATCAACAATTCGAAGGATGCTGTATAAAGGTTCATATATTGACTGCATCATCTCCAAGGACTCCTAGAATCTTTGGTTGAGGATATGAGTCTCAACCCTCTTGCCTTCCACTTTCCTACTCAGTGGGCTACCATGCCATTGATCATTAGTAAACAATCTTCTAAGGCCAACTTTATACTTTACTATACTGTTTATACAAATATAGTTGGTTGCAAACCTTGTTGCATCAGGACGAACCAAGTCTCCTTGATTGAATTCATGCATCTGAGTTAGTAACCATAGATGATTATAAATGTAGTTAATTACTTGCCTAGCATTTTTTATGATGGTCGAAATTGTCTCATTCTTCCCAATATTTTCAAATATTAGGTCTGTACAATGGGCTACACAAGGAGTCCAATAGATTGGATACGTCTTCGTCATTTCTTTTCCAGCCTTCTTAAAGTTCGACCTATTATTAGTAACGATCTGTACAACATTTTGTACTCCAACCTCCTGAACATCTTCCTTCAACAAATTTTGTATGTACAAATAGTCCTTATGGCTTTTGGAAGAATCAAATGACTTGAGAAATACAGTTGAACTCTTACTATATACCATGAAGTTGATTATGGATAACTTCGTTGGACCGGTACAACCATCACCCATTATGGTACATCCATAAGTTTCTCATTGTCGTTTTTTTTGCTCCACATAGGTCGTCATATCTTCATACTCCATAGGAAGATATTTATTTTTCACTTCATATGGAGAAGGAGTGGACACGCCTTCACCTGCAAACCAACACATAAGTTAGCATTTAATGCTATTTCATAAGTTAAATAAAAATATATCATAAATAAATTTATTAATTACCTGATCGTTGGTGTTCAATAATCATATTCTTAAAATGATGAGAGTTGGCTTTATTTGGAGCCACACCTTCATATATAAAAAAATTGTTTATGTATCGACCCAACTTCTCTTTCGTCCCTTTCCACATAGATTTTACAGTTTTCTATTGACTTCGTGCGGTTTTGTAGAGATTTGAATCTGGAGGAATTGGAAATGGATCACGCAAACTTTGTGACCAACGCATCTGTTGAGGTTGTTGACAAGTGCTACTGCCTCCTTAAGCACCACGCATGGTACCAACTCCATAAGTGTCAACACTTCGCCGTGCCTCATCCCTCGATGCATTTTGACAGGACCCGTCCCAACTAAACTTTGATAACCGTGCCCAGTCCTGCTCCCGTCTGACAGGTCAACTGAAGTCCCGAAACTACTCTTCAGCACTTGTCAGACAAGGGATAACTGCACTGATTTCCGCTCATTCCTCTGCCTCTCGATCAGCCCCGAACGTCGTGCCACGGCTTGGAGGGTCATCAAAACATAAAAGGTGTGAGTGGACAAAAATAAGATCATTTAAAAATACACTTATCAAAATACATCATTTACCCTCCAGTTTGTCAAACCATGCATGCATAGAATCAAACATATGGACCACCGGCTTCCAAGCCAAATCACATGAAAATATCAAATCCCGGCTCTCAAGCCAAACATAGAAATCATTTCATAAACCCATTTTATAAAAACCATTTTATCATACAATAAAGCATATAACTCGGGAATTACACATCCGAGGGTCCTCTGGGAATTACACATCCAGAGTTATCATCCTGCTGGGAATTACACATCCAGCCGTGCTGAGAATTACACATCCAGCCTCAGCGGGAATTACACATCCGGTCCCTCTGGGTATTCTCTCACGATTTCAATACCTTTCTTCTCTGGTTCTCTTCTTTTCCTTCTTCCTAATCTCACTTTCTCTCTATCCCTCTCAACTTGATCGATTAGGAAGGGCTGGCTGTAGGATTGTTCTTAGTCTCTGTCTTTGTTTTTTCCCCGCTCAATAAAACCATTTGGTATTTTGAACGATGATCAGGCATCAAGTCATGCCACTAATCTTTCAATTATGGTGAAAAATGTCACCAAGTGACCAATCCTCATCCAAATTAGCTGAATCAGCCAGTTTAACCGTCACAATCACCCTGCTGCGGCAAATTACCATTTTACCCTTGCACCCATAATTACCAAAATGCCCCTCACAATTCTAGACCCATAACTTTCACGTCCGAACTCTGTTTGACGCATGCCACCTGTCTACGGATTCAGTGTCCCGAGACCTATCCAACAGTACTTCCAGAAAGTCAAAATAAGGTCCCGATCAAAAAGTCAACTTTTGGCCCTTCTAACCAGGGGCAAAATCGTCATTTCCTTTCAATTTTTCCAAATTTTCCTTTTTCGAATTTCCGGGTCGTTACACATTTATAGCAAAGTGATATGCTGCTCTCTCAGATCTATGCAAATCTGGTGGATAAGCGAATCCATCATCATCCTCTTCATCATCGCTATCATTAATCTGAATGCTCTCTTGAGTGTCCAGTGGATCTCCTCTCAAGCCAGCTCGTATGTTCTCACCAATTATATTCATATTTTGTTTAACAATATCTTTACTTTTTATCCATACTCTGACCTCATCCCTAATAGCTTTAGGTACATCTTTGCATTTTTGAACATTTTTTTAGGACTAAAACCTGCTTGATGAAACTTTAATCATGTTATGCCTACACTCTGAAACTGATGTTGACAAAACAAGCATATGACACCGTTTTTATTTCCAAGAATTGCAATGGCATATTTCCATGTTGGGTCAATTCGTCTAGGTCTTGGCCGGCTTTCATTTGCACTTCCACTAGCCATATTTTACCGTATAATTTACATGAAAAATAATTAGACTTTGATAATGAAAAATAATCATAATACTAAAAATAAAAATAATAATAATAATAATAATTCTAAATTATAATCATGTTATTTAAATTATTTGAATTAAAACATATATTCCTACAGTAAAACATATATTCTAAATTAAAACATATTTTACTGTCTAATTTAAATGAAAAATAATTAGACTTTGATAATGACAAATAATCATAATAATAAAAATACAACTAATAATAATAATAATAATAATAATAATAATAATTCTAAATTATAATCACGTTGTTTAAATTATTTCAATTAAAAAATATATTCCTACAATAAAACATATATTCTAAATTATAACATATTTTACCGTCTAATTTAAATGAAAAATAATTAAACTTTGATAATAACAAATAATCATAATAATAAAAATACAAATAATAAAATAATAAAATAATAAAATAATAAAATAATAATAATAATAATAATTCTAAATTTTAATCACGTTATTTAAATTATTTGAATTAAACAATATATTCCTACATTAAAACATGTATTCTAAATTATAACATATTTTACCATCTAATTTAAATGATAAATAATTAGACTTTGATAATGACAAATAATCATAATAATAAAAATACAAATAATAATAATAATAATAATAATTCTAAATTATAATCACGTTATTTAAATTATTTGAAGTAAAACATATATTCCTACATTAAAGTAATATATGATTATTTCAATATTCTAAATTATAACATATAAAAAAGGGGTTAAGGATAAAAGTAACATATAAAAAAAAGGGTTAACTCACGGTTAAGGATTACTAATATATGTCTAAGAATAAATGGTAAAAATAATAAACTAGGTTCAAAATTTTAAACATATAAAAAAAGGTTAAAAAAAAAAAGCAAAACACAAATGAAACGCAGCGTTTCATTTGGTTGGGTATATTTATTTTACTCAACTCAACCCTTCGATCGATCGCGTCTGGTTTGGAGAGGACGGAGTGTAACGACCCGACCCGAATTATCGGAATTAATTAAGAATTAATAACGGATTAGCGAGGCTAATCAGGGATTAAATGAGGATTAACGGACGTTTAGGGAAAAATTACGATTTTGCCCCTAGACGAGGGCAAAAAGTTGACTTTTGACCAGGGAGGTCCGATGGCCGAGGGCTGAGGGCCGAGGACCGTTACGAAGATTGAGTCGATACGAATCCGTAGACAGGTGGCACGTCGAATTCGGACATTCGATGGAAAAATTACGGTTCACGGAAGTTCCGAGGAACTATTTACGGCGGCATGTTTTACGAGGCAAAAAGGGGTTTTTGTCCTAAGTGGGGCCCATATATTTTAAACAGGCCCAATGGATGAGTGACAAGTGTCACTCATCCATTGCCCATTCCCTTACATTCATGCACCACCACCACCCTTATCTGTTCCATTCATCCAAACCAACCCAAAACCCATAAACCGTGCAACCCACCCCTTTCAAACACCCCTCAACCTTCTCTGATGAGCATGAACCATGAAGGAAATAGAGAGAGGAGATTAAAAGGATGAAGGTGGTGGCAGGATCGCGGGCCGCCGTACACGGTGGCCTTGAAACCGTGAAGGTATACATTTTTCCCTTAAATTTTCCATTTTTGTGTTTTAGACGTTAGGGACGTTTTCTGGTGTTTGGGGGAGGCTCTTTGGGTTCATAGGAATGTGTAGGAAGGATTTTGGATGACGGTGAAAGGCTGAGTAGCCCTGAGGGTGGCTGGGAAAAACAGGGGTCGTGGGCTTCCATTATCACAGTCGGGTTTAGACGTTTTTCCTAGGGTTTATTGACATGATTAGATAGGAAATAATGAAATTGGAAGAATGGAATCTAAATGGAAGAAAACGGACCAAAAATGGATGAGGAATAGGGCTGAATCGGCCACGCCGGTTTGGCTGGACCGGCCGCGCAGGAAATCGGTCTAGACCGGCCGCACAGGAAACCGGTCTGGACCGGCCATCGCAGGGAAGAAGATGCTACTGTGCACTAGCGCGTGAGCCACACGCGCAGACCCTTTGGGTGGTGCGTGGTGGGGAGTTTGGGGAAGGTTCCAACATGTAATTTCATCTATTCGATACAACGAACATTTTGGGACTGGTTTCGAGTCGATTAGACATCGTTTCGATATAGTTCGGGAGGTCCGAAAGTTTAGGATCGACTTCAAAAATAGCTAAAAATTCCGAAAAATTTCGGGGCTTTAGTGAGGGGTTGTTTAAGTAGTTAGTAACCCTCTAAATTAAATTGGACAGGTTCGGGAACCCAGGGAGAGGCTTATAGCATGCATATCGATGCGCGGCTTCGACCGGTCTGTGAGTGGACTTGTTTTATGAATTCGATGCATGCATAAATGTTTTATAATTGTTTTAGAACATGTTTTGTGATTCCATGAGTGCATTTGTTTGTGGTAGCCTAAGATTTACGTATTTTCACGTATTTCGAGATTTCCAGTTTTATACGATACTTGTACGTGCTAGGTTTTCAATGAGGGTTTAATGAATGAGTTTTGGATTTGGAAATATGAAATCGGGCATGAGACCCATTTGATTGGAGACCCTCAGACTTAGAGTCCATTTGATTTGATGAGAAATCGGGCTAGAGGCCCATTTGAGTTATACGATCTAGCCGAGGGCCCTGTTGGTTTACAAATTCGGGCTTGGATTGTGAAATCGGGCTTAAGTCCCAGTTTGGTTTATGAAATGAGAATTCGGGTATGAGACCATATTGAACTGTGGATTTAGGCTGAGGCCTGTGAAAGTGAATTTGCATCGGATTCTAGGAATCCTGTTGAGATGAATCGGGTATGAGACCCAGTTGAAATATGTTTTGAGGAAAAAAGTATTTCAAATTTATAAACCCTCCATATGATTTGATTGGTCTCCTCCAGCCGTCGACCTGGAGAGTCACGATCTACTATCCGGAGTGAGTATCCCCATAGAGAGCACATTCCGGGAGTGGGAGTTATGATATGGTCTTGGACTGGGTCCAGAGATAGCCATCCAGACGTCGTAGATCCTGGATGTTGGATAAAGCCTCCTAGATGGAGAATTCCTGGGGGTAGACTTGGAGTGAGACCCCGATTAGTGTGCACACTAGTATAGAGATGAATCGTGACATATATCGGGGATGTGTTCCCTAGGGGCTGTGTACCCCGAGTTGGCATCTCTTCAGAAGTGCCGAGGACGGGTTATATGTATGCGTATACGATTTTACTAAAAGTGATTAGGGGGCGGAGACCTCGTGTTTTATGTTTTGGAAAGTGGTTTAGGGCGGAGACCCCTATTCTATGTTTTGGTATTTCACTGAGAATGATTTTGGGCTGAGACCCACGTGACATAATTTGGGAAAAGTCCTGCATGATTGGTTTTGGGCTGAGTCCCTACGGAAACTGGTTTGGGCTGAGTTCCCATGTATTGATTTACGGTTTTTGGGCTAAGGCCCTAATGATTTTGTGAATGTTTTGATAAATGGTTTTTGAATGCATGCATGCTTTTTAGTAAAGGGCATAAATATCTTTATGTGAAAATGTTTTGAATAAAATGTTTGTTTTGTCCACTCACGACTTTTGATGTTTTGAATGCCCTTTAGGTTGATCGCGGATGCGATCTGTAGCAGAGACGAGACATCACACTCCTCCTCCGGATCCTGGGGCTCTCTGATAGTCCCGGTTGGGCTAAAGATGGAATCATCCCTGGTTTGACTCTTCGTGTCCGACGGGAGCAGGTACGTCTCACGTTAATCCTGAGGGATTTGGGACGGGTCTTGTCAAGTTGGTATCAAAGCAGGTTGGCTCATATGATACTCATGGTAATATGATACCAGTTGGTATCAGAGCGTGTTTTGCTCTCAAAGTGTATGCGGGTCGAGGATGTGATATCTTTGCAGTCGTAACAGCCATTATCAACCAGATAGTTAGGGTATTAGTACAAGGATCCAATGGAATCTAACCCTAGTTAGATTGTGTTTAGCACATGGTACAGTAGTTTAGGATTTGATTGGCATTGGATGCCGCGTTCTCCGAGAGGTTGGATCCCAAGTGGGATCAACGTTCGTGTGAATCCAACGGCTTAGGACCGTCGTGTTACTAGAGATAGGATCCAGTGGACCAGTAGACACCGTATGACGACTTTCGAAGTTGAGACCGTTAATCGGTCGTGTCATGTTGCATTGGAGAGTGTACTGCAGAGAGTAGCTGCGGTCATGGTTAACCCGAGTGAGATTGTTTGGAATAGGAATGTTGACCCTATGTGGCATGGAGATGCCATATTTCAGTGTGTCGAATCCCGGAGGGATGTCGACTAGCAAGAGATGCCCCAGATTGGTTGTCGTGTGGCACGATAGGATGCGATTGCGCACGTAGTGCTTTTGCAGTATTAGGCACGAAGTATGGCCATGTTCTTGTGGAGGCCAGCGGCTGGGCACCGTACTGTTACTAGAGGACGAGATCCTCAAAGTGTAGTTACTGATTATTTGGACACCAATAGCGGAGTACGACGACTCTTCGGAGTCGGAAGCGAGGGAGCGGTCATGTTGGTTGTGCTGCAGTGAGCAGCCAGGTTGTGATAACCCTAATGAACAATCGATTAGACAAGTTACCAGGAAAGTGGTACTTATGGACTGGTACCCGAGGGGACCGATGGACGGATTTTGCGTTGAGTGCTTAGTACCTGCGGTGAGTTGACCACATGGATTTGGAGTCTCGATAGCAGAGTGTTACTGAGATTGGCTTGCACGAGGTTGTGGTAGACGCTGCTATCGATGGACGTGATCGAGTCTTATCGAGTTAGATGGACTCAATTTGCGATGGCAACTGAGGCGATACGATTCGTCAGTCGTGACGAGGATACGAAGGTGCGTGAGTGACGCATAGTATAAACAGTGATTTTTGGATTCGACTCGGTTACTACCGAGTGCAATTACAGAAGGAGATGAGCTTTGGGCGTTGGCAAGAGTGCCATGCTACCTCAGTGAGGTGCCTATGACGAGTAGGGTATACCTGGATGAGTGTGATGTACCTGGATGAGTGACAGGTGCCCTAGATATCCTTGGATGGATTGCATGAGTGTGAGTGCTGGTGTTGATCCCATATAGTTGGGACATGCGAACTAGTATGCCGATGGGATAGTAGATGCACACAGTGTGGCGAGCAAGTGAGTTCGGCGGGCACTGAGTAGGACAGAGAGGATCCCGAGTGTCTCAGTGCGAGGCATGGGGAGTACTTCGTTTGGGTGACCAGTTCCCCAATGATACGAGACTCGAGGCATGAGTGTGTGTGCCCAGGAGTGGTCACGTTAAAGGATGAAATGCCTAAGTGGCGTTCGGATGAAAATGTATAAATGGATGACGTAAGTGATGTCTTATGACGTGAAGGCTGGTTGGTCAGATATGGTGTTATGCAGAGATTTGAATGCAGATCACAGCAAGAGCCTATTGTGACTCTTCAATCGAGCGGTACATCATGTTAAGATGAATTGACATCCTTTTTGGATGTGCATAAACGGTATTCACGGACGCTTGGATGGTGTCCAGTTGAGCTGAGGAATTGAGAGTCCATTACGGATTGGTTTCGGTTGACTACGGTTGACCATTCCTCCTGAGTTAGGGACTTGGAAATCATTTTCCTATAGGACGTGGGAATGCTCATGTAATAAGTGAGCTCAGTAATTGGAAAAGAAGCATGTTTCCAACTTGATTGGAGCTTCGGAATCAAGAGAAGTTGTGATTGAGACGATGAGAAGAGTACTTGATTCCGCATTGGTGATGGATATTCTGAGGTCACTGAGTGTGACTCTTTGGTAAATAGTGCTGGGTACCGGAGGATGACATAGGATGAACTTTGATGCCATAATCTTGGATTCTCCAGGATTCGTCTCTAGGTGGGACGACGAGGAGCGATATGACAACTAAAGGGTTCAAAGAGGGTGTAAGAACTGAACACCTAGATTGTGAGTCAAATTTGATTGATTAGAAAAGCAGATGGTACTCAGCATCACCAGATGTGACGAGTGAGTGGCTGAGGTAGTGAACCCATATTGGTCGTATGGGTTATCTTACGTCGACCGTGGAAGTTGATAAGTGGATTCTAGGTGGATCAAGTAGTGTGGTGACGATCTAGTCGATCGTGATGACGAAAAATGATTATGGCGATCGTGAGTCGAGTAGACCGAGGTCCGATTGTCATTAAATTGAACTACCTTGCTCATTATGCTAAGTTAGGAGCGGAGGAGAAGTGTATCGTGAGGTAGTTAAGGAATCCCTTAGAGTAGTCAGTGAGAAGACAAGAAAGAAGTTGGTTATAGAAGTGTATAATCTGTCTCAGGTATGAGAGCAGAGAGTGTGCTGGATTGAGGTGCATCTGGTGATGGAAGATTGAAGTCCGAGCCGTGGTTGGAGAGCAGACAGGGATACACGATTAGACGTTACTAGAGTGCAGGGCTTGTTCAGGCCGTGACACGACCCATCCTAATCCCCCCAGGATTACCATGGAATGTGTCATGCTCCCGTCTGACAAGAGGTGTCAGACAAGGGATAACCTGTTGCCACTGCCCAACCGGGCTTCCAGAGTGCGTAAGGATCGATGGAGGAGGTGTACGATGTCCCAGTCTCTGCTGCAGTCGCATCCGGAATCAACCTGAAGGGCATTAAAAACAAAAGCTGTGAGTGGACGAAAATAAACGAGTATGTTTAAAACATTTATAAGACATTTATGCCCCTCAGTAAAAACATATGCATGCACCATCATTTGAAATCATAAATCATATAGTATCGACCATAAGGCATGTAATAAAACCATAAACATAATTTTAGCCACTGCACTATACACTCCAATCTCGACATCCCCGAGGTCTGACGTCCCTGACGTCCAATAAGGTCACAATCACAAGGCTACGCGTGCCACTCGGGTCTCAATTCCGAGTTCAATCCCTGAACCCCGTTCGGGTACAGCATCCCCGATGCTTAGCGTCATAGACGCTGGACGTTCTAGACGTCCGTGACCTCTCCGGGGTACCTCATCCGGAGGAGACAGTATCATATGGATGGATCTATACAGTGCAGTACCAAATACATTTTATTGATATCCAAATGCAAAGCATATATATATACATAGATAAAATCCAAACCAATCTTTAAGTTTCATCAGACGGGTCTCAAGCCCAAATACCGTGAAACGTGCCATAACCATAATTTCAATATCATCAAAACCATTATAAGTCCAAATAGTTGATTTAAATCCAAAATCATTTATTCGATTCCATTTTAGGGTCCCCGACCCGAATCACATGTATAAATCAACTGGGCCCCTGGCCCGATTTCATAAGTTAACTGGCCCCTGGCCCGAATTCATAAGTCCACTGGGCCCCCGGCCCGAATTCACAAGTTAACTGGGCCCCTGGCCCGATTTTACTTAATCAAGTCCGTAACCGTTTCATGAAATCATATCCAACCACATTTATGGAAATCGGTGCAAATCCAGAAAACCTCGATTTACGTGCAAACACGTAAATCACCTCGAAATGCGTGGAATCATATAAATTCACCGATATCCAAAATAAATCATTTAATCACAATTATAAAAATCATGAAACAGTTATGCATGCATCGAATTTATAAAACCAATGTCCACTCACAAACCGTTTAACCGAGCGCCTCGATAGCGTGCCATAGGCCTTCCCGGGCCACACCACTATCACCGGGACTCCCAATCCTGTCCAAATCACATTAGAGGATCACTAACCTCATCATTAACATCCTATTCAAGTCCCGTATTTTTCCCGAATTTTTAAGTATTTTAAAACTGGATTTAAAACCTTCGGACATCCCGAACAATATCGAAACGGGATCCGATCGACACGAAACCAACGCTAAAATGTTCGTTACATTGTATAGGACAAAAGTCATGTTGACCTCACCTTGAGATTTGTGCCCACGTGCCGTCACGCGCCGCCGTGAGTGGCTGCGCGTGAAAGCCACGCGCCTGCTACAGTGACTGCTACAGTCACCATCTTCACCCGTATGTCTGGTAAATGGGTCTGATTACCCGCGATCTGACCCGGCCAGATAACCATCAATTCGACCTCGATTCCGTCCGTTTTTTATCCTAAAACAATCATTAACCAATCAATTTCAGTTCTGTGTCATCGATCAACATCAACCATCGATTAATCGTGTCATCAACCCGTGTCCACCAAAACGGGTCGATCACCGAAACTCCACAATTCCTCAACCATTGTCAAATTAACATTCCAGTAAGCTTATTAGGATTAATACGAACCAATTCTAATGATTAATTTAACACCAAGTTACCTCAATCACCACGACTCAAGCTTGGATTTTCCGGCCGTCCACCTCGTCCGTCCACGGCTCTAGGAACCTCCAAACTTGCCCCATTTGATCTGGATCGACTGGAAATGGTCCCAGAGAGCTAAATGAATCATCAAATTGCCCTGGGCTGGCCCAGAACCTCGAATTAGAATTTTGAATTTGTTAAACACAGTTTCGGGTTTCAGAACAATCCTCCACCATTTTCACTCCATTCCTTTCATTCTCAATCTCAAAGTCAACCTCTCGACTCACTCTCAATTCTATCGATCCAAATCAGTCCTTAAAAGCACCCAAAGCCGTCCTCAATCCACTGTGTAATGTCCCCTGCACTGACCCGAAAACAATAGAAAAACCAGTGTCCATGTTATGCACTCAATTGCCAGCTCCCCACATGTGCAATCACACAACAAAGCTGCCCCAAAAACAGTCCATTAATTGATAAACAATCCATGGAATCGATCACACAAAACATCCCATTTCACGGCTGTTTCAATCAAACAGTGCCCTCGTGTGAAAATTACAATTCTGCCCCTGTGCAGAAAATTACCAAAATGCCCCTCACGCATCCAGACCCGTAACTCGGTCATACGGACTCCGATTGATGCGTGCCGCCTGTCTACGGACTCAGGGCATCGAGACCTTCCTAACGGTCCTCGGTCCTCGGCCATCCATGAACTTCCATACATCATAACTTTTACCACGAACATCGAAATCGAAAGTGCCACATGTCTATGAACTCGTGACGTCCCGAACTACGTCACGGTCATCGGTCAAAGTCCATTTGACCATCCGAAATAAAAGTCAACGTTTTGCCCACACCCAGGGGCAAAACGGTCATTTTGCACAATTCGTCCGAAATCACCCAACTAATCCAAGATTAGTAAATCATAATTAAATATTATTAAATCCCAATATTCGGGACGGGTCGTTACAGGCCGAGTAGTGCCTTTTTGATTGATGTAATGGGGATGCACCGATGTGTTGTACACGTTGGACGATGGGATTGACCACAGTCAATCAGTAAGTCAGGTTGAGAGTTCCCTGAGAGTATGAATGTGTTGTTGGTTGGATAGAGTCTGAGATGGACATGAATGGCGATCGGATTAGATCCGACAGTGACAGGTTGGGACTCGAGTGAGTCAAGATTTCAACATCGGTTGCTGAGTGACACGAGGTACGATGTGAGGACTCGAGAGTGAATCGAGATCAGAGTAGCGCATCGAAAATGCAGTGGAGTCGGGAGTTGCCTGCTGGTCACGATGATTGTGACCTATGGTGGTAATGGATTTAATCGGTTTCTGATGCGTTCGGATTTATATGGAGTGATGGGACTCTGAGGAGAGTGAGCTTGGAGCATGGGAAAATGAGAGAGTTGATTCGTGTGAGTATCGAGGTCGATTAAACATGCGGCATAGGTTTGAGGATGACCTGAGAGATGGGATTCATGCCATTGTGATGGCAGGATCTAGAGGACATTGTCAGATCAGAGGCTGAGTAGGATGTCAGATTCGGTTAGCGGATGAGAAAGGTCGCCAGGCTGAAAATCCGTTTGAATGGCGGTTTGGCATTGCTGACCTATCAAAGTGAGTGACAGGCGAGATCGACGAGTGTCGACGTTCTGTCTCGAGTGAGATGTACGAGCTGACGTGTAGTTCTTGAGAATGAATTAGAGCTTTGGAGGCTCCGGTGACAGTGTGTACCGACGAGTACGACGTTTGTGACCTACGTGTACTTTTTTACGAGAGTATCGAGTAGAGGAAACATGGTTGGATTCCACAATTTGGTTGTGGAATTGGGTCGGTTTGAATTTCGAGGACGAAATTCTTGAAGGGGGAAGATTGTAACGACTCGTCCCGAATTATCGGGATTAATTAAGAATTAATGACGGATTAGCGAGGCTAATCAGGAATTAAACGATGATTAACAAACGTTCAGGGCGAAATTATGATTTTACCTCTAGACGAGGGCAAAAAGTTGACTTTTGACCTGGGAGGTCCGATGGTCGAGGGCCGAGGACCGTTACGTAGATCGAGTCAATACGAATCCGTAGATAAGCGGCACGTCGAATTCGAACGTTCGACAAAAAATTTACGGTTCACGGAAGTTCCAAGGAACTATTTACGGCAGCATGTTTTACGAGGCAAAAAGGGGTTTTTGTCCTAAGTGGGGCTTAGATCTTTTGAACAGACCCAATGGATGAGTGACAAGTGTCACTCATCCATTGCCTATTCCCTTACATTCATGCACCACCACCCTTATCTGTTCCATTCATCCAAACCAACCCAAAACCCATAAACCGTGCAACCCACCCCTCACAAACACCCCTCAACCTTCTCTGATGAGCATGAACCATGAAGGAAATAGAGAGAGAAGATTAAAAGGATGAAGGTGGTGGCAGGATCGCGGGCCGCTGTGCACGGTGGCCGTGAAACTATGAAGGTTACATTTTTCCCTTCAATTTTTCATTTTTGGGTTTTAGACGTTAGGGATGGTTTCTGGTGTTTGGGGGAGGCTCTTTGGGTTGATAGGAATGTGTAGGGAGGATTTTGGACGATGGTGAAGGGCTGAGCAGCCCTGAGGGTGGCCGGAAAAAACAAGGGTCGTGGGCTTCCATTATCACAATCGGGTTTAGACGTTTTTCCTATGGTTTATTGACATGATTAGATAGGAAATAATGAAATAGGAAGAATGGAATCAAAATGGAAGAAAACAGACCAAAAATGGATGAGGAATAAGGCTGAACCGGCCGCACAGGAAACCGGTCTGGACCAGTCATCGCAGGGAAAAAGATGCTATTGTGCACTGGCGCGTGAGCCACACGCGCAGCCCCTTTGGGCGGCGTATGGTGGCTCGTGGTGGGGAGTTTGGGGAAGGTTCCAACATGTAATTTCATCTATTTGATCTAACGAACATTTTGGGACTAGTTTCGAGTCGATCAAACATCGTTGCGATATAGTTCAGGACGTCCGAAAGTTTAGGATCGACTTTAAAAATAGTTAAAAATTCTGGAAAATTTTGGGCCTTTAGTGAGGGGTTGTTTAAGTAGTTAGTAACCCTCTAAATTAATTTGGACAGGTTCGAGAACCCCGTAGGCCACGATTGGCCTGGGAGAGGTTTATGGCATGCGTATCGAAGCGCGGCTTCAGACGGTCTGTGAGTGGATTTGTTTTATGAATTCGATGCATGCATAAATGTTTTATAATTTTTTTAGAACATGTTTTGTGATGACATGAGTGCATTTGTTTGTGGTAGCCTAGGATTTATGTATTTGCACTTATTCCGAGATTTCCGATTTTATACGATGCTTGTACATGCTAAGTTTTCAATGAGGATTTAATGAATGGGTTTTGGATTTGAAAATATGAAATCGGGAATGAGGCCCATTTGATTGGAGACCCTCAGACTTAGAGTCCATTTGATTTGATGAGAAATCGGGCTGGAGGCCCATTTGAGTTATACGATCCGGCCGAGGGCCCCGTTGGTTTACAAATTCAGACTTGAGGTCTAGTTGGTTGTACTATTGGGCTTGAGGTCCCTTTGACTGTGGTATCGGGCTCAAAGCCCCGTTAATTTATGGTTTCGGGCTTCAGGCCACGTTCGTTGTGATTTTGGGCTAGAAGCCCAATAATCGGGCTCAAGGCCCCATTATTGTGGTATTGGGCTTGAGGCCATGTTGGTTGTGAAATCGGGCTTGAGGCCCCATTGGATTGTGAAATCGGGCTTAAGTCCCAGTTCGGTTTATGAAATGAGAATTCGGGTGTGAGACCCTATTGAACTGTGGATTTAGGCCGAGGCCTGTGAAAATGAATTTGAATCGGATTCGAGGAATCCTGTTGAGATGAATCGGGTATGAGACCTAGTTGAAATATGTTTTGAGAAAGAAAGTATTTGAAATGTATAAACCCTCCATATGTTTTGATTGGTCTCCTCCAACCGTCGACCTGGAGAGTCACGATCCACTATCCGGAGTGAGTATCCCCATAGGGAGCACATTCCGGGAGTGGGAGTTATGATATGGTCTCGGACTGGGTTCGGAGATAGCCATCCATACGTCGTAGATCCTGGATGTTGGATAGAGCCTCCCAGATGGAGAATTCCTGGGGGTAAACTCGGAGTAAGACCCCGAGTAGTGTGCACACTAGAATAGAGATGAATCGTGACATATATCGGGGATGTGTTCCCTAGGGCCTCTGTGCCCCGAGTTGGCATCTTCTCGGAAGTGCCAAGGACGGGTTATACGTATGCGTATACGTATGAGGTTTTACAAAAAGTGATTAGGGGGCGGAGACCCCGTGTTTTATGTTTTGGAAAGTGGTTTAGGGCGGAGACCCCGTATTCTATGTTTTGGTATATCACTGAGAATGATTTTGGGATGAGACCCACGTGACGTGATTTGGGCAAAGTCCCGCATGATTGGTTTTGCGCTGAGTCCCTACGAAAACTGGTTTGGGCTGAGTTCCCATGTATTGTTTTATGGTTTTTGGGCTAAGGCCCTAATGGTTTTGTGAATGTTTTGATAAATGGTTTTCGAATGCATGCATACTTTTTAGTGAAGGGCATAAATAACTTTATGTGAAAATGTTTTGAATAAAATGTTTGTTTTGTCCACTCACGACTTTTGATGTTTTGAATGCCCTTCAGGTTGATCGCGGATGCGGGCTATAGTAGAGACGAGACATCACACTTTTCCTCCAGATCCTAGCGCTCTCTGGTAGTCTCGGTTGGGCTAAAGACGAAATCATCCCTAGTCTGACACTTCGTGTTCGATGGAAGCAGGCACATCCCACTTTAATCCCGAGGGATTTGGGATGGGTCCTGTCAAGTTTCTGTCAGGACCCAACCCTCCTCGGTCAGGACCCGACGCATCTAGCACGATATTGTCCGCTTTGGGCCTCATTGCCCTTGCCCTCACGTGTTTTTAGGAGCTCACGGTGCAACTTCTCACGGGGTCACCCATCATGGAATTGCACCAGCCTCAACTCGCTTAACTTTGGGGTTCCAATCCCCCCAAAGCCACTTGAGCTCCCAAAAGGCCTCGTGCTAGATAGGTGTGTGCCTACACCTTTAAGGCACACCACCATTCCCCTCCTAGACCATTCCCCCTCGTAGGAATGTGGGATCGTTCACCGTTCCCTCCAGGAAACGGGTCTTACAAGAAGGGGGCGAGGCGGCGGAGAACTGAGACCGTGAGGGTGAGAGGCGGCGCGAGCCACAGAGAGGACGAGTTGGGTGGTGGAGCGGCCGTCGAGGGTCGACTCAGTCGGCGAGGAGGCGTTGAGAGAAGCGGAGCTACAGAGGTTGTTCGAGTGGGCCGTGCTTCGGCGTCAACAGATCAAGAGTTGGGGTGGCTTTTTTCTTCGATGTTACCCCCAATTTATGATTTTCCCAAATTGGTGAGTCCATGATTCCAATTTTATTGTTTCCTTTCCTAATTTCGTTCGCCCGTGAGTCATTGAATCATTGCCCTTAGGAACATTTTAATGGTTGTACAACTATGAATTGATGTTTGATTAAAGTTACTGGATCAATGGCTTTTTGCATTGTTCAATTGTAGCCCATTCCCAAATTCTGTTTCATCCGTGATGTAATTTGACATGATTCTGTTCTTGGATTTTGTTTTGTGTGAAATCGGTTTCTTGTTGCTGAATTAGCTATGGAAGTTCGGCGGGTTGGGCCCAAAATCGTCAATTTCGGCCAATATCGACCCTATCGACGATATCCGCCGAGATTGCCGATTTTGGTGGAAGACTTTCCTTCCCCCCGCTTATGTGCCAGTGGCCGAAAATCACGATATATCGACTGATATATCGTCGATTCCGGCGAAACTTTCATCCATGTATATAATTCAGGAAAATAAAGTTATATATAAGTAGTTCTCACCTCTTATCACAACCAGCTGAGTTTCTTACAGTTGTTCTTTTACTTCTTTTTTATGTTTTCTCCCAGATCAAGGTATGTGATATTCAGAAAAAGAAATGTGCTGCAATACTCATGGGGTGGCTTTTTTCTTCGATGTTACCCCCAATTTATGATTTTTCCCAAATTGGTGAGTCCATGATTCCAATTTTATTGTTTTCTTTCCTAATTTCGTTCGCCCGTGAGTCATTGAATCATTGCCCTTAGGAACATTTTAATGGTTGTACAACTATGAATTGATGTTTGATTAAAGTTACTGGATCAATGGCTTTTTGCATTGTTCAATTGTAGCCCATTCCCAAACTCTGTTTCATCCGTGATGTAATTTGACATGATTCTGTTCTTGGATTTTGTTTTGTGTGAAATCGGTTTCTTGTTGCTGAATTAGCTATGGAAGTTCGGCGGGTTGGGCCCAAAATCGTCAATTTCGGCCAATATCAACCCTATCGACGATATCCGCCGAGATTGCCGATTTTGGTGGAAGACTTTCCTTCCCCCCGCTTATGTGCCAGTGGCCGAAAATCACGATATATCGACCGATATATCGTCGATTCCGGCGAAACTTTCATCCATGTATATAATTCAGGAAAATAAAGTTATATATAAGTAGTTCTCACCTCTTATCACAACCAGCTGAGTTTCTTACAGTTGTTCTTTTACTTCTTTTTTATGTTTTCTCCCAGATCAAGGTATGTGATATTCAGAAAAAGAAATGTGCTGCAATACTCATGGGGCACATGGGAAGTGTGAAATCTTTGTGTCCTCATCCAACTAATCCTGGTAGGTTTAGATTGTCATAGGATTTCGTACCTTTATTCTCTTGTGCTGTTTGGGTAATGCTAATGAGAACTATACCTAATCTAAAGTATTGGTTATCTTATATGCTAGAAGTTAAAGTTAAAAAATGTGAGATGTAATTCAAGGTCCAAAAATCTACATAAGGAGCTTGCTATATGGTAAATAATTTCATGCGAAGCTATTTTCGTTGTAAATTAAGTTTGTTTTAATCTTTGCAATTTAAATTCTTAATAATTTTGTTCAGTTCAACTGATGTGGTTAATGACACTCATCTTTTTCCAAAGCCCAAGCATGTAAGGAGAGGAAATGTTTGTTTCTTATAATGCTTCTCTTTTCAATGATTTAAATTTTCTTTTACTCCATTAAAACTACTTATTGTTCAGGCTGCTTCCATGAGCATTTCCATTAGGTAATGTTTTAGATGTTAATGCCCTCTCAAACATCTGATTTGAAGTTCTATAGCTTATTCATGTGCACTTTTTTTCCTGTAGGATTCAGATATTAGAAGTATGGGGTTGAAGTTACCTGCAAGTGAGACAAGAGAGTTTGTAATGGACTTGCTAGTTTTTTTTTTTGTTGGTTTGTAATTAAGGATTGAATTATCGATATCGACGGATATATCGCTAATTAAATTTACGGATATATCGTTCTAAATATCGATATTGATATCGATATCGTTTACGGTCAACAAAAATTACGGAAATTTAGTCTAAAAATTGGAAATTTTTAATGAAACTTTGAGAAACACTTTAAGTTCCCAGTAATGGTTCTATATGACTAATAAAAACTATATAATGTCTTTGATGCAATAAATATATGATAATGATATGAAACAATATGATACTACTTATATATAACTTCCCAATATAACATGGGAAGGGTTAAACATATTATATAATACTAATTTATATCAAATTGACCATTTAAATTAACCATTCAACATATAAAACATATTATATAATACTAATTTATATAAAATTAATAGAGAATATATTAATTAATAATTATTTATGATGAATAAAATTATATTTGTAAAGTATTTGACAATAAACTCAAAACATTTTAATAATAAAAATGTATTTTATTTATAAATTGAAATTCTTTCCTAATATACCATTTAGTAAAAAAAAAAGAGTTGTGAAGTCTTTTTAAATTAGAAGTTTTCTTTATAATATGTATTTATTTATAAATTAGAATTCTTTCTAAATTTGAGACGTTTCTTAGTATGCTATTTAGTAAAAAACAAGAATCTTAATAACAACGAGAAAAATAACAACAATAATAAAATATATTATTTAATCTTTCATTTATTTTAATTAATTATTTATTTTATACCTAAAATATATTTTCAATTCACTTTATTTTTATTTTACATCTCTCCCATTCTTTCTCTTTCCCCAGAGAACCTCACTATTCTGTTCTCTACGATCTTGATGCCGGCAGCCACCCAAGCCTAGTCACACTTGAGATCAATTTCGTCTCCTTCTGTATATTACTTCCCTCACTCATGTCCTTATGCCCTTTTCACCCTCAAGTTCCACTAGAAAATCAAAAAGATATGAGAACCCAACCAACTTCAGTAGTCGAATCAGGCCGCAAGAGGTACTCTAACCCCTTCGTCTGAACAAGATGAAGCCCTTCATGTCCTTCTCCACAATCATCAAAGACCATAGTTTGAGAATCGAAGATTTGAAGCCATATGTATTCCTGACCAGATTCTGAGAAATCCAGGTAAGGTTTCTTGAATCAAAGCTCAGACTTATGATCGTGGGTGTTGAAGATGCTTCTAGGTGACGATATTGGGCGATAACATGGAGATCAGGGGAAGAAATTTCTTCCCCCCCAGTTTAGATGTCGGACTCCCAATTTTCCGATATCTCGAGCGAAATATCGGGGAAATTGCCGATATTTCAATCCATGTTTGTAATAGACATTCTCTGGTGCTTTATTGTTTTGGTTTGTAATGGACATTCTCTGGTGCCGTATTGATGATTCGTACTTTCTCATTCTCAGTTACTATATTTATGTTTGTTAATTAATTTATATTGCATGAATGTAAAAAAAAAACCGTTTGACTGAAACCGAACCGAAATTGAACTAGTTTAACTGAAACCGAACCGAACCAAACCGAATATTTCAATTTCGGTTCCAATCGGTTCTTAGTGTAAAAATCGAACCGAATCGAAACCGGTTCACTAACCAATTCGGTTTCAATTTCGATAAAAAAACCGAACCGAAAAATCGATTAAGAAGGCTAATATTTACAATACATCACCCACAAGGCTGTTTATTCAAAATTGTACAATAATTTGAACAACATTTACTTCAAACTACATATAATCTTTTTATTTTCTAGGGTACTCATGCTTAAACTCTCACTTGTCATCATAGCAAGGAACTTGCAAAAACCCTCACAAAGTCTACAAAACTACAAAGAGACTTTGAGCTTTTGAACTTTTGAACTTTTGAACTTTTGAACTTTACATATGTATACTGCTATTGTTCACATCTGAGAGGATCCATTACCTCTATTTGTTGTGGAAGAATTTAGACACTCCATCATGATCTCTTGAATCTTTCTCTTCATTAACTTATCTTTAACACCGGCAAGCATGTTCCGATAGAACTTTTCCAACCTGATGAGATCAGTCGGATCTGCTGACTCTAGCATGCTCTCCCATTCCCTTGCAATGTCATAAGTACCCGAATTCTGCAATGAGATTGGAATATCCTGCTCTTCCATGGGTTTTCCAAATATTGAGTTATGAAGTATGGCAGCATACTTTTTCATCACTGAAAGTTTTGACTGAAGAAGCTTCATTTCTTCCATAGCCAATGACAATCTTTTATCTGTTTCCTTGTCTGCTGACGAATTCTTTTCCCTAATTTTATCTCCATCATCAATAGGTACTCTCTTATCAACAGTGTTTAGCTCTTCTTGCTTGAAATCCTCAGTAAGTGGAGGCCACAAGACAACAGTAGGTGCATAAGAGTCTGTTGTCTTACCATTTCCAAGAACTCCACTTCTTCCTCTGCCCCAAGACCAAAGCTTGTATCCATCATTTGCAACAAGAACCGTATGGGCAGCCCCACAGACAACCTGGACTGGATCCTGAAACTTAGGTCCATTCAATCCAATCTGTACCGGAGAAACAGCATCTCCTGAATCTGTACCAGTGAAACTAGCATCCGGGCATAGGCCAAGACCCTTCTCCATTCCCCATGACCACACATCTCCCGCAGAGGAAACAACACTAGTGTGAAATAAGCCACAATCAACAGAAGCCAGATAAACATATCCTGGCAATTCTTTCACCGGCTCAGGAGACAATGCACTTTGTGTGGTCCCATGCCCAAGCTGCCCGTTTTCTCCAAGGCCAAACGTCCAGCAAATGCTTTCTAATGTGTCACTTGGTCTTTTTCTGTGGGTGAGCAAAGCTGTGTGGAAAGCCCCACAGGCTACCTCATAAACTGAGAAAGGTGAGTCCTGGTTGAAAGCTTCTACAATTTCAGGGTGGTTCCTGCTCTCTTGATCCCCTAGGCCTAACTGACCGTGGTTGTTACTGCCCCAAGAGAAGCAAACAAGATCTTGACCTTTATATGTTTCTCCAGCAGAAACTAGAGCCACAACATGCTCATTCCCACATGCCACCTTCACAACAGTGTGGCCATGGAAATCCCACACAGGTGTTGGGGTGAAACTGCTCACAAGAGAGAACCCGCCTTCACTGATGCTGTTCTCTAGTGGGAAATTTCCCCACATCCAAAGGACACCTAGATTATCAATAGCTAGAGACATCATTCCTCCGGCTTTGACAGAAAAAACCTGAGGTACATAAATGTGGTGGGGAAAAAAAAGCAGGGCATAAGGCTCCATTCATCAGGCATTAGCTGCAACAATAATACAATTCTTTCTGTACCTTCAGTGGCACTTCACTATCTGTTGCAGAGCCCACCTCAAGGAACCGCTCCAGCAAGCACGGCGCCACAGAATTTTCTCCGTTTACACCAAGTTGGCCATCCATTCGTCAGTCAAGGACTAAACAGTATAAACAAGGAGCAAACACAAAGAAGATATACTAATGCAATTTCCATAACTAAATTCTTTCACTGCACTGAATTACTGGAAGCGTATATATAACTCTACGATGAAAGGATACAGTTATTGTAACCCCAGCACCAAACTGATCCATCATCTGCAATCACACAAGCATAGTTAGAACATAGGAAAGTCATGTCTACCGTTCAATAATTTCATTGTTTTAGAATTTTTCAGTTCAATAATTTCACTGTGTTAGTGTTCAGTTCAAACTTCATAATAGACGAAGGCTAAACCTATTTCGATATTCTTGGTTCTGATATCTAATTGATTGAGAAGCAAACCTGTATGGTTAGTTTATTTGTTATCATAAAGTGTGACAGTAAGTAAATCCGATCACACATACTACAAGTGATTACATTGAGATAATCACAATGTAACAAGACAATGAAAAATAGGTGTATCATATTTCATTCATAGGACAAAACTGTTCATCTAACATTCAAAGAGACAGCAATTCAGTCATAGAAAATGACTGCATACATGGGTCATGCAAACAAGTAATGCCACTACACAGCCTTGGTAGAATTTCCAAACGAGAAAGCATAGTCTTTTACAACGAACACATAAAGAGCTAGCTAGCTCATTGATAACTTGATCCTAATACCGGTAAAAATTTCAAATTTGCCTCACAATTGGATGCATATGGGGAAAGCTATGAACTTCAGCCATCTAGCTCCAGCAAGGGTACTTGCTTGAAGAAAAGGATGGAAAAAGTGAGCAAAAATGTCTACAAAAATAGAGCCAGCAGAAAGAATCACCAAAAAAAAAAAGGGACTTGTATGTATGTATCAATGTCTTCCACAAAAATTTGTCAAACTTTTTAAGAATCAAAGACTGAACAAACCCAAATCAATAATCAAAACGGTTTTAGAATCCCATTTCGTATTGGAAATTCCACTTCTTTAAATCTTCAAAAGCTAACTAAAACAATTAAAACTAACCAGAAAGAGCAAGACTGTGGTAAGCACCAGCCGCAACTCCCACAAACTTGAGCGTCGTTCCTAGTTCACTCCGTGGATCATTGAATTTTATTCGAACCGGGGAGAGCTCGTCGGCTTCGGAACCAGTTCCAAGACGCCCAAACATGCCTCGTCCCCACGAATACACAAAGCCATCCCCTGCAACCAACACCACAGATGACAGAAGCACAGACATTAGCTCAAAACTCATCTCTTCTCCTCTGCTTGTGTCAAAGCTTTGTACCTGTAAGAGCCAGAGTGTGGGCTTCGCCCGCAGCCACAGCCACCACCTTGCGAGCCAAGTTGCCGGCACTTTCCTCTTCCATTGTTGGAGCCCGAATGACCCAGAAGGTAAGGTGTTTGATTAAATGCCAATGACAGATGCAGAGGTGTTTGATTGCGTAATGTAACTCTATTGCTTATGTGCATGTGTAGCGGAAACGTGTAATTAGAAGATGTTTAATTGGAGTGGGATAAGCTTTGCATTAAGAAACTTATCTACCCAATTGTTTTTCTTGCAAACAATAATTATAAATCATCAGCATATTTGACTAAAATCAGCGGGTCACAATCGCGTACATACATCTTTAAATAATAACGTAATATTAACAATCACGTATCTGTTTTTATTATTCAATTTTGAATTTGTCATATTGTAAAAATATTTATTAAATAAAATGAATCAATCATTAGTTAAGAAATGTCAATTCATCCCCAACCCAAGAATTTCCATGAATTAGTTATAGCTTCCATCTTTTTTGTGTCATGAGTAGGGTTAGTAACACAACAATCAACTTTAAAAAAGCACTTTGTCACTTTTCCATTCATTCCCATGTGAAATTCAATCTTACATGCTAAGCAATTTGTCATTTCCTTTTCAATTCACATCAACTATATATATCGACTTATAATTTACAATCATTCATATATATATATATATATATGGACATGATGGATGTATCCTACTAACTAATAATATTTTTTTAAACTAATTATTTAACATGTTTCTTTTGTACATATATATACACATGGATCAACCACCTCCACAAAGACCTGGATCCTCATCAACATTATCAATTTCAATCTCATGGTTTTGATCATCATCAAGACTTGTAGCATCATAATAAGCAGCCAAATTCAAGTACTTATTGTCTTGTTCCATCCTATCTTTATCCTTCCACCTTGCCCTACAAATCACACAATAGGCAGACCTCCTCCCACTGCTCCTCTTCCACTTCATCAAGCACTCCTCATGGATAGGGTTTCTACATGTCCCACAAGCCACCACTCTTTCCTCCTTCCCCATCTCTTCCAAACACACAGGGCAGCTCCTCCCCTCTTCAATCTCCACACTTGACCTCCTTGTTGATGAAGCTGAGGGCCCTTGATGAAAAAACAGCTGATGAAACCTCTGACGAATGGTGACCGATGCTAGAGTTTCTGGCAATGTAGGCAGCCGCAATAAGCGGCTGACCTGACACAACTGGAGGGTCTTTCTCCTGAGACATATGTCGTCGAGAGGAAGACCTAGCACGCGAAGGAACACAAAGAGTATGTGCTTGCATGGGGTTGCACGGTCGGGGCACGTGCATGAAGGGGTGGCGCATAGGGCAACGGTGTACACATTTCCCGTGGCGCCCAAGACGAAGAAAGTGGAATCGCGGCGGTGGAGTAGGCGGAGGTGGTGGTGGTAGGCTCGGAGTATCCGGTCCGCGAAGGCTTGCGTGGGTTTAAACTGGGTTCGTCGCCGTTGGGGGTGGTGGTTTGACGGGGTTGACCGTGGGGAGGAGTTGGAGGCAAATGACTCATCCATTTGGGATAAAAGGCAGTTAAAGGTGGTGGTTTCGAATTGGAAAAGGAACTGTTTGTTTATTTATGCGGGATATATATTAATAGTAATGGAAGGAAATTAATGTGGTTGGGAATATTCCTAGTGTGGATTTGAGGAAGACGTGAAGGATAGCGGGAGCGTAGGGAAGTGTTTTGGTGAAAGCCAATGCTGACCCAAAATAATGGCAAAATCATCTCCCCCTTTCCTAATGAATTAGGTCTCGTATATTCAACATTTATAAACAACAAAATTATTATCTATAATTATATCATCTCCTCTAATAATATCTTTATATCCAGCTATTTATGTTAACGATTTAGTCGGTATTTTTGTCTTTACCCTTTATACAAGGATATTAAGAGAGATATTATCCTTATTAAGTACAGATTTATTTTTTATGAGAATCGAATTTGAGATTTCTCAATTTATAATAAAGAGAAATATTATTAGACAATGTTATGAGACGTATTCAATTGGAGATTTTAAATTCTTTAAAAATTTAGGGTAGTCAAATAGGAATTTTAATGCTTCTACAAAAATTTTGGTGTATTCAATTTAATTTTGGTGGATTGTTTAAAACTCGTAAAAATTCAGATGTATTCAATTAGATGGATTTCAAAACGTCGTCCATTTCCACTCAACCCCAGTACGGGATGTCTGAAGGTTTTAGGGCTCGGTTAAAAATACGGGAAAATTTTGGGGCTTTAGTATGACCATTGTGAAGTAGTTAGTGACCTTAGTATGGGATTTGGACAGGTTTGGAAAAGCCGAGGATAGCGGAATGGCCGGGAACGACGTAAGTGCGCACGTATCGAGCCGACGTCAGAATGGTCTGTGAGTGAACTTTGCTTTCAAACTTATGATGCATGCATATATGTTTTTATATGTTTTCTATACGTGATTCTATGATTTGGATTATGATCTTGATGATTTATGGTTTTGCACGATTTTCGAGATATTTACGGAATTTCACGTTTTACGAGATTTCGATTGATCTTGTGTTTTGATCATGGTTTTAATGATTTGATTTCGGATTTGAAATATGGTTTGATTTCAAGGATGTGAAATGGATTTCAGGAAAGTGATTTCGGGCTTGGAGCCCTGTTTCTGAGATTTTATAAACGAACTTTCGGTTTTGAAACTGGATTTCGGAAATGAGATTTCGGATTTGGTTTTGAAACTTGAAAAAGAAATATGGATTTTGGGTTCGGGACAGTGGTTCCGGATGCTAGCTTACGAAATCATTGTTGCGAATTCGGATAAGGATTTTCTATGGTTTTCACTGTTGATTGAAAAATGGTTTTGGGTTTAAAGACCCGGAAAAAGAAAAAGAAAAATCGTTGGATCTGGTTTTGAGTTTAAAGACTCGGTTGATTGACGGGGAGGAGGGCCCTGGATTGATATGTTTTGAGTTTAAAGACTCGGTATATGTTTTGAGTTTAAAGACTCGGTATATGTTTTGAGTTTAAAGACTCGGTTATGATACCCTCCGAGGCTTGTGATTGTGTTTTGAGTTTAAAGACTCGTTGATATCCCGGGAAGGCCTGATTATTGCGCATGGTTTTGAGTTTAAAGACTCGGGCGCACTTGAGATCCAGCAACTCGCATGATTGATGTTTTTCACTGGTTTTCTGATGTTTTGGCCAGTGGCCTGGATGAATTGGATTTGATGAGTTTTGGGACTGAGTTCCCATATTTGAGATTGCTTTGTGATTTGAGGCTGAGACCTGGATTTGAATAACGATTTTGATTCGGGTTTCCGATAATGGTTTTCATTGATGGTTTTGATATGAATGGTTTGATAACATGACTTGATATGCATGCATTGGTTTTTGCATGGAGGGTAAAAATGTAACGACCCGTCCCAAATTCCTAGATTAGATTAGTGACTAATCACGATTAGTTAGGTTAATCGGTGATTAGTTAGGCTAAATCGGACGAACGATGCGAAATGACCGTTTTGCCCTTAGTGCAAAACGTTGACTTTTCATTCGGGCGGTCAAATGGACTTTGACCGATGACCGTGACGTAGTTCGTGACGTCACGAGTTCATAGACAGGTGGCACGTTCAATTCCGACGTTCGTAGAAGAAGTTATGACGTTCGGAAGCCCAAGGGCATTTTGGTAATTTGGGTGAATAGGAGCAAAATGTTGACTTTTTGACCGAGAGGTCCAATGGCCGAGGGCCAAGGACCGTTACGTAGATAAGGACGATACGAATCCATAGACAGGCGGCACGTCGAATTTCGACGTTCGACGACGAAGTTACGGTTCACGAAAGTTTCGGGATACTATTCCCAGCGACACGTTTTACGAGGACCGTTTGTCTTTAGTGGGCCCAGTTACTTTTCAGCAACCAATGGATGAGTGACAAATGTCACTCATCCACTGGCCACTATTCCATATACATGCATTCACCTTCTTTGTTTCCTAAAAACCCAAAACCCGATCTCGTACAAATCACTCCACCCCAAACAATTTTTCCCCACCTGTGCTAACCAAGAGAGGCTGAGAGGGAGGCTGAGACTGAAACCAGGAAGGAGGGAGAAGGATGGTGGCCGGCTGGAAGCCACGTCGCCGTGGACGGCGGCCTTGAACCCGAGAAGTACTCGGTTTGTCCATTTTTCTCCTATCTTTCAATTTATGCATTATGGATTGTTTTGGGTGCTTAGGATGAGTTGGTTGGGTTTCTAGGATGTTGTTAGGATGATTTGGAAGAGGGTTCACGGCGGAGGAAGGCTGGAAGGTGTCCGGGAAAAACAGAGGTCGTGAGCCTCTTTGTACATGGTGAGGTTTTGGGGGGGTTTTGATTAGTTTGGTTAATTGGAATAGATTGGAAAGGAGAAAATAGGATTTTTAGGATTGAAATGGGACAAAACAGACGAGATTTGAGGGATAAACCAGGCCGGACCGGTTACGCCGGTCCAGGAGAACCAGTGAACCGGCCAGACCCGGTTCGATCGATGGGGACGATGCACTGTTCACCGGCGCGTGAGCCCACGCGCAGGGGCCTTTGGGCGGCGCATGGAAGCGCGTGGTGGGGTTTCTGGGGATGTTTCCAACATACGAAATCTTCTATTCGATGTAACGAACATTATGGGACTGGTTTCGTGTCGATCGGACACCGTCTCGATATGTTTCGGGGCATCGGAAGGTTTCGGATCGGGAGTAAAAATAATTAAAAATACGGGAAAATTACGGGGCTTTGATAGGAGGTTAATTAGGTAGTTATTAACCTTCTATTAAAAATTTGGACAGGTTTGGGAGTCTTGGTGATGGTGATCGGCTCGGGGAGCCGAATGGCACGCAAATCGAGGCGGCAGCTCGGACGGTCTGTGAGTGGACCTTGTTTTCTAAATTGGTGCATGCATAAATGTTTATTATATGTTTTATTACTTGTTTGATGATGCCATGGGTGCATTTGTGTGTGGTTACGTATAAGCACGTATTTCGAGGTTTCGGCCTTATACGGTGCTTATACGGGTCTGTATTTCTTTATTGGTTTTAATGAAATGGCTGTGGATTTATAAAAGGATAAACTTGGGTAAGAGACCCATTTGGTTTTGTCTTGGGCATATGACCCCAGATTTCGGGCACGGTGCCCAGCTGATGTCATATGTTCGGGCACGAGACCCAGTTATTTTACGGTTTATGATTTCGAGTCAGGGACCCTAGATAGATTTCCAAGTTCATGACGGTTTATGGGAACCGGCATGAACTCTGGAAAGGTCATTGTGGTTCACGACGGTTTATGGGAACCGGCATGAACCTTTGTCAGGTCATTCTGGTTCTTGACGGTTTATGGGGACCAGCATGAACCCTGGTTATGTTATTACGGTACATGACGGTTTATGGGAACCAGCATGTTACCTGATTATGGATATTATGGATCATGACGGTTCAGGGGAACCGGACATGAATGTTTATGTTATGTATATATATGTTCATCTACCTTCCTTTACATGTTCTACTATCTCCTCCGGGGAGGGTCGTTGGCCTGGGTGGACCCCGGAGTAGTCACGGAGCACCGACTGAGTGGAGTCACCCCCCAGTTGGGTTCCTTACTCTCAGAAAGGCTATGGTTACTATTACCTCGAGTAGGATCAGTGGTCTGCGGACGTTGACCTTGACTTTGAGAAGACTCGGATTGAGACCCGGGTAGCACGCGCGTAGCTTTGGATACCGTGACAGGATTGGTTGTGTGACTTATATGTATATATGATATATATGATATGTGGTGTGCACAGGTGTGCCCAGGATTTGAGCAGTCTCTCGTGTACTTGGTTTCTTTATGGTTTGGGGCCGAGTCCCTTATGGATTTGGGCAGTGGCCCGTATGGTCGTTTCCATTGTGGTCCTTTCGACCTTGGTTTATATCTGCTTTGGGCTTAGTCCCACATATGGTTGTTTTGGATAAATGGTTTTTGAATGCATGCATGCTTTTAGTGGAGGGTACAAATGTCTTATGAAATGTTTTTATAAACTTTTGTTTTGTCCACTCACAGTTTTTAATGTTTTGACTGCCCTTCAGGTTGACATCGGATGTGGACTGTAGCAGAGACCGAGATATCACATACCTCCTCCGGATCCTGGCGTACTCTGATAGCCCGGGCGGGCAAAGGTCGGAAATATCCCTTGTCTGACACTCCGTGTCAGACGGGAGCAGGGTCATCCCGCACTAATCCCGGGAGGATTGGGATGGGTCCTGTCAACGTGGTATCAGAGCATGGTTGCCCATGTTACTCTGAATTCCAGAGCGTATTTTGCGCAATACTCCGTACGCAAGTCGAGGATGTGATATCTCAAGGGGCTACAGTTCGTGATCAACCTGATAGTTGGGGTGCCGATACGATAGTTAGTAGGATTGGATCGTCTTGGTTCTACATTTGATGCCGGGGTTACCATAGTTCTGCCAGGGTTGACAGTGTGGAACCCTACGAATGGTGAACATAGTATTACGTTAGATTTCGGTCGTGAGACGGTTAGTTGGGATCGTCTTTCACGATGTCGTAGGATCGGTTCCGACGACTAGTTGGGAATTGTGATCATCGGATGGTCGAATATTGTTGAGTTGGATGATCGGATTTGGTCGAGTTAAATGGATTTACTGAAGTCGGGATTGTACTTATCAGTTAGACCGAGTTGGTTGTCGTGCTACTCAGTTGTGGTTTGGTGCAACTAAGGTCATGGGCGACCTGGTAGACGACATTGGTTGAGTCGAGTTACGACTGGTTAAAGTTTGGTTGGACAAGTTATCAGGGTTGGTACTTGTCGATGGAATCCCAGGTTTGGGATACAGAGTAGTTGGTACAGGCGGTTGATTCCGTTAGATGCGGAGTCTGGATATCGTGGTACCTAGTAGTTAGGTCTGCACGAGGTTGTGGCAGACGCTACTATCAATGGACTTAGTCGAGTCTCATCAGGTCGTGTAGACTCAGGTTGTCGTGACGATGATACGAGGTGCGTGAGTAACGCATATGTACGAGCAGCGATTCTGGATTCGACTCGGTTACGGCTGAGTGCGATCGCAGAATGAGACGGGGACGTTCAGGGGACAGAGACGGAGTTTCTCCTATTCGAGCAGAGGTACGGGATCGTCGCTCGGTGTGAGCGGAGATCAAGGGTTGTCAGATTTGCACCCTGTGTGTCGGTGCTGATGTTGATGGATTATAATGGGATACTGGTACTGGTGTTGGTGCTGGTGCCGGTGATTGTGGTGACGGTGAGTTACGAATCGAGATGTGACTCCATCGAGATACATATATGTTCGGTATCTGTGGTTCGAGAGTGGAGCACAGATAGTGATGGACTGGATAGGATCCAACGGTAGTTGAGACGTGAGGATCGAGTATTATCATGGGGGATTAGTGACCGGTTGGTCAGACTCGATCTGTCACGGGGTTTAGCGACCAGTTGGTCAGTGTTGGCCAGAATTGGTCAGGATTGGTCAGATACGGCAGTATGCAGAGATTTGACTGCAGATCACAGCAGGGGTCTGTTGTGACTTTTCAGTCGAGTGGTACATCAGATTAGGATGAAATAACATCCTTTTGGATGTACATATACGGTCGTAAAGGGGCGTGTGTCCATAACCAGTCTAACGGGGACACGTGGTTGATGTCCGAGTATGTTGTTTCCGACATAGTTGGAACTTCGGAATCGCGAGAGGTTGCAATTGAGGTGACGAGTGGAATGCGGGTCTTCCGCATTGATAATGAGTATTTTGAAGTTAGGTAACTGAGATTTCTCATTTCCTGCTAGGTGGCAGACGGTGTTGGATTACATGGCGTGGTGAGTGCAGCGAGTTTTGTTTGCACTCACGTAGGGTGAATTTTGGTGTCATCGTTTCGGATCATCTTTGGATTTTCCTAGGTGGAATGCCAAGGATCGATACGAGGTAATCAATGAGAACCCACAGTCTCGGCTTGTCTCGTCGTTGACTAATCTGTTTAGATGTGGGAAATGGTTGAGGACTTTGGACGTCGTGACGATCGGGGATCGTGACGTCTATGGTCGGTTGACGTAGTGTTGGATCTGGATCGAGATTTGGATATCCAGATAGGTGGAGAGTTTATTACTCTTACTTGGATGTTGAGTGGAGCATGATGGGACTGAACTTCTTTTCGAGGTAAATCCCATATGGCTTATTACTCGCCTGAGTAGTTGTCCGATGAGTAGTTTTCCGACGTGGTCGGATATTGTCATACCTAGTGTTGTGTTGAGGTTGGGATTGGCTTCCCTACGAAGTCAATCGATGGTAATAGGGTAATCGGTTGAGCAGGTATCCGATAGGTTCGGATATGGTGCGTCTTGGTAGACGTGAACGATATTTCAGGTTTTGGAATCAGATTTCTGGATGACGATTCAGGATTTGATTTTGAAACTTGAAAGAGGATTTCTGTATTTGGGTTTTGGAATCGGATTCTGGGTGACGATTCAGGATTTGATTCTAGAGCTTGATTGTGGATTTTCTTTTTATGGATTTGGATTCGGAATGGTTATTCCAAATGCTAGCTTACGGAATAATGATTTTGGATTCGGATTTGGACATGGCTATGGATATGATTTCTGAGTTTGGATTCGGGATTTCTTACGAAATTGCGGATTCGGATTCGGATTTGGAAAGAGATGAGGGATTGGAGTTTCGATTTGTCTAATCCGGGATTTGACAAATGGACTCCATAATAGGAACGTGTTGGCTACGACCTAGGTGGTCGTGTTGTTGTTATTGTTGTGGTTGTAGTCAAGTTGGTATTTATGTACGTATTTTGTACGTTGTTCGAGGTACGATACTAGGCAGACTTGTCGTGCCTGGTGACGGTATATAGGTTATACCAGTAGTACGTTGGTGAACGTGTTGGTAGCCGGATTGGTTCCGATACCATTGGATTAGTAGAGGACGTGGACTGGACATTGGATACTGTGCGTTGGGTCATGGTATTTCTGATGGGTCTAGTTACACACAGGTCGAGTGAAATGCTTGTGGTTAGTGTAACCACGAGTGTGTGTCATATCAGTTTGCGACTGACGACTTTCAAGTGGTGACAGTTTGTCGGAGGTGTCAGCGTGGATGACTCCCAGTGGGAGCAGACATCAGGATAGATTGGGTGGTGAGAAAGGGAACCGTTGAGTTGGTTGTGTCAACGAAAACGGTAGATTTGACAAGTGGTGTCGATTAGGAGCGTATGATTACTGGCATTCGACGTGGTGAGTGTAGTCGATGTGACGCAAGTGTTAGTGTCATGTCTGGTTGCAGACGAGTTTTGTTCCGGTTAGTTGATGTACGAGTGTACGCGTGTTGCGAGGTAGATTGTACTTTCCACGAGATGGTTGTAGAATCCGGATAGTTGGAGTTTCAAGAACGGAACAAATTAAGGAGGGAAGAACGGTTAGATTAGGTCGGTTGGAATTTCGAGGACGAAATTAATTAAGGAATGAAGGTTGTAACGACCCGTCCCAAATTCCTAGATTAGATTAGTGACTAATCACGATTAGTTAGGTTAATCGGTGATTAGTTAGGCTAAATCAGACGAACGATGCGAAATGACCGTTTTGCCCCTAGTGGTGGCAAAACGTTGACTTTTCATTCGGGCGGTTAAATGGACTTTGACCGATGACCGTGACGTAGTTCGTGACGTCACGAGTTCATAGACAGGTGGCACGTTCAATTCCGACGTTCGTAGAAGAAGTTATGACGTTCGGAAGCCCAAGGGCATTTTGGTAATTTAGGTGAATAGGAGCAAAATGTTGACTTTTTGACCGAGAGGTCCAATGGCCGAGGGCCAAGGACCGTTACGTAGATAAGGACGATACGAATCCATAGACAGGCGGCACGTCAAATTTGGACGTTCGACGACGAAGTTACGGTTCACGAAAGTTTCGGGATACTATTCCCAGCGACACGTTTTACGAGGACCATTTGTCTTTAGTGGGCCCAGTTACTTTTCAGCAACCAATGGATGAGTGACAAGTGTCACTCATCCACTGGCCACTATTCCATATACATGCATTCACCTTCTTTGTTTCCTAAAAACCCAAAACCCGATCTCGTACAAACCACTCCACCCCAAACAATTTTTCCCCACCTGTGCTAACCAAGAGAGACTGAGAGGGAGGCTGAGACTGAAACCAGGAAGGAGGGGGAAGGATGGTGGCCGGCTGGAAGCCACGCCGCCGTGGACGGCGGCCTTGAACCCGAGATGTACTCGGTTTGTCCATTTTTCTCCTATCTTTCAATTTATGCATTATGGATTGTTTTGGGTGCTTAGGATGAGTTGGTTGGGTTTCTAGGATGTTGTTAGGATGATTTGGAAGAGGGTTCACGGCGGAGGAAGGATGGAAGGTGGCCGGGAAAAACAGAGGTCGTGAGCCTCTTTGTACATGGTGAGGTTTTAGGGGGGGTTTTGATTAGTTTGGTTAATTGGAATAGATTGGAAAGGAGAAAATAGGATTTTTAGGATTGAAATGGGACAAAAGGGACGAGATTTGAGGGATAAACCAGGCTGGACCGGTTACGTCGGTCCAGGAGAACCAGTGAACCGGCCAGACCCGGTTCGATCGCTGGGGACGATGCACTGTTCACCGGCGCGTGAGCCCACGCGCAGGGGCCTTTGGGCGGCGCGTGGCAGCGCGTGGTGGGGTTTCTGGGGATGTGTCCAACATACGAAATCTTCTATTCGATGTAACGAACATTTTGGGACTGGTTTCGTGTCGATCGGACACCGTCTCGATATGTTTCGGGGCATCAGAAGGTTTCGGATCGGGAGTAAAAATAGTTAAAAATACGGGAAAATTACGGGGCTTTGATAGGAGGTTAATTAGGTAGTTATTAACCTTCTATTAAAAATTTGGACAGGTTTGGGAGTCCTGGTGATGGTGATCGGCTCGGGGAGCCGAATGGTACGCAAATCGAGGAGGCAGCTCGGACGGTCTGTGAGTGGACCTTGTTTTCTAAATTGGTGCATGCATAGATGTTTATTATATGTTTTATTACTTGTTTGATGATGCCATGGGTGCATTTGTATGTGGTTACGTATAAGCACGTATTTCGAGGTTTCGGCCTTATACGGTGCTTATACGGGTCTGTATTTCTTTATTGGTTTTAATGAAATGGCTTTGGATTTATAAAAGGATAAACTCGGGTATGAGACCCATTTGGTTTTGTCTCGGGCATATGACCCTATATTTCAGGCGCGGTGCCCAGCTGATGTCATATGTTCGGGCACGAGACCCATTATTTTACGGTTTATGATTTCGGGTCAGGGACCCTAGATAGATTTCCAAGTTCATGACGGTTTATGGGAACCGGCATGAACTCTGGAAAGGTCATTGTGGTTCACGACGGTTTATGGGAACCGGCATGAACCTTTGTCAGGTCATTCTGGTTCTTGACGGTTTATGGGGACCGGCATGAACCCTGGTTATGTTATTACGGTACATGACGGTTTATGGGAACCGGCATGTTACCTGATTATGGATATTATGGATCATGACGGTTCAGGGGAACCGGACATGAATGTTTATGTTATGTATATATATGTTCATCTACCTTCCTTTACATGTTCTACTATCTCCTCCGGGGAGGGTCGTTGGCCTGGGTGGACCCCGGAGTAGTCACGGAGCACCGACTGAGTGGAGTCACCCCCCAGTTGGGTTCCTTACTCTCAGGAAGGCTATGGTTACTATTACCTCGAGTAGGATCAGTGGTCTGCGGACGTTGACCTTGACATTGAGAAGACTCGGATTGAGACCCGGGTAGCACGCGCGTAGCTTTGGATACCGTGACATGATTGGTTGTGTGACTTATATGTATATATGATATATATGATATGTGGTGTGCACAGGTGTGCACAGGATTTGAGCAGTGGCTCGTGTACTTGGTTTCTTTATGGTTTGGGGCCGAGTCCCTTATGGATTTGGGCAGTGGCCCGTATGGTCGTTTCCATTGTGGTCCTTTCGACCTTGGTTTATATCTGCTTTGGGCTTAGTCCCACATATGGTTGTTTTGGATAAATGGTTTTCGAATGCATGCATGCTTTTAGTGGAGGGTACAAATGTCTTATGAAATGTTTTTATAAACTTTTGTTTTGTCCACTCACAGTTTTTAATGTTTTAACTGGCCTTCAGGTTGACATCGGATGTGGACTGTAGCAGAGACCGAGATATCACATACCTCCTCCGGATCCTAGCGTACTCTGATTGCCCGGGCGGGCAAAGGTCGAAAATATCCCTTGTCTGACACTCCGTGTCAGACGGGAGCAGGGTCATCCCGCACTAATCCCGGGGGGATTGGGATGGGTCCTGTCAAAAAATGTAATTATGTTTTTCTGATAACTGTTTTTGAACTTATACTTATTTTGTCCACTCACGGTCTTTTCATGTTTTCGATGCCCTCCAGGATCTAATAACTGTTTTTGAACTTATTCTTATTTTGTCCACTCACAGTCTTTTCATGTTTTCGATGCCCTCTATGTTGTTGCAGTGATGGCTGTTGGTCGAGATAGACGGAGACATCACACCCGCGTTCCACAGTAGATTCGGTGCACTCTAGAAAGTTCGGATACGTTTAGGACGGTCGGTTCGAGAATCCCTTGTCCGACTTACGTGTCACATAGAGGTTGGACGTCGGTTTAGCCTTCGTGTCATGCGTATGTTAGACGGGAGCAGGATTCAGCCCTTAATCCCGGGGGATTGGGGTGGGTCCTGAAAATTGGTATCAGAGCGAGGTTTCATGTGTTCTGCGCGAGGTTTGGTTCCCAGAGTCGTTGGTTCGTCGACTTGGGCAGTGTGATGCTACTGTGGATGTGATGTCTCGACGCGGAACAGCCCGTCAGCAACCTGGATACGATAGTGATAGTACGTTCGTTGTGTTTAGTTAGCAGCGACTGTTAGTGTCAGAATGTTAGTCGCTTAATACGTGGTACGAGGTATGACGTACGTCGGCTTAGGGCTAGAACGGTTAGTGCGTTGGCACTGGTTTTGCTCGATGGATGGACCATAGGGTCGGAGATACGCTAGCAGGATTACCCTAGATGGTAGTCGGTGAGCTACGGATGAGTAAGTTGGTCGGCCTGTGGGGCCCGAGAGTAGCCCGTTGAGTTAGTGAGATACGTGGGCCAAGGAGGCCGGTTAGCGGTGGCCAGTTGGGCCGGATGGTGTTTGTATGTTGACAGTATGGACTTGTGACCATTTGGTCTGATTGTTCAAGCTTGGACTTGTACAGCTACGAGTAGCCGAATGCCTTGAGTGGCAAGGTTTTGGAACTATTTTGAGATTCGAGGGATTTTCCCCCTGGTGAGTAGAGTTACGATAAGGATAGTCTTAGTCGGGTGTGACGACCCGAACAGCTGTTGCGGGTTTGGATAACCCGTATGACGGGGATGAATCGGGGAACCCCGTGGAATGACTGGTTTGGATTGTGAGTACCTAAGTGAGAAACCCCAGAGGAAGTGCTAGTTTCAAAAACCTGAGTTGGTGGTTGTGGCTCGGGCCGACTTAAGGCCGGATTTGGGATGGTGCTGCTAGGCGCAGCCGAGGTAGGGAATGGTTGATGGACGATTCTGGACGAGTCTAGTGTTTGGTACTTAGAGTATTGGACTCTGAGGGAGGTTAGTTTTCCCGACCCGAGCGAAGGTTAAGGGTTTGGCTCGGTAGAAGCAGAGGAACGAGACTGATGGACTGGGACCGTTAAGCGAGCTAGGAGATTTGATGACCATTGGTAGGTCATGTATCAGGACGGACGGTTAAGATATCGTTGGTTGATCAGAGTAGCGCAGCGGAAGCGCGGTGGACCTATGCTTTCTGTTGGATCGGGCTAGGTTTGAATGGTCGGGGTTGACCGCTCGTGAGGTTGGTACTAGTAGAATTTCCCCTGACATGTTGGTATATGTCGACCGGTGCCGAGAATGACACTAAGTGAGTGGCGACTTCGAGAGTGGTAACTGGGAAGCTCGAGGTAAGTGATTGAGGATTGAAGATGCCGAGAGTTGGTGACTCGTATCCTAGCAGGTGCTTGGAGTGGAACCTCGTGAAGGATGTGATGCGATCATCAGAAGGAGTGAGGATTGATACCCTTTTTGGAAGTGCAAACACGGTGTTAACCGACATGTGAGTTGGCTGGTGAGTTGGTTTGGGTACGGACACGTGGTCGGGCTAAAGGTTCAAATTTTCCCTGGTCTGACACCCAAAATAATGTTCCAATTTTAACCTTAAACATTCAAATGCATAAAAACCAAATTAAAGTTTTACATCAAATCCGGAATAAACAGATGTCAGACAAGGGATGAAATCCAAAACTACAAGTTGCGAGCATGACTCTAACATAAACCTGCAGGTACACCACCCAACAGGGGTTCAGGTACGCCGAAGTAGATCTATGCCACAGCCTCAGGTTCCTCCTCTACCTCAGTATCACGACCTGGAGGGGTTACCAAAAAAATAAGGGTGAGTGGGCCGAAACTCAAGTTTATAAAATCGTTAGTAAGTAAAACATATAATTTACCCCTCCGTTTTCTAAACATGCATGCATCAGAATTTAAAACCATAAGTCACATAATATGTATCATAAGGAATATAATAAAACCATAAACATAATTTTAGCCACTGCACTATACACTCCGATCCTGACATCCCCGATGTCTGACGTCCCTGACGTCCAATAAGGTCACAATCACAAGGCTACGCGTGCCACTCGGGTCTCAATTCCGAGTTTAATCCCCGAACCCCGTTCGGGTACAGCATCCCCGATGCTTAGCGTCATAGACGATGGACGTTCTAGACGTCCGTGACCACTCCTAGGTACCTCATCCGGAGGAGACAGTATCATAAGAATGGATCTATACAGTGCAGTATTAAATACATTTTATTGATATCCACATGCAAAACATATATGTATACATAGGTAAAATCCGAACCGATCGTTACGTTTCATCAGACGGGTCTCATGCCCAAATATCGTGAAACGTGCCATAACCGAAATTTCAATATCATCAAAACCATATCTTGATTCCAGCATGTGAACATATAAGTAAATTAGAAAACATTTAAGCATGCAAGGTTTGAATGAAATCGGGCCCACTCACAGTACGATCCCGCGATGAACCTGCACGTACGAACTTGTACCGGGATTATCGTACAATTCCTGTCAGTCCAAATCACATGTAAGGGTCACTACAAGTCTTAAACGTTTACCCAAAAAGTCCGAAATAGAAACTGGCTCGAGGAAATCGTCCAGCACGTTTCCCGAGACAACCGGCCCTAAACTAACCCATCAAAACTATCTCAGATCAACATGGTTAATTCATCAAAAATGTTCAGAATGAAGAGAGGAACAAAAGTCATGTTGATCGTGATCGGAGATAAGGTCCAACGCGCCCTCACGCGCCACCCAAAGTGGCTGCACGTGAAAGTCACGCGCCTGACACTGTAGCTACAGTGTCACCACCTTCACCCGTTTGTCTGCAATACGGGCCTGCCACCCGCGGCTTGACCCGGTTGAATACCCATCAATTCTTACTCGATTTCAATCCAATTTGATCCTAACATGTTCATTAACTATTCAATTTAGGTTCTGAGTCAACAATTAACCTCACTGGTCCCTTAAATGGACCCTCGACCCGTGATCAACCAAACGGGTCAATCACCAGAACTCCCTGGTTTCAAACCCATTGTCCAATTAACTTCACAGGAAGCATAATAGGATCAAGACGAACCAAAATGAACAATCAATTGTGTCTGAAAGTACCTGAAGGTTGTCGTCCCAAGCTCTACGATTTCCCTGAAAACAGCAGTCACCGTCCCAGCTCACCGGTGGCTGATGGCCTTCGATTTCGATGTGGTTGAGTTCCAAACACTCCCAGAAGACTAAACTAGGCCCTGGTTTGGTCCAACAGTCACCAGAAATCAAAACCCGATTTTCCCTCCAATTTGCCCGAAATGGTTTCTCTGGTTTTCCTCACCTGTTCTCAGTTCTTTCAGCATCAGAGTGATGCTCACTCACGTTCTAATCAGTTTTAAATAACCTCAGCCGTCCCAGAGGCTCGTGGGAGTTCAATTTGTCCACTGAAAATTGTTCCCCGAAAAAGCTTCGAATAACAATAATCAATTCGACCGTGCAGGGTGGACGGTTCAGGCCACGTTCTAAAGCATCAGACACGCCTTCCTTTCCAGCACACACTTGCATAATCAATTGTACACTGAACCACCGCACATGGTGGTGCCGCCCATGTCCCCTGCGGTTTGCTACAGTAACCAGGGCGAAATGACCAAAATGCCCCTAGTTCAAATAATTACTAAAATGCCCCTCACTTTCTAGACCCGTAACTCAGCCATACGAAGTCCGATTTCGGCGTGCCGCCTGTCTACGGACTCAGGACATCGAGACCTACCTAACGGTCCTTGAGTCATGTGAAAATTAGTTGCCGAACGAAAAGTCAACATTTTCCCCTAAAGTCCAAATTACAGTAATGCCCCTGAACTTCCGATAGTCATAACTTTTTCCCTGATCGTCCGAATTGGACGTGCCACCTATCTATGAACTCGTGACGTCCCGAACTACGTCACGGTCACTGGTCAAAGTCCATTTGACCCACCAATCAAAAAGTCAACAATTTAGCCATACCATTCCCAAGGGTAAAAACGTCAATTCATATATTAATTTACAATATTAAAATCCTCGAATGTCCGGGGTGTTACAACCTTCCCCCCTTAAGAAATTTCGTTCCGAAATTTCAAAGAAACAAATGAGGAAATTGTTCTTGCATCTGAGCCTCAGGCTCCCATGTGGCTTCTTCCACATTCTGGTTTCTCTAGAGAATCTTCAAAAGAGGAATCGTCTTCCGACGTAGTACCTTGTCTTTCCGATCCAAAATCTGCACTGGTTGTTCCTCGAAGCTCAAATCCCCTCGGAGTTCGATAGGTTGTTCCCCCAGTACATGAGAAGCATCATGTGTAACGACCCGTCCCGAATATCGGGATTTAATAATATTTAATTGCGATTTACTAATCTGGGATTAGTTGGGCGATTTCGGACGAATTGTGCAAAATGACCGTTTTGCCCCTAGGCGTGGGCAAAACGTTGACTTTTAATTCGGATGGTCAAATGGACTTTGACCGATGACCGTGACGTAGTTCGGGACGTCACGAGTTCATAGACAGGTGGCACGTTCGATTCCGATGTTCGTGGTGAAAGTTATGATGTACGGAAGTCCAGGGGCATTTTCGTAATTTGTACGAAATAAAGGAAAATGTTGACTTTTTGATCGGGAGGTCCGATGGCCGAGGACCGAGGACCGTTAGGAAGGTCTCGATGCCCTGAGTTCGTAGACAGGCGGCACGCATCAATCGGAGTCCGTATGACCGAGTTACGGGTCAGGATGCGTGAGGGGCATTTTGCTAATTTTCTGCACAAGGGCAGAATTGTAATTTTCTTCACGGGACACTGTTCCATTGAACTGGCCGTGTAAGTGGATGCTTTGTGCGATCGATCCCTTGATTGTTTATCAATTAAATGGCTGGATTGGGACGGTTTGAGGTGGAATTGCACATGGGGATTGAGTTGGCATCAATTGCACAACATGGACACTGGTTTTTCTATTGTTTTCGGGTCAGTGCAGGGGACATTGCGCAGTGGCCGGTGTGGCACTTTTGGATGCTTTTAATGGCTGTTTTGGATTGTTAGAATGGAGAGTGAGTCGAGAGGTTGACTCTGAGATTGGGAACGAAAGGAATAGAGTGAAAATGGTGGAGGTTTGTCCTGAAACCCGAAACTGTGTTTAACAAATTCAAAAATCCAATTCGAGGTTCTGGGCCAGCCCAGGGAAATTTGATGACTCATTTAGCTCTCTGGGATCATTTCCAGTCGATCCAGATCATTTGGGGCAAGCTTGGGAGCTCCTAGGGCCGTGAACGGACATGGTGGACGGCCGGAAAACTCGAGCTTGAGTTGTGACGATTGAGGTATTGTCGAGTTCAATTAATCATGCTAATTAGTTCGTATTAGTCCTTATTAACTTCCTGTGAAGTTAATTTGATGATGGTTAAGGATTGGAGGAGTTTTGGTGATCGACCCGTTTTGGGTGATCACGGGTTGTTGACTTGATTAGGGAATGGTTGATGCTAATCATGGACTCAGAACTGAAATTGGTGGATTGATGATTGTTGTAGGATCAAGAACGGATTGAATTGATATCGAATTGAGGGTGATTGAACCGGATCCTATCGCGGGTAATCAGACCCGTTTACCAGTCGTTCGGGTGAGGAAGGAGCACTGTAGCAGGCGCGTGGCTTTCACGCGCAGCCACTCACGGCGGCGCGTGACGGCGCGTGGGCACGAATCTCGAGGTGAGGTCAACATGACTTTTATCCTATACATTGTAACGAACATTTTGGGATTGGTTTCGTGTCGATCGGACACCGTTTCGTTATTGTTCGGGATGTCCGAAGGTTTAAAATCCAGTTTAAAAATACTTAAAAATTCGGGAAAATTACGGGACTTGAATAGGATGTTAATGATGAGGTTAGTGATCCTCTAATGTGTTTTGAACAGGATTGGGAGTCCCGGTGATAGTGGTGTGGCCCGGGGAGGCCTATGGCACGCGTATCGAGGCGCTCGGTTAAACGGTCTGTGAGTGGACATTGGTTTCATAAATTCGATGCATGCTTAACTGTTTTATGATTGTTATAATTATGATTAAATGATTTACTTTGGATATCGGTGAATTTAAAATGATTTCACGTATTTCGAGGTGAATTACGTATTTGCACGTAAACCGAGATTTTCTGGATTTTCACCGATTTCCATAAATGTGGTTGAATATGATTTCATGAAACGGTTACGAACTTGAATAATGTAAAATCGGGCCAGGGGCCCAGTTGAACTATGAAATCGGGCCAGGGCCCAGTTAACATGTGGATCGGGCCAGGGGCCCAGTTAACTTGTGAAATCGGGCCAGGGGCCCAGTTGATTTCTACATGTGATTGCGGGTCGGGGACCCTAAAATGGAATTGAATAAATGTTCTCTGGTTTACATTTTATATATGTTCACATGCTGGAATCAATAAATGGTTTTGATGATATTTCGGTTATGGCACGTTTCATGGTATTTGGGCATGAGACCCGTTTGATGAAACGTAACGATCGTTTCGGATTTTACCTATGTATACCTATATGTTTTGCATGTGGATATCAATAAAATTTATTTAGTACTGCACTGTATAGATCCTTCCATATTATATTGTCTCCTCCGGCGAGGTACCCCGGAGAGGTCACAGGCGTCTAGTACGTCCAGCGTCTATGACGCTAAGCATCAGGTGATGCTGTACCCGAACGGGGTTCGGGGATTTAACTCGGAAAATTGAGACCCGAGTGGCACGCGTAGCCTTGTGATTGTGACCTTATTGACGTCAGGGACGTCAGACATCAGGGATGTCGGATTGGAGTGTATAGTGCAGTGGCTAAAACTATGGTTATGGTTTATATTATATGCCTTATGGTTCATAATACTGGATTTATGAAATAACTCTTGGATTTATTTTTGGAAATTGAAACTAGGCTTTGGTTTCCGGGCTAAGGCCCTAATGGTTATTTCTAAATAAATATGGGATTATTGGTTTTGGTGCATGCATATGATTTTTACTGAGGGGCATAAATGTCTAATAAATGTTTTAAACAGACTTGTTTATTTTCGTCCACTCACAGCTTTTGTTTTCAATGCCCTTCAGGTTGATTCCGAATACGACTGCAGCAGAGACTTGAGCATCGCACACCTCCTCCATCGATCCTTACGCACTCTGGAAGCCCGTTTGGGCAATAGCAATCGGTTATCCCTTGTCTGGCGCCTCTTGTCAGACGGGAGCACGTCACATTCCATGGTAATCCCGGGGGGGATTGGGATGGGTCGTGTCATCATGTACGTACTTCCGCAGCATCGATACATGAAAAACATCGTGAACTCTAGAAAGTTCTGGAGGTAGCGCCAATCTGTATGCAACCCTGCCAATTCTCTCCACGATCTCATATGGTCCGATAAAACGCGGACTCAGTTTCCCCCGTCGACCAAAACGGATAATCCCTTTCCACGGAGATAACTTCAGGAAGACAAAATCCCCCACTTCAAACTCCAAGTCTCGAATCCGTCGATCAGCATAACTCTTTTGGCGATCCAGTGCCGCCTTTAATCTCTCCTTGATAACTCGAACAGTCTCCAGGGTTAAGTCCATCAATTCCGGCCCTACCGCCGCTCGCTCCCCTATCTTCATCCAGCAGATAGATGTCCTGCACTGTCGACCATACAATGCCTCATAAGGTGCCATCCCGATGCTTGTCTGATAGCTGTTGTTGTAAGTGAATTCCATCAATGGCAAATGAGTATCCCAAGAATCCTGAAACTGTAGTACGTAAGACCTCATCATGTCCTCCAGGGTCTGAATGGTTCGTTCAGACTGTCCATCAGTTTGTGGATGGAACGCAGTACTGAAACGTAGGGTTGTTCCCAAAGTAGCTTGTAAACTCCGCCAGAACCTGGAAGTGAAACGCGGATCACGATCGGACACGATCGATTCTGGCGTACCATGCAATCGTATGATTTCCTTCACGAATAATTGAGCCAGTCGGTTAGGTTTATAAGTCTCCTGAACTGGCAGAAAATGGGCTGACTTGGTTAGCCGATCCACAATCACCCATACTCCGTCGACTTCACTCTGAGTCCTGGGTAACTTAAAGACGAAGTCCATGGTGATGTGATCCCACTTCCACTCGGGAATCGGAAGTGGCTGCATAGCCCCATACGGTCTCTGCCGTTCCGCCTTAACCTGCTGACAGGTTAAGCATCTGCTCACGAATTCAGCAATATCCTTCTTCATTCCCAGCCACCAATAATGGTTCCGGAGGGTACGGTACATCTTTGTACCTCCCAGATGCATAGCATAGGCCTCACTATGAGCCTCCTCCAGAATCTCGGCCCGTAACTCTGCCACTGCAGGTACACACAAACGGCCCAACTTCACAAGTGCTCCATCATCCCGGATGGTAAAATCCTCTCTCCTATCCGCATCGACCTCAATTCTGTAAATACAGAGTATCGGATCCTGAAGTTGTGCTTCGATGATCTGATCGATCAGTACAGGTCGTACATGGAAGCTGGCCAATAAAGCTCCATGCTCATCAGTATCCAAAATAACTCCCGCCTTTCGGAGTTCTACCAGCAAAGGAAGATACATCATCCCCAGGTGTGCAATAGATCCCGCTGACTTCCTGCTGAGTGCGTCTGCCACCACATTGGCCTTACCTGGATGGTATTCAATCGTACAGTCATAGTCCCTCAGCAGCTCCAACCATCTCCGTTGTCTCATGTTAAGCTCCTTTTGAGTGAATAAGTACTTTAGACTCTGGTGGTCGGTGTATATCCGACACGTTGCGCCGAACAGATAATGTCTCCAGATTTTTAGAGCATGAACCACCGCTGCCAACTCCAAATCATGGGTAGGGTAGTTCAACTCATGAGTCTTTAGCTGTCGGGATGCGTAGGCGATAACCTTGCCAGTTTGCATCAACACGCAGCCCAATCCTTGTAGTGAAGCGTCACTAAAGACCACGAATTCTCCACTGTCATCCGGCAATGCAAGGACAGGTGCAGTGGTCAATCGATCTTTCAATTCTTGAAAACTCCGATCACACTGCTCGTCCCAAATAAACTTTACTCTCTTCCGAGTCAAACGAGTCAATGGTGCAGCAATTTTGGAGAAACCCTCCACAAATCTTCGGTAGTAACCAGCTAACCCGACAAAACTCCGCACCTCCGTTACTGTTGTCGGTCTAGCCCAGTTGGTCACCGCTTCTGTTTTCTGGGGATCCACGCTAATCCCATCCGTTGATATCACGTGTCCCAGAAAACCAATACTGCTTAGCCAAAACTGACACTTGCTCAGCTTGGCGTACAACTGTTCTTGTCTCAGCTTCTCCAACACTAACCGTAGATGTTCCTCATGTGCTCGGGCACTCCTCGAGTACACCAAGATATCGTTGATGAACACAATCACGAACTTATCCAGGTAGGGTCGGAAGACCCGGTTCATCAGATCCATGAATGCTGCTGGACCATTCGTCAAACCAAAAGGCATAACAAGGAACTCGTAGTGTCCGTAACGGGTTCGAAAAGCAGTCTTCGGAATATCCTCCTCCGAAATCCTCAGTTGGTGATACCCAGACCGCAAATCAATTTTCGAGAAGCACTGAGCTCCCTGCAACTGGTCAAAAAGGTCATCGATCCTGGGTAGAGGATACTGGTTCCTCAGTATCACCTTGTTGAGTTGTCGATAGTCAATACACAAACGGAGACTCCCCTCCTTCTTCTTTACGAACAACACCGGTGCTCCCCACGGTGAAGTACTCGGTCGGACATATCCCAATTCCACCAACTCCTGCAACTGAGTTTTGAGTTCTCGTAACTCGGCCGGCGCCATCCGGTATGGTGCCTGAGATATAGGTCGGGTACCGGGGAGTAGTTCAATTGTAAACTCGATCTCCCACGATGGTGGTAACCCAGGTAAGTCTTCCGGGAACACATCCGGAAACTCACGTACCACCGGTATCTCGTCGATACCCGGAGAATCAACCTGATCCGACACGACATGCGCCAGATAACCCTGGCATCCCTTCCGTAGAAGTTTGGTAGCAGAAAGTGAAGAAATCACCTCAGGAGGCGAACCGTCATGTTCTCCCTGGAAGATAACCTCCGGCAAACCCGGGCTTCGCAGAATCACTTGCTTGCTACAGCAATCGATGAGCGACCCATGCTCTGATAGCCAATCCATTCCCAAAATTACATCGAAGTCGTGAATATCCAGAATAATTAAGTCTGCTGGCAAATTCACATCCTCAATTCTCACCGGGCACCTCCGAATCACCTGATTCACAAGGTACACGATGCCCATCGGGGTGCCAACACCCATTTCACAATCTAAGGCTGATACCACACAATCAAGCATACCAGCACAACTCTTCGAAATAAAAGAATGTGTAGCCCCCGCATCCATCAACACACGTACAAGAAAGTTTAAGATATGTAGTGTACCTGTAACCACGCCTGGGGCGGTCCTCGCCTGCTGCTGGGTCATAGCAAACACTTGGGCCCTAGGCCCTCCATTCCGTTCGCGTCCGCGCGCACCACGCCCAGCACCTCGGTCACCTCCCTGATCGCGACCTCCGTTAGTGTGGGAAGTCGTGCTCTGCACCACACTAGAGCCCTCAGCGTCGTTGCTCTTGGACAACAGCGGGCAATCACAGGCATAGTGGCCCTCCTCTCCGCAAGCAAAGCAGGTTACCGGCCTTGGCCTGTCCGAATACCCACCAGAAGCACCGCTCCAAGATGAACGCTGCCCGGAGTTGTATCCTGATCCTCTGCCCTGAGAGCCTCCGCGTCGACCTGACCAGCCACGACCCTTGAAGGATGAGGGTGCTCCCCTGTAGCCCCATCCCTTGTTTTTCTTCTGGCCCGATGGCCCACGATGTGGGCGATCCTGACGTCGCCCCTCGCCTGAAGGCTGTCGTGTCTGGTGTGCCGCCAGACTGGCCTCGACACGCATCGCAGCGTCGACCATATCTCTCAGTGAAGCATGAGTAGCAGCAGTCACACTTGCCCGGATCTCCCCACGGATTCCAAGCTCAAAACTTTGGCATTTGTCCTCCTCCGTGCTCACGAATGATGCAGCAAACCGGGACAGTATTCCGAAAGTCTGCTCGTAGTCCGCAACGGACATATCCCCCTGCTCCAGCCGTAGGAACTCATCCTCCCGTGCCGCGCGAAATGATCGCGGGTAGTACTGGTCCAGAAATCGGGAACGGAAAGCTTCCCAAGTAGTGGTATGGACAGACCACCCAGACATTTCAAGGTCGTGCCACCACTGGTAAGCTCCTCCTTCCAGCAAGAAGACCGCCAAAGTTACCCGTTCGCTCGGAGGGCAGTGCATCACCGTGAAGATCCTTTCCCATTTGGTGATCCAATCATGAACATCTTCGGGGTTCGATCCCCCTTTGAAAGGAGTGGCTCCCAGACGTTGAGCCCGCTCAATGCTTGCGCATTCCATTTCCCTTTCCAGATCCTCGTAAGTTCGTGTGTGAGGAATTCTCCTAGGAGGCATAACCAACTGTCAAGAGGCATAGATCAGTTAACATTATCCCTAAAAGTAGAAAAGTAACTAGTACTAATCGCTAGTCTAGCATGCTGACCGCAACCTAGTGCTCTGATACCATACTGACAGGACCCGCCCCGATCCTCTCTGGGACCACATGGGGACGTGCCCTGCTCCCGTCTGACACCCAAAATAATGTTCCAATTTTAACCTTAAACATTCAAATGCATAAAAACCAAATTAAAGTTTTACATCAAATCCGGAATAAACAGATATCAGACAAGGGATGAAATCCAAAACTACAAGTTGCAAGCACGACTCTAACATAAACCTGCGGGTACACCACCCAACAGGGGTTCAGGTACGCCGAAGTAGATCTACGCCTCAGCCTCAGGTTCCTCCTCTACCTCAGTATCACGACCTGGAGGGGTTACCAAAACAATAAGGGTGAGTGGGCCGAAACTCAAGTTTATAAAATCGTTAGTAAGTAAAACATATAATTTACCCCTCCGTTTTCCAAACATGCATGCATCAGAATTTAAAACCATAAGTCATATAATATGTATCATAAGGCATATAATAAAATCATAAACATAATTTTAGCCACTGCACTATACACTCCGATCCCAACATCCCCGATGTCTGACGTCCCTGACATCCAATAAGGTCACAATCACAAGGCTACGCGTGCCACTCGGGTCTCAATTCCGAGTTCAATCCCCGAACCCCGTTCGGGTACAGCATCCCCGATGCTTAGCGTCATAGACGCTGGACGTTCTAGACGTCCGTGACCACTCTGGGGTACCTCATCCGGAGGAGACAGTATCATAAGAATGGATCTATACAGTGCAGTATTAAATACATTTTATTGATATCCACATGCAAAACATATATGTATACATAGGTAAAATCCGAACCGATCGTTACGTTTCATCAGACGGGTCTCATGCCCAAATATCGTGAAACGTGCCATAACCGAAATTTCAATATCATCAAAACCATATCTTGATTCCAGCATGTGAACATATAAGTAAATTAGAAAACATTTAAGCATGCAAAGTTTGAATGAAATCGGGCCCACTCACAGTACGATCCCGCGATGAACCTGCGCGTACGAACTTGTACCGGGATTATCGTACAATTCCTGTCAGTCAAAATCACATGTAAGGGTCACTACAAGTCTTAAACGTTTAACCAAAAAGTCCGAAATAGAAACCGGCTCGGGGAAACCGTCCAACACGTTTCCCGAGACAACCGGCCCTAAACTGACCGATCAAAACTATCTCAGATCAACATGGTTAATTCACCAAAAATGTTCAGAATGAAGAGAGGAACAAAAGTCATGTTGATCGTGATCGGAGATAAGGTCCAACGCGCCCTCACGCGCTGCCCAAAGTGGCTGTGCGTGAAAGTCACGCGCCTGACACTGTAGCTACAGTGTCACCACCTTCACCCGTTTGTCTGCAATACGGGCCTGCCACCCGCGGCTTGACCCGGTTGAATACCCATCAATTCTTACTCGATTTCAATCCAATTTGATCCTAACATGTTCATTAACTATTCAATTTAGGTTCTGAGTCAACAATTAACCTCACTGGTCCCTTAAATGGACCCTCGACCCGTGATCAACCAAACAGGTCAATCACAAGAACTCCCTGGTTTCAAACCCATTGTCCAATTAACTTCACAGGAAGCATAATAGGATCAAGACGAACCAAAATGAACAATCAATTGTGTCTGAAAGTACCTGAAGGTTGTCGTCCCAAGCTCTGCGGTTTCCCTGAAAACAGCAGTCACCGTCCCAGCTCACCCGTGGCTGATGGCCTTCGATTTCGATGTGGTTGAGTTCCAAACACTCCCAGAAGACTAAACCAGGCCCTGGTTTGGTCCAACAGTCACCAGAAATCAAAACCCGATTTTCCCTCCAATTTGCCCGAAATGGTTTCTCTGGTTTTCCTCACCTGTTCTTAGTTTTTTCAGCATCAGAGTGATGCTCACTCACGTTCTAATCAGTTTTAAATAACCTCAGCCGTCCCAGAGGCTCGTGGGAGTTCAATTTGTCCACTGAAAATTGTTCCCCGAAAAAGCTTCGAATAACAATAATCAATTCGACCGTGCAGGGTGGACGGTTCAGGCCACGTTCTAAAGCATCAGACACGCCTTCCTTTCCAGCACACACTTGCATAATCAATTGTACACTGAACCACCGCACATGGTGGTGCCGCCCATGTCCCCCGCAGTTTTCTACAGTAACCAGGGTAAAATGACCAAAATGCCCCTGGTTCAAATAATTACTAAAATGCCCTTCACTTTCTAGACCCGTAACTCAGCCATACGAAGTCCGATTTCGGCGTGCCGCCTGTCTACGGACTCAGGACATCGAGACCTACCTAACGGTCCTTGAGTCATGTGAAAATTAGTTGCCGAACGAAAAGTCAACATTTTCCCCCCTAAAGTCCAAATTACGGTAATGCCCCTGAATTCCGATAGTCATAACTTTTTCCCTGATCGTCCGAATTGGACGTGCCACCTGTCTATGAACTCGTGACGTCCCGAAATACGTCACGGTCACTGGTCAAAGTCCATTTGACCCACCAATCAAAAAGTCAACAATTTGGCCATACCATTCCCAAGGGTAAAAACGTCAATTCATATATTAATTTACAATATTAAAATCCTCGAATGTCCGGGGTGTTACACCTGACATATTACCTGCCACATGGCATCCTTACCACATGGCACCCTTTTGACACATTGTCACGTGGTACGAACCAAACCCTGCCACGTGGCTAACAATGATACCACGTGGCTGTCATATCATCATCGTCAACCTCTCGCGAGTCACCCATGGACCTGCAACTCAAGTCGTTCAACCCGTTTCATGATTCGACTCAAATCCCATCATTTTACGTTCAATCTTCGATCTGATTCCACTAAACCACTCTAAATCTACCCAGAAGGAATAATAACACCTCAAATCCCACAAAACCCAACTTGAATCTCTTGGCCAAGCTTGACACCCCACGACCAAGCTTCGAACCCAGCACTAGAGTTTGTCATGCGGCCATTCTCCATGTTTCATGTCCCATTGAACTCACAAGAAAGAAAGGAAGGCAATCAAGACCTCAGTTCTACGTTCCAACACCCAAAACTGAAAACCAACAATCCATGGTTCACGGGTTTACCTGGGTTCTCAAACCGTGCCACTCCTCATCCTCGTCTTAGTCTCTCACTACCACGAATAGTTTCTTAGCTCCTCACTCCCTGAGACCCTCTAGTCTCCTCATAGTAGAAGGGAAATGGCGAGGGAAATTATGGAAATGGTGTGGGGTAGGTTTTAGGTATGTGTGTGTGTGTGTTTGAACCAGAGAGATGAAATGATGCAAGGGATAAGGATCAATGGGTGGGTGACACTTGTCACTCATCCCATGATCCAAAGCTAGATATTTGTCCCCATAAACAAACAAAATACCAGCTGCCTCAAAAAAATGTGCAACTGAAAAAAAAAATCGTCTAAAATCGTTCATGAACCGTAAAATAATCATAAGGTCTCCAAATTCGACGTGCCGCCCAACTATGTAACCAGAATCCTGATATCTACGTAACGGGCCTAGGTAAATGTACAACCAACCTCCCAAGTCAAAAGTTAACATCTAGTCAAAGCTTCCCCACCCAAGGGTAAAACTGTCAATTCACTCGAGATATTCTTGAAAATGCGGTTCGGGTCATTACAATATCACCAAAATATTGATTGATATATCGTTGAATTGGGGAGGCGGCATCGAAACGGGGGGAAGGATTTTTTTTCCCCAATATCCATGATTTCGTTCGATATCGATAAATTTCAACAAAATTTATTGAAAATTATCGAAATTGGTCGATATCCATGTGATTTCATAGACCAAAGGTCCACCGAAACCTAGCTCCGTACAAACTTAACCTAAATTGTCAATCTAGTTGTCTAATCTAAACCTCATGAATTCGAATATGAGCTTGGATTCCTGAAATTTACCTGAAATGGAGAGGAGATGATCTCAAAGTTTTGCACGCCGTCGAGCTTAAGCTTTCCATTCGTGCGCCTCTAGCCTTGACGATAATGGTAGAGAGAAGAGACAACTTCATCTTGATGAGAGGAATTGATTGAGCTTGAAGGCAAGGCTACTGATGGCCTGTGCTGATGGAGGTTGGGTGTGCGGTCGTCATTGTCACAGGAAACAGGAAGTGGAAGAAAGAATATAGAGGGAGACCGGGAGAGAGAAGAGAATGAAGATAGGCTTTTAATCTTTTAATTGGTTTTTAACCTTTAATTTTTTTTTATTTAAAAACTTTGAATCTTTTTTTTAATTAAAAACTTTTAATCTTTATTCATCAACTTTTACTGATAATATTTAAAACTATATGAATATTTTACTTTTTTTTTATTTTTTTGTTGTGTAAAAACTTTTTGGTAAGATATTTATAATAATTTATAATAAAATATAATGAATAATTAATAACCTAATTATTCAAATACTAATATTCCTGATTCCATTCGAACTAATTTATTCTTAAATCTTTTATGAATTTAATTTTTCAATTCCAAATCTTATTTTAGGAAATTTTCTACCAATTTTTCGAATTACGTTGGAAATTTTAAGTCTAACTCCTGAATTAGTTCCCTTTTCTAATTTAGTAACCCTTAAAGAAATTATATTCTTATAAAGAAGGGGTAATTATCAAATTTAATAATTTTGACATTAAAATATCGGAATAGGTCTTATCATATATAACCATTATTATATTTTTAATTTTTTCCTCAAAATTTCATTAAAAATTTCCAACTTTTGAATTAACTTTCCATTATTTTTATTCGGCGTAAACGATAACGATATATTCATTGATATATCTGTAAATTTGACTGTCGATATTTTTTTCGATATCGATATTTTCATCATTGGCTGTAATACATTCTTGAGAAGCTATTAGAAGTTAACGGTTACGTAGATTCATATTATTAATGAGACTTCGTTGTAAGTTCTAAATCCTCGCCATTAATTACATAAATCATAATGTCAATGACATCCTCTATAAACATAAAATAAATTAAGCATTGCCAAAACTATTTATCCAAATATAAATATTGATATTAGAGCTGAGAGAGAGCATAAGACACATGGATGTTGGGAGATTGGGGGTTAGAACTGAGATTGGAGAAGCAGAGCAAGCAGATAGAGTCGCCTTGGTTGGCATGGAGGATGAGAGTGTATGGCCCTGCGAGCACGTTGTTTACATACATGTATGCAAAGAATTTTTGATGAAGTTGTTGTTAAAGATGTTGTATTATGGAATTGCTCGGTGGTTTTAAGTGCTTGCAGCCATGGAGCGCTGGTGGTTAAGGATTTAGATGCTTCAAGACCATGGTGGTGCTGGGTTTGTGAGATAAAGATGATGATTATGCTCGGTTTGTGAGAAGATGAAGAATTGGGCCTGAAAGAGAAAGAATTGGGAAGGTTGGGGTGGATATAGAAATAATTTTTTTTTTTCTTTTAGGATAATTTTTTTAATTTTCTAACATAAGATTCATCTTTTAACTTCAATTAATAATAGAGTATAACTTTTGTTACAACAAACTTGACAGAATGGGATTCCAGGAATACATTGTTATGATTTGGCGTTGTAGGAGCAAATTAAAACTTTATGTCTATTTCGGGGACCATTTTAAGTAATAAGTCTTGAAATTATTGTAGAATTGTCGATTATTTTAGTAAATTAAAATAATGAAATGAGGTAATATGAATCATTAACACCTCTCTTATAGTTAATGAGATTAACCAAAATGGATAATGAAATTACCTATTTTGAATGAGTAATGAACATAGTTGTAAATAAACGTAGAAGAAGTAAGTAATGAGAATTATTACCATTGATTTTAGGAAAAACTTCAAATAAGCCCTCAGATTATAGAACTCACCACGAACGCATATTCAAACTATCAAAAGTTTCAAATAAGTACCCAAACTATATGACCACTCACATTTGACTACCTCTGTCAAGTTTTCCATCAATTTGATCGTCAAAATGCCACGTGCCAAAATTTTATCCAGTTAGCAACTGATGTGGCAAAAATTAAAGGAGCATTTTCAAGATTCCGAACAAATCAATTAACACCCACCCACCACCTGAAACCTTAAAACCCAAATCTAATTCCCAGCCCAACTTGAAGGTTTCATGGGTGAAAGTTTTGAGCAGGTTGAAACGAAGCAAAAGAAGATAATGACCAAAACTTACACTATTCAAATCAAACACCCACTATTACAACGATAATGGGTTCAACTATGGTGTCAATTTTTGACACGACTCGAAACCCGCACGAAATTTATCCTGGTCAACCTGCATGATTAAAATTTTGGGTCATTTTCGGGTTAGCCCGTTATGATCCGTTTATTAAACGGGTGGGTTTCGAGTCAACCTGTTAACCTGTATAATGACTTGTTAACCCGTTTAATAAATGGGTAGATTTCAGGTTAACCCGTATATTGACTTATATATTGATCCATTTAATAAATGTGTCATTATTAACCCATATATCTACCCATTTACCTACCTAAATATCTATTAAATTTTATAATTTAAATAGGTTAAACATGTTAAACAGATTAAACGGGTCAAACGGGTCATAGGTTAATTGGGTTTTGAATATGACATGTTTAGTAAATGAGTTAAAAGGGTTACACGGGTCATTAACAGGTTGGGTTCGGGTTGGACATTCTTGACACGATTATTAAACGGGTTGGATTCGGGTTGGGCATAAATGGGTAAAATAGAATTCATGACACGACACGAACCCGACACGACACAACCCATTGCCACTTCTAGGTTCAAGAAATTTGACATCGTTCAAGACCACTCAGACCACCATTACACCAACATCGATAAAAACGACGCCTTTAATCAATGGACAAAAGAGTAAGAAGCAAGCGATTCACCATGGGCGGTGCGATTTGACTCATCTCTTCCCTGGCTTCGTATATTCTGGTTTCGCAAAACAGATGAATCAATGGACATTGAAAACTTCTCACAAACATGGGTATCATCCAAATTAGCTAAACCTTCAAGCTCATTCTCAATCCTTTCTTCTTGTCTGATATGAATAATGAATTTGAGTGAGGGTTTTTTGAAGCAGCATATTGAGAATTTGAGATAAGTAATTATAAAATTGAATTGATAAAAGGACAAGAAATCTCTCCCATCCATGAATTATCATCCTTATCCAACCCACGCCTCCAGCCAACCAGAAAAAAAAAAAAGGCAAAATTTTCCTTAATCCCAAATCACAACCCTTCCTTTGTAATTGATTTAAAAAGTTACAGAGCCCTCGTGGTCATGGACTACCAGACTATTAACCAAGCAGGTGGGCTTCATAAGCTCGTATCTGAGAATCAAATAGATTCTTTGGGAGGTTGATATGACTCTGGCGGATGTTGCAGAGCATTTGATGTCTAAGAGGATTTCTGGAGACGGTGAAATCTGTCTGAACGATCTGAATCAGGCTCTTGAGAAGGAGATTGAGAATGAGAGGGTCAAGGCTGAGGTGGAAAAAGGGAACGATAAGAAAGCATTTAGTGGAGAAGTTGAAGATCCACGGTGAAGATGAAGATCGACACAGTCACAAAAAAAAATGAAGATCGACGCCGAATTGGGTGGTTTGGGAATTAGATTTGGGTTTTAGGGTTTTAGGTGGTGGGTAGGTATTTATTGATTTTTTCAGAATTCTGAAAATACCCGTTTATTTTTTGCCACATCAGACGCTAACTTGATAAAATTTTAATACGTGGCATTTTGATGGCAAAATGGATGGAAAACTTAACGTAACTAGTTAGATGTAGGTGGTCATATAATTTGGGTACTTATTTGAATTTTTGATAGTGTTGATATGTGTATGTGATGGGTCATATTGTCTGGAGATTTATTTGTAGGTTTTCCTTGATTTTATTTCCATTGTTAATAAGTAAATAAACCCTTAATTTAATTAAGTCAATCAAATTTGGTTTGTCAGGCCCATACGTTAGTTGTTTTAGGCTTCGGCCCGTGTTTGACAAAGGCCTCAGAAGAAGCCCATTTTCTTTCTGGGAGTTACTCTTCGACTTTCCCACTTGACTTACCTTAGCGGCTTAGCTTCATCGTCCCATCTCTGCTTCTCCGAGGAAGTCACTCTCGTTACTCCTCCATCACTCAACAAAACCCATGTTTGCTTCATTTCGAAACGCTTCTCACCATCCAAACAAGGTATTCTTTTCTTTTATTTCAAATTTCTTCTTTCAAGCTTGCTTTCTCAATTTTCCCAGCTGCCAACCCGATAAAAAAAAAAAAAAAATCTTATATGGGACACCGTTTAGCAGCTGGAGAAAATGAGGAAAACATCATAGGGCTATATAGAGTTGTGCTATAAGCTTTTTTGAGTGGAAAATTGTGATTTTTATGATCCAAGTAACAATATTGAGGTGAAATTTTGAGACTCAATATTACAGTTCGTTTCATTTTTGCTAATTTCTAACTGAGGGAGTTTATATCAAATGTACTCTCATGGGATTGGGTGTGACTAAAAGCAGCCGCAGAAGCAAGAAAGAGAATGGTTATAAGTGAGTTTTAAGCCAGAGAATTTTATTCCTGGGGTTGTCATTGGCTTCATTCTTGGGTTGTTGTTGGATATATCACAGCCCGGTAAAAGTAAATTGAAGAAGAACAGTGTGTCTGCAGGCAAGCTCCAACAGAGAAGTTTTCTCACTAGTAATAGTGATGAAGAGCTTAAAATGGTTTGTTTCTTGGTGCTTTAAATTCTTATTATTATTGAGTACTCAATTTCTTATGTTATTGGTAACTTGAATTTGGTGAATCATAGCTTGATAGTGTTATTATTGGTTTATTGTAATAGTGTTGACATATCTTGCTATATACTATATACATAGGCCTTAATCTAAAGCATAATTTGTTTATGAGTATCCGGTTTTGTTATCATTTAGAAAACATGATGATCGAATCCTTTAATTTATGTTGGAATTTAATTTTTTCGAGGGTGACACAGATTAAACAAGCCCTCTACATCTTGTTTTTGTGTTTATATAATGTCACATGGTGATAACAATGACTCTTTGAATTTGTAAATGACTTGCTCTTAAGCTATTTATGAAGACTGAATTTCTATGACTCATACCTCTATCCTATGCTTTATCTGTTTTGGTCGGGACATTGACCTCTACAGCTAAGGCCAGAGTTCAAACCACCCTCCTTTGGCCTTTCTGGTACAGAAAAAGTACAATTTTTGAAACAAAAATGAAAAATTATTCAAAAAATTATACAATAGGAAGTTGATGTTACATTGTTGAATGTAACATCTGAGTTGTTCAAAGTTTCTTTTGAAGTCTCTTCTAGAGATTGTTGGTATCTGATAGAGAGTGCTACTTTCTTAGTACAGTTATGAAATTAGTAACAATTTGATTTGAGTTTATTTTTTGAGTGGGCTTCTTGTTTGGTTGTTGAAATACTCTCTGATTCCAGTGCTTTACTACTGATGACAGGTTCTGGTAGTTGGGCAAGACCTAAAGATGAGATCTGGAAAAATTGCATCTCAGTGTGCTCGTAAGTACCTAAACTTCCATTCGCCCTTCCTCAACAGCCCATTCTTGATTTCCTTTGCTATATCATTTGATGTGATATTTCTTGACGATGTTGAACAAATGAAAACAATTGCTTTCACAAACTTGCAGATGCTGCCACTGGCATGTATGCGGAGCTGATGCGAAGGTGATTATGAGTGGCTTCGTTTATTTTGAGCATTGAAGTTAGTCAGTGTCAAAACAATGTATTGAAGTAGTCAGATTCAGTGGCCTTTCTCTCTCATGGCTCATGCTAGTACAGATGTCATAGCCTTTGTGCAGTACTTAAAAATTTGTGTAATTGGGAGCCACTTGTACATTGATGCCCTCAATAAAGAAGTGGAATTTAAGAGAATGCCTAATATGTTTAGAAATAATTTTGTTAGTTATATATCATTATATCAAAGCTCTAACGTCAGGTATTCATTACAGCCACAGATCCCTTTTGAGACAATGGGAGGATTGTGGGCAGCCCAAAATTGTGGTTACATGTAAGAATCAACAAGAAATGTAAGCAGACGATTTTATTCTTAATTGTATATGTCGATTCTGCATTTTATCTTTATTTATTTATTTATTTTTCAATCAGGAATAAGCTGAAGGAAGCAGCTGAGGGCATTGGTCTTCCAACTTTTGTTGTTGCTGATGCGGGGCGAACACAGGTAAGATGTTCTAGTCTAGGAATATACAAAATTAGTAGTAAGTCTGCTGGATGCACATATAACCCACCAAAATTTTGTCATTGAGGAATTACTTACAGAAATACTGTGAAAGCATTGAACTATAGTTTCTTGTTTAGCCGCCAATGAGTATGATTCTACTTGCAGAAATGCAATTACTACTTAATTGCTGAATATTTGTCTTGAAGAGAAGAGATAAGATCATAGCTTCTCTCGGGTCTGGAAAGAAGATTGTAGTTGAGAGATATTGTCACTCACCTAATTTTCTTCAGGTTGCAAGTGGGTCGAAGACAGTTCTTGCCGTTGGACCTGGTATGCATCTCAGACTCGGAAAGATGTCGACATTTTAGATACTGGAACGCCTTGGAATTACCGTATGGCTTGCTAAAGAATATTTTTGGCTTTAAAGAGAGAAATTTCCTCATAACTAATTTTTTTTTTTGGCAGGACCAAAAGAATTAGTAGATTCAGTGACAGGGAAACAGGGTCTCCTCTGAAAGTGTTGTAGAAGCAAAGGCCTATTTACTGTAACTCTATTGATTTCTAGTGTTCAATAGGAGCTTTTTTCTTGTTTGCATTACTAATTGAGGCCTGTAAAATGCAGCAAGGGTTGAAGGTGATTCACGGAATCTTGGAAGCAGTGACCACGTGAGAAGCCTCTCTTGGTAGTCTGTATCAGGCCATTGCTTCTGAATTAGAGTTACATTTCTAAGTGTCATGCAATTCCGTTGATTAAGCAAATTAAGAATACAACGGGACGCTTAGGAAAGACAATTCAAGGTGCGTTAAAGCTAGCAGCAGCGAGTTTGCAAACCCTAGCTGCCGCCGCCCCCTTCTGGGGCTGGTGGCAGCACCCCTTCCTCCATTGCTTTTTCTCTCCTTTTCTTCTCCCCTCCTTCACCTGCCTCCCCTGTTTCTCCTGTCCTTCCCCTGCCTCCCCTGTTTCTCTTTTCTCTATTTTTTCCAGTTTCTTTCTCCAGCTCTTTCTCCCTTCGTTGGCCATCGTTGTGGTGGGCTTTGCTTCGGTCCTGAACCAGACGGAACGTGTCGCTGTGTAACTGCGGTGGTGCTCGTTGCTTTGCGACTGTGGTGGAGCTCGTCGTCTCGCGGTGGTGGTGTTCGGTGGTTCTGCTGCTCGCTGGTCGCGCGTCTCACTGTGGTGCTCGTCGGCTCGCTGGGGTGCTGCTCACCGTCTTACTGGTGACCGTTGCTGCTCGCGTCTTGTGGCTCCTCTTCGTTTTGGTTTTCTTTATTAGTTTGTAGGCCTTTGGTTCCTTTATTTTCCTTTCTTTATCGGTTTGTTTTTTTGGCTGTGTTTGTTGGTTTCCTTCAAATCTGCCTGTTCTCCGCCCTTTGTGGTGGTTATTCAGCCCTTTCCACTGTGGAAGTTTTCCCCCTCCTCATTTGGAGAGTTCTGCAATACTCCTAGATCCTTTTTCCAACTCCCACATTAGCTTACTTCCATCAAGTCTCTTTCCCTTCCTCTTCCCCTATCCAATGCCTTTGGAGGCGATGAACCTTAAATACGCTGCCACCAAAGTCCATCCTTCAACTCAGTGGCCGACTTGGCACTGGTTTGCGTTTAAAGTGCTATATGCACTCGTCGAATGGACTATGGGAGCGCTCTGTGCGCGGGTGACCTTTTCACTCCCATTTTCCGCTGACTACTTTGGTTTCACCTTCACCTTCCTTGCTTTTGGTGGTATCGTGTTTGTTGGTCCTTGGCAACTTGGGCAGCGGATGATGACGGTGGTTCGGATTATGGCGGCTTTCCATAGTTTTGATCTAGGTTTACTTTTGGGCTGGTTTAAATTTATGTTACTGGATCTATATGCACGTGAATCTAGTGTTATTTGTGTGCATATTTTTCCCTTTAAGGTTTTCTATTGGTGAGTTTGAATTTCTTTGTAATGTTTACTTATTAATGAAATGCTTATTTGCTTGATCAAAAAAAAAAAAAAAAAACCTCTCAGTGCGGCTGGTGGAGATTAGATAGGAAGTGTGGACATGTATCTTATATTTTCATTCTTCTAAATTCTAATTTCAATCTATGCTTGTTGAGACAAGTTGTAAAAGTTTTAGGTTTATTTTTATCATTCTCTTTTGTCACAACCAAAGGCGTTATAAATTGTGCAGACCGAAATTCGTTTTTTTATTTTTTTTGGTATTGATTCTACTTATTTGTATAAGATTTAAAAATGCTAACGGCCATTTAACCTTTTCAATTTTCAAGTGGAGTTTTGCAACACGTGTATTTTTTTTAAACAATAAAAGCACCCTTAAATTAATTGAATATTATTTTGTGTGCTACAAGATGGTTGCAAATTTAGTTTTTTTTTTATAGAAACTGTTGTTAAAATTAAAATTGATAATATTCCATTATTGCCCATTACCTTTTGGTAATTTCCCCAAAATGCAAAACCTCACTGGAGCCCTCGTTCCCCAACTACTGTGACTGCCCCAAAACCCTAGCTCTGCTCTACCATTTCCCTGCCGTGTACTCCAATGGCCTCTCGCTGCAGATCTTTTTCAAAGCCGGCTTTCTCTCTTCTCAAATCTGCCCTGAATAAACCAACCTTCAAGCCCAGCCCCATGTCTTCTCTCCCCACCAGCCGCCCTTCTCTCACGCTCGCAAGGTAAGCAAGCACTTTCTGTAACATTCTCAGTCTTTTTGGAAAACTTTCCATTTGGGTATTCTAGTTGATTTCGTTTTTTCAATTAGGTTTTTCCTCAAATTAGTGAAGTTTTTTATTTTTTTGGACTTTGTATTTCAGGCCGATTCCTCAGTTAGGTGCTCTGCAATCTTTACTTCCATTTCACACAGCGGTATCTTCAGCTCGGCTCACTTCTTGCCTCGGCATTGACTCTAGAAGCTCGAGGTCGTTGTCTCAGGGTATGCTCGGTGCAAACCCAGGAGTTTGATTTCTCCAATCTTTTGTATTTATTATCTGTAAGCAACTTTTTTACTCTAAATTAGTGTTACTCCTGAATTTGTTTATTCTTCAATTCCGCGTTGTAACTTGCTCATTTTGCTTAATTGTTGTTCTAATATTGATGAAACTTTAGGCAGATATCATTGTTGTAGTATATATCAGTATGATCCCTTACTGGCTTGTTGGCTTCTCTTGTACTTACACTTCATTTCCTTCTATAACATAATTTATGTTGGTCTGAGTAAGTTTAGAGAAGCAAAAACACATGGCTCTTGGAAAATGAAGAGGCTTACTGACATCTAAAACTGCTGGTGCTGAGAATGAGAGCTTTAGATTTCGTAAGATGCAATTTTTTAGCAATGGCCACCTGTGTTGGGGATATTAGGTGTAACATCTTTTAATGGTGTTGAAAATGATTTGGTTTTATGTTTTTTTCCCTATTTTATTAGATTAAGCATGTGGCTTTTAAACCTTGATGATATGTGGCAAGGAAAATTTCATCAAAGCTTTCATGCATGAGCTGAGTTGCACACCCAATACAAAGTACTTGACATATTTATGATTAGAATAAACTTTCAAAAAGCAAGAAAGCTTTAAACTAGTTGGTACACAATCCTTGAAGTGTCACAAAACCAAAACGGGCATACCTGAGGAATTGGCCTCTAATCCATGTATTGTACTGAAACTGTTGTGCCTACCATTGTTATAATGTCCTATTACTGAGTTTCATTTACATAATATTTTGGAGGGTTTTCCGCGCTTTGATCTTGTGCAGTTATGAATGGAGTGCGTACCTCAGTTTATTTTCCAACCATGTCAGTCCTAACAAACTCAGAAGTTGTGACTCGGACAAGTTCATTCAATGCTTATACTTAATGATGTCTAATTTTGTTTTAATTATGATGAATGCTGTAAGAACTGAACCTCATGGATTGCATCTGATAGATAGATGTAGAAAGTTATGATCCTGTGCTGGAAGAACATGTGATTTATAGGGGTTCTTTCCATCTTGAAGAAAATAACTTTTAAGATGTCTAGATTAGTTGGTGAGTTTTATCAGAATCCTGAAAACTAAATTCTGTTCTTAGGTATAAGCCATCAGAAGATTGTGTATTTTCATTCTTGATGCGAATAGTTATTAATCCTGTTTGTCCATGATGAAGATGAACGTGAAAGGACCGAACTTTTTACAAATAAGTTCATCATTCTTTGCATCTCCATTACTTTGATTCTTAATCTTTGGGATAGTCATTCTTGTTAACAGCTTACTTTTTCAAGTTCTATTACAATACTACTTATTGCCTTTCCTAAGAAGATATTTCACTTATCAAAATAGGTTTAATCGCTTAATTTGATTTTAGTGGATATATCAGTTAATCCTAACATATATTCTGCTTCTTTAATACATTCAGAACTAGGTCTCAGCGTGCCTCGATAATGAAATTGAAGTTGCAAGATAGAGGCCAGTGGATCAGTCTCCTCACCATCAACAAGCCCTTTTTATCGTCTAGTGAAGTTATTTTCAAACAGTTATGTATGCTGAGGATATAGCTGCATGAAATTAAATTCTTCTTCAATATTTCTTTTACATTCCCATGGGCCATGGATATTCAATTAGCACTCTATAGCATCAATGTAACACATTTTGCTCTTGCTTTTTTTTTTTTTTGTGGAAAAATGAGAAATAATTTATCTGTGATTTTTTGCTATCTGGAGTATGTTCTGAGTTGCAGTTAACTTGAATGTATTTTCTATTTTTCCTTAAATTGAAACTAAAGGTGTGGGCAATTGGGTTTTTGCCACGTGTGAGTATGAGTGGAATTTGATAATATAGAATAAATGGTGAAGACTGTGAAGTGCAGATGAGGATGATGTGATGATGGCCAAAATGTCTCCCCAGTTGTTTGAAAATAGCATCGGCCTCGGTGCCATTGTCTCCTCCATAACATACATATGCATGTTCCATCTCTCTCTCTCTCTCTCTCTCTCTCTCAAACTCATCATCCTCTGCATCTACGCACACTTCTTGCAGACTCAACCTGTGCATGATTGTACGGATTCATTTCTCAATATGTCACTTCCCCGCATGATTGAAAATTTGAAACGTACCCGAATTGTGCGCGTGTGGACGAATTCTGGCCATCGATGAAACAATGAAATGGCTTTGCTTTGAACCCATTTCACTTTTCTTTTTTGGCTAGTTATCCTATTTTCTGTTGGGATGTGAGGAGTGTGTAGTCTCACATTAGAAAAGATGAGAAAGTGTGTATGTCTTATATAGGTTTGGTCAATTTCTCTTATTTTCAATTGGTTTTAGGGTCGAAATTCTGAATCTATTATAGGCGGAAGACTACAACTTTGGCACTAAGTTTAAAAGAAATGAGTATATATTAGTTCAAAGTTCAATTGAACTTTTAAACGGTATAATTTTATTTTTTTTTTCCGAAAACGGTATAATTCGAGAGCCAAACTTAACCAAACTAAAAGTCAAAGTTCGTAGGTCTTTCTTTGGCTTTTTCGTTTGGCTTGGTTTGATTCACTAGTTCACTGGTTCAAATGTCCACATCGAGTTTCATTATAAATTGTCAAGAAACGCTTGTGCCAATTAGGGACGGCTCATAAATCTGATTTTTGGATAGGCTAACTTATATATTAGATTTAAAAAAAAAAACTCAATGGTACGAAGGAATTTTATTAATAAATATAAAAGATACACCTAGTTTGAGGGAATTTAATGAGCCTTACTCCACAAATATATCTATGTACATATATATAAATAAGAGATTGATAGAAAGAGGGAAAAAAATTACAATAAAACTCATAATTAAACATGCAATGTAAATACAAATTATCATTTTTTCATTATAAGTTATATCCTTCGAGTTTTAATAGTATCAAAATTTTTTAATATCTCTTCATTATTACTACTAAATTAGATCAGATTAATTAAATTAGGCTGGACTAAACTCAAGATCTTAAAGGATCTAGCTTGGGTGGAAAGGGCTACAACCCTCCCAACTCAAGGCAAATATCCGTCCCTTGTGCTAATGTACGATAAATCTTTGAATGAGAGTAACCCTGATATATTCTTCTTCACTCCAATTGCGGGGGGGTGTATGTGACTACATTCAAACCCTTCCACATTCATGGATTATTAGATTCAACCGTCTGTATACGACAACAAATACAAAATTGTGAGATTGACAATCAAAATAAAATAACATCAAAATACATCAATTTTCATAATTTTTGTGAGTTTTGATAAACCATACTCGTGGATTAACATTCGTATGCCAAAATTTCTCACTATATTGCCTATAATTGAGCACTTATTTTTTTCAAAGCTAGAATTGAACAGTTGAACAACTCTCTTTAGCAACTTCTTCTTGTGTCATAACCAATGGTCCAGTACTCATGTTTTTTATTATAACCTGTGGATGTAAGCAGCAGTTATCTTTGATAACTTTGTTGGATGGAAGACTTTTAAAAATTATGGGTCATGATCGAGCACATAATAAAAAAGTTTAAGCTGTTAATTAATTAATTATGAATGAAGTTTCTTGATTTGGAGAGTCACTGGTTACCATGTTAGGGCAGTTGAGAAAAGCTTTTATCTTATAAAAATGGTGGCCATGTCATTGTCAGAGAAACAAGTGGTGGGAAAGGCAGGAGACGAACCCCTTTATAATGAACATGAACTGATGAACATATCCTCAATAGTCCATGCAAGGATGAAGCCTTCGACTACTTCTGGTTCTTTCAAATGGAACTCAATTATGATTTATCACATAGATTATCGACTCATTAATTACCTTATTTAGCATTATTTACATTATTATATTCTTGCTTATTATCTAAACAGCAATCTTCTAATCTTCTCTTATTAACCATATTTATTTGAGAGTGGAGTTGCTTGATTCTTATTCCTCCGTTTTTATGTATATTTGATGAATATTGCAACTGTTTATTTTTAATCATTATTTAAAGATTAATTAACATCCTCCGTTAATAAGTTAAACTCAAGACATACTTATACAGAATACAGTTACATTAATTACTGGGTGGGCTTTGAATTTTACCTTGTAATTAAAAACAAAATTACAGATGAAGTGCAGCTTTATTATAACATTCATAAATATGAATGCCCAGAAACTGTCAGTGATGGCATCATAAACCACTGATCGACTGCTGCATGAGGCCATGGAAAAAGAGGGCATGTGACCACCGCAAACTTTGTTACACCCCCACACTAATGTACAAATATTATTCGTAATAATAATAAATAAATAAATTAATTAATTAAAGATACATTTTTATTTTTATTTTTTAAAATAATTATTTCCTCCACCAGAGCTTCTGCCAGTGCCATTGGGTAGAGAGGTTCCCTGCTGGTTTCCCACAATTTCTTTTTCTTTATTTTGTTGGCCAACGATGATAACACCAAATCATATTTCAGAGACACAAATCGAACATAATTTAGCCGACTTTAAAAAAATATTATTAATTTTATAATTAGCTTAATTAACAGACCTGTGGATCAGCACTGCCTAGGATCCTGCATGCATACGCATAATTCACGCCATTGTCAACTTTGATTAACAATACCAATCCATCCACACAGAGAAAATCCAAAATCATTCAAATTGATCAGTAATAATTTTAGGCACGTCATTCGAATTTGATTTTCTCCAAGTCTTAAAAAGTTGGAAAATTTGTGCAAGAAGATTATATTAGATAATATATTTTTATTTTTTATATAAATAGTAACAAAGCTCAGCCCACCGAATTTTGTGCAGCACAAGACGATGGAAATTAAGAGAGAAAAAAATCTATGAGCCAATCTGCCTAACATTCTCTGCCATGGTTAAAATCCCCACTGGGTATATATAATCAGTTTTTTCACTGAAATTCATGCACAAAAATAATATGTACATCCAACTAATTATTAATAAGATATTTTTTAATTGATTTTCGATTAACTTAATTGTGGGGATAATGAGTAACCTTAGAGAGGTTAATTAGAGAGGTGGAGTCCAGCGTAATTTCTTGTCGTGTAAATTATGATTAGGTTTGGAGACCTTTCACTAATGGTGATGTTGGGGTGTCAACAAGATAGCATCATTATTTCTCACCAGACACCAACTTAGTGGGTTCACATTTGGACAACTATACATGTACAAATCTCGCTTCCATTTCAATTCCCATAGCCCCCCATCAAAACCATATATTTTTAGATGTATCTTCAATCACTTTCTTGAAAAACCTATTAGTACTCATGCTAGCTTCCGGTCGATGATCGTCGATACTTCCCTACAAATGTTAAATTAACAGATTTTACGTTTGATATATTATGACTTTATTTACTAATACAAGTTTATTCTTGAATCTTTGATACAACTAGAGATATTTTTTGTTCAGTAATACATGCACGTATATACAACGTAAATTGATCAGGACTTGATGTCATCTTTATAATTGTAATAATCATAATTTTAACGACGAGATTTTTGTTGTTCAATCTATTGGGAGTTAGCAACCCACCCTATATTTGAATGAACGCGGTAGGGGCAGATGAAATGATGGTTTGGTAATCAAAGAGATGAACCTTTTTCCGCTATGAACAAAATTTTAGTGTGCATGTTCATCAATTGCATTATCCATGGGAGTGATGGGACCATAAGAATATAAATACATAATTATAGACACTAAGAAAGAGCCAACTTCAACAAATTATTAAGGCCTTGTCGTAATTAATATTTAAATTTCAATTAACACATTAATAAGCACATTAAGGGCTTTAAGAAACCACAGTTGCTTATTAACTTAAGCAAGGTACCATATTAATACTAAAATTAATATTTGTTCACTTCAATTTAATTTTCCTTAATTATGGGGAAGAAATTAAATAAAAAGTTGGAGGAGAGGAAACAATTAAAATAAGGTAAACTAGAAAATTCAAAATTGAAGCTGGGGGAAATAACCCTTGACAAAAATAACATTACCAAATTGTTCTAATTCTTTTTTTTTTTTTAAAGATCAAATGGGCCCCACTAAATTAACCTCGAAAAGTTGCCCAGTTTTAGCTTAGCTACTCTCGCACGCCCCTCTCACTAAATCAGCTGCCGAAAATCGGGCCCCATGTGTTGATGAATCAAGTAATCTCCACCATTGGATACATCAAAGACCATATTCTGATGGTGGTGGTGATGTTGCTGTGGCGGTACTTGAATAAACTGCTGCTGCGCCTTCACCATCTCTTTCTGCCGCCGCAGCTCCAGCACCTTGCGGTGGGAGTTGGAGTGCTTCGTCAGCACGAAAGTCGGGCTTGCCGCGGGTCGGTACTCGGGCACGAGCCGACCTGACTTGAATCGGACCCCGCACGCGTTGCACAGGGTCTTCGGGCCCTTCGGCCCCGTCCGCCACTGTGGCGTCTTGTCCGTCAGACAATGCTGGCACTTCCGACCGTCCCCTGCCGCTCCGTCCCGACCTTCCGTGCTCTCTTTCTTCTTCGGGGCGGACTTCACCGTTTTCTTGCCGACACTCGACGGCTGCGGTAACGGTGACGACGACGCAGCCGTCCCCGAAACGACGACGTGGGTTATCTCAGGAGTCGGAGCCGGCTGAGAAAGGAGGAGGAGGCGGGAGGTCCAGTTGCAGGGGGCGGCCCGGGACCGTTTGCTTCGGGCCTTGGCGGGTACTGAGACGTCCGGTTTGAATATCGGGTTGTTGCTATTGTTGGTGATGGTGGAATAAGTGTTGCTGTTCTTGTTGGTTCGGTTGGGCTCGGGTTGGAATTGTTGGGTATCGGATGCGGCCTCGTCGGGTCTGGCTCTCATCCCTGATATCAGCTGCAGCTTCTGCAGGTCCTCGCTGGAAAACGACTCCTCCGCGAAATTCGATAGCCATTCGAGCTCAGCTAAATCGTCGTACTGCCAACAATTTCCAAAATTAATATAATTAATTAATCAATCAATCAACACCGAAATTTTATTTAATTTTTTTCAAATGGGCAGAACAGTACTGTAGCCAATGCCAATTATGTAAGGCTAAGAATTCAATCACAGATTTTGTCGTTTTTGTTTTGGGATTGATAAACAAATTCACATTCAAAAATCGAATTTTGATTTACCGGGACGCAAAGGTCACTAGAGAAGGGGCCTTCGGCGAGGTTTTGGGAGCCGATATCGGGGACGAAATTGGGCTCGGAGCCCGATAAGGACGACGAATTGCAGCTGTCGATGACAGTGAGGGTGGAGGAGTCGGTGGAGTTTCCGGCGACGTTGTCAAAAGTAGCACCACCACCGTCGGCAATGACTGCGTCGTCATTGGAAAAGTCCAGAAGGTCCTCCACCATAAAATGATCCCCACCACCGCAACCATTGACAGTCTTATTGTTATTACTATCAAAAGATTGTCGCTTTTCGGGTGTGAATTGTGGGCAGAAATTATTCTGAAAATACTCCGGCGCCTCCATGGCTACAAGAACTTGAATTTGTTTTTGCTCTGTGTTTCTGGTTTTTTTTTGTTGCTTTTGAAGTTTTGATTTCTGCGTTAAGGCAAATGAGGAAGGATAGAAAGTAGTGAGTGAGAAAATAGTGAGAGAAAGTGTAGGAAGTGAGAGAACCGAGAGGGTTTATTTTGCGCTTCAAGGGGGACGGACTAGACACCTAAAATGGTGGATTTTGACGACCAAAATAAAAATAATTAATTAATCAATAAACTTAATAAAGAAAAATATTTACTTAATACCCCCACCCAATTTTAAAGAGGCTTTAATTTTCTTTTAAGAGGAAATCTCCTTCAAGTTACTTTTGTGCCCTTTTCCTTTTTAGATTCTTTCCATCTTTAACTTGCCCATTTTACCCTTTCCTTTATTCGGAGGAATTATTTCCTCCGATAATATTATTCTAAAGTATTTACTTATGAATTGTTATCAATATACTTGTATTACTCTAGTCAAATATTACATCCCATGATATAACGAAAGTTTTTAATTATCCCATATTGTAATAGAATATTCGGAATTATCAAACTAATATTTAGATGATAAGATTTGTGATAATGCTTTTTAAATTTAGAAAAATACTTACATCTCACATATTGCTCTTTCGATTTTATCAAATTGGTGTTGTATATATATATATATATATATATATATATATATATCATAATTAGAACCATTCATTTTCTAAATTATCATGTCAATATAATCTTTATAAAAGTTCAACTAAATTGAAGATCGTTTTGTCACTTATCTGTGTCAAAGAAATCAACGATTTTTTTATTTATTTATAAGAATTAAGATTTTCATAGTGATCGAACCGTTCATTTATTTAAAATATGGATGACTAAACGACCTTCAATCTTGTTGATTTTTTACTAATACGATCTTGACAGGATGATTTATAGAATGAACGATTATAATATATCTATATATATAAAGATAATTCGATAAATGAAAAAAAATGATATGATAAAGTATTACTAAGAGTGTGTTTAGATGAAAGATATATAGTTTAATTTGAATTTACAAAATTTCATAATTTGCAATTCTATATTTACAATTTCCTGATTTCTAAATTCTAACATTTCGATATTAATGTTAAAAATTATGAAAATTACAATTTCACTTGTTACAACTCATCATTCGGAAAATTTGGTCCCTTGAGACATAATTTCAACTCATTAGCTGGGACATCCAAATTTTTTGTTTCTATTTTTTTGGAATTTGTAGTCCAATTTTTATTATCCAAATAAAGAAATTAGTGCGTTAAAATTTTAAAATTCTAACTTTTTATCAAATATTTTATTATTTTCTTTTATCCAATAACATGTAAGTATTATCTTTAAATTTGTGCGTATATTTGGAGGTAATGTCATAACTAATTACACTGGTGGGATCACTTTTATCTTTGCTTTGAAATCATATGCACGTGCATGCATGATAAGGTTTGTAGAACAATGATTTAGGAATGTACCGCATACAACCATTCAGCAAATATTGCATTATTGCGTGCACATACATGTTCGTGTTGCTTTCAAACTACCCTATTATTGGCAGGGGCAATTTTGGCAAACACTAGACCAACGCAGCGTACTGCATGGAGGATAAAATCGTAAACTGGACGTAAACTTTTTAATTGGATAATTTGACACTAAAATACAAGTAAAAAACGTGATTAAGAGTTAAAATTCAACTCCTTAGGAACCGATCTTGCAGGTTTGTCGCTGGGCCTTGTGCATTAGCGTCCAAGTTTATACAGACCGGTTCCTCTGCGTTAATTTTTATGGGGAGACGTGTCTTTTTCTATTTTTTTTTTCTATTTTTCTATCTGATTTTACTTAATTTTTTATGACTAGATAAACATAACTTTTTTTAACTAATCCCTCTGCAAAAATACTTTATTTTATGGCAAGCCCTCACTTGTAAGCACGACGGTTACAGCTCAACCTGATCAGATAAACGGCTGAAATCTTCCCAACGTGCCCCCTCGTACTACAACCCCGCCATTCGGATTTCACTTTCGTCCAAATCTGCCACGTAGGATTATGAGCGGGTCTATTGTCAATTTGCGCAAACTCTTTCTTACTGGCTAGTAGAGGAGAAGGTTTGGGGTAGGAATTTTTACGATAGAGTTTCCTAATTTAAAGTGCATGCTCCCCTACTGTTAAGCTTGCTTGCGAAGGCATTTTTCACTCAATTTGTTTTATTATGAGATATGGAAGATTTCAAAAAGACGAGTTTATTGGTCCAACATTGAGTCATTGATATTGGGTTTAATTTAACTATTAGAGATTGGGCACATTTTACTCGAAAGTACATATATTGATCTGAAAATTCACTTGAATATCGGAATTAAAAAATGTTGGTTGATATTTCGACACGGCGTTTTAGTTTGGCTTTCGTCATTGGAACTCAACATCCATGTGTCAGTCAATATCTTTTGATTCTACTATTTAGGTGAATTTCCAAGTCAATGTGCCTTGAATTTATTGATAATTGATAATGATATGAGATATGACAGAGGTCGGATATGAGATGTGACAGAGGTCGGATATGAGAATGAGTCCCGGTGTTTTAAATCATTGATTGTATCGAGAGATTTTAATATGTGTTGGTTTTACGATGATTGCATCGGTTTTCGTATACACTGTTTTACAATAAAGAAATGATTTTTAAATTGATATGCATACATGTTTTGTAAAAGCGGAGGGTGAAATCAATATTTTGGAAAATGATTTAAATAATTGTTTATTTTTATCCAATCACAATTTTGGTTGTTTTTGGCACTCTTCATGTTGATCGCGAATGCGGACTGTAGTAGAGACCGAGACATCACATGCCGTCGTGTACTCTGGATATCACTGTGCACTCTAGTAACCCCGAGCGGGTTACGGTTTTATTTCTGATCTAGCACGTGGTGTTAGACGAAAGCAGGGCACATTCGTGATAATTCAGGGGAATTGAGATGAGTCCTGTCATAGAAAGTACCACTTCCACTAACGAAGGTACCACCCTCCCAGAGGGTATCACTCCCTCCAACATGGGCATCGCTTTCCATTAGTAAGGGTAGAGACAGCTGGAAAGAGGAAGACACCTGTCACCTATGAAACAGAATAGAAGGTCCAATTATCTTAAAATTCACATGTCATTTAAGACAACATTGCCATGGAAGTAGCACACCTCAAACACCCTAAACTGCAGACTAGGGGAACATGTGTCAATCATCCTATGGACTCCTGCCCAAAAGCAAAAGGGGCACGAGAAACCAAGAAAGGCGGCACCACCACTTGAGCTGGGAGGTAGCACTAATCCCGAGCTCCCTATAAACACCTCTTTCCTTCTACACTAAAGGGGATAGTCGGATAAGAAAAGAGATTATGCAAAAATAAGGTCGAAATCACACCGGTTTCTTAAGCTTCCCTTCCTTTATATTTTCCGTATCTTTCTCTTTGTCTTTATTATTCCCTAGGTACTCTTGAACGAGATGAAGAAGGGCTCATACACGTGAGGGATTCGAGAAGACTTGCAGCACAAGCCATCCTCCTTCATCGTGGTAAAGGAACCTGAGCACCTCGTATACGGTAGCTTAGAGACTATCTTATCATTCCAGGGCATGAAGTTATCGGGTCCGACACCCCGTCAACAACCTTAATTAAGCAAGAACAACCTATCATACTTTGTAGTTTCATGCGTCTTAAGTAGGAAGAAATGTATGCCTTGGTCATTGATAAATTTCATTGCCCTCAACTACAGTAACTCCATCTGTCCTAGAATTTACTTTCAAAAAGGGAAAAAACCCCCTGTCCTCCCAATTAACATACACAAGAGGGTGAGCTGATGGCGGTGAACATAGTGACTGTTGAATGTCGGCTACGTTACCACGGGGCAAACATCGAGAAATGCAGACAGAATACTGTGGGCCGTGTCACCAATCCCTAGGTAGGTCCACGTAGAATTGATAAGGCGGTATTACTGTTCTTAAATTGATTGCTCTTAAGATATTTTAGTTTGGTCATAATTTATGGACCGTTGTTCCACTTTCTAGTTTAACATTTTGAATTTAGTTATGAATTTCCCTAAAATTTCAAATCATATCAATATTTAAGTTGTTGTTAATTTTTTCTTTTAGTTCATCAAATTGGTATTTATTTCTATCCGAACTTTTCGAACTTATGTAAATTGAAATCTTAAACTTTTATCTAAATAAAGCCTATTCAACTATAAATTCTAAATTATAAACCATAAATTACCCATATAATTAAATCCTAAAATTCGTTTGCATTACTCGAGATATATAGAAGACTAACAAAAGAAAAATATATAAATTCGATAATTAAGAAATCGGTAAAAAAATAAAAGGCCAATGACTTAAAACTAAATCAATAATTTCAATTGAAGACCAAGAATATTCAAAATTCTAAAACATCAGTACTTGCTTCAATCTTAGGGCGATGTGCTCATTTTTATCATAATTAATAACCAAATGTTCCATAGACAAACATAATAATTGGAACGGTAGTTATGTAAAAATTATATATACAAAAAAAAAAAATTGACAATTCTTGGTAAACATTTTAACTGTTGTAAAAAATTTTGATTGTTTTTATTCATATGAATTATAGGAAAATTTTCAATTCAATTGATTTTTGTAGAAAAAATCTTTATATGATACCTCAATAAACTAATAATACTAATTATCACAATTATATGCCAAAAGTTTAAGAATCAACTAGGAGAAGAATTAGCACATCACCCCTAGAAATATTGCTAAAAAACTTCTCTTTTAACTTTTGTCCTCCTGTTTTTTAATCTCTATTACATTAGTTTGAACTTCCATTTTGGGTTTTTCACTTTTTTTTTTTTTTTTTTTGCGTGAATTAAAAGGAAAGCCTGAAAAAGAGAGGGTACCAGGGCCGTTGCTTGGCTTGGAGGATTTGATTTTCCACAGATTTTTTCCTCTTCCCTCCCTTTGTTTCTTTATAATTTATTTTTTCTTGTTTTGGACAAAAGATTAATATTTTACTAAGTATTGAGCATTTGTGGGGTCCAATTTGCACGTGATAGAGTTGGGTGTAGTGTCATCTCCCCATGTGTGTGTGCTCCGCTCGGGTCAAAAGCCAAAACCGACGGTGGTCAATGGATACGTGGCGGGAATCTATAGCGCATTGTCTTTTTCTAAGATGTTTGGACCGGATAGGCTAGAATTTAGATATGATCATGCACGGTTCATCATCTTAATAGTTTACGATAACGTGCAATCACGTGCCACGCGTTGCCACGAGAGAAGTGGAGAACAAGTCACGTGGTCTAAGCATGGACGAAACTTCTGCTTCTATTTTTCGCGGTTATATATTGTTCAATTGTCTGGGTATGATTGGCTGCTAACTTATAATTAATAGGACATTAATTTGTTTGTTTAGTATACTAAACTAGTATTAGTGGGTAACTATACAAGATATAGAAAGTCTTGGCCAATCGCTAAACTTTCTATATATTAGGACTATCTAATGATAAGTTTTGAAAATTCCTAATCCAAGCCACTATAAAATAAAAACACAAAATCTACCCTCTAAAGCTTTTAATCTTTTTTTTTTCTTGTTAAAAGTTAAAACTACTGAACTGGACTAAATCCAAATGGAAATGTCAACATCTTCCGTCAACGAGTTAAACAACGATATAGGCTCAAGGCCTTCCCACATATGGGAGCCTCCTTCCTTCGTGGAAAAGGTGGCCACAATATGAACTACCTTGTTACAATGCCTAGGGATAAACTGAATTGAAAAGGAATGAAACTTCCTTCTAAGTACTTCAACATAAAAAAAAACATAGATTGCGGTAGAAGGCTCGCCGCATCCATCATCAATGATTGCTTGCACCAACAATTGGGCATCCGATTCCACTTGAACGCCCTCATAACCTGCAATGATACCAGCTTGCAGCGCCTCATAGATATCATACGCCTCTAACTGGAGGCTAGGCAAGCACCTCAAGCCCCCAGTTGCACTGCCTTGTATGAAGCTTCCACAAAAAGCTCTCACAACCTACCTAAACGCAGCTCTGCCAGTCTCCGCTCACTAGGCACTATCGCGATTAATTTTGTAAATCCTAGCTTTCGGTTTTGTCCAGACATGTTATTACACTACTGGAAACTCAGTGCCCACCGACATTGCATTAATCAAAGGCCACCTGCTTTACTTGGCCTCTATATACTCCTCGATCTTTCGCTACGTTACTTTTATAGCCTTTCCAGGATCAAAGGCTTCATTTAAAAAGCATCGTGCATTACGACATTTCCACACCCTCTAAAGACCAAAAAACAAGCCATTGATCGAGTCGCCTCTTTATCGACCTGCGCGACACTCCAAGAGCAAACCTTGCTCTGATACCACTTGTCAGGACCCGTCCCAATTCCCCCGGGATTTCCGTGTCAGACTAGGGAGAATTTGAACCTTTAGCCTGACTGGCTTTTAGAGTACACTAGGATCCGGATGAGGTATATGATATTTCGGTCTCTGCTACAGTCTGCACCGTATTCAACCTGAAGGACATTGAAAACAAAAAGAATGTGAGTGAAAGAAAAGTAATAGGTTTATAAAACACATTTCATAAAAAGACCTTTATGCCCTTCACTAAAAGCATGCATGCATAGTAAAACCATTTATTAAACCACATATGTTTCAATAACCAAATTCATATGGGCCCCTGCCCAAAACCATTCACAGAAATCTAGAACATAATAAACATATGTGAGATCTCAGCCCAAATGACAGGACCCATCCCAATCCCCCCGGGATTAGTGCGGGATGACCCTGCTCCCGTCTGACACGGAGTGTCAGACAAGGGATATTTCTGACCTTTGCCCTCCCGGGCTATCAGAGTACGCCAGGATCCGGAGGAGGCATGTGATATCTCGGTCTCTGCTACAGTCCACATCCGCTGTCAACCTGAAGGGCAGTCAAAACATTAAAAGCTGTGAGTGCACAAAACAAGAGTTTATAAAACAGTTGATAAGAGAAGACATTTGTACCCTTCACTAAAAAGCATGCATGCATTCGAAAACTATTTATCCCGAAAAACCATAATGAAAATGACCATACGGGCTACTGCCCAAAACCTGTGTAAACACACATCATATATCATATCATATATCTCATAAAGCATACATCATATATACATATAATTCACACAACCAATCCTGTCACGGTTTCCAAAGCTACGCGCGTGCTACCCAGGTCTCAATCCGAGTCTTCTCAAAGTCAAGATCAATGTCCGCAGACCACTGACCCTACCCGAGGTAATAGTAATCATAGCCTTCCTGAGAGTAAGGAACCCAACTGGGGGGTGACTCCACTCAGTCGGTGCTCCGTGACTACTCCGGGGTCCACCCAGGCCAACGACCCTCCCCGGAGGAGATAATAGAAGTAAAGGAAGGTATATGAATACATATATACATAACATAAACATTCATGCCCAGTTCCCTTGAACCGTCATGATCCATAACATCCATTAACCAGGATTCATGCCGGTTCCCTTAAACCGTCATGAACCAGAATGACCTGACAAAGGTTCATGCCGGTTCCCATAAACCGTCATGAACCACAATGACCTTTCCAGAGTTCATGCTGGTTCCCATAAACCGTCATGAACTTGGAAATCCATCTAGGGTCCCTGACCCGAAATCATAAACCGTAAAATAACTGGGTCTCGTGCCCGAACATATGACATCAGCTGGGCACCGTGCCCGATATCTAAGGTCATATGCCCGAGACAAAACCAAATGGGTCTCATACCCGAGTTTACCCTTTGAAATCCAAAACCTTTTCATTAAAACCAAATAAGAAATACAGACCCGTATAAGCACCGTATAAGGCCGAAACCTCGAAATACGTGCTTATACGTAACCACATACAAATGCACCCATGACATCATCAAACAAGTAATAAAACATATAATAAACATTTATGCATGCACCAATTTAGAAAACAAGGTCCACTCACAGACCGTCCGAGCTGCCACCTCGATTTGCGTGTCAAACGGCTCCCCGAGCCGATCACCATCACCAGGACTCCCAAACCTGTCCAAATTTTACTAGAAGGTTAATAACTACTTAATTAACCTCCCATCAAAACCCCGTAATTTTCCCAAACTTTTAACTATTTTTAAACCGACCCTAAACCTTCCGACACCCCAAAAACTATCGAAACGATGTCCGATTGACACGAGACTAGTCCCAAAATCTTCGTTACATCGAATAGAAGATTTCATATGTTGAACACTTCCCCACATTATGGACCACGCGCCCTCACGCGCCCCAAGAAGAGCCAGATTACTGTTCATCATCAGAAAGCTCCAGCGGACCGGTTTTCCTGTGCTGGACCGGTTCACCTGGTTTGGCCGGTCCAACTGGACCGGCGTGACCGGTTCACAGCCCTAGACACCCCATTTGTCATCCTAGTTCTTCCTTTTCGATTCCTTTCTTCCTATTTTGATGTTTTCCATCCATTTCAATCCCTAAAACTATCTAAAAACATCTAAATCCTATGGTTCGATTTTGAACCAAACGGTTCAAAGTTTCAAAACTACACCCATGGCTTCACAGCCATCCCAAGATCCCTAAAACCTTCCTAACACAATCCTAATAACCCATTTAATTCATTGGAAGCAACCAAAATGACCCATAGCAATAAAAATGGAAATTGGATTGAAAATGGGCTTACCGTGAACCTCACGGGTTCCTCCTCCTCTCACCGCCGTGGGCGGCGGTTCAGGCCTCCAGGACGGTCATGTCAGCTCCCCTAGTCTCCCTGGTCCTCATGGCTGGTCATGGGTTAAGGTAGGATGGGTTTGGGTTGTACAAAGATGGAGAGAAAAGGGTGAGATCGGGTGGGTTTGGGTGTGTGTGTTTGAAATGGGAAAAAGGAAATGGCTTGCACGATTCATGAAGGAATATGGTGTCCATTGGATGGGTGACACTTGTCACTCATCCATTGGGCATCAAGACAAATATCTGGGCCCACTAGAGTCCAAAAGTGAACCCATTTCGTAATTCATGCAATAGTACTTCGAAACTTCCTTGAACCGTAGCTTCGCCGTCGAACGTCCGAATTCGACGTGCCGCCTGTCTACGGATTCGTATCGTCATTATCTACGTAATAGTCCTCGGCCCTCGGTGTAACGACCCGTCCCAAATTCCTAGATTAGATTAGTGACTAATCACGATTAGTGAGGTTAATCGGTGATTAGTAGGGCGAAATCGGACGAACGATGCAAAATGACCGTTTTGCCCCTAGCGTGGGTAAAACGTTGACTTTTCATTCGAGGGGTCAAATGGACTTTGACCGATGACCGTGACGTATTTCGTGACGTCACGAGTTCATAGACAGGTGGCACGTTCAATTCCGACGTTCGAGGAGGAAGTTATGACGTTCGGAAGTTTAGGGGCATTTTGGTAATTTTGGATAAAAGGGGGTCAAATGTTGACTTTTTGACCGGGAGGTCTGATGGCTGAGGGCCAAAGACCGTTACGTAGATAAGGACGATACGAATCCATAGACAGGCGGTACGTCGAATTCGGACGTTCGACGACGAAGTTACGGTTCCCGGAAGTTCAAGTGCACTATTGCACGAATTACGGAACGAGTTAACTTTTGGACTTTTGTGGGGCCCAGATATTTAATGGAGGACCCAATAGATGAGTGACAAGTGTCACCCATCCAATGGACACCATTTTTCCCTTCATGCACCGTGCATTCCATTTTCCTCATTTCAAACACACACCCAAACAACCCGATCTCATTTTCTCACCCAACCATTCACCCCAAACCAATCCAACCTTCACTCAAGGGACCAGGACTGAGACCAGGGATGGAAGAGAGGACAATAGGAGGTGGTTGCCGGCCAGAACCGCCGTCCACGGCGGCGAGAGGAGGAGAAACCCGTGAGGTTCACGGTTAGTCCATTTTGACCCATTTTTCCATTTTTGTTGTTATGGTTGGTTTTTAATGGTTTTAATGAGTCCATTAGGTTGCTAGGGACATGTTAGGAAGGTTTAAGGAAGCTTGGGATGGCTGGGCAGCCATGGGTGCAGTTTTGGAAACTTGAACCGTTTGGTTCAAAATCGAACCATAGGATTTAGACGTTTTCGGTTGCGTTTAAGGATTGGAATGGATAGAAAACATCAAAATAGGATGAAAGGAACCAAAAAGGAAGAACTAGGATGAAAAATGGGGTGTCTAGGGCTGTGAACCGGTCACGCCGGTCCAGTTGGACCGGCCAAACCAGGTGAACCGGCCATGAACAGTAAAACCGGTCTGCTGGAGGTTAGTGCCGATGAACAGTGTTTTCGACCTTCTAGGGGCTCTTGAGGATTCGTGGGGTCATAATTTGGGAAAGTGTTCAACACGGGAAATCTTCTATTCGATGTAATGAAGATTTTGGGACTGGTCTCGCGTTAATCGGACATCGTTTCGATAGTTTTCTGGGTGTCGGAAGGTTTAGGGTCGGTTTAAAAATAGTTAAAAGTTCGGAAAAATTACGGGGATTTAATGGGAGGTTAATTAAGTAGTTAGTAACCTTATATTAAAATTTGGACAGGTTTGGGAGTCTCGGTGATAGCGATCGGCTCGGGAGAGCCTATGACACGCAAATCGAGGCGGCAGCTCGGACGGTCTGTGAGTGGACCTTATTTTCTAAATTGGTACATGCATAAATGTTTATTAAATGTTTAAATACTTGTTTGTGATGCCATGAGTGCATTTGGATGTGTGGTTACGTATAGGCACGTATTTCGAGGTTTCGGCCCTATACGGTGCCTATACGGGGCTGTATGTCTTTATTGGTATAAATGAAATGGTTTTGGATTTCCAAATGGATTATGAATATGATTTTATGATGTTGATTTGGATGCTTGTGATTTATATGGTTTCACGTGTCAGGACCGCCCCCGGAAGGGGCATCGATAACCGCGCCCGGTCCTGCTCCCGTCTGGCAAGTCGACTGAAATACCCAAGTTACCCTCAGTACGTGCCAGACCAGGGATAGCCACAAGTTCTTACTCATGCCTCCGCCCCTCGTACAGCCTCGAACAACGCGCCACGACCTGGAGGGTTCAATAAAAACCAAAAGGTGTGAGTGGACAAAAATAAACTAGTTTAGCAAAAGCAGTTACAACAAGCGTTTTTACCCTCCGCGTAAAAACGAATGCATGCATACAAAAATCATTTCGCAAACGGTTCAGATTTCCCACATAAGAAAAAAAACTCGTATGAGCCTCAAAATCATTTTCCTTCCTCAACCATCGGGTCTTAGCCCGCAATCATAAACACCGGGCCTCAGCCCAAAACCACGAATCAAGACAATTGCACAACATGATCCAAAAACAACACCCATATACCGGGCCACTGCCCAACTTAACCGAAACATCAGAAATCATCAATAAATCACAAGTCAATCATTTGCTGGATATCAAGTGCGCCCGAGTCTTTAAACTCAAAACCATGCGCATAAACAGGCCTTCCCGGGATATCAACGAGTCTTTAAACTCAGAACATAATCAATAGGCCTCGGGGGTATCACAGTAACCGAGTCTTTAAACTCACGAGTCTTTAAACTCATTAAGGGCCCTCCCCCGTCATCAATTAACCGAGTCTTTAAACTCAAAACGTGCTCCAGCAATAGCACCGGGTTTTTAAACCCAAAACAGTTTTCAAACACAACAACGGGTCTTCAAACCCAAAGCAGTTTTCAGCGGGTCTTTAAACCCCAAAACAGTTCATCAATCACGACCACGTGGGATCCATCCCAAAATCACGTTTTTCACAACAGGACCCATGGTCCGAAATTCCACATTCATTTTCCCCAAATCATACTTTACAAACCTAATCAAATCATCATGAAACACGGGGCATGCAAAAGCAGACCAAATCACTTTATTAAATCCTTTTTCATTCCCGAATTCGAATTCGCAATAATGATTCCGTAAGCCGGCATCCGGAAGCATCATCCCGAACCCAAACCAAGAATCCACTTTAAATTTCCCAAACCCGAAACTTCGTTCGTTAAAATTTCTTTTATGCCCCGAGTGTCAAGCCCGAAATCACCTTTTTCAAAATCCATTTTAATTCCTTGAAATCACTTCATTTCTCAAATCTCATTATCAAAACATCAAGACCACAATCATAGTTACCAAAATCACAATCCAAGCAAAACATACTCAAAGCCCACATTTAAAATCCTCAAAATCACAAGTCTCATTTTAATTCCCCAATTCAAACATCAACAATGAACAAATCACAATAACTCAAAATCTCGTAAAACGTGCAAATCCGGAACGTTCTCGAAAAACGTGTCAAAATCGTAAGTCACACTCGCAAATCATAAACAACCTTCTTAAATCACTTTACACCCATTTCGTATAACTTCTTTCATTAAACCATCATTAAGCACACGAGTGATCATAGTCTCGAAATACGTGTAATTTCACATGTATAGTAAAAATACGTATAAATACGGGAATCAAATACGTATAAATACGAAAATCAAAATCAATCACAACTTATAATCATAATCATAAAATCATAGAAATAATTTATGCATGCATTAAATTTGAAAGCAACGTCCACTCACACACCAATTTTAAAGCTCAGTTTCGCGCTGCACGCGGTTTCGTAATTTTCGACATTTTCCAGAAATTCCAAATCCTGTTCGAAAACACACTTTAGTGTCACTAAGGGCTTACATTAAAACATACTAATTTCCCATAATTTTCCGGGAATTAATCGTTAATTACAAACGTAACGGAAATCTTCGGACCCTCGGAACCATATTGAAACGGGGTCCGATAAACTCGAAATCAACGCTAAAATGTTCGTCATACCGTGTAGGACAGAAGTCGTTTTGAACTCACCTTGAGAAACCGTCCCACGCGCCCTCACGCACCGCCGCAAGCGGCTGCGCGTGAAAGCCACGCGCAAGCTACAGTGCGGTGTACAGTCGTCGTTCTAACCCGGATTGCTGGTAAACAGGCCCTTTCACCCGCGACTCGACCCGATCAAATTCCTGCGAGAAACCATCCAAATTCTTCAATTGATCCCACAACTATTCTCGCAGTACACTCAATTAGGGGTCTGTAATACTCATTCAAATCGACACGGTCTAAAACCAACTCAACTGAACTCAAATCGTACTTGAAGTTCATCATCCCAGTTCAACTCGACGTCACTGATTCCTTCAATTGATTAGTGGGGAAGCATCGTAGACTCACCCACACGATGTTTGTGAACTCAATTTCACAAGAACTTACCTTTATGACCACGACTCCAAGCTCGGTTTTTCTGCAACTCAGTCGTGACTGTCCATGGCTCCCAGGCTTCGAGCTTCGGTCCCCTTGATCTGGATCGACTAAATGATGTCCCAGAAGACTGAATTGAGCCTTGAATTGGCTTGGGTTGGCCTACATTTCGAGTTCATATTTTTGAATTGCTCAAACACGGTTTCGGGTTTCTCAAGCATTTCCTTCACCAATTCCTCTTATTCCTCAGCTCTCAGACACCCAAAAGAATCACTCTCACTCCCAATGCTCCCTGGTATCTGAATTGTGACCCAACACCCGTGGAAACCTCATTCAGACTCACTGAGTCTCTGTTTCCCTCAAACAAGCCCAGACCAATTTTAAAAATTCTTCCCGTGCTCTGCCTACACACACCCACAATCTCTTGTTTCCCAGCTGACGCATAAACAATCCCTTAGCCAATAAACGACTCATCAGCCCAATACTCCTCTCACAGGTCGTGTAGGTGGTCGATTAGGCGTGGGGAACATCCCCTGTTTCTTCTATTTTCAGGTGCACCGGCCACGGTTTGGTTGCCCATTTCCACCCTCCACAAGGCCATGTCTCCCACTAACAAGATTAAACAATCCAATAACCCTTAAACTACAATTTAGCCCATCCAATTTGCCCCAAAAACCAACCTCCCGTGCACTGGAATGTCTCCCATTAACAGGTGCTACAGTAACCGTCCAAACAGCCCTTGCGAAATTACCATTCTGCCCTTGTGCATAAAATTACCAAAATGCCCCTCACGCATCCATGCCTGTAACTCGGTCACCCGATGTCCGTTTTCGGTGTGCCGCCTGTCGTTGTACTCGGGGCGTCGAGACGAACATAACGGTCTTCGAGTCATATGGATATCAATTGTCAAACAAAAAGTCAACTTTTTCCCTTACAACGTCCAATTTACGATAATGCCCCTGGACTTCCGCACGTCATAACTTTCACCCTATTCGTCCGAATCGGACGTGCCACCTGTCTATGAACTCGTGACGTCCCAAACTACGTCACGGTCATCGGGCAAGGTCCATTTGACCGCCCGAATAAAAAGTCAATGTTTCACCCACGACTAGGGCAAAACGGTCATTTTGCCACGTTCGTCCGTTTCCACCCAACTAACCACCGATTAACCCTCTTTAATCATGATTAGTTACCAATCTAATCCCGAGTTCCGGGATGGGTCGTTACATCACGTATTTCGAGGCGATTTACGTGCTTGCACGTAAATCGAGATTTTCCGGTTTTACTCTGATTTTCTATTCTTATGGTTTTTGAAATAGTTTAATGAAATGGTTTTGGATTTGAAAAGGTAAACTCGGGTTCGAGACCCATTTGCTTTACGGAATCGGGCCGGAGGCCCAGTTGGTTTAGAATTCGGACCGGAGGTCCAGTTTCTATGTGGATTCGGGCCTAGCGCCCAATTATGTGTTACAAATGGTTTTTATGGGTCATGACGGTTTATGGGAACCGGCATGAACCCTTGAAATGGATTTACAGGTCATGACGGTTTATGGGAACCGGCATGAACCCATGAAAGGATTTTATGGTTCATGACGGCTTATGGGGGCCGGGCATGAATCCTTGAAAGGTTTTTCATATTCCATCATTTATATATGATTGTCTCCTTCGGGGAGGGTCGTTGGCCTGGGTGTACCCCGGAGTAGTCACAGAGCACTGACTGAGTGGAGTCGCCCCCCAGTTGGGTTCCTTACTCTCAGGATGGGCATGGTTCGTTACCTCCAGGGAGGGTCATTGATCTACGGACATTGACCTGGGTGGACCCTGGAGAGACTTGGGTTTGAGACCCCAGTTAGCACACATGTAGCTCTATTTTACCGTGACAGGTTCTGGATATGAATATAAGGGATAAACATGATTTCAATTGGTTTTGGGAAATTGTGTTTATAATGATAAATGGATTTGGGCTTGAGATCCCACGTATGTTTACTATACTATGGTTTTCTGTAAATGGTTTTGGGCAGGAGCCCGTATGACTTGGATTTACGGAATTTGGGGCTGAGACCCTAATTATGGATGTTTTAACTTATATGATTGGATAAATGGTTTTACTATGCATGCATGCTTTTTAGTGGAGGGTATAAAGGTCTTCTTTATGAAAAATGTTTTTATAAATTCTTTATTTTTGTCCACTCACAGTGTTTCTGTTTTTAATACCCTTCAGGTTGGATACGGTGTGAACTGTAGCAGAGATCGAGATATCACATACCTCCTCCGGCTCCTGGCGTACTCTGATATCCAGGGAGGGCAAAGGTCGGAAATATCCCTTGTCTGACACTCCGTGTCAGACGGGAGCAGGGTCATCCCTCGTTAATCCCGGGGGGATTGGGATGGGTCCTGTCAATGTGGTATCAGAGCATAGGATTGCTCGTAGGATGCTTATCAGAGCGGGGTTGTCTCTATTCGAGCAACCGCGGAGCTCTTGGAGTATGTACACAGGTCGAGGATGTGATATCTCATTGGGCTACTGTTCGTGATCAACCTGATAGTTGGGTTGCCGATACGATAGTTAGTAGGATTGGATCGTTTTGGTTCGGCACTAGATGTCGGGGTTGCCATAGTTCTGTCGTGGTTGACAGTGTGGGACCCTATGGAAGGATGAACGTATTCGTACGTTAGCATTTTGATCGTGAGATGGTCAGTTGGGATCGTCTTTCACGATGTCGTAGGACCGGTTCCGACGACTGGTTCGGTGTTATGGCCATCCGATGGTCGGATATTGGTGAGCTAAATGGACATGCTGTTGGGGGCAGCCGGATTCGTGAAATCCTAGTTGGATTGACGCCTTTACGATGTCGGGACCGCGGAGTCGGTCCGATTGTTGATTTTACTGCTTTTCGCAGTTGGGTTTCGAGGAACTCTAGGTGTGATCGTGGGATCCTATGGTAGGATGTGTATGGTTCGGAAAGGTAAGTTGGCGAGTGGTGTGACTTTGACGACTATTCGGATTTGGGTTCGTTAGTCGGTCTAGTCATGTCAGCTTGAGATAGGACTGCACTTCGCAGTCGAGGTTGTACTTATCGGTTAGACCGAGTTGGTTGTCGTGCTACTCAGTTGTGGTTTGGTGCAACTTTGGTCTTGGATGACCTGGTAGACGACATCGGTTGAGTCGAGTTACGACTGGTTGGTGATTGGTTGGACAATTCATCAGGGTTGGTACTTGTCGATGGAATCCCTGAGCGGGATACAGAGTGGTTGTAGTTACGGTTGTTGGGAATCGGGGACGTTCGGGGACATTTCCTTTTCTCGCATGAGTTGTCAGGGTGACTGTACCCAGAGTTGTCGGGTACGAGGGAGGCAGAGTTTCTCCTATAAGAGCAGAGGTATGCGATCGTCGCTTGGTATGAGCGGAGATCCAGGGTTGTCAGATTTGCACCCTGTGTGCCGATGCTGATACTGATACTAGTATGGATGCCTGTGTGCTGATACTAGTGCAGGTGGTAATGCGTTGGTGCTGGTACTGGCATTGGTACTGGTACTGGTGATTGTGATGACGGTGAGTCACAAGTTGGGATGTGACTCCATCGAGTTACGTATATGTTCGGTATCTGTGGTTCGGGAGTGGATCACGGATAGTGATGGACTGGATAGGATCCAACAGCAGTTGAGGAGTGAGGATCGAGTATTATCATGGGGGATCAGTGACCAGTTGGTCAGTATTGGCCAGAATTGGTCAGGATTGGTCAGATACGGCGGTATGCAGAGATTTGACTGAAGATCACAGCAGTGGTCTGTTGTGACTTTTCAGTAGAGTGGTATATCAGATTAGGATGAATTGACATCCTTTTGGATGTACATATACGGTCGTAAATGGGCATGTGTCCATAACCAGTCTAACGGGGACACGTGGTTGATGTCCAAGTATGTTGGTTTCGATATGGTTGGAGCTTCGAAATCGCGAGAGGTGGCGATTGAGGTGACGAGAGGAATGCGGGTTTTCCGCATTGGTAATGGGTATTTCGAAGTCGTTTTGGGTGACTTCTCAGTTTCTACCACGGTAGATGACGGTAGATGATGGTAGATGACGGTAGATGATGGTTGCGTCACCGGTACGCTGATCGTGTATTGGTTGGTGAACCCAGGATTTGTTTTGGGTCATCAAGAGGAATCGAGTATATCGAAGTTAGGTGACTGAGATTTCTCATTTCCTGCTTGGTGGCAGACGATGTTGGTTTACGTGACGTGGTGAATGCAGCGAGTTTGGTTGTATTCACATAGGATGAGTTTTGATGTCATAGTCTTGGATCATCCTTGATTCTCCTAGGTGGAATGTCAAGGATTGATACGAGGTAATTGGGGAGAACCCACAGTCTCGACGTGTCTTGTCGTTGACTGATCTGTGTAAGATGTGGGAATTGGTTGAAGAACGATGTGTCAGTATACAAATTTGTTGAGGGTGTAAGGCCCTATGATCGGATCTCAGGTGGATCGTTAGCTGAGTGAGCTGTGTGATCCTAGGTGGATCCGGATTTTGATGTTGAGGACTTTGGACGTCATGACGATCGGGGATCGTGACGTCTATGGTCGGTTGACGTAGTGGTGGATCTGGATCGTGATCTTGATGATCCAGATAGGTGGAGAGTTTATCACTCTTACTTGGATGTTTGAGTTGAGGATGTTAGGACTGAACTTCTTTTCGAAGTGAATCCCGTATGGTATATTACTCAGGTGAGTAGTTTTCCAACGTAGTCGGATATGGCCAGCCTTAGAGATGCGTTGATATTGTGATTGGCTTCCCTACGAAGTCAATCGATGGTAATGTGGTAATCGATTGAGCAGGTAACCGAGAGGTTCGGTTTTGGTACGTCTCGGTAGACGTGAACGATATTTCGAGTTTTGGAATCAGATTTCTGGATGACGATTCAGGATTTGATTTTGGAATTTGAAAGAGGATTTCTGTATTTGGGTTTTGGAATCGGATTCTGGGTGACGATTCAGGATTTGATTCTAAAGCTTGACTGTGGATTTTCTTTTATGGATTTGGGTTCGGAATGGTTATTCCAAATGCTAGCTTACGGAATGATGATTTCGGATTCGAATTTGGACAGGATTATGGATATGATTTCTGGGTTTGGATTCGGGATTTCGTACGAAATTGCGGATTCAGGTTCGGATTTGGGAATAGATGATGGGTTGGAGTTTCGATTTGTCTAATGCTGGATTGGACAAATGAACTCCATAATTGAAACGTGATTGGCTATGACCTAGGTGGTTGTAGTCTGATTGATGGGTAGATGTACGTACTTTGTACGTTGTTCGAGGTACGATACTAGGCAGACTTGTCTTGCCTAGTGACGGTATAGAGGTTATACCAGGGGTACGTTGGTGAGCGTGTTGGTAGTCGGCTTAGTTCCGATACCATGGGATTAGTTGAGGTCGTGAACTGGACATTGGATACTGTGCGTTGGGTCACGGTATTTCTGGTGGGTCCAGTTACACACAAGTCGAGTTTTTTTTTTGTGGTAGTGTATTCTCAGGTTGAATAAGTTGGTGGTTAGTATAACCACGTGTGAGTATAATGTCAGTTTTCGACTGACGACTGTCAAGTGGAGACGGTCTGTCGGAGGTGTCAGCGTGGATCGTTGAGTGAGGTCCGATGACTCCCAGTGGGAGCAGACGTCAGGATATATTAGTGATTGAGAAGGGAACCGCCTAGTTGTTTATGTCAGCGAAAGGGTAGATTTGACAATTGGTGTCAACTCGGAACGTATGACTACTGTTATTCGACGTGGTCGAATGTTGTCAATGCGACGTGAGTGTTAGTGGTACGTCTGGTTGCAGACGAGGTTTATGTTGACTAGTGGGTGTACAAGTGTACACGTGTTTTGCGGTCGATTCTACTTTCCACGAGGTGGATGTGGAATCAGGATAGTTGAAGTTTCGAGAACGGAACTAATTAAGGAGGGAAGAACGGTTGGAATTAGGTCGGTTGGAATTTCGAGGATAAAATTAATTAAGGAGGGAAGGTTGTAACGACCCGTCCCAAATTCCTAGATTAGATTAGTGACTAATCACGATTAGTGAGGTTAATCGGTGATTAGTAGGGCGAAATCGGACGAACGATGCAAAATGACCGTTTTGCCCCTAGCGTGGGTAAAACGTTGACTTTTCATTCGAGGGGTCAAATGGACTTTGACCGATGACCGTGACGTAGTTCGTGATGTCACGAGTTCATAGACAGGTGGCACGTTCAATTCCGACGTTCGAGGAGGAAGTTATGACGTTCGGAAGTTTAGGGGCATTTTGGTAATTTTGGATAAAAGGGGGTCAAATGTTGACTTTTTGACCGGGAGGTCCGATGGCCGAGGGCCGAAGACCGTTACGTAGATAAGGACGATACGAATCCATAGACAGGCGGTACGTCGAATTCGGACGTTCGACGACGAAGTTACGGTTCACGGAAGTTCAAGTGCACTATTGCACGAATTACGGAACGAGTTAACTTTTGGACTTTTGTGGGGCCCAGATATTTAATGGAGGACCCAATGGATGAGTGACAAGTGTCACCAATCCAATGGACACCATTTTTCCCTTCATGCACCGTGCATTCCATTTTCCTCATTTCAAACACACACCCAAACAACCCGATCTCATTTTCTCACCCCAACCATTCACCCCAAACCAATCCAACCTTCACTCAAGGGACCAGGACTGAGACCAGGGATGGAAGAGAGGACAATAGGAGGTGGTTCCGGCCAGAACCGCCGTCCACGGCAGCGAGAGGAGGAGAAACCCCTGAGGTTCACGGTTAGTCCATTTTGACCCATTTTTCCATTTTTGTTGTTATGGTTGGTTTTTAATGGTTTTAATGAGTCCATTAGGTTGCTAGGGACATGTTAGGAAGGTTTAAGGAAGCTTGGGATGGCTGGGCAGCCATGGGTGCAGTTTTGGAAACTTGAACCGTTTGGTTCAAAATCGAACCATAAGATTTAGACGTTTTCGGTTGCGTTTAAGGATTGGAATGGATAGAAAACATCAAAATATGATGAAAGGAACCAAAAAGGAAGAACTAGGATGAAAAATGGGGTGTCTAGGGCTGTGAACCGGTCACGCCGGTCCAGTTGGACCGGCCAAACCAGGTGAAACGGCCATTAACAGTAAAACCGGTCTGCTGGAGGTTAGTGCCGATGAACAGTATTTTCGACCTTCTAGGGGCTCGTGAGGACGTGTGGGCCATAATTTGGGAAAGTGTTCAACACGGGAAATATTCTATTCGATGTAACGAAGATTTTGGGACTGGTCTCGCGTCAATCGGACATCGTTTCGATAGTTTTCGGGGTGTCGGAAGGTTTAGGGTCGGTTTAAAAATAGTTAAAAGTTCGGAAAAATTATGGGGATTTAATGGGAGGTTAATTAAGTAGTTAGTAACCTTCTATTAAAATTTGGACAGGTTTGGGAGTCCCGGTGATAGCGATCAGCTCGGGAGAACCTATGGCACGCAAATCGAGGCGGCAGCTCGGACGGTCTGTGAGTGGACCTTGTTTTCTAAATTGGTGCATGCATAAATGTTTATTATATGTTTTAAATACTTTTTTGTGATGCCATGAGTGCATTTGGATGTGTGGTTACGTATAGGCACGTATTTCGAGGTTTCGGCCCTATACGGTGCCTATACGGGGATGTATGTCTTTATTGGTATAAATGAAATGGTTTTGGATTTCCAAATGGATTATGAATATGATTTTATGATGTTGATTTGGATGCTTGTGATTTATATGGTTTCACGTATTTCGAGGTGATTTACGTGCTTGCACGTAAATCGAGATTTTCTGGTTTTACTCTGATTTTCTATTCTTATGGTTTTTGAAATAGTTTAATGAAATTGTTTTGGATTTGAAAAGGTAAACTCGGGTTCGAGACCCATTTGCTTTACGGAATCGGGCCGGAGGCCCAGTTGGTTTACAATTCGGACCAGAGGTCCAGTTTCTATGTGGATTCGGGCCTAGCGCCCAATTATGTGTTACAAATGGTTTTTATGGGTCATGACGGTTTATGGGAACCGGCATGAACCCTTGAAATGGATTTACGGGTCATGACGGTTTATGGGAACCGGCATGAACCCATGAAAGGATTTTATGGTTCATGACGGCTTATGGGGGCCATTGATCTACGGACATTGACCTGGGTGGACCCTGGAGAGACTTGGGTTTGAGACCCCGGTTAGCACACGTGTAGCTCTATTTTACCGTGACAGGTTCTGGATATGAATATAAGGGATAAACATGATTTCAATTGGTTTTGGGAAATTGTGTTTATAATGATAAATGGATTTGGGCTGAGATCCCACTTATGTTTACTATACTATGGTTTTCTGTAAATGGTTTTGGGCATGAGCCCGTATGACTTGAATTTACGGAATTTGGGGCTGAGACCCTAATTATGGATGTTTTAACTTATATGATTGGATAAATGGTTTTACTATGCATGCATGCTTTTTAGTGGAGGGTATAAAGGTCTTCTTTATGAAAAATGTTTTTATAAATTCTTTATTTTTGTCCACTCACAGTGTTTCTGTTTTTAATACCTTCAGGTTGGATACGGTGTGAACTGTAGCAGAGATCGAGATATCACATACCTCCTCCGGATCCTGGCGTACTCTGATAGCCCGGGAGGGCAAAGGTCGGAAGTATCCCTTGTCTGACACTCCGTGTCAGACGGGAGCAGAGTCATCCCGCGTTAATCCTGGGGGGATTGGGATGGGTCCTGTCAGTCGGCCATCGGACATCCCGGTCAAAAAGTCAACATTTGACCTCCTATTCACCCAAATTACCAAAATGCCCTTGGGCTTCTGAACGTCATAACTTCCTCCTCGAACATCGGAATTGAACGTGCCACCTGTCTAGTCACGAACTACATCACGGTCATCGATCAAAGTCCATTTGACCGCCCGATTGAAAAGTCAACGTTTTGCCACGACTAGGGGCAAAACGATCATTTCGCATCGTTCGTCCGATTTCGCTCTACTAATCACGGATTAGCCTCACTAATTATGATCAGTCACTAATCTAATCATGGAATTTGGGACGGGTCGTTACACCAAATCCATTTCTCAATCATAAAACACAATTTCGCAAATTCAAGAAATCATGTTTATCGTGTATATCATTAACCAATCCTGTCACGGTATCTAGAGCTACGCGCGTGCTACCCGGGGTCTCAATGCTCAAGTCTCCCTAGGGTCCACCCAGGTCAAAGTCCGTAGATCAATGACCCTCCCTTGGGGTTATAATCCATAGCCTTTCTGAGAGTATGGAACCCAACGGGGGCGACTCCACTCAATCAGTGCTCTGTGACTACTCCGGGGTCTACCCAGGCCAACGACCCTCCCCGGAGAAGACAATCCATATAATAAGGATGGTGTACGACAACCCATTTGAAAATATTCTCAAAAACTTTCAAGGGTTCATGCCCGGTCCCCATAAATAGTCATGAACCATAAAAACCTTTTAAGGGTTCATGCCTGTCCCCATAAACCGCCATGAACCATAAATCCATTTATGGGTCCCCGACCCAAAATCACAATATTAAAACATAACTGGGCCCTAAGCCCGAATCCACATACGAACTGGGGCTCCGGCCCGAATTGTCAGGACCTGACCCTCATCGGTCAGGGCCCGACTCATCTAGCACCATATTGTTCGCTTTGGGCCTCGCCCTCACGGTTTTATTTTCGTGAGCTCGTGGTGCAACTTCCCAGGGGGTCACCCATCATGGAATTGCACCATGTAAGGACCCATCCCAGAAAGTAGGGTTAAGATAGTAATTAAGATGGGATTAGTGAACTTAATTGGTGTTTAGTTGGTTACGATAGGTCCGTTAGCGTAGAATGACGATTTTGCCCCTAGTTCGGGCAGATTGTTGACTTTTAGTTCGGGCAGTCATTTGGACATTAACCGATGACCGTGACGTAGTTCGGGACGTCACGAATCCGTAGATAGGTGGCACGCCCGAATCCGACATCCGAGGAGGAAGTTATGATGTTCGGAAGGTTGAGGGCATTGCCGTAATTTGGTTAAACTAGGGGGAAAGAGTTTACTTTTCGTACGATCGGATTTCGGTATGTTGACCTAGGACCGTTAGGTAGATCTCGTCATCCTGAATTCAACGACAGGCGACACGTATTCACTGGAGATAGGACGTGTAAGTTACAGGTCTAAAACGGTAAGGGCAAAAAGGTAATTATAACTTAGAGGGGCATATTGGTCTTTTGGCTGCATTGGGATTCGTGCACACCAGATAAGGACACCTGGACTAGCTGGATTGGGATTTTTGTGAGAAAGCTGAGGGGATGGTGACACGTGCTAGGGGTCTAGTGGCTTCTAGGATCTCTCACGGTCCAATTAAATGGGTGTGTAATGTGTTCGTGCTTGTTCGAAGACGAGAGAAACAGAGACAGAGAAGAGAGGGAACTTGAGCAAGTGAAGGGCGGTGTGTGGTGTTTGTGTGAATTGTTGAGTGTGTGAGAGATTAAGTAAGAGCTGATGAGTGAAGGTGAGTGAGAAGTTGTGAGGGAAATCGGTGTGTGCGAGGTGTGAGTCCACAGGAAAAACAGAGAGAGTTGAGGGACCTTGGTGGTGGTGTGGCCGTGTACTGATCGATTGGGCTCGAGAGGAAGTTGGGACAGCTATGAGGACTCCAGGGAACGTGGCGGCGAGCACGGTGGTGGACGACTGCAGGTAATTTCTCATCCCTGTCCGTATGCCCTTTTTTTCTATGAATTTCAAACCATTAGTCGTGGACTTAGGGGCTGAGTCGAGGTCTTTGGTGAGTTGGGTGAGCTTCAGTAGGTTCCTAAGAGTCGTCTAAGGTGGTTGCCGTGACGGGGGAGTGACTGGGTGGCTGGGAACCGAAACAGAGTTTTGGGGAGGTTTGGTTTCGAGTTTGAGACGACGGGCTATAGGCTGTGTCGAGGTGTTAGAGTGAGGGGAATAGGTTGCTTAGGATTGGACGAAGAGACTGGTGAAGAGAGGAGTCAAAATGGTCAAGGGTTGGCAGAGAACCGGGTACGTAGGTTCAGACCGGTTCGCCTAAGGAAGATGTCAATGAACAGTGACTGTGTGCAGGCGTGTGAGGGCCACGCGCAACAACTTTGGGCGGCCCGTGGGGGCACGTGCGGAGGTTTCCGGTGAAGAGTCCAACTGAGTTTTTGGTCTAGAAGTTATAACGAGTCTATTGGAATAAGTTTCGGGTTAATCGGACGTCGATTCGAAGTAGTTCTACAAGGTTGAAGGTTTAGGGTTCTGGTTCGTTACGTTTAGGGCCAGGGGATTTTGGGGAAAAATTAGGAGAGTCTTGGTAGACGTGTTAGTGACGTTCTTTGGTGACTTGTGACAGGATCGGGACTTCCCGAGGAAGCTGAGGAACGTACGGGACGTACGGGGCGCGAGTGACGTGCCGGTGACTGTGAGTGGACCCCTTCTCTAAACTCGAGCATGCATAACTGATTTTAATTACTTGTTTTATGGTTTTACATGTGATTTCATGATTGTTGAATATGTGATGTTGGTTTTACATAATTGCACGTTTTTCGAGAAAGTACGTATTTGGTACGTTTTACGAGGAAGTTTGGAATTCTGATTTCGATGCTATGATTTGGGATTTCAAATGATAAATGATTTTCAATGATTATAAAGGAGTTTTGGAACATGATTTTGATGATCAAGGCTTTCGTTTTTGAAATCGGATTTCGGAAATGGAATTTGGTTTTAAAGTTGGAAAGTGGATTTCCGGATATGGGTTCGGAATGACGGTTCTGGATGCCGGAATGGCGTCAGACCAGTGGTTTCGGATTCGGTTTTGGATGTGGATTTGGAATTGGTTTTCAAATGGTTTTGGATTGGATTTGCTGGATCTGGTTATTGGGTTTAAAGACCCAGATATTGTGATTGACAGGTGACGGGCCCAGATTGGGTTTAAAGACCCGGATTGAGTTTAAAGACTCGGGAGTTTAAAGACTCGGATATACTGATATTTCCCCCGTAGGCCTGTTGAGTTTAAAGACTCAGATATTATTGAGGCCTGGATTGAGTTTAAAGACTCGGGAGTTTAAAGACTCGGATAGGTCCATCATGTTTGATCGGATAATGATTGTTTGAGACTAATGTTTTATGACATGGTTTTTATGATGCTTATGACATGGTTTTTATGATGATTCTGCAAATATTTTTATGACGATCTTTATGTGATTTATAATTGTTTTCAGAAAATGGGTTGTGCATGCATGATTTCAAAACGGAGGGCTAAAACCCTGGTTTTATTATGAAATGGTTTTCGGAAAGTATTTTATTATTTATGGTCCACTCACACCTTCTGTTTTAAACTGCCCTCCAGGTCGTGGAGCTAGCGCGGGGGTTAGACGTCGAGGCAGCGTCAGAGGCATAGAATACCCGAGAGTCTTCCCGGAGTGCTTTAGATTTTCCGTTGTGCGTGTACCTTGTTTATCGGTTTTCTTTCTGTGTATTTGGTACTATGCTCTGTAAAACTTTGACTTTGGGATGTTTAAAATTTCTCTTGCGTCTGACTATGTACTTTGGTGTTTTTTCGTGAGGTTATTTCAATCTTTGTGTTGGGGTGTCAGACGGGAGCAGGATTTACCTCGGTTTTCGGGGTGGAACCGAGGTGGGTCCTAACAAAGCCTCAACTCGCTTAACTTTGGGGTTCCAATCCCCCCCCCCCCCCCCCCCCAAAGCCACTTGAGCTCCCAAAAGGCCTAGTGCTAGATAGGTGTGTGCTTACACCTTTAAGGCACACCACCACCCTCTCCCAGACCATTCCCCCTCGCAGGAATGTGGGATTGTTCACCGTTCCCTCCAGGACATGGGTCTTACAATCCACCCTCCTTAGGGCCCAGCGTCCTCGCTGGCACACTTCCTGGTCAAAGTCTGGCTCTGATACCAAATTGTCAAGACCCTCCCCTCCTCGGTCAGAACCCGACTCATCTAGCACCATATTGTCCGCTTTGGGCCTCGCCCTCACAGTTTTGTTTTCAGGAGCTCATGGTGCAACTTCCCAGGGGGTCACCCATCATGGAATTGTACCATCCTTAACTCGCTTAACTTTGGGGTTCTAATCCCCCCCCAAAGCCACTTGAGCTCGCAAAAGGCCTAATACTAGATAGGTGTGTGCTTACACCTTTAAGGCACACCACCATCCTCTCCCAGACCATTCCCCCTCGCAGGAATGTGGAATTGTTCACCGTTCCCTCTAGGACACGGGTCTTACATGAATCGTAAACCAACTGGGCCTCGTGCCCGATTTCATAAACCAAATGGGCCTCATGCCCGATATCGTAAACCAAATGGGTCTTGTGCCCGATATGTAAGTCAATTGGGCCTCGAGCCCGATACGTAAATCAAATGGGTCTTCAGCCCGATGCCTGGTTAAATCAAATGAACTTCAGGTCCAAGAGTTCATAAATCAAATGGGTTTCATGCCCGGTCCATATTTCCAAGTCCGAAATCGATTTAAGAACCAATTGGGCCTCTGACCGAGAACGTAAATAAATGGACTTCGAGTCCGAAGGTTTCCAAAAAAAAAAAGGGTCTCGAACCCGAGTTTATCTTTTCAAATCCAAAACCATTTCATGAAATCATTTCCAAAACTATAAGCACAAAAAATCATTGCAAAACCGTAAATCGCCTCGAAATGTGCAAAACCATGTAATTCACCAATATCCAAATCAACATCATAGAATAATAACCACAAAACATATAAAACATTTATCCATGCATCACAGTTTAGAAATCAAGATCCACTCACAGACCGTCCTAAGCTGCCGCCTCGATTTGCGTGTCGTAAGCCTCACCTGGCTAATCGTCGTCACTGGGACTCCCAAACCTGTCCAAATCAATCTAGAGGGTTACTAACTACCTTATTAACCTTTCATTGAAGCCCCGTAATTTTTCCAAATTTTTAAGTATTTTTAATCTCGCCTAAACCTTCGGATGTCCCGAACATTATCGAGACGGTGTCTGATCGACACGAAACCAGTCCCAAAATGTTCGTTACATCGAATAGATTAAAATTCATGTTGAAGTCATGCCCAAAGGATGCTTCACGCGCCTCCACGCACCGCCCAAAGGGGTTGCGCGTGAGCCCACACGCCAATCACTATTCACTGTCTTCTTCCTCCAGCCGACCGGGTTCGCTGGTTCAAACTGGACCAGACCGACGTGGCCGGTTCAGTACCCAATCTCGCTCATTTTCAATCCAATCCTTCCCTTTTTGATTCCTAAACTTTTTTCTAAGTGTTTGCCATCTAACTGCATAATCAAAACACGAAATGAGGGTGTGTACGTTACCTTCCAAACGCATGATCGAACCCGTTTCCTGCAACCACGTTCCACCATCGACCCAGACCATCTCCAGCCGTGCCTTCACGTTCTTTAAGCTCATTTCATCCTCCAAAACATGTTTCTTTCATTAATATCGATCAATAATAACTAAAACCCTTATTTCCAGTTTCGAACCAATGGCACTACTAGCCTCAGCTCAGCCTCCTCTTCACCTTTCATTCACGGGTGATCAATGTTGGATGAGGTTTTGGGGGAGTGGGGTGTGCTGGTGTTTGTTTGTTCTCTGTTGAAGAAGAATAGAAATGAAGGATGAAGAAGATATTTGCACGGTTGAAGGGGGTATAAGGTGAGGTTTGTTGTGAGGATTCAGATAAGGGAACGGTGAGGATGAGGGAAGTGAGGAAATGAAGGGTTAAGATTGAGAGAGAGATGGGTGAAGATATTATAAAATAATCCAAAACCATTATTTTAATGTTAATCCCACCAATCACCATTTAGATCCACTTTTGGGGGCTATAGACCAATAGGATGAGTGACACTTTTCACTCATCCAAGGGTCCCACACTGAAAAGCCAACCAATCAGATTTCGCCAAGTGTCCCCGTCTCGTAATGCATGCATAGTGCAATCGAACTTCCGTGACCCATAACTTTCCTGTTCGACGTCCAATTTCGACGTGCCGCCTGTCTACGGATTCGTATGAACCCGATCTACGTAACGGGTCCTCGGTCCTCGGCCATTGGACCTCCCGGGTCAAAAGTCAACGTTTTGCCCACGACCAGGGGCAAAACGGTCATTTTATACCGTTCGTCTGATTTCGCTCAACTAATCACCGATTAACCTCACTAATCCTTGATTAGTCACTAATCTAATCCCGGAATTCGGGACGGGTCGTTACCTCTCCAATGTCAATGTATAAAAAAAAAAGCACAATAATTGCAATTTTGGGCAACAATGGCAATGTTGGTATTCTGGTATGTAGGGATTTGAGAAAGAAGATATGTGAGCACCATGGTTCTAGCTCGTTAGGTTATATCTTAACTCGAATTTTATTATCATGTTATTTTTTTCCTTTTAATTTTTTTACATTTTCCAGTTTAAAAACAAAAATCAAATTTACTTATAAATATATTAGCTCATTGAGATTTTCACTGGGATGGTAAGGAATCAGTAGGCAAATTGGAAGTAATTTGGAATGAGTTTGACTGTTAATTATAGTGAAGGAGTGGGAAAAATTGCAATTTTACTAAAGGGCAAGTTGAAAGGTCTAAAAGTTGGTTAGTCAAATGAAGCATACTAAAGGGCTGAATCAGCTAGGTGTAGTAGCTGGACAGGCTTGTGTTGGAAGCCCAAGTGACTTTTACTACTTTCCCAATCTACCTCTCCTTGCTTTCTTAGCCCTTGTTGCTTGGATGCTTTGCTTAAGTCATTACTTGGAACGTTTTCATGCTTGGGAATGAGTGTTGTAGAGAGTGAAGAGTGCCCACTCCAAGTAGAGAGTGAAGAGTGCCCACTCCAAGTTGAAAGTGTTGAGTGTTGTAGTGTTGGTAGCAAAACACGTGAGAGAGAGAGAGAGTTTCCTTCAAGTAGTGTTCTTGAAGTTGTACATCTCTTTGTACCCCTAATTTCATTAGTGGAGGTTCTTGTTGTTGTTGCCCCGTGGACGTAGGCATATTGCTGAACCACGTTATATCCGGTGTTCTCTATTCTTTGCTCTTTTATTTCCTTGCATATTTATCCTTTTTTGTGGGTTGAGTTATTATTTCCATTCTACTATTTTCCGCAACAGTGGTATCAGAGCTCTAGGTTCGTTGAGAGTTAGAATGGAAGGCTCAAGGAGTACCATGGTTCGACTCAACCACTCCAATTGGATTACATGGAAGTCGAGAATGGAGGACATTCTCTATTGAAAGGATCTGCATGAGCCCATAGAAGGAGAGGAAGGCAAGCCTGAGAATATGGGAGATGCTGAATGGAAGAAGTTGAATCGCAAGGTTATTGGCCATATTCGTGAATGGGTGGATGATAGTGTGTTCCACCATGTGTCCAACGAGACTAACGCCCATGCTCTTTGGTTGAAGTTGGAGTCATTGTTCGAACAAAAGACCGCCTCGAAGAAAGCGTTTCTTATTAAGGAGCTTGTCAACATGAAGTATAAGTGGGGCGTAAGGGTGACTGAGCACCTCAACAACTTCCAAAGCACTGTCAATCAATTGGCCACGATGGACATGAAGATCGCGGATGAACTTCAAGCGTTATTGCTTCTTGGATCTTTGCCCGACAGCTGGGAGACCTTTGTCATTACTGTAAGTAACTCTGCTCCCAATGGTGTGTTATCTATGGATAATGTTAAAGACAACATGTTCAATGAAGAGACTAGGAGGAAGTCATCTAGTTCCGATAATAGCCAAGTCTTTGTGGCGGAGAATAGAGGAAGGAGCAAGAGTAAAGGTCCCAGTCGAGATCGTGGAAGAAGTGCAAGCCGTTCGAGGACACGATTCAATGGAAGGTGTCATAATTGCAATCTCTATGGCCACATGATGAAGAATTGCAACAAACTAAAGAATAACAAGAAGGATGGGAAAGATGGCTCAACCTACCAAAAGAAGGAGGACACAACTAATACTGCAGCTACCTCTACTGTGTCCAATCAAGCATGTGAGTTGTTGTCTCTTGACAGTGATTGCCTACATGCTGATGAAGATAAAAACATTTCTTGGGTAGTTGATTCTGGAGCATCTTTCCATGCCACGACTCGCTCGGAGTTCTTCACCACATACAAAGCTGGAGACTTTGGGGAAGTGAAGATGGGCAATGATAGCTATTCCAAGATATCAAAAATAGGTGATGTTTTGTTCGAGACTGATTTGGGCAACAAGCTGTTATTGAAAGATGTGAGACATGTTCCTGGTTTACGTCTCAATCTAATGTCAACCGGTGTGCTTGATCAACAAGGGTTCCATCATCATGGGGGATATCAAAAGTGGAGGCTTACCAAGGGATCGCTAGTCATCGCTAGAGGGAAGTTGTGCTGCACCCTTTACAAGACATATGGGAAGATTTGCAAAGGAGAGTTGAATGTCGCGGACGATTCTCCTCCAAATCTATGGCACAAGAGATTAGGCCACATGAGTGAGAAGGGATTGCAAGTTTTGGCAAAGAAGTCTCTCATTCCCTTTGCCAAAGGTACCTCACTCGACTCTTGTGATTATTGTTTATATGGCAAACAAAATCAAGTCAGTTTTTCTGGTACCTTCACAAGAAAAGAAAAAATATTAGACCTAGTACATTCTGATGTTTGTGGCCCTATGGAAGTTGAATCACTAGGTGGTAATAGATATTTTGTTACCTTTATTGATGATGTTTCACGAAAGGTTTGGGTATATTTGTTGAAATCAAAAGGCCAGGTATTCCAAACCTTCAAGCAGTTTCATGTCATGGTGGAGAGGGAGACTGGGAGAGCCCTCAAATGTATCCGCAGCGACAATGGAGGAGAGTACACTTCGAACGAGTTCAGAGATTACTGTTCGAAGTATGGCATTAGGCATGAAAAGACAATTCCTGGCACCCCATAACATAATGGTGTAGCTGAAAGGATGAACCACACCATTCTGGAGAAGGTCAGGTGCATGCTGAAGACAGCCAATCTATCATAGCGTTTTTGGGCCGAAGCTGTGTCAGCCGCTTGTTACCTTATCAACCGATCACCAAGTGTACCATTGAACTTTGAGACTCCCGAATGCGTATGGACCGGTAGAAGCGTTTCATATTCACACTTGAAAGTGTTTGGGTGCAAAGCATTTGCACGTGTATCAGACGAGAAAAGATTGAAGATAGATGACAAAGGCACACCGTGCATCTTTCTCGGGTACGGCAATGAAGAAATGGGCTACCGCATGTGGGATCCAAAGACCAACAAGCTATTCAGAAGCAGAAATGTACACTTCTTTGAAGATCAGACCGTGGCAGATCTTGATAAGGAAACAGTTAAAAATGCAGGCCAACTCACCTATAATTCATCACCGCTGCAACAAGAACCCAGTGGCAGAGCTCAAGAGGTTATACATGAAGACGTTCCTAACATGGCTGAAGCAGAAGATGCTGAGATAGTGTCTGAACCTGAAGATGATGATCAGCACGATCAAATTCAGGGAGAGCCAAGCCAGGAGGATCAACCGGAGATTTCCCAAGTACCAGTTCGTAAATCAAACAGAGTGCCGAAGCCGAATACTAAGTATCCTTCTTCACAGTATATTCTCACGACCAGTGATGGGGATGACCCGCATTCCAGATACATTCTGTTGACTGGTGATAAAGAGCCTGAAAATTTTGAGGAGGCAAAGACTCATGCAGACAATGACAAATGGATGTTGGCAATGAAGTCTGAGATGGAGTCTTTATTGAAGAATGACACCTATGAGTTGGTGGAGCTTCCGAAAGGCAGAAAAGCACTCAAAAATAAGTGGGTGTTCAAGTTGAAGAGGGACGAGAATGAGCAGTTGACAAAGTTCAAGGCTCGCTTGGTTGTCAAGGGTTTTGGGCAGAAGGAAGGAGTCGATTTCGACGAGATATTCTCACCAGTGGTTAAGATGACTTCTATCCGAGTTATTTTGGGCATGGCAGCTAGCATGGATCTTGAGGTGGAGCAGTTGGATGTGAAGACAACATTTCTGCATGGTGATTTGGAAGAGGAAATTTACATGGAGCAACCAGAAGGTTTTGAAGTTGAGAGAAAATGACACATGGTTTGTAAGTTGAAGAAAAGCTTGTACGGGCTAAAGCAGGCACCGAGGCAATGGTACAAGAAGTTTGACTCATTCATGTTGGGTCATGGGTACAAGAGAACAGATGCCGATCCATGTGTGTATATCCAGCAGTTCACCGGAGGTAACTTCATCATTTTATTGCTCTATGTTGATTGTTGATTGTGGGGCACGATGTTACTATGATTCACAAGTTGAAGTCAGATTTGTCAAAATCATTTGATATGAAAGACTTAGGTCCAGCTAAGCAGATTTTGGGCATGGAGATCACTCGTGACATGAAGGCGAAGAAGCTATGGTTGTCACAGGAAAGGTACGTTGAACGAGTGCTTGAGAGGTTCAACATGAAAGAAGCTAAGCCAGTGAACTCACCTCTAGGTAATCAATTCAAGTTAAGCAGAATTTTATGCCCAACTACACAAGAGGATATGGACAAGATGGCAGGTAGTCCCTACTCATCAGCTGTTGGTAGTCTTATGTATGCTATGGTTTGTACTCGACCAGATATAGCACATGCAGTTGGTGTTGTTAGTAGGTATCTCTCTAACCCTGGCAGAGAGCATTGGGAATCAGTCAAGTGGATACTCAGATATTTGAGAGGCACTTCAAAGTTGTGCTTGTGCTTTGGTGGATCGAAACCGATGTTAGAAGGTTTCACGGATGCAGACTTGACAGGAGACCTTGATGCTAGAAAATCCACTTCTGGATACTTATTCACCTTTTCAGGGGGAGCTGTTTCATGGCAGTCTAAGTTGCAAATGCAGCCTTATCCACCACTGAAGCTGAGTATATTGCTGCAAATGAAGCAGGCAGGGAGATGATTTGGCTGCAAAGGTTCATTCAAGAATTGGGTGTGAAGCAAGAAAGTTATGTGGTGCATTGTGATAGTCAGAGTGCTATTCATTTAAGTAAAAATTCAGTGTACCATCCTCGTACGAAGCACATTGATCTCCGTTATCATTGGATTCGAGATGCAGTATCAAAGAAGCTTTTCCAGTTGAGGAAAATTCACACCAACAAGAACACTTCAGATATGTTGACAAAAGTTGTTACACAACAGAAGTTGGAGTATTGCAGCAAATCCGCTGGAGTGGACTTCAAGTAGAAGTCACGTCGTTTTGACCTAGTTGGCCTAGAGGGGGAGATTGTAAAATATCTAGGCCCAAATTTCAAATATATCTACAAAATGTTGTTTGAAGCATTAATGAAGTAAGTGGTTGTATGTAAGTGGGATCCAAAATGTAGTAGGTGGTTGTAGGTAAGTGGGATCCAAAATGAAGTAAGTGGGTGGGTGAAGCATTAATGAAAGCATTTAGATGGTTCCTCCTTGGCCTATATAAGGAGAGGTCATTTGCTCATTCCATCAATCTCATCTAAGAGAAACATCTTCCTCTAAGTAGAGAGTGAAGAGTGCCCACTCCAAGTTGAAAGTGTTGAGTGTTGTAGTGTTGGTAGAAAAACAAGTGTGAGAGAGAGAGTTTCTTTCAAGTAGTGTTCTTGAAGTTGTGCATCTCTTTGTACCCCTAATTTCATTAGTGGAGGTTCTTGTTGTTGTTGCCCCGTGGACGTAGGCATATTGCCGAACCACGTTATATCCGGTGTTCTCTATTCTTTGCTCTTTTATTTTCTTGCATATTTATCCTTTTTTATGGGTTGAGTTATTATTTTCATTCTATTATTTTCCGCAACACATACCACCTGATGCATTAATGGTTGTTCTAATTTCATTTTGATCAAGACAAATCCGAAATGAGAGTGATTCTTTGACCTAAGATCATACATGCATAGAAAATGATGAACGAATTTTCAATCCGCCACAGAATATTCAACTTGTCAAAAAATTTTCACAACCTCACAGATGAATGGGAATATAAGAACATGAAGTGCAAATGCTCCACAATGGAATGTTGATTATCCTTGCAAATACTTGTTGGACTACTCAACATCAATTAGGATTTTTGTGAAACCTCCATTTCTTTCATATTATTTGATTGGGTTAATTCATGTAAAAAGTCAAACAGCCATATGTCATGTCATTTAATATGTGTTATTTATTTGTTAAACTTGAAAATTCTCCCCATTTAAGGAGACATATAAAAATGTGAAGGAACAAATTTTTCACTTCGGAATGTTGAATCTTATAAAGATTGGCCTACTTTAGCGTTGATTATGACCACTTAATTTTAAGCTAGAATCTTAAAACCTATTTTGGTACGTCGTATTATACTGATTACTTTAATCAGATATACTAATATGTTCACCTTTAATCAAAAGTTTTATACTTTACTGAATTAAAATACTGACTATATTATATTATATTATATTATACTAGTTTGTCATAAGTATCTATATATTAAAAACATTAATTTTGTATATTTTTTTATTATTATCAACATTATTTATTTCATTTAATTTTAATTAGTTATTATGCTCATAACAAAATCACTATCCAGAAGTAACAGACAACACTCCTGAAATAGTACCAAATAATCATCCAACAAGCATAACAAATGGATTTTTTTTATTTATTGAAATCATCTAAAGAGTTCGATATTGGAAACCATGAAGCCTGCGATTCATGTAAGAAATATTTTAATTAATTATTGATATTATTATTATTGTTTATTATTAATATTAATATATTAATATTATTATTATTATTAGTTTTGAAAATTGTTACTCATTCGACTATTTAATATAAATAATTTGGAGGGTATTATGCGTATAAGATAAATAACGTATATTAACTTATTCGATAAGTAATTAATACGAATAGTACAAAATATCAATTTTGTACTATATTACCTTATTAAGTGTTTCAAAACAAGAAACGGGCCACTTATATGATGGGCCTCGGCCCAGACAAAGCACTTCAAGTCCAATAGAGGTCCATAACAGTGAGGAAGCTTTGGAATTGTGATGGAGCAGTGAAACTGAAAGCTCAGAGTCTCAGACTCAGATAGGTTGAAGGCGACTCAGATCGAGCGCAGACAGCGAGAGAAAACCAGATTGAAACAAATAAACAATGGACAAGAAGCATAGCAAACCAATGGAGCTCTTGAACGCGATGGTATCAGAGCCCTACTATCTCCTCCATTTCTTGGCTTTCTTCTCCTACCTTGTCCTTCGCACCTCTGTAACCCATGTCCTCTCCGCCCACATCGCCGACCACCTCCTCCACAGAGTAAGTTCCCCTCCCTCTTTGAAATTTCGTTGCTAATACATCAATTTTGGTACATCAATTTCACCATAATTTTTGTTATTATAATTCGTTTACAGGAAATTCAAGCGGGTCTGGCATTTGGGCTCTTGATCGCCATCAAGGTTGGGATTTCTTCAACCTCGACATTTCATATTAAATTGTTGATTGTTTTTAAAATCCACTTTTATTTTCTCTTTTTGGGCATGTAGATGTTGTTTATTTAATTATTTATAATGCTTTATTTTCCATAGATGGTGAGGGAAGAAACTTGGGAAGGATGGATTGCTGATACTCTCTTCTTTGCAAAGGTGCCCAAACTAATCTCATTTTTTTCACCCTTAATTCAACAATGTCTGTATTTTTACATGAAATTCCATTGATATTTATTTATTTATTTTTCTTCAGATTTTTCTTATTGGTCTTACTTTAATAGTGGATTACCATCTGACTCTCTGGTACTTTGTGGTTTTTACTGGTGAGTATCTTTCAATTTGCCTTTTATTTTGCAGTGATATATGTACTTTTGACCCAAATGAACATTTGTTGTTGTTTTCTTTTCTGCAGTAATATACATTTTCACACAACAACCTGCCTTTCAAAAGTTAGGTATCGATGACGTTCATTTCTTCCTTTCCCATTCAGTTTCGAATGTATGCATTATGTTGATTAGATGCAAATCTGAAATACTAGCTTTGCTTAATATATAATGTCGTAAACTACAAACTGTTTCTCTATTTTCATTTTGCAAATTCTCTCAGGTACTTCTAGTAAATTGACACCATTACAGTTGGAAAGCTTGCTGACGGAAGGGAGCACATCACGACTTTGGCTGGTTGGTTTTACAGCCTTTTTCTTCAGAAATTTCTTCTCATATCACGGCATTCCTCAATGACTGCACAATGATGGGATTTTAGTTAAATGCTGGAATACTTTCTCTGGATATCTGTAATATGATATAATATGTGCAGGTTGAATTTCGTGCGGGATATTCACCTGCTTGCATACGCTCAAGTCGGTGCTTTCCTGAGCTTTCAATTACGTATGCTTCCCACAACTACCACCCAATAATGCTAATTAACCTGAGAGCTACAGTGATTTGAAGCGATTTTTGTTTTGTTGTGTGATCGTTTTACCTTTGCTCCATTAAATTTTTCTTCTTGTTATGGTTTCTATTCGTTATTACTAAAATTCTGGCTGTCATACATCCTTGTTGACAGATATTCGAACAAAAGTTTCTCTTTTGGAATCGTTGATCTCGGCCTCTTCCCAAATGCTGCGGGCTATTTTGGAATATCTCTTTCTGGTAAGTAATACTTGGTAGTGAATGCTAATTTTTATTTTTCTATCTTCTCGTGAAATGCATCAATTAAGTTAAGATCCGAAGTTATATAATATCTATATCTAAATTTAGTTACGGGCTTGCTGTCCAGCAATCCTTATTGAGACCATGTGCTTGCAGGGAGCATGAGCCAACTTCCAACATATATCTTGTTCGACCATGGAGCTGAAGTTGCACGGTATCCAGAAATAGATTTGCAATCAAAAGCTTTTCATCCTCCCATAACTAAGGTACTGCTACAAATTACATTGCCAAGTTTGCACCCAATTTTCTTGTGTTCACTTCTTTCTAATGACAACCACTTAACCCTTCTTCTGTCGTATTCAACGTAGATAGGCATTAAGTTGATGACCTTTAGGTTAATTAAGAAGTCTTCACGATACGGTTAATGTCATTGCTACTTGGTAATTTCAGTCTCTAGTCTCAAGTTGTTTTTTACTTCCCTGTAATCCAATGAGACCCAAGATTTGGGTTGGATATAAAAATCCAGCTTTTTGAGTAGCTTGAAGAAATATGCTAATTCAGTCTATCATGCTCAAGAATGCATCAAATTTCAAATCACGGAAATTTCTGAGAGTCGTCGCATTTACTGGCTGCTTGTTTGTATTGCAGAGATTTCTTTCCGGCTACTTCAAACTTGACCGGCACCTTCTTGAGTACATAAATGGTAAATAGGTATTTCACATTGATCCACACTATGTACTTTGTAACATCAGTGCTTCTAATTTGGATTCCTCTTTGTATTTTACATCGAAGTCCTTTTCCACTTGGGTTTCACCATGAAATCTTCGTTTAAAAAACAAAATCTGGGTTTATTGTACATTAGGAAAAAAATCGGGATTTATGTGTATGTATAATGAGATTCGTTAGGATATTTTTGGTGGCTGGTTTAAGTAAATTTATAGATCTAAAATTTTCATGGAGGGTTTTTAAGAATGGGGAGTGGTGTCAACAATTAGGGGGTGACAATAAAACCACCATTTGCAAAATCTATGTTAATACAATATGGAAAAAGAAATTAATACTACATTTTTACGACATTCCACCCCTTTTCAAGTTTATTGCAACCACCCGCATTTCCTCCCACAACAAATACGTTCATGTCAATAAGGCAACAACAACCAAATACATTAATCATCTTTTTCATTCCCTTAAAGCGATTACTCGACCCAGCTACTATTGTCTATATTGTCTAATTAATTACCTAAAAAATATATTTTCTTATTATAGTTTTTTTAAACCAGTAGAGTACCGAACGAACAACTGACTATAGTGAATCAATATGATGGACAAATTAGTCTAGTTAATTGAAATAATCAAATACAATACGGTGTATTAAAATAAGTTGTTGGTCTAAAATATATATTACATAAAAAGAACCACTGATTAGTATAAATTATATATTGCATAAAATGAACCAATAATTCGGTTCCATTAAAATCAATTACAATTTTTTGATGAAAAAATAAACTAATTATGATTTTGATTGGAAAAATTAGTGAATCAACCAAAATATTCTTTACAATTCGACAACAAGGTACAAAGTTGACATGATAAACTTACAATTACGCAAAACTTTTTGTTTTTGGGGTGTGAAAACGCAACTCTAGTACAATTGAAAGAAAAAAGATGATAGTAAAATTGAACTAACAATAATAAAAAGTTTGAAATACTTTGGAGCGTGTGGAAATTTCAATGTTGCATAGGTTCGAGGGTAAAGTTTGTGCATCATAGTAGGAAAAATGCCAACTTCTTTTTCCAATCCAATATGATAGGACCCTTTCCGAGATTGCTTTCATAATCACGAAAGGCCCTATACTTGTCTGAAAGCTAGACTAAAATTTCAAAAATACCCTTAGGGCCTTAAAAACATAATATGAGAAATCTATGAGACCATGTATCAGTAACCAAACAAGTTTCGTCCTCCTGAGCTCACCACGCACACCAACCCGTTGACCCCGAAAAGTATAACTTTGTTTGATAATTCGAACCTCAGTTGTTAACCACAACGTGAATCATACTATCGGATATCCTGAATGATAACCTAATATCCCAGCTCTTTCCGAGCCGTAATTTAATACTCTTGACTCTTTCTGAGTCCTAATTCGATATCCTAACTCTTTTCGAGTTATATCCTAATATCTTTACTCGTCCCGAGTCTTATCCTGATATCCTGACTCATCCCAAGTCCTAACCTGATATCCCGACTTGTCCCGAGTTTTATCTTGATATCCCGACTCGCCTTGAGTCATCCTGACTCGTCTAGAGTCCTATACTGATATTCAAAACATATAAGGTATATTCAAACTCTCAAAACCTCGGGAGATCCACCTGTGCATAAATAGAAGCACTTTCACTTTGAATATAAAAATTTGCTCCTAAATGATGCCTGATCGACTCAAAACCAATGCCAATAGTCTATGACATCGTAAAGATGAAAAGTCATTTTGATCGGGACCAGAGGAAAGCATCCATATGCTAGTGGACAGCCGGGCAGAAGCTCCCATGTAACGACCCGAAACTTCGAGGAATGTAATTTTGGAAATTTTGAATGTAAATGGACTACTTTACCCTTGTATATGTATTAAGGTCAAATGTTGAATTTTTAATTTGAGTACTTTTTGCACATTTATCTATAACTATTATGTAGGCCATGTAATTCTAATTTCGTAAATAAATGACATGTTGGAATCAGAGTTTGGACGGGATCATTATGGGTCTAAATTATCCAAGGGTATTTTTGTAATTTGGTAAATAGGGGCATTTTGGTCATTTTTAGTTGAAGGGATGAGTCAGCATATGTGTTTATTTGGTATGGTAACAAGTGTCACCATCTTGTTCGGATTAGTGGCAATGCCACTTTGGGCTTAACTACATTTGTATCATCTTGATAAACACCAAAACGAGCCTCGTCATTTCGTGTGTACCAAAAGACAAAGGAGAAAGAACAAAGAAGATAGGAAACAGAGTAGAAGAAAAAAATAAGAAAAGAAAATAAGGAAATAAGGAAGAAAATAAGAGCAAACCCGAGAACCTGAGAGGATCAAAAGAAAATTCATTGCTTGAAACCTATCCAAAGACCCGGACTCTTGAAAACGAACCTCCTAACTCCTTTCTGAGACATGTACGACCTCAAACGATCCAAGAGCGAAGGTTTTGGACGCAAGATGCTCTCGGAATAAAGGATTGAAGGTTAACAAAAAATTCAAGAATTTAGCCTGTGAATTCAAGGTAAGGATTACACATTTTGAAATCATAAAACCATTTCTGGACGTGATTAGACTCAATTGGACGTTCAAATTGTGAAAATTGGTGTGAAAATGGGCGATTTTGGATCGGATTTGGTTGCTCGTGTTGGGTCATAGTTGCAAACTTGCGGGTTGACCCAACCAGAGGAAGAAGGAAAGTTGCCTTGCGACTGTGGCTGTAGAAGCGTAAGGCCCAATTGTAGGGAGCCTAGGTGGCGCGTTAGGGCGCCTGTCACATCACCTCGAAATCCGATCAAAACATGTATTTATGTAATTGATGTAACAAGCATTTTGGCGTAGTTTTTGAGTCGATCAGATATCGTCTCGGGGTAATTTGTGTTTTTAAAGTGTTTATGTTTAGGTTTTAAATACGTATATTATCCCGTGAATTAAGGGAATCGAATATGAGAGTACTTCGAACATTAGTGACCCTTGGTAATGATTTTTGACAGGTCAGAGAGCTCTCGGAATTTTAGAGGAGCAACTAGCTAGAGATTAAGCTGCTTGGACAAACTGTGAGTGGACATTTGTTTTATAACTGTGATGCATGCATAATTAAATGTTTTAGATGTTTTATTGCGTGATTTGAATTGTAATAGTCTGAATAAATAATTATAAATGTGTTTTGATGATTTTCTGATTTAGAATATTTAATCAGGATTTGATATGGTTTTTAGACACAGATTTTACGGTATTGTGAAAACAATGGTTTGGGCTTAGGTCCGATTTGGAAATGTTTTGATTTGAAATTTAAGTCAAAGATTTGTTTTAAAAGAAATTTTTTGGATTTAATCCATGGAGTGTTTTCCACTTTTTTCATGATGAGTTCCTAGACGGTCGAAATTTGGGGTGTTTCCTAGACGACTAAAGCTCGTGGTTATTGTTTCCCAGACAGCTGAACCTAGGGGTTCTTCCCAAACATGTGATGTTTATGGTAGTTGATAAGTCGTTAAATCAACATTATTTTATATTATTTTATACCCTTTATACTTGACTTTTAATATTAAAATATTAAATAATTAGATAAAATAATTTATTTTGTGATTTTTCTGTTTAAATAAATAAAGTTTGTAATTTGGAGTGTTTTGGCGAAAGAATCATTCCGATCGGAACTATCACGAAAAAATTATGGACGAAATTCGATCGAATTATGTTATTAATTATTTTGATTTTACAAGCCCAATTTCATGTTTTAAATTCAGTCCATTTGCTCCATTGTGCAGCCCAGACTTTCACCTGCGCCCAGGCCCGTGTCGTCCAACCCAAATCCACAATTGCTCCAGCAGCAGCCGGCCCCCTTGCCAAACGGATCCAACCCAATATCGAAGCTGCAGTCTGACCCGCATCTCCAGCCCTTACGCCCAACAGTGCAGCCCAACTGCTCCCATTTTCTGCTATTTCTTTTAGTTTCAGCCACAAATTAATTCCAAACCTTACCTAATTTCATCATTAAACATCATTGTTCATAATTAGTCATCATTTCATTTTCTTTTATTTATTTTATTGTAATTTTTAATTACTTTATTTTATTTGTTTTTAGTAGCTTTTTCCTTCTATAAATAGGAGTTCATTTCACTAGTTTTTGGGACTTTGTTTTGAGAGAGAGCTCCAAAACACAAAATTGTATCCTCCCTTTAGAAATATCAAGACTAGTATTTCCGTTGCAATTCTTGAGTTTAAGTTCGCATTCTCGTGTTTATTCATCCATCTTCATAAGGTTTCTTCTGCTGTCAGAAAATCTTATGAATAACATTTCATTTTTATTCCATCCATTTTCGGAATCCAAGAAATCACAAGCTTTCTTGGATTCCGAAGGTGTAACTTGTTCTTTCCTTTGCTTAAACTCTCATTGTTGTTTCGGTTTTATTTTCTTTAGTTCAATATTTTTGTGGGTATTTTCTTTCTAACTTTTGTAGACAAGGATATTATTATAATGCGTTCTACTTTTCAAACTTCATTTACTTCATACATTTGAGTACTTAAGCTTCAATTTTATACAAAGTGTTTATGACCGCGTTTCGGTGCACTTAGTATAAAATTGAAGAGATTTAAATGTTTAATACACATTCAAATCATAAACATTGGGTTAATCAATTTATAAGTGTTTTATGACCGCGTTTCGGTGCATTTATAATGTTTAAAAAATGTATGCATGAGTGAGGTGGTGAAAGTAGAATTTTGTGATATATTCAAACTTTGCAAATGTTAGAGTGTTGGTAGAATTTGTGTTTAAAGAAAGTCCACTTGTATATATGTTAAAATAGGAATAGAATTTGTTTATTTATGTCTTTACTTATTTTGCATGATCAAAATCCCTAAAAAACCCCATCTTTATTCTTTTATTCTTTTAATTAATTTATTCTTTATTCAATTAATTTATTGATTCTCTTATTTATTAATTCATTTATTCGTTAATCCTTAAATTCTTTATTACTTGCTTATTCAATTAATTAATTATGTGATTATTTAATTCTTTAATTCTTCAATTCATTATTCTTTAATTATTCATTATTCTTTTTAACTAACATATTATTAATATTCCCTAATTTCCCCAGTTAAGAACGATCTCTATTTACCAATACCATAACTACACAAAAAGGGTTTAAATTTGCATAATACTCAAATTACGTGTTTAATTTAATGCGTAGTTTGTGCGTTATCAGTAGTTTCCTAGACGGTTGAAGCTCTTCCCAAGCGACCTAAATTCGAGGTTATTCCGAAGTTCGGGATTTTTTCCAGACGACTAATGCTCGGGGGAGTCGATGATTGGTTTGGATTGGTTATTGATATCGGTGTCCATGTTTTACCACATAATTTTATAAATAGGGATTTCATGTAAATGTGGGCCACGAGCTTTTGATATACATTTTATGATTTTGGTGGATTCTACGGATTATGATTTGATTTTTAAATGAACTCCGGTGTCTTCTATTTTAGGTATGCATGCATGTTTTATAACTAGAGAGTAAATAATTGTTTTCCTCAGAAATGTATTTTCAAATGATGCTTATTTTTGTCCACTCACACTTTTAATTTTTTTTTTCCTCAAGGTCGTTGCACAGAGATGGTGGCTGATCTAGAGACAGAGACATAGTTGGGACACCAATACTGTTATCCTTTGTCTGATAGGTGTTAAGGAAATTTTTGGAACTGCAGTTTATTTGTCAAATAGGAGTAGGACTTGACACGATTATTACCTCACATGCCTAATTCATCTTTTACCTCTCGCTGGGTTGACTCGGAATCCTAGAACTGGATCCTGGCCCGGATAACGGCATCAGACCCTATTTCTTCCATTTTTAAAAACCCTTTTACACATGTGCACGTCAGTTATACTCTAGTCAATCCTAAGAACACAAATATAGTTTCAAAACAAAAATTGTATCTCAAATTCATGGGAGGAGGTTTGACGCTTCGACCACCTTTCAGACCTTTGGTTCTGGACAAACCTTGGTCCCATCTCGTTGAACTTGAACTAGGTTTGGTCCAAGGAAGGTCCTAGCTACCTTAGTTTCAAGATTGAACATCTGAATTTGAAACATGAATATCAATGGAACACGGGATTTGGGTGGTGTTCTCCATGTTTTCTCCTTTCTTCCTTTCTTCCCCATTTTTCATTTTTTTTTTCTCTTCACACATTTGGTGATGATTAATCAGCACCTAGACAACCATTGGGTGACATTTCTCCCTCATCCAACAAAGGTGTGGTGAGTCACCTTTCAAACAACAATTCAAACATCTGAATTACCTATTCGTCCAATTTTCCAAATTACCTCTGGACGTTCTATACCCATAATTTCCTTGTTCGAACTATGTTTCCTAAATGCCGTCTGTCTACGGACTCATGAGTTCGAGACTCACGTAATGGTATAATCAAAATTTCCGAGAAGTTTTCCGAATTCAAATTTACTTCCAATCTCCCTCTAAACTCGAGGGTAAAATTTTCTCTTTTTCGAATCGATTCCCAAATTAGTCTAATTTTTGGGACAGGTCGATACACAACATCTCAAATGCTCGAATTCATACGAACTTTATAGATCCAAAATCCAACCTCGATTTGAAATTTTTTGAAAAATCTTTGTAACCCAATCGTACATTGTTAGAGTTCATATAAACCTATGAATTAAAAAATCCAAACTCAAAATAGAGAAATTTCGACAATTTTTTTTTTTTATATAATCCGCAATATATATGCTAAATTTCATATGATCTTTCTACTGAAAAAGCCAAACTCAAAATTGAAAATTTTCAATTTTTTTTTAAAACCACAATATCATATGTTAAATTCCATATGATCTTTATAATTCCAAAAATTTAAACTTAAAATTTTGAAAGAAAATAATTGAAACTTTGAAACCCCCAATCTCATATTGTTAGAATTCAAATATACTTTTCTATTGAAAAAATCAAACTCAAAATATAAAAATATAAAATTCTCTTTTCTGATCCGTAATATCAAACACAATAATAAATCTATGAAGGCTGCCTAGGTTGCATCTCAGGTAAGTTTTATAGTACTTATAGCCCATTTTTAATCTAAAATTTAGCCCTGGGCAAGGTTCGGTAGGGGTGGGCATATAGAATCGAAAAATTGAAATCATACCGTTCCAGATCGGATCAAACCACAAAAATATCAAATAGTAAAATCGATGTGACGAACGATACGGTAACGAATCAGTACCGATTCAAGTCGGTACGGTTTCGGTTTTGAGATTTTGAAAAACCGTCAGGTACCGATACTGAACTGAATTAGCATTTCAATTTTTAAAAAAATAAATAAAACTATTTTCCTATTGGTTGATATAAGAATCATATACTAAAAACTATTATGAGTTCTTTGTGGTCTAATGATAATAAATTTATCTAATTAAATTATTTTATCTACCATACTTGAAAAAGTCTTATTGGACTACATTAGAAACCATTTTTCTTAACCTAAATACTAACAACACTAGTAGTCACCTGTAACGACCCATCCCGGAATTCGGGATTAGATTAGTAACTAATCACGATTACTGAGGTTTAATCGGTGATTAGTTGGGTGGAATCGGACGAACGATGCAAAATGACCGTTTTGCCCCTGGTTGGGGGTAAAACGTTGACATTTTATTCGGGCGGTCAAATGGACTTTGACCAATGACCGTGACGTAGTTTGGGATGTCACGAGTTCATAGACAGGCGGCACGTTCGATTCCGACGTTCGAGGTGAAAGTTATGACGTTCGGAAGTCCAGGGGCATTATCGTAATTTGGATGTTATAGGGGAAAAAGTTGACCTTTTGGAATACGATTGATGTTCACATGACTCGAAGACCGTTAGGTTCATCTCGAAGCCCCGAGTACAACGACAGGCGGCACACTTGAAACGGATATCGGGTGACCAAGTTACGGGTCACGGAAGGTGAGGGGCAATTTGGTAATTTGCCAAGTGAGGGCAAAAGGGTAAATTGGCCATTGTTTTGGGACAGCCGTGTGCGGCGTGGTTCTCCTTTCAGAAACAGAGCATGGGTTGAGGGAATTGTTTAGTCTGCCCAATGAATTGATTATTAACAGTTAGTGACATTGGGAGAAGAATGTTTGGCACTGCAGACTTAGTGTTAGGCGTGCTGGGTTGTTCATACAGTGGGGTGTTTTGGGCAGTGCACGGGCACGACGCCGTGTTGGTTTTTGAGGAAGCACAGGGATCGTGCTAGCGAGTGCTCAGTGTGGGTGAGAGTGTTTGAGTGGAATTTGAGGCCACGGGTTGTCAGGACCCACCCCGGTTTCACCCCGAAACCCGAGGTAAATCCCGCTCCCGTCTGACTCCCCGACGCAAAACTCAAGTACAACTCATTCGTATTCTAACCAGTCAAACGCAGGAGTAATTAGACACAAAGTCCCGAACGTAGAACATTTACAAAACATAGTACGAACATACAAAGAAAATAACTCGGTAACTACACGCACACAGAAGCCTTTACTCTACTCTGGGAACCCTCATGTCACTTCTATGCCTCAGACTCTGCCTCGACGTCAAGACCCCGCACTCGCTCCACAACCTGGAGGGCAATTAAAACAGAAAATGTGAGTGGACCAGAAAGTACAAAAGGTCAAAAACCATTTTATAAGAAAACCGAGTTAAACCCTCCGTTTTGAAACCACATGCATAACCAACAGTTATAAACACATTAATAAAATAATCATTATAAAACATCATAAGAAACAGAAACACTATAAAATACCATAAGAAACCATAACATGAGTATCAGAAACCGTATCAAAACCATAACCACCAAATCATCCTTTTCTCGATCAAACCTGCTGGATCTATCCGAGTCTTTAAACTCCCGAGTCTTTAAACTCAATCCAGGCCTTAATCATATCCGAGTCTTTAAACTCCCGAGTCTTTAAACTCAAGGCCTACGGGGGAAAATCAATATATATATCCGAGTCTTTAAACTCCCGAGTCTTTAAACTCAATCCGGGTCTTTAAACCCAATCCGGCCGGTCCCCCGTCACATATATCCGGGTCTTTAAACCCAATAATCAGATCCAGCAAATCCAATCCCAAAACCATTTAAAAACCAGTTACCAATCCATATCCAAACCCGAATCCGAAATCACTGGTCCGAAGCCCTTCCGGCATTCAGAACCGTTATTCCGAACCCAAATCCGGAAAATATCCATTTTCATACCAAAACCCCATGTAATCACAAATCACATTTCATAACCCATATATCACTATTAGAAAACCTTTATCAGTGGAAATCCCCAAATGTGGCATCAAAATCCGAAAACCAATATTTTCTCGAAAACCGTGCCAAAACCGTCTTTTTCTCGAAAAACGTGCAAATACATAAAATCATCATTTCATAGTCAATAAACCTAGATTCATAAGTAAAACCATAAAATACGTATATAAAAACAGTTATGCATGCTCGAGTTTAAGGAAAGGGTCCACTCACAGTACTGAGCCCTACTCACGTCCCGAACGTCCAGCCCGTTCCTCGGCTTCCTCGGGAAATCCCGATCCTGTCAAACACCGCCAAATTACGTCACGAACACGTCTACGAAGGTTCACCTAAATTCCCTCAAAATTCCCCGAATCCTAAACATAAGAACCCGGGACCCTAAACTTTCACCCTCGCGGAACTCAACTCAAACAACTTCCGATTGACCCGAAACCAACTCCATTGAACTCACCATGACTCCTAGACCAAAAACTATGTTGACCGTTTCTCCCAGAACCGCCGCACGCGCCCCCACGCGCCGCCCAAAGTGGCTGCGCGTGGCCCCACGCGCCAGCTACAGTGCCACCGTCAACCTCGCGTAAACCGGGCTCGACACAGTGCCTGCTGTTTGAACCGGCGAGAGCGGTTCACTGCCGTGCCTGCACCATTTTCCTCCCTCTCTTCACCGTCCTCTTCGTCCAACCTTAAGCTAACCATCCCCCTCCTCCTTAGAACTCGACACGGCCCCTACACCGTCGACTCAAACTCGAACCAGACGGCCTGAACTCCCCTGTTTCACAATCCAGCCACTCCGGTCACCCCCCGTCACGGTGACTGTCCCAGACTCTTCCTAGGACCTCACTAAACCTAATCCAACTCTTCTAAACCTTCGACTCAGTCCCTGGGATCACGACTCTTGGATTGAAACAAAACGGAAAAACAGGGCACACAGAGTCCCTCTGTCACGCCAACCACCACCGTGCACCTCTCGTCACGGCAACACAACCAGACGGTTCCTAGGACTCAACTAAATCCCTTAAACCACTATAGACCCATCGATTCAACCCCTAGACTCACGACTTTCGATTCAAACCTCGACGGGAAAACAGGGCAAGTTTACAAGGATGAGGGATTACCTGCAACCGTCCACCACCGTGCTCGCCGCCGCGGTTCCTGGAGTCCACAACGTCGCCTCAGCCTCCTCTCGAGGTCAATCGCACTTACACACGGCCACAGCACCACCAGTTCCCTCAGTTCCTCTCTGTTTTTCTCTGAAATTCCCGTGGCTCTCAACTCACTCCCACACCACCTGCACACTTCTAACCTTCTCAGCACCACCCCAGCATCTCTCAACCTCCTTCTGATCACTCTTCACTCACCAGAACTCAACAACATCCACGATCACCTTCCAATTTTCCTCACCGCCTCACTCTGTTTCTCTCTGGGTCCAAAAACTCACACTTGCACGGTTGCACCCAAATAATTGGACCGTGCATACACTGGAACCCCCCAGAAACCACTCCACCTTTAGCACGTGTCACCATCCTACCCTTCAGCTCACATGTGGCTCAATCTCAACCCTTCATCTGTCCTTATCTGTTGCACACACCCCAGAGCACAAAAGACCAAAATGCCCTTCTGTTTTACCCAAAATTTCAACTTTGCCACTACCTTTCTAGACCTGTAACTCCCACATCGTACGTCCGATGAATACGTGCCGCCTGTCATCGAACTCGGGACGACGAGATCTATCTAACGGTCTTAGGTCAACTTACCAAAACCCGTTCGTATAAAAAGTCAACGTTTCCCCCCTAATTTCGCCAAATTACGGTTATGCCCTCAACATTCCGAACATCACAACTTCCTCCTCGGATGTCGGAATCGGGCGTGCCACCTGCCTACGGATTCGTAACGTCCTCAACTACGTCCTGGTCACTGGTCAACTCCCATTTGACCACCCGAAATAAAAGTCAACATTTCTGCCCGACCCAGGGGCAAAATCGTCATTCTAAGTTCCCGGACCCCTCGGGACCACCTAACCCTTGATTAACCTTACTAATCACACCTTAATCACTCTACTTATCCCAATTCTCGGGACGGGTTGTTACACGGGTGACTTGGAGTGGGTGGAGCAGAGGTCGAGTGGTGTCTGTACGGGGAACAAGACGCTGGGCTGGTGCCATGGGAGCTGAGAAAAACAGAGACATTGATCATGCCATGATCGACCTTTCCAAGGCCAAATTGAGCGAAATTGTGAGCGAGAAGGGGATCCAGGAGGTGAGAGTGGAGTGTTGAGACTGAGAGAGGGAGGAATGGGATGAAAATTGTGAGAGGAAAGTCCAAAATCCGAAACGGGTTCTTGAGGGAGTGAGAGTCCAATTTCAAAATGTAGGCCAGCCCATGGTAAATTAAGGATTCGTTGAGTCTTCTGGGATCATTCCCATTTGATCCAGTGCAAGAGGCAAGTTAATTGCTGCTGTTTTGGCTTCGAACAGACTTGGCGACTGAGGGGAAAACCGAGCTTGAGTCGTGGAGTTGGAGGGGTTTAAGGGGGAAATTGGCCTGAGAAGCAAACTTATACAAACCCTATGAAGCCTCTGAGTGGATCAATTTCAAGGAAACGAACGAAAATGGTCGAGATTGATGAACGAACAGTGTTCGTCTGTTCTTCGATGTCCATCGTCGAGTCGTGGTTTTTTAGGTAAGTTCTTACAAACCTAACGTTACAGAACAGTAATTAGACTTAAACTGAAGATGTTTGATTACTCAATTGAAGGGATGGAGGCTGGTTTGGCAGGAATTGGAACGGGTTATTGAGTGGGTTACCGGACCCGTTTCACAGTGGAATCGGGTGAGGAATGTGAACAGTGTCCGCACTGTAGCAGCGCGTGAGTCTCACGCGCAGCCACTCACGGCGGCGCGTGGGTCCGATTTTCGAGGTAAGTCCAACATGAGTTTTGTCCTACACTTTGTAATGAACATTTTAACGTTGGGTTCAAAATTATCGGACACCGTTTCGATGTTATTTTGAGGGTTCGAAGGTTTAGGTTACGTTTTTAATTAACGATTAATTCCCGGAAAATTATGGGAAATTAGTATGTTGTTATTTGAAACCTTATTGACCCAGGAATGTGTTTTCGGGCAGGACTTGGGTTTTCTGGAAAATGCCAGAAATTACGGGAATGCGTGCGGCGCGAAACCGAGCCTTAAAATTGGTGTGAGTGGACGTTGCTTTCAAATTTAATGCATGCGTAAATATTTCCATGATTTTTATGATTATGATTATAAGTTGTGATTGATTCCGATTCCCGTATTCATACGTATTTTGCTATATATACGAAATTGCACGTATTTCGAGACTATAGTCACTCTTATGCTTGATGATGGTTTAACAAATGAAATTGCATATTTTGTGTGTATAATGTCTTATGAATGTTGTTTATGATCGTGAGTGTGATTCACGATGTCGACACGGTTTTCGAGATTTCTGCGGATTTGCACGTGTTACAGGATTTTGAGATTTCTGCGGTTTTCGAGATTTTGCGTATTGTGATTTGACCCAACATGAATTGTACGTGTCATGTTTTTAATAATGTTTTGAATATGAATGAGAGTATGATTTACGATTTTGACACGTATTTCGAGAATGTCACGGTTCGGCACGTTTTGCGAGATTTCGAGTATGTTGTGATTTGGTCGTGATTTTGGTAATTTAATTGTGGTTTTGATGTCTTGATAATGAGATTTGAGAAATGAAGTGATTTCAATGAATTAAAAATGGATTTTGAAAAAGGTGGTTTCGGGCGTGATGCTCGGGGCATAAAAGTAACTTTGATTAACGAGAGAACGATTTTCGGAAATTGGAAGTGGATTCTTGATTTGGGTTCGGGATGATACTTCCGGATGTCGGCTTACGGAATCATTATTGAGAATTCGAATTCGGGAATGGAAAAGGATTTGATAAAGTGATTTTGGTATGGTTATACATGCCCCGTGTTTAATGATAATTTGATTATGTTTGTGAAGTGTGATTTGGGAAATTGAATGTGGAAATTCGGACCATGAGTCCCGTTGTGAAAAATGTGATTTCGGGATGGATCCCGCGTTGTTGTGATTGTTAAATGTTTTGGGGTTTAAAGACCCGTTGAAAACTATTTTGGGTTTAAAGACCCGGGTGCTGTTGCTGGAGCACGTTTTGAGTTTAAAGACTCGGTTAATTGATGACGGGGGAGGGCCCTTAATGAGTTTAAAGACTCGATTACTGTAATACCCCCGAGGCCTATTGATTATGTTCTGAGTTTAAAGACTCGTTGATATCCCGGGAAGGCCTGATTATGCGCATGGTTTTGAGTTTAAAGACTCGGGCGCACTTGATATCCAGTAAACTGATTGATTGTGATTAATTGATATTCTATGATGTTCGAATGTGTTGGGCAGTGGCCCGGTTTTTATGGTTGATGGTTTTGGATTATGTTGTGTTCTTGGGTTTGATTCGTGGTTTTGGGCTGAGGCCCGGTGTTTATGATTGCGGGCTAGTTCCCGATGGTCGAGAAAGGAAAAAAAAAATGATGATGATTGAGTTTCATACGAGTTTTCCTTATGTTGGAATTTGATAAAAGGATTTCTTATGTTGAAAATGTAACGGTTTGCGAAACGGTTTTTGTATGCATGCATTGGTTTTACGCGGAGGGTAAAAATGTCTTTTGTAACTGTTTTTATAAACTGATTTATTTTTGTCCACTCACACCTTTTGGTTTTCATTGACCCTCCAGGTTGTGGCGCGTTGTTCGAGGCTGATTGAGAGGCGGAGGCATGAGTAAGCACGTGTGGCTATCCCTGGTCTGGCACGTACTGAGGGTAACTTGGGTATTTTAGTCGACTTGCCAGAAGGGAGCAGGACCGGGCACGGTTATCGATGCCCTTTCGGGGGCGGTCCTGTCATCCCCTCAAAAATTGGCATCATAATTCCTCATTAATAGTGGAAACAAAAAAAAAAACAGCTTGCTAACCGAGTATTTGTTACACTAGAAATCATAATTCCTCATTAGCATTCACCTAAATCCTAAATCCATAAAATTTTGGCTCAAACCCGAAACCATACCGAATTTATTTGGTACAGTACGATACGATATTAATTTCAATTTGTGTAATACCGAACCGTATCAAACCAATTAAAATTAAATGGTATGGTTTCGGTATCACCAAATATCGTATCATACCGAATCGTGTCCAGCCCTACGGTTCGGTATGATTCAGTATGAGAGCGATATCAGAACCGTACTGGTTTGGCACGGTTCAGTATTCCACAATGTGAAAATGATAACGAATCGTACCGTACCAATTGTGTTCGGTACAGTTTCAGTTTGGTTTCGGTTTTAAGCCAAAATTTTAGGTAAGAAAAATGAATACTTGAACCATTTGTAATTATTTTCCAAGAAAATTGAATACTTCATATATTTTTTGTTGAAGGTTAATTTGTTTTTTCAATTGTTGTTGCATTTGTAACCATGATCAAATTCTCACCATGAAAATTCAAGAGCTAAGATTTCTAATCATATCAAGTATGTGAAAGCATGTGAGCTCTAATCAGATCCGATATGTGAAAAACTTGCCATCCAATGCAACCATACTAACATATCTCAAGTGTTGATCGAAGAAGTTGAACACAATTGTGAAAAGGAACGTGTGTCACTAGTGGGAACTTTGATAAAAAAAAATATATATGAATATAGGTGAGATCATGTAAGCACTCCAGCAAAAACCAATTTATCTGATTTTCTGGCAACAAATTTGGTCATGGCAAAGAAATTCCAACCTATAATTCTAGTTGAAAATTAAACTGAAAGAAAATCAATTCAACACTAGTTCTGCAAAGACTCCATGTGATTATATATCCTAAATGGTCTGAACTTTTTGTGTCAAGATTGCATTTCAAGTAGAATCAATATAAAACCTGCATACCTATATTAGTATGAAACTAAGAGATTCTATTGAAAATTGTGGCAGCTCTATCTTTCCTGACCAAAAAAAATTTAAGAACAAAACAACATTCTTCGTGAACCTCGATTTCCTTTTGATACAACCACCTCACATCGTTGAAACTTGAAATCCCATCTGCAAAGGACTAAGAATTTGGTTGTTTTCAAGATGGCATTTTTCATGCACAAAATATATCAGGCACTGAAAGAAGATCACTTTTATTTTCAAAGACATCGACTCTAAAGCTATACTTGCTTGCCAACACAGAAATCTCGCTTATCTTCTTGGATTTAACATTTAAGTAATAGGTTTTTAATTATTAAAAAATCAAATTTAGTTCGGTTTCTATATGAGACTATTTTCCCCAACATCGTAACTGATCCAGTACCAACTTGAACCAGTTCGATTTCGGTACTGTACCAATCATCATTTAAATTTTTTTTTTCCAGTTTGGTATGATAGAGACGGATATGATTTTGGTATTTCAATTCCATATGCACAGGGCTACTAAAATTTGTCCTAGCTTGACTGTTGGTTTGGCTGTTATTTCCCTCACTCGCAGTCTATGTTTAAATCCTTTTGGCTAACTTTCAAAGTTTTCCTCTAACTTTTTTTTAGCATTATATTCAGTCTTCTTATCAATTTTACATACCTTATTTTGAATTTCTAGATATATCCTTGATCAAACGTCAGAATTATATAAAGTCTACAATTATAAAATCAAATTTGAACAAAAAAAACTTTAACTTCGAAACCTTGACCGTACATTAATAAAGTTCACATAAACATTTCCATTGAAAAAAAAAATTAAATTCAAACACTATAGTACACATACATAACGATCCGTCTAGGAAATTGGGACAATTACATAAATTAAATTGGAAAATGACTTATTTACCCTTATACATATTAAGGGTCCAAAAAGTCAACTTTAATTTGAGGAACTTCTCGGAAGTTCTAATTGGACCACTGCGTGTGTCTTGAACTCACGAGTTAATAGACAAACGATATGCGAAAAACGGAGATCAGATAATTAAAGTATGGGTCAAATACATAAGGGTATTTTAGTAATTATGGACAACAAAGGTATTTTGGTAATTTCACTTGCACTGTTTTGGTGAGTCACTGGGATCTTTGGGTGGCATGTTAAAGAAGTGACAAGTGTCACTTAAAGACGGCGCGGAGTGTACCACCGCCCAAGCTGTGTTTGAAAGGAAATGGCGGGGGATGAGGAACACATGGGGTTTGGGAGGTATTGGTCCCAAAACTGTAACAAAGCAGAGAGAGGGTGAAGGAAAAAGAGGAATAAGTTTGAATCCCAGCTGAATTAGGACTGGGAATGAGTCCTTGAAGCCAAAATAGGAACTGGAACATGACCACAGGGACGAGCCAAGCTTACTTGAAATCATATTTTCATTTTTGGATATTAAAGCACAAATTAAGGTTATGGGAGGACTCTTGAGTCCTATGCTAGTAGACCCAACTCAATTTTGAAGGTTTTGAACACAAGGAACATTGAAACATGAAGGCCGAACCTTGGCCGAGAATCTGAGTGGTCATTCGAGATTTGAAGATAAGTTTTTGTGTTATTTAATAGAAATTATGTGTTTCTTCTATGAAATTAAAGTAATTGGATGGATTGGATGTGAAAAATAGACGAGAAATGGTCTGGAATTGTTCGCGGACCCATTTCTAGGCTCGGAACCCGTTGTAGAAATCCAGGTCGACCTGGTCTAAGGTAAAAGCCGAGTAGACGGTTGCCTGCAGTCACGCTACAGGCACGTGGGGGAGACTCGCTGGCCTTCCACTGGCGCGTGGTGACACATGCGGTGTTTCCTCGGGGTCTGGTTAACATGAAAATTCCTCCTTTTGAAATTATTGATCCAATTTTACATTTTCGAGGCAATTGGATATTATTTCAGGGTAGTTTCATATGTCTGAAGTGACGATGCTTATAGTTAAGGTATATGTACAACTCTGGGGGCCTTGGAGGTTTGACTATGGGATCCTTATCTGACAAGGGTGCCACAATGGGCTAGGAAAGAGTCAGAATATCAATTGAGGCTTGGAAGGAGCCTGAAGGGCCGAGTTATGGGCTTGGATAAATCTGACATATCGGGTGATGCAATTCGTCGAGGGTTAGTGGGTTGGATGCGGAAGGTGACCCTTGGAGGACGAATTCTATTTTGTTCGTAAATCGTGATAATAATTCTGACATGATCGGTGTATTTCCCTTATCTAACAGGTTCTCTGGTTTTGTGTGGGCATTTCCGGTGCATTGACTGAGGTGTTAGACGGAAGCAGAAGCGAGCACGACCATTATGAAAGTGATTTTGAAAAAGGTCCTGTCAATTTGGTATATGTGCAAACTAGGAACATTGTCCAAGGAATTTCAACAAACTGTTCAGTGCGGGGCTGTGATTGTTCGAAAGCACGCTGAGTGGACATTTATTATATAAAGTGTAAAGTGTGATGCATACATAATTAAATGTTTTATTGTATGAGTTTGATTGCAATGGTCTGAATAAATGATTCTAAATGTGTTTCAGTGTTTTTTGGGATTTAGAATACTTATTCAAGATTTGATTCACTTCTAGACACATGTTTTATGGACTTTTATGGAAACCGTGTCTTGGGCTTAGGCACAATTTAGAAACATTTTGACTTGAATTTTGAGTCAAGGATCTATTTTAAAAGAAAAGTTTTGGATTTAATCCATGGACTATTTTCCGCTATTATTGTGATGTGTTTCTCGACTATCAAAACTTGGGGAGTTTCCCAAACAACTGAAACTTGAGGTTATTGTTTCCCAGGCAACCAAAGTGAGGGGTTTTTCCCTGACGGTTGATGATCGAGGTTATTATTTTCCTAGGCAGCCGAAGTTAGGGATTCGTCACAGACATATGATGCTCGAGGTAGTTTCCCAGATGACTGAAACTCGGGATTTTTCCTAGATAGCTGAAACTCGGGTTTGTTCCTAGGCCGCTGATGTTATAGGTGTTTCTAAAACAGCGGATTACTCGGGGTTATTGTTCCTAGGTCGCTGATTGCGTCTCAAACTCACAAGTTTGTATACAAGTGAATGATTAAAGTATGAGTCTAAATGCATAAGGGTATTTTATTAATTATGGACAACAAAGGTATTTTGGCAATTTCACTTGAGCTGTTTTGATGAGTCACCATGATCTTTGGGAGGCATGTTAAAGAAGTGACAAGTGTCACTTGCAAACGGCTAGGAATGTACCATTGCCCACACCGTGTTTGAAATGAAATGACGGGGGAGGAGGAACACATAGGTTTTGGTTCCAAAACGGTAACATAGCAGAGAGAAAGTGAAGACAGGAAGGAATAAGCCAGAATCCCAGCTGAATTAGGATTGGGAATGAGTCCTCGAAGCCAAAACCAGAACTGGAACATGACCACATGGACGATCCTTGCTTCCTTGAAATCATATTTTCATTTTTTGAGATTAAAGCACAATGTAAGGTTATGGGAGGACTCTGAGTCCTATGCAAGTAAACCTAGCTCAATTTCAAAGTTTTTGGACACATGGAACGTTGAAAAATGAAGGTCGAATCTTATCCGAGAATACAACTAGTCGTTCGAAGTTTGAATGTGGATCTTTGTGAATAGAAATTCTTTGTTTATGGTACGGAATTCAGGTAATTGGATGGATTGGATGTGAAAAATAGACGAGAAATGGTTGGAATTACTCATGGACCCGTTGCTAAAACCCTGGTCGACTTGGTCTGAGGTAGAAGGCGAGTACACTGTTGCCTACAGTCGTGCTGCAGGAGCGTGGGGAGACTCACTGGCCGTCCACCGATGCGTGACAGCGCCTGCGACGTCTCCTCCGGGTTCCGTCAAAATGAAAATTTCTCCTTTTGTAATTATGGACCCAATGGTTCATATTTTAAGGTAATTGGATATTATTTCAGGGTAGTCTCATATGTCCGAAGTGATAGTGCTTATAGTTAAGATATATGTGAAACTTCCGGGGCCTTAAGGATTTGACTATGGGATCCTTGTTTGACTAGGATGTCAGAATGGGCTTAGGAAGAGTTGGAATGTCAATTGGGGCTTGGAAGGGGCCGAGAGAGCTGGGTTTAGGGCTCGGATAGAATTGAGATATCGAGTAATGTAATCTGTTTGGTGTCAATGGGTTGGATGCAAGTAACGACCCCTGGAGGAAGAATTATGTTTGGTTTGTAAACCGAGATAATAATTTTGACATGGTCGGTGTACTTCCCTTATCTAACATGTTCTCTGGTTTTGTGTGGGCATTTCTAATGCAATGACTAAGGTGTCATACGAGAATACGACAGGACACGGTTATTAAAGTGATTTCAGGAAATATCATGTCAACGTAAATTTTATAATTACAAAATCCAAACTAGGAATTTTGAAAGTTTTTTTTTTTGAAAACCACAGTCTTTTAATGTTATAGTTCACATCACACTTTTATTGAAAAAAATCAAACTGAAATGGAAGAAATTAAAAATTCATTTTCCTATTCACAATATCGAAAAAAAAGACAATATAAACTTTATAATTTCAAAATTTAAATTTTTACTTTTTTGTTTAATTTGGTACCCTAATTGTATATTTTTAAAGTTCACAATGACCTAGCTTGTAACAACCGAGAAATTCGAGAAAATGAAAATGACGATTTTTCCCCTGAAGGTCAAAAGTTGACTTTTTGACCTAGACATTTGTTAGATGTTCTGTAAAGACCGTTACAAAGGTCTCGGACTCTTGAGTCCATTAACAAGTAGTATGTCAAAATCGGAGATTGTATAGGTTCGGTATGGGTCAAAAGTAACTATGGACATTTTGGTAATTTTTTCTTAAATGGTATTTTGGTCTTTTTTTTTAAAGAGAAACCTAGAGTATTCTAGATCCCTCTTTATTTTTCCTCCCTCAAATCTCCACACTGACCTAGTACTTTGATAAATAAGTGGAGTGTGTGATTATTGGTAGTTCGGCAGGTTGGAGCTAAATAGGAACAAAATTGTCATGGCAACCGACATGTGAAGGAAAAAAAGAGACGAGGGAGAGAACACAGGAAAGAGGAGGAAAGAAAGAGAAAAATAAAAAAAGAAAGAAGAAAGGAGGAGAAAGGATAAGAAATTGTGTGAAAATAGTGAGAAATGATGAGAAACATGTGAGTTCCCTTTTGGGTTTCTCACTTTGGACTAGAAAACTCAGGAATAGGTCTTAAAGTACTCTTTTGAGGATACTACGACCATTTGGGACAAGAATTGACAAGTTAAACACTGAAAAGGCCGTCGAACAACTCAGGGAAGCCATGACCGAAGGTTCTAGTAGTTGGACCATGATTTCAGGTATGTTTTTCTTCGTTTATACCTCACATAGCTCTTTCTGAGATCAAGTAGAGGTGAATGGACTATTGGAACGTCTGCTTTGGACATGAAATGGCCGAGAAACAACCAGGTCACCATCGCGGGTTGGGCGACCCGAGAACCAGACAAAAGGGTTTGGAAGATAACCCTTGTGACCGGCAGTGAGCTTTTGTCGGCCCGTAGGGGCGCGCGCGGCCGCTTTCGAGGTTGGGGTCAACATGAAAGTTGGTTGTTTTTCCATTCTAAGTTTAATGGTGAAATTTTCGAGTTAATAGGATGTCACATGAGTATGGTTCTATATATCTCATGTTATATGTTCATGTTATAATTCAAGGTTATTTCGAATAATTTGGGGAAATTAAGTAAGGATAAATTGGAGGATTAAGTAAGGGTTAGTAATGAAATATAATGATAAAAATGGAAATAATGAAGGAGTTGGAATTATGTACTTAAGGTTATGATTAAAATTATATGATTATAATAATGGCTTTAATTACTTTATTTTGGAAAGGCCTTGACTAATTATATTTGGATATTAAAAGAGAGTTATAATGATAAATATGAATATGGATAAAAATTATGAAGGTGGAAAGAAGAAGGATAAATTAGTGAGTATTGATTATGTGAATCATTAAAGGATTGTCATGGTAATGTGGATAGGCAAAATTGTGACAAATCTAATAGTGAAGGGTAAAAGCGAGTATGGTTGAACTAGCAAAGTCCACCACTTGTTGGGGTAGTGGGCTGTACGTGGGCCGTAACCCCGCAAGAGGGGACTTAAGTTGGTTAATTTGTTAACTTACGAAAAGTGATAAATTAAAGAAATATCACTTGTCATACACGAGTTGTCAAATGGGAGTAGGACCGGCTCGATTTTCACATAATTTAGGGATGGGTCATGTCGCTAAATGAAATTGAAAATAGAAAAATATGAAAATTCGTTCTCCAATTCGCAATATGTGACATTGGAGTTCATATAAACCTTAGTATTCCAAAATCCAAACTAAAAATATTTTAATATTTTTTTTAGCTTCAAAACTTCAATTGTATATTGGTATAGTTCATATAAACATTTCTATCGAAAAAACCAAGCTCAAAATGGAAAATGGAAAAAACAATTGTAATTTAATACTGCTTACAAGGTCCGTATAATTTAACCACTTCATCTTGCATTAATGCCTCAACAACAAGGACTCGCCCCCACATAGGCACATACAGTTCATATATGTTAATAATAATTAAAATAGTGTAATATATAATTAATACTTATAATCTTAATAATATTTACATATATATTTTAGACCATCTAGATATAATCAATTTGTTCTCCAATTCGTAATATGAGATTAGAGTTCATATAAATTTTATTATTCCAAAATTCAAATTCGATTTTTTTTTAGCTTCGAAACTTCAATTATATATTGGTATAGTTCATATAAATCTTTCTATTGAAAAAAAAAAAGCAAAACACAAAATGGAAAAATAGAAATTTTTTTTTTAATCCACAATATCGAATCCTTAAGTCGAATAAAGCCATCACATAGGATAATTAATACGAAATGGGTGTTTAGTGCAGTTGTGTACTAAATAATCTCGTGATTATTTTACACTGTCCATCCCCATTATACGAATCATTCGTGGTAATTTAATATGGTTTTAAAGGTCCGTGTAATTTAACCACTTTATTCGTGGTAATTTAATATGGTTTTAAAATAATGTAATATATAATTGATACCTATAAACTTAATAATATTTACATATGTTTACACTATATTGGACCGAGCAATGGACTTGTCAAGCACTACATTGGACCACGAAGTAAGCCCATCAAGAAGGCTCCAACGATCACACAAAACTTATCATCAAGGTCCATTCCGGAAAAGCCCATCATTAGGCCCATGACCTAAACCCTAGCTCTTGCCTATATAAGGGGCGCTATCACCCTCATTTGGGGGGATCCGACTCTCTCACTAGAGAAACCTCTCTCTCTAGACTTTAGAGCTTTCACCTCTCTCTACATCTACTTTCTCTCTCTAAAGGCTCTAAGCCTATTGTACCATGTACAAACAAACACCATTATACTAATGAGAAGAGGGTAACACCGTGGACGTAGCCCGATTTGAGTAAACCACGTACATACTTGTGTTCTTGGGTCTTGTGCGGTCTTCCTACTCCTTGTTGGAACATTTTATGCTTAAAAAACATACATATTTCCGATCAACTAGTATAATATAACTAATTTGTTTTCCAATTCGCAATATGAGACATTGAAGGTCATATAAACCTTATTATTCCTAAGTTCAAACTTGAAATTTTATATTTTTATTTTTAGTTTTGAAACTTCGATTGTATATTGGTATAGTTTATATAAACATTTCTATTGAAAAAACCAAACTAAATTAAAAGAGAAAAATGGAAAAAATTCCATTTTTTTTAATTCGCAATATCGAATGCTTAAGTTGGTATAAAACCATCAAATAGGATAATTAATACGGAAGGAGTGTTTGGTGCAGTTGTGTACTTAGTAATCTCGTGATATTTGTACATTGTCCATCCCCAATATTACAGCTCATTCGTGGTAATTTATTATGGTTTAAAAAGTCCATATAATTTAACCACTTTATCCTGCATTAACGCCTCAACAACAATGGTTCACCCCCACATACGGCTTTCGTGTCGTCAACGGTCGGATTGAGAACGGTATTTTCTTGAATATGGGGGATCTAACGACTTGCTACTTGTCTATGGTTTCCCTTCCTGGTGACGCTCCGATGCCTCCTGGTGATGCTGGTCTGTGTGTTCCTGGTGGCCCAACGGGCGTTGTCGGATTCGGGTCGTTAGGATCCGGATCGTTGGGATCTGGGGTTGTGGGTCCGAACGAGTTAGGTACCATGATGGGTGGTGCCACTCCTAATGACCCATTGGTTCCTACTGTTTCGGTCCAGTCTCCTTCGGCTACGGGCAGCGATGGGATTGGTCCTTTTGGGTCTGTGGATGCTGCTGTTTCCAACGGAGGGACATGACCTGGTTTGGCGGCTACTTCCCCTTCTTATTCAATGTACTCAGTGCTAGCCTTATGCCCACTTCTAGGTCCCCTTCTTTGAGGTATTTTGAACCAAAGGTTGTTGCTGGGAAAAAAGTTGTTTTTCACTCTCCCGACGCTGCGGTTATTGCTGCTGTGGAATGTCAATTTTGCTTAGTGGGCTAATTTATTGAAAAATCCCTCATTTTTAGTACTGTGAGTATCCTTGCTAAAAAAATTTGGGCCAGCTGTGGGCTTTTGGAGGTGCTGTCTAATGGCAATGGGTTTTATTTCTTTAAGTTTTGTGATGGGCTAGCATGTTCCCAGGTCTTTGAGGGAGGCCCTTGGCACCTTGCTGGTAAATCTATTTTTCTTGTTCAATGCAAGCCAGGTATGATTTTGTCTAAGGATGCCATAAAAAAATCCTTATTTAGGTCCGGTTCTTCAATGTGCCTCTTGAGTACTGGTGTACGGAGGGCTTCAGCCACATTGCCAGCGCTGTGTGGAGATTGATGCCTCAAGTGATTTGATATACTCTTTTGACATTATGCTGCCACCTAGTTATGAGGGCGAAATCCCGAGTACGGTCGACATCAAAGTGGTATGCGAGAATAGGCCAAAAATTTGTGGGAAATGTGTGGTGTTTGTGCACGTAGAACCTGAATACTCTCGTTCTCGCGTGAACCTGAAATCCCAGTCTAAGTAGATTCCTAGCCCAAGGTCGACTGCTCCTTCTCCTGGGCCTACGCTTTCTCAATTATTTTCTACTATTTGTGTTGGTTTGGAGGAGCCTTCGAGTTTGATTGTTACTGATGTGGGTGCTGGTACTTCTCCACAGCCTACTGGGCCTCATGGTAAGTTAATTGGGCAGGATTGTGTTGATCCAACTTCTGCCACTACTACTCTAGGAATGGTAGTAGGTTTGGATGGCGGGTCCATTTATGCAGTTAATAAGTTGATCAGTGCTGCTCTTTTGGTGATCGAGAAAATGGTGTCCCCTAACCACTTTGATTCTCTCATCTTATTGGATGGATCTTCCTCATCGTCGGACAACGAGCCTCCTCCGTTAGTGCATGTCGTTTGCAATAAGAGCAAGCCCAAAGTTTTCAAGTTAGATGGTTTTTCGGGCCTGGGATTTCTTAATAAGAAAAAAATCTAAGAAGAAATCGAAGAAGAAGAATCATATAGGGGGCCGAGATTCTAGGGGAGGAACTTCTTCTCCTTGGGAGACTGTCTCTATTTCCGGATTATTATTTTTATTGGCTGCTGGAATGTGTGCGGCCTAATTGACCTGGCTCGACAACTCGAAGTCAAGGATTTTTTTTCGTTCTCATTGCCTCTGTTTGGCTAGTCTTTTGGAGACGAAAGTTTGTAGTGGAAATTGTGCTCGTTTTAAGTCCACTGTCTTTGGTAATTGGGACTCCATCGATAATTTGGCTCAACATCGTTTGGGTCGTATTTGGGTCGGGTGGAACCTTTTGATTCTTTCGGTTACTCATGTTTTCTCTTTCTCTCAAATTATTCATGTTTGTGTTTCCATTTTGGGCAATAGAATTATTTTCTTCTCCTCCTTTATTTATGCCTCTAACTGTGAGATTGATATGTGATCCCTCTAGCGGGATATTGGCCACATTTCTCGCTAGGTTGGTACTGAGTCGTGGACTCTTCTTGGGGATTTCAATGTTTGTCGATTTCTTAGTGAAATGGCTGGTGGGAACCTAGTGTGAGATAGATCAATGCACGACTTTAGGGATTTTATCTAAGCTAATTGTTTGGATGACCTATGTTTCTCCGAAAGCCTTCTTACTTAGTGGAACAACCAACCGCTTGATGAGAGTATTTCTCAAAAGTTGGGTAGAGTTTTGATTAATGGGGATTGGTTGTCCCGTTTTCCCTCGTGCGATGCTCGATTTTTTGAGCCTAGTTCCTTTGATCATTGTCTTGATGTGCTTTATATGTATGTTGAGCTGCATCGAGGTAAGGGGCCTTTCAAATTCTTCAATTTCTATGCTGAGCGCCTTGATTTTCTACCCATTTTTCAGCATGTTTTCAACACTCATGTGGCAGGTTCGTTCCAATTCCAACTTGCTAAGAAACTTAAGGGTGTTAGGGAGTTGCTCAAAGGGCTCAACCGAAGATCTGATGCTGATGTTACGTTAGGTGTGTTTGAGGCTAAAAATGAGTTGGAGTCTTGTCAAGCTTCCCTTGCAGGTAACCCTTTAGACCTTGAGCTCATTTCTCTTGAAAAACTCTTACTTAAAAAATATTGTCATTGCCTCTCTATGAAGGACTCTTTTTTGAGGTAGAAATCACGAATTTTGTGGCTTGATAAAGGGGATTCTAATTCGAAGTATTATCAAAAGGTAATTAAGAAGAGGGTGAACCGAAATTGGATTGCCTCCATTGTCTGCAAGGATGGCTCTATTGCTGAGGATTCTCCCCATTTGAAGGCTGAGGCTATTAATTTCTTCCAAAAGCTGTTTGGTACCCATGTTGAGACTGAGCGACTTGATTTCTCAGATCTTTTACCTTCGGTTCTGTCCTTAGATCACCGCACGGCTTTGGTGGCCCCGGTCACTGATGAGGATATTTAGAAGGTGTGTTTCAGGTTGAAGGTTAGCAAGGCCCCTAAACTGGATGGTTATAATGCGCTCTTTTTCCAGAAGTCGTGGAATATTGTGGGTGCTCATGTTATTCGGGCAGTGAAGGAGTTCTTCCGCACCTCAAAGCTCTTAGGTGAGACCAACTCTACTATTATGGCATTGATTCCCAAGGTGGCCAACCCTACCCATATGAAGGACGTTCGTCCAATCTCCTACTACAACACAACTTACAAAATCATCACTAAAATCATTGACAATCGCCTCAAGTTGGTTATGCCGGACATCATAAGTAATAATCAGTCGGCTTTCATTTGTGGTCATTGAATTGGGGATAATATTATGCTTGTTCAGGAGCTTCTTAGGAGCTACCACCTTAATTCTGGCTCGCCTCATTGTGCTATCAAGGTTGATCTTCTCAAGGCCTGTGATTTTGTTTCCTAGAAATTCCTTTTGGATTCCTTCTCTGCTTTCCAATTCCCTGCTTTGATGTTGAGTTGGATTCATGCTTGCATATCTTCGGCTATATTTTCTATTGTCATTAACGGTGAGCTCGCTGGTTTTTTCCCTAGCTGATGTGGATTGAGACAAGGGGATCCTATGTCCCCCTACTTATTCTGATAATTATGGAGGTTATTTCTTGGATGATCCAACGTGATATTACTGCCAATCCTGCTTTCCGATTTCACCGGCGGTGTGCTAAGGTTAGTCTTTCTCATTTAGCCTTTGTGATGACCTCTTTATATTTACCCACGGGACGTTAACTTGGTAACTATTTTGAAGACAGTCCTGTTGGATTTGTATGTGGCTTCAGGTTTGGTTCCTAATTTCACTAAGAGTTGTCTTTACATGGCTGGGATGAGCCCTCGATGTTCCAACCTTATTCGCCGGTGTCTGGGAATGCAGATTGGATCCTTGCTGGTTCGTTATCTAGGAGTTCTTTTGATTATGACTCGCTTGGGGTTTGGTGAGTGTGCTCCGCTCTTGGAACATATGGAGAACAGAATAAAAGGTTGGAAACATAGGTCATTATCCTTTGTTGGTCCTTTGTTGTTGATTAAGTCTGTTTTTTGAAGCCTTATGGTTTACTGGGGCTCTCACATCTTTATCCTTAAGCTGATCAGTAAGGAGATTGAATGAATTTTTCGTCGTTTCCTTTGGTCCGGTCATGTTCATGGCCCCTATGGGCCAAGGTTTCCTAGAAGGTAGTTTGTAACCCTAAGTGTGAGGAGGTCTAGGTATCAAGAGGATGGCTCTATAGAATTTGGTTCTTATGTCTAGATATGTTTGGTTCCTGTTTGCTTCGAAGGGAAATAATGACAAGACCCGTCTCAACTGGACTTTGATAACCGTGTCCGGTCCTGCTCCCGTCTGATAAGTCAACTGAAATTCCGAAAACACCCGAGAGCACCTGTCAGACAAGGGATGACTGTACTGATTTTTGATCATGCCTCCGCCTCTCGATCAGCCCCGAATGTCTTGCCACGACCTGGAGGGTCATAAAAACATAAAAGGTGTGAGTGGACAAAAATAATATCGTTTGAAAACACATTTAAAAATGAATCATTTTCCCCTCCAGTTATAAAACCATGCATGTATAGAGTCAAACACACGAACCAGCTTTCAAGCCAAAGCACATGAAAATCATCAAACCAGTCACAAAGACCATCATCAACAAATACTCGTCACTAGTACTCACATATCAAACATAATAATCAACAACACTACTCACAAATGCACATATATCAATCATATCATCACAACACTTAAAACTCAGGAATTACACTTCTGAGGCATTTTTTTGGGAATTACACATCCAGACTTACTGAGAATTACACATTCAGCTTTACCAGGCATAACACATCCAGTTTCTCCAGGAATTACACATCTGGAACGTATCGGGAATTACGCATCCTATCTAACCCGAGAATTACACATTCGAGCTTTTTCCCCAGGCATTACACATTCGGGGTCTTTTTCCCAAGCATTACACATCCGGGGACACTGACACAAATCCCAAAATCTTTATTTCAAAATCATACTTGACTCAAAATTAAGTCAAAACCATTTCCAACAGGGTCTCAAGCCCAAATCACCTTTTTCCTTCAAATTCGTACAATTTCGACCCAAGATCAAGAACCGTGGGATAACATTTGAAAATCATTACATAATGCATTAAACCCTTTTTGACTCACAATCCATGTCAAAAATCCATTTTCAAACCCGGGCCTAGCCCAAAACATCATTTTAATAGCTCAGCGTAAATCGTGCATGAAAACCGATTAAATCATCCATAAAATCAACACGTAATCACATCGAATCATCATGCAATCATTGCAACTCAAATCATGCAATCAATCATGTAAAACATTTAACTATGCATGCATAACCGTTTATAAAACAAAAGTCCACTCACGCACCGTTCGAATCGCTCGATTCCAAGCTGCACGCCTTTCCGTAATTTTCAGAAATCCCAAATCCTGTCAACCAACATCATTATGGGTCACTAAGGAATCCAATAATAGCATATTAAAATCCCCCCATTTTTTCGAGAATTAAATACGAATTAAAAACGTAACATAATCATTCGGACCCTCGAAACAATATCGAGACGGTGTCCGATCGATTGGAAACCAACGCCAAAATGTTCGTTACCTCGATTACATGAAATGTCATGTTGATCATACCTCGAGAAGACCACCCACGCTCCCCCGACTAACCTGCAAACTGGTCTTGCGATGCAACCCGGTTCAATCCTGCCCAATTAGCGGTCGATTTCCACAATTAATTCATCAAATATCATCGTTATAACTCTAATTGAGCTTCTGTAATCTCAATTACACAAAAGCTTACCTTTAAACCGTCGAACTCAACCTCACAATTTCCACACTGTCGCGGTTACTGTTTACCCTTCAATTTTGTCTAAACTCAATTGTTTTTTTGCAATTAATCCCTCAAGAAGCTTCGTGGGATACTTATAAACGTTCTTGCAATGTCAATTTCATTATTCAAGCCCTCCCATTACTCGAACTCAATCTCGAATTTGAGGCTTCTGTTCTTGACCAAAGCACCATCGATTTCCTTCGTTTTTAATCGGGTTCGAATCGTCTTGAGCTCAATAAGCTTAATCCAAGTTCAATTTTAGTCATGGATTTCCACAAATTCAAATTCGAACTTAAGTTTCATTGAGGGTTTTCGGGTTCACAGGGGTTTTCCCTCATTTCTCCTTCCATTTTTCTTCTCGTGGTTCACTCTTGAACCCGTTTGATTAATCAAACGTTTCACTTAGCAGAGTTTAGGGTTGTTTCCAGTGGCTCCTTGATCAAAATGCTCTGTTTTTCTCCTTAAAACCATACATGGTTGTGAATATGACTCACACACTACCACCATACCTCACTACCACTAATTCACACTATCACACTGAAAGATGTCACTCAAAGGCCCAAATGACTCACCCAAATGGCTGATTCATCAAATGGCCCCGCCAAAATTACCAATTTGCCCTTCTTTACCAAATGACCAAATTGCTCCTCGCCATTCAAGACTCGTAAATTTTCCATCTGAACTCCAATTTACGCATACTGCTTGTCTACGGACTCAGCGTCTCGGGACCTACCCAACCGTCTTTACGAAACGTCCAAAAAGGTGTCCCGAACAAAAAGTTAATTTTCAGCTCTTCTAACTAGGGGCAAAATCGTCCCTTCCTGCCAATTTTTCAAATTTTTCCCTTTTTCGAATTTTTAGGTCGTCACAAATAATCTATGGGTGAAATGGGTAAAGTCTTATTATATTTGTGATGATAGCTTCTAGCAGGTGAAGGCTCCTAACATGTGCTCTTGGAATTAGAAAGAGCTCCTTATAATTCGGGGCTGGTTAAACCTTTCATGTTACGACCCGACCAATCTAGTATAATATTGTTCGCTTTGGGCCCAGCTCTCACGGTTTTGTTCTCATGAGCTCACGTGCAACTTTACAGTAGGTCACCCATCATGGGATTGCACCAGCCTCAACTCGCTTAACTTTGGAGTTCCAACCAAACTCATAGCCAATGAGCTCACAAAAGGCCTCACACTAGATAGATACGTGCCCACACTTATAAGGCACTTCACGTTTCCCTCCCCGAACGATGTGAGATTATTCACCAATCTTGCCTTTCCAAGCTCACGGGTCTTCCTCACCGTTCTTGCTTCTCAATCTCATGGGTCTTACTCGTCGTTCTTGCTTCCAAGACCGAGTATTACATTTCATATGGGCTAGAATTGGCAATGAGGAGAACATCCTTATTTGGTACAATAATTTGTGCCATTTAGAGGTACCTCCTTGATTGTTTTGGTGGTTCTGTTGTGCAAAATTCAAGTATCCATGAGAAGGCCCGTCTAGCTTCTGTGGTGTATTATGGGAATTGGAGATGGCCTTTGACGACTGGTGTCACCTTTCGCTTAATCTAGCCGGCGAGCCATGCTTGTACCTTCCACCCTGGCCTCCCTGATGAATTTGTGTGGACTGCTTCTGGGATTGGCGTGTACTCTTCCTCCTCGGTGTGGGACGCAATCCGTGTTAAAGGCCCCCCATATGGTTGGATTAAGCTTGTGTGGTTCTCTGGTGCTATTCCTCGTACGGGATTTATCTTATGGCTTGCAGTTAAGTTGTGTCTCTCCACATTTGACAGGATTGGCCGTTTCTCGAACTGCTTGTCTTTGTTGTGCTCCCTGTGTGGTCTTGAGAGTGAGTCTCATGACCATCTTTTCTTCAAATGTAGTTTATCCTTCTGGATTTGGAATAATGTTTGTGGCCTCACAAGGGTTGTGTGGAGCTCTGCCCCTTGGCCTTCTTCGGTACTCTCCTTTGCTTCTCTTTGGAAGGGTAACAAGATGACTGTTACTGTTGGTTGTCTTTGACTTGGCGGTGTATGCTATTTGGTAGGAAAGGAATAATCGTCTCTTTGGTGGAGCTCGGTGTTCCCCCATTATGGTTCTTAACCAAATTATTTATCTAATTCGCGGTAGACTGATCTCCTTACGACTTCCTCCTTCTTATCCAAATTCTTACATTGTTGGGATTTGGCATATTGATATGTAATTTGTTGGTTTGGTTGATGTGCAATTGTCTTCTTGTCCCTCTTTGAGGTTTATTCTACTTTGCTTGTATATGAGTTTGTGCTCCCTGGTGGCTTTGCCTGTTTATTTATTGATTTAACAAAAGAAAAAACAACAATGATTCACCCTCACATACGTTTCATACCTGCTAATAATAATCAAAATTGTGTAATATATAATTAATACTTATAATCTTAATAATATTTACTTATATATTTTCGATCAATTAATATAATATAATTAAAGCAGTATAATATAATCGACATTTTTATTTGCTAAAGTACCAAGCACTTATAGTCAATCTATTAATAATATCTAATTGAAATAATCAGTATATTATGATGTATTAAACAATATCTAAAATTGTGGGCCCATTATATTCACGATTTTATGAAATTTCGAAATTACTCTGGGAAAATACAAGCAAAATAAAATAGTAGGCTTAACTCTATAATTGAAGTCGGGCTGTCGTAAAAAATGGCCGCGCAAGACATAAAATAACCATTAAGACAAATGAAAAAAAAAAAAAAAAAAAGACACAAAAGAACCATAACTTGGCCCAGTGACTAGTTACATTAAGGTGGGCTTGAGCTTCGGCTTGGGCTTCGGAGGCAGAGTGTTGGTGGAGGTAAAGGGAATGACAAATCCACAAGTGAGAAGCCATTTTGGCGCGAGGTGAGAGCGGCAGTGGGGGCCGGCGTAGCCGATGAGAAGCTAAAGGAGGGTTAAAATACGGTAAGCGGCGGGAAAATCAAACGACCGAGATTTAAAGTGGCGCCGCCGAATATTCTGGCCTCGTACCCTTTCGCCTTTGAGATGAAATTTAAAAATGATTGATTGTTGATGTGAGGTGGTAGGCGGCAGGGAGTGAGAATATCAAATCGTATGGGATGTGGACCGCTCATCACCCCGGGCCCACAAACAAATAATTATCAATTAACAATCCATCCAGTATCCAGATTCCAGACTCCAGAGGATGATGGTGGGCCCCACCTATCTTCCCGCTATCTCGATCTACGCCGTTTTGTGGATCCCATTTGGTTGTCGGCTCACGCTATCACGCCTGCACCTCCACCTCCTCAGAGGCCGTTTTTCTCTCTTACTCCCATTCACTTGTGCTTAGCGATGTGCCCTTTCCTTTCCGTTGCCGTCAATTTCTTCATAAAATCTCTGTTTCCACCTTTTTGCTTGTGCTTCGCGTGCCTGCTGCTTGGTGCCTTTCCTTCCTTAATATGTACAAAACCCAAATCCACCTTCCCCTTCTGCGCGGTTCTGACACGGAAGTTTTTTTTTTTTTTTTAATTTAGTAATTCTCTTGCTTAAAAAAGTAAAACACATGAGAAAAAAAATTAGTCATACGATTGAGGGAAATTGTTCATCTACAAAAATTATTATATATTTCATCATATTTTAAAAAATAAATATATTTGAATATATTAAATTACAATTAATATATCAATTAATATTTTGGTTACTATCTTTAAGATTTCAGTGAAAGTATTTTGTAATTGGTCACAGTGGATTATTTGGTCCTCTTCAATCATAGCATAAATAATTTATGAAATTTATTATCCACTTACAGATAGCACTATTTTATCGCATAATATGAATATTGTTCATTGAAAAACCTATAAATATATCAAATTTGCTATCTAATTGTTGTATAACAGACAGAGTAATTAAGTACGGCATTGTTTAGAGTGAATTGAATTTATTCGTAATATCTTGTTAACTATCTTTAGAATTTGAGTGATAAGTATTTTGTAATTGATCTTTTGAATTATAATGGATGATTTTATCTTTGAAATCTGGTGTATGAGTGTTTCAAATTTGCTTCTACTTGAGGAAAGCATCGTCGACCAAATATGGTGGTAAATTTATGAGTATCCACAATGCACGACCTATACCAAGTTTGACACGCATGAACATTACGTCATATATACGTTTATGTGTTATCTTATTTTTTTTTGTTTTTTTTCAAAAAGTTTACGTGGTATCTCTGTATTTCTGTTTTCTATGTAAATTTCACCTCACCACTTAAAGATTAGGAGAGATTATAAATAGAATACAAGTTGAAATTGTAGCCGACAGATTGCTGACAGCTATGAAAGTTTGGAAGGGTAGCTGCTGTTTACTGCTACAGATTTGATTGTTGATATTGAATGACTACTGGATATGGCTTATGGCCAAACAAATGATCGAGCAAATGAGTTTAGCAATTGAAAGATATAGGCTAGATGGTAACACTGGAAATAAATTAGCAAATCCAAGTGAATGGACAACAGCTTTAAACGTACATACTCAGAGTCAGAGTTCGAATTTTACTTTCATAAAATTACCCTTTTAAGCACTTTAGTTCCTTTTAATAGTTAGTTATATAGTTTATGTTAATTGTTTTTGTTGATTATAGAAAATTATTTAAGATGCATTACATTGAATACAACTGAAGCAAGAAAGCTCTATCTTGTACTTAGAGAGTTGTATTTAATTAGGATATTTAAATATTTTTAGAGATTTTTAAAATATAGATGATTTAATTAAGACATTTAACTGTTTTAAAATATTTTTAAAAAGTTCTAGTATATTAAATTAAGACTTTTAATATTATTAAAAAATAGAAAATTAAATAAGTCTTAATGTATTTAATTAGAACTTGTTTTTAAGAACTTGTTTCAATTGTGAACTTGGTGAGATTGAGTATTATATATATATATATATATGATAAGACAAAAAATGTGTAGCCTCAAGTTGATGGATTTACACAAAACATTTTTCTTAAAAACATTCTCTTATTATGAGAAGGTTCATCTCATAGTAAAAATTCATTTTGAATAAATATGGGTCAAAAGGCAACCAAAAAATTTTCATTTTAGTGCATAATTTTTTGGCATAAATTTTCCAAAAACAATCTCTTTGTTCCTTTTTGCCGCGGTATTCTTCAGGTTTTTCATCACTAAAAGTATTTTTCAGTTTTCAGTGACTAAAATTTCATAATAATCTCATATTCTCCCTAAAATCAAGAAAAAAAAATCAGAAAAATTGCAAAAAAAAATTAGAAACACCTTAGAAAAATTTCAAAGCATCTAATAGATCAATTCTAGGGTGTGAACATTCCAATTAATTAAAAAAAATGTGATAAGTGTGAATATGTGATATCAACTTTTGTTGAATGTTTGACTCAAAATCATGATGATGGAGAGATAGGTTTAACCATTAATGTTCATATGAAGGAAATCATTGCTAGAAGAGAGAATAAAATGGAGAAATCACGATATTACCAAAATTTATTAATATATATCCGTCCAAAATTGTCCAAATAAAGAAAAAAATTTAGAATATGATTTATAAAAAAATGTTTGGCTAATACCCAAATATTCATCCCAATTTATTGAATTTTTCTTTAAAATTTGTCACTTAAAAATATTTAAATATTTTAATCGAATGAATTTTCTTTAGTCTTCACTAGGTAAAAGAAGATAAAGGGACTCTTTTAAGTCCCAATCCTTACTTGGTGATTTATATTTATGCTAGGACAATATTAGGGAGATATGTATAGAACCATTTTTAAAATGAGTCGCCCAAAACTTCCCACATAATAAATATAAAGAAGTATCGTTAATTGGGATTTAAAATTGATTTAAAACGGAAGAGAGTAAGTAGGAGAGGGAGACAGAAGTGCGTCGTGTCACAGTAAAAGGAGACGAGGATGGAGGAGTGAGTACAAGAGAGAAAGTCCGTTACGTTGACGAAGCATAAATCACGCTTCCCAATATTTATTAATAAAGAGAATGTCTCTCTGCGGTTCTGACACCACCGAAAGAAAGCGACACGCTCACTGTCGCTAGTGGTCCCTATCCCCCACTTCGCTATGTTTTCGCCGCTGCTTCTAAGCAACAGCTTCGCCTCCCTGGTCCCCCGCTCCATATCCACCCTCCATTCCTCATGCATGAGATGGATGTAATTTTTTGTATTGCACTACTATCTACATTCATAAATTACTTCAAGCTGTTTAAATTTAGGCATGAGATTCAACGAGGAGTTTTCCTTATTTAGGCGCTTCTTGCCTTTTATTTATTTATATTTTTTGATCCTTTTATTTTTATTCTTAATTTCTTAAATTAGTATATTAAAAATAAGTTAACACAAATAATACTTACATTTTATTCCGAAAAATTCTCATTATTCAATAATTTCAATTTATCAAATTATTTTTATATTTCCGATTATCAAAATTATTCATTTTAAAATCACTTTAAGTAGCTTTGGTCTCTTCCTCTCCCCCATACCCAACTAATTTTATTAAGCATCTTCACAAGAATAAATAAATAAATGAAGCACAGTTAATTTAAACAAAGTATTCATAAATTATAGTATACGGAATAATTTTTCAGTACACGATAAAAATCACGTAGCGGAATTAAATGTGATACCTCAAATGGCAATACCGGCGCATGGGAAACAAGACAGGCCGGAAACTTTTTTGCGAATGCCAAAGCAGAAGAAGTAGAGTTGGAAAAAAAAAAGCACAGAGAAAGAAAATGAGGGTGGTGGTGGTTGGCAGGGAGGAGGAGCACGTTGTAAAGCTGAGTCATCAGCGTGCGGGGGCCACACGCGTGGACCACACCCAGATATGGTCTGCTGGCGTCGAGCATACTCAAAACTCCACCAATCGACGCCTGTCCAATTCTCAGAGGCTCAAATATTTTTTTTACCAACAAAAAAGTTAAAAAAGAAAAAAGTTCACTTAACTTTGGTGGCAAGCTTCTTTATCCATTCCTACCACCGGGAGTGGCGGGGTATGCCATCGCTTTTACCATCCCACATGCTTCTCTTACTGCCCGTTGACATGTGGTGAAAATAATTTAAATATCCCCACAACCTCTGCTTTTAATATTCTTTTCATTTTCGGTTGAATTCATTCATCATATCTTGAAAACTTCCCATCCAATGATATTATTTTTTTATTTATAAACGAAAAATTAAGTTAATAATTATAGTGTTTATCAAACCTAGTAACTTAATGGTTGATTAATAATATCTCTATCCATAATATCGTTGTAATTAAAAAGAACATATTCTTAAAACCTCTCTTACATTTGCATTTCTGATTTTATTAGGCCTCATGCATGCTAATCTCATCCATAATATAAAGTTCTATTTAATTATAAAAATAAAATAAAAATGACGTGATTAAACGGCCCAACCATCAATTTTTTTTTTTTTTTTTTTACATTTCTGTTGAATTTGGGACAAAGGTTAGGGTGTTGTAGCATATATAATAGAGAAAATTTTGGATTATAATTGAATTTTAAAGTCTATCTTAAGATGTGGAACATTTTTTTATAATCAAACTCCACTTAGGTTGGTCTGCCATTAGTTGATAATTTTAACCAATCACATACACAAAAGATCGTATGGGTTTTACTTTTATTTTGTTTACGTTTTTCTCTGTATTTTTCCTTTTTATCGAGAGGGCCAACTTTGAGGAGTGGAAGATGGTGGGAGAGGTTTGAAAAATGGATGGTGGGAGATGGAAGGAAGACCATACAGATTTGACTTGGCAAGTGTTGGAAAATTGTATTGACTGGTTCACTCAAGAAAGTAACATAATTACTCTTTTATACCTAGGACAATTATGGATCCATGCATCTACACAATTTCAACCCTTATATGACTCGTCGCCATACTCGAGCTTAGCCAAGACGTATAGGGTGTAGCAAACTGTTTCCGCGTCTGCGTGATTATTCGTCAATTGTTGAACAGGTTACGCGGTTATGCTATTTATTCATTGTGAATTATGGCTGCTAGTTATATAATCATGCATCCTCTCGTGTTGAAAGACAAATGATTAGTAATTTGGTAAGTATGAAAGAATTAATATTATTTTGACTAAAATACGGAGTGATTAGTGTATATTCAATTAAAGTTGCTGGATTCGTGTGTTGATTATTAGTGGATTAGTAGGAAGAAAACGTGTTTATGTGGTCAATAATTAATTATTTAATTGAAGACATGAGAGAAAGGAGAAATGTAACGCCATTGTTGATTACTAAATCATCAATACGCAAGGATGAATATTGGGTCCAAAGTAATTAACGAAAAAATTATGAAGAATCTAGTTATATATTGAAGGTATATAATTAATTAATTTTCTAATTATAAAGCAAGCCGTTGAGTTGCGCAATATGAGATGAGACGGTCCCAAATTGAATAAACAGACACAGCATTGTCCATTCAATATACAATTAATATTGCTTGACATCCGAACTACCGACTTATGTATAAATTAGAGATTCAAATTATAAATAGTTTTTATTTGGGAGGAGATCATGCTCTACTAAGGATGATGGAGACTGGAGTGGAATATTAATAATATTGTGACAATCATATATCTAACAATATTAAAAAATATCGATATGTTATTGAGAATATTCTAAAATGTCAAGTATTATATCGTTAATTATATCAAGAACATCTATGTAATAATATCAATAATAAAGCAGTTATATGAACCATCTATACAATGTTAAAGGAAATCTACATTTCTAGATCACAGACTTGCCTCAACATTATTGCAATGTGCATTGTTATAGGAAATCTACATTTCTAGATCACATAATATAATACATGTATGAACCATCTATACAATTAGGATCCGCCTAAAATAGTATTGTTGTTTTTAAATATAAGTTTCTTCACATTTTACTGTATCTATTATCAATATACAATGTGAATACGTACATATACCGTTGGATAAATTGGTCTGTGAATAGAATTTTTGGGCAATGTATATACACGTGCATGGGAGCTTTTGGGCAATGTACATATGCATGGAATTGGGATGATGATGATGATGATGATGATGATGATGATGATGATGAGATGGAAAGGAGGTGTGTAGACGGCATACGATATGAGGCCGCATGAGAAAGCCCTCATAATTTTGTCTTGTTTTCACATGCAACCTCCAACCATTAATCTTTCTTTTTTTTACCTTATTTACCTTCACCTCATAATACACATTAAAATTGAAGGGCCGAGATCAACTTACTGTGCTGACGTGTGCACGAAAGTGTAGATCGACGAAGAAAAACACTAGGCGATAGAAAGTTAAAAAAAAATGGCGACGAATAAAAGAAAAAGAAAAAGAAAAAGAAAAGTAAGGGACTGGAGTATAGACACGCTAAAATAATACGCTTGAAATTGTCTGTATTAAATAGTCGGATAACTAGTAATCTTGTAAATAATAATAATAATAATAATAATAATAATAATAATAATAAATAGTAATATAGTAAAAATAAAATATTAATTTAGTAAATATTAATAATAACAAGTAATAAAGTAATAAATACTAATAATAATAAATTAATAATTAATGATATTTTAATAAATAATAATGATAAAATTAAAAATAATTAATTAATAAAAATGTAATAAATAGTAATAATAATAATTATTAAAATAAATAATAATAATAATAATAATGACATACATAATTAATATTTAACATATAAGTATTTCGTCAACTACTATAATATAATCCGGTCAGTATAATATAGTCGGCATTCTAATCCGAAAAAGTACCAAACGCTCAACTAAATAATCAGTCTATCCGGTGGACAGATTAGTCTATCCGATTGAAATAGTCAGTACAATACGACATACCAAATGAGGCCTAAGTGTTGGAAAGTGGACATAATTATCCATGGGCATGAGTACCCATGGGCATTGTTGAAATGGATAAAAATTAGATGGGCAAAAATTTACCCATCATCTAATGGGTAGGGTAAGGGTTTACCCATGGGTATTGAGGGTATTTAATACCCATTAAATTCAAAGTATATTTTTTTATCCATTCTTCAAATTATCTATGAATTTTTAACACTCTTTCTTCCCTTTACTTTTTTTTTTCTTTCTATTCTCTTATTATTATTATTTATTAGGTATTATTATTTAAAATTTATATTTTAATTAAATATCAGTTATTTCATCTTTCATCAAAAAAATTAAACACAAAAATGTTACGAATTATATTAGCATCAAAATTTTGTTAAGAATTTAAATCATTCACTTTAAAATGATTTAACAAAAATCAACGTAAATTATATAAATTTTTCAAGATTTCACAACCATGAAATAATTTAAAGGAAGTTTTATAAATTCTTAAAAATTGTTTATAATGAAATTTCTAGCGAGTTTTGTTTTCAAGTTTTGAATTCCATTTTGACATTTTCTACTCATTCTTCATTTAATTGGAAATCTTTCGGAGTCAAATTCTCAAATAACTCCGTCACTAGCCTTGATCAACTCGACAAATTTTGATAATTAAGGATAGAAGGGTAAATTAATCATTTACTAATTCTCACTTTTAATTTCAAGACGGGGTTTGACAGAAACTCCATTAGAAATTGAGAGGATTTAAAAAAAATGAAAAACAAACAAAATTGAATGAAAAAAATATTAGAAGTTAAAAATAAAAAGTTGAAGAGAAATGAAAATAAAATAAAAATAAAAATAATAAAAAGTAAAATAAAAATGAAAAATAAAAAGAAAAATAAATTGAAAGGGATAAAAAATTAGAAATTAAAATAAAATGAAATCTAAAAAAAAATTGAAAGAACAAAAAAAAAATAAAAGAAGAAAATAAATATAAAATATCATAGCTATTCATTACTCGATGAATAGAATTTGGGCATACCTTCAATAGCATGAGTCTAAATGAGGATAAAGCCCAACAAACCAGTACCTGCAAGAAAAGGAGCAAAAGAATAAGCAGCATTCGGCAAAAGCAACAGAGCAAAAAAGAGTGAAAAGAATAAAAAGAATTCAAAATGATGTGAAAACAAAATATTGTTCTGATTATTCCTCGTCTCTCCGTCTTAAATTATGGAGCTTCTTCTCTCCTTATTTTAACCCATTTCCATTAAAATCCTTTGCTTCATCATGTTCTTTTGTTCTGTCTGCTGATACATAAGCAAAATCACTCGAGCTCAAAACTCCAAGCTTTCATGGTTATTATTCATGAAACAACAACAGAAACCCATTAAGCCTCCTTCCAGCTTCTCTGTAACAAGTCAAAGCTTGTTCCCAATCGAAATAGATAAACCGGGTTTTTGTTGAATTTCTGGAGGATACAGTGAGGGGATGATGACGGTGACGTCAGCCTGCAAAGACGGTGGGATGAAGATGCAAATGGACAATGGCAAGTACGTCCGGTACACGCCGGAGCAAGTGGAGGCGTTGGAGAGGCTATACCACGAGTGTCCCAAGCCCAGCTCCATGCGCCGCCAGCAGCTTATCCGCGAGTGCCCAATTCTTTCCAACATCGAGCCCAAGCAGATCAAAGTCTGGTTCCAAAACCGCCGGTACTAAAAATCAAGTCTTTTCCTTTCATCTAGTCCCCGAATTTCCCTCTGGGGTTGCCTTATTTTTTAGTTTTTGTTATCTCGTAAACATCAATTTTGGATTTTTTTTGAAGTGTGTTTTGATATTTCAGATGCAGAGAGAAACAGAGGAAAGAGGCGTCTCGGCTGCAGACGGTGAACCGGAAGCTGACTGCGATGAACAAGCTTCTGATGGAGGAGAATGACAGGCTGCAAAAGCAGGTGTCTCAGCTGGTTTACGAAAACAGCTATTTCCGGCAGCAGACGCAGAATGTAAAATCAAATCATTCGCTCTAAACTTCATTACATTCACAGATAAAAGTTGAATTTTTTATTTCCTTTTTATTGGGGTTTTGACAATTTTTGTATCTTTATATCAGCAGGCGACCTTAGCCACGATGGACACGAGCTGTGAGTCGGTGGTGACCAGTGGTCAACACCATTTGACTCCGTCGCAGCATCCACCAAGGGATGCCAGCCCTGCAGGGTGAGTGAATCAGTGAATAAATTTTGATTTTATTCTTCTTGTTCTTGCTCAGTTCTGTTCACCCTCTGTTTGTTTGTTGGTGATGAGAAATTGTGTTTGGTGTTGTTTAGACTTTTGTCGATTGCAGAAGAAACTTTAGCAGAGTTTTTATCAAAGGCCACTGGGACTGCTGTGGAGTGGGTCCAGATGCCTGGGATGAAGGTAACTCTTCAACATTTTTATGCCCCAACATCATCTTTTGTGCTTATCGACATAATTTTATCAGACTTTGCCAACCTTCTACGCAACACCCGCATCACCATCATCTCTATTTTTTGGACACACTAATCTTTACTTTTTCCCCTTTGGGTCCCCCATTCACCTCATTTTCACCTCCCCCGAGGCAATAGAATATTAAAAGATGAACAGCTTATCCGGAATTCGGTTCTCTTCATTCGCTTTCGCGAAATATAGGCTTGTTTGTCTACAATTTGTTGGTTCCTTCCATTCCAATTGCTTTAAGCCTTTAAGGGGGATGTAAGCTTCTTTAATACTGTGTGGTGACTACTGACTAAGGCCTTGGGCCTAACATATAATTGTTGTTCTATTTGTACCTTCTTTCCATGCCAGCTATTTTATCCAATCACCAATTTTATTTTACGTTTTTTTTGTTTTGTGAAATATATCAACTTTCTAGATTTGAACCCCCTTTATTTCTACATTCATCTCACGTCAATAACTCGAATTTTACGATCCGAAATTGTGAATTCTGTGTTTTCCACATTCATCTAAAACTTATTTTCATCCGTGTGTAGTTTTACTAGAATAGGTAATAATAAGATCGCGGCCTTGAAATTTTATTGGAACTAAATGATTATATTATTAGTAAACCTGGCCACTAAAAGCAAAAACATTTCTTGTCTTAAATAGAAGTTGGGAAAAACAGTCTGAATATTATGCTGATTCGTGATTTTGAAACCCACAGCCTGGTCCGGATTCCATTGGAATCGTTGCAATTTCTCACGGATGCACTGGTGTGGCAGCACGTGCGTGCGGCCTTGTGGGTCTTGACCCTACAAGAGTAAGTTCATGTTGACTTCCTCAGCTCAATTAAACCACGTACTAATCTAATCTTACATACATTTTTTGAAAAAGATGAATCAATTAACCAACAATCTTTTTGTACACAGGTCGCTGAAATCCTCAAAGATCGGCCTTCGTGGTACCGAAACTGTCGATCAGCGGATGTCCTCAATGTGCTCTCCACCGGCAATGGTGCAACCATCGAACTTCTTTACATGCAGGTAGGTTTTCCTCTCTAATCTTTACTTTGGTACTTAATATTTGTTTCTAATAACAAAATTGAATCTGGAATTCTTATATCTTTTAGCTCTATGCACCCACAACTCTGGCACCAGCCCGAGACTTCTGGTTGCTACGCTACACATCTGTTCTGGAAGATGGCAGCCTTGTGGTATGTGACTAACAATTTTTCGATAATTATCATTTGGCGTTACGTTTTTTGGAATTGATTTTTTGTCTGTGCGCGAAATCTTTTAATTTGGTGTGTGTTGATGATATAGGTGTGTGAAAGGTCACTTAACAATACTCAAAACGGTCAAAGTATGCCACCGGTGCAGAGTTTTGTGAGAGCAGAAATGCTTCCAAGTGGGTATCTGATTAGGCCTTGTGAAGGTGGAGGCTCAATCATTCACATTGTTGATCATATGGATTTAGAGGTTTGAAATTGAAACAAAGTCATTTACTTTCTTGATTGTGTATAAGTTTGTTCACTTGGGAATTTGGTTGCTTTACACCAGCCTTGGAGTGTACTTGAAGTCATGCGCCCGCTTTATGAGTCCTCAACACTTCTTGCTCAGAAGACAACAATGGCGGTAAGACTGAGAGATTTTCATTGAAACATCTACTACCTGTTTGTTCTATAGCAAGATGAATTTGGGATTCTTACATCATATGATTTCGATCAGGCTTTACGAAATTTGAGGCAGATTTCTCAAGAAGTTTCTCAGCCAAATGCCGCTGGTTGGGGCAGAAGGCCTGCAGCTCTCCGAGCTCTTAGTCAGAGATTGAGCAAGTATGTCATGCTTTAATCATCTCGACGTCTTGGTAACTTTTATTATCTCTGAATCTTATAAGCTTTACATTGCAGGGGGTTCAATGAAGCAGTAAACGGGTTCACGGATGAGGGATGGTCCATTCTAGAAAGTGATGGTGTTGATGATGTTACCCTTGTTGTGAACTCATCCCCAGGCAAGATGATGGGTGCAAATCTTTATGCCAATGGGGTCCCATCGATGAGTACTGCAGTGTTATGTGCCAAAGCATCCATGTTACTTCAGGTAAGGATTTTGAATGTGTTGTAGTTCAAGACAAAGTTGAAGTTTTTCTGAATTTTTTCTAACACGTGTGTTTTCGATTTGCTGCAGAATGTGCCTCCCGCCATACTTGTTAGATTCTTGCGAGAGCACCGGTCAGAGTGGGCTGTCAGAAGCATTGAGGCTTATTCAGCTGCTGCTATTAAAGCCGGTCCCTGTAACATGCTAGGAGGTCCTCGGGCTGGAAGTTTTGGGGATCAGGTCATTCTTCCGCTGGCTCACACAATTGAGCATGAAGAGGTAGATTCTGGACTTCTGGGTCTTGTATCAAATATTCAAATGCCAATTTGTCCCTATTTCCTACATCTTCTTTTTCATTTTAACATTAGAAGTATATATGGTGTGGGAATTCTTATATGCTTTTGTCATCTGCAAACAGTTCATGGAGGTCATTAAGATTGAAAACATGGGCCATTATCGTGAGGATATGATCATGCCTGCCGCTGACATTTTCCTCTTGCAAGTACGTCTATTTTCTTTTCACGGGGCTTCAATTTTTGAATAGTTACCGCTTGCATTTCTACGAAATCTCAGTTTTACTTTTCTTGGTTGAGGCGTTTGAAGCACATAGCCATTGATCTGTATTGTTTCGTGTTGAATTGAATCTCAGTTGTGTAGTGGAGTTGATGAGAATACCGTTGGGACCTGCGCTGAACTTGTCTTTGCTCCCATTGATGCCTCATTTTCCGATGACGCTCCAATTCTACCTTCTGGTTTCCGCATCATTCCTCTTGATTCTCGAATGGTAACCATTCCTCTTATATGTAATATGATCGACATTAAACTTGTGTACTACATATTTCATTCTTTCTGATTCCTTTTCAATATATTGTGGTGCAGGACGCGCCCAGCCCAAACCGCACACTTGATCTTGCTTCTGCCCTTGAAGTTGGGCCCGCAGGTACCCGGGCATCTGGTGACAATGCAGGTCATTCTGGCAACACAAAGTCTGTTATGACAATAGCATTCCAATTTGCATTTGAAATTCACCTCCAAGAAAATGTAGCTTCCATGGCTCGCCAGTATGTCCGCAGTATCATAGCATCGGTACAGAGGGTGGCTCTCGCGCTCTCTCCTTCCCGATTTGGTTCTCATTCTGGTTTCCGGCCTCCACCTGGCACTCCCGAAGCACAAACACTTGCTGTCTGGATCTGTCAAAGCTATAGGTACGCCAGTAACTAGACAAAACAATTTTGTAATAGATTCTTCAATTTCGTGTGGGCAAAAGAATAAATTTGTGTATGCTGATTCACCATCTTTTCAGGTGCTATCTTGGGGGAGATCTACTAAAAAGTGACGGAAATGAGTCCATTCTCAAATCCCTCTGGCACCACTCGGACGCAATTTTGTGTTGCTCTTTGAAGGTACACTTGGGGCATTACTTGCGTAACAAGTAACCACTTGCTACTATAATCTAACTTTCACAATTTCTCCAGGCGTTGCCAGTTTTTACATTTGGAAACCAGGCGGGCCTTGACATGCTTGAGACAACGTTGGTCGCGCTCCAAGACATTACTCTCGAAAAGTTATTTGACGATAATGGAAGGAAGACACTGTCATCCGAGCTCCCACAAATAATGCAGCAGGTATGGTGTCTCAATCAAAATCAAGAATGAGAACGAATATAGAAACCGAATTTTCAATTTATTTACCTTTTTTGCGTGTGTTCTCGTGGGGATGCAGGGTTTTATGTGTCTTCAAGGAGGCATATGTATGTCAAGCATGGGAAGGCCGATTTCGTACGAGAGAGCAGTGGCATGGAAGGTGTTAAATGAAGAAGAAACTGCTCATTGCATCTGCTTCATGTTCATCAACTGGTCATTTGTCTGAGACTTTGGACAGAAAAATAGGATTTAGAGAAAAACTACAGTTAGAAATTAAACCTCCTCTTCTTCATCTTCCTCCTCCTCTTTGTCATGAGCATGTGCACCAAAGGCATATTGGGCCCAAAGTCTTTTGGTCCCAACTCTTTGAATTTTGCTTTATGCTTTATTTTGTGAATGATTATCCTCTTGCCTTTCATTTTCTTCTTTATAAGTTCTACACAAATTAGCACTCTAGCTACTTTGAATTTTATTTTTATTTTTTATCATTGCAATGAGGGACAAAGCATTTCTTGGTCCAATTACGCAGTTAATGCCACCTTGGGAAATTCACACCCCAATCCCAAATCTTTAATTTTATTTTCTTTTGCACCCCGAAAAAAATTCACACTTCAACCCAATTGCAAAGATTCAAACACCAATGTCCAGTTGTAGCAGAACGTACCAATCGACTACATATATATAAGAGTCTAATCTTGTATCGCGACTTCATACCTACACTACAACAAAATATATCTTACCCGTTTATGATTTGCATGACGAAGCCACATTCACAAGTAAATAAGGCTTTTCCCGGCGGATGCAGTGAGGCTTGCAGGGAAAAACCATGGACGAGAAGCCATGGTCTTTGGTGTGTAAAAAGGGACAAGTTTGCCTGGCGAGTGGCCAACCTCTGTTGGGCGAGGATGGCTTAACGACGAATTATGTGTGCCGGGCAAAACTTTTCCGTTGACTTGCGGCGGGAAAAAAATTTGGCGCGAAGGTGTTTGGCGGCTAAATTTTGCCCAGTAGGTCATTAAAGTTGGTCCGACAAATTCTTCACCGGGCAAAGGTCTAATCTGCATTTATTCAGACAGTAGATTCATTTTTTCATCTTCTTCCTCATAACTCTCTCTCACTCTGTCACCTTCCTTGCATTATTTCATCATCATTTCTTCATCACTTCATCATCACTTCATCATTACTTCATCTAAAGTTTACTGATTTTTTTTTCCGATTTTTATTTGTTATTATAAGCTAAAATTGTTTTTTGTTTTAGGTAATTTGTGGTTGATTTGAAGGATTACTTATAAAAGGTATGTGTGTTTACCTCTCAATTTAATTTTGCTAAAAAATTTGTATTTAATTATGTTCGAAAATTGTGATTTATTGTGGAAAATGTTTAGAATTCTAGATATAATTGTGCTAGGGAATTATGATTTATCCGTTAATGCGAAGTTAATCGGGGTTGATTAACTTTGTATAACAAAATTCGATGGAAAATCTTAGACCCGTTGAGAGTCAGGGAATCAGATTGATTGACTGACTCTTAAATTGTCCATTTATCGAGACAGTTTGAGATTGCACAACTATGTGTTGTGTAGTTTGCTGTCTATATGGTCAGGTTTGGATCGTGGGAAATTCAGTTTATATCCCCTCAATGTTCTATGAATGCATACTAGATATTCGTTTAAAATATCTAAGTCATGCATTTGGAGAATTGTAGGGTGACGCTGCTGAAATTTCCCTTGGTCAAAACTTCGTCTCGTAGGTCACAAACTATATAGCACAAAACGCGCACTCTCAAATGGGGTAGGGCCAAATCACTGGAGGTATAAAGAGACGAGAGGATTTTGATATTAATTTGTTCCAACTACGAGTCAATAGATAATTATCTACTTACATTGATTCTATTTTGTGGAAGTAGGCACAATGGACAGAGATTGGATGCAAATGTTGGATAGATCTTCTGATCAGTATTTGAATGGGATCGATAGCTTCATCGCCTTTGCACGTAGTCATTGTAGTGATCAAAGGCACATATTATGTCCGTGTCGTAAATGTAACAACTGTTATTGGATGTCGCTGAGTGATGTACATTTTCATCTGGCACGGAACGAGATCGTACATAACTGCACTAATTGGATCACCCACAGTGAACATAATTTTACTGCATCGACATCTTCAGTTCACGAGATCCATCTAGATGATAGTGATTTGGATAATCGGTGTGATACTGATCAACTTTTTGAGATATTAATTGATATTTTTCTTCCTGCAACTGATATATGGATGATGATGCCCCTAGGTCTCAACCCGAAGAGTCAGATCTCCATTACAAGGAGGTTGTTGAAAGAAGCTCAGCGCAAATTATACCATGGTTATAAATCCTTTTCGGTTATAGGGGCAGTTGTGGAATTGATGCACATGAAAATTGAGTGTAATTAAACGAACAAGTATTTTGATCATATGATGGACATCATCCGAATGCTTCTTGAAGGCAATAGTGACAGGACCCGCCCCGATCCCCCTAGGACCACCCGGGACGTGCCCTGCTCCCGTCTGACACCCGACGTTAAAATACCAAAAATACCCTTATTGAAGATAAAATGCATAAAGTGGGTAGAGTTCAGACGCAGTATTACCCGTCTGCCTCTCGATCCACCCGGGACGTGCCCTGCTCCCGTCACTGCTGACGTCAGCATGACGTCATCACTGACAGTGTCAGAGGACACGTGTCAACAGTCCATTGGTCCCTGGTCTGACAATATTCTGACATGATGACGTCATCATGACGTCGGTCTGCGAATCGGGTCACCGCAGACCCACGGTTCGACCCGATCACAGATCGTGATTCCGGCCACCAAAATCGATGGGGTTTGTTCCTATGGACTCGTCTGAACATGTTCTATGGCTCTGTGTGATCAAAACTGGATTTTAAGATCAAGGAATCACCTGAAAAACGACGGGGAAATGGCTGCCGGTTCTGGTTCGTCTTCTCCGGCGAGCCGTCACGTTTCCAGCCACCAACTCAGGTCCAAAACGTTCGTCTAGTCCCCTAGGTTAAGTCTCAAAAACAACCAAACAAACTCAACGTTAAAAACGGACGGTTTGAGGCAGGGAAGGAAAATCGGCCATTACGGGTTTGCAGGCTTACCGCCGCCGTGTCGCCGCCGTGGGCTGCCCAGTCCAGTCCTACGCCGTCCAGAGGTCACAATGGTCCTAGCCCTAGGTTGGTTCGAGTCCAGACGTCGTGGTTTGGATGGTTGGATGGTTTTGGGCTGCACGGGTCCTCACGGGTTTGTGGGTTTTCCGGCCGTGCAGGGTGGCCGTGGTGGCGTTGGCCGGTGTCTGGTGGTGGTGGTGCACGGTCTGGTGCTGCCTGATGAAGAAGGTTGGGTGGTTAGCTGCTGGTGTGATTGTTTGAAGGATGGGAGGTTGCACGGTTTGAAGGAAGGAATGAAAATGAAGAAATGAGTCTCTGATGGCTTAAGAACAGAAGGAGAAATAGAATGGATGGCTGTGATTCATCCTGAGTGAAGAGTGAAGGGTGAGGATTTAAGGAAAATAAACCATTTAATTAATCCCATGGCAGACCAAGATCCAGAATGTTGGGGATGATGTGGATGGGGTAGATGAGTGACATGTGTCACTCATCAAGGGTCCAGATTGATTGGGTTAAAGTAGAACAGATTATACTATTTTATTATTAATTTAAGTTCCGAGTCTCGGTTAGTTCGGTTACGTTCTTGACCATAACTTTTTCGTCGTAAGTCCGATTTCAGCGTGCCGCCTGTCTACGGATTCGTATCGACGAGACCTACGTAACGGTCATTGGCCCTCGTCCGTTGGACTTCCCGGGTCAAAAGTCAACATTTGGCCCCCAAATGGCCAAAATTACCAAAATGCCCCTCGACTTCCGAACGTCACAACTTCTTCCTCGAACGTCGGAATCGAACGTGCCACCTGCCTATGAACTCGTGACGTCCTAAACTACGTCACGGTCACGTGTCAAAGTCCTAAATACTTCCCGAGGTAAAAGTCAACTTTTCCCGCCCCTCAGGGGCAAAACGGTCAATTTACAATAAAATAATAATTACGAAAGTTCGGGTCGTTACAAATAGTCTCCCTAAAAATCATTATAACTCGAAGAAGCTCTTGAAGGATCTCAGTTTAGGGTATGTGAAGATTCATGCATGTAAGAACAACTGTGTATTGTTTTACGGTGAATTCGAGCAACTCAAAAAATGTCCTGTGTGTAATGAGCCTAGGTTTCGAAAGAATAAGATTTTGAATAAGGTGTTGTGCTATTTTCCATTGAAGCCAAGGTTACAAAGATTCTTCATGTTGTTTCACACAGCCCGTAATATGAGGTGGCACAAGGATGAACACACTGATTACGATTTATTAAGGCATTCAGCCGATGGAGATGTTTGGAAGGAATTTGATAAGATGTATCCCGATTTTGCCTCGGAGTCAAGAAATCTCAGATTAGGACTTGCTACTGATGGTTTTAATCCTTTTAAAAAAATTTCAAGGCCCTACAACACTTGATCGGTAATTGTAGTTCCGTATAACTTACCTCCTTGGGGATGCATGAAGAAAGAATTCACAATCCTCAGTACTTTGATATCGCGGCCCAAATTGTTGAGTAATTGTATTGACGTTTATTTATGGCCTTTGATTGATGAGCTTGTGGGGTTTGTGGGAAAATGGTGTCCGAACCTACGAAAAGTGCAGTGGAGAAATGTTCACTATATGAGCTGCCGTAATGTTGAAACTTAATGATTTTCTTACTTACGGGATGCTGGCGGGATGGAGTACCAAAGACTATCTTGCTTGTTCGACAAGTGGACCATATACAACATCCTTTTGGCACACATCAAAAGTATGTTATCTGGGCATGAGAAGATTTCTACCCTGGGATCATCGATGACGTGTAGTTTGACTCATTTGATGGTAAAACAAAGCTACGGGCACGACTAAGGGAGAGGTCTGGTGATGAGATATTGGACATCTTAAACAGAATTCACACATTCATCACAAAGGCCCAAAACCTGCTGAATAGGAAAATTGGACGAAAAAATTATATTCTTTCGATTCCCGTATTTGTCTAAATTGAAAATCAGGCACATTGCGGATCTCATAGATATTAAGAAGAATGTTGCCAAGAGTCTTGTTGGAACAATTTTACCTATTGAGGACAAATAAAAAGACACAAAAAAAAAACTCGTATGAGTATGCAAGAAATGGGTATTCGGCGACATTTGTGGCCAAAAGTTACTATAAATGAATGTTAAAGGTTAAAAACATAACAATAAATATACAAAAATTCAATGTAAAAAAAATGATAAAATAAGTTTAATATATTTAAAATTGGAAAAAAAAAAATGAAAAAATAGGGTTAAATTTTGTTAAAAAAAAATGAAAGTAATGGATATATATAAAATTGGACAAAAAATGAAAAAAAAAAACAAAAACAAAACCTTTGAAAAATTGGAATAAATGAATAAAAAAGGAAAAAACAAAAAAAAAAACAATTATATTGGCAACCTGGGGGGTCAAACCCAAGACCCCCTAAAAGAGCTTAAAGCCCATGCCAACTCAGCTGGGCTACATTTTGTTAATTTACATAACGCCAATTATATATGTATACAGTTTTCTCTGCTAACAACAGTCTCCCCTTACCTCACGTCGGGTCTGCAACTCGGGTTTTCAGACCCGGCGGCATGACCCGATGAAATATCTTTCAATTTATGTCTGATTTTCACGAATTAATAGTGTATCTTCATCGTTTTGATCCCAGAAAAAGATCGGTGGACTCAAAACAAGACAATGATTCGATATTGACGCGAATTTCTTTCCCTCCCTTCTTATATGCCACCGGCCTAAAATAGCGAAATTTCGGCGATATTTACCGATATTTTCATCAATGGTCAAAGCACTAAATTATGTATTAAATCCACTAATTGTTTCAACCCTGAAGCGCGAGTGCATATTAATTTTAGTGATAATTTACCTGATTTAAGGATAATATACGAGTTTGATAGAGTGTTTTTTCCTTTCATACAAATTTCTCTCCTCTTTTTTATCAAAATTATTATCATTGTATTATAATGAAGGGTATGACATATCATCACAATCAAGCCATGACAACAAAATTTACAAACCAATACGGAAAACTAATGCATGAAAAAACCACAGAAACAACTAAAATATTCACATCACGTACTAATCTTATGAGAAATTTCAAACCTTGCCCATACAGCCCAAAAACAACCAAAAACATAACAACACCTAACCCTAAAACTACCTTCACCAAAGAAACAAGCACCACTATCAAACACATCACATATGGCCTTGAAGAATATGTAGAGCATGAGCGCATCTTAGGAAGACTTGATTTTCAGCGATCCAATGACACATAAATACAAATAAAAGACCAAAAATCATAATCTAATTATTATGGTCAAAATCAATGAGAAAAATTACGAAAAACTTTTCTAACAGTAGAGTAGAACAAGATTTTGAGAAAACGAATAAATTTTTAAAATAGATTTTGGGTAAAAGGATGGATTGGAAAAAAAAACCAATATAACAATGATGGGTAAATTAAATTTGAGCACGACTCAGATCAGACAATCACGACAAAGAACTCTTATTATTAATCCAAAAAAAAAGGAGGGAAATTATTGGAGGGAAAGAGGGAAGAAGATAATCTTCTCCCTTCTCCTCCTTGTTGTGTTTTTCTTTAAGATTGAGAGGAGAGTAAAAGATGTCTAGAAGTGATTGTTGAAATCTTCTATGAGCCAAGAAGCACACATGACTTATTTCTATTTTTACCGAGAAATATAAGACTCTAAATAACGTGCTTAATTAGTTATCTTAAAATTTGCCCATATTGTGGGATTGGATGTGAATTATATATGATGCATATATGCATGTGCATTTGTATCATAATTAGTACATGAAATTAAATTGGTAAACAAAAAACCCAGTAGCTGTCTTTAGTCAAAGAAACACGACATAAAAAATAAGGTTTGATTGTTGAACTACAATTTAAAGTAAGCCAATTAAAGGGAGATGAAAATTACCATGTAAAGACTAGAATATCAAAGCTTCTTTCTCCTCGATCCCCTCCCTAGTTAGAAATGAATTTATAAGAAAAAGAAAAACAATGTGTGCATATGCATAATTATGATAGATAAAGGAGCTTTTTTGAAGGGAAAGAAGCTTTTGCATGGTCTCCAAGAACCATGTAATGATTGAATCTCGAGGCTTTCGAGATGAAATAATCTCAGGCTACAAAATATACATGTAAATATATTCATGCCAGCAACACTTAACTAGCTGGTTCATAATTTGCTTTGCTTCAATAAAAATGTCAGCTACTTTAAACTTATGTGTTTAGATTGATTTTAGCGATGGAATCTTCTAACTATTTTAGCTACTTAAGTAGCCCTAACATAGCCCTAAGTCCCTAATCCTAGGGGCCCTAGCCCTTATATACATTATTACAATCATTACTAGTTCGACTGCTGCTGCTGCTGCTGCTGATATGATATATTATGATCACCTGTATCCATCACTTTCATCATTGCCAAGTTTGGATAGGAAATCATTGGAAGGAAAACCCTAGCTAAGTTTACTTTTTTTTTTTTTTTTTTGTTAATAATTGATGGAGCTCATTTAGGATGTAGTTATATTGGACTCATTCAATTTTTCATGTACGTATACATATTTTAGTTTTGTTTCCAGAGAGAATCAAACTACAACCTATAATTAAAGCACACAATTTCAAATTCCTTCTACTGAATTATATTCGCTAATTAATTAAGCATTGCAACGTATAATAAAGAAGGAAAAAGGAAGATCACAAGAAAGATTACCTCCTGATGCCTTGGTCGGAAAAACATCCCCATCCATCTAAATTTACCATTCTTCCATCTTTCTTTTGGACCCAACAATATTCAACAAGATCTTAATATCACATGCATTGTTACATAAAGTACTTACCAAAAATGAGTCAATACTACACACATGCAATTAAATATGTTCTTAAATGAGGAATTCTAGTAATTGAAATAAAATTCGATAATACATACAAATACACATATCAACAAGAGTATCTCTAGCACAGTCTTTACGTTTATGTTAAATTTTAATTAGATTAACATACTGTTTTTAAAAAGTTTACTCTAGTAGTGTTCACTATTTTAACAAATTTCAAATATTTTATTATTTATTTCAAACTAAACATTTGAATTCCCTCAAACTACCACTTTTTTAATTTTGTTCTTAATGAAATTCATTCAATTGTGAGGAGATAGAGAATTCATACTTTCTCTCTCCTCTTGTTAACTTTAGAAATTCAAAATTATCAAAATAATAAAATTCTAAAGTAGGGAATGTACGTGATAGAAACTTAGTTGGAGCCCTTTTTTAAAAATAAAAAAAATTCCTAAACTAACTAAAAAAAGTATTTCAAGGACTCTATTGGAAATACTTTAATATATCAAAACATCTAAGAATCTATCGAAACATTTACCATTAATATATATATATATTAATGAAAACTACACTACTAATTAACAACATCGTAGGTTAATTATGCTTTCTTATGTTAGTTATGCTTAAATTGGCCAGAAGCTAATCATATATATTAATCTTATAAATAGGTAGCTATTGCTATTAGCTAGCATGTATTGTGTCGATCGGTTGGCAAAGCCCTTTGACCATTAATTGGCTGTTGTGATAAGCAAAAGGGGATTACATAGCAAAAAAAGGGTTTGCTTCTTCACTGTCAAGCTGAGCATTTTACATATAAAAATAAGCAGCTTTGTATGATTTGTGTACGTATAGTTTAGAAATTAGAATGCTTTTGGCTTGTTTTAATTCTAAAAGGCTGTCCGACAATGTGACAAAAAATAATCATCGCGGGGTCAGATCTTAGTACAGTTGTTCCCTGCAAAACATGACCCCATGGTCCCCATCTATATATTGTTTGCTACTTCTCTGACCTAATACATTTACTCATCACACACCATTCATAATTCTTATTGTTCCACATGATCTCGTTTGTAAGTCGAACATGAAAAGAGAGAGAGAGAGAGAGAGAGAGAGAGAGACAGAGAGAGAGACAGAGAAAGCCAGCGTGATATATATCCACGTACTATTCCACTCACTGTAGGAAGCAAGGAAATAGTATGGAGATGGGCCAAAAGTTTTTGTATATGTTTTTTTCAGTTCTCAACGATGAAACTGACTTTCACTTCACGCATGCTATTCCAAGGACTTGTTTTCCTTCCGTCTTTTTGTCAACTTTTTCTCTTCTCTTGAAAACTCAAAAGAAATTGCAATTATACAAAAATGTAAATATGTTTTTTTTAGATGTATCGATATGTTATGAATACGACATTCATCATCACCATATTGACATGCCTATAAAAAAATAATGAACTGCATTAAAAAATTTATTAAAATCTATTCACATATATGTAGACAACATCATGATTGATAACATGCAAATAGCAAAAAACGTTGAAGAGAGTAAATTCTAATAAACCACAGGCAACAGTGGCTAAAAACAAATACTACTATTTGTGGTATTAAGTTTACATATCTACAGTTTTACACTCATTAGTATGTGAATGTCAAACATACCATATATCAAACAAAACATTTAATTTGAGGTAGCCAAATATCAAAGGTGGTAATTAATTAATTAACCACGTACATTACATTTTACTAAACCAAGAAAAAAAATAGTTAAAAAAAAAGCGGAAAACTTGAACAAAAAATCTCCAGGGGAAAATCAAACAAGAGAAGAAACTCTTAGGCCTGCGACACAAGAAGTTGTCCTCATAATGGAGTCTAGGGTTTTGTATACTTCATCCGCGCATGGCCTCGCTGTGGGGTCCCCAGCAGTGCAGTGAAGAGCTAGGTTCATGGTTTCCACTATCTCATTCTCATTGCTTGACACGTATCCTCTTATCGTTGGATCCGTCCACGCGTCGAGATGACAATCTGAGTAGCAGTATCTAGCCCACTCCACCACGCTCACGTGAGTGCCAATTTCAGCAGCCGCGGGGCCTTTTCCGGTGAGCAATTCGATCAGCAGAAGTCCAAACCCGTAGATGTCACTCTTCTCCGTAACGCCTTTGCCTTCTTTAACTTCTACAAACGCAAAACAGATTTTTAAGAATTTAACTTTATATATAGTAGCGTTTATGTGAAAGTATTTCATTTATTTAAAATTTTTTAATTCAAAATTTATTGTATGCATGCATAAAATGTTCTAATTAGTACGTACCGGGAGCAATGTAGGCGGAAGAAACAAATCCCTTGGACTCCATTTGAACTTGTTCGGGGAGAGTCAACCGAATTCGAGACTCGTCTTTGGCGGCCACCATAATCTTTTCCGGCGACACGCAACCCGCGACAACACCAGGGGAGCAATAACAATGCAAGAACTGCAAAGCCCTCGCAATACCAACGACAATTTTCCTCCGCTGCTCCCAACTCAAGTCCCTTATAACTTGACTCAATATTTTGCCTTCAATAAACTCATAAAGCACATAACCGCAATTTTGGGTATGGCATATTCCGATCAATTTGACAACATTCCGATGCCGGAATTTCCAAGCGCCACCATTTTGGACCAAAAACTGACTGGAAACATTGAATTCATGGCGTCCGCTTTCACCATGAATTGCGTTCCATTGGTAGCCGACACTCCTCTATAAGAAATCCCATCCTCTCCCATTGCAATGACACTTCCTTTAATAGCTGATAAAATATCTTGGATAGTAACTGAACGCGAAACCATTGGCTCGAAAAACTGCATCTCCCAAAACTCACCTCCGGCCTCCACGGTTTTCACCTCCAAATCCCTTCTCCTCTGCATTATCACAAACACATAGGTGGCAATACCAAAACCCAATAAAGCAACAAGAAAACAAGTCACAACAAACAACGCAATTGCCTTCCTCTTAACGTCGCTCTTGCACCGTGGAAGACCACTGCTATCGTCGCAGAGGTCATTGCCTGCCACCGCGGTCGTGTTTATTGCTAGAAACGCCGCTGAGTCAGGCAGAGTTCCGCGGAGTTTGTTGTGGGAAATGTTGACTTGAACGAGAGATCCCATTACGCCCAAATTACGAGGAATTTCGCCCGACAATTGGTTTTCGGACAAGTCGAGGTTTCCGAGAACCGGCATATCGGAAAGACTGTCGGGAATTGGGCCGGTGAGGTGGTTGTGGCTGAGGTCTAGACTCACGAGCTTTTTGCATGAAGAAACTTGTGGAGGGATGAGACCTGAGAGCTGGTTGTGAGAGAGCTTCAATTGCATTAGCTCCGATAAGTTCCCAAAACTCGGCGAAATTCCGCCAGAGAACCGGTTTTCGGATAAGTCCAAATTCTGGAGCGTCTCGCTGCCGAAACTGTCCGGTAAATTCCCGAAAAATCGGTTTCTCGCGAGATTCAGCATTTGAAGTGAGGGCATGTTCCACCTTTTGTCATCAAGTCTGCCATCAATACGATTCCCCGATATATCCAGGAAATACACAAGTGGGAGTTTGGTAAACTCGGCCTGTACTTCGCCGGAAAGCCGGTTGTTCTGCAGTCTGACTCTGCGCAAACTCTTGCATGACGACAAGTTCCGTGGGATTTCGCCTTCAAGTGAGTTGGAGAAGAGGATGAGCTTGAAAAGCCCGCCGGAGCCGCACAGAGTGTCGGGTATTTTTCCGGTGAGATTGTTTGTGGAGAGATCCAACACAGTCAAATTATTCCGGTACCCGAGACTTTGTGGGATTTCGCCAGAAAATTTGTTTGACCATAACTGAAGGACTTGGAGCCGTGGCAGAGAGACCAGAGCATTGGGAATCTTTCCGGTGAAATTGTTGGAGAAAAGGTGGAGGATTTCCAAGTTTCGAAGATGTGTAACATTTTCCGGGATCTGGCCGGAAAAGAAGTTGTCACTGAGATCTAAAGAAACAAGATTTTGGAGAGCGAAGAGTGATGGTGGGACTGAGCCGGTGAACTTGTTTCCATAAAGGAAAATGTATTGAAGTTGAGTGAGGTTAGTGAGAGAGACCGGGATTTCGCCGGTGAGCTTGTTGAAAACAAGATCAAGGTGATACAAAGCCACAAGAAAGCCAATAGATTCCGGGATGTTGCCAGAGAGATTGTTGTAGCCCATGTAGATCAACTTCAAGGACTTCAGTTGGCCTATTTGTGTTGGGATTTCTCCGACAAGGTTGTTTGAGGCCAACGTCAAGAACTCCAAGCTAGACAGGTTTGATATGGAACTTGGGATGTTCCCCACCAACATATTGCCACCTAGATCAAGATACTTCAAGGTTGAAAATGATCCGATTTCATTAGGGATTTTTCCTGAAAACATGTTGTTAGACAAGTCTAGGACCTCTAGGGTTTGAAGGGAGCCTCGGGGGAGTGTGCCAGTTAGGTTGTTGTTGCTGAGGTTGAGGTGCCGAAGCGAAATTGGGCCGGTGATGAACATGTCGTCAGGGACATGGCCTGATAGTTGATTGTTGGAGAAATCGACTGTTTCGATGTGAGACAAGTGGAAGAGTGAGGATGGTAGTTGGCCGGAGAGGTTTCGGCTGGTGAGGTTGATGGATTTGATTTGCGGGGCGGAGGATGAGGAATTCTTGTTGCAAGTGATGCCATGCCAATTGCATAAATTGTTGGATGATGAGATGCTCCAATTTGAGAGGAAGTGTAGAGGGTCGTTGATCGAAGCTTTGAAAGACAAGAGAAGGTGAAGTTGATCGTCCAAATTACCATGAGTTGAGAACAAGAATATGAAGATGAACATGCACGATAAGAGACATGTTTCAGGTCGTCTCTTGTCCATCTTCATCATCAAAATCAGCTCAAATATCATAACATTCACGTAAATATCTCTGAAATATGAAAAAAAAAAAATCTTAGTTATTCAGCATGTAATTATCCTGAAATCACATGAAATACCGACAATTAATATAAGGGAAAAAAGTACTTACCACACTAGTTGACTTTCATGTATTTATAATCAAATCGGCCGGAAGCTTTTAGCTATACCAAATTAAAACAAACAAATTTAGAATGTATAACATTTAGAAGTTAATTAGGGCAAAGTCTCGATATACCGAAAACTATAAATGGAAGGTTGTTTGCGTATGAAGGATGGATTGGAAGAAGTTGCAGAGAATTCTTGGAGAGGATTAATTGGAGGTGAAACTATTGATGAAGAAGAAGGGTAGTGTGAGAGAGTGCGAGATTGGAGTGTTTAAATAGATGGAGGGGATTAGGAGTGGGGAAGTGGACATGGTTTGGGAGATAATTACAAACCCCAGACCTTGACAATTTGTTTAAAATGATGTTTGAACACGAATGGTTGAAAAGGAAACAGGTCAGATGTTGGGTAAAAGACTTTGATTTTGTCGGGTTATTTACCAAAATGCTCTTTTGACTGCCTCAATGACTCCACCCATCATCACAAATCACAAACAATTTCTAACCGTTGAAGATCAAGACCTTCCCTCCAAACTTTTATATGCAATAATTTTCTAGGGTTTTGCTATGTATATCCAACGTTAATCTAATTAAAATTATGACGAGATTGAATAGTTCAAAAAGAAATAAATGAAAAATATAGTTGGAGAAGTACTTAAGTGTATAGAAAATGTTTAATACGTGGTAATCTTATGACACATTATAATATAGATCATTGACATACATGATTCATATATCTTACTTTTATATAATAATTTTTTAAAATTATGCATGTTGTAGTGAATAAAACACAAATACGTACCCAGCATTGGGCCTTCACAAAAAGTTAATAATTACTCAAGAAATTGAGGTTTGTACGTAGCTTCCATAACAAGTATGTAATCATGAATTAATTGCTTGAAGATTAAAGAAGAGGAATGGTTAATATGTACTTATGTTCTCTTTGTTTTGAAGAGATCTTGGCCCAACCACATGATATTAGCTAGCTAGAGTTATTATTAATTGAAGTAATTAATTACCCATTTCAAGATGAGTATGCATCAAGAAATATAAATCCTATATATATATCGATATCTATAGAGTAGTAGTTTTTTGTTTTGACATTATATAGAGTAGTAGCTAGGGTCAAATAATTAGCAAAGTAGTAGTGCCTATGAAATTAGCAATTTACAAATTCTGTCCCGGGATGACATGCATTTCTATTACTATGAAATTCATAAATGAAGTTGTTAATAGTGGAGTTACTATTATCCTTTTCATAGTGACGAATCTTGCATGTGTTTCTGCTACAAATAAAAGAAATAATTGACTAAACGTAAATCTATATGCATGACCAGAATGAAAATTGGGTGAAACTAAATGAACGTCCGAATCGACTGATGTTGAAAAATCAACCGAATGTTTTGAGTGTAGAAAGTCTCAAATTCAGGATCTTTAACTGCATGTATTTCCTGATAAACAAATATTGCAAAGCCCTGGCATTTTTTTGGAGGGAGTAGTTTTTATTTCGAACAATTATGAAAAGGAAAAATTATGTGCAGATTTATATATTGTTGAATTCAGAGGTGCGCGTTCTGACAGCTACATCCATTCAGATCTCATCAGAAAAGTGCAACATCCTAAGAAGAATAATTGTTGTCTTCAAACCCATTCAAAAGCTAATATTGGTTGGATTTTCGCTAATGAATCATTGTGCAAATATCTACCTACTTGTGTTGCCATTCATTGGTTGGATATTCTAAATCGCTATTAATTATGACACAATAATCAAAATTATATATTTCTTCAAGCTCACTACTTTAATTTTCCACTTATTAAATATTTTTTCTTAATTATATTATCCATTTACTACAAGAAAAGTACATTTTTCCTTTCCGAAAAAATTTTGTCCGATGGAGAGAATACCCAACAAAGTTCACTTTACCCGACAAAAAATAATTTTGCCCGACGAATTTGTATCTTGCTCGACGAATCTCGCATCGTCGGGTAAACTTCTAGCCTGACGGCTATTAGCCGACGGGTTGTTACCCGACGAATTTTAATGTTACTCGATAAATTTTTATTTGTCGAATTTTAATATTACCCGACAAATTGTACTCGACGACGACTACAACACCGTTGGGTAACTTAATGGCGCAAAGAAAAAAATTTCTCGCACTAAAAGTTTCAATGTTACCCAACGACAAAATCGTACTCGTCAGGTAACATAAAAAAAAACCCGACGAATTCATTGTTTTATATTCGCTGGGTAACGTAAATGTTGACCGATGTTACCTGATGATCAAGATTCGTTAGGTATGGTATTGGCGGTAAGGAAATTATTTTGGCGCCAAGATTTTTCCATTACCCGACGACTTAATAAACTTAGCATTAAACATAGCCGATCCACTCTTCTTCCTCCCCACTTATTTTTTTTAGTTTCAACGGCCGTCTCTCTCTCTCTCTCTCTCTCTCTCTCTCTCTCTCTCTCTCTCTCTCTCTCTCTCTCTCTCTCTCTCTCTCTCTCTCTCTCTCTCTCTCTCTCTCTCTCTCACACACACACACACACATCTTCTCTTCATTAATCCACCTACATAATTCATCTCCTCATCACTTCATGCCTCATAAATATAAAATGTATGTATTTAAATTTGGTATATAATTTTGAAATTGTTGTTTATTATGATAAATATGTTTAAAGTTTTGGTTATTTGTGTAAAAATAGTGTAGAAAATTAGAAGATTTATTAGGAAAATATGTTATGAATTAGGGAATATAAATTGTGATAGGAAATTAGAAAATTCAAAAATATGTTAGGAAATTAGAAAATATGTTAGAAAATAAAGAAATAAGAGAATATGTTAGGAAATTAGAAAATTAGAAAAATATATTAGGAAATTAGGAAAATAGAAAAATAGAAAATATGTTAGGAAATTAAGAAATTAGAAATAGGAAATTAGGAAAATAAAAAATATGTAAGGAAACTAAGAAATTAGAAAATATGTTAGGAAATTATAAAATTAGCAAAATATATTTGGAAAATAGAAAATTGTTGGTGAACTTTCTTTTTTCATATATTTCGATGATGTGAAATGTGTTTATATTTCATAATAGTTTATGGGAAGTTAATCGGGTTGATTAACTTCAAATAATTAAATTTAAGGAACAACCTTAGACCTGTTTGAGAGTCAGTGAATCGAGTTGATTAATTGTCTCTTGAATTGTCCATTTATTCAGACAGTTTGGGAGTGTGCAACTATGTGCTGTATAATTTGTGGTCTACGAAGTCAGGTTTCGGTTGTGGAAAATTCGGTCTTCTCCGAATGCGCACTAGATATTTCTTTGTAATATCTACGTTGCGCATTTGGAGAACTGTAAGCAGATGCTGCCGAATTTTCCACTGATCGGAACTTTAGCTCAAAGATTGCGAATCAAACATCACAGAATGTGCACTCTCGCATGGGATAGGGCCACAAAACAAGAGTAATAAGGAGACGACCGACTTTGATATTCACTTGTCGGGCCATTAGGCGACAATGTAACGACCCGAACCGTGATTATTAATATTTTAATGTGAAATGATTATTTTGCCCCTGAAGTGGGGGAAACTTTGACTTTTGACCCGGAAAATAATTAGGACTTTGACTCATGACTATGACGTAGATCGGGACATCACGAATCCGTAGACAGGCGGCACGTCGAAATCGGAGTTCGTATGAAGAAGTTATGCTCACGGAAGCGTTTAGCAGGAATTTACGAACCGAGAACAAAACGTAAAATATTAATTAAATATTGGAATCTGTGCAAAACCCTAGATTTAATCTGAGCCGTTGGATGAGTGACAAGTGTCACTCATCCTAGAGATCACTATTCCAATAAAGTAGGTCTATGCACCTATTGGTCAATTTTTAAATATTAAATTTTCCTCAATTAACCCCAGCCCTTCATCTGATATGCCCAAGTTGATCTGAACCGTTCAACCCTTCTCCCATTTTTTTTTATTTTGCACGATCTCATCTCTCTCACAACACACACATGTTTTCCTCCACCGTGAACAAACACACCCGGTTTCCATTGCACCAGACGCCCAGCCGACCACCGTTTTTACCACCAGACGACGACCACCGTCACCACCATCATCATCTTCATCTCCACCATGAACCGTCGACCACCACCTCCCTTCTCTCTGCTTGAAAACCCAAGGAAACCCCCCAGACCCGAGATAGAAACACGGATCCAGGAAACCCGCACCACCTCCATTCATCTTCTCGACTCGAACCAAGCTCACGTTGGAATCGTGAGGAACTCAGGACGACGTTGAGACGGTCGACACAGGCAACGGCGGCGACACGGCGGAGGTACGAACCAAAACCCGAGAAGCCCAGATTTTTCTAGATTTTCGAAGGAGACTCTTTAACGTCTGGGTTTCATTTCTTTGGTTTGGGATACGTTCTAGGGACGGTGACGAGCTGCTGGAAGCTGGTTTGGACGTTAGAGACTGAGGGGACAGCCGGAGAAGACGATCGGAGTAGGGCCGTGAACTTCTTTGAGGGCTAGGTGTGAACCTCATCACTTTCTTCCATTTTGAGGATCTAGATCCATAGAATAGACCTAGACGACCCTTTCGGAGCAAACCCTGTCGAAAATAGTGGCCGAAAATGGATTTTGGAAACGGGTCAAGCCGCGGGTCAACGGCGACTCGGTTTTAGAATCCGGGTTGACCCGGTACTCTAGCACTGATGACGTCATCATGCTGATGTTAGTAGTGATGTCATGATGATGCCATCATGTCAGAGATTGTCAGATCAGGGGACAACCAGAGCGTGACACGTGTCTTCTGACATGTGTCAAAGGTGACATCATGCTGACGTCAGCAACACTTTAGCAAAGTTGACTAGGTGCGTGGGGGCGTGTGTGAACAGTAATTTTGGTGGGGCTAGTACCATTTTTCAAGGTTTTGACGATACAGATCCAATGACGGTGGTTTCGTGTCGATCGGAGATCATTATGATGGTCAAAATGGGGTTTGAAGCCTCGGGAATAATGTTCGGGCTATGTTTTCGGGACGGATCTATTCTAGGGTTTTAGTATTGAAGTAGTAGGGTCCTTTAGTGACTCTCGGATATGTTAATACAGGTTTTTAGTGGTCGTTGAGCAGCGAGGACCTTGTGTGAGTGGGCTATTTGATTTCTTAAGGGATTGCATGCATAAATTGTTTTACTATTCTACTTATGATATAGATGGGTACTATATTAGAATGTTTATATTATTTATTATGATGTTTTGGGCATGAGACCCGTCTGGATTATATGTGGAATGTGTTCAGGGATGTCCGGGGGATACATGGTAAACTATACTGTTATTGTATTGTACTTTCCTACCTTTCTATCTTATCTCCTCCAGGGAGGGTCGTTGGCCTGGGTGGACCCTGAAGTAGTCACGGGGCACTTACTGAGTAGAGTTAACCCCCGTTGGGTTGTTTACTCTCAGGAAGGCATGTTAGTATACCTCGGGCAGTGACCGAGATACCGGGCACTGATGTACCTAGGGGAGTCTCGGGTGTGAGACCCTGAGTGGCAACGGGTAGCCTTAGAACCGTGACATCATTTGGGTTGGGTTTTACAGTGCACTAATATGTTGGTTTTTCCTTTCGATTATTATATGATTCTATGTTTATGATTCTATTATGATACTATGATTTCAATGCATGCAAGATTTGGAAAACGGAGGGGTAAAACCTTATGATTTACTTTATTATGAAATTGATTTCTAAACTGTTTATTTTCGGCCCACTCACTCTTTAAATGTTTTACTGACCCCTCCAGGCCGTGACACGGAATTAGAGGAGGATCCGGAGGAAAAAGCTTAGACTAGTTCGATGTGCACCTGTACACCACCAGTGGGTAGGTTTAGCACCAAATAATGTACTCTAACTATTGTGCTCACATTTTGTATTGTACTATCCCTTGTCTGACTACTATTACTCTGAACTATGTTGTTGAACATTATTTATTAAATTTGAAGTATTTAGTTTTCGTTTAAGGGTACTTTTGGTATGTTTGGAGTCGTAGTTAGACGGGAGCGGGACATGTACCCGGGTGGTCCCAGTGGGATTGGGACGGGTCCTGTCAGACAATGTTAACCCAATTACTTACATTTACTATATTTTGTGCCGACATGTATAATGGACAGAAGCTGAATGCAATTGTTTGATAAATCTGTGGTTTAGTATATGGATGAGATCGACAGTTTCATTGAGTTTGCACGTAATCATTACATTGATGAGAGATCTATAGTTTGTCCATGTCATAAATGTAATAACTGCAGTCGGATGTCGTTGAAGATGGTCCAATATCATTTGGATCGAAACGGGATCGTACATAACTACACTAATTGGATATATCGCAGCGGAGAAATATTTACTAAATCGACATCTTTAGTTCTTAGGCCCCATTGCGAAGAAAGTACTTTGGATGAGCGATGTGATAATGATCAGCTCCTTGAGATATTAACAGATGTTTTCCCTCCCGCATCCGATAATATGGATGGTGAAGTACCCAGGTTTCAACCCAAAGATTCTGAACTCCATTATGAGAGATTGTTGAAAGAAGTTCAGCATGAATTGTACCTGAGTTGTAATACTTTTTCGATTCTAGGGGGCAGTTGTGGAGTTGATGCACATGAGAGTTGAGTATAATCAAACAAACAAGCATTTTGATCACATGATGGACATCATTATTCGAATACTCCCTGAAGATCATCTCCCTAAAGATGATTATAACTCAAAGAAGCTGTTGAAGGATCTCGATTTAGGGTATGTCAAAAGTCATGAATGCAAAAACAATTGTGCATTATTTTCTGATGAATTTGAGCAGCATGATAAATGTCTCGTGTGTAATGAGCCTAGGTTTCGAAAAAACAAGATTCCAAACAAGGTGCTGCGTTATTTCCCACTGAAATCAAGGTTATAACGATTCTACATGTCGTTTCACAAAGCGCAGGATATGAGGTGTCACAAAGATGAGCGCATTGATGATAATACATTAAGGCATCCAGCTGATGGGGAGGCTTGGAAGGAATTCAATAAGATGTATTCCGATTTTGCTGCAAAGCTAAGAAATGTCAAATTAAGGCTTTCTACATATGGTTTTAATCCATTAAGGAGTTTTGCAAATTCGTATAGTACATGACCCGTGGTTATGGTTTTGTATAACCTACCTCCTTGAAGATACATGAAAAAAAAGTTCACAATCCTCAGTACTTTGATACCGGGCCCTAAATCTCTAAGTAATTCCATCGATATTTATTTGCGCCTATTAATTGATGAGCTCGTAGATATGTGAAAAATGGTGTACATACGTAAGACAAATTTAGTGGGCAAATATTCACTCTACAAGCAATAATGTGGACAATTAATGATTTTTGGGCTTACGACATGTTGGTAGAGTGGAGCACCAAGAGTTATCTTTTGTGTCCTATATGTGGTCCAAAAACAACGTCATGTTGGCATGCATCGAAGGTATGTTACTTAGGCTCAAGAAGGTTTTTCCCTGGGATCACCGATGGAATACGTAATCAGACTCATTTGATGGTAAATTGGAGTTACGGGCTCAACCCCGAGAAAGATCCAGTGATGAGATATTATCTAAATTGAACAGTATACATGACTTCATCACATGATGTCTGAAACCTCATGAATAGAAAAATTGGACGAAAAAAAAACATATTCTTCAAGTAGCCATATTGGTCGAAATTGAAAATCAGACACATTGCAAATCCTATGCACATCGAGAAGAATGTTGTTGAGAGTATTGTGGGAACTGCTTTACCTATTGAAGGCAAGTCATAAGATACAAAAAAAGACTCGGCTAGGTATGCAAGAAATGGTGATTCGCCCAAATTTTTGGCTGAAAGGCGTCAATGGCAGATACGTCATGGTTCATCCAAGTTATACATTTACCTTGGAAAATAAGAAAAACTTACTAAATTGGTTGTAAGGTGTGAAGTTTCCCGAGGGGTATGCCGGTAATATATCCCGAAATGTTAGCATAGACAGTGACACCTTATTCAGTATGAAGAGTCATGACTACCATGCCTTGCTACAACGGCTCATGCCAATTGGCATTCGGTCGTACTTAGAGCCCAACATTGTTGAGACTCTAGTTTATTTGTCTCAATTTTTCTAGATATTATGTGCTAGATCGTTGGTAAAGGTGGACCTCTAACTAATAAATGAGGATATTGTCTACATCATGTGTCGGTTAGAGCAAATATATCCATCGGAATTTTTTGATATAATGGTGTACCTTCTAATACATTTTCCAAACAACGCAAAGCTAGCTGGCCCAGTGCACTATCGTTGGATGTACCCCATCGAGAGGTATGACTAATTCCTATTTTTGCCATTATTTCCTTCTTGTCGTTCATAATTGTGATTCATAATGTATATTTTATTGCATAATGTTAGGTAAATATTAACGGTATGTCCGCAACAAGACACGTCCTGATGGCTCTATAGCGGAGGCATACATTGCAAAGGAGTCGCTCACTTTTTTGTGCAATGTACCTTCAGAATGTAGAGACTTCCTTTAACAAGGTCTCGTGTAACGACGACGGTGGTCAACGTTCAAAGACCCTATCTATATTTGCACAACTTGCACGACCTTTTGAAAATGGTCCAGTCTCATAGCCATTCACCAATCGGGACATGGACGTGGCTCATTGGTTCATACTGAAAAATTATAACGAAATATGACCTTTTCATGAGAAGCATCAAGAATTGATGAGGGCCGAGTATCCGTCTAATTAGACGAAAATGGACAAACAACTATTCCCACATTGGGTTTCCACGCATTTAAGTGAAATATTTTATTTATAAGTTTCTAAAAGCATTTCCATACTTTACCACTTTTTTTTCATCTAACCAGATGACCATGTTGAAAGATGACAACTCGTCCAATTTTAATGTAGAATTAATGCAACTTTCCATTTACCCATTTCGAGGTGAAACGTACATCGGTTGTCATGTAAATGGAGTTAAGTTCGTATGCACAAAATAAGATGATAAATTGTCAACGCAAAACAACGGGGCTTTGTGCCAGGTGAAGAGGAAAATGCTGATACTGGATTTTATAACAAATTTTTAAGTGTGATTAAAGTGTTATACGCAGACCGCAAGACAATCATCCTATTCAAGTGTCATTGGTTTGATACGAACCTTAATCTCCCAAGGCGGGTCATTAAAGATTATTTATGCACATCTATCAATACAAACACTCGATGGTTTGAGAGTGATCCATACATCTTGGCTAGTACGGTGAAACAAGTTTTTTATGTGGATGATCCAAAAACTAGTGCTGGTTGGAGAGTTGCTGAGATGGTCAATCACAAAAATATTTGAGATTTGGAGGATCGTTATCATGAAAAAAGAGACAGAAGAAGATGACGACCAAATTGTTTACCAGATGGATTCCTCTGTATCCACCCTACACGTAGATGGAGTTCGGACCAACGATGTAATCCCACCAATTGCGATAGATGCCATTTTCATTGATCTTGAGACATTAGAACGAATTGAAAGTGATTATGAGAGTCAACCGAGGAACACACCTCGGATGATGAGGGTGATTGGGTGGGTGATAGTGACACTGAAACCAATTGATTATTTGTAAGACAAAAACTCAATTATTAATGTATAAGATTCATTAAAAATTCAAATACTTCAAACCACAATTTAAGATAAATTAATAATTTAGGGTTTATGGTAAATAAGATTCATTAAACTCAATTGTAAGACAAATTAACACAACTAATTATCCGACAAATTATTATAAGAATACTCGTTGGGTAACATAAAATAATAATTTAGGGTTTAGGGTAAATAAAGTTCGGTGGCTCTTCTTCAAATGTTTTACCAGAAGAAACTTTTCAGATAATTCGTCGGGTAATATTAAAAAATAATTTAGGCATTAGGGTTTAGGGTTTACGATAAAGTAGTTCAGTGGCTTATCATCAAATTTATTACCCGACGAATAGTTTTACAAGGTTCGTCTGGTAATATTATACAATAATTTAGGGTATAAGGTTTAGGGTAAAGTAGTTCGGTGGCTCTTCTTTGAATATGTTACCCAACAAATATATATAATTATGCTTCGGGTAACGTGTATACTAAAGTTTCAAACAAAACATTGTTTTTGCAAATTTGAAGACTTTCCACTAATAATTCGACTGATTCAACCATCCACATGTATTGTACATACTTGTAGATCGTCTACGCGAAAAATTAGAAGATTTTGAATTCTCGAGCTTAGGTAACTGTGCGCAACGGATCGACGATTACAAAATGTTCTATCACGATTGGACGGCTTAATCTTCTCGAAGCATCGTAAAATTTGATGGGTGGATTTTAAGAACTCAACGGCTCAAAATTAACGGTTGGATTATGTACTATTAATCGTTCAAAACTCAAATAGGTAACATTATGAAAATATGTTTAAACTCTTATTAAAAAGTTTCAAAGTGTTTCATGAAATTGGTGCTTTTACAAATTTGAATAATTTATTTTGATAGTTTAACCGATCCAACCGTCCACATTTATTGTACATACTCGTAGATTTTCTTAGCAAAAAATTAGAAGATTTCGCATTCCCGAGGCTAGGGAACGGGGTGTAACGAATCGACGGCTACAAAACAATCTATTAGAATCGGACGACTTAAACTCCTCGAAACTTAATGAGTTTTGTATGGTGGATTTTAGGCACTTAACGACAGAAAATGAATGGTCGGACATTGGAAATGCATCCATTAAATCTGTTTACAATGTTTCTGGGAAATAATTCTAAGTGTAACAATAATTAATGTTGGGAAATTATTCGTCGGGTAACCTTTCAAACCTTTCTGGGAAATAATTCTAAGTGTAACAATAACTAATACTGGTAAACTATTTCGTCGAGTTAGGTCCACATTCGTCGGATTGAGTGTCGTTGTCGTCGGGTAATATTGAAACCTTTCTGAAAAGTTTCCAAAAGTTGCCAAGTAAAACAAGCATTATTAGTAGTAAAAATCTCATCGGGCGAGGTTGAAATTCCGCCAGGTAATGTGAAATGCCATCGGGCAACATTTAAAAATCACCTGCCCAAATTTACCGCCAACACTTACCCGACGTATCTGCGTCGGGTAACGAGTGAACGACCAGACTTTTTTGCTTCTACGCCGTCGCTTCCATTTTTTTGCCAACGTTACCTGACGAATCATTAAAACCAAACCCAACGGGTTGTTTGTCAGGCAACGTTCTTTGATGTTTAAAACAGAGACGATGTTCTTCTTCCTCTTCTCTTCTTCGAAAAAGCTGAAACAGGCCCTTAAAAAAAACTTCTCCTCGCCTCGCTACCACTCTCCCCACCTCCCTCACATCTCTCTCCCTCTCTCACTGCCTCTCTCACAGCTCTCTCCCTCCCTCACTGCCTCTCGTAGCTCTCTCCCTTGCCGTCACCAGAACCGTTGCAGATTAGGGAAAAAAAACCCTTTCTCAGCCTCTCTCACTGCCTATCTCGCCCCATACATCGTCTCCCTTCATTACCATTATAACCACCTTCTCTAATTGTCTCAATAATGTATTTCCATTTATTATTGATTTTTGTTAGAATTTTAGTTTTAAATATCATGGATTAGTTGTTTTTTATTTTAGGCTGAAATTTTGGTTTTGAATTTCATGGATTATATATTGTTTAGCCTGTATGAATTGTTCTTGATTTTTGGTTGGAATTTTGGTTTTGAATTTTATGGATTATATATTGGTTAGCATGGATTAATTGCTCTTGATTTTAGGTTGGAATTTTGGTTAGCATGGATTATATGTTGTTTAGCACGGATTATATGATTTTTTAGCATGGATTATATATTGTTTATCATTGAGTTTGATGAATTATGGTTATGGGTGATTATTTGTTATTATTATTGATTATTGACTATTATTAAGTAGTATTATTTATTAATTATTTTTATTGATTTTTTAATTTTTCGATTATTAAATATTGATTATTTTTAACAATTTTTATTTTTTTATTATTCGTTATTATTTTTTATTATTATTGATTATTAATTATTTTTATTGATTATTGATTATTTTTATTATTAATTATTGATTATTTTTTATTATTGATTGTTGATTATTTTTTATTATTACTTATTTTTATTGATTTTTATTATTAATTATTGATTATTTTTAATGTTTTTTATTTTTAATATTATTAGTTATTATTGATTATTAATTATTATTATTGATGTTTTCATGATTTTTTATTATTAGTTATTGATTATTTTTATTATTGATTTTTTTTTATTATTGATAATTTATTATTATTAATTATTGATTATTTCTTGTAGATGTCGAAGCCTATGCTGATTACCTCACGAGTTTGTCCTTGTACTTCATTGGGTTCGGTTCAGCAACCAGTGAACGTCGCGAGTTTGTCTGTCGCGAACACACTGAGGGGCGATGTCGGCTCGAAACCCTGTGCATGTCACGCCGGTCTCGACTCCAACCCCTCCACCAGCATCTGCCACACCGTTAGACCCACTGGTCTCGACCTTCCTCTTCGAGGATTATGTACGACCTGGTGTTCGGTCTACTCGTCGGCAACATTCGAAGAAACAGGGACAACGTCGTGTTGATCTCGAGCCCCCGGAGGAACAGGTCGATGGAGAGATCGCGGAGGCAGCCAGAACGATCCCTAAGGGTGAGTTGGTCAATAAGTGTTTTCAAATATTTTTTATTTTTTATTTTGTTCATATTTTATTAATGTTTACCCAATTTGTAGGGAGATCTACCTGAGTGCGTGGGATCAACTAGGGGAAGTCTTCCCAACGGATTTGCCAGTCGACGAGCGCCAAGATCAAGATTATTTCTGTCGATCGGCTCGGCCAAGCACCTGTCAAGGTCCACAGCTTGATGGTGCATGACATAGGTGCTATTTTGCGCACCCATTGTCTCATGATGGGTGATAGATTTCGGGATCAAGCCGAAGATACACTCACCTTCTTTTGGGATGCCTTATCTGTAAGTATTTTTAATTTTTTAAAAAAATTTAATGATTTTAATTATCTTTTATATTCTTTAATGATTTTACTAATTTTTATTAATCGTACATTGCAGGTCAATTTCCAATATGATATTGAGAATGCGAGACTCATGAAATACATGAGACAGAAATGGCAGCTGCGGTACTCCGAGTGGAAGTACGAGCTCATGCTTTGGTGGAAGAGCTGGCCAACCCCAGAGGAAGCTCATGCCAACCTTCCGGAGGAGTTGGACGGTCCTCGGAGGGTCGGGTGGGAGTGGCTTTGTGACTACTTGGTCATGCCCGAATGGATTGTAAGTTTATTTTCTTAATTTTTTATATTTTATAATTATATTTTTAATTACTGAATTTAATTAAATCTATTTAAAAATAATAAAAATTTGAGGCCAACAAGCGTAATCAGAGAAAGTAGACGTTGAACCACCATGGGGGGTCACGTCCATTGGAGACCACGCACGAGGATTGGTGCAACGCCGGGTCACTGTTCCCAGATGTGGATGTCTGGGGAAAAGTGTACGCTAGCCGGGGGAACCTGTAGGCTGATGCTATTCATGTAAGTCTAAATCGTTATATTTAATATTTTTTATTTTTTTTTAAATTATAACTGTGTTATGATTTTGTAGGCGGGAATGCTGGCAGACGTCTAGTAGACCTAGGAGCAGTTGACCCAACAACAGCTAGACACTCCCTTAGAGCAAGCCAAATTTGGAGCGTTCGAGGGCGATCTTGGAGCGACAGTTAGGTCAACGTCCTGGGAAGAACGTCTGGGGTGCTAGCAAAGAGCTGGAGCGAGACATCTTGATTGGCTCTAATGCTTCTTCTAGGGGCATCAATCCCGAGGAGTACTCGGGCTCAAGACGCAATTATACCAAGCTTCAGACCGAGACCGCCGAGCTGAGGGCCCAAAACGATAGACTTGAGGCCTAAAACGCCTTGATCAGGGCTCAACTTGAGATGGTCTTTCAGCACATGGGAGTTCGTCCGCCCTCTAAGTATGCTCCACCCGAACAGCCTGACATGTCTGAGCAGCCTCACCCCCTTTTCCTAGCCCTTTTCCTAGCCCTACATGTTTTAAATTTTGTTGTAAATATGTTCAAAACAATATTTTAAATTTTATAAATATATATTTCCTAATTCCTAATTTGAATTTTATTTCATTTTCATATTTAATAATAATTTCATTAATTAAATAATAATAAAATAATATTAAATTAAAAAATTATTTAGCATACCCGAAAAATAATATTTATGTTACCCGACGAACATCTTCGTTCGGTGGATATCCAACGAAGTATCTTCATTACTATTCAAACCTATACTCGATGAAGGTGTCAACGTAACCCGACGAATTTCATGGTTCGGTGGATAACCATCGAAGTTTTTTTTATTACTGTGAAAAATGATAACCGATGAATGCGTCACTCTAACCCGATGGCGTTCATGATTCGGTGGATGCCCACTGAACCTGTCTAAGTGTTGAACCGACGAATTCTGTAATGTAACTCGACAGATAATTCACTTCGGTGAATGGCTACCGATTTAATGATGACTCAACCAACCACAATAATTCTTCGGGTGTGGTCCGTTGACCAAACATGACCCGACGAATATTCACCGACGATCGTTGTTTTGGATGAGATCACTGTTACCCGACGATGATTGGTAGTTCGTTGTTAAAACATGTGGTGACAGGACCCGCCCCGATCCCACGGGGACCACAAGGGGACGTGCCCTGCTCCCGTCTGACACCCAAAATAACATACCAATTTTAACCTCAAACGCTCAAATTAATAAATAACCAAAGTAAAGTTATACATCAAATCCAAATTTAACAGATGTCAGACAAGGGATGAAAACCAAATTACAAATTGCGAGCACGACTCTAAAATAATCCTGCGGGTCAAACCACCCGACAGGGGTTCAGATACGCAGAAGTAGATCTATGCCTCCGCCTCAGGATCCTCCTCTACCTCAGTAGCATAGCCTGGAGGGGTTACCAAAACATTAAGGGTGAGTGAGCCGAAACTCAAGTTTATAAAACCGTTTAATAAGTAAAACATATAATTTACTCCTCTGTTTTCCAAACATGCATGCATTAGACTCTAAAACCATAAATCATATAATATGAATCATAAGGCATGTAATAAAACCATAACCATAATTTTAACCACTGCACTATACACTCCAATCCCGACATCCCCGATGTCTGACGTCCCTGACGTCCAATAAGGTCACAGTCTCAAGGCTACGCGTGCCACTCGGGGTCTCAATCCCGAATCCAATCCCCGAACCCTGTCCGGGTACGACATCTCAAATGCCTAGCGTCCTAGATGCTCGACGTCCCTGACGTCAAATTATAGCAATCCTGCTCTTGAGTCATTTTACGGTCCGGTTCCTCCTTAGAATGACCCTTCGCAGGCAATGCGCCGTGACCGCTCCGGGGTACCACATCCGGAGGAGACAGTATCACAAGAATGGATCTATACAGTGCAGTACCAAATACATTTTATTGATATCCACATGCAAAACAATATACATAGATAAAATCTAAGTTCCATCAGACGGGTCTCAAACCCAAAAACCGTGAAACGTGCCATAACCATTATTTCAATATCATCAAAACTGTTTCTTGATTCCAGCATGTGAATATATAAGTAAATCAGAAAGCATTTAAGCATGCAAGGGTTTAATGAAATCGGGCCCACTCACAGTACGATCCTGCTGCGAATCTGCGCGTACGGACCTGTACCGGGATTATCGTACAATTCCTGTCAGTCCAAATTACACGTAAGGGTCACTACAAGTCTTAAACATTTATCCAAAAAGTCCGAAATAGAAACCGGCTCGGGGAAACCGTCCAACACGTTTCCCGAGACAACCGGCCCTAAACTGACCCTCCTAACTATCTCAGATCAACATGGTTAATTCACCAAAAATGTTCAGAATGATGAGAGGAATAAAATTCATGTTGATCGTGATCGGAGATAAGGCCCAACGCGCCCTCACGCGCCGCCCAAAGTGGCTGCGCATGAAAGTCACGCGCCTGACACTGTAGCTACAGTGTCACCACCTTCACTCGTTTATCTGTAATACGGGCCTGCCACCCGCGGCTTGACCCGGTTAATTACCCACAAATTCTTAATCAATTTCCTTCGTTTTTGATTCTATTATCATCCATAAACATCTAATTTAGGTTCTGAGTCAAAAATCAACCTCAATGGTCCCTTAAATGGACCCTCGACCCGTGATCACCCACACGGGTTGATCACCACAACTCATTGATTCCAATACCAATATCAAATTAACTTCACAGTGAGCATCCTAGGGTTGAAACGAACTGAAAAACACAATCAATTGAACCAACACTCACCTGGAAGTAGCCGTCCAAACCTCTGAAATTCCTCTGAAAACGGCAGCCTCCGTCCCAGCTCCACCGTGGCTGGTTGCCCTCGATTTCAATATGGATGTGTTCTAAACACTCCCAGAAAGCTCACTCAGTGTTTAGATTGGTCCAACAGACCGTATAAATTGAAATCTGAAATTCCCTCCAATTTTCCCGAAACTCAAATCTCTGGTTTTTCTCTCCAATTTTCAGTTCCTTCAACAGCAGAGTAAAGCTCACTCAAATTCTACTCTGTTTAAACCAACTGAGCCGTCCCAGCTGCTCATGGAAGTCCAATCTGTCCACTGAGATTTGTCCCCCGAAAGCTTCAAATCTTCAATTATCAAAGTGGTCGTGCTGGGTGGATGAATCAGACCACGTTTGATGCTTCCAAAAGCTTTAAACAATCCATACTTTCCAGCACACACTTGAATAATCAATTGGGCACTCAGAACCACCGCACATGGTGGTGCCGCCCATGTTCCCCCGCGGTTGCTACAGTAACCAGGGGTAAAATGACCAAAATGCCCCTAGTTCAAAAATTACCATAATGCCTTTCACTTTCCAGACCCGTAACTCAGCCATTCGAAGTCTGATTTCAGCGTGCCGCCTGTCAACGGACTCAGGGCGTCGAGACCTACCTAACGGTCCTCAAGTCGTGTGAAATTCAGTTGTCAAACGAAAAGTCAACATTTTCGCCCCTATCGTCCAAATTACGGTAATGCCCCTGAACTTCCGATAGTCATAACATTTTCCCGGATCGTCCGAATTGGACGTGCCACCTGTCTATGAACTCGTGACGTCCCGAACTACGTCACGGTCAATGGTCAAAGTACGTTTGACCCACCAATCAAAAAGTCAACAAATTGGGCAATACAATTCACAGGGGTAAAAACGTCAATTTATGCAATAATTTACAAAATTAGAATCCTCGAATTTCCGGGGTGTTACATGTGGTCTGACAGAGGTGACCCGGCCGCGTGTTGCCTGACGGTGGACTGTCGGGTTTGTTCGTTACCCGACGGGGAACTTATGTAACTCGACAAGGAACTTATGTAACCCGACGGGCTTGTTTCGCTAGGTAAAACCGTATTTCTTGTAGTGTAAGATCAAGCTAATTCGATTGTTAAATTCATTCATGTCAAGTAAATTTTCATAAAAGATATTTAAATTTTGAATCAATGTCAGAAGAAAATAAAATTTCTAAACTATAGAGCAACATACGGAAAAATACTCACTCCAATTACTAAACTATGTGAAAGTGGGTGAATCAAGCTCAGTTCTGTGTGTATATATATGTTGGAATAACTAAATGGAACTTGTTGGCATGAAAGTAAAAGTTAATTCTAGTGCAGAAATAATGGATCATATTCATTCATGACTAATTAATTAGTATATATATTGAAGTGGGCATAAAAATAAATGGTTCTTGTTATATTTATGTTAGTAGAACGACTTAGAGACCTTTATTTTGGAAAGTGGAGATGCATGCGGAAATCAAACAGTGCATTTTTTAAGCCCTTTTGTTTGGACTGGTGTTGCTTTATATTATTATCTTGGATTCTCTCCTTGTGAAGAGCAGAGAGAAAGGAAACTTTTAGAGAGAAAGTCGATGGATGGAGTACAATACAAAACATATAGAGGCAGTTACCAGTGAGGGCAAAGAGCAGCATATCAGGAAAGTAAACAGTACTAGCAAGCGTAAATATTAGTGGGGCTCTGATAGGCAGAGTTTGTGCACGAGCAATGCCACTAGTGAATGTGAATGTAACATAAAGACTCTCCACTTTCACCACTTTAGACTGCTTTGCCTAATCTCTCTTCCTCTATCTGCGCCGGGAGAGAAGAAGAGATCATGAGAAATAAAAGAAGTAATGTATATTAAGAACAGTCTTAATTCCTGAATTATAATATATAAATATGAATGTATCCATGTTTTATATACTCTAAAAGTAAAAAAAATATAAACTACGTCGTCTATCAATATATATTGTATAAATTATAATTATACAATGAAACAATTTAAGCACCATATTGTTAGCAATATAACATTCAATCTCTAGTCCACATCAGTCAAGAGTGCAGCATGGTTCTATAATGATGCAATGCAGCCGATCACTACTACAGATGTTAGTTAGAATCTGTTATGTATGAGCTGTAGTTAGTTGTAGACAGTTAGAGGTTCACTGAAGTCATCAAGCTAGAGTTGATCAAGTATAAAGCTTAGGATCAATGTAACAGTGACATTCAATTCAAGAAATCTATTGAATCGTTTTCTTCTCAAATCTTTTCTCTCACACTCTCTTTTTCTTCTTCCATAATCACTCAATCCTTCTCTTCTTTCTCTGACCTGATATCCAAACATGGTATCAAAGCTTGGCTTCATGATCTTGGCTAACCACCATACATGATCGATTTTGGTGCTTCCGCTGAAGAAATACAGATTAGTTCTTCTTCCGTTTATCTTCTTGAACTCACAAATCAGCTCTCTTCTTCTTCTTGAATCAGGATTCTGTACTTCTTGATCTTTCTTTCTTTCTTCTTGAATCAGGATTCTGTACTTCTTGATCTTTCTTTCTTAAATCTTCAACTGTTAAACTGTGCACTCTACGTGCTTGTGTTTTTGCCTCTTTCAATTCTTCTAGTCTGTTTGAATATCATAGTGGTATAGAACCATGATTACTGCCTCACAACTTCAAATCCTTCAATCTCCAATAGCCTCTCTTATTCCAACAATTGGAAATGCTGTCACAGTTAAACTTGATGATCACAACTTCATCACATGGAATTTTCAAATGGAGTTGATGCTGAATGTCAACAACATCATGAGGTTTGTTGCTGGTACTCAATGTTGTCCTAATCGTGTGCCAACTGAACCTGTTGTACAGAATTCCTCTCTGCCTTCTGATGAATATCTGGTATGGAAAATGCATGATCAAGCACTAATGCAGCTAATCACATCCACTTTGTCTCCTACTGCAATTTCCTGTATTATTGGATGCAAAAGTGCTCAAGAAATGTGGCTTCGCCTTAGGGACAGGTTTGCCTCCTCAACAAAGACCTCAATCTTCCAAATGAAGACTGACTTGCAAAACATCAAGAAAGGATCAGAGAGCATGACCCAGTATCTGCAGAAAATTAAAGACTCGAGGGATCTTCTTGAGTCCTGTAATGTCACTTTTGGTGATGATGATATTGTGATTCTCACTTTGAGAGGTCTGCCTGCAGAATTCAATACTTTCAGATGTGTCATTCGTGGCAGGGAAAGTTCAATTAGTCTTAAAGATTTCAGGTCCCAGTTGTTAGCTGAAGAATCTGTCATTGAACAGTCTGCTGAGAGCAGTTTCCTCTCAGCTTTACTTGCCACAAAGAATTCTAGTTCTAGTTCTATGCAAGTTGTACCTGAGATTGGTTCTTCCACCTCCTTTCCTTCAAATGCACTTCCTGTCAGTCCTAGTCCATCACAGTCATCTCAAATTAGTTTTCAGCCTCAGCAACATACAACTGCTTCTGTTGATCAAGGTCATTACCCGCAGTTTTCTGATAACTTTCAACAATATGGGTTCACTGGAGGGTATCAGCAAAACAATAGTAATTTCAGCAATAATTACAAGGGAAATAACTATAAAGGCAGGAACAAAGGCAAATGGAATCCCAGTTATAGCAACTCTGGTCCCAGACCTTGGAACAACTCAAATCACAGCAGAAATGGTGCTGGAATTCTAGGGACACCAAACCAGCAGTTCTTCCCTTCTCCCATCTGTCAAATATGTGGAAGAAAAGGCCACACTGCTGCTGATTGCTATCACAGATATCAGAATGATCCTACTCAAACTGGAGATGGAAAGCAGTGCCAAATCTGCTGGAAATTTGGTCACTCAGCTATCAATTGTTATCACAGAGGGAATTACTCTTATCAGGGATCATCTCCATCTCAAAATCTTACTGCAATGAGTGCTCAAGGACCTTTTCCATCTCAGCAGCAAGGATATTGGATTGTTGACACTGGAGCTACAGCACACATGACCTCTGAACTCTTTCAGCTTCAGAGATCCTATCCATCTGAGTCTACTGATGTCATAACCACTGCTGGGGGCACAGGTTTGAAAGTGGCACATGTTGGACAATCTACACTTGTCACCTCTCAACCTACACCTCACTGTTTTGATTTACATGAAGTTCTTCATGTCCCACATATCTCTGCTAATTTGCTTTTTGTTAACCAGTTATGCATAGATAATCATTGTCGTTTTGTTTGTGATGATTCAACTTTTCTCATACAGGACAGAACCACAGGGACAACAGTCTTCCAAGGACTGAGTAGGAATGGTCTCTATCCCCTTCCTTTTCCCAATATCTCTCCTCCTCATTCATATCCTCAGGTTACATTTCTTGGAAAGACAACACAAATTCAGCTATGGCACAGAAGGTTAGGCCATCCCTCCAATCAGATTGTAACCTGTGTTCTTAACAAACCACAAATCCTGCATTCTAAAGATACTATTCAAACTGTATGTGAATTGTAAGACCCGGTCTTAGAAGCAAGAACGGTGAGCAAGACCCGTGAGCTTGAGAAGCAAGAACGGTGAGCAAGACCCGTGAGCTTGGAAAGGTAAGATCGGTGAACGATCCCACATCGCTCGGGGAGGGAAAGGTGAAGTGCCTTATATGTGTGGGCACGTATCTATCTAACAGAAGGCCTTTTGGGAGCTCAGTGGCTTTGGGGGGGATTGGAACCCCAAAGTTAAGCGAGTTGAGGCTGGTGCAATTCCAGATGGGTGACCCCCTGGGAAGTTGCACCGTGAGCTCCCGAAAACAAAACCGTGAGGGCTGGGCCCAAAGCGGACAATATCGTGTTAGATGGGCCGGGTCGTGACAGAATAGGGTCGGGTCCTGACATGAATCCTGTCTTGAAGGAAAATTGTCCAAACTGTCCTTTTCAAGTTCTAGTAATAAATCTTCTATCCCTTTTGATGTTATACATTCAGATGTATGGGGACCATCTCCTGTTACCTCTCTTGAGGGTTTTAGATACTATGTGAATTTAGTTGATGAATGTACCTGTTTTACCTGGATTTTTCCAATGAAAAACAAGTCAGAATTTCACTCTATCTTTGTTCATTTCTGCTCTTATGTTTCAAATCAATTCTCTGCCTCAATTACGACCCTTCAAAGTGATGGAGGGGTGAATACATGATTCAGGCTCTTCAACTTTTCTTGTCTAGTAAGGGAATAATCCATCATAGATCTTATCCTTATACACCAGAACAAAATGGTCTTGCAGAGAGAAAACATAGACATATCCTAGAAACAGCTATAACTTTACTTCAAACTTCAAAACTTCCTGCCACATTCTAGTTTCATGCTTATGCAACAACAGTTTATCTCATTAACAGAATGCCATGTTCTAATCTTGATATGCATTCTCCTTTTGAATCTTTTTTTCACACATTACCTCTCATAACTCATTTGAAAGTGTTTGGATGCTCATGTTTTCCCCATCTTCGACCATATAACAATACCAAGTTACAACCCAAAACAAAAAAATGTATCTTTATTGGTTATGCTGAAAAATACAAGGGTTACATCTGTTATGAACCTGTGTCAAAAAAACACTTTGTCTCTAGGCATGTTCTGTTTTATGAAACGCAATTTCCCTACTCTAGTTCCAATCTTTTTCCTCAAACCTCTATCTCTAAGAACACTGGTGTACTACCCTCTTCCATACAGTCTTCTGTTTTTCCATCCTTGTTTCAAGTTTATCCCACTCCTACTCAGTTCACTCAGACTTCTGTGGTTTCTGCTCCTGCTGAGGACAATGAGGTACATCCTTCCCTCTCATCACCTTCTCACTCACCTGCTATTTCCCACAATCTGTCAGTTTCTCAAGCAGATTCCTCAGACTTTCAGACATCCCCTGGACCTGATTCTTCATCTGTACATCCCAGTAATAACACAGATACTGATTTTCAGCCACAACGTCTGGAGGTGGTTATTCCAATCACAGTTGTTAACATGCATCCAATGCAAACCAGGTCCAAGAGTGGAATTGTCAAACCTAAAGCCCTACTGTCTGCTTACACTTCCTCTCCTGCCACTGATTTCACTCAGGTTGAACCTACTACCTACAAAACAGCTTATGTGATTCCTATCTGGCAGCAGGCAATGCAGGATGAGATGAATGCTCTATACAGTCAAGAAACCTGGACCCTGGTTCCTCTCCCTCCTTCCAAGAACCTGGTTGGGTGTAAGTGGGTGTACAGAATCAAAAGGAACTCAGATGGCACTGTTGCACGTCATAAGGCAAGGTTAGTTGCTAGGGGCTTCAGTCAGGAGGAGAGCCTTGATTACAGTGAAACTTTCAGTCCAGTGGTGAAAACCACTACGGTTAGGCTAGTGCTTGCTTTGGCGGCCCAATTTCAGTGGAATCTGAGACAGCTAAATGTTAAGAATGCCTTTTTGCATGGAGAGCTTAAGGAGGAGGTTTACATGTCTCAGCCACCTGGTTTTGAAGACATCAAGTATCCTGACTATGTCTGCAAACTACAGAAGTCCCTCTATGGCCTTAAACAGGCCCCTCGAGCATGGAATGACAAATTCACTGGTTTTCTGCCTGAGATAGGTTTTCAGACAACTTGGGCTGACTCCTCCCTCTTTGTCAAGTAATCCTCTTCTGCTTTGGTTGTTCTCCTACTATATGTAGACAACATAATCATTACAGGGAGCAGTGATCAGGCTATTTCTGAGGTTATCTCAGGCTTTACTGCTGTCTTTGATATGAAGGACCTTGGCAAGCTGCATTTCTTCCTAGGCCTTCAGATTGAGTATACTTCTCCTGGTTTGTTCATCTCCCAATCTAAGTACATCAATGATCTGTTGTGTAAAACTTCCATGCTTGACAGTTCTCCTGTGACCACACCTAGTGTTCCTGGTTCAAGGCTAAGGAAGGATGATGGTCCTGTTTACAGCAACCTCACCAACTACAGGAGCATTGTGGGTGCTCTTCAATATCTGACCTTCACTAGGCCTGATATTGTCTTCTTTGTAAATCAGGTTTGCCAATATATGCATGCTCCTTCTGAGTCTCATTTCATGGCAGTCAAACGGATTCTGAGGTATCTCAAAGGCACTCCTCATCATGGCATTATTTTCAAGTCTGGTTCTCTGGATTTGGTTGCTTTTACTGATGCAGATTGGGCTGGAGATCCCAATGACAGACGTTCCACTACAGGGGTTGTTGTTTATCTTGGAGAAAATCCAATCTCCTGGATGTCCAAGAAGCAGTCCACGGTTTCCAAGTCAAGCACAGAATTTGAGTATCGTGCCTTGGCCATTACTGCTGCTGAGGTTTCCTGGATCAGACAACTCTTGTGTGCTCTGCACATGCCCCTCCTCAAACCCCCTCTGATCTACTGTGATAGTACTTCTGCTACAAGCCTCTGTGCTAATCCAATCTTCCACTCTCGTGCCAAACACATTGAGATTGATTACCATTTTGTGAGGGAAAAGGTGGTTCGGGGTGATTTGAACGTTCAGCACATTCCCTCTGGTGATCAAACTGCAGACATTTTCACAAAGGCCTTGGATGATGACTTGTTTTATCTGCACTCCTCCAATTTGATGCTCGAAGCCTCTTCTTCATCAGCTTGTGGGGGGATGTTAGCAATATAACATTCAATCTCTAGTCCACATCAGTCAAGAGTGCAGCATGGTTCTATAATGATGCAATGCAGCCGATCACTACTACAGATGTTAGTTAGAATCTGTTATGTATGAGCTGTAGTTAGTTGTAGACAGTTAGAGGTTCACTGAAGTCATCAAGCTAGAGTTGATCAAGTATAAAGCTTAGGATCAATGTAACAGTGACATTCAATTCAAGCAAATCTATTGAATCGTTTTCTTCTTAAATCTTTTCTCTCACACTCTCTTTTTCTTCTTCCATAATCACTCAATTCTTCTCTTCTTTCTCTGACCTGATATCCAAACACATATATCTCATATTCTAGATAAATCTTAATATTTGTCGAGGTTTGAGGGAAGGGTCTCTTTCTGGAAGGAATATACAGTGTGTGGTCTTTGTCAAACCCGGCATGCATGCACCCAATCCACCCATTAACCATTATCTAGCTAGCTAGGTTTTTTTTTTTAACTTTTTTTTTCTTTTAGCTAGGGTCTTACGCTCCCCAAGCACAGCCATCTTACTTACGTTTTCCTTTCCTCCTTATCTTTTTCTTTCTTCTTTCCAGCTTCTTCGTTTTATCATCATTCCCACGCCCACCCTTTCGGGCCTTTCCCCACTACCAACTATCAACCTCACAAAACCTAACTTTTTCGATGGGGTATTTTACATGTTACATCGTAAACCAATATATATATATAATATATTACACAAAACAGATAACATATTATATATTCCTTCCACAAATGAATGTATTCCATTATGTACGTATGTTTCTCGATTTTATTCGATCTACTAATAAATATCTCATTATCATCGTAAACCAATATATTACACAAAACAGACAACGTGCATTAAGGCTTGTCATGATTACAGTACTTGAGTTGGGCACAGGACATATAGGTACATATATGCGCAAAAAAGAGGCATCTTAATTACGAGACCGGCTGGTAAACTTGAACCATGTTAACTCCTGCGCGCGTACATGAGCCGCTCAGTTCTGATTCCTACAATCCACGCACCTTGATGGGATGGACATGATATGATGGATCCTATAACCCTAGATTGATGGATGGACGCATATTATCCAGCTGCTTTTCCTTGTTGCCAGTATGACGGCCAGGTGAGTGAGCGAAAGTGGGAAGTGCGCGCTCGGCCAGGAAAATAATTAATGCACATATATATATTGTGTTAACAAACTCGATCAGCTATATATTGCTCATCATCATCCACTATATACTTGGATGTGACCAAGTGGATTGCAATAGTCCATCGAATATACCTACTCCATCAATTGGTTACCAAATTCAAAACTATATCATGTTTGTTGATTCCATCAGTTCATAATCCTCTTTGGAGATATTAATATTGAAAAGTTCTTATATGCCAATATGATGTAAAGAGCATTACAATATAATTTATTATGTCCAAATTAACTAGGTTAGCTAGTGTGCTTCATTTTTGTACTTAAATTAGTAAATGCATGGCACTTTTCAAACACATGTAGTTTATTTAAATTTCACATGCATGTATTTGTTGTGGAACCCAAAATTATCCGAAAATTGTGGAGCTGCCACGTGGCCCATAATTCTCAAAATGATCAAATTGCCCCTGACAATAACGCTAGTCATTTGAAAACACCCACACATTAAATAATCTATTTACCAGCTAAATACGTTATTTAATCGGGTTAAAATCTCCGTAATATTAATATTCTCCCCGAGAGTTAATTGTCATTATTCTTAGTAACGGAAAATTAATATTAATATTAAAACACAATAATTATCATTATTATCATAATGAGCTATTATTATAATTATTAAATAATATATTATTTATTAATTACAAATTGAACCGACCAATCAGAACGCTCCGAGGCATCCAAGATTTTCCTATAAATAGCGGAACACATTTCATTTCCAGGAGACGTCGATTCTTCGCTTCGAAGTATATCATTTTCCTCTCTCAAAGCTAACTTAGACATCAGTGTTCTTAGTTGAACAACCCCCGGGTAAATCGATCGAGGCAACGATAGCTAATTGTTTGTTGTTTGCAGGAATTGTGAAGACTTTTCGCGGCGGGTTCAATTTTTTATTCAACATTTGTTAAACTAGGTTACCCATCTTTTGCGCTGAGGAGTGTATATATAGTAGTTAATTAGTTAGAAATTGAACCGGGATTAACTATAAATTTAGATATCAATTTTGTTCGTTTCTTTGTTAGTTCTTAGTTTATCATCATAGACACGGTCACACTAAAAGCGTATGATAGAGTGTTTAATTTATCTAATAAGGGTAAGTTCAATGTAGCGGGTTTCCTCGATAATAAATAATAAATAAAAATATTTCTTATTAATTATTAACTAATTAATAATTTTTTATTATTATATCATCGATCATCTAACTTCTAATATATAATATTCTATTTTCTTATTTTATAATATTGAATGAGGTTTTCATATTCAACTTACATGAATAACAAAAACGATGGATCGATCTATCTTTGTGCTGACCTCGATACCTTATTTTATTTGTTCTCCATTAACTCAAATTGACGCATTTGTCATATAATTTGATAGGTAAGCATGACGTGGAGGTGGCCGACCCATTTCCCTTGAATAAGGGTCTCAATCGCTTTTGAATTTTGTAGGGCTTCATGTTCTTAGTGAGTGCCCTAGTTCATTCTCTAAGACCAAACTTTAATAATTATACTTTGGTATGTTGGTTTAATTTAATCACTCTTATTGAAAACTTTGGCTTCCACAACTTCTTTGTATGTTCTTCTTTCTTTGTAAACAATTCATTTTCATATTCATCATGGACTGCACATGTCGGGCGCAAGGGTCCACTGCGTACCATTCTCACTCCTCCGCCTATGGATTATATCATAATTAGCCCCACGAAAACAAACTATATCTAATTTGCATCAGAATTTTTATTTCATGATCGATATGTGATATCGATTGAAAAGGGCAAAACGACCTAATTAATTAACCTCACTAATTTTACCATAATACCTACGTGTGGGAATAGACTATGAAGTACGTACACAAATCGCATAAGGAGCATTAGCGTAAGGATAATAAGAAACATATATAAGGTCGCCATCAAATTATGGACACGCCGAGTTTAAATTAAGAGAGATCGATGGATCGATGACCCAAAGCCAAAGTATGATCAGTCTATAAAGTAGGACAATTCACATGCAACATGCAAATTTTTTGTTTTTCTAATAATGAGTGGTCCATGATTATTCATATATATATATATATATATATATATATATGCGTTCTTTGAAATCCTAAAGTGGATTGTATGTTTTGCACGTGTGAATATATTCCACGTACGATATGATGAGATTTTGCACCAACTAGAGTCAACCAATGAACTATATATATATATATATGAACACGATGACTAGAGTTTAATTGTATTTTGGTTGAACTGTAGAGAGAGTTTGATATATAGTTCGATTACTTTGGGTCCATTTTGTAATTTTTGCACTAAATGACCATAAATAACCCTAATAATATAGACCTCCAGGCTAGCATTATTGATCTTTATCGTTTATCCGTATTCGCATGAGGAAACTCTTTTTTTGGGACAAATATTATCTTATACCTTAACCTATTGTTGAAGCAGAATTCGTCATTTAAACTCCAAAGACTCAAGGATCCCTGCAAATAAGCAAACAGTAAGCTATCGTTCGTTCAATGATCGAGACCCAGGGGGTGTTCGACCAAGAACGCTCCAATGCTTAAGTCAGATTCGAAAGAGAAATCTCAAGAGTTTAAGTAGCGTTGAACATAATTACCTTTATTGGGAAATGTGTTCCCCTTATATAGGGGTGAGTGAGATGTTCAATTTCCATAATTTCGATGTGGGACAAATGCTGCTCAATTTGCGTGCTAACACATGTTACATAGATCGAGGGTGGAAAGACTTCCATGTGTCATTCCCATTTGGGCCCAATGTTAGGGCTATGTAAGCGTTGTGGGCTTGGGCCACGTTCGATGCTTGGGCTTTAAGTATTATTACTGGGGGCAATTTGGTCATTTCGGGAATTATGGGCCACGTGATAGCTTCACATTCGTCCGGTGATTTTGGATTCCACAAATGCCCCCACTTCACTTAGGAATTTAGGGAATCCTAAGAGAAGTAGGTTTTTAATAGTCCTGGAAAATCTTGTTTGGAGTAGGACTCTGTCTTCTCTTGTATCATTCTTGTGTGAAGCTTCCTTTACAAACTTTTTATTTGTTCGAATTAGCCTCCGAACTTGTAGGTTTGTCACATGCCTCATTGCAGCCATGAGCATCCGCTGAAAGCTTCTCGACTCCAATTCGCCTAAGGCGATTCTTGAGTAGGGTAAGGCTGCTTCTAGGATGAAGGCTTGGATTGTTTCTTAGTGGAAGACTTGAAGTGCTTCCAGGTGGAAGAGCTTGATGTGCTTCTGAGAACAAGGCTTTGCAGGCTTTCTAGAGAAAGGCTTTAATTGTTTCCAGAAGGAAATGCCTTTGGTGTTTTCCGGAGGAAGACCTTGATGCTTCGTAGGGAAATGTTTTGGATTCTTCGCAGGGGCGAAGACTTTGGTGCTTCATACGGTGAAGGCATAGGTGCTTCGCATGGCGAAGGCTTTAGTGCTTCGCGGAAGTGAAGGCTTTGGATGTTTCGTAGGCGCGAAGGCTTTGGACGCTTCACGTGAGTGAAGAATTTGGCGCTTCGCGGGGGGCGAAGGCTTTGATGCTTCGTAGGGGCGAAGACTTTGGCTGTTTCATTAGCGCGAAGGCTTGAATGTTTCGCGGGGCGAAGACTTTGGGTGCTTCGCAGGAGCGAAGGCTTTGGATGCTTCGCAAGGCGAAGGCTTAGGTGTTTCACCAGGTGAAGGCTTGGGTGTTTCATAGGGCGAAGGCTTGGTCGCTTCGCATGGTGAAGTTTTGGTTACTTCATATGGTGAAGGCTTGGATACTTCGTAGGGCGAAGGCTTAGGTGCTTCGCATTGGCGAAGGCTTAGTTGCCTCATAGGAGAAGACTTGGATGCTTTGTAAGGCGAATACTTTAGATGGTTCGCAGGGCGAAGGCTTGGATGTTTCGCCTTGCGAAGGCTTAGATGTTTCGCAGGGCGAAGGCTTGGATGCTTCGCAAGGCGAAGACTTAGATGCTTCGCAGGGCGAAGGCATAGGTGCTTCGCATGGCGAAGGTTTTAGTGCTTCGCATGAGTAAAGGCTTTGGATGCTTCGCATGAGCGAAGAATTGGATGCTTCGCAGGGCGAAGGCTTGGATGCTTCGATAACGAAGTGTAACGACCCGTCCCGAATATCGGGATTTAATAATATTTAATTGTGATTTACTAATCTGGGATTAGTTGGGCGATTTCGGACGAATTGTGCAAAATGACCGTTTTGTCCCTGATCGTGGGCAAAACGTTGACTTTTAATTCGGATGGTCAAATAGACTTTGACCGATGACCGTGACGTAGTTCGGGACGTCGCGAGTTCATAGACAGGTGGCACGTTCGATTCCGACGTTCGTGGTGAAAGTTATGATGTACGGAAGTCCAGGGGCATTTTCGTAATTTGGACGAAAGAAGGGGAAATGTTGACTTTTTGACCAGGATGTCCGATGGCCGAGGGCCAAGGACCGTTACGTAGGTTTCGTCGATGCGAATCCAACGACAGGCGGCACGCCGAAATCGGAGATTCGACGACGAAGTTATGGGTCACGGAAGTTTGGTTTCGTTATGCACGCATTACGAGACGTGGACACGTGGCGTTCTCTGATTGGTCTGAATTTCTGAGTGGGACACGTGGACCACTAATCTTTAATTATTGGGATCAGATCTGGATTGGTCAGATTGATTAAATTATTGGATTTTAATAATATAAAGAATTTCCCACTTATTTTTCATCTTTTGATCTGGACCCTTAATCTCATTGGTGAGATTCAATCTGGGCCGTTCATTCTTTTTCCCTCTCTCTTTAATTGGATCAGCCTGCATCCTCCCACTCTCATTTCTCTCAAACCCGTGAGCAATGTACACGGCTCACACTGCACACCACCACCATATCCATAACCTTGGGTCGTGCAGGGGACTGTGTGAGGTCTGTTGGGAGCTGGGCACGGTGGGAGACGGCGGGAGACGGCTGGGCGGCGACGGAGGGGAAAAACAGGGGAGGCCGAAAAACTCAAAATTGGAAGTCAATGGAGACCGGTGTTTTGACCGTGCTTGAGGGGTGGACGGAGTTCTGGGATCAAACTGGGCGTTTCTGTGGCCACGGTGGTGACCACGGCGGCGAAGGGAGCCTAAACCTGTGAGTTCATCCTCGGGCCTAAAATGGCAGCTTGGGATTTTCGACGTTTTAATCGATCTAGTAAACGGGAGGATGACTCAGAGGATGAGACGAGTCTATTGGGACCGTTTTCATCGAGAATGGTGGTCGGAGCTGAGTGCAGTCGACGGTGGGTTGGCCGTGAGCTTCTCGATCGGAGAGGTAAGGATCTTGACGTTGTTCCTTGTTTTTGTTTCCACAGAACTCCTAGTTTAACTCAGACGATCTTGTAGGAGGAAACCCTGTCGAAAATGATCAAGGAACGGCGGAGAACCGATCGGGTTGGCCCGCGGGTCACGGCGACCCGTTTACCAGTCGTTCGGGTTGAACGACGGTGAACAGTACCCGGCGCGTGGGTTTCACGCGCAGGGAGTTCAACCGGCGCGTGGGGGCGCGTGTGAGGTAATTTTGGGAAACTTCCAACATGACTTTTATCCTATACATTGTAACGAACATTTTGGAATTGGTTTCGTGTCGATCGGACACCGTTTCGTTATTGTTCGGGATGTCCGAAGGTTTTAAATCCAATTTAAAAATACTTAAAAATTCGGGAAAATTACGGGACTTGAATAGGATGTTAATGATGAGGTTGGTGATCCTCTAAATTGATTTGAACAGGATTGGGAGTCCCGATGATAGTGATGTGGCCCAGGAAGGCCTATGGCACGCGTATCGAGGCGCTCGGTTAAACGGTCTGTGAGTGGACATTGGTTTCATAAATTCGATGCATGCATAACCGTTTTATGATTGTTATAATTATGATTAAATGATTTATTTTGGATATCGGTGAATTTAAAATGATTTCACGTATTTCGAGGTGAATTACGTATTTGCACGTAAACCGAGGTTTTCTGGATTTGCACCGATTTCCATAAATATGGTTGGATATGGTTTCATGAAACGGTTACGAACTTAAATAAAGTAAAATCGGGCCAGGGGCCCAGTTGAACTATGAAATCGGGCCAGGGGCCCAGTTAACATGTGGATCGGGCCAGGGGCCCAGTTAACTTGTGAAATCGGGCCAGGGGCCCAGTTGATTTCTACATGTGATTGCGGGTCGGGGACCCTAAAATGGAATTGAATAAATGTTTCCTGGTTTACATTTTATATATGTTCACATGCTGGAATCTATAAATGGTTTTGATGATATTTCGGTTATGACACGTTTCACGGTATTTGGGCTTGAGACCCGTCTGATGAAACTTAATGATTGGTTTGGATTTTTATCCATGTATATATATATGCCTTGCATGTGGATATCGATAAAATGTATTTAGTACTGCACTGTATAGATCCTTCCATATTATATTGTCTCCTCCGGCGAGGTACCCCGGAGAGGTCACGGGCGTCTAGTACGTCCAGCGTCTATGACGCTAAGCATCAGGTGATGCTGCATCAGGTGATGCTGTACCCGAACGGGGTTCGGGGATTTAACTCGGAAAATTGAGACCCGAGTGGCACGCGTAGCCTTGTGATTGTGACCTTATTGACGTCAGGGACGTCAGACATCAGGGATGTCGGATTTGAGTGTATAGTGCAGTGGCTAAAATAATTGTTATGGTTTATATTATATGCCTTACGGTTCATATTATTGGATTTATGAAATAACTGATTGGTTTTACTGTTGGAAATTGAAACTATGCTTTGGTTTCCGGGCTAAGGCCCTAATGGTTATTTCTAAATAAATATGGGATTATTGGTTTTGGTGCATGCATATGATTTTACTGAGGGGCATAAATGTCTTATAAATGTTTTAAACAGACTTGTTTATTTTCGTCCACTCACAGCTTTTGTTTGCAATGCCCTTCAGGTTGACTCCGGATACGACTGCAGCAGAGACTTGAGCATCGCACACCTCCTCCATCGATCCTTACGCACTCTGGAAGCCCTTTTGGGCAATGGCAATCAGTTATCCCTTGTCTGGCGCCTCTTGTCAGACGGGAGCACGTCACATTCCATGGTAATCCCGGGGGGATTGGGATGGGTCGTGTCAAGTGGTATCAGAGCAGGTTTTGCTCTTTTGTGCGCGAAGGACGAGGCTGTGATGTCTCTTTGGGCTGCTGTTCCGTTGTCAACCTGATAGATAGTTTTGGGTATGTATGGTGAATTGGGTGTGTTTGACCTGATACGCCGTGCATTGTTGCGATTCAACCCAGGCGGGGTTGTATACGATTAACTGGTAATGTGGGACCGTCGGTTCGGTCATGTGATGATGGATTGTTGTGCCACTGGGCACGGCTAGGTTCAGGGAACCCCATTTGATTGGAAATGCGAAACTCAGTTGAGTATTGGTCTACGTTTTGGACCCTGGTAGTGTTGGCTAGTGTACGGGGTGTTGATGCATCGGAGTTAGCCGATGACCTTCGTGGTGGAACCCACGAAGGAACCCACGTTGAGTTGATGATTGGATTGGATTGGACGTCTATATGATGTCAGGACCGCGGGGTCGGTCAGGTTGTGGATTTTACTGCAGAAGGCAGTTGGGTTCGGTGGAACCCTAGGGTGTGATTTTGGAACCCTAATTTATAATTGATGGGCAGGAAAGGTGAACCTTAAGTGAGAACTGGTGCTGCGACGAGCGGCTGAGGTCTTGGATGACCATGTGGATGACTCTAGTGAGTCTTATGGGTTTCGATCTACGGATACGGGTATGAAATATGGATTTCCGTGTGGGATCGAATGGTAGTGTGATGTGTGGATAGGATCTTGACAACAATGACTGTTGGTCGACAGTTGTGTCGAGATGACTGGCTATCGAGGGTATTTTGTGTGGCTTTCACACTTGGGGATCAGGGGATGTTCAGGGAACGTCCATTATCCTGATGTGCCAGTGGTCAAATTGGAGGTACCCATAGTCGTGGGGTATGAGTGCTGTTACGGGATCGTCGTTCGTAATGAACGGAGATCCAGGGTAACAACTTTGCACACAGTGTGCTAGCATGGATGTTCGTGTGCTAGCATGGATGTTCGTGTGCTATGTATGGATATTGGTATGGTGAGACCTATATGCCAATACTAGTATGGATGCCTGTGTGCTGATACTGGTATTGATGATGGTGCGTTGGTGCTGGTGACAGTAATTGTGATGACGATGAGCCACCAGTTGGGGTGTGACTCTGTCATGATGAACAGATGATTGGTATCTGCGACTCAGTGGTGGTTGAGTCTTGGACTGGATGGGATCCAGTGGAGGTTGTGTCGTGTTGGGATAAGTCCTAACAGATATATGATGACAAGTGATGAATGGATCAAAGGTATGATTGAAAATTTGGGGGAATCTTGGGATGCTATCCCCTAGGTCATGTGTATTGGTGGATTTGGGGAGTTTTTGTCAACTCCGAGATTAGTAAGATTGTTTATTTCTTATATCCCCAGAGAGTACAAGGAAATTATTGAAATTGGAAAAAGTCGGGGAAAACCATTCGTGGTATTGATGTGGGATTTTGTGATTGTGAATCACTTGGAACCTGAGGATTGAACCTGTTTAGGTTGAGATGTGAGACGGAGGCAGTATGGTATGCACATTCAGGCAAAATTGTGGATATTCCGTTCGGAATCGGGGTGTGTGCATACATGATTATTGACGGACGTGAGGTCCGAGTAATGAATTGATTTTGGACACGTGGTGGTCCAAGTGAGGTATGGACGTGGGCAGACCAGTGGTTGGACTTGACATCTCATTGGGAGCAAGTCTGTTTCCAACGTGGTTGGAACTCCCGTTTTGGGGAGAGTTGTGATTGGGAGACGAGAGGAGTGCTCGTTTCCGCATCAGTGATTGGTATTCCGAAGTCATTAGGGTTGACTTCATATTTCCTGTCGTGGCAGATGATGATTGTTGCTACCAGTACGTTGAGCGTGTATTGGTAGGTGGACCCAAGTTTGGCCTTGGGTCATTGGACACAAGAAGTTTTGTATGATTTTGGATTTGGTGGTGGTATGCGTGGCCATCTTTCCACCAAGGGAAATTTGGCGAAGGATTCAATTGAGGGTGTAAGACCCTACGATCAGCTTTCGGATGGACTGTTAGCTATGTGAGCATGTGTGGATCCTAGGTGGATCTGATTTGCGATGTTGTCGACTCTGGTCGATGTGACGATCTAGGATCGTGATATTACTTGTCGGGTGACGTAGCGATGGATATGGATTGTGATCTTGATGATCCAGATTGGGTGAGAGTTATCACTCTTACCTTGATATGCGAGTCGTAAATGACGGGACAGAACTTCTTTTCGGAGTGAGTCCATATGGGTTGTGACTTGGTTGAGTAGGTTTCCGATGTGGTCGGATTTTGTCAACCTTTGACGTGTGGATATTGGGATTGGCTTCCCTACGAAGTCAATCGAGTGTTTTGGAGAGGCAACCGATAGGTTCGGTTTTGTTACGTCTTGGTGGACGTAAACGAGATTTTGGGTTTTGGAATCGAATTTCTGGGTGACGATTCAGGATTCGATTGCGAAGCTCGAAAATGGATTACTGGATTTGGGTGCGGAATGATTATTCCAATGCTAGCTTACGGAATAATGATTTCGGATTCGGATTTGGAAATGGGTTAAAAATATGATGTTGGGTTCGGGTTCGGGATTTCTTACGAAATTGCGGATTCGGATTCGGAATTGGAACTAGATGACGGGTGGAGTTCGTTTTGTCTCATGTTGGTTTGGGCAAATGTACTCCATTACTAGAACGTGTTTGGCTATGACCTGGGTGGCTATAGTCAGATTGATGGATTGAGGTACGTACAGGGTACGTTGTACGAGGATTGCTACTGGTTAGGCTGAGTGGTGCCTAATGGCGGTACATGGGATGTACCAGTGGTGTGTAACTAATGTGTTGGTAATCGGATTGGTTCTGATATCATTTGTTTGGCTGTATTGTGGACTGGACATTGGATACTGTGCGCTGGGCAGATTGATCTTGTCGGATTCAGTGATTTTATGAGCAGGTGCTCTTAGCCACGGTTGGCTAGTGGAACCCCGGTATTGAGATGTGTGTTCACTGCTGGGCTGGTATTCAATGTGTTCCAGTTACACCACTTGATGGAGTAAGTTGACGGTATACGTACACTCAGGATGAGTGAATTGGTGGTTTGAGTAACCACGAGTAGCCTTGTGTGATTTTATCACACCGTGATTTCCCAGCGTTTTGGTTCGCTGAGGGAGTCGGCGATTATGGACATTGAGATTATTTTGTGTCGCAGGATTGGGCTTGCTCTGCGAATTGAGATCATGTGGTTGATCTTGCGCTACATCGAGAGTGATGTAGTACGTGGTGTTGTCACGGATAGACAGATGGTTGGGGCTTTACTAGGGTGGTAAAGTTTTGTGATGACAGTTTGACTGGTGGTGTCAGCGTGGACTGACAAATGAGATTTGGTGACTCCCAATGGGAGCAAATGTAAGGATATATTGAAAATGGAAAGGAACCGTTTAGCTGAAGGAGTCAGCTAAATGGTTATGCGATTTTATCGCGGATCAGGTGATCATTTCCACTCGAGGTGGTCGAGTGTTGTTGCTATTATGACGTATGACTGTGATGGGATGTCTGGGTACAAACGAGGCTGGTGTTGTCCCAGTATGTGGGTGTACAAGTGTACACAGATGTGTGGTCGCATTGTTTTCCACGAGGTGGTTGTGGAATAAGGTTATTGGTAATTTCGAGGACGAAATTCTTTAAGGAGGGAAGGTTGTAACGACCCGTCCCGAATATCGGGATTTAATAATATTTAATTGTGATTTACTAATCTGGGATTAGTTGGGCGATTTCGGACGAATTGTGCAAAATGACCGTTTTTTCCCTGATCGTGGGCAAAACGTTGACTTTTAATTCGGATGGTCAAATGGACTTTGACCGATGACCGTGACGTAGTTCGGGACGTCGCGAGTTCATAGACAGGTGGCACGTTCGATTCCGACGTTCGTGGTGAAAGTTATGATGTACGGAAGTCCAGGGGCATTTTCGTAATTTGGACAAAAGAAGGGGAAATGTTGACTTTTTGACCAGGATGTCCGATGGCCGAGGGCCAAGGACCGTTACGTAGGTTTCGTCGATGCGAATCCAACGACAGGCGGCACGCCGAAATCGGAGATTCGACGACGAAGTTATGGGTCACGGAAGTTTGGTTTCATTATGCACGCATTACGAGGCGTGGACATGTGGCGTTCTCTGATTGGTCCGAATTTCTGAGTGGGACACGTGGACCACTAATCTTTAATTATTGGGATCAGATCTGGATTGGTCAGATTGATTAAATTATTGGATTTTAATAATATAAAGAATTTCCCACTTATTTTTCATCTTTTGATCTGGACCCTTAATCTCATTGGTGAGATTCAATCTGGGCCGTTCATTCTTTTTCCCTCTCTCTTTAATTGGATCAGCCTGCATCCTCCCACTCCCATTTCTCTCAAACCCGTGAGCAATGTACACGGCTCACACTGCACACCACCACCATATCCATAACCTTGGGTCGTGCAGGGGACTGTGTGAGGTCTGTTGGGAGCTGGGCACGGTGGGAGACGGCGGGAGACGGCTGGGCGGCGACGGAGGGGAAAAACAGGGGAGGCCGAAAAACTCAAAATTGGAAGCCGATGGAGACCGGTGTTTTGACCGTGCTTGAGGGGTGGACGGAGTTCTGGGATCAAACTGGGCGTTTCTGTGGCCACGGTGGTGACCACGGCGGCGAAGGGAGCCTAAACCCGTGAGTTCATCCTCGGGCCTAAAATGGCAGCTTGGGATTTTCGACGTTTTAATCGATCTAGTAAACGGGAGGATGACTCAGAGGATGAGACGAGTCTATTGGGACCGTTTTCATCGAGAATGGTGGTCGGAGCTGAGTGCAGTCGACGGTGGGTTGGCCGTGAGCTTCTCGATCGGAGAGGTAAGGATCTTGACGTTGTTCCTTGTTTTTGTTTCCACAGAACTCCTAGTTTAACTCAGACGATCTTGTAGGAGGAAACCCTGTCGAAAATGATCAAGGAACGGCGGAGAACCGATCGGGTTGGCCCGCGGGTCACGGCGACCCGTTTACCAGTCGTTCGGGTTTGAACGACGGTGAACAGTACCCGGCGCGTGGGTTTCACGCGCAGGGAGTTCAACCGGCGCGTGGGGGCGCGTGTGAGGTAATTTTGGGAAACTTCCAACATGACTTTTATCCTATACATTGTAACGAACATTTTGGAATTGGTTTCGTGTCGATCGGACACCGTTTCGTTATTGTTCGGGATGTCCGAAGGTTTTAAATCCAATTTAAAAATACTTAAAAATTCGGGAAAATTACGGGACTTGAATAGGATGTTAATGATGAGGTTGGTGATCCTCTAAATTGATTTGAACAGGATTGGGAGTCCCGATGATAGTGATGTGGCCCAGGAAGGCCTATGGCACGCGTATCGAGGCGCTCGGTTAAACGGTCTGTGAGTGGACATTGGTTTCATAAATTCGATGCATGCATAACCGTTTTATGATTGTTATAATTATGATTAAATGATTTATTTTGGATATCGGTGAATTTAAAATGATTTCACGTATTTCGAGGTGAATTACGTATTTGCACGTAAACCGAGGTTTTCTGGATTTGCACCGATTTCCATAAATATGGTTGGATATGGTTTCATGAAACGGTTACGAACTTAAATAAAGTAAAATCGGGCCAGGGGCCCAGTTGAACTATGAAATCGGGCCAGGGGCCCAGTTAACATGTGGATCGGGCCAGGGGCCCAGTTAACTTGTGAAATCGGGCCAGGGGCCCAGTTGATTTCTACATGTGATTGCGGGTCGGGGACCCTAAAATGGAATTGAATAAATGTTTCCTGGTTTACATTTTATATATGTTCACATGCTGGAATCTATAAATGGTTTTGATGATATTTCGGTTATGACACGTTTCACGGTATTTGGGCTTGAGACCCGTCTGATGAAACTTAATGATTGGTTTGGATTTTTATCCATGTATATATATATGCCTTGCATGTGGATATCGATAAAATGTATTTAGTACTGCACTGTATAGATCATTCCATATTATATTGTCTCCTCCGGCGAGGTACCCCGGAGAGGTCACGGGCGTCTAGTACGTCCAGCGTCTATGACGCTAAGCATCAGGTGATGCTGCATCAGGTGATGCTGTACCCGAACGGGGTTCGGGGATTTAACTCGGAAAATTGAGACCCGAGTGGCACGCGTAGCCTTGTGATTGTGACCTTATTGACGTCAGGGACGTCAGACATCAGGGATGTCGGATTGGAGTGTATAGTGCAGTGGCTAAAATAATGGTTATGGTTTATATTATATGCCTTACGGTTCATATTATTGGATTTATGAAATAACTGATTGGTTTTACTGTTGGAAATTGAAACTATGCTTTGGTTTCCGGGCTAAGGCCCTAATGGTTATTTCTAAATAAATATGGGATTATTGGTTTTGGTGCATGCATATGATTTTATTGAGGGGCATAAATGTCTTATAAATGTTTTAAACAGACTTGTTTATTTTCGTCCACTCACAGCTTTTGTTTTCAATGCCCTTCATGACACGACCCATCCCAATCTCCCCGGGATTACCATGGAATGTGACGTGCTCCCGTCTGACAAGAGGCGCCAGACAAGGGATGACCGATTGCCATTGCCCAAAAGGGCTTCCAGAGTGCGTAAGGATCGATGGAGGAGGTGTGCGATGCTCAAGTCTCTGCTGCAGTCATATCCGGAATCAACCTGAAGGGCATTGAAAACAAAAGCTGTGAGTGGACGAAAATAAACAAGTCTGTTTAAAACATTTATAAGACATTTATGCCCCTCAGTAAAATCATATGCATGCACCAAAAACCAATAATCCCATATTTATTTAGAAATAACCATTAGGGCCTTAGCCCGGAAACCAAAGCATAGTTTCAAATTCCAAAAGTCAATCCAAGAGTTATTTCCTCAATTTAGTAATATTCATTTATTATTTTTCCATCTCCGGCATCCCCGATGCCTAGCGTCCTAGACGCTTGACGTTCCAGACGTCATATCTCACGGTATTAAGCAACGCGTGCTGCCCGGGGTCTCACCGGGTCCATATCTCTGACATCCCCGATGTCTGACGTCCATGACGTCTAGCAATCCTGCTCCTGGATCACTATACGGTCCGGTAGCTCCGTATAATGAGCCCTCGCAGGCAATGCACCGTGACTTCTCCAGTGTCCCCGACACTTGGAGGAGACCAGGATATAAATATCCTCATATCGAGATGGTTTTATGGAACACATTCAATTATTCATTTCCAACATATCACAAGGGCCCTGCCCCGAATTTCCATAAAACCGTCGTAAGTCCAAATAGTTGAATCAATTCCGAAATAGTTTATTCAATTCCATTTTAGGGTCCCCGACCCGAAATCACATATACAAGTCAACTGGGCTCCTGGCCCGATTCATAAGTTAACTGGGCCCCTGGCCCGATTTCATAATTCAATTGGGCCCCTGGCCCGATTCAACAAATTAACTGGGCCCCTGGCCCGATTTCACCTTATCAAATCCGTAACCGTTTCATGAAATCATATCCATCCATATTTATGGAAATCAGTGCAAATCCAGAAAACCTCGATTCACGTGCAAACACGTAAATCGCCTCGAAAAGCGTGAAAACATATAAATTCACTGATATCCAAAATAAATCATATAATCCCAATTATAACAATCATGAAACAGTTATGCATGCATCGAATTTATAAAACCAATGTCCACTCACAGACCGTTTAACCGAGCGCCTCGATACGCGTGCCATAGGCCCTCCCGGGCCACCTCACTATCACCGGGACTCCCAATCCTGTTCAAATCAATTTAGAGGATCACTAACCTCATCATTAACATCCTATTCAAGTCCCGTAATTTTCCCGAATTTTTAAGTATTTTTAAATTGGATTTAAAACCTTCGGACATCCCGAACAATATCGAGACGGTGTCCGATCGACACGAAACCAATCCCAAAATGTTCGTTACAATGTATAGGATAAAAGTCATGTTGACCTCACCTCGAGATTCGTGCCCACGCGCCGTCACGCGCCGCCGTGAGTGGCTGCGCGTGAAAGCCACGCGCCTGCTACAGTGCTCCTTCTTCACCCGAATGACTGGTAAACGGGTCTGATTACCCGCGATAGGATCCGTTTCAAACACCCTCAATTCGATATCAATTCCATCCGTTCTTGATCCTACAACAATCACCAATCCACCAATTTCAGTTCTGTGTCCATGATTAGCATCAACCATCGATCAATCTTGTCGACAACCCGTGATCACCCAAAACGGGTCGATCACCAGAGCTCCTCCAATCCTTAACCATAATCAAATTAACTTCACAGGAAGTTAATAAGGACTAATACGAACTAATTAGCATAATTAATTTAACTCGACAATACCTCAATCGTCACAACTCAAGCTCGAGTTTTCCGGCCGTCCACCATGTCCGTTCACGGCCCTAGGAGCTCCCAAGCTTGCCCCATTTGATCTGGTTCGACTCGTTGAAGTTCCAGGAAGCTCAATCACTCATCAATTAGGCTTGGGCTGGCCTGAAACTGGAAATTCGAATTTGAATTCCCCAGAACCCAGTTTCGGGTTTTTGAGTATTCCTCCACCATTTCCACTCCATTTTTCCATCTCTCAATCTCAGTGAACTTCCCTCGACACACTCTTCATTCTTTTAATTCAATTTAGCCGTTAAAAGCGTCCAAAAGTGCCACACTGGCCACTGCGAAATGTCCCCTGCACTGACCCGAAAAACAAAAGAAAACCCAGGGTCCATGTTGTGCAATCGATTGCCAGCACCTCACATGTGCAATCACCCAACAAAGCTGCCCCAACAACAGCCCATAATTGATAAACAATCAAGGGATCGATCGCACAAAGCATCCACTTACACGGCCAGTGCAATGGAACAGTGCCCCTGTGAAGAAAATTACAATTCTGCCCTTGTGCAGAAAATTACCAAAATGCCCCTCACGCATCCTGACCCGTAACTCGGTCATACGGACTCCGATTGATGCGTGCCGCCTGTCTACGAACTCAGGGCATCGAGACCTTCCTAACGGTCCTCGGTCCTCGGCCATCGGACCTCCCGGTCAAAAAGTCAACATTTGCCCCCATTTCGTCCAAATTACGAAAATGCCCCTGGACTTCCGTACATCATAACTTTCACCACGAACGTCGGAATCGAACGTGCCACCTGTCTATGAACTCATGACGTCCCGAACTACGTCACGGTCATCGGTCAAAGTCCATTTGACCATCCGAATTAAAAGTCAACGTTTTGCCCACGCCCAGGGGCAAAACGGTCATTTTGCACAATTCGTCCGAAATCGCCCAACTAATCCCAGATTAGTAAATCACAATTAAATATTATTAAATCCCGATATTCGGGACGGGTCGTTATACTTCAGGTTGACTTCGGATACGACTGCAGCAGAAACTTGAGCATCGCACACCTCCTCCATCGATCCTTACGCACTCTGGAAGCCCTTTTGGGCAATGGCAATCGGTTATCCCTTGTCTGGCGCCTCTTGTCAGACGGGAGCACGTCACATTCCATGGTAATCCCGGGGGGATTGGGATGGGTCGTGTCACGAAGGCTTTTATGCTATAGGGAATACGTTTTTGAAAATTGCATATGTTAAACAAATATGTTTGTACGTATTTAGAACAATTTTTCAATCTTATTGATAATTCAAATGCAAGGTACTTGAATTTAGAAGAAAACTTGAAAAGAAAACATGAAAGCCTCATATACTTCTATGTCTCTCTAATTTTGACATGAAGCTAGTTGATGCGGATCATTTTTTAAGCTAGCTCCTTAGGTTTTTTGTGGGTCGTTCCACGGCCTTCCCTTTTGACATACTCGGTTTAATGTCCCTTTTTGATGAGATTTCAGAGATATCTCTCGAAGGATATGCATTTCCCAATGTTATGCCCATAACACTCGTGGTAGGCTTATCACTTCGTCTTATCAGCTTTCTCTTGATTGCATTTAACCCGCTCTGGCTTCTTGAACCAGGGTTTGTCCTTTATCTCATTGTGGATTTGATGGACTGGTATTGTGAATTGCATATTAGGCTTCTCGATGGTTGAGGCATTAAGAGGTTGGCTCGCCTTGCAATTGTTGAATCCCCTCATAGAAACATTTGCCACTAACATCCTCTTTGCATGGTGATGACCGTTTGGAGGCTTTCTCGCTTGTCTCGGCATGATCTGGTGCATTTGCATCACTCTTTTCATCCTTCCAGCATGCATGACGCTCTGATAGAGAGAGCATTCTGGTGAGACTTCGTGCATTGTCCATGACAATGTCTCCGTAGAGCTAGCTATCCTGGGGAAGCCCTTGTTTGAACGTCATTGCAGCAACAAGGTCACTGCAGCCAACAATTCGAGACTTTTCCTCGCAGTACCTCCGAATGTATTGGCAGAGTCTTTCTTTTTCTTGTTTCCAAATGGAGAAGAGATTGTCTTCCTTTACTTCGGTCGTACGAAGCTGCGAGTACTCCTTCACAAACGCCAGAGCCAACTCTTCAAAAGAAGCGATCGACCTCCGGGGGAGATGATTAAACCATGTCATGGCTTGACCTTAAAGAGAGGCTTGAAATACTTTGCACATGAGTGCATCATTATGTCTATGCGGAACCATGACTCCCCGGTAGTAATCTATGTGCTTCACCAGGTCGGAAGTTCCTTTGAACTGATTGAAGTTCGGCGTTGCAAATCTCTATGGGAACGACTCCTCCTCAATATCTCTCACAAAGAGTGTGGATTGTTGAATTTGGAGGCGTAGATCGTCTTCTTCATCATCACGCTGAGCATGAAGGTGCTAGTCCAACATCCTTTGAACATCATTAGCTCGTAGTGCACCTCGCTGAAGAGGTGAGTCATTATGCGCTATCAGTCGAGAACCTCTTCAAGCCTCTCCCCTTGACCTCTGAGGTAGCGCAGGTGAGTAAGCCTCATCCTCCCCCTTACTGCCGTCAGTAGATCGTCTTGGGGTTTTATGTGGAGTCTGATGTTGCCCCCTACTCCCATGTGAGCGCTCTACCCGTGAATTTACGCTCTACCTGATGGTTGGCATCCTTCCATGCGTCTCCATAGGCGCTTCTATGGGCACTCATCGAGGACGAATTGGGCATTCCTCCGGAGTCTCTATGCGAGCTTCATTCCTTGTCTGAGCAGTTGAGGCAAAAACATCTTCTCCAGCTGAACGAACAGATCGTCGAACCCTAACCATGCTCGATCAGAAAAGCTTGAATGGAAAGTTGTAACACCCCGGAAATTCGAGGATTTCAATATTATAAATTAATGAATGAATTGACGTTTTTACCCCTGTGAATTGTATTGCCAAATTGTTGAATTTTTGATTGGTGGGTCAAACGGACTTTGACCAATGACCGTGACGTAGTTTAGGACGTCATGAGTCCATAGACAGGTGGCACGTCCAATTCGGACGATCAGGGAAGAAAATATGACTATCAGAAGTTCAGGGGCATTCCCGTAATTTGGACGATAGGGGCGAAAATGTTGACTTTTCGTTTGACAACTAATTTTCACACGACTAGAGAACCATTAGGTAGGTCTCGATGCCCTGAGTCCGTTGACAGGCGGCACGCTGAAATCGGACGTCGGATGGCGGAGTTACGGGTCTGGAAAGTGAAGGGCATTATAGTAATTTTTGAACTAGGGGTATTTTGGTCATTTTACCCCTGGTTACTGTAGCAACCGCGGGGAAGCATGGGCTGCACCACCATGTGCGGTGGTTCTGAGTGCCCAATTGATTATTCGGGTGTGTGCTGGAAAGAAAGGATTGTTTAAAGCTTTAGGGGCATCAGAACGTGGTCTGAATCACCCATCCAGCAAAGCCACCATTGTTAATTCGAGATTCGAAGCTTTCGGGGAACAAATCTCAGTGGGCAAATTGGACTTCCACGAGCTTTTAGGATGGCACAGGTCGTTTAAACGGAATGAGAATTGAGTGGTCTTCACTCTGCTGAGGTGAGGGCTGTGAGCTTGAGAGGAAAAACCAGAGAAATCAGTTTCTGGAAATTGGAGGGAAAAATCGGGAAATTTCTACGGTTTTTTGGACCAATCTAAACACAGAGTGAGCCTTCTGGGAGTGTTTAGAACACATCCATATCAAAATCAAAGGCAACCAGCTACGGGTGAGCTGGGACGGGGACTGCCGTGTTCAGAGAAATTTCAGAGGTTTGGACGGCTACTTCCAGGTGAGTGTTGGTTCAATTGATTGTGTTTTTCAGTTCGTTTTGATCCTATGATGCTTCCTGTAAAGTGAATTTGATAATGGGTTAGAAACCAGGGAGTTGTGGTGATTGACCAGTTTGGTTGATCACGGGTCGAAGGGTCAATTGAGGACTTGTCGAGGCTAATTAATGTCACAGAACTTAAATTGGATGATTAATAAACATGTTAGGATCAAGATGGATTGAAATCGAGTCGAAATTAAGGGAGGGTTAATTGACCGGGTCAAGCCGCGGGTGGCAGACCCGTATTACAGGTATTCGGGTGAATAAATTAACACTGTAGCTACAGTGTCAGGCGCGTGACTTTCACGCGCAACCACTTTGGACGGCGCGTGAGGGTGCGTTAGGCCTTATCTCCGATCACGATCAACATGACTTTTGTTCCTCTCATCATTCTGAACATTTTTGGTGATTTAACCATGTTGATCTGAGATAGTTAGGTGGGTCAGTTTAGGGCCGGTTGTCTCGGGAAGCGTGTTTGGACGGTTTCCCCGAGCCGGTTTCTGTTTCGGATTTTTGGATAAATGTTAAGGACTTGTAGTGACCCTTACGTGTGAATTGGACTGACAAGAATTGTACGATAATCCCGGAACAGGTCCGTACGCGCAGATTTGCGACGGGATCGTACTATGAGTGGGCCCGATTTCATTAAACCCTTGCATGCAGAAATGTTTTCTGATTTACTCATATATTCACATGCACGAAACAAGGAATGGTTTTGATGATCTTGAAATTATGATTATGGCATGTTTTACGATGTTTGGGCTTGAGACCCGTCTGGTGAAACTTGAGTATGGTTTTGGATTTTAACTCTTTATACTTATATATGCATGTGGATATCAATGATTATATTTTGGTACTGAACTGTAGTGATATACTCGTATTATACTGTCTCCTCCGGATGAGGTAAACCGGAGTAGTCACGGCGCAATGCTTGCGATGGGCCATTCTACGGAGGAACCGGACCGTAGAATGACTCAGGAACGGGATTGCTATGATTGGGCATCTGGGACGTCGAGCGCTAGACGCTAGGCATCTGGGATGCTGTACCCGGACAGGGTTCGGGGATTGGACTTGGGATTCAGACCCCGAGTGGCACGCGTAGCCTTAGGACTGTGACCTTATTGGACGTCAGGGACGTCAGACATCTGGGATGTCAGGATCGGAGTGTGTAGTGCAGTGACTGTGGTTATGTTTATGGTTTTATTATATGCCTTATGGTTATTATATATGATTTATGGTTTTAAATGATGATGCATGCATGTTTGGAAAACGGAGGGCTAAATTATATGTTTTACTTATTAAACGGTTTTATAAACTTTGAGTTTCGGCCCACTCACCCTTAATGTTTTGGTAATGACAGGACCCGTCCCAACTGGACGTCAAAAACTGTACCCGGTCCTGCTCCCGTTTGACAAGTCGACCGAAAGTCCGAAACTACCCTTCAGCACCTACTAGACAATGGATATTTGTGCCTGTGCTCGCTCATACCTCCACCTCTGGAATAGCCTCGATCAACGCGCCACGACCTGAAGGGTTAATAAAACAGAAAAGGTGTGAGTGGACAAAAATGACCTCTTATAAAAACATTTATCAAAATATATTCTTACCCTCTAGTTTTCACAAACTTGCATGCATATCATAAAACATGAGTAATAGTATGAAATCATTCAAGTATGAACAGTGGACCGATAAAATCAAAACATATTTTCCCATGGTCCACAAAAAATCATGTTCACCAAATCAGTTTAATATCTCAAAAAGTTCACAGTTTCTTTAAAATCATTTTAACCGCTAAACCACGGTTTCCTCAAAATCACTTTCCATAATCCACGGGACTTATTTCCATATCCAGTTGCTTAGAGTCACGTTTATCCCTGCAACGCGTGCATATCAATAGGCTCAAGGACCGCTCAAAATCCGAGCATCCGCTGCTGTGAACACATCACCAGTCAGCAATCCGTCGCTGTGAAAACCTCACCAGCCGACGATCCGGATCTCATGAACACATCACTTACCGATCCATATAATCCAGCACATCTGATCTGAGTCAAGCCTCCCCTGGGCTGCTCGACAAAGATCGTGCTACGTGACCTCTTCGGGGTAAACACTTCCATCCCGAAGATGAGCGTTATCTCTAGGGTGCACTCCGGGGAAAAACATATTTTCTCCCGAAAGCCCTAAATATCTGCAGCATATCATCATCACAAAAACCAGTGAAAACAGGTACATTGAAAACCAAATCATTTACAACACAGGGTCTCAGCCCCAAGTCCCGATTTACTTTATAAATCCAAAATCATCAATATCATCATGTAATCACATGGAAATACAAATCCTACCAAAATCACAATTCCATTGGGTCTCAAGCCCAAAATATCATTTTCACGCAAATCCGTGCAACCGTAAACCCGAGTTGCCACGATCACGTAAATCTATAAAATCACTCACTGACTCATAATCCGAGTCCAAATATCATTTTCAATTTCCTGACTCATAACCTGAGTCAAAACATCATTTTCAATCCGGGCCTAGCCCAAAACATCATTTGCACGTTCCTCGTAAAACGTGCCCGAAAGACTGATTAAAATAATCACAAAATCAACAGAATACCAAAAATCATCAAATTCATCAAATTCACATGTAACTCCAAATCCGAGTCAAAATCATTATTTACTTGGGTTCTCACGCCCACAATATCATTTTTAACCAATTTCATGATTTCTCGAAAGTCGTGCCAAAATATAATAATATAATAATCATAAAACCGAGAAATCACCGAATTGAAATACCAATCATGCCAAAGCATATCAAATCATATAATAAATCATTTTAAACCATATATGCATGCATCACAGTTAGAAAACCAAAAGTCCACTCACACACCGTTCAAAACGGTCCGTTTCCGAGCTGCACGTTTTTCCGTAAAATCTGGAAATCGCAACTCCTGTCCAAAATCATTATAGAGGGTTACTAACATCTCAAAATACATCATATAATTTTCCCCAATTTTTCCGGAATTTAAATACGTATTTTTACCGTAAAACAAAACTTCGGATACGTGGAACATTATCAAAACAATATCCGATTCCCTCGAAACCAACGTTAAAATGTTCGTTACACTGAGAGGATCAAAAGTCATGTTGACCTCACCTTGAGACTAGGCCGGACGCGCCCCCACGCGCCGCCGTGAGTGGCTGCGCGTGAAACCCACGCGCCAGCTACAGTGTCACCAGCCTAACCCGTTTGTCTGTAAAACGGGTCATTCAACCCGCGATCAGACCCGGTTCCAATCCTATCAATTCGACACTGAACTCATCAATTGAACATTCACACAACTTCGTTACAAGTCTAATTAGAGGTCTGAAACATCAATCACACGAAACCTTACCTCTAACCTCACGATCACAGATGATCATTCGAAGAACACCCCGAACACTGTTCATCATCAGAAATCCCTCAATCTCACACAATTTCCTTAAATTGATTCATCAAGAAGCTTCAATAGACTCAGGTAAACATTTCCCCCAACTCAATTGAATCAATTCATGGCTCAAACGCCACGACTCAATCTCGATTCTTCGAAGAACAGCCGTCACTGTGCAACCATGGAGTTCCGTCAATCTCAACCGGTTTCTTCCAATTGATGAACCCAGAAGTATCGTGGGATCATGAGAAGTCGTTTCCCCACAACAATTGAATCAATCGAAGCCTCAAACTCCACGACTCAAGCTCGAAGTTCCTCACTGTTACCAAACTCGTTCAGAGCCAATTGGGCATGAATTCATCTCGTTTTTGATTTGAAACAACTCGTCTCAACCTCAGGAAGCTATTTCCAAGCTCCAATTCGATCATCACAGCTCAATTCTTCCAATTTGATTTTCCCTCCAAATTTTCTAAAACCCGAAATCCCAGTCCTCAGCTCTCAGTCAATCCCTCGTGTTCCCCAGTTCAATTCACTCTCAATTGTTCACACTTTGGTTCAGAAATGGAAGAGAATTGGAGGTTGGGAGAAAACTGATTTGTGGGTTGTACACGGTTGAAGAAAATATGGGAGATTAATGGAAATTAGGATAAATTAATTAATTAAAAATTAATTAAACATCATCATGAGGTCTCCCTAAAAACATGGATCAGTGTTTTGGGCCTGAATTTAGGGGATGAGTGACACTTGTCACTCATCCAAGTGTGTTCAGTCACCGGGTACTGTTCATATTAAAATATTATTTTAATCCCGGTTCGTTCGGTTAATTGAGCCCGATTCCGTGACCATAACTTCGTCGTCGAAACTCCGATTTCGGCATGTCGCCTGTCGTTGGATTCGTATCGACGAGACCCACGTAATGGTCCTTGGCCCTTGTCCATCGGACCTCCCGATCAAAAAGTCAACATTTGTCCCCTAATATGACCAAATTATGAAAATGCCCTTGGGCTTCCGAACGTCATAACTTTCACCTCGAATGTCGGAATCGAACGTGCCACCTGTCTATGAACTCGTGACGTCCCGAACTACGTCACAGTCATCGGTCAAAGTCCGTTTGACCACCCGAACTAAAAGTCAACATTTTGCCCACGCTAGGGGCAAAACGGTCATTTTACACGTTTCGCCCGATTTCACTCAACTAATCCCCGATTAGTCATTCTAAACCATAATTAATTAATATTCAATCCCGATATTCAGGACGGGTCATTACAGGTAACCCCTCCAGGCTGTGCTACTGAGGTAGAGGAGGATCCTGAGGCTGATGCATATATCTACTTCTGCGTACCTGAACCCCTGTTGGGTGGTTTACCCGCGGGATGATTTTAGAGTCGTGCTCGCAATTTGAAATTTTGGATTTTATCCCTTGTCTGACATCTGTTAAATTTGGATTTGATGTATAACTTTAATTTGGTTATTTATGCAATTTGAACGTTGAGGTTAAAATTGGAATGTTAGTTTGGGTGTCAGACGGGAGCAGGGCACGTCCCCTTGTGGTCCCCGGGGGATCGGGGCGGGTCCTGTCAAAAGTTGTTGTCGAACGATGAACACGTTCAAGATCTTTGATCAACGTTATGAACGATGAACGAAATAAGATGAACGATGTACAATCGTGAGAGCTTCTCCTTGAATATCTTTAAGCTCTCAATGAAAGCACCAAATGTTGAAGCAGAATTCGTCCTTTAAACTGAAAAGACTCAAGGATCCCTGTAAACAAGTAAACAGTAAGTTATCATTCGTTCAATAATCGAAATTCGAGGGGTGTTCGACCAAGAACGCTTCAATGCTTAAGTCAGCTTCGAAAGAGAAATCTAAAGAGCTTAAGTAGCGTTGAACATAATTATCTTTATTGTGAAATGTGTTCCCCTTATATAGGGGTAAGTGAGATGTTCAATTTCCATAATTTCGATGTGGGATAAATGCTGCTCAATTTGGGTGCTAACACGTGTTACACAGATCAAGGGTGGAAAGACTTCCACGTGTCATTCCCATTTGGGCCCAATGTTAGGGCTATGTAAGTGTTGTGGGTTTGGGTCACGTTCGATGCTTGAGCTTTAAGTATTATTACCGCAATTTGATCATTTCGGGAATTATGGGCCACGTGACAGTTTCACATTCTTCCGGTGATTTTGGGTTCCACACCTATCAATTCAATTTAAGAATGGAACATTAATTTTCAAATTCTTCATTTTATTCTGAAAATGCTTAAGGAATGCTGATACCCAATTTAAACACAAAGTCCGGTAGAATCAATAACCAGGTACTTAATCAATTATAAACCAAACCAACAAGCAAACTCAATACACAACCAATATGCTAGGCTTAATAAAACAGCAATGTGCAAATAGCTAAACAACCTAATCAAACATCAATTTAACGGCTCAAGAAATTTAAGGACATAATGTAAAGTAGACAAATGATTTAGCGTGGTAAACCTTCCATTAGGAAATTGATGCACCGAGACTCTTCTTACTACTCACTAGGTAAAGCAGTTGTGTGTTCAAACAGAAATTGATGCATACCTCTCAGCTGAACTAACTCAACTTGATCGTCTTTTCCTTGTGGCACAGCGCTCACACGACTGTCTATCACCTTGGAGACTCTACGATCTCATTCACCAATATACTTCTTTGCCTTTCGCTCTCAAGCACTGATGCATAAATCCTCTGTCATCTGTTTGAAATCTTTGACCTGCAACCTTGCTTGAGTTCGCACCGGGTCAAATGATGCAAACCTCACACGACCAAGAATCCCAGGCCAACCCTCTTTATATTCAACTCTCCACCTGTTTTCCTTCTATGCAATACATGTGCACCACCAAAGAAGAAGCTGCACCTTTTCTTTGTTTTTGCAAGCGGCCGCACTTCTTTTTTTGCTTCTTCAATGCGCAAGCATTTCACGCCGCCAAGGTTCTTGCCATATAGCTGTTCAACATCATTTCCTCTCTTTTCATCTCATATAAAAAAAAAAACTTCCTAACATAAAGACCAACGATGCTACTTAAGGCCTAATGCCAATTGACCAAATAGCCCAACATATTAATGGAATTTTACTTAGATTAGGAAATGCCAAAAATAATACATTAATAATCTCCCCCTTTGGCATTTACTTAGCCCAACATATTATTTTTAATTGTTTAAGAGAATTCTCAATAACTCACTCATCAACTTTATTGAGATATAAAATAGTAAATGTCGAATTTATTGCTTATAAATTCTATTTAGAGACTTTTGAATAAAAAAAGTTTGAGATAAGGTCTTATTTTGTTTAATATACAAGCATTAAAGGTTTTAAATTAAAGTAAACGTTGTTAAGAGTGTAACAATGATTTACTCTTACATGTAACTAGAAATCGATCCTGGGACCACAGCTGCTTCTCCGACCAAGCTTCATCGACGACGTTGGCATGTTGGTGTTGGAGTTTCTATTGTCAGAGCTTTTCTTGGCGATGTCCCTCATGGACAAGGTCAAGGAGAGCTTAGGGTTGAGCCTAGCTGTCATATATCTCTGGCAAAACTCCCTGTGTGACCTCACAGCTTCTTGCATGGTCGTACCATGTGGCGATGGCCACGCCCTTCTCATCTTGTCCTTCACAGCCTCCGAGCAAAGCCCACAAACCCAGTTGCCCGAAAACAACCCGGAAACTTCATCGATGTAGCCTGGGGTGCACTCTTCCATCAGCCCACAGCACTCGCATTCTGCTTGCTTCACTTCATCAATGCTACTAGTACTAAACTCTCCGCTTTCCAATTCCTTGTTCTTGTACTTGTTTAATTCAACAAATGCCTCCGAGTTTGCCTTTCGAAGCGTTTGCTGATTCTGTTACGCATGCACCAAAGACATAAACATATATTACTAATTAGGTTAAATTCAGTGAAAATAAAATTAGAAATATATATACTACAAGTACCATGTTATGGATGATGATGATGAGGGTTGATGACAATAATATGGTCACATAGATGTTTGAAGAGGAAATTATATAAGCTGGCTTGCGAGTTTGTGCTGAATTAAGCACACAAGACATGAATTGGATATTTATACACAACATATTTGAATCAAAGCTTGAATGAATTCAGTAGCTAGTAATTAATAGCAATTTGCAAATTGGTGATGTAGATGTATGATTTTTGAGAAGTTTTCCTCAGTCGCATGCCGATAACTTTACAGCCGAAAATATATATTTTTAAATACATGAGTTTTGCTTTTTTCTTGCCACTGTTATGCAAATTGCACACCCTTCTTACCAAAAATTAATTTCTTCGTGCAAATTGCATACACAACTTTTTCATTATTAGCTACGTACTAATATATGGCTTGGCTAGCTCCTGGTCGAGTAAATTCTCGATACAATATTTGCAACATTCACGTATATTTTTTGTCATTAACATAACAAGTGAATTTTGTTAATTAATCAATTGTTGTCAATTTCCACTCGTGGAGAATTCAAGAGCCATATATATATATATATATATATATATGTATGGATATGATCATCATCGATCTGTGAGAATTCCATCTCTGAGCAGCCTTCCATGAGTCCATATATAGACTGCTTTAGGAGTACTATATATATGGAATTGGATCGAACCCTCTTCCCCCAGAATCCAGGCAGAATTATATCCAAGTTTTTTTTTGGGGTCAAATAGTTATATATATCTAAGTTCAATGAATCGAAATTCTCGTAGTAATGGATTTTATTATATATTGAGCAATATTTGTAGACAATGTCAATCGTTTTATCCATATAAATATATTAGTAATTAATTGATTCTTTCGTATGTAAGTATATATAAAAGTAGGAATACGTAGATCAATTTTTTTAAAATTAAATAAATTAGAAATTGTTTATTTATTCATATTTAACAAATAAATAGAACGTTCGTCATAAAAATTGTAGCTAATATCACCATTATCAATTATTTTGATATACATATGCATTATCAACAATGTCCGATTTTATTATTTTCAAGGAGATGATCCATATATCAACTTTCAAGTTCTTATGCCTCACATAAACCGGCCACGAATGATGTGATGCAATTTTTCTTTGGTCTCTAAAAAGACAACTGCACCGACAGCGATGAACCACAAAAAAGAACGAAAGTGCATGCAGAGATCATGGAAAATAAATTTAGTATGGTCCCCTTCTTGCCGTCCTCGTCGAAGCCGTCTTCACACAATACCAAACAATATATATTCAGGCTAATTACAAAGACGGGGAGGATGGATATGACATATATGAATCCATTGGTGGCAAATAATTGTTGGACAAAATCTTTAACTGAGGACAATTTCAACAATCCATGTCACCATATATATCATGTTATTTTCTTCTCCAATTTTCTTGTGATATAAGTTTCTCTATCGTCTTCGATGAAGTCTTATTTTTTTCAGCTAATCCAGCACGACTTATAACTAATTCTACTATTTATCCATTGAAGAGTTGCCTTCATACCCAAGTTAGCGTGTTCAAGAAGGCTGGGTAGAGTTACGTGCTTCCAATTTTTAGACGTGGGCTTAGGTAACTAAGTTTGGGCTTGGAAATTAGTTTTGAATTGGTCTATTTGTACCGTACTGGTGTGTGTGCGTGTATATATATTGTAAGACCCGTGTCCTAGAGAGAACGGTGAACAATCCCACATTCCTGCGAGGGGGAATGGTCTGAGAGAGGATGGTGGTATGCCTTAAAGGTGTAGGCACACACCTATCTAGCATTAAGCCTTTTGGGAGCTCAAGTGGCTTTGGGGGGGATTGGAACCCCAAATTTAAGCGAGTTGAGACTGGTGTAATTCCATGATGGGTGACCCTCTGGGAAGTTGCACCATGAGCTCCCGAAAACAAAACCGTGAGGACGAGACCCAAAGCGGACAATATAGTGCTAGATGAGTCGGGTCCTGACCGAGGAGGGTCGAGTCCTGACATATATAGTCCAATTTATTTTCATTATCTGACTTTGAGCTGCTTTTGATTCTCAAACCAATCACAATTTAATAATTATGAGCTCTCATATATTGGGTATTAGTCAAGTAAGATCATATAATTAACTTGTTCACGTAGTACTAGCTAAGCTGTCATTGGAATCGTGATAAAGCTCGAATTGGGTTTCATTCCCATATGTATTTGCTAAATATAATTTCTGAGTAACCCTTGTGCGATATCTAGATTATGTACACAACTAGAAATTAGTAAAAATGCGTTTCATAAATATTAATTATGTTGCCGGGTCTCTAACGTTCCGTTTGGTTGAGATTGTACGTGCAATGGAGTAGTGCACTTGAAGTAAACTGGTTACTTAATTAATTATTTGATTATACATAATTAAGCACACAGTAAAACATGATCCTACTCAATTGTATGCAAGCTTTATATAATCATATTATAAGTCCGGCCACCTATTAGCAGGAGGTTTCTTAATTAGCTAGCTGTGCAATAGTTAGAAATAATTAAGATGAGATGTAATTAATAAGATGGTTGCCTTACAAACTATGATAGACTAGCTGTACGCACCTTTTATATTAGGGGCACCGACCAACTAGCTAGAAAAACCCTAGCTAAATCATAAAAGTCGTTTACAACCTTGGGGTTCAGGGTTTAGGGCTTAGTTCTTTCCGGTTGATTGCGGGAATGCAACTTGAGCTCCTTGTAATAGCGGCCTTTCCTTTTTGGACACACTTGTCTCTAGGACTCAAAGATTTGGCCCTAACTATGGAACTCTTTTTGAAGATCTCTTTAATAGCCTCAGCTTGGTACAACACAGGATAGTCCCTCCCAAGTTTATTGAACTTTACACAAGCACTCATATGCACATCCACAGCCTCTTCTCTTTTGCCTCCATTTTTGCCCATCTCTTCCTTCACAGCTTCTCCACACAACCCACAAATCAGCTTCCCCGAAAACTGGTTGCGCACACGATTTATGTACTCGTTCGTGCACTCCTCACACATGCCACAGCACTCACACTTGGCATCCTCAACTTCGGATATCGCCGGGAGATGATCATCGGTGGCTTCTACTTGGTTGTTGCTTAGCTCAAGTGAGATGTCAGATAGGGTTCTATGAAGACTTCCCATTGAAAGACTTGGTGGCTTTTGGACAATGTTGGCCTTAGAGTACGAACCCATTAGGGTTTCTCTAGTGGGTGCCACAAGGGTGAAATGTAAGTGGAAATTGAGTTGAAGATGATTTTTTTTAGGGATGTCTAGTGATTTATATTATACTCTTATTGAGGGGAAATGAATGTCGACTACTGTGAGTGCGTACATGTAAATCTGCGACAATTAATGAATATGTGAAAGAGATGGAGAAAGGCTCTTGATGAAGCAAGAGTTTTCTATGAAGTGTTGAAACCTAATTTGCTAGCTCTTTTTCTTAACTTGCTTCACTTTTCTTCATATGCAGAATGAGGAAAAGTGAAATATGCAGTTATATATATATGGTTCAGTTGATCATACTTATTTTATGTGGCTGTTGGGCACTTGGGCTCTTAGTTTTTCTTTTTTCCCCCAAAAAATAAAAACTTAATTAAAGTGGTAGAAAATCATGACACATATCCTCTATATATTCAATTCGTCAAGTCCAAAAAATGTTGAATTTCTATTGATAAAGTTGGAATTTTGATTTTTTAAGCCGCTTCAAATTGAACCGCACAGCTACAAGATCGAAGTCTACTCTTACTACTTAAGATCGAAGATACAATGCTAGAAAATGACTTGTGTAATCTTTTTGCCGGGGGATATATACACATATTTATGGGATTGTGATTAATTAATTGGTACTAAAAAGTAGATTAGAGACGGTCCTATAAAGAAGCTTTAGGTTCACGAGAAACAAAGCCAATGTCCAATTCACCATGCATGCATGTGAAAACTGAAAAGGGGAAGAGATTATCATCAAAATTTGTGGTCACAAGTATCTTGAAGCTGTGAAAGAAAAAGCACTTTCTGTGATCTGAGTGTTTCTTCCCTCTGTTGGAGATGAACAACGCTCAAAGGCTTTTAATTTAAAGGCAAAAGCAGCAAGATGGACGTCATATATTGCCTTTCTTTCGTATATAGAGGCAATATTATCGTAATAATCCATTAATAATCTGAATTATGGAAATGAAATTTAAAATCAAATGTAAAGGGAAAAAGTATAACTACTCTAAATAATTTACATTCTTAATTTCTGAGAGAGTAATTTTTTTTTTAAAAGCAATTTAGTGATTGAGAGAGTATTAAACCTACTCTGAAATATTCTTAAATTTGTGATGTTCAATATATAAGGAAGCTTCGGAAGATGACTCAATATATACATGGGCATGCATTGAAAACACTCACCTCATAGAATAAGTAAATGGTGGGTGAGAGGGACATGGGCCGAAAGCAAGATTTTTTTGGGCGTTTATCATTGTTCTATGGGCCGAATGCAAGCTTTTGTGGACCAAGACCAAAACTCCGATTAATTTTTTTTCAATTACCATCCCAAACTCTGTTTTACTGGCGACGTCTTTCTATTATTGTGGCATGTTGTCCTGTTTTTCCATTTCTTTTAGAATTGATATAAATGGATTTTAAAAATCGCGCATTGTATTTGTGCGTGAGACCGCACTGTTTGAACGTGAGAAATAATATGGTAAGTGCAATATGCGTGTAGAAACTCTTGTGCTATTTTAATTTCCTATTCTAATTTATTTTCTGCTCCTTTTCAAAATATTATAGTTTGATGTATTAATTAACTGATGGCCTCGAAAAAGTTGGGTACTTAAATATATTGTACGTAGAAGATATGAATATGCTCAATTTGATTATAACCTATCATACGTCACCAATAAGAATACGAATTTGGAGATACGATACAATGCAACAGAATAAGGGGGTGAATTTGAATATGCTCAATTTAATTAATGAACTTTCCAACCTGCTTGAGTTGCACTTGCACCTATAACTTTAGCTAGAGCTCCAACACAACGCCCCCCCTTAGCTGATTTTCCTTATCAAAATTCAATAACAAGGCGGTGTTTATTTAGGGATAATGGAAATCAAATCAATGAGAATTAGTATTCATCCATTTACAGATGGGCCTCACATAAAATCCTAAATTTCATTACCCCAAAATGGGTAATGGGATTAAGTAGGGGAGATATTAATGATTCTTATTACTTATTTTAATTGTTTACCTACAGCTTTCACAATAGTTATAAAATTCAATCATAATAAATTTTAATCGTACCCTATGCATGTAAAAAGAAATAAGGGCAACTTATTTGTTTTTTAATAAATGAAATATTTCAGAAAATAAAGAAGAATTTATTTTTTATTGAATCGAATCTTTCAGTAAATGTGCTTGAGATGACGAACAAAGTAAGAGAATGAGAGATTTAAAAACCTGGAAAAATGAAAAAGGTGTTTCAGTAATCAATTAATTTTCATTTAGATTGATAATGGTTAGTAAACAGCAACAATTAAAATCATTCTTTCTAATTATTTTTTTGTTAGTAAATAACTTAATGAAAATAATTACCTATTAATCTGATTAGTTTACTTCTCTCATTGAAAGTAAAGGCACCCTAAAATTTAAGAAACAATTAATAAATGAGCTCCAAGCAACACTTTTCTCAAACTTGTCCAACTTCTAAAATACGTATAGTGCCAATTCCCTCACTTTTAATTCAAAATGTTTGTCCCCCGACCCCCACCCGAATGAAGAGTTGAAGACCAATAATTCAAGATGCTATTTTTTTTTTGTAGTCCATAATAATTTCATTTTGGTAGTTAATTTTCATTATATGCATGTCACTATTATTATAGCAGGGCCAATTCAAGACTTTCTCGCTATTTTATGCTTGCATTTCTTCCTTTGCTCCTCTTTTCCATGTAACAAGTGTCACCCTCGAAAACTACACGCACCCAAAAACATCATCTTCATATACTTTCAATGCAAATGGATCCAAGAAACCCATTTTCTATGCTACTATTACTAGTTGTGGGGATTTTTTGTCGTCGTGCCGGATTTTAAATGTTTCAATTGATATTTTCTTATGATTAACATCTAAATATTTAAAATTTGTAGCCTTGTGAATTTGTACCATAGCAATATGCCAACGAGAGAGGCGCCATATGAGCTATAGTTTCAATTTGTACGTACCATAACAGTCATAAGTTCTAATTTCATGGATAATCGAGTGAAGTTTGTAGGCACCCAATAAAAAAAAACAAGGAAAATAAAATAGCAGACATTTTCCTGATATGAACTGTGTGAATAGTTTGACATTTTCAACAAAGAAGAAGTCATCAACCACAGATTTTAAATTCAAACACTTCATATAAAAAATCATGGAGGCAAAATAAAGGAGATTGGACCGACTTTGTCCTTTTCTTCTACAAAGTCAACAGACTGATAATAAAATCCCAATCGGTCCCTTTCATGCTTCATATCCCACAAGAAATACAAACCCTAGTTTTTAATATAATTTATAATTCGTGAACGTAAAGCACTAAAGCATAACGATCACACAAAACAGGAGAATGGAGATGAAATAAAGGCGTTTTTTTGTTTTTTTGTTTACGAAACGGATGCCTCTTAAAACTGAGACTGGGTTGATTAGGAATGAATTCGGGTCTCGTGTCTGGATCGACGTGTAGGGATCTGAGTGGCGATAATCCAGAGGCTTTTTCACTAGGAATGATATAAATTCATGCATGCTTACGTGGGACACTGGTGGCTATATCTACGGAGGCATGGGGATGAGGGGATCGGCTTCGTAATTTCCTCTCTTCCTGCTGGCAGCTTGCTTAAAGGGCTTGGCTCGGCTACTCGGCTTGCCAGCTATGCTCTATTTGGCTAATTTCGTAAATGCCGCCGCAAGATTTTATTTATCTTTACTTAACCTTTATATTTATGGAAATGACAAGGATTATGAGCTATCAAAAATTCAAAATACAAAACAATTCTTATCCACCTAATTAATCTGACTTATACAATTCATACCCACCTAATTAATCTGACTTATACTTAAAAGGGAAGTTACACTTTGAAATGGTGGGAACATGAATAGTTGAGTTGAAACATCCGATGTTGTGTTGGAATTTTTATTTTTTTGGGTTAAATCAAATAAATTAAGGGGGACATGCCCACCAAAAAAGAACAAAAGCTCACAAAATGTTGTGTTGAAACATCCGATGTTGTGTTGGATTTGGTCCATTAACAAATTTCGAGTCCCACATCTTAAAAAATGTAGTACTAATTAACTTATTCTAGTCTCAAATCTTAAAAACTTTAGTTTAGGACATTGATCATAAATGAGCTACATATGCTAGTCCCAAATCTTAAAAACTGTCGTACTAATTAACATTAAAGAATAAATAATAGTGTTCGGACCTGGTTGTAAATCTCGTCGGAAATAAAACTAATAAATAAACCTCCTACGGAGAAATTCACAATTAGATTTAAATTCATTCACAAGCTAAACTCTAATATATTGGCCAAGAATGGGCATCAAGTTGATTCCAAGCCGAATTCTAGTATCTTGGCCCCGTATTTGGTCACTATTGAAACTCAATTACCAAGTTCATTCAAACGGCTCAAAAAGGTAGCCTCGTGTTTGATAGGGATTGAAAATCAACCTTATGATCACCTAAATGGTTAAAGGAATTGCTATATCGGTGGGCTCTACATCCACCATTTATAACAGTATGGGTGGATAGTTTGAGTAGAGAATGAAAAGCTTTTCTCTCAAGGTCGGCTGAAAATTCAGGCCAATGTAAGATGAAATTTCAGCTTAAAATTGAGGGCGAGTGGGTATGTTTCGGCTGAAAATTGAGACCCAAGGTGGGTTCGTTTTCAGTTGGAATTGAGACCAAGGGTGAGTTGATTTTTAGCTGGAAATTGTGTGACGAGGAGTCGGTGGAAACTTAAAGTTAGAGTTGGCTAAAAAAGGTCAGCAAAAATGGGATTCTTTTTATCTCTTTGGGTCGGCATACTAGCAAGGTGGAGAAAGAAGTATGTTTAGGATGGGTGAAGTAAAAGTCACTACATTAAAATTGGACTTTTAGGGCACGCAATGTACGCCCTAAAAGGGCTTTTAGAGGCATGCAGTAAAAAATTCTTATTATTCGAAATACACATTTTGCGCCGTAAATGCTGAAGTTTAAGGTGAACAATACACGCCCTAAATACTCTTTTAAGGCGCGCATTGCATGCCTAAATACTGTTTTGAGGCGCATAGTGCACGCTTTAAATATTCTTTTGAGACGCACAATACACACCCTAAATACATACACGCCATAAATACTCTATTTAAGGCGCACAATGCACGCTTAAATACTCTATTTAAGGCATGTTTTGTGCGCCCTCATTGCAATTTTTTTTTACTTATTAATTTATGTAGATTTTTATTTATACCAATGCACACTTCATTGTATAGTATTTTCATCATAAAATAAATAAATAATTAATTTACAAGTACACCAAACATAAGAAAAAAATACTTCATTGATTGATTATAATTCAATAGAGAAGTAACAAGTTGAGGTGTCTGAACAAAACACAAAATAATAAAACCAACCATAATCAAATTTCCTTTGAATCCTAATGAACATAATCCCCAAACAAAAACCAAGTCTACCACCTCATCTTCCTTCCAAGTAATACAAAATATCTTCAAACACAAGGCTTCAAACTGGATAATCTTTCGTTCCTCTTCCAAATAGAAATTTCTTGATCTCTTTAATTCATATAGCAACTGCAAACATACATTTAGTGTCATATGACTCATTTTAACCACAAGAGAGAATGCAAAATTGGATGAAGTGAACAATGCTAAGAGAAGTAGTTGAATGAAAATTGACCAAGTGCTAGTCACAATTTCTTCTAAGAATGCCATTTATGGCATAGAATAAGTTATGCCATTTATGATCCTTCAAAATCTCACAATTTCACGATGCAGCTCAAATATATGAAATCATTGATCATACAATCAAAAGGGAGAAGTCCCTTTGTTGTATGGTGCACTTTACAGCTGACAAGAGTAAATTTCATTTTATTTGAAAATTATCTGCACTTCCTTTTACTGTGGGAAGTATCTAGGCAAATTGTTAGATGTTAATTATCTTTAAAAAAACCATAATAGGAAAACAATTGAGCAACCAGTTGATTAGATGCTACACAAGGCAGTCAGAAAGATAATCTTCTTAATGCAAATATCAAATGTCAATTTGAAGGAAAACAACATTAAAACAATCCAAGTTTGTTGATACCATATCGACCGACCACCTAAGCACAGGGCCCGCCAAGACAGGACAGACGCCGATCGATTACCCGATCGGCACCCCCACAAACGTGGCCCGCCGATCGGCACTTAACTGCAGAATTGTCATTCGGCACCTGACAGGGTACAGACACCACCTGGCTGCGACAGTCACCTAACCAACTCTGCCATACCCACTCCCTGACGGAGGCAGGTTGGGACTCCAGCTGGCGCCTCCTCTGGATGTCCAGGGCTTGTCAGGCAACTCTCGGCGACAAAGCATAACCTGCTCCGAAACAGTAGCCCAACTACCGCAGTTATGGCTACTATAAATACCTTGAAACCGTTCACAAAGGTAAACTCTCAGACCCAATTCAGAGCACTGTATTTACTTGCCCTTCGGCACACAACTACTAACTTAAGAATCGGAGCCCCTTTGGCCGACACCACACCGGTGTCAAGTCTTTGCAGAATTCCTGCCGAGCAGTTACGCCCCCAGCGGGCCCAAGACACCACACGATTGGTCCTAGATCCCCTAGCGGGTATCATCAAGTTGGTCATTTCAGGATCAAACAATTGGCGCCGTATGTGGGAAGCGACTATCCGTCCCACCAACTCACATACCTTCGCTCAACCCTCTGCCGACGCACAATGTCTGCCGAACGGGACGGCGGTGAGCTCAATAACAACCCCCAAAGGGATTGTAGCCGAGCCCGAGCTAGCCTGCCTTCCGAGGATATACTCGAGATGCTGAGAACCCTCCGGTCGGAGGTTGCTGAACTCAGGAAAAGTAATGCGGCCATCGAGAGTGGGAACCACGTGTGGGGGGAACAGCATGGAAACACCCTGGCCATCCTGCAATCCACACGCGAGGAACTGGAGGAACAGCGGGAGAAAACCAAACGGGCCCTGGCCGCTGCATCTTGTCGGCAGGAGTTCGACGCCTGCCGAGTCGAAATTGGCGACACTTGCTGACCGGAGACGTCCGGTTGCCTTCTCTTCCACCAGACTGACTTACCCGGTCCCTCGGGAACGCAGATCTACCGCGACGCCGGCGAACTACTAGACAAAATACAAACGCAGGTCCAGGCCAACCGTCTGACCTACTCCACTCATGACCCACGCATCCGGGCACAACCGCCTTTGCCATTACTGTCCCAGGGCGCCCAGTCGCGGTCCAGATCGGCACGCCGACCGCGCAGCATCCGCGGCCCTCCACCCAGCCGCCAGAAAGTCCCTCCTCGCCGACTGGAGGACACCAGCCCGAGGACAATGACAGCTCGACCATGGCCTCATCTACGCGGCAGCCATCACGACCGGGGAGGCGTAGGGGCGGCGGCGGTACGGACCATCCGCCAATCAAGAACCGGCCAACCGACGACCGGTTGACGGGATCGAGTCAACCCAATCGATCGGACGAGGTGGTCCAGGAACTCCTCCAACGCGTCCGGGAATTGGAGGCTAACAAACCAAAGGCTGGTACACTGCCTAGGCCCCAGACGAACATCGGTCCCTTCACGGACCGTATCATGCGGTACCGTCACGAGACGGAGGTCAAACCCCTAAAGATCGCCCTATATGATGGACAGGGAGACCCAGACACCCATATCAACAATTACAACTCCGCACTCGCCTTCAGAAATCTCTCCGACGAAGCACAGTTCCTGATTTTCAGCTCCACCCTCACTGGGGCAGCGCTCAACTGGTTCTATCGTCTGGAACCGCAGTCGATCGACTCATTTGACCGCCTACATACGGTCTTTCTGAACTAGTTCATGATCCAGACGGATAGATTGCTCACAACCGAGGACTTGGGAACCCTCCGACAGGGAGATAGCGAACCCCTGCGCCAATACGCCGCTCGATTCAGTTTGGAATACTCCAAGTGCCATGAGACGGATGACAAAGCCGCCTACCGGGCTTTCTGCAATGGGTTACGAGAGTCCACCTTCAAGTACCATGCCTTCACCCAGGGTTGGGACGATTACAATGAATTCATGAGGCAAGCGGCAATACACGCCAAGGCGGAACACTTCAACTCTCCCCAGGTGGCGCCCCGACCTGACATGAACAACGCACGCCTTCCACCTCCATGCAGCCGGCAGGAACAGTCGCCTCCACCGGTCAATAACACGCGGACAGATCCCTAGTCTAACTCACACTCTGGTAAGCGGAAGAGGACGCACAACAATGATCATAGGGGGAGAGACAAGTACCACAACAAGGGGCGGGGACCGAGCCACCACCAGCCCAGAAAACCCCACACGGGGCCCACACCAAAGGACAAAACTTATTCCATCTTGAACACCTCTGTCGAGAATGTGTTGATGAACATCGAGGGCACCATACCCAAGCCGCGAGCGCGACCACCGGGCCCCCGTCCGGGCATCCAATCCATCCTCTATTTCCAGTACCACAAGTTCAATGGACATACCATCGACGAGTGTGTGGCCTTCAGCGACATCGTAGAGGCACTCGTATGGGAGGGGAAGATCAATCAGTTCCTCCAACATGCTCGCCCCGCGCAGGGTCTGCCACAGATCAACACCATCAGTGGGGGCCCTACCATTTCTTCCTCTTACACCTCCAATCGCGCAAGGAAGAACTTCATACAAGCTACGGCGTCCAACCACCAGATCTTCAACATCGATAGTGGACGTGTCGCCAAGGTCGCGCGGGCAGGGTGGACGCCTATCACCTTCACTGAGGAAGAAGAACGGGGGGTCATTTTTCCCCACGATGATCCATTGATCATTCGAGCTCAAATAGCCAATTTCGATGTCGGGTGGATCTTGGTGGACACTGGCAGCTCCGTGAACGTCCTCTTCATAGACACTTTCAACCAGTTGGGCATCAACCCCGCAAGCCTCACCCACGTTGGTTCTCCGCTACTCAGCTTCTCGGGCGATTCTGTTATGCCCATTGGCACCATCTCCCTACCTATCTCCCTGGGAAGTGCGCCCAAGATCGCGACGGCCATCACCACTTTCCTTGTGGTCGATTGCCCCACGGCCTATAATGTCATTTTGGGAAGGGGACTTGTCAACCAGCTCAGTGCTGTTATCTCTACTCGATCTGTAACACCCTGGAAATTCGAGGATTTTAATATTGTAATTTAATGTGTGAATTTACACTTTTACCCTTGTGATTGGTGTGGCCAAATTGTTGACTTTTTGATTGGTGGGTTAAATGGACTTTGACCTATGACCGTGACGTAGTTCGGGATGTCACGAGTTCATAGACAGGTGGCACGTCCAATTCGGACGATCAGGGAAAAAGTTACGACTATCGGAAGTTCAGGGGCATTACCGTAATTTGGACGTTAGGGGCGAAAATGTTGACTTTTCGTTTGACAACTAATTTTCACGCGATTCAAGGACCGTTAGGTAGGTCTCGACGTCCTGAGTCGGTAGACAGGTGGCACGCCGAAATCGGACTTCGTACGAGGAAGTTATGGTCAGAAACATGAAATCGGGAGGTTCGTGTCTCGGTTTTCGTGTCGAATATTTTATTCTGAAATTTCTGATTTGAGGACACCTGGTGAGTGACAAGTGTCACTCATCTATTGGCTAGATTGGATCAGATCCACTATGGGTTTAAATACCATTAAAAACCAACTTTTAATTCCAGCCATTGATCTAAAACCCCTAGATCTGATATCAGCTTTTGATCTCATCCTTGAGATCAAATCTGGACCATCCACTCCATTTGATTAGATTCCCTCCATTTCTATATATTTCTCACCCGAACCCACACACTGTCCATTTCATCCATCACACCCGCACTACACCCTGTCTCTGTGCCTGTGTGTTGCTGGACTCACGGGGAAGGACGGAGGCACAGCGGTGGACAGTGGCAGACGGCGGCGAGGTGAGCCGGCTTCAAAACCCGAAACGGTTTCAAAAACTCAGAAATAGAAGCTTGTTGTTCAGCGTTTGGTTGCATTTCCTTTTGACTCTATTCACTTCTATGGACTGTTAGGAACCTCTAGAACTCAGTTGCGTGACCGGAGGTGACCTGAACGGAGGATAAATGGCGACGGGAACCGGGTCTGTTCATCGAGGTAGGCCTTCGATCCTATCTGTGTTTATCGATTTTGATTCCATAGAACCCTTTCTGGGATTAAGACGAGCATCTAGGAACAAACTAGGACTGAAATGGTTGAGAAATGAAGAAATGGTGACCGGGTCATGATCGTGGGTCTGATCGACCCGAGTTGCAGAGATACTGGTCAACCCATCTGAGGACAGAGGTGATGACGTGGCACCCTGTCAGACTGTCAGGTGATGTGGACCAACCGTGAGCCGACACATGTCACATGTCAGTGCACAGTCAGCACTGACATGTCAGTGACGTGGCCCAGTCAGGGACTGCCACGTGTCACTAACATGTCAGTGACGTGGACCAGTGTCGTGCTGACACGTGGCACATGTCAGATCTGACACGTAGCCTGACAGATCAGTGAGGTGGACCAATCGGGTGTTGACACATGGCACTGTCAGAGTCTGACATGTCAGACCTGACAGCTGTCAGATGACGTCAGCAAGGACTGTTCCTACGTTGACCGACGCGTTGACTGGCGCGTGTGGGCGCGTGTGAACAGTACTTTTGGTGGGACCACCACCATTCTTTAGGTTTCGACGATCCGGATCCAATGGCGGTGGTTTTAGGTCGATCGGAGATCATTAATTTGGTCAAAATGAGGTTTATTGCCTTGGGAAGCGTGTCCGGGCGGCTTTTTTGGACCGGTTTCGGTCTAGGGTTTCATGGTTAAATGTTAGGGGTTTGAATTGACCTTTACAAATACTTTGGACTTGACAGGGATTGTACATTTGTACCAGGACGAGGGTATACGTTCGGTTCCTAGTAGGATTGTACTGTGAGTGGGCCCGATTTCATTAAAACCTTGCATGCTTAAATGTTTTCTGATTTACTTATATGTTCACATGCTGGAATCAATAAATGGTTTTGATGATATTGAAATTTCGGTTATGGCACGTTTCACGGTATTTGGGCATGAGACCCGTTTGATGAAACGTAACGATCGGTTCGGATTTTACCTATGTATACATATATGTTTTGCATGTGGATATCAATAAAATGTATTTGTTACTGCACTGTATAGATCATTCCATATGATACTGTCTCCTCCGGATGAGGTACCCCGGAGAGGTCACGGACGTCTAGAACGTCCAGCGTCTATGACGCTAAGCATCGGGGATGCTGTACACGAACGGGGTTCGGGGATTGAACTCGGAATTGAGACCCGAGTGGCACGCGTAGCCTTGTGATTGTGAGCTTATTGGACGTCAGGGACATCAGACATCAGGGATGTCGGATTGGAGTGTATAGTGCAGTGGCTAAAATTATGTTTACGGTTTTACTATATGCCTTACGGTTTATATTATATGATTGATGGTTTTAAATTCGGCTGCATGCATGTTTGGAAAACGGAGGGGTAAATTATATGTTTTACTTATCAAATGATTTTATAAACTTGAGTTTTGGTCCACTCACCCTTAATGTTTTGGTAACCCCTCCAGGTCATGATACTGAGGTAGAGGAAGAACCTGAGGCTGAGGCATAGATCTACTTCTGCGTACCTGAACCCCTGCTGGGTGGTTTACCCGCAGGTTTATGTTAGAGTCGTGCTCGCAACTTGTAATTGTGGATTTCATCCCTTGTCTGACATCTGTTTAATTCGGATTTGATGTATGACTTTAATTTGGTTATTTATGCATTTGATGTTTTGAGGTTAAAGTTGGGATGAATTATTGGGTGTCAGACGGGAGCAGGGCACGTCCCCTTCTGGTCCCTGTAGGATCGGGGCGGGTCCTGTCACGATCCCTCCTCATGAAGTTTCCTACCATCATGGGCACTAGTCAAGTCCGCGGTAATCAACAATCCGCCCGCTCGTGCTATCAAACCGCCTTAACGAAGCTCAACCCATGCGACAAACGAGAAACCATAGTCGTCGCTGAGGCTGCTTACGAGGCCGACCCTGTCGACTCTAAGCTCCTCAAGCAAATACGAGCGGGTCCCCCCGACGACCCGCGCGACCTCTCTGCCGTCTCACAGCCACAACCCGTGGAGGACACGGAACTGATCACCCTTTGCCCGCAACACCCCGAGCGGCAAGTGAAAATTGGAAGCGCAATCACCCCGGAAATCAGGACACAACTCATCCAGTTTCTCCAGGACAACAACGAGGTCTTCGCTTGGTCCTACGCCGACATGCCCGGCATATCCACTGCTGTCATCTGCCACAAGCTTAACATCAACCCCTCATTCAAACCAGTCACACAGAAGTAGCGGACGTACGATGCCGAGCGACAGCTCGCCATGCAGGAAGAGATCATCGGCTCAGGACCATCCATTTTGTACGTAAGGCCATTTACGCTACTTGGGTCACGAACGTCGTACACGTCAAAAAACCTTCCGGATCCTGGTGGATGTGCATCGATTTCACAGATCTTAACAAGGCCTGTCCGAAGGATAGCTTCCCTCTCCCAAAGATCGACCTCTTGGTCGACGCCCCGGCCGACCACGAGCTCCTCAACTTCATGGATGCGTACTCCGGATACAACCAAATCCGGATGCACCTCGACGACCAAATCCACACCAGTTTCCGCACCAATTTGGAGATCTACTGCTACAATTTCATGCCCTTCGGACTCAAAAACTCCGGTGCCACCTATCAACGGCTCGTCAATTTCATGTTCGCAGAGCAGATTGGAAAGACCATGGAGGTGTACGTGGATGATATGTTTGTCAAAAGTAAGACGGCCAACAAACATGTGCCAAATCTCCACAAGATGTTCCAGGTGCTGAAACAGTACAAAATGCGGCTCAACCCGGCCAAATGTATTTTCGGCGTCCGTTCCGGAAAATTCCTCGGCTACATGATCAGCCAACGGGGAATCGAGGCTAACCCCGAGAAAATTAGGGCCATCCAGGACATGAAGCCCCCGCTGTAACGACCCGTCCCAAATTCCATGATTAGATTAGTGACTAATCACGATTAGTGAGGTTAATCGGTGATTAGTAAGGCTAAATCGGACGAACGATGCGAAATGACCGTTTTGCCCCTAATCGTGGCAAAACGTTGACTTTTCGTTCGGGCGGTCAAATGGACTTTGACCGATGACTGTGACGTAGTTCGTGACGTCACGAGTTCATAGACAGGTGGCACGTTCAATTCCGACGTTCGAGGAGGAAGTTATGACATTCGGAAGTTTAGGGGCATTTTGGTAATTTTGGATAAAAGGGGTCAAATGTTGACTTTTTGACCGGGAGGTCCGATGGCCGAAGGCCGAAGACCATAACGTAGATAAGGACGATACGAATCCGTAGACAGGCGGCACGTCGAATTCGGACGTTCGACGGCGAAGTTACGGTTCACGGAAGTTCTTGGTTACTATTCACGATGGCACGTTTTACGAGACAAAAAGTGCAGTTTTGTCTCTAGTGGGCCCAGATATTTAATGGAGGCCCAATGGATGAGTGACACTTGTCACCCATCCACTGGCTACCATTTTCCCATACATGCATACCATCCCTTCATCGATCATTCTTCATTTTCAAACCCATTTTCCCGATCTCATTCCTCTCATCTGTGCGACCCAAACATCCAACCCTTCCCTTCTAACCATAACTGAGACCAGAGGGTGAGAGAGGAGGACTAAGGACGGCAGCTGGTGGCTGGAACCGCCGTGGGCGGTGGCGGGAACCCAAAACCCGATCGGGTACCCGGTAAGCCCATTTTTCCTTATTTTTCGATGTGAGTATTATGGTTGGTTTTAAATGATTAGGGAATGATTATTAGGATGCTAGGAAGGTTTTAAGGGGGTTTTGGTGGTGGTTGACGGCTGAGCAGCCGTGTAGACTGATCGGGAAAAATCGAACCGTGAGGTTCAAATTGGACCGGTCGGATTTCGTAGGTTTTAGGTTGTTTAGTTAATTAGGATTGATAGGAAATGAAGAAATAGGAATTTAGGAGTTGGAATGGAAGAAATCGGACCGAAAATGAGGGAGAAGGAGGCCTGGACCGGTTACGCCGGTCCAGTTGCAGGGGTTGGACCGGACCGACCGGCCCGGATCGGGTGTGCGAGGTTGACGGTGGTGACGTGGCATGATGACGTGGCACCTGTCAAATTGTCAGGTGACGTGGACCACTCATCAGCCGACACGTGTCACATGTCAATGCACAGTCAGCACTGACATGTCAGTGACGTGGCCCAATCAGGGGCTGACACGTGGCACTGATGTGGACCAGTGTCGTGATGACATGTGGCACATGTCAGACTGCCACGTGGCACTGACAGCACAGTGACGTGGACTAATGGGAGCTTGACACGTGGCACCTGTCAGAGTCTCACATGTCAGACCTGACAGCTGTCAGATGACGTCATGCTGACGTCAGCGATGACGTCAGCAGGTACTGTAGCGGCGCGTGAAGCCCACGTGCAGCCACTTCAGGCGGCGCGTGAGGGCGCGTGGTAGGGAATCTGGGGAAGGTTCCAACATATGAAATCATCTATTCGATGTAACGAACATTTTGGGACTGGTCTCGTGTCAATCGGACATCGTTTCGATAGTTATCGGGGTGTCGGAAGGTTTAGGGTCGGTTTAAAAATAGTTAAAAGTTCGGGAAAATTACGGGGCTTTGGTAGGAGGTTAATTAAGTAGTTAGTAACCTTCTATTAAAATTTGGACAGGTTTGGGAGTCCCGGTGATGGTGATCGGCTCGGGGAGCCGAATGGCACGCAAATCGAGGCGGCAGCTCGGACGGTCTGTGAGTGGACCTTGTTTTCTAAATTGGTGCATGCATAAATGTTTATTATATGTTTTAAATGCTTGTTTGTAATTCCATGGGTGCATTTGTATGTGGTTACGTATAAGCACGTATTTCGAGGTTTCGGCCTTATACGGTGCTTATACGGGTCTGTATCTCTGTATTGATTTAAATGAATTGGATTTGGATTTCAAAAGGATAAACTCGGGTATGAGACCCATTTGGTTTTGTCTCGGGCATATGACCTCAGATATCAGGCACGGTGCCCAACTGATGTCCTATGTTCGGGTACGAGACCCAAGCTACTTTACGGTTTTGATTTCAGGTCAGGGAACCTTAAATGGATTTCCTGGTTCAAGACGGTTTATGGGAACCGGCATGAACTCTTAATATGGTATCATGGTTCATGACGGTTTATGGGAATCGGCATGAACCCTTGTTGGTTATTACGGTACATGACGGTTTATGGGAACCGGAACGTTACCTCGGTTATGTTATTACGGTACATGACGGTTTATGGGAACCGGCATGTTACCTGATTATGGATACTATGGATCATGACGGTTCAGGGGAACCGGTCATGAATGTTTATGTTATGTATATATATGTTCATCTACCTTCCTTTACTTCTATTATCTCCTCCGGGGAGGGTCGTTGGCCTGGGTGGACCCCGGAGTAGTCACGGAGCACCGACTGAGTGGAGTCACCCCCCAGTTGGGTTTCTTACTCTCAGGAAGGCTATGGTTACTATTACCTCGAGTAGGATCAGTGGTCTGCGGACATTGACCTTGACTTTGAGAAGACTCGGATTGAGACCCGGGTAGCACGCGCGTAGCTTTGGATACCGTGACAGGATTGGTTGTGTGACTTATATATATGTGTGTGATGTATATATGATATATGATATGTGGTGTGCACAGGATTTGAGCAATGGCTCGTGTACTTGGTTTCTTTATGGTTTGGGGCCGAGTCCCGTATGGATTTGGGCAGTGGCCCGTATGGTTGTTTTCATTGTGGTCCTTTCGACCTTGGTTTATATCTGCTTTGGGCTTAGTCCCACATATGGTTTGTTTTGGCTAAATGGTTTTCAAATGCATGCATGCTTTTTAGTGGAGGGTACAAATGTCTTATGAAATGTTTTTATAAACTTTTGTTTTGTCCACTCACAGTTTTTAATGTTTTGACTACCCTTCAGGTTGACAGCGGATGTGAACTGTAGCAGAGACCGAGATATCACATGCCTCCTCCGGATCCTGGTGTACTCTGATAGCCCGGGAGGGAAAAGGTCGGAAATATCCCTTGTCTGACACTCTGTGTCAGACGGGAGCAGGGTCATCCCGCACTAATCCCGGGGGGATTGGGATGGGTCCTGTCAGCGTGGTATCAGAGCGGGTTTGTCTCTATTCGAGCAACCGTGTAGCTCTTGGAGTATGTACGCAGGTCGAGGATGTGATATCTCAATGGGCTACAGTCCGTGGTCAACCTGATGTTGAGGTGCCGGTACGATAGTTAGTAGGATTGGCATGCCTTGGTTCGGCATTTGAGGCCGGGGTTGCCATAGTTCTGTCAAGGTTGACAGTGTGAGACCCTACGGAAGGGATGACGTACCTGTACGTTAACGTTTTGATCGTGAGACGGTTAGTTGGGATCGTCTTTCACGATGTCGTAGGATTGGTTCCGACGACTAGTTGGGAATTGTGATCATCGGATGATCGAATATGGTTGAGTTAGATAGATTTACTGTAGTTGGCAGTTAGCAACCGGATTCGAGGAATTCGAATTGGATTGACGGTAGGATGGGATTGACGTCTTTACGATGTCAAGACCGCGGAGTCGGTCAGGTTGTTTATTTTACTGCTTTCTGCAGTTGGTAGCTTGCAGTTGGGTTCAGGGAACCCTAAGCGTGATCGTGGATTCCTAACGTAGGATGTGTAGGGTTCGGAAAGGTGAGTTGACGAGTGGTGTGACTTTGACGACTATTCAGATTTGGAGTCGTTAGTCGGTCTAGTCATGTCAGCTTGTGTTGGGACTGCACTCTGCAGTCGAGGTTGTACTTATCGGTTAGACCGAGTTGGTTTTCGTGCTACTTCAGTTGTGATGGACTATTGATGCAACTAAGGTCGCGGGTGACCTAGTTGACGACATTGGCTTAGTCGAGTTACGACTGGTTAGTGTTTGGTTGGACAAGTTATCAAGGTTGGTACTTGTCGATGGAATCCCTGAGTGGGAGACGAAATGGTTGGTACAAACGGTTGATTCCGTTGGATGCGGAGTCTCGATAGTGATGTCTGGTAGTGAGGTCTACACGAGTGTGTGGCAGGCACTACTACCGAGAGTGGTTGTAGTTACGATTTTTGGGGATCGGTGACGTTCAGGTGACATTTGCTTTTCCCGTATGAGTTGTCAGGGTGACTGTACCTAGAGTTGGGTACGAGGGAGACAGAGTTTCTCCTATTCGAGCAGAGGTACGGGGTCGTCGCTCGGTATGAGCGGAGATCCAGGGTTGTCAGTTTTGTACATGGTGTGCTAGTGTTGTTGTTGATGCTGGTGTGGACACTTTGTGCTGATGCTGATAGGTGATAGTGTTGATACTGGTACTAGTGCTGGTGCTGGTGCCGGTGATTGCGATGACGTTGAGTCACATCTGTCGTAATGGGCATATGTTCGGTATCTGTGGTTCAGGAGTGGATCTCAGATAGAGTTAAACTGGTTAGGGGACACGTGGTTGATGTCCGGGTATGTTGTTTCCAATCTGGTTGGAACTTCGAAATCGCGAGAGGTTGCGATTGAGGTGACGAATGGAACGCGGGTTTTCTGCATTGGTATTGAGTATATCGAAGTCGGGTGACTGAAATTTCTCATTTTCTGCTTGGTGGCAGACGATGTTGGGTTACATGACGTGGTGAGTGCAGCGGGTGTTGTTTGCATTCACGTAAGATGAATTTTGTTGTCATTATCTTGTATCATTCTTGGTTTTCCTCGGTGGAATGATAAGGATCGATACGAGGTAATCAGTGAGAACCCACGGTCTCGGCGTGTCTCGTCGTTGACTAATCTGTTTAGATGTGGGAATTGGTTTAGGACTTTGGGTATCGCTATGGATCTGGATCGTGATCTTGATGATCCAGATAGGTGGAGAGTTTATTACTCTTACTGGGATGTTTGAGTTGAGGATGATGGGACTGAATTTCTTTTCGAGGTAAATCCCATATGGCTTACTACTCGCCTGAGTAGTTGTCCGATGAGTAGTTTTCTGACGTGGTCGGATATGGTCAGCCTTAGGGATGTGCGGATATTGTGATTGGCTTCCCTATGAAGTCAATCGATGGTATTGGAGTAATCGGTTGAGCAGATAACCGATAGGTTCGGTTTTGATACGTCTCGGTAGACGTGAACGATATTTCGAGTTTTGGAATCAGATTTCTGGATGACGATTAAGGATGTGATTTTAGAACTTGAAAAAGGATTTCTAGATTTGGGTTTTGGAATCGGATTCTGGGTGACGATTCAGGATTTGATTCTAGAGCTTGACTGTAGATTTTCTTTTATGGATTTGCGTACGGAATGGTTATTCCAAATGCTAGCTTACGGAATAATAATTTCGGATTCGAATTTGGACATGATTATGGATATGACTTCTGGGTTTGAATTCGGGATTTCTTACAAAATTGCGGATTCGGATTCGGATTTGGAAATAGATGATGGGTTGGAGTTTCGATTTGTCTAATGCTGGATTGGACAGATAGACTCCAAAATATAAACGTGTTTGGCTATGACCTAGGTGGTTGTAGTTAGGTTGATGGATAGATATCTGTACCTTGTACGTAGTTCGAGGTACGACACTGGGCAGACTTGTGGTGCCTAGTGACGGTATATAGGTTATACTCGTAGTCCGTTGGTGAGCGTGTTGGTAGTCGGCTTAGTTCCGATACCATTGGATTAGTTGAGGTCGTGGATTGAACATTGGATACTGTGCATTGGGTCATAGTATTTATGAGGGGTCTAGTTACACACAGATCGAGTTAGATGTTGGTATACGTATACTCAGGATGAGTATGTTGGTGGTTAGTGTAACCACGAGTGAGTATAGTGTCAGTTGTCGACTGACGGCTGTCAAGTGGTGACAGTTTGTCAGAGGTGTCAACGTAGATCGTTGAGTGCGGGTTGGTGACTCCCAGTGGGAGCAGACGTCAGGATAGGTTGGAGATTGAGGAAGGAACCGTAGAGTTGTTTATGTCAGCGAAAGGGTAGATTTAACAAGTGGGTCGATCATGGGGTACTTGGGCTACTCTGATACCGACCGGTGGTGTCAGTTCGGAGCGTATGGTTACTATCATTCTACATGGCCGAATGTAGTCGATGCACCATGAGTGTTAGTGGTACGTCTGGCTGTAGACGAGTAAGTATTGTTCTGGTTAGTGGGTGTACTAGCGTACACGTGTTGCGTGGTAGATCGAATTATTTCCACGAGGTGGATGTGGAATCAGAATAGTTGGCGTTTCGAGAACGGAACAAATTAAGGAGGGAAGAACGGTTAGATTAGGTCGGTTGGAATTTCGAGGACGAAATCAATTAAGGAGGGAAGGTTGTAACGACCCGTCCCAAATTCCATGATTAGATTAGCGACTAATCACGATTAGTGAGGTTAATCGGTGATTAGTTAGGCTAAATCGGACGAACGATGCGAAATGACCGTTTTGCCCCTGATCGTGGCAAAACGTTGACTTTTTGTTCGGACGGTCAAATGGACTTTGACCGATGACCGTGACGTAGTTCGTGACGTCACGAGTTCATAGACAGGTGGCACGTTCAATTCCGACGTTCGAGGAGGAAGTTATGACGTTCGGAAGTTTAGGGGCATTTTGGTAATTTTGGATAAAAGGGGTCAAATGTTGACTTTTTGACCGGGAGGTCCGATGGCCGAAGACCGTTACATAGATAAGGACGATACGAATCCGTAGACAGGCAGCACGTCGAATTTGGACGTTCGACGGCGAAGTTACGGTTCACGGACGTTCTATGGCCATCACTCAACAGTGCGTCCCATGCCAACGATGCGCTCCTATACCTCATTCTCCTACTGAGCGCCTCACTCCCATGCTCAGCCCCTTGCCCTTCTCCCAATGGGGCCTAGACCTGATCGGTTCAATCCCACGAGGGAAGGGCGGCGTCGAACAAGCGGTCGTTGCGGTGGACTACTTCACTAAGTGGGCCAAGGCTAAGCCCCTCAAGACAATCACGGCCGCCCAGATCGAGAGCTTTGTCTACCAGAATATCATCTGTCGTTTCGGTATCCCACAGACGATCGTAACAGACAATGGCACTCAGTTCGATTCTACTCGTTTCCGACACTTCTGTGGTGTTTATGGTATCAAGCTTTGCTTCGCTTCAGTTGCACATCCCCAGGCTAACGGACAGGTCGAAGCCGTGAACAAGCTTATCAAGCACAACCTCAAGGCTCGACTACATGACACCCCAAAAGGCTAGTGGTCTGACCTCCTGTCTGACGTTCTATGGTCCTATCGGACATCCTACCGGGCATCGACTAAGGAAACGCCCTTCGCCATAACTTTCGGGACAGAAGCTGTCATACCAGTCGAAATCGGGGAAACATCCTATCGGGTGCTGTCCTACGATCCCCAAGAGAATGCGGAGCTCCTGACGCAAAACCTCAACTTCATCGAGGAAATCCGCGAACAGGCCAATCTCCGCAATATGGCGTACAAACAGAGAATCACTCGTTACTACAACTCTCGGGTTCAAGCACGCAGTTTCCAGATCGGCGACTAGGTCCTCCGCAAAGTCAGCTTGACCACTAAGGAACACGCCGATGGGACACTCGGGCCCACGTGGGAGGGCCCCTACCTCATTACTCGCATTTGTCGTCCTGGCACTTACGAGCTCCAGACTACGGATGATTGTTCCCTTACACACCCTTGGTGTAACACCCCGGAAATTCACAGATTGTAATATTGTAATTTAATGTATGAATTGACGATTTTACCCCTGTGGATTATGGCCAATTGTTGACTTTTTGGTTTATGGGTCAAATGGACTTTGACCAGTGACCGTGACGTAGTTCTAGACGGCACGAGTTCATAGACAGGTGGCACGTCCATTTCGGACGATCAGGGAAAAAGTTATGACTATCGGAAGTTCAGGGGCATTACCGTAATTTGGACGAGTTAGGGGAAAAAGTTGACTTTTTGTTGTACTGGGATTTTTCGCACGACCCGAAGACCGTTAGATTCGTCTCGATGCCCTGAGTACAACGACAGGCGGCACGCGTGAAACGGACATCGGATGACCGAGTTACGGGTCACGGAAGTTGGAGGGCATTTTGGTAATTTCTGCCCTGAGGGCATTTTGGTCTTTTGCACGGTTACTGTAGCAGCAACCGTGAAAACAGGGTACACGGCCATGCCGTGGTGGTTGTGGGCGTGCAATTGTTTAAACCTTAGTGGGCTGAGTTGTGAACATTGTTTAATTAGTTTGAGGTAATGGGAGTGTAATTTGAGGCTGTGCAGGCCACGGGAAGAATTAAAAACGTGTACGGGCTCTGTGTGCGGGAAACAGGTGCAGTGCAATCTGTGAGTGTCTCCCACGGGTGTTGGATGCCTTGATCGATTAACCGCGCAAGGGGAGTGAGTGACGGGTTCATTGGCGTCTGTTTGAGGCTGAGGGATTGTGAGAGACTGAAGGAAAACCGTGAAAAACAGTTTCGGGTCTTTGGGGGGAAATTTTCCGAATTCAATCTCTACGGGTTTTGGGGTCGATCTAAACACTGGGGAAGCTTTCTGGGAGTAGCAGAAACCTAACCGTGCAAGATTCGAAGAGTGTGATCGAGGAATTGCCCAGGAACCCAAGTTCCAGTTCTGAGAAAAACCGATTTGGAGGGAAAATCCGAGTTCAATTTCCACGGCCTTTTGGACGAAACCAATCACTGAGTGAGCTTTCTGGGAACATTTGGAACCTGTCCATATCGAAATCGACGACAACTAGCCACGGAGGAGCTGGGACGGTGACCGCCGTGTGCAGAGGAAATCACAGCGTTTGGACGACTACTTCCAGGTGACATTTCGTTCAATTGATGGTTCTATTTTGTTAGTCTAGGTCCTAGTATGCTTCTGTATAAATTAATTGGACAATGGTGATAGTTTGGAGGTGTTCTGAGGTTTGACCCGTGTAGCTATTCGGGTTTGGATAGGATGGTTGAAGGCTTGTCGAGTTGATTAGTGGACTGAGAAATGTAATTAAATGACTTTAGAACATGTTAGAATCAAGAAGGAATGAAATTAAGTAGAAATAGACGGCTAATTAATCGGGTCACCCCGCGGGTCGCAGACCCAAATTACAGTAAATCGGGCAAGGACGGTGACACTGTAGCAGTGACACTGTAGCAGCGCGTGACTTTCACGCGCAGCCACTGTGGGCGGCGCGTGAGGGCGCGTTGAGCACTATCTCGGATCACGGTCAACATGACTTTTAATCCTTTCATCATTTTGGACATTTTCTGTGAAATAACTATGTTGATCTGAGATAGTGAGGAAGGTCAGTTTAGGGCCGGATGTCTCGGGAAGCGTGTTGGCCGGCTTTCCCGAACCGGTTTCTGTTTTGGACTTTTTGAGGGTATTCTAAGGAACTATAATGACACTTGTGTGTGATTGGAAATGATAGGGAACTTACGTTAATTCCGGAGACAAGTTCGTACGCGCGTTATTCGCAGCGGGAACGTACTGTGAGTGGGCCCTTTTTTATTAACTCTTGCATGCATAACCGTTTTCATTTTCGTATATCTAAATGTGTACGTGATTCATTAATGGATTTTGATTATCTCGATTTACGGCTGTGACACGTTTTACGGTGTTGGACTGAGGCCCGTTTTACGGAAAATGAATACTGTTTTATATTGTATATATCTAGTTACATATACTTGTGGATACGATGACTATCTTGGGTACTGCACTGTATAATCCACCGTATGATACTGTCTCCTCCGGATGTGGTACCCCGGAGCGGTCACGGTGCATTGCCTGCGAGGGGTCATGCTACGGAGGTGCCGGACCGTAGGATGACTCAGGAGCAGGATTGCTATTGTTGGACGTCTGGGACGTCGAGCGTCTGGGACGCTAGGCATCTGGGATGCCATAACCGAACAGGGTTCGGAGATTGGACTCGGGATTTGAGACCCCGGGTGGCACGCGTAGCCTTGGGACTGTGACCACTATTGGACGTCAGGGACGTCGGACATCTGGGATGTCAATATCGGGTGTGTATGGTGCAGTAGCTGGGTTTATATTACATTTCTGGCTTAATATGATGCTGTGATATATTACACGTATTTATGGTTTTTAAATACTGATGCATGCATGTTTTGGAAAACGGAGGGGTAAAGTATGTATTTTCCTTATTATACTGTTTTTACAAACCTGAGTTTCGGCCCACTCACCTTCATGTTTTGGTAACCCCTCCAGGTCGTGTTGCTGAGGTTGGTGAGGACCCCGAGGCTGAGGCATAGATTTTGCACTGCGCACCTGAACCCCTGTCGGGTCGGATCACCCGCAGGATTTTCCTTTCTAGTGTCGTGCTCGGATTTGTATTTTAAATTGTATCCCTTGTCTGACATCTGTTAAATTTGGACTATGTATGACTTTTTAATTCGGACATTTATGCATTTAAGTTTTTAAGGCTAAAATCGGGATTTTCGGTTCGGGTGTCAGACGGGAGCAGGGCACGTCCCCTTGTGGTCCCCGGGGGATCGGGGCGGGTCCCTGTCACTTGGCATGCGGACAGGACGGACGGACGCCGACCGACCGACCACCTAAGCACAGGGCCCGCCAGGACAGGACGGACGCCGACCGATTACCCGATCGGCACCCCCACAAATGTGGCCCGCCGATCGGCACTTAACTGCAGACCTGTCATTCGGCACCTGACAGGGTACAGACACCACCTGGCTGCGACAGTCACCTAACCAACTCTGCCATACCCACTCCCTGACGGAGGCAGGTTGGGACTCCAGCTGGCGCCTCCTTCGGATGTCCAGGGCTTGTCAGGCAACTCTCAGCCACAAAGCACAACCTGCTCCGAAACAGTAGCCCAACTACCGCAGTTATGGCTACTATAAATACCTCGAAACCGTTCACAAAGGTAAGCTCTCAGACCCAATTCATAGCACTGTATTTATTTGCCCTTCGGCACACAGCTACTAACTTAAGCATCAGCGCCCCTTTGGCCGACACCACACCGGTGTCAAGTCTTTGCAGGATCCCTGCCAAGCAGTTACGCCCCCAGCGGGCCCAAGACACCATACGGCTGGTCCTAGATCCCCCAGCGGGTCTCATCAAGTTGGTCATTTCAGGATCAAACAAAATTGAAGATATACATATTTATAGTGAGGTTATCCCAGTTATCCACTTTGATCCAGTCTTGTCTGTTAGAACCTATCTACAAACAAAACCAAGAATTAAAAAAAAAATTCAATAGACTACGTAATTTAATACAAAAAAATCAAACTAATTATCATGTGTGTTAATTAACCTTGTGAAGAGTTTAATCCTACATCTTATCACAAAGCCCATCGAGGAGGTCAACAACTCTGAGCTCACTGACTCTATTGAAAAAAAATTGCAGAAAGAGTCACTAGCCACTCGTGAAACAAAATGGACTAAACAAAAACTTATACAACAAGCCATCATATATAGAGCAATGACTCCAGGTTTTTTTTCCTTAGAAGATCCTTAAATTTCAAACCAAGTTCCTCCCAGATCAACTCCATCTAATAGAAAAATTGACAAATAAAAGTTATGACAGATTAATGACCAGTCTTGCAAGGAAATCTTTAGGGCATGTAGTTGTCTGAAACAAATATGCCAAAGTTGTTAACGTCAGTAAATGGTGTTGTAAAAAATAAAGGAAGAAACTAGTTTGAAGTTAAACACTTATTATATTAACTACCCATAACATAAATGCTATTCATAAAAGAATTCAGAAGTATGGCAAAGCATGATGAAGAGTGTGAGAACCAAAAAGCAACATTGTCACAAAATATACTTGATCTTGACTCCTTGCACAAGAAAGTAGAGCTCGAGTGACAAAATTCCGGAAAAGGATCTGAAGAAAGCTCAACTAATGAGTTTCTAAAAACTTTTGTGAATATATCATTGTATAAGACTTCAAGAGCCACATACAAGATGGAGGTGCATGCATCATAGAACTTTCCAGGAGCGTGCATCATAGGACGGTCAAATGTGTGAGCTGCAACATTCGAAACAATAATGTAAGATGGAGGATTTTAAAAAATTAGGTATCAAGAACTGGAACGATATTTTCCTATATCAATTCTTGCAAGGTTAGATATAAAATGCGCTTATTCATTTCAGCTTCAAATTTCAATGAAATAACAGATAAAAAAAAGTACCATTTTTAAAATCAAACGCATTGCATGTGGAGTAAGTTTCTTTAATTTTCTGGTTGGTCCAACTGATAAGCATCTTATATTACATATTAGCTTGACTGGTCAAACCTAAAAGAACTAAAATCATCGGTAGAAATTTAAACCAAGCACTGCACACCACTGTATATTATCATTAGAGTATTCAGTTTGATGAGTTAAGACACAGTTTAACAACATATCCTACCAACAGTTAATAGATGTGAGGGGAAAAGTAGAGCGGCTAGTACAAACCTGCTGAGAAGTATTTAGGAACCTTTAGATTCATGCGCTCCCAGCAATCCTCCAACAAGATACAAAGTTCCTACGACGTAATATATTACTTTTCGAACAGAATGCCTCAACTAGTGCTCAGAATTGATTACTTAAATTATCAACCTTGAAACAAACAGAACCGAGATCAAACCTAGAGACAAAGAATGAGAACTGTTGTAGCAAGGTCTAATGTCATGAAATCGAGGTATTCTAATTGGATAGGAAGCTTCAATAACAGATACAGTTGCTTCTTTCCATCACAAAATGATGGATTTTCTAACTAGAATAAACTTCCATAAAATCTAAATATAATAATACAAATCCATTATCTAACTCCATGCATATTGGAATTAAAAAGTAACACTACCAATTAAGCATGGAAGCTTGATAAGTAACATGCAGGCTGAATTGACTTTGTAACCCAAAAACAATTATTCTGGAATTTAGAGGTCTTTCTAGTTTTTCATTCTTATTTTGTCTTTGAACCCAAGACATATCATTGGTAAAGCATAATTCTTAAGAATAGGAAAACCTTGCTTCAACTACAAAATATTCTCAACCCAAAATATTTATTCGAGTACCTGAGCTCTTCCAAGAGCAAATGTTGGTATTAGGACTTTTCCGCCACCTGCCACACATTTGTGAACCTGTAGGAAATAATGTTAGAAATGACTAGAAAACCCAACTTTGGAGTAGCAACACAAGGAAATCATGCATACAAATTTGTCTGCCACCTCCAATTTTTACAAAGGAATGCATACATGAATGACATCATTGATAAAAATTTATGCTTACATCAACGAGTATCATACTATAGAACCAAGAGTCTGATTAGTAACTCTTTTAATAGAGGTAACATAAACTATTGGTAAGTTGCTCAGTCTCTCTCTCAGCCGGTCACAGTGGACGGTGTAGGGTGGTCGGGTTTGCGGTGGTATAGTCACGGGTGTGTGTGTGGGTGTGGTTTAATTAACGGACATGTGTGTGTGTGTGTGTGTGTTTAATGGGTGACGGCCGAATGAAGGAAGGAGAGAGAGTGAGTTCCCTTTAAATAATGGCCAATCACATGCATCCATCTCAACCCTGGCCAATCACATGCATCCATCCAAGTGCCTTTTATTACTTTTTCAACAAATATGGTATTATTTTATTCGCACGGTTTTCGAGGCGTAAAATTGCCCAATTTCGCTCCCGAGACCATAACTTTCCCGTACGAAGTTCGATTTCGACGTGTCGCTTGCCTACGGACTCGTGACGTCCCGATCTACGTCACGATCATGGTTCAATGTCCAAAATAGTTCCGGAGTCAAATGACAAGACCCATCCCAATCCCCCCTAGATTAAAGCGGGATGACCCTACCCCGTCTGACACGAAGTATCAGACAAGGGATATTTCCGACCTTTGCCCTCCCGGGCTATCAGAGTAAGCCAGGATCCAGAGGAGGTATGTGATATCTCGGTCTCTGCTACAGTCCATATCCGATGTCAACCTGAAGGGCAGTTAAAACATTAAAAGCTGTGAGTGGAAAAAACAAGATTTTATAAAAACATTTCCATAAAAACATTTGTTCCCTTCACTAAAAAGCATGCATGCATTCGAAAACCATTTAACCAAATGGAACCATCTGTGGGAACTAAGCCCAAAACCATAATCAAATCGAATATACGGGACATTACCCAAATCCATAAGAAACCAATAAGGGACTCAACCCAAAACCATAACCAAACTGAAACCAAATACACGAGCCATTGCTCAAATCCTATGCACACCTATGCACACCACATATCAAAGAATCATAAAGATTCAACCATACGGGCCACTGCCCAAAACCTGTGTAACCACACATCACGTCTCATATATCATATCATATATCATATATACATATAAGTCACACAACCAATCCTGTCACGGTTTCCAAAGCTACGCGCGTGCTACCCAGGTCTCAATCCGAGTCTTCTCAAAGTCAAGGTCAATATCCGCAGACCACTGATCCTACCCGAGGTTATAGTAACCATAGCCTTCCTGAGAGTAAGGAACCCAACTAGGGGGTGACTCCACTTAATCGGTGCTCCGTGACTACTCCGGGGTCCACCCAGGCCAACGACCCTCCCTGGAGGAGATAATAGAAGTAAAGGAAGGTATATGAACATATATATGCATAACAAAAATATCCATGCCCGGTTCCCCTGAACCGTCATGATCCATAATATCCATTCCATTCATATATATATATATATATATATATATATATATATAACATCCTCCATGCCTGGTTCCCATAAACCGTCATGTACCATAATAACATACCATAATAACATAACCAGGGTTCATGCGGGTTCCCACAAACCGTCATGTACCATAATAACATAACCAGGGTTCATGCTGGTTCCCATAAACCGTCATGTACCATAATAACATAACCAGGGTTCATGCCGGTTCCCATAAACCGTCATGAACCTGGAGATTCGTTTAAGGTTCCCCGACCTGAAATCAAAACCGTAAAGTAACCTAGGTCTCGTGCCCGAACATATGACATCAGTTGGGCACCGTGCCCGATATCTGAGGTCATATGCTCGAGAAAAAACCAAATGGATCTCATACCCGAGTTTATCCTTTTGGAAATCAAAATCCAAATCATTTAAACCATTAAAGAAATACAGACCCGTATAAGCACCGTATAAGGTCGAACCCTCGAAATACGTGCTTATACGTAACCACATACAAATGCACCCACGACATTACCAAACATGTATTAAAACATATAATAAACAATTATGCATGCACCAATTTAGAAAACCAAGGTCCACTCACATACCGTCCGAGCTGCCGCCTCGATTTGCGTGCCATACGGCTCTCCCGAGCCAATCACCATCACCGGGACTCCCAAACCTGTCCAAATTCATTTAGAGGGTTACTAATAGCCTCATTAACCTCTCATTGAAGTTCCATAATTTTTCCGATTTTCTAACTATTTTAAAACTCGATCCTAAACCTTCGGACACCCCGAAACCTATCGAAACGATGTCCGATCGACATGAAACCAGTCCCAAAATGTTTGTTACATCGAATAGATGATTTCGTGTGTTGAAAACTTCCCCAGATTCCCCACCATGCGCTGCCACGCGCCGCCCAAAGGGCCCTGCGCCTGGGCTCACGCGCCGGTGAACAGTGACCGTCTTCAACCTCTGGCCTGTTCAGACCGGCCGATTCGGTCCAATCTCTGCAACTGGACCGGCGTGACCGGTCTAGGCCCCTACAACCTATATTTTGGTCCGATTTCAACCCTAATCAATCCTAATCTTCTAGTTTAGATCCTAGGAACCTAAACCAATTAAATAAAACCCCTAAAACCCACGAAACCTGACCGGTCCAACTTGAACCTCACGGTTCAAAGTTTCCAAAACCTTCCCACGGCGTCACAGTCGTCTACCACCTACCAAAACCATCCTAGAAACCTCCTAGCAACCTAAATAACCCATTAAAACCGATACAAACGGCCCATAATCACAGAAATAGAAAATGGATCAAAATGGGCTTAACTGGGTACCTGTTCTAGTTTTGAGCTTAGACGCCCACGGCGGCACCGTCCAGGCTAGCCACCACGTCCACAGCTCCTCCTCTCACTCTCCTGGTTCCTCAGATGGCCATGGGTGAAGGTTTGGATTGGATGGGTTGCACAGATGAGAGAAAATGAGATCGGGTTTGGTTTGTGTTTTTGAATGGAAGAAAGAATGATCGATGCATGTATGTGAATTAAGGGCCAGTGGATGGGTGACACTTGTCACTCATCCATTGGGCAGGAACTAAATATCTGGGCCCCACTAAAGTCCAAAAGTTAACTCGTTTCGTAATTCGTGCAATAGTACCCCGAAATTTCCTTGAACCGTAACTTCACCGTCGAACATCCGGATTCGACGTGCCGCCTGTCTACGTATTCGTATCATCCTGATCTACGTAATGGTCCCCGGCCCTCGGCCATTGGACATCCCAGGTCAAAAGTCAACTATTTGCCCCTTTTAAGCAAAATTACCAAAATGCCCCTAAACTTCCGAACGTCATAACTTCCTCCTCGAACGTCGGAATTGAACGTGACACTTGTCTATGAACTCGTGACGTCACGAACTACGTCACGGTCATCGGTCAAAGTCCATTTGACAGCCCGAATGAAAAGTCAACGTTTTACCCACGCCTAGGGGCAAAACGGTCATTTCGCATCGTTCGTCCGATTTCACCTAACTAATCACCGATTAACCTCACTAATCGTGATTAGTCACTAATCTAATCTTGGAATTCAGGACGGGTCGTTACAACCTTCCCTCCTTAATTAATTTCGTCCTCGATATTCCAACCGATCTAATTCTAACCGTTCTTCCCTCCATAATTTAGTTTCATTCTCGAAACTCCAACTATTCTAATTCCACATTAACCACGTGGAAATCAATTTTAACTCACAACATGTGTACACTCATACACCAACTAACCAAAACAATACTTGTTCGTATCCGGACGTACCACTAATACTTACTTCGCATCGACTACCCTCGACCACGTCGAATGACAGTAGCCATAAGTTCCGAATTGACACTACTTGTCAACTCCACTATTTCATTGACACGAACAACTCGAAGGTTCCTTGCTCAAACACTAACTATCCCGACGTCTGCTCCCACTGGGAGTCACCAAATCTCACTAATCAATCCACACTGACACCTTCGACAAACTGTCACCACTTGACAGTCGCTTGTCGAAAACTGACACTATACTCCCTCGTGGTTACACTAACCACCAACTCACTCAACCATGAGTAAATACTTACCCACAAAGCATTTCACTCAATATGTGTGTAACTAGACCCATCAGAAATACCATGACCTACTGCACATTATCCAATGTCTAGTTCACGTCCTCGACTAATCCAATGGTAGCGGAACCAATTCGTCTACCAACACGTTCACCAACATAGCTCTAGTATAACCTATATACCGTCACCACGCACCACAAGTCTGCCCGGTATCGTACCTCGAACAACGTACAAGGTACATACAACTACCCATCAATCAGCCTACAACCACCTAGGTTGTAGCCAATCACGTTTCAATTATGGAGTTCACTTGTCCAATCCAGCATCATACAAATTGAAACTCCCACTCAACCTCCATTTTCCAAATCCAATTCGAATCCGCAATTTAGTAAGAAATCCCAAATCCAAACCCAGAAATCATATCCATAACCATATCCAAATCCGAATCCAAAATCATCATTCCGTAAGCTAGCATTTGGAATAACCATTCCGAATCCAAATCCATAAAAGGAAATCCACTGTCAAGCTCCAGAATCAAATCATGAATCGTCACCTAGAATCCGATTCCAAAACCCAAATCCAAAAATCCACTTTCAAGTTCCAAAATCAAATCCTGAATCGTCATCCAGAAATCTGATTCCAAAACCCGAAATTTCGTTCTCGTCTACCGAGACGCACTATATCCGAACCTATCGGATACCTGTTCAAACGATTACCACAATACAATCGATTGACTTTATAGGGAAGCCAATCCCAACCTCAACACATCTAGGATAACCAAAATCCGAACTCGTCGGACACCTACTCAGGCGTAATATATCGTACGAGGTTCACTTCGAAAAGAAGTTCAGTCCCAACATCCTCAACTCAAACATCCAAGTATGAGCGATAAACTCTCCACCTATCTGGATCATCGAAATCACGATCCAGACCCAACACTACGTCAACTGACCACAGACGACACGATCGAGATTCATCGCTGTGTCACCCGATCATAAATGTCACGATCCTCGATCGTCACGACGCCCAAAGTCCACAACATCAAAATCCCACATCTAAACAGATCAGTCAATGACGAGACACGTCGAGACTGTGGGTTCTCCCCAATCACTTCGTATCGATCCTTGTCATTCCATCGAGGAAAAATCAAGGATGATCCAACACGATGACATCAAAACTCATCCTACGTGAATGCAAGCAAAACTCGCTGCACTCATCACGCCACGATATCCAACATCGTCTGCCACCAAGCAGAAAATGAGAAATCTCAGTCACCTAACTTCCATATACACACTCCACCTGATGACCCAAGACAAACCACGGGTCCACCAACAAATACACGATCGGTGTACTAGTGGCAACCAACAACATCTACATCATCAACATCATCTACCATCATCAATCATGGTATAATCTGAGAAGTCACCCAAAATGACTTCGAAATCCTCGTTATCAATGTGAAAAACCCGCATTCCACATGTCACCTCAATTACAACCTTTCGCGATTCCAAAGCTCCAACCATGTCGAAACCAACACACTTGGACATCAACCGCTTGTCCATAACCAAGAGAACTTGGTACACCATCTCTCCTATCGGTTCACACCGTTTATGTAGTTACACTCATTCCGAGTGGAATTCACTCAACTCAAGGTTAAACCTTGTATACTATTTACGAATGTGCCTAAACGGCCTCCAACACTCGTATCTTGTACCTAGAGTCTCAACTGCTACTGGATCTGATCCAGTCCATCATTATCCATGATCCACTCCCGAACCATAGATACCGAACATATGCCCATCACGACGGAGTCATATCCCGATTCGTGACTCACCGTCATCACAATCACTGGCACCAGTACTAGTACCAGTACCAACGCACTATCACCAACACTAGTATCAGTACGATCCCCAACACTAGCACTAACACTAGCACACAAGTATCCACACTTGTATCAACACACGCAACCGGCATCAGTATCGGCACGAACACATGGTGTGGGAAATAGAAACCCTGGATCTCCGCTCATACCGAACGACGATCTCGCACCCCTACTCGAATGGGAGAAACTCTACCTCCGTCGTACCCAACAACTCTGGGTACAGTCACCCTGACAACTCATACGAGAAAAGGAAACGTCCCCCAAACTTCCTCGATTCCCAACAAACGTAATTACAACCACTCTCGGTAGTAGCGCCTACCACAGACTCGTGCAGACCTAACTACCAGACATCTCGATATCCAGACTCCGCATCAAACAGAATCAATCGCCTGTATTTAACTATTCTGTATCCCCGCTTTGGGATTCCATCGACAAGTACCAACCCTGATAACTTGTCCAACTAACCACTAATCAGTAGTAACTCCACTCAACCAATATCGTCTACCAGGTCGCCCATGACCTTAGTTGTACCAACAATCCATCACAACTACAGTAGTACGATAACCAACAAGGTCTAACCGATAAGTATAACCTCGACTGCAGAGTGCAGTCCCATCACAAACTGACATGACTAGACCCGACATGACCAGATCAAACATGATCGTCGGTCTTGACTTCGAAAAGTCTTCAGAGTCTAACCACTCGTAAACTCACATTTCTGAACCATACTGTAAGACTCGGTCTTGGAAGCAAGAATGGTGAGTAAGACCCGTGAGCTTGAGAAGCAAGAACGGTGAGCAAGACCCGTGAGCTTGGAAAGGTAAGATCGGTGAACGATCCCACATCGCTTGGGGAGGGAAAGGTGAAGTACCTTATATGTGTGGGCACGTATCTATCTAACACAAGGCCTTTTGGGAGCTCAGTGGCTTTGGGGGGGATTGGAACCCCAAAGTTAAGCGAGTTGAGGCTGGTGCAATCCCATGATGGGTGACATACTGGGAAGTTGCACGTGAGCTCCCGAAAAAAAAACCGTGAGGGCTGTGCCCAAAGCGGACAATATTGTGTTAGATGGGCCGGGTCGTGACAGAATGGTATCAGAGCCAGACCCTGACCAGAAGTGTGCTAGTGAGGACGCTGGGCCCCAAGGGGGGTGGATTGTAAGACCCGGTCTTGGAAGCAAGAACGGTGAGTAAGACCCGTGAGCTTGAGAAGCAAGAACGGTGAGCAAGACCCGTGAGCTTGGAAAGGTAAGATCGGTGAACGATCCCACATCGCTCGGGGAGGGAAAGGTAAAGTACCTTATATGTGTGGGCACGTATCTATCTAACACAAGGCCTTTTGGGAGCTCAGTGGCTTTGGGGGGGATTGGAACCCCAAAGTTAAGCGAGTTGAGGCTGGTGCAATCCCATGATGGGTGACCTACTGGGAAGTTACACGTGAGCTCCCGAAAACAAAATCGTGAGGTTGGGCCCAAAGCGGACAATATTGTGTTAGATGGGCCGGGTCGTGACATATACACCTTAAAGTAAGGTTCCACAATCACACTCTAGGGTCTCCCTGAACACAACTGCGAAAAGTAGTAAATTCCACAATCTGACCCTCCACACGGTCGTGACATCGTAAAGCTGTCAATCCAATCCTACCGTAAGTTCAATGAGGATTCCACAAAGTCCGACCAACTAATGGTCACAATTCCGAACTGCCTTCAAACTGATCCCATATTATCGTGAAAGACGATCCCAACTAACCGTCTCACAATCACAATCTAACGTACGAATACGCTCATCCTTCCATAGGGTTCCACTGCCAACCTTGACAGAACTATGGCAACCCCGGCATCGAGTGCCAACCCAAGACATACCACGAGTCAATCCTACTAACTATCGAATCGGCATCCCAACTATCAGGTTGACCACGAACTGTAGTCACTTGAGATATCACTTCCTCGGCCTGCGTACTACTCCAAGAGCTCTACGGTTGCTCGAATAGAGACAACCCCGCTCTGATAAGCAATCCTATGCTCTGATATAAGCTAACTGAGCTCCGATATGAGCCAGCCTCGCTCTGATACCACGCTGACAGGACCCATCCCAATCCCCCTGGGATTAACGCGGGATGACCTTGCTCCCGTCTGACACGAAGTGTCAAACAAGGGATATTTCCGACCTTTGCCCTCCCGGGCTATCAGAGTACGCCAGGATCCGGAAGAGGTATGTGATATCTCGATCTCTGCTATAGTCCATATCCGATGTCAACCTGAAGGGCAGTCAAAACATTAAAAGCTGTGAGTGGACAAAACAAGAGTTTATAAAAACATTTCCATAAAGACATTTATACCATTCACTAAAAAGTATGCATGCATTCGAAAACCATTTAACCAAATGGAACCATCTGTGGGAACTAAGCCCAAAACCATAATCAAATCGAATATACGGGCCACTGCCCAAATCCATAAGAAACCAATAAGGGACTCAGCCCAAAACCATAACCATACTGAAACCAAATACACGAGCCACTGCTCAAATCTTGTGCACACCACATATCAAAGAATCATAAAGATTCAACCATACAGGCCACTGCCCAAAAGCTGTGTAACCACACATCACATCTCATATATCATATCATATATCATATATACATATAAGTCACACAACCAATCCTGTCACGGTTTCCAAAGCTACGCGCGTGCTACCCGGGTCTCAATCCGAGTCTTCTCAAAGTCAAGGTCAATGTCTGCAGACCACTGATCCTACCCGCGGTCATAGTAACCATAGCCTTCCTGAGAGTAATGAACCCAACTGGGGGGTGACTCCACTCAGTCGGTGCTCCGTGACTACTCCGGGGTCCACCCAGGCCAACGATCCTCCCCGGAGGAGATAATAGAAGTAAAAGAAGGTATATTGAACATATATATACATAACACAAATATCCAATAAACCGTCATGAACCTGGAGATCCGTTTAAGGTTCCCCGACCTAAAATCAAAACCGTAAAGTAACCTAGGTCTCGTGCCCGAACATATGACATCAGTTGGGCACCGTGCCCGATATCTGAGGTCATATGCCCGAGACAAAACCAAATGGGTCTCATACCCGAGTTTATCCTTCTGGAAATCCAAATCCAAATCATTTAAACCATTAAAGAAATACAGACCCGTATAAGTACCGTATAAGGTCGAACCCTCGAAATACGTGCTTATACGTAACCACATACAAATGCACCCACGATATTACCAAACATGTATTAAAACATATAATAAACATTTATGCATGCACCAATTTAGAAAACCAAGGTCCACTCATAGACTGTCCGAGCTGCCGCCTCGATTTGCTTGCCATATGGCTCTCACGAGCCAATCACCATCACCGGGTGTAACGACCCAGATTTTATTATTATATAATTAAATGGAAATTATATGTAAAATGACTATTTTGCCCCTGGTCAAGGAAAAATGTTGACTTTTGACCCGAAGCGTCAGTTGACTTTGACTATTTAACCAATACGAAGATCGGGTCGCCCTGAATTTGTAGACAGGCTGCATGCCGAATTTGGAGACCCGGAGCGAAAGTTATGGGTCACGGACTTTACGGAGCACTATTACGCTTTTCGAGGAACGGGATAGGTAAACTGATTTGAATGGTCAAACTTGGACCTTTAAACCAATCAGATGAGTGACATTTGTCACTCATCTAACTGGCCCAAAAGCCCAAATAATTGGGTGCATGAATCTCTTTGTTTTCTCTTTGCCGTGAAAACCATATGCACACAAATCATCATTCCTTCTTCCCCTTTCATTTTCTCTCAGCCCAGATCAATCTCTCACCCTCACTGAACATCATTCTCATCGTCATCATCCTTGTTGTCGACACGCCGTCAGCCGCAGCCGCCACGACAACCCAAACCCGCGACGGCCCAACGTACTCCAAGCCGTCGACCGTGCAACCCACACTATTTTCCTTCAACCTGGAGCTCGACTGTGGACCTAGACAACACTAGCACACCTGACTGGGACTCACGACCGGCTGGTTCAAAGCCAACCCCGCCTGACGCGATGGAGAGGAAGCCGGGAAACAGAGCCGAAGTTCTTCACACCAGAGGTAACCATTTCGACCTTTCTATGAGTTTTGGAGGTTACAAACGTCTAGAGTAGGTTTAGACGAGTCATTAGGGCCAAACCGTGTTGAAAATGGTGACCGGAGGAAGGTTTTCTGGGCGGGCCATGGTCGTGGGTCACGGTGGCTCTGCCGCTGGTTTTTCGGTAGGTTCCCACCGAGCAGCGCCGCAGGACTTCGGTGCAGGCCAACCGAACCGTGGCTTGAGTCTTCGGTAGGAGTCCACCGACGATGACGTCATCATTCTGACACTGTTCTGACAGCATGATGATGTCATCTTGTCAGGATTGTCAGAGTTTTCAGAACAGGGACCAATAAGGGACTGACAAGTGGCATCTGACACCTGTCAGAAGATGACGTCATGCTGACGTCATCATTACTGTATCACCGTTGACTGCGCATTGACCAGGCGCGTGGGGGTGCATGTGAACAGTAATTTTGGTGGGGCCAGTACCATTTTCAAGGTTTCGACGATACAAATCCAATGGCGGTGGTTTCGTGTCGATCGGAGATTGTTAGGTTGGTCAAATTGAGGAAATTAGCCTCGAGAAGAGTGTTTGGAGCGCGTTCCCGGGCCGATTTCATTCTAAGTTTGGATGCTAGACCTAGTAGGGTCAATTAGTGACCCTTAAGTATGTTTGGGCAGGTTCGAACGTGCTATTTAGCTTCAGGACAGGTGTAAATGGTTCGTTAGTGCAGCAAGGACAGGCTGTGAGTGGACCGTTGATTTTATAAATGAATACATGCATGACTATGTTACTTGTTTTCTAAATTTTTTTGTGATAAATGTTTTATGATGTTGGGATTTAAGAACTGGATTTCGGATTTCGAGAAGTGAATGGATTTTACTGGAAAAAGGGGACTTATCGGGCTTGAGACGCATTTGACGAGCATTGACTCGGATCTGGACCAAAGGTATTTAGAAATGATTTGTGAACCATGGATTATATTGATGATTTGAGATGATTTGAGACCTTCAACTTAAAGACTTGTTCTATAAAGAATTATGGGAAAAGATTTGACATGATTTTGAAAGGTTTCCTTAAGTACATGTAACACCCTTCCATAGTTGCGGATTGGTCTCCTCCAGACGTTGAACTGGAGGGTCACGATCCACTGACCAAAATGGGCTTCCCCATTGGGAACCCGTTCCAGGAGTGGGAGATTGTGTTGTGGCCCCGGACCAGATTCCGGAGAGATACTCGAACTAGAATCCAAGAGAGAGCTCAGATTTGGTTCAGAGACAGAGCCTTCCAGATGGAGAATTCCTGGGAGAAGACTCGGAGTGAGACCCCGGGTGGTATGCATACCCTATTAGAGATAAATCGTGACCATCATTGGGGATTTGATCCCTAGGGGCTGTGTGCCCCGAGTAGGCGTCGAACTTGTTTTCGAGGCCGAGGAAGGGGTTGTGGATACAAGATTACTTTTAGAGTGTTGTTATGTTGCCCAGATATGTTTTCACTATAGATATACGTATATGTATAGAAATGTTCCATGTTTTTATATGTGATCGTATTTTCCTGTTTTCTACTGCATGCATGTACGTTTCTATAAATGAAGGGTCAAATTATATATATGTTCAAATGGATTTCTAACTGCTTTATTTTTGGTCCACTCACACTTTGAATGTTTTTCTGACCCTTCAGGAGAGGAAACTGAGGAGGGCGTGGACTCCGGGGCTGAGGCATAAATACCACCGTTGCGTTTACACCACCCTGAAGGGTAGGTTTTATCTTTATTTTGTATTAGTACGAACATAATGTTCATTTCCCTTGTCTGACATGTTGTATTATGAAACACACCGGTGTGTATCTAGAACCCCCAGTAGGGGTATTTGTGTAATAAAACCCTTGGAAGGGTATTTGTGGTATTTTTGGTCTACGTGTCAGATGGGAGCAGGCTTCCCTAGTGGTCCCCAGGGGGAAAACGGGGCGGGTCTTGTCACCGGGACTCCCAAACCTATCCAAATTCATTTAGAGGGTTACTAATAGCCTCATTAACCTCTCAATGATATCCGATCGACTCGATGCTAAACCTTCGGACACCCCGAAACCTATCGAAACGATATCCGATCGACACGAAACCAGTCCCAAAATGTTCGTTACATCGAACAGATGATTTCGAGTGTTGAAAACTTCCCCAAATTCCCCACCACGAGCTGCCACGCGCCGCCCTTAGGGCTCTGCGCGTGGGCTCACTCGCCGGTGAACAGTGACCGTCTTCAACCTCTGGCCTGTTCGGTCCAATCTCTGCAACTGGACCGGCGTGACCGGTCCAGGCCCCTACAACCCGTATTTTGGTCCGATTTCAACCCTAATTGTCAGGACCCACCCCGGTTTCATCCCGAACACCGAGGTAAATCCTGCTCCCGTCTGACACCCCGACACACACAAAAGTAAAACTCACACGCAACCACCAAAGTACTCAGTCAGACGCAGGAGAAACTATACAATACATCCCGAAATTAAAAGTTTACAGAGCATAGTCCCACATACACAGAAAAGAAAAACCGATAAACAGTATGCGCACACGGAAAAATTAAACACTCAGGGGTCGCTCTCGTGACTTCTACGCCTCAGACGCTTCCTCGACGCCGAAACCCCGCTCTAGCTCCACGACCTGAAGGGCAATTTAAAACAGAAGATGTGAGTGGACCATAAATAAAAGAAAAGTTTCCAAAACCATTTTATAAGAAAACCGGGTTTAGCCCTCCATTTTGAAATCACATGCATAACCCAGTTATTCAAACAGTTATCAATCAATCGCCATAAAACCAGTTATTTAAACAGTTATCAATCAATCGCCATAAAACATTCACAGAATCATTTTAAAAACAGTATAATTCACATAGCCTCACCATAATAACAAAAACACTATAAAACAGTTATAGAAACCATATAATAAGCATCATAAAACCGTATCATAAACCATGGATATCAATTCATCATTTTCCGATCAAACCCGCTGGATCTATCCAAGTCTTCAATCTTCCGAGTCTTTAAACTCAATCCAGGCCTCAATAATATCCGAGTCTTTAAACTCAACAGGCCTACGGGGGAAATATCAATATATCCGAGTCTTTAAACTCCCGAGTCTTTAAACTCAATCCGGGTCTTTAAACTCAATCCGGGTCCGTCCCCCGTCAATCAATATCCGGGTCTTTAAACCCAATAACCAGATCCAATAAATCCAATCAAAACCATTTTAAAAACCATTTCTAAATCCATATCCAAACCCGAATCCGAAATCACTGGTCCGATGCCCTTCCGGCATTCCGAACCGTCATTCCGAACCCAAATCCGGAAATCCACTTTCCAACTTTAAAACCAAATACCGATTCTCGAAATCCGATTGCAAAACCGAAACCCTTAATCATAAAATCGTGTTCCAAAAGCCCTTTATAGTCAGTAAAAATCACTTATCGTTTGAAAACCTCAAATCATGGTATCGAAATCAGAATCCAAACTTTCCTCCTAAAACGTGCTAAAATCGCACTTTCTCGAAAAACGTGCAATTATGTAAAACCAACATAGCATATACAAATAACCATGAAATCACATATAAACCATAAAATAATGATAGCAAAACAGTTATGCATGCTCGAGTTTAAAGAAGGGGTCCACTCACAGTACCGAGCCCTCAATCGCGTCCCGTACGTCTCGTACGTTCCTCAGCTTCCTCGGGAACTCCCGATCCTGTCAACAACCACCAAAATACGTCACTAACACGTCTACGAAGGTCCACCTAATTTCCCTCAAAAATCCACGGGTCCTAACCAGAACCCTAAACCTTCACCCTCGCGAAACTACTTCGATTTGACGTCCGATTAACCCGAAACCAACGCTAAAAGACTCGTCATAACACCTAGACCAAAAACCATGTTGACAACTTCCCCAACCGCCGCCGCACGCGCCCCCACGCACCGCCCAAAGTGGCTGCGCGTGGCCCTCACGCGCCAGCTACAGTGCATCGTCTACCTTTGGTCGACCCGGTTCGACACAGTTGTTGCAATTCGAACCGGCGTGACCGGTTCTCCGCCTTCCGTCCACCTACTCGACTCCTTTCTTCACCAACAGCATCGTCCAGACCTAAGCTATCCATCCATCTTACTCAACCACCTCGACACAGCTTCTAAGTCATCATCCCTAACTCGAAAAAAGACCCGTTCAGTCCCCTGTTTCCTTCTCCGGCCACCCAGGTCACCCCCCGTCACGGTGGCAGTCTCAACCTCTTCCTAAGACCATCCTAAACCTCACCTAACTCACCAAGACCATTGACTCACTCCCTAAGTCCACGACTTTCAACCTGAGCAAAACGGAAAAACAGTGTACATCTGTATGCTCCGTCGTGCCAACCTCCACCGTGCACTCCCCGTCACGGCTGCCCCACCAGAAGACTCCTAGGACTCCACTGAACTCCCTAGACCTCACGGAACTCCTCGATTCAACCCTTAAACTTACGACTTAGCGTTTGAAACTAGACGGAAAAATAGTGCATCAAAAGGGAAAACAAGAAATTACCTGTCCTCTTGTCGCCGTCGTAAGCTCAGCCGTGAGGCAGTAGCTCCTCCCGTCCTCCTCCGTCCTCTGGACACCTCCACTGGCCTCGATTGGTTGATAACGGCCACAACACCACCCAAAACACTCACGTCCTCCCTGTTTTTCTCTGATTTCCCGTGGCTCTCAACTCACACACAAACCATCACCGCACCTCCAAACCTCTTCACTGTCTTCCTCTCAAACTCTAAGTCACTCCTCACTCACCAGAACACACCAAACCTCACCATCGTCTCTCAATTTCTCTCAACTCTCTCCCTCTGTTTCTGTCTGGTTCGAACAACGAACACACATACACGATTACACATTTGAACACACACAGTGCACGGCCTAGAAGCCACTACACACACTGCACGTGTCACCACCCCATGGCCTCTTTCCAAAAATATCCCCATCTCACTGTACACTTGTCCTGATCTTGTTGCACACTGCCCAAACAACCAAAAGACCAAAATACCCTTCCTTTTAAGTCAAATTTACCATTGTGCCACTACCTTTCTAGACCCGTAACTCACACATCGTAAGTCCGATGCATATGTGCCGCCTGTCATTGAACTCAGGACAACAAGATCTATCTAACAGCCCTAGGTCAACGTGTTAAAACCCGTTCGTACGAAAAGTCAACTTTTCCCCCTATTTTACCCAAATTACGGTTATGCCCTCAACCTTACGAACATCATAACTTCCTTCTCGGATGTCGAAATCGGGCGTACCACCTGTCTATGGATTCGTGACGTCCTAACCTACGTCCTGGTCACTGGTCAAAGTCCATCTGACCACCCGAACTAAAAGTCCACTTTTTGCCCGGACTAGGGACAAAATCGTCATTCTAGGCTAATGACCTTATCGGGACCAACTAACCCCCCGATTAAGCTCACTAATCCCATCTTAATCACTGTCTTAACCCTAATTTCCGGGACGGGTCGTTACAACCTACCCACCTAAAAAGAATTTCGTCCCCGAAATTCACAGCCAGTTCCCGACACCTAGGGTCTCCTACTCGGTGATTCACAACTAAGTTAACAACTTCTCTTAAGTTTCCTGTCTATCATCTCCACCTTAGGTAGTTACAACACCATTCCCCAACTACAAGGTACACTTCATGGTGTTCGCAAGGGAAACTCTATGAACAGAAAACAAAGATATTTTGAAAATACCTCATATGGAGTACCCGATAAAATTCATAGAGTACATCCTCACGTACTGCCACCTCACCTTCCAGAACCCAACTCAAGTCCTAACCCGACACAAGCTAATCTAACAGGAAATCCTACCTACTGGTTCACTCCCTCGGCTGCTACTTCGACCACTTGTCGGAATAAATCTACAAAGTTCTAAAGGAAAACTCTAGATTGTGGGTTCTCTTCTTCAATAACCTCATATCGATCAGTTATAGTCACTCCTTTTCCTATTCCTTCCGTCCTCCTTCAACGGAACTCACCGTAACACTCCAGGTCACCTAGGGAACATCCTAGACTCTACCCCGGAATCCAACAACAAAACTGGGTTACAACACAACCAAAGATAATAAAAGTACCTGTCCTCGCACCTGGTGCCGACTGAGCCTCTTGCTGAGTCATTGAAAACACTCGGGCCTGAGATCCCGACGCTCTACCACGTCCCCTCGAAGTACTAGTGGCACTACCACCTCCTCTAGTGCCCGCTGTCCCTGAAGCTGTACTCTGTCCAGCTCCGCCACTCCTCGGCCTACACCACCTTCTTGTGGCAACAGTGGACACTCACATCGAAAGTGACCTCGCTCTCTGCAGTAGAAACAAACATCCCGACCTGGTCCACCACTCAATCTCCCCGTCGACGCAACAGACGTCTCACTAGCTTGTGGAGTCGGCTGTACTCGGTAACCTCGAAATCCTGAACTCATAGAAACTACCAGGTCTACCGAAACAGTCATCGCCGACGACAACGCTCCACTGAAGTTGCCCCTTTTCGATGTCCTCAAACTCGAAGCTCCCGGAAAAGGTGGCTCCCGGCGTCGCACCGCCGCAAACTAGCCTCAACCCTTACCACTGCGTCCGACAACTCCCGGAGGGTGGCAAAGGATCCAGCCGTCACTATGGCTCAAATCTCACCTCGCAGGCCCAACTCAAACCTACGACACTTCTCGGTTTCAGTAGCCACAAATGCAGGAGCAAACCGTGACAACATCTGAAACTTCTGTTCGTACTCAGCCACACTCAGATTCCCCTGTTAAAGCTGCAGAAACTCGAATCTCTCCCGAAACGTCTCCCAGGTCACAGTATGGGCATCCCAGCCAGACAACTCGAGGGTATACCACCACTCGTACGCCGCACCATCCAGTAAGAACGTAGCCAGTAACACTCGATCCTCCAGTGGGCAATGCATCACTACAAAGATCCGCTCAAGTCTTGTAATCCACCTCTAGGCTTCCTCAGGATCTGCCCCACCGCTAAAAGTAGTAGCCCCGAGCCGCTGGGCTCGCTCAATCGTAGCACTCTCTGTCTCTCTTGCTACTTCGTCTTCAGGTCGTGGAGAGGGTCTACGTCTCGGCGGCATCGTCAACCGCACGCTGAAAGAGGCATAGAAGTAGTCAAACAACCGAAACAAACCCCAACAAACTCGACAAACCTATGCTCTGATACCAACTGTCAGGACCCACCCCGGTTTCATCCTGAACACCAAGGTAAATCCTGTTCCCGTCTGACACCCCGACACACACAAAAGTAAAACTCACACGCAACCACCAAAGTACTCAGTCAGACGCAAGAGAAACTATACAATACATCCCGAAGTTAAAAGTTTACAGAGCATAGTCCCACATACACAGAAAAGAAAAACCGATAAACAGTATGCGCACACGGAAAAATTAAACACTCTGGGGTCGCTCTCGTGACTTCTACGCCTCAGACGTTGCCTCGACGCCGAAACCCCGCTCTAGCTCCACGACCTGGAGGGCAATTTAAAACAGAAGATGTGAGTGGACCATAAATAAAAGAAAAGTTTCCAAAACCATTTTATAAGAAAACCGGGTTTAGCCCTCCATTTTGAAATCACATGCATAACCCAGTTATTCAAACAGTTATCAATCAATCGCCATAAAACCAGTTATTCAAACAGTTATCAATCAATCGCCATAAAACATTTACAGAATCATTTTAAAAACAGTATAATTCACATAGCCTCACCATAAGAACAGAAACACTATAAAACAGTTATAGAAACCACATCATAAGCATCATAAAACCGTTTCATAAACCATGGATATCAATTCATCATTTTCCGATCAAACCTGCTGGATCTATCCGAGTCTTTAAACTCAATCCAGGCCTCAATAATATCCGAGTCTTTAAACATCCGAGTCTTTAAACTCAACAGGCCTACGGGGGAAATATCAATATATCCGAGTCTTTAAACTCCCAAGTCTTTAAACTCAATCCGGGTCTTTAAACTCAATCCGGGCCCGTCCCCCGTCAATCAATATCCAGGTCTTTAAACCCAATAACCAGATCCAGCAAATACAATCAAAACCATTTGAAAAACCATTTCTAAATCCATATCCAAACCCGAATCCGAAATCACTGGTCCGATGCCCTTCCGGCATTCCGAACCGTCATTCCGAACCCAAATCCGGAAATCCACTTTCCAACTTTAAAACCAAATACCGATTCTCGAAATTCGATTGCAAAACCGAAACCCTTAATCATAAAATCGTGTTCCAAAAGCCCTTTATAGTCAGTAAAAATCACTTATCGTTTGAAAACCCCAAATCATGGCATCGAAATCAGAATCCAAACTTTCCTCGTAAAACGTGCTAAAATCGTACTTTCTTGAAAACGTGCAATTATGTAAAACCAACATAGCATATTCAAATAACCATGAAATCACATATAAACCATAAAATCGTACTTACCGAGCCCTCAATCGCGTCCCGTACGTGTCTCGTACGTTCCTCAGCTTCATCGGGAACTCCCGATCCTGTCAACAACCACCAAAATACGTCACTAACACGTCTTACGAAGGTCCACCTAATTTCCCTAAAAAATCCACGGGTCCTAACCGGAACCCTAAACCTTCACCCTCGCGAAACTACTTCGATTTGACGTCCGATTAACCCGAAACCAACGCTAAAAGACTCGTCACAACACCTAGACAAAAAAACCATGTTGACAACTTCCCCACCCGCCTGCCGCACGCGCCCCCATGCGCTGCCCAAAGTTGGCTGCGCGTGGCCCTCACGCGCCTCCCCAAAGTGGCTGCACCGTGGCCCTCACGCGCCAGCTACCGTGCATCGTCTACCTTTGGTCGACCCCCGTTCGACACAGTTGCTGCAATTCGAACCGGCGTGACCGGTTCTCTGCCTTCCGTCCACCAACTCGACTCCTTTCTTCACCAACAGCATCGTTCAGAGACCTAAGCTATCCATCCCCCTTATTCAACCACCTCGACACAGCTTCTATGTCATCGTTCCTAACTCGAAAACAGACACATTCAGTCCCCTGTTTCCATCTCCGGCCACCCGGGTCACCCCCCGTCATGGTGGCAGTCTCAACCATCTTCCTAAGACCATCCTAAACCTCACCCAACTCACCAAGACTGTCGACTCACTCCCTAAGTCCACGACTTTCAACCTGAGCAAAACGGAAAAAACAGAGTACATCTGTTTATGCTCCGTCGTGCCAACCTCCACCGTGCACTCCCCGTCACGGCTGCCCCATCCAGAAGACTCCTAGGACTCCACTGAACTACGTAGACCTCACGGAACTCCTCGATTCAACCCCTAAACTTACGACTTAGCTTCTGAAACTAGACGGCAAAATAGAGGCATCAAAAGGGGTAAACAAGAAATTACGTGTCTCCTGTCGCCGTCGTAAGCTCAGCCGTGAGGCAGTAGCTCCTCCCCTCCTCCTCCGTCCTCTGGACACCTCCACTAGCCTCGATTGGTTGATAACGGCCACAACACCACCCAAAAACACTCACGTCCTCCCCTGTTTTTTCTCTGATTTCCCCGTGGCTCTCAACTCACACACAAACCATCACCGCACCTCCAAACCTCCTCACTGTCTTCCTCTCAAACTCTAAGTCACTCCTTACTCACCAGAACACCACCACCTTCACCATCGTCTCCCAATTTCTCTCAACTCTCTCCCCCTGTTTCTGTCTGGTTCGAAGAACGAACACACATACACGGTTACACATTTGAACACACACAGTGCACGGCCTAGAAGCCACTACACACACTGCACGTGTCCACCACCTCCATGGTCCCTTTCCAAAAATATCCCCATCTCACTGTACACTTGTCCTGATCCTGGTTGCACACTGCCCGAACTACGACCAAAAGACCAATAATACCCTTCCTTTTAAGTCAAATTTACCATTGTGCCACTACCTTTCTAGACCCCGTAACTCACACATCGTAAGTCTGATGCATACGTGCCGCCTGTCATTGAACTCAGGACGACAATATCTATCTAACGGCCCTAGGTCAACGTGTCAAAACCCGTTCGTTACGGAAAAGTCAACTTTTCCCCCTATTTTACCCAAATTACGGTTATGCCCTCAACCTTCCGAACATCATAACTTCCTCCTCGGATGTCGGAATCGGGCGTACCACCTGTCTATGGATTCGTGACGTCTTAACCTACGTCATGGTCACTGGTCAAAGTCCATCTGACCACTCGAACTAAAAGTCCACTTTTTACCCGGACTAGGGGCAAAATCGTCATTATAGGCTAATGACCTTATCGGGACCAACTAACCCCCCAATTAAGCTCACTAATCCCATCTTAATCACTGTCTTAACCCTAATTTCCGGGACGGGTCGTTACACTAATCAATCCTAATCTTCTAGTTTAGATCCTAGGAACCTAAACCAATTAAATAAAACCCCTAAAACCCACGAAACCCCGACCAGTCCAACTTTAACCTCACGGTTCAAAGTTTCCAAAACCTTCCCACGACATCACAGCCGTCTACCACCTACCAAAACCATCCTAGAAACTCCTAGCAACCTAAATAACCCATTAAAACCGATACAAACGGCCCATAATCACAGAAATGGAAAATGGATCAAAATGGGCTTAACCGGGTACCTGTTCGGGTTTTGAGCTCAGACGCCCCACAGGCGGCGCCGTCCAGGCCAGCCACCATGTCCACAGCTCCTCCTCTCATTCTCATGGTTCCTTAGATGGGCCATGGGTGAAGGTTTGGATTGGATGGGTTGGGATGGGTTGCACAGATGAGAGAAAATGAGATAGGGTTTGGTTTGTGTTATTGAATGGAAGAAAGAATGATCGATGCATGTATGTGAATTAAGGGCCAGTGGATGGGTGACACTTGTCACTCATCCATTGGGCAGGAACTAATATCTGGGCCCCACTAAATTCCAAAAGTTAACTCGTTTCGTAATTCGTGCAATAGTACCCCCGAAATTTCCTTGAACCGTAACTTCGCAGTCGAACGTCTGAATTCGACGTGCCGCCTGTCTACGTATTCGTATTATCCTGATCTATGGAATGGTCCTCGGCCCTCGTTTATTGGACATCGCAGGTCAAAAGTCAACTATTTGCCCCTTTTAACCAAAATTACCAAAATGCCCCTAAACTTCCGAACGTCATAACTTCCTACTCGAACGTCGGAATTGAACGTGCCACCTGTCTATGAACTCGTGACGTCACGAACTACGTCACGGTCATCGGTCAAAGTCCATTTGACAGCCCGAATGAAAAGTCAACGTTTTGTCCACGCCTAGGGGCAAAACGGTCATTTTGCATCGTTCGTCTGATTTCGCCTAACTAATCACCGATTAACCTCACTAATCGTGATTAGTCACTAATCTAATCTTGGAATTTGGGACGGGGTCGTTACATCAAAAGTCAACTTTTTCCCCACTAAGGGCAAAATGGTCATTTCACATTAAAATATTATTTACAAAAGTTCGGGTCGTTACATGGGACCTTGTAGAAGATGTTTGACGATTAAAGAAGGTAAACAGACGTAAAAACTGGAGTAAGAACCGATTCACGACCGCGAGTTGGGAAACCAGAAACAGGACCCGCGAGAGGTTGAAGACAATGTTTGTGCGGGTGCTTGAGGCCCACACGTAAAGGATGCCCTCAATCGTCATCGGCATTTGAGAGCGCGTGAGACATTTTCTTGGGTTTCCGGTTAAAGTAAGAAATGTTCCTCTTTTCATTCTGAATCCAATGGTATACAGATTGAATGATTTGGATATCGTTTGGATACATTTTCAAAATTTCAAAGTATTGTGTTATGTTTACTAATGGAAAATTTAAATGAGGTTGATTAGATAATTAATCTAAAATAGTTTATCTTGATATTAATAATTCCTAATGAGAAACTATGGTGGATGGCCTTGGAACTAAGATGTGGATTTTTCATGGTTTGATTGATATTAGAATTATGTATATTCTAAAATGATAAATTGAGGAACAAAATGAATTAAAGGAAATATTAAAATTGGTCATATTGTTATGTGTGATTATGGTACTATGTACTTAATAGTGGTGGTAAAATAATAAAGGAAATGATGGGAACGTGAAGGAAATGTTTAGAGTTGTAGTTATTATCGCATTAAATTAATATATAAAAATTATTGTATAATTAAAATTTGGTAGATTATTAATAAGATATGAATTACGTATTTTGAATTCGTAAGTTATTTTAATAATTCTATTATACGGTAAATTTAATAATGAAATAAGTCAAATAGTAAATTTCACCACTTGTTGGGGTAAAAGAGTTGGACGTAGGCGGTACCCTATAAGAGGTGTATTTTGTTGGTTAATTAATATGTGGAGTGAAACAAATAGTATCCCTTATCTGACAAGAATGTGAGGCGGGAACATGACCGGTCCGATTTTCACGGGATTTAGGGAAGGGTCTTTTTAAGGTTGGTTAAATACCTTGACCAGCTCAAATTGGCTAGATTTCTTAGTCGTCGATTGGTTAGATATCTCGACCAAGTCAGGTTGGCTGGATATCCAACTGGCTAATCACCCTAGAGTTATCCTTATATTTCAATGCTAGCTAACATAGGAAACATTGAGGGATTATGAGTTGTGCTGATAAATTATGTGGACATGGCTCAATTAAATGGTCTAAAAGAAAAAAAAAATAAAGAGGATGGCCAACTAGTGGCCTAATGTCACCCAATCAAATTAATTTTAGAATTCCATTTTACCAAGTTAAATTCTTTAACTTTCGCCTCAACTAAACATCCATCCTTTGACGTAACTCCAGCCTAAGACATTGAAGTTTCATCCAATAATTTTATCAACCTAAATCCGACTCAAGTAGTCAAAAATTTGGAATGGTAAATAAATCAAGCAAATATAATGTCAAAGTTGGAATCTTCCCAAAAACAGAAGATTTTTTTATTAAAGCTAAATCAAATCATTATGCATCAATCCGAGCTTAAATCAAGCTCGCTCAACAAGATAAGATGTTAATGCCAATTCAAATCAGGCAATCAATCAATCCTTGAGAGATTGAGTGGCTTAATAAGGAAGGTTTGGATGGCTCAACAAGGAAGGTTCAGGTGACTCAACAAGGAAGGCTTGAAGTTAGAGAGTGGAAGCCAAGCGTGACAAATTTGAGGATGAATAAGACCTTATAAATAGCTAAGGTGAAGGAGAGAAAAGACATCCACATCAATATATAAACTTACTCTTTATCTTGCACCTTTCAATTTCTAAACTTTTTACATAGCCTAAGTTTTCATTCATGTTTTAGGGTAGCCAAGTTTCTTCAATTCCTAGTGTAAGTTTATTATTCATAGCACTTTTAATTACCTTGTTTTACATTCAAGTTTATCTTTATTATTCATAGCACTTTTAATTACTTCTTTTTTAGAACAGATCCGAATCAAATAACAATGATTCGAAAAACTTCTTTTGACACTATTTCAGAAACCCACTGACTCAATCGTATGGACAAGGAGATTCCTTACTTTATCGCATAATTGTATGGTTAGAAATCAGTCTAAAGGACACAGAGAGAAGAGGTGTTAAAAATATTCAAGCCAAGAGTGAAGATAAGGTTCCTTACTTGATTGCACAATTGTATAATTAGAAATTAATCTAAAGGTTGCATCCAACACTTATCATTTCATCAAGGTCATTTAATGGTCGGATGGTGGTACACCTATGCAATCTATTCAAAAAAGGACCGAAATTTCTTTTGTCGACTTAATATGTAAAATTGAGGGAAACAAATAAAACTCCCGGTTTCAAACTTGCATATTAAATATTCAAACACATTTGCATGTGGACGGTAATTCTTTAAGAAGTAGAAAAGAAATTAGGATATGAAAATGAGGCTGAATTAAGGGGGGTGTATTCAATTTTGGTTTTTAAATGATTTTACAGGGTTTTCAAATCCAGACGTATTCAATTAGGATTTTAATAGATTTTATACAAATCAAGGTGTATTCAATCTATCTTTTAATAGATTGTTTTAAAATTCTTTAAAATCTGGGTGTATTCAATTAAGATTGTAAAATACAATTTACAAATATAGGTGTATTCAAAAGTTGGATGATTTCATATGATTTTTTAAATTGGTGGATTTTGATAGATTTGCTAATGAAAAATACACATATTACTCCACCATCAAAATCATCACACCTCACCTAATATTTCATTGGATTTGAAAAAAAAAAATTCCTTCTCAAAACATTTTTACGTTGTCCCCCTTCTTCATCCTAACTAAAGCGGCACCACCACCACTCTCAGTAATAGAACCAGAACCAGCACCACCACCACCACCACCACTGTCATTTTTTTTTATGGAAACAGTTATTCAAAAGAGAAGACAACATAACAAGATATATTAATAACAGATGTTACATGAAACAAGACCAAATTCCCATCTGGAAATACAAAACCATAAAGAGCCAACTAACAATCCAAGTTTGACTTATAACAAGCTCATGCTTCATTCTTACCCCTCTTTATGTTCTTTCCTCCCTTTCCCTTGGTTTATTGGATTGAACATTCTATTTGCAGTTACTTTCCTAATTTTTTATAACTTTGATTGGTTACTTTAATGTATTTTGGTTTTTGTTTTTGTTCTTTTTTTTTTATGATAGTTACCATGATAAACGTTTTATTAAGCTAATTTCGTTTGGAAGAGTGTGACTACGATCTTGTTTCATTGTTTTGGTACGAAATTTTGTCTATTAAAAGAAGTCATGTCTGATACTTTGTAGTATGTGACTGTCATCACCGAATGGTAATGGGGAGAGGAGAAATGGGGAATGTGCACATCTGGTCCTGTTGGATATAGTTTATATTTATAAAATCCATAGAAACACTTCAAAATCTATATAAATTTATTACAAAATCTATTAAAATTTGAAATGATTTGAGTGAAATCATATAAAATAATGTGAAATTATATAAAATCCATCATAATTCTAAATCATTTAAAATCTATTAAAACCCATTAAAATCTCAATCGAATACACCCCCATAAGACTCAGTTAAAATGCGTGATTCAGAAAATTATCGTATAGGTTGGCAAAAAAAAAAATTTCGTATAGTACATAGGGTCTATTGTAAATGTAAATCTTAGCCGAGCTGTTTAGCCAAGCCAAGCTATCCTATTACCCGCACCTTGAACTTCTCCATCCGCCTGCCCGAAAAAAATTAAAATTTTGACGTTGACATTGCCATCAAATTCCCTTGAAAAAATCCGCTGCAAACCACCACACCAATAAACAGCCTGGTCATAATCCCCACCGTTTCCAGCCGAAATCTCCCAAACAAGATCTCACCTATCACCACACCATCAACCATCCTAATTCCGCCACGTCGCCAAACACACACAATTACTCCTCCATGTCATTCCCGCTTCGTCCCGAGACCACGTATTTATCAAGCCCAGAATCCCCACCGTCAACCGGCGGGGTCCACGTAATCCAACGGCACAGATTGACCTCTACGATTGCTGACCCATAATGTTATAAATTCGCATTGAACGCGCAAAATCTCTCCTCTCCTCCATTTTCTTCTCCGTGTGCGTATCTTCGAGGGAACTGAATTCCCGAATCAAATTCCCCCGTCTCTTCCGTCGCTCTCAATTTTCACCGTCGATTCCTCAGCCATGTCGACGGCGGAGATGGAGCAGCTGACTTCTGGAGCCAGCAATCGCATAATACCACTCCTTAAAACCCTAAGGACGGTTCTCCTCTTGGTCCACACCTTCTTCATCTCCCTGCTTCTCTTTCTCCTCCCACGCCGCCGCCGCACCGGCGTATCAGAATCGCTTCTCGACGCGCCGTCGTCGAAGAAGCGAAAGTCCGCGTGGAGGAGAGAGGAGGAGGACACGTTCAGGCGGAGAGCATTGGCCGAGGGCTATAGCACGGGAGACGAGCACTGCCTTTACCGTCCTGACACTTTCTTGTTCTACGGTTGCCGAAACAACGCCCTTTTCTGCCGTTCATGGTTACCGGTCTCCGGTACTCCGAGGTAGAAGTCTTCTTTTTCTATTTTATATTATTGGTGTTTCGTGATTGGTTAATTTTGTTTCTTCTGTATTTTTGCGTTGTTTACTCTTTTTTATGATGATTTGAGCGTAATTCAGCTAAATTCAACTAAATTTTTAGCTGAATTATGTTTCCTTCGGGAAATCTAGTACTTTTTTCTGTTTGTAATAAAATGGTGGCAGACCAGGGAATTACAGTAGTGAGAAGGAATAAAGTGCTGTGTTGCCGATCTTTTTTGTGATTTTTTCTTCTTCGCTTCTCTTGCATGTACAGTTTTTTTGGTCCTTTGTGGTCTTTCTATTCTATATGATCTTTACAAATTTTTTCTCATTTCCTGTGTACTTTTGCTATATAATTTCAGGGGAATTTTGATCATCATACATGGGCTTAATGAGCACAGGTAAAATTCAGGAGTATTTTTTTTCTTTTCTTGATTTGATGGTTATTTAAGTTAAATTTCTTCTTATTGAAATCTTTTGCGCACCTTTGTTTGCAGTGGAAGATATGCTGATTTTGCAAGGCAACTAACCTCATGCAACTTTCGGGTATATGCAATGGACTGGATAGGTATATTTTAAAAAAATTTAGTCATTTTTGGCTCCTTCACTTTCATAGTTCAAAATGAATATCAGTACTTGTAAAGTTCGAAATGGTTTATATTCCAAATTTGTTCAGTAGTAAGGAGCAAATTTTACGGCTTTTGGAAGCTATTTCATATTTTGTAGTCTTTCTCATAGTTTTTCACTTGGACAAAAAGGGGAAAGTGTAGTCCTATGTTGATAGGGAGGTTCAACCTATTATGAACTGTGTGTATGAACTTTTTGAGGGTTTGTGGGAATGTCTCTCTTGCCTTATGCTAAATGATTGAAAGCTGAATGATTTCTCCATTCTTGGATTTGCAATTAAATTAATTCTTCCCTTTGTGGTAGGTCATGGTGGCAGTGATGGATTGCATGGATATGTTCCTTCACTGGACTATGTCGTTGCCGATACTGTTAAGTTTTTTCAGTTTTTTTTTGTTCCAGATTAATTTAAATCATGCATTTCCATACAACACAGCATGACTACTATCCCCTCATCTCAAAATTTAGGATATTCCTTTATGAACATACCATCACTTGAGTATATTAGGTAGGAGCATAGTTTTCTTTTAGAACCCATTATGGTAAGCCTGAAGTTTGACATTTCTTGGAAAATCCTTCAAATAGGGTGCTTTCTTGGAAAAGGTTTGGCTAGACAACCCTGGAGTACCATGCTTCCTCTTAGGTCACTCAACGGGAGGAGCTGTTGTTTTGAAGGTATTCTATCAAACTATTCATTGAGCCTTCATCTCTATTGGTTTTGATTAAACCATTGAAATTGCTCTACTGTTGCGTAGGCAGCCGGCTTCCCTCAAATTGAAGGAATGCTAGATGGTATTGTGCTGACCTCACCAGCTTTGCGTGTTAAGCCATCACATCCAATTGTCGGGGTATGTTTTACTCTGCCTCACAGTTTATTTATAGTGTTACAAATTGAATGCTTCACCTTTTAGGAGAATTATTTTATGCCGTGTTAAGTTTGCTGCCGTTAACTTAGATGTTCTGGTTATGGGGTTTGTTAGTGTTATCTGATATTGATTGCATTTTCACCATTGGTTCGAGGTTGCTTACATATTACAAACCTTCCTCTGATGTCGTAATCTAGGCTGTGGCTCCAATCTTTTCTTTGGTGGCTCCCAAGTTCCAGTTTAAGGGTGCAAACAAGAGGGGCATTCCAGTGTCGAGGGATCCCGCAGCATTATTAGCCAAGTATTCTGATCCTCTGGTCTACACAGGACCAATAAGGGTCCGAACAGGCTATGAGATATTGCGAATGTCCTCTCACCTGAAACAGAACTTCAAGTTTGTGACCGTCCCCTTCTTAGTTCTTCATGGAACTGCTGATAGAGTCACTGATCCGCAAGCCTCCCAGGACCTGTACGACGAAGCAGCATCCGAGTCCAAAAATATAAAGCTGTATGATGGTTTCTTGCACGACCTCCTCTTTGAGCCTGAACGTGAAGATATTGCACAGGACATTATTGACTGGATGGAGAAGAGATTGAGGGTTGGCATCCAAAATGTTAACAGCGGCGCCTAATTCCTAGTCCACTGGACATTTACCCTTGTGGTTGAGGGGGATCCTCCTCCTTTTTGAAGCAGTTAGGCTCTCTATGTAATGGTAGATGGTAAATTTGTTTACGTTTTCCTTGTCTGGTTGTCATCATCATTCATCAATCAAAAATTTGTATTTATGGATCATCCTACCTTGACTGGTGGCTTGTGGCCCTTCTTCAATGCAGCGTCGTTTCAGTGCTGCCGTTGTTATGAAGTTTGCTGATGATGATGATGATGAAGAGAGCATAAGAGAAAATGTATGTTCTGCAAATGTCCCATAAAATGAACTTCCTAGTACATAACTCTGATGCTTCATTTCTTGATGATGCATCTGGTTAATAGATTCAAGGATGTTCAACTGTACATTAACGGAATCAGTTGATTCATTTTTTTTTTCAACAGAACGTTTTTTTTTTTCAATATAAATATATTTTATAACACAATAAGTTAGTAAATGTATCAAATGTGCCCTCCATGAAAGTTGGATATGAGATTTTTCGAAATAATAGTGACGATGCAATATCACTAAACTATAATGCAATATCACTAAACTATAATGCTAGCTGATAATTAAGTATTGTGTATGTGTGTGTATGTGGGGTTGTGTCTTCTGTCACGTTAATTTTGAGGTAACATGATGATTGAGATCTGATTAGATACAAGTGGTTGTAGTCTTTAAGAATTACTTGTGGCTCTGGTTACTTGCCGAAAAAGATATATATATATATATATATATGTGTTTTTTTATTAAAGTGTGAAATTCATTAAGAAGAGAAACGCGTGAAATACCCAAAATGTTAAAATTGAACTCAAACCATTACACAAAAACTATTATACTACTTAAAATTGAAAAGCAAACAAAAGGCCCAAAACACAACAGGCCAAAACAAAGCATAAGCCCATAACATGATAAACCCAAATAACCCTAGCCACTTCATCCGAGCAACAAGCCACTGCTGCAAAGTACAACCAGTCTGGAACCAAATAGATCGATCAGTAGAGCATGGATTGGAGATACAACATCACCAACGACCATCATACTCAAGCAATCAGCTATGTCAAAAATGATCGACAAATTGTTCAACCGAAATGCCCAAATCAAAGGTAACGATTTGGGGATGAGCAAAAGGAAGAAATCTACAATGACATAACTCATTGGAATAGCCGAGGGAGAGACCAAAATAGATCCATAGGTGATAGATTTGGGGGAGATGAATGGTGATGATGGAGGGTAAGATACGAAGAGGACTGAAATGGTTGGAGTGGGTTGCTTAGAAAGGAAATAGGCTGGAATGAAAAAAGAAAACAGAGAGGAAGAAAAACCGGTATAGCTAAAAGGATCGAACAAGCGACAACAAATGCCTAGATAGATAAATTCCCGACTCTATTGATCCACCACGAGCTACGATCCGCATCACCAATACCAAGCTCCGATGCAAAGAACGGCGAAGAAGAGAAGAGGACGAGAAAACTGCAGCCAAGAACGGAAAGGAGAAGGGGTTATTGGGAAGGGAAGGGGAAGAGAAGGGTGGGAGAAGAGAGGAGGTGGACGTTTACTCCAAATCTACCACTAGGTGGTGGAAATCGAAAAAACCTCCACTCCAGATTTGCTAGGGCCGATTGGTTTTTGTAAAGAGAAGTGGGAGAGTGTTGGGGAGAGAGTATCATGGGTTTGTTAAATCGGCGGGAAGGATATATACATGACTAGGATATAGACATGATTGTTTGTTGCCCGTCGTAATTAAGTTTGCTTGTGGTTTTGAGACATTAAATAATAGTGTCATCTTGATAGGCTAGGTGGTGGCCACTTGGAGATAATTTTTATTGTGCTATTGGTAGACAGTGGTAATGGATCTTAACTAGTGGTGATGGAGATACTTCTTGTTGTGCATTGAATTCAAGTTCTAAGATTTCCTCTTTATAATGTCGAGTGTAACACATGAACTTTTATTCTCAATCAATAAAAATACATGACTATCGGCACTAGTGAGTAGTGGCTTAAGGAGTTTTTAATAAACTAAGAAATATATGTAAAGTGAAGAATTGTCTTTAAAGGGCAAAACTCATTATTTAGTGTTTTTGATCCTACTCAATATTGTTGTTCTATAAAAAAACATAAATATGTGACAATTATGTGACATTGAACTTGGAAGTATTTTGCTCACCAGTCTATTAAGATTTTCCATTTTTTAAAACTTAAAATGCCCCTTGAATACATTTATAGCTATAATCTGCTGGTCAATATGAAAGGAACGGTGTCTAGTAACATTCGAGGATTGCACCTTCAATCCTCGTAGGGCTATTGAAGAAGGGTGTAATCTTCAACAAGAATTTTGGGAAGTTAACATCTAATCTGCTTTGTTAGTCATGGATCTAGTGATGATTTACAAGGAGAAAAGGCCATCGACTATACCCATTCCATTGGTGGTGAAAATTAATGTTGATGCCTCATGGTTGTCATCAACAAAGCAAGATGGGCTGTGAATTGTGGTTGAGGGCAGCTTTGCTGCCTTGCTTGAGCAGCTGGGTCAACAATTGTTGCTGAGACCTAGGCCTCGGCATTGGGCCGGGCCGGGCAAGCCCGACCCAAATTTTTTGGGCTTGGGCCGGGCCGGGTTTATTAAATAATTTTTAAATTTTCGGGCCGGGCCGGGCGGGCTTAATGACATAAAAAAGAGCCCACGAGCTTTTATCGGGCCGGGTTTATATCGGGCTTTTCAAGTCGGGCCTATTAAGCCCACTTGAATCGGGCTTACGTGGGCTTTTACAATAAATTATGTCTCAAATTTTAAAATTACAAAAAAATATATGCATGAAAAAAAAATATTAATAATGAAAAAAAAATACTCAAGGGTGCAAAAATGTGGCTTCGTTAAAATAAAATACTCAAGAGTCCAAAAACGTTGGGCCTATTAAGTAGGTGGATGAGTGGTTAGGGTTTGTATTGGGTATTGGGTATTGAGTATTGGGTATTGTGACAGGACCCGCCCCGATCCCCTTGGGACCACATGGGGACGTGCCTTGCTCCCGTCTGACACCCAAAATATCATACCAATTTTAACCTCAAAAGTTCAAATGAATAAATAACCAAATAAAGTTATACATCAAATCCGAAATAAACTGATGTCAGACAAGGGATAAAGTTCCAAATTACAAATTGCGAGCACGACTCTAAAATAAACCTGCGGGCAAACCACCCAACAGGAGATCAGGTATGCGGAAGTAGATCTATGCCTCAGCCTCAGGATCCTCCTCTACCTCAGTAGCACAGCCTGAAGGGGTTACCAAAACATTAAGGGTGAGTGGGCCGAAACTCAAGTTCATAAAACCGTTTAATAAGTGAAACATATAATTTACCCCTCCGTTTTCCAAACATGCATGCATCAGAATTTAAACCATAAATTATATAATATGAATCATAAGGCGTGTAATAACACCATAAACATAATTTTAACCACTGCACTACACACTCCAATCCTGACATCCCCGATGTCTGAGGTCCCTGACGTCCAATAAGGTCACAGTCTCAAGGCTACGCGTGCCACTCGGGGTCTCAATCCCGAATCCAATCCCCGAACCCTGTCCGGGTACGGCATCTCAGATGCCTAACGTCCTAGACGCTCGACGTCCCTGACGTCAAATTATAGCAATCCTGTTCCTGAGTCATTTTACGGTCCCGTTCTTCCGTAGAATGACCCCTCGCAGGCAATGCGTCGTGACCACTCCGGGGTACCACATCCGGAGGAGACAATATCATAAGAGTGGATCTATACAGTGCAGTACCAAATTCATTTTATTGATATCCACATGAAAAACATATATATACATAGATAAAATCCAAACCAATCCTTAAGTTTCACCAAAACGGGTCTCAAACCTAAATACCGTGGAACGTGCCATAATCATAGTTTCAATATCATCAAAACCGTTTCTTGATTCCAGCATGTGAATATAAGTAAATCAGAAAAAATTTAAGCATGCAAAGGTTTAATGAAATCGGGCCCACTCACAGTACGATCCCGTGGTGAATCTGCGAGTACGGACCTGTACCGGGATTATCGTGCAATTCCTGTCAGTCCAAATCACACGTAAGGGTCACTACAAGTCTTAAACATTTATCCAAAAAGTCCGAAACAGAAACCGGCTCGGGGAAACCGTCCAACACGTTTCCGAGACAACCGGCCCTAAACTGACCCATCAAAACTATCTCAGATCAACATGGTTAATTCACAAAAAATGTTCAGAATGATGAGAGGAATAAAAGTCATGTTGATCGTGATTAGAGATAAGGCTCAACGCGCCCTCACGCGCCGCCCAAAGTGGCTGCGCGTGAAAGTCACGCGCCTGACACTATAGCTACAGTGTCACCACCCTCACCCGTTTGTCTGTAATACGGGCCTGCCACCCGCGGTTTGACCCGGTTAATTACCCCCCAATTCTTAATCAATTTCCTTCGTTTTTGATTCTATTATCTTCCATAAACATCTAATTTAGGTTCTGAGTCAAAAATTTGCCTCGACTAGTCCCCAATCGACCATTCGACCCGTGATCAACCAAACGGGTCGATCACCATAACTTGCTGGTTTCCCAACCATTGTCCAATTAACTTAACAGGGAGCATCCTAGGGCTAATACGAACTATAAGGAATGATCAATTGAACAAAACGTTACCTGGAAGTAGCCGTCCAAACCTCTGAAATTCCTCTGAAAACGGCAGCCTCCGTCCCAGCTCCACCGTGGCTGGTTGCCCTCGATTTCGATAAGGATGTGTTCTAAACACTCCCAGAAAGCTCACTCAGTGTTTAGATTGGTCCAACATACCGTATAAATTGAAATCCGATATTCCCTCCAATTTTCCCGAAACTCAATTCTCTGGTTTTTCTCTCCAATTTCCAGCTCCTTCAACAGCAGAGTGAAGCTCACTAAAATACTATTCTGATTAAACCAACCGAGCCGTCCCAGCTGCTCGTGGAAGTCCAATCTGTCCACTGAAATTTTTCCCCCAAAAAGCTTCGATCCAGAATTTAAAAATGGTGTCCACTGATGAAGAGTGACTTAGCCCACGTTGAGACAGTCTGTAATGCATAGTTAAATCTCCCTTTTCCAGTTCATTACAGCCTAAAATATTAAGATTGCACAGAGACACCGCACACGGTGGTGAAGCCGCTGTTCTTCACGGTTTGCTACAGTAACCCGTGGGTGAAATGACCAAAATGCCCCTGGTTCAGAAATTACCAAAATGCCCTTCACTTTCCAGACCCGTAACTCAGCCATACGACGTCCGATTTCAGCGTGCCGCCCGTCAATGGACTCAGCACATCGAGACCTACCTAACGGTCCTTGAGTCGTGCGAAACTCGGTTGTCAAACGAAAAGTCAACATTTTCGCCCCTATCGTCCTAATTACGGTAATGCCCCTGAACTTCTGATAGTCATAACTTTTTCCTTGATCGTCCGATTTGGACGTGCCACCTGTCTATGAACTCGTGACGTCCCGAACTACGTCACGGTCATTGGTCAAAGTCCGTTTGACCCACCAATCAAAAAGTCAACAAATTGGGCAATACAATTCATAGGGGTAAAAAGGTCAATTCATACATTAAATTACAATCTTGAAATCCTCGAATTTCCGGGGCGTTATATATTGGGCTTTTTAAAATAAATTAGGTGGGTTTGGGGCTGAGATTTGGGTTTGGGTTGAAATATTAGTATTAAGAATGAGTTGAGTATTAATTTGTAAATAATAAATATTTTATATTTTCGGGCTTATGGGCCGGGTTTATTACGAGCAGGTCGGGCTGGGCTTATCGGGTTTTATCGAGCTCGGGTCTATCGGGCCTATCGGGTTTGAACTCCATAAGCCCAAGCCCAGCCCGCTAACTCTCGGGTCGGGCGGGCCCAAGGCCCATAGCGGGTCGGGCCGGGCTTTTGTCCATCGGGCTTATCGGGTCCCTATAAGCCCATGGGCTTTTGGGCCAAATGGTGAGGGCTACTGAGACCTAAGCTTTGTTAGAAGGAGTGAAATTTGCGGAATGCAATAATTTCTGAAAGGTAATATTTGAATATGACTCAATGGAATTAATCAACGCTACTTGAGGCTCCATTGTGAGGGAGAAATGAGAGATCTTCCCAATTTATAGTTCGAAAGTTTGATTGGGTGAATTTTGGCTGGGCTCATCGCTTAGCAAATATAGTAGCTGATGCCTTGGCGTCACAGAAGCCACAAATGATAAGAAAAAAAAGGATGTGAGGGGGAAATGAGAGATCTTCCCAACTTATGAGGGGAAATGAGAGATCTTCTCAATTTTTATCTTCCGCTATTCTATCATCTTTCTTTGTTGCTTTTTATTCTTTTTTCGTGTTTATGTTTTCCTTTGTATAAGCACATATAAGAAAAAAAGGATGTGATCGAAGGCTATGTAAAATAATTTTACTAAAAAATCCACAACGTAGTGTGCCACGTCATCGCCATGTGAATTTTTTAACCGAATGGAATAAATGAAAATAAGGTAAGTACTCTAAAGTGAGATGGGTTAGTAGTTTCAGGGAGACTACTCCAACAAAATCGAATTAAGAAAAAACTTTAACTTAATTCTAGTTAGTGTTGGTAATTATTAATTATTTATATCTAATTTTAAAAAGAGAAAATAATTAAAATTAATAAAAAATTGATTTGCACAACTAGTTCATCTTCTTTTCCAATGTTAGAGGCTTAGAACCATGGCAGATCTTCAGAAATTCCCAGACGTAGCTAGTAACTTGTTCAAATTCTTACTAAAAATATTAGACCAACACAAGAAAGAAATCGAAGGGGAAGGACCTTCTTGACAATCTGATCACTAAGATTAGCAATCTAAGAGTCAAGTACCTTAATGGTCTCCTTCTTCTGCTCCTCCAACTTGGCCAACGCCCAGTGCAATTATTGAAAATCAGAGGAGCTCGAGATCAGCTAGCAACACAGGTATGGTTCTCAACTCAACCAAACACAAATCACACACTAGCTGAACAATTTGAATCATGATTAGCTCGTGACTAGACTAGGGTCATATATATAGTTTTGGTGTATCCTTTTGAGATTAACAGATGAAGATGATGATGATTGATGAGTGAGTGCTATCACTCAACGCTGATGCACTCTACCTGTTTGATGAAATGCGGACACACGGTTTCAGCAAATTAGCTCACTCTAATCTCTCTAAATCTTCCCTAGTTTTCATTATAATTGATTATTGAGTATATAGAGTCTACATACACACGCGCGCGCGCACACACACACACACACACACACACACATACACACACATACTCCATACATGTTGGATGCACTCACACTACATCCAATACTTGGCTGCCACATACTTTGATAGTTTCAAGTAATTCTTGTATATCAAGAACACTCACACACACATTCTCTCTTTTTCTGTTAGAGTTGTACTTTCCAGCTCACACATTCATACTTAACCATCTATCACCTTCTAGAATAGATGCCAAGATGTCAATTGTTACCATCTCAGGTTACATGTGGAAAACTTAGTCACCAATAACCCCTCCTAAGCTGTTCACAGGAACCACTCCAAGTAATCCTTGTAGATAGTTAAACCTAGCCTTAGGTAAAGATTTAGTAAAGATATCTGCAACATGATCTTTAGATTTGCAGTAATGCAGAATTACTTCACCATTCTGAATTGCCTCCCTGATGTAGGTAACCTTCCTCTTAATGTGGTTTGTTTTCTAATGGAAAATAGGGTTCTTTGCAATAGCAATGTAACAACCCATCCCGAATTCCAGGATTAGATTAGCGACTAATGAAGGAATAGTGAGGTTAATCGGTAATTAGTTGAGAGAAATTGTACGGGCGACGCAAAATGACTGTTTTGCCACTAATCATGGATAAAATGTTAACTTTTGACTCGGGGAGTCAAACGTGCGAGGACCGATGACCGTGATGTAGATCGGGACGTCATGAGTTCGTAGACAGGTGACACGTCGAAATCGGACGTCGGACGGAAAAATTATGGTCACGGGAGTGAAATCGGGGATTTACGTCTCGGGATCAGAATAAAATAACAATTAAAATCTGATTGGTTGACTTAATAATGTGGGACCCTTGGATGAGTGACAAGTGTCACTCATCCCATTGGTCATTACCTCTAAAAAGTGGATCTAAGCATTAAAATATTATTACCTTAATTAAATTATAATTTCACTCATCTCTCATCTCCACCATTCATTATCTTCATCTCTATCTCTCCCTCCCATCCTCACCGTTCATATCATCATGAGCCATCATCTTCATCTTCATATTTCCTTCTCCAAAATCAGATCACCCTTTTACATTTCACCCTTAAAACACACGACACAAACACACCACCCCACCACCATATTTGCATCCATGTGTTCGTGTGAAAGACTAGTGAGAGACTAAGAGTGACGAGGACGACGTAACAGTGAGGCTGAGCACGGCGGGGACACTGCGGAGGTGACTAAAACCCGAAAACCCGATAAGCCATTTTTGCCCATTTTCGAAACTACCCTTTATGTCATGTAAGGAACGATTTAATGTTTTAGGTTTGGGTCTAGGATCAAAAACGAGTGCTATGGACGTGGTTTCAAGGATGGAGACGGGCGAAATCGGTGGCAGAACTCAGTTGTAGGGACCGTCGCCATTGTTAGATCAAGGAGGTACCCTCTCGTGTGTTTCTTGGCCTTTTGAGATCATAAAACGATTAGAAATGATTAGAAAAGCTTTAGAAATTAAAAGGGTTGAAAAAAGGTCGAAAATGGAGGAAAACCTGGAACGCCGGTTTGGTTGGACCAAACCGGTCTGAACTGGGTTTGCCTGAGGAAGACGATGAACAGTATCCCAGCGCGTAGATTTCACGCGCAGGGAAAATGGGTCGCGTGTGGGGGCACGTGAGGGGCCTTTTTGGGAAACTTTCAACATGTGAAATAGTCCATTCGATGTAACGACCATTTCAAGACTGGTTTCGTGTCGATCAGACATCGTTTCGATATAGTTCGGGGGTGTCCGAAGGTTTAGGATCGAGTTTAAAAATAGTTAAAAATTCAGAAAAATTACGGAGCTTTAATGAGAGGTTAATAAGGTAGTTAGTAACCCTCTATGACACGACCCATCCCAATCCCCTCGGGATTACCATGGAATGTGTCATGCTCCCGTTTGACAAGAGGTGTCAGACAAGGGATAACCTGATGCCACTGCCCAAACGGGCTTCCAGAGTGCGCAAGGATCGATGGAGGAGGTGTGCGATGTCCCAGTTTCTGCTGCAGTCGCATCCGGAATCAACCTGAAGGGCATTAAAAACAAACGCTATGAGTGGACGAAAATAAATAAGTTTAATAACACATTTCATAAGACATTTATACCCTCCATAAAAACGTATGCATGCCACGAAAACCAGTAGTCCAAAACATTTGCTCAACAAGGCATTAGGGCCTTAGCCCAAAACCGTAAACCATAAATCCAACCGAAAAACCATTTCATAGATCCATTAGTCAAATTTACCACATTACCATCTCTGGCATCCCAGATGCCTAGCGTCCCCGACGCTTGACGTTCCAGACGTCATATTTCACGGTATAACTATAAGCTACGCGTGCTACCCGGGGTCTCAATCCCGAGTCCAATCCCTAAACCCAGTCCGGGTACAGCATCCCAGATGCCTGACGTCCCAGAAGTCTAATTATAGCAATCCTGCTCCTGAGTCACTATACGGTTCGGTAGCTCCGTACAATGACCCCTCGCAGGCAATGCACCGTGATTTCTCCAGTGTCCCAGATACCTGGAGGAGACCTTCACATATCCTCATATCAAGATGGTATATGGAACCAGTTTATTCAAATCATTTCACAACATTACAATTCCATTTAGGGTCCCTGACCAGAAATCATATTTATGAAACCAATTGGGCCTCATGCCCGATTCTGTAAATCACTGGGCCCAAGGCCCAAATTCATAAATCAAATGGACCCCTGGCCCGATAATATAACTCAAATGGGTCTCAGCCCGATTTCGTAAATAACTGGGCCCCCGACCCGATTACGTAACTCAGTTGGACTCCAAGTCCGAGGTTTCCAAAACAATTGAGCCTCATGCCCAAGTTTCTCTTTCCAATTTCAAAACCATTTCATGAAATCATATCCAAAGTTATAAGTACGAAAAATCAGTGTAAAATCGGAAAACCTCGATTTACGTGCAAGCACGTAAATCGCCTCAAAATACGTGAAACCGTATAATTTGCCAATATCTAAATCACATCATACAATCACAATCATAATCCATATAAAACAGTTAAGCATGCATAGAATTTATAAAACCAAAGTCCACTCACAGACCGTTTAACTATGCGCCTCGATACGCATGCCATCGGCCCTCCCGGGCCACAACAATATCACTGGGACTCCCAATCCTGTCCAAATCACATTAGAGGGTCACTAACCTCTTCCTTAACATCCTATTAAAGTCCTGTAATTTTTCCGAATTTTTAACTATTTTTAAACTGGATTTAAAACCTTCGGACATCCCGAACAATATCGAAACGGGGTCCGATTGACACGAAACCAACGCTAAAATGTTTGTTACATTGCATAGGACAAAAGTCATGTTGGCCTCACCTCGAGATTCATGCCCACGTGACGTCACGCGCCGCCGTGAGTGGCTGCGCGTGAAAACCACGCGCCTGCTACAGTCATCGTCTTCACCCGTAAGACTGGTAAACGGGTCTGATTACCCGCTACCTGACCCTGCCAGAAACCTGTCAATTCCCACTTAATTTTATCAATTCAATCAACCAAAAGGATCGCCTTGTGTCTAATTAAGGTTCTGTAAACTTAATTACACACATCAACCTTAAATCCAACATTTCTTCCAAGATTGAACTCACGGTTTAAACTTTCGAAACTCACCCGAAACAGCCTGGTTTTCGAATTAAAAGATACAGAAGTTTCGTAAGACCCAAACAAACATTAAACCTTAACCAATTTCATGAATCCTTACCCGTAGGTTGTCGTCCTCAAGCTCCAGATTTTCTACAAACTGGAACATGTGTTCTTGGCCAAACCGTGATCGATTCCCTTGCCAATCGATACGGTTGATCTCCAAATGGTCCCAGAAGACCATCACAGCCTTTAGTTTCATCCAAAACGTCTAACATTTTAAATTCCGATTTCCCTCTAATTTTCCAGATTTTCCCGTTTCTGATTTCTCTCAAGATCGACAGCCCACACTTTCTGAGAATGAACCTCTCGACTCACACTCATTCCCTTTAATCCAATTCAGTCATTTAAAGTACCCTAAAGCATCACTCAGTCCTCTGTCTAAAGCTCCTTGCACTGACCCGAAACCAATATAAAATGGTGTCCAAGATCTGCAATCAGTTGCCAACTCAAACACATGTGCATCCACACCTCAAAGCTGCCCCAAACCAGTCATCTATGTTAAACAATCCTTGGGACAGATCGCACAAGTCATCCACTCATGGTGTTCCTGATTAAACAGTGCCCCCTGTGAAATTACTATTCTGCCCTTGTGCAGAAAATTACCAAAATGCCCCTCACGCATCTAGACCCGTAACTTGGTCATCTGAACTCTGATTGACGCATGTCTCCTATCTACGGACACAGGGCATCGAGACCATCCTAACGGTCCTTGGCCCTCGGCCATCGGACCTCCCAATCAAAAAGTCAACATTTTCCCTTATTTTGTCCACATTACGAAAATGCCCTTGAACTTCCGTACGTCATAACTTCCACCACGAACGTCGGAATCGAACGTGCCACCTGTCTATGAACTCGTGACGTCCCAAACTACGTCACAGTCATTGGTCAAAGTCCGTTTGACCGTCCCAATTAAAAGTCAACATTTTGCCCACGCCTACGGGCAAAACGGTCATTTTGCACAATTCGTCCGATTTCACTCAACTAATCCCAGATTAGTCATTCTAATCATAATTAAACAATATTAAATCCCGATACTCGGGACGGGTCGTTACAACCTTCCCTCCTTAAAGAATTTCGTCCTCGAAATTCCAACTTTTCTTATTCCACATCCACCTCGTGGAAAAACAATTCGATCTCACAACATGTGTACACTTGTACACCCACTAACTGGGACAACACCAACCTCATCTGTACCCAGACATCCCATCACAGTCATACGTGGTAATAACAACACTCGACCATCTCGAGTGAATTTAATCACCTGATCTGCATTAAGATCGCTTAACAATTAAGCTGACTCCTTCAGCTAGACGGTTCCTTTCCATTGCTAATACATCCTTACATCTGCTCCCATTGGGAGTCACCAAATCCCACTGGTTAGTCCACGCTGACACTACCGGCCAAACTATCACCACTAAGCTTTACCACCCTAGTAAAGCTCCAACCATCAACTAACCAGTGACATCACCCCGTACTGCCACTCGCTCAAAGTAGCGTAAGGTCAACCACATGATCTCATTTCGCAGGGCAAGCCCAATCCTGCGACATATATTAATCTCAATATCCATAACCGCCGACTCCGTCAGTGAACCATGACGTTGGAAATATCTTGGCGTGATACCATCACACAAGGCTGCTCGTAGTTACACTGACCACCAATTCACTCATCCTGAGTGTACGTATACCGTCAACTTACTCAATCATGTGGTGTAACTGGAACACATTGAATGCCAGCCCAGCAGTGATCACACATCTCAATACTAGGGTTCCACTAGCATTCCATGGCTAAGAGCACCTACTCATACAATCACTGAACCCGACAAAATCACTCTGCTCAGCGCACAGTATCCAATGTCCAGTCCACAATCACAACCAAACCAATGATATCAGAACCAAGCTGATTACCAACACGTTTAGTCACACACCCCTGGTATATCCCATGTACCGTCACTAGGCGCCACTCAGCCTATCTAGTATCAATCCTCGTACAACGTACCGTGTACGTACATCTATCCATCAATCCACCTACAACCACCTAGGTCGTGGCCAAACACGTTCTAATTACTCTAGAGTCCATCTGTCAAATTCTGTACCGGACAGATCAAAACTCCGACCCAAAATCCATTTCCAAATCCGAATCCGAAATCATTATTCCGTAAGCTAGCATTGGAATAATCATTCCGCACCCAAATCCAGTAATCCACTTTCAAGCTTCGAAATCGAATCCTGAATCGTCACCCAGAAATTCGATTCCAAAATCCAAAATCTCGTTCACGTCTACCGAGACGTACCAAAACCGATCCTATCGGTTACCAGCTCAAAACACTCGATTGACTTCATAGGGAAGCCAATCCCAATATCCACACGTCTAAGGTTGACAAAATTCGACCACTTCGGAAACCTACTCACCTGAGTAACAAACCATATGGACTCCACTCCGAAAAGAAGTTCAGTCCCGTTATTTACGACTCACATACCAAGGTAAGAGTGATAAACTCTCATCCTATCTGGATCATCAAGATCATGTCCCAGATCCATCACTACGTCGTCCGACAAGTAACATCACGATCCTAGATCATCACCATGCCCAAAGTCCACAACATCACAATTCAGATCCACCTAGGATCCACACATGCTCACGTAGCTAACAATCCGTCTGAAAACCAATCGTAGGGTCTTACACCCTCTTTGAATCCTTCGTCAAATTTCCATAGGTGGAATGGTGACCTCACTTTTCACCACCAATTCCAGAATTAAGCACAACTGCTTATGTCCAATGACCCAAAGCTAATCATGGGTCCATTCACCAATACACGTCAACGTACTAGTAACTACAATCACCATTTGCCACGGCAGGAAATAAGAAGTCACCCCCAATGACTTCAGAATACCAATCACCAATGAGGAAACGAGCACTCCTCTCGTCCCTCAATCACAACTCTCCTCGAAGCTAAGGTTCCAACCGTGTTGGAAACAGACATGCTCCCAATGAGATGTCAAGTCCAACCACTGGACTTCCTACATCCTCACCTTTACAGGTTCAACACTCGGTTTCCAAGTTATTCATAATTACAAAATTCCACCTCAACACCACCAATGATTTTCCCCGACTTTTCCAATTCCAATAATTTCCTTGTACTTTCTGGGGATATTAGAAATATACGATCTTACCAATCTCGGAGTTGATAACAACTCCCCAAATCCACTAATTCTCATGACATAGGAGACGTCATCCCAAGATTCCTCAAGTCTCAATCATACCTTTTTATTCATTCATCACTTGTCATCTCATAACAGTTGGGACTTATCCCAACACGTCACAACCTCCACTGGATCCCATCCAGTCCATGATTTAATCATTACCGAGCCTCAAATACCGAACATATGTCCAGCATGACGGAGTCACACCCTAACTTGTGGCTTATCGTCATCACAATCACTGACACCAGCACCAACGCACTATCATCAACACTAGTATCAGCACACCGGCATCCATACTAGTATTGGCATAAAAGTACCAACATACAAACATCCATACTTAGCACACCGTGTGCAAATCTGACAACCCTGGATCTCTGCTCATACCGAACGACGATCTCGTATCACCACTCGTACCCCACGACTATGGGTACCTCCAATTTGACCATCTGCACATCAGGATAATGAACGTTCCTTGAACGTCCCCCGATCCTCAAGTGTTAAAACCACACTAAATACCCACGATAGTCAGTCATCTCGACATAACTGTCGACCAATAGTCATCGCTGTCAAGATCCGTATCCACACCTCACACTATTATCTGATCCAACACGGAATTCCACATCTTATCCCATAACCGTATCCGTGGATCGAATCCCAAAATCCTGACTAGACTCACTAGAGTCATCCACATGGTCATCCACGACCTCAGCCGCTCGTCGCAGCACAAGTTCTCAATTAAGGTTCACTTTTCCAGTCCATCAATTATAACTTAGGGTTTCCCAGTCACACCCTACGGTTCCTCTGAACCCCACTGCCCTCTGTAGTGTAATCCACAGCCTGACCGACCCGCGGTCCTAACATCGTATAGACGTCAAATCCAACCCTACCATCAACTCAATGTGGGTTCCACCACTAAGGTCATCGACTAACTCCGATGTACCAACATCCCTCACCCTAGCAATCACCACTAAGGTTCACATTTTTAGACCATGACTCAACGTGGTTCCTCGAACCTAGCTACACCTAGCAGCACAACAATCTAATATTACATGACCGAACCGACGGTCCCACATTACCAGTTCATCACATACAACCCCACTTGGGTCGAATCACGTTAACGCACGGCGTATCGGGCCAAACACACTCTATCCACTATTCAAACCCAAAAACTATCTATCAGGTTGATAACGAAACTGCAGCCCAAAGAGACATCACACCCCCGCCCATCGCGCACAAAAGAGCAAACCTGTTCTGATACCACTTGACACGACCCATCCCAATCCTCCCGGGATTACCATAGAATGTGTCATGCTCCCATCTGACAAGAGGTGTCAGACAAGGGATAACCTGATGCCACTGCCTAAATGGGCTTCTAGAATGTGCAAGGATCGATGGAGGAGGTCTGCGATGTCCCAGTCTCTGCTGCAGTCGCATCCGGAATCAACATTAAGGGCATTAAAAACAAAAGCTGTGTGTAGACGAAAATAAATAAGTTTAATAACACATTTCATAAGATATTTATGCCCTCCATAAAAACGTATGCATGCCACGAAAACCAGTAGTCCAAAACATTTGCTCAACAAGGCATTAGGGCCTTAGCCCAAAACCGTAAACCATAAATCCAACCGAAAAACCATTTCATAGATCCATTAGTCATATTTACCACATTACCATCTCCGGCATCCCAGATGCCTAGCGTCCCCGACGCTTGACGTTCCAGACGTCATATTTCACGGTATAACCATAAGCTACGCGTGCTACCCGGGGTCTCAATCCCTAGTCCAATCCCCGAACCCAGTCCGGGTACAGCATCCCAGATGCCTGACGTCCCAGACGTCTAATTATAGCAATCCTGCTCCTGAGTCACTATACGGTCCAGTAGCTCCGTACAATGACCCCACGCAGGCAATGCACCGTGATTTCTCCAGTGTCCCAGACACCTGGAAGAGACCTTCACATATCCTCATATCAAGATGGCATATGGAACCAGTTTATTCAAATCATTTCACAACATTACAATTCCATTTAGGGTCCCTGACCCGAAATCATATTTATGAAACCAACTGGGCCTAATGCCAGATTCTGTAAATCACTGGGTCCATGGCCCAAATTCATAAATCAATTGGGCCCCTGGCCCGATAATATAACTCAAATGGGTCTCAACCCGATTTCGTAAATAACTGGGCCCCCGACACGATTACGTAACTCAATTGGACTCCAAGTCTGAGGTTTCCAAAACAATTGAGCCTCATGCCCGAGTTTCTCTTTCCAATTTCAAAACCATTTCATGAAATCATATCCAAAGTTATAAGTATGGAAAATCAGTGTAAAACCGGAAAACCTCGATTTACGTGCAAGCACGTAAATCCCCTCGAAATACGTGAAACCATATAATTTTCCAATATCTAAATCACATCATACAATCACAATCATAATCCATATAAAACAGTTAAGCATGCATAGAATTTATAAAACCAAAGTCCACTCACAGACCGTTTAACCGTGCGCCTCGATAAGCGTGCCATCGGCCCTCACGGGCCACACCAATATCACCGGGACTCCCAATCCTGTCCAAATCACATTAGAGGGTCATTAACCTCTTCATTAACATCCTATTAAAGTCCCGTAATTTTCCCGAATTTTTAACTATTTTTAAACTGGATTTAAAACCATCGGACATCCCGAACAATATCGAAACGGGGTCCGATTGACACGAAACCAACGCTAAAATGTTCGTTACATTGCATAGGACAAAAGTCATGTTGGCCTCACCTCGAGATTCATGCCCACGCGACGTCACGCGCCGCCGTGAGTGGCTGCGCGTGAAAACCACGCGCCTTTTACAGTGACTGCTACAGTCATCGTCTTCACCCGTATGACTGGTAAACGGGTCTGATTACCCGCGACTTGACCCGGGCAGAAACCTGTCAATTCCCACTTAATTTTATCAATTCAATCAACCAAAAGGATCGCCTTGTGTCTAATTAAGGTTCTGTAAACTTAATTACACACATCAACCTTAAATCCAACATTTCTTCCAAGATTGAACTCATGGTTTTAACTTTCGAAACTCACCCGAAACAGCCTGGTTTTCAAATTAAAAGATACAGAAGTTTCGTAAGACCCAAACAAACATTAAACCTTAACCAATTTCATGAATCCTTACCCGTAGGTTGTCGTCCTCAAGCTCCAAATTTTCCAGAAACTAGAACATGTGTTCTTGGCCAAACCGTGATCGACTCCCTTGCCAATCGATACGGTTGATCTCCAAATGGTCCCAGAAGACCATCACAGCCTTTGGTTTCGTACAAAACGTCTCACATTTTAAATTTCGATTTTCCCTCTAATTTTCCAGATTTTCCCGTTTCTGATTTATCTCAAGATCGACAGCCCACACTTGCTCAGAATGAACCTCTCGACTCACACTCATTCCCTTTAATCCAATTCAGTCATTTAAAGTACCCTAAAGCATCACTCAGTCCTCTGTGTAAAGCTCCCTGTACTGACCCGAAACCAATATAAAATGGTGTCCATGATCTGCAATCAGTTGCCAACTCAAACACATGTGCATCCACACCTTAAAGCTGCCCCAATCCAGTCATCAATGTTAAATAATCTTTGGGACAGATCGCACAAGTCATCCACTCACGGTGTTCCTGATCAAACAGTGCCCCTGTGAAATTACTATTCTTCCCTTGTGCAGAAAATTACCAAAATGCCCCTCACGCATCTAGACCCGTACGTCATAACTTCCACCACGAACGTCGGAATCGAACGTGCCACCTGTCTATGAACTCGTGACGTCCCAAACTACGTCACGGTCATTGGTCAAAGTCTGTTTGACCGTCCGAATTAAAAGTCAACATTTTACCCACGCCTAGGGGAAAACGGTCATTTTGCACAATTCGTCCGATTTCACTCAACTAATCCCAGATTAGTCATTCTAATCATAATTAAACATTATTAAATCCTGATACTCGGGACGGGTAGTTACACTCTAGTATGATTCGGACAGGTTTTCAAGTCTGATGGTAGTGACTAGCCCGGGGAGGCTTACGATGCGCAAATCGAGGCGGCATCGTAGGACGGTCTGTGAGTTGACCTTGATTTCTAAAATGTGATGCATGCATAAATGTTTTATATTTTTTTATGGATAAGATTTCTATGATGATTATTATGGATTGGTGATTTAGATGATTACACGTATTTCGAGGTGATTTACGTATTTGCACGTATATCGAGGTTTATGGTTTTACACTGATTATACGTACTTATGGTTTCGGTAATGGTTTAATGAAATGGTTTTGGATTTGAAAAGGTAAACTCAAGCATGAGACCCATTTTCTTTGGAAACCCCTGGACTTGAAGTCCATTTAGTTACGTTATCGGGACAGAGGCCCAATTGGTTCGTGAAGTTGATTTCAGATTTGAAAATATGGAATCGGGCATGAGACCCATTTGATTTATGAACTAGAGGACTTGGAGTCCATTTGATTGATAAGACATCGGGCTGGAGGCCCAGTTGGTTTATGAATCGGGCTCGAGGCCCAGTTGGTTTACAAATCGGGCTCGAGGTCTAGTTGGTTTACGAAATCGGGCACAAGGCCCAATTGGTTTTCAAAATCGCGCACGAGGCCCAGTTGGTTTACGAAATTGGGCACGAGGACCATTTGGTTTACAAATTCGGGCTTGGGGCCCAGTTATGGTTTACGATTGTGATTTCGGGTCAGGGACCCATAAATGGATTTCTGGTTTCATGACGGTTTATGGGGATCGGGCATGGATCCTTTGAAAGGTTTGAAAGGTTTTGAGAATGATTACAAAATGGTTTTTCATATACCATCCTTTATATTATGGATTGTCTCCTCCGGTAAGGATCGTTGGCCTGGGTGGACCCCGTAGTAGTCACGGAGCACTAACTGAGTGGAGTCGCTCCCGTTGGCTACCTTACTCTCAGAAAGGCTTATGGATTATAACCCCAGGGAGGGTCATTGATCTGCGGACATTGACCTGGGTGGACCTTGGGGAGACTTGGGATTTGAGACCCCGGGTAGCACGCGCATAGCTGTAGAAACCGTGACAGGATTGGTTATATGATATTGATAAACATGATTTCTTAGATTTGTGAAATTGTGTTTTGTAAATAGTAAATGGATTTGGGAAATGAACCACATACTCGGATTTACGGTTTTGGGCTGAGTTCCAACATATGGTTACTATGTTATGGATTTGTGTAAATGGTTTTGGGCAGGGGCCCGTGTGACTTGAATTTACGGAACTTGAGGCTGAGACCCTAATAGTGGTTGTTTGAACATATGATTCGATAAATGGTTTTTGGATGCATGCATGCTTTTTAGTGAAGGGCATAAAGGTCTTTTATGAAATGTGTTTTATTAAATCATTGATTTTCGTCCACTCACAGTCTTTTTTGGTTTTTAATGCCCTTCAGGTTGATCAAGGATGCGGTCTATAGCAGAGACCGAGACATCACACTCCTCTACCGGATCCTGGTGCGCTCTGGAAGCTGGTCGGGCTGAGGGTTTTAAATTATCCCTTGTCTGACACTTCGTGTCAGACGGGATCATGATACATCTTGTGTTAATCCATGGGGATTGGGATGGGTAGTGTCAAGTGGTATTAGAGCAGGTTTGCCCTTGTAGTGCGCGCAGATTGAGGATGTGATGTCTCTACGAGCTGCAGTTCGTTATCAACCTAATAGTTAGGATATCAGTATGTAGTTAGTAGATTTGAAGCGTGGATAGTTGGTGTAAGACCCGTGTCCTGTAGGGAACAGTGAACAATCCCACATTCCTGCGAAGGGGAATAGTGTGGGAGAGGATGGTGGTGTGCCTTAAAGGTGTAGGCACACACCTATCTAGCACTAGGCCTTTTGGGAGCTCAAGTGGCTTTGGGGGGGATTGGAACCCCAAAGTTAAGCGAGTTGAGGCTAGTGCAATTCCATGATGGGTGACCCCCTGGGAAGTTGCACCATCAACTCCCGAGAACAAAACCATGAGGGCGAGGCCCAAAGCGGACAATATGATGCTAGATGAGTCGGGTCCTGACCGAGGAGGGTCGGGTCCTGACAATTTAGTGTCAGAGCCAGATCCCGACCTGGAAGTGTGCCAGCGAGGACACTGGGCCCTAAGGGGGGTGGATTGTAAGACCTGTGTCCTGTAGAGAACGGTGAACAATCCCACATTCCTACGAGGGGGAATGGTCTGGGAGAGGATGGTGGTGTGCCTTAAAGGTGTAGGCACACACCTATCTAGCACTAGGCCTTTTGGGAGCTCAAGTGTTTTTGGGGGCGATTGGAACCCCAAAGTTAAGCTATTTGAGGCTAGTGCAATTCCATGATCGGTCACCCCCTGGGAAGTTGCACCATGAGCTCCTGAAAACAAAACTGTGAGGGCGAGGCCCAAAGCGGATAATATGGTGCTAGATGAGTCGGCAGCTCAGACGGTCTGTGAGTGGACCTTGTTTTCTAAATTGGTGCATGCATAAATGTTTATTATGTGTTTTAAATACTTGTTTGTGATGCCATGAGTGCATTTGGATGTGTGGTTACGTATTGGCACATATTTCGAGGTTACGACCCTGTACGGTGCCAATACGGGTTTGTATGTCTTTATTGGTCTAAATGAAATGGATTTGGATTTCCAAAAGGATAAACTCGAGTATGAGACCTATTTGGTTTTGTCTCGGGCATATGACCCTGTTGATGGCCTACAGGTCTAAATCGTGGTCACGACTAGTGCTATGTGCACGGCGACAGACGATACGACGCTCGCCTCAGGACTAGGATATGTTCATTCCAGAGAGGTCACAATGCACGATCTGTGGTCGGGCAGCCGATGAAGGCTCAACTTCGGAATGCTGACGGTTCAGGATATCGATAGGTGATGAGTGTACTATGATCTTGTGGTGGTCGCATCGGTTGATTCGTTCACGCGTGACATACCAGGATTGAGGGCGGTCCTGGATGGATGGTTGCACGCATCACTACGATCGGAGTCGTGACTGACCCTTAGTTATCGGGCACGATGCCCAGCTGATGTCATATGTTCGGGCATGAGACCCAGTTGTTTTACATTGATAATTTCGGGTCAGGGACCCTAGATGGATTTCCAAGTTCATGGCGGTTTATGGGAACCGGCATGAACCCTGGAAAGGTTATTGTGGTACATGACGGTTTATGGGAACTAGGCATGAACCCTTAAATGAATGTTATAGATCATGACAGTTCAGGGGGACCGGGCATGGATGTTTATGTTATGTATATATATATATATATGTATTCATATACCTTTCTGTACTTCTATTATCTCCTCCGGGGAGGGTCGTTGGCTTGGGTGGACCTTGGAGTAGTCACGGAGCACCAACTGAGTGGAGTCGCATGGATCGTAACCTCAGGACGGGTCATTGGTCTACGGACATTGACCTTGGACTTTGAGAGACTTGGATTTGAGACCCCGGGTAGCAAGCGCGTAGCTTTGGAAACCGTGACAGGATTGGTTGTGTGAATTATATGTATATATGCCGTATATGATATATGGTTATGAGATATGATAGGTGATATGCACAGGTTTTGGGCAGTGGCCCGTATGATTGGTTCTTATTGGTTCTTTCATTATGGTTTTGGGCTTAGTTCCCACATGTGGTTCATTTGGTTAAATGGTTTTCGAATGCATGCAGGCTTTTTAGTGAAGGGTACAAATGTCTTCGATAAATAGTTTTTATAAACTGGTTGTTTTGTCCACTCATAGCTTTTAATGTTTTGAACAGCGGATGTGGGCTGTAGCAGAGACCGAGATATCACATACCTCCTCCAGATCCTGGCGTACTTTGATAGCCCGAGAGGGCAAAGGTTGGAAATATCCCTTGTTTGACACTTCGTGTCAGACGGGAGTAGGGTTGTCCTACATTAATCTTAGGGGGATTAGGATGGGTCCTGTCAGAGTGGTATCAGAGCCAGACCCCGACCAGGAAGTGTGCCAGCGACGACGCTGGGCCCTAAGAGGGGTGGATTGTAAGACCCGTGTCCTGTAGGGAACGGTGAACAATCCCACATTCTTGTGATGGGGAATGGTCTGGGAGAGGATGGTGGTGTGCCTTAAATATGTAGGCACACACCTATCTAGCACTAGGCCTTTTGCGAGCTCAAGTGGCTTTGGGGGGATTGGAACCCCAAAGTTAAGCGAGTTGAGGCTAGTGCAATTCCATGATGGGTGACCCCTTGGGAAGTTGGACCATAAGCTCCCGAAAACAAAATCGTGAGGCCGAGGCCGAGGCTCAAAGCGGACAATATGGTGCTAGATGAGTCGGGTCCTGACAGTTGGTTCGGCATTTGATGCTTGAGTATGTCATAGTTCTGTCGTGGTTTGGCAGTAAGGGACCCTACGGAGGGATGAACGTAATAGTACTTTAGAGTTTTGACCGTGGGACGGTTAGGTCGGGATCGTCTTTCACGATGTTGTAGGATCGGTTATGACGATAGTATGGAGTTGTGACCATTAGATGGCCAGGTCATTCAGAGTTGTGAATTGTGTTGTGAGGAGCATCCGGGTTCGGGGAACCCTAGTTGAGCTGGTGGTAGGATAGGATTGACGTCTATACGGTGTTAGGACTGCGAGGTCGGTCAGATTGTGGATTTTACTGCAGAAGGCAGTTGGATTCAGAGGAACCTTAGGGTGTGATTGTGGAACCCTAAATCATGATGGATGGTTCGGAAAGGTGAACTCTAGTGGTGATCGATGGGTTAGAGTATTTGTGTACAATGGAGTTGGTTGATTGCCTTGTAGGAAACCCTAGTGTTTGTTGTACGGTTCGGAAATGTAATTCGGCGAGTGGTTTGGTTCTAGCAACTTTTCTAAGCCAAGACCGTCGGTCGGTCATGTCATGTCAGCATGGGTGATGGGACTGCACTCTGCAATCGAGATTGTATTAATCGGTTAGACCTAGTTGGTTATCGTACTACTTTGGTTGTGATGGATAGTTGGTGCAGCTAAGGTCATGGAAGACCTAGTAGACGACATTAGTTGAGTCGAGTTAAGATTGGTTAGAGATTGGTCGGACAGGTTACCAAGGTTTGGAACTTGTTGACAGAATCCCGGAGTGGGGATACAGAGTAGTTAGTACGGACGATTGATTTCGCTGGATGCGGAGTGTTGATAGCGGTGGCTGGTGGTTAGGTCTACACGAGTTGTGGCAGGCACTACTATCGAGAGTGGTTATAGTTGTGGTTATTGAGAATTGGGTGACGTTCAGGGGACGTTTCCTTTTTCTAGTACGAATTGTCAGAATGATTGTACCTGGAGTTGTTGGGTAACGAGGGAGGCAGAGTTTCCCAAATGGAGCAGAGGTACGGGGTCATTGCTCTGTATGAGGAAAGATCCAGGGTTGTTTGTTTTTCATGCGGTGTGCTAGTGTTGGCGCTGGTACTGGTGTCAGTGATTGTGATGACGATGAGTCATAAGTCGGGATGTGACTCCGTCGAGATGGGCATGTGTTTGGTACCTAGGATCCAATAGTGGACCTCAGATAGTGATGGACTGGATATGATCCAGCAGTAGTTAAGACATGAAGATCGAGTAGTTATGGACCATATCCTTTTGGATGTACATAAACAGTATAAGCCGAAAGGTAAACTTGGTAGTGAGTTAAACTGGTTACGAACACGTGGTTGATGTCCGAGTGTGTTAGTTCCGACATGGTTGGAACTTCGGAATGGAGAGAGGTTGTGTTTGAGGCGACGAGGAGAGTGCTTGATTCCGCATCAATAATAGGTATTTTCGAAGTCACTGAGGGTGCCTTCTCATTTCTGCCCATGGCAGATGATGTTGTTGTCACCAGTACGTTGATCGGGTATTGGTTGGACCCGTGATTTATTTTGGGTCATCACAAGGAGTTGGGCATTTTGAAGTTAGGTGAATGAGATTTCTCATTTTCTGCTTGGTGGCAGATGATGTTGGGTTACATGGTGTGGTGAGTGCAGTGAGTTTTTGTTTTCATTCACGTAAGATGAATTCTGATGTCACCGTCTTGGATCATCCTTGACTTTTCCTAGGTGGAATGGCAAGGATCAATTTGAGCTAACCACAGTCTCGACGTGTCTCGTCGTTGACTGATCTATTTAGATGTGGGAATTGGTTGAGGAGTGTTGTGACTGACAAAGGAATTAAGAGGGTGTAAGACCCTATGATCAAATTTCAGGTGGATTGTTAGCTGAGTGAGCATGTGTGGATCCTATGTGGATCGAGATTTTGATGTTGAGGACTTTAGGCATTGTGAAGATCGAGGATCGTGATCTTGATGTTCAGGTTAGGTGGAGAGTTTATTGCCCTGTCTTGAATATTTGAGTTGAGGATGTTGGGACTGAACTTCTTTTCAAAGTTATTCCTGTATGGTGTGTTAATCGAACGAGTAGGCGTCCAACGGGGTCAGATTTGGTCAGCCTTAGATGTGTGAATGATGGGATTGGCTTCCCTATGAAGTCAATCGAATGTAATGTGTTAATCGAGTAAGCGGGTAACCGATAGGTTCAGAGTTGGTGCGTCTCGGTAGACGTGGGTGAGATTGGATGCCCAGTTGGCATGAATACATATGCCTTGGTGGGTGTGAGTCGGATTAGTAAAGGTTGGAGTTCATGTTTGGGAGTAAACCTATTGAGGCTGGTCGGGTGACCAGGAGACGTGGAATGGAAACGGAAAAGGGAGCGTATGGTCTGTCTCATGTGAGATTGGACAGACCGAATCCAGAATAGAAATGTGTTTGGCTACGATCTTGGTTGTAGGCAGGTTGATGGATGGATGTATGTACGCTGTATGTTGTTCAAGGAACGATATTGGGCAGGCTTGTGGTGCCTAGTGATGGTATATGGGATATACCAGGGGTACGTTCGTGAGCGTGTTGGTAGTTGGCTTAGCCCCGATACCATTGGAATAGTTGAGGACGTGAACTGGACATTGGATACTGTGCACTGGGTCAGGGTGATTCTGATGGGTCCAGTTACACACAGGTTTAGTGCTTTGTTGGTATACGTATACTCAAGGTGAGTGAGTTGGTGGTTAGTGTAACCACAAGTGAGTATAATGTCGATTTTGACTAGCGACTGTCAAGTGATGACAAAGTGGGAAGTGTTGGCGTAACGACAGTTTTTTCAGGTGGCATCTGCTCGGAACGTCTGATCAATTTTGCTTGACGTGGTCGGGTGTAGTCAATACGACGTGAGTTTGTGATGGAACGTCTAGGTGCAGACAATTATTGTGTTGACTAGTGGGTGTACTAGTGTACACGTGATGTGAGGCCGAACTTGTTTTCCCCAAGGTGGATGTGGAATCGATATATTTGGAATTTCGAGGATGAAATTAATTAAGGGGGGAAAGTTGTAGCAACCCAGCCCGAATTCCAGGATTAGATTAGCGACTAATGAAGGATTACTGAGGTTAATCGGTGATTGGTTGAGCGAAATCGGACGGACGATGAAAAATGACCGTTTTGCCCCTGGTCGTGGGTAAAATGTTGACTTTTGACTCGACGTAGATCGGGACGTCACAAGTCCGTAGACAGGTGACATATCGAAATCGGACGTCAGACGGAAAAGTTATGGTCACGGGAGTTAAATTGGGGATTTACGTCTCACGAATCGAATAAAATAATAATTAAAATCTAATTGGTTGACTTAATAATGCGGGACCTTTGGATGAGTGACAAGTGTCACTCATCCCATTGGTCATTACCCCTAAAAAGTGGATCTAAGCATTAAAATATTATTACCTTAGTTAAATTATAATTTCACTCATCTCTCATCTCCACCATTCATTATCTTCATCTCTATCTCTCCCTCCCATCATCACCATTCATATCATCATCAGCCATCATCTTCATCTTCATATTCCCTTGTCCAAAACCCGATCACCCTTTTACATTTCACCCTCAAAACACACGACACAAACACACCACCCCACCACCATATTTGCATCCATGTATTCATGTGAAAGACTAGTGAGAGACTAAGAGTGACGACGTGACAGTGAGGCTGAGTACGGCGGGGACACGGTGGAGGTGACTAAAACCCGAAAACCCGATAAGCCATTTTTGCCCATTTTTGAAACTTCCCTTTATGTCATGTATGGACCGATTTAATGTTTTAGGTTTGGGTCTAGGGTAAAAAATGAGTGCTATGGACGTGGTTTCGAGGATGGAGACGGCTGGAATCGGTGGCAGAACTCAGTTGCAGGGACCGTCGCCATTTTTAGGTCAATGAGGTACCTTCTCGTGTGTTTCTTGGCCTTTCGAGATCATAGAACGATTAGAAATGATTAGACAAAACTTTATAAATTAAAAGGGTTGAAAACGGTCAAAAATGGAGGAAAACCTGGAACGCCGGTTCGGTTGGACAGAACCGGTCTGAACCGGGTTTGCTTGAGGAAGACGATGAACAGTATCCCAGCGTGTGGGTTTCACGCACAGGGACTACGGGCCGTGCATGGGGGCCCGTGAGGGGCCTTTTTGGGAAACTTTCAACATGTGAAATAATCCATTCGATGTAACGACCATTTTGGGACTGGTTTCGTGTCGATCGGACATCGTTTCGATATAGTTCGGGGTGTCCGAAGGTTTATGATCTAATTTAAAAATAGTTAAAAATTTGGGAAAATTAAGAAGCTTTAATGAGAGGTTAATAAGGTAGTTAGTAACCCTCTAATATGATTTGGACAGGTTTGGGAGTCCGATGATAGTGACTAGCCCCGGGAGGCTTACATCGCGCAAATCGAGGCGGCAACGTATGACGGTCTGTGAGAGGACCTTGATTTCTAAACTATGATGCATGCATATATGTTTTATATGTTTTATGGATATGATTTCTATGATGATGATTATGGATTGGTGATTTACATGATTGCATGTATTTTGAGGTTATTTATGTATTTGCACGTATATCGAGGTTTATGATTTTACACTGATTATACGTGCTTATGGTTTCGGTAATGGTTTAATGAAATGGTTTTTGATTTGAAAAGGTAAACTCGGGCATGAGACCCATTTTTTTTGGAAACCCCCGAACTTGAAGTCCATTTAGTTACGTTATCGGGATAGAGGCTCAATTGGTTCGTGAAGTTGATTTCGGATTTGAAAATATGGAATTGGGCATGAGACCCATTTGATTTATGAACTCTCGGACTTGGAGTCCATTTGATTTGATAAGGCATTGGGCCGGAGGCCTAGTTGGTTTACGAGTCGGGCTCGAGGTCCAGTTGGTATACGAAATCGGGCATCGATCCTTTGAGAAGTTTGAAAGGTTTTGAGAATGATTACAAAATGGTTTTTCATATACCATCCTTTATATTATGGATTGTCTCCTATGAGGAGGGTCGTTGGCCTGGGTGGACCCCGGAGTAGTCACAGAGCATTAACTGAGTGGAGTCGCCCCCGTTGGGTACCTTACTCTCAGGAAGGCTTATGGATTATAACCCCCATGGAGGGTCATTGATCTCGGACATTAACCTGGGTGGACCCTAGGGAGACTTGGGATTTGAGACCCCAGGTAGCATGCGCGTAGCTTTAGAAACCGTGACAGGATTGATTATATGATATTGATAAACATGATTTCTTAGATTTGTGAAATTGTGTTTTGTAAATAGTAAATGGATTTGGGCAATGACGCACATACTCGGATTTACGGTTTTGAGCTGAGTTCCCACATATGGTTACTATGTTATGGATTTGTGTAAATGGTTTTGGGCAGGGGCCCGTGTGACTTGAATTTATAGAACTTAGGGCTGAGACCCTAATAATGGTTGTTTGAACATATGATTTGATAAATGGTTTTCGTATGCATGCATGCTTTTTAGTGAAGAGCATAAAGGTCTTTTATGAAATGTGTTTTTTTAAATCATTAATTTTCATCCACTCACAGTCTTTTTTGGTTTTTAATGTCCTTCAGGTTGATCACAGATGCAGACTGTATCAGAGACCGAGACATCACACTCCTCCACCGGATCTTGGCATGCTCTGGAAGCCGGTCGGGCTGAGGGTTTTAAATTATCCCTTGTCTGACACTTCGTGTCAGACGGGATCATGATACATCCAGTGTCTATCCCGGGGGGGATTGGGATGGGTCGTGTCAAGCAATGGCTGATTGGTTATCACACATCAACATCGTAGGTTCTAGTTTCTCTTCTCGAAAATCCTTCAAAACAAACCTTAACCACACAGTCTGAGTCGTTACCTCACATGCACTCACATACTCAGCTTCAGCTGCCCTGGAATTTACTCCACTGCCAAAACTAAACGCTTTGCCTTATGTACTTTTATTGTCATCTGTTGAACCTCCCCAATCATAGTCACATAATCCAAGAAGGACTGCTGCCTTTCCTTTCTTGTATTCCAAATCATAGTTTAGTGATCTCTGCACATATCTCAACACTCTCTTTGCTGTTCTAATATGTTTCTTGGTAGGATTATGCATGTATCTGGCTAACAGACTGGTGGCATACATTATGTCAGGTCTTGTTGCTGATAGATACAACAGACTTCCCACTATCTTCATGTACAACTGCTCATCAGTTATCCACTTCCATCTACCCTTTGTAACTTGTCATTAGTTGCAAGAGGTCTTCCTGTTGACTTGCAATTTTTAACCCAAACTTCTCCAACAAGGTTTCAACATATTTCCTTTGATGAATGTAGATATTAGAGCTTGATTGTAGTATCCCTATTCTAAGGAAATGATGTAATAGCCCTAAGTTTTTCATTTCATATCTCCTCATAATTTCCATATTAAATTCCTTCATCATTGCTTCACTATCACTAGCATAGATGATATCGTTCACATATATGGAGACAATCAAGGTTCCCTCATCTTGATTCACTTTAAAATATAGATTTTCTTCACTTGAGATTCTCTTGAATCCACAACTCAATAGGTAGAAGTAAATTTCTCCATACTAGGCCCTTGGTGCCTATTTCAGACTATACAAGGCCTTGGGCAACTTGTAAACCCTTTCTCCTTGTCCTTTTACCTCAAAACCTTTAGGCTGGTGAACATAAACCTCTTCATTTAGAACACCATTAAAAAAAATCTGATTTTACATCAAGATGGAATAACTTCCATTGCTTCTGTGCAACTAATGCAATCAGGGTCCTGATTGTATCTAGCCTTGCCATAGGGACAAAGGTTTCATTGAAATCAACTCCAGGTTTCTGAGCATAACCTTTGGCCACCAATCTAGATTTCATCTTTCGTACTGATCCATCTAAATTCAACTTAGTTTTATAGACCCACTTAACACCAATCACAGGTTTCTTAAGAGGTCTATCAACCAACTCCCAAGTTTCATTGTTTTCTATCATTTCTAGCTCAGCTTCCATGGCTTTCTGCCAAGCCTTGTCCTTGGCAGCATCCAGATAGGTTTTTAGTTCTATGATACTCATGTAACATTGGGCATATACATTACTGAGATTTCTAAAGTTAGGATGAGGCATATCAGAGGGTTTAGAATTAGATTGCTCCTGAGTAGCTGATTCTTCATCACTAAATTGATCAGGGGTTCCATTTTGAACTTGAATGTGTTCCTCATCACTTATGATATCAAAACCATAATTAAACACCACAGAGCTCCCATCACGTGTCTTAGGCTTATCCCAGTTCCACTTTGATCACTCATCAAATTCCATATTTCTGGATATCACAATCTTGCAAGTTTGCAAGTTGTACATTTTGTATCCTTTTTCACATCTCCCATAGCCCATAAAAAACACTTGGTTCTCTTCTCATCCAACTTCTGTCTTAACTAGTCAGGGATATGTGTATGGAAAATGCATCCAAACACTTTAAGATGTTTGACACCTGGATTTCTTCCAGTAAATTGTTCAAATGGTGTTTTACCATTTACAGATAGTGTAGCATACTTGTTATGAAGGTAAAAAGTTGTGCTAACAGCTTCACCCCAGAACTTCTTTGGTATAATTTTCTCGTGCAACATGGCTCTAGCAATTTTCACCAGTGTCATGTTTTTCCTTTCTACCACACTGTTCTATTGTGGTGAGTAGGAAATAGCGAGTTGTCTTTCTATTCCTCTCTCATCACTAAAAACCTTAAAGACACTTGAGATATACTCTCATCCTCTGTCACTCATGAGATTTTTGATTTTGTACCCATTCTATTACTCAATCATCTTCTTGAATTTGTTGAAAACATTCAGCACTCCAGACTTGTGTGACAAGAAATACAACCAGTACATTCTGGTATAATCATCTATGAAGGTGAGGAAGTACCTGTTACCTCTATTGGTTGTTTCTTGAATAGGACCACACACATTTGTGTGTATAAGTTGAAGTGGTAAAGATACCCTCCAAGCTGGCTCTTTATCAAATTGTTCCACATGAAGTTTTCCTGCTACACAACTTTTACACACATCACCTTTCCCTTGCAGCATAGGCAATCCTACTACCATGTCCTTTTGTTGTAGTAACTTCAAAACTTTGAAGTTCAAATGGCCAAATCTCCCGTTACATAACTCAGAATCTTCACCTATTGTTGTCCTCATAGTCACTAGATTGACAGATTCAAATGACAAGGGAAAACATATGTTCCTTGTCATTGGGACCTTGGATACCTTCTGAGTCAGTTCCTTGTCCTCAAAGAGATCCACAGTTTGATCCCCAAACAATAGGAATTAACCATGTTTAATCATGTGCCCACACTCAGTAGGTTTTCATTCATACCTGGTAGTAGTATGACCTCCTTGATGTTTCTTTTCCCTTGCTTAGTCTGTATCACCAATGTACCTTTCTCAACTGCCTGGACAAGATTTCCATCACCCATTTTTACTTTTTCCTTGATAGATTTGTCAATATTAATCAACAAAGATTCCTGTCCTGACATATCGTTGCTGCATGCACTATCAAGGTACCATTGCTATTATCCTTGACTGCTGCAGCATTGCAGGCATAGAACAAATTAGGAGTTGCATCAATGACTTCTTGTGCTAAATTCCCAGTCGGTTTCACTATACAGTCCTTTGAAATATGCCGAAATTTATGACAATTATAAAACTTCACTCCTCCTTTGTACCAGCAGTTTCCAAAATGATGTCTCTCACGGTTCTTACACAATGGCTTGTTTCCAAGGTATTTTCCCTTGGTAGAACTAGAACTAGAATTCTAATTAGGGTTATGCTTCCCTGTATTAGATTTCTGGTTCCAATTTTTATTTCCTTTAAACTGCCTCTTAATTTTCCATCGATCTGTGCCCTGTTGTAATTTGGCTGACACAGATAGGCTAACAAAATCTTTGTCTATTCCTTCATCTGTACGCATTTCCAAATGTTGATCAAATGATCTAATTGATGCAACAACACTCTCTACATTCACAGTGTCAATATCCCTTATTTCCTCAATGATGGATACAATAGGACCAAAGGGTTTAGTAAGGCTGATCATGATATTTTGTGCCAACCGTTTTTATGTGATTTCCTCCCCATATGTTCTCATATTATTCACAACATCATAGAGTCTAGATAGATAAACAGATAGAGACTCATCATCTTTCATTCTAGCATACTCAAAATCTCTTCTAAGGGGCTATAACTTCATAGATCGTACCTTAGAATCGCCACTGTATTCTCTTTGCAGATTATCCCATGTTGCCTTAGCTCGAACCTCATTCTGGATCCTGGGAAAAATCTCATCATATACAACATTTTGAATCATACTGAGTGCCTTAGCATCTTTGACACGATCATCATGAGTTGGTTGATTCACAAGTGGAGCAGCAACATCACTCGTTCTTGCTGGTTCAGGTAATCTTTCTTCGATGTACTCTTATAAGTCATATGCGAGTAATGCAATTCATATTTTCACTCTCCAGAAGTCGTAGTTACCGCTATTGAAGATCGGTGTTTTCAGTTCTCCTCCGTGTCCAGCCATTTCAGTGTAGTACTCAGCCCACAGTAATGTGTTCTCATTCTTCTCAGTGTTCACGCCCCAGATAGCAGATCAAACCTACTCTGATACCATATTGAAAATAAGAGGAGCTCCAGATCAGCTAGCAACGCAGGTATGGTTCTCAACTCAACTAAACACAAATCACACACTAGCTGAGCGATTTGAATCGAGATTAGCTCGTGACTAAACTAGGGTCATATATATAATTTTGGTGTATCCTTTTGAGATCAACGGATGAAGATGATGATGATTGATGAGTGAGTACTATCACTCAGATGATGATGATTGATGAGTGAGTGCTATCACTCAAAGCTGATGAACTCTACATGTTTGATGAAATGCGCACACAAGGTTTAAGAAAAATAGCTCACTCTAATCTCTCTGAATATTCACTAGTTTTCATTATAATTGATCATTGGGTATATATAATCTACATACATGTACCATCACTCGTACACACACACACACACACACACACACGCACACACTCCACACTCGTTGGATGCACTCACACTACATCCACTACTTGGCTGCCACATACTTTGACAGTTTCAACTAATTCTTGTATATCAAGAAAACTCACAGTCTCTTTTTTCTGTTAGAGTTGCACTTTTCAGTTCACACATTCGCACTTAACCGTCTATTACCTTCTAAAATAGATGTCTTGCTGTCAAGTGTTACCATCTCAGGTTACATGTGGACGACTTAATCACCAACAGCAGCTCCCAATCCACCTTCCTCCAATGGACAAATTTCTCCACTTGGATCTCTTTCTTAATCTTCGTCAATTTTATTTGACGCCGCCGCCTTGGCGGCTTTCATGAGCCATACCTTGCTTCTTGGAAGTGTCTATGGCTATCATAATGGCGAGATCTGTACCATCTGGATGTCGGGTGCGGTCAAAGTCAAAGAGCGCCATCTTCTATATCTCCGCCACGAAGGATGACGGGGCAAAGAAGAACGAGGCGGCAGCTACAACGGAGAGGGAGAGAATTTGGGATTTGGTGAGTTTTGGGATTTTGGGGATTGAGATTCTGGATTTAGGGGAAATGGAAGGGGATGCTGTGTAAAGTTGTAAATCATTTTTTTATTAATTTAATTGTTTTCTCTTTTTTTTTTTATTAATTTAGTGTTTCCAACTCCCTAGTGAACTTAATAAAATATGAGAAAATATAATAGCCCGATAATGATAAATAATAGTGATTAAAGTTCAAAACTGAAGTTATTTTCCAAGAAGCGAACCTTACAAAAAGCAAAACAAACCATAATTATTGTAATATGAAATTGACAGGATTGGTGGTTCATGTATTACCCATTCTGATTCACCCCACAGTAGTATTAGCAGCAAAAACATTCTCCGTAATCATTTTTGCGATCAATTGAGCAGAGGGCTCAATAAAGGAAAGAAAATCATCGAATCCCAACCCTTCAATCGGATCGCAAAGAACCGACCACTCGAGCTTGCACCCGCTGCCGCCATCCTCACCATTGATCGGGACGACTTGCATGACTCCCACATAGGACTTAAACCCTGTTGACAGTATCCCTGCTCTCTGCTAAGTGATGCATTTTGGGAGCTTAGTCCTCAGGCAGTGCAGGTGCTCCAGCCCTCATCTCATTGTTACCTCTGATCATCTCATTGAAGATGTGATTGTGGCAAGTACCATGATTCTAGGGAATAGTTTAGAATAGGTATGAGTGCTGTGATCATTGTAACAGAATTAACAAACTCTAACTGAATTGGTACGATCAACCATATAGCCCGAAACCAGTTATGTAGGCTCCAAAAAAGACTGCAAGCTAGGAACTATATAATATCTGAATGTACCTTTACTGAAGTTGTATACGAAAGTTTTGTTCCTTTCTTCACTCTCCAAATCCAATACTTCCCTTCTCAATTCTCTCAACAAACCCAAGATTATTCTCCGTGATCTCGTAACTCAAAGGCCGTTTGATGGGGTCAATCCACAAAAGCTTCTCATTGACCCACTTGATATGGTGGACACATCACCATCAACAGGAGCACTGGCGCACTACCGGACCACACCCGGCTGGCCGGAAGCTCAGTCGACTTGGTAACACGTGGGGACGTTGGGCAAGCATTGTGGATGTTGCAAAAATCTGCCAAGTAAGGCCAGGCTTGTTCGGGTGACGTGGCTTTTATGTCCGCAGAGAGTTTGGCATGCCATTTGGAAGGTGCTTGAAGTTTCTGTTCCTCCATGAGAATTGAGTGACGACAGTTGAATAAAAAATCGAATCGGCCGCAAAAAGTCCTCATAATTCCTAAAACAGCAAACAATTAGCTTTCGTTGTCTCGATCAATTACTCGGGGGTTGTTCGACCAAGAACACTCCGATACCTAAGTTAGCTTCGAGAAAGGAAAATGATATACTTTGAAGGGAATAATTGACGTACCTTAAAAATGAAATGTGCTCCGTTATTTATAGGAAAGTCTTGGGAGTCTCAGAACGTTCTGATTGGTCGGTTGAATTTTTAATTATAAATAATATATTATTAATAAAATATATTATTTAATAATTATAATAATGACTCATCATGATAATAATGGCAATTATTGTATTTTAATATTAATATTATTTGTCCGTTACTAAGAACAACAACAATTAACTCTCAGGGAGAATATTAATATTATGGAAATTCTAACCCGACTAAATAACATATTTAGCTGGTAAATAGATTATTTAATGTGTGGGTGTTGTCAAGTGATTAGCATCATTGTCAGGGGCAGTTTGGTCATTTTTGGGAATTATGGGCCACATGACAGCTCCACAATTTTCGGATAATTTTGGGATCCACAAGTGCCCCCACATCGCTTAGGAATTCAGGAAATCCTAAGAGATGTAATTTGATGTAATTTGCATTATGGTCCCGATAAATGTTTTATATGGGAGTAGGACTCGGCTTGGTCTTCAATTTTGTTGTGTTGTTGTTCTTGCGTTGTATTAATTACACTGAGTTGGGAATATTAATACAAATAAGCATTGGGCTTAAATCTTGTATGATAGAGCTAAACTGGTAATCCTTTGGAGTTAACCCTTCGTTTATGAATTTTAATTTTAATGGAATTTTGTAACTTCCACCTCCAAAAAACTGAAACTCTTAGTCTTTTCCTGTCGTTGATGAGAGAGCATAATGAAGGGTTGAGGAAGTTTCAATAGTAATCAATTCACTATTAATTTGAGGGTTTTTTTCCTTCTTCAGCCGTTTCCTTTGATTGCAGGTGAAAAAGGGGTTTCAGCTCTATTTAAATGGGGCGGTGGTAACCTCCATTTCTCAAAACCCCATTCGAAGTTCGTAGAATATGCAAAGGGGTTGCTGGTGGCTAAGTAAGGACTTCGGCGTGCAACACTAGTGGGCTTGTAGAGGAGATAGCCATCAGTTCATCAGTGATATAATACCTTCAGCAGGGGGCGGATAAAGGCACTCGCGAATGGTTGAGGCTGCATGGGGTCCCACTCGGTTCTGGTGCAAATAGATGATACAACAAGCAAGCAGATGTGCCATCAGGGTGGCTTAACTTGTGCATGCGCTCAGGGAGAGCATATTTCTTCGTTGGTACATCTTGTTTGATAGATATACATATAAGTACAGGTTTTGTGATTAACTTATTGCTCACTTCTTATGTCCATTTGTTTTTTTTTTCATATGCTGCCAAAACAGCTTTGTTTTTGTTTGTAGGGGCAAGCAGTGCAAAGTGCATATATTCTTTCCTTTTTCTGCTTGTTTTGCACCGTAGTGTTTGTAGTTGGAAAATATGTATAATAAAATTAATATTATATATTTAATATATATTTTTATTGTTTCTCTATTTTGAAGATTTCAGGAGCTACGGGAGCCCGATTGTGATGATTCAAGTGTCAACGTGCTCCATTTTCAGAGACGGGCATTTCAAAATGCATGAAGGCATACTTCCAACGAAGCCTTGAATAATTTATTTTGTGGGAGTTTCCTATTGGTAAATATGGAAGCTAATACCAGTGCGTTTTCTTACCAAGCGAGGTGGTTGGCTAGTGCACTATAGCCGATGAGTTAGTCCATGTGTTTGCTCCTGAGTGGTTGGTCAGGCAGACAGTGTCAGGACCCGTCCCAAAATCCACCAGGATTAACGTGGGACGCGCCTGATCCCGTCTGACATGAAACTAGGGAAAATTCCGTCTCTAGCCCTCACCGGGCTTCCAGAGTACGCCAGGATCGTAGGAGGAGAAGTGTGATGTCTCGATCTCTGCTACAACCCTCATCCGCGATCAACCTGAAGGGCATTCAAAACATCAAAAGTCGTGAGTGGACAAACTAATATTTTAATAAAAGATTTTTATATAAAGACATTTATACCCTTCACTAAAAGCATATGCATGCATTCAAAAACCATTTATCAAACGTTCATAAAACCATTTGAAAACATTCTCATAACCTTTCAAGGGTTCATGCCCGGTCCCCATAAACCGTTATGATCCATACAACCATTTATGGGTCCCCGACCCGAAATCACAATAAAATCATAGATCTATACATGTGGGAACTCAGCCCAAATCAAACACAAGTGGGTCTCAACCCAAAACCATTCTCAGTGAAATACCAAAACATACAGCACGGGATCCCCGCCCCAAACTATTTCCAAAACATCGAATATGGGGTCTCCGCCCCAAATCACTTTCTAAAACATGGAACACGGGGTCTCCGTCTCCAAATCACTTTCATAAAACCTCATACCTATCAACATACATATAACCCATCCGCGGCACTTCTGAGAAGATGCCAACTCGGGGCACACAGCCCCTAGGGAACACATCCTCGATATATGTCACGATTCATCAAATTTATACTAGTGTGCACACCACTCGGTGTCTCACTCCGAGTCTTCCCCCAGGAATGCTCCATCTGGGAAGCTCTATCTTCGGACCTAGTCCGATCATCTCTCCGGAATTTGGTCCAGGACCACATCATAACTCATAACTCCCACTCCTGGAACGGGATCCCTATGGGGATACCCATTCTGGTATGTGGATCGTGACTCTTCAGGTCGACGTCTGGAGGAGACCATATAAATCATATGGAGGGTATAATTTATTTTCTTTCTAAAAACATGTTTCAACTGGGTCTCATACCCGATTCATCTCAATAGGATTCCTTGAATCCGATTCAAATCCATTTCACAGGCCTCGGCCTAAAAGCTCAGTTCAACAGGGTCTCATGCCCGAATTCACATTTCATAAATCGAACTGGGACTCAAGCTCGATTTCACAATCAACAGGCCTCAAGCCCGATACCACAGCTAATTGGGCCCTAAGCCCGAAACCATAAACCAACGGGGCCTCAAGCCCGATTTCACAACCAACGGGGCCTCAAGCCCGATACTACAGTCAAAGGGGCCTCCAGCCCGATATTACAACCCAATGGGCCTCAAGCCCGGATTCATAAACCAACAGGGCCCTCGGCCCGATCGTATAGTTCAAATGGACCCTCGGTCTGATTCCTCGTCAAATCAAATGGACTCCAAGTTCGAGAGTTTGTAAATCAAATAGGTCTCGTGCCCGATTTCATATTTCAAAATCCAAAACCAATTCATTAAACCCTCATTGAAAACCTAGCAAGCATAAGCACCGTATAAAACTGGAAATCTCAAAATAAGTGCAAATACGTAAATCCTAGGCTACCACAAAAAATGCACTCATGGCATCACAAAACATATATTAAAACACTTATAAAACATTTATACATGCATCAAGTTCGAAAGAAAGGTCCACTCACAGACCGTCCGAAGCCGTGCCTCGATACGCGAGCCATAAGCCTTTCTTGGGCCAATCGTCGCCTCCGGAGGGATTCCCGAACCTGTCCAAATCGTAATACAAGGTTACTAACTACTTAAATAACTCCTCACTAAAGTTCCGTAATTTTTCGGAATTTCTAACTATTTTTAAATGCAAACCTAAACCTTCAGACGTCCCGAACTATATCGAAACGATGTCCAATCGACTCGAAACTAGTCCCAAAATGTTCGTTACATCGAATAGATGATTTGACATGTTGGAACCTCCCCCAGATTCCCTGCCATGCGCCGTCACGCGCCTTGAGACTGCCCTGCGTGTGGGCCTCACGCGGCACGCTACATTGCGTCTTCTTCCTCTCGACGGCCGGTTCACTGGTTCGGCCGGTCTGGCCTCATATTTTCCATATTTTTGGACCGCTTTCTTCGATTTTCATTCTATTATCTTTGTTGCCTCATTATCTACTTGTTTATACGATTAAAACCAAGGAAAACGTCCAAAACCAACCCGTCCAATTTTGTTCCTCACGGCGCAAATTCCAGCCCCTTCCATGGGCTGCTCAGCCGTTCCCCCCCCCCCCCCCCCCCCCCTCCCGGTCCAAACCTCCTTTAATTCATCATACAAACCTCACAAACGCACTCCAATCATCCAAAACAGCCCCCCCCCCTCCCCCAACGTCCAATACAAAATTTTGAATTTGAAATTACAAAGGAGGGGTCTCAGGTTACCTCTGCCGTGGCCTTCCTCCGCCGTTCACGACGGCTCAGACAGCGCCTCAGACACCATCTTCATCCTTCACGGTCTCCATCTCAGGCCCTCTGGGCTCATAGTCGATCAACAAGGTAAAGGGGGTGGGGTGTGAGATCGGGTTCATTTGGATGAATGAATAAGGGAATGATCGATGCATGTATGAGGGAAGGTGGGCAATGGATGGGTGACACTTGTCACTCATCCATTGGGCCTGCCAAAATATCTGGGCCCCACACTAAAGACAAAACTTAAGCCGTCTCGTAAAACGTGCAATAGTTCCCTCGAACTTCCGTGAACCTTAAATTTCCTATCGAATGTCCGAATTCGACATACCGCCTATCTATGGATTCGTATCGTCCCGATCTACATAACGGTCCTTGGCCCTCGACCATTGGACCTCCCGGGTCAAAAGTCAACTATTTGCCCCTTTTCAACCAAATTACCAAAATGCCCCCGAACTTCCGAAAATCATAACTTCTTCCTCGAACGTCGGAATCGGGCGTGCCACATGTCTATGAACTCGTGACGTTCCGAACTACGTCACAGTCATGCCAAAGTCCATTTGACCGCTTGTACGAAAAATCTACGTTTCGCCTATTCGTGGGGCAAAATCATCATTTCGCCCTGAACGTCCGTTAATCCTCATCTAATCCCCGATTAGTCTCGCTAATCCGTCATTAATTCGTAATTAATCCAGCTAATTCGGGATGGGTCGTTACAATCTCCCCCCTTAAAGAATTTCCTCCTCGAAATTCAAATCGACCTGATTCCACAGCCAAATGGTGGAATCCAATCATGTCCCAAGTAGAGGGGTGCTGCACCCAGACACGAGGGTACCCGTGTAACCTTACACATTCGACACACATGTCGTACTCGTCGGTACGTACCATCGTTAGAGCTTCCCAAGCTCCGACTCACTCTCGAGAACTACACGTTAGCTCGCACGTCTCACTCAAGACAGAATGTCGACACTCGTCGATCACGCCTGTCACTCACTTTTACAGGTCAACAACACCATACTGACATTCAAACGGATTTTCAATCTAACCCTCTGACACATTCCGTCCTACACCCGTCAGGCTGAATTACATACTCCTACTAAGGCTATCACATCCAAGCTGGCATCCTGCTCAGCATCCAATCAGACAACATTCTATAGATCCTGCCATCACAATGGCACGAATCCCACCTTCGAGACCATACTCAAACCTATGTCCATACTAACTCTCCTTAGAGCCCATCAACCCATACCAATCCGAACTCTTCAGATACCGATCAATCTGTTACCACGATACGTCACGACTTCGTGACCAGCCGACAACTCCCGGCTCCACTGTGTTTCGTTGCTCTACTCTGATCTCGACTCACTCTCGAGTCCTCGTATCGTATCTCGCATCACTCAGCGATCTCCACTGACATCTAGACTCACCTTGAGTTTCAACCTGTCACTATCGAATCTTATCCGATCATCAGACCCCAACCGTCCGTCACCAGGCGAACATCAGTCCATCACCTCGGACACTCACTCGTCATATCCTGTGACGCTAAATACCTATCCACTCGTCAAGTTAATCAAATTTGACCCACAACCTAGGTGTTCGGTTCTTACACCCTCTTTGAACTCCTAGCTGTCATATCACTCCTCGTAGTCCCACCCAGGGAAGAATCAAGGAGAATCCAAGATGATGACATCAAAGTTCATCCTATGTCATCCTCTGGCTAGCACTCAGTACTATCTACTAAAGAGTCATACTCAGTGACCTCGGAATATCCATCACCAATGCGGAATCAAGCACTCTTCTCATCGTCTCGGTCACAACTTCTCTTGATTCCGAAGTTCCAATCAAGTTGGAAACATGCTTCTTTTCCAATTATTGAGTTTACTCACTACACGAGCATTTCCGCGTCCTATAGGCAAACGATTTCCAAGTTCCCAACTCAGGAGGTATGGTCAACCGTAGTTAACCAAAACCAATCCGCAATGGACTCTCAAGTCCCTAGCTCAAGCGGACACCATGCACGCATCCGCGAATATCGTTTATGTAGGTACACTCATTCCGAGTGGAATTCACGCGATTCCAGGTTAAATCTTGTATACTATTTATGGAAGTGCATAAACGGCCTCCAGCACTCGCATCTCGTACCTTTAATCAATTTGATCCAACTATGACTCACAGAATTGGTCGGAATCCACTGGCATCGGTTGGTAGGCTAAACAAATCGCAACGTCTGTCGTGATCTAAAGCCAAATCTCTGCGTACTACCATATTTGACCAACCGACTTATACATCATAAGCCGTCACTTACGTCATCCACTTATACCTTTTCATTCGAATGCCACTTAGGAATTTCAACCTTTAACGCTGTTGAATCAAAGATTGAACCCGCCGCGAAAAGTCCTCACAATTCCTGCAAACAGCAAACAATTAGCTATCGTTGCCTCGATCGATTTACCCGGGGGGTTGTTCGACCAAGAACACTCCGATGCTTAAGTTAGCTTTGAGAGAGGAAAAGGATATACTTCGAAGCGAAGAATCAACGTACCTTGAAATGAAATGTGCCTTGCTATTTATAGGAAAATCTTGGGAGCCTTGGAGCGTTCTGATTGGTCGGTTGAATATTTAATTACTAAATAATATATTATTTAATAATTGTAATGATGGCTCATCATGATAGTAATGATATTTATTGTATTTTAATATTAATATTAATTATCCATTATTAAGAATAACGATAATTAACTCTCGGGGAGAATATCAATCTTACGGAGATTTTAACCCGATCAAATATCGTATTTAACTGGTAAATAGATTATTTAATGTGCGGGTGTTTTTCAAATGATCATCGTTATTGCCAAGGGCAATTTGGTCATTTTTGGGAATGACGGGACACATGGCAGCTCCATAATTTTCGGATGATTTTGGGTTCCACAAACGTTACTACTCATGGGCACACACTCGCGCCCTAAGTCTCGTATCATCGAGGAACTGGTCACCAAACCAATTACCCCTGGTGCCTCGCACTGAGACACTCAGGATCCTCTCTATCCCGCTCGGTGCCCACCGAACTCACATGCTCGCCTCTCTGGACACCTCTACCATTCCGTCTGCATATTGGTTCGCACGTCCCAACTCTATGGGATCGATTCCAGCACTCACACTCGTGTAATCCATCCAAGGATATCTAGGGTAGGTATATCCTACTCGTCACAATCACTTCACAGAGGTAGTGTGGCAAGTGTGCCAACACCCAACGTCAGCGTCTCATTCTGCGATCGCACTCAGCCGTAACCGAGTCGAATCTAGAATCTATGCTCATACTGTGTGTCACTCACGCACTTCTTATCATCGTCACGACTGACGAATCCCATCGTCATAATCACCACGGCAACCTGAGCCTATCCAACTCGATAAGACTCGACTACGTCTAGCGACAGTAGCGTCTGCCATAACCTCGTGCAGACCAATCTCATATACACTCTAGTACCGAGACTCCAAATCCATGTGGTAGTCGACCGCCCGTACCAACCACTCCACACGCACATCCACCGATCGGTCCACCTCAGGATCCGGTCGATAAGTACCACACTCCTGGTAACTTGTCCAATCAATCATTAACTAGGGTTATCACAAATCCAGCTGCTCGCTGCAGCAAAACCATCCTGACAGATCCCTTGCTCTCGACTTCGAAGAGTCGTCCTACTCCAATACCAGTACCCAAACTACCACTAACCACACTGTGAGGATCTCATCCTCTCGTAACTCTACGGATCTCAACTGCTGGCCTCCACAAGAACTTGGCCATACTCTATGCCTAACACTGCACAACGTCTACACGTCGCAATCGTATCCTATCGCGTCTCACGACAACTACTCTGGCATCTCCTACCAGTCGACATTCCTCCGGGATTCGACACACTGCAACAAGGCAAAAGAGGCCAAATTGGGTCCAACGTTCCTATTCCCAACAATCTCACTCGGGTCAACCATGACCTCAGCTGCTCTCTGCAGCACACTCTCCAATCTGACATGACACGACCGACAACGGTCTCGACTCGGAAGTCATCATAAGGTGTCTACCGATCCACTAGATCCTAACCACCAGTGACATTACCGCTCTAAGCCGTTGGATTAACATGAATACTGATCCTACTCGGGATCCACTTCCTCGATATACGTGACATGTAAGGCATTGGATGCCAATCGTACCCTAATCCATTGGATCTCGTGCAACACGTAGTCTAACTAGGATTCAATTCCACTGAATCCTCGTACTAATACCCTAATTATGAGGTTGATGACGGGCTATTACGACTGCAGAGACATCACATCCTCGACCTGTACGTACTCTAAAAGGAAAACACGCTCTAATACTGAATGGTATCAGAGTACCATGAGTATCACATTAGCCAACCACGCTCTGATACCACTTTGTCAGGACCCGTCCCAAAATCCCTCAAGATTAACGTAGGACGGGCCTGATCCCGTCTGAACCGTAAACCATTAAGATCATAAGGCAAATCATAGAATCACGTATGAAAACATATTAAAACATATATGCATGCATCAAGAGTTAGAAAGCAAAGTCCACTCACAGACCATTCCGACATCGCCTTGATACGCGCGCACTTACGCCGTTCCCGGCCAATCCGCTATCCTCGGCTTTCCCGAACCTGTCCAAAACCCATACTAAGGTCACTAACTACTTCACAATGATCATACTAAAGCCCCGTAATTTTCTCAAATTTTTAACTATTTTTAACCGAGCCCTAGAACCTTCGAACATCCCAAAAACTATCGAGACGATGTCCGATAGTCTCGAAACTAGTGCCAAAATGTTCGTTACATCAAATACTTTAGAAGTCGTGTTGGAACCATCCTCAAAATCCATGCCATGTGCCCACACGCGCCGCCCAAAGGGGTTGCACGTGGGCCTCATGCGCTGCTACTGTTCATCTTCAACCTTGGGACAACCCGGTTTGAACTGGTTCAAGCAGGCTCGATTCGACCGAATCGGCACAGGCGGTTCAGCCTCCTAAACCATCTAATTCTGACCCGTTTTCAGTTCTAATTGATCCATTGAGTTCGTCTTTTCAATCCTAATCAACTAACATGATCAAAACATGAACTTTTAATCTAAATTGTACCGTCCAATATCGAAGAAATTCCTTCAAATTGCTCCTCTGTGTTCTTGCATCTCTGGCCTCCCCAAGCCATTCTTTTAACTTCAATGAGGTCCCCTGAACTTCCAGATCATCTCCCAATTAATCAAACTGATCGGAAATTACTAATTAATGACTTGCCATTTTTGAATTTGAAACTTACCTTGCTGGGTTTCCCGGCCACCGGCCATGGCAGGTCTCCACTCCGGGTTTCTCAGTCTTCTGGCAGCCTTGAAAGCATCCTTCAATGACTTAATTTGGTCAATAATCGCTCAAACGAGACTTCACCATTTTATAAACTTACGGGAAGATCACGGTTTTTACAAAATCCTCACCCCACCTCACCACCGTGGTCGTCATCCCTCTCAGCTCAACCTCATTTTTCCACTCTTGTTCATAAGCTAAAAGAAAAGATGAAGCTTACGTGACGAATCGGGGTGAGAAATCATGGTTTTCTCTGTTCCTCTGTTTCCTTCACACTCGAACCCGCACAACACCACAATTTGTAAACAAAAGTGAGGCGGTCACCAAAGTTCCACAACCTTCCAGTGTGGGACAATTGTCCCCAATCTGATGGACACAAAACCCCAAAGCAGCCAAGTGTCCAGTACTAACTGGGCACAAAGCCCAAGGCTGCACAATGACCAAAACGCCCTTACCTTGCAAAATTACCATTTTGCCCCTCAAATTTCTAGACCCATAACTTTGTCGTTCGACCTCCAACGAACGCATGTCGCCTGTCATTGTACTCAGGTCATCGAGACCTTCCTAACGGTCCTCGAAGTTTGTGAAAATGTCATGTCGTTTGCAAAGTCAACAAAATGCCCCATTTTAACTAAATTACCAAATTGCCCTTGAACTTCCGAACGTCATAACTTTTTCCTCGGATGTCGAAATCGGATGTGCCACCTGTCTATGAACTCGTGATGTCCCGAAATACGTCACGATCATTGGTCAAAGTCCATTTGACCGTCCGAAAGAAAAGTCAACATTTTTGCCCATTCTAAGGGCAAATTCGTCATTTCACTAATCTGTTATTAACCACTAATCTAATCTCGGTTTACGGGAGGGGGTGTTACAATCTAACCCCTTAAAGAATTTCATCCCCGAAATTCCGAATCGCATACTTCCGTACCTAAATGGGGGAATTCCAACTGAGCTCACACCTGGGTCTCCTACCTGGTGCTCAGCACCTGCCAATCCAAAATATCCTAACAGTGCCCAAACGATCACCTCATCTTACTCAACCAACTTTTAGTTCATCAGAAGATCGTCCCAATCACACTGGGGTCATCACACATCAAACATGCTTCACTTTGAAGCCCATCGGTCAGTCCAACCTCTAAACTGAACTACCTATCTCCCAAAAATGTCAAACTCAATTCCTTTCCAAATCTCCCAATCTCCCGGGCCTCCCGACTAATAAGAAATCCATTCACAATCTCAACCACGTACAGAGGGCATACCCAACACTAGATTCAAGTCCAATATCTATACGTATGCAACCACAGACCACATACGTCCTACACCACTCCTACAAGACAGAGCACTCCCCTCATCTGTATGTCCAACATCCAACCTCTGTCTTGCCATCCTACCCTCCTGATCCACCATATCCAATCCTGAGTCAAAACCACTCCAGCCCCGATCCACTTACTCCTAAGTGGATCCTACTGCCTAAGTTTCAGACCACTGCATCAAATCCAATCGATTATCTATACCGCACGTCTATATTGTGGGTTCTCGTCAATAGCCTTATATCGATCAGGTATAGGCACTCATTTTCCATTTCCTTCTATCATCCCGAGATTCCATCCAGGTTGGAAGTATGTCCACATTTTTCCAACCATGAAACTCAACCCGCAACTCGAATACCACCATTGGACAAACCGTCCAACGTCAACTCCACTATCCTTAGGCGATCTTCAACTTCTACGGATCACGACCTCGTGTCCGTACCCAAACCAACTCACCAACCAACTCACATGTCGATTAACACTGTGTATGCACATCCAAAAAGGGTAGCAATCATTACTCCTTCTGATGATCGCATCACATCCTTCCCGAGGTTCCACTCCAAGCACCTGCTAGGATACATGTCACCAACTTTCGGCATCCTCAATCCTTAATTACTAACCTTGAGCTCCCCAGTTACCCCTCTCGAAGTTGCCACTCACTCAGTGTCATCCTCGGCACCAGCCGACATATAACAACATGTCAGGGGAAAGTCTACTAGGACCAACCTCACGAGCAGTCAACTCCGACCATTCAAACCTAGCCTGATTCAACACGAAGCCTAGGTCCACCGCGCTTCCGCTACGCTACTCTAATTTACTAACGGTACCCTGACCGTTCGTCCTGAACATGACCTACCAATGGTCATCACCTATCCCTGCTCGGTTAGTGGTTCCGACCAAATACCATCACCTCACAACTGGCCACAACCTCGACTCAATGTGCCCATCCGACCATTTATAAGCATCCCGACTTGTGATACATCATTCCGGTCTAGTGCTCACAGCACACCAGTCCCAAGCCTCTGCTCTTATCGAGTCGAAACGCCCAATCTACAATCGAGTCGGGAAACTGGGGTCCCTCGTAATCCACAACTCTGAGCAATGCAAAGCTCAACCAACACCATAATCTTGCTGGACTCGTCCAAAGTCGTCCACCAACCAATCACTACCTCGGCTGCACCTAGCAGCATCATTTCCAATCCGGCCGTAAGTCGGCCCAACCATAACAATTTTCTAACCACAAACCTCAACTCACAGTTTCCAGGCTAATCACTTACTCTGGGGTTCCTCACAAAGATACGTATGGTCCTAACGAGTCATCTCAACAAAGTTCTTTAAATCTTTTTCCTCACTCGGGTTATCTAAACCCTCGGCCTCCAATAGCTCCGAACAACCTCACCACTCAGGTTGTCGCAACCGTCAACCAGTAACCCTCGCTAGGGGGAAAGCTCTCAGATCTCAAAATAGTTTCTAAACCCTACCACTCGAGGCATCTGGCTATTCGTAGCCGCACAAGTCCAATATCAACCAAACTGACCAAAAAGGTCACTAAAGGTCATCCGGCCTGACAAGCCATCAACAACCGGCCTTCTCGGCCCTCCATCAACAACTCCTGTACCACTAGCTAAACTAGCTACAACCGGGCCCTACAGGCCGACCAACCTACTCAACCGTAGCTCACCAGCTACCATCCAGGTTCATCCTGCGGGCATATCTCCGACCTTATGGTCCATCCAACAAGAAAAACTAGCACTGATGCACTAACCGTTCCGGCTCTAGGCCGACGTACGTCAAACCTCGTACTGCGTATCGAGCGACTAGAACCCTGGCACTAACAATCGCTGCTAACTAACCACAACGAACGTACTATCACTATCGCATCCAGGTTGCTGACAGGTTGTTCCTCGTCGAGGCATCACATCCACAGCAACATCACACCACCCAAGTCTACGAACCAACGACTCTGGGAACCAAACCTCGCGCAGAACACACGAAACCTCGCTCTGATACCAATTGTCAGGACCCACCCCTAACCCCCCGGGGTTAAGGGCTAAATCCTGCTCCCGTCTAACCTACGCATGACACGAAGGCCAAACTGACGTCCAACCTTCATGTGACACGTAGGTCGGACAAGGGATTCTCGATCCAACAATCCCAAAAGTAACTGGACTTCCCAGAGTGCACCGAACTACCGTGGATCGCGGGTGTGATGTCTCCGTCTCTCTCGACCAACAGTCCGTACCGCAACAACCTGGAGGGTATCGAAAACACAAAAAGACTGTGAGTGGACAAAATAAAATATAGTTCACAAACAGTTCGATAAAACATAAGTACATTTATACCCTCAATTTTCAAAACCAATGCATGCATATCAAATCCAAGTCATAAAAACATTCATATCAAAACCATCCAAGAAAAAAATTTGAAAACCCGTATCAAAACCATTATTCAAATCCAAGCCTCAGTCTCAAATCACAAATCAATCTCAAAATACGGGAACTCAGTCCCAAAACTCATCAAATCCAATTCATCCGGGCCACTGCCCAAAACCAGTGAAAAACCAGTGAAAAACATCAATCATATAAGTTTACTGGATCTCAAGTGTGCCCGAGTCTTTAAACTCAAAATCATGACCAAATAACCAGGCCTTCCCGGGATATCAACGAGTATTTAAACTCAAAACACAATCACAAGCCTCGGGGAGTATCACAATCACCGAGTCTTTAAACTCAAAACATATACCGAGTCTTTAAACTCAAAACATATCAATCCAGGGCCCTCCCCCCATCAATCAATCCGGGTCTTTAAATTCAAAACCAGATCCAGTGGGTTTTTCTCTTTTTCCGGGTCTTTAAACCCAAAACCATTTTTCATTCAATCAGTGATAACCACAGAAAATCCACAGTCGAATTCGCAACGATGATTTCGTAAGATGGCATCCGGAATCATTGTACTGAGGGCATCAAGACCTTCCTAATGGTCCTCGAAGTTCATGAAAATGTCATGTCGTTTGCAAAGTCAACAAAATGCCCCATTTTAACTAAATTACCAAATTCCCTTGAACTTCTGAACGTCATAACTTTTTCCTCGGATGTCGAAATCGGACGTGCCACCTGTCTATGAACTCGTGACGTCCCGAACTACGTCATGGTCATCGGTCAAAGTCTATTTGACCGTCCGAAAGAAAAGTCAACATTTTTGCCCATTCTAGGGGCAAAATCCTCTTTTCGCACCGTCCGTCCGAAATTATCCAACTAATCATCGATTATCTACACTAATCTGTTATTAACCACTAATCTAATCTCGATTTACAGGACAGGGTGTTACAGGTGGGGTGTGAGATCGGGTTCATTTGGATGAATGAACAAGGGAATGATCGATGCATGTATGTGGGAAGGTGGGCAATGGATGGGTGACACTTGCCACTCATCCATTGGGCCTGCCAAAATATCTGGGCCCCACACTAAAGACAAAACTTGTGCCATCTCGTAAAACATGCAATAGTTCCCTCGAACTTCCGTGAACCGTAACTTTCCCGTCGAATGTCCGAATTTGACATACCGCCTGTCTACGAATTCGTATTGTCCCGATCTACGTAACGGTCCACAGCCCTCGGCCATTGGACCTCCCGGTTCAAAAGTCAATTATTTGCCCCATTTCAACCAAATTACCAAAATGCCCCCGAACTTCCGAAAATCGTAACTTCTTCCTCGAACGTCAGAATCGGGCGTGCCATCTGTCTATGAACTAGTGACGTCCCAAACTACGACACAGTCATGCCAAAGTCATTTTGACCGCTTGTTTGAAAAGTCTACGTTTTGCCCATTCAAGGGGCAAAATCGTCATTTTGCCCTGAATGTCCGTTAATCCTCGTCTAATCGCCGATTAGTCTCGCTAATCTGTCATTAATTCTTAATTAATCTAGCTAATTCGGGACGGGTCATTACAGACAGAGCCCGCTATTTTTGGCGGCTCTATTAGTGTCGTTATTGACCACCACGTGTTAGGCACAGATTGGCTTGATGGGCTGTTGGTGGACTAAATTTCACCCTCTGATCATTGGGTGGGGTTTTAGGTAAGAGTGTTAATCAATTTTTCGGTTCAGCTTTTTTACCGAAACCGAAACTGGTTGAGGAATCGGTTCGGTTTGGTTTTTCTTTCAATGCGATTCAGTTCAATTTTTCCTCCTATTCAGTTTGGTTCAGTTCGGTTTCGATTAAAACTGGTTTTTTTTTTTCAAATTATGGTGAATCGGTTCGGTTGTCGGTTAAATTTTCTCTAAAAACCAATTTTTTTTTGTACTTTTATACAATAATCAATATTTATTATCTAATTAAGGTCCATTACAACCTAATTAATGTTTATTACAACTAATCAAGATCCATTATAACTAATCAATGTTCATTACAAAGTAACCTAAAGCATTTCGGTTCGGGTCGGTTCGGTTAGGTTCGATTTTTAGGTCTATTCAGTTCGGTTTGGTTCGGTTTGGTTCGGTTCGGTATTCTTATACCGAAAATGAAAACCGAACCGATTTAGTTCGGTTCATTTTGGTTTTCTCCAAACGGTCTCGATTTTCCTTTGGTTCGGTATTTTTCGGTTCGGTTTCAGTTCGGTTCAGTTTTTCGGTCGATTTTTTCGAACCAATTAACATGGCTAGTTTTAAGTTCCCGTTCTCGAAGTTCTTCTCCAAGATTATTCACCGGATGGGATGCAGCCCTGCTCAGCTGGATGTTGATGCATATCGACACATCATGTGTTTTGAGATGATGAATAAGTTCTTTGGCTTGGGACTCGCTGAAGATGAATTCTGGCATTGCTATTCTGTGTTGCACAATGGGATTACCGATGATCGACTTTCTCGAGGCGTTCCCAAGGTGGAGCTATTTTTTAAGACGAATTTTGATGACAACACGTACAGATTTAACTGTATCGAAGTTGGAAGCGCACGGGACAAACATGCCTCCCCAGACCTGAGGATTGCTTCGCACTTTGATAGGTCATCAAATAAGCATTATTTTATATTATTTTATACCCTTTATACTTAGCTTTTAATATTAAAATATTAAATAAATAGATAAAATAATTTATTTTGTGTTATTTTTGTTTAAATAAATAAAGTTTGTAACTTGGAGTATTTTGGCGAAAGAATCGTCTCGATCGGAATTTTAACGAAAATATTATGGACGAATTTCGGTGAAATATTACTAAATTAGTTAAATTAATTAATTTCAGTTTTCTTACAGCCCAAATCCATAAACTGTGCAGCCCAAACCCATTTCAAGAAATTGTGCAGCCGCTTCAGCCCAGTCCATTTTGAACCAAGCCCAGAAGCATAGGCCCAGCTGCACAGCCCAACACGCGCGCGGCCCAAGCCCGCATGACAGCCTCCAGCGCCTTTCTTCCATTCGGCATGCGCGCGCCGATCGCCCTCTCACCTTTCCAGCAAGCGCCTGCCGACAGCCTCTGCGCCAGCTCAGTGCACGCCTGCCGGCCACCACCTCTCTTTCCAGCGCACGCCTGCTGACCCACTAAGGACCTTTCCAGCCAGCATCCACCGAATATTTGGTCCTTTTTTCAGCTGTTTCTGACAGCCCATTTCCAGCAACATTCCTTTTGTTTTTTTTACATCTTTTCCCCACAAACACCACCCAATCTCATCATTTCACTTTTTAATATTTTTATTATAACTTTTATTTGTTTTTATTTATTTTTTTTAGTGTAATTAGCTTTTCCCCCCTATAAATAGGGAGGTCATTTCATGTATTTGGGGAGTCCCCCATTAGCTCCATTTCTTCCATTTTGCTTAGTTTTTAGTTCTCTTCTTTTAGTTCTTTTGTTTCTCTCTTTTGAGAGACATTTTTGGGGACCATTTTAACTTCTTGTAGATTTTCTTATTAATTAGTTTCCTTTTAATTCTTATTCTTAATTTATGTTATTTTTATTTTTCTTAATTTCATTTCCTCTTTACTTTGTTCTTGTGATATTTCTTTGAGATCTCTTAAACACATTTTTATGCTTTCCTTAAGAAATACATAGGCCAAGTAATTCTAAGGCAATTCAAGAGTTTTAAGACCGAATTCCTCGTATTTCTTCTTCCATCTTCACAAGTTTCCTGCCGCTGTTCGGTGATTCTTGTGAAAATCCATGCTTCTCTACTTAAATTCTTGTTATTGTTATTGGTTTTACTTATAATTCAATATATGTGTTGGTATTTTCTTTCTAACATTTGTAAGTAAGAATGCAATCTCCATGTGTTTTACTTTTTGAGTTTCTTTTACTTCATATGTTTTAGTACTTAAACTTCAATTCGAAACTAAATGTTGATCCGCTGTTCGGGGCATTTAGAATAGAGTTGAAGAGATTTAATGTTTGATCGCTGTTCGACGCATTAAATCACTTACTTAATGTGGATCATATTGTAAGTAATAATCCGCTGTTCGGTGCATTTATAATATGAAAAATGTATGCATGTATTTGAGATAATTAAGGTATGATTTCGTGATTGGTTCAATATGAGCATGATGTTAGAGTGTTGGTAAAAATATGTGTTTGAAGAAAGTTCACTAGTACAAAAGTTAAAGTAGAAGTAAAATTAAGTATTTAATTATTTTTACTTGTTTTCTTTATTTTATATTTACAACTCTTTTCAAAACCCCCCTTTTCAATTCTTTATTCTTTATTCTTTTATTCTTTATTCTTTTATTCTTTTATTCTTTTATTATTTTATTCTTCTTTTCTACTTTTAGTTTATTATTCTTTGATTCTTTCATCTCTTTATTCTTTTATTCTTTAATACTTTTAGTTTATTATTCTTTGATTAGTTAATTCTTTAATTCATTAATTCTTTAATTCTCAATTCTTTTATTCTTTAATTCATTAATTCATTAATTTGTTAATTATTTAATTATTTAATTCATTAATTTATTCATTATTCATTTATTCATTACTCTTTCCCACTAACACACTATTAATGTTCCCTAATTTCCCCGGTTAAGAACGATCCCTATTTACCAATACTACATCTACACAAAAAGGGTTTAAATTGCACAACACTCAAATTACGTGTTTAATTTAATGCGTAGTTTGGGCGTAGTCAATTTTTGGCGCCGTTGCCGGGGAAATTGAAAATCATTTTAATTTGTTAGTGTATGTGTATAAATTGTGCATATTATACTTGTTTATAAATTTTACTTTTGTTAATATTATATTTGTTTATAACATTTACTTACTTGTTTATATTTTATTTATCCATCTTATTATTGTTCTTATTATTTTTGTTTATAATGCTCATACTTTACTCTTAATTTCTAATTTATACTTGTTCATAAATGTTCATAATTTTTTTTTTATATATTTGTTCATATTAAAATTGATACTTGTTCATAATTTAATTTTATTTGTTTACTTTTACTTTTACTTGTTCATATTAAAATTGATACTTGTCATAAATGCATATTTTATATGTTCACTTTTCTTTACCTTTACTTTTATTTATTCCATTATACTTTATTCCATTACTTTATATTCACACTTTTTTTTTCTTTATTACACTTTAAATACATTCCTTTAACTTTATTCCATTAACTTTCTTTTTCATTAATTTTATTAACTTTTTATTCCACTAACTTTTTATTCCATTCACTTTTTATTCCATTAATTTTATTCTATTAACTTTTTATTCCACTAACTTTTTATTCCATTAACTTTTTATTCCATTAACTTTTATTCCATTAATTTTATTCCATTAACTTTTTATTCCACTAACTTTTTATTCCATTAACTTTTTATTCCATTAACTTTTTATTCCACTAACTTTTTATTCCATTAACTTTATTTCATTAAATTTTTATTCCATTAACTTTTTTGAAATTTGAAATAAAAAAAAAAATCTTATCTTAGCTTTATGTTAGTATTAATTCATACTTGTAAATAAATGTTGTATATATGTTACTTGTTACCCTTTATACATGTTCATAACTTTTATATTTCTTAGTATACATACATACTTGTTCATAATAGTCTTTCATTTATGTTTGTTTATAATTCTCTTACTTGTTATTTTATTCTTGTTCATACTTGTACATAATGTTCATTCTTTTTAATTGTTCATAATTGCTTCTAGTAAATATTCACTTTTCCTTATTTTTATTTTTATTTTGTTTTTGGTAAATTTTTTTTTATATTTTTAAAAGAGCATAAAATTCGTAAAAAAATAAAAATAAATAAAAATTCTTCATTTATTTAATTTTTAAATTCCGAAAAAAAAAATTAATTATTAAAAAAAAATTGTTCATACGTAAATAAATTATTTTCTTTTTCTTCATTTATTTAATTCTTAACTTGCATTTCATCTTTCATTCTAACTTGCATTTCATCTTTCATTTAACTTGCATTTTCATTTAACTTGCAATTTCACTTAACTTGCATCTTTCATTCTAACTTGCATTTCATATTTCATTTAACTTGCATTTTTAACTTCACTTGCATATTTAGTTTAACTTGCATTGCACTCTTCCTCTAACTTACATCTTTAACTCACATTGCATCCTTAACTTTAATTTGCATATCTAACTTGCATTCTTAATTAACGTACATCTCTGACTAACTAACTTGCATCTCTGTCTAGGCTGGATGGACGTTAAACTTCAAGCGCTTGTTGGGAGGCAACCCAATGTGTTCCCGGGATGTGAAGGAGTCATCAATACAGATTTGCTATCCTCTACCCTTCACTCTCTTTTATTTTGTTTATTTAATGTTTTCCTATTATTTTCGTAAATCATCTTCCTTACTTTGATTCTATGTTTAATTACTTCGTATTTTCCTACATTGAGGACAATGTAGAATTTAAGTGTGGGGGAATGATTTACAATTTTAATTGTTCAAAAAAAAACAAAAAAAAAAATTGAAAAAAATTATAAAAAAAAAAGGGTGAAAAAAAAATGAAAAAAAAAATATTATTGTTTTTTTTTGAATCTTTTTGTTTTAACTTAGTGTTTTTATGAGTCTTAAGTTGCCATTTAACTTGTCAATGACATAAATGAACAAAAATGAATATGTTATGACCATAAAGATAATCACTACAACTTGAATTTGTTTGTTAATATTTTGTGATTAAGTGTTATAACTTGAAGATAATGCATGTAAATTGGCACATAAACGAGCATGATAAGATAAGTATGAATCATATGAACCTTATGTGAGCTTTAGAACTTTATATACATCTTTGATGAGTGATTCATAAGTTCTTTGTTTAAATTGATATACATATGCCTCATAACTGCTTGCCATAGCTTTTAATGAACTATAGAGTACTAGAACTTATTTTATGTGATTTTCAAAGCTTTTGAGTCAATAAACTCTCTGATTTTGGAAATGATTAAGGCATTAGGGTTAACACCACAAATTCAAACATCCATGTTCCCTATTTTGTGCGCACAAGTTGCAACCCCCTTAGTTTTAACCCTTTTGAGCCCACATTAAGCCTTTCTTTCATCACCATGATTATCTAAACACTTGAGCTTAGTATAGACATCCTTTACCCTTGTTCCAAGAACTCGGTTAAAGACATAATGATTGTGTAAAGAGAAAATAATGATGTTGGAAAGACTTTTATGTGAATTATTTGGATTTACCGACTCATGCTTTGTTGTATCGTTGACACATGTTATTACCTTGATATTAAAAAAAAAAATCAAAAAAAAAAATCAAAAAATCAAAAAAGAAAAAAGAAAAAAAAAAGAGTCTCGATCAAGGTAATAAGGTTTGGTTATGTAATGTTTGAGTTAAGTCCCTTACATTTGTAAATCCGACAAAAAGAATGATTGTGAGGCCCAACATGATGGAATTAGGCCTATGTTCGAAAGGATGGATTACTGACATCATTGCACTAAGGTTGGGAAGCTATGATACGTTTTGGGAGTCTATTGAGTCTTGGAACGAATTGAGCACCACTTGTCCTATATATTCCTTGCCTCTAAACTTAGCCCCATTACAACCTTCGTAAAGACCTTATGATCCTTAAGATGGTAAATTTTGATTAGTTGAGTTAATCACTTGAGTAAGCTTATGGTTTTGGTTCATTTGCGCAAGTATGTGTTGTTTTTATCTTGAGGTGTTTGTTTGAGATTTTGCAAAAGTACTTCATTTCGATTATGTGAATATTTCTTACATACTTTGAGTGCAAACACAAACCCTTACAAAATTGAGTGAATTTATGAGTGCATATCCTTGTGAGTTGATTCATACTTGTTTTATTCATGTTGAGATCCATTTCACCATATTTACTCATTATCATACTTGTTGAAGCATTTTGTTACAATGTATTAACTCTTAAATTCCATATGCTTAAACGCTTTAAGTGAAAATCTTTTATGCCATGATTGTAATAATGAAATATTGAGACAAATGGTTAAAGGTTACTTGTTTTGAATTCGTAGTTTAATTTTAGTATTTGCTAGGGACTAGCAAAGTTTAAGTGTGGGGGTATTTGATAGGTCATCAAATAAGCATTATTTTATATTATTTTATACCCTTTATACTTAGCTTTTAATATTAAAATATTAAATAAATAGATAAAATAATTTATTTTGTGTTATTTTTGTTTAAATAAATAAAGTTTGTAATTTGGAGTATTTTGGCGAAAGAATCGTCTCGATCGGAATTTTAACGAAAATATTATGGACGAATTTCGGTGAAATATTACTAAATTAGTTAAATTAATTAATTTCAGTTTTCTTACAGCCCAAATCCATAAACTGTGCAGCCCAAACCCATTTCAAGAAATTGTGCAGCCGCTTCAGCCCAGTCCATTTTGAACCAAGCCCAGAAGCATAGGCCCAGCTGCACAGCCCAACACGCGCGCGGCCCAAGCCCACATGACAGCCTCCAGCGCCTTTCTTCCCTTCGGCATGCGCGCGCCGATCGCCCTCTCACCTTTCCAGCAAGCGCCTGCCGACAGCCTCTGCGCCAGCTCAGTGCACGCCTGCCGGCCACCACCTCTCTTTCCAGCGCACGCCTGCTGACCCACTAAGGACCTTTCCAGCCAGCATCCACCGAATATTTGGCCCTTTTTCAGCTGTTTCTGACAGCCCATTTCCAGCAACATTTCTTTTGTTTTTTTTACATCTTTTCCCCACAAACACCACCCAATCTCATCATTTCACTTTTTAATATTTTTATTATAACTTTTATTTGTTTTTATTTATTTTTTTTAGTGTAATTAGCTTTTCCCCCTATAAATAGGGAGGTCATTTCATGTATTTGGGGAGTCCCCCATTAGCTCCATTTCTTCCATTTTGCTTAGTTTTTAGTTCTCTTCTTTTAGTTCTTTTGTTTCTCTCTTTTGAGAGACATTTTTGGGGACCATTTTAACTTCTTGTAGATTTTCTTATTAATTAGTTTCCTTTTAATTCTTATTCTTAATTTATGTTATTTTTATTTTTCTTAATTTCATTTCCTCTTTACTTTGTTCTTGTGATATTTCTTTGAGATCTCTTAAACACATTTTTATGCTTTCCTTAAGAAATACATAGGCCAAGTAATTCTAAGGCAATTCAAGAGTTTTAAGACCGAATTCCTCGTATTTCTTCTTCCATCTTCACAAGTTTCCTGCCGTTGTTCGGTGATTCTTGTGAAAATCCATGCTTCTCTACTTAAATTCTTGTTATTGTTATTGGTTTTACTTATAATTCAATATATGTGTTGGTATTTTCTTTCTAACATTTGTAAGTAAGAATGCAATCTCCATGTGTTTTACTTTTTGAGTTTCTTTTACTTCATATGTTTTAGTACTTAAACTTCAATTCGAAACTAAATGTTGATCCGCTGTTCGGGGCATTTAGAATAGAGTTGAAGAGATTTAATGTTTGATCGCTGTTCGGCGCATTAAATCACTTACTTAAGGTGGATCATATTGTAAGTAATAATCCGCTGTTCGGTGCATTTATAATATGAAAAATGTATGCATGTATTTGAGATAATTAAGGTATGATTTCGTGATTGGTTCAATATGAGCATGATGTTAGAGTGTTGGTAAAAATATGTGTTTGAAGAAAGTTCACTAGTACAAAAGTTAAAGTAGAAGTAAAATTAAGTATTTAATTATTTTTACTTGTTTTCTTTATTTTATATTTACAACTCTTTTCAAAACCCCCCTTTTCAATTCTTTATTCTTTATTATTTTATTCTTTATTCTTTTATTCTTTTATTCTTTTATTCTTTTATTCTTTTATTCTTTTATTCTTCTTTTCTACTTTTAGTTTATTATTCTTTGATTCTTTCATCTCTTTATTCTTTTATTCTTTAATACTTTTAGTTTATTATTCTTTGATTAGTTAATTCTTTAATTCATTTATTCTTTAATTCTCAATTCTTTTATTCTTTAATTCATTAATTCATTAATTTGTTAATTATTTAATTATTTAATTCATTAATTTATTCATTATTCATTTATTCATTACTCTTTCCCACTAACACACTATTAATGTTCCCTAATTTCCCCGGTTAAGAACGATCCCTATTTACCAATACTACATCTACACAAAAAGGGTTTAAATTGCACAACACTCAAATTACGTGTTTAATTTAATGCGTAGTTTGGGCGTAGTCACACTTCCGCATGTTCGATGAGCTGTACATCGGGTTTGAAGGTCATCCTAATATCAAAAATACTGACATGGCCTTGAAAATTCCTCCAGAGTTTCGAGACATGAGTTGGATATTCTCTCCACTTAGAGACATGGACGGCGGGAGGCCTTCTGACAGTCTAATCAAAGAATGGCTGAGTGCTCCATTGCGTTTGAAAAAACCGGCTACCCAGAAGAAAAACAACAAGCAAGAACACATTGCCTCTTTGGAGAGAAAACATGATCATCAGGCTCCTTCCAAGCCTGACCGTTCTAGTCCCGCAGAGTCATCTAGCAAGCGCAGAGTCATCTAGCAAGCGCAAAGCCTCAAATGGTCCATGTGAGGATGCAGCCAAACAACCTAAGATGCTGAAGGCGATTCCCACTTCCCCTGAAGTGATTGAAGCATTGAGAGAGGATGGCCCAAATCGATTAGTGGAGGAGATGCGCTCGTCATCCAAGAACTTTGATGCGACAGTTACCCCTAGCCTAGCAGAGGAAACTGAAAAAACTATGTCACAAAGAGCTTATAACAAGGTAGTTCGAGACCTTAGGATAGCGAAAGCTGGGGCCCGCAAGTTGGTTGACATGCTTCGTCGAAATGCCAGTCTGGAAGTTGAAAACAAAAGTATGAAAAGCGAATGCATATGCCTTTGAGAAGCCCGAGACCACTCTAGACGGAACAACGAAGCCTTGGTCGGAAGAATCCATACATTGGAGGGCAAAGTGGGCGAGCTGGAAATAAGCCGTGCAGAGAGGATGCTGAAAGAGAATGAGCGAGACGTTGCCCTAATTGAGGTCACTTTGATGCGTAAACGTTTGCAGGATTCCAATGAGAAAACCAAACTATTGGAGGTAGAAGTCCAAAATCTGAAGACTGAAAGGCTTACATGCCCCCACAACTTTGTGCCAAAAAGAGCATGAGGCGCAAAAGTTGGACATGGCAAGCTGCAGTGGGATCATCACCAAAGAGCTGGAACTAATGCCTGAGAAAGACTATGAGCTTGTACCGGAACCTGAACCAGAGCCTTAGCTCGAGACCAGAAATGAAGGTGCCCTTGAGACTGCAGAATCAGTGTTTAACGACGCATGCCTACTTTCAGCAAAAGAGTGGGAAGAGTTCAGAAAAACAATGGGTTTTGAAGACATGCACCCGTAGTTTCTTTCCGCCATTTTCCTTATGTTTGTATTTTTCATTCCAATAGTGAATAACCGGTGTGAGCAATCGACATGTAATTTTCCAAACACCCTCCAAATGAATAAATAAGAAAATCATTTATGCTGAATTGTTGGAAGTGTTAATTTTCTTTTATCCACTTTTTAATGTATTGAAATGAACACTTTCAAATGCCTGACGATGTGTCAGAATGAACTCCAAACAACGTACAAGAGCGAATTCATTCATATGCTCCCACAGCAACCATGGGTATGCAATGGCGGGTTCTAAATAACTCAAAGTGTTAGATGATTTAGTATTTGGTATGTTGCTTTCAGGGAAGGGCTTTTGCTCTTTCTAACTAAAGGCTTGAAATGCTTTACTGGAAAGCTCGAGCGCTTCGAGTGAGGAGGTTATGGAAATGCTTCCCAGATGAAGACCTGGTGTGCTTCCTGGTGGAAGACTTTAAGCGTTTCCTCCATAAAGCTTTGCTTGCCTCCTAGAGGAAAGCTATGAGCTATCCCTGAAGGAAGGCGTTGGTACTTCCCGAAGGAAGGCTTTGAGTGCTTCCGAGAGGAAGGCTTTGAATGCTTCCGATAGGAAGGCTTTGAGTGCTTCCCGGAAGAAGGCTTTGAGTGCTTTCCGGAAGAAGGCTTTGAGTGCTTCCCGGAAGAAGGCTTTGGATGCTTCCCGGAGGAAGGCTTTGAGTACCTTGCCGAAAGTATAATAACACATAGGTGAACTAGGAATGACTTAATAGCTTTATTGATAAGTCTATATACATCATTCTTGAAAATAAAGTCTATATCTGGCACAAAACAAAGACTTAGCTTAACTTTGAGCTCCAATTTGCATTATACATAATATTTTCGGAGGTGATGAGCATTCATGGAACCACTCACTAACTTTCCGTCCATTGTTTCTAAGGTGTAGCTTCCCTTTCCGCCTACTTGGAAGATTCGGTAGGCTCCTTCCCACGGGGACTTGAGTTTTTGAGACCCTGGGTGATTGGGTGTTGCAAACTTTTTCTTGAGAACAAGGTCACCTGGGAGAAAGTACCGGAGTCGAGCCTTCTTGTTGTAGGAACTTCTCACTTGATGCTGGTAGCTGGAGATGCGCTTCACCACTTGCTCTCTTAATTCGTCGCTGAGATCAAGTGAAGTTCTTAGAGCGATGGAGTTGACTACTGGATCATCGAGCTCGGTAAAGGGCACTGGAACAACAACATGTGGAGGAATGACAGCGTCAATGCCATATGCAAGGGTGAATGGAGACTCTCCTATTGCTCGACGCGGAGTGGTAACCAGTAATGCCAGAATTAGATTTTCAAACATTGGATATCATGTCTCAGCATCAATGAGGGCTTTAGATGTGTAGAACATTGGCAGTTGAATCCCGTTCTCTTCCCGGACAAGTGCAGAGCTTACAGCAACATCACAGACCCCAAAATATAGGAACAAGTCCTCGTTATCTTTGGGTTTTGATAGCAGCGGTGGAGACGTCAAGTAGGCCTTGAGTTCCTGAAACGCTTTCTCATAACCTTTGTCCCACTTATTTATGGATGCCTTCTTTACTGCTTGGAAGAAAGGTCGACACCAATCAGTTGACTTGGAAAAGAACCTGTTCAATGTTGTAGCTTGTCTAGTGAGACTTTGAATCTGTTTTAGACTTGATGGAGACTTCATCTCGAGAATTTCCTTGATTTGCTTTGGATTTGCTTCGATCCCACAATGAGTCACAAGGTATCCCAAGAACTTCCCTAATGTTACCCCGAAAGTACACTTCAGAGGGTTGAGGTTCATTTTGTATTTCTTCAGCAAGCTGAAAGGCTCTCGCAGGTTGGGGATATGATCCCCTCGTTTTTCTCCTTTGACCATGATGTCATCCACATAGATCTCCATAGTTTTTCCGATGAGATCTTTGAATATCCAATTGACAAGTCTCTAGTACAATGCACCCGCATTCTTGAGGCCAAATGGCATGACCTTGTAGCAATACACACCTCGGTCGAAGACGAAGACGAAGGCAGTTTTGTCCTTGTTTTTTTCATACATGAAAAATCTAATTATAGCTCGAGTATGCATCTAGGAAGCTTAGGAGCTTATTTCCTGTAGTTCAGTCCACTAAGAGATCAATTCTGGGCAGAGGATAGTTATCCTTTGGGCACGCAAGATTGTGATCGGTGTAATCAACACAAACTCTCCATTGTCCTCCTTCTTTCTTCTTGACAAGTACGACGTTTGCTAGCAATTCAGAGTGTAGAACATCTTCAATAGATCCAGCAACGAGTAACTTACCAATCTCCTCTTGGATGATAGCAATTTTCTCGGGGGAAAATTGCGTCTTTTTTGCTTGACCGGCTTGTGGTTGGGATTGACGTGCAGCTTGTGGCAAGCGATGGCAAGATCAATCCCTGGCATGTTAGATGAAGACCAAGCAAAAACTTGTTTCTCTTCACGCAGGAAAGCTACTAGTTCTTCTTTTTCTGTGTCACTCAACTGAGCACCAATGCGGGCTTGTCGCTCGGGATATTGAGGGTCAAGTTGAATGAGGGTGACGTCATCCTCCGGTTGCCATCCTTCTAGAGTTGGTGGTTCCTCATGAATGTCAGGATCTTGACATGTGATTAGTTGCTATTTGGAAGATGAAGAAGAAAGCTTGCCCCCAGTAGATGACCCTACATAGGGAACAAACTCAGCCTCCTTGACCACTTTCAGCCCTTCTGCAAGGCACTGTCGAGAAATTGCCTGATAGCTTTTGATCTCCCCGATTCCACCTCCGGGGATAGGGATTCAAATCTTCTGGTAAAGGCTTGACGTGTTTGCAAGGATTTTATGAAGCCATGGTCTTCCCAAAATTCCATTGTATAGAGAGTACTCGTCGATGATGTAGAAAATTTGGGACGTGACTACGGGATCAGAATGTACATCCAGCTGGAGAGTGCCTATGGTCATGCTCGTTGACCCTTTGAAACCTCAGAGCGGGACAACTCTTTTTATTGTGAGGCTTTCTAACCCTATCTTGCGCATTGCATCCAGGCTGAGGATATTTGCTGCGCTTCCTTCATCAACGTGAATCTGATCAACTTGAGTATGAACGATCTGGATTGACACGACTAAAGCATCATCATGCAGCCAATCAAGTTCTACCTTGTCCTTCAAAGAGAAACCAACGACAAGGTCGTTGGCCACCCCGGGGTGGCAACATGAGAGACTTGAGAGACGGCTAGTGCTTCTCGTATCTTTCTTTTTTTTCTGCTTGGAGGTGGTTCCTAGCAACTCCGATTCTGCTATGATGGTGTTGTTGTGAATCATCTTTCCTGCAGGTTCCTTCGGTCCTTTGTCATTGGGTCGATCCACTGCCTTCCCTTTGACATACTCAGTGCAATGTCCTTTTTTGATGAGATTCCGAAGATATCTCTCAAATGATATGCATTTTCCGATGTTATGCCCATAGCACTCGTGGAAGGCACACCACTTCGTTTTATCAGCCTTCTTTTGATCACCTTTGACTGGCTCCGGCTTATTGAACCATGGTTTGTCCTTAATTTCATTGGGGATCTGATGGACTGGTAAAGATAGCTGCAAGTTAGGCTTCCCCATAGCTGGTGTTTGGGAGGGTTGACCCGCTTTGCGCTTGTTGGACTTTCCAGTTGCAAACATTCCCTAGGTTTCATCCTTATTGGATGTCTTCTCACTTGCCCCAGCATGGTCCTGTGCATGTGTGGCATTCTTCTCGTCCTCCCAGGTTGCATGTCTCTCTGCTAGCGAGAGCATCTTGGTGAGACTTCGCGCATTGCTCATGACAATGTCTCCGTAAAGCTGGCTGTCTCGAGGGAGTCTTTGTTTAAAAGCCATTGCCACAACAAGGTCGATACAACCGATAATTTGAGACTTCTCCTCGCAAAATCTCCGTATGTATTGTCACATAGTCTCTTTTGGTCTCTTTCGGAAGATAAAAGATGGTCATCCTTCACCTCGATTGTCCAAATTTGTGCGTACTCCTTCACAAATGCCAGAGCCAACTCTTCGAAGGACGCAATCGACCTCCGAGCGAGATGATTGAACCAAGTCATGGCTTGGCCTTGAAGAGAAGCTTGAAAATTTTTTCACATGAGCGCATCGTTATGTCTGTGGGGAACCATGACTCCCCAGTAATAATCTATGTGTTTTACCTGCTCGGAGTCTCCTTTGAATGGAGTGAAGTTTGGCGTTGCAAACCTTTGAGGGAATGGTTCCTCCTCAATATCCCTTACAAAAGGCTTGGATAGTTGTATCTGGCGATGTAGACCGTCCTCTAGATCGCCATCTCGTTGAACACGAAGGTGCCTGTTCAACATCCTTTGAACATCATTAGCCCGCAGCGCACCTTGCTGAGGCGGTGAGTCATTTTGTGCTAATCGCCGAGAACCTCCTTGAGCCTCTCCTCTTGATCTCTGGGATCGCATAGTGGAGTAGGCTTTATCCTCCCTCCCACGACCTTGAGCAGATCGTCTTGGGGCTTTAAGTGTAGTCTTTTGTCCCCTGCTCCCGTGCGAATGCACTACCCGTGAAGTTTCCCCGATCCTACTTCCACGTCTCTCATGTACCGATGGGCTTGATAGTTGAGGGCTCCTTTCCTTACGGGGGTGACTTTCCTCACCAGCTTCGCTTAGAGAGGTATACCGTGACATTGTTCAGCAGCATTCTCTTGTCTTCCACGCGACGTGGAATGTCTGTTTGGCTCTTGGACTGTTCTTTCTGTCAAGAGTCGCTGCAAGAGCTCCGACTGAAGTTGAACTTGGCTGCTCAACCTTTCTACTTGTAGTGCCAAGTTGTTCTGAAGATGTTGGTGGTGACTTTTCCCTGAGACGTCGTGTCGCCCATCCAGAACGTCCCTTAGATCCATGTTTTCTGTGGGTTGATCTTTCCGTGATGCACTTCCTATCAACTGCCCGCCTGTTTGTTGCAAGGTCGAAATTCCTTCCGCTAGCGCGGGCACTTGGTTAGCTGGAGAAGGGAATTCTTTGAAGCTGAAGGTTGGCCTCCCTCCGTGCGTCTCTGTGGGCGCTTCTATGGACACTTGCCTGGGTCGAGTTGGCTGCTCCTCTGGAGTCTCTATGCGAGCCTCATTCCTAAGTCTGAGCAGTTGAGGCAGAAACACCTTCTCCAGCTGAACGAACGGATTGACGAACCCTAGCCATGTCGAATCAAAGAATCTTGAACAGGAAAGTTGTTGATGGATGATTTGAACAACGTTCAAAATCTTCCAACAATGTCGATGAACGACGAACGATGAACAACAACCTGAAGAACGATGAACACCGTTGAAGAACGTTGAACAAACGAGAGAGCTTCTTTTGAGTATTCCTCAATCGCTCTCAATGAAAGCACCAATTGTTGAATAAAAAATCGAACCCGCCGCAAAAAGTCCTCACAATTCCTGCAAATAGCAAACAATTAGCTATCGTTGCCTCGATCGATTACCCGTGGGGTTGTTCGACCGAGAACACTCTGATGCCTAAGTTAGCTTCGAGAGAGGAAAAGAATATACTTTGAAGCGAAGAATCGACGTACTTTAGAAATGAAATGTGCTCCGCTATTTAAAGGAAATTCTTGGGAGTCTCAGAGCGTTCTGATTGGTTGATTGAATTTGTAATTAATAAATAATATATTATTAATAAAATATATTATTTAATAATTATAATAATGACTCATCATGATAATAATGACAATTATTGTATTTTAATATTAATATTAATTGTCCATTGCTAAGAATAACGACAATTAACTTTCGGGGAGAATATTAATATTATGGAAATTCTAACCCGGTTAAATATTGTATTTAACTGCTAAATAGATTATTTAATATGTGGGTGTTGTCAAGAGATTAGCATCATCGCCAGAGGTAGTCTGGTCATTTTTAGGAATTATGAGCCATGTGACAGCTCTACAATTTTTGGATGATTTTGGATTCCACAACGACAAATAAGAAAATGAAAGGGAGAGTGAAATGAGAAAGTTGGCAAACAAGCTTAATGCAGGAAGCAACCACAAAACTGAAAAGACGATTGTTGCTACTGGGTTTTATAGATCTAGGTTTCGACATGTTGGACTTGGGTTGGACCACACAAAAAATGATAAGCATTTACCAAAACAACTTGCGTCTCCTTAATACGTACTATCCTAAAATAGTAATAGAGTTATGATTGGATCCGATTCATTTCAATAGATTTTAAATATGAAGTAGGATGTGTTTTCAACTTTGTATTATAATGGGATTAGAAAGAGTAGAGAAGGAAAAAAGAAAATTTGTTTACTCAAATCTGCTTAAAATAGAAATATTTTAAAAAGAAAGTTTTTTTTTTATGTCTAACCCGATATATCCTTTTTAAATCCATTTTTACATTCAAATACATTAAATGTTTAAAAAATGGTAAAGGGATTAGAACGAGTTGACAAAGAAGAAAACTTATCCAATCTACTATACTCAAAATGGTAGGGTTAAAAAAATGTAAGCTTCCTTCTATGTATAATGCTATCTAATTCTCTTACAGTCAAAACAATTTATTTTTACATTCAAAATATATTTAATTTAATAAGTTATCAAATCATGCTCACTAAATGTGGGCATTTTGCACAATGCTAATGCCGAGTCATTTAATTTATTGTCTGTTTGACGCCAAATTCATTCATCATTATTATTATAAACCCAAAAGCGTGATTTGGTGAAGCCTATTATTACGCATATAATTTTTATTAAATATAAATATTTAAACATACAAAACTATATTAAAAAGGTTAAAATCGTAAAAGAACATACACCAGAAATCAGGAAGGAAAAAAGAAATAAAAAAAAGGAGTTAATTTTAGCACTCCACAAATTACTCACTTCACTCCACTTTTTTACTTTAGGGCTTTTTTATTTTTTCAAGGATAGAAATTCTAGCCTTACCCTTATCTCTTAATTTACTTTATTTTATTAGAATTTAAAAGTTCACAATAATTTAATAGCCTAACAATAATCCATTATCAAATATTACTATTTACTACTGCCTATGCGTCTTTTTACCATATTACAATTAATTTGCTCGATCATGTACATATTTAGGAAAATGTCCATATAATTCAAGTGGCCTAGCTTCTAACAAAAAAAAAAATCACTACCATTATACTTTAATGATAGAAGCGTATATAATACTAATGGTAGGATTTTTTGAAAAATAAGGAAAATTAATCCTAATATTTTGTTTATAGGATTTTTTGAAAAATAAGGAAATGTAATCCTAATATTTTGTATAAACAAAATAAATAAAATAAAATATATCAAATTCAAAAACAAGAGGGGCAAATTTGGAAGTTTAATTCATGAAAAAAAAAATATGGAGTGCATCAAGTAATTTTTTGTAGGGATGTTAATTGGTATGTAAAAATTGACCGAAAAATCGGACCGTAACGAATCGTACTAAAAAATTACCGAATAGAAAAAAACAATTGAGCAAAATCAAACCAAACCGAACATGAACCGGTTCAATTTTAGTTTTTAGATTTCCAGAACCAGACAAAATCGTACTGAACTGAATTTAATTTCGTTTAAGGCTTTTTACTCAAAATGCCCCCTGAACATTGAGCGTAGTCTCAAAATGCACCGTGAACATGATTCTGACCCAAGTTGGCCCCTGAACACGATTTCAGTTTCAAAATGCCCCCTGGTCGTCAAATTTCACGCTGGTCCATTATTTGCAGTGACATAATTGTCCTGATCAAAGAGTACTTGCAAGTCTCATGTCAATTGCGTCAAAGGATTGAAATCTAGTAGTGGGGTTGAGTCCAAGAGCCCAAATATTGAGACCCACCATTTTTGCGGAGCTCAGGTGGATGATAGATAAGGTGGCGGTTAAACGATTTGGGGTTGTACGGGGTGGTTATGATTACACTATTTGCATGTATAGAAACCCCACGAAGGACTTGCAAGACCTTTCATGTGTCTCATCTCTCACAACCCCAAATCTCTCTTCATCTCGTGTCTTCTGGTTTCCTTTGTTCTCCTTGCAAGCCCCATCTGCACAAAAACATAAAGATTTGATCTTTACTCTGAAATTTGATTATTGGGCAGTAAAATAAAGAAGTTCTAATGGGATTTTCTAGTTTTCAAACGCGGATTCGTTACAAGAAATTGGTGTTAATGGTGCCATAGAATCTGAAGCTGAAATTTTAATCTCAGAAAACATACGGTGAAGTCGGGGAGGCAGCTATGGTTGATGCATGCATGACAATGTCGCTTCACACACAAAACCGCCCATTTCTTGCTTTCGGAGTTGTAGCCAACAATAGATCTCATTGCAGAATTGTAACGACCCGAAAATTTGAAAAAGGAAAAATTGGAAAATTTGAAAGAAATGACGATTTTGCCCCTGGTTATAAGGGCTGAAAGTTGACTTTTTTATCGGGAACTTATTTGGACTTTCCAGAAGGACCGTTGGATAGGTCTCGGGACGCTGAATCCGTAGACAAGCGGCATGCGTCAATCGGAGTTCGGACGAGAAAGTTATGGGTCTTGAACGACAAGGGGCATTTTGGTAATTATTGGTGCAGGGGTAAAATGATAATTTTGGGTAGTCAAAGTTAATTAAACGGTGAAATTGGCTGATTTAGCCATAGTGGTGAGTCACTTGGATGATTAAGTGACATCTGTCACTTTGATGTTTGAATTAGTGGCAATTGTGCCGCTTGAAATTGAAAATGGGATAATATAGACATATCCAATACATGTCTATGGCTGATTACAGATGGAACCACAGATGTTGAGAGGCACACAGAGAAATGGAAAATAAGATTTCAAAGAGGAAAAGGGAGAGGAAATTCAAAGTAATTAAGCCAAACACACAGAGAAACCCGAACACCCAAAACCCTTGAAGTTCTTACTTTTCAAAAATTCAAATTGGAATCTATAGCTCGAGATGATGCAAATTGAGGTTCAATTACATCTTCTGGGATCATTTCGACCAGGACCAGATTAAAAATGAAGAGAATTGAGGTCATATTGACTTAGAACAGAGAGGGGGAAGACTTCGGATATGTGAGCTTGAGTCGTGGAATTGGGGACATGAAACCATGAAATTGATCTTGGAAATATGTTCACTAGGATCCCACGATGCTTCCTGATGGATCAATTGAAGAAAACTAAGTATAATTGGTGAAGTTCGATGAATGAACTGTGTGCGATGTTCTTCGCAAAGTCTAGTTTGATTCGAAGAGATTGAGGTAAGTTAAAATGTAATTGAATTTACAGAACCTTAATTGGATCTATAACAACGCTAATGGACGTTTGAATTGTTTGAAAAGATGTCGAATTGATGGATATTGAGCCGGGTCACCTCGCGGGTCGCAGGATCCGTTTACCAGTTAAACGGGTAAGGACGATGCACTGTAGCAAGGTGCGTGGCTTTCACGCGCAGCCACTCACGGCAGCGCGTGAGGGCGCATGGGCCCGATTCCCGAGGTGAGTTCAACATGATTTTTGTTCTATACAATGTAACGAACATTTTGGCTTTGGTTTCGAGTCGATCGGACACCGTTTCGATATTGTTTAGAGGGTCCGAAGGTTTATGTTACATTTTAAATTAATATTTAATTCTCTGAATATTATGGGGAATTAGTATGATGTTAATTAAGTCCTTAGTGACCCTGAGTAATGATTTTGGATAGGATTCGAGATTCCTGGAAATTTTCGAAAATTACGGAAACGCGTGCAGCTCGGAAAGCGAGCAGTTTGGACGGTGTGTGAGTGGACGTTTGTTTTATAAACCATGATGCATGCATAGTTACATGTTTTACATGATTGATTGCATAATTTCATTTGAAACGATGTCCTGATGATGTGGCATGATTATGTGCGATTTAATGATTATTTTAATCGGTATTTTGGGCACATTTTACGAGAAAGGTGCAAATGATGTTTTGGGCTAGGCCCGGAGTCAAAAATGGTTTTAAAAATTATATTTTGACTTAATTGGTGAGTCAAAGATGATTTCTGGATTATTTTAATGTTTGCGATGTGATTTTACGGATTTACGTGTCAATGGTATTTGGGCTTGAAACCCTATTGGGAATGCTTTTGACTTGGTTTGAAGTCATGGATATGATTGATATGTGTGGTGGTATGGATTGTGTTTGTGATTATGGATAATGAATACTGGATCATGTTCTGGATGGTACGAGTGCAGTTCCTAGACGTGACTCGGATGTTACGTGAGTGCAGTTCCCGAGTATGCGGTACGTCTAGATGGTGCTTGTGCAGTTCCCAGACATGATGGATATGACTCGGATGGTGCCTGAGTGAAGTTCCCGAGATTGGCCTACGCGTAGTGCAGATGTGACAGTGTGATTGTTTGTGCACTTATGAATAGTGCAGATTGATTGATTGATTGCTTGTGAATTTGTGAATAATGCTGTTTAATGTTGATTGTGATTGCGTACTGGTATTGAGTACGGGTTTTGGTTTGTGTGGTCCAGTGAGTATGTTTTCATATGTTTTGGCCTGAGAGCCGGGATTGTGATTCATATGTTTTGGCTAGAAAGCCGGTGATTGTGATTCATATGTTTTTCCTTATGCATGCATGGTTTGATAAACTAGAGGGTAAATGATGTATTTTGAAATGCGTTTTAAATGATATTATTTTTGTCCACTCACACCTTTTTTGTTTTGATGACCCTCCAGGCCGTAGTACGACATTCGGGGCTGATCGAGAGGCGGAGGCATGAGCAGAAATCAGTGCAGTTATCCCTTGTCTGACAGGTGCTGAAGGATAGTTTCGGGACATCAGTTGACTTGTCAGACGGGAGCAGGACTAGGCACGGTTATCAAAGTCCAGTTGGGAAGGGTCCTGTCAAGAACCAAATCAAGCACACCTACAGCTGTTGTACAAGTATCTTCAGTCCTGCAAACCAATGAGAGTGGAAATTAACCCTACCCAAAAAAAGTTCGAAGCTTAGGCATGCCTGTAGCAAGATTTCAAGCCCCCAACTACATCCTCAGCCAACCAAACACAGTTGGAATCATCGGAGGAGTGTTTGTTTTCTCAAGTCTACTTTTCCTGGTGAAGCTTGAAAGATGGAGGAGAATGCCCGCCGTTCGTTGTATGCAGTGATCCAACCTTGTACAAAAAGCTTCGAATTTGAAGTTTGTTTCACTCACTTACAAGATGTAACGACCCGTCCCGAATTCCGGGATTAGTTTAGTGATTAATCTTGATTAGTGAGGTTGAACGGTGGTTAGTAGGGCGGAATCGGATAAATTGTGCAAAATGACCGTTTTGCCCCTGGTCGTGGGCAAAATGTTGACTTTTTGTTCGGGCGGTCAAATAGACTTTGACCGATGACCGTGACGTAGTTTGGGACGTCACGAGTTCATAGACAGGTGGCACGTTCGATTCCGACATTCGTAGAGGAAGTTATGGTGTTCGGAAGTTGAGGGGTATTTTGGTAATTTGGCTTGTTAGGGGCCAAATGTTGACTTTTTGATCGGGAGGTCCGATGGACGAAGGCCAAGGACCGTTACGTAGGTATCGTCGATACGAATCCAACGACAGGCGGCATGCCGAAATCGGAGTTCCGACGACGAAGTTTTGGTCACGGAATCGGGCTCGATTAACCGAACGAACCGGGAATAAAATAATATTATAATATAGAATAGTAACCGTTGACTCAGCACACCTAGATGAGTGACAAGTGTCACTCATCCCTTGAAACCAGATCCCATGTTTTGGGGTAGACATCATTATGATGTTTATTATATTTAATTAATTATTAAACCCTTTATTTTCCATTTATTTCTCTTCTGTCCTTACCCGTGTGCAAGCAAAACGCAGAGATGGGGGGAGTTCGAATTCGTCCACCATTTCCTTCCATTTCTGAACCAGAGTGTGAGGAATTGAGAGAGTATTGAGATTAACTTGGCTGGGAAACACGAGAGGCAGAGATGAAGCTGAGAATCGAAAATTTGGTTTTGGGAGGGAAATTCAAATACTGAGATTTGAGCTGTGATGATCGATTTGGAGCTTGGAAATATCTTCCTGAGGTTGTGACGAGTCGATCCACATCAAAAACGAGAAGGATTGGTGCCGTTTTGGCTCTGATCGAGCTTGGTGACAGAGGAAGAAATCGAGGCTGAGTCGTGGAGTTTGGGGCTGTGATTTACTCAATTGTTGTGGGGAAATGATTTCTCATGATCCCACGATGCTTCTGGGATCATCAATTGAAGGAAACCGGCTGAGATCGATGAAACTCCATGGTTGCACAGTGGACGGTGTTCATACTTGAGTCGTGATCATTTACTGATCAAACGACGAAATTGATGTGGGGGAATTGTTCCTCGTGGTCCACTGATGCTTCTGGTTGAACCAATTTAGGGAAATCAATCGAGATTGAAGGAATCCCATGATTGAACAGTGACCGGAGTGTTCTTCGTGTTCATCGTGGAATCGACGGAATCTGGGTAAGTGTTCGCGTAATTGATGTTACAGACTTATAATTGGACTTAAAACGAAGCTAATGGAATGATCAATTGAAGGAATTAGGATCGAATTGACAGGATTGGAACCGGGTTGTGTCGCGGGTGAATTGGACCCGTTTACCAGACAAACGGGTTGGGCTGGTGACACTGTAGCAGGCGCGTGAGTTTCACGCGCAGCCACTCACGGCGGCGCGTGACGGCGCGTGGGCACGGATCTCGAGGTGAGGTCAACATGACTTCTGTCCTATTTAATGTAACAGATATTTTGGAATTGGTTTCGGGTCGATCGGACACCGTCTCGATAGTGTTCGGGATGTCCGAAGGTTTTTAATTAAGTTTAAAAATAAGTAAAAATGCGGGAAAATTACGGGACTTTGATAGGATGTTAATGATTAGGTTAGTGACCCTCTAATGTGATTTGGACAGGATTGGGAGTCCCGGTGATAGTGGTGTGGCCCGGGAGGGCCTGTGGCACGCGTATCGAGGCACACGGTTAAAACGGTCTGTGAGTGGACTTTGGTTTTATAAATTCTATGCATGCTTAAATGTTTTACATGGATTATGATTGTGATTGTATGATGTTGGTTTGGTTGTTGGTAAATTGTACGGTTTCACGTATTTCGAGGCGATTTACGTGCTTGCACGTAAATCGAGGTTTTCCGGTTTTACATGGATTTTCCATATTTATGACTTGGATAAAATGTGATGAAATGGTTTTGAAATTGGAAATATGAAATCGGGCATGAGGCCCAATTGGATTATAATGGTGATTTCGGGTCAGGGACCCTATATTTAATAATTGTGATTTTGGGTCAGGGACCCTAAATGGAATTATGTGGTTTTATGGAAATTTCGGGCAGGGCCCAATGGTAATGATGTGATAAAAGGATTTAATAAAACTGTTTTTCCATATACCATCTGGATACAAGGATATATGATGGTCTCCTCCAGATGTCTGGGACACTGGGGAAGTCACGGTGCATTGCCTGCGAGGGGTCATTATACGGAGCAGCCGGACCGTATGATGACTCAGGAGCAGGATTGCTATGATTGACGTCAGGGACGTCAGACATCAGTGATGTCAGATATATGGACCCGGAGAGACCCCGGGCAGCACGCGTAGCTTATGAAACCGTGAGATATGACGTCAGGGACGTCAAGCGTCTGGGACGCTAAGCATCTGGGATGCTGGTGATGGTAATGGTAAAATATGGATTAATGAATAAAATGGCTTATTGGTTGGATATATGTTATGTGGTAAAAATGGATTATTGGTTATGAAATGGTATGTCGGGTCAGGGACCCTAAATGGTTTTGGATTTTTGAATTGATGTTCATCTATGGTCGTGGGTGGTGACCCACATGGTTTTAATATGTATGGTGGTGGTATTCCACGGTTTTGGGCTGAGTTCCCACACTTGGTTTTTGGTTAATGGTTTTCGGGCTAAGGCCCTAATGGCTCGGTTGAGCAAACGTTTTGGTTACTGGTTTTTGGTGGCATGCATACGTTTTTATTGGAGGGCATAAATGTCTTATAAATGTATTTGGTAAACTTATTGGTTTTTGTCCACTCACAGCTTTTGGTTTTAATGCCCTTCAGGTTGATTACGGATGCGATTGCAGCAGGGACTGGGACATTGCACACCTCCTCCATCGATCCTTGCGCACTCTGGATGCCCTGTTTGGGCAGTGGCTCTTGGTCATCCTTTGTCTGACACCCCTTGTTGGACGGGAGCAGGGCACATTCCATGGTAATCCCGGGGGGATTGGGATGGGTCCTGTCACAAGAGGTAGTACCAGGGCTCAAATCTTATCATAACCATGCCGTACAACCCCAAATCGTTTAACCGCCACCTTGTCATCCACCTGAGCTTCGCAAAAATGGTGGGTCTCAATATTTGGGCTCTCGGACTCAACCCCATTACTAGATTTCAATATTTTGACGCAATTGACATGAGACCTGCAAGTGCTCTTTGGTCAGGACAATTATGCCCCTGCAAATAACGAACCACCGTGAAATTTGACGACCAGGGGGCATTTTGAAACTGAAAACGTGTTCAGGGGGCAATTTGGGTCAGAATCATGTTCATGGTGCATTTTGAGACTACACTCAATGTTCAGGGGGCATTTTGAGTAAAAAACCTTCTTTTAATAGAAACGAGGCCCCTTTCACACCTTCACCTCAATCTCACTTCTTTGATAATGTCGAAGATTCCTCGTCCTCACTTCACTTCCTTCATTTCTTCGATATTGTCGAAGTCGAAGACTCCTCCTAAAAGCAATCACTGCTCCCTCGTCTCATTATACTTTAGACAGAAACGTATATAATACTAATGGTAGTATTTTTTGAAAAATAAGGAAAATTAATCCTAATATTTTGTTTATAGGATTTTTTGAAAAATAAGGAAATGTAATCCTAATATTTTGTATAAAAAAAATAAATAAAATAAAATATATCAAATTAAAAAACAAGAGGGGCAAATTTGAAAGTTTAATTCAAAAAAATAAAATATGGAGTGCATCAAGTAATTTTTTGTAGGGATGTTAATTTGTATGTAACAATTGTTGTTTACAATATTAGGCAACAAGATGAAACCTCTAATCACTATTTCCTATTTCCATTTTAGGTGTTTTACATTCATAAAACTAAATATATATATATATATATATATTTTTTTTTGTAAATAATCAACGAACAAATGATAATATATGTTAATAATTAATCATCACATCTTCTCATATCTTAAATTTATATATATCTATTATTCATCCTATTTAAAATAAAAATTATATTTATAATCAATTTAATAGTCTCACGGCAATGCGTAGACTCACGCTAAATGATAAAATCACTAATTAAATAATTTCCGTACATTTCCTCAAAAAAAAAAAATCTTAATACTCCATGTATGACTTTGACACATCCCGACCCGAAGAAGTCTCTTATGGCACGTAGGTAGAAGAGTACTGGCCGACATCTGGACGATGGCGTCCAGATGACGAAGCCATTTAAGTTAAAACGACGTGTTTTAGAGAGCAGGGTGGAACCTACCCGGTGAAAACTGAGTACATTTTACCCAACAGCAGAAGTTCAGAGTATGGACGTAAATAATTGATGGTCATACACAACAACCTTACCTGCTAATACTTGATTGTTCCGTCAGCTTCACTCCACGTCCGAGAGTGAGTGTCAGAGCAGCAACCAAACTCCTCGAAGTACGTACTTGCCATAGATACCTGAGGGGTTTAAAACACAAAGGTGAGTGGACTCAGTTGTTATTTCAGTGTAAAACCATTTTCAATAAACAACATTTAACCCCTCTTTTTAGTATAAAACCCCAAACAGTTATAACATACTTACGCGTAATACGAGAAATATAATATCAATAATTTATTAATAATTTAAACGATGCAATCAAATGAGCCATGCATAAAACACTTTATGTCACAATATCAACCCACATCATCAATGCTCATGAGTCGCCCCGAATCTCATACTCGGAACATACAGTGAATATCCTTACTCAGTACCTCAACCACGTGAAAGCTGAGTGCCTTGCACCGTCACCTCAAGCTCCCTAGAGCTCGGGGAACAAGCTAGTGCACTGTTAACTAGTATTACGAGTGGCGCGGGTGATCAATCACGTGAAGGCTAGTTTGTGGTCATATAGACGGGTACAGGATACTAGCAACTCCTAAGTGGGTTCTAAACATCTCAATCTCATCAATGCCCTAGGGACTCATATGCAATGCAACATGTGACACGATATATACACTATGAATACTCACCATAATATATATCATATCATGCCAAGATAACCAGATAAGCATAGTGAAATATACACCATAATCAAATGCCACAATCATCACAAGATAAGTCATGCATGCTCAACAATCATCAAATGTGCAAACATCGTAAAACGTGCGAGTAGTAATTAAATATAAAACCAATTTAGGGAAGAGGGTCCACTCACACTAGACGGGGAGTCGAATCACCCGATAAATCCAACTAACTGCATGTTCCCGATGTGACGACCCGGAAATTCAAAAAAGAAAATTTTGGAAAATTTGAAGAAAATGACGATTTTGCCTTGGAATTGGGTGAACAGTTGACTTTTGGCTCGAACGGTCAAACAGACCTTGACCGATGACTGTGACGTAGTTCGGGACGTCACGAGTTCATAGACAGGTGGCACGTTCGATTCCAACATTCAAGAAGAAAGTTATGATGTTCGAAAGTTCTAGGGTAATTTGGTAATTTGATTAAAAAATGGGGCAAGTTGTTGACTTTTCAAACGACATGGACTTTCACGTAATTCGAAGACTGTTGGGTAGGTCTTAAGACTCTGAATCCGTAGACATGCGGCATGCGTCAATCGGAGTTTGGATGGAAAAGTTACGAACCACGGAATGTTAGGGGCATTTTGGTCAATTGTGTCCTAAGGGGAAAATTTGTCCTTTTGCTAGTGTTGATGAATCAATTATTTAGTGACTCATTTAGGGAAATTAGTGACATCTGTCACCTTAAATTGAGATTGGTGGCAAAAGAAAATGTGTAGCGGTGGGATGAATTGGAGAACCATGTGTGTGTGTGTTTGAAAAACAGAGGCTGAGACACCCTGATGATCGATCAATTGGATAGAAGGAAGGAACAACCAAATAGTTAACTGAGGAAGTTAGAGAGTGAGTATAGGGGATCGAATGAAGAAGGAATTAGGAAGGAAACCATAAAACCCAAAGAGAAACCCGAAGCAAATCCATGGAAGTCGAAATTTGAATTGCACCTTGCAGCCCTCAAACGTTGAAATTGGACTTAGATTAAGACTTCTGGGACTCATATTAGTCAATCCACATCGAGAAACTGAAGGTTCGAAGCCCTTTGAGCCAAGAACAGACATGGCGAAGTTTGGAAATTCGAAGGATTGAGTTGTGTAATTGGAGGAGTTGGACGGTGAAATTGAGATCGAAAACAGGTTCATAAGGATCCAATAAAGCTTTATGCTGAATCAATTCAACGAAAACAGATGAGATTAATGGAATTCGATGGATGAACAGTGTTTGAAGGTTCTTCGACAATCTAAGCTCGAATGGAAGGATTCAGGTAATTCCTTATTAAAATTAGATTACAGACCTCTAATTAAGATTAGGACGATGCAAATGGATGCTTCAATTAATGAAATTGACGTTGAATTGAAGGATTTACAACCGGGTTGTGTCGCGGGCTAACAGGTCGAATTGCAGGAAAATGGGCAGAGACGATGAACAGTACCAGGTACTGTAGCAGCGCGTAGCTCCCATGCAGAGCCGTTTGCGGAGGCGCGTGAGGGCGCGTGGGCTCTATTCCCAAGGTGAGCCCAACATAAAACTTACTTCTTTTAATGTAACGAACATTTTGGCACTAGTTTCAAGGAAGTTGGATATCGTTTCGATAGTGTTCATTGTATCCGAAGTTTTCGTATACGTTTAAAATATGTATTTAAATCCCGAAAAAATTGGGGAAAATTATATGAGATATATTGAAGTGTTAGTGACCCTAGATAATGATTTTTACAGGAATTGTGATTTCCGAAATTTACGGAAAAACGTGCAGCTCAGAAGTGGGCCGTTTGAACGGTGTGTGAGTGGACTTTTCTTTCTAAATTTCAATGCATGCATAATTGTTTCCTATGCTTTATATTTATGATTTCTATGCTTATGCTTATGGTAATTATGAATTCCGTATTTACACGTATTTCGATATGCAATACGTAATTGCACGTATTTCGAGAATATGGTTTTTTCTATGCTTTGATGGATGATTTACTATGATTTGTACGTATCATGTTTTGATGATGTTTTGATTATGAGTTGTGAGTGTGATTTGCGATTTGAACGTGAAATTCGTACGTGAGTCCCATTTCGATTAAAATGTGATTTCGGGTTTGGTTTTGGAATTTGGATTACGAGGGATTCTGGATTTGTTGTGAATTACACATGGTTTTGGGTTTAAAGACCCGGTACTATTGTTGGATCTGGTTTTGGGTTTAAAGACCCGGTTGATTGATGTGACAGGAGAGGGCCCTTGGTTTATATTTTTTGAGTTTAAAGACTCGATTATTGTGATATCCCCCGAGGCCTATTGATTGTGTTTTGAGTTTAAAGACTCGTTGATATCCCGGGAAGGCCTGATATATGTGAGTTTAAAGACTCGGTGATTGAGATCCAGCAGATTGATTGACTTGTGATTTACTGTTGATTTCCGATGTTTTCAGATGTGTTAGGCAATGACCCGGTTTATATGGTTTTATGGATATTGGGCTATGTTCTCGTACTTGGATTTTGATTTATAATTTTGGGCTGAAGTCCTGTATTTATGGTTTCGAGCTAAGGCCCGAAGTTTGGGAAAAGGAAATGATTTTGGTTTTCATACACGGTTTTGTTATATTAGAAATGAAATGGATTATCAAATGATTTTCGAATGCATGCATTGGTTTTACGTGGAGGGTGGAAATGTCCTTTCTGTAACATGTTTTATAATCTGATTTCTTTTCGTCCACTCACACCTTTTATGTTTTATTGACCCTCCAAGTCGTGGCGCGATAATCGAGGCTGATTGGGAGGTGGAGGCATGAGTGGGCACATGTGCGATTATCCCTTGTTTGGCAAGTGCTGTGACAATGCTCAAACTACGCATTAAATTAAACACGTAATTTGAGTGTTATGCAATTTAAACCCTTTTTGTGTAGATGTAGTATTGGTAAATATGGATCGTTCTTAACCGGGGAAATTAGGGAACATTAATAATGTGTTAGTGGAAAAGAATAATGAATAAAAGAATAGTGAATGAATTAATGAATTAAAGAATAAAAGAATTAAAGAATTAAAGAATTAAAGAATTAAAGAATCAATAAATTAAAGAATAATGAAATAATATAATAAAAGAATAAAGAATAATAAATAATAAAAGAATAAAGAATAATAAATAATAAAGAATAAAGAATAAAGAATAGAGAATTATATTGGGCGTTTGAAAGGGTTGTACTCATACAAACAAGTAAAAACATAAATAAACTAATCCTACTTCTACTCTAACTTATGTACAAGTGACCTTCTTAAAACACATATCTTACCAACACTCTAATAATTGCAAATTTTAAAATAATCACGAAATTTTACCTTAATCGTCTCAATTACCTTTATACATTTTTCAAAATTATAAATGCACCGACAGCGGTCGACATTTACAATATGATTTAGCTTTTGTTCTTGACTGAATGCGCTGCCAGCGATCAACATTAAGTCTCTTCAATTCTACTCTAAGTGCACCGACATCGGATAAAACATTTAACATCAAATTGAAGTATGAAGCACTAAAATGTATAAAATAACTAAAATTCATAAAGTAAGACACATGAAGATTGCATTTAACACTTACAAGTATTAGCAAGAAAATACCACACATATATTGAATTATAATCAAAACCAATAACAAAAATAAGAGTTTAAGTAAATGGAGAGCAATTGTTACACTTTCAAGGTGGATGAAAACAATGAATTGTTATTCACACGGTTCTCCGACAGCGGACGAAACCTTATGACGATGGAGGAAATAAACTCGGGAAATATGGACTCAAACTCTAAACTTTGTATTGGAAATATTTTGCCAAAGTTTCTCTTAAGGAAGGCTCAAATGTGTGCCTCTAAGAAGTGTCACAAGAACAAAGTAAAGAAGGAATGAAATTAAGAAAAATAAAAGTAACATAAATTAAGAACAAGAATTAAAAGAAAATTAATGAATAAGAAAATTTACTATGATTTGCACGGTCCTGTCACCCAACCGGTCCTGTCACCCAACCGGTCCGGCCCTACAAGACAATTTACCAAGGTCATAAGTCAACTTACGTTTCAATCTATTCGCTTAAACCCCTTAAGGGTGGTCCAACATGGCCTAAAATAACTTAACTAGGACCTTAATTTGCTTAGGGATGTCCTAAGCCCCTTAAAATAGTACCTACATGCTCCCGAGAACGAAAAAATAGCGTCTAAACGATGTCGAAAGTAAAAAAATAGCCCCACGAGCCATTTAGGGACTTGAAAACCCCTTAAAAGTTCACAACACATTCCCAAAGTGTGCCCACGTGCCGCAGTGAACTATGAATGGGCTCCACGCCCCGCCACGCACCCGCCTACGCTAGCAGGAGGTCCAACGCATTATCCACGCACAACCACGAACCCCCACATAATGACCCATCTCGAATCTATGGGATTAATTAAGGATTAATCGGGATTAATTGAGAATTATCGGACGATCATGGTAAAATGAAGATTTTGCCTTATATGGGTGAAAAAGTTGACTTTTGACCCGAGAAGTCAAATGCACGTGGACCAAAGTCTATTACGTAGATCAAGACGATACGGGTCCGTAAACAGGGGACACATCGAAATCGGACATCGTACGGGAAAGTTACAGGTCACGGAAGGTTCGATTGAGTTTGACAATTACACGATTTTTGAGGAATTGAACCAAACACCTCAAGATAAAAACAAAATATACTTGCACAAATGAACCAAAACCATAAGCTTACTCAAATGATTAACTCAACTTAATCAAAATTTACCATCTTAAGGATCATAAGGTCTTTACAAAGGTTGTAATGGGGCTAAGTTTAGAGACAAGGAAAATATAGGACAAGTGGTGCTCAATTCGTTCCAAGACTCAATAGACTCCCAAAACGTATCATAACTTCCCAACCTTAGTGCAATGATGTCAGTAATCCATCCCTTCGAACATAGGCCTAATTCCATCATGTTGGGCCTCACAATCATTCTTTGTGTCGGATTTACGAATGTAAGGGACTTAACTCAAACATTACATAACCAAACCTTATTACCTTGATAGAGACTGAACTTTTTTTTTTCTTTTTTTGGTTTTTTTTTATATCAAGGTAATAACATGTGTCAACAATACAACAAAACTCGAGTAGGTAAATCCAAATAATTCGTATAAAAGTCTTTTCAACATCATCATTTTCTCCTTACACAATCTTTATATCTTCAACCGAGTCCTTGGAACAAGGGTAAAGGATATCTATACTAAGCTCAAGTGTTTAGATAATCATGGTGATGAAAGAAAGGCTTAATGTGGGCTCAAAAGGATTAAAACTAAGGGGGTTGCAACTTGTGCGCACAGGATAGGGAATATGGATGTTTGAATTTATGGTGTTAATCCTAATGCCTTAATTATATCCAAAATCAAAGAGTTTATTAACATAAAAGCTTTGAAAATCACATAGAATAAGTTCTAGTACTCTAGAGTTCATTAAAAGCTATGGCAAGTAGTTATGAGGCATATGTATATCAATTTAAACAAAGAACTTATGAATCACTCATCAAAGATGTATATAAAGTTCTAAAGCTCACATAAGGTTCATATGATTCATACGTATCTTATTATGCTCGTTTATGTGCCAATTTACATACATTATCTTCAAGTTATAACACTTAATCACAAAATATTAACAAACAAATTCAAGTTGTAGTGATTATCTTTATGGCCATAACATATTCATTTCTGTTCATTTATATCATTGACAAGTTAAATGGCAACTTAAGATTCATAAAAACACTAAGTTAAAACAAAAAGATTTAAAAAAAACAATAAATATTTTTTTTTGAATTTTTTTCACACATTTTTTTTTTTTTTTTATTTTGTAGACAATTAAAATTGTAAACCATTCCCCCACACTTAAATTCTACATTGTCCTCAATGTAGGAAAATACGAAGTAATTAAACATAGAATCAAAGTAAGGAAAAAGATTTACGAAAATAAAGCAAGATAAATAATAATTAAACAAAATAAAATAAAATAAAGAGTGAAAGATAGTAAATCTGCGTTGATGACTCCTTCACATCCTGGGAACACATTGGATTGCCTCCCAACAAGCGCTTGAAGTTTAACGTTCATCCAGCCTAGACAAAGATGCATGTTAGTTAGTTAGAGATGTACGTTAGTCAAGAATGCAAGTTAGATATGCAAATTAGATTAAAGATGCAAGTTAGTTAAACTAAAGATGCAAATTAACTTTGTCATGACAAATAATGTAAATTAAGATATAAACAATATTTACATGTCGGGGGAAATCAAAGATATATATGGTTCACATAGCTTCAAAGTTTAGATGGAGACTTATACGTCCGTGCGGCCCAAGTAAATATCTTGGATTAATTCAACTGTTTGGGCAAGTTCAAAGGTGACCAGGTTAGAAAGAATACACACAAGAGGCAAGGCTAATTTCAAGACATCCCGAGACTTAAACTCCATTGATGTCTCTTTCTTAGACCCAAAACCCGTTATGAGTACCGTCTCTTGTCCTAGACATCACCCTCAAAAATTTCTTACTCCAGAGGAATTAAGATGACTCAAGTGTTAACAATCACCGTGGGTGAGAGTTAACAAAAGAGTCTTCGCCGATTAAAGATAAAAATCTAAACTTCGAAGCACAAGTGATCTACATATAGCCAAGACTAATGCATCAATGCAAGAACTATTTACAAGTATGTTTGTATGCACAATTTACAAATATAACATGACAATTTACGTATGAACAATTTATACAAGTATGAACAATTTATTTACAAGTATGGTTTCATTCACAAGTAATGATATTTACAAAACAATTTCACATTAACAAACTAATATATGTATAAAATATTTAACAATTTAGATTTACACTAACACAAAGTGAAGATAAGAATTTTTTTTTATTAATTAATTTTTTTTCGGAATTTAAAAATTAAATAAATGAAGAAAAGGAAATATTTTTTTTTACGAATTTTATGTTTTTTTAATTACAAAAACAAATAAAAATAAATAAAAGTAAAAATTTAGGAAAAGTGAACATGTACCATAAGTATTTATGAACAATTAAAAAGAATGAACATTATGTACAAGTATGAACAAGAATAATATAACAAGTAAGAGAATTATAAACAAACATAAATGAAAGTCTATTATGAACAAGTATGTATGTATATTATGAAATATAAAAGTTATGAACAATTTATGAACAAGTATAAAAGGTAACAAGTATCATATATACAACATTTATTTACAAGTATGAATTAACACTAACACAAAGCTAAGATAAGTTTTTTTTTATTTTTTATTTTTTATTTTTTTATTTATTTTGAATTTTTTTTAATTCAAAATTGTCAAGACATAATCAAACAAATAAATAAATAAGAAAAAAATAAAATAATTGTGAATCATAAAGTTAATGGAATAAATTTAAATTTAATAGAATAAATTTAAAGTTAATGAAATAAAGTTAAAGTTAATGGAATAAATTTAAAGTTAATGGAATAAAGAGATAAAAAAAAGTTAAATGGAATAAAGTTAATGGAATAAATTTGAAGTTAATGGAATAAAAAGTTAATGGAATAAAGAAATAAAAAAAGAGTTAAATGGAATAAAGTTAATGGAATAAATTTAAAGTTAATGGAATAAAGAAAAAATGTGAACATAAAGTTAATGGAATAAAGAGTAATGAAATAAAGTGTAATGGAATAAATAAAAGTAAACGTAAGGAAAAGTGAACATGTACAATATGCATTTATGACAAGTACAAATGAAATTAAATTATGAACAAGTATGATAGAAATTTCAATTCACATAAACAATTTTAATATGAACAAATATATATTAAAAAATTATGAACATTTATGAACAAGTATTAATTAGAAATTAAGAATAAGTAAAGTATGAACATTATAAACAAATATAATATTAACAAAAGTAAAATTTATAAACAAGTATAATATGCACAATTTATATACATAAACTAACAAATTAAAAGTGATTTTCAATTTCCCCGGCAACGGCGCCAAAAATTGACAATGCTCAAACTACGCATTGGTTTTACGTGGAGGGTGGAAATGTCCTTTCTGTAACATGTTTTTATAAACTGATTTATTTTCGTTCACTTATACCTTTTATGTTTTATTGACCCTCCAAGTCGTTGCGCGATAATCGAGGCTGATTGGGAGGTGGAGGCATGAGTGGGCACATGTGTGATTATCCCTTGTTTGGCAAGTGCTGTGACAATGCTCAAACTACGCATTAAATTAAACATGTAATTTGAGTGTTATGCAATTTAAACCCTTTTTGTGTAGATGTAGTATTGGTAAATAGGGATCGTTCTTAACCGGGGAAATTAGGGAACATTAATAATGTGTTAGTGGAAAAGAATAATGAATAAAAGAATAGTGAATAAATTAATGAATTAAAGAATAAAAGAATAAAAGAATTAAATAATTAAAGAATCGAGAAATTAAAGAACAAGAGAATAAAAGAATAAAAGAATAAAATAATAAAGAATAAATAATAAATAATAAAGAATAAAGAATAGAGAATTATATTGGGGGTTTGAAAGGGTTGTACTCATACAAACATGTAAAAATATAAATAAACTAATCTTACTTCTATTCTAACTTATGTACAAGTGATCTTCTTAAAACACATATCTTACCAACACTCTAATAATTGCAAATATTAAAACAATCACGAAATTTTACCTTAAACGTCTCAATTACCTTCATACATTTTTCAATATTATAAATGCACCGACAGCGGCCGACATTTACAATATGATTTACCTTTTGTTTTGGACTGAATGCGCTGACAGCGATCAACATTAAGTCTCTTCAATTCTACTCTAAGTGCACCGACAGCGGATAAAACACTTAATATCAAATTGAAGTATGAAGCACTAAAATGTATAAAATAACTAAAATTCATAAAGTAAGACACAGGGAGATTGGATTTAACACTTACAAGTATTAGCAAGAAAATACCACACATATATTGAACTATAATTAAAACCAATACAAAAAATAAGAGTTTAAGTAAATGGGGAGCAATTGTTACACTTTCAAGGTGGATGAAAACAATAGATTGTTATTCACACGGTTCTCCGATAGCGGACGAAACCATATGAAGATGGAGGAAATAAACTTGGGAAATATGGACTCAAACTCTAAACTTTGTATTGGAAATATTTTGCCAAAGTTTCTCTTAAGGAAGGCTCAAATGTGTGCCTCTAAGAAGTGTCACAAGAACAAAGTAAAGAAGGAATGAAATTAAGAAAAATAAAAGTAACATAAATTAAGAACAAGAATTAAAAGAAAATTAATGAATAAGAAAATTTACAAGAAGTTAAAATGGTCCCCAAAAATGTAGAATAAGAACTAAAAGAAGAGAAGAACTAGAGAGAATTTATAAGAACCTAAACTAAAAGGAGAAACAAAATGGGAAAAATGGGGACTAATGGGGACACCCAAATACATGAAATGGCCTCCCTATTTATAGAGGGAGTGTCACAATTTTTTAAATAAAAGTACAAAATTAAAATATAAAAATAACAATAAAATAATACATGAAGAAGTGATGGAAATGATGAGAAAGGGTGGATTTTGGGGAAAGATGCTGATTTTTGGCTTGTGCTTCTAGATTTCAGCAGCTTCCCACCGAAATTCCAAGTAAATTTTGGTGGCCTCCCTTCTTTTAGTCATATATTTTTCGTTAAAACTCCGATTGGGATGATTCTTTCGCCGAAATGCTCTGAATTTCATGCTTTATTTATTTCTGTAAAAATCCCAAAAAATATATTATATTCTCCAATTGTTTATTAATTTAATAATAAAAGTCAAGTATAAAGGGTATAAAATAATATAAATTAATGTTTAATTGAAGACCTATCATGCTGAGAGTAATTTCGGAACTTCAGTTGACTTGTCAGACAAGAGCAGGACCGAACACGGTTATCAATGTTCCTCAGGGAACGGTCCTTTCACCCGACCGGTCCGGCCCTACAAGACAATTTACCAAGGTCAAAGTCAACTTACGTTTCAATCTATTCGCTTAAACCCCTTAAGGGTGGCCCAACATGGCCTAAAATAACTTAACTAGGACCTTAATATGTTTAGGGATGTTCTAAGCCCCTTAAAATAGTACCTACATCCTCCCGAGAACGAAAAAATAGCGTCTAAACGATGTCGAAAGTAAAAAAGTAGCCCCACGAGCCATTTAGGGACTGGAAAACCCCTTAAAAGTTCACAACACATTAAAGTGTGCCCACGTGCCGCAGTGGACTATGAATGTGCTCCACGCCCCGCCACGCACCCGCCTACGCTAGCAGGAGGTCCAACGCATTGGCCACGCACAACCACGAACCCCCACATAATGACCCATCTCGAATCTACGAGATTAATTAAGGATTAATCGAGATTAATTGAGAATTATTGGACGATCGGGGTAAAATGAAGATTTTGCCTTATATGGGTGAAAACGTTAACTTTTGACCTGAGAAGTCAATTGCACGTGGACCAAAGTCTATTACGTAGATCGAGATGATACGGGTCCGTAGACAGGCGACACGTCGAAATCGGACATCGTACGGGAAAGTTACAGGTCACGGAAGGTTCGATTGAGTTTGACAATTACACTATTTTTGAGGAATTGAATTTGTAGCTTGTTTTGGAAGGAACCCAAAATATTCCATATGGACCAATGGATGAGTGACAAGTGTTGCTCATCCCATTGGCTCATTTCCCTAGTTCATGCATCGTCTCTCCCTTCTCATTTCAAACAACCCGAACTCCTCCCCTTTTCCCCTTTGCTTTTGGGTCTAGGTTGAGGGCCACAGAGAGACTGATAGAGGTTGAGGGTAAGGCTGAGAGGCGGTGAGGACGATGGTGAGAGGCTGAGCACTACGGTGGCCTGACGAAAAGGTAAAAACCCGAAACCCGGTTTAAGTTTGGATTTTGGGTTTTGGTTTTGGGTGTTTTGGATTGAAACTAAAGCTAGTGGTGTCTTCTTTTTGTTTTTGCAAGTATGATGGGCTGAAAACCAAGGACAATGGACGTACGAATGGATGCTGAGACGGGTTTGAAGGTTGGTCGGGAAGATCGAGTTTGAAAAGGTATCCCAGCCCTTGCTTCGAGATTTTGAGGTCGTAAAACCATTTTTGGAAGAGAGACGAGTGTATAGGAAGAAAAACGGAGGAAAATAGTGGCTGGAAGGCTGAGTTCTAGCTGGGTTGTGTTCGTGGGTCGAACGACCCGTTACAGTGACTCGGGTCGATCCATCTGAAGGTTGAAGGTGATGACGTGATAATCCATGTCATCCTTGTCCTGCCACATGGCCAACCAGAGCGTGACACATGGCCAAGTGCTAGTTCAATCAGCAGCTGACATGGCAGTACCACATTTGACTTATCAAACCACGTGGACTAGTGAGAGGGTACCATATGGTAGGGTGTCAAGATCTGTCAGGCTTACGTGGCAGTTGGCGTGACTAGTCCATGTCAGCATTGTTAAACCACGTGGACCAATGGGATGGTGCCACGTGGCAGGGTGGTAAAGAGATGTCAGACTTGTTAGTAAGATGTAGCACTAATTAGGAAGTGACATATGTCATATTTTCAGAACTGTTAGATGTCAGAGTTGTTAGGCTGATGTCAGCGGGTGACGTCAGCAGTTGACGTCAGTGTTGACAGGCTTGATATCAACGTTGACCGGCGTTGACTGTCTTGGACTGTACTTTGATCAGCGCATAAGGGAACGTGGGAACAAATTTTGCGGTCAAACTAATCTTGTTCGAAAGATTTCGATGATCTGAATCTAATGGTCGTGGTTTTAGGTCGATCAAAGATCGTTTGATAGGTCATTTGGAGGTTTTTAGCCTCGGAAAACGTGTTCGGGGACACGTTTACTGTTCTGAGAGTTTTGAGAGTATATGGTATTGACTTGTACAGATGGTTAGTGACCTTTGGGTATGATTTGGATTGGTCCGGACGTTCAGGAGACGTTGGATTAGCCTCAGAGTGGCTTACGGCGTGGAATGTGAGCCCGCAGCATGGACGGGCTGTGAGTGGACTTTGATTTCTAAATGATGCAGGCATATATATGTTTTAATGATTTATGAATATGGTTTGAAATGGCCGGTTATTTATAGTTTTGAATGAGGTATTTCATGATGATTTATATGTTGGTTGGATCATGATTTGAATGATGTTTTAATTATTGGTTTTGAATGATTTCACGGAGTTGCGCAAAATCGAGGATTTTATTAGCGATTTTGAATTATTTCACGGAGATGCGTGAAATGCTATTTTGGGTATGAGAGCTATTTAATTATTGACTTTAACTTGGATTACAGTCAAAGGTGATTTGGAAAAGTGATTTAAGTAGTAAAATGGTTTCCGGATTTGGAAATAATACTTCGGTCTTGAGTCCCAGTGGGTTTGTGGCTTGACTTAGAGTATAGTCAAATGTGAAAGATATCGGGCTTGTGGCCCAGTTCTGATTTATGAATGATGTTTCGGGCTTGTGACCCTATTGGAAAGATATGGACTCCGTGTGTGAGTCCATGTGTATTTGACAACTATGTTTTGGGCAGAGACCCTATGTGATTTGATATTGGGCCCAGACCCTACGAGATTGATTTTGGGCTAAGAACCTATGTGATTTGATTTTGGGCTGAGACTTTGATTTTGGGCTGAGACCCTATGAGATTGATTTTAGGCTGAGACCTTATGTGATTTGATTTTGGGCCGAGACCCTGCGAGATTGATTTTGGGATGAAACCCTATGTGATTTGATTTTGGGTGAGACCCTACAAGATTGATTTTGGGCTGAGACCCTATATGATTTGATTTTGGGCAGAGACCCTATGAGATTGATATTACTCCGATAGGAATGTGTTTCCCCGGAGAGGGACTTCGATGTGAATATGTTTCCTCAGAGAGGTCCCGATGATTGATGGTCGCCTCAGGGATGCGATGTGTCCCCCTAGAATGGTCACGATGCACTGCCTATTGTCGAGCAACCGAGGTAGGGTCGACTTTGGAGTGCTTATCTTATATGAGATCGATCGTTGATATGTTCACGACGATATGTGGAACATCGGCCGGTGATATGTTCATGGCGACGTGCTCGGGCGTCAGCCGTCCTGGAGCTTATGTGCACGTGTTGCTTGGATATTGTGACTGATGATGATGATACGATGATATGAGATGTGACAGATATTTTTCACTGAATATTGATTTGAAAAGAAATATGATTTGATTTTAAAAATGCATTTGAGATTACGTGTTTTCTGATACATGCATGTTTTTAATTGAAGGGTATAAATGTCTTTTCGTTAAATTGTTTTAAAACTGTTTATTTTATCCATTCACAATTTTAATGTTTTTGATACCCTTCAGGTTGATTGCAGATGTGAGCAGTAGTAAAGACTGAGACATCACATGTCGTTGTGTACCCTGAAAATCACTACGCACTTTGGAAACCCCGAGTGGATTACAGTTTTATCCCTTGTCTGACACGTGGTGTCAGATAGGAGCAAGGCACATCCCACGATAATTCGAGAGGATTGGGATGGGTCCTGTCACCACACGTGTGGGGGAATTTTTTGTGGAATATTCTTGAAATATTCCATAGAATATCCTTGGAATATTCTTTTTGTTGGTCATTAACTTTGACGTTGACCATAACGTTGACTAACGTCCGTTAGTCATTGACCGTTGACCACTGTCGTCAGAGATGGTGATCTGACCACCGTCGTCCCTACCGTCGTTGGTGGCCAAAATCTGAGATTTTCACCGAAAAATCCTCATATTCCGAGGAGGTCTTATTCCTTTGATTTCAACCCAAATCCAACATGCAACTTATCAAAATTACTCTACATCTCACGACGATTATGAAAAACAAGTTTTTGAGTTCAGATTCTACCTAGAACGCATAAGACGAGGCTAGGAAAAGGTCGATGGCCCTGTAACTCCGTTAATGTCGCCCATCATCAATCTACGCACCGAACCAACCATAAATTTATCAGAACTGCGCTCTAAAACCCAATATCCATGTTAACTCATTGAAATGAGTCGTCCTTATCTCTACCAACGATTGATTATATTAGTTGAAGGCGGGTCAGGTCGGACCCTGATACGGGTCTGCTTGTAGTCCAGAGGTTGGGGACGCATCAATCCACGATCACCCATACTTGTGTGCAACATGCAATCCCAGAGCTAGCTTTGTCGTGCGGAGAGGGTTCCACAATTCACCTCCCAAGCTCAAGGGTCGTGGAAGACCCAAATTCCGGGGGTGTAGCGATCTCCGGTCGTTGTCCAACTAACACAAAATCGGCGTTTAATTAGTCAAGTATGAAGTTCTCATCACGGGGGTCACTATGGTCTAGATAAGGAGGTTCCAAAATACTTGAAACGTTCTTGATTCTTGTTGGGTCGAAGTTGGATCGCGAGGCGTGTAATGACCCGTCCTGAATTCCGGGATTAGATTAGTGACTAATCAAGAATTAGTAGAGTTAATCAGTGATTAGTTGAGCGAAATCGGACGAACAATGTAAAATGACCGTTTTGCCCCTAGTCATGGGAAAAATGTTGAATTTTGACCTGGGAGGTCCGATGGTCGAGGGCCGAGGACCGATACGTAGATCGAGTCCATACAAATCCGTAGACAGGCGACACGTCGAAATCGGACGTTCGACGGGAAAGTTATGGTCACGAGAAGTTCGATTTAACTATGCACGCATTACGAGGCAATGATTAGGTGGCAATATCTGATTGGGAAGATATTTAAGAGGGATCCATGAGTGAGTGACAAGTATCACTCATCCTATTGGTCACTTCCCCAAAAAGTGGATCTAGTTTAATTAAATAATAATATCTTAGATTATATTATAATTAATCCTACCTACCTCTCAATCCTAACCCTCCATCTCATCTAATCCCTCAATCCTGGCCATCCATTTTCTTCTCTTTCTCATCTAATCACCATCAGATATTATCTTCATTTTCATCTCCTAAACTGAGCACCCTTCTTCCTTTCTCCCTAAACAAACCCGGATACAAACCCACCACCCCACCACTATATTCATCTTTGTTTGTACGTGTGCAACCATGTGAGTGATTGAGATAGTGAGAGACTAAGAGTGACCTGAGGCTGAGGGGGGTAGCAGTGATGGCTGGCCGCCGTGGACGGCAGCGATAGCCCAGGTAACCGAGAATCGTGAGTTTTCAAAATTTGGGAATCGAGTTTTGTTTGTTGTTGAGCCCTCTTATTGATTCTAATGTGACCTAGGGACAAGGACGACTCGAGGAGGATTAATTTCGATGGAAATGGAAGGCTGAGGGACGGGAAAACTGAGCTTGAAGGTCAAGCTCACTGTTTGATCATCAAAGGTGAGTTCTTGTTGGTTTTCATGTGTTTTGGAGTCTTGAATGAATAGGAAATGAGTAGGGGAAGATTTTGGAATCGAAAGGGGAAAGATTGGACTAAAAATGAGGGAGAATGGATGATGGACCGGTCGTTCCGGTCCGGTCTGATTCGAACCAGAGGACCTGGTTCGACAGAGGTTAGAGGTGACACTGTAGCTAGGCGCGTGGCCTTCACGTGTAGCCCCTTTGGGAATCACGTGGGAGCGCGTGAAGCATCCTTTGGGGATGACTTCAACATGTGAATTAATCTATTCGATGTAACGAACATTTTGGGACTGGTTTCGTGTCGATCGGACACCGTCTCGATATTGTTCGGGATGTCCGAAGGTTTAGGATCGAGTTTAAAAATAGTTTAAAATTCTGAAAAATTACGGGGCTTTAGTGAGGGGTTATTTAAGTAGTTAGTAACCCTCTATTACAATTTGGACAGGTTTGGAGGTCCCGGTGACGTTGTTTGGCTTGGGAGAGCCGAATGGCACGCGTATCGAGGCGACAGCTCGGACGGTCTGTGAGTGGACCTTGTTTTCTAAATTGATGCATGCATAAATTTTTATTATGTGTTTTAGTACTTGTTTTATGATGCCTTGAGTGCATTTGTGTGTGGTTATGTATTGGCACATATTTCGAGGTTTCAGCCTTATACGGTGCCTATACGGGTTTGTACTCCTACGTTGGTTTAAATGAAATGGTTTTAGATTTAAAAAGGATAAACTCGAGCTTGAGACCCATTTGGTTTTGTTTTGGGCATGTGGCCCTATTGATGACCTACGGGTCCGAGTCGTGGTCGTGGCGAGTGCTTTGTGCACGGCGACAGACGACACGACGCTCGCCTCCGGATTGGGATGCGTTCCTTCTGGAGAGGTCACGATGCACGTACCATTGTCGGGCAGCTGATGGAGGCTCGACTTCGGAGTGCTGACAGTTCAGGATATCGATCGGTGATTGGTGCACCATGATCTAGAGGTGGTCGCGTCTGTTGATACATTCACGGCGACATACAAGGATTGAGGGCGGTCCTGGATGGATGGTTGTATGCATCACTACGATCAGAGTCATGGCTAACCCGGAGATATCGGGCTGGATGCCCAGTTACTTTATGTTTATGATTTCGGGTCGGGGACCCTAAATGGATTTCCAGGATCATGACGGTTTATGGGGACCAGCATGAATCCTTTGAAAGGTTTTAAGAATGTTTTCCTTATATATATATATTCATATACCTTTCTTATTTGGATTGTCTCTTCTGGGGAGGGTCGTTGGCCTGGGTGGACCCCGGAGTAGTCACAGAGCATTAACTAGTGGAGTCGTCCCCGTTGAGTACCTTACTCTCAGGAAGGCTTATGGATTATAAACCCAGGGAGGGTCATTGATCTACGGACATTGACCTGGGTGGACCCTGGGAGACTTGGGCTTTGAGACCCCAGGTAGCACGCGCGTAGCTTTAGAAACCGTGATAGGATTGGTTATGTTATTTATATGTATATGTTATATGATGTATGATGTACTTGTTTTGGGCTGAGTCCCATATAGATTTGGGCAGTGGCCCGTATGACTAGTTTCATTTACGTTTTTGAGCTAAGGCTCTAATGAACGGTTTGATAAATGGTTTTCGAATGCATGCATGCTTTTTAGTGAAGGGTACAAATTTCTTTACGAAAATGTTTTTATAAATTATTGTTTTGTCCACTCGCAACTTTTAATGTTTTGACTGCTCTTCAGGTTGATCGCAGATGTAGGCTGTAGCAGAGATTGAGGCATCACATACCTCCTCCGGATCCTGGTGTACTTTGAAGTCCCGAGAGGGCTAAAGTCGGAATTTCCCTTATCTGACATTCCGTGTCAGACGGGATCAAGAACGTCCCATGTTAATCCCCGGGGATTGGGACCGGTCTTGACAAGGAGGGCCACGTTTGACTAGGAATCCAAAGAAATCCAAAGCCAGGGAGCTCACGGGCCACGTTTGTTCTCGGAAGCTCACGTGCAACTTCCTAGTGGGTCACCCATCTTAGGATTGCACCAGCCCCTACTCGCTTAGTTCCCTAGGAATCCAAAGCTAGTGAGCTCCCAAAAAGCCTCTTGCTAGATAGATTCGTGCACATACATATAAAGCATTTCACCTTTTCCTCCCCATGCGATGAGGGATTGTTCACCGTTTTTCCCAAGACATGGATCTTACAATCCACCCCTATTGGGGCCCAGTGTCCTCACTAACACACTTTCGGTTGGGGTCAAACTCTGATACCATTCTGTCACGACCCAACCCATCTAGCACGATATTATCCACTTTGGGCCCAGCCCTCACGATTTTGTTCTCGGGAGCTCATGTGCGAGTGTGTCACCCATCTTGGGATTGTACTAGCCCCTACTCTTTTAACTTTGGAGCTCCCCAAGAATCCAAAGAAAGTGAGCTCCCAAAAGGCCTCCTGCTAGATAGATACGTGCGCATACATATAAGGTACTCCATCTTTCCCTTCCCGAGTGATGTGGGATTGTTCACCAATCTTCCCAAGACACATGTCTTACATGTCTAGTGCTATAGGTTCGACGAGGTTTGGGATTCATACCTCTCCTGTGATGGATTGTTGCTAGTGGGTAGTCACTCATTTGAGGAGAAGGATGAAGTCTACCTCAATTAAGTGTCCAAAATAGTGTGCACAAGGTAATGGATTCTTAGTTGTGGGCCTGGGCCTACCCAATAGGAACCTCATCTTTCTTCATTAAGAACTTCCAAGATTTGGGCCAACAGTTTGGGCTTTTAAAAAATTAGCGAAGGGTTAAGCTTGAATCCGACTAGATGTTCAACATATCCAAGCACAATGTTGTGACTTGGGCCGTGGGTTTAGGCCTCCAAACCAATATCTTCGCAAGGCCCAGCCAAGTTGGGCTAACCCAATTCGTGACCAAAAAAGTCCCGAATAATTAGGTAAGGATAAAATGGAAATTGCTAAATCTCCAATTCATATTTCTGGTACGGGATGTGTCATCCTATTCCCCTTAAGGAAATTTCGTCCCCGAAATATGGTCAAGGTCGATAAGAGATATGTTTCCCAACAACCATCCGAAAATCATCTGTAGCCTCAAAAGTTAAGACCTAAATCCCCCTCGGTGTCCAGTAGAACGTGTTCTGTCAATGGTTTCGCCATTTTCCAACCATCGAGCTAACTGTGTATCACTTTGTCTACCACAAGTAATCCATAACGATCTCTCTCAAATGTTACAACAAATCAGATGCTTCCTGAATAGTTTCTTGAATGTTCAGTAAAGATTCCTCAATCAATGTTTAGTCACGGCTCAAAGAGATAACGTACACGTCTGAATAGATTGATAACATACACTTCTAAATAGATTGATTTCCCCTTCACCAATAAACCAAGTAGGTCAAGTATAGGAAATATAATGTTCCAACTATCCCGCAATGCAACTGGTTTCGATTTAGTCAGTTTAACGATCTCAACAAACTATCTGACAAATGGTTAGTGACTTATCCCGAATTTCTCAATGCCAAGGGTTTAGAGGGGGGGAGGGGGGGGGGGGGGGGGGGGGTCCAACTAACCCACCAACTAATGTGATATTCGTAACGGTTCTCCAGAACTATGGGTTAATGATTTCATCTAGTATTAGGATAGCTTATCTCGAATGGCTTTGAGATTCAAAAGTAACTTAGCACACTTATTCGCCATATCAATGATCTAAAATAGGAATAAGTAAACCCAATCAACCTCTAACGATAAGGGTAGTGGAAACTCAACCCATACGGTTCCAGGGGTACTTCAGATAGCCAACATAGCTAAAGGTTCCTTCTAATACAATGGTCCAACTTAAGGATATGGAAAACCCAAAGTTCGTGTCTAATTCGACTTGATCTTCAGAAGATGATGGAGCAAAGCAACATGCCTCAAGTCAAGAATTTATAACTAACGGTCCCTCTAATTTCTCTCAATAGTCAACAAGCTTAAATTATCACCTCACAAGGTGGTATCGATTACTGTGAAAGTCTCTCAAAACTCATGGGTAAAGTTCTAAATCACTCACCACTCGCAACATGGTAGCCTCTCAGAAAGGGATTGAGTGGAGCGATAACGCCGAAGGAAAACTCCTTCCTTCCCTCGTGACTTCCGTCACGGATGTGTCTAAATCTTCGTTCAACACGTTTCAAGAATGTACAAGATTCGACTTTCAATAAGTTAGATAAATAGGGAATATTAAAATACTCGAAGGACCAAGGGCGTCACTTCACAAATCAAGTGGCGTCCGGGAACATTGTGCAAGGATGAGGTAGTCTAAGAAAGGGCTTATCCAATTGTTGAGAAAAGAGAATAGAGTGATGAAGCGATACTCTACAACTCAGGGTTAAAGTGCGGTCACACATGCTCGAGTAAAGGTTCGTAGCCTAATCAGAGAACAAAATTATTTTCTAACGAACCATTAACAATATGTCTGTAATAGGTTCAACCAACAAGCGCGATTCGTGACGAAAATTTTTCATGCTAAAGTCCACCTTCGCTAGGATTTGTGTTCTGGTTGGCAAGCTCGATATAGGGATTTCTTTGAGTAAAATCAAGTCATTGGAAAATAAAAACTCACATCAATAACTTTACACAAAAAAATTGAACGTCTTTATTAATCCAGTGGTAAGAGTAAAGCAAGTAAATTTTTTTGTTGAAATAAAATCTGTTAACCTCATTTTAAAACATCTGAGGGAACAATTACTCGATTTAAAAGAACATTTCTCAAAGCAGAGGTGTAATATGCAAGGAACTTTGGGAACCATGAAATCAGAAAGTTTCTAAGGTTCGTACTTCGGGAGTTTGGGTCACACAACTACAAAACAGTGATAGGATTCTGAAACCGTTGGGAGATTCTCAATAGGAAACCACGATGGGTTACAAGCTCTTGATTTGAGATAAAAGTCTTCTGGACACGATAATCGAGAAATATTTCGTTTTGTGGCCCTTAAGGCATCACAAAATCACAAGGAATAATACTTGCGAAAATTCCTAGATGGGGTTTCATGTACTGAAAAGGACAACCTTATTAGTCGATCGTAACATCGTAGTTCTTGAAAGTCTTGGTTAACATAGTGTACTCAAGTGTGCAAAACGATGCCAGCGATTTTACCACCAGACAAACCGTCACACAAGTTCGTACAAAAACTGCAAATTCAACACAATCATCATCGAATAACTCGTCCTAGATTCGGACCAGGTTCTAATCCTTTTATTTCGACCCAAATCCAATATGAAATTGATCTAAATCACTCTAAAACTCACGAGAATTAAGAAAAACAAGTTTTTAAGTTCAGATTCTACCTAGAACGCTCAAGACGACGCTGGGAAAAGGTCAACAACTCTGTAACTCTGACAACGTCGCCCATCACGGATCCTCGCACCGAAACAACCATAACTTTATCAGAACAATGCCCTAAAACCCAATATCCAGGTTAACTCATTCAAATCAGTTGTCATTACCTATACCAACGATTGGTTAGATGTGTTGAAGGCGGATCGGGTCAGACCCTAATATGGCCCTAATCACAGTCTAGAGGTCAGGACGTATCAATCTTCGATCAACCATACTTGTATGCGACATACAATCCCAGAGCTAGGTTCGTTGTGACAAGAGGGTTCTATAGTTCACCTCCAAGGCTCAAGGTTCCCTGCGCCGTCGTGGAGGGCCTAGATTCCGACAGCAAAGCGATCTCCAGCCGCTGTCGAACCTATAAGAAATCAGCATGCAATTAGCCGAGTATGAATTTCTCATCACATGGATTATTGTAACGACCCGTCCTGAATTTCAGGATTAGATTAGTGACTAATTGAGAATTAGTGAGGTTAAACGGTGATTAGTTGAGAGAAATCGACCGAACGGTGTAAAATGACCGTTTTACCCCTAGTCTTGGGTAAAATGTTGACTTTTAACCTGAGAGGTTAGATGGCCGAGGGCCAAGGACCGTTACATAGATCGGGTCGATACGAATCCATAGACAGGCGGCACGTCGAAATCGGACGTGGGACGGAAAAGTTGTGGTCACGAGAGCGAAATCAGGGATTTAACGTTTCGGGATCCGAATAAAATATTACTTAAAGTTAATTGGGCAGATATCTAGTGTGGGGTCCTTGGATGAGTGACAAGTGTCACTCATCTTATGGCTTGGAACCCCCAAAATGTGGATCTATGTTTATTGGTCATCAATTATTTAATTAATTAAACTCTCATCTCTCATCCTAACCATTAATCTCTATCTCTCATCTCATCATCAGCATTCATTTCTTAAACAGAACTAGCATCTGATTATCATCATCGATCGTCCATTGGAATCCCCGATTTCTTTGAGTAAAATAGAGTCATTTGAAAATAAATATTCACATCAATAACTTTACACAAAAAAAGTGAACGTCTTTAGTAATCTAGTGGTAAGAGTAAAGCAAGTAAATTTTTTTGTTGAAATAAAATCCGTTAACCTCATTTTAAAACATCTGAGGGAACAATTACTCGATTTAAAAGAACAATTCTCAAATCAGAGGCGTAATATGCAAGGAACTTTTGGAACCATGAAATCAGAAAGTTTCTAAGGTTCGTACTTCGGGAGTTTGGGTCACACAACTACAAATGACACGACCCATCCCAATCCCCCCGGGATTACCATGGAATGTGACGTGCTCCCGTCTGACAAGAGGCGTCAGACAAGGGATAACCGATTGCCATTGCCCAAACGGGCTTCCAGAGTGCGTAAGGATCGATGGAGGAGGTGTGGGATGCTCATGTCTCTGCTGCAATCGTATCCGGAATCAACCTGAAGGGCATTGAAAACAAAAGCTGTGAGTGGACGAAAATAAACAAGTCTATTTAAAACATTTATAAGACATTTATGCCCCTCAGTAAAATCATATGCATGCACCAAAACCAATAATCCCATATTTATTTAGAAATAACCATTAGGGCCTTAGCCCGGAAACCAAAGCATAGTTTAAATTTCCAAAAGTAAATCCAAGAGTTATTTCATAAATCCAGTAATATGAACCATAAGGCATATAATATAAACCATAACCATTATTTTAGCCACTGCACTATACACTCCAATCCGACATCCCTGATGTCTTACGTCCCTGACGTCAATAAGGTCACAATCACAAGGCTACGCGTGCCACTCGGTTCTCAATTTCCGAGTTCAATCCCCGAACCCCGTTCGGGTACAGCATCCCCGATGCTTAGCGTCATAGACGCTGGACGTACTAGACGTCCGTGACCTCTCCGGGGTACCTCATCCGGAGGAGACAATATAATATGGAAGGATTTATACAGTGCAGTACTAAATACATTTTATAGATATCCACATGCAAAACATATAGGTATACATAGATAAAATCCGAACCGATCGTTACGTTTCATCAAACGGGTCTCATGCCCAAATACCGTGAAACGTGCCATAACCAAAATATCATCAAAACCATTTATTGATTCTAGCATGTGAACATATATAAAATGTAAACCAGAAAACATTTATTCAATTCCATTTTAGGGTCCCCGACCCGCAATCACATGTAGAAATCAACTGGGCCCCTGGCCCGATTCCACAAGTTAACTGGGCCCCTGGCCCGATCCACATGTTAACTGGGCCCCTGGCCCGATCCACATGTTAACTGGGCCCCTGGCCCGATTTCATAGTTCAACTGGGCCCCCGGCCCGATTTTACTTTATTCAAGTTCGTAACCGTTTCATGAAATCATATTCAACCACATTTATGGAAATCGGTGAAAATCCAGAAAATCTCGGTTTACGTGCAAATACGTAATTCACCTCGAAATACGTGAAATCATTTTAAATTCACCGATATCCAAAGTAAATCATTTAATCATAATTATAACAATCATAAAACAGTTATGCATGCATCGAATTTATGAAACCAATGTCCACTCACAGACCGTTTAACCGAGCGCCTCGATACGAGTGCCATAGGCCTTCCCGGGCCACACCACTATCACCGGGACTCCCAATCCTGTTCAAATCACATTAGAGGATTACTAACCTCATCATTAATATCCTATTCAAGTCCCGTAATTTTCCCGAATTTTTAAGTATTTTTAAACTGGATTTAAAACCTTCGGACATCCCGAACAATAACGAAACGGTGTCCGATCGACACGAAACCAATTCCAAAATGTTCGTTACATTAAATAGGACAGAAGTCATGTTGACCTCACCTCGAGATTCGTGCCCACGCGCCGTCACATGCCGCCGTGAGTGGCTGCGCGTGAAAGCCACGCGCCTGCTACAGTGACTGCTACAGTCACCATCCTCGCCCGTTTCTCTGGTAAACGGGTTGAAAAACCCGCGATAGGACCCGGTTCAATATCACCCAATTCAACATCAAATCAAATCATTCTTTCAACTGATCCCTTGTAATCAATCACCATTTAAGTTCTGTAAATCGAATTACACAAATCGTGGTCTAAATCCTCACGACTCTCGATCGATCCTCGACGGGTTTTCAAATCGGGTTTCACGATATCGTCCCTGTTTTCCAAATTAATTCATTCAGTTAGCATCGTGAGAGTGTAAGGGACATTTCTACAAGGTCAATTTGAGAATTACTTACCTCAAACCCACTGAACACAAGCTCGACTTTGAGCTGCCATGGAAGCTCAGTTCTTCCTCAATCCGCCATGGTTTCTCTTCGTTCTTGAAGCAAAGATGTTCGTTTTGATCCCAGAAGTCGAATTGAATCATCAATTTCGATCCTCACGGCTCAAAACATCCATTTCGAATTTCTCTCCCAAAAATCAATTTTTCGATTTCTCTGTCTCCCTCACCCGAACAGTCCCCCGTGTAATCCCAGTTGAGTTAGTCTCTGAATTCTCTCCAATTTCACACTCTCAGTTTCAGAATTGGAAGAGGAATGAAGGTGGGAAGGAAATGGCATTTGGTTGTACACGGCCAAGAAATCAGAGAGGGTTAATGGAAATTAAACAATAATTTAGTTAATTAATTAATAAAACATAATCATAATGTTCCCCCAAAACATGGATCCTGGTCTTAAGCCCCAAATTAAGGGATGAGTGACACTTGTCACTCATCCAAGTGTGTTCAGTCACCGGGTACTGTTCATTATTATATTATTATTTTAATCGGAGCCTCGGTTCGTAAATTCGTTTCCTTGACCATAACTTTGTCGTCGAATCTTCGATTTCGGCATGCCGCCTGTCGTTGGATTCGTATCGACGAAACCTACGTAACGGTCCTTGGCCCTCGGCCATCGGACATCCCGGTCAAAAAGTCAACATTTGGCCCCTAATTTCATCCAAATTACGAAAATGCCCTTGCACTTCCGTACATCATAACTTTCACCACGAACGTCGGAATTGAACGTGCCACCTGTCTATGAACTCGTGACGTCCCGAACTACGTCACGGTCATCGGTCAAAGTCCATTTGACCATCCGAAATAAAAGTCAACGTTTTGCCCACGCCCAGGGGCAAAACGGTCATTTTGCACAATTCGTCCGAAATCGCCCAACTAATCCCAGATTAGTGAATCATAATTAAATATTATTAAATCCCGATATTCGGGACGGGTCGTTACAACCTTCCCTCCTTAAAGAATTTCGTCCTCGAAATTACCAACAATCTTATTCCACAACCACCTCGTGGAAAACATTTCGACCTCATATCATGTGTACGCCTGTACACCCACTTACTGGGACAACACCAGTCTCGTCTGTACTCAGACATCCCATCACTGTCATACGTCACAAATAACAACACTCGACCACCTCGAGTGGACATAATCACCTGATTCGCGATAAAATCGCTTAACCATTTAGCTGACTCCTTCAGCTAGACGGTTCCCTTCCATTGCCAATAAATCCTTACATTTGCTCCCGTTGGGAGTCACCAAATCTCATTTGTCAGTCCACGCTGACACCACCAGTCAAACTGTCATCACAAAACTTTACACCCTGATAAAGCCCCAACCATCAGCCAGTCAGTGACAACGCCACGCACTACATCACTCTCGATGTAGCGTAAGATCAACCACATGATCTCAATTCGCAGGGAAAGCCCATTCCTGCGACATAAATAAATCTCAATGTCCATAATCGCCGACTCCCTCAGCGAACCAAAACGCTGGGAAATCACGGTGTGATCAAGTCACACAAGGCTACTCGTGGTTACTCAGACCACCAATTCACTCATCCTGAGTGTACGTATACCGTCAATTAACCCAATCAAGTGGCGTAACTGGAACACATTGAATACCAACCCATCAGTGATCACACATATCAATACCGGGGTTCCACTAGCCAACCGTGGCCAAGAGCACCTGCTCATACAATCACTGAACCCGACAAAATCACTCTGCACAGCGCACAGTATCCAATGTCCAGTCCACAATCACAACCAAACAAATGATATCGGAACCAAGCCGATTACCAACACGTTTAATTACACACCACTGGTACATCCCATGTACCGCCATTAGGCACCACTCAGCCTAACCCGTAACAATCCTCGTATAACGTACCCTGTACGTACATCAATCCAACAATCCGCCTACAACCACCCAGGTCATAGCCAGACACGTACTAGTAATGAAGTGCCCTTGCCCAAACCAACATGAGACAAAGCGAACTCCACCCGTCATCCAGTTCTAGTTCCGAATCCGAATTCGCAATTTCGTAAGAAATTCGGAATCCAAACCCAAACATCATATTTTTATTCCATTTCCAAATCCGAATCCGAAATCATTATTCCGTAAGCTAGCATTGGAATAATCATTCCGCACCCAAATCCGGTAATCCATTTTCGAGCTTCGCAATCGAATCCTGAATCGTCACCCAGAAATTCGGTTCCAAAACCCAAAACCTCGTTTACGTCCATCAAGACGTAACGTAACCGAATCTATCGGTTGCCTCTCCAAAACACTCGATTGACTTCATAGGGAAGCCAATCCCAATATCCACACGTCAAAGGTTGACAAAAGCCGACCACATCGGAAACCTACTCAACCAAGTCACAAACCATATGGACTTCACTCCGAAAAGAAGTTCAGTCCCGTCATCTACGACTCACATACCAAGGTAAGAGTGATAAACTCTCCACCCATCTGGATCATCAAGATCACAATCCAGATCCATCGCTACGTCATCCGACAAGTAACATCACGATCTTAGATCGTCACATCGACCAAAGTCGACAACATCGCAAATCAGATCCACCTAGGATCCACACATGCTCACATAGCTAACAATCCATCTGAAAGCTGATCGTAGGGTCTTACACCCTCAATTGAATCCTTCGCCAAATTTCCCTTGGTGGAAAGATGTCCTCGCATTTCCCACCAAATCCAAAATCATACACAACTTCTTGTGTCCAATGACCCCAAGCCAAGCATGGGTCCACCTACCAATACACGCTCAATGTACTGGTAGCAACAATCATCATCTGCCACGGCAGGAAATATGAAGTCAACCCTAATGACTTCGGAATACCAATCACCGGTGTGGAAACGAGCACTCCTCTCGTCTCCCAATCACAACTCTCCCCGAAACGAGAGTTCCAACCATGTTGGAAACAGACATGCTCCCAATGAGATGTCAAGTCCAACCACTGGACTGCCCACGTCCATACCTCACTTGGACCACCACGTGTCCAGAATCAATTCATTACTCGGACCTCACGTCCGCCAATAATCATGTACGCACACACCCCGATTCCGAACGGGATATCCACAACTCCGCCTGGATGTGCATACCATACTGCCTTCGTCTCACATCTCAACCTAAACAGGTTCAATCCTCAGGTTCCAAGTGATTCACAATCACACCTCAATACCACGAATGGTTTCCCCGACTTTTCCAATTTCAATAATTTCCTTGTACTCTCTGGGGATATAAGAAGTATACCAACATACCAATCTCGGAGTTGACAACAACGCCCCAAATCCACCAATACACCTGACATAGGGAACAGCATCCCAAGATTCCCCAAATTTTCAATCATACCTTTTGATACATTCATCACTTGTCATCATATATATGTTAGGACTTATCCCAACACGACACAACCTCCACTGGAACCCATCCAGTCCAAGACTCAACCACCTCTGAGTCGCAGATACCGATTATATGTCCATCATGACAGAGTCACACCCCAAATGGTGGCTCATCGTCGACACAATTACGGACACCAGCACCAGCGCTAGTACCAGCACCAACGCACCATCATCAACACTAGTATCAGCACACAGGCATCCATACTAGTATTGGCATAAAGGTATCACCATACCAACACTGTGTGCAAAGTTGTTACCCTGGATCTCCGTTCATTCCGAACGACGATCCCGTAACACCACTCGTACCCCACGACTATGGGTACCTCCAATTTGACCACTGGCACATCAGGATAATGGACGTTCCCTGAACATCCCCTGATCCCCAAGTGTGAAAGCCACACTATATACCCTCGATAGCCAGTCATCTCGACACAACTGTCGACCAACAGTCATCGTTGTCAAGATCCGTATCCACACATCATACTACCATTCGATCCAACACGGGATTCCATATTTCATCTCATAACCGCATCCGTGGATCGAAACCCATAAGACTCACTAGAGTCATCCACATGGTCATCCACGACCTCAGCCGCTCGCCGCAGCACAAATCCTCAAATAACGTTCACTTTTCCAGCCCATCAATTATAAATTAGGGTTCCAAGGTCACACCCTAGGGTTCCACCGAACCCAACTGCCTTCTGCAGTAAAATCCACAACCTGACCGACCCCGCGGTCCTGACATCGTATAGACGTCCAATCCAATCCAATCGTCAACTCAACGTGGGTTCCATCGTGGGTTCCTCCACGAAGGTCATCGGCTAACTCCGATGCACCAACCCCCGTACACTAGCCAACACTACTAGGGTCCAAAACTTAGACCAATACTCAACTGAGTTTCGTATTTCCATAACATTATTCAAATGGGGTTCCCTGAACCTAGCTGTGCCCAGTGGCACAACAATCCGTCATCACATGACCGAATCGACGGTCCCACATTACCAATTAATCGTATACAACCCCACTTGGGTTGAATCGCAACAATGCACGGCGTATCGGGCCAAACTCACCCAATCTACCAAAACTATCTATCAGGTTGACAACGGAACAGCAGCCTAAAGAGACATCACACCCTCGTCCTTAGCGCACAAAAGAGCAAAACCTGCTCTGATACCACTTGACACGACCCATCCCAATCCCCCCGGGATTACCATGGAATGTGACGTGCTCCCGTCTGACAAGAGGCGTCAGACAAGGGATAACCGATTGCCATTGCCCAAATGGGCTTCCAGAGTGCGTAAGGATCGATGGAGGAGGTGTGCGATGCTCAAGTCTCTGCTACAATCGTATCCGGAATCAACCTGAAGGGCATTGAAAACAAAAGCTGTGAGTGGACGAAAATAAACAAGTCTATTTAAAACATTTATAAGACATTTATGCCCCTTAGTAAAATCATATGCATGAACCAAAACCAATAATCCCATATTTATTTAGAAATAACCATTAGGGCCTTAGCCCGGAAACCAAAGCATAGTTTAAATTTCCAAAAGTAAATCCAAGAGTTATTTCATAAATCCAGTAATATGAACCATAAGGCATATAATATAAACCATAACCATTATTTTAGCCACTGCACTATACACTCCAATCCGACATCCCTGATGTCTGACGTCCCTGACGTCAATAAGGTCACAATCACAAGGCTACGCGTGCCACTCGGGTCTCAATTTTCGAGATCAATCCCCGAACCCCGTTCGGGTACAGCATCCCCGATGCTTAGCGTCATAGACGCTGGACGTACTAGACGTCCGTGACCTCTCCGGGGTACCTCATCCGGAGGAGACAATATAATATGGAAGGATTTATACAGTGCAGTACTAAATACATTTTATAGATATCCACATGCAAAACATATAGGTATACATAGATAAAATCCGAACCGATCGTTACGTTTCATCAAACGGGTCTCATGCCCAAATACCGTGAAACGTGCCATAACCAAAATATCATCAAAACCATTTATTGATTCCAGCATGTGAACATATATAAAATGTAAACCAGAAAACATTTATTCAATTCCATTTTAGGGTCCCCGACCCGCAATCATATGTAGAAATCAACTGGGCCCCTGGCCCGATTCCACAAGTTAACTGGGCCCCTGGCCCGATCCACATGTTAACTGGGCCCCTGGCCCGATTTCATAGTTCAACTGGGCCCCCGGCCCGATTTTACTTTATTCAAGTTCGTAACCGTTTCATGAAATCATATTCAACCACATTTATGGAAATCGGTGAAAATCCAGAAAATCTCGGTTTACGTGCAAATACGTAATTCACCTCGAAATACGTGAAATCATTTTAAATTCACCGATATCCAAAGTAAATCATTTAATCATAATTATAACAATCATAAAACAGTTATGCATGCATCGAATTTATGAAACCAATGTCCACTCACAGACCGTTTAACCGAGCGCCTCGATACGCGTGCCATAGGCCTTCCCGGGCCACACCACTATCACCGGGACTCCCAATCCTGTTCAAATCACATTAGAGGATTACTAACCTCATCATTAATATCCTATTCAAGTCCCGTAATTTTCCCGAATTTTTAAGTATTTTTAAACTGGATTTAAAACCTTCGGACATCCCGAACAATACGAAACGGTGTCCGATCGACACGAAACCAATTCCAAAATGTTCGTTACATTAAATAGGACAGAAGTCATGTTGACCTCACCTCGAGATTCGTGCCCACGCGCCGTCACGCGCCGTCACGTGCCGCCGTGAGTGGCTACGCGTGAAAGCCACGCGCCTGCTACAGTGACTGCTACAGTCACCATCCTCGCCCGTTTCTCTGGTAAACGGGTTGAAAAACCCGCGATAGGACCCGGTTCAATCTCACCCAATTCAACATCAAATCAAACCGTTCTTTCAACTGATCCCTTGTAATCAATCACCATTTAAGTTCTGTAAATCGAATTACACAAATCGTGGTCTAAATCCTTACGACTCTCGATCGATCCTCGACGGGTTTTCAAATCGGGTTTCACGATATCGTCCCTGTTTTCCAAATTAATTCATTCAGTTAGCATCGTGAGAGTGTAAGGGACATTTCTACAAGGTCAATTTGAGAATTACTTACCTCAAACCCACTGAACACAAGCTCGACTTTGAGCTGCCATGGAAGCTCAGTTCTTCCTCAATCCGCCATGGTTTCTCTTCGTTCTTGAAGCAAAGATGTTCTTTTTGATCCCAGAAGTCGAATTGAATCATCAATTTCGATCCTCACGGCTCAAAACATCCATTTCGAATTTCCCTCCCAAAAATTAATTTTTCGATTTCTCTGTCTCCCTCACCCGAACAGTCCCCCGTGTAATCCCAGTTGAGTTAGTCTCTGAATTCTCTCCAATTTCACACTCTCAGTTTCAGAATTGGAAGAGGAATGAAGGTGGGAAGGAAATGGCATTTGGTTGTACACGGCCAAGAAATTAGAGAGGGTTAATGGAAATTAAACAATAATTTAGTTAATTAATTAATAAAACGTAATCATAATGTTCCCCCAAAACATGGATCCTGGTCTTAAGCCCCAAATTAAGGGATGAGTGACACTTGTCACTCATCCAAGTGTATTCAGTCACCGGGTACTGTTCATTATTATATTATTATTTTAATCGGAGCCTCGGTTCGTAAATTCGTTTCCTTGACCATAACTTTGTCGTCGAATCTCCGATTTCGGCATGCCGCCTGTCGTTGGATTCGTATCGACGAAACCTACGTAACGGTCCTTGGCCCTCGGCCATCGGACATCCCGGTCAAAAAGTCAACATTTGGCCACTAATTTCGTCCAAATTACGAAAATGCCCTTGCACTTCCGTACATCATAACTTTCACCACAAACGTCGGAATCTAACGTGCCACCTGTCTATGAACTCGTGACGTCCCGAACTACGTCACGGTCATCGGTCAAAGTCCATTTGACCATCCGAAATAAAAGTCAACGTTTTGCCCACGCCCAGGGGCAAAACGGTCATTTTGCACAATTCGTCCGAAATAGCCCAACTAATCCCAGATTAGTGAATCATAATTAAATATTATTAAATCCCGATATTCGGGACGGGTCGTTACAACAAAACAGTGATAGGATTCTGAAACCGTTGGGAGATTCTCAATAGGAAACCACGATGGGTTACAAGCTCTTGATTTGAGATAAAAGTCTTCTGGACACGATAATCGAGAAATATTTCATTTTCTGGCCCTTAAGGCATCACAAAATCACAAGGAACAAGACTTGCGAAAACCTTTGCGAAAATTCCTAGATGGGGTTCCATGTACTGAAAAGGACAACCTTATTAGTCGGTCGTGACATCGTAGTTCTAGAAAGTCTTGGTTAACATAGTGTACTCAAGTGGGCAAAATGATGCCAGCGATTTTACTACCAGACAAACCGTCACACAAGTTCGTCCAAAAACTGCAAATTCAACAAAATCATCATCGAATAACTCGTCCTAGATTCTGACGAGGTTCTATTCCTTTGATTTTGACCCAAATCCAATATGAAATTGATCTAAATCACTCTACAACTCCCGAGAATTAAGAAAAACAAGTTTTAAGTTCAGATTCTACCTAGAACGCTCAAGACGACGCTGGGAAAAGGTCAATGACTCTGTAACTCTAACAACGTCACCCATCACCGATACTCGCACTGAAACAACCATAACTTTATCAGAACAATGCCCTAAAGCCCAATATCCAGGTTAACTCATTCAAATCAGTTGTCATTACCTATACCAACGATTGGTTAGATGTGTTGAAGGCGGATCGGGTCAGACCCTAATATGGCCCTAATCACAGTCTAGAGGTCAGGACGTATCAATCTTCGATCAACCATACTTGTATGCGACATAAAATCCCAGAGCTAGGTTCGTTGTGACGAGAGGGTTCTATAGTTCACCTCCAAGGCTCAAGGTTCCCTGCGCCGTCGTGGAGGGCCTAGATTCCGGCAGCAAAGCGATCTCCAGCCGCTGTCGAACCTATAAGAAATCAGCATGCAATTAGCCCAGTATGAATTTCTCATCACATGGATTATTGTAACGACCCGTCCTGAATTCCAGGAATAGATTAGTGACTAATTGAGAATTAGTGAGGTTAAACGGTGATTAGTTGAGAGAAATCGACCGAACGATGTAAAATGACCGTTTTACCCCTAGTCTTGGGTAAAATGTTGACTTTTAACCTGAGAGGTTCGATGGTCGAGGGCCAAGGACCGTTACATAGATCGGGTCGATACGAATCCATAGACAAGCGGCACGTCGAAATCGGACGTGGGACGGAAAAGTTGTGGTCACGAGAGCGAAATCAGGGATTTAACGTTTGAGGATCCGAATAAAATATTACTTAAAGTTAATTGGGCAGATATTTAGTGTGGGTCCTTGGATGAGTGACAAGTGTCACTCATCTTATGGCTTGGAACCCCCAAAATGTGGATCTATGTTTATTGGTCATCAATTATTTAATTAATTAAACTCTCATCTCTCATCCTAACCATTAATCTCTATCTCTCATCTCATCCTCAACATCCATTTCTTAAACAGAACTAGCATCTGATTATCATCATCGATCGTCCATTGGAATCCCCGATTTCTTTGAGTAAAATAGAGTCATTTGAAAATAAATATTCACATCAATAACTTTACACAAAAAAAGTGAACGTCTTTAGTAATCTAGTGGTAAGAGTAACGCAACCTCATTTTAAAACATCTGAGGGAACAATTACTCGATTTAAAAGAACAATTCTCAAATCAGAGGCGTAATATGCAAGGAACTTTTGGAAGCATGAAATCAGAAAGTTTCTAAGGTTCGTACTTCGGGAGTTTGGGTCACACAACTACAAAACAGTGATAGGATTCTGAAACCGTTGGGAGATTCTCAATAGGAAACCACGATGGGTTACAAGCTCTTGATTTGAGATAAAAGTCTTATGGACACGATAATCGAGAAATATTTCTTTTTCTGGCCCTTAAGGCATCACAAAATCATAAGGAACAATACTTGCGAAAACCTTTGCGAAAATTCCTAGATGGGGTTCCATGTACTGAAAAGGACAACCTTATTAGTCGGTTGTAACATCGTAGTTCTAGAAAGTCTTGGTTAACATAGTGTACTCAAGTGTGCAAAATGATGCCAGCGATTTTACTACCAGACAAACCGTCACACAAGTTCGTCCAAAAACTGCAAATTCAACAAAATCATCATCGAATAACTCGTCCTAGATTCTGACGAGGTTCTATTCCTTTGATTTTGACCCAAATCCAATATGAAATTGATCTAAATCACTCTACAACTCCCGAGAATTAAGAAAAACAAGTTTTAAGTTCAGATTCTACCTAGAACGCTCAAGACGACGCTGGGAAAAGGTAAATGACTCTGTAACTCTGACAAGGTCGCCCATCACCGATACTCGCACTGAAACAACCATAACTTTATCAGAACAATGCCCTAAAACCCAATATCCAGGTTAACTCATTCAAATCAGTTGTCATTACCTCTACCAACGATTGGTTAGATGTGTTGAAGGTGAATCGGGTCAGACCCTAATACGGGCCTGATCACAGCCTACAGGTCAGGACGTATCAATCTTTGATTAACCATACTTGTATGCGACATACAATCCCAGAGATAGATTCGTTGTGACGAGAAGGTTCTATAGTTCACCTCCAAGGCTCAAGGTTCCCTGCGCCGTTGTGGAGGACCTAGATTCCGGCAGCAAAGCGATCTCCAGCCGCTGTCGAACCTATAAGAAATCAGCATGCAATTAGCCCAGTATGAATTTCTCATCACATGGGTTATTGTAACGACCCGTCCTGAATTCCAGGATTAGATTAGTGACTAATTGAGGATTAGTGAGGTTAAACGGTGATTAGTTGAAAGAAATTGACCGAACGGTGTAAAATGACCGTTTTACCCCTAGTCTTGGGTAAAATGTTGACTTTTAACCTTAGAGGTTCGATGGCCGAGGGCTAGGGACCGTTACATAGATCGGGTCAATACGAATCCATAGACAGGCGGCACGTCAAAATCGAACGTCGGACTGAAAAGTTGTGGTCACGAGAGCGAAATCGGGGATTTAATGTTTCGGGATCCGAATAAAATATTACCTAAAGTTAATTGGGCAGATATTTAGTGTGGGGTCCTTGGATGAGTGACAAGTGTCACTCATCTTATTGCTTGGAACCCCCAATATGTGGATCTATGTTTATTGGTCATCAATTATTTAATTAATTAAACTCTTATCTGTCATCCTAACCATTAATCTCTATCTCTCATCTCATCCTCAACATCCATTTCTTAAACCAAACTAGCATCTGATTATCATCATCGATCGTCCATTGGAATCCCCGATTTCTTTGAGTAAAATCAAGTCATTTGAAAATAAAAATTCACATCAATAACTTTACACAAAAAAAGTGAACGTCTTTAGTAATCTAGTGGTAAGAGTAACGCAAGTAAATTTTTTTGTTGAAATAAAATCCGTTAACCTCATTTTAAAACATCTGAGGGAACAATTACTCGATTTAAAAGAACAATTCTCAAATCAGAGGCGTAATATGCAAGGAACTTTTGGAAGCATGAAACCAGAAAGTTTCTAAGGTTAGCACTTCGGGAGTTTGGGTCACACAACTAGAAAACAGTGATAGGATTCTGAAACCGTTGGGAGATTCTCTATAGGAAACCACGATGGGTTACAAGCTCTTGATTTGAGATAAAATTTTTCTGGACACGATGATCTAGAAATATTTCGTTTTTTGGCCCTTAAGGCATCACAAAATCACAATGAATAATACTTGCGAAAATCTTTTCGAAAATTCCTAGATGGGGTTCCATGTACTGAAAAAAGGACAACCTTATTAGTCGGTCGTAAGATCGTAGTTCTTGAAAGTCTTGGTTAACATAGTGTACTCAAGTGTGCAAAACGATGCCAGCGATTTTACTACCAGACAAACCGTCACACATGTTCGTCCAAAAACTGCAAATTCAACACAATCATCCTCGAATAACTCGTCCTAGATTCTGACGAGGTTCTATTCCTTCGATTTCGACCCAAATCCAATATGAAATTGATCTAAATCACTCTACAACTCATGAGAATTAAGAAAAACAAGTTTTTAAGTTCAGATTCTACCTAGAACGCTTAAGACGACGCTGGGAAAAGGTCAACGACTCTGTGACTCTGACAACGTCGCCCATCACCGATCCTCGCACCGAAACAACCATAACTTTATCAGAACAATGCCCTAAAACCCAATATCCAGGTTAACTCATTCAAATCAGTTGTCATTACCTCTACCAACGATTGGTTAGATGTGTTAAAGGTGGATCGGGTCAGACCCTAATACGGGCCTGATCACAGTCTAGAGGTCAGGACATATCAATCTTTGACCAACCATACTTGTATGCGATATACAATCCCAGAGCTAGCTTCTTCGTGACGAGAGGGTTCCATAGTTCACCTCCAGGGCTCAAGGCTCCCTGCGCCGTCGTGGAGGACCCAGATTCCGGCAAAAAAGCGATCTCCAGCCGCTGTCGAACCTACAAGAAATCAGAATGCAATTAGCCCAGTATGAATTTCTCATCACATGGGTTATTCTAATGACCCGTCCTGAATTCCAGGATTAGATTAGTGACTAATTGAGGATTAGTGAGGTTAAACGGTGATTAGTTGAGAGAAATCGACCGGACAGTGTAAAATGACCGTTTTACCCCTTGTCTTGGGAAAAAAATGTTGACTTTTGACCTAAGAGGTTCGATGGCCGAGGGCTAGGGACCGTTATATAGATCGGGTCGATACGAATCCATAGACAGGCGGAACGTTGAAATCGGACGTCGGACTGAAAAGTTGTGGTCACGAGAGCGAAATCGGGGATTTAACGTTTCGGGATCCGAATAAAATATTACTTAAATCTAATTGGGCAGATATTTAGTGTGGGGTCCTATGGCTTGGAACCCCCAAAATGTGGATCTATGTTTATTGGTCATCAATTATTTAATTAATTAAACTCTCATCTCTCATCCTAACCATTAATCTCTATCTCTCATCTCATCCTCACCGTCCATTTCTTGAACCAAACTAGCATCTGATTATCATCATCGATCGTGATCATTTTCCCATGGTTCTTCAATGAAACCCAAGCACCCAAACTTCACTCAAAACCTTCTAATCCTCATCCATTGCAAACAGTTTGTGAAGGGAAGTTAGAGTGTGAGGGCTGGCAGTATTGGTGGTGCCAGTGACTGTGACCGTCTTAGACGGCGGCAATAGCTGGGGAACTAAACCCATGAGGCACACTTGAAAACAAAGACCGTGAGTGATCGTGAATGAAAATCCTCTCAAATCTTATTTAACGCCTGTGATATGAGAATGGAAGTTGAAGGGGAGGTTGAGCTGAAAATAGTGGTGGCCACGGCTCGAGCCGTAGTGGACGGTGGACGGAGAAATCGAGATAGGTACGTAGAAATTCAAAAATTGAATGTAGGATTTTATAGATTATTGGGTGAGTTGATGGACTCGGCTGTAATCTAGGGACTTGGACAAAGCTAGGAGGCTCATTTTCGAAGGGAATAGTGCTCGGAGACGATGACAGAACGTGGGTGCAGGTGGCCAGTTCAAACCTTTGATTAGGAAGGTATTCTCTTGCCCCTAAATTCAGTGTTTGATCGCATAAATGCATAGCATATGGTTGGACGAATCTAATGGTAGAATTAGGATGAGAAATGGACTGAAATTGGAAGAAAACCGGGGGCACCAATTCGGGTTAGACCGGACTGGTCTGAACCGGTCTAGACCAGGTTTACCCAAGGTTGACGATGAACAGTGTTCGGCACGTGGGTTTCACGCGCAGTCCCTTGGAACGGTGCGTGAGGGCATGTGGGACACTTTTGGGTCATGATGTCAACATGTGAAATAATCTATTCGATGTAACGAACGATTTGGGACTGGTTTCGTGTCGATCGGACACCGTTTAGATATGTTTCGGGGTGTCCGAAAGTTTTAAATCGAGTTTAAAAATAGTTAAAAATTCGGAAAAATTATGGGGCTTTAATAGGAGTTTAATGAAGAGGTTAGTAACCCTCTAGTGTGGTTTGGACAGGTTTGGAAGTCCTGGTGATAGTGATGGGGCCCAGGAGGGTTTATAGCACCCGTATCGAGGTGGTAGCGTAGGACGGTCTGTGAGTGGACTTTGTTTTCTAAATTGTGATGCATGCATAACTATTTTATATATTTTACATACATGATTTGTATGATGATGATTGTGGCACTGGTGGATTATACGATTGCTCGTATTTCGAGGTAAACCCGTATTTGCACGTATTTCGTGGTTTCCGAGTTTATACTATTACTATGTGAATGTGAATTCAATAATGATTTTGTGGCATGGTTTTGGTTTTGGAAAGATGAACTCGGGCATGAGACCCATTTGTGTTTTATAAATATGATTTCGGGTTTGGGACCCTATGTTTCATAAATGTGATTTCGGGTCAGGGACCCTAAATGGATTGTGATGTTTTATGTGAATTTTTGGCAGAGCCCATTGAGATGCTTTGAAATGACTTTGTAAAACTGTTTTCCATATACCAACTTGATACGAGGATATGTGATGGTCTCCTCCAGGTGTCTGGGACACTGGGGAAGTCACGGTGCATTGCCTGCAATGGGTCATTATACGGAGTTACTGGACCATATAGTGACTCAGGAGCAGGAATGTTATGATTAGACGTCTGGGACGTCAGACATCTGGGATGTCAGAGATATTGACCCGGAAAGACTCCGGGTAGCACGCGTTGCTCATTACCGTAAGATATGACGTCTGGGACGGTAGGCATCTGGGATGCCGGAGATGGTTATGTGGTAAATATGGACTCTTGGATCTATGAAATGGTTTTTCCGTTGGATTTGTGTTTATGGATTTGGGCAGTGGCCCACTTGGTTTTGGATTTACGGTTTTTAGGCTAAGGCCCTAACTTATTTAAGTAAATGTTTTGATTACTGATTTTCGATGCATGCATACTTTTTAGTGAAGGGCGTAAATATCTTTATGAAATGTGTTTTTATGAACTTGTTGATTTTTGTCCACTCACAGTTCTGAATGGTTTTATTGTCCTTCAGGTTGATCATGGATTCGGGCTGCAGCAGAGATCGAGACATCACACTCTTCCACCGATCCTGGCGCGCTCTGAGAGCCCGTGTGGGTTGAGGTACGTATTATCCATTGTCTGACACTTCGTGTCAGACGAGAGCATGACGCATCCCACGTTAATCCCGGGGGATTGGGATGGGTCGTGTCAGTTACGATGGTCTAGAAAGGGTGGTTCGAAAATACCTGAAATGTCCTTGATTCTAGTCTGGTCGAAGTTTGATCTCTGGTCAGGGCACGTTTGACGTCTCTCAAACTGTTATCATCGATGTCGTGAGTTGAGGCGATTCCATGTCCTTGTGAGTTGACGTCTCTCAAACTGTCATCATCGATGTCATGGGTTTGGGCCCCCAAACCAATATCTTCACAAGGCCCAGCTAAGTTGGGCTAACCCAATTCGTGACCAAACAAGTCCCGAATAATTGGATAAGGATAAAATGGAACTGTCTAAATCTCCAATTCGTATTTCTGGTACAGGATGTATCAGACTTAAATAAAAAATTATAATAAAGTTACACTACGGCTTAAAACTATTAAGAGAGCTATCCCAAAGCAAATTGTTCGGCTATATTTTTTTTTGGGTGAAAGTGATGGATTTATATTTATTGAAAATGATTGATTTTTTAGAAGAAAAAAAGTAAACAAAAATGGGGGATATTCTAGAAAAATAGGAAAAATGGTGGATTTTGTAACGAAAAAAATAAGAAAAGATAAAATAAAAAATAAAAAACTGTTGAGCATGAGGAATTTTCTAGCAAAAACAGGAAAATGATGGATTTTGCAGTGAAAAAAGAAGAAGAAAGGCTTTCTATTGAAAGAAGAAAAGAAGAAAAAAGAAACAAGGCTTTCTTATGGAAAATTATGGATTTTTTATTAATTTTTTTTTTAACTTGGAAAGTTAAAAAAATAATAGGTAACTGATGAAAATGAGGAATTTTCTAGCAAAAACAGAAAATGATGGATTTCGCAGTGAAAAAAAAAAGAGAAGAAGAAAAGAGAAAAAAAAAAGGGGGCTTTCTATTGAAAATGATGGATTTTGTACGAAAATAAAATTTTAAACTTAGAAAGTGAAAAAAAAAGTAACTGTTGACAACGAGGCATTTTCTAGTAAAAATAGGAAAATGATGGATTTAGGAAAGTAAAAAAATAAACAGAAAACAAAACTAAAAGAAGCTATTAAAGATTATTGATTTTCTAGCAAAGAGAGTAAAATGATGGATTTTGTAGCAAAAAGAAAATAAGAAATGAGAATAAAAACAGAAGAAAATAAAAAGCAAACAAAAACGAAAGAAGAAAATAAAAAGTGCATTAATATGAACCAATTTACAAAAAAAAAAACTGATGGATTTTGTACAATACTAATAGTAATGAATATTATTGATTATTGATTATAAAGCAAATTATATTTTATTACCATGTATTTTATATTAAATTATACTATTATATTTGTACTTTGAAATTTTGTATTAAGCACCCTAAATATTTTTTTTTTAAACGGTATAATCTTAACCATCTGTTAGCTTTTTGTTAAAATTTTATTAAGTGAGGATGTGGACAAAATAGAACCCACATTTAGGGGGTGGATTCAATTTGGAATTGTAGAGTATTTTAAAGGTATTTACAAATTCACATGTATCCATTCAGAATGTATGAGTATTTTTAAAAGATAATAAAAAAGTCAATAGATATTCAATTGTGACATTTAAGATTTTTTAAAATATTCCTATAGATTCTGGTGTATTCAATTAGAATTTTAAAAACATATAAATTTAGGTGCATTCATATCAATAAGAATTTTTAGGGATCTAATTTATTTGGGAATTTGGATGAATTATAAGGTGAAAAATATCAATAGCAAAGGTCATTAGACATTCCACCCCTACCCCAGGAATTGTTTTTGTTTTTTGTTTTTAACAGCTGTTTCATCAAGCAAGTTTGAAGGTAGCTTCTTCTTAGTCGAAAGAACAACCCTATTAGCAGCTTTGGTCCCCATAGAGTTCTGGACTAACCCAAGTGCGGTTACAGCGTGCTTGATTTGCACTCGGTTCCCTGAACGACTTAAAGTAGTGAGAGAAAATGATTGGGTATCGCCTATTATGTGCTAGAGATAAAGGCTGAAGTTTTTTTCCAATTTTCTGAGAAATGAAGAGAGGTTTCAACCCAGATTTTGAATTCAATATTAAGGGGTTAGATATGAGGCAAAAAGTCATAACAAAATTTGAGACAAGATAGAGACAAAAGGGACTCAGAGGTTGAATTTGAAGGAAAAAATCTAGATGAAAGACATGTTGTGGTTAGAGTTTTTTCTCTGGGTGTGATAGTGGTTTTTTTTTTTTTAAATTAAGGTAGACAAATTCATTAATTCAAGTGTAATTACAAAGGTAGACAAAAAATCTAGTGTAAAAAGATGGTCTAATTATAAAGGATAAATGAAAGCTTAACCAAGAAAATAACAATAAAAAAAGCCCTAATTACATACAAAAACAAAAGAATCATAATAATAAAAAACCAAAACAACAAAACCCTTGCTGGAGACGAAAGGGTGCTGCAACTGCGCCGCCGACAATCTCCTTGCTGGTTGCTCTACAAAGAGCAAGTCAAGGTCGCTGATCTTGAGGTAATCGAATTCTTGCTCAGACCATAGACCCTTGTAATTTTTCTGTCTGTACTACAGCTTGTATGAGCCACGAGAGGATCTTTATCATGGTCAGTATGATTGGTATGCTGGTGATATATGGAGATTTGGGGTGGTTAGCATATTGAAATTTTACATGGGTCGGTCTCCGTTATCCATTGGGAAGCAAGGGGATTGGGCTAACTTAGTGTGGGCTATTTGTATGTTGCCTTCTAAAGCTGATCCATACACTACTGGAGAGTTCGAGCATTTTCATTGCTTGTTGCTTGCAGAGAGAACCATCGAGGAGACTGTCGGCGGCACTTGCAACACCCTTTTATCTCCGGCACTAACATGACAATGGAAAGTCCACGACGATCCCTGAACTTAATTTTCAGATAAATTAAATTTAGTACTCGCTTGAGTTAGCCGAATAAAGCGGCTATCTCGAACCCCTACCTTGAGGGACTCTGAAATTTTTTTAAAATGGATGTTATATTAATTTATTATATGAAAGAAAATTAATGGTACAAGAGAATTCATTAATAATCATAAGGGGACGTAATAAGTCTTACTTCTCGAAATTTTATTGATGATGATTAAAAATTTATATAGGTATACATATAATCAAAAGTTATCAACACAAATTATTATAAGATTCCCCACAATAGTAAAAACTAAGAACAAGAAGGCTATGATTTCATTTACTAGCTAACTAATCAAGATAATCAATAAACTCTATTCTACCATGCAATAATATACATATAAATAAACATTTTTACCCAATTAAATCAAATATTCAATATCAACAATTAGCAAAAAAAAAAACACTTATTTGTATTTAAAACAGGTAGTAGAACTTTTTTTTTAATCTAAATAGGACTGGGCTAATTAAATAGAGCTGTTTTGACCAAAAAAAAAATAATTTGACTAAATTAAATTCATAATTTTAAAGGACCTAACCTTGAGTGGGAGAGGCGGTAGCCCTCCCAGCCCAAGGGAAGGATCCGTCCATGGGAAAGACGACGCGCGAGAGGGAGGGGAGAGACTTTTTTAATTTTAATTTTGTTTTTAATATATTTTATTTTATAACACATACCGTCTATTCTCTATTCACGTATATTAGATGTGAGTTTCATTTTGTCCAAATCATTATTTTAACATAGTATTTTTACAAAAAACTTAACCTAAGTTAAGGTTGTACCATTTAAAAAGTATAAGGTGTTAGCGCAAAACTTTGACGAACAATTATAACCATGTAATTTGATATAAACCATAAGGTAATAAAGTATAATTTGATCTATATTATATGCGACGACTCAGAAATTCGAAAAAGGAAAAATTGGAAAAGTTGAAGAGTGATAATTTTGCCCTTGGAATTGGGCGAACGGTTGATTTTTGGTTCGAGCGGTCAAACAGACTTTGACTGATGACTGTGACGTAGTTCGGGACGTCACGAGTTCATAGACAGGTGGCACGTCCGATTCCGACATTCGAGGAGAAAGTTATGATGTTCGGTAGTTCAAAGGTAATTTGGTAATTTGAGTAAAAAGGGGAAATTTGTTGACTTTTCAAACGATATGGACTTTTCACGTAATTCGAAGATGGTTGGGTAGGTCTCGAGACGCTGAGTCTGTAGACAGGCGGCACGCGTCAATCGGAGTTCAGACGACCAAGTTACGGGCTTAGGAGTGTGAAGGGCATTTTGGTAAATTGTGAAAGCAGGGGCAAAATGGTAGTTTGAGTTGGGCGGTTAAATGGCTGATGTTGAGATTATGTTAAACCAAGGCTGGACACCTGGCACTAGGATTGGGTGGCTGAGTGTCCTTACACCGCTAATGCCATTGACAATTCAAAAGGATGAAGACCATAAAGAATAAGGGGATTGGACTAAAAATCATTTTGATTTAGACAAATTAATAACCATTCGACAGCCTGTAGGGAAACTGATGAATTTGAGCGGATTAAAAGACTGAGATAGGAAGAAAACACGAGGGATAGAGAGAAAACCCGAAGAGAAACCCGAAACCCAAACCCGTGGAATTCAAAGGTTTCAAAAATTCGAATTCTCACTTAGAGGCCGTGATGACTGTAACTGAGGCTTGTGTGAGCTTTATGGAACTCTTCTGATTAAGACTATACCAAAATTGAAGAGAATTGATCAAGAACAGGACCTGCGAACTGTTGGATTGTCGAGCTTGAGTTGAGTAATTGGGGGTAAGTTTTTGTGAAATTGATTTCAGAATCATAGTTAAAATGAGTCTGCGATGCTTCCTAACTGATCAATTTAAAGAAATCGATGAATACTGAAGGGATTGAATGATGAACAGTCTTCGCAAATTTGAATTGAGTTGGATAGTTGGGAGTAAATATAATTGGAATTAAGATGACAGACCTTTAATTCATGTGTTGACGATGCTATTGGACATTTGAATTACAGAAAACAAGTTGGAATTGAACATGATTGAAATGGGTCAAAACGCAGGTTGAACGACCAGTTTTACAGGTATTCGGGCAAGAAAGAACACTGTAGCTACACTGTAGCTAGCGCATGAGCTTCACGCGCAGCCACTCACGGTGGCGCGTGGGACCGAATATCGAGGTGAGTTCAACATGAAACTTTCTCATTTTAATGCAATGAACATTTTGGCACTAGTTTCAAGGAAATCGGATATCGTTTCGATAGTGTTCAGTGTATCCGAAGTTTTCGTATACGTTAAAAATACATATTTAAATCCCGAAAAAATTGGGGAAAATTATATGAAGTATATTGGAGTGTTAGTGACCCTCAATATTGATTTTGGACAGGAAATGTGATTTCCGGAATTTACGGAATAACGTGCAGCTCAGAAGCGAGCTGTTTGGACAGTGTGTGAGTGGACTTTGCTTCCTAAAATTCAATGCATGCATAATTGTTTTCTATGCTTCCTATTGATGATTTCTATGATTATGATTATGGTTTATGGTAATTACGATTTCCGTATTTATATGTATTTCGATATGCAATACGTAATTGCACGTATTTTGAGACTATGGGTTCTCCTATGTTTTTATGATGGTTTAATGGATGATTTTATATTATTTGTGCATATCATGTTTTGATGATAAATTTGATTATGATTGTGAGTATGATTTACGGTTTTGGTACGTATTTCGAGATTATTACAGATTTGCACGTTTTACGAGATTTCGAGTATGTTGTGATTTGACCATGGTTTTGATGATTTGAATTTGGGATTTGAAATATGATTTGATTTTAAAGATTTAAAACGGATTTTGGAAAAGGTGATTTCGGGCTTGATGCCCAGTTCATAACAGTGGTTTTGATGAACAGGATTTCGGATTTCGGAAACTTGAAAGTGGATTTCCGGATTTCGGTTCAGAATGGTTATTCCGGATGCCGGTTTACGGAATGATGGTTCTGAATTCGGATTTGGAACTGGATGATGGATATGATTTGGGATCTGAACGTGAAATTCGGACATGAGTTCCATTTCGATAAACTGTGATTCCATAATTGGTTTTGGAAATTGGATTACGATGGATTCTGGATTTGTTGTGAATTACACATGGTTTTGGGTTTAAAGACCCGGTACTATTGCTGGATCATGTTTTGGGTTTAAAGACCCGGATGATTGATGTGACGGGGGAGGGCCCTTGATTGATATGTTTTGAGTTTAAAGACTCGGCTATTGTGATATCCCCCGAGGCCTATTGATTGTGTTTTGAGTTTAAAAACTCGTTGATATCCCGGGAAGGCCTGATTATGCACATGGTTTTGAGTTTAAAGATTCATGCACACTTGAAATCCAGCAGATTGATTGACTTGTGATTTACTGTTGATTTTCGATGTTTTCGGATATGTTGGGCAATGTCCCGGTTTATATGGCTTGATGGATTTTTGGGTTATGTTCTGTACTTAGATTTTGATTCATGATTTTGGGCTGAGGCCCCGTATTTATGGCTCCGGGCTAAAGTTCGAGGTTTGAGAAAAGGAAAATGATTTTGATTTTCATACACGATTTTCTTATACAGGAAATGAAATGGATTATGAAATGATTTTCGATTGCATGCAATGGTTTTACTTGGAGGGTAGAAATGTCTTTTCTGTAACATGTTTTATAACTGATTTATTTTTCTCCACTCACACCTTTTGTGTTTTTATTGACCCTCCAGGTCGTGGCCGGCCGATCGAGGCTGATCGAGAGGTGGAGGCATGAATGGGCACATGTACGATTATCCTTGGTTTGACAAGTGCAGAGGGAAATTATGGGAACTTTAGTTGACTTGTCAGACGGGAGCAGGACCGGGCACGGTTATCAATGTTCCTCACGGGACGGTCCTGTCATTATATATAAAGAAAAACCCTAATTGGGGGTTTATAACAGGATTAATAATGGTGTTGTTATATATTTGAATGAAGAGTTGAGTGTTAGATAGATGTTGGTCAATGGGAAAATTCTTTAAATGAGTTTGTTTATATGCTCTAAATTTTTTTTTTATAAGTAAATAATTATTATTCAAAAAAACACACTACAAATTTACAATGGGCATATACCGGGAGTAGACTCATAAAGAAAGCATAAGGCAACACAAATCAATTGACCCAACCATTATTCCAAGCCCAAAGACTTGAAAATAAAATGGAATCCAGCCCAAAAGCAAACATCCTAATTCTATCCCAGGCCTAAGCCTAGATAGAAAATATCTCGGCCTAGCACAAGGGGTTGGACCATGAATTGGCCCAAGGAGCTAGAAAGGCCCAAGAGCTATAGAGCCCATGCAACTACCATAGGCTCCAAAAGTGCCACAAGTGCCACAAGTGCCACCATCGTGGACCTCATCGCCGCAGTTCAAAGCAGCCAAGCATGGAACACAGATGAGAGCAGTTCAGAGAGCACCAGGCATCGGGGCACATACACTAGTCCCAATACTGAAGAGATTGCGCTGCCATAGCCGCAACCTAATGCTAGCCCAAAGCACGTCCCAACTGTGGCAGCACACCATCGCACCTCATTGGAGCTGCAGCACCGCCATCCCCTAGATGATGATGCAGCCGCTGTAAGCTTCTCGCACTGACGTCGTCGCAACTCGGACCAACCTCCTGCGAAGTGAAGCCACCCACACCACTGCGAAGATGAGAACAAGACATCGACCAACCACCCTAGAGACATAAGCACATCAGCCACCGAACCCAGAGGCAAATCTAGGCTTCCACCTCAACTGATTCAATAGGAATACACGCTACGCAACCTATAATGAATCGGCGACATGAGCCACCAAAATGGCAAGCTGTGAACCTCCCATCGTCGCACCACCACCAGCCGCATAAGAGGCTCAGTTGAAGATGAAATGATGGAGGGGGAAGAAAAGAGATGTACGAAAATATGTGGAGAAGAAGAAATAAGGGGGAAAAGGAGAAGAGGGAGAATGATGTGGCTGTCGCCGTCTCCAAAGGGGAGCCGCGACTAGGATTTAGGCCTTTTAGTATGAAACGATCAACTTTTTAAAATGAATTTATTTGTATATGCTCTAAATTAGGACATTGTGAGGTTATTGTTCAACGCGGCGTCATTTTCAGTCCCTGCGCCAATGATGAAGATTTCATTTTCGTTTCATGTAGTTAGTAATTTAGTCTCGTGTGTGTGGTAATAGGGCTTTCTTCCTTGCCGCACGTTGTATTGCATGTCTCTCTTATTGTAAGGCGAGTTTTGAGACCTCGTTGGTTGTTATTAGTAGTTCTAATGATTTATGTGGCAGATGATTTTGAGACCTTTAATAATAGTGTTAGCTTGACCTTCAAGAATTTTGTATGGTGAATGATGGTGGCGTAGCAGTTGTTGCGCTAACGTTTTTTATTAGTGATTGGCAAGGTGTTGGCCATCTTTTATGCTGATGGTGGATGATGGGGGTAGTATATAGATCAATGATTGGCAAGGTGTTGACCATCTGATGTGCTGGTGGTGGATGATGGTGGTAGTATGTAACAGGATACTAAGAAGTTTAAATTGAGTATCGACCTTACATTATACTACGAGTATTGAATTCGAAATTTAAGACGTTCTTTTTATAGTGTTGAATTCAAGACAAGACGTTCAATAATATAGTCAAGATAAAAATATCAGGAGACTATTAATACTAGTGGCTTGAAGAAATATGAAAAGAATTATTAATAGACTAAGGAAAATAAATGTAAAGTGGAGAACTGTTGGCAGGACCCATCCCGATCCCCCTGAGACCACCCGGGGACGTGCCCTGTTCCCGTCTGACACACAACCTGAGAATACCAATTTTACCCTTAAAGATTCAAATGTATAAATATCCATTAATAAGTCATACAATTAATCCGAAATCAAATTGTGTCAGACAAGTGATAATTTAAATACTATTATTGAGCATGACTTCTAAGGAATCCCCAGGTGCCAACCTACCTAGAAGTGGGGTTCAGGTGCACAACGTCAATCTATGCCTCAGCCTCATGATCCTCGTCCACCTCAGTAGCACGGCCTAGAGGGGTTAGTAAAACAAATAAGGGTGAGTGGGTCATAAACATAAAGTTTATAAAACAATTTAAGCAAAAAGTATACATACGGTTTTACCCCTCTGTTTTCCAAATCATGCATGCATCAGAATCGAAAACCATAATAATATATCATATAAGCATAAACAGCATAATATAATCATAATCATAACATCAGCTGCTGCACTATACATCCCAACCCGAACATCCCAGATGTCTGACGTCCCAGACGCCTAATAAGGTCATAGTCCCAAGGCTACGCGTGCCACCCGGAGTCTCAATCCCGAGTCCAAATCCCTAACCCAGTCCCGGTATGACATCTCAGATGACTGACGTCCTAGATGTCCAATCATAGCAATCTTGCTCCTGAGTCACTCTACGGTCCGGTCCCTTCGTAGAATGACCCCTTGCAGGCAATGCATCGTGACCACTCCAGGGTACCAACATCCGAAGGAGACACTCTCACTAGGGTAGGTCTATACAATACAGAACTAAAGAGAATCATCGGAATCCATGTTTATAACTCAAAACAGTGTATAACTAACCAGACGAGTCTCATGCCCAAAACCTCAAAATATGTGCAAGAATAATGACTCAAGACATTCAAACACTTTGATTCAATAATATAGATATAGTAATTAAAATAGTTATGCATGCAAGGGTTTAAACGAAATCAAAGGCCCACTCACAGTCTGGTCCTGCCGCTAAACGGAACGTATAAACCTATCCCGGTGCTCACGCACAATCCCTGTCATGTCCAAAGTACACATAAATGTCACTATAAGTCCTTACATCTCAATCAAGAAACTCTAGATTGAAATCGGCCAGGGGAAGCCGTCCGAACATGCTTCCCGAGGCATTAAACCCTATTTTGACCAACCTAACGATCTCTGATCGGAACGAAACACCGCCATTGGATCCGTATCACCGAAACCTAAAAGTTAGTGGTGGTCTCACCTCGAGTATTGTTCAAACGGGCCCCCACGCGCCTGGTCAACCCTCTGGTCAACGCTGCTACAGTGATGATGACATCATCATGATGTCACTATTGATGTCATCATTGACAAGTGTTAGATGACACGTGTCACTCCCTAGTTGGTTGTTGGTCTGACATGTCTGACATGATGACGTCATCATGAGAAATTACATTTATACCCTCAATTTGAAAACCAATGCATGCATATAAAACCCATTTCATAAAACCATTTAACATTCAAGTGAATATAAACATTAATGAAACCAAAAACCAGAAATCATTTCTTTTCCTCCAATCCCGGGCCTCAGCCTAAACCCATCAAAATCCATATCATCCGGGTCATAGCCCAAAATATCTGAAGACCATTTGTGAAAAAACATCATTATTGAAAACCATCAAGTTATCATCGAAATCCAAAACACATTTGAAATCCATTTCAATCAATCGAACTTGCTGGATCTATCCTAGTCTTTAAACTCAATAGAAATCTAAGTCTTTAAACTCATTCCAGGCCTCAATATAATTCGTGTCTTTAAACTCCCGAGTCTTAAAACTCAATATGCCTAGGGAGGAAATTACAATATCCGAGTCTTTAAACTCCCGAGTCTTTAAACTCAATCCGGGTCTTTAAACCCAATCCAGGCTCGCCCCCGTCTCATCTCATATCCGGGTCTTTAAACCCAATAACCAGATCCAGTAAATCCAATCCAAAACCATTTTAAAACCATTTCTACATCCATGTCCAAATCCGAATCCGAACTCCCCATTCCGAAGCCAAGTCTGCATCCGGAATCATTATTCCGAATCCAAATCCAGAAGTCCCTTTTTGATCTCCAAAACAGAATCCCGATTCTGAAATCTCGTTTATCGAAATCGCTTTTATGAACAAGGCCTCAAGCCCGATATCATTTTCCAAAATTCCTTTATAAATCATTAACCTCAAATCATATTTCAAATCCCAAATCAAAGTCTCAGAACTATTATCAAATCATAGCATACAACCAAAATCTCGTAAAACGTGCAATTAAGTAAATATCCCGAAATACGTGCAAAATCATAAATCACAGATATTATAATCATAACAATAGAAATCACATATATAAACATATAAAAACATTTATGCATGCATCATAAGTTTGAAAGCAAAGTCCACTCACAGATTGTTTAAGCTGCTACCTCGATACGCGTGCACTTACGTCATTCCCGGCTAATCTACTATCACCGGCTTTCTCGAACATGTCCAAATCCCATAATAAGGTCACTAACTACTTTATTAAGCTTCTACTAAGGTCCCGTAATTTTCTCGAATTTTTAATAATTTTTAACCGAGCCCTAAAACATTCGGACATCTCGAAACATATCGAGACGATGTCCGATCGACTCGAAACCAGTCCCAAAATGTTCGTTACATCGATTACATCATTTCACATGTTGACCACTTCCCAGTCAGAGGCACCACACACCCTCAAACACCGCCCAAAAGGGCTGCGTGTGGGAGCCACATGCCTCAGCATTGTTCATCTCCTACCTCTGTTAGATTGGATCTGAACCGGTCCGGTCCAACCAAACCGGCATGGACGATTCAACCCCATTTTCCCTTTATTTTCGATCCGTTTTTTATTCTAATTGGTTCTATAGTTTCCTTACACAATTTCCTATTGATATATAAACTTAAAACTTGAACTTTAGGTCTAGAAGGTTACCTCTCCGATCACGAACAGACCGGCCAACCATCAACTATCGTCCCTGAACGATCCTAGCCACCTCTCGTCTTGGTTTTGTACTCAATCGATTCTTGGAACCTTTAGAGACAGCCTCCCATCATCATAATAGATCAAAACGCACTAAACCTGAAGCTGCCATTTTTAATGCCAAAATGGTTTTTCACGGGAAAACGGCCTTACCTCTACCGTCAATCCTCACTGTGGCCACTACTAGCTACATCTCGCCTCCTTTTTCATCTTTCATTCAGAAACCACCAGCTGAAGATGAAGTTTGAGAGGTTTCGATGGGTTGGGTTTCACTGGCACTCACCATGCTCTGTTTGTCACAGCGTCGTGGCCACCGTCCACGGCGGCCCGTCGTGACAGCACCACCATCCTCTTCCTTATCATCTAATCTCTCAGCTTCCTTCACCAATCACATGTAAGCACAAACGTTTGAGGGCTTCCATGGAATTGGTTCTCATGATCACTTCTCTGTCTCTGTTTCTCATGTGCATCCCAACTCTACCTTCTCTCTGTTTTCTTCACCTTCACACACCTTTCACCTCTGGTTTCACTCAGACACAAACACACACACCCTCAGTCCCCCCTTCACTGTCGACTAAAACCAAATAAAACCAGCATGACTACATGACCTTAATTGAAATGGGAGGGAATGTTCTGGAACCAACCAGAAGAGGGACAGATGTCCCCATCTCTCTGCCCTTAATTGAAAATATCCAACCCATCAAGGACAGATGTCCTTATCCCACGGATCACCATTTCAAAATCAATCAAAAGACCAATATACCCTTGCCTTCACAAATTACCATTTTGCCCTTAGTATATGCAGACCAAAATCCGAGCCATCCGAAATCCGATGACAGCGTGCCGCCTATCGTTGTACTCAGGGAATCGAGATCTACCTAACGGTCTTCGAAATTCGTGACAATTCCATGTCGTATGAAAAGTCAACAATTTGCCCCTTTTACCCAAATTACCAAAATACCCTAAAACTTCCGAACATCATAACTTTTTCCTCGAATTTCGGAATCAGACGTGCCACCTAATTATGAACTCATGACGTCCCGAACTACGTCACAGTCATCGGTCAAAGTCCAATTGACCGCCCAAACCAAAAGTCAATGTTTTTGCCCATTCAAGGGGCAAAATCGTCATTTCGCACTGTCTGTCCGAAATCACCCAACCAGTCACCAATTAGCTCTATTAATCTGTCATTAATCACTAATATAATCCCGGACTCTGAGAGGGGTCGTTACAATCTCCCCTCCTTAAAAGAATTTCGTCCCCAAAATTCCAAACCTCGTACGTCCATAACTTTTTGGGGGAACCCAACTTATCTCACACCTGGGTCTCCTACCCGGTGTACATCACTTGTCAATCCAGCCTTATCTTGACAGTTCCCAAACTGTCACTACATCTCTGCCAAGCAAACCAACTCAACCAACTTCGGTTCATCTGGCAATCGTCCCATTCTCACTGAGGTCAACACATTTCCAACTCGTACCCACGGTACCTCTAACGTTGCACCAGCCGACATTCATAGCTCACTAACACCCGATCGTGACGTATGACTACCAGTCACATCATTCTCGACTCATTGTCGAGTCCTGCATACCTCGTACCAATTCTTCAATACATCGTTAGAGTCTACCGTTAACAAACACAATTCTTACCTCGCAAACCAATTCTCAATACGGCATCTGCCAGTCTCGGTATTCCTATGCATCGATATCTTCTTAGCGGTCCATACTGCTTTTGTCAGCGATCCGCGCCTACCTCCCGAAGTCACAACGTCCGTTCACAACAACAACTCAACAAATCATCTCATCAGTGGTTCAACTAGCCACCAACACAATCAGCCTGTGGGAACCTCATCCACATCCCACACTACCTCGCTGTAACTAGACCCGATCATATACCTGTTAAACCGTGATCAAACATCTCAGTACTAGGGTCCCACCAACCACTCATGGCTCTGAGCATTCAACTCACCTCAGTACTGACTCCTACCAACTAGTCAGATCACTCAGGATCACCCGGATCTAGTCCTCATCCCAATTAGTCAATCATATCAAAACTGCTCCAATTCAGTAAGACAACCAACAACATACCTCGACACCAAGCCGATCACCAACGCCTCTACCAGAACATCACGATGCACGTCCATTCGCATCGGCATGGTTCCGACCACTGAATAATCAGTACACACACATTTCAAGTACATGCACCAAACACAGGCAATATCAACCCTACAAAAAGTTTAGTGAAAGAGAGATATTTTAGAATACCTCAATCACAGATCGTAGAGTACATTCTCAAGCACTTCCAACGACGTCCTACAATAAGTCCACCAATCAACCACATCGGCATCAACCGAGCTCTACTACACCCAAAGTCCATCCAACAACACCATAGTGTACCCGTCACCCTCACAGTGTATCTCTAGGGCACACAAACATCCTCATAACCATACTGATTACCACCTGACTACAAGCTAATCACGCTTCATTTTTTACGTTCAACGATCCACCCAAGCCCACACGTCTTCCGGGGAATACCAACTTAAGTCCGCTTCGAGTCTCCTGGTCTCTTGGGTCTCCTAACCAATAATAAATCCGAACACATCTCAATTACGTACACAGGGCAGACCCAGTACTAGATCCAAAGCCAAAACCCATCGCATACGAGACGGACCACACGCGTTATGCACCATGCCAAGATGGTCAAGATATCGAGCTACCTTCACTCCTACAAGATAGAGCAATATCCTCATCTGCACGTCCAACATATCCAACCTCTGTCTTGTGGACGATTTTCCTGATCAACAACAGCTCAATCCTGATTTACCAATGATTAGACTACTGCATCGGATCAAATCGATAAAGAATTCCACATGTCTCGAGACACGTCTAGATTGTGGGTTCTCTTCAATAACCTCATATCGATTAGTTAGTCACTACTTCATTCGAACTTAGTCTCTTCTGTCTCACCATACCACAGATCTTACAATGGTCCACAACCATGACACTCTCCACACAGGCCAAACACGGCGTCACTACGTACTCTCTCTACTCCTGAACACATCCACACATGTCCACGATCAAGGGGGGGTCACAACTCCTGAAGTTCCTCCAATAAATCTCCCAAATCGACATTCAACATCTAAGACCAACTTGGAATCAACACAACATCTCATTGTCTAAAACACAACATCTCCTGATTCCGAGATTCCAACCATGGTACTTCATCCTCAAGTATACCACCTTTGGACTAACTGTCCAAACGTCAACTCCTCTACTACACTTTAGGTAATCCACAACTCTTACGGATCACAACCACGTGTCCGTAACCAAACGAACTCACCGACCAACTCGCGCATGCCGGTTAACACCGTTTATGCACATCCAAAAGAATGTCAATCATCACTCATTCTGATTATCGCGTCTCAACCTTTCGGAGGTTCATCTCCGAGCAGCACTCAAGTATAAGTCACCGACTCTCGGAATCACAAGCAACGATCACTATCCTCAAAGTTGTCAATCCCCAAGTACTAGCCTCGACATCACCAAAGGTCAACACTCTCGAACAAAGCCAACATCCGCTGACCCATTCATCGCATCCTGCGGTGTCTACGAAAACAAAACACACTCATGGTCTACCCGCCCATACCAACCTGGCCTGATCCAACACGAAACATAGGTCTGCTGCGCTACTCTGATCCAACTAACGGCATCCAGAACGTTCGTACCGAAACGTGACCTACCAATGGTCATCACATATCCCAACTCGGTTAGCCGTTCCTCCTACCAGAAACCAGCACCTCACGACTAGCCACAACCTCAACTCACGATGTGCCCATCCTACCGTTCACAAGCATCCGAGCTCGTGGCAGATCATCCCCTATCTCATGCTCACAACACACTAGTTCCGAACCTCTGCTCCTACTAAGTCAAAACCCTCAATTTAAGCTCCGGTCGGGGGAACTAGCATCCCTCGTAATCCACAACTCTGAGCAACTAGCGTCATCCAATCGCCATCCAGCCCAACAGGCCACCGTCAACTAGCCTCCTTGAACCACGTGTACCACCCAGCTCAACAGGCTGTCATCGGGCTCCACATGCTGGCTAGTCAACCATCAGTCGTCGCTCACTGGTAATCATCCAGGTTAACCACATTGGCATACATCCGACCCTAGCGCCGAACACGCTAACTACTCCGGCCCTAAGCTGACATACACCTCACCACACACCGCCTATCAGGCAACACATCGCCCAGTCACTCGTGCTTTCGTCACTAACTAAGCCACTAGCTGTCGTACTACCACTCGCTATTACTCACGTGTCCAGGTTGATGACAGGCTGTTCCGTGTTGAGACATCACATCCACAGTAGCATCACAACACCTAAGTGGACGAACCAACTACTCTGGGAGCTAAAATCTCGCATAGAACGTACAAATCCAGCTCTGATACCAATTTGACATGACCCACCCCCAATCCCCCGTGATTAAGGGCTAAGTCATGCTCCCGTCTAACTCACGTGTGACACGAAGGCTAACAGACGTCCAACCTCCATGTAACTTGTAAGCCAGCCAAGGGATTCCCAAGCGAACCGTCCAAAACTTCCTTGCTTCCCAAAGTGCGCAGAACCTACTATGGATCGCGTGTGTGATGTTTCCGTCTCTTTAACAACAGTCCTCACTGCATCAAACCTGGAGGATATCGAAAACATGAAAGGCTGTGAGTGGACAAAACAAATAATAAGTTAATAAAACAGTTCATAAGAAATTACATTTATATCCTCCATTTGAAAACCAATGCACGCATATAAAACCCATTTCATTAAACCATTTCACATTCAAGTTAATATAAACATTTATGAAACCAAAAACCAGAAATCATTTATTTTCCTCAAATCCCGGGCCTCAGCCCAAAACCATCAAAATCTATATCATCCGGGTCATAGCCCAAAACATCTGAAGACCATTTGTGAAAAAAACATCATTATTGAAACCCATCAAGTTATCATCGAAATCCAAAACACATTTGAAATCCATTTCAATCAATCGAACCTGCTGGATCTATCCGAGTCTTTAAACTCAATAGCAATCCAAGTTTCTAAACTCAATCCAGGCCTCAATATAATCCACGGCTTTAAATTCAATAGTCCTACAGGGGAAATCACAATATCCGAGTCTTTAAACTCCCGAGTCTTTAAACTCAAACCAAGTCTTTAAACCTAATCTTGGCCCGCCCCCGTCACATGTCATATCCGGGTCTTTAAACTCAATAACCAGATTCAGCAAATCCAATCCAAAACCATTTTAAAACCATTTCCACATCCATGTCCAAATCCAAATCTGAAATCACCATTTCAAAGCCAAGTCTACATCCGGAATCATCATTCCGAATCCAAATCCAGAAATCCCCTTTCAAGCTCCAAAATCGAATCCCTATTCCGAAATCCAATTTCAAAACCTGAAATCTCGTTTATCAAAATCACTTTTATGAACAGGGTCTCAAGCCCGAAATCATTTTCCAAAATTCCTTTATAAATCATTAACCTCAAATCATATTTCAAATCCCAAATTATAGTCTCAGAACCATTATCAAATCATAACATAAAACCATAATCTCGTAAAACGTGCAAAATCATAAATCACATATATTATATCATAAACATAGAAATCACATATATAAAACATAAAAAAACATTTATGCATGCATCATAAGTTTGAAAGCAAAGTCCACTAATAGACCGTTTAAGCTGCTGCCTCGATAAGCGTGCACTTACGTCGTTCCCGGCTAATCTACTGTCACCGGCTTTCTCGAACCTATCCAAATCCCATAATAAGGTCACTAACTACTTCATTAAGCTTCTTCTAAGGTCCCGTAATTTTTCAAATTTTTTAACTATTTTTAACCGAGCCCTAAAACCTTTGAACATCTCAAAACATATCGAGACGATGTCCGATCGACTCGAAACCAATCCAAAAATGTTCTTTACATCGATTACATCATTTCACATGTTGACCACTTCCCCATCAGAGGTACCACATGCCCTCACACGCCGTCCAAAGGGGCTGTGCGTGGGAGCCACACGCCTCATCCTTGTTCATCTCCTACCTCTATCAGACCGGGTTTGAACCGGTCCGGTCCAGCCGATCCACCGTGGGCGATTCGACCCTATTTTTCCATTAATTTCGATCCATTTTTTTTTTTATTCAAATTGGTTCTATAGTTTCCTTACACAATTTTCTATCGATCTATAAACTTAAAACTTGAACTTTAGGTCCAGAAGGTTACCTCTCCGATCACGAACAGACCGGCCAACCATCAACCATTGTGCCTGCACGATCCTAGCCACTTCTCATCTTGGTTTTGTACTCAATCGATTCCTGGAACCTTTAGAGACAGCCTCCAAACATCATAATCGATCAAAACAAACTAAACCTCAAGCTGCAATTTTTAATTCCAAAATGGGTTTTCACGGGAAAACGGCCTTACCTCCATCGTCAAGCCTCACCGTGGCCACCACTAGCTTCATCTCACCTTCTTTTTCATCTTTCATTTAGAAACCACCAGCTGAGGATGAAGTTTGAGAGGTTTGGATGGGTTGGGCTTCACGGGCACTCACCATGCTCTGTTTTTCACAGTTTTGTGGCCACTGTCCACGGCGGCCCATCGTGACAGCACCACCATCCTCCTCCTCATCATCTTATCTCTCAGCTTCCTTCACCAATCACAGGTACGCATCGACGTTTGAGGGATTCCATGGAATTGGTTCTCACGATCACTTCTCTGTCTCTGTTTCTCCTGTGCATCCCAACTCTACCTTCTCTCTGTTTTCTTCACCCTCACACATCTTTCACCTCTGGTTTCACTCAGACACACACACACACACACACACACTCTCAGTCCCTCCTTTACTGTCGACTAAAACCAAATAAAACCAGTACGACTACACGACCTCCCCTGTTTTTAATCGATCGAAATGGGAGGGAATGGGCTGGAACCAACTAGAAGAGGGACATATGTCCCCATATCTCTGCCCTTAATCGAAAATATCGAACACATCAAGGACAGATGTCCTTATCCCACGAAACACCATTTTAAAATCAGTCAAAAAACCAATATACCCTTTTCTTCACAAATTACCATTTTGCCTTTAGTACATTTAGACCAAAAGCCGAGCCATCCGAAGTCCGATGATAGCGTGCCGCCTGTCGTTGTACTCAGGGAATCGAAATCTACCTAACGGTCATGTAAATGCGTGACAATTCCATGTCGTATGAAAAGTCAACAATTTGCCCCTTTTTAACCAAATTACCAAAATACCCTCAAACTTTCGAACATCATAACTTTTTCCTTGAATGTCGGAATCGGATGTGCCACTTGTCTATGAACTCGTGACGTCCAGAACTACGTCACAGTCATCAGTCAAAGTCCATTTGACCGCTCGAACCAAAAGTCAACGTTTTTGCCCATTCCTAGGGTAAAATCGTCATTTCGCACCGTCCATCCAAAATCACCTAACTAATCAATGATTAGCTCCACTAATCTGTCATTAATCACTCATCTAATCTCGGACTCCGGGACGGGTCGTTACAGCAGATGGATAGATGAGAGGGAGATGGACGGCTATGGAGAGATGAGGGAAATAAATTATAAAGAAATCCTCCAATGGGGGCAAGATTCATGATAAGGGAAAAAGAAAATATGGGATGAGTGACACTTGTCACTCATCCAAGGGTCTAGGTTTATTAAAAGTTAAATCAGATTTCATTAATTTATTATTATTTTAATTATGTTCTCGGTTTGTAAGTTTAATCGATTTCACTTCCGTGACGATAACTTTTTCGTCGAATGTCCGTTTTCGACATGCTGCCTATCTACGAACTTGTGACGTTCCGATCTACATCACGGTCAATGGCCAAAGTCCTAAATGTTTTTAGGGTTAAAAGTCAACTTTTCCCCTTTCAAAGGAAAAACGGTCAATTTGCAAGAAAATATTATTTATGAAGATTCGGGCCGTTACAACCTACCCACCTTACAAAATTTTCGACCTCGAAATTTACTCGAACAAATACGGATACTGCTCCCCCATCAAATCCTCTGGTTCCCACGTCGCTTCCTCAACTTCATGGTTCCTCCATAATACTTTCACCAAGGGAATCGTCTTGTTCCTCAGTACCTTGTCCTTCTGGTCCAAAATTTTTACTGGTTGTTCTTCGAAGCTCAAGTCAATCCTCAGTTCTAATGGTTGTTCTGGCAAAGCATGTGATTAATCCCGTAGATACTTCCGAAGCATGGATACATCAAATACGTCGTGCACTCTGGCAAGTTCTAGAGGTAACGCCAACCGATATGCCACTGAACCAATCCTCTCCGTGATCTCGTATGGTCGAATGTAATGAGGACTCAATTTTTCACGTCGGCCAAATCGAATGATTCCCTTCCACGGAGATAACTTCAGGAACACAAAATCTCCAACTGTAAACTCCAAGTCCCGAATCCGTCTATCTGTATAGTATTTCTGGCGATCCTGCGTCGCCTTCAACCTTTCCTTGATAACTTGAACTGTCTTCTGGATCTTATCCATCAAATTCGGCCCCACTACTGCTTGCTCTCCTACCTCCATCCAACAGATAGGTGTCCTGCCCTACCGACCATATAGTGCCTCGTAGGGTATCATCCCGATACTCGCTTGATAACTATTATTATACGCGAACTCCATCAAAGGCAAATGAGTATCCCACGAATCCTTGAACTATAAGCCACATGCTCTCATCATGTCCTCTAGGGTCTGTATAGTCCTCTCGGACTGTCCATCAGTTTGTGGGTGAAAAGTTGTACTGAAATGTAGGTTCGTACCAAGGTATTCTGCAAACTCCACCAGAATCTGAAAGTAAAACATGGATCTCGGTTAGAAACTATCGACTCCGGCATACCATGAAGTCGAATGATCTCATTCACGAACAGTTGAGCCAGTCGATTTGGCTTGTATGTCTCTCGTACCAACAAGAAAAGAGCTAACTTGGTCAATCGGTCCACAATCACCCAAACTCCATCAAATCCACTCCGTGTCCTCAGCAACTTGAAGGCAAAATCCATAGTAATGTGGTCCTATTTCTACTCGGGAATCAGAAGTGGTTGCATGGCTCTGTACGGTCTTTACCGCTCAGCCTTGACCTATTGACAGGTCAAACATCTGCTGACGAACTCCGTTATATCCTTCTTCATACCTGCCCACCAATAATGGTTCCGGAGGGTACGCTACATCTTTTTCCCTCCTGAATGCGTCGCATAAGCCAAACTATGGGCGTCTTCAAGAATCTCCTCCCGTAACTCTGCCACATCCGGTACACACAAACGACCCAGTTTTACCAGAGCTCCATCGCCTCGAATGGAAAAGTCCTGCCTCTCGCCTACTTCAATCTCAATCCTGTAAATACATAGTGTCAGATCTTGGAATTTAGCCTCAATGATCCAATCGACCAGCACAGGTCATACATGAAAGTTGGCCAACAATACTCCCTGATTGTCCATCCCAAGCATAACTCCAGTCTTTCGGAGTTCCACAAGTAAAAGGAGATATATCATCCTCAAATGAGGAATCGATCATGCTGACTTCCTACTGAGTGCATCCGCTACGACATTTGCCTTCCCCGGATGATACTCGATCGTACAATCGTAGTCCTTGATCAGTTCCAACCACTGCTGCTGCCTCATGTTTAGTTCTCTCTGGGTAAACAGGTGTTTCAGACTCTGATGATGGTTGAAAATTCTGCATGTCACTTCGAACTAATAGTGTTTCTAGATCTTCAAGGCATGAACCACCGCCGCCAACTCCAAATCGTGTGTAGGGAAGTTCAGTTCATGTGCCTTAAGTTTTCTAGATGCATAAGCGATAACTCTGGCATTCTGCATCAACACGCAACCCAGTCCCTACAACGATGTGTCACTATAGACCTCAAATTCCCCATTGTTATCAGGTAGTTCAAGGACAGGTGCAGTAGTCAACCAATGTTTTAGCTCCTGAAAGCTCTGCTCGCATCGCTCATGCCAAACAAACTTCACTCCCTTCCGCGTCAATCGAGTCAAAGGTGCGGTAATGCTGGAAAAACCCACTACGAATCTCCGGTAGTACCCTGCCAATCTAACGAAACTCCGTACCTCAGTCACTGTCGTCGGTCTAGCCTAATTAGTCATAACTTCGGTCTTCGTGTCAGGACCCACCCCTAATCCCCTGGGATTAAGGGCTAAATCCCGATCCCGTCTAACTTACGTATGACACAAGGGCCAAACGGACGTCCAACATCTGTGTGACACGTAAGTCGGACAAGGGAGTTCCGATCTGACTGTCTCAATAACTTCCGAACTTCCCCGAGTGCGCAGAGTCTACTGTGGATCGTACGTGTGATGTCTCCGACTCTCTCGATCGACAGCCCGCGCCGCAACAACCTGGAGGGTATCGAAAACACAAAAAGACTGTGAGTGGACAAAAATAAAGTTTAAGTTCAAAAAATTTCATAAAACAATGACATTTATATCCTCCGTTTCAAAACCAATGCATGCATATCAATTTCATGTCATAAAACCATGTACGAAAAACCAAACACATTTTCTTTTTCTCAAATCCCGGGCCTTAGCCCAAACACAATTGAAACCACATTCTCATCCATCAAACCTGCTGGATCTATCTGAGTTTTTAAACTACCGAGTCTTTAAACTCAATAACCAGACCTCAATAATCCGAGTCTTTAAACTCAACAGGCCTACGAAGGAAATATCAATATATCCGAGTCTTTAAACTCAATCCGGGTCTTTAAACCCAATCCGGCCTGTCCCCCGTCAATCACAATATCCGGGTCTTTAAACCTAATAACTAGATCCAGAAAATCCAATCAAAACCATTTGAAAACCAGTTCTAAATCCAGATCCAAACTCGAATCCGAAACCACTGGTCTGATGCCCTTCCGGCATCAAGAACCGTCATTCCAAATCCAAATCCAGAATCATATCCACTTCCTTTTCAGATCCGAGTCCGCAACCATCATTCCGTAAGCCGGCATCCGGAATAATCATTCCAAACCCAAATCCAGAATCCACTTTCAAGTCCCGAATCGAATCCCGAATCGTCACTCGGAATTCCGATTCCTAAACCCGAAATCAAATTTCTCAAAACCACTTTTCTGAACTGGGCTTCAAGCCCGAAATCCCTTTTCCGAAATCCTTTTACTTTCTTTGAAATCAAATCGTATTTCAAATCCCGAAATCAAATCATTAATACCAGGTTTCAATCACAATATCCGTCAAATCTCGTAAAACGTGAAATACCGTAATTTTCTCGAAAAACGTGCAAAATCGTAAACCATCACAATCATAAATCAAAGCGTAGAATCAAGTATAGAAAATATATAAAAACATATATGCATGCATCAAGAGTTAGAAAGCAAAGTCCACTCACAGACCATTCCGACGTCGCCTCGATACGCACGCACTTACTCCGTTCTTGGCTATTCCGTTATCCTCGGCTTTCCCAAACCTGTCCAAATCCCAATATAAGGTCACTAACTACTTCACAAAGGTCATACTAAAGCCCCATAATTTTCCCGTATTTTTAACTATTTTAAACCAAGCTCTAAATACATCGGACAGCCCGAAACATATCGAGCCGATGTCCGATTGACTCGAAACCAACGCCAAAATGTTCGTTACATCAAATACTTTAAAAGTCATGTTGGAAAATTACCCAAAATACCCTCCACGCGCCCCCACATGTGCCGGAAGCTTCTGCGCGTGAGACCCACGCGCGTGAACAGTATCGTCGTCAACCTTAGGTGAACCCGGTTCACCAGGTTCGAACCGGTCCGGTCCAAGCTAAACCGGCGTTCACGGTTTTCCCTCCTTTCTCCATGATTTTTCATTCTAATTGTCCTATTAGGTTCGTCCCATTCTAAAAGATCGATTTCAATAAGAAAAACACGAAATTAGAGTCAAAATCTCACTTTCCAAAGTTCGAACAAAAGCCCAGTTTAACCCAGTTACCGTTCCCGGCCACCCGTCGTCCTTCCAGCCACGGGTTTGAGTTCTTGCGCTCTGTCCTACCTCCCTAACACCGTTAGCATCCAAAGAACTAGTCAACAACGGCCCAAAAGTCACAACTTTCGATTTGAACCGATCAGGAAAAACAGGGGAAAACTTACCTATTCGTGTACCGCCGTGAGCTCCGTCTTGGCCCAGCCCGTCTGCCGTCACTCCTCCGTTCTCTAAACATTCCGACAACTCCAAACTCGAAGGTCTTAACCGAAACACGGCAACATCACCACCACGACCCTTCTCTGTTTTTCTGAAAAAGCTCCTCTCCTCTCAACCTTTATTCACAACTCTCACCCAAAACTCGCTCATCACTCTCCCACTGAGTTCCTACTCACACTCACTGGGTCACAAAGCCTCATACACTTCCTGCAATCGATCGATTTCCTCCCTGGTCTCAAGCTCTGTTTTCCTCTCAAAGCACGATTAACACCAACACGCCCATTTAAGTTAAACCAGGTAGTGGCTAGAAGCCACCAGAAAACAGCCAGGTGTCACACACCTGGTGGCCCAAGCCCAAAATATCCAATTAAATTCTTTACACCTGTCCTCATCTAATTGGCACACTTCCCAAGGTGCAAAAAGACCAAATTACCCCTAAGGGTTCAATTTACGGTTTTACCCCTCACTTCCTAGACCCGTATCTCACGCGTTCGTTGTCCGATAAAGGCGTGCCGCCTATCATTGTACTCAGGACGTCGAGACCTATCTAACGGTCTTTGGTTTTCGTGAAAACAACAAGTCTAGCAAAAAGTCAACCTCTGCCCCTTCGTTTACTCAAATTACGGTAATGCCCCCAACTTTCCGAACATCATAACTTCCTCCTCGGATGTCGGAATCGGGCGTGCCACCTGTCTAAGGACTCGTGACGTCCCAAACTACGTCACGGTCATCGGTCAATCAAAGTCAACGATTTGCCCAAACTAGGGGAAAAATCGTCATTTTACGCCCAAGGTCCAAAAGTAACCATCTAACCACCGACTAACTCGGCTAATCCGTCACTAATCACTTCGCTAATCCCGACTATTGGGACGGGTCGTTACACTTTGGGGGATCCACACTAATCCCATCAGCTGATATAACATGTCCTAGAAAACCAATGTTGTTCAACCAAAACTGGCACTTACTCAATTTGGCATACAACTGTTTCTGCCTCAGTTTCCCTAAAACCAACTATAGATGCTTCTCAAGTGCCCTAGCACTCCTCGAAAACACTAGGATATCATCGATGAACACGAACACGAATTTGTCCAGGTACGATCAAAAAATTATGTTCATCAAATCCATGAATGCCGCTGGTACATTCGTCAAACCAAATGGCATCACCAACAACTCATAGTGCCCATATCTCGTTCGAAACGCTGTCTTCGGAACATCTTCCTCAGCGATCCTCAGCTGATGATAACCCGATTGTAGATCAATCTTAGAGAAGTACCGTGGTCGAATAGATCATCAATTCTGGGTAAGGGGTACTAGTTCTTTACCATTTCCTTGTTGAGCTATCGATAATCTATGCACAATCGGAGGCTTTCCTCTTTCTTCTTCACAAATAAAACCGGTGCTCCCCACGATGATGTGCTCGGTTGGATGAATCCCAGATCCACGATGATGTGCTCGGTATCGTTCCTGTGATATAGGTCGGGTACTGGGGAGTAGTTCAATCGTGAACTCGATCTCCCGATGTGGCGATAAACCAGACAAATCTTCCGGAAACTATCGCACCACTGGTATGTCCTCGGCCCTCGGAGTATCAACTCGTGACTCCACAACATGCGCCAGATAACCCTGGCAATCACTTCAGGTGGCGAACCGTCACGCTCTCCCTGAAAAGTAACCTCTGGCAACCCCGGACATTGCAGAATTACTTGCCTACTACAACAATCAATGAGTGAACAGTGCACCGACAACCAATCCATCCCCAATATGACATCAAAGTAATGTATGTCCATAATGATCAAAACAGCTAGTATATCCACATCCTCTAATCTCACCAGACACCTCTATATCACTTGGGTTCACTACGTACACAACTCTCATCGGTGTGCCGACACTTATCTCACTATCCAATGCTAATATTTCACAGTCTAACATACCCGCACAACTCCTCGAAATAGAAGAATGAGTAGCCCTGGCATCCATCAATATACGCACAACAAGATTAGATATGTTAAGAGTACCTGTAACAACACCCGGAGCTAACCTAGCATGCTGCTGGGTCACTACAAATACTCGACCTCTAGGTCCAGAAGTCTGACCGCGTCTACGCGCTCCACGATCAACGCTGCAATCTCCGCCCTGTCCCCAACCTCCGACAGTGTGGAAAGCCGAACTGTGAACTACACCGGCGCCTCCTGCATCATTGCCCTTGGTCAGAGATGAGAAATCAAGGGCATAGTGGCATGATCCACCACAGGCAAAGAAGTTAAGTGTCCTCGGTCTGTCAGATGATCCACTGGATGCACTACTCCAAGATGACTGCAGCCTAGAACCGGACATCGATTCAGATCTCTGGGGACTCCTATATCGAACAAACCATCCCCGACCACATGAAGAAGATGGTGCTCCCCTATAGTGCCCTCCTTTCGAGCCTCTATTGACAGGAACCTTCCTAATCCTCCTGGGATTAAAGCGGGACGACCTTGCTCCCGTCTGACACGAAGTGTTAGACAAGGGAAATTTCCAACCTTTGCCCTCTCGGGCTATCAGAGTACGCCAGGATCCGGAGGAGGTATGTGATATCTCGGTCTCTGCTACAGTCCACATCCACTGTCATCCTGAAGGGCAGTCAAAACATTAAAACTGTGAGTGGACAAAACAAGGAGTTTATAAAAACATTTCATAAGAACATTTGTACCCTTCACTAAAAAGAATGCATGCATTCATAAACCATTTAATCCAAAAGAACCATATGTGGGAACTAAGCCCAATACCATAACTGAAAGAACCATAAAGAACCATAAAGAACCAACAATATGGGCCACTACCCAAATCCATAAGGGACTCAGCCAAAAATCTGTATAAATCACACATGATATATCGTACACATCATATATCATATATCATATATACATATAATCACACAATGACACGACCTATCCCCAATCCCCCAGGATTAAGGATTACGTCATGCTCCCATCTAACTTACGCGTGACACGAAGGCAAAACCGACGTTCAACCTCCATGTGACACGTAAGTCGGACAAGGGATTTCCAAATGAACCGCTCAAATCTTTCGAACTTTCCAGAGCGCAAAGACTCTACTGTGGATCGCGTTTGTGATGTCTCCGTCTCTCTTGATCAATAGCCCGCATCGCGACAACCTGGAGGGTATCGAAAACACAAAAGACTGTGAGTGGACAATAATAAAGAATAAGTTCAAAACAGTTCAATAAAACAATTACATTTATACCCTCCATTTAAAAACCAATGCATGCATATCAATTCATGTTATGAAACCATCTCATATTCAAAACCATTATTAAAAACCCGAATCAAATCCGTTATTCGAATCCAGGGTCTCAGCCCAAAACCACAAATCAATCTCAAAGTACGGGAACTCAGTCCCCAAAACTCTTCAAAGCCAAAACATCCGGGCCACTGCCCAAAACATCTGAAAACCAGTGAAAACATCAAGTATGCGAGTTTTCTGGATCTCAAGTGCACCCGAGTCTTTAAACTCTCAAAACTATGCGCATAATTAGGCCTTCCCGGGATATCAACGAGTCTTTAAACTCAAAACAAAATCATAGACCTCGGGGGGGGGGGGGGGGGGGGGGGGTGGTATCATAACTGATTCTTTAAACACAAAACATATACCGAGTATTTAAACTCAAAACATATCAATCCAGGGCCCTCCCCCCATCAATCAACTGAGTCTTTAAACTCAAACCAGATCTAGCGGTTTTTCTTTTCTTTTTCCGAGTCTTTAAACCCAAAACCATTTTTCAATCAACAGTGAAAACATAGAAAATCCTTATCCGAATTCGCAACAATGATTCCGTAAGCTAGCATCCTGAACCATCATCCCCAACCCAAATCCAGATTTCCTTTCCAAGTCTCAAAACCAAATACGAAATCTCATTCTGAAATCCAGTTTCAAAACCGTAATCTCATGAACAGGGCTCCAAGCCCAAAATCACTTTTCCAAAATCATTTCAAATCCTTGAAATCATTCATATTTCAAATCCTGAAATCAAATCATTAAAACCATGATCAAATCACAAGATCATTCGAAATCTCGTAAAACGTGTAATCACGTAAATATCTCGAAAACCGTGCAAAATCGTAAACCATCAAGATCATAAATAAATCATAGAATCATGTATGAAAACATATTAAAACATATATGCATGCATCATAAGTTAGAAAGAAAAGTCCACTCACATACCATTTTGTCACCGCCTCGATACGCGTATACTTAAGCATTCCTGGCTAATCCACTATCACCGGCTTTCCCGAACCTGTCAAAATGACATAATAAGGTCACTAACTACTTCATAACACTCATACTAAATCACTATAATTTTCCCGAATTTTTAACTATTTTTAACTGAGGCCTAAAACCTTCGGACATCCCGAAACCTATCGAGACGATGTCTGATTGACTCGAAACTAGTGCCAAAATGTTCGTTACATCGAATACTTTAAAAGTCGCGTTGGAACCTTCCTCAGAAGGCATGCCACGCGCCCACACACGTCGCTTAAACTGGCTGCGCGTGGGCCTCACGCCCCTAAGTCATTGTTCATCGTCTTCCTTAATCGACCGGTTTGAACCGGTCTGCAAATCCGGTCCAACCGTGAATCGGCGTGGATGGTTTTCTGCTTAATTCTAGTCCAATTTCAATCCTTTTTCTACCCTTAGCTTCGTCCGAACATCATCAATCCATTTATTTACTCAAAACGCTAAGAAGCATATTACTGCTCACCTGATAAACCGAGAATCTAAACCATCTTTCTTCTTCTCTGTCTAGCCGATGCGAACCACCAGAGGTCACGGTGTTAGTCTTAAACGATTCCTGGTCACTTCCTGATGCTCACCTACTAAACCAACCCTAACCACAACCAGTAAATCGTGCTTTACCATTTTTAATTAAAAACTCAAAGTTCACGGGTGCCCACCTTACCGTCCACCGTAAGCCCCACCGCGCCCACCACTAGCTTCCTCCCACCTCATTTTGTCATTTTCCTTCAGAAACTACTAACTGAGGATGGCGTTTGATAGGTTTGGATGGATTGGATTTCACAGGTGTTCCTCTTGTCTTTGTTTTCCACGGCCCTGCTTCCACCATCCACGAAGGCTTGACCTCTTGCCACCAATCCACTTTTCTCCCTTCCCGCATCACTTCTCTTCAGACTTTTCTAGCACATAAGAACGTTTGCACCTAAATTTCCTCACTATTCCTCCTCCCTTGTTTTCTGTTTCTCTCTAGTTCTCAGCCCGTGCACCGTCTTAAATTTGAACCAGGGCGGTTTACACGGTTCTACGACCCTCCAGAGAAGGCACATGTGTCCCACATCCATTGAGAACCAATCCCCAAGACAGCCAAGTGTCACACTTGCATTGGCACAGATCCCAATGTGTCAATTGACCAATTTTCCCTTGCTAACGCAAATTACCATTTTGCCCTTCGTATTCCTAAACCCGTAATTTTATTTCCCGAACTACAAATGACACATGCCACCTGTCGTTGGAATCAGGGGATCGAGATTACCAAAGTACCCTCGAACTTTATTTCCCGAACTCTATGTCGTTTGAAGAGTCAAAAAATCGCACCATTTCAACGAAATTACCAAAGTACCCTCGAACTTCCGAACGTCGTAACTTTCTCTTCGGATGTCGGAATCAGACGTGCCACCTGTCTATGAACTCGTGACGTCCCAAACTATGTCACGATCAACAGTCAAAATCTAGTTGACCGCCAGATCGAAAAGTCTACATTTTGCACAAATTTAGGGGCCAAATCGTCATTTTGAACCGTCCGTCCGAACGCCTCCAACTAAACACCGATTAACTTCACTAATTCGTCATTAACAACTAATCTAATCCCGATTCCCGGGATGGGTCGTTACACACAACCAATCCTGTCACAATTTTCAATGTTACGAGCGTGCTACCTGGGGTCTCAAATCCAAGTCTCTCAGAGTCCAAGGTCAATATCCGTAGACCAATGACCCGCCCTGAGGTTATAGTACTAGCCTTCCTGAGAGTAAGGAACCCAATGGGCGTGACTCCACTCACTCAGTGCTCCGTGACTACTCCGGGGTCCACCCAGGCCAACGAGCCTCCCCGAAAGAGATAATTCAAGTAAAGGAATGTATATGAATATATATACATATATATATAACGAAGTCATCCTTAAAACCTTTCAACGGATTCATGCCCGGTTCCCATAAACCGTCACGAATCATAAAAACCTTTCAAGAGTTCATGCTGGTTCCCATAAACCGGCATGAACCATAAACCATACAAGGGTTCATGCCGGTCCCCATAAATCGTCATGAACCTGGAAATCCATTAGGGTCCCCGACCCGAAATCATAAATGTAAAGTAATTGGGTCTCGTTCCCGAACACATGACTCAATTGGGCATCGTGCTTGATATCTTAGGGTCAGTCACGACTCCGATCATAATGATGCGTGCAACCATCCATCCAGGACCGCCCTCAATCCTGGTATGTCGTCGTGAACGAATCAGCCGACGTGACCACCGTTAGATTATGGAGCACTCATCACAGATCGATATCCTAAACCGTCAGCACTCCGAAGCCGAGCCTCCCTCGGCTGCCCGACAACGAATCGTGCATCGTGACCTCTCCAGAAAGAACACTTCCCAATCTGGAGGCGAGCGTCGTATCCTCAGTCGCCATGCACACAGCACTCGCCACGACCACGATTCAGACCCGTAGGTCATAAATAGAGTCATATGGCTGAGACAAAACCAAATGGGTCTCATACCCGAGTTTATCCTTTTGGAAATCCAAATCCATTTCATTTAAATCAACAAGGAAGTACAAACCCGTATTGGCACCGTATAAGGTCGAAACCTCGAAATACGTGCCAATACGTAACTACACTCAAATGCACTCATGACATCACCAAACATATATTAAAACATATAATAAACATTTATGCATGCACCAATTTAGAAAATAAGGTCCACTCACAGACCATCCTAGCTGCTGCCTCGATATTCGTGCCATACGGCTCTCCTGAGCCAATCACCATCACCGGGACTCCCAAACCTATCCAAATTGTAATACAGGGTTACTAACTACTTAAATAACCCCTCAATAAAGCCCCGTAATTTTTTGGAATTTTTAACTATTTTTAATCTCGATCCTAAACCTTCGGACACCCCGAAACCTATCGAAACGATGTCCGATCGACACGAAACCAGTCCCAAAATGTTCGTTATATTGAATAGAAGATTTTACGTGTTGAAACGTTCCCCAATGGACCCACCATGAGCCCCCATGGGTGGTACAATGTTCATCTTCCTCCCTTAGCCAAACTCGGTCCACTGGTTCTGAACTGACCGAACAGGTCTGGACCGGTTCAACATCTAAACCATCATATTTTCGATCCATTTCGATCCATTTTAATCCCTAAATGTTCCTAATCTCAAACCCTATCATTTTAGTTATTAAACACACTTGAAAACTAAGGAAAACCGTACCTCCATACGTCGACAATGGCGACGGCGGCTTCCTCCGCCGTTCACCGTCCTTCTCGGCCGTCCTAAGCCTCAAAATCAATCCCTTTCGACTCACAAAACCACCAGAAGCAAAACCCAACCGTTAGGTTCGATTAAAACCCAATAAAACCCAAGTTTCGAAATTCAAAGCCAAGCCTACCTTCTCGGGTTTCTCCCCTGCCGTGAGTCGCCGTGGACCACCGTCGTCCTCAGTCCCCCAGCCTATCATTCCTCACGGTCAGCCGCTCACCAAACAGTTGAAGATGAGCTGGGGTGGTAATGGTGTTGTGTGTGTGTGTGTGTCCGGTTTTTGAAAGAAAAAGAAGAAGACATGAAATGGTGATCGTGGGAGAGAAGGAAGATTAATTGGATGATGAGGATGTTGATCAGAAGGGGAGAGATGAGATGGACGGTGATGATTGATTGAGGGATGCAATGGATGGCTAGGATTTAAGATGAGATAAATGGAAATTATAAAATAATAATTATAATAATATTTAATTATGTTAGATCCACAAATTAGGGGCTTGGGCCAATGTCCATGGGTCCTATTAAAATATCTGCCCAATCAGGATAAGCCAAGTCATCATCGTCTCAAAGTACGTGCATAGTGAAATCGAACTTCCGTGACCCATAACTTTCCCGTTTGAAGTTTGATTTCAGCGTATCGCATGTCTATGGATTCGTATTATCTCGGTCTACGTAACGGTCCCCAGCCCTCGGCCATTGGACCTCCCGGTTCAAAAGTCAACAATTTGCCCATTTTAAACTAAATTACCAAAGTTACCTTGGAACTTCCAAACGTCATAACTTTTTCCTCGAACGTCGGAATCGAATGTGCCACCTGTCTATGAACTCGTGACGTCCCGAACTACGCCACGGTTATTGGCCAAATTTCATTTGACTGTCAGAATGAAAAGTCAACGTTTTGCCCACGGCTTGGGGCAAAACGGTCATTTAGCATTGTTCGTACGAAAGTACCCCACTAATCATTGATTAACCTCACTAATTCATTTCGGGACGGGTCGTTACAACCTTCCCTCCTTAATTAATTTCGTCCTCGAAATTCCAACCAACCTAATTCTAACCGCTTTTCCCTCCTTAATTAGTTTCGTTCTCGAAATTCCAACTATCCTAATTTCACAACCACCTCGTGGAAATAATTCGATCTTATCTCATGTGTACACTAGCACCCAATAGCCAATACAATACTTGTCTGCAACCAGACGTACCACTAGTACTCACGTCGTATCGACTACACTCGATCACGTCGAATGATAGAAACCACACATTCCGAATTGACACTACTTGTCAAATATACCATTTCGTTTACATAAACGTCACGATCGAGATTCATCACTGCGTCACCCGACCATAAACGTCACGATCGAGGATCGTCACAACACCCAAAGTCCTCAACATCAAAGTCCTGATCCATATCGCGATCCTAGTCCTTAACATAACAATCTCGATCCACCTAGGATCCCTACAAGCTCACTCAGCTAACAATCCCCCTGAGATCCGATCATAAGGTCTTACACCCTCCTGAATCCTTCGTCATTCACATCACTTCTTAACCAATTCCCACATCTAAACAGATCAGTTAACGATGAGACACGCCGAGACTGTGGATTCTCTCCAATCACCTCGTATCGATCCTTGGCATTCCACTCAGGAAAATCAAGGATGATCCAACACGATGACATCAAAACTCATCCTATGTGAATGCAACCAAAACTTACTGCACTCACCACGCCATGTAACCCAACATTTTCTGCCACCAAGCAGAAAATGAGAAATCTCAACGACTTAACTTCTAAATACCCAACTCCTCCTAATGACCCAAGAAAAATACCGGGTCCACCAACCAATACACGACCAATGTACTGGTGACAACAACCATCATCTATCTCATCTGCATCATATGCCATGGCAGAACTTGAGAAGTCACCCAAAATGACTTTGAAATACCGATTACCAATGTGGAAAACCCGCACTCCTCTCGTAACCTCAATCACAAACTCTCTCGATTCTGAAGTTCCAACCAGATTGGAACTAACACATTCGGACATCAACCACGTGTCCCTGATAGACTGGTTATAGAAACATGCCCATCTCGACGGAGTCACATCCCGACTCGTGACTCAGCGTCATCACAATTACCAGCACCAGCACCAGCACTAGTACCAGCACCATCACTATCACCTACACTAGTATCGGCAAACAAGCATCCATACTAGTATCAGCATTAACACTAGCACCATCACTAACATCAATACTAGTATCAACACCAGCATCAGCATCAGTACCAGCCCCAACACACTAACATTACCACACCGTGTGCAAACATACAACCCTGGATCTCCGCTCATACTGAGCGACGACCCCAAACCACTGCTCATTTTGGAGAAACTCTGCCTCCCTCGTACCCAACAACTCTGGGTACAGTCACCCCGACAACTCATACGAGAAAAGGAAACGTTCCCCGAACGTCCCCGATTCCCAACAATCATAACTACAACCATTCTCGGTAGTAGTGTCTGCCACAGACTCGTGCAGACCTAACCACCAGACATCACGATCGAGACTCCGCATTCAACAGAATCAATCGTGCATGCCAACTACTCTGTATCCCCGCTCCGGGATTCCATCGACAAGTACCAACCCTGGTAACCTGTCCAACCAAACTCTAACCAGTCGTAACTCGACTCAACCAATGCCGTCTACTAGGTCGCCCATGACCTTAGTTGCACCAACAATCAATCACAACTAAAGTAGTACGACAACCAACTAGGTCTAACTGATAAGTACAACCCTGACTGCAGAATGCAGTCCCATCACTAAAGATGACATGACTAGACCGACCAACGGTCTCATCGGAGTTGAGACCACTCACCAATTCACATTTCCAAACCATACATCCTACCTTAGGGCTCCACGATCACTACCTAGGGTCTCTCTGAACCCAACTGTAGAAAGCAGTATAATCCACAATCTGACCGACCACGCGGTCCCGACATCGCAAGGATGTCAATCCAATCCTACCGTCAGTTCAACTAGGGTTACTCGAACTCGACTGCTCCTAGCAGCATAGCCACCTAACTCAACAAAATCTTACCATCGAATGGTCACACCACCGAACCAATCGTCATAACCGATCCTACAACATCATGAAAGACGATCCCAACTAGCCGTCTCAATATCAAAACGCTAAAGTACTATTACGTTTATCCGTTCGTAGGGTCCCACACTGTCATCCACGACAGAACTATGGAAACCCCGGCATCTAATGCCAAATCAAAACGAACCACGATTTAATCCTACTAACTATCGTACCGTTATCCTAACTATCAAGTTGATAACGAACTGTAGCCCATTGAGACATCACATCCTCGACCAGCGCATCACTCCAAGAGCTACACGGTTGCTCGAATAGGGACAATCCCGCTCTGATATTCAGAGTAACATGAGCAAACCTGCTCTGATAAGAGCTAGCCGACCTTTGATACCACGTTGACAGGACCCGTCCCAATCCCCCCGGGATTAACGTGGGACGACACTACTCCCGTCTGACACGAAGTGTCAGATAAGGGAAATTTCCAGCCTTTGCCCTCTGGGGTTATCAGAGTACGCCAGGATCCGGAGGAGGTATGTAATATCTTGGTCTCTACTACAGTCCACATCCTCTGTCAATCTGAAGGGAAGTCAAAAAATAAAAAGCTGTGAGTGGACAAAACAAGGAGTTTAAAAAAACATTTCATAAGAACATTTGTACCCTTCACTAAAAAGCATGCATGCAGTCATAAACCATTTAATCCAAAAGAACCATATGTGGGAACTAAGCGCAATACCATAACCGAAAGAACCATAAAGAACCAACCATACGGGCCACTGCCCAAATCCATACGCGACTTAGCCCAAAATCTGTATACATCACACATCATATGTCGTACACATCATATATCATATATCATATATACATATAATCACACAACCAATCCTGTCACGGTTCCCAAAGCTACGCGCATGCTACCAGGGGTCTCAAACCCAAGTCTCTCAAAGTCCAAGGTCAATGTCCGTAGACCAATGACCCACCCTGAGGTTATAGTACTTGCCTTCCTGAGAGTAAGGAACCCAACGGGAGCGACTCCACTCAGTTAGTGCTCCGTGACTACTCCGGGGTCCACCCAGGCCAACGACCCTCCCCGGAGGAGATAATTCAAGTAAATGAAGGTATATGAATATATATATACATATATATAATGAAGTCATCCTTAAAACCTTGGGATTCATGCCCGGTCCACATAAACCGTCATGAATCATAAAAACCTTTCAAGGGTTCATGCCGCTTCCCATAAACCGTCATGAACCATAAAACCTTTCAAGGGCTCATGCCGGTCCCCATAAACCATCATGAACCTGAAAATCCATTAGGGTCCCCGAAATCATAAATGTAAAGTAATTGGGTCTCGTGTCCGAACACATGACTCAATTAGGCATCGTGCCTGATTTCTCAGGATCAGTCACGACTCCGATCATAGTGATGCGTGCAACCATAATCATAGTGATGCCCGAACACATGACTCAATTGGGCATCGTGCCTAGTATGTCGCCGTGAATGAATCAACCGACCCGAACACCGCTAGATTATGGAGCACTCATCACCGATCGATATCCTAAACTGTCAGCACTCCGAATTCGAGCCTCCCTCGGCTACCCGACAACGAATCGTGCGTCGTGACCCCTCCGGAAGGAACACATCCCAATCCGAAAGCGAGTGCGTATCGTTAGTCGCCGTGCACATAGTACTCACCGTGACCACGATTCAGACCCGTAGGTCATAAATAGAGTCATATGCCCGAGAAAAAACCAAATTGGTCTCATACCCGAGTTTATCCTTTTGAAAATCCAAATCCATTTCATTTAAACCAACAAGGAAGTACAAACCCGTATTGGCCCGTATCAGGCCGAAACCTCGAAATACGTGCCAATACGTAACCACACTCAAATGCACTCATGGCATCACCAAACATGTATTAAAACATATAATAAACATTTGATGCATGCACCAATTTAGAAAGCAAGGTCCACTCACAGATCGTCTGAGCTGCCGCCTCGATATGCGTGCCATACGGCTCTCCCGAGCCAATCACCATCAACGGGACTCCCAAACCTATCCAAATTGTAATAGAGGGTTAATAACTACATAAATAACCCCTCACTAAAGCCCCACAATTTTCTGGAATTTTTAACTATTTTTAATCTCAATCCTAAACCTTCGGACACCCCGAAACCTATTGAAACGATGTCCGATCGACACGAAACCAATCCCAAAAAGTTCGTTATATTGAATAGAAGATTTCACGTGTTGAAATTTTCCCCATCAGACCCACCACGCGACCCCACGCGCCGCCGCATGTGGCCATGCTTGAAGTCCACGCGCGGTACACTGTTCATCTTCTTCCTTCAGCCAAACCCGGTCCACTGGTTCTGAACCGGCCGAACCGGTCTAGACCAATTCAACGTCTAAACCATCATATTTTCGATCCATTTCAACCCATTTTAATCCCTAATTGTTCCTAATCTCAAACCCTATCATTTTAGTTATTAAACACACTTGTAAACTAAGGAAAACCGTACCTCCATACGTCGACAATGGCGACGGCGGCTTCCTCTGACAGGAAGTGTCAGACAAGAGAAATTTCCAACCTTTTCCCTCTCGGGCTATCAGAGTAAGCCGGGATTCGGAGGAGGTATGTGATATATCGATCCCTGCTACAGTCCACATCCGCTGTCAACCTGAAGGGCAGTCAAAACATTAAAAGCCGTGAGTGGAAAAAACAAGGAGTTAGTAAAAACATTTTAACGAAGGCATTTGTACCCTTCACTAAAATGCATGCATGCATTCGAAAATCATTTATCAACCCGTTCATTAGGGCCTTAGCCTAAAATCGTAAATGAAACCGAATACACGGGCAATTTCCCAAATCCATAAAGATACCAACCATATGGGCCACTGCCCAATACCATACGGGACTCAGCCCAAAACCTGTACACATCACATATCATATATCGTTTATCTCATATCATATATCATACATACATATAATTCACACAACCAATCATGTCACGGTTTCCAAAGCTACGTGCGTGCAACCCGAGGTCACAACCCAAGTCTTTCCGTCCAAGGTCAGTGTCCGTAGACCAATGACATGTCCTGTGGTTATAGTACAAGCCTTCCTAAGAGTAAGGCACCCAACGGGGGCGACTCCCACTAAGTCGGTACTCCGTGACTACTCCAGGGTCCACCCAAGCCAACGACCCACCCCGGAGGAGATAATTTAAGTAAAAGAAGGTATATGAATATATATATATATATATATATAACGAACTCATTCATTCCATTCATATACATATAGAAAACATCTTTAGAACCTTTCAAAGGATTCATGCCCGGTTCTCATAAACCGTCATGAATCATAAAGACCTTTCACGGGTTCATGTCGGTTCCCATAAACCTGGAAATCCATTAGGGTCCCCGACCCAAAATCATAAATGTAAAGTAACTGGGTTTCGTACCCGAACACATGACTCAACTGGGAATCGTGCCCGATATCTCAGGGTTAGTCACGATTCCGATCGTAGTGATGCGTGCAACCATCCATCTAGGACTGCCCTCAATCCTGGTATGTCGCCAAGAACGAATCAACCGACGCGACCACCGCTAGATTATGGTTCACCCATCACCGATCGATATCCTGAACCGTCAGCACTCCGAAGTCGAGCCTCCATCGGCTGTCCGACAACAGATTGTGCACCGTGACCTCTCTAGAAGGAACATATCCTAATCCAGAGGTGAGCGTCGTATCGTCGATCGCCGTGCACATAGCACTTACTGCGACCACCATTCAGACCCGTAGGTCATAAATAGATTCATATGCCCAAGGTAAAACCAAATGGAACTCATGCCCGAGTTTATCCTTTTGAAATCCAAAACAATTTCATGTAAACCATTATAAAAAGTACAAACCCGTATTGGCACCGTATAAGGCCGAAGCCTCGAAATACGTGCCAATATGTAACCACACTCAAATGCACTCATGGCATCACCAAACAAGTATTAAAACATATAATAAACATTTATGCATGTACCATTTTGGAAAACAAGGTCCAATCACAGACCGTCCGAGCTGCCGCCTTGATATGCGTGCCACACAGCTCTCCCGAGCCAATCGTCGTCATCGGGACTCCAAAACCGGTCCAAATTGTAATAGAAGGTTACTAACTATTTAAATAACCTCCCACAAAAGCCTCGTAATTTTCCAGAATTTTTGACTAATTTTAATCCCGATCCTAAACCTTCGGACACCCCGAAACCTATCGAAACGAGGTCCGATTGATACGAAACCAGTCCCAAAATGTTCGTTACATCGAATAGAAGATTTCACATGTTGAAGACATTCCTAAAAGATGGGACACACGCCCTCACGTGACCCGAGAACCTCCTACGCATGAGCCCACGCGCTAGGCACTGTAGCACCTTCTTCAAGCTCTGGCTGTTCTGAACCCGCCAGTTCAGTGCAGTTCGGTCCAGCTGGACCGGCGTGACCGGTCCGGCTTGGTTTCTCCCCTATTTTCAGTCCAATCTTCTCCTTTTTGATTCCTATCTTCCTATTTTGTTCATATGAATCTAAATATACAAAGAAAAACGCATAAACCCTATAGAAAACCATTGAACCGATTTCCCCCCTTTTCGGTCCAATATTCCAGTTTTGTTCCCAGGCTTCACAGCCATCAAACTCCATCAAAAACCTTCTCCATACCTTCTAAGCAACCTAATAAACTCATTACAATCACTAAAAACCAAGCCTAACGTCACAAATCGAAAATCAAAGGGAAATGAGAAAACCGAGTACTTCGTCGGGTTTCTTCTCCTCCACGCCGTCGTGGACAACGATCCAGTCCTCCTGCAGCCTCCTCTCAGTCCTCACATCTTTCCTTACATGAAAACAATGATGCTAGGTGATGGTGTGATGTGGGTTGTGTGTTTGTTCAAGAAATGGAAATGGAGAAATGGTGTTTCGGGTGGTTTTCAAGAACAAAGAAGATATGAAAATGTTGATCAGATGAGAGAGATGAGGATTAGATGAATGGTGAGGATTGAGAGATTAAATTAGAATGGATGGCTAGGATTGAGTGATAGTTGGATTAATTATAAAATAATAATATATAATTAGGATAGATCCACAATTTAGGGGAATTGACCAATGGGATGAGTGACACTTGTCACTCATCCTTGGGTCCCACTTAAAATATCTGGCCAATCAGAATAGGCCAAGTCATCATCGTCTCGAAGTATATGCATAGTGAAATCGACCTTCCGTGACCCATAACTCTCTCATTCGAAGTCCGATTTCAGCGTGCCGCCTGTCTACGGATTTGTATCGTCCCGTTCTACGTAACGGTCCTTGGCCCTCAGCCATCGGACCTCCCAGTCCAAAAGTCAACTATTTGCCCCTTTTAACCCAATTTACCAAAATGCCCTTGAGCTTCCGATCGCCATAACTTTTACCTCGAATGTCGGAATTGAACATGCCACCTGTCTATGAACTCGTGACATCCCGAACTACGTCACGGTCATCGGTCAAATACCATTTGACTGCCTGAATGAAAAGTCAACATTTTACCCACGCCTAGGAGTAAAACGGTCATTTTGCATCGTTCGTCCGATTTCGCCTAACTAATCATCGATTAACCTCACTAATCGTGATTAGTCACTAATCTAATCCCGAAATTCGGGACGGGTCGTTACAACCTTCCCTCCTTAATTAATTTCGTCCTCGAAATTTCAACCGACCTAATTCCAACCATTCTTCCCTCCTAAATTAGTTTCGTTCTCGAAATTTCAACTATCCTGATTCCACAACCACCTCGTGGAAATTATTCAATCTCACGACACGTGTACACAAGTACACGCAATAGCCAATACAATACTTTTTTGCAACCAGACGTACCACTAGTACACAAGTCATATCGACTACACTCGACCACGTCGAATGACAGAAACCACACGTTTCGAATTGACACCACTTGTCAAATCGACCATTTCATTGACACAAACAACTAGATGGTTCCTTACTCAATCACAAACTTTATCCTGACGCATGCTCCCACTGGGAGTCACCAATCCTCACACAACGATCCACGTTGACACATCCGACAACCTGTCACCACTTGACAGTCGCCAGTCGGTGAATAACACTATACTTACCTGTGGTTATTCTAACCACCAACTCACCCAACTCGAGTTTACATTTACCAACACTTCACTCGACCTGTGTGTAACTGGATCCGTCAGAACTACTATGACCCAATGCACAGTATCTAATGTCCAGTCCACGTCCTCAACTAATCCAATGGTATCGGAACTAAGCCGACTACCAGCACGTTCACCAACGTATCACTAGTATAACATATAAACCGTCTCCAGACACCAAAAGTCTGCCCGGCATCGTACCTCGAACTACGTACAAGGTACGTACATCTATCCATCAATCAGACTACAACCACCTAGGTCATAGCCAATCACGTTTCAATTTGAGAGTCCATCTGTCCAATCCAGTATTTGACAGATCAAAACTCCAACCCATTATCCATCTCCAAAACTGAATCCAAAATCATCATTTCGTAAGCTAGCAACCGAAATAACCATTCTGAAACCAAATCCAGAAATCAACTTTCAAGTTACAAAATTGAATCCTGAATCGTCATCCTGAAATCCGATTCCAAAACTCGAAATCTCGTTCTCGTCTATCGAGACGCACCAATTCTGAACATATCAGTTACATGCTCAAACAATTACCACAATACAATCGATTGACTTCATAGGGAAGCCAATCACAATATCCACACATCTCTAAGGCTGACAAAATCCGACCCCGTCGGACACTTACTCGCCTCAGTAATATACCATATGGGATTTACCTCGAAAAGAAGTTCAGTCCTATCATCCTCAACTCAAACATCCAAGTAAGAGCGATAAACTCTCCACCTATCTGGACCATCAAGTTCATTATCCATATCCATCAAAACGTCACTTGACCAAAAACGTCACGATCGAGATTCATCACTGCGTCACCCGACCATAAACGTCACGATCAAGGATCGTCACGATTCCCAAAGTCCTCAACATCAAAGTCCTGATCCATATCGCGATCCTAGTCCTTAACATCACAATCTCGATCCACCTAGGATCCCCATAAGCTCACTCAGCTAACAATCCACCTGAGATCCGATCATAGGGTCTTACACCCTCCTGAATCCTTCGTCAGTCAAATCACTCCTTAACCAATTCCCACATCTAAACAGATCAGTCAATGACGAGACACGCCGAGACTGTGGGTTCTCTCCAATTACCTAGTATCGATCCTTGTCTTTCCACCTAGGAAAAACCAAGGATGATCCAACACGATGACATCAACATCCATCCTACGCGAATGCAACCAAAACTCGCTGCACTCACAACGCCATGTAATCCAACATGATCTGTCACCAAGCAGAAAATGAGAAATCTCAGTCACCTAACTTTGATGTACTCAACTCCTCTAGATGACCCAAGACAAATCCCGAGTCCACCAACCAATACACGACCAATGTACTGGTGACAACAACCATCATTTACCCTCATCTGCCATCATATGACATGGCAGAACCTGAGAAGTCACCCAAAATGACTTCGAAATACCCATTACCAATGCGGAAAACCCGCATTCCTCTCATCACCTCAAACATAACCTCTCTCGATTTCGTAGTTCCAACCATATCGAAACCAACACACTAGGACATCAACCACATGTCCCTTTTAAATTGGTTACGAACACATGCCCATCTCGACGGAGTCACATCCCGGCTCATGACTCATCATCATCACAATCACTAGCACCAGCACCAGCACTAGTACCAGCACTGTCACTAACAACAATACTAGTATCAGCACACAAGCATCACAATAGTGTCAGCACAATCCCCAATACTAGCACTAACCTCAGCACCAGCACTAGCTCACACTAGTATCAGCACTAGCTCAAACGGTGTGCAAAACAGAAAACCTTGGATCTCTGCTCATACCGAGCGGCGACCATGTACCTCTACTCGTTTTGGAGAAACTCCGTCTCCCTCGTACCCAACAACTCTGGGTACAGTCATCCTGACAACTCATACGCGAAAAGGAAACGTCCCCTGAACGTCCCTGATTCCCAATAACCGTAACTACAACCACTCTCGATGGTAGTTTCTGCCACAGACTCGTGCAAACCTAACCACCAAACATCACAATCAAGACTTCGCATCTAACGGAATCAACCGCCCGTACCAACTACTCTGTATCCCCACTCCGGGATTCCATCGACAAGTGCCAACCCTAGTAACCTGCCAAACTAAACGCTAACCAGTCGTAACTCGACTCAACCAATGTCGTCTACCAGGTCACCCATGACCTTAGCTGCACCAACAGCCCATCACAACTATGGTAGTACGACGACCAACTAGGTCTAACCAATAAGTACAACCTCGACTGCAGAGTGCAGTCCCATCGCTCAAGCTGACATGACTAGACCAAACATGACCGGACATGACCGAACATGACCATCAGCCGGTCTCGACTTCGTAAAGATGTCAATCCAATCCTACAGTCAGTCCAACTAGAGTTATTCGAACCCGGCTGCTCCCAGCAGCATCGCCACCAACTCAACAAGATCCGACCATCAATGGTCATAATTCATGACCAGTCGTCGGAACCGATCCTACGACATCGTGAAAGACGATCCCAACTAACCGTCTCACGATAAAACTCTAAAGTACTATTGCGTTCATCCCTTCGTAGAGTCCCACACTGCCAACCACGACAGAACTAGGGCAACCCCGACATCAAGTGCTGAAACCAAATGATCTGCGATTCAATCCTACTAACTATCGTACCGACATCCTAACTATCAGGTTGATAACGAACTGCAGCCCATTGAGGCATCACATCCTCGACCTGCTCATCACTCTAAGAACTCCACGGTTACTCGAATAGAGACAACCCCGCGCTGATACCAAGCTGACAATATCAGAGCGTCCTAAGTATCCTACGAGCAAACCATGCTCTGATACCACGCTGATAGAACCCATTCCAACCCCCCCGGGATTAACGCGGAACGACCCTGCTCCCGTCTGACACAAAGTGTCAGACAAGGGAAATTTCCAACCTTTGCCCTCTCGGGCTATCAGAGTACGCCGGGATCCGGAGGAGGTATGTGATATCTCGGTCTCTGCTACAGTCCACATCCGCTGCCAACTTGAAGGGCAGTCAAAACATTAAAAGCTGTGAGTGGACAAAACAAGGAGTTTGTAAAAACATTTTAACGAAGACATTTTTACCCTTCACTAAAAAGCATGCATGCATTCGAAAACCATTTATCAAACCGTTCATTAGGGCCTTAGCCCAAAATCGTAAATGAAATCGAATACACGGGCCACTGCCCAAATCCATAAAGATACCAACCATACGGGCCACTACCCAATACCCTACGGGACTCAGCCCAAAACCTGTACACATCACATATCATATATCATATATCTCATATCATATATCATACATACATATAATTCACACAACCAATCCTGTCACGGTTTCCAAAGCTTCACACGTGCTACCCGGGGTCTCAACCCGAGTCTTTCAGTCCACGATCATTGTCTGTAGACCAATGACCCATCCTGAGGTTATAGTACAAGCCTTCCTGAGAGTAAGGCACCCAACGAGGGTGACTCCCACTCAGTCGGTGCTCCGTGATGAATCATAAAGACCTTTCAGAGGTTCATGCCGGTTCCCATAAACCGTCATGAACCTGAAAATCCATTAGGGTCCCAGACCCAAAATCATAAATGTAAAGTAACTGGGTCTCGTACCCAAACACATGACTCAACTGGGCATTGTGTCTGATATCCCAGGGTCAGTCACGACTCCGATCGTAGTGATGCGTGCAACCATCCATCCAGGACCGCCCTCAATCCTGGTATGTCGCCGTGAACGAATCAACTGACGCGACCACCGCTAGATTATGGTGCACACATCACCTATCGATATCCAGAACCGTCAGCACTCTGAAGTCGAGTCTCCATCAGCTGCCCGACAATGGATCGTGCATCGTGACCTCTATGGAAGGAACATACCCTAATTTGGAGGCGAGCGTTGTATCGTTGGTCGCCGTGCACATAGCACTTTCCGGGACCACGATTTAGACCCGTAGGTCATAAATAGAGTCATATGCCCGAGAAAAAACCAAATGGGCCTCATGCCCGAGTTTATCCTTTTGAAATCCAAAACCATTTCATTTAAACCATCATAGAAAGTACAAACCCGTATTGGCACCGTATAAGGTCGAAACCTCGAAATACGTGCCAATACGTAACCACACTCAAATGCACTCATGGCATCACCAAACGAGTATTAAAACATATAATAAACATTTATGCATGCACCAATTTAGAAAACAAGGTCCACTCACAGACCGTTCGAGCTGCCGCCTCGATATGCTTGCCATACGGCTCTCCCGATCCAATCGTCGTCACCGGGACTCCCAAACCTGGCCAAATCGTAATAGAAGGTTACTAACTACTTAAATAACCTCCCACTAAAGCCCCGTAATTTTCCAGAATTTTTAAATATTTTTAATCCCGATCCTAAACCTTCAGACACCCTGAAACCTATCGAAACGATGTCTGATTGATACGAAACCAGTCCCAAAATGTTTGTAACATCGAATAGAGGATTTCACGTGTTGAAGACATTCCCAAAAGATGGGACACGCGCCAGGGCACTGTAGCACCTTCTTCAAGCTCCGGCTGGTTCAGTGCAGTCTGGTCCAGCTAGACCGGCGTGACCGGTCTAGGTTGGTTTCTCCCCTATTTTCGGTCCAATCTTCTCCTTTTTGTTTCCTATCTTCCTATTTTGTTTTTATGAATCTAAATATACAAAGAAAAACGCCTAAAACCTATAGAAAACCCTTGAACCGATTTCCCCCCTTTTCGGTCCAATATTCCAGTTTTGTTCCCAAGTTACACAGCCATCAAACTGCATCAAAAACCTTCTCCATACCTTCTAAGCAACCTAATAAACTCATTACAATCACTAAAAACCAAGCCTAACGTCACAAATCGAAAATCAAAGGGAAACGAGCAAACCGAGTACTTCGTCGGGTTTCTCCTCCTCCACGCCGCCGTGGACGGCGGTCCAGGCCTTTTGCAGCCTCCTCTCAGTCCTCACATCCTTCCTTACATGACAAAAATTATGCTAGGTGATGGTGTGATGTGTGTTGTGTGTTTGTTCAAGAAATGGAAATGGAGAAATGGTGTTTCTGAATGGTTTGAAGAACAAAGAAGATACGAAAATGTTGATCAGATGAGAGAGATGAGGATTAGATGAATGGTGAGGATTCAGAGATTAAATTCGAATGGATGGCTAGGATTGAGTGATAGTTGGATTAATTAGAAAATAATTATTATATAATATTTAATTAGGATAGATCCACAATCAGAATAAGCCAAGTCATCATTGTCTCGAAGTGTGTGCATAGTGAAATCGACCTTCCGTGACCCATAACTCTCCCGTTCGAAGTTCGATTTCAGTGTGCCGCCTGTCTACGGATTCGTATCGTCCCGATCTACGTAACGGTCCTCGTCCCTTGGCCATCGGCCCTCCCAGTCCAAAAGTCAACTATTTGCCCCTTTTAACCAAATTTACCAAAATGCCCTTGAGCGTCCGAATGTCACAACTTTTACCTCGAACGTCAAAATTGAACATACCACCTGTCTATGAACTGGTGACGTCCCAAACTACGTCACGGTCATGGATCAAAGTCCATTTGTCCGCCTGAACGAAAAGTCAACGTTTTATCCACGCCCAGGGGTAAAACGGTCATTTTTCCACGTTCGTCCGATTTCGCCCAACTAATGAACGATTAACCTCACTAATCGTGATTAGTCACTAATCTAATCCCAAAATTCAGGACAGGTCGTTACATCCTCCGTCGTTCACCATCCTTCTCGACCGTCCTAAGCCTCGAAATCAATCCCTTTCGACTCACAAAACCACCAAAAGCAAAACGCAACTGTTAGGTTCGATTAAAACCCAATAAAACCCAAGTTTCGAAATTCAAAGCCAAGCCTACCTTCTCAGGTTTCTCCCCCGCCATGAGCCACCGTGGACCACCGCCGTGCTCAGTCCCTCAGCCTCTCATTCCTCACGGTCAGCCGCTCACCAAACAGATGAAGATGAGCTGGGGTTTGGGCCAATAGGATGAGTGACACTTGTCACACATCCAGGGGTCCCACAAAAATATCTGCCTAATCAGGATAAGCCAAGTCATCATCGTCTCGAAGTACGTGCATAGTGAAATTGAACTTCTGTGACCCATAACTTTCTCGTTCGAAGTCTGATTTCAGCGTGCTGCCTGTCTATGGATTCGTATTGTCTCGATCTACGTAACGATCCTCGGCCCTCGGCCATCGGACCTCCTAGTCCAAAATTCAACTATTTGCCCATTTTAAATCAAATTACCAAAGTTACCTTTGAACTTCAAAACGTCATAACTTTTTCCTCGAACCTCGGAATCGAACGTGTCACCTGTCTATGAACTCGTGACGTCCCGAACTCCGTTACTGTCATCGGTCAAAGTCCATTTGACCGCCAGAATGAAAAGTCAACGTTTTGCCCACGCGTAGGGGTAAAACGGTCATTTTGCATCGTTCGTCCGAAAGTACCCCACTAATCACCGATTAACCTCACTAATCGTGATTAGTCACTAATTTAATCCCGAAATTCGGGACGGGTCATTACAACCTTCCCTCCTTAATTAATTTCGTCCTCAAAATTCCAACCGTCCTAATTCTAACCGTTCTTCCCTCCTTAATTAGTTTCGTTCTCGAAATTCCAACTATCCTGATTCCACAACCACCTCGTGGAAATAATTCGATCTTATCTCATGTGTACACTAGCACCCAATAGTCAATACAATACGTGTCTGCAACTAGACATACCACTAGTACTCACGTTGTATTGACTACACTCAATCACGTCGAATGATAGAAACCGCACGTTCCGAATTGACACCATTTGTCAAATCTACCATTTCGTTAACACAAACAACTCAAAGGTTTCCTTGCTCAATCACAAATCTATCCTGTTATCTGCTCCCTCAGGGAGTCACCAAATCTCACTAACCGATCCACAAAACATCTGACAAACTATCACCACTTGACAGTTGTCAGTCGAAAACTGACACTATACTCCCTTGTGGTTACACTAACCACCAACTCACTCAACCTCAGTATACACTTACCAACACTTCACTCAACCTGTGTGTAACTAGACCCATCAGGAATACCATGACCTAGTGCACAGTATCAAATGTCCAGTCCACGTCCTCGACTAATCCAATGGTATCAGAACTGACAAGACAGCCCCCGAAAAGGGCATTGTTAACAGTGTCCGGTCCTGCTCCCGTCTGGCAAGACAACTGAAATCCCCAAGTTACCCTCAGTACGTGCCAAACCAGGGACAGCCACACGTGCTTACTCATGCCTCCGCCTCACGATCAGCCTCGATCAACGCACCACAACCTGGAAGGTTAATAAAAACCAAGAGGTGTGAGTGGACAAAAATAAATCAGTTTATAAAACAATTACGGAAAGACGTTTTTACCCTCCACGTAAAACCAATGCATGCATACAAAAATCGTTTCGCAATCCGTTACATTTTCAACATAAGAAATCCGTAAACGAAAATAAAAAACATTTTCCTTTTCTTAACCTTCGGGTCTTAGCCCGCAATCATAAACACAGGGCCTCAACCCAAAACCATGAATCAAAACCAAGTACACAGCACAATCCAAAACCATCAACCATATAACCGGGCCACTGCCCAACACATCCGAACATCATAAATTAACAATGAATCACCATCAACCAATTTTCTGGATATCAGGTGCGCCCGAGTATTTAAACTCAAAACCATGCGCATAAACAGGCCTTTCCAGGATTTCAACGAGTCTTTAAACTCAAAATATAATCAATAGGCCTCTGGGGTATCACAATAACCGAGTCTTTAAACTCACGAGTCTTTAAACTCAATCCGGGTCTTTAAACCCAATTTCGGGCCCGCCCCCATCATTAATTAGCCGAGTCTTTAAACTCAAAACTTCCTCCAACAATAGCACCGGGTCTTTAAACCCAAAAAAAAATTCAACGGGTCTTGAAACCCAAAACATTTGTCAATCACAACAGCGCGGGATCCATCCCGAAATCACATTTTTCACAACAGGACTCTTTGTCCGAATTTCCACATTCAAGTCCCCAAATCTTACTTCACAAAATATGATCAAATCATCATTAAACACAGGGCATGTATAATCACACCTAATCATAAAAATCATAGAAATATTTATGCATGCATTAAATTTTGAAAGCAACGTCCACTCACACACCATTCTTAATGCTCGGTTTCGCGCTGCACGCGTTTCCATAATTTTCGCCAATATCCAGAAGTCTCAAATCCTGTCCGAAATCACACTTTCGTGTCACTAAGGACTCAAATAATATCACACTAATTTCCCAAAATTTTCCGGGAATTAATCGTTCATTAAAAAATGTAACCTAAACCTTCGGACCCTCGAAACAACATCGAAACGGTGTCCAATAATTCCAAAACCAATGCTAAAACGTTCGTTACAATGTGACAGGCACTGTTCACATTCCTCACCTGATTTCACTGTAAAACGGGTATGTGACCCGCGACTGGACCCGTTCTAATTCCTGTCAAGCACAACCTAATTTCCTCAATTAATCCATCAAGTAGACTCGCAAGGGACTCAATTAAAGGTCTGTATCAATTAATTCACTCGACACGACCTAAAACCAACTTAATTGAACTCGAGTCGTAATCGAAGTTCATCGTCCCAGTTCATCACACCGCCACTGATTCCTTCAATTGATTAGATAGGAATCATCGTAGACTCACCCTCAAGATGATTGTGAACTCAATTTCACAAGAACTTACCTCCATGACCACGACTCCAAGCTTGATTTTCTGAAACTCAGTCGTGACTGTCCATGGCTTCCCAGGCTTCGAGCTTCGGTCCCTTTGATCTGGATCGACTAAGTGAAGTCCCAGAAGACTGAATTGAGTCTCAAATTGGCTTGGGCTGGCCTACAATTCGAATTGAAATTTTGAATTTGTTTGAACATGAACTTCGGGTTTCCAGAGCATTTTCTCACCCAGTTTCCCCGTTTCTCCTCTCTCTCTGTTTCTCTGAAGTCCTCTGTCCATCTCAAACACCCCAGAAACGATCAAACCAATCAATTAATCCACCCAAACCAACTAGTGCTCTGTTCAAAATTCTCAAACGGATAAAACAATTCCATGGTGTTCTGTTCCTCCCATTTCCCACGGCACCCGCACAGACCCACTAACACTCCACTGCACCCAAGTGTATAAACTGTCAGGACCCACCCCGGTTTCACCCCGAAAACCGAGGTAAATCCTGCTCCCGTCTGACACCCCGACACTTAACTAAAGTAAAACACCCAACAAGCACAGTCAGACGCAGGAGAACTAAAATATCCCGAAGTTAAAAGTGTACAGAGCATAGTACTAAATACAAAAGAAAGGAAACCGGTAACTAGATACACGCACACGGAAAAATTTAAAACACTCCGGGATCCCTCTCGCGACTTTTATGCCTCAGACGCTGCCTCGACGCCGAAACCCTGCTCTAGCTCCACGACCTGGAGGCAATTTAAAACCAAAAAAGTGTGAGTGGACCATAAATAAAAGAAAAGGTTCCAAAACCATTTATAAGAAAAACCGGGTTTGGCCCTCCGTTTTGAAACCACATGCATAACCCAGTTATTAAAGCAATTATAGTTCACATAAACCTCATCATAAACACAGAAACACTATTAAAACACAGTTATAGAAATCATAGCATCAGCATCATAAAACCGTATCATAAACCATAAGTATCAAATCATCATTATCCGATCAAACCTGCTGGACCTATCCGAGTCTTTAAACTCCCGAGTCTTTAAACTCAATCCAGGCCTCAATAGTATCCGAGTCTTTAAACTCCCGAGTCTTTAAACTTAACAGGCCTACGGGGGAAATATCAAGATATCCGAGTCTTTAAACCCAATATCCAAATCCAATCAAAACCATTTAAAAACCATTTCCCATTTCCATATCCAAACCTGAATCCGAAATCACTGGTCCGATGCTCTTCCGGCATCCCGAACCGTCATTCCGAACCCAAATTCGGAAATCCACTTTTCAACTTTAAAACCAAATTCCGCTTTCCGAAATCCGATTTTAAAACCGAAAACCTTGATCATCGAAATCATGTTCCAAAATCCCTTTATAATCATTGAAAACCATTTATTGTTTGAAAATCCCGAAACCATAACATTATTTTCAGAATCAACATTCCTCGTAAAACGTGCTGAAAACTGAACTTTCTCGAAAAACGTGCAATTATGTAAAATCCACAAAGCATATCCGATAAACATAAAATCATAATTAAAACCATAAAATAATTATAGAAAAACAGTTATGCATGCTCGAGTTTAAGGAAAGGGTCCACCCTCTGATCACTCCCTCACCCACAAGAACACACCAATACTCACCATCGTCTCTCAATTTTCTCTCAATCTCCCTCTCTGTTTCTCCCTGGTTCGAAGAACATACACGGGCACACACGGGCACACACACTGCACGATTTAACCCCAAATTATTGGACCCGTTCACACAATCCTGGAATCCTCTAGCCAAGCCCCACGTGTCACCATCCTACCCTTCCTCTCACAAGTGGCCCAATCTCAGCCATCCAATTTTCCCTCTCTGTTCACAAATCCCCAGACAACCAAAAGACCAAAATACCCTTTTTTTTAACCCAAAATTACGATTGTCCCACTACCTTTCTAGACCCGTAACTCACACATCCTAACTCCGATCAATACGTGATGCCTGTCGTTGAATTCAGGACGACGAGATCTACGTAACGGTCCTAGGTCAACGTGTCAAAACTCGTTCGTACGAAAAATCAACTTTACCCCCTTATTTAGCCAAATTACGGTAATGCCCTCAACCTTCCGAACATCATAACTTCCTCCTCGGATGTCGGAATCGGGTGTGCCACCTGTCTACGGATTCGTGACGTCCTAACCTACGTCCTGGTCATCGGTCAAAATCCAATTGACCGCCCGAACTAAAAGTCAACTTTTTGCCCAAATTAGGGGTAAAATCGTCATTCTACCCTAATGAACTTATCGGGACCACCTAACCCCCGATTAAGCTCACTAATCTTGCTTTAAACACTTCCTAAACCCTAATTCCCGGGACGGGTCGTTACATAAACGATTCATCACACTCCGCCCAAGCAATTGATTTCCTAAACAAAAACACCCGTGGGAATCTCCCTGGCCTAACTGTAAAACTGTTTCCCGTAAGGACCAAAACCCAATTTTATTTAAAACCTTCCCCGTGCCCGGTTTTTCTGTCTAAAACATACCACCATGCTCCCACTAACCTCAAATCACATAAAAAATTCCTACCTTCAGAGAATTCCTAAACAATTCCTTGATCAGAGGTCCAATTTAAACAATTACACAGCACAAACCCACGGCTGTTCAAACTGGGCTTGGCAATTTACCATTTTGCCCTTCTTGTAACGACCCGTCCCGGAAATCAGGGTTAAGATAGTGATTAAGGTGGGATTAGTATGCTTAATCGGTGGTTAGTTGGTCTCGTTGAGGTCGTTGGTGTAGAATGACGATTTTGCCCCTGGTTGGGAAAATAGTTGACTTTTAGTTCGGATGGTCAAATGGACTTTGACCAATGACCAGGACGTAGTTTAGGACGTCCTGAATCCATAGGCAGGTGGTACGTCCTATTCCGACATCCGAGGAGGAAGTTGTGATCTTCGGAAGGTTGATGGCATTATCGTAATTTTGGTAAAATAGGGGGAATAGTTGACTTTTTGGACGATCAGGTTTTGGTACGTTGACCGAGGATGGTTAGGTAGATCTCGTTGTCCTGAGTTCGACGAAAGGCGACACGTATTCATCGGACTTACGATGTGTGAGTTATGGGTCAAGAAAGTTAGTGGCAAACTGTAATTTTGAGTTAAAAGGAGGGGCAGTTTGGTCTTTTGTGCTCTGGAAATTGGGCAGAGAGAGGGCAGATGGACGGCTGAGATTGAGCCACTAGGGAGAGAATGGAGATGATGGTGACACGTGTTAAAGGTGTAGTAGGTTCTGGGGGGTTCTCGTGTGTGCACGGTCCAAATAATTGGGGTGCAACCGTGCAGTGTTCGTGGGCGTTCTTCGATCCAGAGTGAAACAGAGTGAGGCGGTGAGGAAAATTGAAGGGTGCTCGTGTGTGATGATGAGTTGTGAGTGTATGAGGGTGATCGGAGAGTGAGAGGGAGCTAGTGAGCTTGTTGAGAGGTGCAGCGGGTGTGTGTGTGTGAGAGCTGTGGGTCACGGGAAATCCAGAGAAAACAGGGAGGAGGTGAGAGCTTGTGGTGGTGCGGTGGCCGTGGACGGTGCAAGTGAACTCGAGAGGAGGTTGAGACGGTTTTGTGGACCCCAGGGAACGAGGCGGCGAGCACGACGGTGGACGATTTCAGGTAATCCCTCATCCCTGTGTGTATGCTCTGTTTTGGCTGTGAACTTCAAATCGGAAGTCGTGGCTTGAGAGGTAGAATCGAAGAGTCTAGGGGAGTCTAGGGAGTTCAGTTGAGTCCAGGGTGTCTTTTGGTTGTGCTGCCGTGACGGGAGGTGCACGGTGGGGGTTAACACGATGGCGGGTACTCTGTGTGCTCTGTTTTGCCGTCGATGTTCGAACCGAAAGTCGTGAAGTTCGGGACTGAGTCGAAGGTTAAGGTGAGTTGGGATAGGTTCAAGATGGTCCTAGGAAGAGTTTGGGATGGCCACCGTGATGGGAGGTGACCTGGGTCGCCGGGAAGGAAAACAGGGTAGTTCGGGCCGTCTGGTTTCGAGCTTGAGTCGACGGTGTAGGGGCCGTGTCGAGGTCTAAGGAGGATGGGGATGGATAGAGTAGGTCTGGACGAAGACGTACTGTAGCTGGCGCGTGAGGCCCACGCACAGCCACTTTGGGCAGCGCGTGGGGGCGTGTGAGGCATTTTCCGGCGAACCTACCAGCATGGTTTTTGGTCTAGGTGTTATAACGAGTCTAATGGAAGTGGTTTCGGGTTAATCGGACATCGAATCGAAGTAGTTCCGCGAGGGTGAAGGCTTAGGGTCTCGGTTTGTTATGTTTAGGATTCGGGGAATTTTGGAGAAAATTAGGTGAACCTTCGTGGACGTGTTAGTGACGTACTTTGGTGGTTATTGACAGGATCGGGATTTCCCGAGGAAGCCGAGGAACGTGCTGGACATTCAGGACGCGATTGAGGGCGCGGTACTGTGAGTGGACCCTTTCCTTAAACTCGAGCATGCATAACTATTTTCTATACCTATTTATTGGTTTTATATGTGATTTCATGATTATTGAAAATGCTATGTTCGTTTTACGTATTGGCACGGTTTTCGAGAAAATACGGTTTTCAGCACGTTTTACGAGAAAATGGTGATTTTTGGAATATGAAGCTATGATTTTGGGATTTCAACTGATAAATGGTTTCAAGGATTATAAATGGATTTGAGACATGATTTGATGATCAAGGGTTTTTCGGTTTTAGAATCGAATTTCGGAAAGCGGAATTTGGTTTTAAAGTTGAAAAGTGGAATTCCGGATTTGGCTTCGGAATGACGGTTCTGAACGCCGGAAGGTCTTCAGACCGGTGATTTCGAATTCGGGTTTGGATGTGGATTTCAAAATGGTTTTCAAAATGGTTTGGGATTGGATTTGCTGGATCTGGTTATTGGGTTTAAAGACCCGGATATTGATTGACGGGGGACGGGCCCGGATTGAGTTTAAAGACTCGGGAGTTTAACGACTCGGATATATTGATTTCCCCCGTAGGCCTGTTGAGTTTAAAGACTCGGGAGTTTAACGACTCGGATATTATTGAGGCCTGGATTAAATTTAAATACTCGGGAGTTTAAAGACTCGGATAGGTCCAGCAGGTTTGATCGGAAAATGATGATTTGACGTTCATGGTTTATGACATTGCTTTATGATGCATATTCTATGACTTCTATAACTGTTTTATAGTGTTTCTGTTTCTTATGATGTTTTATGGTGATTGATTCATAACTGTTTCGATAACTGGGTTATGCATGTGGTTTTCAAAATGGAGGGTAAAACTCGGTTTTCTTATTAAATGGTTTTAGAACTTTCTTTTATTCTGGTCCACTCACACCTTCTGTTTTAAATTGCCCTCCAGGTCGTGGAGCTAGCGCGGGGTCTTGACGTCGAGGCAGTGTCTGGGGCATAGAAGTGACGAGAGGGATCCCAGAGTGTTTAAGTTTTCTTCTGCGTGCGTGTAATTATCATCGATTTTTATTTCTTTGTAATTCGTACTATGCTCTGTAAAACTTTAACTTCGGGATTTATTGAGTGCTTTCTCCTGCGTCTGACTGTTTTTGTGTCAGGGTGTCAGACGGGAGCAGGATTTACCTCGGGTTTCGGGGTGAAACCAGGGTGGGTCCTAACACTTCTGCTCAAAATTACCAAAATGCCCCTCACGCATCCAAACCCGTAACTTGGTCATTCGAACTCCGATTGACGCGTGCCGCCTGTCTATCGACTCAGGGCATCGAGACCTTCCTAACGGTCCTCGGTCCTCGGCCATCGGACCTCCCGGTCAACATTTTCCCCCTTTTTGTCCAAATTACGAAAACGCCCTTGAATTTCCGAACGTCATAACTTTCACCTCGAACGTCGGAATCGAATGTGCCACTTGTCAATAAACTCGTGACGTCCCAAACTACGTCGCTATCATCGGTCAAAGTCCATTTGACTGTCCAAATAAAGTCAACATTTTACCCACGACCAGGGGTAAAACGGTCATTTTGCATCGTTCGTCCGATTTCGCCCAACTAATCACCGATTAACCCTGCTAATCATGATTAGTTACTAATTTAATCCCGGAATTCGGGACGGGTCGTTACAGGAACTAAGCCGACTACCAACACGTTCACCAACGTACTACTGGTATATCCTATATACCGTCACCAGGCATCACAAGTCTGCCCAGTATCGTACCCCGAACAACGTATAGGGTACATACATCCATCCATCAACTAGTCCACTACAAAAACAACAACGACAACGACAACAACAACAACAATAACAACCACAAAAACAACAACCACAACATGACAACCACAACCTAGGTCGTAGCCAATCACGTTTCTATTCTGGAGTCCATTTGTCCAATCCAGTACTAGACAGAATCAATACTCCAACCCATCGTCCATTTCCAAATCCGAATCCGAAATCATCATTCCGTAAGCTAGCAACCAGAATAACCATTTCGAACCCAAATCCAGAAATCAACTTTAAAGTTCCAAGATGGAATCCTGAATCATCATCCTGAAATCGGATTCCAAAACCCGAAATCTCGTTCTCGTCTATCGAGGCACCAAATTTGAACCTATTGGTTACCTGCTCAAACGATTACCACAATACAATCGATTGACTTCGTAGGGAATCCAATCACAATATCCATACATCTCTAAGGCTGACAAAATTCGACCTCGTTGGAAACTTACTCGCCCGAGTAATATACCATACGGGATTTATCTCGAAAAGAAGTTCAGTCCCATCATCCACAACTCAAAGATCCAAGTAAGAGTGATAAACTCTCCACCTATCTGGATTATCAAGATCACAATCCAGATCCATCACTACGTCACCCGACCATAAACGTCACGATCCTCGATCGTCACGACGCTCAAAGTCCTCAACATCACAATCCCAATCCACATCGTGATCCTAGTCCTTAACATCAGAATCTCGATCCACCTAGGATCCCCACAGGCTCACTCAGCTAACAATCCACCTGAGATCCGATCATAGGGTCTTACACCCTCCTGAATCCTTCGTCATTCACATCACTTCTTAACCAATTTCCACATATAAACAGATCAGTCAACGACGAGACACGCCGAGACTGTGGATTCTCTCCAATCACCTCGTATCGAGGAAAATCAAGGATGATCCAACACGATGACATCAAAACGCATCCTACGTGAATGCAACCAAAACTTGCTGCACTCACCACGCCATGTAACCCAACATCTTCTGCTACCAAGTAGAAAATGAGAAATCTCAATGACTTAACTTTGAAATACCCAACTCTTCTGTGCTCACAAAGGCTGCAGAAAATCGAAATAACCTCACGAATTTCTGCTCATACTTCGTCACTGTCATACTCCCTTGCTCGAGCCATTGGAACTCTACCTCACAAGTAGTGCGAAAATATCGCGAGTAATACTGATCCAAAAATCTCGCTCGAAAGACCTTCCAAGTAGTAGTGTGAATACACCACCCAAACATCTCCAAGCCATACCACCACTAGTAGGCCCCGCCTTCTAGTAGGAAGGTAGCCAAGTCACTCACTCCCCCGATGGGCAATGCTTCACTGTGAAAATCCTTTCCCATTTTGCTATCCACTCATGAGATTCCTTGGGGCTAGATCCCCCACTGAATGGTGTGGCTCCCAATCGTTGATCTCGTTTAATACTAGCACATTCCATTTCTCTCGCTACTTTTTCTACAGTCCGTGCTTGAGGGTTTCGTTTTGGAGGCATAACCAACTGTTAAAAGGCATAGTGTATGACCAGTGTCCTGAAGGGAACGGTAAAAGATCCGGCATTCCTACGAGGGGGGAATGGTCTGGGAAGAGAATGGTGGTGAGCTTTAAAGGTGTAGACACACACCTATCTAGCACGAGGCCTTTTGGGAGCTCAGTGACTTTGGGTTCGGTTGGAACTCCAAAGTTAAGCGAGTTGAGGTTGGTGCAATTCCATGATGGGTGACCTCCTGGGAAGTTGCACCGTGAGCTCCCGAAACCAAAACTGTGAGGGCGAGGAGGCCAAAAGCGGACAATATCGTGCTATAGTCGGGTCCTGACCGAGAAGGGTCGGGTCCTGACACATAGATTAAATAAACAACATCTTTAAACGTCAATTGTACCAAGTACTGACCGCTAACCTAGCATGCTAACCATTAACCTAGTGCTCTGATACAAAGTTGACAGGACCAATTCTGATCCCCCTGGGATGACCCGGGGACGTGCCCTGCTCCCGTCTGACACACAACCATGAAATACCAATTTTACCCTTAAAGATTCAAATTCATAAATATCCATAAATAAGTCATACAATTAATCTGAAATCAAATTGTGTTAGAAAAGCGATAATTTAAATAATATTATTGAGCACGAATTCTAAGGACTCCCCACGTGCCAACCTACCGAGAAGTGGGGTTCAGGTGCGCACCGTCAATCTATGCCTCAACTTCAGGATCATCGTCCACCTCAGTAGCACGGCCTGGAGGGATTAGTAAAATAAATAAGGGTGAGTGGGCCAGAAACATAAAGTTTACAAAACAGTTTAAGCATAAAGTAAACATATGGTTTTACCCCTCCGTTTTCCAAATCATGCATGCATCATAATCAAAAACCATAATAATATATCATATAAGCATAAACAAGATAATATAATCATAATCATAACATCAGCTGCTGCACTATACATCCCAACCCGGACATCCTAGATGTCTGACGTCCCAGACGCCTAATAAGGTCACATTCCCAAGGTTACACGTGCCACCCGGGGTCTCAATCCCAAGTCCAAATCCTGAACCCAGCCTGGCTATGACATCCCAGATGCCTGACGTCCCAGACGTCCAATCATAGCAATACGACTCATGAGTCACTCAACGGTCCGGTCCCTCCGTAAAATGACCCCTCACAGGTAATACGCCGCGACCACTCCGAGGTACCAACATCCAGAGGAAACAGTATCACTAGGGTAGGTCTATACAGTGCAGAACTAAAGAGAATCATCGAAATCCATGTTTATAACTCAAAACAATGTATAACAAACCAGACGGGTGTCATACCCAAAACCCCATAATACGTGCAAGAATAATAACTCAAGGCATTCAAACACTTTGATTCAATCATATAGATAGAGTAATTAAAACAGTTATGCATGCAAGGGTTTAAACGAAATCAAAGGCCCACTCACAGTCTGGTCCTACCGCTAAACTGAATGTATAAACCTGTCCCGGTGCTAACGTACAATCCTTGTCATGTCCAAAGTACACATAAAGGTCACTATAAGTCCCTAAATCTCAATCATAAAACCCTAGAATGAAACCGGCCCGAGAAAGCCGTCCGTACACGCTTCCTGAGGCATTAAACCCTATTTTGACCAACTTAACGATCTCCGATCGACACGAAACCACCGTCATTAGATCCGTATGGTCGAAACCCAAACGATGGTGGTGGTCCCACCTGGAGTGCTATTCACACGCGTCCCTACGCACCTGGTCAACCCTTTGGTCAATGCTGTTATAATGATGATGACCTCATCATGACATCACTGATGACGTCATCATGACATCACGTGTTACTCCCTAGTCGGTTGTTGGTCTGACATGTCTAACATGATGACATCATTATGACGTCAGCATGATGACGTCATCATCCCTAACATTCAGCCGGGTCCGTCCGAAGTCCTGCAACCGGGTCGCCGTGGCCCTCTGCCTGACCCGATCAGAACTTCCATCTCTGACCTCCATTTTCGACGGGGTTTGTCCCTACGTGTTCATCTAAGTCCACTTTACAAGTCTCTGAACTCAAAAACCAGAAGAAAAGGCAAGATCTATACCTTAAATCGAAAACCCGCAGCCCAGTTTTTCGGTCGTCTTCCCCGTCGCCTCAGTCCACGTCCTGCTTTGAAACCAGTCTCCATTAGCTCGTCACTGTCCCTATAACATGACTCAACACAAAGAAATGGTCCATACACGTCAAAACTAAGGGTTTCGAAAACGAAGAAACAGAGGGGGTTCTTGGGTTTTCCGGCCTACCTCCGCCGTGTCGACGTCGTGGGTCCTCCTGTTAGCTCTTCAGGCGTCCAGAATTCCTAATGGTCTTAGCCTGGTGTTGGTTCGAAGTGTGGTCGCGTGGGTTAAACGGTTTGGGTTTCGGGTATGGTTTGTTCTTCTTCGGTCTGGGTGGTTCACGGGGTTGCAGCACAGAGAAGAAGATGATAGTGATGAACAGATGATGAAGATGATGTCTGATGGGGAAGATGATGTCGATCTGGTTGCTGGAGATGAAGTGGATGGACGGTGGGGTTTGTACGGAGTGGGGAAGGGTTTGTTATTGAGCTCACGGGAAAATGAAATGGGAAAAGGAATGGATGTGTTCTGATGATATTGATCAGATGAAGAAAAATGAAGGGTGCAAATGGATAGATGAGAGGGAGATGGATGGCTAGGGAGAGATGAGGGAAATAAATTATAAAGAAATCCACCAATAAGGCAAGATCCATGATTTAGGGAAAAAGCAACCATGGGATGAGTGACACTTGTCACTCATCTAAGGGTCCAAGTTTAATTAAAAGCTAAATCAGATTTCATTAATTTATTATTATTTTAATTACGTTCTCGGTTCATAAGTTTAATCAATTTCTCTCTCGTGACCATAATTTTTTCGTCGAACGTCCGTTTTCGACGTGTTACTTGTGTATGGACTCGTGACGTCTCGATCTACGTCACGATCATTGGTCAAAGTCCTAAATTTTTTCTGAGTCAAAAGTCAACTTTTTCCCCCTCAGGGGTCAATTTGCAATAAAATATTATTTATGAAGGTTAGGGTCGTTACAACTATCATTAATGATAGTAATGATAGCTCTCAAGTTTAATTATTGTAAAGGGCAAAATATTATCCTCAATGTATGTAATCTAACTTTTATAAAAATTAAATTAATAACGGTTATATGACAATGAATTTGATGAAATATGAGAAATCCTATTTGCCAATAACAGTAAAGAACACTAATTAAATAAAATTTTAATTCGTTTATTTTGAAAATAAAAGTTTAAGGTGTTTTTGGAGACATTAACATTACATAAAGCATAAACAAACCAGCAATATTATCTGAAAATGACAATATCACCCCCCTATCATTAGCAAATAGCAACAAGAACATGTTCCATGATCGTCTTTGCAATCAACTGAACAGACGACTCAAGATAGGAAATAAAATAATTCAATCCCCACCCTTCGATTGGATCACAGACAAACGACCACTCTATCTTGCACCCGGTGCCTCCATCCTCATCGTTGGTCGGGACGACTTGCATTACTGCCACGTAGGACTTAAACCCAAGATTATTCTCTGTAATCTCGTAACTCAAACACCGTTTGATCGGGTCAATCGACAGCAGCTTCTCATTGGCCCACTTGATGGTGGACTCATCACCATCAACAGGAGGACCTGCGCAATACCGGATCAGACCCGGCTGGCCGGAGACTCCGTCGACTTGGTAGCACGTGGACGTGCCGGGAAAGCACTTGTGGAAGTTGCAGAAATCAGCCAAATAAGGCCAAGCTTCATCGGGTGACGTGGCTTTTAGGTCCGCAGAGACTTTGGCTTTCCATTTGGAATGTGCTTGAGTTTTTTGTTCCTCCATGGAGATAATTGTGAAATTGAGAAACAAAGAAGATAAGAAAGGGAGTTCAAATGGGAAAGTTGGCTGAAGAAGCTTTAATTATGCAACCTCAAAAGTGAAAAGATGGTTATTGGTTTTCTATATAGATTCCTTCCACATGTGTTGACTGTTGAGTGGCATGGAAGTTGGGTTGGGCTACAGTAAAGGTGACGTGACATTTACGAAAACAACCTTCTGAATATATATGGTCCATTATTTTAGTATAACATAATAATAATAATAATAATAATAATAATATATCAGCATAACTTTCAAGATAGTAATACAGGATATTAGGATTCTCTATTTTTTTGTTTTTCTGAAAAAGATAAAAGAAAGAGCTAAAAGCAGAATGTGTAGTAACTAGTAAGTAAAAATAGAAAGTAAAAATCAGTTCTCTTTCAAATATATTAACCTCATGATATTTAATTTATTTTTCATTAAAAGTCGAATTTACCCAGAATAAATTAAAATTTGTCAAATATATAAACTTCATGATATTTAATTTATTTTTCATTAAAAGTCGAATTTACTCAGAATAAATTAAAATTTGTATACATCAACTTTGATATGAAACTTAATGAATTTTAGGATCACACATTCCATTTTTGATGAATAATTTGGCGGGCAAGTGGGAACTCATCATTTTGGCCAAACAGTTGACTATTAGACATTCGCCAACTTTTTAAATGAGTTTATATATGCTCTAATTATTAGCGCGCAATAATGTCATTTTTTAAAGTTGGTTTGTAGTTAAATTTTGGTAAAGAATTAAATTGTGCATTCGATTTTAGAGTCTTCTTTGATATCGATTTGGTTATGAGTGGCATGCATAAACCAAATTATTGGAGATGCTCTAATATCTTTCTGGTCCAGTGAGATTCATATATAATGTACTCCGTTTCTTTCAATATCATTGTATCAAAGAGGAAAATAAAAGAATAACTTGCACATGCTACATGTACTCAGTAAATTGGAGATTATGTAATCTCACATATTCAATATCTTTTCTTACAAAAAAGGGAGCAAATTATATTTTATTGCAAATTATATTTTATTGCAAATTATATTTTATATCAGATAATAAAATTAAATATATATTTTAAAATGTTTTATTTTACTACCAAGGTAGTTTACATTTTTAACCCTCTTATTTTTTCTGTTTTCTCTTCAGTTTTATGTTAAAGTGGAGTGTATGAGCCCCACTGATTAACTTTTATTTACTTCAGTTAAAACGTGTAATTGTCAATGTATATTACAAATGTGCATATTAAAATAATAGTTACTAACCAATTAAAAATCTTCTCCCACATCTGTCACACTTTGACGTTTTTCATATGCATTTTAAAAACCCAAATGCTTCCATTTTAGCATAAAATAAATTTAAAAAGTAGTTAATGGCGGGATCCACACGTTCCACATCAGCACTTAATTAAAGAGAAAATAGAAAATGTGACGGAAGGCAGTGCAACGTTTTTAAATGTATAGGGTAGTAAACTGAAACATTTTAAAGTACATGTGTAATTCTGTTATCTAGTACAAACCATATGATAGTAAAATGAAACATTTTAAAGTACTTGTGTAATCTTGTTATGTGGTGCAAACTACAGGGTAGCAAAGCGTAATTTACCCCAAAAAAAATATGCAGCCCATATATTTATCTTAATTTTAAATTGATCTGTCCTAAATAGAGAAGAATTAAGAAATGAAAAGAATTCGTGTTAAGGTGATTCTTTGTGTTTTAACCAATTAAGTTCTTTTGTCACTTACTATTATAACGCGTATATGGAACCATAAATCAACGAAAAATTATGCAGCTGCCACGTGACTCGTAACTCACATAATGCCGATATTACCCTTGATAAATACAATGACGACATCCCACGATCTTCGCATTAATTTAATATATTTATCAATTAAATATATTAATTAATCATATCAATGTCAATAATAAATAATCTCCCCGCGAATGATTTACTATTATTTATATAGTTAATAATAATGATTTCTCTCGGTTGAATCATCTATTAAACACTATCTCCTTCAACCAATTAGACGTTCCGGTGACCCACAAGACCTCACTATAAATACAAGGCCTCACTTACCTCTAAAAGCAATTCAAAACTCATACTGAAACTCTGCCGATTTATTCTCTCGATTAAACTGATTTTTGGCATCAAAGTGTTCTTAGTTGAACCACCCACTTGGGCTTCAACCTTAACTCCGTTTGTTTCTTGTTATTGTGTGTAAGGATCAAGAAGGAATTCTACAAGTATGGATGATTTCTGCATCAACAACTGGTGCTTTCATTGAGAGCCGAATTAGAAATACTCAATGCATACTCTCTAGTTTTTTAAAAAAACTTCATCATTTTTCATCCATGGAAAGAACATGAAGGGTAAAACGATTTGACAGGCTCACCGCCTTCATCACGACGACCCACGATAAGAGCGACATGTTTAACATGATTCTAGAGATTCAAGTGAAACACTCTGAAGGGGAACTGCCACCTGTTTTGCAACTAGAATTTTCTATGGTGCAAGAAAGGGCTCCAGCCGCGGTTGCGATGTCCATGCCATCTCAAAGCCACTTGGTACCGGCGTACTCCCGAAATCAATCCATTTCCCGCATTAGGCGCGATGGAAACCTTCCTCATGCGGATAGACAACTACTTGGAAAGGCGTCACAACAAGCTCCAAATTGGCTCCACACTGACGTCGGAACTTCGGAGGCTTATGAACAACATACATCATGCACGAGGACACACTCAAGCCCATGAAGGACACGGCGTGACACCTTACCACTAAAACTCGAGACATAAGTCCCAATGCTCCGCATGACATGCATTGCACGAGTACGCACTCGAACCCATGAAGAACGCGACGTGACACTACCGCTAGAGCTCGAGAACAAAACTCCCAATGTTTCATACACCATGCACGAGGATACACTAAAGCCTGTGAAAAATGAGGTGTGACACCTTGCCACCAAAGCTCATGACTCTTAACACTCTGCATGACATGCACAAGGATGCGGTCAAGCCCATGAAAAATGTGACGTGAAACCTTGCCACCAGAGCTCCTAGAATAAGTCTCAACGCTCCACCAGGCACGCAAGAGGACACACCCAAACTCGTGAAGAACGCGATGCGATGCCTTTCCACCGGAGCACGGGGAATTTGGACAGCTAAGCAACCAGGACCAAGTCCAATCAGAGCTCCTACGATGACTTCTGGGAGACCTTGGAATATCTGATGCTACTAGGAGACGTAATCCACCTCACGAAGGACAAGGGAACGTCCCAAAGAGCACCAGCCAGGAGCGCGTCCATCACTAGATAATTTCTCGAGACACGTCACTGAGTGATTCTGGGAAAATAATTTCACTCACAGAATAAGAAGCTAGCATCACCCCCAAGGCCATTAGCTCATGAATGACTTGAGAGGCACTTCGGAGTACTGTCACACGTTGAGTACCACGTAAGTGCCAACGACATTGTGCAACCTCCCAGATTGCACACGCATGGTCAAGTGAGGTGGACAAGTTGACGAAGGCTCAAGATGTCCTTGCTACTATAATGAGGATAACGGGACATACTCACCAACATGTTCACACACTTCGACAATGGTAACCCCAAGAAGTCAACACTACCAGAATCGTCGCTACTTGCCCAATTAACATTATGCAACCTCTCATATTGCACACGCCTGCTCAAGTCCAGTGGAAAGGTTGGCAAAGGCCCAAGGTGTTCATGTTGTTGTAGCAAGGATGATGGGACATACCCACCAGCATGCTCATAAACTTTGACAATAGAGACCCGGGAAGTCGACATTACCTAACTTGACGCTACGCTCCCTCTTATCAAGGCATATTCGATACGAAAGACGTCTAAAATGTCACGACCCGACCCATCTAGCACAATATTTTCTGCTTTGGGCCCAGCCCTCACGGTTTTGTTCTCAGGAGCTCACGTGCAACTTCCCAGTAGGTCACTCATCCTAAGATTACACTAGCCTCAACTCGCTTAACTTTGGAGTTCCCAACTGTGTTAGATGGGTCGGATCGTGGCAGAATGGTATCAGAGCCGGACTCCGATTGGAAATGAGCCAGCGAGGACGCTGGGCCCCAAGGGGGGTGGACTGTAAGACCCGATCATGGAAGCAAGAACGATGAGTAAGACCCGTGAGCTTGAGAAGAAAGAACAGTGAGCAAGACCCGTGAGCTTGGAAAGACAAGATCGGTGAACAATCCCACATCGCTCAGGGAGCGAAAGGTGAAGTGCCTTATATGTGTGGGCACATATCTATCTAATACAAGGCCTTTTGGGAGCTCACTGGCTTTGGATTTCTTGGAAACTCCAAAGTTAAACGAGTTGAGGCTGGTGAAATCTTAGGATGGGTGACCTACTTGGAAGTTGCACGTGAGTTCCCGAAAACAAAACCGTGAGGGCTGGGCCCAAAGCGGACAATATTGTGCTAGATGGGTCGGATCGTGACATAAAAGATGTTGGATCGATGCCTCCAAGGAATCCAATGAGACGGTAGTCTGGAAGGTGGCCTTCGGCACCAGATTCAACTATGCACCATCAATTTCAAATGTTGGACCATGTCCTATGACACATCTCCAAGCCTTCGCCACGCGAAGCACACTAAGCCTTCGCCCCATGAGAACTCTAAGCCTTCTCCCTGTGAAACACTCCAACCCTTCACTATGCGAAGCACTCCAATCCTTCACCATGCGAAGCACTCCAAGCCTTCGCCTCATAAAGCACCCTAAGCCTTCACCCTGTGAAGTGCTCCAAGACTTAGCCATGCGAATCACTCTATGTCTTCGCCATGCGAAGCACTCCAAGCCTTCGCCCTGCGAAGCACTCCAAGCCTTCGCCCTGTGAAGCATTCCAAGCCTTCGCCCTGCGAAACACTCCAAGCCTTCGCCACGTGAAGCACTCCAAACCTTCACCATGCGAAGCACCCTAAGTGTTCGCCTTGCAAAGTACTCCAAGCCTTCACCCTGCGAAGCACTCCAAGTCTTCGCCCTACGAAGCACTCTAAGCCTTCGTTCTATGAAGCACTCCAAGTCTTCGCCCTACGAAGCACTCTAAGCCTTCGTTCTATGAAGCACTCCAAGCCTTCGCCATGCGAAGCACTCCAAGTCTTCGCCCCGCGAAGCACTCTAAGCCTTTGCCTCGTGAAGAACTCTAAGCCTTTTCCCCGCAAAGCACTCCAAACCCTCGCTATGTGAAGCACTCCAAACCTTTTCCCTATGAAGCACCCTCAGCTTTCGCCCTACAAAGTACTCCAAGCCTTTGCCCTGCAAAGCACACCAAGTCTCCGCCATGCGAAACACTCCAAGCCTTTGCCCTGCGAAGTACTGACTACGCCCAAACTACGCATTAAATTAAACACGTAATTTGAGTGTTGTACAATTTAAACCCTTTTTGTGTAGATGTAGTATTGGTAAATAGGGATCGTTCTTAACCGGGGAAATTAGGGAACATTAATAATATGTTAGTGGATTATGAATAAAAGAATAATGAATTAGAGAATTAAATAATCAAAGAATTAAACAATCAAAGAATTAATAAATTAAAGAATAGATGAACAAGATAATAATAAATTAATGAATTACAAAGAATTAATAAATTAACGAATTAAAGAATGAAATAATAGAAGAATAAAGGACTTAGTTAATCAAAGAATAAAGGAATTAATTAATCAAAGAATCAATAAATTAAATAATAAAGGAATGAAAGAATAAAAGCATCAAAGAATAAAAGAATAACGAATAAACAAGGGGGGTTTTGAAGAGGTTTGTAATTATGTAAATAAGTAAAAGCATAGATAAACTCATTCTATTTCTATTCTAACTTATGCACAAAGTAGACTTCCCGTAAACACAAACTTCAACAACATACTACAATTGCAAATATTTGAATTAATCACGAAATTATACCTTCACAAACTCATATTTCCTCATACATTATTCATATTATAAATGCACCGAACAGCGGATTTTTACTTATAATATAATTACCTTAAGTTTGTGATTTAATGCGCCGAACAGCGGTCATACATTAAATCTCTCCAAATCTACTCTAAATGCCCCGAACAGCGGATCAACATTTAGTTTCGAAATGAAGTTTAAGCTCTAAAATGTAAGAAGTGAATGATTTTTAGAAAGTAAAACACATGGAGATTATACTCAATTTTCACAAAAGATAGGAAGGAGAAACCAATACATATATTGCATTATAATTAGAACCAATAACAAATAAAAGAGTTTAAGAGAATGGAGAGCAAATGTTACACTTTTCAGATTGGATGAGAATAATGGATTGTTTTTCACAAGGAACACCGAACAGCGGCTGGAACCTTATGAAGATGGAAGAAGATTAAACAAGGAAATTCGGACTTGAACTCTCAAAATTGTATTGGAACTATTTTGCCAAGATTTCTCCTAAAAGAAGCTCAATTTTGTGCTACTTGGAAGTGATTTCAACAAGTGAAATCAACTCCTATTTATAGGTGGAGAAACACAAATTAAACCCTAAAAAATAAATAAAAACTAAACAAAAATTATAATAAAAATATTCAAAAGTGAAATGATGAGTATGGGTGGTTTTTTGGGGAAGAGAAATTAAACAAAACAAAGGAAAAAGCTTGAAAAACAGCAAGAAAATCCACTAAATTGCTGCTGAAAAGAGTTTTCGGTGGCTGCAAGCTGGAAAGGAGGCGGCTGGTCGGCAAAGCTGTGCTGGAAAGGAGGCGGCTGGTCGGCAGGCGTGAGCTGGAAAGGAGAAGCTGTCGTCGGTAGGCGCGCGCCGAACTCCTTCTGGACAGCTGAAGCAGGCCGCTCGCGCTTGGGCCGTGTGGGCTGCACGTGGCTGGGCCTGCGGGCCGTGCGGATCTTGGGCTGGGCAGCTGGTTACGCGGGCCTGGGCTGCGCGCCTTGGGCTCGCGGGCTGGTTTGTACAAATGGGATTTGGGCTGCAGAAATTAATTAATTAATTAATAACTAAATTAATAATTCCCACTGAATTTCGTCCATAATTTGTTCGTTATAATTCCGATCGGGACGATTCTTTCGCCAAAATGCTCCAAATTACAAACTTTATTTATCTAAACATAAAATCACAAAATAATTTATTTTATCAATTTATTTAATATTTTAATATTAAAATTCAAGTATAAAGGGTATAAAATAATATAAAATAATGCTTATTTAACGTCCTATCAAATACCCCCACACTTAAACTTGCTAGTCCCTAGCAAATACTAAAATCAAACTACGAATTCAAAACAAGTAGACCCTTAACCATTTGTCTCAAATTTCATTGTTATAATCATGGCATAAAAGATTTTCACTTAAAACATTTAAGCAAATGGAATTCAAAAGTTAATATATGGTAACAAAATGTTCAACAAGTAAGATAATGAGTAAATATGGTGAAATGGAGTTCTGCACGAATAAGACAAGTATGAATCAACTCACAAGGATATGCACTCATAAATTCACTCAATTTGTGAGGGTTTGTGTTTGCACTCAAAGTATGTGAGAAATACTCACATAATCGAAATGAAGTACTTTTGCAAAATTTCAAACAAACACCTCAAAACAAAACATACTTGCACAAATGAACCAAAACCATAAGCTTACTCAAGTGATTGACTCAACTAATCAAAATTTACCATCTTAAGGATCATAAGGTCTTTACGAAGGTTGTAATGGGGCTAAGTTTAGAGGCAAGGAATATATAGGACAAGTGGTGCTCAAATTCGTTCCAAGACTCAATAGACTCCCAAAACGTATCATAACTTCCCAACCTTAGTGCAATGATGTCAGTAATCCATCCCTTCGAACATAGGCCTAATTTTCATCTTGTTGGGCCTCGAATTCATTCTTTGTGCCGGATTTACAAATGTAAAGGACTTAACTCAAACATTCATAATCAAACCTTATTACCTTGATAAAAATTTCAATATATCTTTCTTTCTTTTTTTCTTCTCTTTTTTTTTTATTATTTTTTTTTTCATTTTTTTTTTCATATATCAAGGTAATAACATGTGTCAAAAATACAACAATGTTTGAGTAAGTAAATCCACAAAATACACATAAAAGTCTTTCAATATCATCATTTTCTCTTTACATAATCATTATGTCTTCAACCGAGTCCTTGGAACAAAGGTAAAAGATGTCTATACTAAGCTCAAGTGTTTAGATGATCATGGTGAGGAAAGAAAGGCTTAATGTGGGCTCAAAAGGGGTAAAACTAAGGGGGTCGCAACTTGTGCGCACAAAATAGGGAACATGGATGTTTGAATTTGTGGTGTTAACCCTAATGCCTTAATCATTTCCAAAATCAGAGAATTTATTGACTTAAAAGCTTTGAAAATCACATAGAATAAGTTCTAGTGCTCTAGAGTTCATTAAAAGCTATGGCAAGCAGTTATGAGGCATATGTATATCAATTTAAACAAAGAACTTATGAATCACTCATCAAAGATGTATATAAGTTCTAAAGCTCACATAAGGTTCAAATGATTCATACTTATCATATCATGCTTATTTATGTACCAATTTACATGCATTATCTTCAAGTAGTAACACTTAATCACAAAATATTAACAAACAAATTCAAGTTGTAGTGATTATCTTTATGGCCATAACATAATCATTTCCATTTACTTATATCATTGACAAGTTAAAGGGCAACTTGATGACTCGCAAAAAAAAAACACTACGTTAAAACAAAAAGACTCAAGAAAGCAATAATAATTTTTTTGTTTTGTTTTTTTTTTATTTAATTTTTTTTTTTTTTTGAGAAAGAAATAAAACAATTGCAAATGGAAATAAAACAAGCAAATGGAAATAAAACAATTGCAAATTAAGAAAGACTTAATAAATCAATTTCAAATGCACAAATAAATTTGTAAACCATTCCCCCACACTTAAATTCTACATTGTCCTCAATGTAGGAAAATACGACGTAATTTAAACATAGAATCAAAGTAAGGAAGATGATTTAAGAAAATGAAATAAGAAAGAAAAACATAAAAGAGAGTGAAGGGTTGAAAGAAAGCAAATCTGTGTTGATGACTCCTTCACACTCGCGAACACATTGGGTTGCCTCCCAACAAGCGCTTGAAGTTTAACGTCCATCCAGCCTAGACCAAATTTAGTTTATCTGATGGGACGTCGTAGCACTCTTTCTGACTCCACATCGTGCTCGCCAATTGCCTCGATATAAGGCTTCAATCTATGGCCATTGACCTTGAACTCTTTCCCAGTTCCAACGTGTTTTATCTGTATGGCTCCATGGGCAAAAATATTAGTGATAACAAAAGGTCCTACCCATCTAGAACATAACTTACCAGGAAAGAGTCTGAGCCGAGAGTTGAAAAGCAAAACTTTCTGGCCAATGTCAAATGCTTTACTCCTGATCTGTTTGTCATGAAATGCCTTTGCCTTTTCCTTGTAGATCAGAGTGCTTTCAAATGCATCATTTCTTATTTCCTCAAGCTCACTCAGCTGGAGCTTTCGATGCAGACCGGCGTCATCTAGCTTGATGTTGAACGTTTTGACGGCCCACCATGCTTTATGCTCTAGTTCCACCGGAAGGTGACATGCTTTTCCGTACACCAACCTATAGGGAGACATTCCTATAGGTGTTTTGTAGGCCGTCCTGTATGCCCAAAGTGCATCATCCAACCGTTGGCTCCAATCCTTTCGATTAGGACCCACAGTTCGTTCTAGTATCTTCTTGATCTCTCTATTACTGACTTCCGCCATTCCACTCGTTTGAGGATGGTAAGGTGTAGATACTCGATGAGTGACACCATACCGTTTCAGTAAAGCTTCAATGGTCTTGTTGCAGAAATGACTTCCTCCATCACTTATTAGGACCCGCGGGATCCCAAACCTGGAAAGAATGTTAGTTCTGAGGAAATCTGCAACAGTTTTAGAGTCATTAGTCCTGGTGGCCTTAGCTTCCACCCATTTTGATACATAATCAACGGCAAGTAAGATATAGAGATAGCCATTAGATTGAGGAAACGGACCCATAAAATCGATACCCCAAACATCAAATATTTCAACAGTAAGAACATAATGTTGTGGCATTTCATCCCTGCGTCCTAAGTTTCCTGATCTCTGACATTTATCACAGGCTAAGCAAAATGAATGTGCATCTTTAAAAAGTGTGGGCCAATATAGTCCAGATTCTAAGATTTTGAGTGCAGTTTTTCTAGATCCAAAGTGGCCTCCACAAGCATGGCTATGGCAGAACTCTAGGACTGACCTATGTTCAATATCAGGGACACATCTCCTAATCAATAAATCTGCACAGTGTTTCCACAAATAAGGTTCATCCCAAATATAGTGCCTAGCATGCTTCTTAAGTTTATCTTTTTGTGCACGGGAGAGGGTGGTGGGCAACTGCTTGGTGACTAAATAATTGACAATATCAGCATACCAAGGAGTACCTCCCTCGATTCTGAAGAGTTGTTCGTCTGGAAACATCTCTTGAATCGCCACAGGATCTCGCTCATGTGCAATGCGACTCAAATGATCCGCCACCACGTTCTCTACGCCTTTCTTATCTTTAATCTCGATGTCAAACTCTTGAAGAAGAAGAATCCATCGGATCAGTCTTGGTTTCGCTTCCTTCTTGGCTAGGAGATACTTCAGTGCTGCATGATCAGTGTAAATAATGACTTTAGTTCGAAGTAGATAAGAACGAAATTTATCTAAAGCAAATACAACAGCAAGCAACTCCTTTTCTGTAGTGGTGTAGTTCATCTGGGCATCATTTAAGGTTCTGGATGCATAGTAGATGGCGTAGGGCTTCTTATCCCGCCTTTGTCCGAGTACGGCTCCAACTGCATAATCAGAGGCATCGCACATTAGTTCAAAGGGTAAGGACCAATCAGGGGCACAAAGAATGGGGGCAGTGGTTAAGAGATTTTTAAGCTTTTCAAAAGCTTCCTGACAGTCTGCATCAAAGACGAAGGGTGTCTCCTTCTGAAGCAGTCGGCACAAGGGCCTTGCAATGTGGGAGAAGTCTTGGATAAATCTTCTGTAAAATCCTGCGTGACCAAGAAATGAACGGATTCCTCTCACCGAAGTGGGAGAGGGTAAGTGGTGCACAGTATCAACTTTAGATTTATCGACTTCAATTCCTCTTTCAGAGACAATATGGCCCAAGACTATCCCTTGTCTAACCATGAAATGGCATTTCTCCCAGTTAAGTACCAGATTAGTTTCGACACACATTTGTAAGATAAGTGCTAAGTGTTCTAAGCATGCATCAAAACTATCCCCAAAGACACTAAAATCGTCCATAAATACTTCAATTATTTTTTCGACGTATTCAGAGAAAATAGAAAGCATGCATCTTTGGAAAGTACCTGGGGCGTTACATAAACCGAAAGGCATTCTTCGGTAGGCAAAAGTGCCAAAAGGACAAGTGAAAGTCGTTTTATCTTGGTCATTTTGAGCGATACAGATTTGATTGTACCCGGAATAACCATCAAGAAAGCAATAATAGGAGTGACCTGCTAACCTTTCAAGCATTTGATCAATGAAGGGCAAAGGGAAGTGATCCTTCCTAGTTGCTTTGTTCAGGCGTCGATAGTCGATGCAGACTCTGTATCCGGTCACTGTTCGCTAGGGCACTAGCTCTCCTTCACTGTTCGCAACAACTGTGACTCCACTTTTCTTTGGGACTACTTGGACGGGTGAGACCCATTTACTGTCTGAAATTGGGTAGATGACACCACAGTCCAAGAGTTTGATGACCTCTTGTTTCACGACTTCCATCATTGGAGGATGGAGGCGACGTTGGGCTTCGCGAGAGGGTTTTGCATCATCTTCCAGTAAGATTCGATGCACACAAGTTGTAGGGCTGATTCCCTTGATATCTGACAGAGTCCATCCAATGGCTGTCTTGTACTTTGTCAAGACCTGTACCAGTCTATCTTCCTGTGACTCGGTTAGTGCAGAAGACACTATGACGGGCAGAGTGTCGTCCGAGCCAAGATAGGCATACTTCAGGTGGTCAGGCAAAACCTTGAGCTCAAGAACTGGGGCCTGAATCACTGAAGGAGGAGTGGCATTAGTACTAATTGGAAATGACGAGGGTACCTGATGATTCACCATTCTGGGGGTCTCATTTAGGGTCATGACTTCATCACAAATTCGAGGTTCTAGTTCGTAATCTGTATCCTCAACCAAGGCGTCCCCTGATTGCGTTAGGCCAACTCCTTTCTGGATTATCATGTTGAGTGTGTCTTCTCGAATTGAATCAAAATGTTTCTCTGCGAGAGAAGTGCACACGTCAACAGAAAAAGTAGTATGAGTTGCGGAACTAGGGTACCTCATGGCATCAAAAATGTTGAAGCCAATCTCCTCTCCGTCTACTTCCATAGTTAATGTTCCATTGAACACATCAATCTTTGTCTTGGCAGTTCTCATGAATGGTCTTCCCAACAGCATTAGTGGAGCTTGATTCGTAGGGGAATCCTCCATGTCTAGGACATAAAAGTCAGCTGGGAAGATGAGCTGGTTAACCTGCACAAGAACATCTTCTACGTATCCCTTAGGATACACATTAGAGCGATCGGCTAACTGAATGATAATATCGTCATGCTGTAATTTACCTAGACCTAGGGCAACATATAGTGAATATGGCATAACATTAATGGATGCTCCTAAGTCTAGCATGACTTTATCAAATGACTTGTTACCAATCACGCAGGGAACAGAAAAACTCCCTGGATCCTTCAACTTTGGGGGTAGCCGACGCTGGATTACAGCAGAAACTGTTTCACTCACCATCACAACCTCCTTCTCCCTCGTCTGGCGCCTTGGAGTGCATAACTCTTTCAGAAATTTTGCGTATTTCGGCACTTGTTTGATGCACTCGATCAAGGGCATGTTGATTTGCACCCTTTTGAAGATCTCCAAGATTTCCTCATCGGATTCATTCTTCTTAGATTTGGCAAGCCTACTTGGAAATGGTGCATGCACAAACGGGGAATTAGTAACAACCGAACTTGAAGGGATTGGGTTATTACCTTGTGTGTGGGTAGGTTGAACTGGCGGTTGTGTCATGGTGGTCTTAGTTGCCACCTTGTGCTTTTCAGCCTCAGAAACGGCTGGATCTGGTTCTATTTCTCCGAGCACTTTACCACTTCGAGTGGTGATTGCATTGGCTTCAGGTCTTACATTTGGGTTGGGCGTAGGTTGAGGTGGAAGCACCCCGCTAGCTTGGATCTTACCCATGAAGTCCACGACCTTACCCATTTGGTCCTTGAGATCAGCGATGTCTTTTTGTTGATTTTGCTGACCTGTGACAAGAGCCTGAGTTGACGCCATTAGTGTTTGCTGCCCTTGGGAAAGAGCAGCCAGCATTTTATCATAATCAGGATTAGAAGATGAAGAAGTGTGATTATTTGCATGATTATGAGAAAAGTTAGAAAATGGGACCGGAGGCCTTGGTTGCCATGTGGGCCTTGGTTGCCATGTGGGCCTTGGGAACTGGTCTGGGACACGGTTTGGCCCAGCCGACATGTGCTGAGGGTTTAGGACATTGTTCGGATCTCTCCAACTGTAACCTTGGGTCCTTGGCCCTCCTTGATAGCCTCCAATGGCGTGTGCCATTTCAGTTCCGGAGTCTTCTTCCCTTGCAGTGTAGGGACATTGTTCCTCAAGATGGCCTTGAGAGCATATGGAACAAACTGGAGCTACCTGTTTCTTTAGCTCAAGCATATTCGAAAGCATAGAGGTGATTTTATCTAACTTTGAATCATTTATAGCATGGGAACTTACCTCATGTACCTTTCTAGAAATGGGATCGGCACCTTCGTATTGTGCATCATTGAGTGCACGGCTTTCAAGTAGTGCACGACCATCTACTAGGCTCCGAGCTAAGAAACTTCCATTAGCTGCAGCATCGAGCAGTCCTTTATCCCAACCTTTGAGTCCTTCATAAAAGTAGGTTAAAAGATAGCCTTCTGTGATCCCGTGAGTAGGGCATGAAGCACAAAGTTCCTTAAACCTCTCATAGTACTGGCTGAAATTCTCATCATGTTCTTTTTGCTTGATTCCAGTGATCTCCTTTCTTAAGACCGTAATCTTTGAGGCAGGGAAGTACTTGGTAAGAAACTCCTGAACCAACTTCTCCCAAGAGTCAATATGATTGGGTGGGGGACTTAAAAGCCATACCCGTGCTCTTTCTTCCAAGGACAATGGGAAAGCTTTCAGCTTCATGATTTCCAAGTCCGCATCATCCGGACACATACTACTAATGATGAATTGGAACTCCGTTAAGTGTTTGTGTGGATCTTCATTTCTGATTCCACGGAACTTGGGTAGTTGATGAAGAACTCCACTCTTAAGCTCAATATCTTTCTTGTTGGTTCGAGGCTCGGGATACTGGATGCAGAAGTCTGTAGTGCCATTTGTGTTTGCACATGTCTGCTCCCGGATACTCAGGTTTCGTGCCATGGTTATCGGTGTTCCGAAAATCTGTTCTTCTTCTGAATTACTCTTCTCGCTTTTGGACTCACCGAATATTGGGGATGGAGGTTCGAACGAACTGGTTTGCTTAAGTGCGTCTCTGAATGTGGCGTTGCTTGGTGAGATGTCAAGTTGTCTTCTCAGCCGATCAAGCTTATATTGATGAGCACGCATTCATAAGTTCGTACCTCTATGAAAACAAAACTCTAAGTTAGAAGGCAAGTATACACAAGAAGAGATAATAAGAGTAAGATAGTAGAGATTTCATAAAGTATCACATAAATGGAAACCAGGATTAACAAAAAGTTACGTTAATGGAAAGAAAATGCACAAGTTCCAAATTCAAACTAATAATGCAATAAATAGAGTTTTAGAGTGTCATGAATAACTTTCTCCTTCCGCTTCTCATAGTACTTTCCTGGGCGTACGGCCTGCGCGTACTGATAACCACCATTCCACCATTCAACATTAATCATGGCCAGTTGAGATAGATGTAACGCGAGAAGCAAGGATAATTTTAAGAGCACCCCAAGGCTAGCTTGGCATATACTCCATTGGTGTTCCCTTTCTTAATCCAAAACTTGTCACCAGTCATAACTCTCCTAGACACCATAATTAATCCAAATGATGACGTAGAGAATTACCAAACCCTAGTGTTTACAAACTCCGCCCCAACCTCATGTCCATAGATTCGAGTCTATGGTATGTGGTGATGAAATCCACACATCATGAAGGGTTAAGGAGAAAGTAAATAAGAGGGGCACTACCTGTTCCCGAATTTTCTTTTTTTTCATTTAAAATTTAAAGTTTAACAAGACATAAACAAATAATTGATTACATAAAAATAAAATAAGTGTAAACATAAAGTTAGTGGAACATAAAGGTTATGTAATAAAATTAAAAGAAAGTTAATGGAATAAAGTTAATGTAATAAAATTAAAGTTAAGGGAATAAAGAAAAAGTGTGAATATTAAGTTAAGGGAATAAAGAAAAAGTGTGAATATTAAGTTAATGGAATAAAGTATAATGGAATAAATAAAAGTAAAAGTAAAGAAAAGTGAACATATAAAATATGCATTTATGAACAAGTATCAAATTTATTATAAACAAATATATATATAAAAAAAAAGTTATGAACATTTATGAACAAGTATAAATTAGAAATTAAGAAAAAGTAAAGTATGAGCATTATAAACAAACATAATAAGAACAATAATAAGATGGATAAATAAAATATAAACAAGTAAGTAAATGTTATAAACAAATATAATATTAACAAAAATAAAATTTATAAACAAGTATAATATGCACAATTTATATACATACACTAACAAATTAAAATGATTTTCAATTTCCCCGGCAACGGCGCCAAAAATTGACTACGCCCAAACTACGCATTAAATTAAACACGTAATTTGAGTGTTGTACAATTTAAACCCTTTTTGTGTAGATGTAGTATTGGTAAATAGGGATCGTTCTTAACCGGGGAAATTAGGGAACATTAATAATATGTTAGTGGATTATGAATAAAAGAATAATGAATTAGAGAATTAAATAATAAAAGAATTAAACAATCAAAGAATTAATAAATTAAAGAATAGATGAACAAGATAATAATAAATTAATGAATTACAAAGAATTAATAAATTAACGAATTAAAGAATGAAATAATAGAAGAATAAAGGACTTAGTTAATCAAAGAATAAAGGAATTAATTAATCAAAGAATCAATAAATTAAATAATAAAGGAATGAAAGAATAAAAGCATCAAAGAATAAAAGAATAACGAATAAACAAGGGGGGTTTTGAAGAGGTTTGTAATTATGTAAATAAGTAAAAGCATAGATAAACTCATTCTATTTCTATTCTAACTTATGCACAAAGTAGACTTCCCGTAAACACAAACTTCAACAACATACTACAATTGCAAATATTTGAATTAATCACGAAATTATACCTTCACAAACTCATATTTCCTCATACATTATTCATATTATAAATGCACCGAACAGCGGATTTTTACTTATAATATAATTACCTTAAGTTTGTGATTTAATGCGCCGAACAGCGGTCATACATTAAATCTCTCCAAATCTACTCTAAATGCCCCGAACAGCGGATCAACATTTAGTTTCGAAATGAAGTTTAAGCTCTAAAATGTAAGAAGTGAATGATTTTTAGAAAGTAAAACACATGGAGATTATACTCAATTTTCACAAAAGATAGGAAGGAGAAACCAATACATATATTGCATTATAATTAGAACCAATAACAAATAAAAGAGTTTAAGAGAATGGAGAGCAAATGTTACACTTTTCAGATTGGATGAGAATAATGGATTGTTTTTCACAAGGAACACCGAACAGCGGCTGGAACCTTATGAAGATGGAAGAAGATTAAACAAGGAAATTCGGACTTGAACTCTCAAAATTGTATTGGAACTATTTTGCCAAGATTTCTCCTAAAAGAAGCTCAATTTTGTGCTACTTGGAAGTGATTTCAACAAGTGAAATCAACTCCTATTTATAGGTGGAGAAACACAAATTAAACCCTAAAAAATAAATAAAAACTAAACAAAAATTATAATAAAAATATTCAAAAGTGAAATGATGAGTATGGGTGGTTTTTTGGGGAAGAGAAATTAAACAAAACAAAGGAAAAAGCTTGAAAAACAGCAAGAAAATCCACTAAATTGCTGCTGAAAAGAGTTTTCGGTGGCTGCAAGCTGGAAAGGAGGCGGCTGGTCGGCAAAGCTGTGCTGGAAAGGAGGCGGCTGGTCGGCAGGCGTGAGCTGGAAAGGAGAAGCTGTCGTCGGTAGGCGCGCGCCGAACTCCTTCTGGACAGCTGAAGCAGGCCGCTCGCGCTTGGGCCGTGTGGGCTGCACGTGGCTGGGCCTGCGGGCCGTGCGGATCTTGGGCTGGGCAGCTGGTTACGCGGGCCTGGGCTGCGCGCCTTGGGCTCGCGGGCTGGTTTGTACAAATGGGATTTGGGCTGCAGAAATTAATTAATTAATTAATAACTAAATTAATAATTCCCACTGAATTTCGTCCATAATTTGTTCGTTATAATTCCGATCGGGACGATTCTTTCGCCAAAATGCTCCAAATTACAAACTTTATTTATCTAAACATAAAATCACAAAATAATTTATTTTATCAATTTATTTAATATTTTAATATTAAAATTCAAGTATAAAGGGTATAAAATAATATAAAATAATGCTTATTTAACGTCCTATCAAGTACTCCAAGCCTTTGCCCCGCGAACCACTCCAAGTCTTCGCCACGCGAACCACTCCAAACCTTCACCATGCGAAGCACCCTAAGCCTTTGCCCTGCGAAGTACTCCAAGCCTTCACCCCGCGAATCACTCCAAACCTTTGCCACGCGAACCACTCCAAACCTTTGCCTTGCGAATCACCCTAAGCATTCGCCCTGCGAAGTACTCCAAGCTTTCACCCTACAAAGCACTCCAAGTTTTCGCCCTGTGAAGCACTCTAAGCTTTCGTCCTATGAAACACTCCAAGCCTTTGACATGCGAAGTACTCCAAGCCTTCGCCATGCCAAGCACTTCAAGTTTTCGCCACGCGAAGCTCTCCAAGCCTTCACCCCGCGAAGAACTCTAAGCCCTCGCCTCGCAAAGAACTCTAAGCTTTCGCCCTGTGAAGCACTTCAAGCCTTCGCCATGCGAGGCACTTCAAGCCTTCGCCATGCGAGGCACTCTAAGCCTTCGCCCTGCGAAGCACTTCAAGATTTCCCCACGTGAAGCACTCCCAGCCTTCACCATACGAAGTACTCTAAGCCTTCACCTCGCAAAGCACCATAAGCCCTTGCTATGCGAAGCACTTTAAGCCTTCGGCCCGCAAAGCACTTCAAGCCTTCGCCACGCGAAGTACTCTAAGACTTCACCCAGTGAAGCACTTCAATCCTTTGCCACACCTAAGCCTTTTCCCCTCGAAGCACTCCATCCCTTCGTCCCATGAAGCACTCCAAGCCTTCTCCCCCGAAGCACTCCAAGCCTTCGCCTCGCTAAACACTCCAAGCCTTCGTCATGGGAAGCACTTCAACCCTTCGCCACACGAAGCACTTTAAGCCTTCGCCACGAAGCTCTTCAATGCTTCCCCACGCGAAGCACTCTAAGCCTTCGTCACGCGAAGCACACTAAGTTTTCGCCCCGCAATGCGCTTCAAGCCTTCTCCACACAAAGCGCTCTAAGCCTTTGCCCCACGAAGCTCTTCAATCCTTCGCCACACGAAGCACTCTAAGCTTTCACCCCGCGAAGCACTCTAAGCATACCAAAGAAGTGTCAACGTCTTCAAGCATCGATGGAACAAAGCATTTGCTCATGAAGCGTCGAAGTTGTCACCCAACGAAGTAGCCAAGACTTTGTCCCATCTAGTGTCAACACCCTTGATACGCGAAGCATCAACGCCTTCATCCATGAAGCAATCCATGCACTCGACCCGTGAAGCGTCAACGCATCATTCGATGAGCGTCAACGCCTTTGCTCGAAGCATCAAGTCCTTTGCTCATAAAGCACTAGTGCCTTCAGCCTGTGAAGTAGCCAAGCCTTCACACACAAAGCAACGCATCACTCGCGAAGCATCAAGGCAATCGCCCCACGGCATACCAAGGCAATCGCCCCTTGACGCATCAAGGCAATCGCCCTGCAACGTATCAAGGAAATCACTCTGCGACGCAGCAACATCCTAGTTCGTCAAAGCCATAATGCCTTCAGCTCGCAACCTATCAACACTTGCGCCCTATGAAGCACCAAAGACTTCTGATAGGAGCATATTTATACGACGTTTTATCTTATTTTGTTATACTTTTCTTAGCATTTTTCATATGATTTAATAGTACTTAGCATGTTTTTATGTTTTGTAGGATTTTTGGAAACTTTTTCCACGAGGAGTTAATGAGTTACTGTTTTGGAAGTTTAAAGAAGAAACTTTGAAAAAGACTACAGCTTATGTGTCAACTTCTCGGAATAAACTGCACCTCTTCGAGAATTACTAGCTAATGAGCCATTATTGGAAAGATACGGAAGTCTAGTTTCTAGAGAATTTTACGGTTCATTAATTGGACTCTTCTAGATGGAGTTATGAAGATTTTGGTGCAGTAAGATCGAGTTACTTGAGAATTCACCATTCCCTTTATTTCAAGTTTCTATCCATTATCGGGTTTGGACGAACAAAAGTACATTTTGTTAAGTGTTAAAGGAGAGAAGCTGCCACATCATAAGGATTAATTGGGTAGCAAAGGGAAATAGAAAAGGGAAAAAAGAAAGAATAACTTCTCATTTTGTCATTAAGGGAATTAACACCCCTATTAATTCTCATATTAACATCCATGTTAATGTACAACAGTTTTTCCCCATTTATTCACCCAACATCTGCATCTAATGGGGGTCATTAACCTTGGCACCTCTCTCTCTTCAACTGATGCAATTTGAAATGGAAAAGGGAGAAGACAAATAAAGGAGGAAACATGGGCTGCTGGCTTTGTCTCTCTAGCAGATTCATTTGTTTTGAACAAAGAAAAAAATCCACATTTTGCAGCTGGAAAGTCCACATTTGCAGCTGCGGAAAATCACAGTAGCAAGGTCCTCACCTTGGCTGCAGCAACACAAAAATTGGGCAGCACTTATACATCCATCACACGCCATCTTCTACTATCATCCCAAGATTGTGTCGTTTGTCACTTCTTAATCTTTTCTTTGTTTTTATTGTTTTAATTTCATATTGAATTATGTTTTGTCTTTCAAACATGATGAATATGTCTAGCTAATTTTCTTCATAGCTAGGGGTGATTTCAAAGCCCCAAACATATGTTCAATGTATTAATTAAATTCAGAATTTCTCTCTTATTGGTGATTGTTTTTCTCTTAACCATTTGATGGAGAACTTATTCTTGTATTCTTCTTAGGACAATAACTTAATAAGCATGCTAGGATTGGGTACTAGAATATAAGAGAATTTTACATAATAGTTATGATCTTATATTCATAAGTAGCAACTATCAATTGACGTTGGTATGTTAAGCACAACCTAGGTTCAACTAAGATGCAGTTCATACTTATGTTTGCCTAGATAATGTCTAAATTTTCCATAAAGTTTGATGATCTCTACTTGTTTATTTAACTTGCAGTTCATGATTAAATGACATGTAGAAAATGGTTTGAAAGGGACATGAAGTTTAATTCAACAAAGATTGGGAAAATAATAGAATTAATTAGTGTTATTCACAATTGATTCTAGACATTGTATTTCACTAATTTGTAAAGGAGTTTTCTGGAAAATTAATTTATGTGCATATGTCTGGTGTGTGGAGATTGAACCTTTAGCTAGTTTCTCACATTTCAATCTTACCTTGATTTTATTACATTCGCATTAGTTTTGTTATATTAAATCCAACTCTCACTACTCCCCCAATTTAATTATTTTCTTTGGTTATCATTCATTTTTTTTTCTTTCATGTTAATTAGCATGCTCTCTAATCCCTAGCGTAGAACAATCCATGCTTATCCTATATTACATACTACAACTTTTGCAAGGTATTAAATTGTGTGTTAGCAATTAGCACATTAATTTTTGGCGCTGTTTTCGGTGATTAGTAAATTGCTGATTAACTTGTTTTGTTTATTTTACTTTTCGCTTTTTATTTTTGCTGTTATTTTATTGTTTTTATTTTTGGTTCCTAAATTTTTTTTTTGGTTTCAGGTACTAGTTTATGAGCACTAGGACATTTGGTAAGGATTTTGTAGCATACGATCAGGAACTTGAGAGAACTTTCCATAGACGTAGGAGAGAAATTGCAGAATTTGAAAGGTCTAATTCGGAATCCGATCGTGAAGAGTTAGACATGGCAGCAGACAACAGGTCCATTAAAGAGCTTTCGGCCTGCACCTTAGACAATCCTGTCCCTCTATGCATTCAATATCCGAGAGCAGTTCAAGGAAAGACGGATGAAGAATGGTGGATGGGAAAGTGCCAATGCCGTTGGATTTCAAGGGAAAAAGCGACCTAGGAATGATCCTTTTTCTAACACATATACTGAGGGTTGGAGAAATCATCCCAACTTTAGATGGAGAGATCCGGAACAGCCTCAGCAACAAGCTTTCAACCGTTAACCACCTGGTTTCTTTCAGAGACTGCAAGCACCACCTCAGCAGGGTTCAGGTATGTCTCCTAAATATGATGAAATTTTGAAAACATTAACTACTTCCCATGCTTCTTTGGTTCAGGGGCCAACAAAATCAAGCAAAAGACATATCAGATTTAAAGCTACAGATGGGGCAAATAGCTGAATTTATGGGACAAATCCGAGAACAAGGAAAACTCCCTAGTTCCACCATTCCTAATCCGAAAGGGGGATTTGAGTCAGCAAAGGCCATCACACTAAGGAATGGTAGACAGATTGATAATGAGCCACGAACCCCTAACGAGATCAGAAATATGGAGGCTAAAATCATAATTGAGTGTGAGAAGGACCCAACCGAGGGACCAATTGAGAAAAAGTAGTCAAAACACACTTTGAGTAACCCTTCCTCCAACAAAGAAAATTTCACACTTTCAGGTAAGCAAGTGATTCCAAATTTGATCTCCACTAATCCATCTTCTCAGTTATCTTTTCCACGCAGGTTTGAAAAATCTAAAAAAGAGGAACATGAGAAGGCAATCTTGGAAACGTTCAGGAAAGTCCATGTAAACACACCACTCCTTGATGTTATTCAACAAGTTCCAAGATATGCTAAATTTTTGAAGTAACTTTGTACCACACGAAAACTCATCCAGGATGGAGAGGTAGTGAGGCTTAATGAGAATGTTTCTGCGGTTCTCTAGAGGAAACTCCCTCCTAAGTGTAAGGATCCAGGTAGTTTCACTATCCCATGTGTTATTGGTAGTACCAAATTTGAACATCCTATGTTAGACCTAGTTGCTTCCATTAATGTCATGCCATATTCTGTGTATCTCGGTGAGCTCAAAACTGATGGTGTTATTATTCAATTGGCTAACCATTCTAATGCATATCCTAGAGGTTTGTTGGAAGATGTTTTGGTGCAGGTAAACCATTTAATTTTTCCAGTGGATTTCTATGTTCTTAAGATGGAGGAGTCATTATCTTCATCACCGTTGCCTCTTCTTCTGGGCCGCCCCTTTATGAAAACTGCTAGGACAAAGATTGATGTTTTTGGGGGTGCGTTGACTATGGAGTTTGATGGTTATGTGATCGGCTTCAATATCTTTGAAGCTTTGAGGTATCCAGTTGATGATCATTCTTGTTTTTCTATTGATGTGATTGATACCTTAGTGCAGAGATTCTTAGACATCTTACATGATGACGTGCTTGAAACAACCATCATAAATGGCATAGGCTTTGCAAACACTGGGCTTCCTCGTGATGAGAGGGAAGTTTTGGCCGATAGCATTAATGAGGACATTTTTGAAACCATGGTAGCTTTGGTGTCCTTGCCACGGTTTGATGGTAAGCTATCCTCTCTAATTTCTCTTCCTTTATCTAATGCCAAGCCTTTACCTACTGTCATTCAGGCACCCATACTTAAGCTTAAACCACTGCCGGATCACTTGAAGTATGCACATTTAAGAGACGATGAGACATTGCCGGTCATAATCTCATCATCACTCTCGGCATTAGAAAAGGAAAAGCTTATCCGTGTACTAAAGAAGTTCAAGACAGCCATAGGATGGACCTTGGCTGACATCAAGGGTATTAGCCCTACCACTTGTATGCATAGGATACTTCTGGAGGCGGGGGCAAAACCTACCAGAGAGGCTCAACGCCGTCTTAACCCTCCTATGATGGAAGTTGTGAAGAAAGACATAATCAAACTCCTGAATTATGGTGTCATCTACCCAATTTCAGATAGCAAATGGGTTTCACCTATTCAAGTAGTTCCAAAGAAGTCTGGAATAACAGTGGTAAAGAATGAAAAGAATGAGTTGGTACCCATGCGAGTACAAACTGGTTGGAGGGTTTGTATTGATTACAGGAAGTTGAATGCTACCACTCGGAAGGATCACTTTCCACTTCCATTCATTGATCAGATGCTTGAAAGGTTAGCCGGTCATGATTTTTATTGTTTTCTTGATGGTTATTCAGGATATAATCAAGTTGTCATAGCTCTAAAGGATCAAGAGAAGACGGCCTTCACTTGTCCCTTTGGCATTTTTGCATATAGACGGATGCCATTTGGATTATGTAATGCCCCAGCTACTTTTCAGAGATGCATGGTAAGTATATTTTCGGACTTTGTAGAGAAAATCATTGAAGTTTTTATGGAAGATTTTAGTGTATTTGGTGATTCTTTTGACCATTTCCTAGATAATCTTACTTTGATTTTGAAGCGATGCATTGATAGTAACCTTGTGTTAAATTGGGAAAAATGTCATTTTATGGTTACTCAAGTTATTGTTTTGGGACATGTAGTGTCAGATAGGGGAATTGAAGTAGATAAAGCTAAAATATATCTTGTGTGTTACTTACCCTCTCCTACTTCTGTGAGAGAGGTTTGTTCTTTTCTTGGACACGCAGGGTTCTATCGGCGCTTCATCAAGGACTTTTCCACCATCTCCAGACCCATGTGTCGACTACTTCAGAAGGATGTGCCTTTTATTTTTGATTTAGAATGCAATAAATCCTTTGAAAAATTGAAAGAGTTGTTGACAATGGCACCTGTTATTGTACCCCATATTGGAGTCTACCATTTGAGCTCATGTGTGATGCATCGGACTATGCCATTGGAGCTGTTCTTGGCCATAGGAGGGACAAACGTCCCCATGTTATCTATTATGCTTCCCGAACACTTAATGATGCTCAATTGAATTATTCCACAACAGAAAAAGAACTCTTAGCTATTGTATTTTCTCTAGAGAAATTTCGGTCTTACTTGCTTGGTACTAAAGTTATCATCTTTTCTGATCACGCTGCTTTGAAGTATTTGCTCACGAAGAAAGAGGCGAAACCAAGACTTATTTGGTGGATGCTTCTAATTCAAGAGTTTGATGTGGAGATTAAGGACAATAAAGGTAGTGAAAATGTGGGCCGTATGGTGCGTGATGAAGAGTCTCTGCCTATTCAGGATAGCTTCCCGGATGAACAACTACTTTTAGTTGAGGTGAATGAACCATGGGTATGCTGACATTGTGAATTATCTTGTTTCTAACAAAATTCCAGACACTTTGTCCCGTGCTCAAAAAGATAAGCTTAGGAAGGTGGCCCGATAGTTTATTTGGGATGACCCCTACCTCTGGAAGCATTGTGCTGACCAGTTGATTAGAAGGTGTGTGCCCGACTCTGAATTTCAATCTATACTAACATTTTGCCATTCTTACGCTTGTGGAGGACACTTTGGGACTCAAGGGATAGCCCTCAAGGTGCTTGAGTGTGGATTTTATTGGCCTACTATATTTAAGGATGCTAGAACGATTTGCATGACTTGTGATCGGTGCCAACGAACAGGTAATTTGGGCCCTAGAGATCAAATGCCACAACGCCCTATCTTCATGGTTGAAATTTTTGACGTATGGGGCATTGATTTTATGGGACCATTTCCTTCTTTTCATGGTTACCTTTATATTTTGCATGATGTGGATTATGTATCGAAGTGGGTGGAAGCAAAAGCCACCCGGACTAATGATTCCAAAGTTGTTGTAGAGTTCATTCGTTCTAACATTTTTCCAAGGTTTGGAATGCCGCGAGCAATTATAAGTGATGGAGGATCCCATTTTTGTAATCGTACAATCGAGGCTCTGTTTAAGAAGTATAATGTCACACATAAGGTCTCCACACCTTATCATCCTCAAACGAGTGGACAAACAGAAGTTTCTAACGAGGAGATCAAAAGGATTCTTGAGAAGACTGTTGGCCCGAGCCGAAAGGATTGGAGTTTGCGTCTAAATGATGCTTTGTGGGCGTATCGCACTGCTTATAAGACACTTATAGGGATGTCTCCATTTCAGATTGTATATGGGAAGCCATGTCATTTACCTGTGGAACTCGAACATAGAGCACATTGGGTAATTAAGACATTCAATATGCACATTAATAGTGCCGGCTCGCATAGGAAATTAAAGTTGAATGAGCTGGAGGAGATTCGGAATGAAGCATATGAGAGTGGGTCAAATGATCTTTGGCAAGACTTTTCATGATCATATGATCTGTGGCAAGACTTTTGTTGTTGGACAAAAAGTTTTGATGTTCCAATCTCGTGTTCGACTATTTTCTGGTAAGTTACGTTCTAGGTGGGTCGGTCCATTTATTGTTACTCAGGTATTTCCCCATGGTGCCTTGCAGGTTCAAAGCATAAGGACGGATAAGGAGTTTAAAGTAAATGGGCATCGATTGAAGCCCTACTATGGGTCTTGACGTGGAGGACATCTCACTCCATGTCGCTACTCCTCCTACGGATTGATTGGACACGTTTGTCCAGCTGAATGACGTTAAAGTAAGAACTTCTTATGAGGCAACCCATGTGAAGAGGATGATGACAGTTTTTGCACCATGAAAATCAGATTTTCTTTCTCTCATCCTCTCCTTCTTTTTCATTAATTTTGTTTTTGTTTGTTTTATTTTGTTTTATGTTATGTTATTTTATTTTATTTTACTGCTTATGGTTGCATGTTTCTTCTTCCTTAAATGCTTCATTGTTTATGCATTAACTTTCAAACATTGAAGACAATGTTAGATTTAAGTGTCGGGGGAACACTTGTGTTTTCCATTGATTTTGATTTGGTCCAAAAAATTAAAATTTTTAAAATTTTTAAAAAAATACAGCTTTGTTTTTAGCGTTAGTTTTGTCGGTTTTAGTAGTCTTTTGATATATTTTTTTGTCTTAGGTTTCTTTCCAACACAATGATGAGATTTGGTTTTTAATTGCATGACTTTAAGATGATTTATAAGCATGATGTTTGGTCTGAAATTATTCTTTGGGTAATAAATTGTTCATGGTTATCATATGTAATTTCACATGTAATCACTTGAGTAAATGCGACCCATAACATGCTTAATTGAATGAAGCTCAATACAACCCTTTTGTGAGCTTTTGAGCCTTATCCTTTGTTTGAGAGAGTTGTATTTGTTTAATCTATCACTTTCTTGTCAATTAAGTCATTGCATGATCTCATTTTTCTTTGCTTGGTTGCTACTTGAATTGCTTATCATCAATGGAATTAAATGCTAGAACTTGTACTAATTTCTTTTTGAGGCATTGAATTGATTTGCATGACATACTTGAGATGATTAAGGCACCTAGACAAGCACCATTGCCAAATGGCCATTGACCCATGATACACTTTCCTCTAGGTAAACCCATGTTGAGCCTTTGGTTAAGCATTTTCGTTCCATAAACCCTCATCCTCCTCACCTAGCCTAAACACTTTTATCCTTACCCTATTTCTTAAAGATAAGTGAAGTATAATTTAGAGACTTAATTGTAAATCAATTAGTGTTAAAAGAGTAAGTGTGGGGGAAAATTCAAAAAGGGAAAAATATATATATATATATATATATATATATATATAATTGTACACAGTTTGTAATGTGCATGAAAAAAAAGGGAAAAAAAAAGAAGGTATTATTTGAATTGTTATACCTGATCGTTCCTATATTACTTGTTGAAGTATGGTCCATAATGTTCAAATAGGCCATTAAATGTATGTACATGCTCGGCATTTAAATGATTTCTAAGCCTTGATGGTAACACAAGTTCTTAAGTCTAATGTAATGGCATGCTTCTACTTTTCTTTAGGAACCTTATGTTATCCATATCCATTCTTTCTTTAACCTCTAACCCATTGGCCCCATTACAACCTGTATAAGACCTTTTGATCTTGTTTGTTATGTTTATATCAATATGTGGAGATTCGAATGAAGTATGAACATATGGTATCACTACTTCTTGCATCCAAGTAGTAGCATTCCTTTCATGAGATCATATTTAAAAGAAAAAAAAAAGTTCCTTTCTTTCTTGTTATATTATATGTGAGCAATTTGTTTATTTTTACATCAATCCTCTCACATATAACTAGTATAGGAAGAGTGACTTAACCAGAAAATATGAGGTAAAATCAGAGAATATCCCGAGAGATTTTTGAGCTAATTCTGTTTAGTATGTATAATATGTCTCTCTTGCTTTGATTGATTTATTTGTGAAGCATGCATATGATTCCTATGAATACATATTAACTCTCAAATCATATCAACCAATGTTATGCTTATGATAAATCTTAATATGTCATGATCTATTGAAAATCTCTGAGATAAATGTTGGAAGGATTAGGTTGAATCATTGAGTCTTTGGTTCTTTGTTCCTGCTTTGCTCGAGGACTAGCAAAAGCTAAGTGTGGGGGAATTGATAGGAGCATATTTATGTAACGTTTTATCTTATTTTGTTATACTTTTCTTAGCATTTTTTCATATGATTTAATAGTACTTAGCATGTTTTTATGTTTTGTAGGATTTTTGGAAGCTTTTTACACAAGGAGTTAATGAGTAACTGTTTTGGAAGTTTAAAGAAGAAACTTTGAAAAAGACTGCAGCATATGTGTCAACTTCTCGGAATAAACTGCACCTCCTCGGGAATTACTAGCTAATGAGCCATACATCATTGGAAAGATACGGAAGTCTAGTTTCTATAGAATTTTACGGTTTGTTAATTGGATGTTTCTAGATGGAGTTATGCAGATTTTGGTACAGTAAGTTCGCGTTACTCGGGAATTCAACATTCCCTTTATTTCATGTTTCTATTCTTTATCGGGTTTGGACGAACAAAAATGCATTTTGTTAAGAGTTAAAGGAGAGAAGCTGTCACATCATAAGGATTAATTGGGTAGCAAAGGGAAATAGAAAAGAAAAAAAAAGTAAGAATAACTTCTCATTTTCTCATTAAGGGAATTAACACTCATATTAACATCCATGTTAATGTGCAGCAGTTTTTCCTCATTTATTCACCCAACATCTGCATCTAATGGGGGTCATTGACCTTGGAACCTCTCTCTTTTCAGGTGATGCAATTTGAAACGGAAAAGGGAGAAGACAAATAAAGGAGGAAATAAGGGTTGCTGGCTCTCTCTATCTAGTAGATTCATTTGTTTTGGAACAAAGAAAAAAATTCACATTTTGCAGCTGGAGAGTCCAAATTTGCAGCTGGGGAAAATCACAGCAGCAAGGTCCTCACTTTGGCAGTAGCAACACAAAAATTCGGCAGCACTTATACATCCATCACACGCCATCTTCTACTATCATCCCAAGATTGTGTCGTTTGTCACTTCTTAATCTTTTCTTAGTTTTTATTGTTTTAATTTCATATTGAATTATGTTTTATCTTTCAAACATGATGAATATGTCTAGCTAATTTTCTTCATAGCTAGGGTTGATTTCAAAGCCCCAAACATGTGTTCAATGTATTAATTAAATTCAGAATTTCTCTCTTATTGGTGATTGTATTTCGCTTAACCATTTGATGGAGAACTTATTCTTGTATGCTTGTTAGGATAATAACTTAATAAGCATGCTAGGATTGAGTGCTAGAATATAAGAGAATTCACATAATAGTTATGATCTTATATTCATAAGTAGCAACTATCAATTGACGTTGGTATGTTAAGCACAACCTAAGTTCAACTAAGTTGCAGTTCATACTTACGTTTGCCTAGATAATGTCTAAATTTTCCATAAAATTTAATGATCTCTACTTGTTTATTTAACTTGCAGATCATGATTAAATGACATGTAGAGAATGGGTTGAAAGCGACACGAATTTTAATTCAACAAAAATTGGGAAAATAATAGAATTAATTAGTGCTATTCACTATTGATTCTAAACATTGTATTTCACTAATTTGTAAAGGAGTTTTCTGAAAAATTAATTCATGTGCATATGTTTGGTGTGTGCAGATTGAACATTTAGTTAGTTTCTCACATTTCAATCTTACCTTGATTTTATTTCATTCGCATTAGTTTTGTTATATTAAATCCAACTCTCACAACTCCCTCAATTTAATTATTTTCTTTGGTTATCATTCATTCAGGTTTTTTTTTTCTTTCATGTTAATTAGCATGCCCTCTTATCCCTAGCGTAGAACGATCCTTGCTTATCCTATATTACATACTACAACTTTTACAGGGTATTAAATTGTGTGTTAGCAATTAACACATCAACTTCCACTGGCGGAACACTCAAAGACTTCTCCTCTGAAGGACATGAAGCACCTCTCGAAAGGGAAAAGTATAGCCTTCACCTCGAAGAGCTAAATCGTCACCTCAAGGAACTCGACGGCTAAGGTCAATACGGTTAACTAAAAATGAGGAACATAGTACTCAAGGACAATCCCAATGATGTATAGCTCATACCCAAAAAATGGACTTGCTGGAGTTTGAAAAGCTACTAAGGATCGCTTCCCACCCCCCTCAAGGAGAGCAATAACCGGGTCATGTCAAGACAAATCTTTGGCAAATGTCTTAGTGCGCGCGACTACAAGTTCCATCACACAACTTCGAAATTCATTCGAACATACCAAGCTCAAATTTTACTTCCTCGAAGAGAGCTTGATAGCACCAAAACGGTACGGAAGTCAGCTTTCCAACGCCACCAACAACAGTCAATTCGGAGCCAAAAGGAAGTCAAAAGACCAAAATTACTGCATAAAGCTCAAATCTGCCTTAAATCACAAAACACTCAAAAAAATGGAAAGCTTCTATTAATGAAAATTAAAGAAGTTGTGACAGGACCCGTCCCAACTAGACTTTGATAACCGTGTCCGGTCCTACTCCCGTCTGACAAGTCAATTGAAGTTCCAAAAACACCATCAGCACTTGCCAGACAAGGGATAGTCACATTGATTTCCACTCATGCCTCCGCCTCTCGATCAGCCCTAATCCTCGTGCCATGACTTGGAGGGTCAATAAAACAATAAAGGTGTGAGTGGAAAAAAATAATATCTTTGAAATACATTTCAAAACAACTCTTTTACCCCCAGTTACAAACCATGCATGCATAGAGTAAAAACGGGATTCGGATTTCAAATCAAGCATAAACAATGGACCAATAAAATCATAACATGTTTCAAAACACCTAATGCCCATATTTCCCGAAATGCTTTTCCTTAAATCACGAAAACATGTTTAGTCGCAATCATGCACCAAGTCAATCGCAAGGACCATCATCAACAGTACCAGTCATCAATACTCACATATCAATCATCATCATCAAACAGCACTACTCACAAGTGCATAGACACCAATCACAATATCACAGCAGCACTACTCACAAGTGCACATATATCAATCACAGTATCATCATAGCACTGCTCACAAGTGCACAATATATCGTACAATCACAACGACACTTCGCGTAGACCAACTCAAGAACTACACTCATGCAACATTCGAGTCATGTTCGGGAACTGCACACGTACATCTAGACGTATATGTACTCGGAAATTGCACCACCACAACATCCGAGGCACATCCAGGAACTGTACTCGCATTGTCTTGACACGTACCAGTGTTCACAATCATAGCACAACACATACCATCACATCATCAAATACTACACATATCCTCACATCAAGTATCACACACATTTGACTCCAATCCCAAGTCAAACCATTTCCAACAAGGACTCATGCCCAAAATACCATTTTCACACAATTCCATAAAATTACATATGGAAATCATTAAGTAATTCATTAAATCATTCTTGACTCATAATCCAGATCAAAACATCATTTCAAATCTAGGTCTAACCCAAAACATCATTTTCATAGTTCATCGTAAACCATGCTCGAAAACCGATTAAATAATCCATAGAATGAACAAACAATCATATCGAATCATCATGCAATCATTGCAACTCAAATCATGCAATCATTGCAACTCAAATCATGCAATCAATCATGTAAAACATTTAACTATGCACGCATAACAGTTTATAAAATAAACATCCACTCACACACCATCCATGCGCTTCGATTTCGAGCCGTACATTTGGATTTTCCGTAAGGAACGTTGTGTAGGTCTCAAGATGTTGAGTCCGTAGACAAGTGGCATGCTAAAATTGGAGCTCGAACGGATTAGTTACGGGTCTAAAATGATGAGGGGTAATTTATTAATTTTTGGACTCAAGGGCATTTTGGTCTTTTACTGTTTTGTTGAGTCATTGAGGGGTGACTCACCCCATTGGCTGTGTGGCATCTGTCACTTTCACCTTCATATTAGTGGCAATGTGGCCCCATGTGTGTATGTGTACGAGTATGTATGTGTTGTGTTGTTTTTGAAACAAAATCCAAACCGAAAACATTGTAATCCAACTACTCAATGACACACAAAAAACACAGAGAACAGGGGAGAGACGAGAATAATTAAGAGAGAAAAATGAGAAAGAAAAGGAAGGAAGAAAGGAGAAGGAAAACTCAGACCCGAAACTTAAACACTCGAACCCAAAAACCCAGATTTTGGAAGGAACCTTAAATTCAAATTTCACGTTTTGGACGGGGATTGATGAAACCAAGTTTAGATAAAGCCTTATGGGATCTATACGACTTGAACCATCATAAAATCGAAAGAAATTATCACGGTTTGAGCCTAGAACAAGGCCTGCAACCCTTTCGAATTTTGGGTTCGAAGTTCGACTAAGTTGAGGTAAAGATTTGATAAATTGGACCTGGAATCACATTTATAAGTACCTTATAATGGTTTCTGGTTGATTAGAATCAAGAAAAATCTTGAAATCGAACGGAATTGAATCGGGTTGGAACCCAGGTCGCGTGACCCGTTTTGCAGGAAAACGGGCGAGGAAGGAGTACTGTAGTAGTTACTGTGCATGGCGCGCGAGTCCCACGCGCAGCCGCTTGCAGCAGCATGTGAGGGCTCAAGGGTACTATTCTCAAGGTACGATCAACACGACTTTTAATCTAATCGATGTAACGAACATTTTGGCTCAATTTTTGCGTCGATCGGTTACCGTTTCGATATAATTTCGAGGGTTCGAAGTGTCGTGTTATGTTTTTAATACGTATTTTAATCCTGGAAATTTGGGGGATTTGAATGTAAGATTAAACGTGATTCCAAGTCCAATTTTAGCAAATCCTTACCTCAACTTAGTCGAACTTCAAACCTAAAATTCGAAAAAGGTTGCAGACCCTGTTCTAGGCTCAAACCGTGACAATTTCTTTCGATTTTATCATGGTTCAAGTCGTATGGATGCCATAAGTCTTTATCTAAACTTGGTTTCATCAATCCACGTCCAAAACGTGAAATTCAAATTTAGGGTTCCTTCCAAAATCTAAGTTTTTGGGTTTGAGTGTTTAAGTTTCGGGTCTGAGTTTTCCCTCTCCTTTCTTCCTTCCTTTTCTTTCTCGTTACTCTCTCTTAATTCTTCTCGTCTCTCCCATGTTCTCTGGGTTTTCTGTGTGTCCTCGAGTAGCTGGATTACAACATTTTTGGCTTGGATTTTGTTTTAAAAACAACACAACATGTACACACTTGTACACACACACACACACACACACACGGGGCCACAGTGCCACTAATTTGAAGGTGAAAGTGACAGATGTCACACAGCCAACGGGGTGAGTCACCCCCCAATGACTTAGCAAAACAGTAAAAGACCAAAATGCCCTCGAGTCCAAAAATTACAAAATTACCCCTCACCATTTTAGACCCGTAACTAATCCGTTCGAGTTTCAATTTTAGCGTGTCATCTGTGTACGGACTCAGAATCTCGAGACCTACACAATGGTCCTTACAGAAAGTCCAAATAGAAATATCGGTCAAAAAGTTAACTTTCAACCCTATTACCTAAAGGTAAAATCGTCTTTTCCCTCTAAAGCTGCTTGACTCTTCGAACGCAACTTCATCACAACTTAACCTTGCGACACTGCTGAAGCAACTACAAAGCTGAAGCAACTACAAAGCTGCTTGACTTCATGGAAGTAGTTGTGGTATCATCATGCATGCCCTGACAACCTCTGCAGTACATTTCTTCGCATCACTTTCCTTCAATGGAGAGAGAGTTACACCTCCAAGATTTCTTCCTTCAAATACGCAATGACGTACAACATCTAGGGCACCGTATGGGGCAAGACCGATCCTTCATTTTATGTTCCACCTTGCTACACCTCATTTTGAGCCTAACAAGGCCTTGGATATCAAGTCTCTAGAAGTTCATCCGTCATCCAAAGCAACTCCTTGGAAAGCTTCAATTACTTCATGTGCAGGACCTGTCCTGACTGGACTTTGATAACCGTGCCCGGTCCTGCTCCCGTCTGACAAGTCAATTGAAGTCCCGAAACTACCCTTCAACACCAGTCAAACCAGGGATAACTGCACCGATTTTCGCTCATGCCTCCGCCTCTCGATCAGCCCCAAACGTCGTGCCACGACCTGTAGGGTCATCAAAACAGGAAAGGTGTGAGTGGACAAAATAATATCATTTAAAACACATTTATCAAAACACATCATTTACCCTCTAGTTTATCAAACCATGCATGCATAAAATCAACATATGAATAATCACCGGCTTTCCAGCCAAATCACATGAAAACATCAAATCCCGGCTCTCAAGCCCAAATGCCATTTGAATCATTTTATAAAACCATTTTATCACATAATAAAGCATATAACTCAGGAATTACACATACGAGGATCCTCTGGGAATTACACATCCAGAGTCGTCATTCATGCCGGGAATTACACATCCAGCCTCACCGAGAATTACACATCCAGTCCCTCCAGGAATTACGCATTTGAAGTCCCTCCAGGAATTACGCATCTAGAGTCCCTCCAGGAATTACACATCTGGAGTCACTTCGGGAATTACACATCCGAAGTCTACCCAGGAATTACACATCTGGGGGCATCAAACATCAATACACAATCACAATCATCATTAAAATCATGTTAAAACCATTTATCACAGGGCCACATGCCCAAATCTCATTTCTCATTTCTCGTAAATTCGTAAAATCATTAAATAATTCAATGCACATAAATCTGTAAAATCATATCTGAAAAACATCACAAATCCATTTAATCAATTTCCCAACTCATAATCTAAGTCAAAACCAATCACAAATCTCGGGCTTTCGGCCAAAACAGTCATTTCACATTTTCTCGAAAAACATGCCTGAAACACCGATTAAAATAATCATTAAATCCTGAAATAATCATATCAAATCATTGCAATTCAAATCATGCCATAAATCACGTAAAACATTTAACTATGCATGCATGTCAATTTATAAAACAAACGTCCACTCACACACCGTCCAAACTGCTCGCTTTCCGAGCTGCACGCGTTTCCGTAATTTCCGACATTTTCTAAGAATCTCGAATCCTGTCTAAAATCATCACTCAAGGTCACTAAGGACTCAATTCACATCATATCAATTCCCCATAATTTCAGGGAATTAAATATTAATTAAACACGTAGCAAAAACCTTCAGACCCTCGAAACAATATCGAAACGGTGTCCGATTAACTCGAAGCCAACGCCAAAATGTTCGTTCCATTGCATAGAGCAAAAGTCATGTTGAACTCACCTCGAGAATCATGCCCACACGTCATCACGCACCGCCATGAGTGGCTGCGCGTGAAGTGCACACACCTGCTACAGTGCAGCTACAGTCAACGTCCTTACCCGGCTGTTCTGCAAACGGATCCTTCGACCGGCGACACGACCTATTTAATTCGCCATCAATTCAACGTCAATTCCTACAATTAAACCATCCACTAGCATCGTTATGTATCCAATTCAGGTTCTCGAATTCGCGAAGAACACAGAACACTGTGCAGTCTTCGAAGGTCATCAATCTCCATCGTTTTCCTTCAATTGATGCATTAAAAACCTTCGTTGGACCCTCATAATCATATTTCCAAGTCCAATTGCATCATTTAATCCCTCTAGAATCACGACTCAATCTCGAAAATTCAAGGTCCTCCCCTTCTCTGTTCTAGCCCAAAACTAGTCCAATTCTCATCAATTTTCATTGGGTTCGACTCGTTACAATCCCAGGAAGCTAACTACAACGTTAATTTCACTCAAAACTGTCCACAAATTCAAATTCGATCCTAAGGTCCATTTAAGGTTTTCGGGTTTTCTGGGTTTTCAACTGGGTTCATAACTCCCCTTATTCTTCTCTATAAGTCCTCACGAATTCACTCTCAATGACATCAAATTCTCAAGTTGTGGTTGCTGGGAAGAATCGATCAACTCAACTTATGGTCTCTGTTTTTGGTAAACATATACACGGTTTTACAAATTACACACACATATATATCCTAACCAACAACAGATTGCTATTAGCCACTAATGACCGTCTGCATAGTGACATGTGTCACTTCCTCACACAAATGACTCATCAATCACAGCTGATTCATCCAATTTCAGTCCAATTTCACCCTGCTACTTTAAATTACCATTTTGCCTTTCTATACACAAATGACAAAAATGCCCCTAGCATTCCTCAATCCATAACTTTTACGTCTGAACTCCGATTGACGCATGCCTCCTATCTACGGATTCAGCGTCTCCAGCCTTACCAACGGTGCATACGGAAAGTCCAAACACAGTCCCGATCAAAAAGTCAACAAATTGCCTCTTTTAACCACTTTACCAAATTACCCTTAAACTTCTGAACATCATAACTTTATCCTCGAATGTCGGAATCGGACGAGCCACCTGTCTATGAACTCGTGACATCCCAAACTACGTCACAGTTATCGGTCAAAGTCTGTTTGACCACTCGAACCAAAAGTCAACCGTTCGCCCAATCCCAAGGGCAAAATCTTCATTTCCCTCCAATTCTTCTAATTTTCCTTTTTCGAATATCCGGATCGTTACAACCTTCCCCTCTTAAAGAATTTCATCCCCGAAATTCGGACATACCTCTCCAACAACAATCATGGAGACTCAATTCACATCCAATTCAATATCTCGGGTTCCCACATGAACCGTTACTCGTTATGTGCAACCATAACCACGTTTTCCATCTTTCCCGGCTCATCCAAAGCCCTCATATCACATCATGACTCATCCTGAGTCCTAAACCAACTTTTGAGTCCTACTGAGTCGAAGTCCAATGTCTCGACTCCTCTCAAGTCCAAACTCAATATTGACTAACATCAATGCCACCACTAGCATATCAGATCACCTAGCACACACCCCTAGGCGAACCACATCCTACTCAGGATCTCTCAACACACACTAAACCATTCCGGACTCCCTCTGAGTCCCATTACCCCTATCCTCGGGTCACGTTTATCCTAGGCCTAACATGCCCATCCATATACCATATCATTATTGTAAACAACCATTCGGACCAATACAAATCCAACACAATCAGAACACATGATATAATATCCGACCCCCAATCCAGGGTCAAAATCAGTTCAGGGATTCTCTATACCCTCGTATCTCGTCTAATCACCAGGCCGCGCACAAGGCTCGTATCTCGGAGGCATGGCAAATCAGTAACCAAATGCTCTGATACCAATTTGACAGGACCTGTCCCGACTGGACTTTGATAACCGTGCCCGGTCCTGCTCCCGTCTGACAAGTCAACTGAAGTCCCGAAACTACCCATCAGCACCAGTCAGACCAGGGATAACTGCACCGATTTCCGCTCATGCCTCTGCCTCTCGATCAGCCCAGAACGTCGTGCCACGGCCTGGAGGGTCATCAAAACAGGAAAGGTGTGAGTGGACAAAATAATATCATTTAAAACACATTTATCAAAACACATCATTTTCCCTCCAATTTATCAAACCATGCATGCATAAAATCAACATATGAATAATCACCGGTTTCCAGCAAAATCACATGAAAACATCAAATCCCGGCTCTCAAGCCCAAATTCCATTTGAATCATTTTATAAAACCATTTTATCACATAATAAAGCATATAACTCGGGAATTACACATCCGAGGATCCTCTGGAAATTACACATCCAGAGTCGTCATCCATGCTGCGAATTGCACATCCAGCCTCACCGGGAATTACACATCCGGTCCCTCCAGAAATTATGCATCTGGAGTCCCTCCAGGAATTATGCATCTGGGGTCCCTCCAGGAATTATACATCTGGAGTCACTTCGAGAATTACACATCCGAAGTCTACCCAGGAATTACACATGAGGGCATCAAACATCAATACACAATCAAAATCAACATTAAAATCATGTTAAAACCATTTATCACAGGGCCACATGCCCAAATCTCATTTCTCATTTCTCGTAAATCCGTAAAATCACTAAATAATTCAATGCACGAAAATCTGTAAAATCATATCCGAAAAACATCACAAATCCATTTAATCAATTTCCCAACTCATAATCTAAGTCAAAACCAATCACAAATCTCAGGCTTTCGCCCAAAACAGTCATTTCATATTTTCTCGAAAAAGGTGTCCCAAACACTGATTAAAATAATCATTAAATCCTGAAATAATCATATCAAATCATTGCAATTCGAATCATGCCATAAATCACGTAAAACATTTAACTATGCATGCATGTCAATTTATAAAACAAACGTCCACTCACACACCGTCCAAACTGCTCGCTTTCCGAGCTGCACGCGTTTCCGTAATTTTCGACATTTTCCAGGAATCTCGAATCCTGTCCAAAATCATCACGCAGGGTCACTAAGGACTCAATTCACATCATTTCAATTTCCCATAATTTCTAGGAATTAAATATTAATTAAACACGTAATATAAACTGTAAGGACCCGTCCCGGAAATTAGGGTTAAGACAGTGATTAAGATGGGATTAATGAGCTTAATCGGTGGTTAGTTGGTTCTGATAGGTCCGTTAGTGTAGAATGACGATTTTACCCCTGGTTTGGGCAAAATGTAACGACCCGTCCCGGGAATTAGGGTTAAGACCGTGATTAAGATTAGATTAGTGAGCTTAATCGGTGGTTAGTTGGTCCCGATAAGTTCGTTAGGGTAGAATGACGATTTTGCCCCTAGTTTGGTCAAAAAGTTTAATTTTAGTTCGAGCGGTCAATTGGGTTTTGACCGATGACCCGGACGTAGTTTAGGACGTCACGAATCCGAAGACAGGTGGCACGCCCGATTCCGACATCCGAGGAGAAAGTTATGATGTTCGGAAGGTTGAGGGCATAACTGTAATTTGGTTAAAATAGGGGGAAAAGTTGACTTTTCGTATGATCGGATTTTGACACGTTGACCTAGGATGGTTAGCTAGATCTCATCGTCCTGAATTCGATGACAGGTGGCACGTATCCATCAGACTTACGATGTGTGAGTTACGGGTCGAGAAAGGGAGTGGCAAGATCGTAATTTTGGCTTAAAAGGAAGGGCATTTTGGTCTTTGTGCTCTGGGATTGGTGCAACAGAGAGGGACAAATGGAGGGCTGAGATTGAGACAGTTGTGAGAGAGAAGGGGAGGATTGTGACGCGTGGCAAGGGCCTAGTGGCTTCTAGGCATGTGCACGGTCCAAATAATTGGGGGTGCCCGTGTGTTCGTGTTTGTTCTTCGACCCAGAGAGAAAACAGAGACTGGGAATTTGGGGAGGAATCGATCAAGCTTGGTGAGGGTGTGAGTTTGTGAGGGTGTGAGGAGTGACTAGAGATCAAGAAGGAGACAGAGAGGAGGTTTGGAGGTGCGGTGGCTGTGTGTGGGTGAGAGGTGAGCCACGGGAAACCAGGGGGAAAACAGAGAACAGAGAGGAGTTGTGAGTGGTGGTGCGGCCGTGTTCGATCAATCGAAGCTGGTGGAGGTGTCCAGAGGCTGGAGGTGGACTGGAGGAGTTGTGTTGCCACGGTGGAGCTCACGACGGCGACCGGAGGGCAGGTAATTTCTTGTTTCCCTTTCGATGCTCTGTTTTGCCGTCGATTTTCAAATTGAAAGTCGTGAAGTCTGGGGTTGAGTCGACGGTTCTGGTGAGTTGGGTGAGACTCAGTGAGGTCCTAGGATTGGTTTAAGCTAGCTACCGTGACGGGGGAAGACCTGGGTGGCCGGAGTAGAAAACAGGGGACAGTTTGGGTTTCTGTTCGAGCTTGAGTCGACAGGTTTTAGGGTGAGTCGAGGTGTTTGGAGTAGGGGAGTGGATAGCTTAGGACGGGACGAAGAGGATGGTGAAGAAAGGAGGAGTTTTGGTGCAGGTACGGCGGTGAACCGTCCTCGCCGGTTCGAATTGCAGAGGCCGGTCCGACCGGGTCGACTCGAGGAAGGCGATGGTACTGTAGCTGGCGCGTGAGGGCCACGCACAGCCACTTTGGGCGGCGTGTGGCAGCGGTTGGGAAAATGGTCAACTTGGTTTTTGGTCTAAGTGTTGTGACGAGTCTAATGGGATTGGTTTCGGGTTGTTCGGACGTTGATTCGATGTAGTTCTGCGAGGGTGAAGGTTTAGGGTTTCGGTTCGTTACGATTAGAACTAGGGGATTTTTGGGGAAAATTAGGAAAGTCTTAGTAGACGTGTTAGTAACGTACTTTGGTGGTTGTTGACAGGATCGGGATTTCCCGAGGAAGTAGAGGAACGTACGAGACGTTCGGGACGCGATTGAGGGCTCGGTACTGTGAGTGGACCCCTTCTCTATAACTGAGCATGCATAACTGTTTTTCTATAATTGTTTTATGATTTTACATGTGATTTCATGATTGTTGAATATGTGATGTTGGTTTTGCATAATTGCACGGTTTTCGAGAAATAACGTATTTGGCATGTTTTACGAGGAAAGGTGGATTTTTGATTATGATGCTATGGTTTTGGGATTTCAATGATAAATGGTTTCAATGATTATAAATGGATTTCGGAAAACGGAATTTGGTTTTAAAGTCGGAAAAAGTGGAATTCCCGATTTGGGTTCGGAATGATGGTTCTGGATGCCGGAAGGGCATCAGACCAGTGATTTCGGATTCGGGTTTGGATATGGATTTAGAAAAGGTTTTCAAACGGTTTTAGATTGGATTTGCTGGATCTGGATATTGGGTTTAAAGACCCGGATATTGATTGACGGGGGATGGGCCCGGATTGGGTTTAAAGACTCGGATTGAGTTTAAAGACTCAGATATTATTGAGGCCTGGATTGAGTTTAAAGACTCGGGAGTTTAAAGACTCGGATAGGTCCAGCAGGTTTGATCGGATAATGATGACTTGATATTCATGGTTTATGATACGGTTTTATGATGCTTATGCTATGATTTCTATAACTGTGTTTTATAGTGTTTCTGTTTTTATGATAAGGTTTATGTGAACTATAACTGCTTTAATAACTGGGTTATGCATGTGGTTTCAAAACGGAGGGCCAAATCCGATTTTTCTTATAAATGGTTTTGGAAACTTTTCTTTTATTTATGGTCCACTCACACTTTCTGTTTTTAAATTGCCCTCCAGGTCGTGGAGCTAGAGCGGGGTTTTGGCGTCGAGGCAGCGTCTGAGGCATAGAAGTCGCGGAGGGGATCCCGGAGTGTTTCAATTTTCCGTAGTGCATGTACTCTTTGTATCGGTTTTCTTTCTTTTTTATTCAGAACTATGCTCTGTAAAAATTGCCTTCGGGATGTGTTATAGTTTCTCCTGCGTCTGACTGAGTACTTTGGTGGCTTTGAGTGAGTTTACTTTGGTTTTGTGTCGGGGTGTCAGACGGGAGTAGGATTTACCTCGATTTTCGGGGTGAAACCGGGGTGGGTCCTGACACAAAAAGTTGACTTTTAGTCGGGCGGTCAATTGGGTATTGAACGATGACCGTGACATAGTTCGGGACGTCACGAGTCTGTAGACAAGTGGCACGCCCGATTCCGACATTCGAGGAGGAAGTTATGATGTTCGGAAGGTTAAGGGCATTACCGTAATTTGGTTAAAATAGGGGGAAAAGTTGACTTTTCGTACGATCAGGTTTTGACACGTTGACCGAGGACCGTTAGGTAGATCTCGTCATCCTGAATTCAACGACAGGCGCCACGTGTTCGTTGGACATAGGACGGGCAAGTTACGGGTCTATAATGGCAGTGGCATAACCGTAATTTTTTAACTCAGAGGGGCATTTTGGTCTTTCCGTGTCTTGGGATTTGGGCCAATCAAATAAGGTCATGTGTACAGTGGAGATTGGGATATTTGTGAGAGGGCCCTTGGGATGGTGACACGTGCAGTGTGTGTAGTGGCTTCTAGGGAGTGCACGGTGTGTGTGTTTTAAAATTGTGCGGTGTGTGCAGCCGTGTTCGAAGAAGAGAGAAACAGAGTGAGGTTTGAGAGGGAAATCGATCGGGTGAAGGGCGGTGTGAGGTGCTGTGTTTTGGTGAGTGAAAGTAGAGGTTGAGTGAGACCTGATGAGTGAGTTTGAGTAAGGGTTTCGTGTGAGGAAATTTGGTGTGAGAAGAGGGTGAGGTTACAGGAAACAAAAATAGAGAGGTGTTGAGGGACCTTGGTGGTGGTGTTGCCGTGTGTGGAGCAATTGGGCTCGAATGGAGGCTAGGACGGCCCTGTGGACTCCAGGGAACGCGGCGGCGAGCACGGCGGCGATCGACAGGCAGGTAATTTCTTTCACCCGTTTAATTGCCCTGTTTTGCCGTGAAGTTCAAATCGTTAGTCGTGACGGTAGGGGCTGAGTCGAGGTGTTTGGTGAGGTCTGGTGAGTTCAGTAGGGTCCTAGGTAGCTGCTGGTTGTGCAGTCGTGACGGGGGATTGCACGGCGGAGTCCAGAACGACGATGAGTTCACTGTGTTCTCTGTTTTTCAGTTTAGGTTCAAACTTAAAGTTGTGGTTTTTGAGTACAAGTCGAGGGGTCTGGAAGGTGCTAAACGATTCCTTAGGTCCTTAGGAACCTTTTGGTGTCGAAGCCGTGAAGGGGAAGTGTGCGGGTGACCGGGTTGAAAAACAGGGGTACGGGTGGTTTTTGTTTCGAGCTTGAGACGATGGTTGAGAGGTCGTGTTGGAGTGTTTGGAGTAGGGGACTGGATTACTGGGTAGAGGAAGATGGGATTGGTGGAAAGAGGGAGGAAAATGGCGGACGGACGGCGGAGAACCGGCCATGCCGGTTTGGAACAGTGCACGGGTTCGAAGGTTGAAGATGAACAGTGCCTGTGCAGGCGCGTGAGGCCCATGCGCAGCCACTTTGGAAAGCGAGTGGAGGCGCTGCGGCGGTTTCTGGGGAAAGTGTTAATTAGGTTTTTGGTCTAGATGTTGTAACGAGTCTATTGGACTAGGTTTCGGGTTAATCGGACGTCGATTCGAGTTAGTTCCGCGGGATCGAAGGTTTAGGGTCTCGGTTCGCTATGTTTAGGACCCGGGGATTTTTGGGGAAAATTAGGAGGATCTTCGTTGACGTGTTAGTGATGTTCTTTGGTGACTGTTGACAGGATCGGGAGTACCCGAAGTGGAGGAGGAACGTACGGGACGTACGGGACGCGAGTGACGTGCCCGGTATCTGTGAGTGGACCCCTTCTCTATAACTAAGCATGCATAACTATTTTTAATGACTTGTTTTATGGTTTTATATGTGATTTCATGGTTATTTGAATATGCTATAACTGTTTTACATTATTGCACGTTTTTCGAGAAAGTACAATTTTCGGCACGTTTTACGAGGAAGGTTTGAAATTCTGATTTCGATGCCATGATTTTGGGATTTCAAATGATAAGTGATTTAATGATTATAAATGGATTTGAAACATGATTTGACAATCAAGTTTTCAGTTTTAGAATCGGATTTCTAGAATCGAGATTTGGTTTTAAAGTTGGAAAGTGGATTTCCGGATTTGGGTTCGGAATGACGGTTATGGATGCCGGTATGGCGTCAGACTAGTGATTTCGGATTCGGGTTTGGATACAGATTTAGAAATGGTTTTCATATGGTTTTTTATTGGATTTTCTGGATCTGGTTATTGGGTTTAAAGACCCGGATTGTGATTGACGGGGGACGGGCCCGGATTGGGTTTAAAGACCCGGATTGAGTTTAAAGACTCGGGAGTTTAAAGACTCGGATATACTGATATTTCCCCCGTAGGCCTATTGAGTTTAATGACTCGGGAGTTTAAAGACTCGGATATTATTGAGGCCTGGATTGAGTTTAAAGACTCAAAAGTTTAAAGACTCAGATAGGTCCATCAGGTTTGATCGAATAATGATTGCTTGATATGGTTTTATGATGCTTATGACGTGATTTCTATAACTGTTTTCAATTCTGTTTTTATGATGATCCTTACGTGATTTATAACTGTTTCCAGCAAATGGGTTATGCATGTGTGTTTTCAAAACGGAGGGGGAAAACCCTGGTTTGATTATAAAACGGTTTTCGAAACTTTTATTCTTTATGGTCCACTCACACTTTTTGTTTTTAAGTGCCCTCCAGGTCGTGGAGCTAGCGCAGGGGTTAGACTTTGAGGCAGCGTCGAAGGCATGGAGTATTCGAGAGTGACCCCAGAGTGGTTTACACTTTCCCGTTGTGCGTGTACTCTGTGTATCAGTTTTTGCGTTCCTTTGTTTAGTACTATGCTCTGTATAGTTTTGACTCTGGGTTGTATTACATTTCTGCTGCGTCTGACAGTGTATTTGTGGTTTACGGTAAGGGTATTTTCGGTTTTTCATTCTGGGTTGTCAGACGGGAGCATGATTTACCTCGGTTTTCTGGGTGGAACCGGGGTGGGTCCTGACATAAACCTTCGGACCCTCGTAACAATATCGAAACGGTGTCCGATTAACTCGAAATCAACGCCAAAATGTTCGTTACATTGCATAGAACAAAAGTCATGTTGAACTCACCTCGAGAATCGTGCCCACGCGCCATCACGCCCCGCCGTGAATGGCTGCGCGTGAAGTGCACGCGCCTGCTACAGTGCAGCTACCGTCATCGTCCTTACCCGGCTGTTCTGCAAACGGATCCTTCGACCCGCGACACGACCTGTTTAATTCGCCATCAATTCCTACAATTAAACCATCCACTAGCATCGTTATATATCCAATGCAGGTTCTGGGAACTCAATTACCTGAAACCTTACCTTAATCCTCTCGAACTGAACTCGAATTCGCGAAGAACACAGAACACTGTGCAGTCTTCGAAGGTCATCAATCTCCATCGTTTTCCTTCAATTGATGCATCCAAAAGCTTCGTTGGACCCTCATAATCATATTTCCAAGTCCAATTGCATCATTTAATCCCTATAGAATCACGACTCAATCTCGAAAATTCAAGGTCCTCCCCTTCTCTGTTCTAACCCAAAACAAGTCCAATTCTCATCAATTTTCATTGGGTTCGACTCGTCTCAATCCCAGGAAACTAACTACAAGGTTAATTTCACTCAAAACTGTCCACAAATTCAAATTCGATCCTAAGGTCCATTTAAGGTTTTCGGGTTTTCTGGGTTTTCAACTGGGTTCATAACTCCCCTTATTCTTCTCTATAAGTCCTCACGAATTCACTCTCAATGACATCAAATTCTCAAGTTTTGGTTGCTGGGAAGAATCGATCAACTCAACTTATGGTTTCTATTTTTGGTAAACATATACACGGTTTTACAAATTACACACACATATATATCCTAACCAACAACAGATTGCTATTAGCCACTAATGACCGTCTGCATGGTGACATGTGTCACTTCCTCACACAAATGACTCATCAATCACGGCTGATTCAGCCAATTTCAGTCCAATTTCACCCTGCTACTTTAAATTACCATTTTGCCCTTCTATACACAAATGACCAAAATGCCCCTAGCATTCCTCAATCCATAACTTTTACGTCCGAACTCCGATTGACGCATGCCACCTGTCTACGGATTCAGCATCTCGAGACTTATCCAATGGTACTTACGGAAAGTCGAAACACGGTCCCGATCAAAAAGTCAACAAATGGCCTCTTTTAACCATTTTACCAAATTACCCTTAAACTTCCGAACATCATAATTTTGTCCTCGAATGTCGGAATCGGACGTGCCACCTATCTATAAACTCGTGACGTCCCGAACTACGTCACAGTTATCAGTCAAAGTCTGTTTAACCGCTCGAACCAAAAGTCAACCGTTCGCCTAATCCCAAGGGCAAAATCGTCATTTCCCTCCAATTTTATCCAATTTTTCCTTTTTTGAATCTTCAGATCGTTACATCATGGCACCGCATGCGCTTAGCTCGGTGTCATGTGAAACCTTGCTTTGAAGATGAAGCACATCTCGCCTTGTAGCTGCAACACACATTATCTTGCAGCTGGAACAAGCCTCATGTTGGGTTGTGACATGTCGCACTCCAAGTTATGGGACTACTCGCCTCCCCTATTGAAATTTTTGATGCTGGCTCCACCTGCACTTGAAGATGACGAGTCTGTCCATGCGCCGAGCTCTTCTACCCACCAAGCACCAGGGGCATAGTCTTTGGGAAGAGAGTCTCGTGCCATCTAGCGCATCACCTCCTACTCTAACCTTGACTTGCCTTGAGTTATGGCATGGCTTGCCTTGGATGTAAAATGCCTCGCCTCGCGCTTGCAGCATGCCTCGCCTTGTAGTTTCACCTTGCCTCGCCTCGCAGTTGTAACCCTCCCGCCTCGCACTCTCTTGCACCTTGCCGTGATGCGCCTCACCTTGCACCATAGCATGACCATCATTGCAGTCTAATGCACATTTCCTCATTGTTGGAACACACCTCGCCTTGTGACATGTCTCACTTCAAGTCATGGAACTTCGCGCCTCCCCTGTTGAAGGCCTTGATGTTGGCTCCACCCGCACTTGAAGATGACAAGTGCGTCAATGTACCAAGCTCTTCCATCCACAAAGCACTACAAGCATGTCAACTGGAGGAGCGTCTTGCTATCAAGTCCGACATCTCTTGAAGTCGGAAGCTCCAAAAAGTCACGGATATGCCAGCAGATGGTCTTACAACGGTCGCACCATAAAAATGAGTTCTTTGAGACCCTGTCAAAAGTATGCCTTCATGCGTCTTGAAATGATTGACTCGGAGTGTAGAGAGAACCACCGCTTGAATTGTTGCAATTAGACATCAACAACTTTCGGAATCTACAAAAGATCGAAGTTGAACAAAAGCAAAATAATATATCAAATATATATTAAAATAATATATATATATATATATATGTATGATATACATACAAAAGATTGGGAGCGGCGGCAACAATGAAAAAGCCATAACTTTTGTTAATGGCGGCAGGAAATAAAAAAAATGTTACATATGCTGCCTAACAGCAGTGAAAAAAAAAGCAAAAAAAGTTGCCGCAATCGCCAAAGCCAAAAGGCAGGTAGACTGCAACGCCTCTATCGCACAGAGCCCGCATGCCTCAGCAATCAAACCCCATCAGCCCTGCCAACTGGTTCTGACGCGCGAACCCACCAAATTTCTTCAACTAGCCGATTGCAATGGTGTAGCTGTTTCCTGGGGCCCATGCAAAAGCCCTTCACTTCCACATGGCGCGGAAGCCACCAATTCCCTCTCTTTACTTCATCTGCAATCAGACCAAATAATAGGAAGAAAAAAACAATTACAGCAAAAATGACAACAAGGGAGGCAGCGGCAAACAACTCTTTCCGTGTAGGGTCCGCCCGTCTCACCCCTGCAACAACTCCAGCCAGTCCTCTCCAATAGCAAGCATCGGCTAGGGTTTGACTTTTCTTATTGAAAATAAGGGTTGCAACCCTCATTTAAATAAAAACAAAATAAACAAATCCTAACTATCTAGTGGGCTCTGAAGATCAACTCAAAATAGAGCTACAAACCTAAGAAATTTCTTATTGAGACAAGATTGAGGTCAATCAGAATTTCAATTGTTCGAAACAAAACGGAGTCCTACTCCCGTAAAAAAATGGTTTATCGGGACCACAATAAAAATTACATTCCTTAGAATTCCTTGAATTCCTAAGCGATGTGGGAGCATTTGTGGAACCATACATCAACAAAAAAAATTATGCCACTGCCACGTAGCTTGTAACTGACATAATGCCGATATTATCCCTGATAAATACGATGACGGCATCCCACGATCTACGCATTAATTTAATATATTTATTAATTAAATATATTAATTAATCAAATCAATACCAATAATAAATAATCTCTCCGCGAGTTATTTATTATTATTTATATAGTTAATAATAGTGATTTCTCTCGGTAGAATCACCTATTAAACATTATTTCCTTCAACTAATCAGAAGCTCCGGTGACCCACAAGACCTCACTATAAATACAAGGCTCCACTCACTTCTAAAGGTAATTCAAAACTCATACTGAAACTCTGCCGGTTTATTCTCTCGATTAAACTGACTTTGGCATCGAAATGTTCGTGATTGAACCATCCCCCCCCCCCCCCCCCCCCTCGGGCTTCAACCTTAACCCCATTTTTTTCTTGTTATTGTGTGTAGGGATCAAGAAGGAATTCTACAAGTCCGGACGATTTTTACATCAACAGCCTATATCATGGTTGAGTGGTATTCAATTCTTATATACATAAGTGAGAAGTTTCATATTCAATTAATATAGATAACAGAAATGTTATATACATAGTATAATATCTTATAAAAACAAAAATATAATCACACACATGAAGTCTATCCTAAATAATTTTGAATACAAAAATAAAAATTGTATGAAGCTATGTTTCAACCACATAACAATGTTAAATTGTCAATAAAAAAAAAAGCAATGTTAAATTGTTGACTTATATCATCCTTATATTGAACTATTCTATTACTCAGAAATTGGAATTTTCCAATAGAAAACTAACACCACTGTAACTACTTTTAGTAGGGCCCAGTAACTACTTTTAGTTTGAGATCACCGTTGATGATATTTCTTGAATTAAAGGGTAGGTCTCGAACTCATGAGTCCATAGACAGACAGCACGTACAAATTAGGGCTCGTTTGAACATTTTACGATTTTTGGAGTTTGTAGGGGCATTTTGGCCATTTGGGGTTATGAGATGCTTTTGGGGAAATGATAAGGATTTCCCTTATCCATATCCTTTCCTCTTTGATCTGCTACACCACACACTATTAACTCTCAATTTCCCTCATCTTTCTCTCTTGGCTTGAGGGAACCCAAAAAGCAAACAAACCAAGCACCTCCATTTTTGAACGTTTAATCCTCAAACCAAGTTGATTTTCGAGTTCCTTGCACTCTTGTGATCAAAACCACCAAAAAAAACGAATGAAAAACGACGCAGGAAAGGCACAGACTCGAGAAGGAAGAAGACCAAAACCTGCGAAGTTTTTCTCGAAAAATCGAGGATATACTGCTTCAGGGACCTCAAAGTAGTGCACAATTCAAGGTTGAGCTTTATCGGATATACTTATGTTGTTTGATGTCAAGGTTACTGCTGAGGCGGAGGCATTGCTCACGACTGCGTGCTCATTGGGAATTACAGAAGAGGGCTCGTACCCTTGGTTTATCGTTATTTTAGTTGCTCTTATTGATCACTAGTTTATTACTTGACTATTGGAGTACCATTTTCCTTTAGTTGCTCTTATTGATCACTTGTTTATTACTTGACTATTGGAGTACCCTTTTCCTTGCAGAACTTGAGACTTTATCTCTAGTTTGACACGTGTTTAAGGGTATTTTTGGAACTTTAATTTATTTTGTCTGATGGGAGCGGGAGCGGGAGCGGACACGTTAGTTTATGAGTTTTCGGATTGGGTCCAGTCAACCGGCCCACATAAGTTGTTCAATAGCTTCAATATTTATATGATTGGTTATCAATGAAATTTTCATTTAGATATAAAAAAATAAAAATAAAAAGATTTATATGATTGGACTAACTATATATCCGAGGGACATGGGTTCGTTCTACCGAAGAGAATAATTGAGCAAACTCATATATCTATTTACAACATTTTTGCAAGCAATCAAACACATGGTATTTGTATATATGAATTGAATATATATATATATATATATATATATATTATGGACCGCCCAAATTTATCAATGGTTTAAATTTCTTAGTTTGTGAACATGACTTTATCTTGGTTACAATAAAGATAGCATGAAATAAAAACTCTCAGGCTCTCAGGCTCTCAGCTAGCAGTCGATGGAATTAGAGCATACCTATAATGCTTTACCATATTCTCTTCTATCAATTGAATGGCAGAGTCGATATAGGCAACAAAATTTTGCAAACTCCAGCCATCAATGGGATCACATACGAATGACCACTCGATCTTGCAACCGTTGACGTGGGGCAGTACTTGTATTGTTGCAACGTACGACTTGAATCCCATGTTGTTCTCATTGAACTCGTAGCTCAAACACCGTCTGATTGGATCGATCATCAAAAGTGTGGCTTTATGCCATAGAATGGTGGTGGAATCAGATGGATCAGTAGGAGGACTGGCACAATACCGGATCAGACCGGGCTGCCCGAGGACTCCATCCACACGGTAACACGTGTCGAGTTTTGTGTACCACTTGTGGAAGTTGCAGAAATCAGCCAAGGGAACCCAAACTTGATCTGCTGCTAGGCCTTTTAGGTCATGTGAGGTTTTGCCTTCCCATTTTGACATTGCTGCTTCTTCCTTGAGAGTTGAGATGAATTACATGAATTGGTCATATCAGATATATCCATCTGTTTTTATAGGGAATCATATTTTCTCATTCAACCACAAAAGATTCTTTTGCCAAAATGAAACTTCATTCTTGGGTAGAGGACAAATTATTAAAAGATTATCAAATATTATCATTAACAATTCATTAATCATATATATTATGTTAATTGATGGCCGGCCAAGTGGGAAATTCATAGTCTAACATTCGGCTTCCTTCCACATGTGTTGACTGTTGAGTGGCATTACATTTACCAAAACAACCTTCTGAATATATATGATCCATTATTTTGATATAATATAATAATATATCAGCATAACTTTAAGATAGTAAATACAGGATATTAGGATTCTCTATTTTTTTTCTTCCAACATTTCACTTTTTTTTTTTCTGAAAAAGATAAAAGAAAGAGCTAAAAGGAGAATGTGTAGCAACTAGTGAGTAAAAATAGAATGTAAAAATCAGTTCTCTTTCAAATATATTAACCTCATGATATTTAATTTATTTTTCATTAAAAGTCGTATTTACTTAGAATAAATGGATGAAGGATCCAGGGCCTATCCTTAATATGACCAACCCCTTTGTAGTATGTGTACTTGAGATCATGTCTATTCCCTTTGTAATTTGACACAAAGGCCCTAGCCGCTTCACTAGATTTAGTCTCCAAATTCATAACCTTTCTATGTATCTTTTCACGCTGAATGGTGGTGTAGACATTTGCAAGACTTGGGAGTTCAGAACTGATGTGAATGTGACTTTTGAGATCCCCAGTATTTGGAACGCCTTGTCTTCCTCAACTCTCTTGAGAGGCACATCATACTTTGTAGTGTGTGTTCTCTACATGTCAAGTTCATTCCATATGTGCGTCTGCCCACCAAGGTGATGCATAAAAGACGTCCCTTCAAGCTGAAAATTAGCTATGTCTTTTTTCAACTGAAACATCCTTACTGAATTCTGGAGATATACATGTCCTTAACACCCTAAGGATCCATGGAATTGAGAAGCCAAGAACTCAATAGTTGTACTTGCTGGCCACACTTGATCGAGAAGAGACGACATCTCAGGGACGTGAAGATTCTCGTTGACGAAACCTAGCTTCATTCTTCCTCCAAGAGCAAGCTAAACAACACTCGATGATGGAAGGTAGTTGTGTTTGTTCAACAAGACTGAAAACAACCTTCGATTTGGATTGACCTTAACCTCATATAGATGCAGGCCAAATGAAGTCACTGCTCTATTATCATGTAGAAACTCAAAGCTCGGAGGAAATAGTCTTCTAAGTATATTTCAATAGGAGAAAATATATAAGTATGTGAGCTTATATATGGGAAAAAAGAAAAATAGATTACATTGGGAATAAAAAGAAAAAATTCAACCACCCTAGGGTATCTAGACTTAGATATCTAATAGGATTTACCATGTGAACACAATGAATAGTCCATCCACCCTAAGATACATAGACTTAGACATTTGGTAGGAATTGTCGTGCGAACACAATGAAGAATCCATTGTATAGAATGAAGGAGTCCAACTTGTATGTAAGTAGGTATTTCAATAGGGAACATTACAAATTCTGACATTCACTTTAATATAGCTTGGAAAATTTACACAACAGTTGTTCTAGTTGTTGATATGTGATACTCGTACGAATGAAGATCTGGGCTCTCAACTGGATCCACTCTTACTTTTGATAGTACTTTATATAAACGAGTTGCAAATGTAGGAGTAGAGCATTACCTCACCATGAAGCAATTTCTTCATTGCAAACCTGAAGACGACCTGCTTCTCCTCATCACACTGAGTGATCTGAAACTAACAGACAAAACCCGAAAGGCGATGAAGGGGGCCGCGAGTCAGGAGGGCGGTGGCCGCTGAAGGTGGCTGCTTGTGTCGATATTTTGATTTTTTTTTTTTTAATTCTATGAAATATTAACATTCTTAATGTTAGAATTGAATAAATGAACACTTATCAAAGCTCTAGACATGGAACATGGAAGGAGACACCAAAATGAAACGGCGGATCTGCCCCATTTATAACAAGTAGACGCTTCTCTGAGGTATACGAAATCTCTTTCAAGGGTGGTCGATCAAGCAAGCCGACAATGTTTAAGTAAGAACTGCTGATCGTCTATTTCTATGTAGTGTGTAAACATACTTTGAATTAGATCAAAAACACCAAATAATTGTCAGCCTGGTAATAAGATTTTAATTGGGTTCCAATTTTCTCATTATTATTTGAGTAAAAATTCAAGGGATGTCGCATTTGTTAGGCAAGATGTAAGATTTTTAATGCTAATACACAATATTATATGATTTTGTAGTATATTCTTCTTTTCCATTTGTACGTTGGGAAATGGGAAGTTTCATTTCCAAGTAAAGTGATGACGATAATTTATATTTATTTTGAGTTTGGATACTTGATTTATCATGTGAATTAGCTCTAATTTATCTAGTTTAGGATCAAATATTATATATTACAGAATTAATTATACATTAGTCCAGTTTTAAGTATAATATGTAAAATGGACCATTATATATATATTATTAAGATTTTTACTATCTTTTCTTATTATATTATTTTTTTAAACTATTTATATCATTTTTTAGATGTGGATAAGAAACTTTTTAAATTTAAATATTAATATTTTCTATTTGATTTTTTAAATTTTTTTATAAGATAATTTGTTTTACAAAATTTTATACTTATAGTTTTTTTTTTCAGAATGCATTATCAATTAACTAATCATTTTTATCCACCAGTATTCTCAGATTATATTCAATACTGTTAGAGAATTACAGGCTTACAAGTATTTTGTTTTATCTTATTAAATTTTTTGTTTCATTTTCTTTATAGGTAATTTAATATTATGCATATTTCTTATTTTTCTATTATTTTTGTGAGGTTACCACTCATGGGTTTAGCAACCAGTCGTCCGTTCAGGTTAGGTGGGGGAGAAGGAGTCGTTAATTTACCTCCACCGATCATGACATAAGGGGAGAGTGGGTGTCAGAGGCGATACAGTTAGAGGGCGTTGTTGAGCAGATGGGTCTTCGTGTGCTCCGGTTAGTGACCACGGCTCAGAAATTTGTCGGGTTTGCTTTATCTATATGTGTATTCGAAGAGAACGTGAACAATTTAGAGAACACACGTGGAGAAATCAAATGTAGGGGGTTTTAATTACTTAACTCTAGGTGTCGGAGGCGGTAAGGATGCGAGGGTAGTGAAGGATGGAGGGAAAGTGGGGTCGACAATTCAGGAAGCAATGGGGAAACATGACGAGGACTATTCCGGGAGGTGGGAACGGGATATCGACAGAGGTAAATTAAGGGATTCAAATGCAGGGAGCAGTTTTTTCTTGTGTTGAATGCTGAATTCCCTAGTTATGAGCATCCGTTTTTTTTTTATTTACCTAAAGGACCTGTTACTAGTGTTTAGTGTAGGTAAATAGAGGTAGAGTTTAATTACTACTAGTCCAATAGGGGAGATTTCCAATCTCCCATATGAGTTTTCTTGGAACATGTGATTCAATTTCCGTGAGTAATTAACCTGTAAAATGAAAGGGAATAAAAATCATATGGGTTGTGGAATTTGCATAAAGAAAGAGTAGGCGGCACTAGGAAAAAACAAATTAATAACTCTTGTTCTTACAATAATGGTTTGTTAATATTAGTAATTTTGTGACGGAAATTGTAAACTTGTGCTGCCTAGAAACGGATTGATTTGATATAGTTTGTGGGGTTTTTATCGTTTGATGTTAAGATCATGGTGTTTTGAAATTGAAGTAAGTTGGATTTCTTTTCTCTCATATTTGTGCGAATAATTGTGAATTGTGTGCAAGAGGATTTTTGGTCCCAAATGGAAATATTTTTGCTTTAAACAAGCAATTGTAAGTTCTATAACAAAACTAGCTGACCTGCTTGATTATGCCCGGAAATGATAGGCTCTTAAAAGAGGAATGTTAGTTTAAACTAATTTAGACTATGAAACTGAGAATGGCTCATGAAATCAAATTTAATGTTTTTTTATTGTACTTGCGTGTAGTTTTCAGTTCAATATATATGGACCCATATATATTGGTGCAATGTTAGAGGTCGGCCTTATTTCATCCTTTGGTAAGGATTTTAACTTGTGAAAAATTTTGTTGGTAGCTAGGGTTGTGTACTAACCCCTTGTTCTTTTGCAATTGCACCGAAATATGCTAGTAAGCGCATCGATCGAGCGGGAAACGAGGCGTTGGAAGGAAGCATGTCACAACCCGACTCCCCTAGCACGATATTGTCCACTTTAGGCCAAGCCTTCACGGTTTTGTTTCTGGGAACTCACGCGCAACTTCCTAGTGGGTCACCCAACTTGGGATTGCTCCAGCTCAACCTCGCTTAACTTAGAAGTTCCAACGGAATCCAAAGCCATTGAGCTCTCTAAAGGCCTCATGTTGTGAAGATTCGTGTCCACACATATAAGGCACTTCACCTTTCTCTCCACGAACGATGTGAGATTGTTCATCGTTATTCCCAAGACACAGGTCTTACAATCCACCTCCTTGGGGCCCAACGTCCTCTCTAGCACACTGTCGGTCGGGGTGCAGCTCTGATACCATTCTGTCACAACCCGACTCCACTAGCACGATATTGTCTGCTTTGGGTCCAGCCTTTACGGTTTTGTTTCTGGAAACTCACACGCAACATCCCAATGGGTCACCCATCTTGGGATTGCTCTAATCCAACCTCGCTTAACTTCGCAGTTCCAAAGGAATCCAAAACCAGTAAGCTCCCAAAAGGCCTCATGCAAGGAAGATATGTGCTCACACATATAAGGCACTTCACTTTTCTCTCCCCGAGCGATGTGGGATTGTTCACTGTTCTTCCCAAGGCACGGGTCTTACAGAGCAGGCATGAGATGGCTACTCCTAATGAGCAGGACCCAGTGCCTAAGTCAGATGTGACTCCTTCTCCACAAGGGTCGGCTAGTGGTAAGAAAAAGAAGGAGGGACCAACCGCGAGCGGGGGGACTAATAGGCAAGGATTAAAATATCGATATCGACGAATATATCACTAGTCAAATTTACGGATATCTCTCCCCAAATATCGATATCGATATCGATATCGTTTATGGTCAACAAAAATGATAGAAAATCGATCTAAAAGTTAGAAATTTGGAATAAAACTTTAGGAAAAACTTAAATACTCAATGATGGTTATATAAGACTAATAAAAACTACAAAATAACTTTGATATAATAAATATATGATGAATAATATGATACAATAGCGTTCTGCCGATGACTAGTAATATAAAAATCTAAACATAAACATTAATTGAAGTGAATTACTATAATTGAATGTTAATATAATTAAAAACATAACAATAAGCATAAAAAATTTGAATGAAAGAAAAATTATAAAATGAGTAAATATATTTAAAATTTGAAAAAAGAATAAATAAAAATAGAGTCAATCTTTGTTCAAAAATTGGAAAGGATTGATATATTCAAATTGGAAAGGATTGATATATTTAAAATTGGAAAAAATGATAAATATAGTTCAAAATAAGGAATAAATTAAAAATATAGTTCAAAATGAAGAATAAATTAAAAAAAAATAGTTCAAAATAAGGAATAAATGAAAAAAAAAAAGGAAAAAAACGGAAAGGTAAAAAAAAAGGAAAAAACGGAAAGAAAAAAAAAGGAAGCAAAATGCACGCTTGGGGTGTCGAACCCAAGTGCACCTACACCTATTAATTAACAAACACAAGCCAAACCAACTCCACTAACAAGCCCAATTGAAAAATTATCCAACCAAATAATATATAAAGTAAACTTACTGACTTAAAAACAGTCGTCCCCTACCTTGCGCGGGTCTGCTATTCGGGTTTTTTTGACCCGACGGCATGACCCGGCTGAAACTCACTGGTTTTACGTCCGATTTTCATGAAATTTGTTCCTATCTCGATCGTGTTAATGAAATAAGAAGATCGATGAGCTTAAAACAACGAAAACGGTCGATATTTTGCTCAATTTCTTTCCCCCTCTCTTACGTGTCGCCGGCCAAATTCACCGATATATCGAGCGATATATCGGCGAAATCGACGATATTTTCATCCATGCTGATAGGTTTTTAATTGTGCATGTTTTAATTATGATTGAATACCCCTTTTACTTAGCTTTTGTTTGATTATGTCATAAAAGAGAAGAAAATAATTCATCTTGTGAGCCATGTACAGATTAGTAGTGTGGATCGAATCCAAGCTAAAACGAAGAAAAGAGACCCAAGTTGAGGTCCAAGTACCAAACCCGTGCTCAGCTCCTTAGTGCACTCCCAAAGCCGAGTTTCAGCTTCACAAGGCCTAGATCAAGTCCTCCTCAAGCCAAGTTGACAGGACCCATCCCAATCCCCCCGGGATTACCATGGAATGTGCCCTGCTCCCGTCCAACAAGGGGTGTCAGACAAAGGATGACCAAGAGCCACTGCCCAAACAGGGCATCCAGAGTGCGCAAGGATCGATGGAGGAGGTGTGCAATGTCCCAGTCTCTGCTGCAATCGCATCCATGATCAACCTGAAGGGCATTAAAACCAAAAGCTGTGAGTGGACAAAAACTAGTAAGTTCATCAAATACATTTATAAGACATTTATGCCCTCCAATAAAAACGTATGCATGCCACAAAAACCAGTAACCAAAACGTTTGCTCAACCGAGCCCTTAGGGCCTTAGCCCAAAAACCGTTAACCAAAAACCAAGTGTGGGAACTCAGCCCAAAACCGTGGAATACCACCACCATACATATACGACCATGTGGGTCACCACCCACTACCATAAATGAACATTAATTCATTAAAATCACACAATCATAAATCCATCCGGAAGCCATTTCATTAATTCGTATTTTACCATTACCATTACCAGCATCCCTGATGCTAGACGTCCCTGACGTCATGTCTCACGGTTTCATAAGCTACGCGTGCTGCCCGGGGTCTCTCCGGGTCCATATATCTGACATCCCTGATGTCTGACGTCCCTGACGTCAATCATAGCAATCCTGCTCCTGAGTCATCATACGGTCCGGCTGCTCCGTATAATGACCCCTCGCAGGCAATGCACCGTGACTTCCCCAGTGTCCCAGACATCTGGAGGAGACCATCATATATCCTTGTATCCAGATGGTATATGGAAAACAGTTTTATTAAATCCTTTTATCACATCATTACAATGGGCCCTGCCCGAAATTTCCATAAAACCACGTAATCCCATTTAGGGTCCCTGACCCAAAATCACAATTATTAAATATAGGGTCCCTGACCCAAAATCACATTTATAATCCAACTGGGCCTCATGCCCGATTTTATGAACCACTGGGCCCACGGCCCGATTTGTAAACCAACTGGGCCCGCAGCCCGACTTCATTAACCAACTGGGCCCCCGGCCCGATTCTCAAATGGACTCCAAGTCCGAAATTTCCAAAACAAGTGGGCCTCAAGCCCGAGTTCATATTTCCAATTTCAAAATCATTTCATCACATTATATCCAAGTCATAAATATGGAAAATCCATGTAAAACCGGAAAACCTCGATTTACATGCAAGCACGTAAATCGCCTCGAAATACGTGAAACCGTACAATTTACCAACAACCAAATCAACATCACACAATCACAACCATAATCCATATAAAACATTTAAGCATGCATAGAATTTATAAAACCAAAGTCCACTCACAGACCGTTTTAACCGTGTGCCTCGATACGCGTGCCACCGGCCCTCCCGGGCCACACCACTATCACCGGGACTCCCAATCCTGTCCAAATCACATTAGAGGGTCACTAACCTCAACATTAACATCCTATCAATGTCCCGTAATTTTCCCGAATGTTTACTTATTTTTAAACTTAATTTAAAACCTTCGGACATCCCGAACAATATCGAGACGGTGTCCGATCGACACGAAACCAATTCCAAAATGTCCGTTACATTAAATAGGACAGAAGTCATGTTGACCTCACCTCGAGATTCGTGCCCACGCGCCGCCACGCGCCGCCGTGAGTGGCTGCGCGTGAAACTCACGCGCCTGCTACAGTGTCACCAGCCCAACCCGTTTGTCTGGTAAACGGGTCCAATTCACCCGCGACACAACCCGGTTCCAATCCTGTCAATTCGATCCTAATTCCTTCAATTGATCAATCCATTAGTTTCGTTTTAAGTCCAATTACAAGTTTGTAAACTCAATTACACAAATCCTTACCTAGATTCCCACGATTCGATTGTGATCCACGAAGAACACCCGATTACTGTGCAATCATGGAACTCCCTCAATTGATGCAGGTTTCATCCAATTGATGATTCCAGAAGCATCAATGGACCATGAGGAACAATTCCCCCACATCAATTGCATCAAACCGGTGCTCAAACGTCACGACTCAAACTCGAGCACCGTCACTGTTCATCAATGGAGTTCTGCCATTCTCCAACGTTTTCCTTCAATTGATGATCCCAGAAGCATCGTGGGATCATGGGAAGCAGTTTCCCCACCTCAATTTCATCCAACGAAGCCTCCAATTCCACGACTCAACTTCGAAATTCCTCCTCTGTCGCCAAGTGTGATCAGAGCCAATTGGTGGCCAAATCCCTTCGTTCCTTCGACAATTCTGATCGTGGAACTCCCAGAAGGCTGAATGTAACCTCCAATTCGATCCTCACGGCCTTAGGATTTGATTTCGAATTTTCCCTCCCATAAACTAATTTTCGAATTTTCTGTCTCACCACCCACACTCAGTCCCAGTGTTTCCCGAAATGAATCCAGTCTCCCTAGCCTCTCAATGCCCTCCATTCTGCCGTGAGAAGGCAGCCAAATCCTCCAACCCTCACACTCTCTGTTTTGAAATTGTCCACGGGTAAGAAAACAAAGAAGAAGAAAATGGGGGAAAAAGATGGAGAAGGAATGATGGTGTAGGAATGATTGTGTTTGGAGGGAAACAAGGATCAGAATTCAGGGGATGGGTGACACTTGTCACTCATCCGGATGTGCACAGTCAACGGTCACTATTCACTATTATATTATTATTTTAATCCCGGCCTCGGTTCGTTAGTTCGTTTCCTTGACCATAACGTCGTCGTCGAATCTTCGATTTCGGCATGCCGCCTGTCGTTGGATTCGTATCGACGATACCTACGTAACGGTTCTTGGCCCTCGTCCATCGGACCTCTCGGTCAAAAAGTCAACATTTGGCCCCTAATAAGCCAAATTACCAAAATACCCCTCAACTTCCGAACATCATAACTTTCTCTACGAATGTCGGAATTGAACGTGCCACCTGTCTATGAACTCGTGACGTCCCGAACTACGTCACGGTCATCGGTCAAAGTCCATTTGACCGCCCGATCAAAAAGTCAACATTTTGCCCACGACCAGGGGCAAAACGGTCATTTTGCACATTTTGTCCGATTCCGCCCTACTAACCACCGTTCAACCTCGCTAATCAAGATTAGTCACTAAACTAATCCCGGAATTCGGGACGGGTCGTTACAATCTTCCCTCCTTAATAAATTTCGTCCTCGAAATTCCAACCGCTCTAATCTCAACGTACTTCCCTCCTTAATAAGTTTCGCTCTCGAAACTCGACTATCCTGATCCCACAAACACCCCGTGGAAAGTGGAATCGACCACGCAACACGTGTACACTCGTACACCAACTATTCAGACAAGACTTGTCTACACCCAAACGCACCACTAATACTCAAAACACAACGATTACATTCGACCCCGTCGAATGACCGAAACTACTTGTTTCGAATTTGACACCACTTGTCAAATCAACCCTCTCGTTGACGCAACAACTCGACGGTTCCTTTCCCACTCCCAGTAGGAGTCAGCTGACCCCACTCAACGATCTATGTTGACACATCCTGACAAACTGTCACCACACAGTTGTTGTCAGTCGAAAACTGACACTAGACTCTCTCGTGGCTACACATGCCACCAACGTACTCGACTCACCAATACCCTTACCGACATTTCACACGACCTGTGTGTAATTAAACACATCGGAATTACCATGACCCATTGCATAGTAATGTCCGGTCCACAACCAATCCCATGGTATCGGAACCAATCCGACTACCAACACGTTCACCAACACACCTCGGGTATATCCCGTATACCGTAACTAGACATCGCAAGTCTACAAGGTATTGTACCTCGAACCATGTACGAAGTACACACATCTACCTAATAACCAGACTACAACCACCTAGGTCATAGCCGAACGCGTTCCAATAATGGAGTACGTTTGCCCAATCCAGCATGAGGCAAATCGAAACTCCACCCAACATCTAGTTCCAATTCCGAATCTGAATCCGCAACTTCGTAAGAAATCCCGGATCCAAACCCAGACATCACCTTTTAATTCATATCCAAATCCGAATCCGAAATCATTATTCCGTAAGCTAGCATTTGGAATAACCATTCCGTACCCAAACCCGGAAATATACTTTCAAGTTCCAAAATCGAATCCTGAATCGTCACCCAGAAATTCGATTCCAAATCTCGAAATCTCGTTCACATTTACCAAGACACACCAAAACCGAACCTATTGGTTACCCGTTCAATACACTTGATTGACTTCATAGGGAAGCCAATCCAACCTCCACACGTCTAAGGTTGACAAAATTCAACTACCTTGAAAACCTACTCACCCGAGTAGAATACCATACGGGCCCCACTTCGAAAAGAAGTTCAACCCCGTCATTTACGACTCACGTACCATGGTAAGAGTGATATACTCTCCCCCTATCTGAATCATCAAGATCACGACCCAGATAGACACTGTGTCCCTGACAATAACGTCAACATCCTAGATCGCCAAAACGATCGACAACCGTCTCCCACAACTAGACAGATCAGTCAACGACGAGACACGTCGAGACTGCGGATTCTCACGGATTACCTTGTATCAATCCTTGTCATTCCACCTAGGAAAACCAAGGATGATCCAAAACAATGACACCAATACTCATCCTACGTGGATGCAACAAAACTCACTGCACTCACCACGCCATGTACCCCAACATCGTACACGTAGCTCCTCCTAAGGACCTCACAACACACACAACTCACCAACCAATACACGCTCAACGTACTGGTAACTACAGTCAATGGCTGCCAGGGCAGAAAGCAAGAAGTCAACCCCAATGACTTCGGAATACCAATCACCAAGACGAACACCACTCTCGTTCCCCAATCACAACTCTCTTCGACACTAAGGTTCCAACCATGTTGGAAACAGACATGCTCCCAACAAGACGTCAAGTCTAACCACTAGACTTCCTACCTCCTCAATTCACTTGGACAACCCCGTGTCCACAATCAATCTGTTATTGTTCCGTTCGCACATCCCGACCTTTACAGGTTCAACACTCGGTTTCCCAAGTTCTCAATTACAAATTCCTACCTTTATACCACTAATGGTTTTTCCTCGTCTTTTCCAGTTTTAATCATTTCCATGTACTTTTTAGGGATATTAAAACATAAAATCGCACAAATTTTGGAGTTGCCAACAACTCCCCCAAATCCACTAATCATCACAAAATTTCTTAAATCTTAATTATACCATTTTAATCCACTCCTTACTGGTTATCTCACCACTATTGGGACTTATCCCAACACAGCACAGTCTTATCTGGATCCCATCCAGTCCATCACTCAACCACTATCGAATCTCAAAGACCGAACATATGTCCATCGTGACGGAGTCACACCCCAACTTGTGGCTCATCGTCAACACCATTACCGACACTAGCACCAGCGCTAGTACCAGCACCAACACACTATCAACAACACTAGTATCAGCACACATGCATCCATACTAGCATCAGCACAAAAGTACTAACCCACAAACATTCATACTTGCACACCGTGTGCAAATACGACAACCCTGGATCTCCGTTCATACGGAACGACGATCCCGTACCTCACGACTATGGGTACCACTATTCTGACAATCCACATCAGGAAAATGAACGTTCCCTGAACGTCCCCTGATCCCCAAGTATTATAACCACACCAATTACCCTCGATAGCCAGTCATCACCATATGACTACCGACTAACTGTCATTGCTATCGAGATCCGCATTCACACATCACACCAATACCCGATCCAACACGGGATTCCATAATTTATCTCAGAACCGTATCCGTAGATCGGATCTCATAATTCTGACAAGACTCACTAGAGTTATCCACATGGTCATCCATGACCTCAACCGTTCGTCGCAGCACAAGTTCTCATCCACTAATCACAATTAAGGTTTACCTAAGGTTCCACAATCACACCCTATGGTTCAACCGAACCCAACCACTTCCCGTAATATAAAATCCACAACCTGACCGACCCCGCGGTCCTGACATCGAATAGACGTCAAATCCAATCCTACCATCAACTCAATGTGGGTTCCACCACTAAGGTCACCGGCCAACTCCGATGAACCAACATACCTCACACTAGAAACCACCACAAGGGTTCACATTTTAGACCATTACTCACATGAGGTTCCCCGAACCTGGCTGCACCTAGCAGCACAACAATCCAATATCACATGACCGAACCGACGGTCCCACTATACTTGTTCACCACAATCAACCCCACTTGGGTCGAATCACATTAACGCACGGCGTATCGGGCCAATCACACTCCATCCACTATCCAAACCCAAACACTATCTATCAGGTTGATAACGAATTGCAGCCCAAAGAGACATCACACCCTCGACCTGCGCACACAAAAGAGCAACCGTGCTCTGATACCAAGTTGACAGGACCCATCCCAATCCCCCCGGGATTACCATGGAATGTGCCCTGCTCCCGTCCAACAAGGGGTGTCAGACAAAGGATGACCAAGAGCCACTGCCCAAACAGGGCATCCAGAGTGCGCAAGGATCGATGGAGGAGGTGTGCAATGTCCCAGTCTCTGCTGCAATCGCATCCATGATCAACCTGAAGGGCATTAAAACCAAAAGCTGTGAGTGGACAAAAACCAGTAAGTTCATCAAATACATTTATAAGACATTTATGCCCTCCAATAAAAACGTATGCATGCCACAAAAACCAGTAACCAAAACGTTTGCTCAACCGAGCCCTTAGGGCCTTAGCCCAAAAACCGTTAACCAAAAACCAAGTGTGGGAACTCAGCCCAAAACCGTGGAATACCACCACCATACATATACGACCATGTGGGTCACCACCCACTACCATAAATGAACATTAATTCATTAAAATCACACAATCATAAATCCATCCGGAAGCCATTTCATTAATTCGTATTTTACCATTACCATCACCAGCATCCCTGATGCTAGACGTCCCTGACGTCATGTCTCACGGTTTCATAAGCTACGCGTGCTGCCCGGGGTCTCTCCGGGTCCATATATCTGACATCCCTGATGTCTGACGTCCCTGACGTCAATCATAGCAATCCTGCTCCTGAGTCATCATACGGTCCGGCTGCTCCGTATAATGACCCCTCGCAGGCAATGCACCGTGACTTCCCCAGTGTCCCAGACATCTGGAGGAGACCATCATATATCCTTGTATCCAGATGGTATATGGAAAACAGTTTTATTAAATCCTTTTATCACATCATTACAATGGGCCCTGCCCGAAATTTCCATAAAACCACGTAATCCCATTTAGGGTCCCTGACCCAAAATCACAATTATTAAATATAGGGTCCCTGACCCAAAATCACATTTATAATCCAACTGGGCCTCATGCCCGATTTTATGAACCACTGGGCCCACGACCCGATTTGTAAACCAACTGGGCCCGCAGCCCGACTTCATTAACCAACTGGGCCCCCGGCCCGATTCTCAAATGGACTCCAAGTCCGAAATTTCCAAAACAAGTGGGCCTCAAGCCCGAGTTCATATTTCCAATTTCAAAACCATTTCATCACATTATATCCAAGTCATAAATATGGAAAATCCATGTAAAACCGGAAAACCTCGATTTACGTGCAAGCACGTAAATCGCCTCGAAATACGTGAAACCGTACAATTTACCAACAACCAAATCAACATCACACAATCACAACCATAATCCATATAAAACATTTAAGCATGCATAGAATTTATAAAACCAAAGTCCACTCACAGACCGTTTTAACCGTGTGCCTCGATACGCGTGCCACCGGCCCTCCCGGGCCACACCACTATCACCGGGACTCCCAATCCTGTCCAAATCACATTAGAGGGTCACTAACCTCAACATTAACATCCTATCAAAGTCCCGTAATTTTCCCGAATGTTTACTTATTTTTAAACTTAATTTAAAACCTTCGGACATCCCGAACAATATCGAGACGGTGTCCGATCGACACGAAACCAATTCCAAAATGTCCGTTACATTAAATAGGACAGAAGTCATGTTGACCTCACCTCGAGATTCGTGCCCACGCGCCGCCACGCGCCGCCGTGAGTGGCTGCGCGTGAAACTCACGCGCCTGCTACAGTGTCACCAGCCCAACCCGTTTGTCTGGTAAACGGGTCCAATTCACCCGCGACACAACCCGGTTCCAATCCTGTCAATTCGATCCTAATTCCTTCAATTGATCAATCCATTAGTTTCGTTTTAAGTCCAATTACAAGTCTGTAAACTCAATTACACAAATCCTTACCCAGATTCCCACGATTCGATGGTGATCCACGAAGAACACCCGGTTACTGTGCAATCATGGAACTCCCTCAATTGATGCAGGTTTCATCCAATTGATGATTCCAGAAGCATCAATGGACCATGAGGAACAATTCCCCCACATCAATTGCATCAAACCGGTGCTCAAACGTCACGACTCAAACTCGAGCACTGTCACTGTTCATCAATGGAGTTCTGCCATTCTCCAACGTTTTCCTTCAATTGATGATCCCAGAAGCATCGTGGGATCATGGGAAGCAGTTTCCCCACCTCAATTTCATCCAACGAAGCCTCCAATTCCACGACTCAACTTCGAAATTCCTCCTCTGTCACCAAGTGTGATCAGAGCCAATTGGTGGCCAAATCCCTTCGTTCCTTCGACAATTCTGATCGTGGAACTCCCAGAAGGCTGAATGTAACCTCCAATTCGATCCTCACGGCCTTAGGATTTGATTTCGAATTTTCCCTCCCATAAACTAATTTTCGAATTTTCTGTCTCACCACCCACACTCAGTCCCAGTGTTTCCCGAAATGAATCCAATCTCCCTAGCCTCTCAATGCCCTCCATTCTGCCGTGAGAAGGCAGCCAAATCCTCCAACCCTCACACTCTCTGTTTTGAAATTGTCCACGGGTAAGAAAACAAAGAAGAAGAAAATGGGGGAAAAAGATGGAGAAGGAATGATGGTGTAGGAATGATTGTGTTTGGAGGGAAACAAGGATCAGAATTCAGGGGATGGGTGACACTTGTCACTCATCCGGATGTGCACAGTCAACGGTCACTATTCACTATTATATTATTATTTTAATCCCGGCCTCGGTTCGTTAGTTCGTTTCCTTGACCATAACGTCGTCATCGGATCTCCGATTTCGGCATGCCGCCTGTCGTTGGATTCGTATCGACGATACCTACGTAACGGTCCTTGGCCTTCGCCCATCGGACCTCCCGATCAGAAAGTCAACATTTGGCCCCTAATAAGCCAAATTACCAAAATACCCCTCAACTTCCGAACCTCAAAACTTTCTCTACGAATGTCGGAATCGAACGTGCCACCTGTCTATGAACTCGTGACGTCCCGAACTACGTCACGGTCATCGGTCAAAGTCCATTTGACCGCCCGAACAAAAAGTCAACATTTTGCCCACGACCAGGGGCAAAACGGTCATTTTGCACATTTTGTCCGATTCCGCCCTACTAACCACCGTTCAACCTCGCTAATCAAGATTAGTCACTAAACTAATCCCGGAATTCGGGACGGGTCGTTACACAAGTCGAGTTCTTAGTGATCCCAGGCCAAATTCCAGCACCTTTGGGCCACATTCAAGCCGAATTACAGCCCCAAAGTTCCTGTTCGCAAGGCCCAAGTCCAGCCCCAAAGTTTCTATTCGCAAGGCCCTTGTTCCAGCACCTTATTCTTGCGCCAAGACCCTTGTTCCAGCACCTTATTCTAGCGCCAAGGCCCAGCTTCAGTTCCAAGTCCAACAGCTGACTTTCCCCCACTTTCCTGTTCTATCAAGGACTCAAGAAGGGAACAAATCAATGCAGCTCCTAAAAGATAGAAGGTGTTTTCTATTTTGTAGGAGATGATTTCTAAGCCGTTGGATTTGAAGGCTTTGTGCGGCTAGGATGCTAGGGCTAGGGCTTTGACTCTCCTATAAAAGGACCAGCATTTTATTCAGAAAGGAACCTTTTCCTTGACGCTTAAGAGTGTTGAAACTCTGCAGAAACAAAGCCTCAAACACTCCTAAAAGTCCCTTCATGTTTCACATTGTTTCCCTTCAAGTTTTACATTGTTCTCATATTGCGTACGGTTTTTATTCAACACTCTATTTCTTTTACGTTCATTCAAGCTCTTGTTCCTTACGTTTTGGATGCTTACTTTACTTCTTGTTCTCATATTCATTGTTAGTTTCTATGGTTCTCTTAATTAAGCACTTGTTCTTTACATTATTTCCATACAATTACTTTGTTCTATTTACGTTTTCCTATTTTATGCACTTAATTCATTCATGTTCTTATGCTTATAATTTTGTTCTCCAATTCCATTTCTCTTATCACTTGTTCTCACTTTGGATTCAAGATTCTTAGACTAGTTCCTTTGAATCTTGGGTTCATTGTACTAGGAAGGTGACTTTCTTGTGGAAGTTCATCCTTCCTTTTCAATTGTGTTTCATTACTTTATACATACTTCTTTATTTTCTTTAATGTTCATTTTAATTATGTCATTTAATTCAAGCATGAGTGAGTAGTCTTTACGGATGAGGGCTACGTGAAGCCCTAACCACGAGTTATTGTAATTAGTTCCTGGTTTGTTTATCTTCATTATGTTTGTTGAAATTGAATCAATCTACCATGCTTAATGAACTCATTGAATTGTATGTAAGAGTTATTAACTTATATGCAGGAAAATGTAGATGACATGAGCTAGGTTAGACCGGGATATCTATCTAATAAATGTAAGCATCAAGATTAAAAGGTGGACTTTTAGTTGCAGATTGAATCCATGAAACCTAAGTGTATCTATATTCTTGGGCTAATGTGGTGTCATGAAATCCGTTTTCTATGCATTGCATCACCAAACATGTGGTAGGTTCCCGAGAGCATATGCCCTGCGTAGGAAATACAACTAAGAAAGGATGAATGTGTTTAATGAGCATATGCCCTGCCTTAAGCACGAGCACCTAATTTGAGCATTTAATGAGGATGGCTAATAAGGACTAAGGACAATAACAAGTGGTCGGGTGGATAGCAACCTTAATCTATCTTTAAAAGCAACTTAATCATTTCAGTAATCACTTCACTTGCAAATTGAGAAATTAAACGATAACCTCCCATTGCATTTACATCTCACCTAAGTCAACAGAAACTAAACTGAATTGGACACTTTTGAACAAGACTGTGGAATTCGACCTTTGCATATCACTATACTCTCATAACGACTTGTGCACTTACAAAGTATTACACACGAAAAGATTTCACCACAATATTTCCAATAGGGACTCCATCAGAAGGGACCCCAATTGTTTATCAGAGGGCTGCATATCACTATACTCTCAAAACGACTTGTGCACTTGCCCAGTCAGTGAGCCAGTGATTCTTGTTATTGAGCTTGATCAGGAGATTGATGACCCTGGACAGACAGGGCAGTCCTAGGAGGATATTGGGTTTGTGGCGCTTGAGTTGGAAGCCGATAGGGAGAGGTGGATTTTGGGCCAAACTTGTGCAGGTTAATGATCATGTGAGGTAGACACAGATCCAAGAGAGCGAGTGTGGGACAGTGTTTCTACCGCTTCTTCCTCTATTTTCTGGGCTATCTTATCCTCCTCCGCCATTTCCGATTGCACCTCTGGCATTACCTCGTCATCCTCTGCCGCCATCTCACCATCATTCGCCAACATTTTATCATCCTATGCCATCACATCATCGTCAAGTTCTTCACTGAGTAGGTCGGCGAGAGAACGAGCTGACTAACTACGCATGCGTTGAGACCAGAAATAAAATACACATCAATAGATTTACTCATAACAAGTTCTCTGACAAAGTGGTAGTCAATCTCCACATGTTTAGTCCGAGCATGAAAGATAGGATTGGAGGCTAAGGCAATAGTGGAAGTGTTGTCACACTAAAAAGTGGGGAAAAAAAAAGCAAATGGAATCCAATATCAGTAAGAACTTTGCAGATCCATGTGATCTCAGCAGCAGTGACAGCAAGGAAACGATATTCAGCCTCTGTAGAAGACCGGGTCACAGTAGGCTATTTCTTAAAGCTCCAACTAATAAGATTGAAACCGAAATACAACAAATACCCAGAAGTTGAGCTCTTATTAACTGGACAACATGTCCAATCGGAATAAGAGAAAGCAGTGAGATGAAGTGCACATTTCTTGAAAAAACAACTCATCAGTATGACTACCCTTAAAGTAGCCTAAGATATGCTTCACAGCCTCCATATGAGGTTCCTTAGGAGAATGCATAAATTGACAGACTTGGTTGACAACAAAGGAGAGATCAGGATGTGTCCAAGTAAGATACTACAAGGCACCTACCAAAGATTGATAGTGAGATGGATCAGCCAATAAGGGACCAGTGACATCCAACTTGGCAGAACCAGATGAAGTGGAACAAGGCTTGGAACCATCCATCTTGGCCTTGGAAAGGAGATCCATGGCATACTTAGCCTGATGAAGGAAGATACCAGAGGTAGAACGATGGACTTCCAAACCCAAAAATTAGTGTTGGAGACCAAGGTCCTTTATCGAAAAAAAAGCACTCAACTGCTAAATAACAAAAGTGCAAGTATGAGTAAAAGGGCTAGTGACAAGGATGTCGTCGACATAAACCAGAGCAATCACCAAGGTAGGAGAGTGCTTCATAAACATGGATGTATCAGATTGAGAAGCAGTAAATACAAGAGAGAGAAGAGAGGAATAAAGACGATCATACCAAACCTGTGGAGCCTACGTAAGGCCATAAAGACACCTATGAAGCCTACAGACATGAACGGGGAAGGAAGAGTCAGTAAATCCAGGAGGTTACTACATATAGACCTCTTCTTGGAGACTGCCATGTAAGAATACATTGCTGACATCCAGCTGATTTAAAAACCAATCATGAGAGGCAACAAATGAGAGAAGAAGTTTGATGGTAACAGGTTTGCCAACATGACTGAAGGTCTCAGGGTAGTCTAGGCCTTCCTGTTGATGAAACCCCTTATCAACAAGCCAAGCCTTATAGGGTTCAATAGAACCATCAGAGGTACGCTTGATCTAAAAGACCCACTTACACCCAACCAAGTTCTGGGAAGAGGAAGCAGGAACAAGACTCCATGTATGAGTTTGTTGGAGAGTATCAAACTCTAGCTACATTGTAGCTTGCCAATAAGGAATCTTAGAAGCTTGAAGATAGATAGTGGGAACAAAGGCTGCAGGACAGATGAGAGGGAAAGTTAAAGGATGTTTAGCTGCAGTGAAAGTTTTGGGCTTGGTAATGCCTGATTTGGACCTGGTTTGCATAATGTGAGTAAGCACAGAGGGTGGGGTGGAGGTGGTGGAATAGGATTAGGGAAGAAAGGGAGAGGCAACAAGGTCAGAATCAATGAGAGAATGAGAAATATGGGAAGGGAAGGACAAATGAGGAGAAGAAAGTGAAAACAGGGTAGAAGAGAAAGGAAAGGTAAAAGATAAACTCTTCAAGGACAGAGGAGCATAAAATGAATGAGAGGAATACAATGGAGGAAGGTGATGAAAGGGAAAACTAGTTTCATTGAAAATGACATGACGAGAGATGTAGATGCGACCAGAGGAAAGGTTGAGGCACATGTACCCTTTATGTTGACGACTGTAACCAAGAAAGACACATTTTGTGCTCTTAGGATCAAGCTTGGTAGAAACATAAGGTTTGAGCCAAGGAAAGCATAACCAACCAAAGACCTTGAGGGTAGTATAGGTAGGAGGGTTGTGAAAAAGATGTTCCTAGGGTGAAAGGTCAAAAGGAAGAATAGGAAGCCTGTTTATTAAATAGATGGAAGTAGAGAAGGCCTCAACCAAAAAACAGTGAGGAACCGTAGAGGAAGCTAGGAGAGTACGGGCAGTTTCCACCAAGTTCCTATAATTGCCCTCAGCACACCCATTTTGTTCAGGGGTATGGGGACAACTAAATTGGTTAAGGATACCATGAGTAGCAAGGAAATCAGAAAAGATATGACTAATGTATTCACTCCCTAAATCAAAGCGCATGGTTTTGATTTTAACAGTATGAAGATTCTTAACATAGAGTTTGAAAGTTTTGAAAACAGAAAATACATCAGACTTAGAACGCAAAGGATAAAAACATGTGTATTTAGCGTAAGCATCCACAAACTGTACGTAGTAAAGGAAAACTGAGACATAAGGAAGAAGAGCATGACCCATACACTAGAGCGAACAATTTCTAGAGGGGTCGTGGCCTTACAAGTAGCTGGAGAAAAAGGTAACTTGCTACTCTTTCCTAAAGAAGAGGACGAACAAAAGGATTGAACTATCTTGGGGTTAATAACAAGGAGAGAATGCTTGTGACAAAGCTGATGCAAAACCTTGAAAGAAGGATAACCCAAACGATGGTGCCAGATGCTAGAGGGAGGTTTGGAAGTAACCAAGGCATAATGAGATGAGATGAGGGAAGGAAGGGCATTGAATGCATAAAGACCATGCTTAGTTGGGCCCTGAAAAAGTGTCCTCTTCGTGAAGAGATCGTTGATCAGAAAACAAAAGGGAAAGTGTAACGGCTCAGACTTTCAATGAGGGTTGAAATGGCCATTTTTCCCCTAAGTCAAATGATTGACTTTTTGACACTCTCAAAGTTTCCCTCCCAATTTTCTCAATGGTACCCACTTTACTATATATATGGATGTTGTGTGTACAAATGGTGGTTCGGTGGAGGATCACCAAAAAAGAAGGAAAATGGAGAGATGATGGAAAATAGAAAGATGAAGGAGAAAGAGAGGGAGAGAAGGAAAGAAGAGATAAGTCTGCTAGAAAAGTAAACTAGAGATGAGCTGCATGAAGGAGAAAACACCCCAGACTCGATGGTTTAAATATAAACCCGAAAACCCAAAAACTTGGTGGTGGATTATCAAGCGGTTTGGGGTGATTTAGCTCGAAACAAAGGTCCTAGCTCGTTTTATGGGTCCATGCGTTCATCATAAGTAAGAAAGACGAAGAACTAAACACTGGAAGGTCGCAGGACCGATCCTAAAGCCATGGCCGATAGATGGAGAGCTTGGATTGGTCCATAAGGTACGTTTTCTTACATTCTGAGTATATATATCCTATCATGGATTCAATTACATAAATTTAGACGTTTAGAATGTTTCAAATGGAAAAAGAATTGGTGAATTCTAGTCGGGTCACGTCGCAGGTCGACGATCAGTGTTGCAGGAACCGGGTCGACCCTGTTTCAAGGAAGAAGGCGACTGATGTGTGTGGTCCCCACGCGTAGAGACTCCAAGCGACGCGTGAGGGTGCGTAACACCGTTTTCTAGGATGCTTTCAACACGAACATCATTCATTATCTAATTTTGAGTTCAATGATATATTGTCTGTGTTAATTGGTCATCAAATGAAGAAGTTATGATCGTTCAAAATTTATTTGTTATGTAAATATTGCTAATTAGTTCTAAAATTTGGGTAAATTCAAGAATCTAACTATTAAACTAATTGGATTATGATTGAAATGAATAAGATGATTTTTGGTGAGTTGAAATGCGTAGATTAAATAGAACATAAATATGGTATCATTTTTATAACTATTGTTATAAATTACCTTCCCTTTGAATTTTGGACAATGGGTGATATTATAAATGAGTGGTTGTATGGCTATAATCAATATATGTGATCCCATGGTGTTAAGTAATGTTACGGAGACTTATATGTGTTTCATGTTGGAATATATCTAGTTGGATCATATGTATTAAGTTGATTTCTACTCAAGAACAAGAAAATCCATAATTAAAGATTTATCATCAAAGTTAAACATAAGTAGTTAAGAATTCCTGTCACTCATCAGGGTAAGTGGCTTGGACGTACCCCGCAAGAATGGGTTCAATCTTGTTACTTTAATAATTGTTAACGTGGTTACAATTGGTAGTATCCCTTGGCTGACAAAAACCGTCAGACAGGAGCACGTTCAGTCCGACTTTTGTGGTAATTAGGGACAGATTCTGTCATATAGAAGATCAAAGAACACGAATTTTCATTTATGAATCGATATATAGAGAAAAGAGTATAGGCTAGTTTAGGAACATGAAGAACATTAGTGAGTTTAAAAGAACTATAAAGGGGGGTTAAGCTAGAGGAACTAGAATTGAGAATAAGAAAACCTTTTCCATCACCAATGTAGACTTGCTCCTGGACAAAGGAGCAGGAGAGTCCAGAAGTTTGTAATCGCCAGTCACATGGGATCTGGAACTAGAATCAACAATCATAGAGAAGACGATGTCGCAGAAGAGGGAGCCACCATGGCAATGGACTGAGACGATCACGGCGGTGGCAACGGTTTGGACAACCGTGGACGGTGGCCGGAAACCCGAAACGGTAAGCTTTTAAGTTCAAAATTTGAAGTTTGGATTTTAAGGTTTTTGGACGTTTCTAAGGTTCATACGTGATTCTTAGGACCCAGACAAATTCAGAGGGGTGATTTGGAAGGATTTTGGTTGTTGGCAATGGCTGGAAACAGGGTTGGAAGTTCATCCAAAGTCACGAGCTTGGGAAGGTGTCTTTTCTGGTGTTTTTGAAATCGTGGAACTAGTCTAGGGATTAGGACGAGTCTATAGGGACAAAAATGGCACGATTTGGTGGCCAAACGACTAAGTTACGACTGGGTCGGGTCGTGGGTCTGGGTGACCCATTATAGTCAACCGGTTGACCTGGTTGGAGGTAGACAATGATGATGTCAGCGGGTGACGTCATTGTCTGTAAGAGGCATCAGGCCACGTGGCCAATCAGGGGCTGCTACGTGGTAGTTGTCAGGTCCAGTCAGCACTAATAGGTGTCAAACACGTGGACCAATCAGGGGCTGACATGTGACACTATCAGACTTGAAACGTGTCAGACTTGTCAAAACTATCAGGTGTCAGACTTATTAGGCTGACGTCAGCTGTTCACTTTGACCATTGATTGTGACATCAGAATTGACTTTTGATGACGTCAGTGTTGACTTTTGATCAGAGTTGACTGTGAAGTTTAACCGGTGCATGGGAGCACGTGGGCACAAATTTCAAGGTGAGACCAGTCTTATACGAAAGATTTCTACATTTTGAATCCATTGGGGGTGATTTCAAGTCGATAAGAGATTGTTAGGTTGGTTAAATTTAGGTTTTCAACCTAGGGATGGGTGTCCAGGACACGTTGACTTTTTCGAGAGCTTTGAGGGTTTTTGATTAGGACTTGTCTAGGTTTGTAGTGACTTTCGAGTGTGTTTTGGATAGATCTGGATGAACCAGAGAGTTCGGTTTAGCTCGGAGTGGCTTACGATACAGCTTGCAAGCACGCAGCTTGGAAGGTCTATGAGTGGACATTTGATTTTTAAATATGATCCATGCATAATTATTTTATATGTTTTATGAACATGATTTGAGATGCTTGAGTGCATATGGTTTATGTATATGATTGTGGTGTTTTGGCGTTTTCATACAAATGTGGTAGTGCCCATATTTCGAGAGTTATGCTTTACGTTGTACCTTGGGCTTAGGCCAAGTTTTTATACGTGCTTGTGTTTTCCAAATGATTTGAATGAGGAAATGATTTCGGATTTGGAAATATTATTCCGGACATGGGGCCCCGTTGATTTATGAGATTTCGGGCTTGAGGCCTGTTGGTTTATGATATCGGGCTTGAGGTCCAGTTGGTTTGTGATATCGGGCTTGAGTCCTAGTTGTAGTTTATGAAATGAGATTTCGGGCTTGATACCCTATTGAGATGATTTTGGGCTGAGTCCCAATGAGATTTGGTTTGGATCAGATTCGGGGAATCCTTGTTGAATTGGAAACGGTTTGTGGAAACTATACCTCGGGCTGAGACCCTGTTGATGCTTTAGACTGGATTCGAGATATAAATGGTTTTACAATGATTTTCCACTGGACTGATTACTATTTTACACATACCATCCTTATGAGTGGATTGTCTCTTTCAAACGTCTCGTAGTATCCTGGAGTAGTCACGGTGCACTGCTTGGGAGGGGCTGTTCCAAGGAGAGGCTCAGGACCAGGAGTTCTAGCATTGCTTGAGAGGGGTCGCTCTGACGAGGAGAGGCTCAGAATCAAGATTGTTAATTATGGATATAACCCCAGACAGTGATCCGAGGAAGGCACATCATTATGATGTCGCCTCGAACACTAGTGGATTTGAGGGTAGGACTTGGACTTGAGACCCCGAGTGACACGCGTAGCCTTAGAGACCGTGTCATTATTGATCAGACATATGGGATGTCGAGGATTGGTTATACTGTATTTTATTGATTTAGGTAGAGACCCCACGTATTTTGGTTTTGGGCTGAGACCCTACTAAGAAAACGGCTTTGATGGATAAACGTTTTCACTGAGTTCTAAATTGAAAAGCCATATGATTTTATTTAAATAAAGTGGTTGTTATAACTGGTTTTCTGATGCATGCATGCTTTTTAGTGAAGGGTATAAATGTCTTTTTAGAAATTATTTTATAACTATTTATTTTCATCCACTCACAGCTTTTCCTATTTTTAATACCCTTCAGGTTGATCGTAGATGTGGGTTGTAGCAGAAACCGAGACATCACATGCCGCCATAGATCCTGGCCTATTCTAGAAGCCTCGAGAGGGTTTAGGCGTATCCCTAGTCTGGCATGGGGTGTCAGACGGGAGTATGACACATCCCGCGTTAATTTAGGGAGGATTGGGATGGGTCGTGCCAGATTGGTATCAGAGCATTAGGTTGCTCTTGGAATGTTACGCATGTGCCAGATGTGATGTCTCTATGAGGAAACAGCCTGTCATTAACCTGATAGTAGAGTAAGAGTACGAGAAATTAGTGGAAACGAACCTCGGTTAGGTTACGTTTGGCACGGTATGCCATGATTCAGTGAGATTAGACCCCGAAGAGGGCTGGTTATGATAACTTTTATGAGTGATGACCAATGGTTGGTCTGGAATTGGAGTCCACTAGTGAGATCCGATCCGTCTCGAGTTCACGGGATTAATTAAGGACTAATTAAGGATTATCATGACTAATCGGGAATTTTTTGAGAATTTTTCGGACGGTTAGCATAAAATGACGATTTTGCCCCTCAAATGGGTAAAAAGTTGACTTTTGACTCGGATGGTCAAATTTACGAGGTTCGAGGACCATTACGTAGATCGAGATGATACGAGTTCGTAGACAGGTAATAAGCGAAATCGAACGTCGTAAGAGAAAGTTATGGGTCATGAAAGAAAAACGGTAATGTTCTTGTTTTATGAGAAATTGTACAAATGGCATATTTGGATTGGGTAAAATATCTAGGTGGACCACTTGATAAGTGACAAGTGTCACTCATCTGATTGGCCCATTACCCCAAATATTTTGGGATTTATTATTTTCATCTTCTTTCTTCCTTCACACCTGAAACCCATACAAACCCAAAACTAAACCCACCCAAACATCCTTCAATCCTCGTCTATTACTTCTGGAGTGAACAGGAAAGTGATAGGGTGAGACCAGACGATCACGACGGTGACAACGGCGTGGATAGTCGTGGACGGTGGCCAAGACCTAAAAGTAAGCCATTTTGGGTTTGAAAATTCGAATTCAAGTTTGGGTGTTTGTTGAACGTTTCTAAGGTTCAAACATGATTCCTAGGTCCAGCACGAACTCGTAGGGGTTGATTTCGAGGATTGAAGTGATTGGAATCGACGAGGAAACATGGTTGCAAGTGGTCGTCACTTTTCAAGCCTGGGAGGTAAAAATCTAGACCTTTTCTGGTGTTTTTGAGGTCATAGAACTAGTCTAGGGATCAAGACGAGTCAATAGGAACAAACAGGGTCGAAAATGTTGAGTTTTGGCCGAGTTACAGCCAGGTCGGGTCACCGGTCAAGGTGACCCGTTACAGTGAATTAAGTCGACCCAGCGAGAGGTAGACGGTGATGACGTCAGTAGGGTGACGTTATCATCTGTCAGAGGTGTCACGCCACGAGGCCAATTAGAGGCTGCCACATGGTAGTTGTCAGGTCCAATTAGCACTGAAAGGTGTCAAACATGACACGACCCATACCAATCCCCCCGGGATTACCGTGGAATGTGCCATGCTCCCGTCTAACACGAAGTGTCAGACAAGGGATAATCTAATGCCACTGCCCACTAGGGGCTTCCAGAGTGCGCAAGGATCGATGGAGGAGGCATGCGATGTCCCGGTCTCTGCTGCAGTTGCATCCGTCATCAACCTGAAGGGCATTAAAAAATAACAAAAGCTGTGAGAGGACGAAAATCATTAAGTTCATAAAATACATTTATAAGATATTTATGTCCTTCATTAAAACGTATGCATGCATCGACAGCCAGTAAACAAAACATTTGCTCAACAAGCCATTAGGGCCTTTGCCCAAAAACCGTAACTCAAAACCAAGTATGGGAACTTAGACCAAACCTGTAGAATACCAAATCTGTAAATACAAAACCAAGTTGGCCAATTCCCAAATCCATAAACACAAATCCAACCGAAAAAACCATTTCATAGATCCAATAGTCCATATTTACCACATAACCATCTCCGGCATCCCAAATGCCTAGCGTCCCAAAAGCTTGACGTCCTAGACGTCATATCTCACGGTATAATAAGCAACGCGTGCTGCCACGGGTCTCTCTGGGTCCATATCTCTGACATCCCAGATGTCTGACGTCCCAGACGTCTAATCATAGCAATCCTGCTCTTGAGTCACTATACGGTCCGGTAGCTCCGTACAATGACCCCTCGCAGGCAATGCACCATGACTTCCCCAGTGTCCTAGACATCTGGAGGAGACCATCACATATCCTCGTATTAAGATGGTATATGTAAAACAGTTTTATCAAATCATTTCACAATATTTCAATCGGCCCTGCCCGAAATCTCCATAAAACATCACAATTCCATTTAGGGTCCTCGACCCGAAATCACGTTTATGAAACATAGGGTCCCAAACCCAAAATCACATTTATGAAACATAGGGTCCCAGACCCGAAATCACATTTATAACCTAACTGGGCCTCATGCCCGATTTTGTAAACCACTGGGCCCACGGCCCAATTTTGTAAACCACTGGGCCCATAGCCCTAATTCGTAAATCAACTGGGCCCCTAGCCCGATAATATAACTCAAATGGGTCTCAGCCCGATTTCGTAACAACTGGGCCCCTGGCCCGATTTCATCAAGCAACTGGGCCCCCAACCCGATTACGTAACTCAAAAGGACTCCACGTCCAAGGTTTCCAAAACAATTGGGTCTCATGCCCGAGTTCAACTTCCAATTTCAAAACCATTTCATCGCATCATTCATGAAACCACAAGCACGTAAAACCACAATAAAACCATCAGTCTCGATATACGTGCAATACGGAAAACATCTCGAAATACGTGCAACATACACGAAATCAATAATCACAATCATCATCATGGAAATCATGTATATAAAACATATAAAATCGTTAGGCATGCATAGTATTTATAAAACCAAAGTCCACTCACAGACCGTCCAACGATGCGCCTCGATACGCATGCCATAGGCCTTCCCGGGCCACACCACTATCACCGGAACTTCCAAACCTGTCCAAATCATATTAGAGGGTCACTAACCTCTTCATTAACCTCCTATTAAATCCCCGTAATTTTCTCGAATTTTTAACTATTTTTAAACTCGATTCAAAACCTTCGGACGTCTCGAACAATATAGAAACGGTGTCCGATCGATACGAAACCAATCCCAAAATGTTCGTTACATCGAATAGATTAAAAGTCATGTTGGACGTTTCCCTAAAATACCCTCCACACGCCCCCACGCGCCGCCAAAAGGGGCTGCACGTGAAGTCCACGCGCCAAACATTATTCATCGTCAACCTCTCGTTGGACCCGGTTCACTGGTTTGAACCAGTTCTCAGCCATTACTCCACCATTTTCTACGGGGTTTCTACCTACGTGTTCATCTAAGTCCAACTAAGAGGTTTATGGAATCAAAAACAAGTAAACTCAATTATATTTTTACCTATGAACAAAAACTCGAAGCCTAGATTTTCCGATCATCCTTCCTCTCGATCCAGACCTCCTCGAGCCTCGAAATTAGGTTCAATGGGTTCGTCTCTGTCCCTAGGTCTCATTAGAATCCATTAGGAGCTTAAAACTACAACTAAAAGTCGACTTTCAAAACTTGGACATAATTATCTCTCGGGTTAACTCACCTTTTCTATGAACCACCGTGGTCGCCACCGTTTCCTTGCCGCCTCCCGTCATCTCTCAGCCCTCACCAACGATTGGTCTCTCACACACAAGCACAGAAGAGATGGGCTGGTGTGTTTGTTCGAGTAAGGTTATGTGTGTAAGTGTTTCGGGTGGGAAAATATATCAGTGGGAGAGATGATTGACCAGATGAGAGGGAATGGAGGGTGCAGGTTCAATCTCGAGAATCAATGGACGGCTGAGCTTAAAAAGGGGAAAATAAATTATATTTAATTTAATAATGGAAACATGATCCAGATTTTAGGGAGTGTGGGGATGAGTGACACTTGTCACTCATCCAAGGGTCCAAAATCATCGGTCACTGTTCACTAATTTAATATTATTTTTATTGAAACCTCGGTTTGTTTGTTTAATCGATCTCAATCCCGTGACCATAACTTTCCCGTTCGATGTCCGATTTCGGCGTGCCGCCTGTCTACGGATTCGTATCGACTCGATCTACGTAACGGTCCTTGACCCTTCGCCATTGGACCTCCCGAGTCAAAAGTCAACATTTGGCCCCTTTTCAGCTAAATTACCAAAATACCCCTCGACTTCCAAACGTCATAACTTCTTCCTCGAATGTCAGAATCGGACGTGCCACTTGTCTATGAACTCGTGACGTCCTGAACTACGCCACAGTCATCGGTCAAAGTCCGTTTGACCGCCCGAACTAAAAGTCAATATTTTGCCCACATCTAGGGGCAAAACGGTCATTTTGCACATTTCGTCCGATTTCACTCAACTAATCCCATATTAGTCATTCTAAACCATAATTAATTAATATTTAATCCTGATTCTCTCGGGACGGGTCGTTACAATCTTCCCCCCTTAAATAATTTTGTCCTCAAAATTCCAACTATCCTTATTCCACACCCATCTCGTGGAAAACAAATTTGGCCTCACAGCACGTGTACACTTGTACACTACTAACCAACACAAAACTCGTATGTACCCTGACGTTCCATCACGGACGCACGTCGTAACGACTACACTCGACCACCTCGAGTGAAATTGATCACATGATCCGCGTTAATACCGCTTGACAATTCCACCATTAAGCTGACTCCTTCAGCTTGACGGTTCCTTTCAATTACTAATAAACTCTGACGCCTGCTCTCACTAGGAGTCACCAAATCTCACTTGTCAGTCCACGTTGACATTACCAGCCAAACTGCCACCACTAAGCTCTACCACCCTAGTAAAGCTCCAATCATCAACCAAACAGTGACATCACCTCGTACTACAACTCCCTAAATGTAGTGTAAGATCAACAACATGATCTCACCTCGTAGGGCAAACTCAATCATGTGACATATATCAACCTCAGTGTCCACAACTGTCAACTCCCTCAGCGATCCAAGACGCTGGTAAAGTCACGGCGTGATAACATCACGCAAAGAACCTTGTAGTTACACTAACTACCAACTCACTCATCCTGAGTATACGGATACCAACAACTGACTCAATCAGGTGGTGTAACTGAAACACATTGAACACCAGCCCAGCAGTGATCACACATCTCAACACTAGGGTTTCACTAGCCATCCATGGCTAAGAGCACCTGCTCACACAATCACTAAACCGAATAAGATCACTCTGACCTAATGCGCAGTATCCAATGTCCAGTCCTTGATCACAACCAAATCCAATGGTATCGAAACTAAGCCGATTACCAACACGTTCATCCACACACCACTGGTACATCCCATGTACCGTCACTAGGCACCACTCAGCCTATCCAATATCGATCATCGTACAACGTATATGGTACGTACATCCAAAATGTACCAATCCAAGCACGCCCACCAAGGCGTATCCAATCATGCCAAAAGAGCATCTAATCTCACTCATGTCTACCGAGACGCACCAACTCTGAATCTATCGAATACTCGTTCAAACGATTTTCATACCACATTCGATTGACGTCGAAAAGAAGCCAATCCCATCATTTACCAGTCAAATCCTCAGTGTCCACAATTCAAATCCATCACCACGTCACCCAACTGGTAAGATCACGATCCTAGATCGTCACAATACCCAATGTCCAAAACATCACAATCCATATCCACCTAGGATCCACACATGCTCACTTAGCTAACAATCCACCTGAAATCTTATCGTAGGGTCTTACACCCTCTTTGAATCCTTCGTCAAATTTCCCTAGGTGGAATGATGACCTCGATTTTCACCACCCAAATCCAGAATTAAATACAACTCTTTGTGTCCAGTGACCCAAAGCCCATCGTGGGTCCACCAACCAATACACACTCAATGTACCGGTAACCACAATCAACGTCTGCTACGGGCAGGAAATAAGAAGTCACCACCAATGACTTCAGAATACCGATCACCAATACGGAAACGAGCACTCCTCTCGTCTCCTCAACCATAACTCTCCTCTAATCTGAAGTTCCAACCACGTTGGAAATAGACATGCTCCCAACGAGATGTCAAATCCAACGCACGGCGTATTAGGCCAATCATACTATATCCACTAGTCAAACCCAAAAACTATCTATCAGGTTGATAACGAACTGCAGTCCAAAGAGACATCACACCCTCGACCTGTGCGCACAAAAGAGCAAACCTGGTCTGATACCAAATTGACACAACCCATCCCAATCCCCCTGGGATTATCGTGGAATGTGCCATGCTCCCGTCTGACACAAAGTGTCAAACAAGGGATAATCTAATGCCACTGCCCACTCGGGGCTTCCAAAGTGCGCAAAGATCGATGGAGGAGGCATGCGATGTCTCGGTCTCTGCTGCACTCGCATCCGTGATCAACTTGAAGGGCATTAAAAAATAACAGAAGCTGTGAATGGACGAAAATCATTAAGTTCATAAAACACATTTATAAGACATTTATGCCCTTCATTAAAACGTATGCATGCATAGATAGCCAGTAATCAAAACATTTGCTCAACAAGCCATTAGGGCTTTAGCCCAAAAACCGTAACTCAAAACCAAGTATGGGAACTCAGCCCAAACCTGTAGAATACCAAATCCGTAAATACAAAACCAAGTGGGCCACTGCCCACATCCATAAACAAATCCAACCGAAAAACCATTTCATAGATCCAATAGTCCATATTTACCACATAACCATCTCCGTCATCCCACATGCCTAGTGTCCCAGACGCTTGACGTCCCAGACATCATATCTCACGGTATAAAAAGCAACGCGTACTGCCCGGGTCTCTCCAGGTCCATATCTCTGACATCCCAGATGTCTGATGTCCTAGACGTCTAATCATAGAAATCCTGCTCCTCAGTCACTATACGGTCTACTAGCTCCGTACAATGACCCCTCGCAGGTAATGCACCGTGACTTCCCCAGTGTCCCAGACACCTGGAGGAGACCATCACATATCCTCGTATCAAGATGGTATATGGAAAATAGTTTTATCAAATCATTTCACAATATTTCAATGGGCCCTGCCGAAATCTCCATAAAACATCACAATTCCATTTAGCGTCCTCGACCCAAAATCATTTTTATGAAACATAGGGTCCCAGACCCGAAATCACATTTATGAAACATAAGGTCCCAGACCCGAAATCACATTTATAACCCAAATGGGCCTCATGCCCGATTTTGTAAACCACTGGGCCCACGGCCCAATTTTGTAAATCACTGGGCCCACGACCCTAATTCGTAAATCAACTAGGCCCCTGGCCTGATAATATAACTCAAATGGGTCTCAGCCCGATTTTGTAACAACTGGGCCCCTGGCCCGATTTCATCAAGCAATTGGGCCCCCGGCCCGATTACGTAACTCAAATGGACTCCACGTCCGAGGTTTCCAAAAAAATTGGGTCTCATGCCCGAGTTCATCTTCCAATTTCAAAACCATTTCATCACATCATTCATGAAACCACAAGCACATAAAACCACAATAAAACCATCAGTCTCGATATACATGGAATACGGAAAACATCTCGAAATACGTCCAACATACAAGAAATCAATAATCACAATCATCTTCATGGAAATCACGTATATAAAACATATAAAATAGTTAGGCATGCATAGTATTTATAAAACCAAAGTCCACTTACAAACCATCCAACGATGCGCCTCGATACGCATGTCATAGGCCTTCCCGGGCCACACCACTATCACCGGGACATCCAAACCTGTCCAAATCGCATTATAGGGTCACTAACCTCTTCATTAACCTCCTATTAAAGCCCCGTAATTTTCTCGAATTTTTAACTATTTTTAAACTCGATTCAAAACCTTCGGACGTCCCGAACAATATCGAAACGGTGTCCGATCGATACGAAACCAATCCCAAAATGTTCTTTACATTGAATAGATTAAAAGTCATGTTGGAAGTTTCTCCAAAATACCCTCCACGCGCCCCCACACACCGCCCAAAGGGGCTGCGCGTGAAGCCCACGCGCCAAACACTGTTCATCGTCAACCTCGCGTTGGACCCGGTTCACTGGTTTGAACCGGTTTAGCCGAACTGCTGAACCGAGCCAGCCGGTTCTCAGCCATTACTCAACCATTTTCTACGGGGTTTCTTCCTACGTGTTCATCTAAGTCCAACTAAGAGGTTTATGGAATCAAAAACAAGTAAACTCAATTAGATTTTTACCTATGAACAAAAACCCGAAGCCTAGATTTTCCGATCATCCTTCCTCTCGATCCAGACCTCCTCGAGCCTCGAAATTAGGTTCAATGGGTTCGTCTCTGTCCCTAGGTCTCATTAGAATCCATTAGGAGCTTAAAACTACAACTAAAAGTCGACTTTCAAAACTTGGACATAATTATCTCTCGGGTTAACTCACCTTTGCTGTGAACCACCGTGGTCGCCGCCATTTCCTTGCCGCCTCTCGTCGTCTCTCAGCCCTCACCAACGGTTGGTCTCTCACACACAAGAATAGAGGAGATGGGCTGGTGTGTTTGTTCGAATAAGGTTGTGTGTGTAAGTGTTTCGGGTGGGAAAATATATCAGAGTGAGAGAGATGGTTGACCAGATGAGAGGGAATGGAGGGTGCAGATTCAATCTTGAGAATCAATGGACGGCTGAGATTAAAAAGTGGAAAATAAATTATATTTAATTTAATAATGGAAACATGATCTAGATTTTAGGGAGTGTGGGGATGAGTGACACTTGTCACTCATCCAAGGGTCCAGATTCATCGATCACTGTTCAATAATTTAATATTATTTTAATCGAAACCTCGGTTCGTTCGTTTAACCGATCTCAATCCCGTGACCATAACTTTCTCGTTCGATGTCCGATTTCGGCGTGCCGCCTGTCTACGGATTCGTAACGACTCGATCTTTGTAACGGTCCTTGGCCCTTTGCCATTGGACCTCTCGGGTCAAAAGTCAACATTTGGCCCCTTTTCAGCCAAATTACCAAAATACCCCTCGACTTCCGAACGTCATAACTTCTTCCTCGAATGTCGGAATCGGACGTGCCACTTGTATATGAACTCGTGACGTCCCGAACTACGTCACAGTCATCTTCAAAGTGCATTTGACCACCCAAACTAAAAGTTAATATTTTGCCCACGCCTAGGGGCAAAACGGTCATTTTGCACATTTTGTCCGATTTCACTCAACTAATCCCATATTAGTCATTCTAAACCATAATTAATTAATATTTAATCCCGATACTCGGGACGGGTCGTTACAAAACACGTGGACCAATTGGGGGGATGACATGTGGCACTATCAGACCTGTCGGGCTGACGTCAGCCATTGACTTTGACCGTTGACTGTGATGTCAGCGTTGACTTTTGCTGATGTCAGCGTTGGCTTTTGACTAGAGTTCACTAGGAAGTTTGATCAGCGAGTGGGGGCACGTGGGCACAAATTTCGAGGTGAGACCGATCCCATTCAAAATATTTGGACATTTTGAATCCAATAGTGGTGGTTTCAAGTCAATCAGAGATCGTTAGGTTGGTCAAATTGAGATTTTTAGCCTAGGGATGGATGTCCGGGACGTGTTGAATTTTTCGGGAGTTTTGGAGGTTTTTGCTTAGGACTTGTCTAGGTTGGTAGTGACCTTTAAGTATGTTTTGGACAGGTTTGGACGACTCAGAGAGTTTAGTATAACCCCGAGTGGCTTACGGCACAGCTTGTAGGTGCGCAGTTTGAACAGTCTGTGGGTGGACACTTGATTTCTAAATATGATGCATGCATAACTGTTTTATATGTTTTATGAACATGATTTGAGATGCCTTGAGTGCATATGGTTTATGTATATGATTCTGTTGTTTTGGCATTTTCATATAAATGTGGTATTGCACATATTTCGAAATTTATGCTTTATGTTGTACCTTGGGCTTAGGCCAGGTTTTTTTTTTATATACGTGCTTGTGTTTTCCAAATGATTTGAATGAGGAAATGATTTCGGTTTTGGAAATATTATTCTGGGCCTGAGGCCCCATTGATTTATGACATATCGGGCTTGAGGCCCCGTTGGTTTATGTTATCGGACTTGAGACCCTATTGAGATGATTTTGGGATGAGTCCCAATGAGATTTGGTTTGGATCGGATTCGGGGAATCCTTGTTGAATTGGAAACGGTTTGTGGAAACTATACCTCGGGTTGTGACCATGTTGAAATGTTTTAGACTGGATTTGAGGTATAAATGGTTTTACAATGATTTTTACTGTTTTACTTTTACGATCCTTATGAGTGGTTTGTCTCCTCCAGACGTCTCGTAATATCCTTGAGTAGTCACGGTGCAGTGCCTGAGAGGGGCCGCTCCAAGGAGAGGCTCAAGACCAAGAGTTCGAGCATTGCTTGAGAGGGGCCGCTCCAACGAGGAGAAGCTCAGGATCAAGATTACTAGTTATGGATATAACCCCGGATAGTGATCCGAGGAAGGCACATCATTATGATGTCGCCCCGGACACTGGTGGATCCGAGGGTAGGACTCGGACTTGAGACCCCGAGTGGCACACATAGCCTTAGAGACTGTGACATTATTGATCAGACATCTGGGATGTCGAGGATTTGTTATACTATATTTTACTGATTTGGACAGAGACCCCACGCATTTTGGTTTTAGACTGAGATCCTACTGTGGAAATGGCTTTGATGGATAAATGTTTTCACTGAGTTCTAAATTGAAAAGCCATTTGATTTTATTTAAATAAAGTGGTTGTTATAACTGGTTTTTTGATGCATGCATTCTTTTTAGTGAATGGTATAATTGTGTTTTCAGAAATTATTTTATAACTGTTTATTTTTGTCCACTCACAGCTTTTCCTGTTTTTAATACCCCTTCAGGTTGATTGCGGATGCGGGTTATAACAGAGACTGAGACATCACATGCATCCTGGTCACTACTCTTACCTTACACGTAATTTTACACCGACCGTCTGAAAATCCTCAACTAATTCCCGATTAGTCACGATAATCCTTCATTAGTCCTTAATTAATCTCGTAAACTCGTGACGGGTTGTTACACCATGCCTCTTCTGGGGTGATGTTTTTTACAGCCAAGGTTGGGCATCTATTCAACACATAATTGCTCCAATTTACCACCTCCAGCCAAAATGGTTTTGGAATTCTTTTCACAGAGAGACTTGTACAAACCATGTTCATTACTGTTTTGTTCTTCCGTTCAGCCACGCCATTTTGTTGAGGAGTGTAGGCTGTTGTTAGCTGTCGTTTAATGCCATTCTCTCTGCAGAAGTTGTTGAATTCAAGTGAGGTAAACTCACCTCCCCAATTTGTACACAGACACTTGATATGCAAGCCTGTTTCATTCTCTACCATCTTCTTAAAACACTTGAAGTGACTCAATGCTTCTGACTTCTCCATCAGAAAATATATCCATGATTTTCTACTATAGTCATCTATAAAGCACAGAGAGTACCTTTTATTTTTGTTGGACGTAGGAGTGATTGGACCGAAGATGTCTGCATGAATGAGATCCAGTATCTGGCTTGCTCTCCATGAACTCTTCCTAGGTATAGAATCACTATGGTGCTTGCCAACAATGCAATCAGTGCACAACTCATCTGAGGCAATGAACTTAGGAAGGCCGCCCACCATTTTCTTGTTCTGCAAAGTTCTTAAACCCTTGTAACTTAGGTGTCCATATCTGCGATGCCAAAGCTGATACAGATTCTGTGAACTTGTGTGAAGGGGCTCATCGGGTTGTTGTTGAGACACTACTTGTGATTGAGCAAAGCAAATAAACATCTTATTTGAGCTCATGGTGTTCTCAATGATCAATCCCTTGTCAGGATGAAAAATCTTGCATACCCTTCCCTTAATCAGAATCGCTAGGCCTTTCCCTTGAAGATGTCCTATGACAAGACCCATCCCGATTATCCCTCGATAGTCGTGATGAGTCCTGCTCCCGTCTGACAATAACTAAAAATTACCGAAAGTAACCAAACTTATATACATACATCACACAAAAAATCCCGAACACATTGTCAGACAAGGGATAGTTAAGTTTTACAGACCAATGACGTCACAAGTTTGACTAGTCAAAGACAATACAGAGCATATGTACTATTACAGATAGGGGTCAAATTCCTACTCTGTAGAGTGTCTGAGTGCGCAACGGTCTATTTATTCTTTTGCCTCGTTTGCCTCGATTCTAGCCCTCGTACCTGTGCACTGGCCTGGAGGGTGCATAAAACAGTAAAGGTGTGAGTGGACAAAAATAAAGTTTGATAAGTACATTTACCAAAACACATTTCTTACCCTCCAGTTTTCACAAACATGCATGCATAACAGAAACACATGTGTAATAATATGAAATCAATTTGTGATAGAAAGCATCATTTTCTAAAGTCTCTGGACACAGATATCAATAAATCATAATACCACCAATCCTCAATATCCAATCACATTATCCACATAACCCGTCACGATATCAATGCAACGCGTGCAACTCGGTGTCTCACGACCGAGTACATCCCCCAGGATCTACGACGTCTAGGGGGATATCAACTCTAGGATCAACGACGTCTAGAGGATATCATCATAAACCCACGCTCCTACGAGTGAGCCTCCCTCGGAGTTACTCATCTCCAGGCAGTGGATCGTGACTACTCCAGGATCTACGACGTCCGGAGGAGACTATCAAATCACAGAGGATGGTATATGTGGAACAGGTCACCCAAAACCAGTAATCTCATTTTAAAATTATTTATGTCTCAAATCAAGTCAAAACATTTCAATAGGGCCTATGCCCGAGACATAGCTTTCACAAATCAAGTTCCACAAAACCATCATTAAACAGTGTCCAGGATTCACTTTAGAAATCAAAATCATTAATTTAATCATATGCACATGTGACTCCAAATCCGAGTCAAAATTACTATTTACTTGGGTCACAAGCCCAAAAATATCATTTTCACGCAAATCCGTGCAACCGTAAACCTGAGTTGCCACGATCACGTAAATCCATAAAATCAATTCCTGACTCATAACCTGAGTCAAAACATCATTATAATCATTTTCAGTCCCAGGCCCACGCCCAAAACATCAATTTCGGCATTTCTCGAAACTCGTGCCAAAATATAATATAATAATCATAAAACTGAGAAAATCGAGAAATCACCGAATCAAAACATCAATCATGTCAAATCATAGAAAATCAGATAATAAAGCATTTTAAACCATATATGCATGCATCACGGTTAGAAAACCAAAAGTCTACTCACACACACCGTCCCGATTGTTCAGCCTCGAGCTGTTCGTTTTCCTCCGACGTCCCGGGAATATTCCAGCCTGTCAAACAAAGTGATTTAAGGTTACTAGACTATCATATAATCCTTAAATAAGAATCCCCTAATTGTTGGAATTTTATAATATTATTTTAATATAATTTAAACGTGTCGGGTACTCGGAACTACACTGAAACCATATCCGATTGACCCGAAACCAAAGCGGATAGGTTCGTATCATCGAGAACATCAAGTTTCATGTTGAACACTTTGCCGGAATCCTCCCCACGCGCTGTCACGCACCGCCGCAAGCGGCTACGCGTGAAAGCCACGCGCCTAGCACAGTACATGCTACAGTGCGTCGTTCTCGCCTGTTTGTCTGATAAACGGGTTGAAATACCCGCGATAGGATCCGATGCAATCTCAGTCAATTCAGCCTTAAATCGATTCGTTCTTTCAACTGATCCCATCTAATCCAACTTTATTTCAGTTCTTTGAATTCAATTACCTCAATTAAGGTCCAAAACGTCACAACTCACGATCGAACTTCGACGGGTCTCTTAATCGGGTTTCACGATTCCGTGCCTGATTTTCCAATTAATTCATATGGTTAGCATCGTGAGAGTATAAGTAACATTTCTACAAGTTCAATTTCGTAAAACCTTACCTCTAACTAACTGAACTCAAGCTTGATTTTTGGCAGTCATGGCAGCTTCTGTTCTTCCTCAATTCGACATGATTTCTTTTCATTTCTGTTGCAAAGATGTTCGTTTTGATCCTAGAAACGTACTTCAATCCTCAATTTCTCTTCTCTTGGCTCCCAAATTCGAATTCGATTTTCCCCCAATTTTGCTGAATTTTCGAAGTAAAATTCTCCCAATTCTCTCGACCTCTCGAGTTCCTCTCTCTCAGTTCACTTCCTGAGACGCTTAATTGCATAATAACGTCGAGCTAGGGGTTTATCACGGATCAATTGAACAAAATGATGATTTTAGTCATGATTTAGGGATAAATGTCAAAAGGGTACATCATGGTGTTTCCCATGAAATCCGGTCTCCGTGTAATCTGGGGGAAAAATAAGACAAAGGACAGGTGTCATTGTCTGATCAAGGTTAAAAGACCATTTTGCCCCTGGTTGGACAAATTACCATTTTGCCCCTAGGCTTCCGTGACCCGTAACGTTCGTATCCGAACTCCGTTTTCGACGTGCCGCCTGTCGTTGTACTCAGGGCATCGAGACCTACCTAACGGTCCTCGAATCGTGTGAAAATTAGTTGTCAAACAAAAAGTCAACATTTTCCCCCCTTTTCGTCCAAATTACGAAAATGTCCTTGAACTTCCGATCGTCATAACTTTTTCCCAGACTGTCGGAATTGGACGTGCCACCTGTCTATGGACTCGTGACGTCCCAAACTACGTCACATTCATTGGTCAACGTCCGTTTGATTCACCAATCAAAAAGTCAACAATTTGACCATACTATTCACAAGGGTAAAAACGTCATTTATTCATTATCTTACAAAATTACATTTTCCGAATTTCCGGGGCGTTACAACCTTCCCCCCTTAAGAAATTTCGTCCCCGAAATTTCAATGAAACAAATACGGGTACTGGTCTCGCATCTGTGTCTCAGGTTCCCACGTAGCCTCTTCCACGTTCTGATTCCTCCAAAGAACCTTCACTAAGGGAATCGTCTTTCGTCGAAGCACTTTGTCCTTTCGGTCCAAGATCTGTACAGGCTGTTCTTCAAAACATAGGTCTTCTCTGAGTTCAACGGGCTGTTCCTCCAACACATGGGACTCATCATATACATATTTTCGTAGCATTGACACATGGAAAACATTATGGACCCTCGAAAGCTCAGAAGGTAATGCTAATCTGTAGGCAACCCGACTAATTCTCTCAACAATCTCATAAGGTCCAATGAAACGGGGGCTCAATTTTCCGCGTCGGCCGAATCGCACTATACCTTTCCAAGGAGATAAATTCAAGAATACCCAATCTCCAACTACAAATTCCAAATCTCTGACTCGGTGGTCTGCATAACTCTTTTGTCTGTCTTAGGCTGTCTTGAGTCTGTCTCGGATGAGTTTAACCTTTTCCGTTGATAAGTCTATCAATTCGGATTTAGAAAATTTCCTTTCGCCCACCTCAGTCCAACACAAAGGGGTTCTGCACTGTCGTCCATATAAGGCTTCATAAGGAGTCATCCCGATACTTGCTTGGTAACTATTGTTGTAGGCGAATTCCACCAATGGTAGATGTGACTCCCAAGTACCCTGGAATTGCAAAACACATGCTCTCAGCATGTCCTCCAAGGTTTGGATAGTCCGTTCCGATTGCCCGTCGGTCTGAGGGTGGAATGCCGTACTAAAATGCAATCTCGTCCCGAAAGCTTCCTGTAAGCTTTGCCAGAATCCGGACGTAAATCGGGGATCTCGATCAGATACAATAGAGACAAGAGTGCCATGTAGTCGAATAATCTCGTCAATGAAGAGTCTGGCATACTGCGTCAACCGAAAGTCTTCCCTTACAGGTAGGAAATGTGCTGATTTGGTAAGCCTATCCACAATTACCCAGACTTCATCGTGTCCTTTAGGCGTTCTGGGAAGTTTAAACACAAAATCCATTGTTATATGATCCCATTTCCATTCCGGGATCGGTAGTGGTTGCAGTGTTCCATAGGGTCTTTGCCTTTCAGCCTTTACTTGTTGACATACCAAGCACTTACTCACATACTCTGCAATCTCCCGTTTCATACCCGGCCACCAATAATGCTCTCGTAGCGTACGGTACATTTTCGTCCCACCTGGATGCATAGCATACGCCGAATTATGGGCCTCGTCCAGAATCTCTTTCTTTAATGTTACATTTTCGGGCACACATAACCGTTCGTCCTTTACTAGGGCTCCATCCCTTCTAATTGCAACATCTTGTCGTTCCCCCGCATCAGCTTCAATTCGGAGGACACACAAGATAGGGTCTTCAAGTTGGGCTTCAATAACTCGATCAATCAGAATCGGTCGCACCTGGAAACTAGCTAGCAAGCCATCTTGGTTATCCAGTCCCAAAGCAACTCCAGTCCTACGAAGTTCAACCAATAAAGGCAAACGCACCATTCGTAGATGTGCCACAGTATGAGCTGATTTCCGACTCAATGCATCAACTACCACATTAGCTTTTCCAGGATGGTACTCAATCGTGCAGTCGTAATCCTTAATTAGCTCCAACCATCGTCTCTGTCTCAAATTCAATTCCTTCTGTGTGAAAAAGTACTTCAAACTTTTATGATCAGTGAAAAGTCTACATGTCTCCCCATACAAGTAATGTCTCCAGATCTTTAGGGCATGTACCACCGCAGCTAATTCCAAATCATGGGTAGGATAGTTACGCTCATGCGGTTTCAATTGTCGAGAGGCATACGCAATAACCTTTCCATGTTGCATTAACACACACCCCAATCCTTGTAAGGATGCATCACTGTACACCTCAAACTCCCCACTATCATCCGGAAGGGTTAAGATAGGAGCGGAGGTCAACCTTTTCTTCAGTTCTTGGAAACTTTGCTCGCAGTCTTCGCCCTAAACAAACTTGATTCCTTTCCTGGTTAGGTGGGTCATCGGAGCAGCAATCGCAGAGAAGCCTTCCACAAAACGTCTGTAATAACTGGCCAATCCCAAAAAGCTCCTTACTTCGGTCACTGTCTTCGGCTGCTCCGAGTTTTCTATCGCTTCTATCTTCTGGGGATCAACACGAATTCCATCCACGGAAATCACATGTCCCAGAAAACCAACACTCGTTAACCAAAATTGGCACTTACTCAGTTTGGCAAAGAGCTAGTTTAGCGTATCAAGCACAATCCTCAAATGTTCCTCATGTGCTCTCTTGCTGCTTGAATACACTAGAATGTCATCAATGAATACAATAACAAATCGGTCAAGGTACTTCCGGAATACTCGGTTCATCAAATCCATGAATGCTGCAGGTGCATTAGTCAATCCAAATGGAATCACCAGAAATTCATAATGACCATATCGAGTTCGAAAAGCTGTCTTTGGAATGTCCTCCTCTCGAATCCTTAACTGGTGGTAACCAGAACGCAGATCAATCTTCGAAAAATACTTAGCTCCCCTTAATTGATCAAACAGATCATCAATCCGAGGCAAAGGATACTTATTCTTTATCGTGACTTTATTAAGTTGCCTGTAATCCATGCATAGTCTCAAATTTCCTTCCTTCTTTTGCACAAACAATACTGGGGCTCCCCATGGCGATACACTCGGTCGAATGAACCCCACATCCACGAGCTCTTGCAACTGTACTTTCAATTCCCTTAACTCAGCTGGTGCCATCCGATAAGGTGTCAAGGATATAGGTCGTGTACCAGGAATTAGTTCGATAGTGAACTCAATCTCCCGAGAAGGTGGTAATCCTGGTAAATCCTCAGGAAATACATCTGGGAAGTCACACACTACTGGGATATCCTCGGCCTTGACTGGTGCATCCCGTGCATCGACAACATAAGCTAGATAACTCTGGCAGCCCTTCCTCAGAAATCTATCTGCCGAGAGGGCTGATATGACTCTAGGGGTTAACATCCTCTGATCTCCCTGAAATATCACCTCAGGTAATCCAGGGCTCCGAAGTATCACCTTCTTATCGAAACACTCGATAGAGGCATGATGGGTTGTCAGCCAATCCATCCCAAGGATAACATCAAAATCACACAAGTCTAGGAGTATCAAATCAACCACTAGATGCACATCCCCTATCACAATAGGGTATCCTCGTATCACCTGGTTTACTACATACAACTCTCCAGTCGGTGTACCGACTCCCATCTCACACCCGATCGCAGAAATTTCTCTATCTGCTAACAGTGCATACTCCCGAGAAACAAAAGAGTGGGTAGCTCCCGGATCTATTAAAGTACGTGCATGATGACTGAAAATAGTAAGCATACCTGTCACCACCTCCGGGGCTGCCCGGGCCTCCTGTTGAGTCACTGCATAGACTCGAGCCTGTGGTCCCGAAGTCCGACCACGCCCTCGTGATCCACCAGATCCACCACGAATTCTGCCACCTCCTCTCCCACTTGTAGCATTTGAAGCCAAGGTTATACTAGGGCCCTGCTCAGTAGTGCCCCAACCAGCACCACTACCGCCAGATCGATAAGGGCATTCCCTTATGATGTGTCCAGGTTCTCCACAAAAATAACAGGTTTTTGTACTAGGCCGGCTAAGTCTACCACTTTGGCTACCAGTAGATCCCACAGATGTTCCGCTAGCTTGTGATGTCGCCTGGGGTCTGTAACCATATCGATGTGTACTCCCACCACCAAAGCTCGGACGAGTGCCACGAGAAGATCCAGAGCCATAATTACCTCTCTTGGAGGAACTCTGGTTCGCAGATCCCTGGTACTGACGGTCCCGGCGTCGACCAGAGCCCGAGAACTGATGTGGCACTGGCAAGGTCACCTCAACTCGTGCAGCTGCATCCGACAACTCTCGCAGGGTGGCATAAGTTCCTACCGTCACAGCTCCCCGGATGTCATTCCTCAGTCCTTGCTCAAACCTTCGGCACTTGTCCTCCTCGTTGGATACATATAGAGGAGCAAAACTGGACAGGTTCAGGAATTTCTGCTCATAGTCTGCCACTGACATGTCCCCCTGATGTAGTTGTAGGAATTCAACCTCCCTAGCATTATGAAATGAGCGAGGATAGAACTGATCCAGAAAACGATGGCAGAAGTCCTCCCAACTCAGGGTACGGGCATCCATCCCTGTCAGCTGCAATCCACGCCACCATCGGTAAGCTTCACTACTCAGCATAAATGTGGCTAGTGGAACCATATCTCCTGGTGGACATTGCATAATCTCGAAGATCCGCTCAAATTGAGTAATCCACTCAAAAGCCTCTTCTGGGTCAGTCAGGCCAGTGAATGCAATGGCCCTTAAACGTTGAGCTCTCTCTACGTCCGGACCTCCAAACTCATCACCAGCTTGGGTACGGGGCTCGCGTCTCGGAGGCATATTGTGATGTTCTGTAAGAGAAACATATCAGTATCACAACTTGTGCATACTAATGTGCAAGACTCAGACCGTGACCTAATGCTCTGATACCAATTTGACAAGACCCATCCCGATTATCCCTCGATAGTCGTGATGAGTCCTGCTCCCGTCTGACAATAACTAAAAATTACCGAAAGTAACCAAACTTATATACATACATCACACAACAAATCCCGAACACATTGTCAGACAAGGGATAGTTAAGTTTTACAGACCAATGACATCACAAGTTTGACTAGTCAAAGACAATACAGAGCATAGGTACTATTACAGATAGGGGTCAAATTCCTACTCTGTAGAGTGTCTGAGTGCGCAACGGTCTATTTATTCTTTTGCCTCATTTGCCTCGTTTCTAGCCCTCGTACCTGTGCATTGGCCTGGAGGGTGCATAAAACAGTAAAGGTGTGAGTGGACAAAAATAAAGTTTGATAAGTACATTTACCAAAACACATTTCTTACCCTCCAGTTTTCACAAACATGCATGCATAACAGAAACACATGTGTAATAATATGAAATCAATTTATGATAGAAAGCATCATTTTCTAAAGTCTCTGGACACAGATATCAATAAATCATAATACCACCAATCCTCAATATCCAATCACATTATCCACATAACCCGTCACGATATCAATGCAACGCGTGCAACTCGGTGTCTCACGTCCGAGTACATCCCCCAGGATCTACGACGTCTAGGGGGATATCAACTAGGATCAACGACGTCTAGAGGATATCATCATAATCCCACGCTCCTGCGAGTGAGCCTCCCTCGGAGCTACTCATCTCCAGGCAGTGGATCGTGACTACTCCAGGATCTACGACGTCCGGAGGAGACTATCAAATCACAGAGGATGGTATATGTGGAACAGGTCACCCAAAACCAGTAATCTCATTTTAAAATTATTTATGTCTCAAATCAAGTCAAAACATTTCAATAGGGCCTATGCCCGAGACATAGCTTTCACAAATCAAGTTCCACAAAACCATCATTAAACAGTGTCCAGGATTCACTTTAGAAATCAAAATCATTAATTTAATCATATGCACATGTGACTCCAAATCCGAGTCAAAATTACTATTTATTTGGGTCACAAGCCCAAAAATATCATTTTCACGCAAATCCGTGCAACCGTAAACCTGAGTTGCCACGATCACGTAAATCCATAAAATCAATTCCTGACTCATAACCTGAGTCAAAACATCATTAAAATCATTTTCAGTCCCGGGCCCACGCCCAAAACATCAATTTCGGCATTTCTCGAAACTCGTGCCAAAATATAATATAATAATCATAAAACTGAGAAAATCGAGAAATCACCGAATCAAAACATCAATCATGTCAAATCATAGAAAATCAGATAATAAAGCATTTTAAACCATATATGCATGCATCACGGTTAGAAAACCAAAAGTCTACTCACACACACCGTACCGATTGTTCAGCCTCGAGCTGTTCGTTTTCCTCCGACGTCCCGGGAATATTCCAGCCTGTCAAAAAAAGTGATTTAAGGTTACTAGACTATCATATAATCCTTAAATAAGAATTCCCTAATTGTCGGAATTTTATAATATTATTTTAATATAATTTAAACGTGTCGGGTACTCGGAACTACACTGAAACCATATCTGATTGACCCGAAACCAACGCGGATAGGTTCGTATCATCGAGAACATCAAGTTTCATGTTGAACACTTTGCCGGAATCCTCCCTACGCGCCGTCACGCGCCTAGCACAGTACATGCTACAGTGCGTCGTTCTCGCCTGTTTGTCTGATAAACGGGTTGAAATACCCGCGATAGGATCCGATGCAATCTCAGTCAATTCGGCCTTAAATCGATTCGTTCTTTCAACTGATCCCATCTAATCCAACTTTATTTCAGTTCTTTGAATTCAATTACCTCAATTAAGGTCCAAAACTTCACGACTCACGATCGAACTTCGACGGGTCTCTTAATCGGGTTTCACGATTCCGTGCCTGATTTTCCAATTAATTCATATGGTTAGCATCGTGAGAGTATAAGTAACATTTCTACAAGATCAATTTCGTAAAACCTTACCTCTAACTAACTGAACTCAAGCTTGATTTTCGGCAGCCATGGCAGCTTCTGTTCTTCCTCAATTCAACATGATTTCTTTTCGTTTATGTTGCAAAGATGTTCGTTTTGATCCTAGCAACGTACTTCAATCCTCAATTTCTCTTCTCCTGGCTCCCAAATTTGAATTCGATTTTCCCCCAATTTTGCTGAATTTTCGAAGTAAAATTCTCCCAATTCTCTCGACCTCTCGAGTTCCTCTCTCTCAGTTCACTTCCTGAGACGCTTAATTGCATAATAACGTCGAGCTAGGGGTTTATCACGGATCAATTGAACAAAATGATGATTTTAGTCATGATTTAGGGATAAATGTCAAAAGGGTACATCATGGTGTTTCCCATGAAATCCGGTCTCCGTGTAATCTGGGGGAAAAATAAGACAAAGGACAGGTGGCATTGTCTGATCAAGGTTAAAAGACCATTTTGCCCCTGGTTGGACAAATTACCATTTTGCCCCTAGGCTTCCGTGACCCGTAACGTTCGTATCCGAACTCCGTTTTCGACGTGCCGCCTGTCGTTGTACTCAGAGCATCGAGACCTACCTAACGGTCCTCGAATCGTGTGAAAATTAGTTGTCAAACAAAAAGTCAAACATTTTCCCCCCTTTTCGTCCAAATTACGAAAATGACCCTTGAACTTCCGATCGTCATAACTTTTTCCCAGATTGTCGGAATTGGACGTGCCACCTGTCTATGGACTCGTGACGTCCCAAACTACGTCACGGTCATTGGTCAACGTCCGTTTTGATTCACCAATCAAAAAGTCAACAATTTGACCATACTATTCACAAGGGTAAAAACGTCATTTATTCATTATGTTACAAAATTACATTTTCCGAATTTCCGGGGCGTTACATCCTATGCTCAAGAGATTATTTTTTACACTCTGGAACATAGAACACATCAGTGATAATATGATTAACATCATTTAACATAAGCTTCACATTACCTTTTCTTGTCACATTCATCCTGGAGTTATTACCCAGCTTTACTGAATTCTTGAAACCCTCATCTAGTTCTAAGAACATGGCTCGATCACCACACATGTGATTGGAGCACCCCGAGTCAAGAAACCTAGCATTTCCTCTTCTAACCTCATATTGCTCTACATATGACATCAATAACATTTCCTCCTGTTCTTCAAGCTCGACATAGTTTGCTTCCTTATTCCAACTTGGACATTCATATTGAAAGTGTCTGAGTTGATGGCATTTGAAGCATTCCACCGTGGCCTTTGTGAAAGCTTGACGGCTTCTACCTCTTCCTCTGCCCCTATAGTTGTTTCTTCCTCGGCCCCTAGACTCATCTATTTGTTAGCTTTTGCCTCTCAAAACACAATATGTGTTATATATAAATAATGTTTCCATAATTATTAAGTACATGCTTTTTTCAGAAATTATTAAAGCCCTTAAATACTATTTTGATTATGTTAATTTGGTAATTATTTATTGTCATAATTATAATTTGTAAATTTTTTTATATAAAGATAGTTTTTAACAATTCTTAGGAGTATATAAATATATAATAATACATTTTTGGAAGTCGGAAAATTATGTGGTCCCAATTTGAAGGTTCGCTTGAAATCCCGGAATTTTAAGGCTGACCTTACAACATCGGTGATAAAAATTCAATAAAACTAGAAAAAAAAATATCAGAAGTATTATACTCTCTTCATATTTTTTAATCTTATTTTATATATTTCTAAATTAAAATATGAGTTCTCAAATTTCATGTATGCCTATTATTGAAGTATAAATAATATATCAAAATTATCTCCGATTCATGTGACTATCGTCCTATATATAAGAAAGAATAAAGAAAATGAAAGTAGCTTTGTACCATAATCTATTTGAATTGCCAAGCTTTTTTTCTTTTTCTCTTCCATTCAAAGAGTGAGAGATAAGGTGGTCGAATCTATGTGTTGTCATCACTCAAATATTTTTGGATATAAAATAACATATCCTTTCATTTTATCTCAAAATAAAATTATATGAACAAAAATAATATGATTTTTCAAAATAATACTCATGAACACAAATGAATTTGAACCTTAGAACCTCCGAATTTGTAAGTCATTCAGATGACGTTGGTGTTCTTGTTTGCATACCTAAAACATAAATTTTGTTAATAAGTTTGCGTAATGGAATCTGAGGCGCCATTGGCAGTCGCACCTTCAAATAAAAGTTCCACCTAACCATAAATACCAATATCACTGATATTGCCAACCTAACACAATTAGTAAGCCTCGGTTATTTGTAAATGCATGTTAGGTCAGTTATTTAAAATCGCACATTGTATTTGTTTTCTTATATTCAAATTTGATCTTCATCTTCTTACATTTATTAGAATGATTCCTTATTTTTTCAATTACTATTATGGCCAATTACCAGCATCTCTTGTATTGAAATTAGCTTCTTCTTTTTTCTTTTTCTTTTGACATTGCATGAAGTGTCTCAACATACATTGACGTGGGACAAATTTCCGTCCCCGTAAGGCACCAGCATCCATGTGAAGTTGCAAGAGCATATATTATGCTTTTCAATAAGTAACCACAAGAGATAACCAGTTAAATTTAGTTACTAAATCGGAGAACAAATCAAACTAATACTCAAATCATTTGATCACTACTTCTTATAATTTGTATTGGAATTAGTGAGTTTTGAATTTTGGGTGTTTCGTCTCAAAGGTGAGTAACAACCAAAAATTCCACAAATGTGGTTGATTTGGCACTTTGCCTCATCAACCCGCCAAAAGATTAATAAAATTCCAAACTTCTTTTTACTTTAGGTGGCACCGGGGATTAAACAAGTACAAAACATGGATCCTAGTTGCTAGATATCATCATGATCAAATCCAACACCAAAATAAAATAATCCAAAGTATTTAAATTTGCCTTAACATTTTGGTGTACAAATTGGAAAGCATAGGATAATGTAGGGCTAAAGGGAAGGCTTGCACCAAAATAAAGTTTTCCACAAAACGGGTAGCCGTTCATTTTTCACTTTCAAGTCCTTTATCCCACTATAATTACTCCATTATTAATACAACTAGCTTTTTTGTTATTGACTTGTTTCACTTCCTTCTAATATAATATGCACCGCTGCTTAAGGCAGAACTTCGATTCAAAATATATTACAAATTAGTACGTACGTAATATCTTTTTTTATTTTTTAAGTGAAGTTTTTTTAAGCCCAATTTATTCGAATGATGCTAATTAACGATTTACATTTGTAACAAATTCTATTATGTCCGTTATATGATTAATTCAGACCCACTGTAAATTATGATAACGTTGCATCCGAAGAGGAGAAAATATGTTGAACGTACGGCTAAGGTGGATCGAGGGGCAGAAAGATTGAAATCAATGGATGGCAGTTATTTTGAGGCATTAAATCCTAATTAAAAAGTTTAAACGCACTTAGTTTTGTAGGGCCAGCGTATGCAAAATAACAAATAACAAAACCCAATTAGAAAAAAGAAAAAGAACAGCACAAAACAAAAGGCAATGATTACACATGTACGTTATACTTATCAACATTAATTTTAAAAATACGTACAGTCTTTAGACTTTAGCCCCTCAAAAAATGGAAAAGAAAAAAACTTAATAAAAATACAAAATTAAACAATATTCATGGCCCATTCTAGCTTAATATTGTTGGCTCTCTTTAAATATATTCCTCATCTCTCTTCATCATCATTCTCTCATAGAACTCATAACCTAGCTCTAAGTTCCTTTTTTTTTTTTTTAAATCTAGCCTCTGATCATTTCTATAAGCCCCGGAAATGGAACCTACTAATACACCCATCATAGCCAAGAAATTGAGCAACATGGTACGTCTGTTTTTGTTCACATTACAGAAGGGTGTGTCCAAAAAAAAGCGATTGATGTTGAAACAAGGAAAGATCTTAGGCAAATCCTTCAATGATTTCGTCGACCGCCACCACACCGCCCTCAGCTGTAAGTCGCATGACGTACACGTGTCATTCGTGTACCCCTTGGAGTACGAGTTCAGCTGCAGCAGCAGCCCGCCCCACAGGTCGTCCTACACTCCTCCCTGTCAGAACAGCAACGTACGTCACATGGGGCGTTATGTCAGGCAACACTCGAGGCGGGGAGGAGTATACGTGCCAATGATGTGTGAGAATGTATTGGCAAACGTTCACGGGCCAAATAAGAAAGTGAGTTATCGCGGGAGTGACGTGGTGGAGCCGTTGCCGATCGTGCGGCGGCGGGCGAGGATAACGGAGTGGGAGCCTTTGTTTCCGTTGAGTTGTGGTGAGGAGGAGGATTACCATGTGGACAAGGCAGCACAAGAATTTATTGACAAGTTTTATAGGGAGTTAATGTTGCAAAAATGGATGGCAGCTGATCGATTAAATTGATCAATCCCACGTACGTGGTCCCATCACACCGTGCCATGAAGGGAGTATTATTATGATCATCAAAATCTTGGAGAAAAAAGTGTGACGGTCAAGGATCCAGATTTCATCTTGTTTAATCGTAACGCTGCGTAAAATTCGGTTGTATTTGATGAAGTAAGTAATTAGCTTACATTATTGTGCAGTTTTTTTTTTTTTTGAAGTTGAGAACCGTTTCAGAACCCTTGCATGTATTGTGAAGTGCAGGAGATTCTTGAGAGTTATTACATATGTAATTACTAATTAAGTTTTTAACTTTTTACTGTTTAATTAGTACTTGAGTTATATCTTTCAGAAGGCAAAATCTGCAACCTATGTATATAGACGCTTACTGTATTCTCATGACGCTCGTGCAGAATTAATTACATGCATCTGAAATATTGTTACCAGAATAAAATTGTTTTCCAGTAAAAGTAATTAATAAAGACGAACCCTAAGGAAGCAGATTGTTAGGATATTATTCGATCATGATTTCTGATTAGATTTTATGACCAGAAAGTATGAGTTAGCTAGGTTGAGAAATACTGCAAAATCGATCATCGGTTTATTGCTTTTTGTTTTCTCTCTTATCTTCCCGTTTTGGAACTTAATTACTAGAAATAATCAGAAACATCTTCGACCGACAAGCAAAAACAAAATACCAATTATTCCTGCCCAAAAATATTTTTCACATATTAAGAGTCGAGTATCCCGAGGCAACCTTAACTGGACCTGCGCATGGAACCTTATATGCGGGGCGAGGGAGGCGGATTACTCGTGAGGATCTCTTTGTAGTGAATTGTGAGGTGGAGAGATGCTGGATGAGCTGAGTATGATGGGCCTCAAGCTGCGGTCAATCCCTAGATGGGCACACCAATAAGGAAGCAGGCCTTCTCGACTCAGATACAGGCATGCCACTAGTAGATAAACTGCTACTAGATAGTGTGAATGGGTTCTATTTTCGATCCAAGAACCTTCCTTCTAATCAATGCAATTGCAAGGCAGACGGACAAGAAATTTCAAGCCCTGTTCTTTTCTGTGCATTTTTTAAGGACTTAAAATACTCATTTTCCAGTGTTGCCCAAGTTCATAAATTTTATTTCGCCATGATATTCAAGTTGGCAATGTTATTTCGGTTGTTAAAGTAGTTAGTGGTCTCTCGAGTCGAAATCAAAGTATTCGGACAAATGCACGAAGATGGTGTCCCGACTTAGTACATTGGGAACCACTCTCGGATAGTGTACTCGAGTACCAATTGCTTACTTAAGAGAGTCTGGTGTACATATCGAAATGGAAATGGAAGTACGAATACAGGAATGTAAAAGTACTGGAATTGAATAAAAATTGAAATTACAAGTACACAAAATTAAATTATTCCATTCGTGTTTCAAGCTTTTAACAAGCGAGAGAATTCCATAATAACCAGCCATGAGTTAGGAGTCGAGATGACTTTCCGTATGATTGGTAGTCAAAATGGTTTTCTGTGAAACGGTGGCCAAGTATTGTCCGTGAGCCGGAAGTCGGGATGACTTTCTGTGGGCCAGTAGTTGATAATATCAACCCTTATGACACTGGATAGTCAGAAAGAAGGTCGATCTTCTGCGAACCTTAGCCTAAAGTCCATGAACTAGTCAGTCGGGATAAGGACAACCTTTATGACACTGAATGGTCTAAAAGAAAGTTTGTGCAGGAAATAAAGCCAAAAATTATGACATTGCTGCTAGAGCTGCCAGAAAGACGGTTAGATAGTTGCATAAATGCCTGAAAAGGGTGAGAAGAGAAACTGTATCTTGATTTCCTAGGTCGAAAAAAACAGTTTTTACTACACGGGCCAGCTATTTTTAAACCATGAAACCTTTGTTAAAGGTGTTCATAGGTTTAGAAATTGATGGAGATCAATTGCTGAGTTTGATTGGTTAATTGTCCATTCTTTTAGAAGTGAGTCGTTCTTTATTTATATGCAGTGAATAAGCTCTCAACTTATTGAATCAGGTCCCATGCGAGTCCCAACTCCCTGTTTTTCTGTTGGGATACTTCCTCCTTGCCTTTGTTTTCTTCGCGCTCTGTCAGCACCACCCATATCTTTCTTCTTCTCTACGCTCAAGTTTCTCGGGCTCAAGCCAGAAGTCGTTTTTGGGCTTTTAATTTTTCATGTGCCACGTCTTGGGCCCATATGGGATTTTTCAGGTGTAAACAATGCGCCCCGAATTTGAAATTCTTTAGTTATAAAATATTTTAAATACATATGATCGCGTCTTCGCCCCTTTCATCTCCATATGTACCTTTGGCAATTTAATTCGTTTGCACTTCCTTTCTTTGAACAAGTTGCCGCCTTTACCCTCTAACTTCCTGCTACCATTTTCGTTAGTAGAAACCCACTAAGATGCATGGCTCCGAAGAAAGCCCAGAAATGGGAAGCTCCCATTTACTCCTCCTCCTTTATTGATGCAGGTGTCGTGCCTTCTCCGAAGACACCCTGGATATTTGGGGAAAACTTCAAAAAATTTCGTTCTCTTGCCCGAGACATTCTTGATACATGTGAAGCAGAGCACTATGTTTCCCAAGGGCCAATAATTCATGCAGGTTCTGACCACCATAATGCTCTGGGACCATGCTGGCTTGGCCAGGTGTCCAAAGAAGCTCATTCGTTATACGACGTTCTGTCAGGGTTCCAATCTTCCCCCGTTTACCAGCGGCCTCCTTTCCCCTGGAGTGATATTCACTTGGCATGAGATCACTTGTTTCCTTCTAGCAGCAAAATAAAAATCTCCGCCCACTTCTGGAAGTGAGTCACGAGGATGAAAGAGCTGTAGCATAGCGAGCTCTAGCTTAATAGGGTGCTTCACCTAATGAGTTTATCTAACTTGCCTTCCTCCCACGATATAAATCTGTTTAGTACTGCAATTTTCTTCTAGAATGATAGTACCAATACATTTGATTTCAGTGCTGGTCCCATGACTCCAATCCTACTCGACCTAGTCGTTCTTTTTGGTCTGAATCACTCAGGCCAAATTCCTGATTTTACTCGCTTGTATACTAACCCATATTCTGCCAACGTGGTGAATCTAGCGACGGTTAAAGCTATCCCTCACAAATTTAACACATTTTCTCACTTTCTTGATTTTTTTCCCTTTTGATTCAAAGATGCACCTTAGGCCTAAATCCGATTTTATTGATTTGGGGATAACTGGTAACTCTATAGGGTCGGGTCGTGAGAAATTCGTTCTTCCATTTCTGATTAGACTGGTTTGTCTTTCTGAATGCCTCTAAAGGCATAAAGCAAGAATGGCTTCGGCTTTAGCTTCCCGCAAGAGCATGTCATTAGGACCAACTATCCTTGCCCAAATATACAACCTCTAGCAAACCATTGTTTGTTATCTGGGACCGAGGTAGCCTTTGATTGGACCACTATGGATGATTCAAATGTGGTTGAATTAGTCTTTCCCTCAGCTTCACCACAAAGTTCTCGAGTTTGTTGACAGAGTCGTCCTAGGGAACCAATTTATGCTTCAACCCCTAGTGCCCTATTCTGCTCCAGACTGTTTGATGTTCTTCTATGGGTTGAGGCAACGTCCCAAAGAGCATTGGGAAGCCAGCGTAAAGTGTTATTAACCCGTGTTTGACACAAAGGGTTACCTGAACATCAGTAATCCAAATCATAGAACTTTGGTGCTTAGGGACTTATACAGCTATGTGTTGTCAAGAGACCTGCTAAAAGGTGGAAATCACCATTCCAATATGCACGCTGGTTTTGAGGCTTATCAGCCCAATTATTATGCATGCCAACTTGGATTCCGACAAGCCATCCTTGTTCCCTACATCAGAAGGATGAACGCAGAAACGTCTTTCAGGCTTCGGAAATTCACAAATAAAGATGTGCTGACCATTCACCAATCCTTCTTTGATGAGAAAATTTAGTATCCTCCTGGCCTCGAGCAGGTCCATAACTGTACTCAGGTCATCCTATCCTGGTAGGCATCGTATTTCGGCAGGACCTTTGAAGCAGTAACAGAAGAAGTTGTAGCGCAAAAAGTTCAAACTTTCAAAACCTTTACAGAGACTCTTCTCAACTTGGCCACGACCCTCATTGGGATTTTCCAAAAACATAATGTTGAGCCCCTATTGGTAAGTTAAATCCTTTTGTAGTGTCGAAGGTTAAATGCTCTTATTAGTTCCTCATGTGTTTTATATACTGTAGTAGGTGTTGATGATGTCGACATATTAGTGGAAGAGGTATATGATCCACAAGTCCTTATCAACCCCTCGAGTGAGGCTCTAGTTACAGAGAGACCTGTAAGCCTCATGGAGGTAGGAGCAGCTCTTGCTCCCCCAGACTCTTCTAGTAAGATTTCTTTCTCAGTATTTGCAAGCATCGCTGCAGACCTTGCATTTCTCCGTTTTAAATTTTTGTTTACCATAGGTACTCCTACGCATAAGCTTTCTCGCAAAGGTAAAAAGACATGCTCTTACTTACTTTCTACAAAACGTATACCCATAGACCTCATAATGATTAGGTATGGTCAACCTCATGCAATTGGATTGCTAATCCGGAGTTGGACTCCGATGATACCTAGAGACGAACTCGGACGTTGTCAAAGTTGGATTCCACACATGCCGATAAAGTTAGACTCTGCAGGATCCGTAGTTGTCTGCCGGTAGTACAGAGGGAATGTTGGTTGGACTAGCGAGCTGGTTGGACCAACGAGACGAGGTTTGACTTTATGGTTGGTTGGACCAATGGGTTGATTTTTGGTTTCTATTGCATGTGGTGTGTCTAGAGGTTTTCAAAATGGCCTGGAGCCAAGGACTTTAGGGAAATGGGAGCCATAGGCTTTATGTGTTTGGTATGATTTAGGTTGGACCTACGATTTTTATATGCTATTGTTATTTGACTATGCATGCATATTTTTATAAAACGAAGGGGAAAATGGTGAAATCTGAAAATGGTTTTTAAAGGCTTTATTTTTTGTCTACTCATAGTTTTGATGGTTTTAGTACCCTCCAAGTTGATCTCGAGACGAGGGCTGTATTTGGGACTGAGGCATTCACATGGGCCTGCGCACTCTTGTTATCCAGAGCAGGTTATCCTTTGTGTGAGACTGGGTTTATTCTTTATTCGGGGGTTGAGGGTACTTGGTAATTTTACAGTGTTTGTGTCTGACGAGAGTAGGTCCTCTCATGAGAATTGAGGGTTTTCAGGGAGGGTCCTGTCAATTTTTCTCTATGAAAAAGCCAGAACGGCCAGGGATGCTCTGCTGCAACTGGAAGGAGAGGAGGTCATCATGAAGGACGAGGGAGAACATCTCAGGGCTGAAGCTGCCTTTCATGATACCCTAGGCCAACAGCTGAGGGCAGTTGCTTACCGTGATGGGTTTGACCAAGGCTTTATTGACCGCGCAATTGGAAAACTTCACCCAAAAGTTTAGATCCAGTGATTTCATCTTTTTTTAGGAACTGAAGCCTTATATTTTTGTTTAACCTTATCTCTTTCTTTTAATATTAATTTCTTTCTTTTCACCGCTTCTCTTTGTAGGCCTGGTCCTGACCCACACTGTTTTTTTCTGTTTAAATATAGCCGATGTGTCCTCTTGAGATAATTTGAAGTTGCATGTAGTAATAATTAAGAGCTGATGTAAGCCACATCGTTTGGCCTATAAAATCAACACCAAACTTCATGCAAAACAACCAACGTTCTCATTTTCATACATGAACATGGCAAAAACTAACAGTCCAACGAATGCGCAAACAAGCTCTTCAACCCCGAACACCACACAAAATCTTTTGCTTTTCTTCGAGAATCAAACCATTAACCTTTACCTTCTAGTAGAATCCCAGTCAGCAGAAATCCAACACCTATAGGATTTGGTGCATGCTCACCAGATTGATAAGAAAAATAATGTTCACTTTTCAGCTATTTCCCTGTTATCCTTCTAACAACAGGTTCAGTCCCTCGAAGGTTATTACCGGAAGAGGTGTTATCATGTTGTCCTTAAGGCCCGTACCTCAGACCTCCTGGAAATGATCAAAGCCTGTGATCGCCACATCAAGACCATATCGCAGATCGCCTTCAAGAATAACTATGATGACGGGTACATAGCCCATGATGCAGGTCGCCTTCATCTCGATGGATGGACTGAAGAGAAGATGGTTTTAGAGATGGAAAAGAGGTCTCGCTTCAACGTGACCATGGACTAATCCTCTTCCCGCTAGATGGCTAATCAAGATTTCACCCTCATTTTTCTTTTGATGGCCGTTCAAGTGGCCTTTGCCAAATTGTTTCCTAAGGTGATCTTTTGCCAGAGGTTTGTAATTTTTTCTTTGAAATGTACTAGGATTTTGGAAGTAGACGTATTCTTTTGTAAAGGTTCAACCAATCACCCCACTCACGAAATCTCAAAGCGTAGGTTAATACCTCTTCATATAAATGATGTTGGTAGGATTTTTGTCCACCACACCCTCACCGTGACAGGATCGGACCCGAAAAAATACCTTATGAACTACACTCAGGCCCTGCTCCCGTCTGACAGGTAACCAAGATACCAAATCTACGCTCAAATCTTGTCAAACAACAGATACACGTACACCTCGCTAACTCATGCCTCATGCTTCTCGAGCAGTCTCGATTCTCATGCAATAGCCATGCAGGGTTTCAAAACCAATAAAACCATGTGAGTGGACCTAAAAATAAATATTTTAAAAGACATCATATTTTGAAAACACATTCAAAAAGCAAAAGTAACTACCCCCAATTTTGGAAAAACTATGCATGCATAAGAGAAATTCATAAATCCCAACAAAACAGTTAATAGTCACGAAATCTCAAAATACGTGCAATTAGTAGAAAACCCAATAATATTGAAAAACAAAGAAATCATAATTCGTATCAAAGAACCACACCATAACAACACATAGTCAACGCACCTCAATGCCTGCAAACCACATCATCATAATATGTATCACAAATGCACTACCGGTAGGCTGAGCAGTTGGGAAAATGAGCTTTACCTTGACATCTGAGTGGGGACCGACCCAAGAAAAAGAGTTTTACCTCGACGTCTACAAGTCATCCCTAGTAGTGTTTTTCCCAGTAAGGTCCTGTCAACTTGGCATCAGAGCTGAGGTTGAGCTGTGTTTGAAATTGTCATGCCTCCAAAGTGTGAGCCTTGTGCACAATCCAGTAGTTAGATGAATAGGATCCCAGGATAGTTATAGGGTTGAAGGTGGTTACGATTATTTTTTGAATAGTAAGAAAATTGTGTGGGTCCAGATGATAAGTGAGCTCACGAGTGAAAGTTAGAGTATTCTTCATTATGTTGGACCCCGATGAGATGGATGAATACGTTTTGTAACGACCTAGACATTCAACGAGGGTAAAATCGAAAAAGTTGGATGAAATTAACCATTTTTCCTATAACAACCCGGACCTTTAATGAGGGTAAAATCGGAAAATTTGGATGCATTGTGGACTTTTGGTCAAATTTAAAGGTTGACTTTAAGGTCAAAATGTTGACTTTTTGATCGGGACGGTTTTTCACAATTCCGAAAATGTCGTTACGAAGGTCTCTGTCTCCTGAGTACGTTGATAGGCAACATCTTGGAAATTGAGCTCGGTTGGATTCGTTCTTGGTATAAATTACCTAGGGGAATTTTAGTAATTTTGCACAAAGGAGAATTTTGGTAATTGAAATTATGAGATATTTTGGGGGGCTGAATTAGGCAGTGACACATGTCTCTTATCTCTAATAATTTGTGCAACTGACCCTTTTGTGTTTGTTTTTATGTATTGTATGTGTGTGGTGTGTGTTCTTCGACCGTGAGGGAAATAAGAAGAAAATGAAGATAGGAAGATCAAGAAATATAGGAGAAGATGAGAAGAGAGTGAGACCAGTGAGGGGGGAAGAGAATAAGTGAGAAAAAGAAGGGTGGAAGTTCCTGGACTGAGAATCCATCATGAACCCGTGAAGGATTTTTGGGACTAGGGATGTCCAACCTAGTCCTCGACTCAAAACCAAGAAAACTAGTCCATAAGCAAGTTCCTTAGGTCTCTACTGTCCTAAGCAAAATAATGTTCACTTTTCAGTTGTTTCCCTATTATCCTTCCAACAACAAGTCCAGTCCCTTGAAAGTTATTACCAAAAGAGGTGCTTGGAACTTCAACATGCTCAAGAAGATCATGTTGTCCTTAAGGCCCGTACCTCTGAACTCCTAGAAATGATCAAGGCCTGTTATTGCCACATTGAGACCATATCTCAGATTGTCTTCAATATGGCTACGATGATGGGTACATAGCCCATGTTTCAGGTCGCCCTCATCCTGATAGATGGTGCGAAGAGAAGATGGTTGTAGAGATGGCAAAAAGGTCTTGATTCAATGTGATCGTGGGCCCATCATCTTCGTGCTAAATGGTTAATCAAGATTCCACCCTCCTTTTTCTTTTGATGGCCATTCGAGTTGCCTTTGTAAAATAGTTTTCTAGGGCGTTCTTTTTCCATATGTTTGTAATTTTTTCTTTGAAATGCACTAGGATTTTGGTAGTTGATGTATTCTTTTGTGATGATTCAGCGGATCACACCACTCTCACAATCTCAAAACGCAGGGTAATACCTCTTCATATGAATGGCGTTGGTAGAATTTTTTTCCACCACATCATCATCGTCTCTCAACTAGTAAAATCATTTCTCATTCACATTGTGAACTATGAATGGTCCTTACCAAGTTAGGCTCAATTTTCCTCTCCGGAGAATAGATGTTCCTAATGGCAATACCGTTTTCCACACGAGATCACCTTCTTGGAAAGATTTTATTTTCACTCTCTTGTTGTAGGCTCTTGCCACTGCTGCTTTGGTTGCCATGATTTTTTTCAAAGCGTATATTCTCTTTTGGTCCAATTCTTCTAATTCATAACTCATGGCCTAGGTATACTCCTCAGTGTCCAAACAGTGTTGATGTTGCGGCCGTAATGAGTTAATGTTCATTTCAATTGGGAGAATTAAATCCCGACCATAAACAAGGTCAGCCAAGGATGTTCCTATTGGTGCTCGCCTTGACATTTAGTATGACAATAACATATAGATCAGTTATTCATGCTAATTAGTAGGATATTCGCTAAGGATCTTCTTTAGGATAATGAGAATGTTTTTGTTGCAAGCCTCTACCTGGCTATTGGCTTGAGGATAGTAAGGGTTGGACTGGATGAACTTGATCGAGAAATAAGCACCAAATTCTTGTAGTTCTCATGACACGAACTATGTCCCACAAACAATGACGATGGTTTCCGGGATTCCAAACCTGCTTAAGATATTGCTTTTGAAGAACTTTATCAACTCGAGAATGGGGATTTTTTAGGGCCTAAGCTTTTATCCATTTGGTGAAGTAATCTATGGACACTATGATGTAACTATGCTTCATTGAGGACTCTGGGAATATTTTTACGATGAAGTCGATTGTCCATCCTCGGAATGACCAATGGTTTGAGGGGGTACTACATGTGCGTGCTTAAATGGAGCGTGACTTTGTCATGCAACACATCCCCTAGCATATGCGTAACACTCTAATTAGATGTCTAGCCAAAAATAGCCTTGTCGTTGTACGAGCCATTTCATCTTTGGTCTTGCCTGATGTGCTCTACACACTCCAACATGTACTTCTCACATCACTACCATCGCTTCTTTGGGTCCGATACACCGAGATAGCATGTTGTCATTGTTCTTCCATACTAGATTAGGTCCCCACATGGTGTAGTGACATGCATTGTTTCTAAAGCTCATATTTTCATTTGACGGGTATTTTAGATACTTGGTGAACTGAGTTCTCGAGTCGTCAAGTTCAATTTCAATGTCCATAACCTCCAACTTAGCATCCATTTCTAGTATGGAAGGTAAGGATCTTCTTTATGCCTTGATTTGTTTCTCAAATTTTATTTCCTGGAACAAAACTCCGAATCCGACTTGGGCCATTTCATTGGCCGCTATGTTTTCTTCTCGGGGCATGCGTTCGATGGTTGGATTGATGAACTTGGAGGCCAATGATGTTAGGACAGTGTAATAGTTAGCTACGTAGATATTCTGACATGCTAAGGCCCTTGTTATCTACCTTTATCTGACAAGACCCGTCCCAACTGGACTTTGATAACCGTGCCCGATTCTACTCCCGTCTGACAAGTCAACTGGAGTCCCGAAACTACCCTCAGCACCTGTTAGATAAGGGATAATTGCACTGATTTCCACTCATGTCTTCGCCTCTCGATCTGCCTCGAATGTCGTGACATGACTTAGAGGGTCAATAAAACAGAAAAGTTGTGAGTGGACAAAGATAATATCCTTTGAAAATACATTTCAAAATGGACTATTTCCCTCTCCAGTTATCAAACCATGCATGCATAGAGTAAAACATATGAATCACTGCCTTCCAAGCCAAAACACATGAAAATCATTTCATAAAACCATTTTATCATAAAACAAATCATATAACTCGGGAATTACACATCTGAGGTTCCTCTGGAATTACACATCCAGAGTCTCTGAGAATTACACATCCAGCCTCACCGGGAATTATACATCCGGTCCCTCCGGGAATTACACATCTGGAGTCACTTCGAGAATTACACATCCGGAGTCTACCTAGGAATTACACATCTGGGGGCACTGAACATAAATCCAATCAAAATCTTTATTTCAAAATTATCTTTAAAACCAAGTCAAAACCATTTACAACAGGGTCTCAAGTCCAAAATCTCATTTCACGTAAATCCGTAAAATCATATCCAATTCCATAAAATCATCATTAACTCACAATCCAAGTCAAAATATCATTTTAAAATCTCGGGCCTAGCCCAAAACATCAATTGCACTTTCCTCGTAAAACGTGCCCAAAAAATCGATTAAATAATCCATAAATCCAATAAATAATCGTATCAAATCATGAAGAAATCATTGCAAATCAAATCATGCAATAAATCATGTAAAACATTTAACTATGCATGCATCATAATTTAGAAAACAAATGTCCACTCACACACCATCCGAATTGCTTGATTCCAACCTGCACGCTTTTCCTTAATTTCCGACATTTTCCAGGAAACACGAATCCTGTCCAAAATCATCATTAAGGGTCACTAATGACTCAATTAATATTATATTAACTTCCCATAATTCTTCGGGATTTAATTACGAATTAAAAATATCACATAACATTTCGGACCCTCAAAACAATATCAAGACGGTGTCTGATCGACTCGAAAACAACTCTAAAATGTTCGTTACATTGAATAGATTAAATGTCCTGTTGACCTCACCTGAATGTGGACCTCCACGCGCTCTCACGCGTCGCCACTTGAAGTCCACGCGTCGGCTACAGTGTCACCACCTTCACCCGTCTATCTGCTAAATGGATCCCTGCAACTCGTGACATGACCCGTTCAGTTCTCCATCAATTCTTCATAAATTTCTTCACTTAATTCACCTAATAGCATCGTTATGAGTCCAATTAAGGTTCTGTAATCTGAATTACTTGAGAACTTACCTCCATTCCTCAGTTCGATATTGATTTCTCGATGAACAATCGAGCACTGTTCATTCATCGCAGTCCACCAATTCGACCCGTTTTCAAGGCCAATTACAGCCTTCAATCCTTCCAAGTACTCGAATTGAAACTCAATAATTCAAAGTTCACACCCCTTATGTTCTAGGCCAAAACGACCTCAATTCCCTTCACGTTTAATCTGGTCCTGGTCAAAATGATCCCAGAAGACTCAATTGAACCTCAATTTGAATCATCACAGCCTATAACTTTAATCTCGAATTTTTTGAAGATTTGAGCTTCCACGATTTGGGTTTTCAGATTTCAAGGTTAATTCTCTCCTTTCTTCTCGTTTTTCACTCTAGAATTCACTTCTATTCTCTCTGTTGAGTCTCTCATCGTCTCGGGTTCATTTGATCAGCAATGGATATGTATATAGATATGTATATGTTTGTTTTTTTTTTGTGTTCTCTACGTTTATCTTCACTTGATTTCAAACGGCAACTAGTGCCACAAATCTCGTTTTCTAAGTGACAGGTGTCACTCAACAGACAGATAAGTCATTCTATAGCTGACTCACTAATTGGCCACCGTAAATGACCGTTTTACCCTTTCTTGCGTAATTATGAAAATGCCCCTCACCTTTTTAGACCCGTAATTCATTCATCCGAACTCCAATTTTCGCATCCACCTGTCTACGGACTCAGCGTCCCGGAACCTACCCAACGGTCCTTACGAAAAGTCCAAAAAGCATCCCGAACAAAAAGTTAACTTTCAGCCCTTATAACTAGGGGCAATATCGTCATTTCTTTCCATTTTTTCCAATTTTTTTCTTTTTCGAATTTCTGGGTCGTCTCATTATCCCTCTTTGGTGAACTGAGAATTCCAAGAAGTTCCTTGCTTGGACACTGAACACACATTTTTTTGGGTTTATCTTTAGCCTATGTTGTCTCATTTTTAAGAAATCTTGCCTGAGGTCTTCAATATGTTTTTCCTTCCCTTGAGATTTTATCATGACATCATCAATGTAAACTTCTAGAGTTTTCCCGAACATTTCGTGAAAAATGGCATTCATTGCTCATTGATACGTGGCTCTTGCGTTCTTCGGCCCGAAAGACATAACGACATATTTGAATGCCCCCAAGTGTCCAGGGCACTTAAATGCAGTCTTGTGAATGTCATCCTCTACTAGGAGGATCTGATTATAGCTCGCATTACCATCCATAAAGGATAATAATTGGTTATGCGAGGCTTAATCAATCAACATGCCTGCCATTGGTATCAGGTATTCATATTTTGGAGTTGCTTCATTTAAGTTGCAGTAATCGATGCATATTTTGACCTGCTTAGTCTTTACTTTGATCACCAGGACTATGTTGGATACCTATTCTGTGTATTTGGTCGTTCATATGAATCCTACTTTGAGGAGTTTTCAAATCTCCTATTTGACTTTAAGCTCAGTTTCTACTGAAATGCTCCACTTCGGTTGGATAACTGGTTTATATCCTTCTTTGATAGGTAGCGAGTGTTCAATGAGCTTCATGTCAAGTCCTGGCACCTTTGTGTAGTGCCATACAAAGCACTCCCTAAATTCTTTGAGAAATGTTGTCATTTTTTCTTTCATTGTTTCTTCTAGCAGTTCACTGATGTAGGTTGGTCGGCGGTCTTCCTTGGTTCCTAGATTGATCTCTTTCAGAGGATCCTAGGTTTCAGGCAGGGGTTTATCCACTTCTAAAAACCAAAATTTTATGACTTCTGATAGAATATCATCATTTTCATTTTCTTCCCCGGTGTCACGAATAACTTCTGCCATGTGGACGGCTAAACTTTCTGCCTTCTGTTCCCTGGTAAACTCGAGTTGACCTTCACTGAAAGTTGTATTGTGGGATACGACATAAAAATTCCTTTGCTCACTCTAGTACACTAGCAATCTTTCCTTTATAAACCAGATTACTTCTTCTCGGTTTTTTTCCCTGCAAGGTTCATTATCCATTCTAAGATCCCTACTTTGGGGACGGCATATCCCACTCTTCCTGGGCTAAGTACCCTTGCTTAGACGATTTGCAGGTCATCACCCTATTAGGTCGGCCATTCTCATCCTTTATAGTTAACTTGATGCTACCCATCTTAGGGTTGTAGAAGCTAGCTTTAGCCACCATAGGGTTGTCCATGAATGACCTTAGATATGCTAGAATGATTTTCCAAGACCCTTATTCGCAGGTGGGGTCCTCAGGATTCCATATGGTAATTTTTTGGTGTAAGGTAGATAGGACGCACATGCTCTCGTGGATCCAATCCCTTCTGAGTAAAATGTTGTTGATTGTAGTGTTTTCCACCACAAAGAATGCTAACATCAACTTTTTGGATCCCACTGTGATCTCCAAAGGTAGAACCCTGTGAGTCTTAATAATAGTTCCGTTGAAATTAGACATTATCGTCGTAGTCAGAAAGCAGTCTCGTAGTGTCCTATTCAATTTCTACAACATTTTAACAGGTAGGATGTTAATAGAATCCTCTCCATCTATGATTTTTTTGATTGGGACCCCTTCCAGATTAGCCGTGATTAAAATAGGTAGTAGATAGCACATCGTTCCATTAGTCGAGATAATGAATCGTGACATTTCTTAGAAAGAAATCTTCCTCGGGACGACATCATGATCTTCATCCATCAAGATTTTGATGGTTGCTCAAGAAGACTCATAAATGGAAACATCACCAATCATCTGGTTGACTTGGTGGTATACTGCCAATAAGTGTTCTAGGAAGACTACTACTACATCCACCTCAACTTGAGGTTCTTATTTATAGTCGAACAAAACAACCACTTCTATGACTTCCAACTGGTATTTTTCAAACTCTTCTACCTGTTATTTGGTCATGCCTTGACCATAGTTGTGCTAGTCGTCATCTTTGGGTGGCTCTTTAATCGGATCCTCCGTATTCTGGGTTTGCTTGCTCTCCAGGTCTTCTTGGGAAACGTTTTTGTGTACAAACTTTCTCATCACTGTAGAAAAAATTTCTGAGACGGTGCCAGGGTGTGTTTTCTATTTGATCCTTCTCCTTTTTTATCTTTGGAAGACTAGTTAGCACCATCTTGGTTGTTGAAGATGCTGCTGGTTCTTCGGGAGGCCTTGCCCCAAGCCCATCTTAGTATGAAGGTATGCCCCATATTGTCTTTGGATCCTTCTCTTCGCAGTTCTTCTTAACTCTTTGGCTGGCTTTCCATCTTTTCCGTCTATTAACCATTTTCCTTATTGGATTTTAGCTTTGAAAGGTTTAGGCATCTTAGTCGTCTTATCAGGAGGAACTGCCTTTTTGTTTTGTGGGTCAATTTGCCCCTAATTCGCTAACTAGTTATCCGTTTTTGCTTCCTCTGGCGTCTCCTGGTTCCTGAGACGTAGAGCCTTACGTGGTCTTTTTTTTAGGGATGCATTGACCATGTTTCCGCTCAAGTATTTCTAGAGGGTCATCATCCCAACCTTGCTCCGAGCATCCTGACTCCACTTTAATACCCAAAGTTGAAGTCGTAAGAACACATTTTGTCTTGCAATTGCTGCATAACACTATCTCGCCCTCAATTGTGGCAAGCATCGATCGAGTTTGGTATTGTTTGGTTGTTTTCTTTTTTCTGATTTGGTCCTTTTATGAGACCATTGGAGACTGAGCATGTTGACTAATGGTGCCGGGATATCAGAGCCTTGGGTATTGATGCTAACAAAATATGTTCGTGATTGATTAACCTCTTAATTATGTCTCTGAATTGAACATAATTGGCCATGTTGTGGTGTAATGACACATGCCATTTGTAGAACTGTTTGCCCTTTATATCCTCGGGTTTAGGCAACTCTTGCTTAGAGCCTGGTTTGACTACCCTAATTCTCACAACTTCATCATATATTTCTCCAGCTTTGGTAAGGTCAAATGAGTAAGAACCAAACACTGGAGTCTTATTCGCGAACAGGCTATCACTTGGCATGACTAGTTTCTGTTCCCGGACAGGTTTAACTAGTGATTTTAGGGTCACTGGTCCATTTCCTGTAGTCTGGATCTCGGCTGTTGCTACCTCTAGCTCATTTTCCTCTCCCACTATCTCGGATTCTTCTTCAGGTTCCTGGTGCTTCAGTTGGTGCTCGGGGATTTTATTTCCATAGAAAAGTGGAACTTTAGAGTTATGCTTTTACTGTTGTTCCTCTTTTAGCAACCTTTCAAATTTGGTTGCTGATACTACTATATCTTGAAGATCAGAAAAGGTAGTATCGTCAAATTTCTTTATGAAGGAAAACCTCATAACTCGTTGTGTGATAGCTACCATCAGGGCATTGTTGATGGGGAACTTGTACTTCTTCTTCATCCTTTTGAACTTAGGAATGAAGTCCTCTATTGTCCCATGCTCACTCTGCCTAAGGGCAGTCAAGCCGCTGATAATTACCACGGCTCAATCCTATAGAATTCCCAGGGGAACTTGGTTTCCATTTTCCCCCAAGTGTGGAGGGATGCCTCTCGCAACAAAGTTTACCAAGAGAAAGTATCCGCAGATAGGGAACTACTGAACAACCGTAGCTTGAGGTAAAGGTTATCTTCAATGGTCATGCATTGGGATGAGAACCTCTAAATGTGTTTCAAGGATGTTATGTTGTCATCCCTATTAAAGTGTGTGAGCTTGAAATTCTTGGAAAAAGGGTTGTCCTGGTCTATATGTAGCAACCCAAAAATTTGACTAACGTCAAAAAGACAATTTTGCCCTTGAAGTTCAAATGTTGAATTTTTGATCTGAACTTTTTCTAGGCAATTCAAAAGGACTTTTAGGATGGTCTTGGATTCCTGAATCCATAGATAGGCGATATGCTAAAATCAGAGATCAAATAAGTTTGATATGGGTCAAGAGTGACTAGGGGCATTTTGGTAATTTTGGACATAAGAGTATTTTTGTCAGGACCCACCCCGGTTTCACCCCGAAACCCAAGGTAAATCCCGCTCCCGTCAGACTCCCTGACACAACACCCAAGGAAAACTCACTCAAACCCAGTCAGACGCAGGAGTAATTAAACACAACATCCCGAAGTTATCGTTTACAGAGCGTAGTACGAAACACAAGGAAAAATAAAAACTGATAAAGTACACGCACACGGAAAACTCTAAACTATTCTGGGATCCCTCACGTCCCTTCTATGCCTTGGACTCTGCCTCGACGACAAGACCCCGCGCTCGCTCCACAACCTGGAGGGCAATTTAAAACAGAAGGTGAGTGGACCATACTAAAAGAGAAGTTTAAAAACCATTTATCAGAAAACCGAGTTTTAACCCTCCGTTTTGAAAACCACATGCATAACCCAGTTATTAAAACGGTTAGAAACCAAAGTACCATATACCACATCATAAGAAACAGAAACACTATAAAACATTTATAGAAATCACAGCATATATATCATAAAACTGTATCAGAATCCAGAAACTGCAATTCATTATTTTCCGATCAAACCTGCTGGATCTATCCGAGTCTTTAAACTCCCGAGTCTTTAAACTCAATCCAGGCCTTAATCATATTCGAGTCTTTAAACTCAAGGCCTATGGGGGAAATCAATATATCCGAGTCTTTAAACTCCCGAGTCTTTAAACTCAATCCGGGTCTTTAAACCCAATCCGGCCGGTCCCCCGTCTCATATATCCGGGTCTTTAAACCCAATATCCAGATCCAGCAAATCCAATCCCAATATTCCTTTGAAAACCATTTACCAACCCACATCCAAACCCGAATCCGAAATCACTGGTCCGATACCCTTTCGGCATCCAGAACCGTCATTCCGAACCCAAATCCGGAATCCACGTTTCAACTCTAAAACCAAATTCCGCTTTCCGAAATCCTATTCTAAAACTGAAAACCTTGATCATCAAAATCATGTTCCAAAATCCCTTTATAATCATTGAAAACCATTTACCTTTTGAAATCCCAAAATCATAGCATCACAATCAAAAATTAAGTTTTTCTCGTAAAACGTGTCAAATACCGTATTCCTCGAAAAACGTGCAATAATGTAAAACCAACCAAAACATATTCAATCATGATTAAATCCATAAAACAACGATAGAAAACAGTTATGCATGCTCATGTTTAGAGAAAGGGTCCACTCACAGTATTGAGCCCTACTCTCGTCCCGAACGTCCAGCACGTTCCTCGGCTTCCTCGGGAAATCCCGATCCTGTCAATCACCATCAAATACGTTACTAATACGTCTACGAACACTCTCCTAAATTCCCAAAAAAAATCTCCGAATCGAAAACCTAAAACCCGGGACCCTAAACATTCACCCTCGCGGAACTATACTCAAACGACTCCCGATTGACCCGAAACCAACTCCATTGAACTTACCATAACTCCTAGACCAAAAACCATGTTGACCACTTCTCCATCCGCCGCCGCACGCGCCCCCACGCGCCGCCCAAAGTGGCTGCGCGTGGCCCTCACGCGCCAGCTACAGTGTCACCCCCAACCTCGAGTGCACTGTGCTGAACCAGCCGCTGCAACTGGACCGGCGAGAACCATTCTCCGCCGTCCGGTCACCATCCCACCTCCTTCCTTTACCATTCTCTTCGTCCAAACCTGCCCTAATCAGCCCCCAACTCCATTCACCTCGATTCATCTCCTACATCGTCGACTCAGGCTCGAACCAGACGGCCACTTTCCCCCTGTTTCACGATCCCTCTGCTCCGGTCACCTCCCTTCACGGTGGCTTCACCAGACAATCCCTAGGGCCTTACTGAACCTAGACCAACCCTCCTATACCGTCGACTCAGCCCCTACCTTCACGACTCGCCGTTTGAACCCACGGCCAAAACAGAGTACTGAAGGTCCCTCCGTCGTGCCCTCCACCACCGTGCACCACCCATCACGGCAGTACACTCAAACGATTCCTAGGACCCTCAGGAGTCTCACCCTAACCTCCAGATCCCTCGACTCTAGCCCTAGGTCCACGACTTTCCAAATGAAATCCACGGGAAAAACAGGGCAGGAAAACTTACCTTTCGATTGCAGCTCCGCCGTGCGCACCGCCGCGTACCACGGTGTTCGTTGGCCTCCCTGCAGTCTCCTCAGCCTCCTACTGCCTTGGTTTGAGCCACTCCACGGCGTAGCCACCACCTCGAACTCACGGTCTCCTTGTTTCCCCAAAACCTTTGCCGCACCACCGTCGTGCCGCCGTGCACGATTGCACCACCAAATCACGACCAGCAGCTTCCTCTTACCTCCTTGTTCCTCTCTCACTCACCAGGACTCGTCAATTACCACGATCAATCCTCACCTTCTCCTCACAAGCTCTCTCTGTTTCTCTGTGTTTCGAAGAACACTACACAGGTAAGCATGAGTGCACCCCAATTATTTGGGCTGTGAACACACAGGATTCTCCCAGAATCCTCTAGCTCCTTGCCACATGTCACAATCCAATCCACACACTCCCACATGGCCCAACCTCAGCCGTCCATTTCCTTTCTCTGTGCACAAATCCCAATGTGCAGAAAAGACCAAATTACCCTTCTTTTTAACTCATATTTACGGTTTTGCCAAAACTTCCTAGACCCGTAACTCTCGCCTCGTAAGTCCGATGAATACGTGCCGCCTGTCATCGAACTTAGGACGACGAAAGCTATCTAACCATCCTAGGTCAACCTACCAACACTCGATTATTCAAAAAGTCAACTTTTCCCCCTATTTTACCAAAATTACGATAATACCCTCGACCTTCCGAACATCACAACTTCCTCCTCGGATGTCGGAATTAGGCGTGCCACCTGCCTATAGATTCGTGATGTCCTAAACTACGTCCTGGTCACTGGTCAACCCCCATTTGACCACCCGAACTAAAAGTCAACTATTTTGCCCAAACCAGGGGCAAAATCGTCATTCTAGGCTCCCGGACCTTTCGGGACCTCCTAACCACTGATTATCCTCACTAAGCACACCTTGATCACTCCACTAATCCCGGCTCTCGGAACGGGTTGTTACAATTTTGGTAATTTTACATAGAAAACCTTGGATGTTCCAGATTTATTTTCCATATTTCCCTCCCACATTCTTTTACCGACGTACCAATTCTATAAATATGGGTAGGTGTGTGGGTTTGAGGCATTCAGTAAAGGTTGGCCAAAAAGAGAAGGAAAATAAGAGAAAAAAAAAGGAAAGTGAGAGGGAGGAGAGAAAGAGAGGAAACATAACAAGAAGGGAGAAATAAGGCAAAAGTAGAGATTGAGGTGATCCCAGAACTCAAATCCATGAGACTCAAAGATGGTCATGAACAACTGTTTTGAAGCTTCCTAGAGTTTAATTAGGGATGCTAGGCTGGTAATTGAGTCCCCAAGATTATTTCTGGGTCAACAGGGAGTAAGTTGAATGTTGGAGAGTCCACTGAAATGGCTGAGGAACCATGGCTGAAGGATTGGAGCTTCGGGCTGAGTTTCGCTGTAAGTATTCCATATTTTTAGTTGATGAATCTACTCCTAGGATGAATAGAAAAAACTGGACGTTAAAAAAACGTGAAATGGTGGAAAAATTATGGAGTTCCAATTGGGTCAACGTGCCAAGTTGAAAAACCCGGGTTGCAGACCCCGCGAGAGGAAGATGGTGGCACTGTAGTAATACATGGCGTCCATGTGCAGAGACCTTTCGGCAGCGTGTGAGGTCGCGTGCAGTGGCTTCTTAGGTAACGGTTAACATGAAAAATCTCCGTCTTGAAATTCTTAGTTTGATGATATAATTTTTGAATTAATTGGATGGCATTAGGGTGAAGTTTCAGATGTTTGTTTATGTTATAAGGTTCTATTAGATGATTAACTTCAGCAATGAAACCTAAAGATGAAATTGGAAATATATAATTAAGGATATGATTAAAAGGTATGATGTACATGATTATATTGTTGTGCATATTTATAATTTTAATAATTATTTTAAAAGAACTTGACTATAACCATATTTGAATAATTAATTAGTAACTGATAAGATTATGAAAGTGATAAAAAAGAAGGACTTAACTAGGAGTATTGCTTATATAAAAAGGTTTTCCATAAGCTAATATACAAAACTACCTTATATATATGATAACATTGTAATTATATATAATGATAATGTGATGGTGAATGTATGATGTATGACGATCATGTGACTATGGGTATGTGATTCTATCAATATGATGATATGTCGTGATGATACGTATGATGATGTGATGATAAAGCATGACAATGATATGATACGAGGTGATGAGGACTTGATGTTAGTAATAATTTTATGATGTATATACTTTTCTACGATTGTTATGCATAATTCAATATAATCATTTAGTGAACTAATGTTCAGGATAAGTTAAATGGCAGTTTTCACTGCTTAACGGGATTCGTGGGTTGGACGTGGACGTTAACCCCGCAAGGATGAGTTTAATTTGGTTAATCAAATAAGATATGAACACGCCTAAATTGGAAAAATCCATTGTCTAACAGGAGTTGTCAGACGGGAGCAGGACCGGTTTAATTTTCAAGTAAAACTAGGGACGAGTCCTTTCAACTTGGTATCAGAGCATGGCTTTGAATCTTTTTCCTTAAAATGTGAACCACATACATAGAATACTTTAATTGTTTTATTACATGATTTATATGATGATGGTTTGTGTAACGGCCTGAACCTTCTCAAGTTGGTAAATGACTATTTTATCCGTGGTGAAAGGTTGACTTTTCTTGGTCAAAGTCAAAAAGTTGATTTTTTAACAGGGATGATTTTTGGCAATTTTGGGAACGTCGTTAGAAAGCTCTCGATCTCCCGAGTACGTTGACAAGAGACATGCCAGAAACGGAGATCAATTGAATTCGTTCATGATCTAGGTTACTTAGGGGCAATTTGGTAATTTTTGTGTGAAAGGGTATTTTGGTAATTTTCTTTTGAGATTTTTCTTATCACCAATTAAATGGGGACAATTGTTCCTTATCTACTTAAATTGTGTGCACCAACTTGGTGCTTTGGGTATTTTTTGTGTATTAGTTTTAAGTGTGGTTTGGTGTGTTTTGATTGCTTAGCCAAGAAAGAAAAATAGAGTAAGAGAGTGAAACAGACTAGAAGCAAGTAGAAAGGAAGAAAAAGAAGAGAGAAAAAGAAGGAAATCTGGAAGGAAGAAAGAGATTGAGTGGGCGTGGTGATGAACCCGTGAAGATTGAAGATTTTTGGGTTTTGAGTTGATCAACTAGAGTTTTGACAGATTTGGACGTAGGAATTGCCTAGACACCAAGAATGACTCTCGGTCGTAAGTCCTCGATGGGCGACCTAGTTTTGGGAAATGGGACTCCCGAAATTGATGAGGAACGCGATTAAGCGATGGAATTGCACTGTGAGTGGACATTTTATTTTATTAAAATATTGGGCATGCATATTTATGAGTTTTAAATGTTTTCATATGTGTTTTTATGATAATTATGTGATTGAGTACTTAATTGGAATTTCAGAGAATTTTATGAATATTTAATTACACGATTTTCGAGGCTTTTCGTGAACTATGAATGAGATGTGATCTTGAGTCTGAGCATGCTTTGTGATTGAATGGAGTCGACTATTGAATTATGAGTGAATTCATATGAAATTGAATGGTTTTGGAAACCCTTTGAGGTCTCATTGTAAGATGCGTCTTGATTGGTCTTTTTTCAGTTTTTAACTTAAATTCTAGATTTGGGCTGAACAAGGTTTGATTGATGGAATAAAGAGATTTTTTCTAAGAAACTATGTTTTATATGATTTTATGGACAGTTTTACGAGATTTTGGTCTTATTGGCACCTTTTACGAGGAAGTGCGTTTAAACTGTATTTGGGGCTTATGCTCGAGATTTTGATTATAAACTTGGACTGTGAAACATGATGTGATATGTTGTGATGAAATGTGATAGTGAGTTGTGATGTGAACACGTGTTTCTCGATAATGCTTGTTGGATGTGGGTCTCAGCCGTTGAGCCGAGGCTCCAGATCCTGAGACTAGTTACTATGATTATGATACTGATATGGTCCCATGTGGATATATTTTGGTTTTGTGTTATTGTGACGACTCGGACGTCGAACAGGGCTCCAATTCCTGAGTCAATGTCATTTGGACGTCGAGTAGGGCTCCAATTCCCGAGTAATTGCCTACTGGTAGTGCACTTGTGATATGATTGAATGAGATTGTGCTTGTGTTTGAGAATGGTGTAGAGTTGTGATGCTTATATGGTGATTGATAATTTTTGTATGATTGATTGATTATGACGTGTATAGATCTGCGTGATTTTGGCTATGATATGGATACGCAATCGTATGCATGTTGGTTATGTGTTGGTTATTTTACGTATTTTGAGGTCGTGGTTATTTGTAGTTTACAATGGCTTATAACTTGTATGCATGCACAAATTTCTAAAACGGAGGGTAAACTTGGGTTGTTTTAAAAAAATGTTTTTAAACTATTTCTTTTCGTCCATTCACATTTTCTATGGTTTTACTTGCCCTCCAGATCGTGGCACGAAGACTTCAGGGGAATCTTTTGGAGCAGAGGCATAAACGTGGTTGAGGTGTTAGTGTATGAGTTGTATATTTGTTATGTTTTTCGAACTGATGCTATGTACTTGTAAATATAGAAGTATATCCTTGGTCTGACAGTTGAACATTTGAGGTTATAATTTTTTTCCTTGTCTGTTTCTGTCTTTTGAAATGGTAATTGTCAGACGGGAGCAAGATCCCTCGGGGTTGTCTAGCTGTTTCAGTTTGATTATGATTTTTCATGCCCAAGGACGGAAGACTAATCGAGGTAGGAGAAAATGCATTGATCGAGTCCAGTTAAGGGTAGCCTCAAACTCTAAATTCGGGATTAGTATTTCAAAACATTGTAACGATAAAGTCTGCGAATTTACGACTTTGAGAAGAAGGCTAGTATCCAAGAATAGAAGAATTCGTCACAATCTTTATAGTCTTCGATAAAGGTGGGTAACTAACCCCACAATTTCCCGACACACGAGCCGAAGTTATCAAAGAAAGGTCTAACCCGCAATTACAATTGGTTCAACTAGTAACCTAGACACTGACTCAAGAGGTTAAGGAGTCGAACATTTTTCATCGAAGTAAAAAGGGTGTGACGAGGAGTAAATGGTTTTTGGAGTAAGACCGATAGATTAACACCTAAACAAAAAAGAAGGTTGGGATCAAAAAGTGACTTGTGCAAATAAGGATTCAAAATTAAAATTAAACAATTCACATTCAAAAACATGCATAACGCAAAAGCCTTCCCAAATTCAAAGTCATTAAATTAGAAAGAGTTGTTCTTGAAAACAAAGGTTAAAAGCCGACGATCCCGAAATTTCCTTTCCTAAAATGTTTGTTTATAAAAAGAATAGAGAAGTCTCAGATTTTTCTGAATCCCAACAACATGTAAATCACTAGAAGAGGGTAACGAAAACCATAGGGTCAAAATTGAGTACGTGAGACGAGGCACAAGTGCCAAAACATGAAATTAAGTTAAGGAACTTTAAAAAATTTACTAAATCTGTGGGGAGATAGATTTTATCAAAACTGAACTGCTATCGAAGGATAAAGTAGTAACTGAGAACGAATCCAAAAATTTTGGTTTTAAAATAATTTGAGCAAAAGTAACAAATAGGGAATGTGACTCCCGGTTGTATAATTACGCGATTTGGTAAAATAGAAAATCGAGTTGTGAAGGAAGATTTTAGCCAACAAGTTATGTGATGTAAATGGCGCCAAGATGTATCACATCATAATATGTGGTACAATCATGGCACCGATATTTTATTAAATAAGCCCAAAGTTACGTGAGAAGTAAAACGTCACAATGATGAATTTCACGCAAAAAGTTACATGTCTTTAGTGTCCCAGTAGTAAAACAAAAGCACTTGTAGTGAGGTTAAACTATGTGCAGAAAATCGGTTAACTCGTTTAAAACGCTTGGAAACAAACATAAAGGCCATAAAACTTGGAAAGTTTCCAAGGTGCGTACAAGGAAAGTTTAAGTCATTTAATCTACAAAATGATGGTAGGGTCCCCAAACAGAATGAGCAATGGCCACAAGTCCTAGAGGACAAATAAAGGTGCGATTAAGAAATTTGTCTCCTAAACTGCTGGAAGGTCCATAATGATTAGACAATTTGATGACTACCATAGATTGCACGATCTCGACCCCGAGGTAAAAGTCTCACGAACGCGAAAGTCAAGAAATATTCCTCACAGTAGCCTTCAAGGCATCACAAATCCATGAAGAAGATTACTTATGAAAACCCTTGCAAGAATCCCTAGAGAATATTCCAAAGTCTTAAAGAGGACGACTTCGCTAGTTGCTTTTACCATATCGCTTCCCAAAAATTTCAATCAACAATTTCAACTCGAGCACCTAAGACGATTTCGAGGATCTCGTCACGAGGTAATTTGTCAAACAAGCACAACGCTTAACCATGAATTGAACACAAACATCGTCGAATGACTAGTTCATAACACCCATACGAGCCCCAAGCTTGTAAGCACCACCCGAACGCGAAATTCAATGGAAGAAAATCTAACTGAATTTGTATCTAAGGGCAATGACAAAAATAGTTAAGACAAACTCTGATCTATTAGTGGGAACTTGTGATTAGACCGAAAATGAATTATAACTAACATCAAAAGAAGTAACTAACAATTCGAAGGGCAGGTCTAACATCGGAAATTGGGTCATATGATCATTAAGTGTCTGAAATCTAATGACACGTTCTAGAACCCTGCTCTGATACCAAATTGACAAACCCCGACCTGGAAAGTCCACTTAGGGCATGAAAATCGAGGTGTGCTGGCCAACATCTAGACAATGACATCCAGGTGAAGAAATCTATTTAATTTAAAACGTTGCATTTTGGGATTGTTGTGTGAAACCTAACAGGTGAAAACCGACCACATTTCATCCAATAGCGGAACCACAAAGCATGGACAAAATTTGATGATTATATGCTACATACTACCTGTCATTACCTCATTATTCTGTCAGTTCACTCCAAACCCCGAGAATAAGTGTCAAAACAACAACTGTGCTTGATACGCTAAAACTAAGCATTAAAGTAAACACAAAGTCACACTCAATACTTAATAAAAACATATGCAAATTAAAACCCTTTTTTTTAGATTGTAGCATTGATAAGTAGGGATCATTCTTAGCTGGGGATTGAGAGTACCTAAGCATGATTATCGTTTGATTAATTAATTAGGGGGGTAGTTGATTATTTCTATTATCCTAAGTGATTAACTAACCTAATCTATTATTTACATGGTCAACTCATCTTTAAACCTAACTCATTCATAAATTATGCCAATTCCAAAATCTACGAAATTCCATCACCTTAGTTCTATGAAATACAAGCATATTATCTAAAGTACGTACTCAGGAATTCGACTTATACACTTTCAATGATCTAGACTCGGGAACTGCCTTATATTTAATCAAGCATTAAGCACAACATACAAGTATAACAAAAACTAAGATATTGAAACACATGGAAGATTATTGAAATTCATATAAGATATAAAATGATAATTATATAAAAGATCAATCCAACAAAATGATATTCAATTGAAAAGGACAATTACAAGGTAAGGGAATTGTGTTACACTTTTTATCTCGGGAATTGCCCTAGGGATGCAAAGTGGTTCGGCACTCCTTGGTGAGACAACAATTAATTGCCCAAGATTATCGCGGATGAAGGTGTTTGTGGTGGAGTATGGTGTAATTGGCTATTGCTAAAGAAATCGCGAATTATTGAAGAGGGAAATTTGGTTAAGCAGAGCTTTGTTACAAAAATGGGAGACTCCTTACAAATAACCTAAGTCTCTCTATTTATAGGAAAAAATTAATCCCCAAATAAATAGGAGTTCACAATTTAATTCTAAAAGGAAAAAGATTAAACTAATTAAATTAAAGTCCTAAAGGAAAAAGGTAATAAAAATCCAATTTAAAAAGTTTTCCTAAATACAAAGGAAACAAATCCAAACTTGAAATGGACAATTTTCCTCAAAAAGGAAGGAAAAATGTTGCTAGAATTGAACAGGAGTCAATTCGGTCGCAGCCCACCGAAATTGGGGCTGGAAATCGGCGATCAACGCGTGGTCAACGCATGCGAGAATGTTGGAGGGGCGTTCGGTAGGCGCTGGCCGAAGTAAGGGAAGGAGAGTCGGTGCACGCGCGTCGACGCAAGGGCAAGGCAGTTCGGTGCATGCACATCGACGCTGGAATCAGGCTTTCAGGAAGAGCGCACCGAATTGGTTTAGCGTTGATCAACAAGCGTTGGCCGAATTTGATTTTGGGCTGATTAAATGGGTTCGGTAGCCTTCTACCGAAATCTGTTGAACTTTTTGGGGGCCTACTTTCATTCGATTATAACTTCTTCAATATAACTCCAATTGAGGTGATTCTTTCGCCTAAATCCTCGTATTTCCATGCTCTATCCAATTCTGCACATTTCTCAAAAAAAATATTATTTTCTCCAATTGTTTGGTATTTAAACATTAAAAGATAAGCATAAAATGTATAAAATGATGCTTAATTCAAAGCTTATCAGTGCCTCCTCGAAATACGTGCCCACCAACGAGACCTAAGGGGTTTAAAAACACAAGGGTGTGTGGACCCACTGGCTTATTTCAATGTAAAACCATTATTAGTAAATACACTTTAACCTCTCGTTTTACCTCAAACCCAAAATAGTTATCTCAAAACTTGCACGCAATATGAGATTTGATAAAATAGTTTTTTAATGGCACATAAATACACATCCAGATGAGTCATGCAGAAATCATGAATATGTCAAGTCATGCAGAAATCATGAATATGTCACAATGTCAACCCACTAAATAATGCTTTTGACTCGCTAATCATAATTGGGTATCTTTCTCGCATACCACAACCATGTGAAGGGTTGTATGTAATGCACCGTCACCATGAGTTCCTTAGAGCTCGGGGATAGGACTGGTACTTTTTAACTAGTATAGTGAGCAGCGTGAGTGAACGATCACATGAAGGTATGGTCTTTGGGCTAGAGACGGGTACTATATACCCGCAACTCCTAAGTGGGTTCTAACATCACTATCTCATCAATGCTCAGGGAACTAATATGCAATGCAACATGTGACTCGACTATGTACATACATGCATATCCATCACATCATAGCATAAGCATTTTAATTCAAGTATCTCAATCTTACCCCACAAGTAATACACAATAACTCATGCATGCTTGATAAATATCATAACTATAAATATCGTAAAATGTGCGAGTAAAAACATTATAAAACAAGTTTAGGGAAAGGGGTCCACTCATTCACTAGTCGGGGAATCGAAACCACCGGACCTAGTTAGCGCAAGCTCCATGCCCGAATAACCATACCAAGGTCAAGTATATGGGTACCCATCAAAATCTACTCAAAACCCTAAGAAATCCCCTCTACGGTTGCCCAAAACAACATTTAAAACACTCGAGAGAGCTGGAAGGCCTGAAAAAACTATTCAAAATAGCTTGAAATAGTGCCCACGAAGCACCGTGGGCCGAAAAAAACCTCCACGCGCTACGAAGGGTCGAAAAATCCTCCCACGCTCGTCCATGCGCAAGTAGGGCCATACGTGCCCAAGCGTGGCCATGCTACCCCACACGAGTGTCACACGCCCCTGCAAGTGATGCTACAGTGTCGCACGTGCAATACAGTGCCACACGTATCGTACGCGTAGCATAGTGTCACATGTGTTGTAACAACCTGTCTCGAAATTACGTGATTATCGAGACTAATTAAGGATTAAATCGAGGATTATTGGATGATTGAGGTAAAATGACGATTTTGCCCCTAGAAGGAAAAAAAAATTAACTTTTGGCATTAGAGGTCAAGTGCACATGGACCAAGGCCCTGATAGGTCCTCAAATAAGCATTATTTTATACTCATTATACTTGAATTTTAATATTAAAATAATAAATAATTAGATAAAATAATTTATTTTTGTGATATTTTTGTTTAAATAAATAAAGTTTGTAATTTGGAGCATTTTGGCGGAAGAATCGTCCCGATCGGAATTATAACGAAAAAATTATGAACGAAATTCGGTGAAAATATTAATCAATTTATAATTTAAATTAAATCCTATTTTAAAAGCCTAAACTCATATTTAAATGCAGCCCATAAATTCTTTTTATGCAGCTCGATCCATTTTTGTCACTTGGTTGCAGCCCAAATCCATTCTGCGGGCGCGCCTAGCCCGCGACCCGCGCAGCCCAGCGAAGCAAACCCAACCCGCTTCAGTCCATATTCTGCAGCCCTAGCCCAACAATCCACTAGCCCAAGTCTCGCACGTCTGATCCGCCTGCACAGCCCACCTGCCCGCTGCACCTATGCCAGCCACCTACCTGCTCGCAGCCCATGTGCGTCTGGCCCACTGCAGCATTCACCAACCAAACAACACCAACCCACTCCAACCTACCCTATTTTGCACAAAAATCAGTTACTTTTTAGCCCAAAATTAGTAAAAAAATCATCATTATTCATAATTTCACTTTTATTTATTTTTTGTAATTTTTATTTAATTTTGGTAGTTTTTTCTCCCTATAAATAGGGCTGCATTTCACTTGTTTAAGAGTCCTCATTTTCCCATTTCTTCCATTCTCTTAGTTCATTTTAGTTCTTAGTTTAGTTTTTTTCTCACTTTTGAGAGACATTTTTAGGGACCATTTTAACTTATTGTAGATTTTCTTATTAATTAGTTTCCTTTTAATTCTTGTTCTTAATTTATGTTATTTTTATATTAGTTTTTAATTTCATTTCTTCTTTACTTTTTTCTTGTGATTTTTCTTTGAGATCTCTTAAACACATTTTTATGCTTTCCTTAAGAAATATCTAGGCCGAGTATTTCCTAAATAATCAATTTAAGTCCGATTTCTTATGTTTTATCCTCCATCTTCATAAGGTTCCAGCCGCTGTTCGGTGTTCCTTATGAATAACATTCCATTGTTTCCATCTATTTTCGGAATAACAAGCTGTTCTTGGGTTCCGAAAGTGTAACTTTATTTCCTTTACTTAAATTCTTGTTATTGTTTCGTTTTACTTATATTTCAATATATGTGTTGGTATTTTCTTTCTAACATTTGTAAATGTGAATACAATCGTCATATGTTTTACTTTTTGAATTTCATGTACTTCGTATGTTTTAGCGTAAAACCTTCAATTTAACGCTAAGAGTTTATGACCGTTGTTCGGTGCATTTAGAATAGGGTTGAAGAGATTTAAATGTCTGACGCACATTGAAAGTAATAACATAAGGTGAATCGTATTATAAGTGTTTATGACCGCTGTTCGGTGCATTTATAATATTGAAAAATGTATGCATGTATTTGAGATGATTAAGGTAGGATTTCGTGATTGGTTCAATATGAGCATGATGTTAGAGTGTTGGTAAAAATATGTGTTTGAAAAAAGTTCACTTGTGCAAAGGTTAAAGTAGAAGTAGAATTCAGTTCTTTATTATTTTTACTTGTTTTCTTTATTCTATGATTACAATTTTTTTAAACCCCCCATTTAATTCTTTATTCTTTTATTCTTTATTTTTTATTCTTTTATTCTTTATTTCATTAAATCTCTTATTCATTAATTCGTTTATTCTTTGATTATGTAATTCATTTGTTCTTTATTTCTTTATCATTTAATTATTTAATTATTTAATTATTTAATTCATTATTCTTTTTAACTAACATATTATTAATGTTTCCTAATTTTCCCAGTTAAAAACGATCCATATTTACCAATACTACATCTACACAAAAAGGGTTTAAATTGCATAGCACCCGAATTACGTGTTTAATTTAATGCGTAGTTTGGGCGTTATCAGGCCCATTACGTAGATCGAGGGATTACGATCAAGTAGACAGACGGCACATCGAATTTGGACGTCGTACGAGAAAATTACGGGTCTAGAACAGTTTTTCAAACTATTACGGTTGCACGTTTTACGAATAGGGTTGACTTTGGTTTGTAATGGGCCCCAAAATATCTCATTTGGACCAATGGATGAGTGATAAGTGTCACCCATCCCATTGGCCCATTTCCATACTCATGCATCTCATCTCTCTCACTTCTTCCATTTTCTTCTACTCGAAACCCTTCCCCATTTCCCTATGCATCTACTATTGGTCCAAGGGAATATAGAGTGATTGAGAGAGTGAGAGAGGTCGTAAGAGATGGTGAAGGACGGCAAAACCGCGGTGGCTGACCGGGAAATCCAAAAAATAAGTAAGCCCATGTGTGTTGGATTTTTGGGTTTGGATTTTGGGGCTTTGTAGTCGTGTTCTGAGGCCAGGGTTATGTTTACTGAGCTCATACGATCTTTCAGGGACAAAAAAGAGAGGAAAAGGACATCGGGAGTGGCCAAGAGAAGGACTCAAAGTTTGGCCGAAACTTTGGAAGCTCGTGTAGTGAAAACCATGTACTTTCTCTTAATTCTTGGTTCAGATTTGGATTCCTTGACTCGAGTAGATAAATTTTGATATAAAGAAAGTAGGATTTCGTTGAGTTTTGAGAGAGTTAGGAATCTTTGAAATTTCGACCATTAATGGCGAATTCTGGTCGCCGGCTTGCGAACCAGACGGTGGCCCTGGTCGTCTTCTCCAATGAGCGATAACGTCATTGAGTGACGTTAGCATGCCACATCAGTATGCCACGTCATCATGCCATGTCATCGAATGACATCAACACAGTGACACGTAGTAGTGCCATGCCAGCACACCACGTGGCAAATGGCAGAGGGTGTCGGTGAAACGTGGCAAGAGGTGTCAGTGAAATGTGGCAAGGGGTGCCATGTTAGCAGCTGACATCAGCGTTGACTTTTGTTGACCAAACTTTGACCAGCGCGTAAGGGAGCGTGGGTATAAATTTTGAGGTCAAATCAGTCTTTTTTGAAAGGTTTCAACGATCAGAATCCAATGGTGGTGGTTTCAGGTTGATCGGAGATTATTTGGTTAGTGTTTTGGAGCTTTTTCTCCTCAGGAAACTTGTTCGGGACACGTTTACTGTTTCGGGGTTTAGGGGGTGTTTACATACAGACTTATTTGGATTGTTAGTGACCCTTGAGTGTGACTTTGACAAGTCAAGTGGTTCTGGAAGCTTCGGATTGGCTTACATCGTGGGTTTTGAGCCCGCAGCGTGGACCTTGCTTGAGTGGACTTTGATTTATAAATGATGCATGCATATATGTTTTAATGGTTTTAAGAGCATGGTTTGAAATGCAAGGTTTGCATATTTATTTGAATGATGAATTGCATAAAGATTTATATATTGGTTTGATCATGGCTTGTAAATGAATGATTTTACGGATTTGCATGAGAATGACATTTTGGGCTTGAGACTCTTCGCAAAACAACTGATTTGATTTGAGATACAACAGTTTATGAAAATGTGTTTCCACTGTTTTCACTATGACCATTCTCTGTGATTATTGATATGACTCCGGTAGGAATGTGTTTCCCCAGAGAGGGCCTCCGGTTGTGAATGTATTTCCTCGAAGAGGTCCCTACGATAGGTTGCTCGCCTCCGTGATGCGATGTGTACCCCCTAGAGAGTTCACGATGCACTGCTTGTGGACGAGCAGCCGTGGGAAGCTCGGCTCAAGAGTGCTTATGTATGACATCGGTCGTTGATTTGTTCACAACGTCGGCAGTATATTTGTTCACGGTAAGGTGCTCAGACGTGAGTTGTCCTAGAATGACGTTACTGATGATGATATGAGATGAGACAGATGTGGGTTATGAGGATTGGTCATGTTTTCGAGTATTGTTTTGTGTCCAGATATTTTCACCTATTATGGTTTGAAAAGAAATATGATTTGATTTTAAGAAAGTATTCGTGATTACATGTTTTCTGATGCATGCATGTTTTTAATTGGTGGGTATAAATGTATTTTCCCGAAATGTATTTGAAAATACTTATTTTTGTCCACTTACAGTTTTAATGGTTTTGATACCCTTCAGGTTGATCGCGGATGCGGGCTGTAGTAGAGATCGAGGCATCACATGAAGCTGCGTACTTTGGAAACCTTGTTTGGGTCACGGTGTTATCCCTTGTCTGACACATGGTGTTAAACGGGAGCAGGCCATCCCACGATAATCTAGGGGGATTAGGGATGAGACCTGTCACGTGTGGCATATTCCAGGGAATATTCCATATTTAACTCTATTATAACATAGTTAGGACTTACAGAATATGCTAACGTCCATCAACTACTGACGGTATCTATTAGTCTTTTACGGTCGATCCGTCACCGGAGTCCCATCGGGGACAATAACTGGACTGCCTTTCGCGACAGTTATTTTCTGCAAAAGTACTTGATTTTCAACTGCAATACGATGAGTCAACTCGCAAACATAACAGGGTCCTAAATATCGTAGTTCTAAGTTAAGATTCTACCTCAAAATGACGGTGAGGGCGTTGTGGTCTCTCAATTTTCTAGAAACCGTTGAAACTCCGATCTCATGTAAGAAGGGCTAGAAAGCTAGGTGCAGAGTGAGGGTTAGACTCATTGTAGAAAGAGGGTTTCAAAGGGTTTAGATTGGTCGAAAATCTACATGTTTGCTCAAATTCTGACAATCCATCGATTTTCGGCCTCCTTCTCCGCTTTCATACCCTAGTCATAGAATCCACATGCAACTAACCCAGTTTGATGCTCACAATACGAGGATTACAATGGTCTAGGTCCTTAGGTTCGAGATTACCTGAAATCCCTTTAAACCTCATCGGGTCGAACTCGAGTCTGGTCGTAGTTTGAGCTTTTCGTCGTGATTTCATAGTGATTTCTCGCATTCAAACACGTATAAGCCAGTTAACCTACCTAGAAATTGAATAGCTTAACGACCTGGTCGAAACCTTACTTGTGAGCTCGAGAACCCATTGAGAGCTTATGTGGCTCGTCTTCTCCATGTGAGCTCCAAGGTGTCCGTCGACGGCCAAGCATCAGGGTTTTCTATTCACCAAGATGAGGGAGAGTACTAGTGATCGAGGTCAAAGGGTGAGTTGGTCTAAGTGGTTATTGTAAGGGTCATGGGTGCTCTATTCTTCGTACCGTCTCGAGCAACCTCGAGAGGTCATGGAAGGAAACTCACGTGTAAAAAGTTATTTTTGGGTGTGATTAGAGTGTCTGGTTACAATTTCCTTAAGGAGAAAAGTGCCTTATTGTTTGGGCCATGCAAGATAAGAAAGCAAAAAGGAATCATGGACTAGACTTTGGGCCTACACATGGGGTCTAAAACAACAAATGGGCTTCAAGTAAGCTATTTGAGAATCAAGGTAATCGAGCTTACACGAAAGATTTTCTTGGGCCTTTATAAATCCCAAATAGGAGCTTAGGAACACGCATGATCCGGAGGCATCCGATAGGATTGGGCCTAAAGAAAAAATGGATTATAAGTTGCATCAGGCTCGTAACTCATTCGTAACTCATAAAAGAGGCCCTTGCGGGGGTGATTAAGGTTAGTTTGGTAAATTCACTACTTTTATTTCTAATTTTGACAGGACCCATCCCAATCCCACCGGGATTACCGTGGAATGTGCCCTGCTCCCGTCCAACAAGGGGTGTTAGACAAGGGATAACCAAGAGTCACTGCCCAAACGGGGCATCCAGAGTGCGCAAGGATCGATGGAGGAGGTGTGCAATGTCCCAGTCTCTGCTGCAGTCGCATCCGTAATCAACTTGAAGGGCATTAAAACCAAAAGTTGTGAGTGGACAAAACCCATGAGTTTATTAAATACATTTATAAGACATTTATGCCCTCCAATAAAAACGTATGCATGCCACAAAAACCAGTAACCAAAACGTTTGCTCAACCGAGCCATTAGGGCCTTAGCCCAAAAACCGTTAATTTAGAACCAAGTGTGGGAACTCAGCCCAAAACAGTGGAATACCACAACCATACATAAACAACCATGTGGGCCACCACCCAAAACCATAAATGAACATAAATCCATTTAAATCACATAACCACAAATACAACCGAAAAGCCATTTCATAGATTCATTAATTCATATTTTACCATTACCACCTCCAGCATCCCATATGCTTAGCGTCCCAGACGCTAGACGTCCTAGACGTCATATCTCACGGTATAATAAGCAACGCGTGCTGCCCGGGGTCTCTCCGGGTCAATATCTTTGACATAACAGATGTCTGACGTCCCAGACGTCAATTATAGCAATCCTGCTCCTGAATCACTATACGGTCCGGTAGCTCCGTACAATGACCCCTCGCAGACAATGCACCGTGACTTCCCCAGTGTCCCAGACATCTGGAGGAGACCATCGTATATCCTCGTATCAAGATGGTATATGGAAAACAGTTTTATTAAATTATCTTATCACATTATTACAATGGGCCCTTCCCGAAAGTTCAATAAAACAACACATTTCCATTTAGGGTCCCTGACCCGAAATCACATTTATTAAATATAGGGTCCCTGACCCGAAATCACAATTTTAATCCAACTGGGCCTCATGCCCGACTTTATGAACTACTGGGCCCACGGCCCGATTTATAAACCAACTGGGCCCACGGCCCGAATTCGTAAATCAACTGGGCCCTTGGCCCGATTTCATTAACCAACTGGGCCCCCGGCCCGATTACGTACTCAATTGGACTCCAAGTCCGAAATTTCCAAAACAAGTGGGCCTCAAGCCCGAGTTTATATTTTCAATTTCAAAACCATTTCATCATATTATATCCAAGTCATAAATATGGAAAATCCATGTAAAATCGGAAAACCTCGATTTACGTGCAAACACGTAAATCGCCTCTAAATACGTGAAACCGTACAATTTACCAATAACCAAATCAACATCATACAATCACAATCATAATCCATATAAAACAGTTAGGCATGCACAGAATTTATAAAAACAAAGTCCACTCACAGACCGTTTAACGGTACGCCTCGATACGCGTGCCATAGGCCTTCCCGGGCCACACCACTATCACCGGGACTCCCAATTCTGTCCAAATTACATTAGAGGGTTACTAATCTCATCATTACCATCCTATCAAAGTCCCGTAATTTTCTCGAATTTTTAACTATTTTTAAACTTTATTTAAAACCTTCGGACATCCCGAACAATATCGAGACGGTGTCCGATCGACACGAAACCAATCCCAAAATGTTCGTTACATTAAATAGGACAGAAGTCATGTTGACCTCACCTCGAGATTCGTGCCCACACGCCGTCACGCGCCGCCGTGAGTGGCTACGTGACAGGACCCGCCCCGATCCCACAGGGACCACAAGGGACGTGCCCTGCTCCCGTCTGACACCCAATAATTCATACCAATTTTAACCTCAAAACAACAAATGCATAAATAACCAAATCAAAGTCATACATCAAATCCGAATTAAAAGAATGTCAAACAAGGGATGAAATCCAGAATTACAAGTTGCGAGCACGACTCTATAGTAAACCTGCGGGTACACCACCCAACAGGGGTTCAGGTACGCAGAAGTAGATCTATGCCTCAGCCTCAGGTTCTTCCTCTACCTCAGTATCACGACCTGGAGGGGTTACCAAAAACATTAAGGGTGAGTGGACCGAAACTCATGTTTATAAAATCATTTGATAAGTAAAACATATAATTTACCCCTCCGTTTTCCAAACGTGCATGCATCCATAATTAAAACCATCAATCATATAATATGAACCATAGGGCATATAATAAAACCATAAGTATAATTTTAGTTGCTGCACTATACACTCCAATCCCGACATCCCTGATGTCTGACGTCCCTGATGTCTGACGTCCCTGACGTCAATAAGGTCACAATCTCAAGGCTACGCGTGCCACTCGGGTCTCAATTCCGAGTTCAATCCCCGAACCCCGTTCGGGTACAGCATCCCCGATGCTTAGCGTCATAGACGCTGGACGTTCTAGACGTCTGTGACCACTCCGGGGTACCTCATCCGGAGGAGACAGTATCATAAGAATGGATCTATACAGTGCAGTATTAAATACATTTTATTGATATCCACATGCAAAACATATATGTATACATAGGTAAAATCCGAACCGATCGTTACGTTTCATCAGACGGGTCTCATGCCCAAATACCGTGAAACGTGCCATAACCGAAATTTCAATATCATCAAAACCATATCTTGATTCCAGCATGTGAACATATAAGTAAATCAGAAAACATTTAAGCATGCAAGGGTTTAATGAAATCGGGCCCACTCACAGTACAGTCCTGCTGAAAACCGAGCGTTTACCCTCGATCTGGTACAATTACACAATCCCTGTCACATCCAAAGTATACGTAAGGGTCAATACAAACCCCTAACATTTAACCAGGAAACCCTAGACCGAAACCGGTCCGGAAAAGCCGCCTGAACGCGCTTTCCAAGGCAATAACTCTCATTTTGACCAACTTAATGATCTCCGATCGACCCGAAACCACCGTCATTGGATCCGGATCGTCGAAACCTAAAGAATGGTGGTGGTCCCACCAAAATTACTGTTCACACGCGCCCCCACGCGCCTGGTCAACCCTCTGGTCAACAGTGCTACAGTACTGCTGACGTCAGCATGACGTCATCACTGACAGTGTCAGAGGACACGTGTCAGCAGTCCATTGTTCCCTGGTCTGACTGAATTCTGATATGATGACGTCATCATGACGTCACTGCTGACGTCAGCATGATGACGTCATCAGCTACAATAACCGGGTCTGAGAACTGGGTCACCGCAGACCCACGGTTCGACCCGATCAGTTCTCATCAACCCGACCACCATTTCTGATGGGATTTGTTCCTATGAGCTCGTCACAATGTGTTCTATGGTTCTGTGGACTCAAAACTAGATTCTAGGTCGAAGAGATTACCTGAAAATCGACTGGAAGGTTGGCTGCCGGTTCTGGTTATCTTCTCCGGCGAGTCGACGACTTTCCAGTCACGGTCCTGGGTTCAAACTGGTCGTCAAGGTCCCCTGAATGTGTCCTAACAATAACCAAACAAATTCAACGTCAAAAACGGTCGTTTCGAAGCAGGGAAGAAAATCGGGTCTCTCGGGTTTTTCGACCTACCGCCGTCGTGTCGCCGCCGTACGTCGTCCAGTCCAGCTCTGGGTCGTCCTGCCGTCACAGTGAACCCAACCGTACGTTGGTTCGAGTCCCAGAGTGAAGGTTTGGATGGTTTGGTGACTTGGGCTTTTCGGGTTTCCTTCTCGGGTCTGGGAGGAAAACCGGCCGTGCAGGGTGGCCGTGGAGTGGTGGCCGGCGTCTGGGGGTGGCAGTTGGCCGCCTGGTGTTGCCGTGAGGGTGAGGTTGAGAGGTGAGGTGCTGGAGTGTTTGTTCGAAGGGGTAGCCGTGCTCACGGTTTGAGAGTAGTGAAATGTGAGAGTGAAAAATCTGAGAGTTTTAAAACAGATGGCTGGATGGAATGAAGGGCTGAGATTTAATCTCAGCATAGGATCAATGGTGAGGATTTAAGGAAAATAAAATAATAAACTAACCTATTGGCCAACACAGATCCTTGTTTTGGGGAATGTAGGGGATGAGTGACACTTGTCACTCATCCAAGGGTCCAGATTGATTTGATTGAAGTAATCAGATCCCATTAATAAAATATTATTTTAATCCGGTTCTCGGTTGGTTCGGTTAAATGCGAAATACTTCCGTGACCATAACTTCCTCGTACGAAGTCCGATTTCAGCGTGCCGCTTGTCTACGGACTCAGGACGTCGAGACCTACCCAACGGTCCTTGAGTCAACTGAAAATTATTTTCCAAGAGAAAAGTCAACATTTCCAGCCCCCAAACGCCCAAATTACGGTAATGCCCCTGAACTTCCGATAGTCATAACTTTTTCCCTGATCGTCCGAAATGGACGTGCCACCTGTCTATGAACTCGTGACGTCCCGAACTACGTCACGGTCATAGGTCAAAGTCCATTTAATTTAAAAAAACAAAAAGTCAACAATTGGCCATACCCAACGCAAGGGTAAAAGCGTCAATTCACACATTAACTTTCAATATTAAAATCCTCGAATTTCCGGGGTGTTACACTACGCGTGAAACCCACGCGCCGTGAACAGTGTCACCATCTAACCCGTTTCTCTGATAAACGGGTCACCGTGACCCGCGGCCCAACCCGACTGGTTCTCAGCAATTCCTCGATGATTTTTAGTTCTGTTTGTTCCTACAAGATCGTCTCATCAATTCCAGTTGATCCATGATTTAAAAACTGAGAAACCAACACGTTTCACTACCTGTTCGTGGAGGTGTGCAGACCGGCCACCTGCAACCGTCGTGCCTGCACGATCCTAGCCACCATTCCCGTCGAAAACGATCCCTACAGACTCGTTTCATCCTCTAGATCAACATCCTGGTCACTAGATCGATTGAAGTCCGTTAAAACCCGACCTGCCATTTTTACCCGAAAACAGACTCACGGGTTTGGGGGCTTACCTCGCCGCCGTAGTCACAACCGTGGCCACCATCATGCCCAGTTTGACTCCAGGAACTCCTTTCACCCCGCAAATACGATCAAAACCAGTCCACATTGATTTTCCAATTTTTTGAGTTTTCGGACCTCTCTGTTTTTCCTCTCCGCCGCCAACCTCGCCGTCTCCCATCGCCTCCCGTCGTCTCTCAAGCCTCACCGTGCAGCTAATCTCTCACACACACCAACACAGAGGAGATTGGTGAGGTGGTTTGGACGTTTGGATGTTTTGGGCCGATTTGGTTCCTCTCGGGTCTGGGGAGATTTTTGGCCGTGCAGGGTGGCTGTGGGGCGGTAGTGGCCGTCTGGAAGTGGCTGGTGGTGGTGGTCGTCTGGAGGTGGAGCTAGGCAAAGGAGGAGGCCGTCTGGATGTGTGTTTGTTCAAGGGAGCCAGTCGTGTTCACGGGTTGAGAGAAATGAAAGTGAGATTGAGTGTAGTCTGATCAAATAATGGGAGAAGGAATGAATCAACGGCCTAGATTCAATCTGAGGTTTAAAATGAATGGTGAGGATTTAAGGAGAGAAAATGGATTAAATAATCCAATGGCCAACAAGGATCCAGATTTTAGGGAGTGTGGGGATGAGTGACACGTGGCCTACATCCAAGGGTCCAGATTCGTCAATCACTATTCATTATTATATTATTATTTTATTCCGAGTCTCGGTTAATCGCGATTACGTCCGTGACCATAACTTTTTCGTCGTACGTCCGATCTCGGCATGCCACTTGTCATTGGATTCGTATCGACGATACCTACGTAACGGTCCTTGGCCCTCGTCCATCGGACCTCCCGGTAAAAAAGTCAACATTTGACCCCAATTGACCAAAATTACCAAAATACCCCTCAACTTCCGAACATCATAACTTTCTCCTCGAATGTCGGAATCGAACGTGCCACCTGTCTATGAACTCGTGACGTCCCGAACTATGTCACGGTCATCGGTCAAAGTCCATTTGACCGCCCGGTCAAAAACCATTTGACCGCCCGATCAAAAAGTCAACATTTTGCCCACGACCAGGGGCAATATGGTCATTTTACACATTTTGTCCGATTCCGCCCTACTAACCATCAATCAACCTCACTAATCGAGATTAATCACTAATCTAATCCCAGAATTTGGGACGGGTCGTTACAAATTTCAGGCACGATATGTATTAGTCTATTCCCTTTAAGAAAATTTTGTCCCCAAAATTTGGTCAATGTCGGCCAAAGGTACAACCCAACCCTCAATGATTATCCGAATGTCGCTCGTGCTACTACGACTAAAAGTTCATTTCCTCGTAGGGACCCCGAGGTGAGTGCTCTATCCTAGAGATGCGTTATTTCGCTATCATCAAGTTACTAGTGTGTCACCTTGATTACCACAAACAATCCAACAGAACATTGCCATTCAATGATACAACAAATCAAATGCTTCCTGAATAGTTTTCTGAATGTCTTGTATGGATTCCTCTGTCAACGATTAGTCTCTTCCTTGGAAGATACTAAAAACTCACACGTAGGTTGATTTTTCCTTCACCAAAAATTCTAGTAGGTCAAGTACTCAGACAACTTTAATGTTCTAAATGTCCCACAATGTAACTCATTTCAAAGTAATCAAATTTAACGAATTTTCGATAATTTTATGGAATTATTTGAAGTACACATTTTACAAGATTGTTCATGATCGGAGTTTGGGTTGAAATCGGTTTTATGACAATAAATTGAATTTGGTTTTCATATGATTATTGATGATTTCGGAAATTTAAATTAATTTGGTGTTTAAAGAACGAAATATATGTGGTAAATGTGAATTTGATTTTAAAGAATTTATATGTATGTTATAAATATATGTCTCTCGGTATCTGTGTGTTATTTTGGTTATGAACAGAAGCAGTTTTATGGAGTGATGGTTAGTCTTAGACGTTGAGATAAAGCTCAATTTCCTGAGACTAGTATTGTAATGATTGGTCTCAGACGTCGAGGTAAAACTCCTTTTTCCTGAGACTAATATTGTGATGGACAGTCTCAGACGTCGAGATAAAGCTCATTTTCTTGACACTGGTATTGTGATGAGTAGTCTCAGACATCGAGGTAAAGCTCATTTTCCTGAGACTAGTATTGTAACGACTCAGACGTCGAGGTAAATTCATTTTCTTGAGTCAGTTCTCACTTGGACGTTAAGGTAAAACTCTTTTTTCCCGAGTGATTGGCGTACCGGCCAGTAGTTTCGTTTGGTTTTATGGATTAACGCTCATATGTTGTATCCCTAAGCGGACACTCGAACGTTGTATCTTGAGTGGTATGCCTACCAGCGGTATAGTTATAACCCCGGTGGTGGGTTTAGTATAGACTCAGATAATGGTTGTGATGATAGCCTACATGTAGCGTCGTTATGTATTATGATTGAAAAATGAGTTGTCGATTGATTAAACCTGGTGATGAGATGAATAAGCTCATGATAGTTATAGGGCTAAAAAGGAAAAATTGTGAGAGTTCGGATAACAAGTACAATTCAGAAGCGGGAAGTTATAGTATGTATGGGCTAGATGAACCTAGTTAGCATAGAAAAATGAGCTTTTGGTTGAATAAATAATTGAGGCATTAAAATGAGGAAAGTTATTATGTCGGATCTGACACGTATAGCGATGATTTGTATAATGATTAAGCATACCAATAGTGGTATATACTATGAATATCTAATTAGGATTCCAATAAGAGTCAGAATATCTAGTTAGGATTTGGATATAAGTTAAGATATTGGCATAAAACTTGGAAAAGAGTCAAAGTTGGGAAGTTAAGGCTCGAGAAGAGCTGAAAGGTGAAAATGTTGTTACAGGTTGAATATTGAATACGGCTTCGAGATGCAACCCGAGCTAATGTTACGAGCCCGGTAAAGATTAGTTGTACAAGTTAAAGTTTTGTAGTGATTTCAAGTAGCCCAATAAGGTGATGGTAAGGAAAAAATACCCCCTAGTTGGATAAATGAGATGTAAAAAGAAGGGCTAGACATTTTTCAAAAATCGAATTATAATCCGAGGTAGAAGAAAGGAAAATCATGTTCTGATAATAGCCCTTTAAATGAAATGGGGCCGCTGTGAGTTCTTAATAACGTTATTTGGATTAACAAATACCTCAGTAATATTTATGGATTAAATAAAGATATTTTGATTGTTCCTGCATTTATATGGATTATTCCACTAATGGAGGTTATATGCAAGTATGGTATGTATTAGTTAACTGGTGAAATTCTTTGAGACATATGATACTAGTTGACAAAATTAATATAGACTCCCTCTTTCCCCCCAACAAAATTGAGGTAGTAACCAAATAGATTCAGTTAAAGAGCGTGATGGAAGTTAAGGAAGTTTTGGATTATTAGGACACTACATGAGCTTTGTTGATTTATTAACGAAGAAGATGAAAATGGGAGTAAAGGAACATGTTTGGGATCTAGGAAATTTAAAGGAAACGAAACCCATGTACACTATTACTTATGCTTAGTTAGCAAGAGTGTGTCGAAGTTACTGAATATGACCATAATATAGACACCTAGATTCCTTGATATTAAGGGTCATAGAGATTGCTAGCCTAGGAGTGTGTTATGATTCTTGTTGTCCCACGATCTATAATTAGTGTTTGAGTTGATGATTAGTTTTATTCGGATAGCAAAGGCCAGGTTTGAAGAGTGTAATGAGCTTCTTAGACAAGTTCACATGTATAAAGTGCAGTTCTTGAACATGGCCCAGGCGATGATGATTTCAGTTCCAAGATTGTTCATGCAAGATAGTTAGATTACATGAGATTACAGAATTATTTATATTCAATGTCGTTGCATTTTAGTAATTCATTTCGAAAAGGAATCAATGAGTTAATTAACTTTGAAACAAATTTAGTTGTCCAATATAAGTATGAAGATAAGAATAGAGTTATTTTCTTGCATTTATTCTCTATTGCAAAACTTATTAGCATGTAAGCTGTGACAGGAAGAAACCACACTCACCAAAATTTCGAGGACAAAATTTTCTTTACGGGGGGTAGATTATAACAACCCGAAATTTGAGAAACATCAAAATGATACTTTTGCCCTTGAAGGTCAAATGTTGACTTTTTATCTGGACTTTTTCTAGGCAATTCGAAAGGACATTTCGGAAGGTCTTGTATTCTTGAGTACATAGACAGACGATATACCAAAATTGGAGATAAAATAGGTTTGATATGTGTCAAGAGTGACTAGGGACTTTTTGGTAATTTTGGACATAAGTGTATTTTGATAATTTTACACAAAAGACCTAGGATGTTCTAGATTTTTCTTCATATTTCCCTCCCACATTCTCCCATTGACTTACCCATTTTCCCCTCAACTTACCCATTCTATAAATATGGGTGAGTGTGTGGGTTTGAGGCATTCGATAAAGGTTGGCCAAAAAGTGAAGGAAAATAAGAAAAAGAAAGGAACGTGAGGAGGAGAGAAAGAGAGGAAAACAAAACAAGAAGGGAGAAACAAAGAGAGAAGTCATGATGAAAGGAAGAAAATAAGATGAAAATGGAGGTCTGAGTGATCCCATAACTCAAACCCGTGAGACTTAAGGAAGGTCGTGAACCATCAAATTGTTATAAAGCTTCCTAGTGTTTAACTAGGGATGCTAGGCTGGTAATTGACTCCCTAGGATCATTTATGGGTCAATAGGGAGTAAGTTGGATGCTAGAGAGTCCATCAAAATGGTTAAGGAACCATGGCCGAAGGACTGGAGCTTCGGGCTGAGTTTCGAGGTAAGTTTTCCATATTTTGAGTTGATGGATCTACTCCTAGGATCAAATAGATAAAATTGGACGTTAGAAAAATGTGAAATTGTGGGAAATGATGGAGTTCCAGTCGGGTTAGGCCGTTGGGTTGAGCAACCCGAGTTGCAGATTCGGCGAGAGGAAGATGGCGACACTATAGTAGTGTGCAGCGGCTTCTTAGGTAACGGTCAACATGAAAAATCTCCGTCTTGAAATTCTTAGTTTGATGATATAATTTTTGAATTAATTGGATGTCATTAGGGTGCATTTTCAGATGTTTTTTTATGTTATATTTATATTGTGTTTATATTTTAAATTCAAGTTTACTTTTGAATAAATTGAGGAAATTAAGTAAAGTTTTATTAGATGATTAACTTCAGCAATGAAACCTAAAGATGAAATTGGAAATATATAATTAATAATATGATTAAAAGGTATGATGTATATGGTTATATTGTTGTGCGTATTTATAATGTTAATAATTTTTTAAAAAGAACTTGACTAATACCATATTTAAATAATTAATTGATAAATGGTAAGATTATGAAAGTGATAAAAAGAAGGACTTGATTAGGAGTATTGTTTATATAAGAAGGTTTTACTTAAGCTAATATACAAAACTACGTTATATATATGATAACATTGCAATTATATATAATGATCATGTGATGGTGAATGTATGATGTATGATGTATGATGATCATGTGATTATGGGTGTGTGACTCTATCAATATGATGATATGTATGATGATGTGATGATAAAACATGAAAATGATATGATACGAGGTGATGAGGACGTGATGTTAGTAGTAATTTTATGATGAATAAACGTTTCTACGATTGTTATGTATAATAGTGTACTAATGTTCGAAGGGGGGGATCAAATGACAGTTATCACTACTTGACAGGGTTAGTGTGTTGGACGTGAGCGGTAATCTCGTAATTGTGGGTTTAATTTGGTTAATCTAATAATATATAGACACAAATAAAATTGAAAAAATCCCTTGTTTGACAGGAGTAGTCAGACGGGAGTAGGCCTGATTCGATTTTCATGTAAAACTAGGGGCGGGTCCTGTCACTATGTAAGCCGGGTAAGGATTTCTATAAGTCGAGACGTTAACTCTCCGACGAGGTGTTGGTTGACCTGTTATCATACGTCTTAGTTCTTTCATTTCATTCATGAGGGCCTGATGTTCTATCGCACGATTTGGTCTTCTATCATGGAGAAACTTTTCATTTGATCCTGCTTCATCGGGACCAAATTTTCTCCAGTTGTTAAATATGCATATGCTCTCTATTAGCATTGTAGGTTCGATTTCCCCATGGCCACTAGGTCACTGGTTTCTAAAAAGCAACCCAAAATCAAAGATCAGAAACTCCTGGCGAACTCCCAAAAAAGGTGCCACCATAAACAGAGGTTCCAAGACTGACGGTTTGATTCCATATAATTCTTGCCTTCATCAGGTCTTGGGATCTTTGGTGGTGTAATATTAGTGTTCTTACTTGAAGCCATATCACGGTTAGAAAGTTTTTAAACTTGACGATTCAGAGCTTTAATCTATAAACTGATGGGAGCTTGGATACCTCTAAAGACTAATTTGAGATCTTCCTTAGCCATCATTTGACTAGTAATATCCTCCAATGTTGCATCAAGTGGTGACTCCATGTTAGCTTGTGTGGTAGGTAACTCAAGAATCATTTCTTGAGAAAGATCCTTCAAAAATCTTCCTTTAGCGTCTCAACGTCGTTGAGTATACCTGATATTGAGCATGCACTAGAAAGAGCCCCACTGGGTGTGCTAGATTATGTTCATGCTCAAAATGTTTTTCTCGTTTTAGGAGCCAAATGCCCCAGAGTCAACCCTTGATGGACCTCTACGCGCAATCTGGTCTGTGAATCAAGGGATGCGGACCACTTATATGGTCTCTTTCTTGTGGGGTGATTTGTAGAGATTGATACTTGATGGGCTGAGTATGATGGGAATTTGGCTACGCTTGATCCCTGAATGGACAAACTAGGAAACGAGTATACCTTTTCAAGTGGAAGTGTGCCACTAGTAGAAGATACTATTAGACACTGTAAATGAGTTCCGTTTTTTGCCCAAGAACCTTTCTTCTAATCAAAGAAATTGTGAGGTAGGCGTACAAAGACTTTAAAATGTTTTCTTTCCAGCGTAATCCAAGTTCAGAAGTTATCTCGCCATGATATTCAAGTTGGCGACGTTGTTATTTCAGTATTTAGATGGCTAGTGGTCCCAGGTTCCTCAAGTCGAAATCAAAATGTTCGGACCAATACACAAAGATGGTATCCCGACTTAGCAAGTCGTGAACCACGCATGGATGGTGTATCTCAAGTATCAATTACTACTTTAAAAAATCTAGTTTGTATGGAAATTGTAGTACAAGTACATAAATGTAAAATTTTTGGAATTGAATAACAACTAAAATTACAAGTACATAAAAGTAAATTATTTATTTCGCATTCAGGCCCGGTCAAGTAAAAAAATCTAGAAATCATTAAATGAAATGATTATTAGTCGGACATCATGTCATGAGATGGAAGAGCACTTAAAAGCGACGACAAAACATCGAAAATGAGGTTTGAGCACCTCAGTGACCAACAGTGCATTGGCAATCGGGATGACTTTTCGTGAATCGGTAGTTAGGATGATTTTTCGTGAGTCGTTAGTGGGGATAACCTTTCGTGAGACGGTAGTCAGAATGGCTTTCTGTGAGCCGGTAATCGATATAATAAACCTTTATGACACTGAGCAGTCAGAAAAAAAGAAGGTTAGTGTAGGATAATGAAGCTAATCATTATGAGGTTGCTACTGGAGCGGTTAGAAAGACGGTTAGACAGTTGCATACATGTCTCGAATGGGTGAGAAAAAAAGCTGGATCTTGGTTTCCTAGGTCGAAAGAAGTATTTTTTGTCACAGGGGTTGGCCTTTTAAACCATGAAACCTTGGTTGAAAGTGTTCATAGGTTCAGAAATTAATGGAGATTAATTTTCAGAGTTTGATTGGTTGATTGTCAGTCCTTTAAGAAACTAAGTTCTTCTCTATTTATAGTGTAAGACCTGTGTCTTGGGAAGAACAGTGAACAATCCCACATCGCTCGGGAGGTAAAGGTGAAGTGTCTTATATGTGTGGGCATGTATCTATCTAACATGAGGTTTTTTGGGAGCTCATTGGCTTTGGATTCCTTGGAAACTCCAAAGTTAACCGAGTTTGAGCTGGTGTAATCCCAAGATGGTTAACCTACTGGGAAGTTGCATGTGAGTTCCGAGAAACAAAACCATAAGGGCTGGGCCCAAAGCGGACAATATCGTGCTGGATGGGTCGGGTCGTGACAGAATGGTATCAGAGCTGGACCCCGATCGGAAGTGTGCTAGCGAGGACGCTGGGCCTCAAGGGGGGCGGATTGTAAGACCCGTGTCTTGAGAAGAACGGTGAACAATCCCACATCGCTCAAGGAGGGAATGATGAAGTGCCTTATATGCGTGGGCACATATCTATCTAACATGAGACCTTTTGGGAGCTCACTAGCTATGGATTCCTTGGGAACTATGAAGTTAAGTAAGTTTGGGCGGGTGCAATCCCATGATGGGTGACCTACTGGGAAGTTGCACGTGAGTTCCCGGAAAAAAACCTTGAGGATTGGGCACAAAGCAGACAATATCATGCTAGATGGGTCCAAGTGGTGAAAAAGTTATCAACTTGTTAAGTCGGGTCTCGCACACCTATCTAGCACGAGGCCTTTTGGGAGCTCCGTGGTATTGGGTTCGGTTGGAACTCCAAAGTTAAGCGAGTTGAGGCTGGTGCAATTACATGATGGATGACCCCTTGGGAAGTTGCACCGTGAGCTCCCAAAAACAAACCCGTGAGGGCAAGGGCAAGGAGGCCCAAAACGGTGGGTCCCATGATGCCTTTTTCTTCATTGGAAACCTCATTTTTGCCTCTGTTTTCTTTGTGTTGTCAGCACTACACATGACTTTTTTCTTGTCCATGCTCAAAGTCACTTGGGTTGGGTTTGTCTCCTGCTTCGGGCCTTTAATTCCTTTCGAACCATTGGCTTCGGTCTAAAAGGTTTTTCGGGGGTAAACAATAGTAAAGAAAAGCAACCCTTAATATAAAAAAAATCCTCGACCACTAATGAGTTTACTTACAAGATCTACAAAATGGGTTTTGTATTGACATGTTTAGTCTAGATTTTATCCAATAACTTGCTACAAAACAAATAAATAAAACAAACAATGGAGACGATTAATGGGAGTTTATAAAACTCACTAAAAAATCTTTTTTTAATCTAGAAATGAAGTTTCATTAATGGGATTAAAGGTTACAAAAATGTCATAATTAACAAGAAGTTCCGTTAAAAATTTATTATAAAATTCGTTAATTTGAAAAATCTGATTAAGGAAAACGAATCCGTACTCTCCAGTTGAAATAGGGCCTTTCTCTCTTTTCTGTTTCTCTCTCTCAAAAACCCCTAAACACAGGGACTTACTAGCCGCCGCCCAAGACTTTTGTCAAGGTAGGGGTTCTTCGAATATTCACCATTTAGTGGTGGATTTGTGGTTCACCTCCACATTTTTCCCTATCTTTCTCTTATCTTCCTTCTTTGAGCCCAAATTTTTTTTTAATGTCCTCTATCACTGCTCCACTATTTGGAAAATTTCCTCTTCTCTATCATTTGGGATGATTGCTCCATCTTTATGGTGGTTTCCCTTTGCCTCACCTTTTATGGTGACCTTGTTATTTTTCCAGTATGCCTTCCATATCCTTGTTCCTATTTTGATGCCTCACATTTCTTCCATTTCCTCCCATCTCCCACATGGGCTTCTTCACATTTCTCTCATCCCACACCTTCATCCTATTATCATTTTCTTTCCCAAATATTTCATCATCATTATCCTTCATCTCACTCAAAATTCAAAAACCCAAGAACCACTCGTTTTTCTCACTGTTATCTATATTCAACAACCCATTTCCTTTTTTGGATGGGTTAGTTTTAAGATCTTTGTTGACCTCTTGGATCGCTTGAGTATGCAGACTACTTGTAGCTTGTTTCCCAAACACATTCTCTATAGATCATCTTCCATGACTCTCATTTTCATTGGTGTTCTCTTGGTAGTGGCAACGACAGAGCTGCTAATGGCGACCTCCTTGTGTTTATTGCTGTAAGAATTTTAATATTTTGAATTTTTGTCGTTATGGACCTATTTTCATCATTTATATTTAGGGTTTTTATCATATTTGTAACTTTCTTATTTGAGTTTTCGTTTATCCTTTGTATTTGAGTTCTCATTTTGCATTTGGATTATGAAATTCCCCTCGATAAAAAAAAAAACTCTCTAGCTGAAAGAGAATAGTACAAACACCAAACCAATAGAGCATCAAGAATACTTTGTATAATCGATCGATAGCAAGTTGCCCTTCCACCATGGCGGGGCAGGATCAAATAAGATGCACAGTAACTATGGACTTTGCTCTGCAAGAGTGTTCATTAAATTGATTCTGTCATTACAATATATTTTAGGTTTTAGTTAAAATGCACAATAATTGTCGTTTTAATCTCATTTTATACTAAAAGTGTTCATTTATCTCATTTACCATCCAACACCCACCATTCATACAAAAATTTGCACTAGTTTCATTAATTCCATCTAATAATCGTCAATATTATGGACAATTTTGTCATCTTAAGGTGCGAGGTTATGAATCAGGTAGTATATGTCTGACGCGACAAATTAAGACGGACATGAAAAAATTATGATAAGTTATGAATGATTTCAATTTTTTTTCATATTCATCTCAATTTGTCATGTCATGTGTATTTAGTATCTCATTTATAACATTGCAGCATGAGATGATAAAATTATCTTCGATATTGACGAGTATTATATGTGGTTAATGAAATTAGTGCAAATTTTTTATATGGAGGGTGGATTTTGGTTGATAAAATACAAACGAGCGTTTTGACCTACGGAAATTGGACATTACATCATAAAAAAAAAAGTGACATATGCCGTACCTGCGCTCAAAAGAGAAGGTGCATGGTAGAAGAACCAAAAGTGTGGACTCCACTTGCAACCCTACAGAGCATGAACAACATCTTTCACCCCTTTACCACATCTAGAGCACATAAGGGACTGGGCAAATCTTCTTGTTATCATTTGATAAAAAGAAAAACTAGTTATTAACATCTATGATCTATCCTAATAAAAAAATCGATATGTATATTTAGCGGGGGAATGTTGTAACAGATTCTTAAGTCAAATGTAGCCTTCACCATTTGGCCCAAAAACCTATGGGCTTATGGGGGCCCGATAAGTCCGATGGACAAAAGCCCGACCCGACCCGCTATGGGCTGTGGGCCAGCCCGACCCGAGAGTTAGAGGGCTGGGCTTGGACTTATGGTGTTCAAACCCGATAGGCCCGAGCCCGATAAAGCTTGATAAGCCCAATCCGACCCACCCGTAATAAACCCGGCCCATAAACCCGAAAATATAAAATATTTATTATTTTAAAATTAATACTCAACTCATTCTTAATACTAATATTTCAACCCAAACCTGAATCTCAGCCCCAAGTTCACCTAATTTATTTTAAAAAGCCCAATACCCAATACTCAATACCCAATACTCAATACCCAATACCCAATACAAACCCTAACCACTCCTCCACCTACTTCATAAGCCCAACGTTTTTGGATCCTTGAGTATTTTATTTTAACGAGGCCATATTTTTGCACCCTTGTGTATTTTTTTTATTAATATTTTTTTGTAATTTTAAAATTTGAGACATAATTTATTGCAAAAACCCACGTAAGCCCGATCCAAGTGGGCTTAATAGGCCCGACCCGAAAAGCCCGATATAAACCTGGCCCGATAAAAGCCCGTGAGCTCTTTTTTATGTCATTAAGCCCGCTCGGCCCGGCCCGCAAATTTAAAAATTATTTAATAAGCCCGGCCCGACCCGACCCAAGCCCAAAAAATTTGGGCCGGGTTTGCCCGCCCCGGTCCAATGCCGAAGCCTAGTCAAATGTGCGGTAATATTCTAAAACAAAAAGTGCCAAATAATTGGTGAAAACAAAATGATTTATTTATATCTTATAACAAAAATATTTAATTTTAATCTCAACTAATTTACAATCAACCGAATTTTGAATTCAAATAGTGCATATAAAAGTAAATTCGGTTTCACCTAAGAATACAATTAGATCGTTCAAAAAAAATAAAATACAATTAGAAAAGGTCAATTTCTTTCAGGTGTATGGTAGTTCTATTTAATTAAAAAATAATTTTACCCATCTCCCATCTTCTACCCAGACCAGTTAAGCAAGCACGTGAGCCTCTGCAAATCCCATAATGATATTGTAGTTTTCCCCCACATTTTAAATTATTGTCTCCAACAACACCCTACATTTTAAATAAGTATTTTTCCTTTATCCGGAAAAGAAAAATCCGTTAGTTGATCAACATTTTACTATATAAACAAAATTTTACAAAAATACGACCTTGCAAGAGTTTACCTTGTCCAAGGGAGGGGGAAAAAAACAAGGCTTCTCTTTTTAATATTTTACCTCTTTTTCTGTTCATTTTATCTTTTTTCTCTCTCCGCTCCAGAAATCTAGAATCTCCTCTTATTTTCCATTCTATTTCCCTCCACAGATCTCCAAATTGCGTCTCTCCAAACCCTAAATTCCTCATCCTATACTCTCTTTCTCTTTCTGTCTGTACAATTTTCTTACTGATCGGCTTTCTGTGTGCCAATGGTTCTAGAAGGTTCTGAATCTTTCCGATAAGCCGCGGTTGTCTTTCTTCATGGACCAGCAACGCCGCCCTTACCATGCCTGAGCTGCGTACCATACCACGCAGAACCCGGGCATCCGAATACCCTGACCCGACTCAGAACCCGAACCCGATCGCCCAACCTCAACCTCAGAAGGTAACTGTACGGACTCAGCAGACGAGAAGGACCGCTAAGAACAAGACGACTAACAACAATAATAATCAAAAGAAGAAAAAGGAAAGAAAGGCGGCTGGTGTCGGCAAGAGGAGGAGGGCCAAGCGTGTGCCGGTCATTGAAACGAGGTCGTTTAACGAAGAGGAGGCTGGTGAGAGAGATATGGATGAATATGATAGCGGTGGCCGCAGTGGCGATAAGGGCCTTGGAGCTGAAGATGAGGGCTCAGCTCCGATTCCCGAAAAGGTCAGTCTTTCTTCAATGCCGTTTCATTGCATTCCACTTTGCGTTGTTCCATCAATATATCATCTCTCTGGCAGTAATTCTCTTTGTAGCTGCTAGAAAATGATATAGTAGAAAAGTTCAAAACTTTAAATACAGATGTTTGTTTGTTTATTATTTATCTTTCAATTTGGGGGCAGTGAACACTTAGTGAGAGGGCATTGCAACAAAATGCAGTTTTTTTTTTTAATATTGTGGGTTAGCTGCGACCTCTTTTGCATTTCAATTTCTTTTATATGTTTAATGGGTTTTTAAATTAATTGACCACAGGTCAAGGTTGGTGGTTCCCCAGTATACAAAATCGAGAAGAAATTGGGGAAAGGAGGCTTTGGACAAGTGTATGTTGGTCGACGCATGGGGGTCGGCCCTGGAGCTGTTGAGGTGTGCAATCTTCTTTGTGCCGTTAGCATCATTGCATGATTTGCTCTTTTAAAAAAAAAAGATTGCCATTGGGTTTGTATTATTAACATATCTGTGTTTGATCTAATTTTAGGTTGCGTTGAAATTTGAGCATAAAAGCAGCAAAGGATGTAATTACAGCCCGCCTTATGAATGGCAAATTTACAAGTAAGCGGCTCCCATCTTCTCTGTAATATGTTTGTTCTATACATATCACATTGTCCACATTATTCTCACTTAATATCATTTCCGTACAGTGTACTTGGTGGTAGTCATGGGGTGCCACGAGTTCATTATAAGGGCCGGCAAGCTGACTACTATATCATGGCATGATTCTTTTGCTACAATTTCGTTTTGATTATAATTTATGATTAGCAAAGTTTGAGAATCTACTAAATTAGCTGTATTTTCCATACAGGTGATGGATATGCTTGGGGCTAGTTTGTGGGATGTCTGGAATAACAACTCACACACGTAAGGTTTCCCCGTCTCTATAATGAAAGAAGGAAAAGAAAATCATCGTATTAATTTTTGGCAACACTTATCATTGTCCACCTATCTGACGCTTCTACCTTTTCAATTTCAGGATGTCAATCGAAATGGTTGCATGCATTGCCATTGAGGCGATATCCATATTGGAGAAGATGCACTCTAGAGGGTAATGATTTTGTTTCCGTTGTCTGATAATTAGTTTTTTATTCCAACGAGATTATGTCAAATACAATTCACTTATTTTCTTGAGTACAGAATTCCCGTGGGTTAAGAGATTTGTGGATTTAATCCAAATCGATAGTCCCTGTAATTATAGCATGTGGGCTTTCTTGGCGTCCACAAAATCCTGATAGTTCTTGCCTGTATAGAGTCCTCTTTGAGTGTAGGATGGAGGTTGATCCAGTTTAATCTTTGCAGTTTCTTGTGCTATAATTGAAGAGAAATATGGCCTGTTCCTATTAGCTATTTCCCATGAATGAAACGAAATGAAAATATTGGGCTGCTTGCAACTGCATGGTTTGCCTATCAAGTTATTATTGCGATGTTAATGTCTGTAATGGTGTTGATGGCAGATATGTACATGGGGATGTGAAACCTGAGAACTTTTTGCTCGGTCCATCTGGAACTCCCGAGGAGAAGAAGCTGTTTCTTGTTGACCTTGGATTAGGTAAGCCATAGTTTCAACATCTCTTACTACTGAAGTTATTTGTCATAGTATGTACCTGATGCTTCGTAACTTTGTTTCCTGCTTTGACTTGACAGCCACCCGGTGGCGAGAATCAACTGGTCAGCATGTAGAATATGACCAACGCCCAGATGTTTTCAGGTGAAATACACGATGGTTATTTGACCACAAATGTGATCATCCTTGCAAGTGATCTGAAAAAAAAAAAGCTGTTACTCATTGGTGTAATAATCATTATTGTACTGCAGGGGAACAGTGCGGTATGCAAGTGTGCATGCTCATCTTGGTAGAACTGGTAGCAGGAGAGATGACTTAGAATCTCTTGCTTACACACTGATATTCCTTCTTCGTGGCCGGCTGCCTTGGCAAGGATTTCAGGTTCATAATGTCCAAAATTTGACTATGTTTGTGCTTCTATCTTAATTATGAATGCCCTCTTATGCATTATTTTTTATAGGGAGAAAATAAAGGTTTTCTTGTCTGCAAGAAAAAGATGGCCACTTCTCCAGAAGCTCTATGCTGCTTCTGCCCTCAACCCTTCCGACAATTTGTTGAGTATGTAGTGAATCTGAAGTTTGATGAAGAACCAAACTACGCAAAGTATATATCCCTTTTTGATGGAATTGTTGGTCCAAATCCAGATATCAGGCCGATAAATACTGAAGGTGCTCAGAAGGTAGTTTATGCTTTTGCATCTATACAGACCATGTTTTATAGATGATTAGTTATGGATTTTGTTTGAAGTTCATCTAACTCATATTTTTGCATTATAAAGCTTATATTTCAGGTTGGACAAAAGAGAGGAAGATTGACCATGGAGGAGGATGACGATGAGCAACCAAAGAAGAAGATTCGTATGGGGATGCCTGCAACACAATGGATTAGTGTATACAATGCTCGTAGGCCTATGAAGCAAAGGTATATCCTAAGAGTTACATACCGGGCCTTATAAGTTTCACCTAGAAGTGAACTAAGTCGATGTTCTCGTCTCTTCTAGATATCACTATAATGTTGCAGACTCCAGGCTCTCCCAACACATTGAGAAAGGAAATGAAGATGGGTTATTTATAAGCAGTGTGGCTTCCTGTACAAATCTTTGGGCCCTTATTATGGATGCTGGCACTGGCTTCAGTTCTCAAGTTTATGAACTCTCTCCCTATTTTCTTCATAAGGTTTGTGTTTCATCAAATCTAGAATCGTTTTCTGTTGAAGCTTTGAAGTTTGAAACATATAGCTAGCTATTATTATTGCAAGTAGGATTGCTGTTTATATGCACTATTTTGTTTACTTTTCATAATCTTTTGTATTACAATGCATAATTATTATGAGATTTCTTGGGTAAATCACCACACTAATCCTTCCATTTATCTCTGATTTGAAGGAATGGATTATGGAGCAATGGGACAAAAACTACTACATTAGCGCAATAGCAGGATCTAATAATGGAAGCTCATTAGTTGTAATGTCTAAAGGTTTGTCTAGGTATCTGTACAACTAGATTGCTTTAACTAATCTAATTCTCTAACTTGACCTTTATTGCTCATATAGGGACCCAATTCTTACAGCAGTCTTATAAAGTGAGCGAGTCATTTCCTTTCAAGTGGATTAATAAAAAATGGAGAGAAGGATTTTATGTTACTGCAATGGCCACTGCAGGGAGTAGATGGGCTATTGTTATGTCCCGTGGTGCAGGATTTTCAGAACAGGTCTTTGTTGGGATTTCAAAGTAGATGCTTTGTCGGAATACCATTTGGTGGTGAGGAAATATTCTGATAATTGTGTTTTGCCTTCTGTGAAATGAATTATTTCAGGTTGTGGAACTAGATTTCCTGTATCCAAGTGAAGGCATTCATCGAAGGTGGGATAATGGTTACCGCATCACATCGACTGCAGCAACTTGGGATCAGTCAGCCTTTGTTCTTAGTGTTCCAAGGAGAAAAATGACAGATGAAACTCAAGAAACGCTTCGAACTTCTGCTTTTCCTAGTACACATGTTAAGGTAGATTATCTGATTAATCATCTTCCTTCTTGCCTATTCTATTTTGTTCTTCGTTCTCAAAGCTCAAGTTTCTCTGTGGCAATTATGCAGGAGAAGTGGGCAAAAAACCTTTATATTGCATCTATTTGTTACGGTCGAACTGTCTCATGAACAGTCAAAGTAATGTTGGATGACACTGACGGAATTCTGATCATTCGCCTTTATGGACAACATACCAGCTTTTACCATTTAATGCCTTTTCAGAAGCAATAATCCTCACAGAAATTGATTGGTCTTGTCATTCGGGAGTTGATGTACGCTACACTCTTCGTCATAGCCATCATAACATAGCATCTGTATGCAAGTACTTGTGCGTTGTCTTCCAATCTTCGGAGCTTTTTAATATCTTTCATGTCCGTTGGGAAGAAGATATTCCCACCTACTGTTAAAAGTTTGTATATTCTGAGCAGTACTTCCTTGGTTGAAGGCATGTGCACAAGTCATATTTTGATTATTGACCTAGACAACAAAAAGCAGTTGTATACTTCAAAGCATCCGTATGTAATGGTTTCTTATTTATTTTTTATTTTTGTCTCAACCACTTTCCAAATACTTGTCTTTCGAGTACTAGCCACTGATTATAAATATTACTGACCAGTTATCTGTTCATTACACAAAAATGTTGGCAATATGAATATGCTATATTTTTGTTGAGTAAATGAGTATCACAGGTTGAATAGTTGATAATTTTGGTCAAGGTCTTTGAAGAAGAACCACTGTAGAAAAGACCACTGATGCATGCAGTAAGACCTGTGATGCCAAGAAAGAACAACCTATCTTACCATTGGTATGTTGTTGCTTAAAAGGAACTTCGATTCAATTTTCTCTTTCTTGCTGTTTATATTTGATTTCTGTCTGGTATGGTAGCTATGTGATTTCATTATTTATTATGCAACACTCAGTTCATTTTGTATGTTAAAATAGCAAATTCTTTCCCCCTTGCCTCTCATTTTCCATTCTGTATTATATGATGTAAACAGCTGTCTCTGTCTTCCTAGTAGATATAATTAAGATGAGCTGCTAGTGAGTAAAGTTACATACAAAGTCTGCATGGCTTTGTGGGTCTTGCTCATCCATCCATCACGGTGCTATTGAACAAATTGGGAGTTGTCAAACACATGGCAGGTATTAAATCATTCTACTTTACTATCCCACTTCTTCTCAAACTCCTATGACATGCCTGTTGTTTATGTTGTGTGACTACATCGTTTGATGCATATCAAACTTTTAGATATGGATTGTTCTTGGTTCATTTCTAACTCACAAGAAAAGTACGATAATAATTTAGTCTTATTGTATTCCTAGTGTTATCAGTTGATGCATATCAAGCACGCTTCAACCAATTCCGTGGCTTCAATTTTATCTCCTTGATAATAATCTATTATGGTCGTGCTTGGACCGCCACGAGATCTCACATGTAACAATTTATTTATACAAGCAAGTCAACAATTGAATATAGAATTTAATATAACGCATTAAAATTATCTAACTGCACATATTTATCAGACTGCAAGATGTTATGGGGCATATCACAGGATTTTCAGCGGTGAGGAAGAACAATAATCAATAATGAAACAACGGAACAGAAGTGTGATATAGAGATACAGAATATCAGGTGAGCATAAATACTTATAATCTGTTTGTATTTATAATCTGTTTAATATATGATCGTTCAAACTATAGACTTCTCTCCCATTGCAGCCCACCTACTTTGAAAATTTTGATAGACATGCTCTCCAACAATTAAAGACCTTTTTCCAGTGTGAAAAACCTTATCATTAATTTATCACCATTTTTCCATACCCACAGGAAAAATTTTGTTAAACTCACATTGTGGTCGGATGTTGCCAAGAGTTCCACTTCCATGATGACAAAACATTCGACCCAACCAATAGTTGATGTTTTCACAAGCTTAAGAGTGAAGCAATACGAAGGTTTTGAGTTGGGCCTAAACATTAGTGACAGTTTTTCCTAAACAAGAAGTATCTAAGTTCTTATAAGTTCTTATTCTTGAACACATAGGAGAAATAATGCCAAGCAGCAGTGGTTTGTCATTGTTCTTTCATAAATCGAGACATTCCAGAATCGAGTGCATACAAGACAAGGTATGTATATATAGTATTTTCATTCCAAAGTATTACCATTGACCAAAACAAATTTATACATATTCACATTAAGTTGAAATTCTTTTAACAAAATCACACAGCTTTTCCAAATCGACACAACCTGTGAAGATACTGGCCCCCTCCAGAAACCAAATAATGACATATGACCATTTGAAGGCTGAAATGGCCATTGAGGACTTGAGTTATCTGGATCCTGATTTGTACTAGGTAGGTGCACAAATCCAATTTCTCGAGTTTTACCTACGTTTCATTATAATCATACTCACCTTTTCAAACATACATTTTGCAGAATGAGACTTTTTTGTGCAAGGCATTTATATCAAGCTTTGATACAAACCGTGGATGTTTAGAATTCATGCCCAGTTTGTGATAGGCAGATGCAACCACTGGTCAATTGGTTTGCAAAAACCATGTTAACCAACTTCCAATTCCTAGTTAAGTATAGGCTAATCTAACTACTTAATTGATCCTCAGTAGTCTTATGTAGTTACAAATATTGTTCTTTACCATTAATTTATTACCTTTTTTTGTTTACTGTTTTATTAAATTATTTTATCTAATAATTTCAGTTAATCTTATTATATACTTTAAAGTGTTGTGGTGACCAATTATATGAAAAAATGTTGTGATACAATGACATGAATCTGCTTCACTTTGATTTTGTCAATGTTTGGTTTGGAAACACATATTATATATATATATATATATATATATGTACATGTGTGTATATATATTGATGAATACTATTGTCCTCCACTGAAACCTAACTTGCATACAGAGCAATCGTTGAAGATCATGAGGATGAAATCAATGTTATGATCCTTGGCAAACATGGAGATAAATTATTTGGCTCAATGTGCAGCGATTTGGTTATCAACCAAGGGCTCACTGATCAACAAGAAGTACCAATTAATCTCCTTAGGTTGATAGGACAACTTACCATCGTCGATTTGGTGCCAAAAAAATGACATAAACCTGAATGATCTTCTCATCAGACTTGATGGTGACGTTGTCAAGATCTTCCTCACTTTCCATTACTTATATCCGTGTAAACAATAGGAGTGGCAAAAGGTTAGTGGGCGTTATTTGATAATCAAAAGCGAGTGTTTATTAGAAGTTCATTAGGAAACATTTTTACCTTTGCCATTTTCTTGTTGGAGATGTAAAAAGAGATTTTTTCACTGATTCTCTTTTCCTTCTATGTGGCTGTGAAGTGGCAGGTGAAGATAATGGGACTTCTTTCAAGATAGGTTGCGGAGTTTTTGGCAGCGTTCGTGGACTTGGTTCCTCAATTAGTCTTGAAGGAGAAACTGAGGTTGTATCTTCAGAGGCGCCATAAATGAGATCATTTAGGTTCATGTCATTTTCATTTTGGCACCAAATCGAAGGTGGAAAATCTTTGTTTGTTCTATCATCCTAAAGAGATTAACTGGTACTTGTTGATCAGTGAACCCTTGGTTGGTAACCAAATCTCTGCATGATGTGCCAGACAGTTTATCACCATGTTTGGCCAGGATCATTCTCATGATCTTCAAGAATTGCTGGAACTTTGTACCTATATGTGGGTTATATTTCAGTGGAGCACAGTAGTATTCATCAATGTGTGTGTATATGTTAGTATATATACACACATTTTAGTGTAGCAAAACTGAAAATTGACAAAATCAAAGTGAAGCAGATCCGAGTTATGACAGCACAACTTTTTTTTTCATATGATAGGTCAACACTAACTACACTTGTGTATAATGAGATCAACTGAAATTACTAGATAAAATTATTCATGATAAAGAGGCAATGTTTGTAACTAGATATGAGGATGAACTAAAAGTATAAGGGCTCGTTTGGTATGCCGTATTGTACTGATTATTTCAATCGGATAGACTAATCTGTCCATCGGATAGACTGATTATTTAGTCGGGCATTTGGTACTTTTTCGGATTAGAATATCAACTATATTATACTGATTGGATTATTATATTATAATAGTTGACAAAATACTTATATCTTAAATATTAATTTTGTATGTCATTATTATTATTATTATTATTTATTTTAATAATTATTATTATTACTATTTATTATTTTTTTTATTAATTAATTAATTTTAATTTTATCATTATTATTTATTAATTTATTATTATTATTATTATTATTATTATATTTTACAAGATTACTAATTATCCGACTATTTAATACGGACAATTTCGATCGTATTATTTTAGCGTGTCTGAACCGTATAAAGATATTCAATCGTATTAACTTATACGGTGACTAATTAATACGATTGGTACCAAACACTGATTTCGTATTATATTATCTTATTCCGTCTCTTATACGGCATACCAAACGTAGCCTACTAAATGTCTTGTGGCTTTGTAGTTAGATTAGCTAGCCTAAATACTTACCAAGGGGTGGGAAGTTGGTTAAGATGGTATTAGCAAATCAATTGCCAGTGGTTGCATCTGCCTATCACAAACTGAGCATGAATTATGCCAACATCATCGGTTTGTATCAAAGCTTGATATAAATGCCTTGCACAAAAAAGTCCCGAAGAACATCGACGTGGTATGCCCATACAACCTTCCTCTCATGCATAAATACGTACTTTTGTTTTTTCATTCCGGTTGCAGATCTAAAGCGGTCGCCGTAGACCAGAGCACGGCAATGGCGTGCTGAATTTTTCTAGTTCGAAGCTCATCTCATCTCCAATTGCATTTCGGCTGGTCAGTAAATGCAGCCAGGTCATGATAAAAAAAAATATTGCTTACCCATTAAAACTTTGACTTACATTTAAATGAAAAGCAAATAATTGTGGGATCTTTTTCCTTGATAATCCTAAAAACTTAAAAATTCTCACCATGGATATCTATAAAATAGAACCCCCTTAATTTGGCGTATTTTAATAATAAAAAAAAAAAGTCCCTAAAATCTCCACGTCAATTGCCCTAAAAAAAAAAAAATTCTCTACATCATATGCTTTTGTCTTTTAGCGGTTGATGTGTTCCCTAAATACCCTTCTATATACTGTCCCTTAGTTTCTCGTTTAACTCTCTTTCCTTCGCCTAGCTTCCATGGAACATTCCAGGTCTGGCCATCCTATCAATTTCCATCCATTAGATTTCGTTTCATTTTCACCCATTGGATGACCAGACTACTTTATGGAACAATCCATGGAAGCTTGGCCGCTTTTCTGGGTGTTTAGCTTTTTTTCCTTTCTTTCTAGGCGTTTACCCTTTCTTTCTAGGTGTCTAGTTGACTTCATATAATTTTGAGATTATATCAATTTACTCTTCAATCATAAAATCATCAATTAAGTTAAGAAAATTTATGATGTTAATTAAAAAGTTGCTTATTTTATTTTTCATTAAGTGATTAATTATTTTTATTTAGTTGTTGTTTCAAATTAATGCATTTAAATAAATTATGAGCATAACTAATCAAATTTAATATAAATGTAAATGTAATACTCTTGTGGTTTGTTTAAATGCACTAATTTGAAAGAAAAATAGGTAAATTAAAATAAGTAATAACACTTAATGAAACGTAAAAGGGTAAGAATTTGTAATGGTTACCATGAATATCGTTAATTTAATAGTTTTAATAGTAAAATAGGTGTAGGGTAAATTAATTGAATTTCAAAATTATATGAAGTAAAATAATGAAATTGAAATTTAGTGATCCGTTATGAATTGGCTCTAAATTTTGGGTGTTAAGTGATGTCTGTCCTGAAAAAACGAAAGATAAACGACTTGTGAATGTTTCCTTTGTGTTCTTAGAACATTTGTTTTCTTTATGAATTATGCATTTTGTTTCTACTAAATATATTTTAATTTATTATAAATACATATATTTCATTTTGTAAAAATATGTTTTACAAATGCTAGAGCCAAAAGAGGAGAGATTAGCCCAAAGCTGCCTACGATGAATCTCACAGTTGGCAGCATAAACCACCAAACAAAAAAATTGACGTTACAGTGAATCACCTGGTTAGAAAAACTGATAACAGAGACATGCACACGATGGGGATCTCACCCCCACCCAAATTCTCCCATTCCAACGACTACAGAGATCATTCAGCACTTCCCAATTATTAAAAATAACATGAGAAACATCAAGAAAATTATGACCACGAACGCGAGTCTCAACCAACCCAACAAGACACAACTGATTGGAATTGATAACATCTTTCACCTCAAGTTGCTTAGAGGACTCATTGAGACCTCGCACATTCCAGGCAGCAATAGAAATCATTGAGAAGAGGGGTCGACTTGTACCCGGGAAACAATTTCCCTACTACTAGGACTTTGGAGTCCCGACTTGCAGAATTCTTCTTAGTTTTCTTCTTATTTTGGCGATTAGCCGAGTAAGGGGGAGGACCATCAACATTACAACCCACCAGATGGTCAGGCCAATGAGTACGATCAGGACAAGCAGTAGACAAAATCCTCAAAAATCAGAACCAACATTGTCATCGCAAGGAGCCAGGGCACTGAAGGCATTAGAATTGGTAGCAATATCTCACCAAGGGAGGCAAGAATGTGAGAGAGGATCAACCCCAGCAGACGAAGGACCAGGAACAGAGGAGGACCCCTTTCCTTTGCGCTGACGAAGAAACGAAGCAGGTGTAATAAACCCATCATAACTCCCATCAATAACCTGGGAGGCTGGGATGAACCAGAGGGCAAACCCACATGAACAACATGGGCCACAGGATTCGGAGCAATAGGAATAGATTAGGCTGGAGGAATAAGTCCATTAGAAGGAGCAGTTGGGATAACCTGTTCATGAGAAAGGGACAACCGAGGACAATTGGGTTCTGAATGACCAAAAACCTTACAGTGCACAAATATTAGGCCTAATGGAAAATAGTTTTAGGGATCTCACCTTCTTCGGAGGCAACTCCAAGTCAAAGGAATCCACAAGCGGCTTAGTGGTATCAATCTCCACACAGACCCTCAAGAAGGAAATGCACCGTTTAGAAGCCGAAAGGGAGTCTACACATAACGATTTACCAACAGCACTTGCAATGTGAGAGACACCTTCCGGGTTCCAATGCTCAAGAGGGACATCAAAAAGCAATATAGGATTCCGCACATGAGCCTCACGGGTAAGCACCATACCCACACGTCAACGCGACAAGAATAAAAGGCGACCAGTAACTTGCCAAGGACTTTCCTCAAGAATAGCCAAACACCCAGCATCATTACTGAATTTAAAAAGGAAAAACCTTTATCATTACCCAAATACTTCCTACAAACCCTTACTAGACCATAATTTAAGGGATAACGAGTTAAACCATAGCATACGGCAATTGCGTGTCAACGAAGTGCCCCATTAGACAAGTATTCCAAGCCTTGGCCTCCTCTCTTCAGTAGCATTGGATCACCGTTCAAAATGACGACCGCCTAGGTGGCGTTTAGACTCTCGAAGGTGAAAAACTATCTCGCATAATAGCTAAGCATTTAGGTGGATTTGTGTATACATTTATATATATATATATTTAGTTATATAAGTTCTTATATATATATATATTTATGTAAATTATTTTATTTGTTAAATACTTAGTTGAGAATATAAGTATTAATTAAAACATAAATATAAATTAAAAAACATAAAATGTTGTAAAATTTAATAAAAAAAACTAACATTTTCAATATTTATGATTTCCAACTCAATTTATTTATCTAGATAATTAATTTTTTTTTTGAAATTATTTGATAGTATTCAATATATTATTAATTTATTAAATTTTATCTTTAAAATAAACCGTCTAAACACTGGCCACCTATCAACAGTATTAGGAGAGTCTAGTGCCATTTTGAACATCGCTCTCGAGGACGAACCACCACACGATTGCCCACCAAATCTGGTTTACAGAAGTGAAGAGAGGACCCAAAAGGCTTAGCAGGCCCACCACAATTTACAGCATCACGGTAACCACTCGTGTCGTAGGAGACCAAACCAGAAAGAATCAGCACCGAGTCAAACATAAGGGCATTGCTCCCAAGAGGGGTACGAGCAGGCAAATCAGCTAACGTAGCTAGCACATCGCACTTAAGCTCCAAAGACAACTCAGGATAAAACTATTAAAAATTGGGCTTATTCTAACATGATGCAGGCACATGGGAGTGGGCAAAGGAAATATCCCCACAATACTTGGGTTCTAGTTATACATAATTTAGTTGCCCCTTTTGAACCTAGATTTTGGAATCTCTAGCCAACTAGATTAGGTGTCCATCTTGCAAACAATTAAGAAATAGACTTTAACCTCAATCTCATCAATGATTTATAAACTATCTCTCGTTTCAAAACTTTTATAAACGGAACTGTTAAATTCTTTTTCGACTTTATACAGTCAATGGTAATGATACCACTTTAAAGCAGTTGTCTAATGATATTATGTCTTCAATGTATGTGTCGAAACTAACCATTATATATACTATCATGTGCCCTTTCAATAACGGATTGATGATCACATTGTACACACAAAGTAGACACAAGCTTCGACCAATTTGGAATATCTTCTAAGGAATTATGAAGCCACTCGACTCTCTCTAAAACTGTAAATTTATATTTCATAATGGATCTGGGTATGCATGATTACTTACTTGATTTCCAAGTGACTGCTTCGCCATCTAAGGTAAAGACATATCGACTTGCAGAGTTTGAATATTTCTCATTTGATATCCATTTCGCATATGTGTGTAACTTTCTAACACATGCAGATCTCTTGTGTAGTGCAATCCATTAAACCTTCTAACATAGGTGGATATCATGTATAGTGCAATCCATAATTTTTGATATAGCTCAAATACCCAAGAATCTTGACAATGAATTTCCATTGATCTCTTACAAGATTACTTGTAAATTTACTTAATTTATTAAGTAAACAAATTATACGTGCATATTCAACTGTGATATACCTTAACTTGTATTTTTATTTAAATGAAGACTACCCTTATATGGAGTTTTTATTGGATTATTATCATATTTTCCAAAACTTAGCAAGTATTTTCTCAATATACCGTGATTGAGACAATATTAATCCATCAAGAGTTCTAGAAATTTTAATTCATAAAATAACATCTTGCAACTCTTATCTCTTTCATATGAAACTTACTAGTCAAAATACGCTTGGTAGATTTAATCACATCATTATTACTACTAATTGATAACGCTGAAACTACGCATTAAATAAACATGTAATTCAAGTATTATACAATTTAAACCCTTTTTTGTGTAGAAGTAATATTGGTAAATAGGGATTGTTCTTAACCGGGGAAATTAGGGAACATTAATAATGTGTTAGTGAGAAAGAATAATGAATAAAAGAATAAATTAATAAATGAATTAATGAATGAATAAATTAATGAATAAATGAATAAAATAATTAAAGAATTAAGAATTGCAGAATTAAAGAATAAAATTAAATTACCAAACTAAGAATTAAATTCAAATTAACAATTGCATTATTTAAAACTACTCCTAAAATAAACTTTCTTTAAACACAATTTTTATCAGTACTCTAACTTTTAGTACATATTGAACCAATCACGAAATCTTACATCAATTACTTCAATTACCAAAATACGTTTTTCAATATTATAAATGGATCGACAGCGGCCGACACTTAAAATATAATTCACCTTAAGTTTTTGATTAAATGCACCGACAACGGCTGATATTTAAATCTCTTCAATCATATTCTAAGTGCACTGATAACGGCTGACACTTAGTTTTGAATTGAAGTTTAAGCACTAAAACGTACCAAATAACTAAAATTCATGAAGTAAAATACATAGAGATTGTATTCACATTTACAAATGTTATAAAGAAAATACCAACACAAATATTGAATTATAAATAAAACCGAAACAATAACAAGAGTATAAGTAGAAAAACAAGGTTTTTCATAAGGAACCATGACAGCAAGCAGAACCGTGTGAAGATGAAGGAAGAAATACGAGGAATTCGATCTTAAAAACTCTCGAATTGCCTTAGAATTACCTAGCCTTAGGTTTTTCTTAAAAAAAGTATAAAATTGTGTACAAAGAGAAGTTTAAGAAATTCCTAAAACAAAATAAGAAAATGAAGTCCAGAAACAAAATATAAAAGTAAGATTTAAAAGAAAACTAATTAAGAAGAAAATTAAAAGAAGTTACAAATGGTCCCAAAATAAATCTACAAAATAGAGAGAAAAAATAATTCCAAAGAGGACTAAGAGAGGAAGAGAAAGACTAAAAAAGAAGGACTAAGGGACCCTAACCAAATGAAATGACCTCCCTATTTATAGAGGGAGTGTCAAAATTCAAATAATAAAATACAAACATAAAATATAAAAATGAAATGATGAACAATGATGATTAATGATGATATTAGGGATGGTTTGGAGCTGGAAAATCAGAAAAAGTTGGCAGGTTGCAGCAGTGAGTGGCTCGGCAGGTGCATGCTGATAGGGTTGATGGGAGTTGGCGTGCAACATCTGATTTGGAGAAGCATGTTTTGGCATGACTCAGCTGAAAAGGATGGGTTAGGTTGCGCGTCAGGCACTGAAAAAGATTGCAGGAGCTCGGCGGAACAGGCAATGCAGGGCATGGTGAGTTCGGTAGATGCTGGCTGACACGAAGTAGCAGGTTTTGGCGTACGCCTGCTGACGAGAACGTGGGGTGTCAGCCCCTGCAGAGCGAATCAAGGCGCGGGTCTTGGGTTGGGTTAGTGGGTCTTGGGCTTCACGCATGCTGGGCTAGAAGAAGCTGGGTCGTGATGCGCTGGGCTCAAGTTATTTGGGCTTTGGGCTGCTTTTTGCATGGATTGGGCTGGGCGAGCCCTTGGTTGCAGAGGCGAAATGGGTTGGAATTTCTGGGCCTTGGGCTGCAATAATTTGGGCTGGATTTTAAATATATATTTGACCTATCCACTTAATTTCATTCATAATTTTTTCATTATAATTCCGATCGGGACGATTCTTTAGCCAAAATTCTCATAATTCCAAGATTTATTTATTTCTACAAAATTTTCACAAAATATATTATTTTCTCCAATTGTTTGGTATTTTAATATTAAAAGTCAAGCATAAAGGGTATAAAATAATACTTAATTGAAGGCCTATCACTAATAATAAGTGTGTCATCTACATAAAGATATACAGTGACATAATCATTTGATGTGACCTTTGTGTAGACACATTTATCACACTATTATTTTTGAACCCTTTTGACATCATTGCATTGTCAAATTTCAAATGAGATTTCTTTGGTGCTTGCTTTAAGTCGTACAGAGACTTAACAAACCTACACAGTTTCTTCTCTTTTCCAGGAATAATGAATCTTTCTGATTGTTCCATATAAATCTCCTCCTCTAAATCGTTGTTTAGAAAAGTCGTTTTAACATACAATTGATGTATTTCAAGATGTTTCAAAACCAGGACTTGCAATCAACATTGTAATGGATGTTATTCTTGTAACTAGTGAATATGTATCAAAATAGTCTAAGCCTTCCTTTTCCTTATAAAGTTTGGCAACAAGACTCGCCTTGTACTTATCTACTGATCTATTGGTTTTTATCTTCCTTTTAAAAATCCATCTATAACCCAACTGCTTATTTCCAGGAGGAGGATCTACTAATTCCCATATATGGTTTAGTAGAATGTAATTCACTTCAGCATTAATAACCACTTTCCAAAAAGTATTTTCAATGGATGACATTACTTCTTTATAAGTTTGAGGTTCATTTTTTCAACAAATAAGTTAGAAAATCGGGACCAAACGAATTAGACATTATTGCTCTTTTACTTCGTTCAACCACATTTTCATATCCTTGAGATCTTTGGTCTGGTTGATCTTGATGACTTTCAAGATTACAACTATCGTAAGTTCTTTATGAGGACGTTGCTCATGTGCATTTTTCCAAGGAAACACATTCTTAAAAAATGTTACATTCTTTGACCCAATAGTCATATTCACATGTATATCACTATTATCTCACTTACGTACAAGGCACCGATTTACAATACTATTAGCATAACTAAAGAATACAAAATCCATGGTTTTCGGTCATATTTTTACCTTTTTAGGATGCTAGACCGTTGCCTTAGCAAGACACCCCCAGAATTTAAGATATTTATAAGGTCTTCAACCTTTCCATAACTCATATGGTCTCTTTTCCAACTTATTATGAAGTAATCTATTGAGAATGTAATTTTCATAAAGCATAGATTCTCCCCAATCCAGAACTTATCAATATAGCATACATCATCTCCTTCAATATTCGGTGTTTGCGTTCAATAATACCATTTTTTTTAGGTTAATAAGGAGCGGTAGTTTGGTGAATAGTTCCATATTGAGCATAAAATATAGCAAATAGTGTATCATATTCACCTCCCCTATCACTTCCTAAAATCTTAATTTTTTTTGCTATGGTGATTATCAACTTCATTCTTATAATGTAAAAATATTACTAGGATTTCATCTTTACTTTTGAGCAAATAAGTATAGCAATATCTTATGCAATCATATGTAAAGGTAATAAAATACTTTTTACCATCTCTAGTTTGCACATACTCTAAATTAAAAATATCACTATAAATTAATTCTAGTGGTTTTGTACTTATCTCTATAGAATGAAAGGATGTTCTAGTATGTTTGGCTTCAACACAAGTTTCGAACTTGTGATTTGCATCACTATTAAGCCTAGGTAGAAAATCCATGCTAACAAATCTACGCAGAGTATCATATTTAACATGTCCTAATCTACCATGCCATACATTTGGGGACTCAATAATATAAGCATAACTAATTGTGTTCTTATTATTAATAGAAGGTACAATGATCATTACTAGTGATGAAAATATCGACACTATCGTCGATATATCGGTGAATTTGGCCGGCGGCATGTAAGAGGGGGGAAAGAAATTGAGCGAAATATCGATCTTTTTCCTTGTTTTAAGCCCATCGATCTCTTTATTTCATTAAAACGATCGAGATAGGGCCAAATTGCATGAAATCAGACGTAAAACCATTGAGTTCCAGTCGGGTCATGCCGCCGAGTCAAAAAAACCTGAATCACAGACCCGCGCGAGGTAAAAGATGACTGTTTTTAAGTTAGTATGTGTACTTTATATATTAATTGGTTTCTTATATTTTAAATTGGGCTTGTTAGTTGAGTTGGTTATGGCTTGTTTTCAAACCCAGGTGCGCAAGCTGCTTGCTAATGTTTTTTTTTTTTCATTTTTTCCTTATTTTCAATTTTAAATATAACAATCCTTTCCAATTTTTGAACAAAGATTGACTCTATTTTTTTAATCTTTTTTTTTCCAATTTTAAATATATTTGTTCATTTTATAATTTTTCTTCCATTCAAATTTGTTTATGCTTATTGTTATATTTTTAATTATATTAACATTCAATTATAGTAATTCACTTCAATTTATATTTATGTTTAAATTTTTATATTACTAGTCATCGGCAGAACTCTATTGTATCATATTATTCAACATATATTTATTATATCAAAGTTGTTTTATAGTTTTTATTAGTCTTATATAACTATCATTGAGTACTTAAGTTTTTCCCAAAGTTTCATTCCAAATTTCCAACTTTTAGACCGAATTTTCGTCATTTTTGTTGACCGTAAACGATATCGCTATCGATATTTGGGGCGAGATATCCGTAAATTTGACTAGCGATATATCTGTCGATATCGATATTTTTATCCTTGGTCATTACATGTATCTTGAAAAGACCATTACTCAGGTACACATTCCCCACACAAATTTATCTGCGTCAAAGACCAATCTGAGTTCATTTATACTTTATAAAAATCTAGAAACCAAGTTCTTTCAAATATCAGGCATATGAAGCACTTCGTTCAAGGCTAGTTTCTTCCCAGAAGTCATCTTGAGGACAATCTTTCCTTGACCTTAACTTTGGAAATCGAAGAGTTCCTATGCATATTTCTCCTATATATTTTCTCCCCTTAGGCCGCTATATGATAGGTTGTGAACATCTTCCTATCTGAGAATATGTGGTGTGTAGCTCCAATATTCACCCAACATTCCTTGATATCACTTACTGAGTTCACTTCAGAGTTCACATATGAGAAGTTGAAATCAGATAAATCATTTGATAGCTTATCCTCCTTGGTAATGTGAACTTCTGTTATATTGCTCCTAGTCTTTTTAGAGCAACTATTTGCTGCCCTATGTCCAGACTTATTACACTTAAAACGTTTTTCTTTGAATTCTTCAATTTTCTTTGAGTTCCATTGACTAGAGCTTTCTCCATATTTCCTTTTTCTTTTCTTGCTTTTTGGCTTATCTCCCTCCATGGAATTTCCATTGAACATTTCAAGTTTCTCTCTGTGAGAGGAGGAATAGGGATAACCACAAATTGTGCATGAGGCGCACCATTTCCCTTATCATTAATAGTACCAACATTATTAGTAACTTTGTAACTGGTATTACTAGCTATCATTTTCCTTCAATAAGGAAAAACAAAACCGCGCAACATAATAGAAATAAAATAATATTTTTAAGAACAAAAAAGAACTTTAAGATTCTTAAATCAAAATATAGCAATTACAAAATAAAACGTCTTCAGATTATTAGTAAAAATATTGATTAATTTCCATTAACAGATATATGAAAATGTGGAACCATAAATCACCCAAATATTATGGAGCTGCCATGTGGCCTATAATTCTCAAAATGTTCAAATTTTCCATGTTAGTGACATTAACGGCTCAAACACACTCACACATTAGATAATATATTTTCAGCTAATTGTCAGGACCCACCCCGGTTTCACCCCGAAACCCGAGGTAAATCCCGCTCCCGTCTGACTCCCCGACACAAAACTCAAGTAAAACTCACTCGAACCCAGTCAGACGCAGGAGTAATTACAAAATATCCCAACCTTATCGTTTACAGGGCATAGCACTAAATTACAAGGAAAATAAAAACCGAGAAAGTACACGCACACAGAAGCCTTTAAACTCTTCTAGGATCTCTCACGTCACTTCTATGCCTCGGACACTGCCTCGACGTCAAGACCCCGCGCTAGCTCCACAACCTGGAGGGCAATTTAAAACAAAAATGTGAGTGGACCAGAATGTACAAAAAGTTCAAAACCATTTTATAAGAAAACCGAGTTTAACCCTCCGTTTTGAAACCACATGCATAAAACAGAAACACTATAAAATATCTTAAGAAACCACAGCATGAGTATCAGAAACCGTATCAAAACCATAAACATCAAATCATCATTTTCCCGATCAAACCTGCTGGACCTATCCGAGTCTTTAAACTCCCGAGTCTTTAAACTCAATCCAGGCCTTAATCATATCCGAGTCTTTAAACTCCCGAGTCTTTAAACTCAAGGCCTACGGGGGAAATCAATATATATCCGAGTCTTTAAACCCAATAACCAGATCTAGCAAATCCAATCCCAAAACCATGTGAAAAACCTTTTCCAAATCCACATCCAAACCCGAATCCGAAATCACCGGTTCGATGCCCTTCCGGTATCCAGAACCGTCATTCCGAACCCAAATCCGGAAATTCACTTTTCAACTTTAAAACCAATCTCGCTTTCCGAAATCCGGTTCTAAAATCGAAAACCTTGATTATCAAAATCATGTCCCCAAAAACCCCTTAAAATCATGGAAATCATTTATCTTTCCAAAATCACCATTTTCTCGTAAAACGTGCTAAAACAATTATAGAAAACATAAAACCATAAACAAAACCATAAAACAATTATAGAAAACAGTTATGCATGTTCGAGTTTAAGGAAAGGGTCCACTCACAGTACTGAGCCCTATTCGCGTCCCGAACGTCCAGCCCGTTCCTCGGCTTCCTCGGGAAATCCCAATCCTGTCAAACACCGTCAAATTACGTCACTAATACGTCTACAAACACTCACCTAAATTCCCTAAACAAAATCCCTGAATCGAAAACCGAAAACCCGGGACCCTAAACATTCTCCCTCGCGGAACCGAACTCATACGATGTCCGATTATCCCGAAACCAACTCCATTGAACTCAGCACAACTCCTAGACCAAAAGTCATGTTGACCACTTTCCCAACCACCGCCGCACGCGCCCCCACGCGCCGCCCAAAGTGGTTGCGCGTGGCCCCACGCTCCAGCTACAGTACCACCTTCAACCTGTGCTGAACCGGCCGTCGCAGGCTGAACCGGCGAGACTTGATCTCCGCCGTCCGGCCACCAATTCAGCCCCTTCTTTAACCTGCAGCTTCGTCCTGACCAACCCTATCGATTCCCCAACTCCGTTCACCTCGATACTGTTCCTAACCCGTCGACTAAGCTCAAAACCAGACGGCTAAATGTCCCCCTGTTTCACGACTCCTCAACTCCGGTCACCCCCCGTCACGGTGGTGACACCAGACGGTCCCTAAGACCTCACTGAATCTAGACCAACACCCCTATACCGTCGACTCAGCCCCTACCTACACGACTCGCCGTTTGAACCCACGGCCAAAACAGAGTACTGAAGGTCCCTCCGTCGTGCCCTCCACCACCGTGCACCACCCATCACGGCAGCACACACAACCGATTCCTAGGACCCTCAGGAGTCTCACCCTAACCTCCAAATCCCTCGACTCTAGCCCTAGGTCCACGACTTTCCAACTGAAGTTTCACGGCAAAACAGAGCAAAGAAGCCTTACCCTTCGATTGCAGCTCCGCCGTGCGCACTGCCGCCTACCACTGCGATCGTTGGACTCCTTGCAGTCTCCTCAGCCTCCCCTGGCCTTGGTTTGCCTCGACTCACGGCGTAGCCACCACCTCAACCTCACAAGCTCCCTGTTTCCCCCAAAATTTCTCCACACCTCCGCCGTGCCGCCGTGCACGATTGCACCACAAATTCACGGCCACCAGCTCCGCCTTGCCTCACTATCACTCTCACAACTCCCTATTTACTCACCCTTGCACCCAGATCGATCAATTGATCCCAAACTCTCACCCTCTGTTCTCTGTGTTTGTCGAAGAACAAACACGGGTATGCACGGTTCCACCCAAATAATTGGGCTGTGAACACACCGGATTCCACCAGAATCCTCTAGCCCTTTGCCATGTGTCACCATCCCTTCAAACTTTATCCCATCTGTTTAAACCCCAGCCGTCCATTCCCTTCTCTCTGCACGAATCCCCATAAACCCAAAAAGACTAAAATACCCTCCTGTTTTACTCATTTTTTTACGGTTTTACCGAAACTTCCTAGACCCGTAACCTTCGCCTCGTAAGTCCGATGAACACGTGCCGCCTGTCGTTGAATTCAGGACGACGAGATCTACCCAACCATGCTAGGTCAACCTACCAAAACCCGATTATACAAAAAGTCAACTTTTCCCCCTATTTTACCAAAATTACGATAATACCCTCGACCTTCCGAACATCACAACTTCCTCCTCGGATGTCGGAATCAGACATACCACATGTCTATGGGTCCATGACGTCCTAAACTACGTCCTGGTCACTGGTCAATCCCCAATTGACCACCCGAAATAAAAGTCAACATTTATGCCCGACCCAGGGCAAAATCGTCATTCTAAGTTCCCGGACCCCTCGGGACTACCTAACCCCTGATTAACCTTACTAATCACACCTTGATCACTCTACAAATTCCAATTCTCGGGACGGGTTGTTACACTAAATATATTATCTAAGAGGGTTAAAACCTCAAAAATATTAATATACTCACTGAGAAATAATTGTCATTATTCTTAATAATGAAAAATTATTATTAATATTAAATTGCTATAATAATCATCATAATGAGAAACTATTACAATTATTAAATAATATCTTTTATTAAAAATATATTATTTATTAATTACAAATTTAACCGGTCAATCAGAACGCTCCATGACTCCTAAGGATTCTCTATAAATACAGACGACCACTTCACTTTCAAGATAATTCGATTCAACGCTAATTAAGCTCTTTTGATTTCTCTTTCAAAGCTGACATAAGTATTAGAGCGCTCTTGGTCTAACAACCCCATGGGACCTTGATCAGAGCGAACGATAACTTACTGTTTGCTGTTTTCAGGAATCAAAGAGACTTTTGCGAGTATGGACGAATTCTGCTTCAACAACTAGTGCTTTCATTGAGAGTCGATTGAGAAATTTCAAGGGGAGCTCTCACAATCGTTCATCGTTCTTCAACGTTATTCATCGTTCTTCGAATTTTATACAGCATTCATTATACTTTGTTCGTTGTTCATCGACAATGTTCAAAGTTCTTAAACGGTGTTCATCGTTCATTATACCGGGTTCGTCATTTATCGACTATATTCGAATTTTTGAACATTGTTCATCAATCATGTTCATCGTTCATTATATTTCGTTCGTTGTTCATCGACTATGTTCGAAGTTCTTGAATGTTGTTCATCATTCACTAGAACTTTCATTCAATCCTCGTGATCCAACATGGTTAGGGCGCGACAATCCAATTGATCATTTAAATGTAGCATTTCAGCCTTTGCAACTGAGAATGGGAGCAGAGCATGCACTTTTCTCCTAGAAGAGCACACAAAGCCTTCGCTTCTGCGAAGCATCCAAAGCCTTCTGACAGACCTATCCCAATCCCTTCCCCCCCCCCACCCCCCCCCCCCCCCCCGGATTAACACGGGATGTATCATGCTCTCGTCTAACCTCACGTGTAACACGATGGGCCGGACCATCCAACCCACGTAGGACACAAAGGCCAGACAAGGGATAACCCAAACCTTAGCTCACTCAGGCTTCTAGAGTGTGTCAGGATCAGTGGCAGAGTGTGATGCCTCGGTCTCTATTACAGCCCGCATCCGCAATCAACCTGAAGGGCATTAAAAACCATAAAAACTGTGAGTGGACGAAAATAAATAATTTAATAAAACTCATTTCATAAAAGACATTTATGCCCTTCACTTAAAACCATGCATTCATACGAAAACCATTTCATTCAAATGTAATAATATAGGTTCTAAACCAAAGCCATTTCCTTCCTCAAATCATTATGGTCTTAACCACAAACCACAAAAACCAAAAAGGATGGGAACTCAGCCCAAAACTGTAAATCCAAATCATGTGGGCCACTGCCCAAATCCATTTATTAAACACCGAAATACTAGTTCATAAATCTAATAAATCCGTTATCCAAATACCGATCCTTGGCATCCCAGACGTCATATCACAGTCATGCTGACGTCAGCAATGACATCATTATGTCAGACATGTCAGATATGTCAGACCAGGGAGTGACACGTGTCCTTTGATACCTTTCAAGGATCACGTCAGCAGTGACATCATCAGTACTATAGCAACGTTGACCGACGCGTGGAGGCGTATGTAAATAGTGTTTTTGGTGGGGCCGGTATCATTTTCAATGTTTCGACGATACGAATCCAATGGCGGTAGTTTCGTGTCGATCGGAGATCGTTAAGTTGATCAAAATAGGGTTTAAAGCCTTGGAAAACGTGTATGGGCTACGTTTCCAGGCCGGTTCTGTTCTAGGGTTTTATGGATGAACTTGTGGGATCCTTTAGTGATTGTTGGATGTAATTGTATAGGTTTAGGCGGTCGGTTGAGCAGCAAAGACCGTGTGAGAGTGGGTTATTTGATTTCTACAAGATTGCATGCTAAAACGTTTTACTATTCCATTTTATGATTAATATGGGACTATTATGGGTATGATTTTATGATGCTTATTACATATTAAGGTGTTTTGGGCATGAGACCCGTCTGGGTTATATACGGAACGTTTTCAGGGATTATCAGGGGATGCAGAGTAACTATAATTCTATTGTGTTGTAAGTTCTGACCTTTCTATGTTGGCCTGGTTGGACCCTAGAGTAGTCACGGAGCACTGACTGAGATGAGTCAACCCCCGTGGGGTTACTCACTCTCAAGAGGTCATTTGATTTTACCTAGAGCAGCGATCCGAGATACCGAACGCTAGTGGAGCTAGAGGATTTCTCGGGATTTGAGACCCTGAGTGGCATGCGTAGCCGTAGGACCGTGACATCATTATTTAGGCATCGGGGGTGCCGGGGTTTGGATATACAGTGCACTATTATGATGGTTTTCCCTATTCAGTTATTATATGATTCTATGTTTTATGTTATAGTATGATTTCTTATGTTTTATATAATGCAAGCAAGGTTTGAAAACGGATGGGTAAAATTTTATGATTATTATATTATTAAATCAGTTTTGGAAACTTATTATTTTCGGCCCACTCACTCTTTATTGTTTAATTGACCCCTCCAGGCCGTGCTACTGAGGTAGAAGAGGAGGATCCGGAGTACGAGGCTTAGATTACTTCTTTGTTCACCTGTACACCCAGTTGGGTAGGTTGAGCACTGTTTTTGTAACCTGCCATTGTGCTTGTATTTTGTATTTGTACTATCCCTGGTCTGATGGCATTAAACTCTAAATTCGTATGTGTTAAACTTTATTTATCTAATTCGAAAGACTTTAGTTTGGTTAAGGGTATTTTTGGTATGTTTAGAGTCGTTGTCAAATGGGAGCGGAACACATCCCCAGGTGGTTCCAGTGGGATCAGAATGGGTCCTGTCAACTATCACTTTGATACGCTTGCCATAAGCCTTCCCGAGGCTAAATCACCACCTTCGGAACTTCCAGACCAGTCCAAATCATACCGAAGGTCACTAACTATCTATATAAGCCTATAGGATAAAACCCCAAAACTCTTAGAAAAGTCAACGTGTCCCGGACACGTTTCTCGAGGTGAAAAACCTCAATTTGACCAACCTAACAATCCCCGATCGACCCAAAACTACCACCATTAGATCCGGATCGTCGAAGCCCTTTGAATGACACTGGTTCCACCTTAAAATTCGAGCTCAAACGTCCCCCACGCGTGTGGTCAACGCTGGAAAAAGTCAACACTGACGTCAGCAAAACTCATCACTGACAACTCTGACAGTGCTACGTGTCAACCTTGTAACGACCCGTCCCGGAAGCTAGGGGACTTTGGGCGTAAAAGGATGATTTTGCCCCTAATTTGGGCAAAATGTTGACTCTGAGTTCGGGCGGTCAATTGGACATTGATCGATGACCGTGACGTAGTTCGGGACGTCACGAGTCAGTAGACAGGTCCCACGCCCGATTCCGACATCCGAGGAGGAAGTTATGATGTTCGGAAGGTTGGGGGCATTACCGTAATTTGGGTAAACGAAGGGGGAAAAGTTGACCTTTCGTATGATAGGGTTTTTACACGTAGATCGAGGACCGTTAGGTAGGTCTCGACGTCCTGAGTACAACGACAGGCGGCACGGTGTCATCAGACGGTTAAGTTATGGGTCTCGGAAGTTGAAGGGCAAAATGGTAATTTTAACTCACAGGGGCATTTTGGTATTTTTGGTGCATTGGGATTTGTGCAAATAAGATGAGGACAAGTGTACAGGTGCAATTGGATATTTTTGAGAAGGGCCATGGGATTGTGGACACGTGGTGGTGGTCTAGTGGCTTCTACACAATTGCACGGTGTGTTTTAATTTGGTCGTGTGTGATTGTGTAGTCGTGCACGAGGGAGAAAAACAGAGACTGAGTGTTGGGAGGAAATCGATCGACGGATGGGTGTGTGAGGCTTTGCGAACTGGTGAGTGTGATCAGAGGGAGGTTGAGAGTGCAGGGAGTGGGTTGAGAGGATTGGGAATTGAGTGGTTGTTTGTGAGGAGGGTGTGAGTTCTCAGGGGAAAACAGAGAGGGAGTTTGGTGGTGGTGCTGCCGTGCTTGAGCAATTGTGGTGGCTGGTGGTGTTCAAAGGACGGAGGAGGACTTGGGGAATCGAGTAGGCACGGTGGAGCTCACGGTGGCTGCCTAAGCACAGGTAATTTCTGGATTTCCTTTGCTTGCTCTGTTTTTCCAGTTTGATTCAAACGGTAAGTCGTGGCTTTTGAGAACGAGTCGAGGTGTCTAGTGAGGTCTAATGGGTTCAGTAGGTTCCTAGGGAGCTCTAGGAGTCGAAGGCGTGGCGGGGGAGTAGATGGTTGGCCAGGAGCAAGAACAGGGGTTTACAGGTGGTTTCTGTTTCGAGTTGGGAGGATGAGATTGAGGCCGTGTTGACGTTTTTGGTTGAGGGGAATGGATTTCTGGGTTGAGGACGAAGAGAATGGTGGAAAAGGAAGGAAAATGGTGGACGGACGGCGGAGAACCGGCCACGCCGGTCCAGAACAGTCCACGATCTCGAGGTAAGAGATGAACAGTGTTCTGTGTGTAGGCACGTGAAGCCTACGTGCATCCACTTTGGGTGGCGCGTGAGGGCGCGTGTGGCGGTTTCTAAGGAAATGTTCAACTAGGTTTTTGGTCTAAATGTTGTAACGAATCTTTTGGGGTAGGTTTCGGGTTAATCGGACGTCATCTTAGGTTAGTTCTACGAGGTCGAAGGTTTAGGGTCCCGGTTAGTTACGTTAGATGTTCGGGAAATTTGTAGGGAATTAGGAGAACCTTAGAGGATGTGTTAGTGACGAGTTTTGGTGACTTATGACAGGATTGGGAATCCCCGAGGAGGTCGAGGAATGTACAGGACGTTCGGGACGCGAGTGACGTGCCCGGTAACTGTGAGTGGACTTCTTCCTTATAACTGAGCATGCATAACTGCTTTTAATTACTTGTTTTATGGTTTTTATTATGATTTCATGATTATTGAATGGCACGATTTTCGAGGAATTTACGTATTTGGCACGATTTTCGAGAAAGATTCTGCTTATGCTTTCGATGCTATGCTTTTGGGGTTTTAATCAATAAATGGTTTTAATGATTATGAACGGGTTTCAAAACATGATTTGATAATCAAGGTTTTCAGTTTTAGAATCGGATTTCGGAAAGCGAGATTTGGTTTTAAAATTTAAAAGTGGATTTCCGGATTTGGGTTCGGAATGACGCATTGGATGCTGGAAGGGCTTCGGGCCAGTGATTTCGGATTCGGGTTTGGATATGGATTTAGAAATGGTTTTCAAATGGTTTTGGGATTGGATTTACTGGATCTGGTTATTGGGTTTAAAGACCCGGATTATATTTGACGGGGGACGGGCCCAGATTGGGTTTAAAGACCCGAATTTAGTTTAAAGAATCGGATATATTGATATTTTCCCTCGTAAGCCTGTTGAGTTTAAAGACTCGGGAGTTTAAAGACTCGGATTATAGTGAGGCCTGGATTGAGTTTAAAGACTCGGGAGTTTAAAGACTTGGATAGATCCAGCAGGTTTGATCGGATGATTACATTGGTATCTTATGTTTTATTGCTAATGTTTTATAGCGTTTATCATACTGTTTATATTGTTGCGGTTTCCGTGATGAAAATAATGTGATTTATAAATGTTTTCAGAAATTGGGTTATGCATGCATGTTTTCACGACGGATGGCCAAACCTTGGTTTGTTTGTGAAATGGTTTTTTTGAAACTTTTATTCTTTATGGTCCACTCACACTTTCTGGTTTTTAACTGCCCTCCAGGTCGGGGAGCTAGCGCGGGGGTTGACGTTGAGGCAGCGTCGGAGGCATAGCGTTTTCCCGGAGTGTTTTCAGCTTTCCGTTGTGTGTGTACTCTGGGTGTGGTTTTGTTTTATTTTGTTTAGTACTATGCTCTGTATAACGGTTGACTTGTTGTGTTCTAAATTCTCCTTAGTCTGACAGTGTAATTTGTGGTTTTCGTGAGGTCGTTTCGGTCTTTCGTTTTGGGTTGTGAGACGGGAGCAGGGTTCACCTCGGTTATTGGGGTGATAATCGGGGTGGGTCCTGACAAACCTGCCATTGGTCCACGTCACTGACATGTCAGTGACACGTGGTAGCCCGTGATTGGGCCACGTCACTAACATATCAGTGATGACTAGGCACTGACATGTGACACGTGTCCATCCAGGATTGGTTCATCTCTGACACCTGTCAGATGATGACATCATCTCGTCTTCAACCTCCGTCCAGGTCTGCAATTCAGGTCGCGTAGACTCGCAGACCCGCGAACTCGACCTGACTCAAAAACCCTCAATACTGGCTCGATTCTATCCCCATTTCCTCCTACTTGATCTTTCAAATAATCCTAATCGATCTACGTGATCAAAACTAAGAAAAACCACATATATCATACCTGTTCGAACCATGAACAGTACCCGTCACCTGCAACCTCGAACTGCTAGCGATTCTAGCCACGGTTACCTTCAATTTCGATCGCCACGAGTTCGTCTCATCCCCTAGGTCATCATCCAAAGCACCAAATCGATCATCAAACTCTAAAAATCAACTTCTCATTTTTGAACTAAAACCTTACCTTCACGGGTTTTCCGGCCACCCTGCACGACGGTCCATCCCGTTAGCACCATCACGATCATCTCCCCTCACTCTTTCTTTTTCATTCACACACCAGCCACATCAGAAGAGGATTTAAGGTGTTTGGTGTGGGTTGGGTTACACAGGTATGGTTTTTCACGGGTAAAGGGATGAACACAGAAATGAGAGATGAAGATGACTGATGAAGATAAGCCCCAAATATTGGGGTTTGGGCCAATCATATGGGTGACACTTGTCATTCATTTGGTGGGTCCTCCCCTAATTTTTCTCCAATCAAATTATGCCACATGTCGAATTCCTCAGTTTGTGTGAATAGTACTATTTTCCGTTCTAGACCTGTAAGTTACCCGTCGAACGTTCGATTTCGACGTGCCGCCTATCTGCGGACTCGTAATGTGTCAATCTACATAATGGTCATCGGCCCTCGTGTGTTTGACTCATACGGTCAAAAGTCAACATTTTGCCCAATCTTATGGGAAAAATCGTCATTTTACACCGTCCGTTCGAAATCTCTTGACTAATCCCCGATTAGTCACACTAATCCTTAATTAAATACTAAACTAATCCCAAAATTCGGGACGGGTCGTTACACTTCGCTCATGCGAAACATCAAAGCCTTTACCCCTGCGAAGCATATAAAGCCTTTATTCATGTGATGTAGCCAAAGCCTTCGCCCCAGCGAAGCACCAAACCCTTCACCCCCGCGAAGTGCCAAAGCCTTCGTCCCTGCGAAGCATCCAAAACTTTCACTCATGCAAAGTAGCCAAAGTCTTCGCCTCTCGAAGTATCCAAAGCCTTCGCCCTTGCGAAGCATCCAAAGTCTTCGCCCACGCAAAGTACCAAAACCTTCACTTATGTGAAGTGTACAAGCCTTTTCCATGTGAAGTATCCAAGTCTTCGCCATACGAAGCATACAAACCTTCGCCACGCGAAGCAACCAAGCCTTCACCATGCGAAGCATCCAAGCCTTCGCCACGTGAAGTATACAAGCCTTCGCCCTACGAAGCGTCCAATCCTTTGCTCTGTGAAGCATCCAAGCCTCTTCCATATGAAGCTTCCAAGTCTTTTCCATACAAAGCATCCAAGCCTTCGTCTTGCGAAGCATCCAAGTCGTCGCCCCGCGACCTCGCCCTGCAAAGCTTCAAGCCTTCCTCCAGGAAGTCTTACAAGCCTTCGTCCCGGAAGCGTTCCAAACCTCCCTCGTAGAAGCACGTAATGCTTTTCTATAAAGCACATCGTGACTTCTTTTAGGAGGCAAAAGTCCTTCCCCGAAGGCAATACAAAAAATTTCGCCTTCTTCTCAAGAGGCAAAGTAAGTTAGAACCCTAACGTTAAAATGTTCATGACTACAACGAGGGCATTTAACAAATAAAAAAATTTAGAAGTTGATTCGAACAAATAAAATTTTTGGAAACAATAAACTTAAAACTTAAACCTCAAAAGGTGTCGAATCATCGTTATTTTTATTTCTTCACTTGAAAAAACGGTTGGAAAATCACATATTGATTGCTCAAACCATTTATTCAATACTAGAATGTAAATACAATGATAAGCAACAAATAATCTATGGCATCTCCAATAACAAGCCTCCTACACCTTTCGTTTTTTAAAACACGACCCATTCTTCAACTGAAAGGAGTAGCCAAATAATGATTCGTCGATCTCAAGATTATCATTTGAAGTTCCATGCTCAGCCTCCAACTCTTTACTAGTGATACCACTGAACCTTGGCTTCAAACTTGCTTCATTTTGGAGCAAGGTTCCCGGGGCACATAACGTCAAAGGCCATTTGGATTTCAACGATTGGATCTGAGTCTCCATGAGTCTGATGTTATCTTTTGATTCATGCAAACGTCCATGCAATAAATCAGATTCGTTAAAAGCAACATCATGCTCGCTTTCTAGCAATAACTTTTCAGCGTAAGTCATCTACAGCTCGCCCACCTTGACAGGACCCGTCCCAACTGGACTTTGATAACCGTGTCCGATTCTGCTCCTATCTGACAAGTCAACTGAAGTCTCAAAACGACCCTCAACACCTGTCAGACAAGGGATAACTGCACTGATTTCCGCTCATGCCTCCGCCTCTCAATCAGCCCCGAACGTTGTGCCACAGCCTAGGGGGTCATCAAAACAGAAAAGGTGTGAGTGGACAAAAATAATATGCTTTGAAAATACATTTCAAATAGACATTTCCCCTCCAGTTATAAAACCATGCATGCATAGCAGAAAAACATACGAATAGCCATCACCGGCTTCCCAGCCAAATCATATGAAAATACTAACCTGATCACAAAGACCAAAACCTGTACTCATTACCAGTACTTAAAGAATCAAAATCAAATCAACATCAAACAGCACTACTCACAAGTGCACAATCGATCACAACATCACAATGGCACTACGCGTAGGCCAACTCGGGAACTGCACTCACGCAACATCTGAGTCATGTCTGGGAACTGCACACGCACCATCTAGACGTACCACATACTCGGGGACTGCACTCAAGCAACATCCGAGTCACGTCCAAGAACTGCACTCGCATCATCCAGACATGTACCAGTATCCACAATAAAAAACATAATCCACAATCACAAACACATATCATCACAACACTTAAAGCTCAGGAATTACACATCTGATCCAACCCGAGAATTACACATTAGGGTCTACCCAGACATTACACATCTAGGAACACTGAACATACATCCAAAACCCTCAAGTCAATCATATATTCACATTTGACTCCAAATCCAAGTCAAACCATTTATCCAATTGGGTCTCAAGCCCAAAATGTCATTGCACGTAAATTCATAAAATCTCATTAAAATAATCCTGAAATCATCCTTGACTTCACAACTAAGTCAAAATACCCTTTTTGAAACCTTTTTGACTCTGGGCCTAGCCCAAAACATCAATTGCATTATCCTCGTAAAATGTGCCCAAAAGATCGATTAAAATAATCATTAAATCAATAAATAATCATGTCAACTCACTATGACATCATTTCCAATCAAATCATGCAATCAATCATGTAAAACATTTAACTATGCATGTATAACAGTTTATAAAATAAACGTTCACTCACACACCGTCTAAACCGCTCAATTCCGAGCTGCACGCCTTTTCGTAATTTCCAAAAATCTCAGATCTTGTCAAACAAAATCATTATGGGTCAGTAATGATTCCATAATAGCATATTAAAATCCCCCAAAGTTTTCGGGATTTAAATACAAATTTAAAACGTAACATAATCCTTCGGACCCTCAAAATAGTATTAAAACGGTGTCCGATCGCCGTGAAACCAGTACCATTAGGTCTGTATCGACGAATACATTAAAAAGTAGGTTGAACACTTCCCCCAAAGGTCAACCATGCGCCCTCACGCGCCGATTAAATGGGCTTCGCGTGAACTCACGCGCCGGTGAACAGTACCATTACTGTTCATCGTCCCAACCCGATCGCTTGGTAAACGGGTCTGTAAACTCGCGACCTGACCCGATAAATTCTTCATCAATTCGACCTCAATTCCTTCGTTTCTTTCACTGATTTTCATCTACTGAATCTTAATTAGGAATCTGTATTCTTATTTTCACGAAATCACGTCTTAAACAGGTCCATTTCTATGTAAATTCCCGATCGGCCATAACTCTAATTTCGTCCAATTTCAATCCCATTGTTAATTCCAATCAACCAGTTAGTATCTTAGGACTCATATGAACATGATTTCAAGATCAATTTCAATTTTACTTACCTCGAATTATATGAACCTAAGCTTGATTTTTCGAAGAGTTTGGAGATTCGGTTCTCGGCTAAAACGACATCAATCCTCTTCGTTTTTGAGATGGATTAGCTCAAAATGATCCCAAAAAGATGGATTCAAGGTCAATTTTGATCCTCAGGGTCCACAACTCCAAGTTTAAAAACTCACTTTGTTCTTCAATTTTTCGAACATGGGTTTTGGTTATCCTCTCTGTCCCTCGTGTTTTCCTTTCTGCCCCAAGCTCCTAAGTCTCTCAATTGCATCAATTTCCTCAATCCCTCTCTTTCTTCCTCTATAAGTCTCTCAATTTTTGGTTTTTAAACTTGTCGCCTCCCCTGTTTTCTTCTTCAATTGCACAACACGCACACACCCACGGCCACTAACCCAAATGGTACAAGTGACATGTGTCACTTAACAATTTAACTGAAACAGGGGTGGGTGATTCATCAAAACCCACAAAAGGACAATTTTAACCCCCTAAGAGACAATTGACCAAAATTCCCTTGGGCTTCGAATTACGAAAACACCCCTAACCTTCTTAGACCCATAACTTTCACATCCGAGCTCCATTTACGATGTGCCACCTGTCTACGGACTCAGCGTCTCGAGACCTACACAACGGTTCTCGAAAAAAATGTAAAAAAAGTATTCCAAACAAAAAGTCAACTTCTAACCACACCCTCCAAGGGTAAAAACGTCATTTTACATATTATTTTATACATTCTCATTATTTGGATTTCCGGGGCGTTACACAACTTGCTTTCTAAAGTGCTAATCCTCTCTGTCAAGAAGTTGATGTTCCCTCTAGAACAATCTCTGCTATCTTAAAGACGTATACACTCTGTCTTCATAAGCTTATTTTCCTCTTCAAGGCTAGCACACTGACGAAGTATTCCCACTAGATTATGGGTTCCGACTTTGGAAATTCTAAGGTCTTTAACGACCTGGTCATAAGTCTCATGTGACACACATTTCATAGGTTTTTCCATAATATTGGGGGCAACTTTCACCATTCCAGCCTTCGAAGATGGTCAAATTTCCTCCACAAATACTTCTGAGTCTTCATCTCTCAAAGCCTCTATTATTTCAGGAGAAGTAGAAATAGCTTTCAGCTTCTTAGGAATCTTAGTTGCACACTCTGTAAACTCGCCCAACAGTCAACGCTTGTTGGATGATCCTAAGGTGATAGCTTGGAAAGTCATTTTAGAAGCCGTCATCTTCTTTGAGGGGGAAACAAGTATTTCCCTGCCTTTCTTCTTCGGGTTCACAACTCTCCTCAAACACAATGGAGTGCTCAACCATTCCTTTACCAAGTCACCAGAAGGCTTTCCACCGTCGAGGTCCCTAAGTGAACAAAGTAGCATGTTCATTTCACGAAATGCAGGAGGAATCTTTAGAGCCCTATCAATCTTCTAAAGATCAGGGTAGCCTTCAAAGCTGGCATACAACTCATCTTGAGTACGGAAGCGTGAAGCAATTCTTAGGTCGTTAGATAAATTGCGATCCCAGGAGCCTCCCACTTCGATACAGTTATGTATGTACATCCTATTGTCAAACAAAATTTTCTCAAACAAATCCACTTGAGGTTTAACTTGAGAAAGCCATCCGCCATGGACAGCCTCATGTGATACGGTGTAGCAGTGCCATAATTCATCTTCGAAAAGCTCCAAGCCGAAGAATTCATTCTCGAGACACATGATGTGTCGATAGGCTTCAATATCCAGCTAAGTAGGGTAGCATCCTATTCGACTGATATCTTCACAAAAAACTTTAAGAACGGAAACTTGAAACCCCAGTTGATGATCAAGGGGTGAAATTTGGTCCATCGTATGGAGTTTGATTTCCTGCTTTTCCTACGTTAAAGAGCCTTCATGGAAGAACATCTATCACCAAGCTTCACTAATATGCCATATGGAAAGGCAATTTTGTTGCAAATCTTCCACGATTTGAAGCCTTCAAGTCCATCAAACTCTGAATTTTTCCCACTAAACGGATTCAGACCGCGCGAGCCGCCAGACTCCCATTATTCAAGTCGGCTATATTTCTCTGGAAGTATGTCTTCACCCATCTCAAAGTGATCATCTCGCAAAAAGAAATTGGCCACTTGAATCGTCACCAACTGAGGTCCCGAACTCCCAGAATAGGCGAAAATGTAGAACTGCACAGAAGAAATGATTTGATTAGATATATTTTATATATACTTAAATTATTAAAGTTATATAAATATATATTTATATTCTTATGTATGTATATATATATATAAAAGAAAAGTCAACATCTCCAATTTCCAATCAGGGCGCAGTACCTGGCGCACCTTCGGGCACAACTCAACCGCCGACCAGCGTAGGCACAGCTGCTTGAGCCTCCATCCAATGATCAACACGTGGGATGCCTTGTTCCCGATAGCCTTGCTAAATGCTACACATATCGACACATGCCCATCATGTGCCAGACATCCTGTTGACATGTGCCTCATGTCCCTGTTGTCTCACGCCATGTGTCACGACATGAGCTTTTCCTCCATTTTCGCCCAACAAAAGGCTACCAGCCGACGACTTCTACGGGTTCCGCTGCTTGATGTGTTTCCCATCAGCGAGCACGTGACTCTCTTTCCACGACTTGAAGCAGAGATCCGATAACATGAGATCCACCTGCTTGAGTGCCAATCAACACCTCACACGTGGCGTGTTATATCCCATGTGCTATCTCTAACAGCCACTATCGTGCAACCCTTGACCGTGCTCCACGTGGTGCTGCACCTTCTAGTGCCTGAAAAAAGGCATGCCGTACACAGTTATGTCGTAGCCTTCGATAGCCACCATGTAGCTCTACCACGTAACAGATCTTCCGCCAACAGTCCAACGCCAAGTGTCCCAGGCCACATCACCCACAACAACCACTTATCCATCATGTCTCATTTTTTCGGCCAACTAACCTCACACCATGCATAACCTGACTGTAAATCCAATTACCAAAATAAACAAAACAGATGTATATGCCTTACCCACAAATTTTCTTCACGCTTTCACGTAGAGCCTTTGCTTGTCCAGATAACGACCAATTTTCCTCACATAGGGTTCAGACCTACCTACAGCCTTTCCCCTTTAAATAGACAAAGAAACCTTCATTTCGCCAAATTAAATGGGATGAATTTCTGTTTAAATACAAGTTAAATGCCATGATTGAAACCTTTCAATTCACAAAAACGGTTTTGGAATTCAAAAGGGAGATGACTTCAATTTCATAAAACATATTTTTTAGGACAAATATATGTTGATCTAGCTTAATAAATTTTGTCAGCATGGAGACAAAGCGAGAAAAAAATTACCAACAAGTTTGGTAACAAAAATTCCACAAAAATAATGTATATCCCCGTAGAATTCCCTCAATTCCTAAACGATGTGAAGGCATTTGTGGAACCATAAATCACCTAAATATTATGGAGTTGCCACGTGGTCCATAATTCTGATAATGTCCAAATTGCCCATGGTAATGAAATTAACGGCTCAGAAACACCCACACATTAGATAATATATTTTCAACTAAATATATTATCTAATCGGGTTAAAACCTCAAAAATATTAATATTCACCCCGAGTATTAATTGTCATTATTCTTAATAATGAACAATTATTATTAATATTAAATTTCTATAATTATCATCATAATGAGCAATTATTACAATTATTCAATAAAATATTTTATTAATAATAACGTATTTATTAATTACAAATTCAACCGGCCAATTAGAACGCTCTGTGGCTCCTAAAGATTATTTCTAAATAGAAACGATCATTTCACTTTCAAGGTAATTTGATTCAATGCTACTTAAACTTTTGTGATTTCTCTCTGAAAGCTGACTTAAGCATTGGAGCGTTCTCGATCGAACAACCCCCCGGGGCCTCAATCGGAGCGAACGATAGTTTACTGTTTGCAGGAATCAAGTACATTTTTTCGAGTACGGAAGAATTCTGCTTCAAAAGAAAATAAAACAAAATTTATTTTCAAAATGAATTACAAAAGAAATCAAAGTAAGAGACACTTTACAAGTGTGATCGAGTCTAGAATTTGGTCATATTTCCTTAAGACGAAATTGTTTTCTTACCGGTGCTCAATGATTTTTTCTTGGAAAACGTCTCCTAAAATACAACAATCGCCTTCTTGCGAAAGCAACATTTCAATACATAAGAATAACGAACGCAAATTGTATTTAAAACTCTCTCTGAAACTATTCTAAGACTAAATGCTTTATTGTACTAATTTTCTACAAACGGAATGAATTGTGAATGATTAAGTTGAATGAAATAAATGTAGGTATCTATATTTATAGTAAGAGTGACAATTTTTGACATGATTGAAACTCGCATGATATTTATCCGGGTCAATCCGCACGATTAAAATTTTGGGTCATTTTCGGGTCAATCAGTTATGAAACGTTTAATAAACAGATGGATTTCGGGTTAACCTATTCATTCGTATAATCATTTTAACCTGTTTAATAAATGGGTAGATTTTGGTTGATATGTTAACTCGTATATTGACTTATATAGTGACCCATTTAATAGATGTGTCATTACTAACTCATATTCTACCCATTTACCTATCAAAATACCTATTAAATCTTATCATTTAAATAGGTTAAGTAGATTAAACAGATCAAACGGGTCATAAATTAATTGGGTTTTGAATACGACATGTTTATTAAATGGGTTACACAGGTTACTTGGGTCATTAACAAGTCAAGTTGGAGTTGGATATCCTTGACACAATTATTAAAAGGGTCGGGTTTGGATTTGACATATTTTGGTAAAACAAAGTTCATGACCCGACATGACACGACTTATTGCCAGTCCTTTTTTATATATGTAATAATATTACTTCATGTAAGATATACCTCTTTCCAAGAGATACATCTCTTCATCAGAGCCGGCCTTGGCCTAGGGTAACCAGGGCGACCGTCCTGGGCCCAGAGTTCCGGAAGGCCCAAAAAATATTAAGAAGTCTTATTTTTATGAGAAAATTTAAAAAAATGTCTTTAAAAAAAAATGTTTAAGTTGAGTTAAAAATCTTAATTTAATATTTTATTAATAAATTGGACCTATTCTTAAAAAGTATTGATAAAGTTTATTTTAGTTGTTGTGTAGCTAATTTGTGTTGAGTATTATTTGAGCATCTTTTATATATATTTTTATTTTTGGCTATTGAATTAATATTGAGTTACCATTAGAATTGATAGAAATAATTATTTAAATTGAATTAGAAAAATATTGACTATATATATATATTAATATTTATAAAAATTCATAGTTTTATTTGTAAAAATATTATAAAACGACTATATTTTTTATGAACACATGACTAATGTATGCAGATTTTTAGAAATTTAATATAAATTTACTAGAAAGATTAATTAAAAAATATATATAAATTAAGATATATATATATATATATTGTATAATGTAAATTAGAAAAGCACTTTTAAATTTTTTGCTTTAGTCCTCAAATCTTTTGAACTAGCCCTGTTCTTCATAATCAAATACCTCTGTTCATACAGGAAATGTCAGTAAATAAACAGCCACATTTTTTGGGGGGGCCATAGTTGCTTTCCTTCATGGATCCAACAGATCCACAGCCCAATGCGTCTTTCCATGCACCGTTTCAATAAACAGCGATCGACTCAGCATGCATGCATCTCTACAAACAGCTTACAACGTTTTCCAAATGTTTTGCGCCATTTGGAAAGCGGCTGCAATTAATTCAATGGTACCCACACCCACTAAATAAATTGATAATTGATACTTCCATTCCATTCACATTATTAGAATGTCCATATAAATATTTAATTTTCTAACAGTACCCACACCCACTTTTCCATTTTCCCCACGCACAACCCAGAAAGGGTCGCGGGTCGACCCGTTTTTCTATACTGTATCCATACATCATCCACGGCATGGTTGAAGCCATCAAACCGAGGACCATACCAACCAATAGGCTTAGTTGTCATAATCCCCATTGAAGGGCATCGATCACACCCAGAAATGTGGTTGTAATTAATGGGTACTCAAAATTAATCGGTTCTCTTGCAAAATGGCCATGCCGGTGCTGCGGTGCAGCCTTACAACTTGGAAGTGCATGAACATCCTAATGCTTTGGCCTTCGACACAATCTCCTCAAACGAACTTGCTCCTGGAAGGAATGAAGTATAATCACATCAACGCTGTGCATACCTGAAGACTGAATCGAAAGAGAAACAATGATTAGTAATACTTGCCTCGGAGTTGTCATGATTATACCGAATAAGGAAAAGGCACCTGCAGCCCCTTATATCGTGTGTTCTCCTCTGGATTTCTATGAGATGAGCATCATAGAAGATTGCTTGATCTCTCCTCTCCTAATAATACCCAAACAACCAAAACGTAAACCGCTTCCAACTCGAATGATCTGTCTGTGGATTAAAGTTTATGCCGTAAATGGACATGAATTTGGGACTTACCAGCAAGCAGAGGACAAGATCTCCAACCTTCAATGTATGGCACTCTGAATGCTCCAGTGGTACTGAGCGCTCTCGCACTGATTTTTTTACATTAACCCACTCATCTTCTTCTGCTCCAAATCCAACAAATCTGACACGAACTTCCTTTAATAAAGAACAAAAGCTATTTAATGAATTTACGCATGATTGGGTGTAATTTTCGTACACTAATTCCTAAACCTGAGTTTGGTATCTAGTAACATATAAATGTTCTAAGTTTAATAGAGCGATAGGTTATGATTTAAATACTTACAGGTTCCCCCTCATCAGGAAATCTGTGAGCTAGGAACTTGTCAACATCGTACCTGCAAAGTGATATAAGATATTCAGACAGTACACAAATAGCATTACTGAAAAAAGACGAAAAATTGAGTGAAAAATGTTGCTGTGATGACTAATTTTACGCTACAATGACTTTCGAGGTGAAATGGTGAACCATGTACCTCAACCAGTTCAGAAAAAAGAAATTAAAAAAAAAAAAGCCATAAAGCAATCTTTATGTAGAATTAACATCAATTCACAAACGCAGAGACTTAAGAAGTCTTTCATGGTCACTAATGAGTTAAATATAATCACTATCAAAAGGTTTAGGAGAAAATAAAGCATTGAAATCCTAGCGAAGTCTTCATTATATTATCTACAATTTGCCCCATCTCTAGTCTTAATAATGTGGTGGTTAAAAGGACCTTGAGACATGAAACTTGTACTGTTGCCAGCTCAATTAAATTGTGCACGAGCACTTATTCCTTAAATTTCTGCATCAAATGCCTCGCATCAATCTTTTTAGGATTGATAATAAGTGGCTACCATCGAAGCCCACCAAGTTTGGCACAAAGTTTTTTTAGTCAATAAGTCGGATCCTTCGAAAACCTAGTCATAAACTTTCACAACTAAAGATGCCAAAACCAACAAGTTATAACTTATAGTAGTGATAGCAACAAATTTACGAATATAACAACAGAAACGTGAAAAGAATCAACAAGAAATTCAATGACAAAGTAATCCTTGTTTATATACTAACCATGCCCCATCTTTTGACGACCTTGCCTCAAATTCCAACTCTGATGTGTCTGGGATCTTCTCTTCTCCTTTCAGATAGACATACGTACAAAATGGGAATAAAATTATTTGAACATGATATCATATGAAATAGAAACAGTGAAAATAACTTAACCGCTATGAAATTCAGAGGGTCAGTATCCAGAAAGAAAAAATTATAACTCGAGTCTATAACTAGTGGGCAAAAACTAGATGTGAACATGAAACACAGTTCAACGCTTCAATTAGCTTGGTTGGTTTGTGATTCACTACCTTTCTAATTTGCGCAATGATAAATGAGTTTGATGAAAAACAATCAGATTTGACCAGTTTGCAAAAGCCTTGAAAGCTTGCACCGAATAATAGCCTAGACATAGAAGCAGTTATGAGAAGCACCTTTAGGTATTTCAGAATTGTTGAGTTCCTTTTCCGAAGGAGAAATTCTCTGTTGCTTAGAGAGATTTTCTAATATTTCTGGTGACTCTTGCACCCTATTCTGGAACCAACTTTGCACCTATGACAAAAGCAATAGAAAAACGCTCTAGAAATTTTCCACGTAAGCTTGCGGTAAAGAACAAAAGCAACGACAGCGTAGTGATATTATATTGCGATCAAAGGAAGGAAAGACAGAGAAAATAAAATGTGCAACCTCAGTCCATTTGACAATTGGTTTACCAGCACGACCACAGGATCGACTGCATAAACATAAAAAACCAAAGCAAGACTTAGAAAGGAGAAAGTGCTATTGTAAATGGAATCAATAAATTGAAAGTCTAGCCATTAAAGAGGTATGAATTTCCTTGTGTATTGATTGAATAATGCTTTACAATAGGAGAATCCTATATATACAGTTTCTAGGTAAGTCTAAGTAGGAAACACAGTTGTAAACTAGGTAAGAAATCGTGGACCTAACTAGGGAAGTATCTACAGAGATCTTAGGACAGTTTTAGGAAGGAATTTGCTGAATTCCGTTGACTTCTGAGATCTGGGAATCAAGGAGATTGATCCTCAATCTCCTGGGATTCCCTTGTATCTTTATCACGCCCCCGCAAGATGGTGGAGCCGTCTGCGACGCCAATCTTGTCACAGAGGAGCTGGAAACGTGGACGCGGTAGGGGTTTGGTGAGAGCATCTGCGAGTTGATCATCAGTGGGAACATGATGGACATGAAGAAGGCCACGGGTGACCTGATCACGAACGAACTGAAAGTCAATGTCCACATGTTTCATCCTGGAGTGTAGAGCAGGATTGGCACAGTAGAAAGTGGTGCCTAGGTTGTCACAGGAAATAGTGGGTGTTCCTGTGGCCTGAATACTGAGCTCCCGCATTAGGGATTGAACCCAGAGCAATTCTGCAGTGGTGGAGGTGACAACCCTGTATTCAGCCTCGGTTGAAGAGCGAGAGACCGACCGTTGTTTGCGTGAGCTCCAGGATATTAAGTTACCACCTAGGTAAACAAGATATGCTGTTGTGGACTAGCGGTCGTCATGGTCCCCAGCCCAGTCTGCGTCTGAGAAGGCACTGAGTGTGCTGAAGGAATGTGCAACAGCATGTAGATGATGAGTGGCAGTGCGGCGGATGGGAAGACCATAGAGTACTGTGCCCTTGAGGTAGCGTAGAACACGTTTTAGGGCCTTCCAATGAAGGTTCGTGGGGGCATGCATGAATTGGGAGAGGTGGTTGACAGCGTATGATACATCCGGGCGGGTTAAGTTTAGGTACTGAAGGCTGCCCACCACTCTACGAAAGAGAGTGGCATCAGTTGGCGGGGATCCATCGTTGAGAAGGAGAGGTGGAGAGACGGCCAAGGGTGTGGACACGGGTTTGGCCCCGTCCATATGCACCATGGTGAGGATATCCTGCAGATATTGATGCTGGGACAGGAAGAGACCATCAGAGGTGGGAAGAACTTCCACGCCCAAGAAGTAGTTCAAGGTGCCGAGATCCTTGATAGAAAACCGAGTGGCCAATGTGGTGATGAACTTCGAAATTAGGGAAGAATCACTGCCTGTAACAATAAGGTCGTCAACATAAACTAGGAAATAAAGAACGTGAGAACCCTACCTGTAGAGGAAAAGAGAGGCATCAGATTTGGCATTGACAAAGCCGTTGGCCAGAAGAAAAGAGTGGAGCTCTTGATACCAGGCCCGGGGTGCCTGTTTGAGACTGTATAGGGCCTTCTTCAGCTGGCAGACATAAGTGGGGTTGTGGGGGTCCACAAACGCAGCAGGTTGTGCCATGTAGACAGTCTCGGTAAGTGTGCCTTGCAGAAATGCATTGTTGACGTCCAGCTGGCGTATGGGCCAACCATGGGTCACACTGAGATGTAGAATCAGTCGAATGGTTGTGGGCTTGACCACTGGGCTGTAAGTAGCAGTGAAGTCCAGTCCTGGGCGTTGGTGATAGCCCTTAGCCATGAGTCGGGCCTTGAATCGGTCAACAGCGCCATTGGGCTTCCGTTTGATCCGAAAGACCCATTTGTTGCCAATGACATTCTGGGTAGGCTGAGGAGGCACCAGGACCCACGTGCCATTTTGAATTAGGGCATTCAACTCTTCGGACATGGCAGAGCGCCACTGTGGGTGTTTCACAGCCTGGGAAACACAAGTGGGTTCAAGGAGTGGAGGGAGGGGATGGGCGGTTGCGGTGTGGGCATAGCTGAGGACTTGGGGAAGACAGCCAGTTTTGCTGCGAGTGAACATAGGATGAGTGGGTGCTAGTGGTGGAGGGGTTGGGGAGGGAGGAGGAGCCGTGGGGGCTGGCTGTGGAGGTGGGGGAGCAGGGTTGTGGGACGGCTGTGAGGACCGCCGTGTATATGTACGAAGGGTAGGTGGTGCAGGGGGCGGAGGTATAGTGGGCGGAGAGGAGGCCGTGGTGCTTGTGGTGGTTTGTGGCAGGTTTAGTGATGGAACTAAGGCAGGGGCAGTTGCGGCGTCAAGAGCAAGTGAGGAGGATGAATCCAAGTGGCCTTCAGGGGAAGGTGTTGACTCTGCAGGCACTGGTGAAGCAGCTAAATCATGAACTGGAAAAGTAGAGACAAGAGGCTGGGAGGAGAGCCATTGGTGGAAGACATCGGAGGACATATGAGGGACAGCTGACGGGAGACTTAGACCAGGGTAGGTAGACTCATCGAACTGGACATGACGGGAGACATATAGGCGGTGAGCTGAAGTATCATAGCAGAGGTATGCACTTTGGTTTAGGGAGTAGCCGAGGAAGAGGCAGGGAGTAGATCTAGGCTGCAGTTTATTGGAGTTGTAGGGGCGGAGCCAAGGAAAACAAAGACATCCAAAGGTTCTGAGACGATGGTAGTTTGGTGGCTGTTGGAAGAGGGCAGTATATGGGGATTGGTTGTGGAGAATGGAGGTAGGAAGACGATTGATGAGGTATGCGGCTGTTTTGAAGGCGTAGGTCCAGAAAGTTAGGGGTAAGTTGGCTTGATGAAGGAGGGTGAGGCCAGTTTCAACAAGATGACGATGGCGTCGTTCGGCCACACCATTGTGTTGGGGAGTGTGAGGTGGGGTAAGAAGGTGATTTATGTCGTGGGTGGCAAGGAAAGGTGTGAGTTTGGTGAATTCACCACCACCATCAGTGTATAGAGTTTGAATTGGATGTTGAAAGTATTTTTCGACAAGAATTTTGAAATCAATGAAGGTGGAAAAGACATCAGATTTTTTCTTTAGAGGATAAAGCCATGTATACTTCGTGTAGTGGTCAACAAAAATAATGTAATAAATAAAACAGTCAATAGAAGTGTGAAGGGCAGGACCCCACACATCGGTGTATATTAATTGTAAAGGACGATGACTGTGAAGGGAGGAGGTGCCAAATGGCAGCCTATGACTTATTACAAAGACATGACAAACATGGGGACTCTTAGAGCTTGGGAGACAGATTGATGGAGGATTGACAAAGGACGTTGTGGAGGACTTTGGAGTGGGGATGACCAAGACGACGATGCCAGAAATTGGGTGAAACAGCAATGCCTACCAGTGCCTGTGGGTGGTGTAAGGTTGCAGGTGACCACTCGTAGACACCATCCTTACTCGGGCCTTGAAGGAGAACCGCCCCCGTGCTTAGATCTTTCACATGAAAACAAGAGGGAAAGAGTTCAATGGAGGTATTGTGCTGTTTGTTAAACTGGGAAATAGATAGAATATTTCTAATTATTTGAGGTGCACAGAGAACATTATGGAGAATAAAGGATTTTTTGGAGGGAGAGGATAGAGTGGTGGAGCCGACATGGGTGATGTCAAGCCCTTTACCGTTACCAATGATGATCTCGTCTGGGCCCTGGTATTCAGAAACAGCAGACAGATGTTGAGGGGAGGCGGTCACATGGTGAGACGCACCAGAATCGAGGAGCTAAGGTGAGGAGGTGCCCGGGTTGGTTGGATTGGCTACGGGTTGGGCAGCAGGATTGTGTTGAAGTTGTGGACGGCGCTTGGCGCTATGCCCCTGTGTGCCACACCATTGGCAGAACCCTCGATAGCCGCTGCCTTGGTTTGGATTGGACCTGCAATTGCTGGTGGAGGGCTGGGAAGAGCGGTTGGAGGAGTAACCACGGTTGTCAGACTGCTGGTAGGTGCTCTGGTGGTCAGAAGAGCTTCTTGGCTGACGGTTATAGGAAGTACCACGGGCTGCGTTGGCCGAATTTGCAGTGATGGCGGGTTGGGGGGAAGCAGGGGCTTCACGTGTGGTGGCGGCCTCATGCTGTACCAGCATATCGTGCAGGTTCTCAAAAGAGATAGGAGTGTCTCGAGAACGAACAGCAGCAGAAATATCCTTAAAGGCAGAACCGACGCCATTAAGGATGTAAAGAATGAGATCATCATCTGAGAGGGGGGCATCAATTGCAGCCAGTTCATCGGAGAGGAGACGAACTTCCTGCAGGTAGTCAGTGACAGGACGATTGTCACGGCGAAGGAGAGTCAACCGCTCCTTAAGGCCTAGAACACGAGCTCGAGCCTTGCTAGCATAGAGCCGTGTGAGGCGGGTCCAGGCTGCCTCTGAAGTTTTGGCAGCAGCAATCAGGGTTACTACCTGAGGAGAGACAGAGCCAAGGATCGCATGGAGGATGAGCTGATCCTTGCGAAACCAGAGAGCACGGGCTAGGGTTTCAGTTGTGGGTGGGCAGGGACTGGTACCATCAACATACCCCATGAGATCGTATCCGAGTAGGAGAGCATTGAATTGTGCTCTCCACGGGAAGAAGTTGGTGGTTGTCAGTTTCACAGGAAACTGGGCGGCGTTGATGGAGATGAGAGATGAAAAGGGGGAGGTGGTATCGGTTGTTGGTGGGGGATTAGGGCTAAGGGTGGCGGCTGCAGGAGTGGGTTGGGCGGCCATGGATTAGGGTTTGCTTTCTAGGGTTGCTCAGTGGAGCTTTTACTGCTCTGATACCATAAAGAGGTATGAATTTCCTTGTGTATTGATTGAATAATGCTTTACAATAAGAGAATCCTATATATACAGTTTCTAGGTAAGTCTATGTAGGAAACACAGTTGTAAACTAGGTAAGAAATCGTGGACCTAACTAGGGAAGTATCTACAGAGATCGTAGGACAGTTTTAGGAAGGAATTTGCTGAATTCCATTGACTTCTGAGATCTGTGAATCAGGGAGATTGATCCTCAATCTCCTGGGATTCCCTTCTATCTTTATCAGCCAGGAGATGTAATTAGACAGAAAGGACAAAGTGTTATTGTAAATGGAATCAATAAATTGAAAGTCTAGCCATGAAATGTAACTCACTTGAAACTTTTAGCAGTATGTTGACAAAATTCACGCTCCAGCACTTGTTCTCCTAATTCCCTCAGCAATTTCTCCATTTTCTCATTCTGTTCATAATGGTGGGGGCAAAAATTTCAAAAGAAAACGAAACCCAAGTAAGAATTTCAACAGACAATCTGCAAAAGGGAATTGGGATTCCAATTCCATAACCATTCAGATTGGTCAAGAACATAGCTATAGGCTTAACAACCGTAAGACCATCATCTAATCCAATAATTTCAATAAACATGCACATATCACATCATCCAAGCAAATCCCAGATGATTATGAAGAACATGGATTAAAATTTAAGATTGAAATTGAATATAGGAAGAAACATTTGGTAATTACCTCAGCCCTTGTAAAGCCAATGTGAACCTCTCTGTGTCTTGGACGAAGACGGTCCATTGTTTCTCCGAAACCCTAACTTTTAAGTTTAAACTCTGTAAAGCCCCAACTATCCTTCTCTGTTGGGAAACCCAGTCTTTATGCGCCCTCTGTAAGTTTTAATCTCTTTTTGAAATGAAAAACGGAAATGTCCCTGTACTGGAATTTCAACTTTCAACATTGACACTGGAAAAACAGGCTGAATCAGGTGATGACTAGAATAGAAGGAATGTTGTTTTCAAAGCCCAGCCCATCAGTTTTCAGGCTCATCCTCGTTTTTTTTTTTTCCCTCTTGAACTGGAGGGTATTCTTTTTGTTTTTTAATTTATTTTTAAATTTTCTGGATCGTAAAGTTATTAGCCTAGAGTATCTATTTTAATTTAAAATTATTGTCTAATGATATTTCTTTTTATTGATAAGTGAGAAATTTAACATTTAATTTTTGTAGATCTAAGATGATAAGAATATATCGTGTAGAGTTCGATACTAAGCTGTATTTGTTTATTCATTGTATCATTTAGCTCAATTCTCCTTTATCAAGATAATCAAGGATGTTCATTCTTACGTTCAGTGGGCATGAATCTGTTAAAACTTTTAACTGATCCGCTTCAAACCGTTATTTATCTAACGGTTTAAGTTTGACCGGATAAAAGTCAAACGGTTTGAGAATCCAAATCGCTCCGTTAGTAACGGTTTGGATTTGAATTTTCATTTTGAAAATCTGTTAAATCCAAACTGGACCGTTAAGAAATGTATTAATTTTAAATCTATTATTAATACAAAATAAAAATAATAAAAATAAAAATATACTCAAATATACCTAGATAAATATATATATATATATATATATTTAGATAAAAGTATAATAAAATATTATTAAGTGGTCATATTCGTTTGCTAAATCTTAATATAGTGGTAATGTTTGCAATTCAATTCACCGCAAAATTAATACACAAAATATTGAGTATTGATTTTTTTTTTGTATCCTTAATTTTTTTTAAATATCCGTACTTTTTTGTAGTATCCTTACTGTTTTTTAATATACTTGTTGTTTTTTTAATATACTTATTATTTTTTTAATATCTTTCTTTTTTTTAATATACTTGCTGTTTTTTAATATATTTAATATTCTTACTATTTTGTTTAATATACTTGCTATTTTCTTAATATCCTTTTTTTTAAAATATACTTGATGTTTTTTTATGTCTAAACAATTTCAAACCGTTTAAATCCAAACTGAACCGTTAGTAATGATTTGGATCAAAAAAGTTTCTTTTCTAATTTTATAAAATTTAAACCGTATCGAACCGTTAAGATTTTAACAGTTTAGATTTGGATATTATCAATATCCGTATCGAACCGCACCACACCGTGCCCACCCCTAGTAATAGTAGAAGTCTTAATTTTTGAAAGTTGTCTCCTATTTATGATATGGTTTGTATATAGAAAAACACAGGTAAGTTTGAAAATTTGAAGAGTGCGCATGCTGCAAGCTCGTTTGGATCACTGGCTTAGAATGTTCGGCAACTTGGAGCGTAGCTCTATTCAAGTTTGAGCGGCTAAAATATAATATACAAGTGCGTGTTGGGTTCAAATTTATAATTCATTTCATAGAATTTATCAATTACTTTGAAGAATACTTACAGGAATTCAATTATATATCTAATATATACTAGTGTTCAATAGCTACATGTTGGATTCAAATTTATGATTCATTTCGTATAATTGATCAATCCTTCCACCAACCTAGATGTATAAGTTTTTTCACTTTTGTTTACATATTACAGGAGTTTTTCTTTTTTATTATTAATATAAATTTGAGTAATTTAAAATGAATTTGATATATCAAATACATATTTTTTTTAAAGATAAACGTAATTAAAATGAATAAAATTTTTCCCCTATTGTAGCTTAGATTCAATCACCAGTGAAGTTTCACATCTAATCTCCAAGATTCCCTTGATCGAAAATAGAATGCTTGTGCAATGTGGACATATTTTATTAATAACTAGATTCTTTTAAGCTCTATGTCATTTTTTGTTTTAGATGACACTAATCAGATAATAGTTTAGATTAAAATGGTCAACTTATTCAGAAAGATAAAGATTTAGGTAAAAACTACAAAAAGGGTTGGCTGGTTTGCTTTTTCAATCTTTTGGGAAGTATTAGACAACAGTTTTTTATTTAATGTTGTCCATTGGAGTAGAGGGAATGAAATTCTCCCAAAAACATGAAAGCAGCAAAGGGGAAATTTGTAAAACATGCTCAACACTATGCACTTTAAAAAAAAAAAAAAAAAACCTAAATCGTAAAGGAGGCTAGCTGAAGCACTTTGTTTCAATGTGAACGAAAAGCGGCGGTGTTTCAAAGTGAAACACGGAAAACCACCAAGAGATTCACTGAAAAGCAAGAAGCTTCTTTAGCTTTCATCGAGAAGTAAGAAGCTTCTTGAGCTTTCACCGAGAAACTCTTCAGGTTTTACCAAGAAGCAAGAACCTTCTTTAGCTTTCACCAAGAGATTTCAATCACAAAAGAAGGAAGAAGGACGAAGAAAGAAGGGAGGAAGAAGTAAGAAGTTCTGTCGATTTTAGGTCAGACATATGCCGGTTCAAGAAGAAGGTTGAAGGAAGAAGGAAAAATTTTGATTGCTCCTACGAGATGGTTGCAAGCCACCAATTTTCCATAGAGATATGAAGACCACAAGAACTAAATTTCTACTAAATGTTTCTATGTAGGTGCAAAGATTGTTGAATTTGCATCTTCCATGTATGGGAATCTGAGTTCAAACCACAACGGAAGTCTCGACCCATTGTCGAATGAGTCCAGAGGCAAGAAACAGAGAAAAATCGGAGTTGTCGAAGCTGGTCAGAATCAGACTATGAGCAACTCCGATGGAGATCCAAGATAGAGCAACAGATCTACTCCACAAAGTTCATGGGCGCATTGCGCCAGGTCCGGGATAACATTTCTCTGACGATGAAGGTTTCTGATGGCAACAGAAGTGTAAAGGAATCGGTAGACCGAGTCCTTGCCACTGCGGTTAGAGGCACGACTCGGTGGAGCAGAGCGATTAGGTTCCTAACCAATTTGAAATCGGAGTTGTCAAAAATGATCCCGATCTGTGAAGCCCCTCTACATACCTCACCAATCGACCATTGATTTCATAAGGAATTCAAGAAATATGGAGGTTCATTCTCTTTCTTATTCTTTATAAAAAGGGATTTTATTTAAAGCTCAATAGTCAATACACTTTTATTTATTGTTTTTTATTGCTTTCTTACTTTCTCTTTTCAGTTACATAAATGGTTTATGGTACAGTTTAAACTACAAATTTAAATAAACTCGTAATATATACAATTAAAAAAAATTTGTAAATGTAATATTGGTAAATAAAGATTGTTATTAATCAGAAAAATTAAGGAACATTAAATAATGGTTAATAAAATAATAAATAATCAAAAAATAAAATAATAAATGAATTAAAGATTTAAAGAATTAAAGAATTAAAGAATTAAATGAAGAGTTTTGAAAAGAGCTCTAGTCGAAGATACATTTTCACGAACTAGTAATTTAAATGTGAATGTTCATGCTAGCTATAATTTACAAACCATAGATTAGTTTCATAGACAAAACTGACGCTTTTACGTAAATAAATCCGAATTAACAATCACATTATTTAGACTACTCATACTTTAACTTTTGTACAATAAACTTTCTTTAAACACAATTCTTACCAACACTCTAACATTTTTCACATACATAACCAATCACGAAATCCTACCTTCATCATCTCAATTATATGCATACATTTTTCAATATTATAAATGCACCGACATCGGCAGATACTTACAATATGATTCGCCTTAAGTTGTTGATTTAATGCGACTGCAATCAACATTAAATCTCTTCAATCTTATTCTAAGTGCACCGACGGCAGCAGACACTTGGCGTCGAATTGAAATTTAAGCACTAAAACATATGAAATAACTAAAATTCAGAAAGTAAAACACATGGAGATTGTATTCATATTTACAAATGTTAGGAAAAAAAACATTAACACATATATTGAATTATAAGTAAAACCGAAACAATAACAAGAGTTTAAGTAGAAAAAGATGGGTTTTCATAAGGATCCCTGACAGCAGACAGAACCTTGTGAAGATGGAGGAAGAAACATAAGGAATTCAGACTTAAAACTCTCGAATTGCCTTAAAATTACATAGCCTAAGGTTTTTCTTAAGGAAGAAACATAAAAATGTGTACAGAGAGAAGTCAAAGAAAATATAAGAATAAAGTCTAAAAACAAGTCTAAAAACAAAATTTAAAAGAATACTAAGAAAAAAAATCTAAAAAAAAAGGCTAAAAAAATGTCCCAAAATGTATCTACAAAGAGAGAAAAGGGAACTAGGGGGAGAGAAAAGAAGAGACTTTTCAATGAAAATGGCCTCCCTATTATAGAGCAATTGCCAAAAATATAGAAAAAAAATTAAAATTAATATAGTAAAAAAAAAGTGAGGAAATGATGGATTTATGTTGAATTTTGGAGTTGTTGGACCTGAAAAAGCATGGCAAAGCATGCTGGGAGGCCTGAGTGGCTGAAGTGGGTGCAATTGGTGGTAGGCGGTTGACAGAGGGGGGTGGGCTTCGGCGTGGAGCAGCTGTACGGGGCAGGTGGGAGTCACGCGTCAGGCACTAGGTAGCAGAGCAAGTTTCGGCGTAGGCTGGCTGACAGGGAAGTGCGCTTCGCGCTGACACGCGACATGCAGAAGGTCAAAGATCGGCATGCACGTGCTAACCATTGTTTGGTGGCTTCGACAGGCGCGGTCTGAAAGAATATAGAAGGGTTGAGCTGGGCTGCGACCAAAACGGGTTGGGCCTCGCGTCTTGAGCTGGGCTAGAATGCGAGTTTTGGGCTGAGATTTGGGCAGTGGGCTAAGGTTATGGGTTGCGCGATGGTGAGATGGACCTGATTGGATTTGGTTGCTTCCCACCGAATTTCCTTAAGATTTTCGGTGGTCACCCTTGTTCGTCCATAATTTTTTCGTTATAATTCTGATTGGGACATTCTTTAGCCAAAATGCTCATAATTCCAAACTTTATTTATTTCTACAAATTTCACACAAAATATATTATTTTCTCCAACTTTTTGGTATTTTAACATTAAAATATAAGTATAAAGGGTATAAATGTGAGCATGTTCCTGGATTACTGCCTAGATGTTGACTCTATTCCCGAGTTTGCCTATGCGTAGTGCTGGTTGATCATCATGACTAGTGTTTGAGTATTGAGAATTGCTTATGTTTGATTATTGATATTTTTGTCCATATATTTTTATATGATTTGATAAAACATGGATTTCGGGAAATGTAGGCCACGGAATTTTGATGCATTGTATGATTTGTGGGTTCCACGGTTTATGATGTGATTTGATTCAAAATATGGTTAGTTATGTTTCACCTTATGCATACATGTTTTTATAATTGGAGGGTAAAGGTTATTTTCAAATACTTATTTATGTTCACTTACATCTTTAATGGTTTTGTTGACCCTGCAAAGGGATCGAAGTTGATCTAGAGATGGAGGCATGAGCATGACATTAGTACCATTATCCCTTGTATGACATATGTTAAGAGTAATTTTGGAACTCTAAGTTATTTTTCAAACGGGAGTAGGACCAAACATGGTTATCAAAGCGTTTTCGGGAAGGTACCTGTCAACAGTCCTCTCTGATTTACTCATAGGTCAAATTCACACCTAAACCCTAATCCTTCTTCTGCAATTAACAATAAAATTGTTGGAAATCAGAATGTGTGTACTTTTTGTAGCGTTTTAACTATGATTATCAATTGAGCGATTTAGTTTTCTTTTCTTGTTTTCAAATTGGTTCCGATTATGATTAGCAATTGAACAATTCAGTTTTTGTTTCATGTTTTCGAATTAGTCTGATTGCTTGTGGGGCTTAGAGTTGTGTTTGTGATAGGAATGATGTAACGACCTGTCTCGAATTAGCGGGATTAATTAAGGATTAATGATGGATTAGCGAGACTAATCGGGGATTAGACGAGGATTAACGGACGTTCAGGGCGAAATGATGATTTTGCCCCTAGAATGGGCGAAACGTTGACTTTTCGTTCAGGCGGTCAAATGGAATTTAGCCGATTACTGTGACGTATTTCGGGACGTTACGAGTTCATAGACACGTGGCACGCTTGATTCCGACATCCGTGGAAGAAGTTATGACGATCGGAAGTTCGAGGGCATTTTGGTAATTTGGTTGAATAGGGGCCAACGGTTAACTTTTGACCCAGGAGGTTAGATGGCCGAGGACCGTTACGTAGATTGGGACGATACGAATCCGTAGACAGGTGGCAAGTCGAATTCGGACATTTGACGGAGAAGTTACAGTTCACGGAAGTTCGAAGTTCGAACGCACTATTGCACGTTTTACGAGACGGAAGCCTTTTTGGCATTTTGTGGGCCCCAGATCTTTCTCAGGTCCAATGGATGAATGACAAGTGTCATTCATCCATTCCCCATCATCTTTCCTTCATGCATATCCTTTTTTCCTTCATCGATCATTTTTCCATCCACCAAACCCAAACTCGATCACCCTTCCACCCCAAATCCAAACCCTTCAACCGTTTGACCATGATTGAGACCAAGAGGATGAACTGAGGAGTTGAGGAGGGTGGTGGCCGGCCAAGGCAGCGCCGCCGTGAACGGCGGAGAACAACTCGAACCAAAGGTATCGGTTTTAACCGATTTTTCTCCCTTTTTCATTTTGAACGTTATGGCTTGTTTTTAAGGATTAGGATAAGCTTATGGGGTTATTAGGAAGTTATTAGTAAGATTTGGAGGGTGGTTAGAGGCTGAGGAACCCCAGGGAGAAATCTGGGATTCTTGGACCGTGAAGAAAAATTGGACTGATGGGTTTTAGTCGGTTTTTGGTTGATTTAATTTCATATTTAAGTCCCTAGGATCAAATTAGGAGGATTATGATTGATTAGGAGAAAAACGGAAGAAAAAAAAGGAAGGAATAGGGCTGGACCGGTCACGCCAGTCCAGATAGACCGAAATTTGAAGAGAAAACCGAACTGGCCAGTTGGACCGGTTAACTAGAGGACAGGGATGACCCTGTGCAGTGGCCGTTTGGCCCACGTACAGGGCCATCTTGGGGCGCGTACAGGCGCGTGGTGAAGAATTTGGGGGAACTTCCAACATGTGAAATCATCTATTCGATGTAATGAACATTTTGGGACTGGTTTCGAGTCGATCGGACATCGTCTCGATATAGTTAGGGTTGTCAAAAGGTTTCTGAGTGCGTTTAAAAATAGTTAAAAATCCCAAAAAATTAGGGGGCTTTAGTGAGGGGTTAATTAAGTAGTTAGTAACCCTCTAAAGTGATTTGGACAGGTTTGGGAACCACAGAGACGACGGTTGACCCGGGAAGGCGTACGTCGCGCGTATCTAGGCGGCAGCGCGGACGGTATGTGAGTGGACTTTCTTTCTGAAATCGATGCATGCATAAATGTTTTATATATGTTTTAATATGTGTTTTGGGATGCCTTGAGTGCATTTTGGTGTGTGTTTACGTATGGGGACGTATTTCAAGGTTTTCGGGTTTTATACGTGCCTATATGCGCTTACGCTTTCGATTTTCATGAAATGATTTTGAAAAGGTAAAACCGGGCATGAGACCCATTTGGATTTGGTTTTGACTCGGGCATGAGACCCTATTGATGACCTACGGGTCTGAGTAGTGGTAGCGACGGGTGCTGTGTGCACGATGACGGACGACGTGACGCTCGCCTCCGGATTGGGATACATTCCTTCCTAAGAGGTCACGATGCACGTCCCGTTGTCGAGCAGTCACTGGAGGCTCGACTTCAGAGTGCTGACGGTTTAGAGGATCGATCGGCGAAGTGTGCACCATGGTCTCGATATGGTCGCGGCAGTGATATGTTCACGACAACAGACCAAGATTGAGAGTGGTTCTGGATTGATGGTTGCACGCATCGCTATGATTAGGATCGTGACTGAACTTGAGACATCGGGCTCGATGCCCCATTGATTTACGAGTTCGGGCTCGATGCCCAGTTATTGTGAAATCGGGCTAGAGACCCTGTTGAGTCCTATGTTCGGGCTGGAGACCCATTTGCTTTGTGTTATCGGGCGTGAGTCCCATTTTATGGTTTGTATACTGTTATGTATATACCCTCCTTATGAGCTTATTGATTGGTCTCCTCCAGACGTCGACCTAGAGAGTCACGATCCACATACCATAGTGGGTATCCCCATAGGGATCCCGTTCTAGGAGTGGGCGTTATGATGTGGTCCCGGACCAGATTCCGGGGAGATGATCGGACTAGGTCCGAAGATGAGCCTTCCAGATGGAGAATTCCTAGGAGAAGACTCGGAGTGAGACCCCGAGTAGTATGCGTACTTATATATATATACATCGTGACTATATCGGGGATGTGTTCCCTAGGGGCTGTGTGCCCCAATTTGGCATCTTCTCCGGAAGTGCCTAGGATGGGTTATATGTATATATGTATATGCGTACGAGTTTTCACTGAGACGGCATTGGGCTGAGACTCGCGCGTATTGATTTTGGGCTGAGACCCATATGCGATGGCTTTGGGACGAGTTCCCACGTGTTTTTGGTTTGGGGCGGAGGTCCCATATATTGATTTGCAAATTTTGGGCCAAGGCCCAAATGGTTTTATGGTTCATGACGGTTTATGGGGACCGGGCATGAACCCTAGAAATGGTTTTCGAATGCATGCATATATTTTTAAATGAAGGGCATAAAAGTCTTTTATGAAATGTTTTTATAAAATAATTGTTTTGTCCACTCACAGCTTTTGTATTTTGAATGCCCTTCAGGTTGATCGCGGATGCGGCTGGAGCAGAGACGAGACATCACATTCCTCCTTCGGATCCTGGCGTACTCTGATAGCCCCGGTTGGGCAAAGGACGAAAATATCCCTGGTCTGACACTTCGTGTCAGACGGGAGCAGGCGCATCCCAGGCCAATCCCGAGGGATTTGGGACGGGTCCTGTCAAATGATGCAGGGGATGTATAACCTAAAGCAAATTCTTGAAAGTTCAAATAAGTATTATTTTCTGTTTTCTCAAATATTCATATATTTTCTGTTGGGAATGAAATTTTAGTATTTGGAAATAGTCATACCATTTCTAAAATAAAAGGTTTCCTTTGATTGTGATGCGTGTATGTGGATGTTATTTCTTTTCATGGAATATTCAGAAGTTTGGAGGCTATCCTCACCAGAGGAAAATATGCTAGCGCAAGAGCTATGTGGAATTGTAACATTGTAAAATTATGTTACATTTCTTTTCGGCACTCTATTTTGATATGTACGTGCCTTCACAGCTTCGACGTGCAGAAGAGAGGTTTTACAAAATGGAGGCAAGAGCTAAACAACTCGAACAACATGTAATGTTTTAAATTTATGAAGTCAGAGTTCGTATTTGTCACTTAGTTGTTTGTATGATAGAGCAACAGGTTGAATGTAGTCGCATCTCATTGTCTGTATGCACTTTAGGTGGCAGTGCCCATGTGGTAGAAATGATGAAGCAGAGTATGAACTGAAATCTCTTCGGATTGTTACTCAAAGAATGATACTCACTTGTGAATAGATGGTTTGTACTCAACTATGTAGCTTTTATCTCTCACTTCTTTTCTTTTCCCTTTTTGTTTACATGATTTTTGGTTTTTCATCTTAGGAAGATGTGGTCTTGAAGAGGCAGTCTAATACCTGAAACTCTTTTGCTAAAAAATGTCTTATGTTGTTTAAATGAAGGGATTCTAGTTGAGATATGGTAATTAACTCATATCTCCTTATTAACATATACGTTTATTCAAAAACTTACATATAGAAAAATTAAACTCATAGGTTTTTTTGACAAGTTAAAGCACTATACAATTTAAAATAGACCATAATTTTTATATAAATTACAACTAATGTCATCCAATTGTAAACTAGTCCAGCAACAATCTAAAAAGTACTTACTAAAATCTATCATGATTAGCCCTGGGCATGGTTCGGTATGAAGGTGATACCGGAACCGTACCAAATAATTTTAACCGGTTCGGTACGGTATGATATTTCTAAATATAAAATTGATACTGTACCGTACCGTACCAATTATATTCGGTACGATTTCCGTACGGTTTCGATTTTGAAGCCAAATTCATAATTTCATTTATATATTACTTGATTCAATGTTTAAAAGCAATATTTTGATAAAATTTAGAAATTAGGACTCTTGTTGGGTAACAAATATTGTTCAAAATGTATAGAAAATTCATAACCCAATCAATTTCAATATATCAACTAAAATTAACAACATTAACTAAAAAACCCTAACAAACAATTAAATCCATCAACTAAAAAACTCTTAAAATAAAATTAAATCTATAAACTAAATTAATATACAACTAAATCTATCAACTAAATTAATATACAATTAAATCAATTATTAGCTATTAGATTATTAGGGGTTTTTATGGTTGAATTTAATTTAATTTTTAATTAATTAAAAAATTAAAACCGGTTCGATTTCGGTATGGGACGGTATTCCGTAACATCGAAACCGATCCCGTACCGATTTAAACCGGTACTGTATCAGTACGGTACCGATCATCCTTTCAGTTTTACTATTCGGTTTTTTTCCGGTTTGGTATGATACGGGACGGGATGGTTTCGGTATTTCGGGACAATATGCCCACCCCTATTCATGATTTCAATATTACTTTTTATTTTTATTTTTTTATTATAAGATTATATTGAGGATTATGAAAACATTACTCATATTTATAAAAAAAATTCACTTGCTCATTTTAAAGTATTATGAGCATCTAATCTAACTTAAAGTAAGATAATTAAAAGCAATAATTCTTGAAAAAAAAATTAAATTTAAAAAATCTTTATATTCTGATATTAAATAGTTTGGATAATTTCGTATAGTTTAGGGTTTAATTCTTGAATTTTGGCACGTACACTCCCCCCGCCCCCTCCCCCTCCCCCAGAAAAAAAATTATACCCTACCGTTGAACTCCAAACAATACAGACTTTTATTTTTTATTTTATAGAAAAAAATTCAATTGTAACTATATACAATATATATCGTATACATATATAATATTTATTATATGCAAAATATAATAAAGGGCCCGAGAGGCCAAATAAATCAAACACTAAGGGGCACATGGGGCAAAGAGGATAAAAAAGACAATGTTATTTTTAATTGTTTAAAAAAATTCTCAATAACTCACTCATTCTCTTTATTGAGATATAAAAGGGTAGATGTGGAATTTATTGCTTACAAATTCTGTTTATGGACTTTTAAATAATAAAAAATTTGAGATAAGGTCTTATTTTGTTTAATATACAAGCATTAAAGGTTTTAAATAAAAGTAAAAATTGTTAAAAGTGTAACAATGATTTACTCGTTGAGATAACAACATCAAGATATGAATTTTGATCATCTCATGCTCCTCTTCTAGTTGAAGTTATACTAGCAGTTGGAGAGAAAGTTGAGGAGGAGATAGGTAAGTTGCTACGTACATCAATCTTTATTTCGAAGATAGATTAACATATGGTATTGCTCATTATCATTCTTCAATCCAGTATTCTATGCAGAACACAATGATGTAAGAATCTATATTGTGGAGTTTATGGAGTTTATTGCTCGTAAAATTTATTGTGGAAAAGGTGGTAATATAGATGTAAGAATCTTAGTGCCATTATTATATTAGTGGAATTCTTTTCAACTTTCTTGGCATATTGAAGCGCCATTCAAATCTTGAATGTGCAAAGGAATAGGCAAAGGCGTAAATCTATACAGTGGAAGAACTTAGATGTATGTTACCTTCACATACTTTTATTTTAATACAAATTTCCAAGGCTAGCAAATCTTCTATTTTAGATCTCCAAGATTCGAAATTGGCTAGTTTTATACCTCTATTACTTCTAGTACATTTTCATCCATGTTCTTTCACTTGGAGCATATCTTTCAATATATTGTGTTGCCTTATCTTTTATCGAACAATTTATTTGAGTGATTTGAGCTTTTTTGGACCTTATGTAAGTTTGACTGAATTTCTTTTTAATATTACAGTGGGAGAAGAGAACAACTAGCACTTACATGCAATAGGAGATTGATGAAGTGCGTGGTAAGTGGGCAGATTAATTTGATAGGAAACTATGTAGCATAAGTTTAGGTAGCATACGATGTAACGACCCGTCCCGAGAGTCGGGATTAGTAAAGTGATTAGTAACGGAATAGTGAGCCTAATCGGTGTTTCGTTGGTTACTTTTGGTCTGTTAGCGTAGAATGACGATTTTGCCCCTAGAATGGGCAAAAAGTTGACTTTTAGTTCGGACGGTCAATTAGGCATTGACCGATGACCGTGACGTAGTTCGGGACGTCACGAGTCCGTAGACAGGTGACACGCCCGATTCCGACATCCGAGGAGGAAGTTATGATGTTCGGAAGGTCGAGGGCATTATCGTAATTTGGTTAAAATATGGGGGAAAAGTTGACCTTTCGCACGACAGGGTTTATACACGTAGACCCAGGACCATTAGGTAGATCTCGTCGTCCTGAGTTCAACCACAGGCGGCATGCATTAATCGGACATTGGACGAGTGAGATACGGGTCTAGAACGTGAGGGGTAAAACCGTAAAATTGAACAAGAGGGGCAGTTTGGTCTTTTTGGTGCATTGGGAAGTGTGCAAATAAGATGAGGACAAGTGTACAGTGGAGATTGGATATTTTGTATTTGGGCCATGGGATTGTGACAGGTGGATGTGGTCTAGTGGCTTCTACACACTTGCACGGTGTGTTTTAATTTGGCAGTGTGTGTTGGTCGTGTTCGAAGAGGGAAAACAGAGAGTGAGAATTGAGGGAGGAATCGATCAAATTACAGTGAGTGTGTGAGTTCTTGGGTGTGAGAGTGTGTCCAGAGGAGACTGAGAGTGCAAGGACTGGGCTGAGAGGATTGAGAGTTGAGTGGTTGTGTGTGAAGAGGGTGTGAGTTTTCAGAGGAAACAGAGAGGTGTCGAGGGAGTTTGGAGGTGGTGATGTTGTGTGATCGATCAATCGAGGCTGGTGGTGGTGTCCAGAAGATGGAGGAGGATTTGGGGAGCCACGTAGGCACGGTGGAGCTCACGGCGGCGGCCTGAGCGCAGGTAATTTCCCCAATCCTTTTCGATGCTCTATTTTCCCCGTTTTATTCAAATCGATAGTCGTGGCTTTTGGGGCTGAGTCGAGGGATTCCGTGAGTGTTGTGAGATTCAGTAGGTCCCTAGGAGTCATTTAAGGTCAAAGCAATGATGGGGGATTGCTTGGTTGGCCGGGAACTGAAACAGAGGTTTCGGGCAGTTTTTATTCGAGCTTGGGGATGACGGGTTAGGGGTAGAATTGACGTGTTTGGTTGAGGGGAATAGATTGTTGGGTTGAGGACGAAGCTTCTGGGCTTGGAAGGAAGGAAAATGGTGGATGGAAGACGGAGAACCGGTCACGCCGGTTCAGACCGGCTGACCATCGAAGAAGAAGATGAACAGTACTCTGGGTGCAGGCGTGTGAGGCCCACGCGCAGCCACTTTGGGCGGCGCGTGGTGGTTTTTCTAGGGAAACCTCCAACTAGGTTTTTGGTCTAGATGTTGTAACGATTCTTTTGGGATAGGTTTCGGGACTATCAGACGTTGTTTTGGGTTAGTTCTATGGGATCGAAGGTCTAGGGTCCCGTTTAACGTACGCTTAGAAGTTCGGGAAAGTTATGGGATTTGAGTAGGACTTTTTTGAAGTAGTTAGTGACCTTAGTATGGGTTTTGGACAGGTTCGGGAAAGCCGAGAACAGCTAAATGGCTGGGGACTGCGTAAGTGCGCGCGTATCGAGGCGACGCCAAAATGGTCTGTGAGTGGACTTTGCTTTCTAACTTTTGATGCATGCATATATGTTTTTATATGTTTTCTATACTTGATTCTATGATTTGATTTATGATTGTGATGGTTTACTTGTGCACGTTTTTCGAGGAAATTACGGTATTTCACGTTTTACGAGATTTGATGGATATTGTGATTTGAACCTAGTCCTAATGATTTGATTTCAGGATTTGGAATACGATTTGATTTCAAAGAAATTAAAAGGATTTCAGAAAAGTGTTTTCGGAAAAGTGGTTTTGAGAAACGTGATTTCGGGTTGTTGAATCGGAATTCCGGATGACGATTCGGGATTCGATTCGGGACTTGGAAGTGGATTCCGGGTTTGGGTTCTGAATGGTTATTCCGGATGCCGGCTTACGGAATGATGGTTGCGGACTCAGATCTGGAAAGGAGGTGGATATGAGTTCTGGGTTTGGATTCGGGATCTTGATGAGATTGCGGATTCGGAAATGGAAAAAGTTTTCAAACGGTCTTGGATTGGATTTGCTGGATCTGGTTATTAGGTTTAAAGACCCGGATTATGTTTGACGGGGGACGGGCCCGGATTGGGTTTAAAGACCCGGATTGAGTTTAAAGACTCGGGAGTTTAAAGACTTGGATATATTGATATTTCCCCCGTAGGCCTGTTGAGTTTAAAGACTCGGGAGTTTAAAGACTCGGATTATTATTGAGGACTGGATTGAGTTTAAAAACTCGGGAGTTTAAAGACTCTGATAGGTCCAGCAGGTTCGATGGTTGGAAATGTGGTTCAATATGTTTTGGTTTTCTCTGTGATGAATGATGACGGTTTTCAAGGATGGTTTTCGTTGGTTATAATGGTTTTCGATGGTTTTGGGTTGAGGCCTAGGATTTGAGGAAAAAGGAAAATGTGTTTGGTTTTGGTACATGGTTTTATGACATGAAATTAATATGCATGCATTGGTTTTGAAACGGAGGGTATAAATGTCATTTTTTATGAAATGTTTTTGAACTTAAACTATATTTTTGTCCACTCACTGTCTTTTCGTGTTTTCGATACCCTCCAGGTTATTGAGGCGCGGGCTGTCGATCGAGAGAGATGGAGACATCACACCCGAGATCCACAGTGGTTGCAACGCACTCTGTGAGGTTCGGATACTTTGAGGATGGTTCGATCGAGAATCCCTTGTCCAACTTACGTGTCATATGAAGGTTGGACGTCAGTCTAGCCTTCGTGTCATGCGTAAGTTAGACGGGATCGGGATTTAGCCATTAATCCCGGGGGATTAGGGGTGGGTCCTGACAATTGGTATCAGAGCGAGGTTTTGCGTGTTCTGCGTGAGGTTTGGCTCCCAGGATCGTTGGTTAGTCGACTTGGGTGGTGTGATGCTACTGTGGATGTGATGTCTCGACGCGGAACAGCCCGACAACAACCTGGACACGATAGTGATAGTACGCCTGAGGTGGTTAGATAGCAGCGTTTGAGGGTGCTAGTCGCTCGATAAGCGATGCGAGGTAAGGCGTATATCGGCTTAAGGCCGGAACGGTTAGTGTGTTGGCACTGGTTTTTCTTGATGAATGGACCATAGGGTCGGAGATACGCTAGCAGAAGTAACCTGGAAGGTAGCCGGTGAGCTACGGATGTGTAGGTTTGTCGGCCTGAGGGGCCTGAAAGTAGCTTGTTGAGTTAGTAAGATATGTAGGCCAAGGAGGCCAGTTGACGGTGGCCGGTTGGGCCAGATAGTGTTTGGATGTTGATCAGATGGATTGGTGACCTTTGGTCAGTTGGGTTGAGTTTGGAATTGTGCGTCCATGAGTAGCCGGATGCCTCGGTGGCAGGGTCTAGGAACTACTGTGAGACTCGAGGCTTAGTCGGGTGTGACGACCCAAGTGATAAGTCTGTAGTGAACCCATGGTAATTGCAGGTTTGGATAACCCGGACGACGGGGATGATTTGAGGTACCTCGTGGGATTACTGGATCGAAGTCCTTGTGGTTTGGGCCGACTTAAGGCCGACTTGGAGATGGTGCTGCTAGGTGCAGCCGAGGTAGTGGGTGCCTGGTGGATGACTCTAGACGAGGGTGCATATTCAGAGAAAGGTCGGGATGAGCATGGGTAGGTCACGTATTAGGACGAATGGACAGATTGACCATTAGTGGGATTCATTTCGTGGACTCATCCTATGTGTTAGAATGCTGAGGTTGGCTTTTTGATGCTTGGAAATCGGTTGAGAATTGGAAACTTGTCTACGTATGACGGAAGGGCTTGAAAAATGAGTGAATATAACTGATTGATATGAGGTTATTGAAGAGAAGAGAATCCACAATCTAGAGAATGCCTTTAGGACTTTGTTGTTTTATTCCGATCAGGTGATCGGAGCAGCAGTTGAGAGACGTGAATGTGAAGTAGTGAGCCGGTCGGTAGGATTCCTTTTTGGACTAGATTGCGTCTAGGTTAGGATTTGGTTTGGTTTCCGGAAGGTGTAGGTGGTTGTACGTAAATATGTACTCTATTAATTCTATTGGGTACTCTCCATGAGGTATTTGAAAATACCTTTGTTTTCTGTTCATAGAGTTTCCCTTGTACATAATGAAGTTCTAGTCATACTGAGAGAAGGGTCAGAAGTGTTGAATTGGTAGTGGGGGTGTTGTGACGTACCCAAGGTGGAGATGATAGGTTGGGAACTAACCAGAGCAATTGTTTCGACGAGCGTTGACCACATGGTAGGAGACCCAACACCTGGGCAAAGGTACGAGCTGCGGAATTTCGGGGATGAAATTCTTTTAAGGAGGGTAGATTGTAACGAGCCGTCCCGAGAGTTGGGATTAGTAAAGTGATTAGTAACGGAATAGTGAGCCTAATCGGTGTTTCGTTGGTTACTTTTGGTCCGTTAGCGTAGAATGACGATTTTGTCCCTAGAATTGGCAAAAAATTGACTTTTAATTCGGGTGGTCAATTGGGCATTGACCGATGACCGTGACGTAGTTCGGGACGTCACGAGTCCGTAGACAGGTGGCACGCCCGATTCCGACATCCGAGGAGGAAGTTATGATGTTCGAAAGGTCGAGGGCATTATCGTAATTTGGTTAAAATAGGGGGGGAAAGTTGACCTTTCGCACGACACGATTTTTACACGTAGACCCAGGACCGTTAGGTAGATCTCGTCGTCCTGAGTTCAACGACAGGCGGCATGCGTTAATCGGACATTGGACGAGTGAGATACGGGTCTAGAACGTGAGGGGTAAAACCGTAAAATTGAACAAGAGGGGCAGTTTGGTCTTTTTGGTGCATTGGGAAGTGTGCAAATAAGATGAGGACAAGTGTACAGTGGAGATTGGATATTTTGTATTTGGGCCATGGGATTGTGACAGGTGGATGTGGTCTAGTGGCTTCTACACACTTGCACAGTGTGTTTTAATTTGGCCGTGTGTGTTGGTCGTGTTCGAAGAGGGAAAACAGAGAGTGAGAATTGAGGGAGGAATCGATCAAATTACAGTGAGTGTGTGAGTTCTTGGGTGTAAGAGTGTGTCCAGAGGAGACTGAGAGTGCAAGAACTGGGCTGAGAGGATTGAGAGTTGAGTGGTTGTGTGTGAAGAGGGTATGAGTTTTCAGAGGAAACTGAAAGGTGTCGAGGGAGTTTGGAGGTGGTGCTGTTGTGTAATCGAGCAATCGAGGCTGGTGGTGGTGTCCAGAGGACGGAGGAGGATTTGGGGAGCCGCGTAGGCACGGTGGAGCTCACGGCGGCGGCCTGAGCGCAGGTAATTTCCCCAATCCTTTTTGATGATCTGTTTTCCCCGTTTTATTCAAATCGATAGTCGTGGCTTTTGGGGCTGAGTCGAGGGATTCCATGAGTGTTGTGAGACTCAGTAGGTCCCTAGGAGTCATTTAAGGTCGAAGCCGTGATGGGGGATTGCTTGGTTGGCCGGGAACCGAAACAGAGGTTTCGGGTAGTTTTTATTTGAGCTTGGGGACGACGGGTTAGGGGTAGAATTGACGTGTTTGGTTGAGGGGAATAGATTGTTGGGTTGAGGATGAAGCTTCTGGGCTTGTAAGGAAGGAAAATGGTGGACGGAAGACGGAGAACCGGTCACGCCGGTTCAGACCGGCTCACCATCGAAGAAGAAGATGAACAGTACTCTAGGTGCAGGCGTGTGAGGCCTAGGCGCATCCACTTTGGGCGGTGCGTGGTGGTTTTTCTGGGGAAACCTCCAACTAGGTTTTTGGTCTAGATGTTGTAAAGATTCTTTTGGGATAGGTTTTGGGACTATCGGACGTTGTTTCGGGTTAGTTCTGTGGGATCGAAGGTCTAGGGTCCCGTTTAACGTGTGTTTTTTGTAACGAACCGTCCCGGAAGCCGGGATTTGATTAGTTGTTAATGACGGATTAGTGAAATTAATCGGTGATTAGTTGAACGATTTAGGATGGATAATGCAAAATGACGATTTTGCCCCTAGAATGGGCAAAATGTTGACTTTTAGTTCGTACGGTCAAAAGGACATTGACCGATGACCGTGACGTAGTTCGAAACGTCACGAGTCCGTAGACAGGTGGCACTCCCGATTCAGACATCCGAGGAGGAAGTTATGATGTTCGGAAGATGGGGGGCATTTTTGTAATTTGGTTAAAAGAGGGGAAATAGTTTACTTTTTGTTTGACCATTATTTTTCATGCAAACCAAGGACCGTTAGGTAGATCTCGACGTCCTGAGTACAACGACAGGAGGCGCGCTTTTATCGGACTTCGGACGGACGAATTATGGCTCTAGAAAGGTGAGGGGCAAAATGGTAATTTGGACATTATAGGGGCATTTTGGTCTTTTAACCACCTTGGGAATTGAACCCAATCAGATAAGGCCACTTGGACAGGGTTAATTGGATATTTGTGACTGTGTCCACAAGGTGTGTGACACCTGGTACAATCCTAGAGCTTTCTGCCTATTTCTACACGGTTCAAGTGTTTTAAAATGGTTGTGATTGTTCAAAGGGAAAACAGAGAGACCGTGAGACACTGAGTAACTATCGATCAGTTTAAGGGTGTTTGAGTTCTTGGTGATCAATGGTGATCGACTGTGACTGATCAAAGAACGGCTGAGGATCATAGGAGTACCACCGTGAGCGGTGGCAGAAGTTGGGAGGTAAGGTTCATACCTCTGTTTTTGACATTCGATGAAAGTACTCTTGGTTCTACTGCGCGTTGATGAGTTTGGTGGTGTGTATGAAGTTCTGGGAAGTGAGACGAGCTCGATGGACCCAACTGTAATGACAGGACCCATCCCAATCCCCTCGGGATTAACGTGGGATGACCCTACTCCCGTCCGACACGGAGTGTTAGACAAGGGATATTTCCGACCTTTGCCCTATCGGGCTATCAGAGTACGTCATGATCCGGAGGAGGTATGTGATATCTCGGTCTCTGCTACAGTCCACATCGTATCCAACCTGAAGGGTATTAAAAACAGAAAAACTGTGAGTGGACAAAAATAAAGAGTTTATAAAAACATTTCATAAAAGATCTTTATACCCTTCACTAAAAAGCATGCATGCATAGTAAAACCATTTATCCAATCACATATGTTAAAACATCCATAATTAGGGTTTCAGCCCCAAATTCTGTAAATACAAATCACTCGGGCTCCTGCCCAAAACCATTTACAGAAAACCATAGTACAGTAAACATACGAGGGATATCAGCCCAAATCCATTTATCATTATAAAACATAATTTCTCAAACCAATTGAAATCACGTTTATCCATTATATTCATATCCAGAACCTGTCATGGTAAAATAAAGTTACACGTGTGCTAACTGGGGTCTCAAACCCAAGTCTCTCCAGGGTCCACCCAGGTCAATGTCCGTAGATCAATGACCCTCCCTGGAGGTAACGAACCATGCCCATCCTGAGAGTAAGGAACCCAACTGGGGGGCGACTCCACTCAGTCAGTGCTCCGTGACTACTCTGGGGTCCACCCAGGCCAACGACCCTCCCCGGAGGAGACAATCATTTATAAAGGATGGAATATGAAAAACCTTTTGAAATCATTCTTGAAACCTTTCAAGGATTCATGTCCGGCCCCCATAAGCCGTCATGAACCATAAAATCCTTTCATGGGTTCATGCCGGTTCCCATAAACTGTCATGACCCGTAAATCCATTTCAAAGGTTCATGCCGGTTCCCATAAACCGTCATGACCCATAAAAAACATTTGTAAAACATAACTGGGCCCTAGGCCCGAATCCACATAGAAACTGGACCCTCGGTCAGAATCGTAAACCAATTGGGCCTCCGGGCCGATTCCGTAAATCAAATGGACCTCAAGTCCAAGAATTACCTTTTCAAATCCAAAATCATTTCATGAAATCATATCTAAAACCACAAGAATGGAAAATCAGTGTAAAATCGGAAAACCTCGATTTACATGCAAGCACGTAAATCGCCTCGAAATACGTGAAACCATATAATTCATAAACATCCAAATCAACATTATCAAATCACATTCATTATCCTTTTGGAAATCCAAAACCATTTCATTTAGACCAATAAAGACATACAGCCCTGTATAGGCACCGTATAGGGCCGAAACCTCGAAATACGTGCCTATACGTAACCACACATCCAAATGCACTCATGGAATCACAAAAAAGTATTTAAAACATATAATAAACATTTATGCATGCACCAATTTAGAAAACAAGGTCCACTCACAGACCGTCCGAAGTCGCGCCTCGATACGCGTGCCATACGACTCCCCGAGCCGATCACCCTCACCGGGACTTCCAAACCTGTCCAAATTTTAATAGAAGGTTACTAACTACTTAATTAAGCTCCTACCAAAGCCCCGTAATTTTCCCGAACTTTTAACTATTTTTAAACCAACCCTAAACCTTCCGACACCCCGAAAACTATCGAAATGATGTCCGATTGACGCGAGACCAATCCCAAAATCTTCTTTACATCGAATAGAAGATTTCCCATGTTGAACACTTTCCCAAATTATGGACCACGCGTCCTCACGAGCCCCTAGAAGGTCGAAAACACTGTTCATCATCACCTACCCCTGAAAACCGGTTTTTTCTGGGTTTGGACCGGTTACTGTAGCAGTACTGTTCCGAACCGGTGAGAATTTTTCAGAGGTTTTCTCCCTCTATTTTGGTCCGATTTCAACCCTAATTAATCCTATAATTCATATCTCTTCATTCCCTATCAATTCCAATCATCAAAACGACCTAAAAACATCAAAATTCCATGGTTCAATCTTTGAACCATACGGTTCAACGTTTCCAGTTTTTCCCCAGAGCTTCTCCGCCACTAACCACCTCCCAAATTCATCTTAAAACCTTCCTAACATCATAATAAACCCCTCCCAATCGACCAAAACTATCCCTAACGTTTGAAATCAAAAATAGGAGAAAATGGGAAAAACCGAGCCATACCTCGGGTTCGGTCTCTGCCGTGCACGGTGGCTCCCTCCTGGCCGGCCACCATCATCCTCAGTCCTTCCCTCACTTCCCTGGTTCCTCAAATGGTCATGGGTGAAGGTTTGGATTGGATGGGTTTGGGTTGCACAGAGGATGAGATCGGGGAAATGGTTTGTGTTTGAATGAAGAAATGAAAATGCACGGGAAAAAGGGAGATGCATGAATGCATATAGGTGGCCTGTGGATGGGTGACACTTGTCACTCATCCATTGGGCCTCCATTAAATATATGGGCCCACTAGAGACAAAACTGCACTTTTTGTCTCGTAAAATGTTTCGCCGTAAATAGTATCCCGAAACTTCCGTGAACCGTAACTTCGCCGTCGAACGTCCGAATTCGACATGCCGCCTGTCTACGGATTCGTATCGTCCTTATCTACGTAATAGTCCTTGGCCCTCGGCCATCGGACATCCCAGTCAAAAAGTCAACATTTCGCTCCTTTTAACTAAAATTACCAAAATGCCCCTAAACTTCCGAACGTCATAACTTCCTCCTCGAACGTCAGAATTGAACGTGCCACCTGTCTATGAACTCGTGACGTCCTAAACTACGTCACGATCATTGGTCAATGTCCGTTTGACGGCCTGAATGAAAAGTCAACGTTTTGCCACGACTAGGGGCAAAATGGTCATTTTGCATCGTTCGTCCGATTTAGCCTAACTAATCACCGATTAACCTCACTAATCGTGATTAGTCACTAATCTAATCATGGAATTTAGGACGGGTCTTTACAACCTTCCCTCCTTAATTAATTTCGTCCTCGAAATTCCAGCCGACCTAAATCCAACCGTTCTTCCCTCCTTAATTTAGTTCCGTTCTCGAAACTCGTGTACACTCATACGCCAACTAACTAGAACAATACTTATTCGCACCCAGACGTACCACTAACGCTTACGTCGCAACGACTACATTCGACCACGTCGAATGATAGTAACCATACGTTCCGAATTGACACCTCATGTCAAATCTACCATTTTCGTTGACACAGCAACTCGACAATTCCTTCCTCAATCACCAACCTATCCTGACGTCTGCTCCCACCGGGAGTCATCAAACCTCACTCAATGATTCTCGTTGACACCTCCGACAAACCGTCACCACTTGACAGTCGTTAGGCGAAAACTGACACTATACCCACTTGTGATTATACTACCCACCAAATTACTCAACCTGTGTGTAACTAGACCCATCAGAAACACTATGACCCAACGCACAGTATCCAATGTCTAGTTCACGACCTCGATTAATCCGATGGTATCAGAACCAATCTGACTACCAACACGCTCACCATCATACCACTGGTACAACCTATGTACCGTCACCTGACACGACCAGTCTGCCTGGTATCGTACCCCGGACAACGTACAAAGTACGTACATCTACCCCTCAATCAGCCTACAACCGTCTAGGTCATAGCCAATCACGTTTCAATTATGGAGTTCACTTGTCCAATCCAGCATTAGAAAAATCGAAACTCCAACCCATCATCTATTTCCAAATCCGAATCTGAATCCGCAATTTCGTAAGAAATCCCGAATCCAACCCAGAAATCATATCCATAGCCATGTTCAAATCCGAATCCGAAATCATTATTCTGTAAGCTAGCATTTGGAATAACCATTCCGAACCCAAATCCATAAAAGAAAATCCAGTGTCAAGCTTCAAAATCAAATCCTGAATCGTCACCCAGAATCCGATTCCAAAACCCAAATCTAGAAATCCACTTTCAAGTTCCAAAATCAAATCATGAATCGTCATCTAGAAATCTGATTCCAAAACCCAAAATCTCGTTCACGTCTACCAAGACACACCATATCTGAACCTATCGGATACCTGTTCAAACGATTACCTCAATACGTTCGATTGACTTCATAGGGAAGGCAATCCCAACATCAACACATCTAGGTTGACCATATCCGACCACGTCGGAAAACTACTCACCTGAGTAATATACCATACGGGATTCACTTCGAAAAGAAGTTCAGTCCCAACATCCTCAACTCAAACATCCAGGTAAGAGTGGTAAACTCTCCACCTATCTGGATCATCAAGATTACGATCCAGATCCTGTCATTACATCACCCGACCATGAACGCCACGATCCTCGATCGTCACGACGTCCAAAGTCCTCAACCATTTCCCACATCTAAACAGATTAGTCAACGACGAGACACGCCGAGACTGTGGGTTCTCACTGATTACCTCGTATCGATCCTTGTCATTCCACCGAGGAAAATCAAAGATGATACAAGACTATGACATCAAAACTCATCCTATGTGAATACAACCAAACTCGCTGCATTCACCACGTCACGTAAACCAACATCGTCTGCCACCAAGCAGGAAATGAGAAATCTCAGTCACCTAACTTCGATATACTCGATTCCTCTTGATGACCCAAAACAAATCCCGGGTTCACCAACCAATACACGATCAGCGTACCGGTGACGCAACCATCCTCTACCGTCATCTACCATCGTCTACCACTGTAGAAACTGAGAAGTCACCAAAAATGACTTCGAAATACCCAATACCAATGCGGAAAATCCGCAATCCTCTCGTCACCTCAATCGCAACCTCTCACGATTTCGAAGTTCCAACAAGATTGGAAACAACGTACCCGGACATCAACCACGTGTCCCCTAACCAATTTAATTCTATCTGAGATCCACTCTGGAACCACAGACACCGAACGTATGCACATCTTGACGGATGTGACTCAACATCATCACAATCACCAGTACCAGCACCAACGCACTATCACCTGCACTAGTATCAGCACACCAACACCAGTATCAGTATCGACACACCATGTGCAAAACTGACAACCCTGGATCTCCGCTCATACCGAGCGACGACCCCGTACCTCTGCTCGAATAGGAGAAACTATGCCTCCCTCACACCCAACACCTCTGGGTACAATCACCCTGACAACTCATACGAGAAAAGGAAACGTTCCCCGAACGTCCCCGATTCCCAAAAACCACAACTACAACCGCTCTTGGTAGTAGCGCCTGCCACACACTCGTGCAGACCTAACTACCAGACATTGCTATCGAGATTCGCATCCAACGGAATCAACCACCCGTATTAACCACTCCGGATCCCACTCAGGGATTCCATCGACAAGTACCAACCCTGGTAACTTGTCCAAATCAAACTCTACCAGTCATAACCCGACTAACCCAATGTCGTCTACCAGGTCATCCATGACCTTAGTTGCACCAACAACCCATCGCAACTAAGTAGTACGACAGCCAACTAGGTCTAACCGATAAGTACAACCTCGACTGCGAAGTGCAGTCCAACACAAGCTGACATGACTAGACCGACTAACGAATCCAAATCCGAATAGACGTCCAAGTCAAACCACTCGTCAACTCACATTTCCGAACCATACACCTAAGGTAGGGTTCCACGATCAGACTCTAGGGTCTCCCTGAACCCAACTGCATAAGGTAGTATATTCCACAATCTAAGTGACTCTGCGATCTTGACACCGTAAAGACATCAATCCAACTAGGATTCCCCGAATCTGGCTGCAACTGCCACAAGTTCAACTAGAGTTCCACGAACTCGACTGCTAACCGCTAACTGCAGTAAACTCATCTAACTCAACCAATCCGGTCATCGGATGGTCAGAAGAACCCACCAGTCGTCGGAACCGATCCTACGATATCGTGAAAGGCGATCCCAACTAACCGTCACACGGTCGAATCTAACGTAATAGTACGTTCACCATTCGTAGGGTTCCATATTGTCAACCACGATAGAACTATGGCAACCCCGGCATCCATTGCCGAACCAAGACATTCCACGGATACAGTCCTACTAACTATCGTATCGGCATCCCAACAATCAGGTTGACCACGAACTGTAGCTCCTTGAGATATCACATCCTCGACCTGCGTACATTCCAAGAGCTCCACGGTTGCTCGAATAGAGACAACCCCGCTCTGATAAGCAATCCTATGCTCTGATACCACATTGACAGGACCCATCCCAATCCCCTCGGGATTAACGTGGGATGACCCTGCTCCCGTCTGACACGGAGTGTCAGACAAGGGATATTTCCGACCTTTGCCCTCTCTGGCTATCAGAGTACGCAATGATCCGGAGGAGGTATGTGATATCTCGGTCTCTGCTACAGTCCACATCGTATCCAACCTGAAGGGTATTAAAAACAAAAAGACTGTGAGTGGATAAAAATAAAGAGTTTATAAAAACATTTCATAAAAGACCTTTATACCCTTCACTAAAAAGCATGCCTGCATAGTAAAACCATTTATCCAATCACATATGTTAAAACATCCATAATTAGGGTTTCAGCCCCAAATTCTGTAAATAGAAATCACCCGGGCTCCTGCCCAAAACCATTTACAGAAAACCATAGTACAGTAAACATACGAGGGATATCAGCCCAAATCCATTTATCATTATAAAACATAATTTCTCAAACCAATTGAAATCACGTTTATCCATTATATTCATATCCAGAACCTGTCACGGTAAAATAAAGCTACACGTGTGCTAACTGGGGTCTCAAACCCAAGTCTCTCCAGGGTCCACCCAGGTCAATGTCCGTAGATCAATGACCCTCCCTGGAGGTAACGAACCATGCCCATCCTGAGAGTAAGGAACCCAACTGGGGGGCGACTCCACTCAGTCAGTGCTCCGTGACTACAGCGGGGTCCACCCAGGCCAACGACCCTCCCCGGAGGAGACAATCATATATAAAGGATGGAATATGAAAAACCTTTTGAAATCATTCTTGAAACCTTTCAAGGATTCATGTCCGGCCCCCATAAGCCGTCATGAACCATAAAATCCTTTCATGGGTTCATGCCGGTTCCCATAAACCGTCATGACCCGTAAATCCATTTCAAAGCTTCATGCCGGTTCCCATAAACCGTCATGACCCATAAAAACCATTTGTAACACATAACTGGGCCCTAGGCCCGAATCCACATAGAAACTGGACCCTCGGTCCGAATCGTAAACTAATTGGGCCTCCGGCCCGATTCCGTAAATCAAATAGACCTCAAGTCCGAGAATTACCTTTTCAAATCCAAAATCATTTCATGAAATCATATCCAAAACCACAAGAATGGAAAATCAGTGTAAAATCGGAAAACCTCGATTTACATGCAAGCAAGTAAATCGCCTCGAAATACGTGAAACCATATTATTCACAAACATCCAAATCAACATTATCAAATCACATTCATTATCCTTTTGGAAATCCAAAACCATTTCATGTAGACCAATAAAGACATACAGCCCCGTATAGGCACCGTATAGGGCTGAAACCTCGAAATACGTGCTTATACGTAACCACACATCCAAATGCACTCATGGCATCACAAAAAAGTATTTAAAACATATAATAAACATTTATGCATGCACCAATTTAGAAAACAAGGTCCACTCACAGACCGTCCGAAGTCGCGCCTCGATACGCGTGCCATACGGCTCCCCGAGCCGATCACCGTCACCGGAACTTCCAAACCTGTCCAAATTTTAATATAAGGTTACTAACTACTTAATTAACCTCCTACCAAAGCCCCGTAATTTTCCCGAACTTTTAACTATTTTTAAACCAACCTTAAACCTTCCGACACCCTAAAAACTATCGCAACGATATCCGATTGACGCGAGACCAGTCCCAAAATCTTCGTTACATCGAATAGAAAATTTCCCATGTTGAACACTTTCCCAAATTATGGACCACGCATCCTCACGAGCCCCTAGAAGGTCGAAAACACTGTTCATCATCACCTACCCCTGAAAACCGGTTTTTTTTCTGGTTTTGGACCGGTTACTGTAGCAGTACTGTTCCGAACCGGAGAGAATTTTTCAGAGGTTTTCTCCCTCTATTTTGGTCCGATTTCAACCCTAATTAATCCTATAATTCATATCTCTTCATTCCCTATCAATTCCAATCATCAAAACGACCTAAAAACATCAAAATTCCATGGTTCAATCTTTGAACCATACGGTTCAACGTTTCCAGTTTTTCCCCAGAGCTTCTCCGCCACTAACCACCTCCCAAATTCATCTTAAAACCTTCCTAACATCATAATAAACCCCTCCCAATCGACCAAAACTATCCCTAACGTTTGAAATCAAAAATAGGAGAAAATGGGAAAAACTGAGCCATACCTCGGGTTCGGTCTCTGCCGTGCACGGTGGCTCCCTCCTGGCCGGCCACCATCATCCTCAGTCCTTCCCTCACTTCCCTGGTTCCTCAAATGGTCATGGGTGAAGGTTTGGATTGGATGGGTTTGGGTTGCACAGAGGATGAGATCGGGGAAATGGTTTGTGTTTGAATGAAGAAATGAAAATGCACGGGAAAAAGGGAGATGCATGAATAAATATAGGTGGCCTGTGGATGGGTGACACTTGTCACTCATCCATTGGCCCTCCATTAAATATCTGGGCCCACTAGAGACAAAACTGCACTTTTTGTCTCGTAAAACGTTTCGCCGTAAATAGTATCCCGAAACTTCCGTGAACTGTAACTTCGCCGTCGAACATCCGAATTCGACATGCCGCCTGTCTACGGATTCGTATCGTCCTTATCTACGTAATAGTCCTTGGCCCTCGGCCATCGGACATCCCAGTCAAAAAGTCAACATTTCGCACCTTTTAACTAAAATTACCAAAATGCCCCTAAACTTCCGAACGTCATAACTTCCTCCTCGAACGTCGGAATTGAACGTGCCACCTGTCTATGAACTCGTGACGTCCTAAACTACGTCACAGTCATTGGTCAAAGTCCGTTTTACCGCCTGAATGAAAAGTCAACGTTTTGCCACGACTAGGGGCAAAACGGTCATTTTGCATCGTTCGTCCGATTTAGCCTAACTAATCACCGATTAACCTCACTAATCGTGATTAGTCACTAATCTAATCATGGAATTTGGGACGGGTCGTTACATGTAAGGTATAACAGGGATGGTGGCCGTGAACTAGATGAGCGGGTAAGTTCGAAATCAAACATGGTACTTGACGTTATATTGCTCAAACTTTAAATTAATTAATCCAATAAGGTTATGGATGATGCTAGGAAGCTTTTGAGCTTGGAAGGAGAAAGGCTGGTGGTCGGGAACCTGAGGAAACAGCGGAGGAAGTCTCGACTTTTTGAAGGATGGTGAGGAGGTAATCTCTAGCCCCAGTTTTCACGATTTACCTTGATAGAATTATGAGAAATGAAGGGACGAACATCTTAGATTAATTAGGAGTGAAAACTGGATTGAATTTGCTAAAAACCGTGAATGTCGGTTCAACCTAGACCGAACCGGTTCGAACCGGGTTCACCTGAGGTTGACGACGACACTGTTCACGCGCGTGGGTCTCACGCGCAGAAGCTTCCAGACGCGCGTGGGGGCACGTGGAGGGTATTTTAGGGAATCTTCCAGCACGACTTTTAAAGTACTCGATGTAACGAACATTTTGGCACTAGTTTCGAGTCGATCGGACATCGTCTCGATATGTTTCGGGATGTCCGAAGGTTTTAGGGCTCGGTTAAAAATAGCTAAAAAATACAGGAAAATTATGGGACTTTAGTATGAGTATCGTGAAGTAGTTAGTGACCTTGGTTTGGTATTTGGACAGGTTCGGGAAAGCCGAGGATAACGGAATGACCGGGAACGGCGTAAGTGCACGCGTATCGAGGCGACGTCGGAATGGTCTGTGAGTGGAATTTGCTTTCTAACTCTTAATGCATGTATATATATTTTTATATGTTTTCTATACGTAATTCTATGACTTGATTTATGATTGTGATGGTTTATGGGTTTTGCACGTTTTTCGATGAAATTACGATATTTCACGTTTTACGAGATTTTGATGGGTATTGTGATTTGAACCTGGTTTTAATGATTTGATTTCGGGATTTGAAATACGATTCGATTTTAAAGAAAGTAAAAGGATTTTGGAAAACGGTTTTCAAACGGTTTTGGATTGGATTTGTTGGATCTGGTTATTGGGTTTAAAGACTCAGATTGATTGACGGGGGGAGGGCCCTGGATTGATGTTTTGAGTTTAAAGACTCGGTATGGCTTTGAGTTTAAAGACTCGGTGATAATGATACCCCCCCGAGGCCTGTGATTGTGTTTTGAGTTTAAAGACTCGGATATCCCGGGAAGGCCTGGCTAATTGCGCATTGTGTTTTGAGTTTAAAGACTCGGGCGCACTTGAGATCCAGTAAACTTGTATGATTGATGTTTTTCACTGGTTTTCGGAAGGTTTTGGACAATGTCCCGGATGAAGTGGATTTGACGAGTTTTGGGACTGAGTTCCCGGATTTGAGATGGATTTGAGATTGGTCTGAGGTTGAGGCCTGGATTTGAATAAAGTTTTGATACGGGTTTTCAAATGGTTTTTTTAAATGATGGTTGATATGAGTGATTTCAAGACTTGACTTGATATGCATGCATTGGTTTTGCGTGGAGGGTATAAATGTAATTGTTTTATTGAACTGTTTTCTAAATTATGCTTTATTTTTGTCCACTCACAGTCTTTTCGTGTTTTCGATACCCTACAGGTTGTTGCGGCACAGGCTGTTGGTCGAGAGAGACGGAGACATCACACCTGCGATCCACAGTAGTTCGGCATACTCTGGGAAGACCGGTTACTTTCAGATGGTTGGTTCTAGAATCCTTTGTCCGACTTACGTGTCTCATGAAGGTTGGACGTTGGTTTAGCCTTCGTGTCATGTGTAAATTAGACGAGATCGGGATTTAGCCCTTAATCCCGGGGGATTAGGAGTGGGTCCTGACACTTTTTGGGATTGCCAAAAATTAAATGCATCGGCTATCTTGTTGGCTTTTAGATGATTTAATATAAGAATCATGTTTGATGGATTTGATTAATAAAAACATATATCCTTTTATTAATTGAAAATAATTTATATGTGAACCAATGACAGGTGCCAAATAAGTTGACACACAAATATTATTGTCTAATAAGATTAAAACTGTTGTATAAAGAAGCTTTATACAACAGTGAATTACCATTGTCTTACTTATACAAAACTGTCATCTACAAGTGCATCACATAATATCTCAACAAAAAAAAAACGTCGTCTGATGCACCATTAGATAACAGTTTTTCTTAAATTGTTGTATGATGCACCATCAGACAGTAGTTTGAGAAAAAACCGTCGTCTGATAGGCTCATAGACAATGGTTTATGGATTTGGTATTTTTAACTTACAACAGACAACGGTACCGTCGTCTAATAGGCTCATAGATGACGGCTTTTCTAGATTTGGTATTTTTTACTCACAACAGGCGATGGTTTTTTCTGGAAAACCGTCGTTTGATGTTGTTTTAGACAACAATTAATAAACGTCGTTTGATATTGATCAAATAAATGACACTCACATAAATAACGCTTTTGTTTACAATCAGACGACAGTTTTTCACGGTTGTCTAAGAGCAAAAATGACATAGTAAAGTTTCTTATATATATTCAATTTATTTATTTTTTCTTTGCCTTAAATTGAATTTCAATTTTCTAGAACTTTTTTTTAAGTAAAAAATGTGAAAGTGAGGAAATATTGAATAAATATAAAGCTTAAAGTGGTAAATTGAAAACTTAAAAAAAAATTAAAAGGGCCAATATAACTCTGTTAGTAAGATAACCTACACGGTAATAAAATAGAAGATAAAACACTATAATTTTTCCTTATTTTACTTATTAATTTATTCTTGTATTTATTGTTTAATTATAGATCGTATCATTGGCTAGCAGAAAATTAATCTATATTACATATATTATATATTAGAAATGGTTGGGTAGTTCCGAATGTGAGCTAACAACTACTCGAACAACCCCAACATGCATAATCAGGCACACATATTAGCTACTAGCTAATGTGCAATGCCTTCAAAGTAGTCATACTATAGCTAATTAGCTACTAGCTACTCGCTACGCTATTGAAATTAATATTATTAGTCCTGGTTAAAATTATCTCACATATTATTTAAGAAATTTTAGAAAGTTCCTCCCCTTTTTTGTCTTTAAGGCGAACCTTATGAAAAGAAAGACGACGGCGGAAGACAAATAAAGCATCTAGCTATCTTTGCATCGACCACCCCGATTTCAATGATTTCAATGATTTCAATGATTTCAATGAACCAAAAACTACGATCTTTGGTCTTGATCCTCCCCTGAATACTCTTAATGTAGGTAGTAAGTATACACGGATACGATCACGAGAGAAAGGAAGTATAAATACATAGATGCCCTTTTTTTGTTGTAAATCAATTATAAATACAATTCGCAATTTATAGTGCAAGTACTAATCAGCCTTACAAGCTTAACAAATGGTATTGGTACCGCTTTAATTTTTTAGGGTTGCTTCCAGCTTGTTAATCAGGATAGAGGCTCTACTAACCCGAAACTATATGGACATATATGCTTAATTGCATTCACACAAAGCTGAAGAAGATCAAAATCGTCAAATTTCACCTACTAAAGTTTATTAAACACTTAATTACTTTAATGCTCTATTAATTATAAGTTCATATTATTAAGCTCCGCATACCGCTTTAGTTTTGATCTTATTTTGAAAGCATATAAGATTGGTGAGTACCGGATACGAGTCTTAGCATAAAAATGTGACCTATATATATATATTCAGGACGTGCCCATGAAGTCATGAATGGCCGGCTCAAAGAAGGCTCCTTGTATATATGTGAAAACGAAAGGGTTCTTTTTCATGCATGTTCAGCGAGAGAGAGAGAGAGAGAGAGAGAGAGAGAGAGAGAGAGAGAGAGAGAGAGAGAGTTTTGTGGTTTGTTGATGGTCATGCACCAACTCAAAAGCGTAGAGTCGGTCATGTAACTTCATACCTTATGAAATAAGTAGATCGCACCAACTCAAAAATTGAATAAGCTAGATTCATGGGTTTTAACGTTATAAATAATGAATGATTATATATTTTTGTGTATTACTCAAATTTCTTTTGCATGTTGATGAAGTAGATCGCATAAGTATTTTTTTCTTGATCCATTTTTTATAAGTAACAAAATTTAATGGGCCTAAATAAGAAAGGAATTGAAGAAGAAGAAGAAGAAAAATATGTATTGTTTGAAGGTGTAAGTCAAAATCCCAAAAAATGATAAAGCTTGTGGTTTGTTGGTCCAAAGGCAGGAAATTTTGGCGTAGAATTCAAGCGGATAAAAGCTTCCCCAGTCACCACTACCACCTCTAAATATGACCCCTTGCAATAGAGTTGCATATACGAATACGCAAAATTATTTCTCATTTCCCCACTAATTAACTATTTTTGCAATTTTTTTCTTCGAACACGAATAAACAACAGCCGGGCCAATTTATGTTCCTTTCTTGGTGTACTTGCTCAATTTCTTTGAAAAGCAATTGACCGTCATGTCTGTAGAAGTTTAGAAAATAGCAGGGTGCCCCTCAAATTGTGAATAGAATGATGAGATGGCAGACAGCGGTAGGGCAGGCTGGGAATAATGGCGAAAATGATAGCCATTGTATATGTTAAAGTGATGGGGGGGGGGGGGGGGGGGGGGGGGGGTCAAGTCAATTTTGGCAAATAATCGAACAAATAAGTCTTCATATTTAATTTATATCATAATAATACGCTATAATTAGCCGTTTATTTTATATATATATATATAACTTGACTTTTTACATGATGAGTTTAAATTTATTATTTCAGATATTATAATAGTTTAAATAGTCGTTAAGTGATTAGGTCAACATACTTAAGGCCATGTTTGAGGGGAACATGACATTTGAAAAATAAGCAAGTGTGGTAGGGTACTAGGGTCGTTAATTTATATATATAACAACAAATTGTATATATAAAGAATACAAGGACAATGAAAAGGAAAAGGAAAAGGAAAAGGAAAATAAAAAGGGTGGTTTTATTAGTGGCTGCGACTACACATCCCTCTAACAGATCTTCATAACAAAATGGTGGATCACGTTTGGTATCGTCGTTTTTTTATACCATTAACATTTTACTTTGAATTTTTTTTATTTATAAAGAATGAAATTTTAACAAAGATGCATAGTTGGCTCGAATCAATATTGAAAATGCATGGTTTACAAATTCCTTATGCAAATTAATAGTTATAGGATAAAATAAGTTCATTTTGATTATCCATGTTAAGGACTTGTAGCTCATGTAATTAAGATTTTGTGGTCGTATTTCTGAGCCTAGCTAGTAAAAAAAATTCACATTCGTCTTCCTACAAATCTGGAGGAGACATAATAGTATTTGCAGACCTCCAAATATGATGTCGCTGAGGAGACATGGTTTCCTGGTACTAACGTTAACTTAAAACTATGTTTTTGTTATTGCAATTTGCAACTCCTAACATTGGCTTTTTAATCATTAACAAAAATGAAGTTGGCTTTTTTTTATTAAGTTGAATAAAATTACACACGTGGGTAGACCTTGTTCTTCTTTTTGACAGGAAAGTTTGAAACCTACCTTGTTTTTCAATCCTCTGTAAATTTAATTGTGGATCCGAAAAGGAAGGAAAATAATAAAAACCCAATCCCACCTTTCAATTTCCTATAAAAGGCAGGTCTTGGGTTTCAGATTTTTTCAATGCTCCCCCTCTGCATTTTGTTTTTGCTGTGTAAACCCCTCTGTGTTGTTTGCCGAAGAGATTGGTGGGTGTGGGAGAGAAAAAGGTTGGAGCTTTCATGGGAAGTTTATTGAAGGAGATAAGGAACGGTGGCCACTCAGTGGACGATATGAATATCAAGGCTGGCTTTGGCGGGGGTGTTGAGGACGTGTACGGTGAGGATTGTGCCACCGAGGATCAGGTTCTCACACCATGGACTGCCTCTGTTGCAAGGTAAGCTCTTCTCACTGTTACGTTTTTATTTTGTCTGTACGCAAATTACATTTTATTGATCAGTTTTCGTGTCTTTTAGAAATGTTTGGTGATGATTTTCTAGGAATAAAGTCTTCATCTTTTCTTTTTGGAATTTTGGTTTTCATGTAAACTTGGGTTCAAAGCTTGAGTGAGAAAATAATCCAAATTTTTTGTCCGTGGTTTTTTTTTTACTCCTCCTGAGATTATAAGGATCACAGGGGCCATGGCTATGTTTGGTAATGATTATTTGCTTTTAATATTGATAATTCAGTACACAAAACTTGAGCTTTGTTGTTCTTACACATTTTCAGTTTCATTATGAATCAAGATTTTCATTTTCAGGCACATGAGTAATTTGAAAAGTTGATATTTTCATTTCAAAGGTGAATCGATTCCCATAAACTCAAAGATTCAGAATTTGATCCCCTTTTATTGTCTGCATTTCCAATTTGTTGTTCCAGTGGATATACTGTGCTGCGTGATCCACACTACAACAAAGGACTTGCCTTCACCGAGAAGGAGAGAGATGCTCATTACTTGCGTGGCCTTCTCCCTCCGGTAGTCCTCACTCAGGAGCTTCAGGAAAAGAAGTTGATGCAGAATCTTCGCTCATATGAGGTTCCATTGCACAGATACATTGCCATGATGGAACTTCAGGTAATAGTATTCTTCACTTCAATTCAAATCACTTCATATTTAATCTTTGTCATTAAATTTCCCCATACTTTTTTCCGGTGTCTTTCTCGTTTTATGTTACAGGAGAGAAATGAGGGCTTGTTTTATAAGCTTCTGATTGACAACGTTGAGGAGCTGCTTCCTGTCGTGTACACCCCAACAGTCGGCGAGGCTTGCCAGAAATATGGGAGCATTTTCAGACATCCTCAGGGTCTTTACATCAGTTTGAAGGAGAAGTAAGCCCATCTAAACATAATTAGTTGCAAAAATACAGTTCAACTCTCATAATTAGTTGCAAATATTGATTGAGTGATGAACTTTTCCAGGGGAAAGATCCTTGAAGTACTTAAAAACTGGCCAGAGAGGGGTATTCAAGTTATTGTTGTGACTGATGGTGAGCGCATTTTGGGGCTTGGAGATCTTGGCTGCCAGGTATCTGTAGCGGATTCATTGAGTTCAACATCTAATATTTATATTGCTTTCAAATCATTGTTTATATTTGAGTTCGAATTGTGAGTTCGAATTGTTCCTTTTTGGTCATGTTGCAAAATTTTCAGGGCATGGGCATTCCTGTTGGAAAGCTTTCTTTGTATACAGCGCTTGGAGGAGTTCCTCCTTCAGCAGTAAGCATTTTGTTTGTCAAACATTTAAAGTTGGCTCGGATGATGAATTCTTCATGAAAGTGACCCCAAAACTGTTAGGATTCGAGAAGGTTTTGCCCTTTTAATTCCAAAGAGTTTACAATCTGCATTTTTGTTCACAGTGCTTGCCTATAACCATAGATGTTGGTACAAACAACCAGAAGTTGCTGAATGATGAGTTTTACATTGGTCTTAAGCAGAAGAGAGCAACCGGACAGGTTTTCATTTTTACTTTTTCACCTTATTTGCTCTCTAATTCACAGTTTCACAATCTAAAATATGTATATGCTGTAAAACCGATTTTTTTTTTTTTCAAATTTCTTTTTATATCTTCGTGATTTAGGAATATGCAGAGCTTCTAGAGGAATTCATGACTGCAGTCAAGCTGAACTACGGAGAGAAAGTCCTAGTTCAGGTACAAGTGATTCTAATGTTCATGTTACTCAGTTAGTGGAACTTGTCATGTTTTTTTTTCCTCAGACTAACCAGATTAAATTGTTTCTGTTTCTTTCTTGTTTGTTCTTAAAGTTTGAAGATTTTGCAAACCACAATGCATTTGAACTGCTGTCTAAATACAGCAAAATTCACCTTGTCTTCAATGATGACATACAGGTAAGTTAACTGTTAAGACTTTCTTTGTGATAGTTACCGAACTTGTTTTTTTTATTCCATGAATGTTTTGCGAACTATTTTGTTTGGATTTGGTTCAGGGCACAGCATCTGTCGTCTTAGCAGGGCTTATTGCTTCCTTGAAATTACTTGGGGGAACATTGGCTGATCATACCTTCTTATTTCTTGGTGCTGGAGAGGTGAGACTCAAATTTTATGCCCAAACTAGTCTCTGTGGTCATAAATGCATTGCTTTTCTGGTTATTTCATCTTAGATCTTTGAAAAATCCAAAATTTATTCAAATGTATTTAATATCTACTTTTGAAATATGTAATTCCTCATTCAAAATTTACTTGATAAAACAATTCAATAATAATAAGTTAATCCCTTGTGACGGAAGGGTTAGCTCAAGTTCTGGACTCTACTCAAAGCTCGAAACCTAATGTTCCTAAGCCATAAGCTCCGCACTCACTCTCCAAAGGACATTCAAAGACCCTAGACTGAGACATCTCAACCCTTTTGTACATACCTCACCTATTACATTTCTATAGGGTATAAATGTAGTTTTATCGCTCTAAAAGCAGTAAGTGTGATTGAAAAAATAAATGTAGCATATGCATGGTGTTCTATGTGTTCTGAATTCTCATGAGCGTGCAGTTTTAATATTCTAGAGAAACCATGTGCATTTCAGGGCAAAAATAAAACTTCAATATATAGAGACGATCAATTGGAGAGTATGAGGAATTTTCTATTTAAAACTCATTCAGGTTTTATTTATTTTTTTATACCTCCTCATTGAGTTTAGGTGTATATTATTTGATTCAGTAGTACTTTTTATAAACTTGATAAAAAAATTATTTTTTATTTCTGATTTCATTCTCACTGTTGTTTTTGTTTCTTGGCTAATGAAGGCTGGAACTGGTATAGCAGAAAGCATAGCTCTTGAGATAACAAAAAAGGTATTTACTTTCTTCCCCCCTCGCCTGTGACTAGCAAAAGTGACAAATGTGACTTGACTAACAAAAGTGTCAACATCTTGGCAGACCGGAGTTCCATTGGAAGAAACCCGCAAGAAGGTTTGGCTTGTGGATTCCAAGGTACTTAAAATCTAACCGATTTCTCTTTCGTGTTTCTTTATTTTTTTATATATGGATTATAAACTCGCGGTTTATCATATTTGTTACAGGGACTGATTGTTAAGTCTCGCATAGGATCACTTCAACATTTTAAGCAGCCTTGGGCTCATGAACATGAACCAATCAAGGAACTCGTAGACGCTGTCAAGGTACGAAATTTATGCTTTGATGTTCGAATTGGAATATTTTCTGGAAATTTTCACCCTTTGATCATGTTCCATAATGCCCCCTAAATTCATCAGGCGATCAAGCCAACGGTGTTGATCGGAACATCTGGTGTGGGAAAGACATTCACAAAGGAGGTTGTTGAGACCATGGCATCCTTGAATAAGGTCATTAAGTCTTTCTCCCTCTCATGTATATTCATCCATAACAAATGTGTACGATCTTTCTCTTTTCATTTTCTTTATATAAAAAAAAAGGAGACATTGATTTGGTGATGCAGACACCTCTTATTCTTGCTCTTTCCAACCCAACATCACAAGCTGAGTGCACAGCTGAAGAAGCTTACACATGGACCAAGGTAATTACTATATTTTTTTCTTTCCTGAAATTCACTTTTAATTATTTTGTTTTGCCTCCATTTTAATTTGAGTCATTATTAAAACTGATTATAATTTTCAAAATCGTATAGAAGGTCTTTCATTCCTTCAACAATAATTTTTCTCCAAAATAAAAAGGATTATTTTTTTCTCAAATTGTAAACCTTGATTGTATGTAAATAATGACTTAAATTGCTAATAAACCTAAACACGTGGCCTAAATAGAAAAAAAAAGAAGTAAACACAGTAATTAGAATTGAAATTAAGGCAAAATACAGATTTTTTATTTTCCCTAATTGTTGCATGTTTGATCATTATATTCATCTTTGGCATACAAAAAGGGTCGCGCAATCTTTGGCAGTGGAAGCCCATTGGACCCTGTTGAATACGAGAACAAACTCCTTGTGCCTGGCCAGGTTCGGTACCTTCCAATCGAACCAACTTTTATTTGTCACTGAATCACTGTCCTCATTTATCACAGTTAAAATCTTACTATCTGATCCTAAACATGTCATGTCATTAATCCAGGCCAATAATGCCTACATATTCCCCGGTTTCGGCCTCGGATTGATTATCGCCGGTGCCATTCGTGTCCACGATGACTTGCTCTTGGCAGCCTGTAAGCCCTCAAAACAAAACAAAAAAAGCCAAGTCACAAATTCACATGGATTATTTATTATGTGACGAAAATCTAATGTCAGCTTTTGCATTTTGCGACAGCTGAAGCTTTGGCTACACAAGTTACCCAGGAGCACTACGACAAAGGGTTAATTTACCCGCCATTCACAAACATCAGGAAGATCTCGGCCAACATTGCCGCTAAAGTGGCTGCTAAAGTTTATGAACTGGGTAAATTCTGTGAAACAAGTTTTCCTCGAACAGATACAGGCTAGTATTTTCTTGAAATACAATTTTACTAAGATTGAATTGTTGATTTGGTTTTACAGGTCTGGCTTCTCATCTGCCTCAGCCCAAAGATCTTATCAAGTATGCAGAGAGTTGCATGTACAGCCCCATCTACAGAAACTATCGTTAAACTCCCAAGAAGCATGTACAGCCCCGGTCTGCAGAAGCTCTACTGAATTCCAAATGTTTTGTAGTCTGTAATTTCTTCTCATGTTCATTGTTTTTGCCCAAAAATAATTGACTTCATTGGGTTATTATTATTTCTTGGTATGGACCAATTTGGTCCTATATTTATATTTACAATTAGAGCTTTCCGAGTTCTGGTTAGTTTTCCTTTCATCAGTCCTTTAGTTTCAAATAGCACATCCGAATGTAGCAAAGTTGAGTCACAACGGCGTCTTAAGGTTGTTTAAATTAAAGTAGAAAATCCCTTGTATCAAAATAAAATTACTTAAAAAATATCATCACGATCCCAAACCAAAGACGTCATCCTCTGGCATGAAAAATATGGTCTGATAGCCCTCATCAGAGGTCGATATACTTCTTCTTACATGATGAATCTTACTCTCTTTCATGAGGACCTCTATTTCAGCTTTCAGAATCTCCAAATGAGCTCTTTCGGGAGTCACTTTAGCCTCCGCCTCCGTTCGGGCCCTTTTCAGTTGGGATTTCCAAGCCACAACTTTAGCTTCAGTGGCTGTCAAATTCTATATTGCCATATCCAGCTGGGATTTCAGCGCCGCAACTTCAGCATTAGCGCCTGTCCAACGCTTTCTTGCCCTTAGCAGCTGGGATTTCCCAGAAAACACATCAGCTTGAGGGCCCGTTGGGGAATAAGAATTTGAATTTGGATTTGAGTTTGAATTTGAATTTCATATGTAAGATAACCCTTCATTTGAAATTTTCATGTTTGACAATTTAATTGTGTTTGTAGATTTGAAATTACTTCCTTTGAAATTCATTATTTGGCAAAAAATTTATTTGTAAAGATTTGAATTGAGTATTTCAAATAAACAATTTCATTATACAAATTACAAATTAAAAATTAAAAATAATAATGTCAAAATGACTCATTGAAGAAAAAAAATGAAAGGATGGAAAAAATAAATTATAAAAGAAAAGGATGATAAAAAAGTAAGGTTAAAGGGAAGAAAATGAAAATAAAGATTTTTTTTTGTCATATTAAAGAACCAAATTCATATAAATAACTAAATTTAAAAGTTATTTCAAATTTCTAGATTGGAGCTTATAAAATCTCCTACGAAAAATTCGGATTTGGAAAGCTCAAATCCAAACTAATCGACACTCGAGTTTCAAGCTCTGTCAAATCCTTTACGGTCATATCCAATAGGGATTTCAGAGCCAAAAATTCGTCTTGAGACTCTTCCATATCCTTTCCTTGTCATATCCAACTCCACCAACGGTTCGATAAGCATTCGCCCTGCCTCTCACCTCAATCCGATCTCTTGCTCCTTAAGCAAAGTTAGATAACCTTTGTTTTGATCCCACATTGTCCAAGGTTATCACTCGTACTGCCCTCGTTCCACTCATTCACGTACTTTTGTTTCCCATACGGCAATGCGAGTAACCTTCGAGCTCAACTCATTTTCTCCCAAAAAAAAAAAAAAACCAAAACCAAAACCAAATGCTACTAATTTGTTTTTTTGTAATGCAGTAACCCTTCCCTAAATAGTATACATACACTAGCAATACGAGGGATAAAGTCGTAATAGTGACCATTTCTGGAGAATACCATCTGCAGCTCATTTTCGCATTTCTGTTCTGGGACTCCGAACATCAGCAATATTTTTCGACTGCTATTCATTGTGTTGCAGCTCTCAAGAAGACTTTCCAACTTCTTGAGCTCTCGTCCCATGCAGGTAGCGATGCCAATTTAAACTGTTAAAGTCCGTTTTGTGTGAGTAACCGTTCCCAGTCCGGAATTGGAATTTGGATATTTGAATGATACAGGAAGGGGTAGCCCATAATACAGCATCAAATTAGTTACATCTTTAATGTAGATAGAGAAGAACGGTATGAATTTGCATATAGGCTAAAGTAGCTATATACATTATGCAAATCAAACTCAACAGTGATATATATAGCATTAATGCAGGTCATCGGAAACCTGGGAACTTCGAATCCCCCAAAATAATCTAGGCTTCAAATTCTTGTTTGTGGCTGTGAAGAGCCAACCCATTTGGGTTTCACAGGTGGCACAGTTTGTGATTGTCCAAGCATACCTGAAAACGTAGGCAAACCGGCAACTTAGCAACTCAACAATACTAAATTCTAACATCGCAATCAGATAAAAGAATTACCATGCTTTACAAAACTGGCATTAAGTAATTTATCATAGTGACAGAATTCCCAGGGATTTCAAAATGCAGGTATAATATAATCAATCAAACTGCCCTAAATTTAACATCATTGCAGCTACATACTGTATTTTATGATCATGACACATCTTTTGACTTTCAATTTGTTTTTAATTTACCAACCCTCCAAATTTGTGAATGCATAACTTGGAATGCCAATACATGATATCTTTTCACAGGTAGACTATAAAAAGATTTTTATTATGTCCTTGAAAAATCATCACAAGGGACAAAACAAGAATGTGGACACACTATCGCTGGCCTTTTAGTGACAGTCAGTGCACTACAAAGTTGGAACGAAAATAAAAATGCATAAATTGGTCAGAGAATCAGAAGAAAGGTTCAAGCCCATACCCGGGAAACCAGCTGTATTCACTCACTGCTCGCCCTATAAGTGCCAAGCCATTTGCTTTGTAGAGAGTCATAATCTCATGTACGTTACCACTTGGGTTCACATAAGCACCAAGAGGACCTTCACTTGACATTACCAGCATATCACTCCGCCTTGCAATGACAGTCTGCATTGTATACCACAAACATGCGACCACACACAAAAGTTACTAAAACATACACGGGCAAATGGCATGTTTTGCTCATGCATGTACAAATGCACACACAGGTTTCTGAAGCCAGACACAGAACATTACCTGACAAGTTTTACACCGGATAAGATCGACACTCTGAAGCAACTCAATTTCTCGACGGAGCCTATATGAAACGCCAACAATCTCCAAAAGTTCCTGCCTTGTAGATTCAGACACAAGAATTTTGCTAGCGATATAAAATGACAAAAGGTCAGGCTTCTTCACAAGACTATCCATGCTTGGTGAGCCAACTATCTGTTTCCACATATCTGCAATACATCAATAAAGAAGCACATAGTATAGTTGATAGTAGTGACGGTTCCTCCACCTAAAATCTGGATAGGCTAAACTTGCATGCTAACTTTACAAGAAAACGATATTAATGAAATATACTATTTAACATAAACGGAATACAGCTCTTTCCCAACGAAATATAGTACTAAACATAAGCATAAACATAAACATCCATAAAAAAAAAACGACGATAAAATTCTAAATTTTACTATAAGTTCAACTAGTAAGTATTTTTCTGTTGGAAACTTGGATGGGCAATGCATAGCCCCATCACTGGTTGATAGATGAAACAACCGATTCACGCAATCTATAAAGCTGAATCGTTAAACTCCTTTTTACTCAATTCACCAATGACAGCAGAATGTTGCAAAAATTCTTAAGCTACCCTGGAACTGATAAAGATACACGGGAATTCCAAGAGATTGAGGATCAATCTCCCTGATTCCCAGATCTCAGAAGTCAAAGGAATTCAGCAAATTCCTTCCTAAAACTGTCCTAGGTTCTCTGTAGATACTTCCCTAGTTAGGTCCACGATTTCCTACCTAGTTTATAATTGTTTTCCTACTTAGACTTACCTAGGAACTGTATATATAGGACTCTCCTATTGTAAAGTAATTATTCAGTTAATAAACAAGGAAATTCATACCTGTTTATGGTATCAGAGCAGTAAAAGCTCCACCGAGCAACCCTAGAAAGCAAACCCTAATCCATGGCCGCCCAACCCACTCCTGCAGCCGCCACCCTTAACCCTAATCCCCCACCAACCACCGACACCACCTCCCCCTTTTCATCTCTCATCTCCATCAACGCCGCCCAGTTCCCTGTGAAACTGACCGCCACCAACTTCTTCCCGTGGAGAGCACAATTCAATGCTCTCCTACTCGGCTACGATCTCATGGGGTATGTTGATGGTAAAAGGTATTAAAAGTTTTCTGTTTATTGAGTTATGTAAATTGTGTACAGAGGTTCTTTAAGTAGACTTCTAGAGAACTAAACTAGGTAAGTACATCTTAGACAAACTAGGAAGGAATCAAGTAGATACAAATTTACATAGGAAAGAATCCAGGTGATTCTGTGGACTTAGGCCCAGCAGATCAGGGAGATTGATCCTCAATCTCCTGTGATCGGCTGAGATCTTTATCACGCCCCCGCAAGACGGTGGTGCCATCGGTAACGCCGATCTTGGATCGTAGGAGTTGAAAGCGGGGTCTGGGCAAAGCTTTTGTGAGAGCATCAGCAAGCTGGTCGTCCGTGGAGATGTGGGAGACATTAAGTAGACCACGGCTGACTTGGGAGCGAACAAAGTGATAGTCGATTTCAACATGCTTCATGCGAGTGTGAAGTGTGGGATTGGAGCAGTAGAACGTAGTACCAATGTTGTCGCAAGAGATGTTCGGCTTGCCTGCTGTGGAGATGCCCAGGTCACGCAGCAAGGCTTGGACCCACATAAGTTCTACAGTGGTGGATGCCACAGCACGGTATTCAGCCTCTGTAGAAGACCTGGAAACAACGCGTTGTTTGCGTGAGCTCCAGGAGATTAGATTACCACCCAAGTCGACAAGGTAGGCAGTGGTGGATTTGCGGTCTTCTGGGTCACCAGCCCAATCCGCATCAGAGTAGGCATGCAGGGTGTGATAGGAGTGGGAGACGGCATGCAGCTGGTTGGTGGAGGCACGGTGCAGGTGTAGTCCATAGAACAACGTGCCCTTCAAGTACCTTAGCACCCGTTTGAGAGCCTGCCAATGCTGCTCAGTAGGAGCATGCATAAACTGTGACAGTTTGTTCACAGCAAAGGACACATCTGGCCGTGTGAGACTTAGGTACTGAAGACTGCCTACTAGTTTCCGAAAGGGAGTGGCATCAGTGGGTGGGGAGCCGTCCTGCAACATGAGAGTGGGGGAAACAGCCAGGGGGGTGGAGACAGGTTTGGCACCATCCATGCGTGCCATTGTGAGGAGGTCCTGAATATATTTATGTTGGGACAGAAACAGACCAGTGGTTGTGGGCAGAACCTCAACTCCAAGGAAGTAGTGAAGGGCTCCCATATCCTTGACCGAAAAGCGGGCAACAAGGGAATGGATGAACTTGGAGATTAGTGCTGGGCTGTTTCCTGTCACAATTAAATCATCAACATAGACAAGGAAGTAGAGGACAGTAGAGCCTTTCCTGAGAATGAAAAGGGAAGCATCAGATGGTGCTGGGTGAAAACCATGGGACACTAGGAAGGACTGCAGCTCCTGATACCAGGCCCGAGGGGCTTGCTTCAGGCCATAAATTGCTTTGCGAAGCTTGCAGACATAGGACGGGTGTTGAGAATCAACAAAACCCGTGGGTTGTGCCATGTGAACATCCTCATGAAGGGTGCCTTGAAGAAAGGCATTGTTGACGTCCAGTTGGCGTATGGACCAGGCCTGAGTAACAGCGAGGTGAAGAACAGTCCGGATGGTGGTGGGTTTGACTACGGGACTGAAGGTGGCCGAGTAGTCTACCCCTGGCCGCTGGTGAAACCCCTTAGCAACTAAGCGGGCTTTGTACCGGTCCACAACACCCGTGGGAGTGCGTTTGATCCTGAAGACCCATTTGTTACCCACAATGTTTTGGGCAGGATGAGGGGGAACTAATTCCCATGTGCCATTCCGGATAAGAGCATTCATCTCTGCTGACATTGCTTGGCGCCAGTGAGGATCCTTGACAGCCTGAGATACACAAGTAGGCTCAACAATTGGTGAGAGGGATTGGGTAGTTGTGGCCAAGGCATAGCTGGGTACAGGCCGTACAGTGCCGGTTTGGGTGCGGGTCAGCATAGGATGAGTGCGGGTGGGTGGTTGGGGTGGGGATGGGGAAGGGGGAGAGGGGTCGTTGGTTGGGGATAGAGCCGGGGAGGTGGTTAATGGTGCAGAAGAGGGTGGAGGAGGGGGCTGGCGGCGGCTGTAAGTGCGGAGGGGAGGGGGTGGAGGGGCTGCAAGTGCAGGGGGGCAGACAGGAGGGCTGCCAGGGTCTGGGATGATGGGAGGCAGTGACAGAACTGCTGCAGGAGGTGCTGTTACTTCAAGGCCGGGCGGGAGTGCTGTGTCCGAGGGGTCCAGGGGGACTGTAGGGGTGGCAGGCGAGCTAGTAGGTGCTGCTGGTGAGCTGGCAGGTGCAGTGGTGTCGCAGGAAGGAAGGTAAGACACTGGAGGAAGGGTGGACAGCCAAGCATCAAAGTTGGCAGAAGTGACATGAGGGAGATGGGAGGAGGTGGCAAGACCCGGGAAGGTGTTTTCATCAAATTGAACATGGCGGGAGACAAACAGTTTGTGAGAGGAAGGTTCAAAACAGAGATAGGCACTCTGATTGAGAGAGTAGCCCAGGAAAATGCAAGGAGTGGAGCGAGGTTGCATTTTGTTGGAGTTATAGGGTCGCAGCCATGGAAAACAGAGACATCCAAAGGGACGAAGTTTGGTGTAGTTAGGGGACTGGTTGAATAGAGCAGTAAAGGGAGTGGTGTTTTGGAGAATGGGAGTTGGAAGCCGGTTGATGACATAGACAGCAGCCTTGAAGGCATACGGCCAATAGGTGAGGGGGAGATTGGCCTGATGAAGGAGGGTGAGACCAGTTTCAACTACATGGCGGTGGCGTCTTTCAACAATGCCATTATGTTGTGGGGGTGTGGGGAGGGGTGAGAAGATGGTTGATGCCATGAGTGGTGAGGAAGCTTTTGAGTTTGACAAATTCCCCACCACCATCAGTGTAGAGTGAAGCAATGGATGTGGTGAAGTAGTTTTCAACCAGGTGTTTAAAGTCAACAAAGGTTGCAAAGACATCAAATTTCCGTTTTAGAGGATAGAGCCAAGTATACTTGGTATAATGGTCTACAAAGATGACGTAGTAGGAAAAACCATCAGGGGAGGGATACGGGGCAGGACCCCATACATCAGAAAAGAGTAATTGAAGTGGACGGGTGCTAGTGAGAGAAGAGACACCAAAAGGAAGCTTGTGACTTTTATTGCATAAACAAGAAAGACATACAGAAGTGATAGTTTTGGGGGGTACATTTAGAGAGCAGAATTTAAGAACAGATTGGAGAATTTTTGGACTAGGATGGCCAAGACGATGATGCCATAACTGAGGAGAGACCACCACACCCACCAGAGCTTGAGGTTGTTGATGGGAAGAGGGAGACCACTCGTACACACCATCCCTACTCCGACCTTGAAGCAAGATCGCCCCCGTGCTGAGGTCCTTCACATGAAAACAATCAGAAAAGAATTCAATGGAAGTATGGTTAGTTTTGTTGAACTGGGAAATGGATAACAGATTGCGGGTCATATGAGGAACACAAAGGACGTTACTTAGGTGAAAGGAGTGAGAGGAGGAGGAGGAGAGGGAAGTGTTACCAGTGTGGGTGATTTGCAACCCCTTACCGTTGCCAAGAAGAATCTCATCAGGACCATGGTAAAGAGTGGCCTCAGAGAGCTGTTGAGCGTGAGGTGTCACATGATGTGAGGCGCCGGAATCAAGTAGCCAAGGGGAAGAGGAGCTCTGGACAGTGGGATTAGCCACAGGAGGTTCAGAGGATGAGTGCTGGAGCTGGGGACAGCGCTTAGCACTGTGGCCTTGGGTGCCACACCATTGGCAAAATCCACGATAGCCACTGCCTGGGGTGCTGTTGGACCTGCGCTGGTGGTTGTGGGGCGGTCCAGGGCGCTGGGAAGAAGAACCACGGCTGGGAGAAGACTGGTGGGAGGGTCTGGTGTCTGAAGTACCACGGTTGTGGTAGTTATAGGAGGAGCCACGGGCTGATTGGGTAGCATTGGCAGTAATGGTGGTGAGAGATGATTTAGGGGCAGCTCTGTTAGCTGCGGTTTCATGCTGAACCAGCATGTCATGTAGGTTTTCAAAAGGGACGGGAGCATCCCTGGATCTGACAGCAGCAGCGAGATCTTTGAATTCTGGACCAACACCATTGAGAACATGAAGGAGGAGATCATCATCAGACAAAGGCGTGTCAATTGCTGCAAGTTCATCAGCAATGGTACGAACCTCCTGAAGGTAATCAGAAACAGGCCGGGAGTCCTGGCGAAGGAGAGTTAAGCGTTCCTTAAGTCCCAGTACACGAGCCCGGGCTGTGCTCGCGTAGAGACGAGTGAGGCGGGTCCAGGCGGCTGCTGAGGTGGGTGCAGCGGCGATGAGGGTGATGACTTGGGGGGATACGGATGCCAAAATGGCATGAAGAAGGAGCTGGTCCTGACGGATCCAGAGGGCACGAAGTGCAGTTTCTGTGACAGGTGGGCAGGGATGGCTGCCATCCACATAGCCCATAAGGTCATACCCACGGAGGAGGGCATTGAACTGGGCACGCCATGGAAAGAAGGTGGTGGAGGTCAGTTTGACAGGTAGCTGAGCGGCGGTGTTGATGCTGATGAGGGAGGGAAGGGTGGGGTGGTTGATGTCAGTTGGTGATGGTGGGATGTTGGCGGCTACAGGATTAGGGTTTGGGGCGGCTGCTGGATTAGGGTTTTGGGTGGCTGCAAGATTAGGGTTTTGGGCGGCCATTGAATTAGGGTTTACCTAGGGTTTGCTCGGTGGAGCTTTAGGGCTCTGATACCATAAAAGGTATTAAAAGTTTTCTGTTTATTGAGTTATGTAAATTGTGTACAGAGGTTCTTTAAGTAGACTTCTAGAGAACTAAACTAGGTAAGTACATCTTAGACAAACTAGGAAGGAATCAAGTAGATACAAATTTACATAGGAAAGAATCCAGGTGATTCTGTGGACTTAGGCCCAGCAGATCAGGGAGATTGATCCTCAATCTCCTGTGATCGGCTGGGATCTTTATCAGATGGTACCCGTCCCTGCCCACCCGCAACTGAATCCCTAGCCCGTGCTCTGTGGTTTCGCTAGGATCAGCTCATCCTCCATGCGATCCTTGGCTCTGTCTCTCCTCAGGTAGTAACCCTGATCGCTGCTGCCAAAACTTCTGAGGCAGCCTGGACCCGCCTCACACGGCTCTATGCCAGCAAGGCTCGAGCTCGTGTTCTAGGCCTTAAGGAGCGGTTGACTCTCCTTCGCCGTGACAATCGTCCTGTCACTGACTACCTGCAGGAAGTCCGTCTTCTCTCAGACGAACTGGCTGCAATTGATGCTCCCCTCTCAGACGATGATCTCCTTCTTTACGTCCTTAATGGCGTCGGCTCTGCCTTCAAGGATATTTCTGCTGTTGTTCGTTCTCGAGCCACTCCTGTCTCCTTTGAGAACCTGCACGATATGCTGGTACAGCATGAGGCTGCCACCACACGTGAAGCCCCTGCTTCCCCCCAACCCCCCATCACTGCAAATCCGGCCAACACAGCCCGTGGCACTTCCTATAACCGTCAGCCCAAAGGCTCTTCTGACTACCGGAGCTCTTACCAGCAGTCTGACAACCGTGGTTACTCCTCCAACCGCTCTTCCTAGCAATCGCAGGTCCAATCCAAACCAAGGCAGCGGCTATCGAGGGTTCTATCAATGGTGTGGCATACAGGGGCATAGCGCCAAGCGCTGTCCACAACTTCAACAAAATTCTGCTGCCCAACCCGTAGCCAATCCAACCAACCCGGGCACCACCTCACCTTGGCTCCTCGATTCTGGTGCATCTCACCATGTGACCGCCTCCCCTCACCATCTGTTTGCTGTTTCTGAATACCAGGGCCCAGACGAGATCATCATTGGTAACGGTAAAGGGCTTGACATCACCCATGTCGGCTCCACCACTCTATCCTCTCCCTCCAATAAATCCTTTCTTCTCCATAATGTTCTCTGTGCACCTCAAATAACTAGAAATATTCTCTCTATTTCTCAATTTAACAAACAGCACAATACCTCTATTGAACTCTTTCCCTCTTGTTTTCATGTGAAGGATCTAAGCACGGGGGCGGTTCACCTTCAAGGCTCGAGTAAGGATGGTGTCTACGAGTGGTCACCTGCAACCTTACATCAACCACAGGCACTGGTAGGCATTGCTGTTTCACCCAATCTCTGGCATCGTCGTCTTGGTCATCCCCACTCCAAAGTCCTCCACAACGTCCTTCGTCAATCCTCCATCAATCTGTCTCCCAAGCTCAAAGAGTCCCCATGTTTGTCATGTCTTTGTAATAAGAGTCATAGGCTGCCATTTGGCACCTCCTCCCTTCACAGTCATCGTCCTTTACAATTAATATATACCGATGTGTGGGGTCCTGCCCCTCACACTTCCATTGACTGTTTTTCTTATTACATTATCTTTGTTGACCACTACACAAAGTATACATGACTTTATCCTCTAAAGAAAAAATCTGATGTCTTTTCCACATTCATTGATTTCAAAACTCTTGTCGAAAAATACTTTCAACATCCAATTCAGACTCTTTACACTGATGGTGGTGGTGAATTCACCAAACTCAGACCCTTTCTTGCCACCCACGGCATAAATCACCTCCTTACCCCACCTCACACTCCCCAACACAATGGTGTGGCCGAACGACGCCATCGTCATCTTGTTGAAACCGGCCTCACCTTCCTTCATCAAGCCAACCTACCCCTAACTTTCTGGACCTATGCCTTCAAAACAGCCGCATACCTCATCAACCGGCTTCCTACCTCCATTCTCCACAACCAATCTCCATATACTGCCCTCTTCCAACAGCCACCCAACTACCACCGTCTCAGAACCTTTGGTTGTCTTTGTTTCCCTTGGCTCCGGCCCTACAGCTCCAATAAACTGCAGCCTCGATCTACTCCCTGCCTCTTTCTCGGCTACTCACTAAATCAAAGTGCATACCTCTACTATGATACTTCAGCTCACTGCCTAAATGTCTCCCGTCATGTCCAGTTTGATGAGTCCACCTACCCTGGTCTAAGTCTCCCGTCCGTACCTCATGTTTCCTCCGATGCCTTCCACCAATGGCTCTCCTCCCAGCCTCTTGTCTCTACTCTTCCAGTGCCTGATTCAGCTGCTTCACCAGTGCCTGCACAGTCAACACCTTCCTCTGAAGGCCACTTGGATTCATCCTCCTCACTTGTTCTTGACGCTGCATCTGCCCCTGCCTTAGTTCCAGCACAGAACCTGCCACAAACCACCACCAGCACCACGGCCTCCCCTCCGCCTCCTATCCCTCCGCCCCCTGCACCACCTACTCTTCGTACATATACACGGCGGTCCTCACGGCCGTCCCACACCCCTGCTCCTCCACCCACCCCAGCCAGCCCCCACGGCTTCCCCTCCCCCCCTAACCCCTCCACCACCAGCACCCACTCATCCCATGCTCACCCGCAGCAAAACTGGCTGTCTTCCCCAAATCCCCAACTATGCCCTCACGGCAACCGCCCATCCCCTCCCTCTCCTTGAACCCACTTGTGTCTCCCAGGCTGTGAAACACCCACAGTGGAGCTCTGCCATGTCCGAAGAGCTGAATGCCCTCATTCATAATGGCACATGGGTCCTGGTCCCTCCTCAGCCTACCCAGAATGTCATTGGTAACAAATGGGTCTTCCGGATCAAACGGAAGCCCAATGGCGCTGTTGACCGATTCAAGGCCAGACTAGTGGCTAAGGGCTATCACCAACGCCCAAGCCTGGACTTCACTGCTACTTACAGCCCAGTGGTCAAGCCCACAACCATTCGACTGATTCTCCATCTCAGTGTGACCCATGGTTGGCCCATACGACAGCTGGACGTCAACAATGCATTTCTGCAAGGCACCCTTACTGAGACTGTCTACATGGCACAACCTGCTGGATTTGTGGATCCCCACAACCCCACTTATGTCTGCCAGGCACCCCGGCCCTGGTATCAAGAGCTTCATTCTTTCCTTCTGGCCAACGGCTTTGTCAATGCCAAATCTGATGCCTCTCTTTTCCTCTACAGGCAAGGCTCTCAAGTTCTTTACTTCCTAGTTTATGTTGACGATCTCATTGTTACAGGCAGTGACTCTTCCCTCATCTCGAAGTTCATCACCACATTGGCCACCCGGTTTTCTATCAAGGATCTCGACACCTTGAACTACTTCTTGGGCGTGGAAGTTCTGCCCACCTCTGATGGTCTCTTTTTGTCCCAGCATCAATATCTGCAGGATATTCTCACCATGGTGCATATGGAGGGGGCCAAACCCGTGTCCACACCCTTGGCCGTTTCTCCACCTCTCCTTCTCAATGATGGATCCCCGCCAACTGATGCTACTCTCTTTCGTAGAGTGGTGGGCAGCCTGCAGTACCTCAACTTAACCCGCCCGGATGTCTCTTATGCTGTAAACCGCCTCTCCCAATTTATGCATGCTCCCATGGACCTTCATTGGCAGGCCCTCAAACGTGTTCTCCGCTACCTCAAGGGCACCGTCCTCTATGGCCTTCCCATCCGCCGCACTGCCGCCCATCATCTACATGTTGTTGCACACTCCTTCAGCACACTCAGTGCCTTTTCAGATGCAGACTGGGCTGGTGACCATGACGACCGCAAGTCCACCACAGCATATCTTGTTTACCTAGGTGGTAACTTAATATCCTGGAGCTCACGCAAACAACGGTCAGTCTCCCGCTCTTCAACCGAGGCTGAATACAGGGCTGTTGCCTCCACCACTACAGAATTACTCTGGGTTCAATCTCTCATGCGGGAGCTCAGTATTCAGGCCACAGGAACACCCACAATTTCCTGTGACAACCTAGGCACCACTTTCTACTGTGCCAATCCTGCTCTACACTCCAGGATGAAACATGTGGACATTGACTTTCAGTTTGTTCGTGATCATGTCACCCGTGGCCTTCTCCATGGCCATCATGTTCCCACTGATGATCAACTCGCAGATGCTCTCACCAAACCCCTGCCGCGCCCACATTTCCAGCTCCTCCGTGACAAGATTGGCGTCGCAGACGGCTCCACCATCTTGCGGGGGCGTGATAAAGATACACGGGAATCCCGGGAGATTGAGGATCAATCTCCCTGATTCCCAGATCTCAGAAGTCAAAGGAATTCAGCAAATTCCTTCCTAAAACTGTCCTAGGTTCTCTGTAGATACTTCCCTAGTTAGGTCCACGATTTCCTACCTAGTTTATAATTGTTTTCCTACTTAGACTTACCTAGGAACTGTATATATAGGACTCTCCTATTGTAAAGTAATTATTCAGTTAATAAACAAGGAAATTCATACCTGTTTAGGAACTATGTCTTTATTTTCTTCCATGTATTGCAAAGTGCTTAACATTTTCAGAAGGCAATTGCATGATTTAAGGTTCATTTCATATTCTATGAATAAATTGAAGTCAGAGTCAGATGGATAATCAAAGCATCCCTAAAGAATCAAAAGAAAGATAATTTTAGTCAGCGAAAAAATAGATTATGATGGACACTAGAAAATAAAAAAAATTGCAAGACATATTGAGCTATTCAGTCGGAAGATTTTACTATTATAGCTATCCTCAGAACATAACGACATGTCCATTATCAACAATCAATACGTTAAATAGTACCTCTGACAGGCATCGATTACAAAAAGGAATAGTATGAGAGAAAACAGATATATACACCCAAACAAGGCAGCATACATGTACATTTACCAATTATGGAGAATTAGATAATGAATGTACAGCATGAATCAAATTCTGCATCTTATTCAAACTTACTATTTCAACAAAAAAAAAAATCAAATTCAGCAACTAATTTTTATAATTCATACAAATTCAGACAACGAAAGTAAAGTTGTTTCACATCCGCTTCAGATTCTCATCCAGAAATTCATGTGGAAACTGTATCTAAATTTTTTCACTTAATATTGAATTATAAAATTTAAAATAAAATTGTTGTGCATCACTGAGGGGACAAAATGAAACTAGCTGACCCTTTTTCATTTCATTTATATACAGTGGTATTATCTTCCAATGTACTAAGCAAACAATCTTCAGAACTTGCAAAGCAGGGGTAAAACCAAGCAAAGTCAATCTACCTGCTGCTCTTTGAGCAAGAAAATAGGAGTCATACATGCGATATACCCAATAGGGCCAAAATGCTCTTGGACCTCTACGAAAATGTTTTAAGGACGTATTTCTCCAAGATCCAGTTGGCTCATTCTGCTTGCATGATTGCATGTCCAGCATGGAGCTACTAGCCAAATCAGTATTAATATTCTCAGGGCATGAGTGCAATGAATCTGTGGAATCAGAGTCTTTTGATTGAGATCCTTGAAATTGGAACTGTGACTTCTCATCGTCACTGCTTGCACAAGTTGACTCATCCATTGTATCTGAACCATCATAGGAATCGATTACAGATTGATGAATTTCTCTTTCAGTCAATGAAAATGCACTCTCAAAACTTTCATCTGAATTTGATTCTGAATCATTGTCCACATCCATAGATCCATTTGGCTTTGCATGAGAATCGAATGAAGGCAGTCTATGTGAAAACTTGTGGCCTCCAGGTTTACTAAATGGTGCTAGATCTCCAAATGCATCCCGTGGGGTCCTCAATGGTATATCTTCCTGAATAATTTGGACTTCCCCACATGGCTGAAAGATGAAAATTGTACACCAAATAAGACATATATAAGACCCAATAAAGAAAAAAGAGAGAATGAACGATCAATCACTCTCTTGAAAGAAAAAAAAATCAACTGCTCTCAAACATAAAAGTTTCTAACCGCTCCTTCCACATCAATCCAACGGCGTAGTAAACGAAATCTCTGTTGGCCACGAGTTACCACATTCAGTGAGCCATCCTCTAATCGTCGATATTGCCGAATCTATAAAAGGACAACAGTTGCATAACCAGCGTTTATAAATGAATAGGAAAGGTTAAAACTTTACAGTTCCTAGTTCTACTCTTGAGCAGTAGGACAAACTAAATATACCTCTGCAGTTGTCCCGACATTTGCAAACTTTATTCTTCTGTTATCAGGATCCCTGTAAACACGAATCTGAACAAGATTTCAGGAAAAATTACAATGAAACACTACATCTAGAAATCCGAGGCATGGAAAAAAACAGAACAAGTTGTCACCAGAAGGTCACCTACCACACCAATGGTATAAGGAGCATCAACTTGGGTTAGTGCCCTCTCAACAGCAACTACAAAATTGGGTTGAATAACTCTTAGGGGAAGGGTCGCTTCTGGGAACAGGACAACCCCTGCATGTACCATGTAGAAAAATCCAAGTTCTCTTTAAAATAAAATAAAAATAGTTTATGAAAGCATATGAGATGTTAAGAAATACAGAAAACTCTACTTTGATTCCTTTTATTCAAATTGGTCAATAGGACTTTGATGATTGGGGGTCGGAGTTGATTTTATTGATTTTAAGGTATTTCTACTATTGAAACTGAATACTTAAGCATGGTTTTAAGAAAGATGTCAATAGTGAAATAACACTTGCAATGACTATTGTTGCATCTCTCGTGAAAGATTCAAATGAAAGACAGCATTTTGAAAGACGCATTTTTTGTTAACAACTATCACCAATCCGAAAAAGATTGAGCAAATGCGTTTTTGTTAACATCTATCAGGAATCTGAACGAGACTGGGCAAATGAGCTTTCTATAGTTTCTCCCAAGTTCTTGTTATTCCATTATCCTTTCAGATTTCTTATCAAACATTTTTTCTTCTCCACCAAGATGGCTGTATGAATTTTCACCACACAACTCAGACCCATGGCTAACGTAGTAAAGCTAAAGTACCAAATATATTCAATTCTACTAAAATGAAAGACTGAAGCTGGAATCAAGCTCAAAAATCAATGCAATGAGACATAGAGTTGTACCTTCAAGATAGAAAATCGGGAGGTTCAAGACGGCTCCCCCATCTAGAAAAGCCACCCTATGATGAGTGTCTTCAACCTCTGCAACATAAAATATTGTGTTCAGCTGGGCACAAGCAAATATAAAATTTCTAAATTTAATAGTAGACAAATGCCTACCACCAAGATAGGTATGCAATGAAGCCAAACAGGTGTTGAAGGTGTATTCATCAAATGAGCCGCGACCGCGAGCACTTCAGTTAAAATTTCCATACCAAATCATAATCAGTGACATAATCAAATAGCCCCGCTAATAAAATTCATAATCACATAATAACTTTGATCGCCGACATTGAAACTTCAAAAACCCTAGGCCCCAAATTAATAGAAAAAGAATTGCATGGAAATAAGTTGAGGGAGTGGAAATTGAAATTACTTAGCGTCACGGTCGTCGCCGGATGAGTCGTTGAGATCGTCGACCTCTTCGACCTGCAGTTCTTCGAGATCGAGTTCTCGAATTTCCTCCATCTGTCGCCTCTCTCTCGCAAGAATGTGATCGTCATCCATTTTCTATCTCACTGTGAATCGGCTTTGTTTTTTTTTTTTGGAAGAAACGTGAAAGTTAAAGTGTTTGTGAAAATGTTACCCGCCACAGCGCCACGTTGAGCGCCACGTTGAGCACTTCCGCCGCGACTTTTCTTCACTACACCCGCTCTTAAGCTCCCACCAGTGACTGCCAGGTGCTGTGTTTTTGTCGTGATGTCGATGCCTATTATTATTTTTTTCTGGGGCTATTTAAACGAAAAATTTTAAAGTTACACGAGATAGTCCTTTTGGCCCAAAAGTTCATGGGCTTATGGGGGCCCGATAAGCCCGATAAATTCAATGGACAAAAAGTCTAGTCCGACCCGCTATGGGCCTTGGATCGGTCCAGCCCGAGAGTTAGCGGGCTGGGCTTGGGCTTATGGTGTTCAAACCCGATAAACCCGATAGACCCGAACCCGATAAAACCCGGTCCGACCCACCCGTAATAAACCCGGCCCATAAGTCCGAAAATATAAAATACTTATTATTTAAAAATTAATACTCAACTCATTCTTAATACTAATATTTCAACCCAAACTCAAATCTCAATCTCAAGCTCACCTAATTTATTTTAAAAATCTCAATACCCAATACCCAATACAAACCATAACCACTCCTCCACCTACTTAATAGGCCCAATGTTTTTGCACCCTTGAGTATTTTATTTTAACAAGGCCATGTTTTTGCACCCTTAAGTATTTTTTTCATTGTTAATTATATATTTTTTTGTAACTTTAAAATTTGAGACATAATTTGTCAGGACCCACCCCGGTTTCACCCCGAAACCCGAGGTAAATCCCGCTCCCGTCTGACTCCCCGACACAAAACTCAAGTAAAACTCTGTCTAACCCAGTCAAACGCAGGAGTAATTTCAAAATATCCCAACCTTATCGTTTACAGAGCATAGCACTAAATTACAAGAAAAATAAAAAAAACGATAAAGTACACGCACACAGAAGCCTTTAATCTATTCTGGGAACTCTCACGTCGCTTCTATGCCTCAGACTCTGCCTCGACGTCAAGACCCCGCGCTAGCTCCACAACCTGGAGGGCAATTAAAACAGAAAATGTGAGTGGACCAGAAAGTACAAAAGTTCAAAAACCATTTTATAAGAAAACCGAGTTAAACCCTCCGTTTTGAAACCACATGCATAACCAACAGTTATAAACACATTTATAAAGAATCATTCTTAACATCATAAGAAACAGAAACACTATAAAATATCATAAGAAACCATAATATGAGTATCAGAAACCGTATCAAAAACCATAACCACCAAATCATCATTTCCTCGATCAAACCTGCTGGATCTATCCGAGTCTTTAAACTCCCGAGTCTTTAAACTCAATCCAGGCCTTAATCATATCCGAGTCTTTAAACTCCCGAGTCTTTAAACTCAAGGCCTACGGGGGAAATCAATATATATCCGAGTCTTTAAACTCCCGAGTCTTTAAACTCAATCCGGGTCTTTAAACCCATTCCGGCCGGTCCCCCGTCACATATATCTGGGTCTTTAAACCCAATAACCAGATCCAGCAAATCCAATCCCAAAACCATTTGAAAACCATTTACCAAATCCTCATCCAAACCCGAATCCGAAATCACTGGTCCGATGCTTTCCCGGCATCTAGAACCGTCATTCCGAACCCAAATCCGGAAAATATCTATTTTCCTACCAAAACCCCATGTAATCACAAATCATATTTCATAACCCATTTATCAAGATTTGAAAACCTTTATCGGTGGAAATCCCCAAATGTGGCATCAAAATCCGAAAACCAACATTTTCTCGAAAAACGTGCAACAATGTAAAACCAACCAAAACATATTCAATAAACATAGAATCATAATCAAAATCATAAAACAATTATAGAAAACAGTTATGCATGCTCAAGTTTAAAGAAGGGGTCCACTCACAATACTGAGCCCTACTCGCGTCCCGAACGTCCAGCCCGTTCCTCGGCTTCCTCGGGAAATCCCGATCCTGTCAAACACCGTCAAATTACGTCACTAATACATCTACGAACACTCTCCTAAATTCCCTCAAAATTCCCCGAATCGAAAACCGAAAACCCGGGACCCTAAACATTCTCCCTCGCAGAACTACACTCAAACGACTTCCGATTGACCCAAAACCAACTCCATTAAACTCACAACAACTCCTAGACCAAAAACTATGTTGACCGTTTTCCCATCCGCCGCCGCACGCGCCCCCACGCGCCGCCCAAAGTGGCTGCGCGTGGCCCCACGCGCCAGCTACAGTGCACCTTCAACCTCACGTCGACCCGGTTCAACACAGTAGGCTACAGCTGAACCGGCGTCAACGGTTCTCCGCCGTGCCTGCACTAAAACACCTCCTTCCTTCTCCTATAGCTTCGTCCAACCTTACTCTAAGCATCCCCATCCTCCAATCACCTCGACACAGCCTTCTACCCGTCGTCTCAAGCTCGAAATCAAACCTCCCCACAGCTCTGTTTCACGATCCGATCACCCAGCTCACCACCCTTCACGGTGGCGACACCAGACTCTCCCCTGGACTTCTCTAAACCTAACCCAGCTAACCAGAACCGTCGACTCACTCCCCAACTGCACAACTTGCCGTTCGAACCTCACGGCTAAAACAGAGCACACAAGTGCACTCCGTCGTACCGGCCACCCCTGTGCACCACCCATCACGGCAGCACACTCAACCGGTTCCTAGGACCCTCAGGAGTCTCACCCTAACCTCCAACTCCCTCGACTCTAGCCCTAGACCCACGACTTTCCAAATGAAATTCAATGGAAAACAGAGTACCGAATCGGAGATGAGGAAATTACCTGCCTCCTGCTGCCACCGTGAGCTCCTCCGGGGCTGGTCGACTCCCCACAACCCTCACGACACCACCGCGGTCTTCGTTGCACCGTGCACGGCCACCGCACCACCACAAGCCCTCAATCTTCTCCGTTTTCCCCCCTGAGTTCCTCTCTGGTTCCCGTGGCTCCCCTCTCGCACACACCACGATTTCTCACCTCCCAACCATCTCAACTGCTCTCTCCCACTCTCTAATCTCCCTCACACAATCACAAACTCACCAGCCACCACAATCAGCCTTCCAATTCTCTCAATTCCTTCCCTCTGTTTCTCTCTGTGTCGAGTAACACACACACGAGCACACACGGTTGCACCCCAAATAATGGAACCGTGTACACACCAGAGAACCCCCCAGAACCCACTACACACTTGCCACATGTCACCATCCTCCACTCTCTCTCACCAACTGGCTCCATCCCAGCCGTCCATTCTTTTCTTCTGTGCACAAATCCCAATGTGCCACAATGACCAAAATACCCTTCTTTTTAACACATTTTTACGGTTTTACCGAAACTTCCTAGACCCGTAACGCTCGCCTCGTAAGTCCGATAAATACGTGCCGCCTGTCATCGAACTCAGGACGACAAGAACTATCTAACCATCCTAGGTCAACCTACCAAAACCCGATTATTTAAAAAGTCAACTTTTCCCCCTATTTTTTCCAAAATTACGGTTATGCCCTCAACCTTCCGAACATCACAACTTCCTTCTCGGATGTCGGAATCGGGCGTGCCACCTGCCTACGGATTCGTAACGTCCTCAACTACGTCCTGGTCACTGGTCAACTCCCATTTGACCACCCGAAATAAAAGTCAACATTTCTGCCCGACCCAGGGGCAAAATCGTCATTCTAAGTTCCCGGACCCCTCGGGACCACCTAACCCTTGATTAACCTTACTAATCACACCTTAATCACTCTACTTATCCCAATTCTCGGGACGGGTTGTTACATAATTTATTGCAAAACCCCACGTAAGCCCGATTCAAGTGGGCTTATAGGCCCGACCCGAAAAACACGATATAAACCCCGCCCGATAAAAGCCCTTGGGCTCTTTTTTATGTCATTAAGTCCGTCCGGCCCGGCCCGCAAATTTAAAAATTATTTAATAAGCCCGACCCAAGCCCAAAAAATTTGGGCCGGGCTTGTCCGGTCAGGCCCAATGCCGAGGGCTATGATGAGATTCAAATTACCGAAAATTAATTTTTTTAAATGTATAGAATTTTATGGCTAGATAATATAAAAATGTAATAAAATTTAAACATGTAATTTATTATATAAATTGTAATTATAAAGATGAAATTTTAGAAATAATACATTTTTATATAGAATACAAACTTGAAATGTGCGGCATCTAAATTCCAGTTTTTTTAATTTTCTTATAATTTTCAATTTCTATATTTATATATCTAAATAAGAAAATTGGGACATTAAAAACTTAAAATTTCAATTTTTTAGTAAATCTCATTTTTTTTCTCTCATCCAAACACACACTTCCGTACTATAGAATATACACAAAAATTCAACATATCTCCAATTCTTTAGCAGAAAGGCTTGTTCCGTGCAAACAACAAATATGAAATAACTATAGAAGTGAGAGCACATAATGTAGCTTGTTTGCAAATGCGTAATGAATGCAAGATAAATTCAACCTTAACACAAACTGAAAAACATACATCAGATTGGAAAAATGAAGAAGAAGAAAAAATCCTTCTCTAACCAACAAAACAATCCAACATTCCAACCTAGAAAACACTAAGAATCCTTTATTAAAAGTTAATATTTCACTAAGTTATATACATACAACAAAGTTGGTGATCCAAATTTCTCACATATCACCAAATTTCTCACTTATCAATGAATACATAATTAACTACTAGCAAGGTAGAAAAAAACCATAGTCAGAATTATTAAAATGAAAGTTACCTCATTGCCAATGATAAAAAGCAATGCTCCTGTCTGAAAAGGCGCTGATTGACAGGCGTAGCATTATCAGTGATTCTAGCGCCATATATATCTCAATATGTCACGACCCGTCCCAAATCCCCCGGGATTAACGTGGGACGTGAAAAGACCCACCCCAATTATCACCCCGATAACTGGGACGAACCTTGCTCTCGTCTGACAAACCAACTCAAAAGACCAAAATAACCACATAAAAACCCACAATTTATACATTGCCAGATCAGGGAGAAGTTATAGTACAATGAGTCAACAGTCATACAGAGCATAGTACAGTACAGGATAAGAGCAAAAATCCTACTGTGAGTTGACTAAACAAGCAACGAAAAACTCTATGCCTCTGTCTCTGCCTCAACGTTAGCCTCGACGCTTGCACCACGACCTGGAGGGTATTTAACACCAGAAAAGTGTGAGTGGACTAAAAATAAAGAAGAGTTTCAAAAACAGTTTAATAAACAAACCAGGATTTTGCCATCCGTTTTCAAAACATGCATGCATAACTAAGTATCTGAAAACATATATATATAAACTGTATGGAAACATCATCATAAAAACATGAAATACCAAATATCATCATCCAATCGAACCTGCTGGATCTATCCGAGTCTTTAAATTCTCGAGTCTTTAAACTCAATCCAGGCCTCAATATAATCCGAGTCTTTAAACTCCCGAGTCTTTAAACTCAACAGGCTTACGGGGGAAAATCATAATATCCGAGTCTTTAAACTCAATCCGGGTCTTTAAACCCAATTTGAGCTCGCCCCCATCAAATCATAATCCGAGTCTTTAAACCCAATAACCAGATCCAACAAATCCAATCCAAAACCGTTTTTAAATCATTTCCAAATCCATGTCCAAACCCAAATTCAAAATAATTATTCTGAAGCCCTACCAGCGTTCAGAACCGTCATTCCGAATCCAAATCCGGAAATCCCTTTTTCAAGCTTTAAAACCAAATCTCGATTTCCGAAATCCGATTCTAAAACCGAAAAACTTGATTATCAAATCATGCTTCAAACCCTTTTATAGTCATTGAAAACCAGTTATAGATTTAAATCCCAAAACCATAGCATCAGAAGCATAATCAAATCATCTCTCGTAAAACGTGCCGAAATACGTGAATATCGTGAAAAATGGGCAAATACGTAAAACAGCTATAAGATAATCAATCACATGAAATCATATTTAAAAACATAAAATAAGTAGATAAAAATAGTTATGCATGCTCGGTTAGAAAAGAAAAGTCCACTCACAGTTCCGGACACGTCACTCGCGTCTCGTACGTTCCTCGGTTGCCTCAGGGATATCCCGACCTGTCAAAAGTCACCATTCCGGGTCACAAACACTTCACTTAAGCTTACCCTAATTTCTCCAATTTTTCTGGATTTTTAAACGTAATTAAACGAACCCCTAAACCTTCGAACACTCAAAACTACCCCAAGACGATGTCCGATCGTCTCGAAACTTGTCATAAAACGTTTGTTACATCGATTAGAGTGAAAATTGTGTTGGACGCTTCCCCAGAACATGTGACGCCCCGGAAATTCGAAACACGAAAATTTGGAAAATTTGAGGAAAAGGACGATTTTACCCCTATAATTGGGCGAACGGTTGACTTTTTATTCGAGCGGTCAAACGGACTTTGACCGATGACTGTGATGTAGTCCGGGACGTCACGAGTTCATAGACAGGTGGCACGCCCGATTCCGACATTCGAGGAAAAAGTTATGATGTGCGGAAGTTTGAGGGTAATTTGGTAAATTGGTCAACAGGGGCCATTTGTTAACTTTTTGATCGGGACATTGTTTGGACTTTCCGGAAGTACCGTTGGGTAGGTTTCGGGACGCTGAATCCGTAGACAAGCGGCATGCGTCAATCGGAGTCCGAACGAAAAAGTTATGGGTTTAGAACGAGGAGGGGCAGTTTGGTAATTTGTTATGATGATGGTAAAACAGTAATTTGTCTTGAATGGTGCAATTAACTAATCAAATATCTTTTAATTGGCTGATTCAGCCTAATTGGATGAGGATTTGGTCATGTGGTGACACTTGTCACCATAAGTGTGAGATTAGTGGCTTAGGATGTGGATGAGTGGCACTACATCAATTAATTAATCCTTAGCATAGAGAATGGTTGATCATTAGCAGTTGTCGACTAAGAACAAAAACAGAGAAGATAAACCTCCTCAAAAACCTTGATCGATCTCAGCAATCCAGGGAACAAGTAAGTGAGAAATTAAGGGTAATTGGGAGTGAAAACTGAGTGAAAACTGAGTGAAAACTGAGTGAAAACTGGTTGATCATTAACTTGTTATGTGGTTTGGCTGGAAAGCCAGTGGTTGTGTTTCATATGTTTTTCCCTATGCATGCAGGTTTGATAAACTGGAGGGTAAATGATGTGCTTTCAAAAGTGTTTTAACGAATATATTTTTTTCCACTCACACCTTTCTGTTTTTGATGACCCTCCAGGCCGTGGCACAACGTTCGGGGCTGATCTCGAGGCGGAGGCATGAGCGGAAATAAGCGCAGCTATCCCTTGTCTGATAAGTGCTGAAGGATCGTTTCGAGACTTCAGTTGACTTTTCAGACGGGAGCAGGACCAGGCACGGTTATCGAGGTCCAATTGGGACGGGTCCTGTCAAAGTGGTATCAGAGCATTTGGTTACGGATCTGCCATGCCTCCGAGATGGGAGCCCTGTGCGCGGCCTGATTAGACGCGATATGAGGGTGTCGGAAATCTCTGACGTGATTAGGGCCCTGGATTGGGGGTCGAGTATTGTATCACGTGTTGTGATTGTGTCGGACTTGTATTGGTCCGGATGGTTGGTTGCGATAACGATATGGTCTATGGTGGGCATGTTAGGCCCAGGATAACCGCGACCCGAGGATAGCGGGTACTGGGACTCCGAGGGAGTCCGGAATTGGTTTAGTGTACGTGGGAGATCCTGAATAGGATGTGGTTCACCTAGGGACATGTGCTAGGTGACCGGATATGCCAGTGGTGGCATTGATGTTCATACGTGTTAATTTTCGACTCGACATGAGTCGCGACATTGAATTTGGACTCAACAGGAGTCAAGAGTTGGATTAGGACTCGGGATGAGTCATGATGTGCTGTGCGGGCTCCGGATGAGCCGGGAAAAATAGAAAGAGTGGTTATGGTTATACATAACGAGTGAGGGTCTACGTGGGCACCCGAGGTATTGACCTGGATGTGACTGGGGTCTCCATGGTTGTTGTTGGAGAGGTTATTTGAATTTCGGGGGCGAAATTCTTTAAGGGGGGAAGGTTGTGACGCCCCGGAAATTCGAAACACGGAAATTTGGAAAATTTGAGGAAAATGACGATTTTGCCCTTGAAATTGGGCGAACGGTTGACTTTTTATTCGAGCGGTCAAACGGACTTTGACTGATGACTGTGACGTAGTTCGGGACGTCACGAGTTCATAGACAGGTGGCACGCCCGATTCCGACATTCGAGGAAAAAGTTATGATGTGCGGAAGTTTGAGGGTAATTTGGTAAATTGGTCAACAGGGGCCATTTGTTGACGTTTTGATCGAGACATTTTTTGGACTTTCTGGAAGTACCGTTGGGTAGGTTTCGGGACGCTGAATTCGTAGACAGGCGGCATGCGTCAATCGGAGTCCGAACGAAAAAGTTATGGGTCTAGAACGAGGAGGGGCAGTTTGGTAATTTGTTATGATGAGGGTAAAATAGTAATTTGTCTTGAATGGTGCAATTAACTAATCAAATATCTTTTAATTGGCTGATTCAGCCTAATTGGATGAGGATTTGGTCATGTGGTGACACTTGTCACCATAAGTGTGAGATTAGTGGCTTAGGATGTGGATGAGTGGCACTACATCAATTAATTAATCCTTAATTAATCCTTAGCATAGAGAATGGTTGATCATTAGCAGTTGTCGACTAAGAACAAAAACAGAGAAGATAAACCTCCTCAAAAACCTTGATCGATCTCAGCAATCCAGGGAACAAGTAAGTGAGAAATTAAGGGTAATTGGGAGTGAAAACTGAGTGAAAACCCGAGAGGGATACAAAACAAATGCAATTAACATCTCACTGAGAAACCCGAAAATACCAACCAAGAACATAAATCTCGAATTCGATCTTTCAGACGTTGAGGAGTGAAATTGGGCTTGTATTCAGCTCCCTGGGATCATTACGACCAAGACCAGATTAAAAATGAAAGGAATTGAGGTTGTTTCGGCTTAGAATAGAGACGGGGAAGGTTTCGAAAATTCGAGCTTGAGTCGGATGGATTGGAGGTATAGAATGATGAAATTGATCTTGCAAGCATGTTTCCCAATGTCCCACGATGCTTCCTGATGCATCAATTGAGGGAAAACGATGGAGATTGGTGACCTTCGAAGACGGCACAGTATTCTGTGTTCTTCGTGAATTCGAGCTTGATTTGATGGGATTAAGGTAATGTTTGATGTACTTGAGTTACAGAACCTAAATTAAGACCCTAACGATGCTCATCGACGATTGAATTGAAGGAAATGATGTCGAATTGGCAGCAATCAAACCGGGTCACTTCGCGGGCTGACAGGACCCGTTTACCAGTTAAACGGGTTGGAACGACGACTGTTCATGGACACTGTTCACGGCGCGTGGCACCCACGCGCAGCCACTCACGGCGGCGCATGGGGGTGCGTGAGTGGGAATTTCGAGGTACGGTCAACATGAAACTTGTCCTATTTAATGTAACGAACATTTTTGGTTTTGATTGCGAGTCGATCGGATGCCGTCTCGATAATGTTTCGAGGGTCCTAAGGTTTAAGTTACGTATTTAATTAATATTAAATTCCCGAAAAATGATGATAAATTAATATGATGATCATTAGGTCCCTAGTGACCCTGAGTAATGATTTTGGACAGGATTCGGGATCTGTGGCAAGTGTCGGAAATTACGGAAACGCGTGCAGCGTGGGAAACGAACAATTGGACGGTGTGTGAGTGGACTTTTGTTTTCTACCCTGAATGCATGCATATATGTTTTAAATGCTTGATAATATAATTTGACATGATTTGGTATGATTGATGTTCCGATATGGTGAATTCCGGATTTTGGGGAATATTATATTATTTTAATCGGTGTTTTGACACGTTTTTCGAGGACATGTGCAAATGGTATTTTGGGCTAGGCCCAGAGTTAAAAAGGTTTCCAAAAGAGTATTTTGACTTAATTGGTGAGTCAAGGATGATTTTTGGGTTATTATAATGTTTTCTATGTGCGGATTTACGTATAAATGCTATTTTAGCTTGAGCCCCGGTTGATAATGATTTTGACTTGGTTTGAAGTCAAGGATTTGATTGAGATATTTTGGGATATGATTCCGAGATGATTTTCATTGTGATTGTGATTGTGATTGTGAATACCCAGAAGGTCGAAGCTTGGGGTGTTCCCAGACGACCGGAGCTCGGGGATATGATTGTGATCGTTCCTAGGCAGCCGGAGCTCGGGGTGTTCCCAGACGGCTGGTACTCGGGGTGAGATATGTGTTCCCAGGTAGCCGAAGCTCGGGGTGTTCCCAGACGGCTAACACTCGGGGTGATGCGTGCCGGGGCAGTCGGAGCTCGGGGTGACTTCCCAGACGACTGAGGCACGGGTTATGGCCTACGCGTAGTGCCGGTGTGACAGTGTAATGGTTTGTGCACTTGTGAACAATGTGGATTGATTGATTGATTGATTGAGTAATGGATTGTTGACCTTGTGCATAGTACTGTTTGATGTTGATTGTGATTACGTACTGGTATTAAGTACGAGTGTTGGTCTGTGTGGCCAGGTGACTATGTTATCATGTGTTTGGCCTGAGAGCCGGGATGTTAACTTGTTATGTGGTTTGGCTGGAAAGCCAGTGGTTGTGTTTCATATGTTTTTCCCTATGCATGCAGGTTTGATAAACTGGAGGGTAAATGATGTGCTTTCAAAAGTGTTTTAACGAATATATTTTTTTCCACTCACACCTTTCTGTTTTTGATGACCCTCCAGGCCGTGGCACAACGTTCGGGGCTGATCTCGAGGCGGAGGCATGAGCGGAAATTAGCGCAGCTATCCCTTGTCTGATAAGTGCTGAAGGATCATTTCGGGACTTCAGTTGACTTGTCAGACGGGAGCAGGACCAGGCACGGTTATCGAGGTCCAGTTGGGACGGGTCCTGTCAAAGTGGTATCAGAGCATTTGGTTACGGATCTGCCATGCCTCCGAGATGGGAGCCATGTGCGCGGCCTGATTAGACGCGATATGAGGGTGTCGGAAATCCCTAACGTGATTAGGGCCCTGGATTGGGGGTCGAGTATTGTATCACGTGTTGTGATTGTGTCGGACTTGTATTGGTCCGGATGGTTGGTTACGATAACGATATGGTCTATGGTGGGCATGTTAGGCCCAGGATAACAGCGACCCGAGGAAAGCGGGTACTGGGACTCCGAGGGAGTCCGAAATTGGTTTAGTGTACGTGGGAGATCCTGAATAGGATGTGGTTCGCCTAGGGACATGTGCTAGGTGACCGGATATGCCAGTGGTGGCATTGATGTTCGTACATGTTAATTTTCGACTCGACAGGAGTCGCGACATTGAATTTGGACTCAACAGGAGTAAAGAGTTGGATTAGGACTCGGGATGAGTCATGATGTGCTGTGCGGGCTCCGGATGAGCCGGGAAAAGTAGAAAGAGTGGTTATGGTTATACATAACGAGTGAGGGTCTACGTGGGCACTCGAGGTATTGACCTGGATGTGACTGGGGTCTCCATGGTTGTTGTTGGAGAGGTTGTTTGAATTTCGGGGGCGAAATTCTTTAAGGGGGGAAGGTTGTGACGCCCCGGAAATTCGAAACACGGAAATTTGGAAAATTTGAGGAAAAAGACGATTTTGCCCCTGGAATTGGGCGAACGGTTGACTTTTTATTCGAGCGGTCAAACTGACAGGATCGCCCCCGAAAGGGGCATCGATAACCGTGCCCGGTCCTGCTCCCGTCTGGCAAGTCGACTGAAAAACCCAAGTTACCCTCAGTACGTGCCAGACTAGGGATAGCCACACGTGCGTACTCATGCCTCTGCCTCTCGAACAGCCTCGATCAATGCGCCACGACCTGGAGGGTCAATAAAAACCAAAAGGTGTGAGTGGACAAAAATAAATCAGTTTGTAAAAACAGTTACCAATAGACGTTTTTACCCTCCGCGTAAAACCAATGCATGCATACAAAAGCCATTTCGCAATCGGTTAAGATTTTCCACATAAGGAAAACTGTGTATCAAATTTCAACATAAGGAAAAACTCGTATGAACCTCAAAACCATTTTTCCTTTCTCAACCATCAGGTCTTAGCCCACAATCATAAACACCGGGCCTCAGCCCAAAACCACGAATCAAAACCAAATGCACAACATGATCCAAAACCATCAACCATATACCGGGCCACTGCCCAACTCAAGCGAAACATCAGAAATCATCAATAAATCACAAGTCAATCATTTTGCTGGATATCAAGTGCGCCCGAGTCTTTAAACTCAAAACCATGCGCATAAACAGGCCTTCCCGGGATATCAACGAGTCTTTAAACTCAAAACATAATCAATAGGCCTCGGGGGTATCACAGTAACCGAGTCTTTAAACTCACGAGTCTTTAAACTCATTAAGGGCCCTCCAACGTCATCAATTAACCGAGTCTTTAAACTCAAAACGTGTTCCAGCAATAGCACCCGGGTCTTTAAACCCAAAACAGTTTTCAACGGGTCTTTAAACCCCAAAACAGTTATCAATCACGACAACGTGGGATCCATCCCAAAATCACATTTTTCACAACAGGACCCATGGTCCGAGTTTCCACATTCAAATTCCCAAACCTTACTTCACAAAACATGTTCAAATCATCATTAAACACGGGGCATGCACAATCATAGCAAATCACTTTATTAAATCCTTTTTCATTCCCGAATTCGAATTAGCAATAATGATTCCGTAAGCCGGCATCCGGAAGCATCATCCCGAACCCAAACCAAGAATTCGTTTTTTTCGAAAACCGAAATCTCGTAAATCAAAGTTACTTTTGTGCCCCGAGCATCAAGCCCGAAATCACCTTTCTCAAATCCATTTTAATTCTTAGAAATCACTTCTTTCTCAAATCTCATTTTCAACACATCGAAACCACAACCATAATCACTAAAATCACGATCCAAGCAAAACATACTCAAAACCCATTTTTAAAGTCCTCAAATCACAAGTCTCATTTCAATTCCCAGACTCAAACATCAACAGTGACCAAATCACAATAACTCGAAATCTCGTAAAACGTACAAATCCGGAACGTTCTCGAAAAACGTGTCAAAATCGTAAGTCACACTCGCAAATCATAAACAACCTTCTTAAATCATTTTACACCTATTTCATATAACTTCTTTCATTAAACCATCATTAAGCACACGAGTGACCATAGTCTCGAAATACGTGTAACCACATGTATAGTAAAAAATACGTATAAATACAGGAATCGAATACGTATAAATATGGAAATCAAAATCAATCACAACTTATCATAATCATAAAATCATAGAAATAATTTATGCATGCATTAAATTTTGAAAGTAACGTCCACTCACACACCGTCCAATAGGGCTCGGTTTTACGCCGCACGCGGTTCCGTAATTTCTGATATTTTCCAGAAATTCCAAATCCTGTTCGAAAACATACTTTAGTGTCACTAAGGGCTTACATAACAGCATACTAATTTCCCATAATTTTCCGGGAATTAATCATTAATTACAAACGTAATAGAAATCTTCGGACCCTCGGAACCACATCGAAACGGTGTCCGATAATTTCGAAACCAACGCTAAAATGTTCGTTACATTGTATAGGACAAAAGTCGTGTTGAACTCACCTTGAAATTCGGGTCCACGCGCCGTCACATGCCTGCTACAGTAAAGGCTACAGTCATCGTCCTCACCCGACTCGCAGCTAAACGGGTCCTTTAACCCGCGTATCAACCCGGTTCAATCCCTGCGAATCTCAAGTTGTTTTCTTCAATTGTTTCAGTCTAAGGCATTGTCATGAATCTAATCAGGAGTCTGTGACTTTAATTTCACTATACATTACCTTAATCTGTCAAACCCAGCTGGCGTTTCCGATGAACCTTCGATCACCGCTCAAACTTGGAAGTTCACCAATTCTCCTCATTCTCCTTCAATTGCTCGAACCAGAAGCTTCGCAGGGCTACCAGAAACCTGTCCTCGATCTCAATTGCGAGCTCGAAACCGTCTAAGCATTCCAACCCAACTGAAATCTCACAAGCTGAACTCAAGAGCCGTCTGGGCTCTCCTCTTCACCATTTCCTTCACTGTCGACCCCGTTCGACTCGTTTGGACGTCTAGAAGATCAAACTCACCTCTGATTCCATCAATTTGCCGCCCATATCAAAATTTTATTTCAAGTTGTAAATGGGGTCTTCGGGCGGTTTTAGTGCTCCTAGGGGCTTCCTTCCCGATTCTCCCTTTTCTCCCACTCGAATTCCTCCCTCAGAAATCCCTTACCAGTACGCATTGCCTCTCCATTTGATCTGGGGAAGGTCGATCACGCTCAAAGTGGTATGGTCTCTGTTTTTTTCCTTTTCACCGCCATCATCCTCCAAACTTCCACCATCAGTTCACCGTCCTCAGCCTCACGTAGAGGTTCGAATGACTTCTCCCATGTCTTTGCGTCTCTACTTCTCACTCGGTCGAATTAATCACCGAATGGTGCTCTGCTCAATACTCAGGAGATTAAACATGGCTGCTCGGTTCTTCATGGTCCCAGGGCACGCCTGCCTCCCATTCAAAGCACATACCAGCACCCATGCCCTGCCTAACCGTCCACAATCCACTAACATACTCACACACTCTGATCAAGGAAAATTAAACAAAATACCAGCCAGTGCTCTCTGCCCCCCATAAGAACTCAGAACCATTAACAATGGCGCCCGTGCAGATCACCCAACATGCCAGTTCCCCACTCAACAGCCACTAACCCAATTCTTTAAGCTATTTAGCTAAACAATGCATAAATCTGGTTTAAACAAATCAATTGAACAGGTCACTCACGGCATGGGCACCCAGACTCTGTTTTCACGGCAATCAAACCGTTCCCCTGCTCAACAAATTACCATTTTGCCCTTCTATGCAAAATTACCAAAATGCCCCTCACCATCCGTGACCCGTAAGTTGGTCATTCGATGTCCGTTTGACGCGTGCCGCCTGTCGTTGTACTCAGGGCATCGAGACCATCCTAACGGTCCTCGGTCCTCGGCCATCGGACCTCCCAGTCAAAAAGTCAACATTTTCCACCTTTTCGTCCAAATTACGAAAATGCCCTTGAACTTCCGAACGTCATAACTTTCACCACGAACGTCGGAATCGAACGTACCACCTGCCTATGAACTCGTGACGTCCCAAACTACGTCACGGTCATGGGTCAAAGTGCATTTGACCGCCTGAATTAAAAGTCAACGTTTTACCCACAACTAGGAGCAAAACGGTCATTTTGCATCGTTCATCCGATTCCACCCAACTAATCACCGATTAACCCTCATTAATCACGATCAATTACTAATCAAATCCCGAATTCCGGGATGGGTCGTTACACAAACGAACTTTGATCGATGACTGTGACGTATTTCGGGACGTCACGAGTTCATAGACAGGTGGCACGCCCGATTCCGACATTCGAGGAAAAAGTTATGATGTGCGGAAGTTTGAGGGTAATTTGGTAAATTGGTCAACATGGGCCATTTGTTGAATTTTTGATCGGGACATTGTTTGGACTTTCCGGAAGTACCGTTGGGTAGGTTTCGAGACGCTGAATCCGTAGACATGCGGCATGCGTCAATCGGAGTCCGAACGAAAAAGTTATGGGTCTAGAACGAGGAGGGGCAGTTTGGTAATTTGTTATGATGAGGGTAAAACAGTAATTTGTCTTGAATGGTGCAATTAACTAATCAAATATCTTTTAATTGGCTGATTCAGCCTAATTGGATGAGGATTTGGTCATGTGGTGACACTTGTCACCATAAGTGTGAGATTAGTGGCTTAGGATGTGGATGAGTGGCACTACATCAATTAATTAATCCTTAGCATAGAGAATGGTTGATCATTAGCAGTTGTCGACTAAGAACAAAAACAGAGAAGATAAACCTCCTCAAAAACCTTGATCGATCTCAGCAATCCAGGGAACAAGTAAGTGAGAAATTAAGGGTAATTGGGAGTGAAAACTGAGTGAAAACCCGAGAGGGATACAAAAAAAATGCAATTAACATCACACTGAGAAACCCGAAAATACCAACCAAGAACATAAATCTCGAATTCGATCTTTCAGACGTTGAGGAGTAAAATTGGGCTTGAATTCAACTCCCTGGGATCATTACGACCAAGACCAGATTAAAAATGAAAGGAATTGAGGTTGTTTCGGCTTAGAATAGAGACGGGGAAGGTTTCGAAATTTCGAGCTTGAGTCGAATGGATTGGAGGTATAGAATGATGAAATTGATTTTGCTAGCATGTTTCCCAATGTCCCACGATGCTTCTTGGTGCATCAATTGAGGGAAAACGATGGAGATTGGTGACCTTCGAAGACGGCACAGTATTATGTGTTCTTCGTGAATTCGAGCTTGATTTGATGGGATTAAGGTAATGTTTGATGTACTTGAGTTACAGAACCTAAATTAAGACCCTAACGATGCTCATCGACGATTGAATTGAAGGATGAGAGCCGGGATGTTAACTTGTTATGTGGTTTGGCTGGAAAGCCAGTGGTTGTGTTTCATATGTTTTTTCCTATGCATGCAGGTTTGATAAACTGGAGGGTAAATGATGTGCTTTCAAAAGTGTTTTAACGAATATATTTTTTTCCACTCACACCTTTCTGTTTTTGATGACCCTCCAGGCCGTGGCACAACGTTCGGGGCTGATCTCGAGGCAGAGGCATGAGCGGAAATTAGCGCAGCTATCCCTTGTCTGATAAGTGCTGAAGGATCGTTTCGGGACTTCAGTTGACTTGTCAGACGGGAGCAGGACCAAGCACGGTTATCGAGGTTCAGTTGGGACGGGTCCTGTCAGAACAAGCTCCACGGACCGCCCAAAGGGGCTGCGGGTGGGAGCCACGCATCTTACTGTTCATCGTCTCCTACCTTCAGCCAACCCGGTTCAGAACGGTCCCGTTGAACCGAGCCAGCGAGGCAGGTTTTCACTCATTTTCAATCCAATCTCCGTCTTTTCTATACCATTAGGATAATCCTTGAGTTTATGATCGATTTACTGAACTAAAACATGAAATAAAGCACGAAACCTTACCGTCCAAAACTCGAACTAAACCTCTGAATTTCCCAGTCACGGTTTCCAGCCACCAGCCGCCTTCTCAGGGCACGGTTCGACTCCTCAGCTTACTAAGCACTTCCTACAACTATTAGGACCAAAAGAACGGTTTAACAAAGCTCCAAACTCCACGACTTTTGCTTTGAACCAAAACGGGAAAACAGAGGAAACAGAAATCTCACCTGTTCTCTGGTCGCCGCCGTGATTCTCTGGGTTCAGATGGTGGTCCTCAGCCCTCCTAATAATCCCTCAACCTCCGTTGGATCAATTTGATCGATTGTGGTTGCACTGTGACCCTCAACTCCCTCTCTGTTTCACGGGTTCTGCTCACCTCACACACGCACAATCACACTCCAGTTCCTCTCAACACAATCACCCAGTTTCTGGCACTCACTCAACCACAAAGGAATTGCACAACTCTCACACACTCACTGGAATGGGTCGATGTAAGCTCACGACCTCACAGTCTCTGTTTTTCTCTCATTGAACGATTACAACCCAATTTTAAAATGTAAACCGTGTACAAAATAAGCTAGAAGCCTCTAGGATGTCTCCAGGTGTCACACACCCTGTGGACACAGTCAAAAAATATCCAATAATCCCTATCCAAGTGGCCTTATCTGATTGCACAAAGCCCAAGGTGTAAAAAGACCAAAATGCCCCTGTAAGTTGAAATTACCATTTTACCCCTCACCTTTCTACAACCACAACTTATCCGTCCGATGTCCGATGAAGGCGTGCCACATGTCGTTGTACTCAAGACATCGAGATCTAGCTATCGGTCCTCGGTTTGCGTGAAGAAAACTTATCGTGCAAAAAGTCAACAAATTCCTCATTTTTAACCAAATTACGAAAATGCCCTTAACCTTCCGAACATCATAACTTCCTCCTCGGATGTCGGAATCGGGCGTGCCACCTGTCTACGGACTCGTGACGTCCCGAACTATATCACGGTCATTGACCAATGTCCATTTGACCGCCCGAACTAAAAGTCAATATTTTGCCCATTCCAAGGGCAAAATCATCATTCTGCACCAACTATCCAAAAGTATCCACCTAATCACTGATTATCTTCGTTAATCCATCATTAACCACTAATCCAATCCCGACTTCCGGGACGGGTCGTTACAATCTACCCTCCTTAAAGAAATTTCGTCCCCGAAATTCCATATCTCGTACCTCTGTAACTAGCGGGGAGAAATCCAACGATTCTTACACCTGGGTCTCCTACCCGGTGTCCATCTCTGCCAAACCAACTTATCCTGACAGTTCCCAACCTGTCACCTCAACTCGCTCAATCTAACCAAATCACTTGAGATCAATCCTAAGTACGCTACAACACCCCTGTTACCAGTTTCAACCCTTCCGATGCCTTCTCGAGTCGAACGTACCTCGTACCCAAACTTCTGTCAGCGATCCGTTCCGACCCTACCAGAGTTAAAACATACTCGCCTCTACCTTGACTTAACTAATCACCTCTCCAGTGATTCCACTAATCCTTAACACAGTCAACTTATGGGTACACCAACCACGTCCTATACTGTCTTTTTACCACTGAACCCTAACACCTTCCTATTTAACCAAAAACATACCTCTCAAGTCAGGGTCTCACCAGCCACTCAATTCGGAACTACAGCCTACAAATCAACCAGTCACTCGGGATCACCCTGATCCAGTCCACATGTTCCATCCAACAACATCCAACTTGCGGGAACTACACCAATCGTCCGTCTACCCTGTCACTAAGCCGGTCACCACACATCTACCAGAACTGCACGTCCAAAGCATCGACCTGGTTCCGACCACTGTAGAGAACCAGTACGTATCTTCCGCGTTCCTTCCCTCTAGTACCACCAACTAGAACTACATTGCATACACAAGGACAACCCTACGAACTTAAAAGCAACAAAGGTATTTTTCAATACCTCAAACACAGTTCATAGAGTATATCCTCGTGTACTTTCACCTACACCTTCCGGGAAAATCCAACTCAAAGTCCTTCCCAGTCTCCCGGTCTCCTGGTCGGTAGGAACTCCTAAGGTAACTCAACTACGAATCCAAAGTAGACCCTCGTACCAATTCTCGATCCAACAACCAATACGCAACTCAAACCTTGAACCAGGAGCGATCCAAACCTGATCTACTCACCCTTAAGGGGATCCTACCTATCACCTCACTACTTCGCCCTCACTTCCCACAACTGCTCAGACCACCCCGTCGAATCAAATCGATACAGTTCTCAACACAACTAAAGACACTCCTAGATTGTGGGTTCTCTTCAATAACCTTATCTCGATCAGTTATAGGTACTCTTTCCATTCCTTCCGTTATCCTTCAACGGAACACACCGTGGTCCTTATCCTTGTCATTCTGAGTCATTCTACCCTTAATCCAACTCACTGTCAACCCCTCACACTCGCCACCTACACCATCTCGGAATCAACACACCGTCTTATCGTCCAAACCACAACATCTTCTGACTCCGAGATTCCAATCACCGCCTCCAGACTAATTGTCTAAACTGCACCTTTTTACTACTCAAGGAAATCCTAGACGCTCTATTTTAAAAGAATGCATAGAACTGTACCTGTCACTACGTCGGGTGCTGATTGAACCTCCTACTGAGTCATCGCAAAAACTCGGGCCTGGGGTCCTGACTAACGATCCTTGATTTGCGTGAAGAAAACTTGTCGTACAAAAAGTCAACAAATTCCTCCTTTTTAACCAAATTATGAAAATGCCCTCAACCTTCCGAACATCATAACTTCCTCCTCGGATGTCGGAATCAGGCGTGCCACCTGTCTACGGAATCGTGACGTCCCGAACTACGTCACGGTCATCGGTCAATGTCCATTTGACCCCCCGAACTAAAAGTCAACATTTTACCCATTCTAGGGCAAAATCGTCATTCTGCACCAACCGTCCAAAAGTATCCACCTAATCACCGATTATCTTTGTTAATCCATCATTAACCACTAATCTAATCCCGACTTTTGGGAAGTGTCGTTACAGGACGTGCCTGCTCCCGTCTGACACGAAGTGTCAGACTAGGGATAATTCTGTCTCTAGCCCTCACTGGGGCTTCCAGAGTACGCTAGGATCGTAGAAGGAGGAGTGTGATGCCTCGGTCTCTGCTAAAGCCCGCAACCGCGATCAACCTGAAGGGCATTCAAAACATCAAAAGTCGTGAGTGACCAAACAAATATTTGAATAAAAACATTTCACAATAAGACATTTATGCCCTTCACTGAAAAACATGCATGCATTCGAAAACCATTTATCAAAACATTTACAAAACCATAGGGCCTTGGCACAAAAACTGTAAATCAATACATGGGAACTCAGCCCAAATCAAACACAAGTGGGACTCTACCCAAATCCAGTAAACGTGGGTCTCGACCCAAAACTGCTCTCAGTGAAATACCAAAACATAGAACACGGGGTCTCCGCCCCAAATCACTTTCTAAAACATGGAACATGAGGTCTCCACCCCAAATCACTTTCTGTAAGAACCTCATACGTATATGCTTATGTATAACCCATCCGAGGTACTTCCGAGAAGATGCCAACTCGGGGCACACAGCCCCTAGGGAACACATCCCCTATATATGTCACGATTCATCTCTATACTAGTGTGCACACTACTCGGGGTCTCACTCCGAGTCTACCCTCAGGAATTCTCCATCTGGGAGGCTCTATCTCCAGATCTAGTCGGAACTCTATCTTCGGATCTAGTCTGAGCATCTCTTCGAAATCTGGTCCGGGACCACATCATAACTTCCACTCCTGGAATGGGCTCCCTATGGGGCTACCCATTCTGGTCTGTGGATCGTGACTCTCCAGGTCGACGGTTGGAGGAGACCAATCAAATCATATGGAGGGTATAATATATTTTCAAATCATTTCCTTTCTCAAAACATATTTCCAACTGGGTCTAATACCCGATTCATCTTAACAGGATTCCTCGAATTCGATTCAAATCAATTTCACAGGCCTCGGCCTAAATCCACAGTTTCAATAGGGTCTCAACCCGAATTCTCATTTCATAAAAGAAACTGGGACTTAAGCCAAATTCACAATCAACAGGGCTTAAGCCTGATACCACAATAACGGGGCCTCGAGCCTGATTTCAAAATTAACTGGACATCTAGCCCGAAATCACAAAGAACGGGGCCTCAAGCCCGAAACTATAAATCTACTGGCCCTCAAGCCCGATATTACAGTCAAACGGGCCTCAAGCCCGATATTACAGCCAACTGGGCCTCAAGACCGAATTCGTAAACCAACGGGGCCATCGGCCTGGTCGTATAACTCAAATGGGCACTATGTCCGATTCCTCGTCAAAACATTCAAATGGACTCCAAGTCCGAGAGTTTATAAATCAAATGGGTCTCATGCCCGAGCTCATATTTCCAAATCCCAAAACCCATTCATTAAACACTCGTTGAAAACCTAGCACGTATAAACATCATGTAAAATTGAAAATCACGAAATACGTGCAAATACGTAAATCCTAGGCTACCACAAACAAATGCACTCACGACATCACAAAATATGTATTAAAACTGTAACGCCCCGGAAATTCGGAAAATGTAATATTGTAAAATATTGAATAAAACGACGTTTTTACCCCTGTGTTTGGTGTGGTCAAACTGTTGACTTTTTGATTGGAAGGTCGAAAGGACGTTGATCGATGACCGTGACGTAGTTCGGGACGTCATGAGTTCATAGACAGGCGGCACGTCCAATTCCGACGTCCAGGGAAAAAGTTATGACGTTCGAAAGTCCAGGGGCATTATCGTAATTTGGACGATTAGGGGAAAAAGTTGACTTTTTGAAATACAATTGACTTTCACATGACTCGAAGACCGTTAGGTTCGTCTCGAAGCCCTGAGTACAACGACAGGCGGCACGCGTGAAACGAACATCGGATGACCGAGTTACGGGTCACGGAAGTTGGAGGGCATTTTGGTCTTTTGCACAGGTTACTGTAGCACCACCGTGAAAAACAGAGTGCACGGCCATGCCGTGGTGTTTTGTGCGTGCAATTGTTTATGGCTTTAGTGGAATGAACAAATGACTAGTTTATGGAATTTGAGGTAGTGGGAACCACACATGGGTGACTGATCAGAACTCAGTGCACGGGCTGGAGTTTAAAATTGGCCATGGTTGCCGTTGCGGGTAACAACTTCACAGTGACAGCTGATGGTTTCCCTCCATTTGTCTCCCATTTCAATCGATAATCTGAGTGTGGGATGAGTGGGGAGCTCATTTGCTATCTGTTGAGACGGAGAGAGGCTGAGAGTGACTGAGAGAGCCGTGAAGAACCATTTTGGGTTTTTGGGGGGAAAAATCCAGAGTTCAATTTCTACGGGTTGTTGGACCAATCTAATCAGTGAGTGAGCTTCCTGGGAGTGTGTAGAACATATCCATATCAAAATCGACGGCAACCAGCCACGGGTGAGCGGGGACGGTGACGGCCGTGTGTAGAGAATTTCAGAGGTTTTGGACGGCTACTTACAGGTAACAATTTGTTCAATTGATCGTGTGGCTACGTTGGTTTAAGTATCCTTAAGCTACTGTATGAGTTAATTGGATAATGGAACTGTTTTGCGTGAGTTCTAGATGATGACCCGTTAGACTGTTCGGGTCTGGGTTGATCGATTTGGGGCATGTCAAAGTAATTAAATGACATAGAACTCTAATTGAATGATTATAGAACATGTTAGGATCAAGAACAAGAGCAATTGAGTGAGAATTGAGGGCTAATTTGAAGGGTTGAACTCGCGGGTTGAAGACCCGAATAGTAGTAGTCGGGTGAAGATGGTGACACTGTAGCAGTGTCACTGTAGCAGGCGCGTGGCCTACACGCGCAGACACTTTGGACGGCGCGTGACGGCGCGTGTGATGTCATCTCCGGTCACGGTCAACATGAAACTTATTCCTTTCAGTCTAATTCACATTTTATCTTTAGAGTTCGAGTCGATCGGAAGTCGTTTGGGATAGTTTCGGGAGTTCGGAAGATTTAGTCCTTAAGTTTAATTACGCGGAAAAATCCGGAAAAATTAGGGTAAATCTTACGAGTTATTTGGGGATGATTGTAACTCTCCTTGTACGTTTTTACAGGCCCGGACATTTCCGAAGCTACTGAGGAGCGCACGGGGCGCGATTGACCCGTCCTAAAACCGTGAGTGGACTTTTGATTTCCAAATTGTGCATGCATGACTATTTTACTTATTTATCTTGTGTTTTCACTTATTATTTTATGTTGATAAATATGATATTTCGGTTCTATGTGATTTCACGCTTTTCGAGATAATTATCGTATTTCACGCATTTCGAGGTTACGGTTTTCTCCTATGCATGAATGATGTTTTGATGAAGTATTGGATATGATTATGCATGTCACGTATTTATGATGTTTTGATTATATTTGTGAAGTGGTTTTCGGGAATTGCATGTTTTGGAATTTGCATGTGAATTCGGACATAAGTCCTATTTTGACAAGTTATGATTTCGGAATGATTTTTTTTGGAAAATGGATCATGATGAATTGTGTTTATAAACGGTTTTGGGTTTAAAAACCCGGTTGATTGTTGGATCTGGTTTTGGGTTTAAAGACCCGGTTAATTGATGACGGAGGCGGGCCCGGAAAATTGGGTTTAAAGACCCGGACTGAGTTTAAAGACTCGTGAGTTTAAAGACTCTGTTATTGTGATACCCCCGAGGCCTATTGATTATGTTTTGAGTTTAAAGACTCGTTGATATCCCGGGAAGGCCTGATATTGAGTTTAAAGACTCAGATGGATCCAACGGTTTAATTGTGATTATTGATTCACTTTTTACTTGATTTGCGTAATTGATGTTTCAAAATGACAGTTTCTGGATTTTGGTAATATTATATTATTTTACATGAGTTATGACGGTTTTCTGTAATGTTTTCCATGTGTTTCGGAAAAAGGGATTTCAAATGTAGTATACGGTTTTGAATGGCTGGTTATGCATGCGTGTTATAAAACTGGAGGGCGAACCCCGATTTCCTTAAACTGTTTTCTGCAAACTTTTGTTTCGGTCCACTCACACCTTGTTGTTTTAACTACCCTCCAGGTCGTGGTATGAGTTCGGGGGCTAGCGCCAAGGCAGAGGGAGAGGCATAAAGTTTTCCGTTGCGGAGTAGTTAGTTCACAGAATAGGATTTGTTCTTTAACTTGTTTTGTAATATTACGCTCTGTGAAACTATGGACTTGATGTCTAGTTGGTTGTATTTGTTTAATCTCCCTAGTCTGACAATGGGTGTGATGTAATATTATTTGGTTTTCAGGTCTTTTGGGTTCGATTGTTAGACGGGAGAAGGATGCTTCCCGATTATCGAGGCGATAATTGGGGTGGGTCCTGTCAATTGGTATCAGAGCATAGGTTTACGGTTCGTGTCTAGCACTTGGGTGTGCCTCGATTACTGTACTAACTTATGCCTCTTTCAGAAAGGACGATCGTCCATGCCTCCGCGACGTGAACCCCCTCCACGACCTGATGATGGCGTCGCTAAAGATGCCGAGAGTGCTTCGATCGAGCGAGCCCAGCGTCTTGGGGCTACGGTGTTTAGTGGTGGAGCGGATCCTGAGGATGCCCACCGTTGGATTTCTCAGGTTGAGCGGATTTTTGCTGTGATGCACTGTCCTCCTGAGGAGCGAGTTGTGTTGGCCACCTTTCTGCTTGATGGATCTACTTATGAGTGGTGCTATACTCTGGAGTTGTCGGGTTGGGATGCCCGTACAGTGACTTGGGAGACCTTTCGTGAACGGTTTCTAGATCAGTACTATCCCCGTTCATTCCGTGATGCTAGGGAGACCGAGTTTCTGCAGCTTCAACATGGGAGCATGTCGATAGCAGAGTATGAGCAGAAATTTCAGATGCTAGCCCGTTTTTCTCCTACCTTCGTGTCTACTGAGGCTGAGAAATGTCGTAGGTTTGAGCTTGGCCTACGGGGTGAGATACGAGCCATTGTGACGGCTAGAGCTTTTACTACTCTAAGAGAGTTGTCAGATGCCGCAGTGCGGGTTAAGGCTAGTCTCCCGACACGTCCACAGTACTCTCGTGGTGGACAACATCGAGGGCGTTCATATCCTGGATCATATGGTCAGAGAGCCCCGAAGAAGGGACGTCATGGTGGAGCCTCATCTGCAGGCAATGATCGTTATGGTAGGCCTGGTCATTTTCAAAGTCCTGGATTCAGAGCGCCTAGGGCACAGACTGCTCCGCAGGCGAGTGCGACATCGGTTGCTTCCACAGGATGGCAGAGTGGTGGTTTTGCTCGAGATGCTTCCAGTGTCAGTTGTTACTTCTGTGGCGAGTGGGGCCACTACCGGAGGGAGTGCCCATCTTTGCCACAGGGTGGTGGCGCAGGTCGGGGTGGAGCAGAGCAGGGACGGAACACAACTGCAGTTTCTGGGACTGGGAGTACTAGAGGAGGTGGTGCTGGAGCGACTAGTGGACAGAGGGGTCGGGGCCGTGGGCGAGCAGCTGGACCACAGGCCCGAGTGTTTGCGGTTACGCAGTAGGAGGCCAGCGCAACACCTGGTGTTGTGATAGGTACACTCACGATCTTTGGACATGATGTTTTTGCTTTAATTGATCCCGGAGCTACTCATTCGTTTATATCACGGGACTGTGAGTTGTTGGCGGGTAGAGAGGTGTCCGCATTGGACTGTGACATGGGTGTGAGCACGCCCACAGGAGATGTATTTGTGGTAAATCAAGTGTTGCGGGAGTGTCCCGTAATGGTAGGCGACGTGGGTTTGGTAGCAGACTTGATACTCTTGGACTTGCACGACTTTGATGTCATTTTGGGAATGGATTGGTTGACGCTCCATCATGCTTCTATCGAATGTGTCGATAAGAAGGTTACTTTTCAGAGCCCGGGGTTACCTGAAACTATCTTTCAGGGAATACAGCGAGCAACTCCTGTCGGAGTGATTTCAGCCCTGAAAGCAAGTAAGTTGTTGAGGAGAGGGTGCCAGGGATACTTAGCTCAAGTGATGGATGCACGAGCTGCACCATTGAGAATGGAGGATATACCGATAGTACGGGAGTTCCCGGATGTCTTTCCGGAGGATCTACCGGGATTGCCACCGCATCGAGATGTCGAGTTCACTATTGATCTGGTTCCAGGTACGCAACCTATATCTCAGACTTAGTATCGTATAGCGCCAGATGAGTTGAAAGAATTAAAGGCACAGTTGCAAGAGTTACTTGAGATGGGGTTTATTAGACCGAGCGTATCCCCCTGGGGAGCCCTAGTGTTGTTTGTGAGGAAAAAGGATGGGAGTTTGAGACTCTACATCGATTACAGGCAATTGAATAAAGTAACAATCAGGAACAAATACCCGTTGCCTCGGATCGATGACTTGTTCGATCAGCTGCGAGGAGCGCAGTACTTCTCCAAAATCGATCTTCGTTCTGGGTATCATCAGTTGCGGGTTAAGGATGAGGATGTACCCAAGACAGCCTTTAGAACCCGATATGGTCATTATGAGTTCCTTGTGATGCCGTTTGGTTTGACCAACGCACCCGCAACGTTTATGGATTTGATGAACCGAGTGTTACAGCCATACTTGGATCACTTCGTCATCGTGTTCATCGACGATATTCTAGTCTACTCGAAGAGTGCGGGAGAGCACGATGAGCACTTAAGGATGGTGCTGGGTACCTTGAGGGAAAACCAGTTGTATGCGAAGCTCAGCAAGTGTCAATTTTGGTTGACGAGCGTGAGTTTCTTAGGGCATGTGATCTCAACCGACGGAATCAGTGTGGATTCTCAGAAAGTTGAAGCAGTGGCGAAGTGGGAACAACCGAAGACCGTCACTGAAGTCAGAAGTTTCTTGGGATTGGCTGGTTATTACCGGAGGTTTGTAGAGGGTTTCTCTACCATTGCTGCCCCGTTGACACGACTGACGCGCAAGGGAGTCAAGTTTGTCTGGGATGACGATTGTGAGCGTAGTTTTCGGGAGCTAAAGGAAAGGTTGACATTTGCTCCTATACTTACCCTTCCAGACGACAGTGGGGAATTTGAGGTGTACAGTGATGCATCTTTACAGGGATTGGGATGTGTACTAATGCAGCATGGGAAAGTGATTGCCTATGCTTCGCTCCAGTTGAAGCCGCATGAGCACAATGATCCTACGCACGACTTGGAGTTAGCCGCTGTCGTGCATGCGCTGAAAATTTGGAGACATCATTTGTATGGTGCGACTTGCAGGCTGTTCATGGATCACAAGAGCCTGAAGTACTTGTTCACTCAGAAGGACTTGAATGTGAGACAACGACGGTGGCTGGAGCTAATTAAGGATTATGATTGCACGATTGAGTACCACCCTGGAAAAGCCAATGTGGTGGCTGATGCTCTAAGCTGGAATACAACGAATTCTGTGGCGCACCCACGAACGATTCATTTGCCGCTTCTGGTTAAACTCCGTAAGACTAGCATTGATTTGGGACTGGATGGCCAAGGTGTCTTACGGGCTAATTTTCATGTGAGACCACTCTTAATCGGTCGGATCATTGAGGCTCAATCTCAAGATCCTGTCTCCTGTGTACTTCGGATTGAAGTGGAAGCCGGTGAACGGCTAGATTTCACAGTCAGGGAAGATGGAGCTTTACTAAAAAAAAGGACGATTGTGTGTGCCGGACGATGTGGCACTGAAGAAGGAGATCTTGAACGAGGCTCACAGTTCGGCCTACGCGATGCATCCTGGTGGGACCAAGATGTATCGTACATTGCGAGAACATTATTGGTGGCCGGGTATGAAACGAGAGATTGTTGAGTTTGTCAGCAGGTGTCTGATTTTTCAGCAAGTGAAGGCTGAGAGACAAAGACCTTATGGAGCCTTGCAACCACTACCTATCCCGGAATGAAAATGGGATCACATAACGATGGATTTTGCGTTTGGACTTCCTAGGACACCCAGAGGTCACGATGGAGTTTGGGTGATTGTGGACAGGCTTACGAAATCAGCTCATTTCTTGCCAGTACGAGAGAACTTCAGGATGACACAGTTGGCTCAGTTGTTTATTGATGAGATCATCCGTTTGCACGGTACTCCAGAATCCATAGTTTCTAACAGAGACCCAAGGTTCACTTCTCGGTTTTGGCAAAGTCTACAGGAAGCTTTTGGGACGAAACTTCGTTTCAGTATTGCATTTCATCCTCAGACTGACGGCCAGTCTGAGCGGACCATCTAGATATTGGAGGATATGATGCGAGCTTGCGTTTTGCAATTTCAAGGCACTTGGGAATCACACCTAGCCTTGATGGAATTTGCCTATAACAACAGCTATCAGGCGAGCATTAGGATGGCTCCTTACAAAGCCTTGTACGGACGGCAGTGCAGAACCCCGTTGTGTTGGACGGACGTGGGTGAAAGGAAGCTGACTAAATCTGAGTTGGTGGAATTGACAACAGAGAAGGTCAAACTCATCAGAGATCGGCTCAAGGCAGCCCAAGACAGACAAAAGAGCTATGTGGACCATCGGATTAGAGATCTTGAGTTTGCGGTCGGAGATCGAGTATTTCTGAAACTGTCCCCTTGGAAAGGTGTAGTGAGATTTGGCAGGCGAGGGAAGTTGAGCCCTCGTTATATTGGACCTTATGAGATTACTGAGAGGATTGGCCAAGTTGCCTACAGGTTAGCACTACCGCCAGAACTTTCGAACGTCCACGATGTTTTCCATGTGTCGATGCTGCGGAAATATGTGTTTGATGCATCTCATGTACTGGAGGAACAACCTATTGAACTCTGAGAGGACTTGAGTTTTGAAGAACAGCCGGTACAGATTTTGGACCGAAAGGATAAGGTGCTACGCCGGAAGACCGTTCCTCTGGTAAAGGTTCTCTAGAGGAACCAGAATGTGGAGGAAGCCACATGGGAACCCGAGGCGCAAATGCGAGAACAGTTCCCCTATTTGTTTCCTTGAAATTTCGGGACGAAATTTCTTAAGGGGGGATATTGTAACGCCCCGGAAATTCGAAAAAATGTAATATTGTAAAATATTGAATAAAACGACGTTTTTACCCCTGTGTTTGGTGTGGTCAAACTGTTGAATTTTTGATTGGAAGGTCGAACAGACGTTGACCAATGACTGTGACGTAGTTCGGGACGTCACGAGTTCATAGACAGGCGGTAAGTCCAATTCCGACGTCCAGGGAAAAAGTAATGTCGTTCGGAAGTCCAGGGGCATTATCATAATTTGGACGATTAGGGGGAAAAATCCGGAAAAATTAGGGAAAATCATACGAGTTATTTGGGGATGATTGTAACCCTCCTTGTACGTTTTTACAGGCCCGGACATTTCCGAAGCTACTGAGGAGCGCACGGGGCTCGATTGACGCGTCCTAAAACCGTGAGTGGACTTTTGATTTCCAAATTGTGCATGCATGACTATTTTACTTATTTATCTTGTGTTTTCACTTATGATTTTATGTTGATAAATATGATATTTCGGTTCTATGTGATTTCACGCTTTTCGAGATAATTATCGTATTTCACGCATTTCGAGGTTACGGTTTCTCCTATGCATGAATGATGTTTTGATGAAGTAATGATATGATTATGCATGTCACGTATTTATGATGTTTTGATTATATTTGTGAAGTGGTTTTCGGGAATTGCATGTTTTGGAATTTGCATGTGAATTCGGACATAAGTCCTATTTTGACAAGTTATGATTTCGGAATGATTTTTTTTGGAAAACGGATCATGATGAATTGTGTTTATAAATAGTTTTGGGTTTAAAGACCCGGTTGATTGTTGGATCTGGTTTTTGGTTTAAAGACCCGGTTAATTGATGATGGGACGGGCCCAGAAAATTGGGTTTAAAGACCCGGATTGAATTTAAAAACGCGTGAGTTTAAAGACTCGGCTATTGTGATACCCCCGAGGCCTATTGATTATGTTTTGAGTTTAAAGACTCGTTGATATCCCGGAAAGGCCTGATATTGAGTTTAAAGACTCGGATGGATCCAACGGTTTAATTGTGATTATTGATTCACTTTTTACTTGATTTGCGTAATTGATGTTTCAAAATGACGGTTTCTGGATTTTGGTAATATTATATTATTTTACATGAGTTATGACGGTTTTCTGTAATGTTTTCCATGTGTTTCGGAAAAAGGGATTTCAAATGTAGTATACGGTTTCGAATGGCTGGTTATGCATGCGTGTTGTAAAACTGGAGGGCGAACCCCGATTTCCTTAAACTGTTTTCTGCAAACTTTTGTTTCGGTCCACTCACACCTTGCTGTTTTAACTACCCTCTAGGTCGTGGTACGAGTTCGGGGGCTAGCGCCGAGGCAGAGGCAGAGGCATAAAGCTTTACGTTGCGGAGTAGTTAGTTCACAGAGTAGGATTTGTTCTTTAACTTGTTTTGTAATATTACGCTCTGTGAAACTATGGACTTGATGTCCAGTCAGTTGTATTTGTTTAATCTCCCTGGTCTGACAATGGGTGTGATGTAATATTATTTGGTTTTCCGGTCTTTTGGGTTCGATTGTCAGACGGGAGCAGGATGCTTCCCGATTATCGAGGCGATAATCGGGGTGGGTCCTTTCAAAAACACTTATAAAACATTTATGCATGCATCAATTTAGAAAGAAAGGTCCACTCACAGATCGTCCGAAGCCATACCTCTATACGCGCGCCATAAGCCTCTCTCGGGCCAATAGTCACCTTCGAGATTCCCGAGCTTGTCTAAATTAATTTAGAGGGTTACTTATTACTTAAATAACCCCTCACTAAAGCCCCGTAATTTTCTATAATTTTTAACTATTTTTAAACTTGATCCGAAACCTTCGGACATCCCGGACTATATCAAAATGATGTCCGATTGACACGAAACCAGTTCCAAAATGGTCGTTACATCGAATAGATGATTTCACATGTTGGAACCTTTCCCAAATTATGTCCCACACGCCTCCACGCGCCCTGCACAGTTGTCTTCTACCTTGAGCGAACAGGTCGTTCCGGTTCGGTCATTGGCAGCAGGTCTGCCTGGACCGGCGTGACCGGTCCAAGGCTATTCCTCCCCCATTTTCATCCAATCTCTCCCCTTTCAATCTTATTCTTTATATTTCATCCCTAGGAACCTATCTAGTTGATCAAAACAAGGAAAAATGGTTTGAAACCTCACCTTGCATATTCGGTTTTCCATGGCCAACCTTCCAGGCTACGGCCAAAGATTTTCCACCGTTCTCCTCCTCCCTTTTTGATCGTCCCAAACTCGTACCAATCCTATTCATATCATCTAGCCATCAGAAATCGTTTAAAACGTACCAAATAGAAAACTATAGGTTTGGATTCAAACTTACCTGCACGGGTTGTTGTCCCTACGCTGTCCACGATGGTTCAGGAAACCCACTAGTCACCATCTTCATCCCTCACGGTCTCCATCTGAGGCCCTTTAGGCTCATAGTTGATCAACAAGGTAAAGGGGTGGGTTGTGAGATCGGGTTCATTTGGATGAATGAAACAAGGGAATGATCGATGCATGTATGTGGAAAGGTGGGCAATGGATGGGTGACACTTGTCACTCATCCATTGGGCCTGTCAAAATATCTGGGCCCCACACTAAAGACAAAAGTCCTCTTTTCGTCTCGTAAACGTGCTGTTCCGAATAGTTCTCGAAATCTTACGTGAACCGTAACTTTTCCGTCGAACGTCTGAATTCGTGTGCTGCCTGTTTACGGATTCGTATCGACGTGATCTACATAACGGTCCTCAGCCCTTGGCCATCAGACCTCCCGGGTCAAAAGTCAACTGTTTGCCCCTTTTCAACCAAATTACCAAAGTACCCCCAAACTTCCGAATGTCATAACTTCTTCCTCGAACGATGAAATCGGGCGTGCCACCTGTCTATGAACTCGTGCCGTACTGAACTACGTCATAGTCATCGGCCAAATTCCATTTGACCTCCTGAACAAAGAGTCATTGTTTCACCCATTCTAGGGGCAAAATCGTCATTTCACCCTGAACGTCCGTTAATCCTCATCTAATCCCCGAATAGCGAGGCTAATCTGTCATTAATTCTTATTTAATCCCGATAATTCGGGATGGATCATTACAATCTTCCCCCTTTGAGAATTTCGTCCTTGAAATTCAAATCGACCCGATTCCGTAACCATATTATGGAATCCAACCATGTCCCTTCTACTCGGGTATTCTCGTGTACACCTACACGTCCCAAATGTCGTACTCGTCAATACGCACCGTCACTAGAGCTTCCCAAGCTCCGACTTCACTTTCATCAATAGTGTTCCGATCGTCGACTCATGAGAGTCATCACGTCGACTTGTAAGTCTCACTCGAGACAGAATGTCGACACTCGTCGATCTCGCATGTCACTCACTTTGATAGGTCAGCAATACCATACTGACATTCCAACGGCTTTTCAATCTAACACTCTAACACGTTCCTTCCTACAGTCGTCAGGTTGAATTATGTACTCTCGCTAAGGGCTATCACATCTAAGCTGACATCCTGCTCAGCATCTGATCAGACAACATTTTATAGATCCTACCATCACAATGGCACGAATCCTACCTTGTAGACCATACTCAAACCTATGTCTATACTAACTCTCCTTAGAGTCCCATCAATCCATACCTATCCGAAAGCATCGGATGTCGATTAAATCGTGACCAGCCGGTAACTCCCGGTTCCACTGCTCTTTAGCTGCGCCACTCTGATCTCGACTCGCTCTCGAGTCCTCAAATCGTATCTCACATCACCTAGCGATCTCCGCTGACATCTAGACTCACCTCGAGTCTCAACCTGTCACTATCGGATCTAATTCGATCGTCACTCATGTCTATCTAAGACTTTATCCAATCTAAAACACATTTCCGATATACCGATTGGCCGTGGTCAATCGCATCGTCCAATGCGCACAACACACCAGTGCACTTCCATCATAACAGTCATCAAGGCCCTACTCGGCCTACTCACGGACTGCACTCAGGCAGCGTCCAACCGCGTACTACCATCCGCACTCCAACCATGGTTCGGACCCCAACCGTCCGTCACCAGGCGAACGTCAATCCATCATAATCTCTATCCTCATACCCAAGACAGATCATACCACACATCACATATCCAACCTAGATCGTACACTCCCCTCACATATCCAAGACAGAGGTTGGATAATCATTTCGTCCCACAATACGATTTTTCTCAATGACGACCTGACCTCGGTCTACTCACCTCCTGGTCACCACAATCATTTCCGTCATCTCGATTATCCTGATCGTCACCACACGACTCGATCCATCTAGGATCCACTACCGTGGACACTTACTCGTCACATCTAGTGACACTAAATACCATCTACTCGTCAAGTCAATCAAATTTAATCCACAACCTAGGTGTTCGGTTCTTGCACCCTCTTTGAACCCTTTAGCTGTCATATCATTCCTCGTCGTTCCACCTAGGGACGAATCCAGGATGATGACGTCAAAGTTCATCCTATGTTATCCTCCGGTACCCATCACTATCTGCTAAAGAGTCACACTCAGTGATCTCAGAATATCCATCACCAATGCGGAATCAAGTACTCTTCTCATCGTCTCAGTCACAACTTCTTTTGATTCCGAAGTTTCAATCACGTTGGAAACATGCTTCTTTTCCAATTACTGAGCTCACTCATTGCACGAGCATTTCCTGCGTCCTATAGGAAAACGATTTCCAAGTCTCCAACTTAGGAGGTATGGTCAACCGTAGCCAACCAAAAACAATCCGCAATGGACTCTCAAGTCCTCAGCTCAACTGGACACCATCCACGCGTCCGTGACTACCGTTCATGTATATCCAACAAGATGTCAATTCATCTTAACCTGATGTACCGCTTGACTGAAGAGTCACAACAGGCTCCTGCTCTGATCTGCAGTCAAATCACTGCATATTACCATAACTGACCAACCGACCCATACGTCATGTGACATCACTCATGTCATCCATTTATATCTTTTCATCCGAATGCCACTTAAGGAATTTCATCCTTTAACGTTACTACTCCTGGGCACACACTTGCGCCCCAAGTCTCGTATCATCAGGGAACTGGTCACCAAACCAAGTACTTCTGGTGCCTCGCACTGAGCCACTCGGGATCCTCTATGTCCCCGTCAGTACCCATCGAACTCACATGCTCGCCCCGCTGGGCACTTCTACTATTCTGTCTGCATACTGGTTCGCACGTCCCACTCTATGGGATCAACTCCAGCCCTCACATTCGTGTAATCCATCCAAGGATATCTAGGGCACCTGTCACTCGTCTAGGTATATCCTACTCGTCATAGTCACCTCACAAAGGTAGCGTGGCAAGTGTGCCAACACCCAACGCCAGCATCTCATTCTGCGATCGCACTCAGCCCTAACCGAGTCGAATCCATAATCTATGCACGTACTGTGCGTCACTCACGCACTTCGTATCATCGTCATGACTGACAAATCCCATCGTCACAATCGGCACGGCAACCTGAGCCTACCCAACTCAATAAGACTCGACTACGTCCATCGATAGCAGCGTCTGCCACATCCTCGTGCAGACCAATCTCAGAAACATTCTGCTTTCGAGACTCTAGCCCAAGCGGTCAACTCATTGTGGGTACCAAGTGCTTAATGCAGGGACCATCCATCGGTCCCCTCGGGTACCGGTCCACAAGTACCACTTTCCTGGTACCTTGTCCAATCAATCACCTCCTAGGGTTATCACAAACCCGGCTACCCGCTGCAGCCCAACCATCTTGACCGATTCCTCGATCTCGACTCCGAGGAGTCGTCACACCCCGATACTGGTGTCTCACCGACAAGTAACCACTATCCAAGGATCTCAACCACTCGTGCCCTACGTCCTCCTCGGTGTTAACACCGCCCAACCACGACATGTCATACCATACCCATGTGACCTCTACACCGTGGCATCCTCTGCCAGTAAACATCCCTCCGGGATTCGTCACATTGAAACATGGCCTCTCATGCCAAATTGGATCCAACATTCCTATTCCCAACAATCTCACTCGGGTCAACCATGACCTCTGCTGCCCTCTGCAGCACACTCTCCAATCCGACATGACACAACCGACTAGCGGTCTTGACTTCGGAAGTTGTCATACGGGGTCTACTGGTCCACTGGATCCTACTCACCAGTAACACTACGGCTCTAACTGTTGGATTCCCATGCACATCATTCCTACTCGAGAACAAACCTCGAAACACGCGACATCCCATGTCAATTAGACCCTAAAACACTACACCTCGTACTAATACCCTAACTATCAGGTTGATGACGGGCTGTTATGACTGCAAAAACATCACATCCTCGACCTGCGCTCACTCTAAGAGCAAGACCTGCTCTGATACCACTGTTACCAGAGTACCATGAGTATTATAAGAGCCAACCTGCTCTGATACCAACTTGTCAGGACCCTTCCCAAATCCCCCAGGATTAACGTGGGACGTGCCTGCTCCCGTCTGACACGAAGTGTTAGACTAGGGATAATTCCGTCTCTAGCCCTCACCGGAGCTTCCAGGGTACACCAGGATCGGAGGAGGAGGAGTGTGATGTCTCGGTCTCTGCTACAACCTGCATTTGCTATCAACCTGAAGGACATTCAAAACATCAAAAGTCGTGAGTGGACAAAATAAATATTTTAATAAAAATATTTCACAATAAGACATTTATGCCCTTCACTGAAAAGCATGCATGCATTCGAAAACCATTTATCAAAAGATTTACAAAACCATTGGGCCTTAGGCCAAAAACCGTAAATCAATACATGGGAACTCAGCCCAAATCAAACACAAGTGGGACTCTACCCAAATCCAGTAAATGTGGGTCTCAATCCAAAACTGCTCTCAGTGAAATACCAAAACATAGAACACGGGGTCTCCACCCCAAATCACTTTCTAAAACATGGAACATGAGGTCTCCGCCCCAAATCACTTTCCGTAAGAACCTCATACGTATATGCATATGTATAACCCATCCACGGTACTTCCGAGAAGATACCAACTCGGGGCACACATCCCCTAGGGAACACATCCCCAATATATGCCACGATTCATCTCTATACTAGTGTGCACACTACTCGGGGTCTCACTCCGAGTCTACCCCCATGAATTCTCCATATGGGAGGCTCTATCTCCAAATATAGTCCGAGCTCTATCTCCGGATCTAGTCTGAGCATCTCTTCGGAATCTGGTTCGGGACCACATCATAACTTCCACTCCTGAAATGGGCTCCCTATGGGGCTACCCATTCTGGTCTGTGGATCGTGACTCTCCAGGTCGACGGCTGGAGGAGACCAATCAAATCATATGGAGAGTATAATACATTTTCAAATCATTTCCTTTCTCAAAACGTATTTCCAACTGGGTCTCACACCCGATTCATCTCAACAGAATTCCTCGAATCCGATTCAAATTAATTTCACAGGCCTCGGCCTAAATCCACAGTTTCAATAGGGTCTCAACCCGAATTCTCATTTCATAAACCAAACTGGGACTTAAGCCTGATTCACAATCAACAAGGCCTTCAGCCCGATGCCACACTAACGGGGCCTCGAGCCCGATTTCACAATCAACTGGGCCTCTAGCCCGAAATCACAACGAACGGGGCCTCAAGCTCGATATTACAGTCAAAGGGGCCTCAAGCCCGATATTACAACCAACTGGGTCTCAAGCCCGAATTCGTAAACCAACGGGGTCATCGGCCTGGTTGTATAGCTCAAATGGGCTCTCGGTCCGATTCCTCGTCAAATCATTAAAATGGACTCCAAGTCTAAGAGTTTGTAAATCAAATGGGTCTCATGCCCGAGTTTATATTTCATAAACCAAACTGGGACTTAAGCCCGATTCACAACCAATAGGGCCTCAAGCCCGATACCTCAAAAACGGGGCCTCGAGCCCGATTTCACAATCAACTGTGCCTCTAGCCCGAAATCACAACGAACGGGGCCTCAAGCCCCGAAACTATAAATCAACTGGGTCTCAAGCCCGGTATTACAGTCAAAGGGGCCTCAAGCCTGATATTACAGCCAACTAGGCCTCAAGCCCAAATTCATAAACCAACGAGGTCATCGGCCTGGTCGTATAACTCAAATGGGCACTCGGTCTGATTCCTCGTCCAATCATTCAAATGGATTCCAAGTCCGAGAATTTGTAAATCAAATGGGTCTCATGCCCGAGTTCATATTTCCAAATCCCAAAATCCGTTCATTAAACCCTCGTTGAAAACCTAGCACGTATAAGCATCGTGTAAAACCAGAAATCTCGAAATACGTGCAAATATTTAAATCCTAGGCTACCACAAATAAATGCACTCATGGAATCACAAAACATGTATTAAAACACTTATAAAACATTTATGCATGCATCAATTTAGAAAGAAAGGTCCATTCATAGACCGTCCGAAGCCGCGCCTCGATACGAGCGCCATAAGCCTCGATACGAGCGCCATAAGCCTCTCCCGAGCCAATCGTCACCTCCGGGATTCCCCAACCTGTCCAAATTAATTTAAAGGGCTCTAATTACTTAAATAACCCTTCACTAATGCCCATAATTTTTCAGAATTTTTAACTATTTTTAAACCTTATCCTAAACCTTCGGACATCCCGAACTAGAAGGAAACGATGTCTGATTGACACGAAACTAATCCCAAAATGTTCGTTACATCGAATAGATGATTTCACATGTTGGAACCTGTCCCAAATTATATCTCTTGCGCCTCCACGCGTTGTCCAAAGGGGCTGCGTGTGGGGCTCCCGCGCCCTACATAATTGTCTTCTACCTTGAGCGAACCGGTCGGTCCAGTTAGGTCCTGTGCAGCCGGTCTGCCTGGACCGGTGTGACCAGTCCAAGGCTATTTCTCCCCCATTTTTCTTCCAATCTCACCCCTTTCAATCCTATTCTCTATATTTCAGCTCTAGGAACCTATCTAGTTGATCAAAACAAGGAAAAAGGGTTTGAAACCTCACCTTGCATATTCGGTTTTCCACGGCCAACCTTCGAGTCGATGGCCAAAGCTTTTCCACCGTTCTCCTCCTCCCTTTTTGATCGTCCCAAACTCATACCAGTCCCATTCACATCATCCAGCCATCAGAAATCGTTTAAAACGTACCAAATAGAAAACTGTAGGTTTGGATTCAAACTTACCTGCACGGGTTGTCGTCCCTCCGCCGTCCACGGTGGTTCAGGCAGCCCTCTCAGTCACCATCTTCATCCCTCATGGTCTCCATCTCAGACCCTCTAGGCTCATAGTCGATCAACAAGGTAAATGAGGTGGGTTGTGAGATCGAGTTCATTTGGATGAATGAAGCAAGGGAATGATCGATGCATGTATGTGGGAAGATAGCCAATGGATGGGTGACACTTGTCACTCATCCATTAGGCATGCCAAAATATCTGGGCCCCACACTAAAGACAAAAGTCCTCTTTTCGTCTCGTAAAATGTTCCACTTTGAATAGTTCCCAAAATCTTCCGTGAACCGAAACTTTTCCGTCGAACGTCCAAATTCAACATCCCCGCCTGTCTATAGATTCGTATCGACGCGATCTACGTAACGGTCCTCGGCCCTCCCGGGTCAAAAGTCAAATGTTTGCCCCTTTTCAACCAAATTACCAAAGTACCCCCGAACTTCCGAACGTCATAACTTCTTCCTCGAACGTCGAATTTGGGCGTGCCACCTGTCTATGAACTTGTGACGTCCCGAACTATGTCACAGTCATCGGCCAAAATCCATTTGACCGCCTGAACGAGAGTCAACGTTTCGCCCATTCTAGGGGCAAAATCGTCATTTCGCCCTAAACGTCCGTTAATTATCAGGACCCACCCCCAATCCCCCGAATTAAGGGCTAAGTCCTGCTCCCGTCTAACTTACGCATGACATGTAGGCTAAATTGATGTTCAACCTTCGTGTGACACGTAAGTCAGACAAGGGATTCTCGAGCCAATCGTACAAAAGCTTCCGGACTTCCCAGAGTGTACAGAATCAACTGTGGATCGCGCATGTGATGTCTCCGTCTCTCTCTCAACTGACAGCCCATACCGCAACAACCTGGAGGGTATCGAAAACATAAAAGACTGTGAGTGGACAAAAATAAAGTAATAGGTTCAGAAAATAGTTCAATAAAACAAGTACATTTTACCCTCCACGCAAAAACCAATGCATGCATATCAACTTCATGTCATAAAACCATGTAACAAAACCCAAATATAGTTTCTTTTTCTCAAAACCCGGACCTCAGCCCAAAACCATCAAAGCCATATCATTCGAGCAGAGCCCAAAACATCGGAAAACCTTTATTCAAAACCATCATCATCAAGTCTCAGTGAAAACCAAAACACATTTGAAACCACATTTCGATCCATCGAACCTGTTGGATCTATTCGAGTCTTTAAACTCAATCCAGGCCTCAATATAATCTGAGTCTTTAAACTCCCGAGTCTTTAAACTCAATAAGCCTATGGGGGAAAATCATAATATCCGAGTCTTTAAACTTCCGAGTCTTTAAACTTCCGAGTCTTTAAACTCAATCCGGGTCTTTAAACCCAATCCGGGCCCACCCCCGTCATATCATATCCGGGTCTTTAAACCCAATAACAAGATCCAGGAAATCTAATCCGAAAACCATTATCCATTTCTGAATCCGAATCCGCAATCTCATCAGGATCCCGAATCCAAACCCAAAAATCATATGCAAATCCGAGTCCGAATCCATCATTCCGTAAGCTAGCATCTGGAAAAACCATTCCAAACCCAAACCTGGAATCTACTTTCAAGTCCCAAATCGAATCCCGAATCGTCATCCCGAAATACAATTCAAAAACCCGAAGTCACGTTTCTTAAAACCACTTTCTGATCTGGGCTTCAAGCCCGAAAACACTTTTCTGAAATCCATTTTAAATCATTGATATTAAATCATATTTCAAATCCCGAAATCAAATCCTCAAAACTAGATTCAAATCACAAACTTGATCAAAATCTCGTAAAACGCGCATTTTCGTAAATACCTCGAAGTTCGTGCAAAACCATAAACTATCAAGATCATAAATCAAATCATAGCATCACGTATAAGAAAACATATAAAAACATATATGCATGCATCAAGAGTTAAAAAACAAAGTCCACTCACAGACCGTTCCGCTGCTACCTCGATACGCGTGCGCTTACGCCGTTTTTGGCTAATCCACCAGCACCGGCTTTTCCGAACCTGTCCAAATCCCATAATAAGATTACTAACGACTTCATAATACTCATACTAAAGCCCCGTAATTTTCCCAAATTTTTATCTATTTTTAACCGAGGTCTAAAATCTTCGGACATCCCGAAACCTATCGAGACGATGTCCGATTGACTCGAAACTAGTGCCAAAATATTCGTTACATCGAATACATTAAAAGTGGTGTTGGAACCTTCCTCATAATCTATGCCACGCGCCCACACGCGCCACCCAATGGGGTTGCGCGTGGGCCTCACGTGCCAGCACAATGTCATCTTCAACCTTGCCTCGACCCGGTCCGATCGGTTCACGGTTCAAGCCGAACCGGCGTGGCCGGTTCACGGGTCTATCTGGTCCATTTTGTCCGTTATTCTCCCTAATTAATTCCATTAGCTTTGTCCTAACGTCTATGATTGATCCTACTAATTAAAACCTGAATTTCTGGGCTGTACATTACCTTTCCAATCGAGATCACACATTCTGTTTCCCTCCAGCCAGTTCCAGTGTTTCCAGCCACCGTAACCTGTGCTTCCAAGCCCTTTCGTTCCCTTTTCACCTCCAGAACTCGTGCCAATCAAACAATTCACTTAGTAACTCTAGAAACACAAACTACCATTCTTGATTTCAAAGGGAATTTCCACGGGTTTTGTCCTTACCTGAGTGTTGTCGGCCATCGTGGCCACCAATGGACTCGTCACACCTCCCTTTCCAACTTTCCGTCAGACAACATTGGCAAAGGATGAGGTTTGAGTGGTGGAATGAGGTTGGGTTCTCTCTGTTGCACACGGTTACTCTACCTCTATTGATATCATGGCCACCATCCACGACGGTCCATGATAACAACACCATCACACTCGTCCCATGCTCCTCTCTGTATTTCCTTCACAACTCAAGGCCAGAAGATGACAATCAAGGGACCAAATTGACGGGTTTCCTCACGGGTGCACCTCCACTCTGTTTCTCCAACTTAAAGCCAATTTAAACAACCGTGTATAATTGTGAGGCAGTCATCAAGTGTTCCACAAACATCTGGAGAGGGACACTTGTCAAACTCCTGGTGGTCACCTTCTCCAAAGCAGCCACATGTCCTTTTGTCATTGGGCACAGTTCCCTATGCAGGACAATGACCAAAATACCCTTTGAGGTAAAATTACCATAATACCCTTCGCACGTTTAGACCTGTAACTTTCTCTCCCGACCTCCGAATGACATGTGCCGCCTATCGTAGTAACCAGGAGATCGAGACCTACCTAACGGTCATCGAATTACCTTAAATTGACTTGTCGTTCAAAAAGTCAACCATTTGCCCATATTCCAACAAATTACCAAATTGCCCTTTAACTTCCGAACGTCATACTTTCTCCTCGGATGTCAGAATTGGACGTGCCACCTATCTATGAACTCGTGACGTCCCGAACTACGCCACGGTCATCGGTCAACACCCATTTGACAGCCCGTACTGAAAGGCAACATTTTTCCCATTCTAGGGGCAAAATCGTCATTCTGCGCCGTCCATCCAAAAGTATCCAACTAAACACTGATTATCTTCGCTAATCCGTCATTAACAACTAATCTAATCCCGATTTCAGGGACGGGTCGTTACAATCTACCCCCTTAAAGAATTTCGTCCTCGAAATTCCGAATTTCCTACTTTCGTAATCATCTGGGGGAATCCAATTGAGCTCAAACTTGGGTCTCTTACCTAGTGTCCGTTATCTGTCGCTCCACAATAGCCGGACAGTTCCCAAACTGTCATCCTAACTCAGCCAAGCGAACCATCCGTCAAGGTTCAGTCTGTCTAGCAAATCCTCCCTTCCTTACTGGGGCAACACATTTCCAATCCGTCTCCACGATATCACTAATATCTTCCCCAGCCGATACTCACGGCTCAACTAACTCGAGATACACCATATCACTATGACTACTATCGATTACAATATTTTCAACTCTTCCTCGAGTCGAGCGTACCTTGCACCAACGTCTCATCATAACAAGAAAAAATGCCTTTAACAGGCACAAATCTTACCTTGCCAACCAATTTTTCCGGTCTCGGTACTCTTGCGAAGTAAGATTCATACCACGATCCATACCACTTCTGTAAGCAATCCGTGCCGACCTCACCAGAGTCACAACATACTCATCTATTCCCTTAATTTAACCAATCCTCTCACCAGCGGTTCCGCTAACCATTAATACCCATTTAACCATTCAGGATCACCCTGATCCGACCCACAAGCTTTGTCAAAAACCATCATATCGAAACTACACCGATTATCCATCTATTCACAACATACTTCAGCACTGAGCCGATGACCAACACTTCTACCAGAACTGCACGTCCACTTACATCGACATAGTTCCGACCACTATAGAACCAGTACGTATCTTCCACGTTCCTTCACCAAGTACCACCAACTAGAACTATATTGCACACGCAAAGACAACCCTACGAACTGTAAAAGAAACAAAGGTATTTTAGAATACCTCAAACACAGCTCGTAGAGTATATCCTCACGTACATCCAATGTCATCTTACGGTACGTCCACTAATCAACCAACAACACCATCTGCGAGACGGACCACACATGTCCTGCACAATTCCCAGGTGGTCAAACTATCCAACTTTTCTCTCACAAGCGCTCCTCCTACTCCACAACTACTCAAACCTGTTAGAAGAAATCCAATCTTGATCCACACACTCCTAGGTAGGTCCTACTGACTAGGTTTCAGACCACTACATCCAATCCAAATGATCTTATATACCGCACATCTAGATTGTGGGTTCTCTTCAATAACCTCATATCGATCAGTTATCGTCACTCTTTTTTCCATTTCCTTTTGTCACCCTTCAACAGAATTCTCAATGGTCCACAACTAGGACATCACAAGTCATCCTGTCTTAATCCAACTTAGCACAATCCTACGGCACTCGCCACACAGACTACTCCCGACGTCACCAAGTACTCTTCTACTTCCGAACACATCCACCCGTGTCCAAAACCAAGGGGGGGGGGGGGGTCACAATTCCTAAAGTTCCTTTAATGAATCCCCAAATCAACGCTAAAATATCTAACACCGTCTCGGAATCAACACACACTTCAACATCTGAACTACAACAGCTCCTGATTCCGAGATTCTAACCATGTTGGAATTATATCCACCTTTTCCAACCATGGAACTCAATCTGGAACACGAACACCACCACTAAACCAACCGTCTAAACGACAACTCTGCTACACTTAAGTGATCCAAAACTTTGACGGCTTACAACCACGTGTCCATAGCCGCACCAACTCACCGACCAACTCTCCCGTCGGTTCTCATTGTTTCTTTCCTGATGATCGCATCTCAACCTTTCCGAGGTTCAACTCCAACCATAACTATTACACCCGTACCCGACTCTCGGGATCAAAATCAACGGTTACTCACCTCGGACTCTTCAATCACTACCCTCAAAGTCGTCGATCACCAATCTCAGACAATTCCTAAGCACGGGCCTCTGTATTACCCAAATGCCAACCTCGTAATTTCGGACACATCAGGATGAGCCCACGAAATCAACTCCACGGATGGTCAAACCCGACCATACTAACCTAGCCCGATCCAACACGAGGCAGAGATCCACTGCGCTTCCGCTGCGCTACTCTAATCAGACCCATGGTATCCTGACCGTTTGTCCTAACCATGACCTACCAATGGTCCTCGCTACCGACCACAATCTCAACTCAATGTGCCCATCAGTTCGTTTACAAGCATTCTAACTCGTGGCACATCATCTCTACTCCAGGGTTCACAATATTCTAAGCTCGAACCTCTACTCACACAGAGCTAAAACCCTCTATCGACGCTCGGGTCGGGGAAACTAACCTCTACTCCAGAGTCATCCACCAACCATCTACTACCTCGGCTGCACCTAGCATCACAGTCCCCAGTCTAGCCGTAAGTCGGCCCAAGCCACAACGACTATTTTACCTCAACCCCAACTCACGGTTTCTAACTAAACACGTACTCTGAGGTTCCTTACTTGGGTACTCACAATCCAAACTAGTCATCCCACATGGTTCCTCAAATAATCCTCGTATTTCGGGTTATCCAAACCCGCACCTGCCACTAGTTCACGATAACCTTACCACTCGGGTCGTCATACCCGACTAAGACCATTCCTTAATGTGACTCTACTCACCAACATCAACCAGTATCCATCACTAGAGGGGAAATCCCTCGAATCTCAAGGTAGTTCCTAAACCCTGCCACTCAAGGCATCCGGCTACTCGTAGCCGTACAAATTCAAGCTTAACCCAACTGACCAAAAGGTCACCAATCCATAGTATCGTCATCTAATCGCCATCCGGCCCAACAGGCCACCATCAACAGGCCTCCTCGGCCCACGTGTACCACCAGCTCAACAGGCTCCTATAAGGCCCCACAGGCCGACTAGCCTACTCAATCGTAGCTCACCAGCTACCATCCAGGTTAATCACATTGGCAAACATTCGACCCTATGGTCCAACACACTATCCTTTCAAATTCAAAACTAACAAGTAACACCTCCAATCGCGTATCGGGCAACGCATCACCCTGGCACTTATCAATCGCTACTAACTAACCACACACAAGACATACTATTACTATCGTGTCCAGGTTGCTGACGGGTTGTTCCGCGTCAAGACATCACGTCCACAGTAGCATCACACCACCCAAGTCGATGAACCAACGACTCTGGGAACTAAACCTCGCGCAGGACACACGAAACCTCGCTCTGATACCAATTTTCAGGACCCACCCCCAATCCCCCGGAATTAAGGGCTAAGTCCTGCTCCCGTCTAACTTACGCATGACACGTAAGCTAAACCGACGTTCAACCTCCGTGTGACACGTAAGTTGGACAAGGGATTCTCGAGCCAACCGTACAAAAGCTTCCGGACTTCCCAGAGTGTGCAAAATCTACTGTGGATCGCGCGTGTGATGTCTCCGTCTCTCTCTCAACTGATAGCCCGTACCGCAACAACCTGCAAGGCATCGAAAACACAAAAGACTGTGAGTGGACAAAAATAAAATAATAGGTTCAGAAAACAGTTCAATAAAACAAGTACATTTTACCCTCCATGCAAAAACCAATGCATGCATATCAACTTCATGTCATAAAACCATGTAAGAAAACCAAAACACAGTTTCTTTTTCTCAAAACCCGGGCCTCAGCCCAAAATCATCAAAGCCATATCATCCGGGCAGAGCCCAAAACATTGGAAAACCTGTATTCAAAACCATCATCATCAAGTCTCAGTGAAAACCAAAACACATTTGAAACCACATTTCCATCCATCGAACCTGCTGGATCTATTTGAGTCTTTAAACTCCCGAGTCTTTAAACTTAATCCAGGCCTCAATATAATCCGAGTCTTTAAATTCCTGAGTCTTTAAACTCAATAGGCCTACGGGGGAAAATCATAATATCCGAGTCTTTAAACTCCCGAGTCTTTAAACTCAATCTGGGTCTTTAAACCCAATCAGGGCCCACCCCCGTCATATCATATCCGGGTCTTTAAACTCAATAACCAGATCCAGCAAATCCAATCCAAAAACTATTTGAAAACCATTATCCATTTCTGAATCCGAATCCGTAATCTCATCAGGATCCCGAATCCAAACCCAGAAATCATATCCATATCCATTTCCAAATCCGAGTCTGAAACCATCATTCCGTAAGCCGGCATCCAGAATAACCATTCTGAACCCAAACCCGGAATCCACTTTCAAGTCCCAAATCGAATCCCGAATCGTCATCCAGAAATCCGATTCAAAAACCTGAAGTCACGTTTCTTAAAACCACTTTCTGATCTGGGCTTCAAGCCCGAAAACACTTTTTTGAAATTAATTTTAAATCAATGATATTAAATCATATTTCAAATCCTCAAAACTAGATTCAAATCACAAACTTGATCGAAATCTCGTAAAGCGTGCATTTTTGTAAATACCTCAAAATTCGTGCAAAACCATAAACTATCAAGATCATAAATCAAATCATAGCATCACGTATAAGAAACATATAAAAACATATATGCATGCATCAAGAGTTAGAAAACAAAGTCCACTCACAGACCGTTCCACTGCTGCCTCGATACGAGTGCCCTTACGCCGTTTTTGGCTAATCCATTAGCACCGGCTTTCCCGAACCTGTCCAAATCCCATAATAAGGTCACTAACAACTTCATAATACTCATACTAAAGCTCCGTAATTTTCTCGAATTTTTAACTATTTTTAACCGAGGCCTAAAATCTTCGGACATCCCGAAACCTATCGAGACGATGTCCGATCGACTCGAAACTAATGCCAAAATATTCGTTACATCGAATACTTTAAAAGTTGTGTTGGAAACTTCCTCGGAATCTGTGCCACGCGCCCACACGTGCCGCCCAATGGGGCTGCGTGTGTGCCTCACGCGCCAGCATAGTGTCATCTTCAACCTTGCCTCGACCCGGTCCGACCGGTTCACGGTTCAGGTCGAACCGGCGTGGCCGGTTCATGGGTCTATCTGGTCCAGTTTTGTCCATTTTCCTCCCTAATTAATTCCATTAGCTTCGTCCTAACGTCTATGATTGATCCTACTAATTAAAACCTGAATTTCTAGGATGTACATTACCTTTCCAATCGAGATCACACATTCTGTTTCCCTCCGGCCAGTTCCAGTGTTTCCGGCCACCATAACCTGTGCTTCCAAGCCCTTTCGTTCCCTTTTCACCTCCAGAACTCGTGCCAATCAAACAATTCACTTAGTAACTCTAGAAACACAAACTACCATTCTTGATTTCAAAGGGAATTTCCACGGGTTTTGTCCTTACCTGAGTGTTGTCCTCCGTCGTGGCCACCAATGGACTCGTCACACCTCCCTTTCCAACTTTCCTTCAGACAACATAGGCAAAGGATGAGGTTTAAGTGGTGGTATGAGGTTGGGTTCTCTCTGTTGCACACGGTTACTCTGCCTCTATTGATATCATGGCCACCGTCCACGATGGTCCATGATAACAACACCATCACACTCGTCCCATGCTCCTCTTCGTATTTCCTTCACAACTCAAGGCCAGAAGATGACGATCAAGGGACCAAATTGACGGGTTTCCTCACGGTTGCACCTCCACTATGTGTCTCCAATTTAAAGCCAATTTAAACAACCGTGTATAATTGTGAGGCGGTCATCAAGTGTTCCACAAACATCTGGAAAGGGACACTTGTCAAACTCCTGGAGGCCACCTTCTCCAAAACAGCCACATGTCCTTTTGTCATTGGACACAGTTCCCTATGCAGGACAATGACCAAAATACCTTTTGAGGTAAAATTACCATAATACCCTTCTTACGTTTAGACCCGTAACTCTCTCTCCCGACCTCCGAATGACATGTGCCGCCTATCGTAGTAACCAGGAGATCGAGACCTACCTAACGGTTCTCGAATTACGTGAAATTGACTTGTCGTTCAAAAAGTCAACCATTTGCCCATATTCCAACAAATTACCAAATTGCCCTTTTAACTTCCGAATGTCATAACTTTCTCCTCGGATGTCGGAATCGGACGTGCCACCTGTCTATGAACTCGTGACGTCCGGAACTACGTCACGGTCATCGGTCAACGTCCATTTGACCGCCCAAACTGAAAGTCAACATTTTGCCCATTCTAGGGGCAAAATTGTCATTCTGCGTCGTCCGTCCAAAAGTATCCAACTAAACACCGATTATCTTCGCTAATCCGTCATTAACAACTAATCTAATCCTGATTTCCGGGACGGACCGTTACATTAATTCTCATCTAATCCCCGATTAGCGAGGCTAATCCGTCATTAATTATTAATTAATCCCGATAATTCAGGATGGGTCGTTACACAATATTTATCCTAAAACGCACATATATAAACGAAATGACAATAATTTTCATAATCAAAATAAAAAATAAGTCAAAGATAACCAAAGAGGAAGAGAAGACCTTGAGAAAGACGCGAGCATCTTGGGGCGAGTGGGAGTGGTGCAAGAAAAAACATCATTCAAACTCACAAAATCCATCTTAATAACCTAGAAATGATATTTCCCACAATAAAATGCAATGAAATCAAGTATTATTAAACCACATAAATGCGAGCTCAGTACTTAGCAAACCACTTACAATCCCAATAAAATCAACATACTCAATTTCTACTAAAATTTCATAGAAAAGTCCAATCTTTCAAGCATAACAAATCGATGACCATAAATCTTCTGAGGGTGTATTGAATATAGAGTTTGGTTAACTTTTATAGAGTTTTGGCTTATTTCTAATTCCAAGTGTATTCAATTTAGAGTTTTAAAGAGTATGTTTAACTCAACTAGTATTCAATTCAAACTTTTTAAAACTTTTATCTTATGAAAATTAAGAGGTATTTAATTCTGATTTTTACAGAGTTTTAAAAACTCTATGAAAATTTGGAAGTATTCAATCATAACTTTTCAGGAGTAAACAAAAAATTGAGTGGTATCCAAAATTAGATTGACATTTGTTGAATCCATTAAATGGTCAACTTTTCTTACCTCTACTCCAAATACTTTCATAGGCATTTTTCATGTGAATTTTTTTTTTTTGCATAAGGGCGTTTCTATCTTGCTCGTTGAACTGGTCATTCATTTGAATTTTTTTCTCTTGATGAGAACAATTTTTAGGGTTTGTTTTCATAATTAAGATTTCAACTAATTAGAATATTCTTCGTGGAATAATTATTTTTCTACTGTAAAACCCTAATCACATGTAGGAAAAATCCAAATTGTAACACCCCAATCACAAGTTAGAAAAAAAAATTGGGTGAGATTAATCAATCTGGATTTGTGAACCAAATTTTTATATCTCCATGATCGATTTAGAATGATCAATCTAATTAATTTATATATAATGTCTTTTGAATAAATTGGATTTATTAATTATATATTTACTAAGAAATCGATAGTGACCTATTATTATATAGGCATCAAAGGAATCTTGTGGTGTTCAATTATTAGATCTTATTGTTGTGTGTATTCTTGTCTTCATTCTCCAAGAAGAATTTCTTCTTATACATACATATATATGATCATTGTCATGTGAAAATATTCATCTCGTATAGTTTTAATTAGGACCTAATCATCAATTATGATCATTGTCTATATAACTGATAGTTTTATAATGATGTCAAATTATTATACAATATTACAATGATGGCTAGGCTCTTATTGATTGTTAGGGTTTTTAGTCAATAATTTTTTTTTTCTCAAATTGATTTGTTTATAAGGCTATTTTTCCATATTGATTTGTTAGCTTTCATTGGTTTTATTAGAAATAATCAATCAAACCATTATGATCCGTTTATAAAACTCATCAAATTTCCTGAAGAAAAAAAAAACCTTCAAATTGAAAAAATTCTATCAAATTCTACAACACTCAATTTAGAATTATGCAAAATTCTGTCAAATTCTATAAATCTTAATACAAAAATTTACAAAAATTTGTAATATAACACTATATAATTTCATCATTAACTCTATAAAAGTTAATATAAGTCGATAAAAATAGACCAAATCTATAAAAGTCAATCACTTCAACAACTCTATAATTATCTATATAAATCTGGATTTAATAACCCCCTTAGAGTACATTTGTTTTTTTTTTAATAGAATTTACTCTCAAACTATATTTAACACCATCATAACCAGAGTATAAATAAATAAAAAATAGCAAAATAATAGAAGCTGAGTGGAATATAATAGCAAACTAAATCGCAGGAGTGATTCAATCACAGAAGAACCATAAGCATAGGAATTGGTGTTCTAGATGAGATATCAATTTATAAGCCAAAAGAGAGCATTCTTGGGTTAAATGAAAAACCATAAGCAGAGAAAATGAAATACCCTTTTGAAGGAAGATTTTGCTCCTAAGAGTTGCTGAAGATATTGTTAGGTTTATTCTGAATTGAGTTTATTCCAAACCTTAAACATATTATTAATAGGAATCACCACACAAAATAAAACAAATAATTATACAAAAGATGTAAATATAATCATGGAAAATCCCCAACATTGAACTCATTTGTTACCATTTAATAGTGTAATCCCAATCCCAGATTCCCAGAATATTACTTACCATCCAAATATTGTCTATTCAAAAACTTACCTAGACATAGATTGACACAAATTATTGAACTCTTCAATGCTTAACACAAAATTTCACAGAAAAACCATGAAAAATGTGCACAATTGAAATTTCAAATATATTAAACATAAAACTTCAAGCATAAAAAGTTGTAAGCTACATAATAAAGGAAAACCCAGATGAAAAAAAATCACCTTTGATCGTCAGATCCCACCATCAGATCTCGAAATGTCACCGCAGAAGCCAGATGCAACTTCACATTAATGCCTGGCAAAACAATTCGATTTCCAAAATTTAACTTGTGGTTAAAAGCCTGATAAAATTAATCTTAATAACAATTTCATCAGATTTCTAGAAAAAGTAAAAAACCAAAATTTTACCTAAAATTTCTCTCGTGTATGTTCAATCTCTTCATCTAAACCCAACACCAGCTTCTTCTTCGTCCTCAAACCTTTCAAAAAATCAACAAGCAAAACAATAAACCCACCAAAATTAACCTAACAATCTAACTCAGTAATGAATTGTGGAACCATAAATTATCGGAATATTTTGGAGTTGCCACGTGGCCAATAATTCCTGTAATGTCAATATTACCCTTGGTGAAACCGACATTGACATGTTACTAACTCCTCATTAATTTGATATATTTACCAGCTAAATATATTAAATGATCAGATTAATACAAACAATAAATAACTTCCCAGCGGATTATTTATTTATTAATAAATAAGTGATTACACTCGATACAATCACTTATTTAATACTTTCTCCTTCAACCAATCAGACGCTCCGTTGACTCTCAAGGCTTCCCACTATAAATAGAAGGCCTCATCTCACTTCTAAAGGTAATAAAAAACTTCTACAAACACTCTGTCGGTTTATTCTCTCAGAAAACTGACTTAAGCATATGAGCATTTACAGTTGAACCACCCCCCGAGATTGAACCTTAACCCCGTTTGATTTTCGTTATTGTGTGTAGGGATCGAGAAGGAGTTTTACAGAACCGGACGATTTCTATATCAACAACTGGTGCTTTCATTGAGAGCCGATTTGAGAAACACTCAAAGCGCGCTCTTTAGTTTTTCCTTGAAAAACTCCATTACACTTTCGACATTTACTGTTCCTCACAGGGCCAGAACACGCCGATCCGCACGAGCCTCTGAGGTTGCCACATCTGCTGCTATGATTGTTGCTGTGAACAAACCACTCCCTGAGATTCCAGAAGAACCACTTTCCCGTTTCGCACACGGCCCGCGCCACACATCAATTCACCTACCATTCAGAGTGTCGAATTGAGCACCTACGCTTAGTTTTGGAACGTTCCTCATAACTGCTTGTACTGTGAATCCCCCACCTGCGATAGGCAGGCATGGACCTAAGGAGGCACTTGGATGCCCTACACAACCCGCATACCAACACCCAGGCACCAGGGAGACGAGGTTCATCACAGCTATCTGAAGACGCGCGACATACGCCCCGATGTGCTGCTCATCTCGAGCAAACATCTAAGGGCTCGCCTCAATGACTTGGACTGACACAGCAGGTCGAGCAGCTGAACGACCAAGTTCGAGCCCAATCGAAGCTCTTGCAATAGTTGTTGGGGGACATCGGGGCATCCAGAACCACTTAGAAGTGCAATGAACCACACGGGGAAACCAAGGGAAATCCCGAGAGGTGCCGGCAAGGAGCATGTTTGCTGCTAAACAATATCCTGAGACACATTGCAACGACCCAAGGGAAGAAGGCTATACCCCCAGAGCAAGAGGCCAAGATCGACTGAGACCTCCAGCTTGAGACCGACTCGGAGGACGCCCTGAAGCACTTTCACGCATTGAGTACCCACGCAACAGCCGACAGCAGAGAGAAGTCTCCCAAACATCACACACCCGCTCGAATAGACGACTCCGCCATGACTCTAGAAGCACGGACTATCACTGCGAGGAGGACGAGACTTACTCGCCAGTGGGCCTGAGTGCCATGCTAGCTGCAACTCGAGGGAGTCGGCGCCATTTGATCCGGCGTGGAAATCCCTGCCACGAAGATCCTTTGCACGTTGAAGACATCCGAAGGATGCTAGATCGATGCCTCCAAGGAGTTCAGCGAGCCAGAGACTTAGAGGATGGCCTTTGGCGTCAGATTCAGACGTCATCATCTTCGCCGTTCATGAGGGACATTGAGGAGGAGTCGTTCCCGCAATGATTTTCAACTCCCAACTTCAATGAGTACAAAGGAACCTCTAATCCAGTGAAGCACATCGATTACTATTGTGGAGTCATGGTGCCTCACAGGCACAATGACGTGCTCACGTGCAAAGTTTTCCAAGCCTCGCTGCAAGGTCAAGCAACAACCTGGTTCAACCACCTTCCACGAAGATTGATCGCTTCCTTCGAAAAACTGGCCTCAGCCTTCGTCAGGGAGTACTCATAGCTTCGTACCGTCAAATTCAAGGATGACCACCTCTTCACCATCCAAAAGAGGTTCAGGGAAACCTTGCGGCAATACATCCGAAGGTATTGCGAAGAAAAATCCTGCATTGTAAGGTGTAGCGACCTTGTGGCCGTCATGGCATTCAAGCAAGGCCTACCATGGGAAAGCCAACTTTATGGAGACATCGTCATGAGCAACCCCCAGAGTTTCACTAAGATGTTGTCCTTAGCAAAACGACATGCATGCTGGGAAGATGAAAAGAACACCACACATGCCACGAACGACGTTGAGGAAGGTGCACTCCCTCCAAAGACGTTTGCGCAGCCCAAGGATGCCGTTAACCACATGGACTCAGCCTGGAAGGCTAACAAACTCAAGGGGAACCAGTCTTTCAACACGTTCACTGATACAAAGACGAGCATGCAGCTCTCTTTACCCGTCCACTAAATCTATAATCAAGTAAAGAAGAAACCTTGATTCAAAAACCTAACGCCCATCAAAGGCGACCAAGAGAGGGCTGACGAAGGTGATCAACATCAGCACAATCCATACTCGATTTTGTTTTTGTTGTATATTGTCTTCAACAAAATTATCAAAAAACTTGAGATTTTACTTAGACAATTTTGTGTACCAATGAAAACTCTAAGCTTTCGCCATGTGAAGCACTCCAAGCCTTCACCATGTGAAGCACTCCAAGCCTTTGCCATGCAAAGCACTTTCAGTCTTCGCCACGTGAAGCACCCCAAGCCTTCGTCTTGCGAGGCGCTCCAAGCTTTCGCCTCGCGAAGCACTCCAAGCATTCACCCCGTGAAGCATTCTAAGCCTTCACCTCACGAAACATTCTAAGCATTCGCCACGCAAAGCACTTCAAGCATTCGCCACGCAAAACACTCCAAGCCTTCGCCCCGCGAAGCACTCCAAGCCTTTTCCACACAAAGCACTCGAGCCTTCGACACGCGAAGCACTCAAGCCTTCAACACGCGCAGCACTCAAGCCTTCACCACGCGAAGCACACTAAGTCAGCCTTCGTTATGCAAAGCACTCTAAGCCTTCGCCACGCTAAGCACTACAAGTCTTCGCCATGTGAAGCCTTCTTCCCGTGAAGTACTCCAATTCTTCGCCATGTATAGCCTTCTTCTCGTGAAGCACTCAAAGTCTTCGCCATGCGAAGCACTGAAGCACTCAAGCCTTCGCCATGCGAAGCACCCAAGCCTTTGCCACTTGAATCACTCAAGCCTTCGCCATACGAATCACTCAAGCCTTCGCCATGCGAATCACGCTAAGTCAGCCTTCACCATGCGAAGCACTCTAAGTCAGCCTTCGCCATGTGAAGCACTCTAAGCCTTTGCCATGTGAAGCACTCCAAGCTTTTTCCACGTAAAGCACTCAAGCTTTCATCATGCGAAGCACTCCAAGTCTTTGCCATGCGAATCACTCCAAGCCTTCGCCCCAACGCCACCAAGGGGAGCAACAACCGAGTCATGTTATGAGAAATCTTGAGCAAATTTCTTATTGCGCTCGGCTACTAGTTCCAGTACATAGCTTCGAGATTCATTTGAACGTACCAAGATCAAATTTTACTTCCTCCAAGAGATCTTGATGGAACCAAAAAGTACGGAAGTTAGCTTTCCAACGTCACCAACGACACTCAATTCAGAGCTAAAACGAAGTCAAAAAACCAAAATTATTGCATGAAGGTCGAATCTACCGAAAATCACAAAACACTCAAAAAAATGGAAGGCTTCTATTAATGATAATTAAAGAAGTTGGCAATTCACAAGTTGAATGCTAAAGCATATATTCAACACTAAGATCTAGCTACAAGCCAAGAAGAACCATGAAGCTCATCATCAGGATCAACAAGACCTTAGAGTTTCTCCGTTAACCTGTGAGCAAACCATAGAGGACTTCGATCGTTCCATCGTGGACTTCCAGTGATGCATCGTTCATGGCCTTCTTCAAGCAATGAGGGCAACCTCCTCAGCATCGATTACTTGGCACAGTTGGCTTCACAAAAGAAACTTCACTACTACTCGACTCTACGACAGTGCCGAAGCAACTACAAAGCTACTTGACTATGCAGAAGCAACTCCAGTGATGTTTCCATCACTCCTAAAAAAAGGCATCAACGGTGAATGACTATGCTATGGAAATTTCAGTGCAACTTGACTCTTCAAAAAGCTTCAGTCACTCTATGGCACCAGATGCACTTCGCCCCGTGCCATAGGAAACCTTGGCTCGTAGCTAGAACATCCCTCTTGTTGGGTTGTGACACGCCTCACATCAAGTGATGAGACACCTCGCCTCGCACTTGCAGCATGTCTTGTCTTGTAGGCACACCATGTCTCACCCTGCAGTTGTAACTCGCCCCGCCTTGCAATCTGATGCGCCTCGCCTTGCACCATAGCATGACCCTCACTGTAGTGTAGCACACCTTGCCCTGAAGTTGGTACACGCATCACCTTGTGACACGCCTCACTTCAAGTCATGGAACTTCGTGCCTCCCCCATTGAAGTTCTTGATGTTGGCTCCACTTGTACTTGAAGATGAAAAGTCCGCCAACGCGCTGAGCTCATCTATCCGCCAAGCACCAAGAGCATGGTCACTGGAAAGAGAGCCTATTGTAATTTGGCGTATCACCTCCTGCTTTAACCTTACTTTGCCTTAAGTTGTGGCACGCCAAGCCTTGGATGAAGAATACCTCGCCTCATAGTTGTAATGAGCCCCGTCTCGCATTCTACTACGCCTTGCCTTGCAACTATAGCACACTCCACCTTGGGTCGTGACACGCCTCACTTTATGCAATGAGACTCCTCGCCTCTTGATGATAAAGCCTACACAGGTCATGGTGCATCTTGCTCCCATACGTTGAACTTTTCTATCCACCAAGTGCCACTTGCACGGTTGTTGGAAAGAACACCTCACATAATTTGATGCATCACTTCACGCTTCAACCATGCATCGCATTGCTGCGCCTCGGTTTGCACCGTAGCATGACCCTTATTGCAGTGTAATGCACCATGCCCCAAAGCTAGAACTGTAACAACCCGTCCTGAATTTCAGGATTAGTTTAGTGAGTAATTACGGATTAGCATGACTAATCGGGGATTAGTCGAGGGATCGCGGACGGACGATGTAAAATGACAATTTTGCCCCTAGAAATGGGCAAAAAGTTAACTTTTGACTTGGGTGGTCCGATGTACATGGACTGATGATCGTGACGTAGATCGGGACGTCACGAGTCCGTAAATAAGTGGCACGTCGAAATCGGACATTCGACAGGATCTAAAACGGAAATCGATACTATTCACGCAAACCGAGAAAGACAACACGTGGCATGGTGAAATTAGGGAAAAATCTAGAAGGACCCACCAGATGAGTGGCAAGTGTCACCCATCTGATAGGCCTAGACCCCAATATTTTAGGTCTTTATCCCCATCTGCTTCAGTCATCTTCATCCTCTTCTATTTCCCATACCCGTGAAACACCCATAACCCATACTACCCAAACCCACACTAACACCCCTCAACCCTTACCCTTTTCTTATCGTTTGAACGGAAGAATAAAGGGGAGGTCGAGACGATCGTGGTGGTGGCCATGGCGGTGCAACGACGACGAGGTAAGAGGAAAAACTCGAAAGCCCATATTTGGTTCAGAAATGGAGTTTTGCGTTTGGGCTGTTATTGATCATTTTAATGTCTTGGACAAGGTTCTGAAGGGCCATACGAGCCTAGAGGACTCGATTTCGAGGCATGAAGTGGTCTGAGATGGCCGGAAATAGAGGCGGAAGTTGGTCGGTTACTGTTCATCATCCAAGCAGGTATTATATTTCGAGTTTCTTGGTTTGGATCACCTAGATCGGTTAGGGATGGTTAGACGAGTCTGTAGGAACAAATTGGGAGGAAAATGGTGGAGGAATAAAGGTTTTAGGACTAGGTTGAGTCGTGTGTACGGGCGACCCGTTACAAAAGACCCTTCGAGATGTTGAAGACGAGATGACATCATCATCTGACAGCTGTCAGAGATGGGCCTATGAGACGACGACACGTGTCATATGTTAATGCATAGTCAGCACTGACATGTTAGTCACGTGGCCCAATCACGGGTTGTCACGTGTCACTGACATGTTAGTGACGTGGACCAATGGCAGGCTGACACGTGGTACTATTAGAGTTGTCAGATGACGTCATGCTGACATCAGCATTGACCGTTGACCGCTAACGTCAGTGTTGACTTTACTGACGTCAGCAGCGTTGACTTTTCAAGTTGATCACGCGCTGTGCGAGGGGGCACATGAGCACGAATTTTGAGGTGGGACCAGTGTCATTCGAAGGATTTCAACAATCAGGATCTAATGGTGGTGATTTCGGGTCGATCGGAGATCGTTAGGTTGGTCAAATTGAGGTTTTTCACCTCTGGAAACTTGTCCGGGACACATTGACTTTTTCGAGAGTTTTGGGGTTTTATCTTATAGACTTGTATATATAGTTAGTGACCTTCAGGTATGAGTTGGATAGGTCTGGAGGTTCCGAAGATGGTGATTTAGCCTCGTGGATGCTTACGGCACGCGTATCGAGGCAGCAGTTAGGACGATCTGTGAGTGGACATTTTTTTTTAAATATGATGCATGCATAATTATTTTATATGTTTTATATATGTGATTTCTATGATTATGATTATGGTATTTATTATTTACGTATTTTAACGTATTTCGAGACACATGGTTTTATGTTGGATTTATATGTGCTTGTGTTTCAGTAATGGTTTGATAGAATGGTTTTGGATTTGGAAATATAGAATCGGGCATGAGATCCATTTGATTTGGAAACTATCGGACTTTGAGTCCATTTGATTTAATGACATATCGGACTAGAGGCCCAGTTAGTTTACGATATCGGGCTAGAGGCCCAATTGATTATGATGTCGGGCATGAGTCCCAATTGTGGTTTATAAATGTAATTTCGGGTTCGGAGACCCTAAAACGGATTTGGATTTGAGTATTTGGATTTCTGTATTTATGATGGTTTTATGGAAATTTCGGGCATGGCCCATTTGAAAGATTTTGAAATGTTTTTAAATGATTTTATAAAGATGTTTCCTATATACCATCCTTATATGATGATATATGGATGGTCTTGCCTGCGAGGGGTCATTGCACGGAGCGACCGGACCGTATAGTGACTCAGGAGCAGGATTATTATGATTAAACGTTTGGGACGTCAGACATTTGGAATGTCAAAGATTGACCCGGAAATACCCAGGGTAGCACGCTTTGCTTAGACCGTGAGATATGACGTCTGGGACGTCAAGCGTCTAGGACGCTAGGCATCTGGGATGTCGAAAATTGGTATTTGGTAAATAAGAATTACTGGATTTATAAAATGGTAATTATGTGTTTATGGATTTGGACAGTGGCCCACATGATTTGGATTTACGGTTTTGGACTGAGTTCCCATACTTGGTGATTTTATGGTTTTGGGCTAAGACGCTAATGATTTGAGGAAAGAAATGGCTTTGGTTTTATAAACAATGTATGATATTTGAATTAACTAGTTTTCATATGCATGTATAGTTTTTAAGTGAAGAGCATAAATGTCTTTTATGAAATGAGTTTTTATTATATTATTTATTTTCGTCCACTCACAACTTTTATAGTTTTAATACCCTTCAGGTTGTTCGCGGTGCGGGCTGTAGCGGTGACCGAGGCATAACACTCCTACATTGATCTTGGCGCGTTCTGGAAGCCCGTTTGGGCTGTTGACTTGGGTATCCCTTGTCTGGCCTTCGTGTTACACGAGGGTTGGACGAGTGTCTGGCCTTCATGTTGTACGTGGGTTAGACGGGAGCATGGCACATCTCGCGTAATCCTAGGGGGATTGGGATGGACCATGTCAAGAACACTCATCGCCTTGTGACACGCCTCACTTAAAGTCATGGAACTGCGCGCCTCCCCCATTGAAGGCCTTGATGTTGGCTCCACCCGCGCTTGAAGGTGACAAGTTTGCCAATACGCCAAGCTCTTCTATCCACAAAGCACCACAAGCATGTCAACTGGAGGAATGTCTTGATGTTAAGGCAATCATTTCTTGAAGTCAGAAGTTCTAGTAAGTTCGAGACACGCCACCAGATCATCTTACGGCATGTTACTCCACAAAATGATTTCTTCAAGACTTCTCCAAAAGTATGCCTTTATGCATCTTGAAATGATCGTCTCAAAGAGTAGAGCACATCACCACTTGAATCGTTGTGATTAGACATTCACAGCTCTCAAAATCTACAAAAGATCGAAGCTAAATAATAGAAAAATCATATATAAAATATATATTTTATATATTAAAATAATTATATATATATATACATTTACATACAATGCGGCGGCTTTAAAAAAAAGTTACAAAGTCGTATGCCTCATGCAACAGAGAAAAAAAAAAAGAAAAGTGACCCACTTTGAACAGCGAAGCCAACGCGCACATCTAAGCATGTCGCTAACATGACGTGTTGTCGCATGGGCCCCTCCCACTTCTTCTCAGCAAGACAACTGCAACCTTTTTTCATCGCCTCACACCGTCAAATCTTCAACCTGCAAATAACATAAGGAAGAAATATTAATTTTCTTCCTCACCTACAACGAGAAGAAAGAGAAAAATAAAGAAAAAAATTTGTCCCACCTATATCTACAACTTGCGATATTCAAAGGCATCAGAGACCAGAAAATGAGCTTTACCTTGCAACCTATAAGCCAAATTCCTCCTCAACAACAATTTGGTGATGTCAGCTTGTCTTCACCAGCAATAAACCTCTGTTAGGGTTTAATTTTCTTTGTAAAAAACAAGAGCCTCGAGCCCTAGTTTAAATCAAGAAAGTAAACAAACCCTAACTACTAACGGGGCTCTGAAAGTCAACTCAAAGCAAGGACTCAAGCCCAAACCTTCCTATTGGAAAATCAGAGCCACGTTCAAAGTCAAATAAACTTCATCTGTTCGAAGAAAGCGGAGTTCTACTCCCATAAAAACGTAGTTTATCGGAACCACAAAAAAAATTACATCTCTTAGGATTCCCCAAATTCCTAAGCGATGTGGAAGCATTTGTGGAACCATAAATTATCAAAATATTTTGGAGCTGTCACGTGGCCAATAATTCTCGTAATGTCAATATTACCCTTGGTGAAACCGACATTCACATGTTACGATCTTCACATTAATTTGATATATTTACCAGCTAAATATATTAAATGATCAGATCAATACAGACAATAAATAACTTCTCAGCGAATTATTTATTTATTAATAAATAAGTGATTACACTCGGTACAATCACTTATTTAATACTTTCTCTTTCAACCAATCAGACGTTTCGTTGACTCTCAAGACTTCCCACTATAAATAGAATGTCTCATCGCACTTCTAAAGGTAATCAAAAACTTCTACAAACACTCTGTCCGTTTATTCTCTCAGAAAACTGACTTAAGTATCGGAGCGTTTATGCTTGAACCACCCCCCCCCCCCCCCCCAGAATTCAACCTTAACCCCGTTTGATTTTCGTTATTGTGTGTAGGGATCAAGAAGGAGTTTTACAGAACTGGACAATTTTTGCATCAACATGAATTAATTCATTAAATCAACAGCTAAAATTATATTACTCTGCTTATTTCATTTTCTTCCACCGAGACTGACACACCTATTTCCTATGCCAAGATCGACGAATATCTTCTGTCCTTCAAGATTGACGCAATATCAAGAATGACAGGATCCTTTCCAAAATCACTTTGATAACTGTGTCCAGTTCTATTCTCGTATGATAGCTCAATCAATGTACCAGAAATACCCTTAGCACTACATACCTAAAACCAGAGAACCCGTCAGACGAGGAATGAACACCAACCATGTCAGAACTATTAACTCGGTATACAAACCAAACAAAATTCATCCTCCTAAGGTCACCACCCACATCAACCCACTTACCCTGAGGAATCTGGAACTTGAATTTTGGCTCCTTCTGATGCGTAATTCATAACTGGGTTCTTCTCAAGTCCTATTCTAATATTTTGATACTTCTAGTGTCCTATTAAGATACGTAATCATATAGAGCATCAATATCCAATCCCCGAAGCCCTGGGAGATTCACATGTATGTAAATTAGTAACAGCGTCACTTCTGACATATAAAAATACCCTAAAACAATATCCAATATCCTTGAAAATTGTACCAATATATTCACAAGGTCAAAAGGAGAAACTTTCATATTGACTGAATGACAGGACCCAACCTAACCACACAAGAAGCGTACACTCGGGTCCTGCTCCCATCTGATAGAAACGTTATCAGACAAGGGATAAACGTAAACTCTGTTAATTCATGCCTCCGCCTCCCGAGCCTCGATCTCCGTGCAGCGGGCCTGGATGGTTAGAAAAACCAAAAAATACGTGTGAGTAAACGAAAAGAAATAGTGTAAAAACATAATTTGAAAACATCTATCTTTTACCCTTCGTTTTCCAAAACCATGCATGCATACAAAACCCATTTCAAAACTATTCCATTTCGATTAGAACAAAACACGATTTATCAAATTGAAATACGTGAGAATAATTCTCAAATCAACAGTCATTAAATCATCTAAAACCTTGGTATTCGATATAACCATCACCACAAGAACAGTACATCAATCACAAACAATTTACTCACTAACATCAAAATGTCATTGGCAGGTACACCACAAACTCACTCGGGATTCGGAGGCTAGCTCGATGTCTGAGTCATCACAACACAATCTCACAAACCATTAGATCAATCCGTAACCAACATCAGCATAGTCAACTCATCATCAATGCATATGCACATCAATCATCACATCACAAGGCACTACCGGTAGGCCATCACACGTTCACTCGGGATTCGGAACCCCTGGCTCGACGTCCGATTGAGATCCGACACAGGATTTGGATCCCTCGACTCGACGCCTGAGTCGCCATCACACACTAGTCTCAGGATACAGAGCCCTACTCGACGTCTGAGACTACTCATCACAATACTAGAACATAACCACATATAACCAAATCACAATCCACAGTCACAACCACACATAATACATGTCTCAGGATTCGGAGCCCCGGGTTCGACGTCTAAGACTCACATCTAATCCAAATCACAATCATCACCACAATTTATTACCTCAAAGCCAATAAGACATACTCATATCACATCTCATATCAAACCATCATCACCATACCTCATGTTCACCATTACCAAGGAATCACACATTTATCACACATATCAATTTCATATTCAAACCTTGTTTCAAAAACCCAGGCCTAAGCCCAAAACCACAACTCGGGCATAACATCGTAAAATGTGTCGTTAGAGTAATTCTTGTAAAACCATGCAGAAACCTATATGAAATTCACAAATATCCCAAATCACATTATCTCATGTCATTATTCTCATTCAATTCAAAATCACATTCGAATTAGAAACCAAATCAAATTTAAGAAAATCCTCAAAAAACACGTAATAAAATATTCATAAAATCACCAAAATCCGATAAAATTTTCAATCATTCCAATGCCACCAAAATACATAGAAACACATTTAAATCATGTAATTATGCATGCATAATAGTTTAGGGAAAGAAAGTCCACTCACACACCGTCCGTAACGCTGAATTCCCCTTTACACGTATTTTTGTAATTTCCAAGAATGTCACTTCCTACCAAAATTCTCATCTAAGGGTCACAATTCATCTCAAATAACTCTTATTTTAATCCCACATTTTTTTCGGGATTTTTAAACGTATTTTAAACGAACCCTAAACCTTCGGACACCTAAAACTATCCTAAAATGGTGTCTGATCGACTCAAAACTTGCAGCAAAATGTTCATAACATCGAATACTCAAACTTTCATGTTGCACAAAAATCGATAATATGCTCTACGTTGTAACGACTCATCCTGAATATCGGGATTAAATATTAATTAATTATGGATTTAGAATTGGGCAAAATATTGACTTTTGACTCGGGGAGTCAAACGTACGAGGACCGAGGACCATTACATAGATCGGGACGTTACGAGTACGTAGACAAGTGGCACGTCGAAATTGGATGTCGAACAGGGAAGTTATGGTCATAGAACCGAGATTGGTTAAACTTACGTTTCGAGATTAGATTAAAATAATAATAAAATAATAAGAGACTGATGAGTGACAAATGGACCCTTGGATGAGTGACAAGTGTCACTCATCCCATGGTCCAAATTCCAAAAAAAGGGGATCTTGTCCCATTGGTTAGTTTTTTTTTCTATTTTTATAGTTATATATTTTATTCATCTCTCAATCCCCACCGTCCATCATCTTCATCTAATCTGCTTACCTCTCATCCTCGCCCTTCATCACCCTCAGTCTATAACGACCCGTTCCGGAAATCGGGATTAGATCAGTGGTTAATGACGGATTAGTGAAGTTAATCAGTGCTTAGTGGGGTATTTTCGGACGGACGGTACGAAATGACGATTTTGCCCCTAGAATGGACAAAATATTGACTTTTAGTTCGAGCGGTCAAATGGAATTTGGCCAATGACTGTGATGTAGTTCGGGACGTCACGAGTTCATAGACAGATAGCACGTCCGATTCCGACATTCGAGGAGAAAGTTATGATGTTCGAAAGTTCGAGGATATTTTGGTAATTTTGGTTGAAAAAGGCCGAACTTTTGACTTTTCATACAACATGGACTTATCACGCATTTCTAGGACCGCTAGGTAGGTCTCAATGCCCTGAGTACAACGATAGGCGGCACGCTGTCATCGGATGTCAGACGGTTTCGTTATGAGGCTAACTACGTGAAGGGCAAAATGGTAATTTGTCATTTAGGGGCATTTTGGTCATTTACTGCATTAGAATCTGTGCCCAGTTAGAATTGGACACTTGGCTGCCTCAGGACTGGTGCCCACCCAGATTGGGACACTTGTCCCTCTCTGGAAGTCAGTGGAACCTTGCACAGCCGCCTTAGATTGTTTTAAATAGAGAAATTGTGAAAATGGTTTAAACGGTTGAATAGAGTACACATGAATTGTGAAACCGTGAACCAATCCGTCAAAGCTCCTAACACCGTCATACATTGCTAGTACTTTGTGAACATGAAAGAACAAGGGCGATGAGACGTGGAGAATGGTGGTGGCACGGCGGCCCACGACGACGCAGGGAGGAAAGAGAACCCGTGGGTGCCCTGTTTTCCTTCAAAATGGCAATTGATCATGTGAGGCTTGATGATCGAATTGGAGGCTAGGATGAGGTCCAGGAGGTTGCTGGGATTGGATAGAGGCTGGTTTCGGGGCCTGCCGTGGGCGGTGTGTAACGACCCGTTCCAAATTCCAGGATTATATTAGTGACTAATCACGATTAGTGAAGTTAATGGGTGATTAGTTGGGCGAAATCGGACGAACGATGCAAAATGACCGTTTTTCCCCTAGGCGTGGGCAAAATATTGAGTTTTCGTTTGGGCGGTCAAATGGACTTTGACCGATGACCGTGACGTAGTTCGTGACGTCACAAGTTCATAGACAGGTGGCACGTTCAATTCCGACGTTCGAGGAGAAAGTTATGACGTTCGGAAGTTTAGGGGCATTTTGGTAATTTTAGTTAAAAGGACCAAATAGTTGATTTTTTGACCGGGATATCCGATGGCCGAGGGTCGAGGACTATTACGTAGATCGGGACGATATGAATCCGTAGGCAGGCGGCACGTCAAATTTGGACGTTCGACAGCGAAGTTAACGTTCACGGAAGTTCAAGTGCACTATTGCACGAATTACGAAACGAACTAACTTTTGGACTCTAGTGGGGCCTAGATATTTATGGAGGCCCAATGGATGAGTGACAAGTGTCACCCATCCATTGCACAGCCCACACATATTCATGCATCTACCATCCATTCCATTTTTCTTCATTTCAAACACAACCCACCCGATCTCATTCAAACCTTCACCCAAACCCATCCAACCTTCAACCTTTGATCAGCTGGGAGGACCAGGGAGTGAGGGAAGAAAAGAGGATGTGGTGGCTGGCCCAGGACGGCTCCGCCGTGGGCGGTGGAGCCACAAACCCGAGAGGTTCACGGTAAGCCCATTTTCAATCCAATTTCCATTTTTATTGCTATAGGTCATTTTGGTTGCTTCCAATGAATTAAATGGGTTATTAAGATTGTGTTAGGAAGGTTTTAGGAATCTTGGGACGGCTGTGAAGCCGTGGGTGCAGTTTTGAAGGTTTGAACTGTTTGGTTCAAAGACTAAACCATGGGTTTTGGGCGGTTTTAGTTAGTTTTAGGGATTGGAATGTATGGGAAACATCAAAATAGGAAGAAAGGAATCGAAAAGGAAGAAGTAGGATGAAAAATGGGGTGTCTAGGGCCGTGAACCATTCACGCCGGTCCAGTTGGACCGGCCAAACCAGGTGAATCGGTCCAACACAGTAAAACCGGTCTGCTGGAGCTTGATGACGATGAACAGTGCACTGTGCACTCTTGGGGCGTGTGGGCCATAATTTGGGGAAGTGTTCAACATATGAAATCTTCTATTCGATGTAACGAAGATTTTGGGACTGGTCTCGCGTCAATCGGACATCGTTTCGATAGGTTTCAGGCTGTCCGAAGGTTTAGGGTCTGTTTAAAAATAGTTAAAAGTTCGGGAAAATTACCGGGCTTTGGTAGGAGGTTAATTAAGTAGTTAGTAACCTTCTATTAAAATTTGGACAGGTTTGGGAGTTCCGATGATAGTGATTGGCTCAGGAGAGCCTATGGCACGCAAATCGAGACGGCAACTCGGACGGTCTGTGAGTGGACCTTGATTTCTAAACTGTGATGCATGCATAAATGTTTTATATGGATTATGAATGTGATTTGATGATGTTGATTTGGATATTTGTGAATTATATGGTTTCACACTTTACGAGGCGATTTACGTGCTTTCACGTAAATCGAGGTTTTCCTGGTTTTATATTGATTTTCCGTACTTATGGTTTTGGATATGATTTCATGAAATGATTTTAGATTTGAAAAGGTAAATTCGGGTATGAGACCCATTTGAATTACGAATTCTCGGACTTGAGGTCCATTTGATTTAATGAGACATCGGGCCGGGGGCTCAGTTGGTTTACGATTCGGACCAGAGGTCCAGTTTGTATGTGGATTCGGGCCTAGGGCCCAGTTATGTGTTATGATGGTGATTTCGGGTCAGGGACCCTAGAAATGGTTTTTACGGGTCATGACGGTTTATGGGAACTAGCATGAACCCTTGGAAAGGATTTTATGGTTCATGACGGCTTATGGGTGCCGGGCATGAATCCTGGAAAGATTTAAAGAATGATTTCAAAAGGTTTTTCATATTCCATCCTTTATATATGATTGTCTCCTCCGGGGAGGGTCGTTGGCCTGGGTGGACCCCGGAGTAGTCACGGAGCACTGACTGAGTAGAGTCGCCCCCCAATTGGGTTCCTTACTCTCAGGATGGACATGGTTCGTTACCTCCAGGGAGGGTCATTGACCTGGGTGGACCCTGGAGAGACTTGGGTTTGAAACCCCGGTTAGCACACGTGTAGCTTTATTTTACCGTGACAGGTTCTTGGATATGAAATATAATGGATAAACATGATTTCAATTGGTTTGGGAAATTATGTTTTATGATGATAAATGGATTTGGGCTGAGATCCCACATATGTTTATGATGTTATGGTTTTCTGTAAATGGTTTTGGGCAGGAGCCCGTATGACTTGTATTTACGGAATTTGGGGCTGAGACCCTAATGATGGTTGTTTAAACATATGTGTTTGGATAAATAGTTTTACTATGCATGCATGCTTTTTAGTGAAGGGTATAAAGGTCTTTTATAAATGTGTTTTACGAAACTTATTCCTTTTTGTCCACTCACAGTCTTTCTGTTTTTAATACCCTTCAGGTTGGATACGGTGTGGGCTATAGCAGCGACCGAGATATCACATATCTCATCCGGATCCTGGCGTACTCTGATAGCCCGGGAGGGCAAAGGTCAGAATTATTCCTTGTCTGACACTTCGTGTCAGATGGGAGCAGGGTCATCCCGTACTAATCCCGGGGGGATTGGGATGAGTCCTGTCAGCGTGGTATCAGAGCATTGGATTGCTTATCAGAGCGGGGTTGTCTCTATTCGAGCAACCGTGGGTCTCTTGGAGTAGTACGCAGGTCGAGGATGTGATATCTCAAGGGGCTACTGTTCGTGGTCAACCTGATTGTTGGGATTCCGATACTATAGTTAGTAGGATTGTATCGTGGAATGTCTTGGTTCGACACTGGATGCCGGGGTTGCCATAGTTCTATCATGGTTGACAGTGTGGAACCCTACGAATGGTGAACGTAGTATTACGTTAAGAGTTTTGGATCGTGAGACGGTTAGTTGGGATCGTCTTCACGATGTCGTAGGATCGGTTCCAACGACTGGTTGGGAATTCTGACCGTCGATGTTCGGATATTTTTGAGTTAGATGGATTTACTGCTGGGAGCAGTCAGGTTTGTGGTTGGTCAGATTATGGATTACATTGCTGCTGGCGGTTAGCAGTCGAGTTCGGGGAACTCTGGTTGAACTTATGGCAGTTGGCAGCCGGATTCGGGGAATCCTGGTTAGACTTACGGTATGCTTGGATTGACGTCTTTTCGATGTCAAGACCGCGGAGACGGTCAGATTGTGGATTGTACTGCAGTTGGTTTCAGAGTGACCCTAGAGAATGATTGTGGAACCCTACCTTAGGTGTATGGTTTGGAAATATGAGTTGGCGAGTGTCTTGACTGTGACGACTATTCGGATTTGGGTTCGTTAGTCGGTCTAGTCACGTAATTTTATCGTTGGGATTGCACTCCGAAGTCGAGGTTGTATTTATAGATTAGACCTAGTTGGTTGTCGTGCTACTCAGTTGTGGTTTAGTGCAACTAAGGTCATGGATGACCTGGTAGACGACATTGGTTTAGTCGAGTTGCGACTGGATCGAGTTGGTTGGACAAGTTATCAGGGTTGGTACTTGTCGATGAAATCCCTGAGTGGGATACAGAGTGGTTAATACGGGCGGTTGATTCCGTTGGATGCGAATTTCGATAGCGATGTCTGGTAGTGAGGTCTGCGCGAGTCTGTGGCAGGCACTACTACCGAGGATGGTTGAAGCTACGGTTGTTGGGAATCGGGGACGTTCAGGGAATATTTTCTTTTCTCGTATGAGTTGTCAGGGTGACTGTACCCAGAGTTGTTGGGTACGAGGGAGGCAGAGTTTCTCCTATTCGAGCAGAGGTACGGGGTCGTCGCTCGGTATGAGCGGAGATCCAGGGTTGTCAGATTTGCACCCTGTGTGCTGATACTGATACTGGTGTTAGTGTGCTGCTACTAGTGTGGATGCATGTGTGTTGATACTAGTGCATGTGATAATGCGTTGGTGCTGGTACTGGCGTTGGTCCTGGTGCTAGTGATTGTGATGACGATGAGTTACGAGTCGGGATGTGACTCCGTTGAAATAGGCATATGTTCGGTATCTGTGGTTCGGGAGTGGATCACGGATAGTGATGGACTGGATAGGATCCAATGGTAGTTGAGACGTGAGGATCAAGTACTGTCATGGGGGACTAGCGACCAGCTGGTCAGTGTTGGCCAGAGTTGGTCAGAATTGGTTAGATATGGTGGTTTGCAGAGATTTGACTGCAGATCACAGCAGGTGTCTGTTGTGACTCTTCAGTCGAGTGATACATCAGGATATGATGACTTGACATCCTTTTGGGTGTACATAAACGGTCGTAAATGGGCATGTGTCCATAACCAGTCTAACGGGGACACGTGGATGATGTCCGAGTATGTTGTTTCCAACATGGTTGAACTTCGGAATCACGAGAGGTTGCGATTGCGGTGACGAGTGGAATGCGGATTTTCCGCATTGGTATTGGGTATGTCGAAGTCATTCGGGGTGACTTCTCAGGTTCTACCGTGGTAGATGATGGTAGATGACGGTAGATGATTGTTGGTTACCACTAGTACACTTATCGTGTATTGGTTGGTGGACCCAGGATTTGTCTTGGGTCATCATGAGGAGCTGAGTATTTTGAAGTTACAGTGAATGAGATTTCTCATTTTCTGCTTGGTGGCAGACGATGTTGGATTACGTGGTGTGGTGAGTGTAGCGAGTTTGGTCGCATTCACGTAGGATGAATGTTGGCATCATTGTCGTGTATCATTCTTGATTTTTCTTAGGTGGAATGACAAGGATCGATACGAGGTAATCAGTGAGAACCCACAGTCTAGGCGGGTCTCGTCGCTGACTGATCTGGTTAGATGTGGAAATTGGTCGACGAACGATCTGACGGTATGCAGATTCGTTGAAGGTGTAAGACCCTATGATCGGATCTCAGGCGGATTGTTAGCTGAGTGAGTTTGTGTGGATCCCGATGTGGATCGAAATTTTGATGTTGTGGACTTTGGACGTCGTGACGATCGATGATCGTGACGTCTATGGTCGGTTGACGTAGTGATGGATCTGGATCGAGATTCGATGATCCAGATAGGTGGAGAGTTTATCACTCTTACTTGGCTGTTTGAGTTGAGGATGATGGGACTGAACTTCTTTTCGAAGTGAATCCTGTATGGTATATTACTCAGGTGAGTAGTTTTCTGACGTGGTCGGATTTGGTCAGCCCTAGATGTACGTATATTGTGATTGGCTTCCCTATGAAGTCAATTGATAGTATTGTGGTAATCGGTTGAGCAGGTATCCGATAGGTTCAGATATAGTGCGTCTCGGTAGACGTGATCGATATTTTGAGTTTTGGAATCAGATTGCTGGATGACGATTCAGGATTTGATTTTGGAACTTGAAAGTGGATTTCTGGATTTGGGTTTTTGTAACAACCCGTACCTTCGGGAAGGGTATAAATGTAATTTTGCAAAAGTTTTGTATATAAAGGACGATTTTGCCCTTGTGAATAGTAGGCCAAAAGTTGACTTTTCGATTTACAGGTTGGATGAGTGTTGACCCTTGACCGTGACGTAGTTTAGGACGTCACGAGTCCGTAGACAGGTGGCAGGTTCGATTCGGACAATCGGAGAAAAAGTTATGCCGTTCGGAAGATTGAGGGCGTTACCGTAATTGTGACTAATTGAGAAAAATGTTGACTTTTTGGAGGACTTATGATTTTCATGTAGACCTAGGACCATTAGATAGGTCTCGACGTACTGAGTACAACGACAGGCGGCACGCTGTCATCGGACGTCGGACGGAATATTTACGGGTCTGGAAAGTACGAGGGTAAATGGTAATTTGTGCATGAGGGGTATTTTAGTCTTTTCCCTCAGCCCAATCAGATAAGGGCAAGTGGCAGGGATATTTTGTGCTGAGCCATTGGCTGTTGGACACGTGTGGGTGGCTGGATGGTTCTAGGGAGAACGATCGTGTGCACGGCCACATTTTGTCCAAGGCTAACCGTGCAATCGTTGGAAAAACACAGAAAACAGAGAGAAGAAATTGGAGAGAGCTCGATCGATTCAGTGCAAGGGTGAGTGAAGAGTGGATTGAGAGGGTGACAGAGAGAGAAGGCGGTGCTGGTGATCGTGTTTTGGTGGAGGAATCGTGCCCGGAGACACGGTGGTGGTGCGGCGGAGTTCTGGGGAAAACAGGGAGGTTGTGAGATAGGGGTGGCAGTTGTGCCGTGTGGTGGATCAAACCAAGGTGGTAGGAGGTTCAGGAGGTTGCAGGGAGTCCAACGAGCACCGTGGTACGCGGCGGTGTACACGGCGGAGCCTGAATCGAAAGGTAAGCCCACTTCCTCTGTTTTTCCCGTGAATTTCAAATCGAAAGTCGTGGAGTTGGGCTTAGAGTCGAGGGTGAGACTCCTGGAGGTCCCAGGAGTCGTGTGGTTGTGGTGCCGTGCCGGGGGAGGACCTGGGCGGTCGGCGGCCAAAACAGGGGCCACGGGCCTTCTGTTTCGAGGCCGTGAACGGTGGGTTTTAGGCCGTGGTTCTTCGATGTTAGGACATGGTTAGATTGCTTAGGAGGGGACGAAGCTTTTGGGATTGGTTTGGACGGAATTGGTGGATGAATGGAAGAGAGCCGGTCACGCCGGTTCAACTGTGCTGAACCGGGTGACTCGAGGTAGGAGAAGCACTGTAGCAGGCGCGTGAGGCCCACGTGCAGCCACTTTGGGCGGCGCGTGGAGGCGCGTGGGAAGGATTCCGGCCAAGCTTCCAACATGGTTTTGGTTCTAAATGTTCTAAGGAAGTCAATGGTGTGGTTTTCGGGTGAATCGGACGATGTTACGGGATGGTTCGGGAATCCGGACGGTTTAGGGTCTAGGATTAAAATATTAATAAATTCCCAAAAAATTGGGGAAATTAGGGTTAGTATCCTTGATGTGTTTGTGACCCTATTTGGTGCATATTTACAGGACGGGAGGCACCTGAGACGGTCGAGGAGCGCACGGAGCGCGATTGACTCGTTCTGATCTGTGAGTGGACTCTTTCTTTAAAATCGAGCATGCCTAACTGTTTTATGATATTAAATATGTTTTTACGCTTTCTAATGATGATTATATGTGGTTGATGTGTTTGCACGTTTTTCGAGAAAAAGCTGGTTTTCGGATTTTGATGCCATATTCGAGGATTTCAACCTATAAATGTTTTCTGATGATGATAAATGGGTTATGAAATACGATTTGTGATTACATGTGGTTTTTGGTATAATAATGGATTTCCGAATTTGGGTTCGGAATGTCGGTTCTGAACGCCGGAAGGGCTTCGGACCGGGGATTTCGAATTCGAGTTTGGCTATGGATCTAGAAATGGTTTTACAATGAATTGGGATTGGATTTGCTGGATATGGATATGGGTTTAAAGACCCGGATATTGATTGACGGGGGACGGGCCCGGATTGAGTTTAAAGACTCGGACATTTATGATATTACCCCCATATGCCTATTGAGTTTAAAGACTCGGGAGTTTAAAGACTCGAAATTATATTTGAGGCCTGGTTGAGTTTAAAGACTCGGATAGGTCCAGCAGGTTTGATCGGAAAATGATGGTTTGATGTTCAGAGTTATGATTTCTATATCCGTTTTATAGTGTTTCTGTTTCTTATGATGTTTCATGTTATGATTTTCTAATACTTAGTTGGGCATGCCTGTTTTTAAAACGGAGGGAACAATTATTATTATTTTTCCTTAACTTTGATTTGGTGATAAACTGATTTTAAAACTTTTAGTTATTCTAGTCCACTCACACTTTTGGTTTTAAATTTTCCCTCCAGGTCGTGGTGATAGCGCTGGGGTGAACGTTGAGGCAGATATCGAGGCATAGAACTTTTGACGTTCTTCCGTTGCGAGACTAGCATAGTAGGATTTTGTGCCCATTTTGTAGAACTATGCTCTGACTTACAGTTGTATATATTTACTCCTTCGTCTGGTAGTTATGCTTATTGTAGTATGGAGGTTATTTTGGTACTTTAGGTGTGGTTGTCAGATGGGAGCAGGGGGTATCGTGGCGATATTTGGGACGGGTCCTGACAATTGGTATCGGAGCATAGGTTTGTCGGTTTGTGTCGTATCTTGGTTGTTTTACTAACTCTATGCCTCTTTCAGCGTACGTTCGATCATGCCTCCGAGACGTGAACCCCCTCCACGACCTGAAGATGAAGCGGCGAGAGGGACTGAGAGCGCTTCGATTGAGAGAGCCCAGCGGCTCGGGGCTACCACCTTCAGCGGTGGGGCCGATCCAGATGAAGCTCACCGATGGATCACCCGGCTTGAGCGTATTTTCGGGGTGATGCATTGTCCTCCAGAGGACCTGGTCTTGTTGGCTACGTTTTTGTTGGATGGAGTAGCGTATGAGTGGTGGTATACGCTGGAGTTGTCCGGCTGGGACGCACATACGGTGACGTGGGAGACTTTCCGGGAGCGGTTTCTAGACCAGTATTATCCCCGCTCTTTCAGGGATGCCAAAGAGGCAGAATTTCTTCAGTTGAAGCAAGGGAACATGACAGTCGCCGAGTATGAGCAGAGATTCCAGATGCTATCCCGATTTGCTCCTGCATTTGTGGCGACCGAGGCAGAGAAGTGTCGTCGGTTCGAGTTGGGCCTTCGAGGAGAGATTAGAGCCATTGTGACAGCCGGCTCATTTGCTACATTCCGGGAGTTGTCTGATGCTGCTGTCAGGGTGGAGGCCAGTTTGCCTACTAGGCCACAGTACTCGGGCAGTGTTCGACGTCGAGAGCATTCATTCCCTGGAGCATCGAGTCAGAGGACCCCGAAGCGGGGTAATTTTGGTGGTTCGTCATCAGCTGGTGGAGCCCGGTATGACAGACCCGGCAGTTTTCAGGGCTCTGGATTTCGGGGAGCTAGGGCACAACCGACTCCTCAGGCGAGTGCTACTTCTGTTGCTTCTACTGGGAGGCAGACCGGTGGACCCAGTAGGGATGCTTGCTACTATTGTGGAGAGCGAGGACACTTTAGGAGGGAGTGCCCATTGTTAGCTCAGGAGGGTGGAGCAGGCAGAGGTGCAGCAGAACCTGGGCGGAGTACTGCTTCAGTGTCAGGGGCAGTAGGCCCTAGGGGTGGCGGTGGTGCCACGAGCAGTTCTAGGGGGCGCGGTAGGTCATCGGGACCTCAGGCGCGAGTTTTTTCTATGACCCAGCAGGAGGCCAGATCAGCACCGGGAGTGGTGACAGGTACACTCACCATACTTGGTCACACTGTTTTTGCTTTGATAGATCCCGGGGCGACCCATTCCTTTATAGCTCGGAGTTGTAGTTTGGTGATGGAGAGGGAGGTGTCTACCTTGGAGTGTGCTTTAAGGGTGAGCACACCTACTGGGGAGGTGTTTGTAGTGACTCAGATGTTGAGAGAGTGTCCGGTGATGGTAGGTGAGGTTGAGTTAATGGCGGATTTGTTACTATTGGATCTACGGGACTTTGATGTTATCTTGGGTATGGACTGGTTGACGAGACATCATGCTTCTATCGAATGTTTCGATAGGAGAGTAACTTTTCGGAGTCCAGGATTACCAGAGATTACGTTTCAGGGGGATCAGCGTGCACTTCCTACTGGAGTTATTTCGGCACTTGAGGCTAGTAAGTTGTTGCGTAAGGGGTGTCAGGGTTACATAGCCCATGTGGTGGATACACGTGCTACGCCAGTGAGGGCGGAGGATATACCAGTGGTACGGGAGTTTCCCGATGTTTTTCCCGAGGAGTTGCCAGGATTACCACCTCAGCGAGAGATCGAGTTCACGATTGATCTTTTACCAGGTACACAGCCTATTTCACAGACTCCTTACCGCAAGGCACCTGCAGAATTGAGGGAACTTAAGGCCCAGTTGCAAGAGTTGGTCGATATAGGATTCATTCGACCGAGCATGTCACCGTGGGGAGCGCCGGTACTATTTGTGAAGAAAAAGGATGGAGGTTTGAGATTGTGTGTTGATTACAGACAGTTGAATAAGGTAACTATTCGGAATAAGTATCCTTTACCCCGGATTGATGATTTGTTTGACCAGTTAAAGGGAGCACAGTATTTTTCGAAGATTGATCTTCGCTCCGGCTACCATCAGTTAAGGGTCAAAGAGGAGGATGTACCGAAGACAGCCTTTCGGACCAGGTACCGTCATTACGAGTTTGTTGTGATGCCGTTCGGATTGACTAATGCCCCAGCAGCTTTTATGGACCTCATGAACCGAGTGTTCCGGTCGTATTTGGATCGTTTTGTGATTGACTTCATTGATGATATTTTGGTGTATTCAAAGAGTGCAACGGCGCACGAGAAACATCTGAGGATAGTGCTTGAGACTTTGAGAGAGCATCAGTTGTATGCGAAGCTGAGTAAGTGCCAGTTTTGGTTGACCAGTGTTGGATTCTTAGGTCATGTGATTTCAGCCGAGGGCATCAGAGTGGATCCTCAGAAGGTTGAGGCGGTATCAAATTGGGAACAGCCCAAGACGGTGACAGAAATCAGGAGTTTTCTGGGTTTGGCAGGTTATTATCGGCGTTTTATTGAGGGCTTTCCTATTCTTGCAGCACCATTGACGAGGTTGACTCGGAAATGAGTTCGATTTGATTGGGATGAGGAATGTGAACAGAGTTTCCAGGAGCTTAAAAGGCGGTTGACATCTGCTCCTATGTTGGCCCTTCCAGACGACAGTGGGGAGTTCGAGGTGTACAGTGACACTTCTTTACAAGGTTTGGGTTGTGTCTTGATGCAGCACGGGAAAGTGATTGCTTATGCTTCCCGACAGTTGAAACCCCATGAGATGAACTATCCTACACATGACTTGGAATTGGCGGCGGTGGTTCATGCATTGAAGATTTGGCGACATTATTTGTACGGTGAGAGGTGCAGGATTTTCACTGATCATAAGAGTTTGAAGTATTTGTTCACTCAGAAGGAATTGAATCTGAGACAGCGCCGATGGTTGGAGTTGCTTAAGGACTATAACTGTACTATCGAGTATCATCCAGGGAAGGCTAATGTGGTAGCCGATGCTTTGAGCAGGAAGTCAGCTAGTTCTTTGTCGTATCTGAGGACGGTACGATTACCTTTGTTGGTTGAGCTCCGCAGGCTGGGAGTAGAGTTGACTGTGGATGATCAGGGAGCACTCCTAGCGAGTTTCCACGTGCGACCTGTTTTGATTGATCAGGTTATTGATGCTCAGTTTGAGGACCCTATTTTGGGCATCATACGTATTGAGGTCGAGGCTGGAGAGAGACAGGACTTTGAGATTCGCGAGGATGGAGCCTTGGTTAAGGATGGACGATTGTGTGTACCTGAGGATGAAGCCTTGAAGAAGGTGATCTTGGATGAGGCTCACTGTTCAGCCTATGCGATGCATCCTGGTGGGACCAAGATGTATCGTACACTTCGAGAGCATTACTGGTGGTCGGGGATGAAAAGTGAGATTGCAGAGTATGTCAGTAGATGCTTGATTTGTCAGCAGGTGAAAGCTGAGCGGCAGAGACCCTATGGAGCAATGCAACCTTTACCGATCCCTGAGTGGAAATGGGATCACCTGACGATGGATTTTGTATTCAAGCTCCCGAGAACACCGAAGGGACACGATGACGTGTGGGTGATCGTAGATAGACTTACAAAGTCTGCTCATTTTCTGCCGGTACGGGAGAACTTCAGGTTGGTGCAGTTTGCACAGTTGTTCATCGACGAGATTATTCGGCTGCATGGGACTCCAGAGTCGATAGTATCTGACAGAGATCCGAGATTTACTTCCCGATTTTGGCAGAGCTTGCAGGAAGCTTTTGGGACAAAGTTGCATTTCAGTACTGCTTTTCATCCTCAGACCGATGGGCAGTCTGAGCGGACCATTCAGATTCTCGAGGACATGATGCGAGCTTGTGTTTTGCAGTTTCAGGGTACTTGGGAATCACATCTGCCTTTGATGGAGTTCGCCTATAATAACAGTTATCAGGAGAGCATTGGGATGGCTCCTTACGAGGCTTTGTACGGGAGACAGTGTCGGACTCCATTGTGTTGGACGGAGGTTGGTGAGAGGAAACTCACTACTTCCGAGCTGGTAGATCTTACGCAGGAAAAAGTGGCATTGATTCGTGATCGATTGAAGGCAGCTCAGGACCGACAGAAGAGCTACGCCGACCGTAGGATCAGAGATTTGGAGTTTGCAGTAGGAGACTGGGTTTTCTTGAAGTTATCTCCTTGGAAGGGGATCGTACGGTTTGGCAGACGAGGGAAGTTGAGTCCTCGTTACATTGGACCTTATGAGATTTTAGAGCGGATTGGTCCTGTTGCTTATCGGTTGGCCTTACCAGCAGACCTGGAAAAGGTACATAATGTTTTCCATGTTTCTATGCTTCGGAAGTATATACGGGATGATTCACATGTTCTGGAAGCACAACCTGTTGAACTGAGGGAAGACTTGAGCTTTGAAGAACAACCAGTAGCAATTTTGGATCGGAAGGATAAAGTTTTACGACTGAAAACGGTTCCCTTATTTAAGGTATTGTGGAGAAATCATCAGGTGGAAGAAGCTACTTGGGAACCCGAGGCCTTAATGCGCGAACAGTACCCTTATTTGTTTCACTGAATTTCGGGGACGAAATTCTTTTTAGGGGGGTAGACTGTAAAAACCCGTACCTTCGGGAAGGGTATAAATGTAATTTTGTAAAATTTTTGTATATAAAGGACGATTTTGCCCTTGTGAATAGTAGGCCAAAAGTTGACTTTTCGATTTACAGGTTGGATGAGTGTTGACCCTTGACCGTGACGTAGTTTAGGACGTCACGAGTCCGTAGACAGGTGGCAAGTTCGATTCGGACAATCGGAGAAAAAGTTATGACGTTCGGAAGATTGAGGGCGTTACTGTAATTGTGACTAATTGAGAAAAATGTTGACTTTTTGGAGGATTTATGATTTTCATGTAGATCGAGGACCATTAGATAGGTCTCGACGTCCTGAGTACAACGACAGGCGGCACGCTGTCATCGGACGTCGGACGGAATATTTACGGGTCTGGAAAGTACGAGGGTAAAATGGTAATTTGTGCATGAGGGGTATTTTAGTCTTTTCCCTCAGCCCAATCAGATAAGGGCAAGTGGCAAGGATATTTTGTGCTGAGCCATTGGCTGTTGGACACGTGTGGGTGGCTGGATGGTTCTAGGGAGATCGATCGTGTGCACGGCCACATTTTGTCCAAGGCTAACCGTGCAATCGTTGGAAAAACACAGAAAACAGAGAGAAGAAATTGGAGAGAGCTCGATCGATTCAGTGCAAGGGTGAGTGAATAGTGGATTGAGAGGGTGACAGAGAGAGAAGGCGGTGCTGGTGATCGTGTTTTGGTGGAGGAATCGTGCCCGGAGACACGGTGGTGGTGCGGCGGAGTTCTGGGGAAAACAGGGAGGTTGTGAGACAGGGGTGGCAGTTGTGCCATGTGGTGGATCAAACCAAGGTGGTAGGAGGTTCAGGAGGCTGTAGGGAGTCCAACGAGCACCGTGGTACGCGGCGGTGCACACGGCGGAGCCTGAATCGAAAGGTAAGCCCACTTCCTCTGTTTTTCCCGTGAATTTCAAATCGAAAGTCGTGGAGTTGGGCTTAGAGTCGAGGGATTTGGAGGCCAGGGTGAGACTCCTGGAGGTCCCAGGAGTCGTGTGGTTGTGGTGCCGTGCCGGGAGAGGACCTGGGCGGCCGGCGGCCAAAACAGGGGCCACGGGCCGTCTGTTTCGAGGCCGTGAACGGTGGGTTTTAGGCCGTGGTTCTTCGATGTTAGGACATGGTTAGATTGCTTAGGAGGGGACGAAGCTTTTGGGATTGGTTTGGACGGAATTGGTGGATGAACGGAAGAGAGCCGGTCACGCCAGTTCAACTGTGCTGAACCGGGTGACTCGAGGTAGGAGAAGCACTGTAGCAGGCGCGTGAGGCCCACGCGCAGCCACTTTGGGCGGCGCGTGGAGGCGCGTGGGAAGGATTCCGGCCAAGCTTCCAACATGGTTTTGGTTCTAAATGTTCTAAGGAAGTCAATGGTGTGGTTTTCGGGTGAATCGGACGATGTTACTGGATGGTTCGGGAATCCGAACGGTTTAGGGTCTAGGATTAAAATATTAATAAATTCCCGAAAAATTGGGGAAATTAGGTTTAGTATCCTTGATGTGTTTGTGACCCTATTTGGTGCATATTGACAGGACGGGAGGCACCCGAGACGGTCGAGGAGCGCACGGAGCGCGATTGACTCGTTCTGATCTGTGAGTGGACTCTTTCTTTTAACTCGAGCATGCCTAACTGTTTTATGATATTAAATATGTTTTTACGCTTTCTAATGATGATTATATGTGGTTGATGTGTTTGCACGTTTTTCGAGACATTTCCGGGATTTTACACGTTTTTCGAGAAAAAGCTGGTTTTCGGATTTTGATGCCATATTTGAGGATTTCAACCTATAAATGCTTTCTGATGATGATAAATGGGTTATGAAATATGATTTGTGATTACATGTGGTTTTTGGTATAATAATGGATTTCCGGATTTGGGTTCGGAATGTCGGTTCTGAACGCCGGAAAGGCTTCGGACTGGGGATTTCGAATTCGAGTTTGGCTATGGATCTAGAAATGGTTTTACAATGAATTGGGATTGGATTTGCTGGATCTGGATATGGGTTTAAAGACCCGGATATTGATTGACGGGGGACGGGCCCGGATTGAGTTTAAAGACTCGGGAGTTTAAAGACTCGGACATTTATGATATTACCCCCATAGGCCTATTGAGTTTAAAGACTCGGGAGTTTAAAGACTCGGAATTATATTTGAGGCCTGGTTGAGTTTAAAGACTCGGATAGGTCCAGCAGGTTTGATCGGAAAATGATGGTTTGATGTTCAGAGTTATGATTTCTATATCCGTTTTATAGTGTTTCTGTTTCTTATCATGTTTCATGTTATGATTTTTTAATACTTAGTTGGGCATGCCTGTTTTTAAAACGGAGGGAACAATTATTATTATTTTTCCTTAACTTTGATTTGGTGATAAACTGATTTTAAAACTTTTAGTTATTCTAGTCCACTCATACTTTTGGTTTTAAATTTTCCCTCCAGGTCGTGGTGATAGCGCTGGGGTGAACGTTGAGGCAGATATCGAGGCATAGAGTTTTTGACGTTCTTCCGTTGCGAGACTAGCATAGTAGGATTTTGTGCCCATTTTGTAGAACTATGCTCTGACTTACAGTTGTATATATTTACTCCTTCGTCTGATAGTTATGCTTATTGTAGTATGGAGGTTATTTTGGTACTTTAGGTGTGGTTGTCAGACGGGAGCAGGGTTCGTTCCGGGTATCGTGGCGATATTTGGGACGGGTCCTGACAGTTTTGGAATCGGATTCTGGGTGACGATTCAGGATTTGATTATGGAGCTTGACGGTGGATTTTCTTTTATGGATTTGGGTTCGGAATGGTTATTCCTAATACTAGTCTACTGAATGATGATTTCGGATTCTAATATGGACTTGGACATGGCTATGGATTTGTTTCTGGGTTTGGATTCGGGATTTCTTACGAAATTGCGGATTCGGATTCGGATTTGGAAATGGATAATGGGTCAGAGTTTCGATTTGTCTAATACTGGATTGGACAAGTGAACTCCATAATTGAAACGTGATTGGCTACAACCTAGGGGTTGTAGGCTGATTGATGGGTAGTTGTATGTACCTTGTATGTTGTTCAAGGTACGATACCGGGCAGACTTGTCTTGCCTGGTGACGGTATATAGGTTATACCATGGGTACGTTGGTGAGCGTGTTGTTAGTCGGCTTAGTCCCGATACCATTGGATTAGTCGTGTACGTGAACTGGACATTGGATATTATGCATTGGGTCATAGTGATTCTGGTAGGTCCAGTTACACACAGGTCGAGTGTTTGTTGGTAGATGTATACTCAAGTTGAGTAAGTTGGTGGTTAGTGTAACCACAAATGGGTATAGTGTCAGTTTTTGACTAGCGACTGTCAAGTGGTGACGGTTTGTCGGAGGTGTCAGCGTGGATTGATTAGTGAGGTCTGATGACTCCCAGTGGGAGCAGACGTCGGGATAGATTGGTGATAGAGCAAGGGAACCTTCGAGTGTTTGTGTCAGCGACTTGGTAGATTTGACAATTGGTGTCAACTCGGAACGTATGACTACTGTTATTCGACGTGATCGAATGTAGTCGATACGACATGAGTATTAGTGGTACGTCTGGTTGCAGACGAGTATCGTTCTGGTTAGTAGGTGTACGAGTGTACACGAGTTTCGAGGTCGATTCTACTTTCCACGAGGTGGATGTGGAATCGAGATAGTTGGAGTTTCGAGAACGGAACTAATTAAGGAGGGAAGAATGGTTGGAATTAGGTCGGTTGGAATTTCGAGGACAAAATTAATTAAGGAGGGAAGGTTGTAACGATCCGTCCCAAATTCCAGGATTAGATTAGTGACTAATCACGATTAGTGAGGTTAATCGGTGATTAGTTGGGCGAAATCGGACGAACGATGCAAAATGACCGTTTTGCCCCTAGGCATGGGCCAAACATTGACTTTTCGTTCGGGAGGTCAAATGGACTTTGACCGATGACCGTGACGTAGTTTGTGACGTCACGAGTTCATAGACAGATGGCACGTTCAATTCCGACGTTCGAGGAGGAAGTTATGATGTTCGGAAGTTTAGGGGCATTTTGGTAATTTTAGTTAAAAGGAACAAATAGTTGACTTTTTGACCGGGATGTTCGATGGCCGAGGGCCGAGGGCCGAGGACTATTACGTAGATCGGGACAATATGAATTCGTAGGCAGGCGGCACGTCAAATTTGGACGTTCGATGACGAAGTTACGGTTCACGGAAGTTCAAGTGCACTATTGTACGAATTACGAAACCAACTAACTTTTGGATTCTAGTGGGGCCCAGATATTTATGGAGGCCCAATGGATGAGTGACAAGTGTCACCTATCCATTGCACAGCCCACACATATCATGCATCGACCATCCATTCCATTTTTCTTCATTTTAAACACAACCCACCCAATCTCATTCAAACCTTCACCTAAACTCATCCAACCTTCAACCTTTGATCAGCTGGGAGGACCAGGGAGTGAGGGAAGACAGGAGGATGTGGTGGCCGGCCCAGGACAGCGCCGCCGTGGTGGTGGAGCCACAAACCCGAGAGGTTCACGGTAAGCCCATTTTCAATCCAATTTCCATTTTTATTGCTATGGGTCATTTTGGTTGCTTCCAATGAATTAAATGGGTTATTAGGATTGTGTTAGGAAGCTTGAGACGGCTGTGAAGCCATGGGTGCAGTTTTGAAGGTTTGAACCGTTTGGTTCAAAGATTAAACCATGGGTTTTGGGCGGTTTTACTTAGTTTTAGGGATTGGAATGGATGGGAAACATCAAAATAGGAAGAAAGGAATCGAAAAGGAATAAGTAGGATGAAAAATCGGGTGTCTAAGGCCGTGAACTGGTCACGCCGGTCCAGTTGGACCAGCCCAACCAGGTGAACCGGTCCAGCACAGTAAAATTGGTCTGCTGGAGCTTGATGACGATGAACAGGGCACTGTGCACTCTTGGGGCGTGTGGGCCATAATTTGGGGAAGTGTTCAACATATGAAACCTTCTATTCGATGTAACGAAGATTTTGGGACTGGTCTCGCGTCAATCGGACATCATTTCGATAGGTTTCGGGCTGTCCGAAGGTTTAGGGTCGGTTTAAAAATAGTTAAAAGTTGGGGAAAATTATGGGGCTTTGGTAGGAGGTTAATTAGTAGTTAGTAACCTTCTATTAAAATTTGGACAGGTTTGGGAGTTCCGGTGATAGCGATTGGCTCGGGAGAGCCTATGGCACGCAACTCGAGATAGCAACTCGGACGGTCTATGAGTGGACCTTGACTTCTAAACTGTGATGCATGCATAAATGTTTTATATGGATTATGAATGTGATTTGATGATGTTGATTTGGATATTTGTGAATTATATGGTTTCATGCTTTACGAGGCAATTTACGTGCTTGCACGTAAATCGAGATTTTCCAGTTTTATACTGATTTTTCGTACTTATGGTTTTGGATATGATTTCATGAAATGGTTTTAGATTTGAAAAGGCAAATTCGGGTACGAGACCCATTTGAATTACGAATTCTCAGACTTGAGGTCCATTTGATTTAATGAGGCATCGGGTCGGGGGCCTAATTGGTTTACGATTCGGACCAGAGGTCCAGTTTGTATGTGGATTCGGGCCTAGGGCCCAGTTATGTGTTATGATGGTGATTTCGAGTCAGGGACCCTACAAATGGTTTTTACGGGTCATGATGGTTTATGGGAACCGGCATGAACCCTTGGAAAGGATTTTATGGTTCATGACGGCTTATGGGGGCCGGACATGAATCCTGGAAAGATTAAAAGAATGATTTTAAAAGGTTTTTCATATTCCATCCTTTATATATGATTGTCTCCTCCGGGGATGGTCGTTGGCCTGGGTGGACCCCAGAGTAGTCACGGAGCACTGACTGAGTGGAGTCGCCCCCCAGTTAGGTTCCTTAGTCTCAGGATTGGCATGGTTCGTTACTTCCAGGGAGGGTCATTGATCTACAGACATTGACTTGGGTGGGCCCTAAAGAGACTTAGGTTTGAGACCCCGGTTAGCACACGTGTAGCTTTATTTTACCGTGACAGGTTCTTGGATATGAAATATAATGGATAAACATGATTTCAATTGGTTTGGGAAATTATGTTTTATGATGATAAATGGATTTGGGCTGAGATCCCACATATGTTTATGATGTTATGGTTTTCTGTAAATGGTTTTGGGCAGGAGCTCGTACGACTTGTATTTACGGAATTTGGGGCTGAGACCCTAATGATGGTTGTTTAAACATATGTGTTTGGATAAATGGTTTTACTATGCATGCATGCTTTTTAGTGAAGGGTATAAAGGTCTTTTATAAATGTGTTTTACGAAACTTATTCCTTTTTGTCCACTCACAGTCTTTCTGTTTTTAATTCCCTTCAGGTTGGATACGGTGTGGACTGTAGCAGTGACCGAGATATCACATACCTCCTCCGGATCCTGGCGTACTCTGATAGCCTGGGAGAGCAAAGGTCGGAATTATCCCTTGTCTCACACTTCGTGTCAGACGGGAGCAGGGTCATCCCGCACTAATCCCGGGGGGATTGGGATGGGTCCTGTCACGGTGGCCATGGAACTCGTGACTTGGGAAGATGAAGTCAAAAATGGTAAGCTACGATTTCATGCTTGTTGATCTATAGTGACGCTAGAACACAAATTTGGAGGTTGCAAGGAACTCATAGGGACTGACTTTGAGACCTGTGGTGGCCGGGGTCATGAAACCTGGATGTTGGTAGTTTACTCGATCAAACCTTGATTTGGAAGGTAATTTCCAGGCTTCAATTCTATGTTTTATGTTTTTAGATTATGGGAAATCTTGTAAGGGAGCAAAAGAACTTAAAATGGTCGAAAACTGAGCTGAAATAGGGGAGATAGAACGATGGACCGGGACTGCTGGTTCGGTTGGACTGGACCGATCTGAACCGGTCTGATCAAAGGAAGAAGATGGTGAACAGTAACCGCACGTGGTTTCACACACAAGGTGTTTGGACAGCGCGTGGGCCCTCATTTTGAGGCACGGTCAACACGACTTTTAACGTATTCGATGTAACGAACATTTTGAGATTAGTTTCGAGTCCATCGGACATCGTCTCGATATGTTTCGGGATGTTCGAAGGTTTTAGGGCTCGTTTAAAAATAGCTAGAAATTCGGTAAAATTACGGGGCTTTAGTATAAACATTGTGAAGTAGTTGGTGATCTTATTATGGGATTTGGACAAGTTCGGGAAAGCCGGTGATAGTGGATTAGCCCGGGAAGCGTAATTGCATGTGTATCGAGGCGGTGACGCTAATGGTCTGTGAGTGGACGTTGCTTTCTAACTTATGATGCATGCATAAATGTTTTACTTGTGTTCTATACGTGATTTCTACGTTTATGATTATGATCTTGATGATTTACAGTTTTGCACGTATTTCGAGATAATTACGTATTTGCACGTTTTACGAGCTTACGATTTATGTTGTGATTTGATCATGGTTTTGATGATGTGATTTTGGGATTTGAAATATGATTTGATTTCAATGATTTATAATGGATTTTGGAAAAGTGATTTCGGGCTTAAAGTCCTGTTCATAAAAGTGATTTCGATAAATGAGATTTCGGGTTTTGGAATCGGATTGCAGAAATATGATTCCTGATTCGGTTTTAGAGCTTGAAAGTGGATTTCTGGATTTGGGTTCGAAATGATGATTTCGGATGCTAGCTTACGGAATGATGATTTCGGATTCGGATTTGGAAATGGATTTTCTATGATTTTCCCTTGGTTTTGGGTTTAAAGACCAGTTGAAACTTGGTTTTGGGTTTACAGACCTGGATATGGCTGGATCTGGTTTTTAGTTTAAAGACTCGGTTGATTGATGACGGGAGAGGGCCCTGGATTGATATGTTTTGAGTTTAAAGACTCGGTTATTATGATATCCCTCGAGGCCTGTGGATTGTGTTTTGAGTTTAAAGACTCGTTGATATCCCGGGAAGACCTGATTATGCGCATGTGTTTTGAGTTTAAAGACTCGACGCGTTTGAGATCCAGCAACTTGATTGATTGATGTTTTTACTTTTAGTTTTTCCTTAGTTTTCAGATGTTTTGGGATGTGGCCCGGATGATTTGGATTTTGTAGATTTTGTGGATTTTGGGCCGAGGCCCTGGATTTGAGAAAAATAATGGAGGTATAACTGTTTTTTCTTATAAATCTGAACGTATTCTTTATTTTTGTCCACTCGCAGTATTTTATATTTTCAATACCCTTCAGGTTGGATGTGGTGCGGGCTGTTGTTAGAGAGACGGAAACATCACACACACGATCCACAGTAGATTCTGCGTGCTCTGGGAAGTCCGGAAATTTTTGGACTGTTCGCTTGGGAATCCCTTGTCCGACTTACGTGTTACGTGGAGGTTGGACGTCGGTTTAACCTTCATGTCGCACGTAAGTTAGACGGGAGCATGGCTTAGCCCTTAATCCCGGGGATTGGGGGTAGGTCGTGTCACAGTCCCATCTTCATCTTTTGTTGATTCAAACCCGTGCACTACCATTTCCATAAAAACCCCACAACCCTCACACCATTATCCTCATCTGTTATTGTGACTGGCTGAGGGAGACTGAGTGTGTGACCTGTGAGGCAAGGACGAGACGACGGGAAGAAGGGACACGGCAGTCCACGACGGAGGTAGGTCGGAAAACCGAAAAACCCGAACGACTCGTTTTACCCATTGTTGGAACTTGAATGTTTGACGTCTAAAACTAGTGTTTATGGTTTGGGTTGAAACGACCCGTCCCGGAGTTCGGGAGTAAATTAGTAATTAATGACGGATTAGTGAGATTAATCGGTGATTAGCTGAGTGATTTCGGACGGATAGTGTGAAATGACCATTTTGCCCATGGAATGGGCAACCTGTTGATTTTTTATTCGGGCGGTAGATCGATAGGAAATGAAAGGACGAAGAGGTAGGAAGTAAAAGGGTTAAAAACGGAGTCGAATCGAAGGAGCAATGGCATTGAACCGTGAACGTCGGTTCGGTTGGACCAGGGCGGTCTGAATCGATCTGGACCTGGCCTGATCGAGGTAGACGATGATGAATAGTGCCATTCATGGCTTTCATGCGCAGGGCGTTTGGGTAGCGCATGAGGGCATAAATGTCTTTATGTTGCAGCCTGTTTCTCTTGTTTTTGAATCAATGGAACTCTTAGTTAGGATTAGACGATAACATAGGAAGAAACAAGATCGAAAATGGACTTGAAACAAAGGAGAACCAGCTGGGTCAGTTCGTCGGTTCGGTCGAACCGAAAAACCAAGCGGATCGGGTTCAATGCAAGGTTGAAGATGCACTATTCCAAGTGCGTGGGGCGCGTGGGACAAAATTTATTAATTTCATCAACATGTTTTTTCATATATTCGATGTAACGAACATTTTGGGACTGGTTTCGTGTCGATCGGACATCGTTTCGATATAGTTCGGGGTGTCCGAAGGTTTAAAGACTAGTTAAAATACGTTTAAAAATCTCAGAAAATTAGAGGGCTTTAATGAGAGGTTATAGAAGTAGTTAGGAACCTCTAGTATGATTTGGACAGGTCCGAGAGTTCCTGTGATGATGATTTAGCACTGGGAGGCTTACGACACGCATATCGAGGTAGTAGCGTAGGACGTTCTGTGAGTGGACATTGTTTTCTAAACTGTGATGCATGTATAACTGTTTTATATGTTTTACATATGTGATTTCTATGATGATGATTGTGGTATTGATGATTAACATATTTGCACGTATTTCGAGATATTTTTCGTATTTGCACGTATATCGAGGGTTATGGTTTTAATAATGGTTCAATGGTATGATTTTGGATTTGGAAATATGGAATCGGGTTTGATACCCATTTGGTTTACGAACTATCAGACTTGGAGTCCATTTGATTGAATGAGGCATCGGGCTAGGGGCCAGTTGGTTTACGAAATCGGGCATAAGGCCCAGTTGTGTTTTATGAATGAGATTTTGGGTTGGGACCCATAAATGGATTTGATAAATGGTTTTGGATTTGAGAAATGGGATTTGTGGATTACGATGGTTTTATGGAAATCTCGAGCGTAGGTGTAACGACCCATCCCGAATTCCGGGATTAGATTAGTCACTAATCTCGTTTAGTGAGGTTGAACGGTGCTTAGTAGGGCGGAATCGGACAAATTGTGCAAAATGACCGTTTTGCCCCTGGTCGTGGACAAAATGTTGACTTTTTGATCGGGCGGTCAAACGGACTTTGACCAATGACCGTGACGTAGTTCGGGACGTCACGAGTTCATAGACAGGTGGCACGTTCGATTCCGATATTCGTAGAGGAAGTTATGAGGTTCGGAAGTTGAGGGGTATTTTGGTAATTTGACATAATAGGGGTCAAATGTTGACTTTTTGACCGGGAGGTCCGATGGACGAGGGCCAAGGACCGTTACGTAGGTATCGTCGATACGAATCCAATGACAAGCGGCATGCCGAAATCGGAGATTCGACGACGAAGTTATGGTCAAGGAAACGAACTAACGAACCGAGGCTCGGATTAAAATAATAATATAATAATAAAATCTGATTACCCTAATCTCAAACCAATCTGGACCCTTGATGTATGACACATGTCATCATCCCCTTCATTCCCTAAATCAGGGATCTTTGCTGGCCATTTGGGTTAATTAATTATTCCCTCTCCTCAAATCCTCACCCTTCATTTTATATGGAGATTGAATCTGGGCCGTTGATCTCATTTCTTCTCTCTTTATTTGATCAGACCACACATCCTCTCATTTTCATTCTCCCTCAAAACCGTGAGCACGGTTTCCTTCCTTGATCATGCACATCATCACCTCACAGCCCAGCCTCACACACCAGACGGCACCAGACAACCACCAGCCACCTCCAGGCGACGGCCACCGCCTCACGGCCGCCCTGCACGGCCGGAAACCTCCCAGACCCGAGAAGGAAACCAAACAACCCGATCAACCCAAATCGATCCAACCGTCCAAACCTTCATACCTGGACTCGAACCAACGTTGGGTTAGGATCAGTGTGACCTTAGGACGACGCAGGACTGGACTGGGCAGTCCACGGCGGCGGCACGGCGGCGATATGCTAGGAAACCCGAGAAGGTTTGATTTTCTTCCCTGTTTCGAAACACTGGTTTTAGACGTTGGGATTGTGTGCTTACTTCTGAAACATGTCCTAGGAACCTAGACGACCATTTTGGACCATGAACCACGGCCGGAATCTCGACGAGTCGCCGGAGTTGATGACCTGAGTTCTCAGCCGATTTTCCTGTCAGATTTCAGGTAGTTAAATTAACCTAAAAATGAGTTTGGATGTCACAGAACCGTAGAGGAGGTTATGACGAGTCCATAGGATCAAACCGCATCAAAAATGGTGGTCTGGAACTCGATCTGTGATCGGGTCAAGCCGTGGGTCGACGGCGACCCGGTTTCAGAACCCGGTTACTGTAGCATGACGTCATCAATATTGACCTGAGTGTTGACCTGGCGCATGGGGGCGCGTGAAGGGTATTTTAGGGAAACTTCAAACATGACTTTTAATCTATTCGATGTAACGGACATTTTGGGATTGGTTTCGTGTCGATCGGACACCGTCTCGATAGTGTTCGGGATGTCCGAAGGTTTTAAAACAAGTTTAAAAATAGTAAAAAATTCGGGAAAATTACGGGACTTTGATAGGATGTTAATGATGAGGTTAGTGACCCTCTAATGTGATTTGGACAGGATTGGGAGTCCCGGTGATAGTGGTGTGGCCCGGGAGGGCCGGTGGCACGCGTATCGAGGCACACGGTTAAACGGTCTGTGAGTGGACTTTGGTTTTATAAATTCTATGCGTGCTTAAATGTTTTATATGGATTGTGATTGTGGTTGTATGAGGTTGATTTGGTTGTTGGTAAATTGTACGGTTTCATGTATTTCGAGGCGATTTACGTGCTTGCACGTAAATCGAGGTTTTTCGGTTTTACATGGATTTTCCATATTTATGACTTAGATATAATGTGATGAAATGGTTTTGAAATTGGAAATATGAACTCGGGCTTGAGGCCCACTTGTTTTGGAAATTTCGGACTTGGAGTCCATTTGAGAATCGGGCCGGGGGCCCAGTTGGTTAATGAAATCGGGTCAGGGGCCCAGTTGATATGAAATCGGGCTGAGACCCATTTGAGTTATGTTATTGGGCCAGGGGCCCAGTTGATTTACGAATTCGGGCCGTGGGCCTAGTGGGTTTATAAGTCGGGCTGCGGGCCCAGTTGGTTTATAAATCGGGCTGTGGGCCCAGTGGTTCATAAAGTCGGGCATGAGGCCCAGTTGGATTAAAATGTGATTTCGGGTCAGGGACCCTATGATTAATAATTTTGATTTTGGGTCAGGGACCCTAAATGGAATTACATGGTTTTATGGAAATTTCGGGCAGGGCCCAATGGTAATGATGTGATAAAAGGATTTAATAAAACTGCTTTCCATATACCATCTGGATACAAGGATATATGATGGTCTCCTCCAAGATGTCTGGGACACTGGGGAAGTCACGGTGCATTGCCTGCGAGGGGTCATTATACGGAGCAGTCGGACCGTATGATGACTCAGGAGCAGGATTGCTATGATTGACGTCAGGGACGTCAGACATCAGAGATGTCAGATATATGGACCCGGAGAGACCCCGGGCAGCACGCGTAGCTTATGAAACCATGAGATATGACGTCAGGGACGTCTAGCATCAGGGATGCTGGTGATGGTAATGGTAAAATACAAATTAATGAAATGGCTTTCCGGGTGGTTTGTGATTATATGATTTTAATGGATTGATGTTCATTTATGGTCGTGGGTGGTGACCCACATGGTTGTTTATGTATAGTTGTGGTATTTCACAGTTTTGGGCTGAGTTCCCACACTTGGTTTTTGGTTAACGGTTTTTGGGCTAAGGCCCTAATGGCTCGGTTGAGCAAACGTTTTGGTTACTGGTTTTCGTGGCATGCATACGTTTTTATTGGAGGGCATAAATGTCTTATAAATGTATTTGATGAACTTATTGGTTTTTGTCCACTCACAGCTTTTGGTTTTAATGCCCTTCAGGTTGATTAGGGATGCGATTGCAGCAGAGACTGGGACATTGCACACCTCCTCCATCGATCCTTGCGCACTCTGGATGCCCCGTTGGGCAGTGGCTCTTGGTTATCCCTTGTCTGACACCTCTTGTTGGACGGGAGCAGGGCACATTCCACGGTAATCCCGGGGGGATTGGGATGGGTCCTGTCAGTAGGCCCATTTGAACGGTTTGAGATGATTTATGAAATGGTTTTTGTAACGCCCCGGAAATTTAAAAAAGGAAAATGTGGAAAATTTGAAGGAAATGATGATTTTGCCCCTAGAATAGGGCGAACAGTTGACTTTGTGTTTGAGCGGTAAAACGGACTTTGACCGATGACTGTGACGTAGTTCGAGACGTCACGAGTTCATAGACAGGTGGCACGCCCGATTCTGACATTCGAGGAGAAAGTTATGATGTTCGGAAGTTTAAGGGTAATTTGGTAAATTAGTTAAAAGGGGCCATTTCTTGACTTTTTTATCAGGACCGTGTTAGGACTTTCTGTAAGTACCGTTGGGTAGGTCTCAAGACGCTGAATCCGTAGACAGGCGGCATGCGTCAATCAGGGTTCAGATGAAAAAGTTAAGGGCTTGAGAAAGTGAAGGGCAATTTGGTAATTTGTCAAAGAGAGGTAAAATGGTAATTTGACTGGGTTTTGATGAGTTAGTACGGCTGTGATGGCTGATTCAGCCAATTTGGTGGGTCGGTTAATTTCTTGAGTGACATCTGTCATAATTAGATGAGGATTAGTGGCTTGATTCTTATCTTATGGATTAAATTGTACAATTGAGTATGTGTTTGCCTCAAACAAACGAAAAACAAAGACAAAAGATAACTGAGCTTGATCAATCTCAATCTCTCTGTTTGATCGATTGATGAGGGGAATAGAGAGAGCATTCGAAATGAAGAATATAGAAGGAGAGAAGGATAAGATTATGAGATTATGGAAACAAACCCGAAACCAAAACCTGTAGGAATTCAAATTCTCCAAAAATCGAATTTGAATTTCTAGGCCCTGAAGCGTCAAATTTAACATGACTTGAGCTTTCTGAGATTGCCACGATCATAACTACCTAAAGAACGAAGGAAATTGATGCTATTTGGGCTCTGAACGAACCTAGTGACAGAAAAAGGAATTCGAGGATTGAGTCGTGCAATTGAAGGGTTAGAAGGATGAAATTAAGCTTGGAATTACGTTTATATGGTTCCTACGAAGCTTCTGAGTGAATCAATTGCACGAATTCGATTGAAATTGATGAAGTTCAAAGATGAACAGTGGTTACAGGTTCTTCGACATGTCGAACTTGAAGTCGACTGGATTAAGGTAAGTTCCATTGAAATTAAGGTTACAGAACCCTAATTAGACTCCTCACGATGCTATTCGATGGTTCAATTGAAGGAACAGATGAAAAATTGGCAGGAATCCAGCCGAGTCATCTCGCGGGCCAACCGGACCCGTTTACCAGGAATCCGGGTGAAGACGACGATTGTAGCACTTTACTGTGCAGGCGCCTGGCTCCCACGCACAGCCACTCAAGGCGGTGCGTGGCGGCGCGTGAGCCCGAATTTCGAGGTAAGGTTAACATGACTTTTATCCTATTTAATGTAATGAACATTTTGGCACTGGTTTCGAGGAAATCGGATACCGTTTCGACATTGTTTCAAGGGTCCGAAGATTTATATTACGTTTAAAATACGTATTTAAATCCCGGAAAAATTGGGAAAAATTATGGGAAGTATATTGGAGTGTTAGTAACCCTCGATAATGATTTTGGACAGGAATGGTGACTTCCAGAATTTACGGAAAAACGTGCAGCTCGGAAAGCGAGCGATATGGACGGTGTGTGACTGGACTTTTGTTTTCTACCTTGAATGCATGCATATATGTTTTAAATGCTTTATGATATGATTTGAAATGCTTTGGTATTATTGATGTTTCGATATGATGATTTCCGGATTTTGGGAATATTATATTATTTTATATGATTTTGGGCACGATTTTCGAGAAAACCATGATATTGATGTTTTGGGCGAAGGCCCGGGATTTGAGATTGGTTTTGACTCGGATTATGAGTCGGGAAATGATTTCATGGATTTGAAATACTTTGTGGATATATTTTGTGGATTTATGTGAAAATGGCAACTAAGGTTGCGGTTACGCAGATTTGCGTGAAAGTGATATTGTGGGCGTGAGACCCAATGGAAATGTGATTTTGATTGGACTGGTATTTCCATGTTATTACATGATGATATTGATGGTTTTAAGATTTGTGAAATAATCGAGACTCTGGTTTTATGAATTTTACGTAAATTATGTTTTGGGCTGAGACCCTGTGTTGAAAATGGTTTTGATTTCAAATGCAACTGTTTTTCATTGGTTTTCCTGATGATCATATGTTGTGTATATTAGGGCTTTCGAGGTGGAATATGTTCCCCCGGAGCGCACCCTGGATTGTGGATATTAGGGCTTCCAGTTGGGAATGTGTTTCCCCGGAATGAACCCTGGAGATAACGCTTGCCTCCAGGATAGATGTGTGTACCCCAGAGAGGTCACATAGCACGGTCTATTGTCGTGCAGCCGAGGGAGGCTTGACTCAGATAAGATGTGCTGGGTTATATAGAGATCGGTCTATGATGTGTTCACGACGATCTGGATTGTCGGCTGGTGATGTGTTCACAGCGACGGATGCTCGGATTTTGAGCGGTCCTTGAGCCTATTGATTTGCACGCGTTGCAGGGATAACGTGACTATATGAGATTGGATATGAGACTGGACATGGACATGAGTCCGGTGGTTTTATTGAGATTTGCGATTTATAACTATTTGTGCCCAGATTTATTTTACTCATGATTTATGATATGCATGCATGTTTGTGAAACTGGAGGGTAGGAATGTATTTTGATAAATGTATTTCTAAAAGTTTCTTTTTATCCACTCACCCCTTTTCTATTTTATTGACCCTCCAGGTCGTGGCGCGATGATCGAGGCTAATCGGGAGGTGGAGGCATGAGTGGGTACAGGTACGGTTATCCCTTGTTTGGCAAGTGCTGAGGGCAATTTCGGAACTCCAGTTGACTTGTCAGAAGGGAGCAGGACCGGGCACAGTTATCTATGTCCTTCAAGGACGGGTCCTGTCAAATTGGTATCAGAGCACTAGGTTGCTGATTCTGTTGCCACGTCATGCCTCCGATACGTAAGCCTCGTTTGCGACCTGGTAGTGAGATAGGTATACGAGGGTATATGAGACCTCGTGATAGATCTCGGAACGAGATTAACCTTGGATCGGGGGTCAAATGTTGATCAGCGTACACTGTGAACTACTAACTGTTAACACAGATTTGTGTGGGTCCCCAGAATGAATGAGCCCAGAGGCTAGAAAGGTAGCACAATTGGGCACAGTGGACCCGGGATGAGATTATTCTCAGTGAATTCCTTAAGTGGAATGTATGTTAATGAGTTTAGAATATGATGGGCTATTCCTTAGGCCTTATAGGTCGTATCAGATGTGATCCACCAGCGGAATTGGCTTGGTGATCGGGTATGCCAATGATGGCATGGATGATTGTTATGAGATTGGACTCAAAAGGAGTCAAGATTGAACTCGAGAAGAGTCAAGAAAGGAAAATGGGACTCAAAGTGAGTCGGGATATTGGTTAGGACTCGAGATGAGTCATGGTAAATCAGGGCTCAGAATGAGCTGTAAAGGTTGAATTATAACTATGATTTCTGACACGATCGATGCCAAGAATTGGAACAGGGCCAGATATTGATTGGGTTATGAATTTATGGATTGGTATTGTTTACCCTTGTTTAATGGACTTATGGTTTTGGATGGTTCGTGTCAATTTCACTTAATGATTGAAAGTTCGGGCAGAGACCCGTGGTACATAGAGGATTGGACTTAGGAGATGGTCTAGTGCAGTGGGACGCCAGTTGGGTCCACTGGGTGATAAAATGTTAAGGTTAATGATGTGGGAATAGTTCTGATTATGAGTCGTCTGGTCACATCATAAAGAAAGGGTATATCGATTGATAAAGTGATATGGCACTGTTGGGGTGCAATGGAGTAGGGATTGGCTTCTGTATTGATTCTTGATGTGACAGGCGGGGGAAAAGTTGATAGGCCCGTGATGGACCGTATGGGGCGTGGTCAGATTGGGACCACATGCCCGAGGACCACATGCCTGAGGATTATAGTTATTTAGCAGGAGGCCTGAGTAGCCCTTGGAGTGATGACCTCGTATGTATTCGGTAGGTCACGAGCTATCCACTCTTCCATGTTTTGAGAATGTATATTGGATGGATACGGAGATGTCCATGATTGGTTAAGGTATGGCCGTCGGTGAGCCGACTAGAGCTACGGATGTGATAAAATTGATGATATTTATGTGGTACCCTTGGTAAGGAAATTATATATGGTGAAATTGGTGAGACCTAAATGGGGTAGACCTATTGATGTGAGGCTACCCAGGATGACCGGTGTTGTTCGCCTAGTGGCTGACCTGGAGTATTCCTGGACTTGGATGATTTGGATGTAATCCTTGGGATGGACTGATTGATGACTCAGGATACCTCTATCGCGTATGTCGATTAGAGAGTGATATGTGGAGTCCAGGATTTCCAGAGTTTGTATTTCAGGGGGACTTGAGGATATTACCCTCTAGAATGATATTGAACCTCACATCGATGGATTGTTGGTATGAGGTAAGCAAAGTTTGCTGGTTAGATGCGTGTCATATGTGATTAGTATATAAGATGCCTAGTGATGGCTGATGATGTACAGATTTTGGAATATGTTTCCTGAGGTTTTTTCTAGGATGAGAGATCGAGTTTATGATGATGAGCATGTCGAGTATACGAGTTGTTTCTCGGAAACCTTGGTATGTGGCACCTATGAAGTCATAAGGACTGAAGGTGCAAGTACAGGACTTGGTAGACAGGGGTTCATTCGGCCCAGTGGTGTTAAAGAGGAAAAAGGAATGATGGTCCTAGCTTACATGTTGATTATGGACAACTTAATAAAGTAACGGTATGGGATAAGTATCCCTCATCATGAGCTAATGATTTGTGGTCCTGTTGGACATATGTGATTACTGAACCTATTGAGATAGGCTAACATGGAGATTATGGGGCCTCATGAGAGTGGCCAATAGGGTGATGACTAATAGTTGTGAATAAAAGAGATAAATATGATGTCCGGGTTGTTGTGGCTAAGGTTAGCCAATGGTGATTCCTTTGGATGGGCAAATGAACCGGTTATATTTGTGGAACACGTACTATGGGTGAATAAGTGTAGTTCTGGTCGACCAGAGTAGGTGTGTGGAACATAGAGTAAGAATAGTTGGGGTTAGTGTGAATCCCAGGAAAACAGATGTATTGGCCAATGGAAACTGTCACGGGAAAAATGAGGTGTTTGAGATTGGATGGATACCATGGAGTATTGTAGAGGGGTTCTCTACAATGTATTTCCAGTTATGGTGATTGACCCGAAAAAAGGTCAGAGTTATTGAAAATGAGAACTGAAACAGAATAATTACACAGTGGAGAAATTGTGACTTATGTTCGATGTGACCCTTTCTGTGTGCATAGTGATATGTCACTATGAGATTTGGGATTTGGTGAGGTGTGCTTCGGTAGCATGGGGCTGGGATTGTCGATGCTAGTCGAACCCTCAGGAGTTTTACTTTCCTTGCAGGATTTGGGATCGACCATAGTGACCCATGGATCGAGGATGCAGAGGTCATACCTCGGGAAGGAATGTACGAGTACTATATCGACCATCAGGATTTGAAATGATTGATAAGTAGAAAAGCTTAATAGGTGATGAGGCGATGGTTAGGACACATTGAGATTATGACCGCGTTGTCGGGTCAGGTATCATTCGCGAGGAGGATAATAAGATAACCGGTCGCGAATTGGTATGTTTGATAACATAAGGATAGGTGAAATCCTGTGTTTAAAGGAACTCCCTAGGATTGGAGTAGTACATGATTTTGATTATTTGGACTACTGGAATCCAACTACAGGATCATACTAGGTGTATGATGTTGGTATATGATGTTGAATGGAAGTGAGGTTAAGAAATGGATATGATTTGTGATATTGTATGAATGATGGTATTGAGTGCCATGTATTGGCAGAGGTAGGCATTAGTGAGGCCTATGATGATAAAACAACAAAAGCAAAAGTTAAATTTATTCTGCTTAGTGACCCTGGAAAGGGAGTATGTAGTGGTTGACTTAATGAGGGAAATGAGTTCCCGATTTATTGAACCTTTGAGGCTATTGGCCTGGTGGCCGGGTGGCATATGTATGATAACTTAAGCCCTTGTACCATGTCATGAGTGAATGACATGTAATTGGGATAATGGTACTGGTACTTTTGACTTCTGGATTGTGTATACTCGGACGTTGAGCGAGGCTCCGTATTTCGAGTAGGCTTGGATATGACTACCCATGGGATAGAGGTTTACAGAGAGATATGTCCCGATGTTTACCCAGCGACGGGGACTGGATTCTTGAGGTGCCATAAGTTTGATTTGGACTGATATTCGGTTCGGTTGAACCAGAAGGGTATGCGGTTGATTATGCTTCTGGTGCACATATATATATGCCTCGAGAGAACTGTCGTGACACCTACTAATTGAAATTTTGAGGATGAAATTCTTTAAGGGGGGAAGGTTGTAACGCCCCGGAAATTCGAAAAAGGAAAATGTGGAAAATTTGAAGAAAATGACGATTTTACCCCTAAAATAAGGTGAATGGTTGACTTTTGGTTTGAGCAGTCAAACGAACTTTGACCGATGACTGTGACGTAGTTCGGGACGTCACGAGTTCATAGACAGGTGGCACGCCCGATTCTGACATTCGAGGAGAAAGTTATGATGTTCGGAAGTTTAAGGGTAATTTGGTAAATTGGTTAAAAGGGGCCATTTGTTGACTTTTTGATCGGGACCGTGTTTGGACTTTCTGTAAGTACCGTTGGGTAGGTCTCGAGACGCTGAATCTGTAGACAGGCAGCATGCGTCAATCGGGGTTCGGATGAAAAAGTTATGGGCTTGAGAAAGTGAAGGGCAATTTGGTAATTTGTTAAAGAGAGATAAAATGGTAATTTGACTGGGTTTTGATGTGTTAATACGGCTGTGATGGCTGATTCATCCAATTTGGTGGGTCGGTTAATTTCTTGAGTGACATCTGTCACAATTAGATGAGGATTAGTGGCTTGATTCTTATCTAATGGATTAAATTGTACAATTGAGTATGTGTTTGCCTCAAACAAATGAAAAGCAGAGACAAAAGATAACTGAGCTTGATCAACCTCAATCTCTCTGTTTGATCGATTGGTGAGGGGAATAGAGAGAGCATTCGAAATGAAGAATAGAGAAGGAGAGAAGGATAAGATTATGAGATTATGGAAACAAACCTGAAACCCAAACCTGTAGGAATTCAAATTCTCCAAAAATAGAATTTGAATTTCTAGGGCCTAAAACATCAAATTGAACATGACTTGAGCTTTCTGAGATTGCCACGATCAGAACCACCTAAAGAACGAAGGAAATTGATGCTATTTTGGCTCTAAACGGACCTAGTGACAGAAAAAGGAATTCGAGGATTGAGTCGTGCAATTGAAGGGTTAGAATGATGAAATTGAGCTTGGAATTATGTTTATATGGTTCCTACGAAGCTTCTGAGTGAATCAATTGCACGAATTCGATTGAAATTGATGAAGTTCGAAGATGAACAGTGGTTACAGGTTCTTCGATATGTCGAACTAGAAGTCGACTAGATTAAGGTAAGTTCCATTGAAATTAAGGTTACAGAACCCTAATTAGACTCCTAACGATGTTATTCGAGTGTTCAATTGAAGGAACAGATGACAAATTGGCATGAATCCCGCCAGGTCATCTCGCGAGCCAACCGGACCCGTTTACCAGGAATCCGGGAGAAGACGACGACTGTAGCACTTCATTGTGCAGGCGCGTGGCTCCAACGCCCAGCCACTCACGGCGGCGCGTGAGCCCGAATTTCGAGGTAAGGTCAACATGACTTTTTTCCTATTTAATGTAACGAATATTTTGGCACTGGTTTCGAGGAAATCAGATACCGTTTCGACATTGTTTCGAGGGTCCGAAGGTTTATGTTACGTTTAAAATACGTATGTAAATCCCGGAAAAATTGGGAAAAATTATGGGAAGTATATTGGAGTGTTAGTAACCCTCGATAATGATTTTGGACAAGAATGGTCACTTCCAGAATTTACGGAAAAACGTGCAGCTCGGAAAACGAGCGATATGGACGGTGTGTGACTGGACTTTTGTTTTCTACCATGAATGCATGCATATTTGTTTTAAATGCTTTATGATATGATTTGAAATGCTTTGGTATGATTGATGTTTCGATATGATGATTTCCGGATTTTGGGAATATTATATTATTTTATATGATTTTGGGCACGATTTTCGAGAAAACCATGATATTGAAATTTTGGGCAAAGGCCTGGGATTTGAGATTGGTTTTGACTCAAATTATGAGTCGGGAAATTATTTGATGGATTTGAAATACTTTGTGGATATATTTTGTGGATTTATGTGAAAATGGCAACTAAGGTTGCGGTTACGCAGATTTGCGTGAAAGTGATATTGTGGGCGTGAGACCCAATGGAAATGTGATTTTGATTGGACTGGTATTTCCATGTTATTACATGATGATATTGATGGTTTTAAGATTTGTGAAATAATCGAGACTCTGGTTTTATGAATTTTACGTAAATTATGTTTTGGGCTGAGACCCTGTGTTGAAAATGGTTTTGATTTCAAATGCAACTGTTTTTCATTGGTTTTCCTGATGATCATATGTTGTGTATATTAGGGCTTTCGAGGTGGAATATGTTCCCCCGGAGCGCACCCTGGATTGTGGATATTAGGGCTTCCAGTTGGGAATGTGTTTCCCCGGAATGAACCCTGGAGATAACGCTTGCCTCCAGGATAGATGTGTGTACCCCGGAGAGGTCACATAGCACGGTCTATTGTCGTGCAGTCGAGGGAGGCTTGACTCAGATAAGATGTGCTGGGTTATATAGAGATCGGTCTGTGATGTGTTCACGACGATCTGGATTGTCGGCTGGTGATGTGTTCACAGCGACGGATGCTCGGATTTTGAGCGGTCCTTGAGCCTATTGATTTGCACGCGTTGCAGGGATAACGTGACTATATGAGATTGGATATGAGACTGGACATGGACATGAGTCCGGTGGTTTTATTGAGATTTGCGATTTATAACTATTTGTGCCCAGATTTATTTTACTCATGATTTATGATATGCATGCATGTTTGTGAAACTGGAGGGTAGGAATGTATTTTGATAAATGTATTTCTAAAAGTTTCTTTTTATCCACTCACCCCTTTTCTATTTTATTGACCCTCCAGGTCGTGGCACGATGATCGAGGCTAATCGGGAGGTGGAGGCATGAGTGGGTACAGGTACGGTTATCCCTTGTTTGGCAAGTGCTGAGGGCAATTTCGGAACTCCAGTTGACTTGTCAGAAGGGAGCAGGACCGGGCACAGTTATCTATGTCCTTTGGGGACGAGTCCTGTCAGTTTTCCATATACCATCCTTATATCTATGGATTGTCTCCTCCAGTCGTCTGGGACGATGGAGTAGTCACGGCGCATTTCCTGCGAGGGGTCACTGCACGGAGCGACCTGACCGTATAGTGACTCAAGAGCAGGATTGCTAGACGTCTGGGATGTCAAACATCTGGGATGTCATAGATTAACTCGGGTTGGGACGTATAGGACATCAGGCGTCTGGGACGCCAGGCATCTGGGACGCTAGGAATCTTGGATGCCGAGGATTGGTACATAACAGTATTTGATGGAACTGTGATTTATGGATTTATTGGATTATGTGTTTAGATTTCAGATTTATTGGATTTATGATTTGATTTTCGGTGTTAATGGATTTGGGCAGGGACCCACATGGTTTGGATTTACAGTTTTGGGCTGAGTTCCTACTTACTTGGATTTATGGTTTTGGGCTAAGGCCCTAATGATTTAATTAAGTTAAATGGTTTGATTATTGGTTTTCGAATGCATGCATAGTTTTTTAGTGAAGGGCATAAATATTTTCTTATGAAATGTGTTTTTATTAAACTATTGATTTTTGTCTACTCACAGATTTTAATGGTTTTAATGCGCTTCAGATTCATCACGGTTGCGGGTTGTAGCAGAGACCGAGACATCGCACTCCTCCACTGATCCTAGCGCACTCTGGAAGCCCCGAACGGGCTGAGATTTGAGTTATCCTTTGTCTGTCACTTTGTGTCAGGTATGAGCATGGCACATCCCGCGATAATCCTCGGTGGGATTCGGATGGGTCGTGTCACACGCGACCTCACACGCCAAACAAAGTCCATGTGCTTGGGCTCCACGCGTGTGCACTGTTCATCATCCCCTTCCTTTAGAAACCTGAATTTTTGGTTTTCGGGTCGCCCGACTCGACCTATTCTCCTTCAAATCTCAACCTTTTTCTTACCTATTTCGTCCAATATTTTTTAAACTAACCCAACAAGAGATCTTTGGTCTCAAAATCAAGAAAACGATCAATCACTATGGAAACTATACTCACCTTTTCGGCTACAACTTTGCTCTTCAGTTTTGGGCACTTCCAGCATTCAAATCATTAACTAGGGACCTTAACAAAGTTGCAAGATCTCATGGAACTTGAAAAAGAGCTAGAATCCAAGCTTCTAGCTAGAAAACTGGGTCATCCAACCTTAAACCCGAAAACACCCTTCTCGGGTTCCCTGCCTTCCAACCTACAATCAGTCCCCCCTTTACTACTAATTCTCTTCTCCTACCTCTCTTCTTCTCCCCTGCTTTTTCTTCTTCTGGTTTTTCTCTCTTCCATTTTTCTTTTCTAAGTCTCTTCGTTGAACACCAAAACTCACCAAATATCCATTTAACATATAACACCTAAATACTAACACACACACAAAATCCAGGTTGGTGGCACTCATATAAATGGGATAAGGACACTTGGCATCATTCAATTCAACCATCAGATAAAATATCCCAACGTAATTACAAAAATACCCTTTCACACAAAATTACTAAAACGCCCCTAGGAAACTTAGACCAAGAATGAATCCAATCGAACTTCGGTTCCAACATGCCGCTTGTCAACGAATTTGGGAGATTGAGACCTTTCTAACTACATTTTTGGATTTGCCAAAAACCGTCCGGTCAAAAGTCAATTTTTTAACTTTGACAAAAAAAGTCAACCTTTAACTTTCGGGGTAAAATGGTCAATTCAATTAGAATTTTTCCGATTTTACTCGTTGAAGGTCCTGGTCCTTACATTAGACCTTGAGGAATTGCCGCACGCGTCGCCACATGCTGGCGAGCTCCATACAACTAGGCTTCATGCGCCTAGACTTGCAGCCGCACCTTTAATTGCCATCTACCTCGAGGCGGGTCGACCCAGGTTCCTACACCCTGGGCGACCCGGGTAACGTAACCCAATTCTAAAACCTTCACGTCTCAACGGATTTCCATGTTTCAAGCATCAAATTTCATCTCCTCAAACCCATAATCATGTTTTTAACATCAACAACATCAAAATCTACCTCAATTTCATGAAGGAACGATCAAAGCTCGCGGCCAAAGTGTGAACACATATACGACAACTTCCCCATATCCAAAACTCTTGATTCCTTAGCCCATCTTGGTCGCCTAGGTCCAAAAAAAGGTACTAAGGACCATGATTTCATGTTTTATTGTCCCAAACCCACTATTTTCTGTTTAAGGTTCACGTACCCTTCCTCCTTTTCTATTTTCTCCTTTTTGGTTCGCTTTTTCTCTCTCTCTGACAGGACCTATCCCAATCCCCCCGGGATTAATGCGGGATGACCCTGCTCCCGTCTAACACGAAGTGTCAGATAAGGGATATTTCCGACCTTTGCCCTCCCGGGCTATCAGAGTACGCCAGGATCCTCGGTCTCTGCTACAGTCCACATCCGATGTCAACCTGAAGGGTATTAAAAACAGAAAGACTGTGAGTGGATAAAAATAAAGAGTTTATAAAACATATTTCATAAAAGACCTTTATACCCTTCACTAAAAAGCATGCATGCATAGTTAAACCATTTATCCAAACACATATGTTTAAACAACCATCATTAGGGTCTCAGCCCCAAATTCCGTAAATACAAGTCATACGGGCTCCTGCCCAAAACCATTTACAGAAAACCATAACATCAGAAACATATGTGGGATCTCAGCCCAAATCCATTTATCATCATAAAACATAATTTCCCAATCCACTTGAAATCATGTTTATCCAATATATTTCATATCCAAGAACCTATCACAGTAAAATAAAGCTACGTGCGTGCTAACCGGGGTCTCAAACCCAAGTCTCTCCAGGGTCCACCCAGGTCAATGTCCGTAGATCAATGACCCTCCCTGGAGGTAACGAACCATGCCCATCTTGAGAATAAGGAACCCACCTGGGGGGCGACTCCACTCAGTCAGTGCTCCGTGACTACTCCGAGGTCCACCTAGGCCAACGACCCTCCCCGGAGGAGACAATCATATATAAAGGATGGAATATGAAAAACCGTTTGAAATCATTCTTTAAACCTTTCCAGGATTCATGCCCGACCCTCACTAGCCATCATGAACCATAAAATCCATTTCAAGGGTTCATGCCAATTCCCATAAACCGTCATGACCCGTAAATCCTTTTCAAGGATTCATACCGGTTCCCATAAACCGTCATGAACCATAAAACCATTTCAAGGGTTCATGTCATTTCCCATAAACCGCCATGAACCATAAAACCATTTGTAACACATAGCTGGGCCCTAGGCCCGTATCCACATAAAAACTGACCTCCGGTCCGAATCGTAAACCAATTGGGCCTCTGGCCCGATGCCTCGTTAAATCAAATGAGTCTCATGCCTGATTCCATATTTCCAAATCCGAAATCAATTTAAGAACCAATTGGGCCTCCGGCCCGAGAACGTAACAAAAAGGGACATCGAGTCCGAGGGTTTGTGAATCAAATGGATTTCGAACCCGAGTTTACCTTTTCAAATCCAAAACCATTTCATGAAATCATATCCAAAACCTTAAGTACGAAAAATCAGTATAGAACCGGAAAATCTCGATTTACGTGCAAGCACGTAAATTGCCTCGAAATACGTGAAATCATATAAATCACAACCATCTAATTCATAATCCATATAAAACATTTATGCATGCATCACAGTTTAGAAATCAAGGTCCACTCACAGACCGTCCGAAGCCGCGCCTTGATACTCGTGCCATAATCGTCTCCCGGGTCAATCGTTGCCACCGGGATTCCCAAACCTGTCCAAATTCATTTGGAGGGTTACTAATAGCCTTATTAACCTCTCATTGAAGTCCCATAATTTTCTCGAATTTCTAACTATTTTTAATCCCGATCCGAAACATTCGGGCAGCCCGAAACCTATCGAAACGATGTCTGATTGACACGAGACCAGTCTCAAAATGTTCGTTACATCGAATAGAAGATTTCATATGTTGAATACTTCCCCAAATTACTGTTCATACGCCCTCACGCACCCCAAGAAGGCTCAGAATACTATTCATCGTCATCAAGCTCCAACTTTTACTGTGCTGAACCGGTTCACTGTTCACCGCACTGTGCTGAACCAACGTGACCGGTTCAGTGCTTTCCTCCCTCTGTTTTGGTCAAATTTCAACCCTAATTAATCCTATAATTCCTATTTCTTCATTCCCTATCATTTCCAATCATCAAAACAACTTAAAAACACCTAAATCCCATGGTTTAATTATGAACCATACGGTTCAATGTTTCCAAAATGCACCCATGGCTTCACAGCCATCCCTAGCTTCCTAAAATCGTCCTAACACAATCCTAATGACCCATTTAGTTCATTAAAACCATTAAAAACCAACCGTAATGCACAAATCGATTTAAAGGGGGAAAATGGCCTAACCGTGAACCTCTCGGGTTTTGAGCTTAGCCGTGCACGGTGGCGCCGTCCTGGGCTGGCCACCACTTCCTCCTGTCCTCCCTTCCATCTCTGGTCTCAGTCATGGTCGTATGGGAAGGGTTGGATGGGTTTTGGGTTTGCACAGAGGAGAGGAAAAATGGTGAGATCGGCTTTTGTGTTTGAATGAGGAAAATGGTCGATGCATAAAGATATAAGGATGGCATGTGGATGGGTGACACTTGTCACTCATCCATAGGGCAGGAACTAAATATCTGGGCCCACTAGAGTCTAAAAGTTAGGTCGTTACGTAAGTCGTGCAATAGTGCACTTGAACTTCCGTGAACCGTAACTTCGCCGTCTAACGTCCGAATTCAACGTGCCGTCTGTCTATAGATTCGTATCGTCCCGATCTACGTAATGGTCCTCGACCCTCGGCCATCAGACATCCCAGGTCAAAAGTCAACTATTTGCTCCTTTTAACCATAATTACTAAAATGCCCATAAACTTCCGAACGTCATAACTTCTTCCACGAACGTCGGAATTGAACGTGCCACCTGTCTATGAACTCGCGACGTCACAAACTACGTCACGGTCATCAGTCAAAGTCCATTTGACCACCTGAATGAAAATTCAACTTTTTGCCCACGCCTAGTGGCAAAACGGTCATTTCGCATCGTTCGTCCGATTTCGCCCTACTAATCACAAATTAGCCTCACTAATCGTGATTAGTCACTAATCTAATCTTGAAATTTGGGACGGGTCGTTACAACCTTCCCTCCTTAATTAATTTCATCCTCGAAATCCCAACCGACCTAATTCCAACCGTTCTTCCCTCCTTAATTTAGTTTCGTTCTCAAAACTCCGACTATCCTGATTCCACAACCACCTCGTGGAAATAATTCGATCTCACGACACGTGTACACTCGTACACCCACTAACCAGAATAATACTCGTCTGCAACCAGACGTATCACTAATACTCACATCACATCAACTACACTCGACCACGTCGAATGACAGTAGCCATACGTTCCGAATTGACTCTACTTGTCAAATCTACCGTTACGTTGACACAAACAACTCGAAGGTTTCTTGATCAAACACTAAACTATCCTGACGTCTGCTCCCACTGGGAATCACCAACTCACTAACCGATCCACGCTGACACCTTCGAAAAACTGTCACCACTTGACAGTCGCCAGTCAAAAACTGACACGATACTCCCTTGTGGTTATACTAACCACCAACTTACTCAACCTGAGTATACGTATACCGACAAAACACTCGACCTGCGTGTAACTGGACCTACCAGAAATACTATGACCCACTGCACAGTATCTAATGTCCAGTCCACGTCCTCGACAAATCCAATGGTATCGGAACCAATCCGACTACCAACACGCTCACCAACGTACCCATGGTATAACCTATATACCATTACCAGGCACCACAAGTCTGCCAGTATCGTACCTCGAACAACGTACAAGGTACGCACATCTACCCATCAATCAGCTTACAACCATAACGACAACGACAACATGACCACACGACGACCTAGGTGGTAGTCAGACACGTTTCTATAACGGAGTCCATTTGTCCAATCCCGGACTAGACAAATCGAAACTCCAACTCAAACATCCAGTTCCTAATCCGAATCCGCAATTTCGTAAGAAATCCTGAATTCAAACCCAGAAATCATATCCATAGCCAAGTCCAAATCCGAATCCGAAATCATTATTCCGTAAGCTAGCATCAGGAATGACCATTCCAAACCCAAATCCATAAAAGGAAATCCACTGTCAAGCTCCAGAATCAAATCCTGAATCGTCACCCAGAATCCGATTCCAAAACCCAAATCCAGAAATCCACTTTCAAGTTCCAAAATCAAATCCTGAATCGTCATCCAGAAATCTGATTCCAAAACCCGAAACATCATTCACGTCTACCGAGACGTACCAAAATCGAACCTATCGGTTACCTACTCAAATGATTACACATTACATTTGATTAACTTCATAGGGAAGCCAATCCCAACATCATCACATCCCTAAGGCTGACCATATGGACCACGTCAGCAAACTATTCACCTGAGTAATATAACATACGGGATTCACTTCGAAAAGAAGTTCAGTCCCATCATCCTCAACTCAAACATCCAAGTAAGAGCGATAAACTCTCCATCCATCTGGATCATCAAGATCACGATCCAGATCCATCATTATATCAACCGACCATAGACGTCACGATCCCCGATCGTCACAACGTCCAAAGTCCTCAATATCAAAATCTCGATCCATCTAGGATCCACACATGCTCACTCAGCTAACAATCCACCTGAGATCCGATCATAGGGTATTACACCCTCCACGAATCTGCATACTGACACATCGTTCGTCAACCAATTCCCATATCTAAACAGATTAGTCAACGACGAGACACGCCGAGACTGTGGGTTCTCACTAATTACCTCATATCAATCCTTGTCCTTCCACCTAGGAAAAACCAAGAATGATACAAGACTATGACATCAAAATTCATCTAACGTGAATGCAAACAAAACTCGCTGCATTCACCACGTCACTTAACCCAACATCGTCTGCCACCAAGCAGAAAATGAGAAATCTCAGTCACCTAACTTCGATATACTCAACACCTGCTGATGACCCAAGACAAATCCCAGGTTCACCAACCAATACACGATCAGTGTACTAGTGGCAACCAACCATCACCTACACCATATACCATGGCAGAACCTGAGAAGTTACCCAAAAGGACTTCGAAATACCCCATACCAATGCGGAAAACCCGCATTCTACTAGTCACCTCAATCGCAACCTCTCGCGATTCCGAAGTTCCAACAAGATTGGAAACAACCTACCCGGACATCAACCACGTGTCCCCGTTAGACTGGTTATGGACACCTGCCCATTTACAACCGTATATGTACCTCTCGACTAAAGAGTCACAACAGACCCCTGCTGTGAGCTGCAGTCAAATCTCTGCATACCACCATATCTGACCAATCCTGACCAATTCTGACCAACTGGTCGCTAAACCCCGCGACAGATCGAGTCTGACCAACCGCTCACTAATCCCCCATGACAGTACTCGATCCTCATGTCTCAACTACCGTTGGATTCTATCTAGTCCATCACTATCCGTGATCCACTCCCGAACCACAGATATCAAACATATGCTCATCTTGACGGAGTTACATCCCGACTCTTAACTCACCGTCATCGCAATCACCGGCACCAGCACCAGTACTAGTACCAGTACACCACTATAATCTGTCAGCATCAGCACATAGACATCAGTATCAGTATTAGCACCCCGTGTGCAAACTGACAACCCTGGATCTCCGCTCATACAGAGCGACGACCCCGTACCTCTGCTCGAATAGGAGAAACTCTGCCTCTGTCGTACCCAACAACTTTGGGTACAGTCACCCTGACATCTCATACGAGGAAAGGAAACGTCCCCCGAACGTCCCCGTCTCATCCTGCGATCGCACTCAGCTGTAACCGAGTTGAATCCAGAATCACTGCTTGTACATATGCGTTACTCACGCACCTCTTATCATCGTCACGACTGACAATACCATCGTCACAATCCTCACGGCAACCTGAGTCTACCCGACCTGATAAGACTCGACTACGTCCATCGATAGTAGCGTCTGCCACAACCTCGTGCAGACCTAACTACCAGACATCTCGATATCCAGGAATCAACCGCTCATACCAACTACTCCGTGTCCCACTTTGGGATTCCAACGACAAGTACCAACCCTGGTAACCTGTCCATTAGACATCTCAGGTCAAAAGTCAACTATTTTCTCCTTTTAACCATAATTACCAAAATGCCCATAAACTTCCGAACGTCATAACTTCTTCCACGAACGTCGAAATTGAACGTGCCACTTGTTTATGAACTCGTGACGTCACGAACTACGTCACCGTCATCGGTCAAAGTCCATTTGACCGCCCGAATGAAAAGTCAACGTTTTACCCACACCTAGGGGCAAAACGGTCATTTCGCATCGTTCGTCCGATTAGCCTCACTAATCGTGATTAGTCACTAATCTAATCTTGGAATTTGGGACGGGTCGTTACACTCTCTCTCTCTCTCTCCCCCAAAATTTCCCTATTTTCCTTCTTTCCTTAGGAAGGTTACTCCGCTCTTCAGGAGAGAACACCCCCAGAAAGAGAGATAGCGCATATTGTGAGGGAGAGGAGGTAAGCCTTTCATGGTGTCACAGTTTAACAAAAAAAAAAACCTAGGTGGTGGGTGACTGTGTCCCTTCCACCTAGTGAAAAGTGTCACCCATAAAAAAAATATAGCTGACTGATCCCAAACAACTCGAGGAGAATGACTAAAATGTCCTTAGTTTACCCAAATTACCAAATTACCCTTACATATTTATGCTCGTAACATTTCCATACAGTTCCCAGTTTTCTACATGTCATCTGTATACGAACTCATAAGTTCGAGACGCATGCATTGATTCAATCAAAACTTCTGAGTAGTTCCTCGAATTAAAGTGGACTTTTGGAGAAGTAATACAAATAGGGATAAATCTGTCATTTTTCAATTTAATTTACAAAATTGTCCTAATTTTTGGGACGGGTCGTTACAAAGAAGATGTAGTAGCAAAGAAGAAAATGAGACTGAAATCGTAAGGAAAATGAAATTGCAACAATGAAGACTGAAAAAGCAACAACGATGACTGAAAATCAAGCTGAGAGAGGACATCAAAATCGCAATGAATGGAACCCATCTACAAAGGTTATTGAGCCGCGAAAGAAACTCATCTACAATATCTAGTAGGAGTTTATACTAATATCACACGTACGTTCAAGACAACTAATGACTATTTACTTTATAGGCAACCTATCTGGAGATTGACTATGGTACGAATATCAGTTGATGCTTTCAACTCATTCAACGATCACATTTTTGTCATTATTAGAATTAGTGGAAAGAACTCCCATGCCAAAAGGGCTTCTTTATAAGCTGTGAGTCCTGTGACCGGCTCTTAAATTTGGTTTTACGCAGCCCTTCGCTGTGCCATATAAAGAGATTGCCGGATAAACTTTTCCTAGCCGCGAAAACCAAGGCCATGGGTCGCCTAGTCCTCTCTCCCGTCCTCACCATCTCCAACTCTTCTCCTCGCCTCGCTTCGTCATGGTAATTCTCTCTCTCATGCTGTCTTGCTGCCGTCAATTTCCAGTTCCAGCATCATCACCTTCTTGTACATTTGTTTCTTGTTGAAGCAGGTGTGCTGGTGGATTTCAAATCAGGCGCTGTAACAGGTCTACTTCAATTCCTCGCAATTGGATTCTAAGCGCGCGAAATGGTTATGTTTTTCGATGCTGCTCTACCGTCTCCGTCTCGCAACCTGCTGCTCCAGAGAGTTCCCCGACCTCTGTAAAGTAATCTTTACCATTACTGGATTATTGTTCATATATCTTGCTGTGATTGCTTAGCTACATTGTAGTCAATTGGTTAGGCTTGATTATTCTTTAACTTGGAATTCTAATGTTGGAATTTTGCTGCTTCTTGATTCAGAATTTAATTGATGTCACCCGTTTGACCGTCATCAAATTTCTTAAATTGCATAATGAGCATTGTTGTGTATGTAGTTTTGTTTGCATTGATGTCAAACTCATTTAATTTTTTGAAGTGTTTATTTATTTTTTTGCTTGTACAAAGGCATGTAGTTAGAAAAACATTTCTGAATGGTAATTAGAATTGATTTATATTCAATCTCTTTGATCTTCAATTTATAGGAAGAGGATAGTATCTGGAGTCCAGCCGACAGGGTCTATCCACCTAGGGAATTATCTTGGCGCCATAAGGAATTGGATTTTGTTACAGGTAGCATAAAATTGTTTGATTTAGAAATAGTTATTTGCATATTATGTATATATAGAGTTAGTTAATATGCATTGTGGCTCCTGATCTTTATATGCATTGTGGCTCCTGGTCTTGCAGAATACACACGATACTTTTTTTTTCATTGTGGACCTCCATGCGGTATGACTTTTCAGTTTCTATAGTTTTTGTTTACATTTCATTTTTCCATTAATTCTGCATGTGATGCGACAGGATATTAGAGCAGAATTATATGCTTTCTATCCAGATGTGCTGCTTTGGAGCATTCTCTGTGGTATCTGTGTATAGCTTGTAGTTATTGATAAGTGCTTCTGGTGTACTTTGAATTATAATCTTTGGGCAACAATAGACATCCATGTTACACCCTTCATGCTCATCTATCTACGCACATTACACATTGTCTAACTTTGTGGACATGGGAACTTTAAAATTCTTTCTTCCATTCTCTCTTTCTTTCCCTAAAGCATTCATGATGGAAACTCTAACTTCCAAAATTGATCTCCAAAAAATTTATGTTTTTCTTTCAACAAAGATCTATGAATTCTTAAAAAAGATTGAGCTTGAGGGTTTGTTTTCCCAAAAGTGTAAATGGATCCAGTTGATGAATTTCTCTTTAACGATTCAAAGTTTTTTCTCACAGATTACATTACCATATGATGCACAACTATTATCCAAGGCTACAAGGGATACCGCGGCTCTTTATGTGGCTTGTGGAGTGGACACCTCCAAGGTCTAGTGCAACCATTGGTCCTTTTTCGTGATGTTCGAAGATTATACTTTTTTCTGATATTTCATGTATGATTTTGGTTGCGTAGGCATCTGTCTTTGTGCAGTCCCATGTTCGTGCCCATGCAGAATTGATGTGGCTTCTAAGTGCAGTTACACCTGTTGGTTGGCTTAACAAAATGATTCAGTTTAAAGAGAAATCGCGCAAGGCGGTGCGTTTTGAGCTTTATGACGGTTCCATCATGGTTTTGCATCTAATCTACTTAAAATTGTTATCGATGATAACATGTTATACCTAAAAGAAAAACTTGTATTCTTGTCAATGTTATGTGTTAGGGCTTTTTACTAGTCTCACCCTATTTTTCTTATCTTTAGGAGAGAACTTGATTGATTAACTTCTTCTTTTTTTCTAATTAGCGAATATTAACAAGTAGTTTTCAAAACGCTAGCATTTAATTGCTTAGGAGTCAGAAGTCAGAAGCTTCTGACCACGTGACTTTGAACATCACCAGAAACATACTAGTTTGACTTCTGCCATAATATACATTTAATAGTTTCATCTTTGCTGTATAGATTATCATTTGTTGACTCACTACGAAATAAATTACATAAATCACATTCATATTTTAAATTGGTTATTTTTTCCATTCAAATAATAGTTTTATATTGCACATTTTATGTTTTTCCAGTTGTTTGCTTGCTATTATCTATCATTCAAGTTTATTGCATACTTTTGGTTTGGTATTGCAGGGGGATGAAAATGTTGGTGTTGGTCTGTTGACTTACCCTGTTTTGATGGCTTCCGATATTCTTCTGTATCAGGTATCTTCAAAACTTGTAGCTATATCTAATAGGATGATAAATTTATGTCAGGTAATCTTCTCTCAATATGGGTGTAGATGAGGTTTCGGGTAGATTTCCTGTTGGATGGCATGAGTTGAATTGCATGTAAGGAGTAATAATTAAGGGGTACTTTCAGTGCACATTAGTCTGCTTGTTACTATGCATACAATGATAGCCTCTTGAATTTTGGTAGGTTAGTCATTACACTAGACATTATCCATATGATTCATTGCATGCTTCTGTAGTCTGACTTTGTCCCAGTTGGTGAAGATCAAAAGCAGCATTTGGAGTTGACACGTGAGCTTGCTGAGCGTGTTAATTACTTATTTGGAGGAAGGAAATGGAAAAAATTGGGAGGGTGAGAAACTGTAACTTAATACATAAAAAAGATACATTTAACTTGTTCGCTAATATCATTTTCTGGCCTCACTCTGCATAGAACTTGACCCTATTATTTGTTGGTGCAGACGAGGTGGTTCGATTTTTAAGGTGAATTTTATTTATTGCAATAACCCATCATTTGAGATCATCAGTAACATAAGTGATGAATGGAAGTGCCTTTATTCTTTAGGTTCCTGAGCCTCTTATACCACCAGTTGGAGCTCGAGTGATGTCCCTTACTGATGGTCTTTCCAAGGTTATATTTTGAGTTCTCGTACAATTACATAATTCAGAATATTGTATATCTAATTTTATATTTTTAAAGCTTCAAAGAAGAAAATAAATAAAAAATAGAGCAGGTAAATTTTTTTACCATGTACCATTGGAGGTAGTGAATAGATGTGATAGCTTAAACCAAATCGGTAGATCATTGAAATTCCTGTATTTACACAATCTAGGACAAACAGGACATCTGATCAAGATTCAAAATTTCAGTTATACCCTAAATCTGAATCGTATGGCTGTTCCAACGCATCCAGATATATATATATATATATATATATATGTATGTTACAGGAATTATTACACTAGTAACATACTTTTCTCATGTTTGTTTTCCTTCTTATAGATGTCGAAGTCTGCACCTTCTGATCAGTCCCGGATCAATCTTCTTGACCCAAAAGATGTGAGAAACTGAAATATTAACATTTTTTTTTCCACATGGAACTTTTTAGTAATGCATATGCTTGACATGCTTCATTCGTATAATTTTGTTTACTTCTACATTACAAAAGCTGAGCGTAGGTTGCACCGCTCGCTCTATATGTATAACATTGGCATTACGGTAGTCTGGTTGTCAACCGTCACAGACTTAGCTTTCCTCAATTCTATAAATTTTGGCCTTGCTGCAGTCAGTAATTAAGCTGTTTGTATCCTGGCCAATCCGTGTTGCTTTTATATGTTAACTGATGCAAATCAGGAATTTCTGTAATACTCTTTGACTTTTTTTGGGGGTTACTGGGGTGCTGCGGTTTTGGTGGACTTTGTATGCATAATATTTTTACTTGTTTAAACTTGATGATTGGGGACTTGAACTAATTTCCCATGGGTTGATCTTGTTTCTCAGCTTTTTTTCTGGGCACTTGTGAAGCAATTGAAACTAATTTTCTTTCAATATAACCGTCCACCAGCACCTGAGCACTTGAAATTTCTGGGAACCCCATGAATAAATATATGAATGATCCTGGATGTGATGCTGCTTATAGCATTCACTATTTAAAGTACAATACAAGAATATATATAAAAAAAAAAAAAGCAACGTTGTTTTATTATTGTTAAAACATTTTACTTCTCATAATATATGTAGATTTGAGTCATATAAAATAAATTTTCACTATATGGCATTATCATAGAATTCAAAATTCACTACTTGTATATGTAAATGGATAGGTTGGTCCGTTTTTTCACACCTCGGCCATGCTTAGGTCTCCATTTTTGCAGCTACTATCTTCAGAATTTACTGTGTTTCTTCTAGGGTAAATTTTATCCTCATTCTGAAAAATCATGTGGCCTGCTTATTTCATTTTTTCCCTTTCCTCTCAGCTTCATTTATTACCCTTATTCAATGATCTAAGTGGTTTAATTGTTCTATAGGTAATAGCAAACAAAATAAAGAGGTGCAAGACTGACTCATTTTCAGGGTGAATAATCACTTAATGCTACTTCTCTTTCAATTCTCTCCATACGTTCTTCTGATCAGGGGGGAGTTATAATTCTTTTTTGTTATTTGTTTATCGGTAGGTTTGATAAACTCTTTTGTCTTGTTTCTGCTTCATGTGGTAATTCTTATAGATGGAATTTGATAATCCTGAAAGGCCTGAGTGCAACAACCTTCTTTCTATATATCAGCTTGTTTCAGGAAAGAAAAAAGAGGTAATAAATGTCTTATGGACTTATCATTGGTTTATTGCCTTTCATTATACATAGGTGCATATGCATGTACTTTCACTTGTGAAGGATGCTGAGCCTTCAGTTAGTTAAGAACATAATTAGTAAGTTTGAGATATTTTATCATGGAAAACATTTATTATTGCAGGAAGTTGCCCAAGAATGCCAAGATATGAGTTGGGGCATGTTCAAGCCAGTACTAGCTGATGCGTTGATTGATCATTTGCATCCTATCCAGGTTTCAATATCTATATATGTTTGTTTTTTATGGGTTATATTTGTGGGGGCAGTTAATGTGCATTGGTTATGCCAATTGGCCCTTTCTTTCCTTTCTTTCAGCAGAGTGCGTATTTTATCTTTCGACACTGAAGAGATATTTCATGCTTAATATTTCCCACATCTTCGATGGTTTTGGAGTTGTGATTGAGAATATTAACCAAATCTATTAAATAGTGGATTGAAATTATCCACAGCCAGTTGTGGTGAAAATTCTTTGACAGCACTATCTTTCCATTTTCCCCAATATTTTAGTTTGGAGTTGCCATGTTATTTGTTTACGCTTGAGCTATTTGTTTCCCATATCTTCATTTCATTTACTCGAAGATTATTGTCATTTTGTTTTGTTAGGAAACTGTCTATATATGCCATGTACAACTGCCCATTTATTTGAATTAGTTGGTGGAGAATATAGCCTTTTCAGTGATTGCTGGCCATTCTTATGCTTCAAGCCTGTGATTGTATAATTGTGCATATGTGCACATATTTTGATATGCTTTATGCGCATGCCTTTGTATTGTTGTACCAAAGATATATTGATGATTTATGTTCAATCAATTCATTCGCCCCACTCTCCAATTTAGGGAAATGAACCTTTTTCACTTGTCAGATAATGTATGATATCCTTCCTCATTCGTTGTGGTATTCCCTGTCTTCATTTGCATTTTCTGCTTTGCAGGTTCGCTACGAGGAAATCATTTCTGACTCAGCTTATTTGGATGGAATTTTGGCAGAAGGTGCCACCAAAGCTGCAGGTATAGCTAATGTTACTCTCAGTAATGTATACCAGGCAATGGGATTCTTGCAGAGATGAGCAGAACCGATGCTGCAGGAAGAATTCATGTGAAAAAGGCCAGTAAGACAGAAACTTTAAAGTTTACTTTGGATGATGGATTATCCCCTACAATATTTTGGAGTATAGCAATTATAAGCATATTCTTGATGAGTGAAGATATTTTAATGGGAAGGCCTCGAATATTATTTGTTGCTTGCCTCCATCCAGATAGGTGCATTTTCATTTATATTTATCAATCATTCAGTGATTTAATAGTCTACCGCTCTCTAAAATGTAAGATAAGCTATTTAAGAAATTATTGTTCGTGCTTACTGTAGGATAAATCATTTTACTGTTATTTGTCTTCTTAAATTGAAGCCTTAATGTTTAAGGACCTTAGCTTCATCGTTGTGATACAATTTTATTGATAGAAGGGTTGATTGTTTGTTGCTGTGATTTCTGAAATCTGATTTTTCGGAAGCTTAACCCTAGATGACATGTAGGGTTTATCCTGATTCTTATCGACAGAGGAGATGGTGATGGCAAAAGAGCATATAAATCGTTGCAATGATTGGAAAACATAAATTCATATTCTCATCCCATTGCATTCATCCATCCACCCACCGATGGCGTTGTTTTCTTTTACAAAAAGAAGAGGGAGCTGTGACCACGCATCTGCAAAACCACGAACAAACACAGCAAGAGGGTCAATGCGACTCTCTCTTTTAGGTGGCAAGAGAATAAAGGGTGCGTCTTCTCTCTGCCTCTTCTGTCTTTCTCTGTTTTAACATTTTGCCTTTGAGAGAATAGCAGAGACAGAGAAAGACATGACAAGGACCACTGTGACACTGCCTGCAAATTCGAAAAAGGTTATATTCTTATTTCCAGTCATTATTACTACTATAAACAGTATTGGTTACATATATGTACTATATTCATTTGTTTGATCCTGTTTGTTTGCATCAATTTTGTCTGTGATATGGCCACGTATATCATACAAATGCTGTCTGAAGGTTAGATCATTAGATGTCCCTATACCAATAGAATATTATTAAGCTTTATATCAAGTGCCTTGTAGAAGAAAGGTGTGGATTTCCTTCCTTGAGGTAGAAATGTAATATCACAATTTATGGTTCGTTTGATAACCATTTTGTTTTCAGTTTTCAATTTTATTTTTTATGTTTGAAGAAGAATGGAAGTAAGCATGTGGAGTACAATGGTAGAAGAAAAAGTAGACATCAAAACCAAAACCAAATTCCTTTTTTTTTTTTTTTTTTTCATCCTTCTTTATTTCTCTCTCTCCACTAGGGATGGTCAAATGAGTTTTTTTGAGGGTGTGGGTAAACCCTTACCCTACATGGGTACAAATGGGTTTTATACCCATTCAGACCCATCCTCAACCCACCCTAAACCCTAAACCCTTACCCTAAACCCATCCTCAATTTTTGAGGGTTTACCCAAACCCTACCCATTGGGTAATGAGTACCCATGATATTTTATATTTATTTTCTCCTTTCAATTTTTTTTTTCCTTGTGTTTCATTTTGTTTTAACTTCTAATTTTTTTTATACCTTTCAATTTATTTTTCTTTTCTTTTTTCTTTTTACTTTTCATTTTTCTTTTACTTTTTTAATATTTTTTTTTTTTACTTTCATTTGTCTTCAACTTTTTATTTTTAACTTCTAATATTTTTTTCTTTTAATTTCGTTTGCTTTTTTTTTTTTTTTTGCTTTTCATTTTCTTCAAATCCTCTCAATTTCTATTAGAGTTTTTGTTACAATCCGTCTTAAAATTTAAAGTGAGAATTAGTAAATGACCAATTTACCCTTCTATCCGTAATTATCAAAATTTGTCGAGTTGACCAAGACTAGTGAATGAGTTATTTGAGAATTTGACTCCGAAAACTTTCCAATTAAATGAAGAATGAGTAATAAATGTCGAAATGGAATTCAAAACTTAAAAAAAAAACTCATTAAAAATTTTATTATAAACAATTTTTAAGAATTTATAAAACTCCCTTTAAATTATTTCATGGTTGTGAAATCTTAAAAAAATTATAGTTTACTTTGATTTTTGTTAAATCATTTAAAATGAATTATTTAAGTTCTTAAAAAAAATTGATGTTAATATAAATTCGTAACATTTTTGTGTATAATTTTTTTGATGAAAGATGAAATAACTGATATTTAATTGAAATAAAGTAATTTTAAATAATAATACCTAATAAATAAAATAATAGTAAGAATATAAAGAAAAAGAGGGAAGAAAGTGTTAAAAATCCATAGATAATTTGAAGAATGGATAAAGAATATACTTTAAATTTAATGGGTATTAAATACCCTCAATATCCATGGATAAACCCTTACCCTACCCATTAAATGATGGGTAAATTTTTACCCATCTAATTTCTACCCATTTCAACAATACCCATGGGTACCCATACCCATGGATAATTATGACCATCCCTACTCTCCACACCTCCCTAATTCATTCGACCTTCCCAATATTCTTTACATGTCTAATGCACAAAAAATAAAACGGAAAACAAAAAACGAAATGTTTATCAAACAGCCCAATAATGCGCATTGCTTACCCGTTTTCGTTGTTAAAAATGTTGGCCACTCCAAGCACTAGGCAATACAGCAAGGTAAAATTGCCAAGTTAGATCTGTAAACTTTACTTGGATACTGAAAATGCTCGTGTAGATAGACAAATAAGGTTTGGTTACTTGAATGCCTATTGCTTAAGTGAAAATTTGTGACATTCTCCTATATATCTGTTGCAAATTGGTTTGGTTTGGTTCGATTTAGATTTGAACATTTACACCGAATTAATGTAGTGTCAAGGATCATATTGGTTTGGTTTGAATCTCATATTAGTAGCATGACCGAACTTAGCCAATTTAGTTGGAGTTTTTTTTAATTTTTAGTTTTCATATTGATCGGGTGGCATCGGGTCCTAATCCCGCATCTCACCCTGCCCCAAATGATGATGAGACAAAAAGGGGATGGAATAAGCACCTGGGAACTTGGGTGTACCTGGACGTAATCTGTGCCAGCCAACTAACTGCTGCCAGGAAAAAAAAGAACATCTTTTATTAAGTCTTGAATCACACATCTTATTACATGCGGAAGTGGGGAGTATTTTTCTGCGTTTTTGCGACGTTGGTTTTTGGGATGGAGATCGCAATCGACATCGCAGCGCAAATTTGATTCTTCTGGGATTTGTTCCAAAGATGCATTGCTTAATACATGGGATACAACAAAGCAGTGCTCATGCTGCTGGATGTGTGCGTGTGCTTCTTACTGGGCAATGTCTGTCTGACACGCTTCTGAACCGAACATGTAAGAAACGGAATAACCATTTTTAATTACTTGAGATACAAGTTCTTAATTTTTTTTTATAAATAAATTGTAAGTAAAATTAGTATCCTTTTTTTTTTCTTTTATAACAATTCGGTTTTTGATTTTAACGATCAGAGTTGAATATGTGGTTTAAGATGGATAAAAAATATCAAATAGTTATCAAATCGGCCTTGAATATAATTTCATTGGTAAAAGTGTAAACCCTATCCATTTCCATAGTTTAGAATTCAAAAAGCTTACAATACGAGTTGGGGTAGTACTCTATAGTGATCTTGTTATTGTTTCTATGATAAAACGGTATTTCACTCTATAGGGAGCCATTTGATTTGGGTTAAGCCGTATATTGGCCATTTTTGATAAGACAGTGAGTTCAACACAAGACATTGGATTTCAATTAACGCATATAACGGCTAACTGTAACCAAAATTGAGTTCAATTAGGCCGTATAATAACCAAATCTTAATTAGATATCGAGTAGCTAGGGCCAACTTTAATTTTTTTTTTTTCTCGTCTGGCAAAAATTGAACTCCATGCTTTCCACATAATATGCGGAGAGGAATATCACTGTCATAACACTAAGTGGCACCCAAGTTTCAAGCTTTAACATAGCTTTTCCATGTTACACATATTTGTAAAAATTGTTGTTATAGTCCATGAACTTTACGCTAATTTTAGTTAGTCTCTAAACTTCAGACGTTCCTAAACTATGCCCAAATGTACAATAATCATTCCTATGCTAAAATTGTTAACTTTTAATGTTAAAAATGAGGGTAAGATGGTCTTTTTAAGTATATTTATACAATTTCCTCTAATCAACCTAAAGGCAAACCCAAATTGTTAACTTCCTAACCCATCAATATTTTGGAATTTTGCAAGGTCACGGATTTAATAATTGATTAAAATTAAAAGAAAAAAAAATCAGGAAAAAGTTTGAATGTATATACATTTTTTGTCACTAAGATGAAGAATACCTTTAGTAATTTTTTTATGAACATTGTCGAAAAAATATGTTTTGGCGACTCTATTCATAAAAAAAAAAGTTCGACACTAATGGCGTTCTACAACTTTAGTGATGAAAAATGTATATACATTCAAACTTTTTCCAAATTTTTTTTTTCTTTTAATTTTAATCCATTATTATATTAGTTAGTGACCTTAGAAATTAAAATATCCATGGATTGATGTTTATGGGAAAATAGAAGTTTTTGGGTTTCGTTTAGGTTGAATGGAGAGGATTATATAAATATACTTGAAAAGATCATCTTACCCTTATTTTTAACAGAAAAAGTTAAATTTTAATGGAGTGACGATTACTGCACATTTGGCCATAATTCAGGGACGTTTGCTACTAATAATGAACTTCATGGACTATAGCTAATATTGGTGCAAAGTTCATGACTATAACGACAGTTTTCTCTTGTGAGATACGTTAAATTTATTGCAAGATTTTGAATCTTAAACGCATTTAGGGTTTTACTCATGAGCTGCAAAATTGTGGAAATTTGGCCATCTGTTTTTCTTACTTTCCTCTTTATTTCACAATTTTGTTAGAAGCTTTCTTTTATAGTAATCTATGATTAGATTATATCTATAATTGAAATGAAACAATAATTAAAATGAAATAAATGTATGAATGATGATGCATTATGCATATATTTGATTACGAAAGTCGGATGTTGGATAGAACAAGCAAATATAGATATTTTGATGACACGTACTCCCTTATTGATTTTATTCACTAGTCTCTCCTCGTCCTTGTCCTCGAAGGCTATATATAGGCATGGCCTCCATTGTTGTCAAATAAAAGTAACTGTGTGTACTCCATAAGTATAAACAAACGAAAGGAGACATTATTTTCCGAGGGTTTTTAGATTTCATTGTGTTTGCCTCCTTTTCACGTTGGATTTTGCAAGTCCCAGTTCATACCCAGAAGGCCAGAACAAATATGGACATAAACCAATTGCAACGCCAGGTTGCCCTCAAGAGAAGCTCTCTCTTTGAGCAGGTTTTTCATTTTCCATTACCTTTTTTTCTTTCTGCTCCTTATCCATTTTGGAGCTCATTAGATCATCTTCAAACTGCATGTCTTTTGGATTCCTTTCATGTTTTCTCAAAATGTGGTTGCCTTCCTCTTTTTTTCGTCATCGATGAAGGAATTTGAGGACATCTTCAAACTGCATGTCTTTTGGATTCCTTTCATGTTTTCTCAAAATGTGGTTGCCTCTCACTTTTTTTCGTCATCGATGAAGGAAATTGAGGGACTTGAAGGAACCTTTTTTTGTTTAATATTAAGGAATGGGCTTAAACCACCGGCGGTATTGAGAAAACAATGGTCATGATGGTTGCCCGTCCGCGTAGGGTTGGTAGGCCGGAAAATAGCCTGTAAACCCACCAAGGCCCAAAATTTCCTTGTTTGACAAGACACCCAGGTCCAAATTGGAATACGCAAATATTTGATGATACGGCACGTCGTTTTGATCATTTCAATGCTGGCAAATAAGTCAAAAAAAAAAAAGCGAATCTGCAATGCTTTAATGAAATTAGTAGCATACAGCTGGATCTTCAATTTCTTCCTCTTGTCATTTTATTTGCTTGAATCCTAATTTGCAGCGGTACCTCGACCCGCAGCAATTCGTTCAATTGGAAGAGTTGCAAGACGATACTAACCCGAATTTTGTGGAGGAAATTGTGACATTGTTTTATAAAGACTCAGCTCGACTGCTACAAAAGATTGAACAAACCCTGTATGTAGATAATACTCTTGCATTCTTTATCCGTGCATTATATTCTCATCGTGAATAATGATCAGTAATTAAGTATCATCAGTTATTAATTAAGACATTTTATGTAAATATTTTACTTTTGCAGGCAAAGTAGACCTATTGATTTCGTTAGACTGGATGATTACATGCACCAGTTCAAGGGTAGTAGCTCAAGGTACGTAACCCAAAATTACACACACTCACAAATATCCTGAATGTAATTTTATTTGAAAGAACATATACAAAAAATTTCCATCCTAATATGCGCTAACTAGAGCTAATTTTTTAACAGCATTGGAGCTATGAAGGTGAAGAATGAATGCTCCCAATTCAATGAATTTTGTTTGGCAGAAAATGCTGAAGGGTAAAATTGCATTAGTACCGAAGATTTTTCATTTATTCATATATAAAGTTACGTTACAAGAAAAATGGTCCTCGCCAACAATTTTTTAATGATCACAATAAATTAAGTTATGGATATTTATGATTGATTTGCAGATGCTTCAGGACTTTCCAGAGAGTGAAACAAGAGCATCAAACCTTGAGGATTCAGCTTGAATCCTACTTTCAGGTGCCTATATATATGTATATTATATTTATTATGCGCGCAAGTTAACTAACTAATAGTTTTTTTTCTCTCTCTCTTAATTTTTCTGGGTGAAAATATTTGTTCGTTAATACAACTGCAGTTGAGAAAACAAGCAGGACTGGTGCAACATGCCTGAGTGTCGCAGAATATTGCCTGATAATATCTGGAGAAATTAATAAGTATACATCATCACCAGCACCATATATATATATATTGTTATTTTGGGAACTCCATCAGAACCTCATTTTCCATAGTTATCAGATCGTTCTAGCTAGTTATATGAATAATGCACCTAAAAGAAGTTTCGCAGTTTTTTCTGTTTTGGCTGGCCAGAGAAGTTATGTTCCAAAAGAAATCTGGATCTAGTTAGAGTGCACAAATAAAGCAGCCATATATGGTTTGCATGAGTTATTAGTTTCTAAACTAGCTTTGTATTAGGCTGGCCTTTTGTTTCTGTAAATCAATAAATTTGCAACCTCTCTGGTGCTTTGGGCAAAATTGCAAATATAAATACGTATAAACGTTTCTTTATGATGAATATAAAATTAAAGTACACTAAATTGGAGGAATAATCAGCTGTCTCATTGGAATATATATGATCTTTCAATCTCGGTCATTATAAAGATAACCAATATATATTCTTGGCCTTCTGCTTATCACAATCACAATCACTAAAAAGATGCATGAATATATATATAGCGTGATGATACCCCAAATGGGAGTATTCTTCGACTTCTAGTCCACAAGCAACTTTTAAACGTACGGTACCATTTTACATTTTGTGATATTAATAAACTATCTTAAAACATAATATGTTAGCGTTAAAAATTAATACGTTATGGTGCTTGTATATTTACAGTGTGTTTTTAATTATAATACATTTGAAGTTTTGTATTTTGTGTCATGTATAATTAAAAGTTGTCATTTACAACGTAAAATGTCAGACGCAAAAGATCAATTCCGTTATAATATAACTATTTATTGATGTAATGTGAAACTCATATCAAGATCATCGCCAATTCTAAAGTTGTGCGTATATAAGATTTACACATGAACTATTGATCTGAACGCATCTCCAATAAAGAGAGCGTCATATCAACAACCAAAGAATCGGCAGGTTGGTTATTTGTTAGAGTAGTGCAGGAGAACTTGCAATGATAACAACAATCACGAAGGGTGAAGAATATGAAGAGATGGGTAGGAAAGCAAAAAGGGAAGCAAAGCGAATAATAAATATATAGTTGGGATATTTATGAGGATTGATCGATTGACGAGTGATTGAGCTAGGGATCGGAAGTGATGATAATCTTAATAAGTGGGATGTAGGGGTCCACCACTAGCACTAGCAGCCACTAAAGAGGGATATTGCAGAAAGGGTGGCCTTGCCAATGATGATGATCATGACTTGCCCTAACCCTATCACTACAATATTCATTGAACATTTCATGATCATTTTGCTCATCGTTCTTCCTCCATCTCAAATTTAATATTATTAACTATTCAAAACCAGAATTCATGAAAATGAAGTTTCTTGAGTACGTACATGCTAAAGGAGTAATTAAAGGTATATAAGCCGGCCTTCCCCACCAAACCGAACCCATCGAATGTGAATAAAAATTTGAAAATCAGTACTGTCGAAAAAAGTACTGGAAAACACTTGCAATTATGAGAGTCTTAGGTGTTAAACCAGCTTAACCAGGTTGTTAATTAGATCTGATATGTCAGTGTGATCGAGTTAGCAAGCAATTAGTGGAGTTGAAGGACCACTACTTTTTAGTGACTAGGAAGTCTTCTCCATGAATTTCACAATAAGCTATTATATACATATATATAAATATAGTGCTGCTGCTGCTGCACTTATTTGACTGTTCCTTGAAATAATCTAATCCAAGTCAAAACCACTTGATTCAAAGGATTAATATTGAGAACCAAGGTCTTAAGATTTGATATACACAACTTAAACTATGGTTGATCGACTATATTCTTTTAATTCTTTCTAGTCACGTGAAGAGCGAAAGAAATTTAAAAAAACTTACATAAATCTATCTGTGGGACATATAAATAATTTCTACCCTAAATATAATTGTGTCGTAACAGTCATTGAATCATGAGTTGGGCAGGCTTGTTGGAGTGTTGGACCCATCTAAGCAATAAGCTCACACACTGCTGGTGTATGTGGCATGCATTATGAGAAAAAAGGAAGAGCAGCAAAAACAACAATACATAAGAGGCCTTGGCAAGTTGGGTGGCTCCCAAATGAAGGTTGTTGCATGTGTTTTTCTTTTTCTTCTGTTTTTTTCCCTTATTCAAGGAAAAAAAAAATTTCCTCTATCTTCCTCAATCTCCCTTCACACCCACACATATGATATAGGCACATTGAGTCATTTGAGCTCTCAATGCTATCTTGGTCATTTGTCACACTAGCTAGCTGTCATGTGTTGCACATACATATTTCCACCTACAAACATATATGTACAGTTGCTACTTATTTTTGAACATCTTTATTTCCCATTTGAGGCTAAAATTTGAGACAAGGAATCTACCCAACCATTTCCGTTTTCTTGCATGTGCCCTATATATGTATATACCCTCAATATTAAGTCTCCCAAAAGGCCATACTTGGAACATTTAATTTCCTATATATATATATATATATCCCAACAATCACTGTGGTTTCTTACTAAAGTACTCCTTAGGGTTTCCATTCTAACCTAGTTCCACCCTGAACTGCATCGATTAGGGTTCATCTATATAGAAATGGGTCAGTTGTATAATATGGTTTCTGGGAAACATGATGAAGAATCAAAACTGAAGACGAACAAGAGAAGCTATGTTGCAGCTGATGACAAGAAGCTGGAGCTAAGGCTGGCTCCTCCAGGAGGAGAAGATCAATCTCTTCTCTCCCTTAGTTGCAACAACAAAAATAATATTTCTCGCCAAACCAAAAAATTCTGCCAAGATTCTGATCAGAAAATAAGGTACTTAGTTAGCTAGCTTAATTGTTTTAGTAAAGAGGAAAGTGCTTGCGCCCCACTCTTTATTTTATAGAATTTAAACTATAATATTTGCTTATTTTCTTCACTTCGATTTATATTCTGCAGTAAAAGTGCACAAGCTCCAGTAGTTGGGTGGCCTCCAATCCGCTCATCCAGGAAGAATTTTACAAGCTGCAGATCATCACGCTTTGCAAAGCCCCCGAATTCGGAGTCATCACCAAATGATGAAGCTTTGAAAGAGGGAGTAAATATGATGAAATCTGAGAGTGCTGCTTCAAGGCAACATATGTTTGTAAAGATCAACATGGAAGGAGTTCCCATTGGGAGAAAAATCAACCTCAAAGCCTTTGATAGTTATGAGAAACTCTCCTTTGCCATAGATGAACTCTTCATAGGGCTTCTTGCAGGTTTTTTTATTTTTATTTTTTTTTTAGTTTGCTCCAACTCATATATGCAAAATAAGACACCAAAGCAACTTTTTAAAAAAAAAAAAAATTGAACAATTTTGTTGTTGTTGTTTTTTTAATTTATAGCTCAAAGGGGTTCTGATGTGGAAAAAAAAGACAAGAAAGAAGCGAGCAAATCAATTTGTGATCCATTACATGGCAATGGGGAATATACTTTACTCTATGAGGATAATGAAGGAGACAGTATGCTTGTTGGTGATGTCCCATGGAAGTAAGCCATCTTTACTAGTCTGTCTAGCTATGTGTGTATCATAATATATACGTTGTGTTTTTAGTAATCAGAACTTAAGTATTATTTTTACGAGTATCATCTTTTATATTCTCATACTTTAGAATTGACCAAAACAAAAATCGTTCTCTTATTTGGTAAAATAATATGAAAAAACAGAAATAAACAAATAAGAAGCATATCATGATATGTGTTGTGTAAGAATTATGAAAAAATTTATTAATTTAAGAGGGTAGGTTTTACTTTCATGTAGTTTTGTAGTTTAATTATGGTTGTCATGATTTTTAAATGTTATTAATAATTGCAGCATGTTTGTGTCGACGGCAAAGAGGCTGCGCGTGCTAAAGAGTTCAGAGCTTATTTCCAATCCATGACGTGAGCTGCTTTTGATCTCATAATAATATTTTTCTCAAGTTCCATTTTAATTACCATATAAAAATAGATAAGTTTTTAATAAATTTGATTTTACTTTATCATTTTAATTAAAAAGTTAACCTTATATTTTGTCATTGAAACTCACTTTTCAAAAAGTCTCACCTATAAGTTAATTGTCCTATTTTGTAATGGAAGTTTACCGGCCTATTTTCAGTTAGAAGTGGTCAACAAGAAAAGACACCACTTGATTCTACAATGGAAATCGGAAGATGAATATTAATTTTAAAGTATATTCGAATGCAGTTATTATGCTGAAAAATTCTTATATATATATATATATATATATATATGCATATGTATCATATAATGGCATGAATCTCAGCTGAATTAAGGGGTTCCCATTATGTTTGATTCCCTCTTTCTCTTTCTATAGTGACCTGATTAAATCTTGTATATTAAAGGGTGTTGAAGACAAGTGTAATTCTGTGTTTTGATCGAGCTGTATCTTCTTTTTAGTGTTGAAATATCGATCAGGTTTGTAGTATTTTGGGATTTGTATATAAATTTATTTATGTCAGAGTACTGATCACATTAGCAGGCTTGATTACTACTCGATCAAAACATGAATATATAGGACATTACGAGGACTTACGGACTAGGGCATTTTAGGGTTTGATCCTTGTTATTATTTCGGAACTATTTATTTTCTTTTTTATTATTAATGTTTTATTTAGTGATTGAAAGTCTTTTTTGCTTGACGAAATGAATAATATTAGACCATCTCTAAGCTTTGAGGATAGAATTTGGCTTGCTTAAAATTCAGTCCCCCCCAAAATAATTTTAGCTTATTATTTAAAATGCACCATAAACACTTCAGTTAATTTCAAAATACACAAAAAATTGAAATTTACCTTACTTTATACCAAGAACAGACATTCTACTACCTCAATTGGGCTAATGCCGTTAAAACTACTAGCAATAATATTACAAAATTTATAGGGACAATTAAAACATTTGCTAAATTTAATTAAATTTTACATTAAATTTTTTTGATTTTACTAATTCTAATTACGCTTCCCCTTCCCCTTCCCCAAGTCCCCAACCCACCCCCACCCCCACCCCAACCACTTCTACTAGACCTGCCCCTAGTCTTCCCCTTAAAAATTTCCACAAACCCGGCTGGATTTTATTGCGGCGACCGTGGCTACCCAATTTCCATTTGCCTCGTCGCCCAAGACCATGGTGGACCATCGACTGCCTACTCCTATGCTGGACCTCAAGCTGTCGACCCAGGCCTTCCCTACTAACCAAACAAATTGATCAAGAAATTACAGAAACTACTGAACAATTTCTATATTTTCCTCACACTTCGAGAAAAAATCAACCACTATTATTCCCAATTTGTACTTTACAAATCCAAATATTGAAACTCCATCTCTTTTCGATCCACTAAGCGTGATATATAGAGAAAGAGTAGCAGAAACTTTGCCTCTTTCTTATTTTCTTGGTTTGGCTAGGTTAGATCGAAAGCGACAGAGCGAGAAAGAGAGAACCCACCTTAGTAACATCCCCTATTTGATCTTGAGGATTTGTTATCATTTCATCTCCTTCATCTTCCTTCCTTCTTTGGAACCTCGAATAATCATTGTGCTTAATTCGTACCAATATCTGATTCAATCGAGGGTTTTCTCTTTTTTACGTTTCTTATCAATTTTTTTAGTTTCTGGGTATTTTTGGGATTTGGGGGTTATGATCGAGAATGGCTCTGGCTTCAACTTTTTTGGAGATTTTGAGACGGCCCACACAGTCATCATCTTCATCTTGCATCATTCTCATCATCATCATCATCAACATCATCATAATCCATCTCCATATCTCTCGAAAATTTAAGATGAAGGGGGATGTATTCAATTAGGATTTTAATAGATTATAATCACGTGATTTTAATGTAATGAATTTCAGCATGATTTGAAATTATAAGATTTTACTTATGATTTTAATAGATTGTAATTACATGATTCTCTTATGATTCATTGGATTTTTTTGTATTCTCCAAATAATCAAAAGATTTGCTTTAGGATTTCATATGAAATAAAAATTATATAACATCATGAATTAATGATGTAATATGAATAAATAACCAAATGATAGATGTAATAACAATAATGTCATGTAACAGCTAGACATGGCTTAAGGAAAACATAAGTTATTCAAGACGTAATAAATATTTGTTGGAGTTTCATCTACTTATATGACCTAGATAGCTTCTCTCCACATAGTTGAAGCTATGCTAGCTCTCCATGTGTTAGCATCCTCTCTTTGTTGGTCTTGAGTTTGATAAATCTGCTCAAAATTGTTCTCTTCATCAACTGGTATTGATGAAGATTCATCAGTTGGCTCCATAGGAAATTCATCAGAACGACACTCCTTGCGAAGAAAGTTATGTAACGCTACACATGCTAACACTAGCTCTGCTTGTGTTTTAAATAAAAATGGAGGAGAAGATTTAAAAATTGTGAATCTCGATTTAAAAATACCAAATATCCTCTCGATCACATTCCTTAAGGACGCATGGTGAAGGTTGAAAAACTCATTTTTATTTTCAGGATCACGACCATGACCTGCAAAATCTTGGAAATGGTATCGCACACCTTGTAACGGAGCTAAAAATTGGTGTCGCGCGGTTGGCAAATCCGCAATCCACTAAGAAATATTTTCCTAATTATACAGTACGTACATATATATATATATATGTATTATTATGCAACATAGAAATAAAAACATATTTCCAACCAAAAAGATAAGTATTTACCTTGAGGAACTTTAAGACCATTTCTCTTTGATAGAGCATCACTTAACACTTTTGAATCATGAGCCGAACCCTCCCATCCGCTAAGAACATACATGAATTCCAAATCAAAATTGCAAGCTGCTAATACATTTTGGGATATATTTCCATGTCAATTACGATAGTTGCTGACATCGCGTCCCCTCACTATTGCTGGAATATGTGTTCCATCAATAGCTCCAATACAATCCTGCAATAATTGAAAAATGTAATGGTATAATAATAATAATAATAATAATAATAATAATAATAATAATAATAATAAAATAATAATAATAAAATAATAATAATAATAATAATAATAATATGATAGTAACATTAATAATAATATTATGCAATGGTTGTCACTTACCTTGAAATAAGGATAAAACCTTGTACTTTCTCTTATTTTAGCTGACACTCCGGATCCTAGTTTAGCCATCAACTCAGATGCTATTGTGTTCAAAGCCCTCAAAACTTTGTGAAAGATTGGGGGTGGGTTGGGGAAAGCTTCGAGGTTTGGATTCCGATGTTAGAATTAGACAAAAATATCCCTCCCATAAATGACGTTAGTAATGATGCTAGTGTAACAATTTCCACGTTTCTATTGATCCTAGTATAAAGTAAGGCAAATTTTCATTTATGATGTGACTACCATATACGTAGTGCATTTTAAGTAATAAGTCAATAATTTTTAATGACTAGTGTAAGATTGTATTGTACCATCTTCAATTATTATGGATTAGATAACTTAGATTACTAGAACTTCTTTCTATATTTGAGTAATACTGACAGGACCCCGTCCCAACTGGACGTCAAAAACCGTGCCCGGTCCTGCTCCCGTCTGACAAGTCACCCAAAGGCCCGAAACCACCCTTCAGTGCTTGCCAGACAAGGGATGATTGCGCTGATTTCTGCTGCTACCTCTACCTCACGATCAGTCCCGAACGTCGTACCACGGCTTGGAGGGTCACAAAACAGAAAAGGTGTGAGTGGACAAAAATGACCTCTGATAAAAATATTTGCCAAAAATTACATTCTTACCCTCCAGTTTTCACAAACTTGCATGCATATCGTAAAACATGAGTAATAGTATGAAATCATTCAAGTATGAACATTGGACCGATAAAATCAAAACATATGTTCCCATGGTCCGTAAAACTCATGTTCACCAAATTATTTCATGTTATAAAACATCAAATCCCGGCCCTCAGGCCAAAACATGTGAAAACATAATCACCTGGCCACAAAGACCAAAAACCCGTACTCCATACCGGTACGTCATCACAATCAACATCAATCAGCACTAATTACAAGTGCACAGTCAATCAAATCAATCCAATCAATCTACACTACTCACAAGTGTACAAACCATCACAATCACATCTGCACTACTCACAAGTGCTGCACTAAGCGTAGGCCAATATCCAGCCACACTCTCGGGATCAGACACCTCTGGGCTCAACCCTCGGGCTCAGCCACATCTGGGCGAACACATCCCCAGGCTCAGACACATCCGAGTGGTACATCCAGGCTCAGTCACATCCGAGAAGCTGGCTTACCGTAGGATCAACTCACGATCCTACAATCACATCCCCCAAGCTCCGATCGTCTGGGTAATCCCCCCAAGCTCCGACCGTCTGGGCATTTCACAATCACAATGAAAACCATCTCGGGAATTACATCCCAAAACATTTCAATCAAATTTTGTCTTCATACAAAGTCAAGATCATTCCCGACTAGGTCTCAAGCCCCAAAATAACAATTACACGTAAATCTTTAAAATCACATTTTAAAACAATAAAATAATCCAGAAATCATCATTGACTCACCAACTAAGTCAAAATATCATTTTAGAAATCTTTTTAACTCCGGGCCTAGCCCAAAACATCATTTGCACGTTCCTCACAAAACGTGCCCGAAAGACTGATTAAAATAATCATAAAATCACAAGAAATCATCAATTTCATCAAATTCACAAGTGACTCCAAATCCGAGTCAAAATCACTATCCAGTTGGGTCTCATGCCCAAAATAACATTTTCACGCAAATCCATGCGTTCGCAACCTCAGTTGCCATTTTCACGTAAATCCACAAAATTGATCTTTGACTCATTCCCGAGTCGATACAACATTCTCAAACCATGACTCATAAACCGAGCCCAAATATCATTTTAATCAATTTCAATCCCGGACTCATAACCCGAGTCCAAACATCACTTTTAACCAATTTCATAATTTCTCGAAAATCGTGCCCAAAAATAATATAATAATCCATAAAATCGAGAAATCACCGGATTGAAATATCAATCATACCAAAGCATATAAAATCATATAATAAGGCATTTAAAACACATATGCATGCATCACGATTCGAAAACAAAGTCCACTCACACACACACCGTCCAGATTGTTCAGCCTCGAGCTGATCGTTTTCTTCCGACGTCTCAGGAATATTCCTGCCTGCCAAACAAAGTGATTTAAGGTTACTAGACTATCGTATAGTCCTCATGTCAAGACCGGCCCCGAATCCCCTGGGATTAATGTGGGACCCGCCTGATCCCGTCTGACACGAAGTGTCAGACCAGGGAAATTCCATCTTTAGCCCTCGTCGGGGCTGTCAAAGTGCTTCAGGATCGTAGGAGGAGGGGAGTGATGTCTCGTCTCTGCTACAGCCCGCATCCGCGTTCAACCCGAAGGGCATTAAAACACGAAAACTGTGAGTGGACAAAGTAATAATTTATTAAAAGCATTTTCGCATCAAGACATTTATGCCCTTCAATAAAAGCATATGCATGCATTCAAAAACCATTTATCAAACATTCATAAAAACCATTTATCAAACATCTCAAAATCATTCAAGGGTTCATGTTCGGCTCCATAAACCGTCATGACCCCTAAAAACCTTTCAAGGGTTCGTGCCGGTTCCCATAAACCGTCATGACCCATAAAAACCTTTCAAGGGTTCATGCCGGTTCCCATAAACCGTTATGACCCATAAATCCATTTGGGTCCCCGACCCGAAATCACAACTCAAAACCCGTAAATCCATACATGTGGGAACTCAGCCCAAATCATTCTCAGTGAAATACTAAAACATCAAGTACGGGGTCTCCGCCCCCAAATCATTTCTAAAACATGAAACACAGGGCCTTCGCCCTAAAACCACTTTCCATCAGAACCACATACGTACCGACATACGTATGACCCCTCCGAGGCACTTCCGAGAAGATGCCAACTCGGGGCACACAGCCCCTAGGGAACACATCCCCGAAATAGTTACGATGTCAAATCTATACTAGTGTGCACACTACTCGGGCAGCCCCTAGGGAACACATCCCCGAAATAGTTATGATGTCAAATCTATACTAGTGTGCACACTACTCGGGGTCTCACTCCGAGTCTTCTCCCAGGAATCTCCATCTGGGAGGCTCAATCTCTGGATCTAGTCCGAGCTCTCTCTGGATCTAGTCCACATATCTCTCCGGAATCTGGTCCGGGACCACATCAATATAAGTAACCACCACTCTTGGAACGGGATCTCTATGGGGATACCCACTCTGGTCTGTGGATCGTGACTCTCCAGGTCGACGCTGGAGGAGACCATATAATCATATGGAGGGTTCAATCACATCTTTTCTTTCTTTCTCAAATCACTTTTCAATTGGGTCTCAAACCCGATTCATTTAAACAGGATTCCTCGAATCCGATTCAAATCCATTTCACAGGCCTCGGCCTAAATCCACAGTTCAACAGGGTCACATGCCCGAATACTCATTTCACAAACTGAACTGGGACTCAAGCCCGATATCACAACCAACTGGGCCCTAAGCCCGAAACATGACTCAATGGCACTTCACGTCCGGTTTCACAACCAACAGGGCCTTAAGCCCGATGTCTCAACCAAATGGGTCTCAGGACTGATATCATAAATCAACGGGGCATCAAGCCCGATAAACCAGAATCGTAAACCAAATGGACCCTCGGTCCGATAGTATGGCTCAAATGGCCCCTAGGTCCGATTCCTTATCAAATTAAATGGACTCCAAGTCCGAGAGTTTATAAAATCAATTGGGTCTCACGTCCGAGTTCATGTTTCTAAATCCGAAATTCATTTATTAAACTACCGTTGAAAACCTAGAACGTATATGCATCGTATAAAACCGAAAATCTCGAAATACGTGCAAATACGTCAATCCTAGACTACCACAAACAATTTCACTCATGGAAACACAAAATATATTCGAAAACAATTATAAAACATTTATGCATGCATCAATTTTGAAAGAAAGGTCCACTCACAGACCGTCCGAAGCCGCGCATCGATATGCGTGCCATAATCGTCTCCCGGGTCAAACGTCGCTTCCGGGGTTCCCGAACCTGTCCAAATTCATTTAGAGGGTTATTAACTACTTAAATAACCCCTCACTAAAGCCCCGTAATTTTCCGGAATTTCTAACTATTTTTAAACGCGAACCTAAACCTTCGGACAACCCGAAGTATATCGAAACGATGTCCGATTGACACGAAACCAGTCCCAAAATGTTCGTTACATTGAATAGATGAAATTACATGCTGGAACCTTCCCAAGATTCCCTGCCACGCGCCCTCACGCGCCCTGTGAGTGTACTGCGCGTGGGCCTCACGCGCCCATGCACAGTGTCATCCCCTACCTCGCGACGGCCAGTCCGACCGGTCCGGTTTGGTTTTTCGTGCAACTTGGATTGGCGTGACCGGTCCAGGTCCATTCCGGTCTAGTTTTTCACCGATTCCCATCCTAATCGATCCTATTCTTCCTATAATTGTCCTAGGAACCTAACCCAATTGATTAGAAGCCTTAAAACACTCAAAATTCGACCAGTTCAAATTTGAACCTCACGGTTCAATTTCCAAAACCTCCCCAGAGGTTTCTCATCGTCCAATCTCCCTCAAAACCCTCCTAATAGCTTCCTAACAACCTATTTACTTCATAAGAATCATTAAAAACGGTCCATAACAACAAAAATTAAAAATGGAATTAAATCGGTTAAAACCAATTACCTGCGCGGGCTGACCTCCGCCGTCCACGGCCGTGCTTCCCCGGCCGGACACCGCACTCCAGCATCCTCAGTTCATCCTCTGTCCTCTCACCAATGGGTTTGGGGTTGAAGGGTTTGGATTGGATTGAAAATGGGTGCTCGGGTTTGGGTTTTGGAATGAAGAAAATGAATGATCGATGCAAAAAAAGGAGATGCATGAATGAAAATGAATGGCCAGTGGATGGGTGACACTTGTCACTCATCCATTGGTCCCCTGAAAAGTAACTGGGCCCACTGAAGTCCAAAAGCTCCTCGTAAAACGTGTTGTTGTGAATAAAAACTGGGAACTTCCTTGAACCGTAACTTCGCCGTCGAACGTCCGAATTCGACGTGCCGCCTGTCTACGGATTCGTATCGTCCTTATCTACGTAACGGTCTTCGGCCCTCGGCCATCGGACCTCTCGGTCAAAAAGTCAACATTTGGCCCAAATTACCAAAATGCCCTTGAAATTCCAAACGTCGGAATCGAGCGTGCCACCTGTCTATGAACTCGTGATGTCACGAAATACGTCACGGTCATCGGCCAAAGTCCATTTGACCGCTTGAACGAAAGGTCAACGATTCGCCCATTCCCGGGCCAAAATCGTCATTTCACCCGAACGTCCGCTAATTCTCGTCTAATCTCCGATTAGTCTCGCTAATCCGTAATTAATCTCGCTAATTCGGGACGGGTCGTCACAATCTTCCCCCCTTAAAGAATTTCATCCTAGAAATTCAAATTGACCCGATTCCACAACCAAACTGTGGAATCCATCCATGTTCCTCGAATCGGATCGCTGCACCCACACGAGAATACTCGTGTAGCAGTACACGTCCAATATACACCGTACTCATCGTACTCGTCCTCGGTACGTACCGTCATCAGAGCCTCCAAAGCTCCAATTTATTTTTGAGAACTATACGTCAGTTCGTACATCTCACTCGAGACAGAACATCGACGCTCGTCGATCCCGCCTGTCACTCACTTTGACAGGTCAGCAATACCAAACTGACATCCCAATGGTTTTCAGTCGGACTCTCTGACACTTCCATCTGACAATCGTCAAGCTGGAAACGCAGTCCCACTAAGGCTAACACAGCCAAGCTGGCATCCTGCTCAGCATCCGATCTGACAACACCCTACAATTTCTGCCATCACAATGGCCCGAATCACATCTCATAGGTCATCCTCAGACCTATGCCCAAACTGACTCTAACTTCTCGTACGAGTCAACTCTCTCAATTCCTATACCCAAAACTGACTCTCAAAAGAGTCACATCAATCCACATCGATCCGAACGCATCAGATATCTATCCATCCATTACCCTCACAGGTCACATCCGTCGTGACCAGCCAGCAACTCCCGGCTCCACTGCGCTTCACTGCGCTACTCTGATCTCGACTCGTTCTCGAGTCCTTGCCTCGTATCTCGCATCACTCAACGATACTACATGTTATCTAGACTCACCTCGAGTCTCCAAACTCACTATCGGATCAAATCCGATCGTCACTCATATCCATCTAGGACTCCATCCAAACTACAACGTACTCGTACTCTCGGGCACTCTCAACCTGACATACCGATTGACCGTAGTCAATCCCATCGTCTAAAGCGCACAACACACCGGTGCACCCACATTACCTCAACATCGGGGTGTCACCCGACCTACTCAAGGACTGCACTCTGGTAACGTCCAACCACGTACTACCGTCTGCACTCCAACCATGGTCCGGACCCCAACCGTCCGTCACCAGGCGAACATCCATCCATCACCTCGGACCCTCACTCGTCACATCCTGTGACACTAAATACCATCTACTCGTCAAGTCAATCAAATTGACCCACAACCTAGGTGTTCGGTTCTTACACCCTCTTGAACTCCTAGCTGTCATATCACTCCTCGTCGTCCCACCTAGGGAAGAATCAAGGATGGTGACATCAGGAATCATCCTATGTCATCCTCCGACATCATCACTATCTACTAAAGAGTCATACTCAGTGGCCTCGAAATACTCCTCACCAAGATAGAATCAAGCACTCTTCTCATCGTCTCAATCACAACTTCTCTTGATTCCGCAGTTCCACTCACGTTGGAAACATGCTTTTTTCCCAATTACTGAGCTCACTCATCACACGCGCATTCCCGCGTCCTATAGGCAAACAAGTGCCATGTCCTCAATTCAGGAGGTATGGTCAACCGTAGTCAACCAAAACCAATCCGCAATGGACTCTTAAGTCCTCAACTCAACCAGACACCATCCACGCGTCCGTAACCTCCAATTCGCCTTTCCGTCATAAGACGTCACTTACGTCATCCACTCGTACCTGGATCTCACTTTTCACCTCAAACGTTTCAACTTCTGGGCACACCCTCGCGACTCAATCTCGCAGCACTGGGGGAACTAGTCTCCATACCAAGTACTCCCGTACTTCGCACTGAGCCACTCGGGATCCTCTCTGTCCCACTTATAACAATCATCATGACAGGACCCATCCCAATCCCCCCGGGATTTACGCGGGATGCCCCTGCTCCCGTCTGACACGGAGGGTCAGACAAGGGATACTTCCGACCTTTGCCCTCCCGGGCTATTAGAGTACGCCAGGATCTGGAGGAGGTATGTGATATCTCGATCTCTGATACAGTCCACATCCGATGTCAACCTGAAGGGTATTAAAAACAGAAAGACTGTGAGTGGACAAAAATAAAGATTTTATAAAACATTTCCATAAAAGACATTTATACCCTCCACTAAAAAGCATGCATGCATTCGAAAACCATTTAACCCAATAAACCATATGTGGGAACTAAGCTCAAATCAGATATAAACCAAGGTCGAAGGACCACAATAAAATCGACCATACGGGTCATTGGCCAAAACCTGTGTAAACACACATTGTAACGACCCGTCCCAAATTCCTAGCTTAGATTAGTGACTAATCACGATTAGTGAGGCTAATCCGTGATTAGTAGAGCGAAATCGGACGAACGGTGCGAAATGACCGTTTTGCCCCTGATGGTGGCAAAACGTTGACTTTTAATCGGGCGGGACTTTGACCGATGACCGTGACGTAGTTCGTGACGTCACGAGTTCATAGACAGGTGGCACGTTCAATTCCGACATTCGAGGAGGAAGTTATGACGTTCGGAAGTTTAGGGGCATTTTGGTAATTTGGGTGAATAGGAGGTCAAATGTTGACTTTTTGACCGGGAGGTCCGATGTCCGAGGGCCGAAGACCATTACGTAGATGAGGACGATACGAATTCATAGGCAGGCGGCATACTGAAATCGGACTTCGAACGGGAGAGTTATGGGTCACGGAAGTTCGATTTCACTATGCACGAACTTCGAGACGGGGACGTTTCGGCGAAATCTGATTGGGTGGATATTTTGGTGGGCCCCATGGATGAGTGACAAGTCCCATTACTTTGATCCCCCAAAATGTGGATCTAAATAATTAAATATTATTATTTTAATTATTTTATAATTTAACCTAACAACTATTAATCCTAACCATCCATTTCAACCCTACCTTTTAATCCTCACCATCAATCTCTCCTTCTCTCATCAGCCATCTCCTTCATCTTTGTTCATCCTTCCACCCGAAACCCCATAACACCATTTTCTCCATTTTCTTCCTTTTCCTTCAAAAACCAAAACACACAATCACACTTCACCATTCATCACTTGTATGAGCGGGGAATGACCGTGGGGGAAGGGTGAAGGGCTGAGGACGGAAAGGGTGGACGGTGGCCCACGGTGGAGGACACGGCGGAGGAGAACCCGTGAGGTAAGGAAATTTCAAAAATTCGAAATTGGGTTTTAATGGGTTTTACTCGATTCCATTAATTGGGTGAGGTTCCTAGGACTCCCAGGAGATGAATGGGATTGATTTCGAGGCATTAGACGGCCTGGAACAGCCGTGAACGGCGGGAGAAGTCACGACCGCCATGGCCAAGCTCGAAGGTATGGTTTTTGATGTTTTCCTTCCATTTTAATGTCATAGGACTGTAGGTTAGGATTAGAGGATGAAAATGGGACAAACGGGAACGGTTTTGCTGGCTGGACGGCGGAGAACCGGCCGGGTCAAGCCGCGGGTCACGGCGACCCGGTTGCAGACATTCGGGTCGACCCGCGAGGAGGCAGGGATGACTGATGACGTCATCCTGATGATGTCATCATGTCAGGGATGACGTCATCATGTCAGATCTATCAGACTGATATGTCAGACAGTGGGCCAATGGGAGCGTGACATGTGTCACTGTCAGGGGCTGTCAGTGATGACGTCATGCTGACGTCAGCGATGACGTCAGCAGGTACTGTAGCAGGCGCGTGAAGCCCACGCGCAGCCACTTCAGGCGGCGCGTGAGGGCGCGTGGCAGGGAATCTGGGGAAGGTTCCAACATACGAAATCATCTATTCGATGTAACGAACATTTTGGGACTGGTTTCGTGTCGATCGGACACCGTCTCGATATGTTTCGGAGCATCGGAAGGTTTAGGTTCGGGATTAAAAATAGTTAAAAATACGGGAAAATTACAGGGCTTTGGTAGGAGGTTAATTAAGTAGTTAGTAACCTTCTATTACGATTTGGACAGGTTTGGGAGTCCCGGTGACGGTGGTCGGCTCGGGGAGCCGTATGGCACGCAAATCGAGGCGGCAGCTCGGACGGTCTGTGAGTGGACCTTGTTTTCTAAATTGGTGCATGCATAAATGTTTATTATATGTTTTATTACTTGTTTGATGATGCCATGGGTGCATTTGTATGTGGTTACGTATAAGCACGTATTTCGAGGTTTCGGCCTTATACGGTGCTTATACTGGTCTGTATTTCTTTATTGATTTAAATGAACTGAATTTGGATTTCAAAATGATAAACTCGGGTATGGGACCCATTTGGTTTTGTCTCGGGCATATGACCTCAGATTCCGGGCACGGTGCCCAGTTGGTGTCCTATGTTCGGGTACGAGACCCAGTCACTTTACGGTTTTGATTTCAGGTCAGGGAACCTTAAATGGATTTCCCGGTTCATGACGGTTTATGGGAACCGGCATGTTACCTGGTTATGTTATTACAGTACATGACGGTTTACGGGAACCGGCATGTTACCTAATTATGGATATTATGGATCATGACGGTTCAGGGGAACCGGTCATGAATGTTTATGTTATGTATATATATGTTCGTCTACCTTCCTTTACTTCTATTATCTCCTCCGGGGAGGGTCGTTGGCCTGGGTGGACCCCGGAGTAGTCACGGAGCACCGACTGAGTGGAGTCACCCCCCAGTTGGGTTCCTTACTCTCAGGAAGGCTATGGTTACTATTACCTCGGGTAGGGTCAGTGGTCTGCGGACATTGACCATGACTTTGAGATGACTCGGATTGAGACCCGGGTAGCGCGCGCGTGGCTTTGGATACCGTGACAGGATTGGTTGTGTGACTTATATATATGTATGTGATGGATATATGATATATGATATGTGGTGTGTACAGGTGTGCACAGGATTTGGGCAGTGGCTTTGGATACCGTGACAGGATTGGTTGTGTGACTTATATATATGTATGTGATGGATATATGATATATGATATGTGGTGTGTACAGGTGTGCACAGGATTTGGGCAGTGGCCCGTATGGTCATTTTTATTGTGGTCCTTTCGACCTTAGTTTATATCTTCTTTGGGCTTAGTCCCACATATGGTTGTTTTGGATAAATGGTTTTCGAATGCATGCATGCTTTTTAGTGGAGGGTACAAATATCTTCCTTATTAAATGTTTTTATAAACTCTTTGTTTTGTCCACTCACAGTTTTTAATGTTTTGACTGCCCTTCAGGTTGACATCGGATGTGGGCTGTAGCAGAGATCGAGATATCACATGCCTCCTCCGGATCCTGGCTTACTCTGATAGCCCGAGAGGGCAAAGGTCAGAAATATCCCTTGTCTGACACTCCGTGTCAGACGGGAGCAGGGTCATCTCGCACTAATCCCCGGGGGATTGGGATGGGTTCTGTCAACGTGGTATCAGAGTGAGGTTGTCTCTATTCGAGCAACCGTGTAGCTTTTGGGGTATGTACGCAGGTCGAGGATGTGATATCTCATTGGGCTGCAGTCCGTGGTCAACCTGATTGACGGGGTGCCGGTACGATAGTTAGTAGGATTGGCATGCCTTGGTTCGGCACTCGATGCCGGGGTTGCCATGGTTCTGTCAGGGTTGGCAGTGTGGAACCCTACCTTGGTGGGTATGGTTCGGAAATGGGAGTTGGCGAGTGGTGTGACTTTGATGACTATTCGGATTTGGATTCGTTAGTCGGTCTAGTCATGTCAGCTTGTATTGGGACTGCACTTCGCAGTCAGGGTTGCACGTATTGGTTAGACCGAGTTGGTTGTCGTGCTACTTCAGTTGTGGGTTGGTGCAACTAAGGTCGTGGATGACCTGGTAGACGACAATGGTTTAGTCAAGTTACGACAGGATAGAGATTGTTGGACAAGTTACCAGGGTTGGTACTTGTCGATGGAATCCCTGAGTGGGATACAAAGTAGTTAGTACGGGCGATTGATTCCGTTGGATACGGTGTCTGGATATAGCGATGTCTGGTAGTTAGGTCTGCACGAGTGTGGGGCAGGCGCTACTACCGAGAGTGGTTATAGTTACGATTGTTGGGGATCGGGGACGTTCGGGGAACGTTTTCCTTTTCTCGCATGAGTTGTCAGGGTGACTGTACCCAGAGTTGTCAGGTACGAGGGAGACAGAGTTTCTCCTATATGAGCAGAGGTACGCGATCGTCGCTCGGTATAAGCGGAGATCCAGGGTGTTAGTTTTGCACACGGCGTGTTGATACTGACACTAGTTTTGGTGATAGTGCGTGGTGCTGGTACTAGCGCTGGTACTGGTGCCGGTGATCGTGATGACGATGAGTTACGGATCGGGGTGTGACTCCGTCGAGATGGGCATATGTTCAGTATCTGTGGTTCGGGAGTGGATCACGGATAGTTAGGGTACAAGTGGTTGATGTTGTCAGGACCCACCCCGGTTTCACCCCGAAACCCGAGGTAAATCCCGCTCCCGTCTGACTCCCCGACGCAAAACTCAAGTAAAACTCACTCAAATCCAGTCAAACGCAGGAGTAATTAGACACAATGTCCCAAAGGTAGCATTTACAGAACATAGTACGAACATACAAAGAAAATAAAACCGATAACTACACGCACACGGAAGCCTTTAATCTACTCTGGGAACTCTCACGTCACTTCTATGCCTCAGATCTGCCTCGACGTCAAGACCCCGCGCTCGCTCCACAGCCTGGAGGGCAATTTAAAACAGAAAATGTGAGTGGACCAAAAGGTACAAAAGTTCAAAACCATTTTATAAGAAAACCGAGTTAAACCCTCCGTTTTGAAACCACATGCATAACCAACAGTTATAAACACATTTATAAAAGAATCATTCTTAAACATCATAAGAAACAGAAACACTATAAAGTATCATAAGAAACCACAGCATGAGTATCAGAAACCGTATCAAAACCATAAACATCAAATTATCATTTTCCCGATCAAACCTGCTGGATCTATCCGAGTCTTTAAACTCCCGAGTCTTTAAACTCAATCCAGGCCTTAATCATATCCGAGTCTTTAAACTCCCGAGTCTTTAAACTCAAGGCCTACGGGGGAAAATCAATATATATCCGAGTCTTTAAACTCCCGAGTCTTTAAACTCAATCCGGGTCTTTAAACCCAATCCGGCCGGTCCCCCGTCACATATATATCCGGGTCTTTAAACCCAATATCCAGATCCAGCAAATCCAATCCCAAAACCATTTAAAAACCACTTACCAAATCCTCATCCAAACCCGAATCCGAAATCACTGGTCCGATGCTCTCCCGGCATCCAGAACCGTCATTCCGAACCCAAATCCGGAATCCACTTTCCAACTTTGCACCAAAGTCCAATGGTCAATTTCGATTTCAAAACCAAAACCTTGATTCTCAAAAGCATGTTCCAAAATCCCTTGAAATCCCGAAAACATTTCCAAATTTACCCTTTTCTCGAAAAGCGTGCCAAAACCGTCTTTTTCTCGAAAAACGTGCCAACACATAAAATCATCATTTCATATTCAATAAACATAGATTTATAAGTAAAACCATAAAACACGTATATAAAAATAGTTATGCATGCTCGAGTTAAGGAAAGGGTCCACTCACAGTACTGAGCCCTACTCGCGTCCCGAACGTCCAGCCCGTTCCTCGGCTTCCTCAGGAAATCCCGATCCTGTCAAACACCGTCAAATTACGTCACTAATACGTCTAGGAAAGTTCACCTAAATTCCCTCAAAATTCCCCGAATCGAAAACGTAATAACCCGAGATCCTAAACTTTCACCCTCGCGGAACTAAACTCAAACGACGTCCGATTGACCCGGAACCACTTCCAATGGACTCACCACAACTCCTAGACCAAAAACCCTGTTGATCGTTTTCCCCATCGCCGTCGCACGCGCCCCCACGCGCCGCCCAAAGTGGCTGCGCGTGGCCCTCACGCGCTGCTACAGTGCATCGGCAACCTCGAGCCAACCCGGTTCGCCACAGTCGCCTGCAACACAGACCGGCGTCAGCGGTTCACCGCCGTGCCTGCACTATTTCCTTCCCTCTCTTCACCATTCTCATCGTCCAGTCCTTCTCTATTGATTCCCCAACTCCGTTCACCTCGACACTGTCCCTAGCCCGTCGACTGAACTTGAAACCAGACAACCCCAAACTCCCCTGTTTTCCGATCCAGCCACTCCGGTCACCCCCCGTCATGGTGGCAACACCAGACGGTTCCTAGACCTCTTCTAAGTCTAATCCGACCCACCTTGGCCGTCGACTCCTGCCCAAACGTCACGACTCGCCGTTGGAACCCACGGCCAAAACAGAGCACCAGAATACCTCTGTCGTGCCATCCTCCGCCGTGTACCTCCCCGTCACGGCAACAAAACCAATAGAATCCCAGACCTCCACTGAGCCCCCTAGACCTGCTTATGGGCCTCGATTCGACCTCTAGACTCACGATTCTCGACTTGAAACTCAACGACTAAACAGAGCAAGTAGAAAAGGATGAGAAATTACCTGTCCTCCGATCGCCGTCGCGAGCTCAGCCGTGAGGCAGTAGCTCCCCCCGTCCACCTCCAGCCTTTGGGCACTTCCTCTGGCCTTCTTGATCGATCACGGCCACAACACCGCCCAAAAACACTCACGTCCTCCCTGTGCACTCTGGTTTTTCCCGTGGCCCTCACTCCCCTCACACACACGGCCAACACTTCCACACCTCCTCCCTGCTTCCCTCTCACTCTCTGAACACCCACACACAGTCACAAACTCACCAGCACCCTCGATCAACCTTCAATCTTCTCGCTTCTCCCCCTCTGTTTCTCTCTGTGTCGAAGAACACTCACACGGGCACTGCACGGTTGCACCACAAATATTTGGGCCGTGTATGTACAGGATTCAACCAGAACCCTCTACACAATTGCCACATGTCACCATCCCCCATTCTCTCTCACCCATGTGGCCCAATCTCAACCCTTCATCTGCTTCTTTCTGCACAAATCCCCAGGTGCAAAAAGACCAAATTACCCTTCTTGTTAACTTATTTTTTTACGGTTTTGCCACTACCCTTCTAGACCCGTATCTCACACCTCGTAAGTCCGATGAACACGTGCCGCCTGTCATCGAACTCAGGACGATGAGATCTACCTAACCATCCTAGGTCAACGTACCAAAACTCGATTATTCAACAAGTCAACTTTTCCCCCTATTTTTCCAAAATTACGGTTATGCCCTCAACCTTCCGAACATCACAACTTCCTCCTCGGATGTCGGAATCGGGCGTGCCACCTGCCTAAGGATGCGTAACGTCCTCACCTACGTCCTGGTCACTGGTCAACTCCCATTTGACCACCCGAACTAAAAGTCAACATTTCTGCCCGACCCAGGGGCAAAATCGTCATTCTAGGTTCCCGGACCCCTCGGGACCACCTAACCCTTGATTAACCTTACTAATCACACCTTAATCACTCTACTTATCCAAATTCTCGGGACGGGTTGTTACAGATGTCTGGGTACGTTGTTTCCAATCTTGTTGGAACTTCGAAATCGCGAGAGGTTGCGATTGAGGTGACGAGAGGAATGCGGGTTTTCCACATTGGTATTGGGTATGTCGAAGTCGTTTGGGTGACTTCTCAGGTTCTACCATAATTGATGGTGGTAGATGATATTGATGATGTAGATGTTGTTGGTTGTCACTAGTACACTGATCGTGTATTAGGTGACTCGGATTTCTCATTTTCTGCTTGGTGGCAGACGATGTTGGATTACGTGGCGTGGTGAGTGCAACGGGGTTTTGGTTGCATTCACGTAGGATGGATTATTCGATCATTCTTGATTTTTCCTCGGTGGAATGACAAGGATCGATACGAGGTAATCAGTGGTAACCCACAGTCTCGGCGTGTCTCGTCGTTGACTAATCTGTTTAGATGTGGGAATTGGTTTAGGACTTTGGGTATCGTTATGGATCTGGATCGTGGTCTTGATGATCCAGATAGGTGGAGAGTTTATCGCTCATACTTGGATGTTTGAGTGGAGCATGTTGGGATTGAACTTCTGTTCGAGGTAAATCCCATATGGCTTATTACTCGCCTGAGTAGTTTTCCGACGTGGTCGGATTTGGGTCAGCCCTGGATGGGTGAGTGTTGTGATTGGCTTCCCTATGAAGTCAATCGATAGTGTGGTCGTGATCGGTTGAACAGGTATCCGATAGGTTCAGATATGGTGCGTCTAGGTAGACGTGAACGAGATTTCAGGTTTTGGAATCAGATTTCTGGATGACGATTCAGGATTTGATTTTGGAACTTGAAAGAGGATTTCTGGATTTGGGTTTTGGAATCGGATTCTGGGTGACGATTCAGGATTTGATTCTAGAGCTTGACTGTAGATTTTCTTTTATGGATTTGGGTTCGGAATGGTTATTCCTAATACTAGTTTACGGAATGATGATTTCGGATTTGAATTTGGACATGATTATGGATATGATTTCTGGGTTTGGATTCGGGATTTCTTACGAACTTGCGGATTCAGATTCGGATTTGGAAATAGATGATGGGTTGGAGTTTTGATTTGTCTAATACTGGATTGGACAAATGAACTCCATAATTGAAACGTGTTTGACTACGACCTAGGTGGTCTGGTTATTGTTGTGGTATGTCGCTGGGTAGATGTACGTACTTTGTACGTTGTTCAAGGTACGATACTATGCAGACTTGTCGTGCCTGGTGACGGTATATAGGAGATACCGGTGGTGCGTTGGAGAGCGTATTGGTAGTCGGATTGGTTCTGATACCATCGGATTAGTTGAGGTCGTGGACTGGACATTGGATACTGTGCATTGGGTCATAGTAGTTCTGATGGGCTTGGTTACACACAGGTCGAGTGTTTTGTTAGTATGCATATACTCCGGTTGAGTGAGTTGGTGGTTAGTATAACCACAAGGGAGTATAGTGTTAGTTTTCGACTGACGACTGTCAAGTGGTGACGGTCTGTCGGAGGTGTCAGCGTGGATCGTTGAGTGAGGTCTGATGACTCCCAGTGGGAGCAGACGTCAGGATATCTTAGTGATTGAGTAAGGAACCGTAGAGTTGTTTATGTCAGCGAAAGGGTAGATTTGACAAGTGGGTCGATCATAGGATACTTGGGCTACTCTGATACTGACAGGTGGTCTCAGTTCGGAGCGTACGACTTCTGCTATTCGACGTGGTCGAAGTAGACGAGGCGACATGAGCGTTAGTGGTACGACTGGTTGCAGACGAGTATTATTCTGGTTAGTGGGTGTACTAGTGTACACGTGTCAGGAGATCGAATTATTTCCACGAGGTGGATGTGGAATCAAGATAGTTGGAGTTTCGAGAACGAAACTAATTAAGGAGGGAAGAACGGTTAGATTAGGTCGGTTGGAATTTCGAGGACGAAATTAATTAAGGAGGGAAGGTTGTAACGACCCGTCCCAAATTCCTAGCTTAGATTAGTGACTAATCACGATTAGTGAGGCTAATCCGTGATTAGTAGAGCGAAATCGGACGAACGGTGCGAAATGACCGTTTTGCCCCTGATGGTGGCAAAACGTTGACTTTTAATTGGGCGGTCAAATGGACTTTGACCGATGACCGTGACGTAGTTCGTGACGTCACGAGTTCATAGACAGGTGGCACGTTCAATTCCGACATTCGAGGAGGAAGTTATGACGTTCGGAAGTTTAGGGGCATTTTGGTAATTTGGGTGAATAGGAGGTCAAATGTTGACTTTTTGACCGGGAGGTCCGATGGCCGAGGGCCAAAGACCATTACGTAGATGAGGACGATACGAATTCATAGGTAGGCGGCACACTGAAATCGGACTTCGAACGGGAGAGTTATGGGTCACGGAAGTTCGATTTCACTATGCACGAACTTCGAGACGGGGACGTTTCGGCGAAATCTGATTGGGTGGATATTTTGGTGGGCCCCATGGATGAGTGACAAGTGTCACTCATCCCATTACTTTGATCCCCCAAAATGTGGATCTAAATAATTAAATATTATTATTTTAATTATTTTATAATTTAACCTAACAACTATTAATCCTAACCATCCATTTCAACCCTACCTTTTAATGCTCACCATCAATCTCTCCTTCTCTCATCAGCCATCTCCTTCATCTTTGTTCATCCTTCCACCCGAAACCCCATAACACCATTTTCTCCATTTTCTTCCTTTTCCTTCAAAAACCAAAACACACAATCACACTTCACCATTCATCACTTGTATAAGCGGGGAATGACCGTGGGGGAAGGGTGAAGGGCTGAGGACGGAAAGGGTGGACGGTGGCCCACGGTGGAGGACACGGCGGAGGAGAACCCGTGAGGTAAGGAAATTTCAAAAATTCGAAATTGGGTTTTAATGGGTTTTACTCGATTCCATTAATTGGGTGAGGTTCCTAGGACTCCCAGGAGATGAATGGGATTGATTTCGAGGCATTAGACGGCCTGGAACAGCCGTGAACGGCGGGAGAAGTCACGGCCGCCATGGCCAAGCTCGAAGGTATGGTTTTTGATGTTTTCCTTCCATTTTAATGTCATAGGACTGTAGGTTAGGATTAGAGGATGAAAATGGGACAAACGGGAACGGTTTTGGTGGCCGGACGGCGGAGAACCGACCGGGTCAAGCCGCGGGTCACGGCGACCCGGTTGCAGACATTCGGGTCGACCCGCGAGGAGGCAGGGATGACTGATGACGTCATCATGTCAAATCTGTCAGACTGACATGTCAGACAGTGGGCCAATGGGAGCGTGACACGTGTCACTGTCAGGGGCTGTCAGTGATGACGTCATGCTGACGTCAGCGATGACGTCAGCAGGTACTGTAGCAGGCGCGTGAAGCCCACGCGCAGCCACTTCAGGCGGCGCGTGAGGGCGCGTGGCAGGGAATCTGGGGAAGGTTCCAACATACGAAATCATCTATTCGATGTAACGAACATTTTGGGACTGGTTTCGTGTCGATCGGACACCGTCTCGATATGTTTCGGAGCATCGGAAGGTTTAGGTTCGGGATTAAAAATAGTTAAAAATACGGGAAAATTACGGGGCTTTGGTAGGAGGTTAATTAAGTAGTTAGTAACCTTCTATTACGATTTGGACAGGTTTGGGAGTCCCGGTGACGGTGGTCGGCTCGGGGAGCCGTATGGCACGCAAATCGAGGCGGCAGCTCGGACGGTCTGTGAGTGGACCTTGTTTTCTAAATTGGTGCATGCATAAATGTTTATTATATGTTTTATTACTTGTTTGATGATGCCATGGGTGCATTTGTATGTGGTTACGTATAAGCACGTATTTCGAGGTTTCGGCCTTATACGGTGCTTATACTGGTCTGTATTTCTTTATTGATTTAAATGAACTGAATTTGGATTTCAAAATGATAAACTCGGGTATGAGACCCATTTGGTTTTGTCTCGGGCATATGACCTCAGATTCCGGGCACGGTGCCCAGTTGGTGTCCTATGTTCGGGTACGAGACCCAGTCACTTTACGGTTTTGATTTCAGGTCAGGGAACCTTAAATGGATTTCCCGGTTCATGACGGTTTATGGGAACCGGCATGTTACCTGGTTATGTTATTACAGTACATGACGGTTTACGGGAACCGGCATGTTACCTAATTATGGATATTATGAATCATGACGGTTCAGGGGAACCGGTCATGAATGTTTATGTTATGTATATATATGTTCGTCTACCTTCCTTTACTTCTATTATCTCCTCCGGGGAGGGTCGTTGGCCTGGGTGGACCCCGGAGTAGTCACGGAGCACCGACTGAGTGGAGTCACCCCCAAGTTGGGTTCCTTACTCTCAGGAAGGCTATGGTTACTATTACCTCGGGTAGGGTCAGTGGTCTGCGGACATTGACCTTGACTTTGAGATGACTCGGATTGAGACCCGGGTAGCGCGCGCGTGGCTTTGGATACCGTGACAGGATTGGTTGTGTGACTTATATATATGTATGTGATGGATATATGATATATGATATGTGGTGTGTACAGGTGTGCACAGGATTTGGGCAGTGGCCCGTATGGTCGGTTTTATTGAGGTCCTTTCGACCTTAGTTTATATCTGCTTTGGGCTTAGTCCCACATATGGTTGTTTTGGATAAATGGTTTTCGAATGCATGCATGCTTTTTAGTGGAGGGTACAAATGTCTTCCTTATTAAATGTTTTTATAAACTCTTTGTTTTGTCCACTCACAGTTTTTAATGTTTTGACTGCCCTTCAGGTTGACATCGGATGTGGGCTGTAGCAGAGATCGAGATATCACATGCCTCCTCCAGATCCTGGCGTACTCTGATAGCCCGGGAGGGCAAAGGTCGGAAATATCCCTTGTCTGACACTCCGTGTCAGACGGGAGCAGGGTCATCTCGCACTAATCCCCGGGGGATTGGGATGGGTCCTGTCACACATAATATATCACATACATATATAATATATCTCATATACCATACATCATATATACATATAATTCACACAACCAATCCTGTCACGGTTTCCAAAGCTACGCGCGTGCTACCCAGGTCTCAATCCGAGTCTTCTCAAAGTCAAGATCAATGTCCGTAGACCACTGACCCTACCCGAGGTAATAGTAATCATAGCCTTCCTGAGAGTAAGGAACCCAACTGGGGGGTGACTCCACTCAGTCGGTGCTCCGTGACTACTCCGGGGTCCACCCAGGCCAACGACCCTCCCCGGAGGAGATAGTAGAACATGGAAAGGAAGGTAGATGAACATATATATACATAACATAAACGTTCATGACCGGTTCCCCTGAACTGTCATGATCCATAATATCCATAACCAAGGTAACAAGCCGGTTCCCATAAACCGTCATGTACCGTAATAACATAACCAGGTAACATGTCGGTTCCCATAAACCGTCATGTACCGTAATAACCAACAAGGGTTCATGCCGGTTCCCATAAACCGTCATGAACCACGATACCATAACAAGGGTTCATGCCGGTTCCCATAAACCGTCATGAACCTGGGAATCCATTTAAGGTTCCCTGACCTGAAATCAAAACCATAAAGTGACTGGGTCTCGTGCCCGAACATAGGACATCAGCTGGGTACCGTGCCCGAAATCTGAGGTCATATGCCCGAGACAAAACCAAATGGGTCACATACCCGAGTTTATCTTTTTGAAATCCAAATCCAGTTCATTTAAATCAATAAAGAAATACAGACCCGTATAAGCACTGTATAAGGTCGAAACCTCGAAATACGTGCTTATACGTAACCACATACAAATGCACCCATTGCATCATCAAACAAGAAATTAAAGCATATAATGACATTTATGCATGCACTAATTTAGAAAACAAGGTCCACTCACAGACCGTCCGAGCTGCCGCCTCGATTTGTGTGCCATACGGCTCCCCGAGCCGATCACCGTCACCGGGACTCCCAAACCTGTCCAAATCGTAATAGAAGGTTACTAACTACTTAATTAACCTCCTACCAAAGCCCCGTAATTTTCTGATATTTTTAACTATTTTTAAAACCGAACCTAAATCTTCCGATGCCCCGAAACATATCGAGACGGTGTCCGATTGACACGAAACCAGTCCCAAAATGTTCGTTACATCGAATAGATGATTTCACATGTTGAACACATCCCCAAATTCTCCCCCACGTGCCCGCACGCGCCGCCTGAAGTGGCTGCGCGTGGGCCTCACGCGCCGCTACAGTACCGTCTTTTTCCTTCGATCAAATCGGTCCGACCGGGCCGGTCCGGTTTTCTCTGCAATTCCGGTCTAACTGGACCGGCGTGACTGGTCCAGGCCCCTACACTCTTCATTTCTCGTCCGTTTGGCCCCATTTCAATCCTAAAAATCATATTTTCTCATTTCCTATCAATCCTAATCAAGAAAACTAGGAAAAACCCCACAAAACCCGTCCGTCCAATCCTCCCCTAATCGGTCCAATTTTTCCGATTGCACCCAGGGCTGCTCAGCCCTTCACCACCGTCCAAACCACCCTCTACGCCTTCCTACAACCTCAATAAACTCATCCTAATCATTAGAACTCAGCCCTAACACCTAAAACCCGAAAATGAAATTTGAAGGTAAAATTTTTACCTTCGCGGGTCCACGACCACCGTGCACGGCGGCCCCCGATCTCACCACCATCCAGTCCTTCCTGGCCTCCTCTCTCACTCTCTGTTCTCTCCAGGAGTATTTGGGATTAAGGGTTTGGTGTTTGGATCGCACAGAGGAGAGGAATGAGATCGGGTTTGGTTGGAGGGAAAAATGGAAAATGGATGCACGGTGAATGGTTGGATGCATGTATGTGGAATGGTAGCCAGTGGATGGGTGACAAGTGTCACTCATCCATTGGTTGCTGAAAAGTAACTGGCCCCACTAAAGACAAACGGTCCTCGTTAAACGTGTAATTGTGAATAGTAACCGGGAACATCCGTGAACCGTAACTTCGCCGTCGAACGTCCGAATTCGACGTGCCGCCTGTCTATGAACTCGTATCGTCCTTATCTACGTAACGGTTTTGGCCCTCGGCCATCGGACCTCTCGGTGAAAAAGTCAACTTTTGACCTCCTATTCACCCAAATTACCAAAATGCCCCTAAACTTCCGAACGTCATAACTTCCTCCTCGAATGTCGGAATTGAACGTGCCACCTGTCTATGAACTAGTGACGTCACGAACTACGTCACGGTCATCGGTCAAAGTCCATTTGACCGCCCGATTAAAAAGTCAACATTTTATCACCACTAGGGGCAAAACGGTCATTTCGCATCGTTCGTCCGATTTCGCCCAACTAATCACGGATTAGCCTCACTAATCGTGATTAGTCACTAATCTAATCATGGAATTTGGGACGGGTCGTTACACATCACCTGCACAAGGGTAGCGTAGAAAGTATGCCAGCACCCAACATCAACATTTCATTCTGCGATCGGACTCAGTCGTCACCTATTCGAATCCAGAATCACTGTTCGTACTGTGCGTCACTCACACACCTCATATCATCATCACGACTAACGAATCCTATCGTCGCAATCGTCACGGTAACCTGTGTCCATCCAACTTGATAAGACTCGATCACGTCCATCGATAGCAGCGTCTGTCACAACCTCGTGCAGACCCATCTCACAAACATTCTGCTATCGACACTCCCAATCCATGCGGTAGTCGACCGCCGGTACCAATCGCCCTACACGCAACATTCACCGATCGGTCCACCCTCTAGATCCGATCACAAGTACCACACTCCTGGTAACTTGTCCAATCAATCACTAACTAGGGTTATCACAAATCCGGCTGCCCGCTGCAGCCATATCATCATGACCGATCCCTCGATCTCGACTCCGAAGAGTCGTCATACTCCCATACTGGTACCAAACTAGCCAATAACTACACTATGAGGATCTCGTCTTCTCGTAACTCTGTGGCTCTCAGCTGCTGACCTTCACAAGAATTGGCCATACTTAGTGCCTAACACTACACAACGACTAAACTTCGCAACGGTATCCTATTACGTCTCACGACAGCCACACTAGGGCATCCACTGTCAGTCGATATCCCACCGGGATTCGACACACCGAAACCTGGCAACACATGCAAAAAGGAATCACACGTTCCTATTCCCAACCGTGGTAAGTGTAGTCGTACAGGGTCATCGTAAACCGGGCGACCCTGACCTCTGACCTCACTGGTATGACTCCGTACGCCCTCTAACCGACAAGACACTACCGTTGAGTGGTTACGATTCTCAAGTCGTCATACTGTGTCTACCGGTCGGCATAGTCCTATCCACCGGTAACACCATGGCTCGAAGCCGTTATCTTTCACCCAAATTCTGATCCTACTTGGGATCTAGCTTCGAAACACGTGGCATTCTATGCCAATCGAACCTCAACATACTCTAACTACGGTTTGATTCTACCGAATCCTCGTACTAATGCCCTAACTACCAGGTTGATGACGGGCTGTTAAGACTTCAGAGACATCACATCCTCAACCTGCGAGTACTCCACGACAAAAACATGCTCTGATACCACTTTGTCAAGACCGGCCCCGAATCCCCTGGGATTAATGTGGGACCCGCCTGATCCCGTCTGACACGAAGTGTCAGACCAGGGAAATTCCATCTCTAGCCCTCGTCGGGGCTGTCAAAGTACATCAGGATCGTAGGAGGAGGGGAGTGATGTCTCGTCTCTGCTACAGCCCGCATCCGTGTTCAACCTGAAGGGCATTAAAACACGAAAACTGTGAGTGTACAAAGTAATAATTTATTAAAAATATTTTCGCATCAAGACATTTATGCCCTTCAATAAAAGCATATGAATGCATTCAAAAAGCATTTATCAAACATTCATAAAACCATTTATCAAACATCTCAAAATCATTCAAAGGTTCATATCCGGCTCCATAAACCGTCATGACCCCTAAAAACCTTTCAAGGGTTCGTGTTGGTTCCCATAAACCGTCATGACCCATAAAAACCTTTCAAGGGTTCATGCCGATTCCCATAAACCGTTATGACCCATAAATCCATTTGGATCCCCGACCAGAAATCACAACTCAAAACCCGTAAATCCATACATGTGGGAACTCGGCCCAAATCATTCTCAGTGAAATATTAAAACATCAAGTACGGGGTGTCCACCCCCAAATCATTTCTAAAACATGAAACACAGGGCCTTCGCCCTAAAACCACTTTCCATCAGAACCACATACGTACCGACATACGTATGACCCCTCCGAGGCACTTCCGAGAAGATGCCAACTCGGGGCACACAGCCCCTAGGGAACACATCCCCGAAATAGTCACGATGTCAAATCTATACTAGTGTGCACACTACTCGGGGTCTCACTCCGAGTCTTCTCCCAGGAATCTCCATCTGGGAGGCTCAATCTCTGGATCTAGTCCGAGCTCTCTCTCTGGATCTAGTCCACATATCTCTCCGGAATCTGGTCCGGGACCACATCAATATAAGTAACTACCACTCCTGGAAAGGGATCCCTATAGGGACACCCACTCTTGTCTGTGGATCGTGACTCTCCAGGTCGACGCTGGAGGATACCATATAATCATATGGAGGGTTCAATCACATCTTTTTTTTCTTTCTCAAATCACTTTTCAATTGGGTCTCAAACCCGATTCATTTCAACAGGATTCCTCGAATCCGATTCAAATCCATTTCACAAGCCTCGGCCTAAATCCACAGTTCAACAGGGTCACATGCCCGAATACTCATTTCACAAACTGAACTGGGACTCAATCCCGATATCACAACCAACTGGGCCCTAAGCCCGAAACATGACTCAATGGGACTTCACGTCCGGTTTCACAACCAACAGGGCCTTAAGACCGATGTCTCAACCAAATGGGTCTCAGGACCGATATCATAAATCAACGGGGCATCAAGCCCGATAAACCAGAATCGTAAACCAAATGGACCCTCGATCCGATCGTATGGCTCAAATGGACCCTAGGTCCAATTCCTTATCAAATCAAATGGACTCTAAGTCTGAGAGTTTATAAATCAATTGGGTCTCACGCCCGAGTTCATGTTTCTAAATCCGAAATTCATTTATTAAACTACCGTTGAAAACCTAGAACGTATATGCATCGTATAAAACCGAAAATCTCAAAATACGTGCAAATACGTCAATCCTAGGCTACCACAAACAATTGCACTCATGGCAACACAAAATATATTCGAAAACAATTATAAAACATTTATGCATGCATCAATTTCGAAAGAAAGGTCCACTCACAGACCGTCCGAATCCGGGCCTCGATATGCCTGCCATAACCGTCTCTCAGGTCAAACGTCTCCTCCGTGGTTCCCGAACCTGTCCAAATTCATTTAGAGGGTTATTAACTACTTAAATAACCCCTCACTAAAGCCCCGTAATTTTCCAGAATTTCTAACTATTTTTAAACGCGAACCTAAACCTTCTCGGACAGCCCGAAGTATGTCGAAACGATGTCCGATTGACACGAAACCAGCCCCAAAATGTTCGTTACACTGAATAGATGAAATTATATGTTGGAACCTTCCCAAGATTCCCTGCCACGCGCCCTCACGCGCCCTGGGAGTGCACTGCGCGTGGGCCTCACACGCCCATGCACAGTGTCATCCCCTACCTCGCGACGGCCGGTCCGACTTGTCACTCATCCATTGGTCCCCTGAAAATTAACTAGGCCCACTAAAGTCCAAAAGATCCTCGTAAAACGTGTTGCCATGAATAGTAACTAGGAACTTCCTTGAACCGTAACTTCGCCGTCGAACGTCCGAATTCGACGTGCCGCCTGTCTACGGATTCGTATCGTCCTTATCTACGTAACGGTCTTCGGCCCTCGACCATCGGACCTCTCGGTCAAAAAGTCAACATTTGGCCCAAATTACCAAAATGCCCTTGAAATTCCAAACGTCGGAATCGAGCTTGCCACTTGTCTATGAACTCGTGACGTCACGAACTATGTCACGGTCATCGGCCAAAGTCCATTTGACCGCCTGAACGAAAAGTCAACAATTCGCCCATTCCCGGGGCAAAATCGTCATTTCACCCGAACGTCCGCTAATTCTCGTCTAATCTCCGATTAGTCTCGCTAATCCGTAATTAATCCCGCTAATTTGGGACGGGTCGTCACACCTCATATAAGAATCCCCTAATCATCGGAATTTTATAATATTATTTAAATATAAACTATATGCGTCGGGTACTCGAAACTACTCCGAAACCATATCCGATTGATCCGAAACCAACGCGGATAGGTTTGTATCGTCGAGAACATCAAGTTTCATGTTGATCACTTCCCCGGATTCCCATCCACGCGCCCTCACGCGCCGCCGCAAGCGGCTGCTCGTGGAAGCCACGCGCGTAGCACAGTAATGCTACAGTGCTTCGTCTTAACCCGGATGTCTGATAAACGGGTTGGAAAACCCGCGATAGAACCCGATTCAATCTCACTCAATTCGACCTCAAATCAATCCATTCTTTCAACTGATCTCATCTAATCCATCTTCATTTAAGTTCTGTAAAATTAATTACCTCAATTAGGGTTTAAAACCTCACGACTCACGATCATCCTTTGACGGGTCTCCTATTCGGGTTTACCGATTTCGTCCCTGATTTTCAAATTAATTCATACAGTGAGTATCGTGAGAGTGTAAGGAACGTTTTTAAAAGATCAATTTGATAATTCCTTACCTCAAGCTAGTAGAACCCAAGCTCAATTTTAAGTAACCATGGAAGCTTCTGTTCTTCCTCAATTTGACAGCAATTCCCTTCTTTTTTTGTTGCAGAGAGTTTCATTTTGATCCCAGAAGTCTAATTCAATCCTCAATTGTGATCCTCACCGCTCACAATTTCGAATTCGAATTTCCCTCTATTTTCAAGATTTTTCGAGCTCTGAATACAACCAGTTACTCTCAGTCCCTCGAGTTCCTTTCTCTCAATTCGGTTCCTTAAGCTCTCAATTACACAATGGAGCTGAGACAATGGTTTATCACAGATCAATTTGGACAAAATGATGAGGTCAAGCCATAATTTAGGGGTTAATGTCCAAAGTAGCATAATTATGTTTTCCTTAATACCCGTTTCCATGTTCTCTGGGGCAAAAAGAAGACAAAGGACAGGTGTCACTGTCTGATCATGGTTAAAAGGCCATTTTACCCTTAATTCGACAAATTACCATTTTGCCCCTAAACTTCCGTGACCCGTAACTTTCGCATCCGAACTCCGTTTTCGACGTGCCGCCTGTCGTTGTACTCAGGGCATCGAGACCTACCTAACGGTCCTCGAATCGTGTGAAAATGAGTTGTCAATCAAAAAGTCAACATTTCCCCCCTTTTCGTCCAAATTACGAAAATGCCTTTGAACTTCCGAACGTCATAACTTTTGCCCTGATCGTCAGAATTGGACGTGCCACCCGTCTATGAACTCGTGAGGTCCAGAGCTACGTCATGGTCATTGGCCAAAGTCCGTTTGACCGCCCGAACTAAAAGTCAACATTTTGCCCACGCCTAGGGGCAAAACGGTCATTTTGCACATTTCGTCCGATTTCACTCAACTAATCTCAGATTAGTCATTCTAACCCATAATTCATTAATATTTAATCCCAATATTCGGGACGGGTCGTTACAAATACTACCATCCATATCAGCGGTGGAAGTTTCTGGATCCAAATTTTGGGTGGATTAAACTTACGTGCTGAAATGGGAAACAATTCAATGATATAAGTCAATTTCATTAATAAATATAAAAAATATACCTAATTATGAGGGAGACATAATGAATCTTACCCTTCAAATGCATGATAGACCCCTATCAAATTCTCCAACTCGTGAGAAGCCCTACGCTTGTCTAACAACCTTGGAAAAACTTAAACCCTTCCAGAAATGTCCTTACTAGAATTCTAACAAGAATTCAGTAGAATCACCCATCTAACAGTGTCACTATGTTTTTCACCTGTCAGATAAATGATGCAAAACAACCACAATCGAAATAGTCCAGATAAAATTAAATATAACAAACCCACGTGACAACTCAACAGTTAAAATAGAAGACAATAAGAGAAAATTAGATTAAGTTACAATTACAACCCAACCAAAACCTACATTGACAACACGGCAGAAGGTGATGCTTCTTCTTAGTCTCGATGGCTCATCCCTCTATATCCTGGAAGGCACAAAATTAAAAAAAAAAAAACTATGAATGAATAATAGAACCAAATACAATAAAATAATGGTCTTACACAAAAAATACTAATCCATATAAGCTCACCTCGCTATCACACCTTACAAGCAATAAGATCCGCATATATAATTAAATATCACCAGAATCTATTTGATTTACCTCAGTGGAACCTAGACGACCTTTATTGTCACGCCCCATCTCCTCCAACAGGATATTGTCCCCTCTGGACTCGCTGGTCCAACCAGCTCCGCCCGCAGGATTTTATTTCTAGGAACTCACATGCAACTTCTCAGTGGGTCACCCATCTTGGGATTGCTCTGGTGCTTTCCTCGCTTAACTTTGGAGTTCCAAACAACTCCAAAACTAGTGAACTCGAAAAAGACCTCATGTTGGATAGAGGAGGGCCGTGACAATTTGGTATCAGAGGTGGACCTTGACCAGAAGTGTTCTAGCGAGGACGCTGGGCCCCAAGGGGGTGGATTGTAAGACCCGTGTCTTAGGAAGAACGATGAACAATCCCACATCGCTCAGAGAGGGAAAGGTGAAGTGCCTTATATGTGTGGACACGTATTTTCCCAGCGCGAGGTCTTTTGAGAATCAACACCCCAAAAACGAAAGACCGGAACAACCTCACGACTACATTGTCAAACGCATGAGAATTTAAAACAATCCCAGAGTCAACATTATACAGAGCATAATACCAAACTAAGAAAATCAAAAACCGATAAACAAAGTACACGCACAACGGAAAATTGGAAACACTCCGAGAAACTCTCGAGTACTCTATGCCTCCGACGCTGCCTCAACGTCAACCCCCGCGCTAGCTCCACGACCTGGAGGGCAATTAAGAACAGAAAGTGTGAGTGGACCATAAATAAAAATAATAGTTTCGAAAACCGTTTAATAACCAAACAAGGGTTTTAGCCCTCCGTTTTGAAAACATACATGCATAACCCATTAGTTGGAAATAGTTATAAATCACATAAGGATCGTCATAAAACCAATTTCAGAATTAGCATAAAAACAGTTATAGAAATCACGTCATAAGCATCATAAACCGTATCATAAAACATAAAACCAAGCATTCATTATCCGATCAAACCTGCTGGACCTATCCGAGACTTTAAACTCCCGAGTCTTTAAACTCAATAATCAGGCCTCAATAATCCGAGTCTTTAAACTCCGAGTCTTTAAACTCAACAGGCCTACGGGGGAAATATCAAGATATCCGAGTCTTTAAACTCCCGAGTCTTTAAACTCAATCCGGGTATTTAAACCCAATCCGGGTCCGTCCCCCGTCAATCACAATCCGGGTCTTTAAACCCAATATCCAGATCCAGAAAATCCAATCAAAACCATACGAAAACCATTTCTAAATCCATATCCAAACCCGAATCCGAAACCACTGGTCTCACGCCATTCCGGCATCCAGAACCGTCATTCCGAACCCAAATCCGGAATTCCACTTTTCAACTTTAAAACCAAATTCCGCTTTCCGAAATTCGATTCTAAAACCGAAAACCCTTAATCATCGAAATCATGTTCTAAAATCCCTTTATAATCATTGAAAACCATTTATCGTTTGAAATCCCAAAACCATGGCATCATAATCAGAAATCAAGTTTTTCTCATAAAACGTGCTGAAAACCGTACTTTCTCGAAAAACGTGCAATTGCGTAAAACCAACATCACATATTCAAAAATCATGGAATCACATGTAAAACCATAAAACAATTATAGAAAAACAATTATCCATGCTCGAGTTTAGAGAAGGGGTCCACTCACTAATACTGGGCACGTCACTCGTGTCCCGTGTGTCCCTTACGTTCCTCAGCTTCCTCGGGGATTCCCGATCCTGTCAAAAGTCACCAAAATACGTTACTAACACGTTTACTAAGGTCCTCCTAATTTTCCCCAATTTTCCCGAACTTCTAAACATAACAAACCGAGACCCTAAATCTTCAACCTAGTCAAACTAACCTCAAACGACGTCCGATTAACCCGAAACCTATCCCAAAAGATCCGTTACAACCTCTATACCAAAAACCTAGTTGGAACTTTCCCCGGAAAACACCCCACGCGCCCCCACACGCCACCCAAAGTGGCTGCGCATGGGCCTCACGCGCCTACACACGGACTACTGTTCATCGTCTTCCTAAGCTACTCGATCGGTCTGAACCGGCGAGAGCGGTTCTTTGCCGTCCGTCCACCATTTCTGCTCCTCTTTTCACCAAACTCTTCGTCCTCTTCCCAGTAATCGATTCCCCTACTCCAAACACTTCAACACAATCGCTAACCCGTCGTCCCTAGCTCGAAACAAAACCCGTTCAATCCCCTGTCTTTCAATCCGACCACCTGCACACTTCCCCTTCACGACTTCGACACTATAAGGTTCCTAAGGACCTAAGGAATCAACTAGCACCTACCAGACCCCTCGACTCGTACTCAAAAACCACGACTTTAAGTTTGAACCCAAACTGAAAAACAGAGAACATTGTAACTCACCAACGTTCTGGCCTCCGCCTTGCGATCCCCCGTCACGGCTGCACAACCAGTAGCTACCTAGGACCCTAATGAACTCACCAGACCTCACCAAACACCTCGACTCATCCCCTACCGTCACAACTATCGATTTGAACTTCCAAAGCAAAACAGAGCAAGTATACGGAGGGAAGAAATTACATGTGCTCAGGCCGCTGTCGTGAGCTCCACCGTGGCTATGCGACCCCTCTAAGCCTCCTTCGTCCTCTGGACACCACCACCAGCCTCAATGATCGATTTACACAACAACACCACCAACCACCCTCTCTGCCTCCTGGTTTTCCCGTGAACTCAAGTACTCCTCCCACCCTCAGACTCACTCGAGCTGCCCTCACAACTCACTCACTACCTCCCTCTCGATCTCTACTCACTCCCTCAGTCACCAGAACACACCAACACACCCGGCCAACTCTCAATTTCTCTCAATCTCACCCTCTGTTTCTCTCTTCTTCGAACACGATACACAACCCAAATAATTGGGACCGTGCACACGCCTAGAACCTACTAGAGCAACCCCACGTGTCACCATCCCCTCAGCCCTCTCACAAATATCCCAATCTTCACTGTACACTTGTCCTGATCCTATTTTCACAAATTCCAATGTGCAAATGACCAAAATACCTCTGCTTGTGAGTCAAAATTACGATTATGCCATTGTCTTTCTAGACCCGTATCTCGCCCGTCCAATGTCCGATAAAAAACGTGCCGCCTACCATTGAACTCAGGACGACGAGATCTACCTAACGGTCCTCGGTCTTCATGTCAAAACCTCGTTACACGAAAAGTCAACGTTTCCCCCTATTTTACCCTAATTACGATAATTCCATCAACCTTCCGAACATCATAACTTCCTCCTCGGATGTCGGAATTGGGCGTGCCACCTGTCTACGGACTCGTGACGTCCCGAACTACGTCACGGTCATCGACCAATACCCAATTGACCGCCCGAACTAAAAGTCAACTTTTTGCCCAAACTAGGGGTAAAATCGTCATTCTACGCTAACAGACCCAAAAGTAGTCAACTAACCACCGATTAAGCTCACTAATCCGTTCTTAAACACTCTGCTAATCCCAGCTCTCGGGACGGGTCGTTACATCACTAGTTTTGGATTTCTTGGGAACTCAAAAGTTAAACAAAATTGAGCTGGAGCAATCCCAAGATGGGTGACCCACTAGGAAGTTGCAAGTGAGTTCCCAGAAACAAAACCGTGATGGTTGGGCTTAAAGCGGATAATATTATATTAGAGGAGTCGAGTCGCGACATTTATCTATGCATGTCATATTAGTAACCCGATGAATCCATGACCCTAGGCCGAAATGATATCCTGGTCAAAGTTGTCATGCCGAGAAGTAGCTCAATATTCAAGACGAACCGTAATCAAAAGCTGTAACTCGATATCTCGACTGTAGACATCACCCTGCTCAGCATATGATGGAATTCTCCACTTCATAGTTTGATACCTTATCCAGTGTATGATGGAAGCCCCACATCATCGCTAATACCTAGCCAAGCATATGATGGAATTCTCCACATCATAGTCCGATACCTCATCCAGCGTATGATAGAATCCTTCACATCATCGTTAATACCTCATCGAGCATATGATGGAATCCTCCATATCATAGCCCAGTACTTCAACCAGTATATGATAGAATCCTCTACATCATCGCTAACACCTAGCCAAGCATATGATGGAATCCTCCCTCATCCAGTATATGATGAGATTATTAACATCATCGTTAATACCTCGTTGAGTAGTTGATAGAATCCTCCACATCATAGCCTGATACCTCAACCAGCTTATGCTAGAACCCTTCACATCATCCCTAATACGTGGCTGAGCTTATGATAGAATCCTCCACATCATAGCTCATATCCTGCCAAGAGATGATGGAATCCTCCATAACATAGCTTGTACCTTTTCAAGTCTACGATGGAATCCTCTATACCTTAGCTGATATCCTACCAAGAGTATGATGGAATCCTTCATACCATACCTCGTACCTTTCTGCGCATATGATGGAATCCGCCATACTCATATCTCACTAAGTGCATGATGGAATTGTCTACACCATACCTTGTAACTTTTCGAGCTTATAATAGAATCATCCATATCATAGTTTATATATTGCTGAAAGTACGATAAAATCCTCCATACCATACCTCGTATCATGCTAAGTGCGTGAGGGAGTCTTTTCTGCCATAATTCAATTTTTTTCCGAGCATATGAGAGAATTCACCTTATCATAGCTCACCGAGAAATTCCCACCAATCTTCCCACCAAGGTCCAAGAATAATCCACCATCCTAGGCGAAAATTTCAAAACCATCAAATACCTAGATGTAAAAGCCCGTGTCGTGGAGGGAATGGTGAACGATCTCACATTCTTGCGAGGAGAATGGTCTAGGAGGGGAATGGTGGTGTGCCTTAAAGGTGTAGGCACACACATATCTAGCACGAGGCCTTTTGGGGGCTCAGTGGCTTTGGGTTTGATTAGAACTCCAAAGTTAAGCGAGTTGAGGTTGGTGCAATTCCATGATGGGTGACCCCTTGGGAAGTTGCACCGTGAGCTCCCGAAAAAAAAAACTGTGAGGGCGAGGAAGCCCAAAGCGGAAAATATCGTGCTAGAGTCGGGTCCTGACCGAGAATGGTCGGGTCTTGAAATAATGGTATTAGAGCTAAACCCCAACATGGAAGTGTGCCAGCGAGGAGGTTGGGCCCTAAGGGGGTGGATTGTAAAAGCTCATGTTCTGGAGGGAACTGTGAACGATCCCACATTCTTGCGAGGGGAATGGTCTAGGAGGGAAATGGTGGTGTGCCTTAAAGGTGTAGGCACACACCTATCTAGCACGAGGTCTTTTGGGAGCTCAGTGGCTTTCGGTTCGATTGGAACTCCAAATTTAAGCGAGTTGAGATTGGTGGAATTTCATGATGGTTGACCTCCTGGGAAGTTGCACCGTGAGCTCCCGAAAACAAAACCATGAGGGCGAGGAGGCCCAAAGCGGACAATATCGTGCTAGAGTCGGGTCCTGACCGAGAAGGGTCGAGTCTTGAAATAATGGTATTAGAGCCAAATCCCGACCGGGAAGTGTGCCAGCGAGGACGCTGGGCCCTAAAGGGGTGGATTATAAAAGCCCGTGTCTTGGAGGGAACGGTGAACGATCCCATATTCTTGCGAGGGGAATGGTCTGGGAGGGGAATGGTGGTGTGCCTTAAAGGTGTAGGCACACACCTATCTAGTATGATGCCTTTTGGGAGCTCAGTGGCTTTGGGTTCGATTGGAACTCCAAATTTAAGCGAGTTGATATTGGTGCAATTCCATGATGAGTGACCCCCTGAGAAGTTGCACCATGAGCTCCTGAAAACAAAACCATGAGGGTGATGAGGCCCAAAACGGACAATATCGTGCTAGAGTCGGGTCTTGACCGAGAAGGGTCGAGTCCTGACACTAGACCTACCCATAAATATAAGCATGGACCTAGCCAGGTATCCATAAAATCACCCTTACTGGCCTGAGTCAAAGCCAATGAAAAAGCCGTTTCCCAAAATCTTTGTAGATAGTCATAATCAGTGAAAAATCAAAATAAAATCATTATGTAGAATTTCCAAGATTTAGAAAAATAACAAACACTTAATAGTTATTCTTAATTTTCGAGACCATGAAATCAATAAATCATTTTAAAATCATTCCATTTAATTCTTTATACTCATAATTGGCGATAAAATATTTAGAAGATAGCAATATGCATGCATTACGACTCAGAAAACAAAGTCCAGTTACCGTAACGTTCAAAATTCAAGTTATTCAGTCCACCATGCCCTTCGGAGCCACCAAGCCTGTCAAAAATCATCCTTGGAATTACAAAATGGTAGTTATAAACTTAACTTCTTATCCCTTAAATCCCAAGAGTACTCACGCATCCAAAGTAAATGTTAACATTCAAAATAGCCTCTAAACGAGCTCCAATTGACTTAAAACTTGTGCAAAAAGATCCAGAATGTCGAAAATATTTAAACAAGAGTCTCCAGAGCCCGAGAAAGGGCCACACGCATGGGTGGAGTGGCGGGTGGTCTGCCCTTACATGTCGGTCGTCTTCCTCCTCTTGTTCGCCGACATTTAGCCAAATTGCGCCATTGTTGGCCAAATTTCGAAGCATCATAACTCCCTCAATTCTCAACCAAATTTAACATTCTAATTTTCAACATCTATTTATTTGACCCAAAGAATTTAAAACTTTGATTCCATACTTGTGGTTGTCGGAAAATGGCCGAGAGGATATGGTTGAGTTTGTGGGGAGAAGAGGAAAGTTGTGGGTCCTTGGTTTGGGTTGAAACGACAGAGATCATCATGGGTTGGGAAGGTTTAGTGTCTTCCCTTTTGCTTTTTTTTTTCCCCAAATTTCCTTCTTCCTCGTCGAGATAGGAGATAGAAGTATTTTTGTGCATGAGAGAAGTTTTAGAGATAAAAATATCTAATTACCAAAATACCCTTGAGGGTTCTAGACTCGTAGTTCTCTCACATGAGCTCAAATTTTTGTGTGCCACTTACCTACGATCTTGTGAGTTTGAGACTTATACCATAGTCCAAGAAAAATTTCCAAAATTATTCCCAAACTAAAAGTAAATTTTGAACCTCTCCTAAACCTGACGGTAAAATCATCCTTTCCTAAACTAATTTTACAATTTTAATTTCTTTTGAGGTCCGGGTCATTAAACTCACCCTCTGTAAGGAAACTTTATCCTTGAAATTTGTACTAGTCCAAAGAAAAAGATACCGATTCTGGGCTCATACTTAATAGTTAGAAGTCCAACATAATTGAGAAATCAATCTTAGATCCCGTGCTTTTTGCACATTTATCCATTTCTCATCTGAACATTCGGCCGTCCACGAGGACATCGCTAAGGAGGCATCATGGAAGCATAAAAATATCCACACTACATCTACGTTCTGCAAGAATGTAAACCTAGAACTCTGATACAAAGTTGACAGAATCCCTCCCAAATTTCCCCAAGAAACTCATGAGAAGTCCTACTCCCATCTGCCTTGGAAAACTTAAACCCTTCTAGAAATGGCTGTATTAGAATTCTACTGAAAATTCGATAGTCTCCCTTATAACTGATCATTTTTTCTTCCACCTGCCAGAAGAATAATGTAAGCAACCCCAATCGAAATAGTCAAGATAAAATTAAATCCAACCAACCCACATACCATCTTAATAGTTAACCCATGAGACAATGAGATCAAACTAGGTTAGATTACATTTACAACTTAACTAAAACCTACGCCAACAACGCAGTAGAAGGTGATTCCTTCTCTTAGTCTCGACGCCTCGTCCCTCTAAGGCCTAGAGGGCACGAAACCAATCACAACTATGAGTACGTGGACAATAAAATCAAATACAATAAAAGCATGGTGTCGAAAAAAAATAATAATATTAATATTAGTCAATATAATCCCACCTTATTATCACGCACTAAGTTCCACATATATAAGTAAATAACACTTATCAAAATCCATTTTATTTAACTCAAGGGGATCCATGTTACCTTTATCTCTACTCTCTCACACTCTTCTCTCTTCCATTCAACAACCCATTTGTTTTTTTTTTTTTTGTTGTTTTGTTTTTTTTTTCTAATTTTGAATACATTAGTTTTAATAATTTAAAATTGATTTATTATTCTTTTTATCACGTGACTTCTATTTTGTTATTAATTTAAATTTAATAACAAGTCTCATTTTGTTCACATAAAAATTCAATAGAAATCACGAAATAGTTAATAGACGGATTAATAGTTGACACGGTTTGAAGAATTAAGAGAATAATTATTGCATACTGTATTTATTAGAAGGTGTAAATCATAAAGTATAATTTTCTAACAAATAAAAGTTGATAGTTGGGAGATGGCCTTACAAGTGTTTTCTTTTTTTGGGGGCCAATTAGATGGCTTTAGAAGTTAGAAGTCACATGCGGTGCATGAGTGGCTAAATATGCCTTTTAGCAGGGTGGGTTCGGCTTGATCAACAATTTGCTTGCTTTATGTTTGGGCTTTTTATAGTTTTTTGTCAAGCCCATATAAGAGTTTTTTTTTTGTTTTCCAAAAGCCCATTTTAGAGTTGGAAGTCCGATTTATTGTCACCACCCAAAATAAAAGAAGCTACTTTTGTTTGTCGAGATTTTGTTGGCTTGATTTATGGCATGGTTGCTACTCGGCTAGTTTAGAATGAGAGTTGCTTATTTTCGATCCACCTCGGTCACTAATAGCACTGTTAGGTAAGTTAACGCGTCAATTAGGAGGCCAGTGATCGAGGACATGACAACTGATCCATTTCTTCACTACTCAATAACTCTTTTTTGTTTCTATTCTGTGATAGGAAATATATCATTCATAAGTATTTATTGCATACGAATTTGATCTTTTTCATCCAACAAGTTTGTAATTTCATTTTTCTCCGTCATTAATGAAAGTCTAGCCTATAACATGAAGAAAAATACAGAGCAGAGAGTACGGCTATTGTGGTAAGATCGTACGTAGTTACTTTAATTTTATGCATTGGTGCCTTTTTACCATAATTATTGCTAAGACGAAAAGGAAAGTGTCGGTACGTAAAAATGTCCAACTCAAGAACCATATCATAGGAATTAAAAGGATTTTGAGCTCACTAACCTTCCACCAACTCTCCACTCGCAACTGCTGCTGGTTTTAGCTGGTTTACAATATTCATACCCAGCAATTACAGGGGAAGAACAATCATTCTTACTTGAGCGCAGCGGTGAGCCTCTTCTAGGTAATGATCGATGTACACCGATTTGAATAAGCGTATTATGTTTATTTAATTTTGATATGCTAAGAAAATTATAAAAATTACGTCCAATCACTAATGTAGGTAGCTTCGCTAGTCTTCTTAATTTTTTATATTTCCGACAAACAGCAAAGAGATAATTTCCTAGCTAGCTATAGTCACCATATAAATACAAGCGTACTCCTTGGTACTTACTATTTAGTAAAGGCGCAGGGGTCAGTTATCCTATAACGCCATCTCTATTCTCTCCATCTGGCCACCGTGGAGTGATGATATTTATGATATTCATGCATGCAATTAATAGACTCTGATCATATATTTTTGGGGTTTCTAGAATTGTATCGTAGGTGATCATTCCCCAAGAGTTAGCGGAGAAAGAAAGCTCATCATACCTGTTGTAGTCTCCCTCGATTCGCTAAATTAAAGGCCGACATGGCGAGCAGTGTGGTTGAAGTTATTGAAGACCATCGTGAGCTTCAGAACGAATCTGGGCTGAACCCCCCCATGAAATCGGAGGACGGCAGAGATGTAGACGATGATGGCAAATCCAGAAGAACTGGTATGCTCTCTCACCTTCTTGATTTCTATTGCTAACATCAGCCCTTGGAGTCGGGCCTGCCTCAATACCAACCCAGACTTAAGACGAAAATTACAAATATAATTTCCTACCTGAATATTTAATTATAGAATAACATTCTTTTTCAAATACATTAAAAATTAATCATATTTTATTATTTTCATAAAAGTAAAAAAAATAAAAACTTTGAACTTTTTGTGGGTAGCTTGGAGCATATCTAGATACCTCAACTACATAAATTTAAGTTAAATTCTAATTAAAATAGTTAGAAATTCAAATATTTTATTATTTATTTCAAATGAAAAAAATTGAATATCTTTAATTTTTTATTTTATTATTTATGAATTTTATCCCATTGTGATGGGATATGAATCTCTATTTTCTTTCTCTAATTTTTTATTTTTAGTTTTGAGTATTCAAAATTTTTAAATATTAAAATTCTAAAGTAGAAATTGAGATATGAACTTTTAAAATTCTTGAATTAATTAAAAATATATATATATTAGAGACTTTATTAGAAATATTCTTAAATAATAAATCTAAGTCAAGTTATTAAAAGTTTAAATGGATAGTCACGGAAGGGAAAAAAATATGGCCTAATTATAAAGAAGCAGAGATAAAAAGTAGAGGAAAGTTTCCAATACAAAAAGGAAAAAGAAAAGAAGAGAGATGGATTAAAAAAATGACGTTGTGTGTCGGGAGACCTTTTCTCTTTGTGCAAGAATAAGTCACCCTTTTGACGAAATTTTTGTATTTTCCTTTTAACTATCCCAAAACTAATGGACTCAATGTTAAGGGAGGCCTTTGCTCTATGTCAGGCATAACGCCCATAAAAAGGCACAACCCTATAAAGAGGGGCAGCCTGCTGAATTCTACTTATAGCCCAGGTGGGGTTTTTTTCCTACTAGCGGCTATAGATACAGTATTCTAGTCCATATATATACAGTTAGATTATCTTTAATCTAAATTCTAACTCAATTCACAAGACAAGTTAACTCGTTTTATTTTGAATTCCAAGGTCCCTCTTAATGGTAGGTTTGTAACTAGACCTAAAACTTCGTTATTTTTGTTGCAGGGACAGTGTGGAGTGCATGTGCACATATAATCACGGCATCAATTGGTGCTGGGGTGCTGTCTCTGGCATGGGCAATGGCTCAACTTGGATGGCTTGCTGGCATTCTCACTCTCCTATTTTGCACACTTTCTGCAACTTATGCTGCCTCTCTTTTGGCAGATTGCTACAGATTTCCAGACCCAGTCACCGGAAACAGAAATTACTCATACATGGAGGCAGTCAAAGCCTACTTAGGTGGCAAAATGTACAGGTTCTGTGGCTGGTTATTATATTTTAATCTCGCTACAATTTCAGTCGGATTTACAATTACTACTGCAAAAAGTCTATTGTAAGTTTTATTCTCTCAAAATTCCAAACTCAATTTATTATAAGACCTGGAATATGACTCAATTAATAATAACCGATTAATTCATCAAATGATAATATAACCAGGACTCTACAGAAATCGAATTGCCATCGCAAATATGGTCAGGATGCTCCATGCATTTTCTCAAATATTCCACATGTCCTTGGCTTTGGACTTGTTGAAATGATCTTATCACAACTCTCAAGTTTTCACAAGCTCACTTTGCTCTCAAAGCTTGCAGCAATTATGTCATTTGGGTATGCCTCTATTGGAATAGGACTTTCCATTTCAAAAATCGTAATTGGTAAGTAATTAAATTCTCTATCCATAATATCACAAAATAAAAAATAAAAAAAAATAGCGTGTCATGTTATTGGATCTACCGTAACGGGTAATTTTACCTTCCTTTTTTTTTTTCGATTGAGCAGGGCATGGAGGAAAAACATCTCTTGTAGGAGTCGAACCATCTTCGCCTGAAAAAATTTGGAAGATGTTTGCAGCAGCTGGGGATATCGCGTTTGCGTGCTCCTACTCTCTAGTGATATTCGACATCGAGGACACATTAAAGTCAACACCTCCAGAAAATAAAGTGATGAAGAAGGCTGTGTCGATGGCTGGTTTGATTATGATCATATTCTTCCTGATGTGTAGCACCTTGGGCTACGCAGCATTTGGAGACAAAACTCCAGAAAATCTCCTAGCTGGTTTTGGAGACGATATGGTCTTCTGGCTCGTCGATGTGGCTAATGTTTTCATTGTGGTGCACATAGTTGGCGCATATCAGGTTAGTCTAATTGTCACCCTATTAGAGTGCTTATCATATAACGTTCCTCATCCCCTAAGGCTCACTCTGATCTGATCCCACTTCTCTTTAGTTCTGATATGTTTTTTTATAAAGATATTCTAATATATAAGTCCTTCAATCGAATATTTTCTGCTCATTAATTTTAGACAAATTTGTTTTGAACATGTATAGCAGTTGTATGAGAAACATCAGGAGTTAAAAAATTTTGATAGCTGGAACTCATAATCTCCTGGAAGCCTGGAAGTTGTAAAATGATTTATATTAGAAGTTCCCGAAAATTTTAAATTTTGATGTGCGAAACATTTTTAAATGTTCGGAATTTTAATATCTTGAACGGACCTTTCATATTTTATTTGTAATTTTTTTGAATGAGATATATGTTCTTGGAGTGTTTTAAATAGGATTTTTGTGTTATTATTTTATATGAATCACATTTTAGTTTTATATTTAATTCATTCAAAGTGATTCAAATCAAATCGTTGTTACAATCTGATTTAGAGTGGTTATTTATTATAATTTTAAAAAAGTTCAAATCTCATTCAATCGTTAAAATCATATCGTTTCAAACTATATCCATTTTATTTATAGGTACGTAATATTGGTTAATAATTACTGGGAGCAGGTACTTGGGCAACCAGTGTTTCGAATCATTGAGCTATTGGCAAGGAGGAAGTGGCCCAAATCCGAGTTCATAAACAAAGAGATTCCAATTAAAATTGGGAACGTCAAATTCAATGTGAACATGTTTAGGTTGTCATGGAGAACAGCCTACGGAGTAGTGGTTATGGCTATTGCCATAGCACTGCCTTTCTTCTCCGACATGCTTGCACTTCTTGGAGCCATTGGCTACTGGCCACTCATCGTCTACATCCCTCTAAAGATGCACATTGCGCAGAAGAAGATCGCAAAACGAACCTTTCGTTGGTTCGGGCTCCAGTTGCTGAGCTTCCTGTGCTTGCTGGTTTCTCTGGGTGCAGCTTCTGGTGCCATTCGTGGTATTTATAAGGGCCTCAATGCTTACAAGTTTTTGCAGTTTAAGGAGTGATAATGAATGAGCTGAGTACCCAAAATTAGTATGTATCATATGTAATTTTGAGGGTTTAATTATTATTCAAGCCATTAGGCTCTAATCATATAGCAAAATCTTCCCATATCCCTCAAGGTTTAAGAAGTAGTTGTGTAAAATATAAAGCAATGTTTTTTGATAATTTATATACGATGATGAAGTATATGGCATGACTAAGAGACATTTATTTTGCAGTCTTCATTGTCGACATTCACATGTGCCTTTGTTTTTCCAAGGCTATGCATTCTGCTTTTTTATCTTTCTTAAGCCTTAAGTTCAAACTATGAAGTGGACTGGTGCACTTGAATTGTTTGAATCTATATAACTCGATAATTAATTTAAATTATGGCATTTTGTGAATAAAAAAGTATGTACTTATAAATAGAGAAGAAAAGTTTAGGACGCATAAAGAGTAACCGTTCTCATTAATTACATAACCCACGTAATAATAGAATTAGGATTTAAATTTAAATACAAATGAACATAAAAGCTCTTATACGAATAGCCACAATAACTAAATTATTTACAATACTCCCCCTTTGATATTCCATATAATAGCGTTGTTTGGCAGCGCGCCTACGTTTTTCCTATTTAAACCTTTCCATGTAAGAAAAACCTTGTGGGACAAAAACAACCCTCGTCGAAGGAAAAGAAGTACAACACGCGTGGATACAAAGTGTTGCTTTGGAACCTCCAGAGGTAGTTGAAGTCGTCTCTTCTAAATAATAAGCATATAATACACCTCTGAGATATGATGCATTAGAATTGCTACACCAAAACCTCGCTCGGTAACCCTGGTGGGACAATTGCGCGGTCAAAGGGAAAAATTAAGCAAATGCATATAAGTCGAATCGTCGCATTTTTTAGGATGCAAAGTTAATGACGTGACTATGCCAAAAATGTGCATCATTAAAATTTAGTCAGGTAAAAAAAAGTCAATGAGACAAAATAACTCTGGTCATAGGACAAAAGAGTACACGATGGTCAAGTGAGAATGCTTTAGGATACTCAATACACTTCGGGATACTTGACATACTTCCGAGTACTTGGTATACTTCAGGATACTCCACCTGAAAACTACAGACTTACGTAGATCAGCCAGTCTATGTAAGCCAATACCTCAAACATGATGTTTGACAACCCAAAAATTTGGAAAAGATAATTTCGAAAATTTGAAACGAAATTGACATTTTTTACCCTTGATTCAAGTGGTCAAAAGTTGACTTTTTGGTTGGAATACTTCTTGGACCTTTCGTAAGGATCGTTGCGTAGGTCTTGAATTTCGGATGAGTACGTTACTGGTACGTTACAAGTCTAGGAAGGTTAGGGGAATTTTGGTAATTTGTGCCCTATGAGGGACAATTTGGTCCTTTTGCTTATTTTGATGACTCGGTAGAGGACTAGTAGATTAGTGACACCTGTCATAATCTGGGCTGGATTGGTGTCTACATGTGTGTGTGTGTGTGTGTGTGTGTGTGTGCGCGTGTGTGGTGCGTGCGTACGTGCGTGCGTGTGTGTGTGCTCTGTTAAGTGTATATGTGTGGGTTTGTTATGATCACGACCGAGAAGGTAGAACAAGGAAAACATGAAAAAACCAAGAACCAAAAATTGGTTGATCAGCCCAGTACTCGAGAGAAACACAGAGAAGCAGAGAGGAAAAGAGAGAAAGAAAATAAGAAAGAAAAAGAAAGAGAGAAGAAAACCCCGGGAGAGGATTGAAACTTGAAACACCCAAACCCGAAACCACCATGGACCTTGAATTTTATTTTTCAGTTTTGGTTGATTAATTAGTGAAATTGAAATTAGAATTGGGATATTCGGTCCTTAGCGAGCAGGATTGGATTGTCAACGTGTGGAATTGGACACGGGAAGGGTTGGATTAAACAACTGGAAATTTGGTCGAAATTCATGGTTTCGGGTTGTGAATGGGATGAGATTTTCATTTTTAGAGATTATAGAACTATTTTTGGACATTAATAAACTCAATTGGATGAAATAATTGAGAGAATTGGACTCGAAAATGACAGTCTTGGACAAGGTTAAGCCGTGTCGGGTCGGGTTTGAGTTGCAAACCCGATTAGGGTTGAAAATGACATTATAGCAAGCGTGTGGGCACCACGCGCAGCCACTTCTGGCAGTGCATGGGGTCGTGAGGAAGGTATTCTCGAGGTATGGTTGTAATCGATGTAACAAACATTTTGACACAGGTTTCGAGTCGATTGGACACTATTTCAGTATATTTTTGCGTATCCGAAGTGTTGTGTGTACGTTTTTAATACGTATTTGAATCTTGTAAATTTGTGGATATTAATGTGATATTAATTAAGGTATTAGTGATCCTTAGTAGTAGTTTTTTTACTGGTTTGGTGATTCTTGGAATTAGGAAGGAGCCTACGGCTCGGAATCGAACCGCGTGGATAGTGTGTGAGTGGACATTTGTTTTATAAATGGACATGCATGCATAGTTAAATGTTTTATATGATTTTTTGCATGATTTAATTGTAATGCTTGAGTAATGATTTGATATGATTATTTGACAATTTTATGGATTATTTACTGAATTCTGGATGTGGTTTAATGGATTTACGTGAAAATGGTATTTTGAGCTGAGACCCTATTGGAAATGGTTTGACTTGGATTTGGAGTCAAATTTGAATATATGATTGAATTTATGATTTACGGATTTATCAAGTGATTTTTGGACACCATTTTACGATCGTTTTGTGGAAATGATGTTTTGGGCTCATGCCTTGTTCGGGAAATGTCTGACTTGGTTTTAAGTCAATTATTTTGTAAAATCACAGTGGTTGGCTTTATGCATTGTTTGTACCCTTTGGATGCGACTGAGACTGAGGGGACTACTCGGAAGTGTCTGACCCTGGGAATGGTGATATCTTCCTAGATGCGACTGATCCCGGGAGTTCCACCCAGATGCGTATGATTCCGAAGTTGTCATTGTATGTTGTCTTCTCAAATGAGATTGAGCCTAGGAATACTACTCGAATGTATCTGATCATGGCGATGTGGTATTCTCCAAGATTGACTGATCACGGGGGTTGTGCCCAGATGTGTCTAATCCCGAGAATGTGACTTGTTTGTAGTGGTATACTACTTTCACGGATGTGATTGAGCCTGGGGCACTGCTTGGGTGTGTCTGATCCTGCCAATGTGGTAATCGCCCAGATGTGATTGATCCTGGGGGTTGTGCCTCGATGTTTCTGATCCCGAGAATGTAGAGAATGTGACTTGGTGGTTGCCTACGCATAATGCTGATGTGATATTGTGACTGATGGTCTATGCATTTGTGAGTAGTACTGTTTGATTATTGTGATTGATATTTGAGTACTGGTGACTAGAACTGTTATTGATGGTCATTGTGACGGGTTTGATGTTGATGGTTATGTTCAGATGCTTTACATGATTTGATGAAACAGATTTCGGGAAAATGTGGGCAATTTTTTATGAATTGTGGGTCCCACGATTTTCTATGCGATATGATTTGAAATCCGACTGTCATGTTTTACTCTATGCATGCATGTTTTATGATGGAGGGGAAAAGGTTTATTCTTATCTAAATATGTTTTTAAATGATATTATTTTTGTCCACTCACACCTTTAATGTTTTTGATGACCCTTCATATTGTGGCATGAAGATCGGGGCTGATAGAGAGGCAGAGGCATGAGTAGTGATCAGTACGCTTATCCGTTGTCTGATAAGTGTTAGGGGCATTTTTGGAACTCGAGTTGACTTGTCAGACAAGAGAAGGATCAAGCACGATTATCAAAACAATTTTGGGATGGGTCCTATCAAGATGCTAGAATAAAGTATTTGGAAATGACTTTATAAAAAGGTCTGCATGGTTGTCTTGAGATCTGTTTAAATTGATTTCAATCTTCTAATGCTCTTGTTGCTGTTGATTAAAGAGAAAAACATCAATGCAATATGCTCAATGTTGTCACCTTTAATGAAACTAGTCTTCATCTGCTCGATGCAGGTAGTATTATCTTCATAGACAATCGTCGATTCATTATTGGTGGAACCCGAATATGCCCCGTAATGGCTCTCAGCTATATATATTCAAGAATTTCTTCGTGAAAAGCTATAATCTCTACATGACTTAAAGAGCTAGCAACAGTGGTTTGTTTCGTAGATCTCTAAGATATTGTCGTGCTCCCAATAGTAAAGACATAATGACAGGATCGCCCCCGAAAAGGGCATTATTAGCCGTGCCCGGTCCTGCTCCCGTCTAGCAAGACGACTGAAATCCCCAAGGTACCCTCAGTACGTGCCAGACCAGGGATAGCCACACGTGCTTACTCATGCCTCCGCCCCTCGAACAGCCTCGAGCAACGCGCCACGACCTGGAGGGTCAGTAAAAAAACAAAAGGTGTGAGTGGACAAAAAGAAATCAGTTTATAAAACAGTCACGGAAAGACGTTTTTACCCTCCAAGTAAAACCAATGCATGCATACCAAAAATCGTTTCGCAATCCGTTACATTTTCCACATAAGAAATCCGTATATGAAAATCAAAAACATTTTCCTTTTCTTAACCATCGGGTCTTAGCCCGCAATCATAGACACCGGGCCTCAACCCAAAACCGTGAATCAAATCCAAATACACAACATAATCCAAATCCATCAACCATAAAACCAGGCCACTGCCCCACACATCGGAAACATCAGAAATTAACAATGTATCACAAGTCAATCATTTTGCTGGATATCAAGTGCGTCCGAGTCTTTAAACTCAAAACCATGCGCATAATCAGGCCTTCCCGGGATTTCAACGAGTCTTTAAACTCAGAACATAATCAATAGGCCTCGGGGGTATCACAATAACCGAGTCTTTAAACTCCAATTTTTCGGGCCCGCCCCCGTCATCAATTAATCGAGTCTTTAAACTCAAAACGTGCTCCAACAATAGCACCCGGGTCTTTAAACCCAAAACAGTTTTCCACGGGTCTTTAAACCCAAAACATTTGTCAAACACGGCAACGTGGGATCCATCCCAAAATCACATTTTTCACAACAAGACTCATAGTCCAAATTTCCACATTCGAGTTCCCAAATCAAACTTCTCAAAACATTTCCAAATCATCATTACACACGGGGCATGCACAATCATACCAAATCACTTTATTAAATCCTTTTTCATTCCCGAATTCGAATTCGCAATAATGATTCCGTAAGCTGGCATCCGGAAGCATCATCCCGAACCCAAACCAAGAATCCCCTTTACATTTCCGAAAACCGAAATCTCACTACTTTTATGCCCCGAGCATCAAGCCCGAAATCACCTTTTTCCAAAAATCCATTTTAAATCCTTGAAATCGCATCATTTTCAAATCTTATCATTAAAACCTCAAAACCACACTCATAATCACCAAAATCACGGTCCAATCAAAACATACTCAAAATCTCGTAAACCGTGCAAATCCGGAACGTTCTCGAAAAACGTGTCAAAGTCGTAAATCATACTCACATTCATATTCAAAACATTATTAAATCATGACATGCATAATTCATAAAAACCATTCGTTAAACCATCATCAAGCATAAGAGTAACCATAGTCTCGAAATACGTGTAATTTCATATGTATAGTAAAAATACGTATAAATATGGGAATCGAATACGTATAAATAAGGGAATCGAAATCAATCACAACTTATAATCATAATCATAAAATCATAGAAATAATTTATGCATGCATTAAATTTTGAAAGCAACGTCCACTCACACACCATCCAATAAGCTCGTTTTCACGCGCTGCGCGCATTTCCGTAATTTCCGATAGTTTCCAGAAATTTCAAATCCTGTCCGAAAACATACTTTAGGGTCACTGAGGGCTTAGATAACAACATACTAATTTCCCATAATTTTCCGGGAATTAATCGTTAATTAAAAACGTAATCTAAACCTTCGGACCCTCGAAATAACATCGAAACGGCGTCCGAAAATTTCAAAACCAACGCTAAAATGTTCGTTACATTGTATAGAACAAAAGTCGTTTGAACTCACCCTGAAAAACCGTTCCACGTGCCGTCACGCGCCGCCGTGAGTGGCTGCGCGTGACACCCACGCGCTGCTACAGTGACATGCACTGTTCACCTTCCTCACCCGATTTCACTGTAAAACGGGTCCGGTAGCCCGCGCTATAGCCCGTTCCAATTCCTGCCAAAACAACCTCCAACCCTTCAATTGAGTATTCAAACATCTTCGGTGCAAGCCCAATTGCTGTTCTGTAATGTTAGATTTGTAAGAACTTACCTAAAATCCCACGACTCGACGATGGACATCGAAGAACAGACGAACACTGTTCGTTCATCAATCTCGACCATTTTTCGTTTGCTTCCTTGAAATTGATCCACTCAGAGGCTTCATAGGGTTTGTATAAGTTTGCTTCTCAGGCCAATTTCTCCCTTAAACCCCTCCAACTCCACGACTCAAACTCGATTTTTCCCCTCAGTCGCCAAGTCCGTTCGAAGCCAAAACAGCAGCAATTAACTTCCCTCTTGCACTGGATCAACTAGGAATGATCCCAGAAGACTCAATGAAGCCTTAATTTGTCATGGGTTGACCTACATTTGAAATTGGATTCTCACTCCCTCAAGAACCCGTTTCAGATTTTGGACTCTCCTCTCACCATTTTCACCCCTTTCTTCCCTCTCTCAGTCTCAACACTCCGCTCTCACCTCCTGGATCCCCTTCTCGCTCACAATTTCACTTAATTTAGCCATGGAAAGGTCGATCATGGCTTGATCAATGTCTCTGTTTTCTCAGCTCCCATGGCACCAGCCCAGCATTTTGTTCCCTGCACAGACACCACTCAACCTCTACTCAACCCACTCCAAGTCACCTGTGGCCTCAAATTCCACTCAAACACTCTCACCCACACTGAACACTCGCCAGCACGATCCATGTGCTTCCTAAAAAACCAACACGGCATTGTGCCCGTGCACTGCCCAAAACACCCCACTGTATAAACAACCCAGCACGTCTAGCACTAAGTCTGCAGTGTTAAACATTCTTCTCCCAATGTCACTAATCGTTAATAATCAATTCATTGGGCAGACTAAACAATTCCCTCAGCCCATGCTCTGTTTCTGAAAGGAAAACCACGCCGCACACGGCTGTCCCATAAACAGCTGCCAAAATTACCATTTTACCCTCAATTGACAATTTACCAAAATGCCCTCATGCAATCTAGACCCGCAACTTGGTCATTCGAACTCCGATTGACGCGTGCCGCCTGTCTACGGACTCAGGGCATCGAGACCATCCTAACGGTCCCCGGTCCTCGGCCATCGGACCTCCCGGTCAAAAAGTCAACATTTTCCCCCTTTCCAACCAAATTATGAAAATGCCCTTGAACTTCCGAACGTCATAACTTTCACCTCGACGTCGGAATCGAACGTGCCACCTGTCTATGAACTGGTGACGTCCCAAACTACGTCACGGTCATTAGTCAAAGTCTGTTTGACCGCCCGAATTAAAAGTCAACAATTTACCCATGGCTAGGGGCAAAACGGTCATTTGCATCGTTCGTCCGAATTCGCCCAACTGATCACCAATTAACCCTACTAATCATGATTAATTACTAATCTAATCCCGATTTCTGGGATGGGTCGTTACACATAACCAATTTGGGAACGTGCCTTGTGTGGGTTTGACCAGTAACCTGCATCAGCATACCCAATTAGGCTTACATTATTCCTAGGATCAAGTAGTTTTGATACATTCCTCGATGCATAGGAATAGAATAAACCTATATCTGTCGTACCTCTGAGGTATCAGAAAATGCATTTTATGTCGTTCCAATGGTAACATGTTGGCATAAAGCTAAATCTTGCTAGCAAGTTCACAACGAATGAAATGTCTGGTCTAGTGAAATGATCCAAATACAATAAGGTGTATACTGTACTTGGACATGGAACTTTGAGTGCCAATATCTCTTCGTTATTGCCTGCGAGACAAAAGAGACCCTTTTTAGGATCTAGGCTACTGATAGCCATGAGCGTGCTTGGAGGTTTCGCTTTATCCTCATTAAAGCGTCTCAATATCTTATAGGCGTAATTCGATTGATGGAATAATCTCATCTGCATAATGCTCGAGCTCCAGTTCAAGAAAGAAGTTCTTTCTCCCAAGATCCTTCATTTCAAATTCTAACCTCATGTGTTTGGTAGTTTTTTTGATCATTTTAGAAATAGAAATTAAATTCATGGCATCGACATAAACTGCCACTATAGCGAACTCAAAACGTTTTTTTGTTAATGAACATGCATTGGAATATATCATTATTCACATATCTCACTCTGATCAAATATTCACTTAGACGGTTACACTATGTCGGCCCAGATTGTTTTAATCCATAAAATGAATACCTCAAGCGAATTGATAACATCTTTCGTTGTCTAGAACTATTTGCATCAAGTATCTTAAGTATCCAGTCCCCATAAAGATAAGATGCGACCGCATCCATAAGCTGCATACTCAATTTTTCTGAAACTACCAAATTGATAACATAACAGAACATTATAACGTCTATTACGGAAGACTACATCTCCACGTAATTAATTTTAGAGCATTGAGAAAATAATTGCATCACTAAGGAAGCTTTGTATCTCACTATCTCATTCTTCTCATTACGCTTATTCACAATACCCATTTTAAATTGTATAGTTTTAATATGGGGAGGTGTGGGAACGACATGCTTAAACAACTTCCTTTTTCTCAAGGAATCTAATTCGACATGGATTGCTTCTTTCCATTTTACAGATCTTTTCTATGTTGGCATTAATCAACGGAGTTAGGTTCAATGTCATCACTAGTTATTAATTTAGTAGCTAACTGAAAATACAAATATATCATCGATGATAATATCATGTCAATTCCATGTCACACATAAGCATGCATAATTTACCTAGATCTATCTATTCTTGGAAGTGGATTCAGACTTGGAGCGTCTCCCAACATCGTCTCTTTAGGATAAATCCTTATTGCAGAATTTTCTCATGAGATGGATTAGTTGATATTAAGATGTGTAAGGAATTCGATTGTATCAAAATTTATCCTCTTCCGAGTATGAGAATCCTTCAAACCTATTGGTCTACCTCACTTTTGGGTAGGAACATATAACTAGTTAGTGGTTATGAATGTACCTTGTCCATCTGTAATCACTCGTCCATCTGGAACTACACGTCTAGTGGGGATTTCTATCATTGCAAGCACATTTTTAGTAAGTATATGTGATCTCGTCACTTTAACTAGACCGAAGAAAGCGTCTGACATGTTGTTAGCTATACTTTGTAGATCTAGAATTCTCCACAATTCATTCTCACATTGTGCATTTCAAGGATTGATATGAGACATAGTGGATATATTCCACATTAATTCATGTCACTCTTTAGGATTGTTCACTTTATTGTCTCTCCCTAACGACAGAAAACTGTCTCATCAAAGTGAATGCCCTAAATCTAGTAGTAAAGGATCGCATGCAATGGCTCTAAATAGCGTATGATGAAGGGGGTGGGGGGTCCATAACTGACATATATGCCCCTCCTGCATGGAGGACTTGTTTTTTATATTATGGCATCGCAATTGGCACATAAATTGCACGCCCAAAAATACCTAAGTGTGAAACGTCAAGTTTGTAACCAGTTACCAGCTGTAATGCAAAATAAGGTTGGGTGACAGTGGGCGTCAACTGGACCAACATGCTCGCATGCAAAGTTGCATAGTCCCACGTAGAATTTGGAAGTTTAGTACGCATTACCAAGGTTAATGAGTGATTCTGCGAGACCACTCTAGGTGTGAACATGAGGAATTGACTATTCAACATTAATCTTAAGAGACATGCAATAGTCATCAAAAGATTTTGATGAAAATTCTTCGATATTATCTAATCTTATAGACTATATAAGATAATATGGGTAGTAGCGAAATCTAGGCCAGAATTTTAGAAAATGCAACATTGTGTGAACAACAGCGTAACATGTGGCCACTTTGTCGATATATCAAGCAATACGATGAAATATTTAAATGGTACATACGGTGGTTGAATAGGTTCACAAATATCCCTTTACATTCTTTGCAAGAAAATGGTGGGTTCTTTACCCATCTTTGCATATGATGGTCTAATATTCAAATTTCCCATCGAGCAAGTTTGACGTAGTATTTCACTGAATACAAGGTCCTTAATAGTCATCGAAAGATTATGATGCAGACTCTTCGATATTATCGAGTCTTATGCAGACTCTGAAATTGGAAATGTCCCGGATACAGTGGATGGCCGACCCAGTAACTCGTGGATACATCAGTAAAATATTCGCCAGCGCACCCAACTGTAAACATAGGCATAAGATGTACGAATTATAAACACTCCTAAATGAAATTAAGTTATGTCAAAATATAGTTCAGCAAGTTGTGCCTCATCAGATCTCGGCATGAGTGAAATTTATGCATCCATTTGCGCTCTATTGTCCTACATTCCTACACCATTGCAACTTTCAAATCCATCTCTACCACAATGACAAACCAAGCTGATGTGTATATGTCCAACACTGGGAAAAACATCTACAGATACATAAAATAGTTAGAGGAAGACAATTTAGTACCTAAGGACCGCAATAAATTGCTTTAAGTATCCAATTTTTACCTGGTTACACATACAAATTCGATGGAATGGATCATTTAAGACTAGGCACCCCGATAAACTTTCCAGTTCCTGCTGCACCTACCAACCCCCCGCCACGCCTTGAATTGCCTTCTCCAAAATTCACAACAAATTGGCCATCAATAAGTAAAGCACACGTAACCACAATAGTTGATTAAATATTTTTTTAAGACTCACTAACCATGATGTGCGACAGAAATATCCACTTCCTCGTGGCCTCTGCATCGAGCATATGTAATCCGGCATCCATCACCTACATGTTCAATTGGTTCGTCCACTCACAACCTAATTGGAAATGTTTTTAACGTAATCATCACTGAATAAATGCCATACTGAAATAAGAAACCTTTGGTTGCCATCTAACCTTAGTGGACAAGCAGGATGGATGATGGAGGGATTGTAGCTTGCTACGGTCTACATATTTGTATCCCGTTTGAACTAATATCTCACTATATTAAATAAAATCACATTAATACGTAGTAGGATGCATGAGGTGAGCAACAAATAAATATGCTATTAAATCAGCATGCTCGCATACAATTGCTCCCTCATCAGAATCAGAGTCACTCCAATCGATGCATTATGCTTCCTTAACTTCTTCATCGACTGGCATACCCATCCTAGCCATCAACGCTCCAGGGGTGTGCTTCTACAATTGAAACAAACCCTTTATGTTCGATCAGAGTCTTTTAGCTGAGGTTGCACATAGTGCATGAGGCTCACTGTGAATATTGCAGGTGGCACTGTAGGTGGACAACACCGTTTTTCCTTTCGCAGAGCCTACCAAGAAATAAGCAAATACGGAAGCAACAGACTTCTACTAACAGACCTTGGCACCATAACCACAATGACAGTAAAGGAAATTTAAATTTTATGCTATTTTACTTATTAACTACAGAGCATTATCATATACTTCTAGACAAGGATACATTAATTTAGTAAACCAACCTATTTCCTAGTCGGGGTATCAACTAACGTGACCTCTGTCGTATTCATCCCAATTGTATTTTTCAGCCCTATGTATTACTCATTCGCTTGTGCCACACCCCCTCGACTATTCAATCTCCTCCCACAGTGTAACGACCCAAAAATTCAATTAATGTAAATTCAGAAAGTTGAATGTAAAATGACGTTTATGCCTTTGTATATATATTGTGGTCAAATGTTGAATTTTGACCCGGGAGGTTAGGTGCACGTGGATCGAGATTTATTACGTAGATCGAGACCTTACGAGTCCGTAGACATGTGACATGTTGGATTCAGATGTTGTACGTGAAAGATACAGGCCAGGGAAGGTTTTTCAAACTATTACGATTACACGTTTGATGAGACAATTGACCTTGGGTTGACTTGTGGGACCCAAAAATATCTGTTTTGGGGACCATAGGATGAGTGACACTTGTCACCCATCCTATAGCCACCCTTTGTCTTACATGCTATAACGACCCGTCCCAAATTTTTGGGATTAATTAAGAATTAATTATGGATTAGCATCGCTAATTGGAGATTAATCGAGGATTATCGGATGTTCATGGTGAAATTACGATTTTGCTTCTAAACGAGGGCGAAAATTTGACTTTTGACCCAAGAGGTCCAATGCACGAGGACCGAAGACTGTGACGTAGATCGAGTCGATACGAGTCCATAGATAGGCGGCATGTAGAAATCAAACGTTCGACGAGAAGGTTATGGTTCACGGAAGTTTCGAGGTACTATTGCACATTTTACAAGACGGATAGATTTTTGTCTCAAGTGGACCCTAGATATTTTGAACAGGCCCAATAGATGAGTGACAAGTGTCACTCATCCATTGCCCATTCCCTCACATACATGCTTCTCTCCCATTCTTCTTTGTTTCATCCACCACACCCGAAACACATGCCCAAACCCACCACCCCAACCCTCACCCATCTTCATCTTCTGCTTGAGAGAGAGGCAGAGAATGAGTAAGGGACTGTGAGAGGCTATGGAGGCTTTAGAACTGTCGTGGACTGCAGAGGAAGCTCAGAACCAAGGTAAAACCCAAAAATCCTTTTGTATTCAAAATTCGAATTTCAAGTTTTGGACTTTAAGGATGTTGTCTGTTGATTAGGGGATGTTTGTTCGGTTAATATGTTTTTTTAGGGGTGGTTTTGGGCGGTGGATGGCGGCTGAGCAGCCCAGGGAGAGTGCTGGAAATTTTAGGCCATGCAGGACAAATTGAACGGGTGGGTTCTAGGCTAGTTTTCTAGGTTTTGAGCACATATATAGGTTGCTAATGATGGAACAAAGAGATTGGAATTGAAAGGTGCAACACCTCGTCCCGTAAATCGAGATTAGATTAGTAGTTATTAACAGATTAGTGAAGATAATCAGTGATTAGTTGGATAATTTCGGACGGACGATGCGAAATGATGTTTTTGCCCCTAGAATGGGCAAAAATGTTGACTTTTCTTTCGTACGGTCAAATGGACTTTCACCGATGACCGTGATGTAGTTCGGGACGTCACGAGTTCATAGACAGGTGGCACGTCCGATTTCGACATCCGAGGAAAAAGTTATGACGTTCGGAAGTTCAAGGACAATTTGGTAATTTAGTTAAAATGGGGCACTTTGTTGACTTTGCAAACGACATGACATTTTCACGAACTTTGAGGACCATTAGGAAGGTCTCGTTGTCCTGATTACAATGACAGGCGACATGCGTTCGTTGGAGGTCGAACGACAAAGTTATGGGTCTAAAAATTTGAGGGGCAAAATGGTAATTTTGTAAGGCAAGGGCATTTTGGTCATTGTGCTGCCTTGGGATTTGTGCCCAGTTAGTACTGGACACTTGGCTGCTTTGGGGTTTTGTGCCCATCAAATTGGGGACAAGTGTCCCACACTAGAAGGCTGTGGAAGATTGGACGACCGCCTCGATTGTTTTTAAACAGGGCTGGTTTTGTGTGTGCACGGTGTAGAACAGAAAACAGGGGAGACTGAGAGGAGATGAGAGTAGGAGGCTAGTTCTCTAAATCCTCAACCTGAGATGAGAGTTGTGAGAGTGAAGGGGAGTGACAGAGCAGACGGTGAGGTGGTGCTGGTGCCGTCACAAGGGCCACCGTGGGCGGTGGCTGTTATCTGTAAGAAACAGAGAGGAAATGGTATCTTGGTTCAAGCTCCTCAAAACGACATTAACTGCCTATGATCTGAGAACAAAACCTGGAAAAGAAGCTAGGACGAACTCATTGGACCTGAATTTACGGCTTGAGGTGGACGGTAAGGTCAAAAACTCAGAAAAGGCTTAGTTTGAATCGATTATGGTATGTTGATCTCTGTAGACTAAAAATCATTTTGGTTGATGGGAAGTTATTTCTAGGAAATCCAGGAAGGATTTAGGAGCAAAAGCAGAGGTGGACGTTGGCTAGAACCGTGAAACCATGATGGAGGAATTTTGATGGTTGCAGTTGGATCAGACAGATATCATACATTCCCTGATTTCATGTTATAAGAATATAGATCCATAGGAAATCATCCAAGGAAACTATAGGATTAAAAACGGACAGAATTGGAGTTGAAATGGACGATTTAACATGTTAAACCGTGACCGCCGGTTCGACTGGACCGGTCTGAACTGAATCGATCTGGACCCGATTCGGCAGAGGTTGAAGATGAACAGTACTGGGTGCGTGGCTCCCCCACGCAGCCTCTTTGGGTGGCGCGTGAGGGCGCGTGGGACCCCTTTTGGGGAAGGTTCCAACATGACTTTTAAAGTATTTGATGTAACGAACATTTTGGCATTGGTTTCGAGTTTATCGGACATCGTCTCGATAAGTTTTGGGATGTCCGAAGGTTTTAGGCCTAAGTTAAAAATAGTTAAAAATTTGGGAAAATTACGGGACTTTAGTATGATCATTGTGAAGTAGTTAGTGACCTTAGTATGGGATTTGGACAGGTTCGGGAAAGCCGAGGTTAGCGGAATGGCCGAGAACGGCGTAAGTGCGCGCGTATCGAGGCGACGTCGGAATGGTCTGTGAGTGGACTTTGCTTTATAACTTATGATGAATGCATATATGTTTTTATATGTTTTCTATACGTGATTATGTGATTTGATTTATGATTTTTATGCTTTACGATTTTGCACGCTTTTCGAGGTATTTTACGGAATTTCACGTTTTACGATCTTGTGATTTGACTGTGGTTTTAATGATTTGATTTAGGGAAGTGAAATATGATTTGATTTCAAAGATTTGAAATGGATTTTGGAAAAGTGATTTCGGACTTGGAACCATGTTCATGAGATTTCGGTTTTGAAACTGGATTTCGGATTTGGTTTTGAAGTTTGGAAAGGAAGTCTGGATTTGGGTTCAGAATGATGGTTCCGAATGCTAGCTTACAGAATCATTGTTACGAATTCGGATAAGGATTTTCTATGGTTTTCACTGATTGAATGAAAAATGGTTTTGGGTTTAAAGACCCGGAAAAGAAAAACCCACTGGATCTGGTTTTGAGTTTAAAGACTCAGATTGATTGACGGGGGGGAAGGCCCTGGATTGATATGTTTTGAGTTTAAAGACTCGGTGATTGTGATACCCCCCGAGGCCTGTGATTGTGTTTTGAGTTTAAAGACTAGTTGATATCCCAGGAAGGTCTGGTTATTTGCGCATGGTTTTGAGTTTAAAGACTCGAGCGCACTTGAGATCCAGTAAACTTGTGGGCTTGATGAGTTTTGGGACTGAGTTCCCGGATTTGAGATTGATTTAAGATTTGAGGCTGAGGCCCTAGATTTGAATGACGGAATTGACTTGGGTTTTCGATAATAGTTTTCGTTGATGGTTTTTGATGTGAAATAGTTTCATAACTTGAGATGGATATGCATGCATTGGTTTTTACATGGAGGGTATAAATGTAATTGTTTTATTAAACTGTTTTTGAACTTATTATTTATTTTTGTCCACTCACAGTCTTTTCGTGTTTTCGATACCCTCCAGGTTGTTGCGGTACGGGCTGTTGGTCGAGAGAGACGGAGACATCATACCCGCGATCCACAGTAGTTCGGTGCACTCTGGGAAGTCCAGTTACTTTTGGGATGGTTGGATCGAAAACTCCTTGTCCGACCTACATATCACATGAAGGTTGGACGTCAGTTTGGCCTTCGTGTCATGCGTAGGTTAGACGGATGCAGGATTTAGCCCTTAATCCCGGGGGATTAGGGGTGGGTCCTGACAAAAGGGGTGAAAAAAGGTAGAAAATGGCCTGAACCGATCACACCAGTTCAGTTGGACCGGCTGACCAATTGGAACGGTCTGGATTGGCTGATCGCGAGGAAGAAGAAGCATTGTTCCCGGCGCGTGGGCTTCACGCGCAGCGCCTTTGGGCGGTACATGGGCTTCACGCGCAGCACCTTTGGGCGGCACGTGGGGCACTATTTGGGGATGAGGTCAACACGTGAAATCATCCTTTTGATGTAACGAACGTTTTGGGACAAGTTTTGAGTCGATCGGACACCGTTTCGAGATAGTTTTGGGTGTCCGGATTTTTAAAGCCTATGTAAAATACGTTTAAAAATCCCAAAAAATTAGGCGGATTTTATGAGAGGTTATTAAAGTAGTTAGTAACCCTCTAGTATGATTTGGATAAGTTTGGCAGTCCCGGTGACGGTGACTAGCCCGGGGAGGCTTATGGCGAGCGTATCGAGACACAGCTTGGACGGTCTGTGAGTGGACTTCGTTTTATGAATTGATGCATGCATAAATGTTTTATATGTATTTTATATCGATGATTTGAGATGCCTTGAGTGCATATGGTTGTGGTATTTAATATTCACGTATTTGCACGTATTTCGAGATTTATGATTTTAGACTGTGCTTATACGTGCTGGTATTTCTATGATGGTTTGATGGAATGGTTTTGGATTTGGAAATGTGGAACTGGGCATGAGACCCATTTGAATTTGTAAACTGTTGGACTTAGAGTCCATTTGATTTCATGAGACATCAGGCCGAAGGCCTATTTGGCTTATATGATTGGGCTTGAGGCCCAATTGATTTATGATATCGGGCTTGAAGCCCAGTTGATTGATGATACCAGGCTTAAGACCCAATTGGTGTAAGGTATCAGGCTTGAGTCCCAGTTGATTGTGATATCAGACTTTAGGCCCAGTTGATTGATGGTATCGGCCTTGAGGCCCAGTTGATTTGTGATATCGGACTTGAGTCCTAGTTGTGGTTTATGAAATGAGAATTCGAGTTAAGACCCTATTGAGATGTGAATTTGGGCTGAGTCCCTATGAGATTTGGATTTGAAACTGATTCGGGTATGAGACCCAGTTGAACTATGATTTGAAAAAGATGAATGTTTTCACGTTTATATGTATATACCCTCTCGTATGAATAGTCGCCTCCAGAATTCGATGATCCTGGAGTGTCACAATCCACTTCCTGGGATGAGTGACTCCGAGAGGGAGCACATGCCTAGGAGTGAGAGATATGATATAGTCTCGGACAGGGTCCGGAAATAGGTCCTCCCAGACGTCGTAGATCCTGGGGGTAGACTCGGAGATGAGACTTGAGTAGTATGCATACGGTAGATATATCGTGATGGGTTGTTGATTAGGCATATGAGATTCCGAGGATGGATTATATATATATATATATATGATGTTTCACCGTATGATTGGTTTTGGTTTGAGACCCTACTGAGTTGATGGCTTCGATTGAGAAGCAGTTTTTATTGTGTTTGGATATGAAAAGAAAAGCATTATGTCTTGCTTTCGGAAATTATTTGAAATAAACTTGTTTTATGATGCATGCATGCTTTTACGTGAAGGGTATAAATGTGATTTTCGGTACAAATTATTTTATAACACTATTGTTTTGTCCACTCACAGCTTTCATGGTTTTAATACCCTTCCGGTTGATAGTGGATGCGGGCTGTAGTAGAGATTGAGACATCACATGCCACCACCAATCCTGGCGTACACCTATGGACCCCGAGGGGGTGACGAGTGCATCCCTAGTCTAACACGCGGTGTCAGAAAGGAGCAGTCACGCCCCACGATAATCCAGGAGGATTGGGACGGGTCCTATCACATGCACCTGCACATTTTCATTCTTCCATTTGCATCCAAACCGAAAACCAACCCCAAACCCCTTCCCTTGTCACCTGATGCTGCATGTGTGAAAGAGAGAGTGAGAGAGTGGAATGAGACGGAAAAGAAGCCAAATACGGAAAAGAAAGTCGTGAAGGGTGGCGGAAAACCAATAAAGGTAAGCTGTGAACCTTAGTTTTTGGTTTTTGGGTTTTGAGCCTTGGATGCACAAACTAAGGCCATGGTTGTGTCTCTGGTACTCATATGAGCCTATAGAGATTGAAAAGAGAGGAAAAATCCACGGGACAGGTGACAAGACTGGTTCGAAATTCAACCGTGTAGGATCAAGCTTGACATGTGAGATTCGTTGCTTTTCTATGAGTTTTAAGGTTATAGATTCGTTTATGGGTGAGAAACGATCGTGTAGGTGAAAGAATGGAGTGAAAAGAGTGAGATTTGAGGAAGATGTGGTCGAGTTGAGGTCATGGGTCGATTGATCCATTATAGGGTCGCAGGTCGACCCGCCTGAAGGTTAGGAGACGATGACGTGGCATGCCACATCATCGCTGTCAGTCCACGTGGTAAATCAGGTGGTGCCACATGGTAGCTTGTTAGGTCCAGTCAGTATCGATGTGGCAGCACCACGTTAGCGATGTCAGATCACGTGGACTAGTGAGGTGGTACCATGTGGCAATGTGTCAGGAGCTGTCAGGTGACATGTCAGATGACGTGGCAGTCCACGTCAGACATGTCAAACCACGTGGACCAGTGAGGTGGTACCACGTGGCAGTGTGTTGGAGACTTGTCAAAGGTGTTAGTGACACGTGGCAGGACACATGGCAGTGCTAATGTTAATAGGTGACGTCATCATGTGACGTGGCAGTGTTAGAGGGTGACACGTGACACCAATCAAGGTATGTCACGTGACAGGCTGTTAGGCTGTCAGGTGTCAGAGTTGTCAAGCTGACGTCAGCGGGTGACATCAGCATTGACCGCCGTTGACTTGGCCGTGTGGGCGCGTGGGCACAAATTTCGAGGTCAAATCTATTTTGTTCAAAAGGTTTAGACGATCTGAATCCAATTGTGGTAGTTTCAGGTCGATCAGAGATCGTTTGATAGGTCATTTGGAGATTTTTAGCCTCGAGAAGCATGTTCGGGACACGTTTACTGTACCGGGATTTTTAAGGGTTTATTATATGGACTTGTATAGAACGTTAGTGACCCTTGGATATGATTTGGGCAGGCCTGAAGACTTTGGATTAGTTTCGGTGTGACTTACGGCGCGGATTTTGAGAGCGCAGCTTAGATAGTGTGTGAATGGACTTTTGTTTTATAACTGTGATGCATGCACAAATGTTTTAAATGCTTTATTTTATGATTTGATATCCTTACTTGATAATTTTGTGGATTTAATTAACGATTTATGAACGATTTTACGGGTTTGCATGAAAATGGCATTTTGGGCTTGAGACCCAATTGGATAATGATTTTGACTTGGATTTAGGGTCAAAAGTGAATTTGAAAGAAAGACTATGATTTGATGTGACTTGAATACCGATTTCGTATGATTGATTTGAATAAATTTGGATTTATGAAATGAGTTCTGGACATTGTTTTATGATGGTTTGTGGAAACTACTTGTGAAAGTTATGTCTCGGGCATAGGCCCTGTTGAAATGTTTTGACTCAATTTGAGACATAAATGGTTTTAAAATGATTTTACTGGATTTGATGATTGTTCCACATATACCATCCTTTGTGATTTAATTGTCTCCTCAAGACGTCGTAGATCGTAGAGAAGTCACGATACACTGCCTGGAGATGAGTAGCTTCGAGAAATGCTCAGTTTCAGGAGTGTGAGATTATGATATCACCCGGACGTCATAGATCCTGGAGATGATATAACCCCAGACTTCGTAGATCCCGATGATGTACTCGGATGTGAGACTCTCGAGTTGCACCCGTAGCGTTGACATCGTGATAGTTACTTGGATATCGAGGATTGATTATATTGTGATTTATTGATATTCGTGTCCAGATATTTGTATTATGATTTGAATTATTTTCATACGATTTGATTTCTATGCATGCATGCATGCTTTTAACCATGAGGTTAAACTATGATTTTTCTTAAATCGTATTTTGAAAATGTTTATTTTGTCCACTCATACTTTGACTGTTTTTATTTCTTTGACTGTTTTTATTGACCCTCCAGGTCGTGGTGTAGAGTCCGGGCTGATACTGAGGCTGAGGCATAAAGGTTACTGTTGCACACTTGGATACCTTACGGGGTAGGACTAGGTAATTTTTCTGTACAGTCCCATATGCTTTGTAATACTGTTGACTAGCTGAACTTTTGTCTCAACGGTTCTGTATAGTTAGTTATTTCTAGTCTGAAAATGTTGTTGTTTGAACTTTTCTCTAAAACAAAAAGGGTCACTTTTCATATTTTGAGTTTGATTATCAGACAGGAGCATGATCCTTCTCGGTTATCGGGGATGGGTCTTGTCACGCAGTCCACGAATCTCCTGCATTACCTGTCCCATATAGCCCCTGTTTTTTTATTCCTCCTCCACTGGGTCACCAAAGTTCAGTTCTAGTTTGGGTGAATCTATCCCTTCTACCAGCTCGATTGTTTCAGCCACCTTGGACCACATCCTTACATCCCATTTCGTTATAGGATACACTGGTTTTCTCCATTTCATTGCTGCCTCCCCCACAACATGCATATAGAATAATTCTATAAACATTGTGCAATCGGCTAGAGACTCAACCTTATTTGTACCCAATTCCTTTACGTTTGACATCAAGAAGCCGAAGCAAACGTTGGGCCAATATACATCCGCTAGGGGCCCAGAATTGCACAACGACTCCAACAAACGGGGTGGCACTTTGATGCAATTTGTTGGGAATAGGATCGTTCCCATTGTAAACAACAAAAATCCAATAACAAATTCTTCACCTATGCCCTTACTATTTTCAATAACTGCCTTTACGTCATCAATATCTATCCACCCGGATTTGGTTGAATGCGGCCTAACAAAGTTTTTTATATGCCTTTGTCGAATGCAAGCTCCTCAGTGGTTCTCAGTACCAATGTTACGAACCACCATGATCATCTCAAACTACTTCAGTCCCCACTTAAATTTCTTCCCATGGAAGCTAATGGATGGTTTGCTGGCATCTATCCTTTTAACCCAATGAAGAAAGAATATGAGGATCCAATCGTGTCCAGGCCATTTCACGCAAAGCCCTAAACCCTAATTCATCAATTTCTTTTGTCTTCGCCTCACTTAAGCCCCTAACAACTTCCCTAAAAAACTCAAAAACACTATACGTTATAACTCTCCTACAACCCTTATTCGCATGCTCAACTCTGCCTACAGTATGTCTGGGATGAAAATCCGCCCATGGTAGGTCCATCGTCCCTGTTTTCATTTTGTCAAACGAGTTAATAAATATTCATATTTGATATCACCAGCATCACAAACATTTCCAGTGTGCACATACAACATACTAAACAGCTATATTTTAGTTCTTCATAAAATAAAAAACATAAATTTACATTAAAAACACAGGCAATGAAAAAATTTGTATCTAAGATATGCAATGGATACCCATTCATTTGGGACATCATACAAGGAACTCAATCAATCTGAAGGTCGATGTTAATATTATAGGCCGAGCCTTCATTATTATCCCATAAACAGAGTCCTACGTCTTCCACTCAGATTTCAGGGATGACAAACCCTATAATGTACACATATTTCTTCCTAATTTATGTGCATGCTGCGATTCTGGTTTAAAATACTTATAACTAATCCCATTTTCTCCATCAAAGCCACTAAGAAATTAAAAAATCTTCCACCGAAATCACCCTTATCTCCGAGAATAACCTGCTCGTTTGCTAACCCCGCGGAAGGCCATCGATTGCAGTCGTCAACTACGAGTCTCCTACGCCCAGAGTTCCCTACTTTCGGTCTACGCACTTTACAACCTTCGGCTTCGGAATCTTGTTCAGCGTGATAGATTTCCCCAACTGATAAGTTTATAGTTTCTTTCTTTTTTTACGACTAATTTTACTCTTCGTTCTAATGGAGTTCACTGTGCACGTCCAGCCGTCTCTGTATTTTCGTTAATGTGATTTAACATTTGTTCATGATTTATTCCAACCGCCACTCTTGTTGATTTGACGGTTGCACTGCCCCTACCATTTATCATCAGTAGGCTTCCATTCTAAGCTTCCATCTATTTACTATCCCCTAAAATAAGGAAATATACAAAGAGGAAACGATTACAATTTATTATATTTGTAATACTTCCAATAAACCAAGAAAAAAATACACCCCCCTCCCCACTAAAACTATGAAACTCTCATATAATGATAATGTAACAAATAATCGAACAATAAATTCAATTCTATTACACTAAATTTTGCCAAAGCCGTTATAGCAAAATTAGTACTAAATCAACACATTGTCAGAGCCACGACCAATAGTTAATTTATATGAAACTTAGGTTTAAATTTTTCAGTTTTTTTCTATCATTTACTTATAAATATACATAAATAAATAAATTCTTGTATATTTACGTTCATGTATAGAAGGGAAGTTTGTATTTGAAATTTTGGTCCAATTGGTCTCCGTCATTCGGCGCACGGAAATTATGAATATGAAAATACTAACCTAATGTTCGAATTAAATTATTAGTAAGGTATCATTCACGTGCATGGGATGGATATGGAATGTGCAATGGCTCTCTCTAACTTCAGTTATAGGGAACATTAATATCGTCCGTCGTTTTTATTAACGAGGTTTACACCTTTTGGGTGCATGCATCGGCATAAACATGTATCCATCTGCGTGGAGGCCCTTTTCAATTAATAAAAATGGTGATTTGTCAATTAAATAAAATCGAAATCTTATATAATAGCTACATGCAAACTAATACTAACATACACTATGGCAGAAATCTGCTACAATGATTAACATAATAATAATAGCATGTGAACCAAAACGGCTGCACTGCAGCAAATGGTTGTTGTGGACCTGTAGCGTAGGCGGAGTTCAGCAGGTAGACTAAAACAACTTGTTGCCCATCTTTGCTCTGTTCAACAAGAAATGGGATGGAACACCAACCCAACTGGGGCTTTTGTGCAACCACGACCCAAATTACTGCGCTAAGCCTAGGGAAAAATCTGAATGTATAATCGCACGCAGACCCGATTTCCAACCTGGGTGGGACTATAGTGTTCTTCCCGGCCACAAGGATCTTTGTGTTTGAGAAGTCAAAAAATGGTGGAAATCAAAGTAATCGTATAAATCACTTGGGTAGCATTGTGATTGAAATAAAGAACTTCGAATCTCAATTATAATGAATATTGTTTGTTGAAGCAGAAATCGAACCCGCCGCGAAAAGTCCTCACAATTTCTGCAAACAGCAAACAATTAGCTATCGTTGCCTCGATCGATTACCCGGGGGGTTGTTCGACCAAGAACACTCTGATGCCTAAGTTAGCTTTGAGAGAGAAAATGGATATACTTCGAAGCGAAGAATCGACTCATTTTTATTGGGAGATGTGTACCTCTTATATAGGGGTGAGTGAGATGTTCAATTTCCATAGTTTCGATGTGGGACAAATGCTCATCAATTTGCATGCTAACACGTGTTATACAAATCGAGGGTGGAGAGGCTTCCACATGTCATTCTGGTTTGGGCCCAATGTTGGGGCTAAGTAAGCGTTGTGGGCTTGGGCCATGTCCGGTGCTTGGGCTTACAAGTATTATTGCCAAGGGCAATTTGGTCATTTCGAGAATTATGGGCCACGTGGTAGCTCCACATTCTTCCGGTGATTTTGGGTTCCACAAATGCCCCCACATCACTTAGGAATTTAGTGAATCCTAAGGGATGTAATTTGTATTGTGGTCCTGATAAATCATATATGGGAGTAGGACTCCACTTGATCTTCAATTTCATTGTACCGTTGTTCTTGTGTATGATAAATTCCGTTGAGTTCGAAATGTCACATCAAAATGACGTAAATATGCTTTAGGTCTTAGAGTCCGATACGTGTCTCTGTTGTACCTCCTTGCTTGGACTTGGTTAATGAATCATTTGAGGTTAATTCTCCAACTAATCTAGGAGTTTGTAACCTCTAATTAACTTCCCCATTGATGATGCACAACTTACTCCCTCATTCAATTGTGGCAGTTCGGATTGGGCACATGTCATGTTGCGCTTGACCCTTGTCATGAGGTAGTTTGCTCTCGTGCGGAGTGGAGCACGTGAATGGTAGTAGTTGTCAGAGATTATGTCAATTGTGGATGCTATATATAAAATTTCATATACTGTTAGTCCTACGTTGTTGGCATACTCATGATAACTCTGGGCATCCGCTAGCAATGATCTAAGCGATGATCTATTTATTTTTCCAAGGCGATCACTTTAAGATGCGGCAAGGTGTATACTTGGAGCAATTTGGGAAACTTGCATTGTGGGAGTGCGGTGGTTCGTGTAGCCAGAATCCATTTTGAGAAGGGGATATTCAATTTGAGGGACCCGAAGAATTGATGGCATGGAAAGTTTGCAATCGGATTGCCTTTCCAATGATGTCTTTGTGGAGCTTGACGAAAGATGCTCTTCCACGTGGACACTCAAATGTTGCAAGGGAAAAAATCTAGATAGTGGATAATATAACGACTTCCTCCTTTGGTCATCAGTTGAGGCGGAAATTTTTATTCTCAAAAAGCTTGAACGGTGGAAGACCTTCCAAAAGCTTGGTAAATGAGTAGCTGAGCGCTCAAGTGTATTTGACGATTGCCACCATCTTGAAGAAGAACATCAAAATAGAAACTTGACTTTCCCTCAGAGAATAAGTCAAGTCCTGAATTTCCTTCCAAGTCTGCTCGAGGCCATTTCCTAGTTGTTATGGCTTATCAAGGTCATCCAACAGATGCAAGCTTTCCATCAGTCCTTCTGAGCACTTGGTGAAGTTTTTGCAAGTGAAAAACTCAACAAGAGTGGAAATCCAGCTATTTTGAGGATTGAATGGTTTTTACTATCATATGCCCCCACAACTTTACTCCGAAAAGAAAATAAGGAGCTAAAGTTGGGTATGATGAGTTGCAACGGAGTCCCTTTCAAAGAGTTAGAGCTGGAGCAAGAGTTTGAGGTCGGGAATGGTGGATGACTTTCCCTCTACTTTCGGCTGAAGAATGGACTGAATCTCAAAGGATGATAGGCAATGATGCCTTGCCCCCAGAATTCTCATAGAGTAGCTGCTTCTTGTCCATGATTGTATTTTCATTTCTACATTGAATGCTTGGTGTGAGAAATCAGACATGTGATTTGCTAACCATTTTTCGAATAATGAAATGAAATTTTGAATTTTGAATTCATGTGTGAAGTTTCCTCTGCAAAATTTTTATTTGTTTGAATTAGCTTCCACACTTGTAGGTTTGTCAAATGCCCCCATTGCAGCTATGAGTATCCACTGAGAGCTTTTCCACTCCAATTGGTTTAGAGTGGTTCCCAGAAAGAGTCTTAGATTGCTTATCGGGTGAAGACTTGGATTGCTTCTTGAGAAAGGCTTTGATTGCTTCCTCAAGGAAAGGCCTGAGATGTTTCCTGGAGGAAGACCTTGACTTCATAGAAAAAAGTTCTAGATGCTTTGAAGGGTGAAGGCTTAGGTGCTTCGCATGACGAAGACTCGGGTGCTTCACAAGGCGAAAGTTTGGGTACTTCACAAGGCGAAGGCTTGAATGCTTTGCATGACGAAGGCATTGATGCTTCACATGACGAAGGCTCTCGTACTTCGCATGACGAAGGCTTTGGTGCTTCGTGGGAGCGAAGGCTTTGATGCTTCGCGGAGGCAAAGACGTTGGCGCTTCGCGGAGGCAAAGACGTTGGCGCTTCGCGGAGGCGAATGCTTGGATGCTTCGCTGGGGCGAAGACTTTGGTGCTTCGCGAGGTGAAGGCTTAGATGCTTTGCTGGGGCAAAGGCTTTGGTGCTTCGCAGGGCGAAGGCTTTGATGCTTCGCGGGGCGAAGGCTTTGATGCTTCGCGGGGCGAAAACTTGGATGCTTTGCTGGGGCGAAGGCTTCGGTGATTCGCGGGGCGAAGGCTTTGGTGCTTTGCGGCTCGAAGACTTTGGTGCTTCGCGGGGCAAAGGCTTTGGTGCTACGCGGGGCGAAGGCTTTGGTGCTTCGCGGGGCGAAGGCTTTGGTGCTTCGCTGGGGCGAAGGCTTTGATGCTTCGCTGGGGCGAAGGCTTTGGTGCTTCGCTGGGGCGAAGACTTTGGTGCTTCGCGGGGCGAAGGCTTCAGATGCTTCGTGGGAACGAAGGCTTCAGATGCTTTGTTGTGGCGAAGGCTTTGGTGCTTCGCGGGACGAAGGCTTTGGTGCTTCGCGGGGCAAAGGCTTTGGTGCTTCGCCGGGCGAAGGCTTTGGTGCTTCGCTGGGCGAAGGCTTTGGTGCTTCGCTGGGCGAAGGCTTTGGTGCTTCGCTGGGCGAAGGCTTTGGTGCTTCGCGGGGCGAAGGGTTTGGTGCTTCGCGGGGCGAAGGGTTTGGTGCTTCGCGGGGCGAAGGGTTTGGTGCTTTACGGGGCGAAGGGTTTGGTTCTTCGCGGGACAAAGGGTTTGGTTCGCGGGGCGAAGGATTTGGTGCTTCGAGGGGCGAAGGCTTTAGATGCTTCGTGGGAACGAAGGCTTCAGATGCTTCGCTGGGGCAAAGGCCTCGGTGCTTCACGGGAGCGAATGCTTGGATGCTTCGCTGGGGCGAAGGCTTTGGTGCTTCGCAGAGTGAAGGCTTGGATGCTTCGCTGGGGCGAAGGCTTGGATGCTTCGCTGGGGCGAAGGCTTTGGTGCTTCGCGGGAGCGAAGGCTTTGGATGCTTCGCAGGAGCGAAGGCTTGGATGCTTCGCTGGGGCGAAGGCTTGGATGCTTCGCTGGGGCGAAGGCTTTGGTGCTTCGCGGGGCGAAGACTTGGATGCTTCGCTGGGGCGAAGGCTTGGATGCTTCGCTGGGGCGAAGGTTTTGGATGCTTCGTTGGGGAGAAGATTTTGGATGCTTCGCAGGGGCGAAGGCTTGGATGCTTCACTGAGGCGAAGGCTTTGGTGCTTCGCGGGGTGAAGGCTTGGATGCTTCGCTGGGCGAAGGCTTTGGTGCTTCGCGGGGCATAGGCTTTAGATGCTTCGTGGGAACGAAGGCTTCAGATGCTTCGTTGGGGCGAAGGCTTGGATGCTTCGCTGGGGCGAAGGCTTTGGTGCTTCGCGGGGCGAAGACTTGGATGCTTCGCTGGGGCGAAGGCTTGGATGCTTCGCTGGTGCGGAGGTTTTGGATGTTTCGCAGGGGCAAAGGCTTGGATGCTTCACTGAGGCGAAGGCTTTGGTGCTTCGCGGGGCGAAGGCTTGGATGCTTCGCTGGGCGAAGGCTTTTGTGCTTCGCGGGGTGAAGGCTTTAGATGCTTCGTGGGAACGAAGGCTTCAGATGCTTCACTGGGGCGAAGGCCTCGGTGCTTCGCGGGAGCGAATGCTTGGATGCTTTGCTGGGGCGAAGGCTTGGATGCTTCGCTGGGCCGAAGGCTTGGATGCTTCGCTGGGGCGAAGGCTTTGGTGATTCGCGGGAGCGAAGGCTTTGGATGCTTCGCAGGAGCGAAGGCTTGGATGCTTCGCTGGGGCAAAGGCTTGGATGCTTCGTTGGGGCGAAGGCTTTGGTGCTTCGCGGGGCGAAGACTTGGATGCTTCGCTGGGGCAAAGGCTTGGATGCTTCGTTGGGGCGAAGGCTTTAGTGCTTCGCGGGGCGAAGACTTGGATGCTTCATTGGGACGAAGACTTGGATGCTTCGCTGGGGCGAAGGTTTTGGATGCTTCGCTGGGGCGAAGGCTTGGATGCTTCACTGAGGTGAAGGCTTTGGTGCTTCGCAGGGCGAAGGCTTGGATGCTTCGCTGGGGCAAAGGCTTTGGTGCTCTTCTAGAGGCACAGTGCATTCTCTGCTCCCTTTCCGAGCTGCAAAGGCTAAAACGCTACCTTCAAATGATCGAATGGATCATCATGCTCTTTCCACATTGAATCGCAAGGATTGACGGAAAGTTCCGAAGAATGATGAACAACATTCAAGAACTTCGAACATAGTCGATGAACGACGAACGAAATATAATGAACGATGAACATGACTGATGAACAACGCTCAAGGACTTCCAAACATAGTCGATAAACGACGAATGAAGTACGATGAACGATGAACGCGGTTGATGAACAACTTTCAAGGACTTTCAAACATAGTCGATAAACGATGAATGAAGTACGATGAACGATGAACATAGCTGAAGAACGATGAACAACGTTCAAGAACTTCGAACTTTGTCGATGAACGACGAACGAAGTATGATGAACGATGAACGATCGTGAGAGCTCCACTTGAGTACTTCTCAATCGGCTCTCAATGAAAGCACCAATTGTTGAAGCAAAAATCGAACCCGCCGCGAAAAGTCCTCACAATTTCTGCAAACAGCAAACAATTAGCTATCGTTGCCTCGATCGATTACCCGGGGGGTTGTTCGACCAAGAACACTCCGATGCCTAAGTTAGCTTTGAGAGAGAAAATGGATATACTTCGAAGCGAAGAATCGACTCATTTTTATTGGGAAATGTGTACCTCTTATATAGGGGTGAGTGAGATGTTCAATTTCCATAGTTTCGATGTGGGACAAATGCTCATCAATTTGCATGCTAACACGTGTTATACAAATCGAGGGTGGAGAGGCTTCCACATGTCATTCTGGTTTGGGCCCAATGTTGGGGCTAAGTAAGCGTTGTGGGCTTGGGCAATGTCTGGTGCTTGGGCTTACAAGTATTATTGCCAAGGGCAATTTGGTCATTTCGAGAATTATGGGCCACGTGGCAGCTCCATCTTCTTCCGGTGATTTTGGGTTCCTTATTGTTGGAACCAAATCAATAATTCTCAGTCACATAATGGGAATAGGCCTTGAAAGTGTTCTTTCCATTTTGTCAAAAAGTTCATGTACTTACCTGTTGTAGAACAACACCACTCTCGATAACACTCTCACGGATGTTAACATACCGTCTAAATGGCTTCAGAGTATTTCATAGCAATCGAATGATAAAGAGAGGAGGGCAGTATTTGATCACATACCGATGATCATGGAGACTGACCGGCTGCTTGGGAGGCGTTCGATGTTGTCTGCTCATCATTTTTCAACCAAATGCCGTCGGAGGAGGAGGAGGAAGGGAACGATATTTAGGTTTGGAATATCGGGATGATGAAAAAACGCTAAAATACTCTCGGGTAAAACTTGAGTTATTGTGTTAGCCCTCACCATTTGGCCCAAAAGCCCATGGGCTTATGGGAGCCCGATAAACTCGATGGACAAAAGCCCGACCCGACCCGCTATAGGCCGTGGGCCAGCCCGGCCCGAGAGTTAGCGGGCTGGGCTTGGGATTATGGTGTTCAAACCCGATATGTCTGATAGGCCCGAGCCTGATAAAGCCCTATAAGCCCAATCTGACCCGCCCGTAATAAACCCGGCCCATAAGCCCGAAAATATAAAATACTTATTATTTAAAAATTAATACTCAACTCATTCTTAATACTAATATTTTAACCCAAACCCAAATCTCAGCCCCAAGCCCACCTAATTTATTTTAAAAATCCCAATACCCAATACAAACTCTAACCACTCCTCCACCTACTTAATAGGTCCGACGTTTTTACACCCTTGAGTATTTTATTTTAACGAGACCACGTTTTTGTACCCTTGAGTATTTTTTTTCATGCATATATTTTTTTGTAACTTTAAAATTTGAGACATAGTTCAAAAGCCCACGTAAGCCCGATCCAAATGGGCTTAATAGGCCCGACCCGAAAAGTCCGATATAAACCTGGCCCTATAAAAGCATGTGGGCTCTTTTTTATGTCATTAAGCTTGTCCGGCTCGACCCGCAAATTTAAAAGTTATTTAATAAGCCCGACCCAGCCAGGCCCAAGCCCACAAAATTTGGGTCGGGCTTGCCCGGCCCGGCCCAATGTCGAGGGCTATACTGTGTCACTTGTTTTTTTTTTAAATTTAGTCAACAACAATAATATGTTAATCAAATTTTTTTTGTTTGAACCCCAAAATGACCAAAAAATGATTATTATATTAATATAAAATTTGATGTACAAAGTGCAACGTCGCACCGAAGGTGTTCCAAAGGGAGGGAGAGAGGGAGAAAGTGAAAGAGAGTTGAAACTTGTTTTAAATTTAAAAAATATTTTTAATATAAAATGACAGGACCCGCCCCAAATCCCTCGGAATTAGCGTGGGACGTGCCTGTTCCCGTCTGACACGAAGTGTCAGACCAGAGATATTTTTGTCCTTTGTCCAACCGAGGCTATCAGAGGGCGCCAGGATCCGAGGGAGGAATGTGATGTCTCGTCTCTGCTACAGCCGCATCCGCGATCAACCTGAAGGGCATTCAAAATACAAAAGTTGTGAGTGGACAAAACAAATATTTTATAAAAACATTTCATAAAATACCTTTATGCCCATCATTAAAAACATATGCATGCATTCGAAAACCATTTCTAGGGTTCATGCCCGGTCCACATAAACCGTCATGAATAATAAAACCATTTGGGCCTTGGCCCGAAATCCTTAAATCAATACATGGGACCTCCGCCCAAACCAAAACAAGTGGGAACTCGTCCCAAATCCATCTCATATGGGTCTCAACACAAAACCACTACGCGTGGGTCTCAGCCCAACGTTGTCTCAGTGAAAACTCGTACACATATACATATATACATATATAGCCCATCCTAGGCACTTCCGGAGAAGATGTAAACTCGGGGCACACAGCCCCTAGGGAACACATCCCCGATATAGTCACGATATCACTATATATATAAGTATGCATACTACTTGGGGTCTCACTCCGAGTCTTCTCCCAGGAATTCTCCATCTGGGAGACTCATCTTCGAACCTAGTCCGATCATCTCTCCGGAATCTGGTCCGGGACTACATCATAACGCCCACTCCTGGAACGGGATCCCTATGGGGATACCCACTCTGGTCTATGGATCGTGACTCTTCAGGTTGACGTCTGGAGGAGACCAATCAATAAGCTTATAAGGAGGGTATATACATACTAGTATAAGGAAACCATAAAACGGGACTCACGCCCGATAACACAAAGCAAATGAGCCTCCAGCCCAAACATAAGACTCAACTAGGCCTTTAACCCGATTTCACAATAACTGGGAATCGATCCCGAACTCGTAAATCAACGGGGCATCGAGCCCAATATCTCAGGGTCAGTCACGATCCCGATCATAGCAATGCGTGCAACCATCAATCCAGGACCACTCTCAATCCTGGTATGTCACCGTGAACACATCACTACCGCGACCATCTCGAGACCATGGTGCACACGTCACCGATCGATCCTCTAAACTGTCAGCACTGCGAAGTCGAACCTCCAATGGCTTCTCGATAACGGGACGTGCATCGTGACCTCTCCGAAAAGAACACATCCCAATCCGGAGGCGAGCATCACGTCGTCCGTCGCCGTGCACACAGCACCCGTCACGACCACGACTCAGACCTGTAGGTCGTCAATAGGGTCACATTCCCGAGTCAACACCAAATCCAAATGGGTCTCATGCCCAGTTTTATCTTTTCAAAACCATTTCATGAAAACTGAAAGCATAAACGCGTATAAGCACGTATAAAACCCAAAACCTCGAAGTACGTGCCCATACGTAAACACACACCAAAATGCACTCAAGGCCTCCCAAAACACATATTAAAACACATATAAAACATTTATGCATGCATTGATTTCAGAAAGAAAGTCCACTTACAGATCGTCCGCTCTGCTGCCTCGATACGCTCACCGTACGCCTTCCCAAGTCAATCGTCGTCTCTGGGGTTGCCAAACCTGTCCAAATTACTTTAGAGGGTTACTAACTACTTAATTAACCCCTCACTAAATCCCCCTAATTTTTCGGGATTTTTAACTATTTTTAAACGCGCACCGAAACCTTCGGACAACCCGAACTATATCGAGACGATTTCCAATCGACTCGAAACCAGTCCCAAAATGTTTGTTACATCGAATATATGATTTCACATGTTGGAAGTTCCCCTAAATTCTTCACCACGCGCATGTACGCGCCCCAAGATGGCCATGCGAGTGGGCCTCACGCGCCACTGCACAGGGTCATCCATGTCCTCCAGCCGACCGGTCCGACCAGCCGGTTCAGTTTTCTCTGCAATTCTGGTCTATCTGGACCGGTGTGACCGGTTCAACCCTATTTCTTCCTTGTTTTTCGTCCGTTCTTCTCCTAATCAATTCCAATCCTCCTAATTAAATCCTAGAAACCTAACTATACAATTAAAACACCCAAAAACTGACTAAAATCCCTAAACCCGATTGTCCCTCACGGTTCGACTTTCCCAGATTTCCCCCAAGGCTCCTTCAGCCTCTAATCTTCCTCGAAATCATTCTATTACATTCCTAATAACCCAATAAACCCATTATGATCACTAGAAACGCCCCATAATGTCACAAATCAAAAATGAAAAGAAAATAGGTTTTATCGGCTTACTGTGCACAGGTTCTCCGCCGTCCACGGCGGCGCTGCTCCTGGCCGGCCACCACCTTCCTCAGTCCTCCTCTCACTCTCTTGGGTATCAATCATGGTCCTAGGGTAGAAGGGTTTGGTTTTGGGGTGCAAGATGATCGGGTTTGGTGGATGGGAAAATGATCGATGAAGGGGAATGAGATATGCATGAAGGAAAAATGATGGGGAATGGATGAATGACACCTGTCATTCATCCATTGGGCCTGAGAAAGATCTGGGGCCCACTAAATGCCAAATAGGCTTCCGTCTCAAAAAACATGTAATAGTACACTCGAGCTTTTGTGAACAGTAACTTCTCCGTCGAACGTTCGAATTCGACGTGCCGCCTGTCTACGGATTCGTATTGTATCGATCTACGTAACCGTCCTTGGCCCTCGGCCATCGGACCTCCCGGGTCAAAAGTCAACCGTTGGCCCCTTTTTAACTAAATTACCAAAATACCCTCGAACTTCCGAACGTCATAACTTCTTCCTCGAATGTCGGAATCGGACGTACCACCTGTCTATAAACTCGTGACGTCCTGAACTACGTCACAGCCATTGGCCAAAGTCCATTTGACCGCCTGAACAAAAAGTCAACGTTTCGTTCATTCTATGGGCAAAACCGTCATTTCGCCTTGAACGTCCGCTAATCCTCGTCTAATCCCCGATTAGTCTCGCTAATTCGTCATTAATCCTTAATTAATCTCGCTAATTGGGACGGGTCGTTACATAAAATATATTAAAATATTAAAAATATGATAAATGTCTTAATTACTTTTATAAATTGTGTACTATTACTACCACGTCAGCATTTTGAATGACGTTACTAATATAAATTGACGGATAATGCAATATTTTTTACGTTGCATCTGTTCCTGATATACATTGAGATAAATTTATGTTTTTAGTATATTTTGAGATTAATTTTGTTGTTTTTAGTGTATTTAGCCTAAAAAGCCTTATTAATTGATGGGGCTATGTTTAGCATGGGCTGTTATAATTATATACATATAAATATATATGATTGGTTTTATTTTGGATTTTTTAATTGAGTATATTATATGTGTTTGGAATTGAATAAGGCATTTTTTAGGGCAGAACACATCCGTAAAATATAACATAGTCTATAAATTATAAATGTGGAAGCCCACCGGCCACTATCGCATTTGTTCTTCAATTTGAGCAATTCATTGGATACACGTCGATGTGCCTACAATTATCCAATGTTATCCGAGGCATTGCGCAATGTAGTGAGTCTTTTTAATGGAGCATGCATTTACTTCAAAACACTAGTAGAAAAAGCACCAAACACAAAAGTGGTCTCTAATGGCTTGGTCTAAAAGATCAAACCCCAAATCTTGACAAATCCAAGTTAGTTAGCTAGAGCAAGCAATTCAGAATGACGATGATACATATTACAAATATATATATATATATATATATATTGTTAAGTTTTTTTTTAGAAAGAATCGTAAAAGAGATTCATATTTAACATCGATTCGATCGATGTAATTACATGTATTGTATTTATGAATACATAGTATGTAAAACTAAAGCATAAAATGCAACATGTATGATGCAGTGATATAAAAGTAATTGTATAAAAGAAATCTAAACTTGAATATCAACTCTAATAAATGTAATTACATTTAGGTCATAAATAAATTTAGGGCAATTAACTCATTGTTCATTGCTAACATATAAGTTTATTCAAAAACTTGCATATAAAAAAAATTAAACTCATAGGTTCTTTGACTAGTCAAAATCAAAAGACTATACAGTTTAAAATAGACTATAATTTTTATATAAATTACAACTAATGTCGTCTAATTTTAAACTAATCCAACAACAATCTAAAAAACACTTACCAAAATCTATCATGATTTCAACATTACTTTTTATTTTATTTTTTATTATAAGATTATATTGAGGACTATGAAAACATTACTCCTATATATATATATATATATTTTTTTTTCACTTACTCATTTTAAAAGTAATTAATATGAATATCTAATCTAACTTAAAAGTAAGATAATTAAAAACAATAATTCTTCAAAAATATTTTTAAATTAAAAAATTTGTTTAACTTCCGATATTAAATAATTTGGTTAATTTTGTATAGTTCAGGGTTTAATTCTTGAATTTTGTGCTAAAATTCAAGAAGTAAATCCTATGTAGTACGAGTTTCCACCACAATCTCAACCCCCACCACACACAAACACTATCCCCCCCCCCCCTCCAAAAAAAAAATTTCTACACCCTACCGTTGAACCCTGACAATACGAACTTTATTTTTTATTTTTTAGAAAAAATTCAATTGTAACTATATACAATATATATATATTATATGCATAATATAATAAGGGGCATATGGGGCAAAGAGGACAAAAAATAATGTTATTTTTAATTATTTAAAGGAATTCTCAATAACTCACACATTCTCTTTATTGAGATATAAAAGAGTAAATGCGGAATTTATTACTCATAAATTCTATTTAAGGATTTTTGAATAAAAAAATGTTTGAGGTAAGGTCTTATTTTGTTTAATATATAAGTATTAAAGGTTTTAAATAAAAATAAAAATTGTTAAGAGTGTAACAATAATTTAGAATAAAAGGGAATCAGTACAAGAATACACCTATGTGATTTATATCTTGACTTCACTAACTAAAATATGTGTCACATTCCTTCTAGATGGGACACAATGTTGCTGTAGACTCTAATTTTTCAAAATTCGACCGTTTTATTCTAACATGGAGAGTCTCTCTGTGACTATTATTCTGTGGGCAAAGACAGTGACATTTAGACATAATTACTTGTAGTCTCGACCCACTCCATACAAATTAACACATGCTTCAATTATCACATTCCTCACACCTTCCTTCCCGTCGTTATCTTTTATCTAGTGAACAACAAAAGTGTTATAACTTAGTTTATATATACAGTAGCCTTTTATAGCATTCACATTAGGTTAATTAAAATTTTAGACAAATTTAGTTTAAAATTACTCAAAAGTTATTAATAGTTATCCAGTTTTTATAATTATT